>CM025790.1:26163330-30963330 GCA_014635995.1 Sarcophaga peregrina
AAATAAAGGCGCGGAAAAAAATAATAGGAACACTTAATTATTTCAATATATTCTTATATTTTTAACTATTTTGCCATAAATATTACAAAGTATATACATATTATACATTAAATTAAAGCTATTCGAATAGTTGAACTAATGAAATAAAAATATTTGACCAGCTCTGCCAAATTCTTAAAAAAATGTAAAATAAAGGCGCGGAAAAAATAATAGGAACACTTAATTATTTCAATATATTCTTATATTTTAACTATTTTGCCATAAATATTACAAAGTATATACATATTATACATTAAATTAAAGCTATTCGAATAGTTGAACTAATGAAATAAAAATATTTGACCAGCTCTGCCAAATTCTTAAAAAAATGTAAAATAAAGGCGCGGAAAAAATAATAGGAACACTTAATTATTTCAATATATTCTTATATTTTTAACTATTTTGCCATAAATATTACAAAGTATATACATATTATACATTAAATTAAAGCTATTCGAATAGTTGAACTAATGAAATAAAAATATTTGACCAGCTCTGCCAAATTCTTAATAAAATGTAAAATAATCTAATCTAATTCTAAATTTCGCTTTTGTCATTAAATGGTATCGAATATTTACCGATAAACTTGGAATTCCAGCGAATAACTTCTAACGTAGCTGTAAGTCTAAGGAGAACCAAGAATGATGTAAGAATCTATTACTAGCATATTTTGACCCCACAAAAGGTCCTGAAGATAAAATTCTATCTCACTTGACTTCGATAATAGCTCCTCAAATGAGGAAAACTCCACTTCCATTGATAAAAAGTTATTTGATGGCATCGAAGAATGCAAAAGAACTATAAAACGAATTAATAGGGTAACTGATGTAGATACTTAACTGTCCAAAGAAATAGATTTATTTTCATCAGGAAGTGGTAGAGGTGAATATTTACAAGCTACATACAGCTATCTTGGAACTATTTTACCAACAAATATTGATGGCGAGAAGTGTTTTTGAACGACAGCGTATGTTTGTCAACCAAATTCGTTCAAGTCTATCAGAACACATGTTAGATGCTTAAATCGTTTTGTTGGAATCCAAATAATTTTTTTTAAACTAATGCATTTGTTACTTTTTGTTACTTTTTATCTTGATAAACGTACATAATTGGAATACAAATGATTTTGTTAACGAAATATTTTTATGATTAGGGGAAAATCGCGATTTTTCCTGTGATTTTTCGGGATTTTTGGATTCCGAATTTTCCCGAAACATCCCGGGATTTTGAGATCGGGATTTAAAAAATCCCGAGTCCCAAGATTTTTTAAAATCGATCCGATTTCGCATCCCTATTCAGCATATATCTGGATGTATCTAGTATTTGTTTATAACTGTCCTATATAGTCTGAGCATTGGCAACTTCCATTCTGTGAATTTATGATGAATTAATTATTCCTACCATTACTGTTATAGACTGTAAATTAACAGATTATTAGTCTCAAATTATTTTAAATTCACACATGCCTTGTGTAATCCAGTTTCTGAATTCGCGGGCATAAGCTATGCTGAATGTTTTCAGTTTATAACTCCTATGAGAAAAACTAAATATTATTGAAGTTGAAGAAATATTTAAAGTAAATTTAATTACCCATTTTTCTTACCTCATCAGCTCCAAGTATGCTTGGTATTCCTTTAAGACTATTTAATTTGAAAATCTGTTCGGCAATTTTGTTGAAATTTAAATTTCCTCCACCACACTGAACTGTTATGATTTTACGAAAATGTCTTCTGAACATGATAATTTAAGAAACATTTTTGCAAATACATAAAGAGGAAACATTAATCGATATGACCGTAACTTAAAGCATTATAATCTTTAGTCTAAATGTGATAAATATCCGGCTGAAAATATATAAAAAAAAAAACTCTTTATTACCACAGCACGAATAACAAGAAAAATAAAATGAATGAAATACACGAAAAAAAAATATTAAAAAAAAAAACGCAAACGAAAAGAGGAGAAGAATAGCATTTTAAGTCAACATTAATATTACCAGAACCATTAACAGGATATTAACAACACTTGCACAGAGTGGCGCATAAGCACACGCACTTATAAAAAGGAATTCATACATACAAATACACAAGCCATGATTTAATGCTGCTACAACAAATTTATTGTGTGGTTTTTATTTGCTTCTTATAAACAAATTGCCTTCAATGCATTGCATTACATTTTATTTTTCTCTTGCTTTCCCTCTCTCTCTCTCTCTCTCTCTCTATTGCTCTCCTCTTATACACACACGCTTACTTAGTAACACTTATAAACATTATATTGCTTACATTCTCATTGTATTCACCAACTTCTGTTCTGTGCTTATACTATGGCCGGGAATTTTCTTAATGTCTACAGCCCAGACAGGGTGGAAGAAAAGTCAAGAAAATAATCATGAAGTAGCAATGAAAACAAAACAAAAAATAACAACAACAACAACAACAACAAATATGTATACAATAAACAAAACATGCATTACTTTTGAAAGAGTGAGAAAGTATTTCTTTGTTTTTGCATGTACATATACATGTATATGCGTGTGTGTGAGTGTTTGTATTTTTATGCTTGTGGTAAACAGTTACTAAAAACAATAAACATTTACAAGGTTGAACAAACAACCATTTTTTATGAGCCTCTTTTAAGTGTTTATTTAAAACAATGTGTCTCTGTGTGTGTGTATGTGAATGTTGAAGAAAGAGAAGAGTGTGTGCGTGAATATAAGAATATGCCAGCACTTACAGTGTTAATGCTCTTGCGTATGTATGTATGTCTGTATATGTGTAACGTACACAATAAAATGTTTCGTTTTTTTTTTCGTTTGCGTTTAATGCAGTCATGCTGAAAAGTGTCGAAATTTTCAATTAAAAGATAAAATTTATGTTGATTTTATGCTGCCTGCTACGAAGGAAGAGGTCAAAAATATTAAATGAATTCCGGAAATTCATTTCCTTAAACCTTAAAGTTCAAAGTTTATCTTTAATAGTGTAGCCAATTTAATAAGCAAGACAGTAAGTAATATTTGCTTTCAGATAGTCCTAAGTACGTATTTAAAAAAAGCAAAGCAAGGCAAAGTAATCTAAACAACATTAATTACGCAGATGACATCTGTCTATGTTTTACATGAAAGACTCTTAGATGTTGTTTGAAATTTGCTAATCGTCTGTTTATACAGCCACATATGCATAAAATTTATGTACACAACATGAGTTGTGTGGATAATTAGGTTTGTATCCTAACTAAAGTGTTGTAGCCTTATTTTTATAATAGAATAGCTAGCAGCTGGGTGTAACCAAGATGGATGGTCATTTTCGGAAGTGTGTTAAATAAATTTAAACTTTAAAATTGTATGGCCCGCTACTCATGTATAAAATTAACACACACAAAATAACTGGTGTGCGAAACTAGGTCAATAATCCTGACTGATGGGTTCTAATGACCAATTATGTATGTATGTATGTTAAATAAATTTATTGAGACCCTTTCGTTCGTACGGAATCATAAAACGTTTGTTACTCATACTAATCGTTAGAAAATGCCTCTGAAATATATAATATATCCGGCTTTCCTTAAGCTTTAGGTTGGTAGAAGACATTTGTAAAATTACATTTAAACTCTTTTATAATGAACTCGGTTATAATGAATTCTTGGTTATAACGTACATATTTTCAAGTCCCAACATGACTTGAAAATCCCAAGGTTTTAATAACAATTTTCTTACAAAAAACTTTGTAATTACGAACTCCCTTATAACAAATTCTCGGTTAAAAGGGATTTTACTTAAAATGGTCCCCATGTAATAGAGTTTCAACATTTTACTTTTTTATACTAAAGACCCTCAGAAAAAATTTTGGAAGTGTGGCAATAGTCTATACTTTTATTTATATGGACCGCATTAAATTTATAAACTCAGCATCTTTAATCAGCTGCTAAATAAGAAGAGTATTTAACACTATCTTTTTGGGTTTTTAATAAAATGGAAAAAATTCTTTGGATTTTTATATTTTTCTTCTATGACTTCACCCCGGTTTATTACGACCTTTGCCTATAACGAAACTATTTTTGTTTGGGTCCCACGGAGGTTCGTTTATAACCGGGTTTGAGCTACTTTATGTCTGCGAAATCTTATCGGCTTTAATCTATAAGTTATCCGCTTTCGCTTTGGTCAACCAGTCACTAAAAAGTTGACGAGATTATCGAAAAAAGTGAAAAATAATGGCACATTAGTAATGCGAAAATTATTAGGGGAGTACTACGAAAGGTAGTTCATACCAGAGATCAGCAATAAGTATTCAAAACGATGAGTAGATTCGAGTCATACTTATAATTTCAGATACTTATACGCATTCATACTTATTTTAATATCATACTCATACTACTCATACTCAAAGTTGGAAGTACTCGTCGTATTCATACTTAACAATACACATGATGTTAATGACTTCGGCTCGTCTCTACTTAACATTTACACGATGCTCAAAATAAGTATGATTCGCGTACGAACACTACTACACTCACAAGAATATGGTGTGTATGCTTTGCTTGTCGTTGTTGTCTTTTCTTTCTTCTTTGTTTGTATTTGAAGAATGATTCGAGCCACTCGAATGACTTATAACTATTATAAGTATTTTTCTAAATTTATGAATCAGAATAAGTAGGCGTATGAATCACATTTCGAATGTTGTGAGTTTGATATCAACGTTGTACTCATACTGATTGCTACCTATAATTATAAATCAATGTTGTTGCAAGGACAAATGAATCAGAGTAATTGAATTTCAATTCTGTTGATTCACTCATACTTAAAATTGCACGAGTGCTTATGAATAGCAGAAAAATGATTCATTGCTGATCGCGGGTTCACATCCAACAATAAGATTTTGCAAAAACATATCACGTGTGAAGCAAGGTGAAGCAGAAACAGTTTAGCAGTTTCTACAACCGTGTCAAACAATTAATTTCGTTCTCTATCCTCAAAAAGAAACAGAATAGCTATTACATTTTGAAAACCCAGATCAAACAGAGACTGCTTGAATGGGAAATTTTTTAATGAATCCATTATATAACTATCAGATTATTGACCTCTGCAGAAAACCTTTAATGATGAACAATTAAAATCCTTAGAAATGCGTTCTGGCTTGTTTCAACTTTGAGGCAAATATTAATATTTCAAACCGTAATTCAACTAAAATAGTTCTGTTAGCTCTTGCGAACATCCTATGTTGCAATTGATCATTGTGCAATAAAATATTTTTATTTAAAGTCCTTAGTTTGACCAAGCGGTGTTAATATTACTTGACGGAGATGTGAAATATTTAATATTGTGTGGAGGAAGAAAGTAGTGTCCGACGATTACATTTCCTTAAATCATAAAGGCAAAGAATTGGCTCGCCAATTTTTGTACTCAATTTTTTTGGGAACATGGTGATCTTTACTTCTGTAAGTTCATCTGACGAATAAGGACCGACTATAAGGACTGATATGATGAAACACATCACACGTTCAATATAAAATTGTATATGTTTCTTACACTAATGAAATATTACTTTCTTACCACTGCAGAAATATCGATCATTGCTGTTCTTAAACCGAATTTGGGGTAAAAGATCTTGACTTGAATATCATAGTTACAGCCAAAATACTCACGTAAGTTATAAATTATTCGATTATACAATTAAATTTTTATTATTATTTTTATTTGGATTATTTAATTACAAATGTTTTAAAAATTTCATTTCCTTATCCTAAAAGCAAAGTGTTCTTAAATGAAATTAGAAATTCAAAAATAAATTAAATCTTGAATATTGTACGCTATCATGGCTTTATTAAAACTTCATGACAGTGTTTTGAAAATGTTTAACTTTCATGACGTTTTGTTGTTCTTTCATTTAAAATTGAAAAACAAATTATAATTAGTTCACGCCCTATATTCGACTAATGTTTTACTGTCTTCTTGTAACAAATATAAACAAGTGAACATTAAAAGCAAAAAAAAAATCGTTTACACTTACACAAACCGTATTAATTCAACATCAAGTGGTGCAACAGCCCAAGCTAACTAAAACCACTAAACTGGTGTGTCATTTGAAACTTGTCAAGGCCCCCTACCCCCACGCCCACTGGGAAAATGTATCAGAAATAAAACCCATAGACCATACACCCGCTGGTGCAACTAAGAAGCACAGACGGACCAAAAATGGGAAAAAACAATGAACAGAAGATACAAGACAGAAGACAATTAAACTAAAATGAAAACGAAAATGAAAATGGCAAGTGAAAAAAAAAACAGAAAAAGAAAGTGTAGCCTTAAAAGTGGAACATGAATACCATTGATCCAAGCAGTAACAGTCACACCATCATCATGAATGGCTGAGTACATGGCTGAGTCAGGCTGGCTGTTGGATACAAATGTTGGGTTCGTTGTTAGCTGGGCGGCTTGTTTGTTGGTCAGAATGCCAAAATGGTTGAGACATTGGTGTAACACTAAACGAAAAAGAAATTGTAACAATTGCCAAAAGGGTTTTTGGCTCGTTGCCAGTTATTGTAACGCAAGCAAAGCAAAGGATAGCAAAGGATAATGAAGCGCAAAGGAAATGAGAAGCAGTTTTACAATATCAAATAAAACAATTAACCACGGTATTTAGAGACGCAACCGAAATAAAACTATGGCTTATACTATATTTGTAAAGGGATATGAAATCCAATAATAGACTTGCAAACGCACACACATTTACTTACACTTACTTAAAGTGAATTAGTGAATTGCCAGCCAAGTCATTAGATGTTACTAATGTTTGCGACCAACCAAATGCTTTGATAAGAAATTATTTTTCATATCGTATTACTTTCGTCCATTTTTCTTTTATATTTTTTGGACCAGCAACATATTTTTCTTTATTTTTATTACAAAAAAATCTTCATTAATGAAGTCATTAGACAGAATTTGTTTCCACTTTTCCTTCTTTTTTTTTTGCTCCTCTTCTTTTACGAAATTGCTTTCATTTGCATTATTTTACAAGAATAAAGACTCATGAATAAGAATGTAAATATTTTAAGGGATAATAAAAGGTTTTTATTAAAAACAGACAAAAAAAAAATGAAACATGTTCTCATGAATAAGTTACTAAGAAAGAGAAAGATTCAAGCGATGATAGAACATTCAAAATGTAATTACTTTCTACGTATATGTTGTTGTTGTAGATTCAAATTGTTGATTAAATTTTTTAAAAGTTGCAAAAGAGTGAATGGAAAACTTCTCGTTTCGTATCTTAATAAACAATTAATTGCTTTTATAAAGCTATACGTATGACCTATAGTAGTAACTCATTAGACATTAAGCACAATCCTTCAGTCATGATTACGACCTAGTTTCACACACCACCTCTATTGGGTGTGTTAATTTCATGCGAATGACGGATTTTTGGGAAACTTTTTATAACGTTTGGGTTTACTCTCATAGTATTTGCCAGTATTGCCAAAGAAAAATGCATGGCCTTATGTCTAATAAGTCAACACACACAGTCAACATGAATAGTGCGAGAAGTGTGATCAGACCCTGCATTAGTAGCAGCCAATAATGTATAAATTTCTACGGAGTTCTAAAACCATGGCCTCAAGAACTCTTTATTGTCATTTCTAATTGTTTAGATAAAATGGCTACTTAATGCACAACTTCATGAAGAAAAAGCAGTCCAAGTGTTGATCTTCCAACAGTCAGTTCCCTATTTAGACAAATGTTACTTACTATTTTGTTTAAGCTTTATCTGTTGAACTGGTTGTCATTTATAGATTCCGACATGTGCTCACAGAATGTGGTCGGGAGTAGTTGCATAATCATAATCTACGATTAGGTCCATTTCTAAATCAAACAAAATTCTCTAATTTAGAAAGCTACAAGGGATCCAAAAGCCTGCAATTCATCTTGAAAATGTTACTATTTACTAAGGAGTTTGAGCATACACCCTTAAACCATCGTTCTCAACTGATTTGTATGATTTAGACACCAACCGCCGTGGAAGTCGCCATGGTCTAGTAGGTAGTGCGATGGCTTATTATACGTGTAAAGCCAGGGTTCGACTCCCAGGCCAGACATCAAAATAAAAATCCAAAAAATATTTATTCGGCGATTTCTTCTCAGCAGACTTCTGGAAAAAACTCTGAGAGTAAATAAAATTGCCATGAAAAGTGTTTAAAAAAAACTGTTGTTCGGAGTCGACTTTAAACTGCAGGTCCGCTACTTATGTATAAAATTAACACACACAGCATAAGTGGTGTGAGAAACTAGGTCAATAATCCTGACTGCAGGGTTGTAATGACCAATTATGATTGTATGTATGTAGACACCAACCGAATGTGGCTTCAACAGTACGACAGAAATAATTTGAAAGTATGGTCATCTCATGGGAAGGTGTTTTCAAATGGCCGCCAAGATTGTGTTATTTGACCCCTTTCGATTATTTTTTGGTGGAGTTTTCTTTAGTGTGGCAAGAAACATAATAACCTCATGCTTGCCATCGATCAAATTCAGCCTTATTTTCAACCAGAGTCTTGGAAAATTTACCATTTCAGAAGCATGCTTTAAAACGAATAAACAATTTAGATGATATCTCAAACACATTAAGCTATACTTAATTTTAAAGATAGAAAGAATAGGCAAGACAATTGCCATAACTTAGGTCAAACCTAATTAAGATGTTTCGTGTTGTTTTTTGTTTGTCTTATGATGTACACAGGGTAGCTGACATATAATCCAGCAAAGTAAAGCGTTATTTTTTTTAAAATTTTTTTTTTTAATTTTAAAGTTCAAAAGCAAAAAATGTTGCTGTTTAAATTTGTTCGAATTGTCCACCTTTGGTACGAATTATGGCCTTCAAACGTTCGACAAAGCCACCACAAGCTGCAGGAAAGTCGCTCTGCGATATTTTGACTCATTCCCGGCGTAGCGCAGACTTGAAATAATAGACACTTTGGTATTTTTTAGTGAGAATCTTACTCTCCAAAATGCCCCAGGCGAAAAATTCAACGGATTGAGATCCAGAGATTTTGGTGGCCATTGTGCGGTAGAAATGAAGCGAGGAACCTCCTTTTTAAGCCATTCTTGGTTGACGCATGCTGAGTGCGGTGGTGCTGAGTCCTGTTGGAATGTCCATGGTCTGCGGCCGAAATGTTTGTCTGCCCAGGGCTTCAATACTGTCTTTAAGACATTTTCCCCCGATAATATTCGGCATTTAATTTGACCCCACGGTCGATGAATACGAGCGGAGAGCGACCATCGGCCCATACCATTACCATCAGCGGCGCTAGAGTTCTGGTGGCCAATTGCAGGTGTAAATTTTCCAGCTGACTTCTTTGGCAAGTAAAACCCGATCATTTTGTTTGTTCACAAACTGCTTCAATTTGGAATGGCTTCTCATCGGAGAAAACCAAATTTGGTAACTGGCCACTTTCGTGCAAGCGAAGTAACTCCTTGGCTCTTTCCAGTCTAACTTTTTTTGTCCATCGGTGAGCTCTTTGCACTTTTGGAATTTCAATGCTTTTAATCCAAGTTCATTTTTCAATATGTGTTCTTGCGATATGTTTCAGCTCACGAGCAATTTGTCTACCACTACGACGTGGATTTCGATCAAATCTGGCCTGCACTTTTCGGATCATTTGTGGTGTTTGTAACCGTTTTTGTTCGTCCACTTTTTAGATTCGGTGCAATACTGCCTAGGATCACAGGTAACGAGAAATGGTACGAGAAACAAAAGATCTATTCACATTTAAAAGCTGGAGGGCTCTAACGATAGCCACCTGTGGTTTTCCAGCCATATAAAGCAATAAAAGCAATCACACTATCACGCTTGAATTCCATCACGAATAACTTTTTTTCTGAATGCAGTAGATCGAAATGCTTTTGTAAGCTTGTAAATAATAAAATGAACTGTCACTGAAATAAATCTGTCAGCTGTCAGACTGAGCGGTTTACAAATGGTAACAACCTGAAGTTGGTTGCAATACATATCAGCCACCCTGTATTAGACTCCGGAATACACGACAACACCACCTCAACTTGAGATTTCAGACCAAATAGAGAACAGGGTGTAAAAACAGGGAAGAATTTAAATGTTGGCCAATTAAGTGTAGAGCACACACAAACATATCAAACATATGCATTCATAACAAATAATAAATAATAACCAAAACGTAAATGTAAACGTAAACAAGAAATTAAAAACAAATAATTATGATATGCAACCCAACCTCATGTGGCTGGTGTTAGTTGAAATGGGTCACTAGAACTGCAATGACTAATGTAATTTGAATATTTGAATATGTAGTTAAAATTAAAAATAAGTAGGGGAAAAGAAAACATAGAATAAATAGGGGAAATAATTTAGGATTATTGTAAGAAAACATAGAATAAGAAATGGTATTTAAGCAGTGAAATTTTATAAATAAATTTTAAAATATTTCTGACTTCAAATCTTGAGTTCATTTTTATTTCTCACTAACTTCGACAATTAATTTTGCCATAATATGAAGCCTTTCTAAAATTCTAAAGCTTTTCAAATAAAGACAATTTCTTTTTATCGAACGTCTAACCCACCCTCACCCGACCGCGGAGTGCTCTTCCCCATTACGTAGGGACACGTACACACTACAGTCCGGACTGTAGCGGGTAAGGGAAATGTTATGGCAACGAGAACATAAAACAGCTACAGAACTTAATCACAAGCTGAATAAGGTAACAAAAAAAAACGAAACTATCTAAGACAAGAACAAAAATACATTTTTTTACAATAATTTATCAATTAATGTCAGTTTATAAGCTACGTTTTATATTACAAACACTACAATTAAAATCAATAAAATCAAAATTTAAGTTAAAACCGTAACATAATCAACGAAAAGGAAAATTACATTCACAAATCGTTCTATAGAAATCTAAAGAAAGAGGACGATAGTGCAGTGAAAATCTTGCTGGAATGCTGAAATTCATGTTAGAAAGCAAAAACTTAGAATCGATATCACCTTTAACTAGATTAAAAACAAAACAAAAAACCCTAAAACAGCCCTTCTACGTTCCAAAGTTGGAAGTTTTTCTAAAGCTAATCCATCCTTATATGATGGAAGTCCATTGGCTTAATCCCATCCTAAGCCACGTAAACAGAATAATAATAACTGCCTCTGCGCAGACTCGATTGAAGCACAATGAAAACGATAATATGGATTCCAAATAACAGACGCATACTCCAAAATAGGTCTAATAAGTGAAATGTACAGTAGTCTTGTTATGTAAGGATCAATGAATTCCCTAGCCCATCTTTTCACAAAACCAAGAACAGCCCGAGCCTTGCCAATCATCAAAATAATATGATAAATAAAAGACAATTTAATATCCAATAATACTCCCAACTCAAGAAATGTTGTCACAGTTTCCAAAGGCCAAGAGTTAACACATAATTCGTCACATAAATGGACGAAACTTACACCTCCGCGAGAAAAAATCATGCATTTACACTTTATCAAGTTAAGATCCATTAAATTTATCCTGCACCAAGTAACAAATAAATCAATATTTCGCTGAAGAACAGCGTGTTTATGATCGTCATCAAAAGTATAAAATTATTGAACGTCGTAAGCATACATCAGAATATTACAATCAGAAAGAGCACAAGGAAGATCATTCAGAAACAATAAAAACAATAAAAATTCTATAGAACATTACATACTCAGGTCAAACCTACAGTATAAGCTACCACTGTATTTAAGTGTAATCTACTTAAAAATTTGTACGTGAAGATAATAAAAGTCGTAAAGGCAAATGGCGATGTGATAATGTGATGTTCAAGAAATTCTGATAAGAAGTTCAAAATGGATCTTTTGACCTGTCCATGGTAGGTTTAGTGTTAAAAATTGCCCACATACATGATAGCAATAGAATTTATTGAAAAAACTTTCTCCAATTAAATAAAAAAAAAAATACGAAATTTTGTTTTAAATTACACTCGTAAAGACTTCTTCATTAAATATTCAGGCCGTTGTTAATTTGTAAAATGGAAGACATCAATTTAATAGCCTCCATGGAAATTAAAATTAAAAGAGAAAATGTTTCTCATGTTTCTCATATTCTTCTCTTTTTTTTTCCAAGAAAATTATCCCAAAGCGAAATAAGACCTCAGAAAAATTTCGATACAAATATGGCTTGGCTTGCAGAAACTGATAAGAAATCGAAACGAAAAAATAAAAGGAAAAACGCAAAAGAAAATTGTCATTTTCAATTAAAGTGAAATGGTTTTTCACTTTCGTTTTCTTAAAACGACTGTCATATTATTTGCATTACGATATGTTTGGGTTTTTCCAGTACATACATTTTGTAATTTGTATGGGAGAGAGAAAATATAAGCATAGAGCTGTAACGCTTTGTCCTGTGCCTGTCTTTCTTTTACATTCCAGTTATAAATAATAAATTTTATTGATACATACGTTTTAACAATAATTTTCTTTCTTTGGCTTTATTTTTATTTTATTTTATTTTTTACTAGTTTTTTTTTTTAGACGAGACCATGCTTTACATTACCGTACCGTACTGCGTATGATTGCTAGAGTTATTGGCATTGCCATTGAAGTTGTCCCCAGCAACATCATCATCATCGGTGTGGCACTTTCATTTGCCATTACTGCTGCTGTTGCTGATGTATGGTTTACTCGTACTGCTGTTGTTGTCGTCAACATATCCCTCGATAGCAATAAAAATTTGACATATACGTGACACTTTATCTGATGACTAGAGTATAAAAACAAAATAAATGTTCTTTATTCTGTTAATTTTTTTTTTTATTTTTTTTTAAGAAATTGGGGTTTCTACAGTAAATTTTTCTTCTCTTTTTTTTTGCTTTTATATTTTCAATAGCATCAACAGCCCTGTATTATAATCAATGTATTCACCATCACCATCATCATCATCATCATCATCTACGTACATCATCATACCGAACATGTTGACAACGACAGTAAAATGTTTGCAGTAAAATTGTATTTTCCATGTGCAAAAAGTGGATTACGAAGATTGCCTGGAGTGCACACAGTAAATTATTGGCTATTAAAATTGAATTTAATGTCAATGGCTTAATTAATAGGAAATGGAATGTAACAATGAAATCTCCCAAAACAGAGATGGTAAGGCAATGCTTGTAACAACGTCTTCTAATCACACAGCAATTGAAATTCAGTTTCAGTATGCTTGTCAATTCTTTTTATTATCATGTAATGAACTCCGATGCTTTTTTACTTGTAGTGGCAATTTTAACATTTGAATTAAAAATGGAGTCCATAATCAGTAAATTCTTCATTGGAATGAATATGAGGAACTCAAAACAGAAATTTGTTTATTATTTAAGGGTTTACAGGTGTAAAATGTAAGTACAGTGTACTCTCTCCTAACGGACAACCCCTCTTAAGCGGATACCTTCAGTAACCGGACACTTTTTTCAGTACCAAAAAAAAATTTTAAGGAAGAAATATTTCTCTCTTATACGGACACTCCTCATAAGCGGACAAAATTGTCAGTCCCATTAGTGTCCGCTTAAGAGAGAGGACACTGTCTATATATAATTATTTAATACTTGAAACTTCTATTTCAATATATATTATGGCCCTGTTCAACCATTTCGTTGAACAGTTTTTGTGCCAGAAGATTCTGTAGAAATCAGATTTTTAATTTCAGATTCTTTGGAATGACAGTTAGAGAAACACGTGAAAATATAGTTCGATATTAACTTGTAGGGCTACACTAGAAGAAGTACACTTAAGAAGTACGCCGTGGTCTAGTGGGTAGTGTGTTGGCATATTAGACAAAAGGCCCGGGTTCGAATCTCAGGTCAGACATCAAAACGAAAAAATATTTCTTCGCCGACTTCCTCTCAGCAGATTTCTGGCAAAGACTCTGAGAGTAAAAATTGCCATGAAAAGCTTCTCAAAAATCTGTCGTTCGGTGTCGACTTTAAACTGTAGGTCCCGCCACTCATGTATAAAATTAACACACACAGCATAAATGGTGTGAGAAGCTAGGTCGTAATCCTGACTGAAGGGTTGTAATGGCCAATTATGTTATGTTATGTATGGCTACACTAGAAGCTTTCATTTCTAGGCAGTTTTATACCGTATTCAACCACTGAACGCCTTTTTCCCAGAAGATTTTTACAAAAATCTGTCTTTGCCTAAAAATTCCATTTCTACTGAACTCAACTTCAGATTTTACAAAAGACATTTCAAAAATATGTGGAAAGTGATAGCCTTCCAAGATTACACTAGACGTGCATTGTAATCGTGGAACACATTTTGTCTTATAAAATTTGATAAAATTGGACTTCTACCTATAAATTGTGTGAATCAATTACTTAGACTACCACGGCACACCTAAAAGATTCTATTCCAATACGGATTATACTCCGATTCAGCCAATCCTGGAAGATATTGTAGAGTATTCGCGTCACCAAGTTCATGTTCTGTATTTGATTTCAAAAGTATCCCGTTTATAATGAGCTGGCGAAATTGTTCCAAAGAAGCGTAGCCAATTTTTTTCTAAAAATGATTCATTATCATTCATTTGATTATTGTGGAAAAACAATTTCGAGGATGACCATTAGGTTACCAACGAACGCATTATAGTCCATAAACTCCAATAGACTTCAATAAACTTCTTACAAACTGGAGACTAAGGAGTAAATTTACTTGAAACATACTTCAGTAAGGATTACGACCTAGCTTTTGACACTAATAATGCTGTGTGTGTTAATTTTATACACAAATAGCGCAACCTACAGTTTAAAGTCGATTCCGAACGACACATTTTTGAGAAATCTTTCAAAGGAATTTTATTTATTCTCAGAGTTTTTATCAGAAATCTGCCTTATGTCTGACCTGCCTTATGTCTGACCTGAGAATGCTGCCTTATGTCTGACCTGGGATTTGATCCGAGGCCACAGATCTAATAACCCAACACACTATCTACCCGGCTATGGCCACTTCGATAGAGCAGTGAAAGCTCATCAAAATCTAATAAGTATGCGCCATAATTATTAACAAGGATCTCAACAAAGAATCACATATCGTCTTAGCAGGTAATGATAGCTATCTTGAATATAGGAGAACATGCGTAGGGTTATTACTTCAAGGAAAGCACACTCTTTTATTATTTTATGATTCACCAGTGGGAGTGCTGGACACATTTAAAATAGGCTGTTGACCAAGTCAGACCAGGTCATCGTCCTTCTCAAAGGCATAATAACCGCCATCTTTTTTTTTTCGGGAAAAATTTGTTGCTCTTGGATCTCATGTGCATTAATATCTACCAAAATTCTACAATTTTGTTTGTTCATTGTTGGAAAATGATTTTCTGACTGATTAATAGGGTCAGCTGCCTAACTGTTCCAGAACCTAATCATGAAACAGCATTAAAAACTTGTCATTGGAAATACTTTTAGTTACCTTTGCTACTTAATTGCGTGAACATTTTAATAGGTTTCCTGTTCGAATCTTTCCAGGAATTTTCAAATTACTGGACAAATAGAGCTTGCTTCTACATCCACAATGAATTTAACTGGAAATAAATTTGCATTGGGATCAGACGATCAGGCAATAAGTATTCAAAACGATGAAGTAGGTTCGAGTCAACTGTATAATTTCATGATACTTGTACGCATTCATACTTATTTTGATATCATGCTCATACTAGTCATACTCAAAGTTGGATCATACTTAACAATACGCATGATGTTATTGACTTTGACTCGTCTCTACTTAACATTTACAAGAAGCACAAAAAAAGTATGATTTGCATACGAACACTACTATGCTCACAAGAAGATTGTGTGTATACTTTACTTGCTGTCTTTGTCTTTTTTCTTTGTTTGTGTATGCAACAGCAACAAAGACTGTAAATTTTGATGAATGATTCGAGCCACTCGTATGACTTATAAGTATTATAAGTATTTTTCTAAATTTATGAATCAGAATGAGTTGGCGTGTGAAACAAACACATTTCGAATATTGTGAGTTTGATGTCAACATTGTACTCATACTCATTGCTACTTATATTTATAAATCAATGTTTTAGCTAGTACGAGTAAATCAGAGTAGTTGAATTTCAATTCTGTTGATTCATTCATACTCAAAATTGCATAAGTGCTTATGAAAAGCGGGAAAACGATTCATTGCTGATCTCTGATTGGGATGTATAGTACTTAGTTTGTTAAATTTGGCCGTGGTTTGAGTGAAAGTTTTTGTTCGCTTAATATTAAGTTTTATTCCCTATTTTTATAAGACTAACGGTTTCACACGTGTAACATATTTTGCTTTGAAAATAGTCATTCTCTCTTTTTCTTCTTCCTTAAAGTCTATAAAATTTAAGAAAATTATTGAAGCCTTCCTTCCAATTGTCTGTAAAGACTGCGACCAACCATGATTATAGTTCCTCCTTTTTACTTTACATAAAATACTTAAATTTTGGTTTTATTTTCCTCAGATTTCTGATGTCATGTCATCAAATTTAAATCTTAAATATCCTTCAACATTACTATGCATTTTATTACTCAACCCATTCGTCATTAATTTCCGTTCTTGTGGATTCTTTTCATCTTTTTTCATTTTATTTTTTCACTGCCGTATTTCTACATAGAGAATATAAATCAATTACTGCCAATATTTAAAAACTGTTGTTCATTTTTGTGTGATGACGACATCACACCGGCATACCCCAACCTCACTTTCTACTTTTGAGGATTTCGCCTTTTGTTTATTTCATGGTTACGTGAGTTTCAAACTAATCAAGTTATATTGTGATAGGCTTAGATGGCTCATTATTTTACTTCATCTCGCTTTAGCCAATTGTTATTGCAATGAGTGGCAGTGAAGCAAATTGAAAAATATTTTTTTCTTCTACCTGTTCGCTACCGCCAAAGGTGTTTGAATGTAAAAATTAAGGGGCAAAGAAGAATGTTTAAATTCACCGCGTCAGTCTTTACCGTAATCACTACCTGTGACACATTTTTCATGATAAAAATCTTTTACGAAGAAAATCCATCAAAATAATATCACCACTCTCTACCTATTTTATAACATTTTGAAGATTCTTTACCTTGAATCATTCGGTAGATTGAAATTTCTGTTGTTTTCCTGATTGTGATTTGGGTGTTGTTGCAAAGGTGTTGTGTGTTGCCGGCAAAACAACACGAAATTTTTACGATTTTTTCTTTTTTTTTTCATTCATTCTTTGCAAATAATCCTACTTGAGATGAATTTATAATCAGTTTTTGCTTTCAAATATACTTTTTTTTTGTGTTTTGTTGTAAATCCAATACAAACGTGCCTGGAATTAATGTAATTGTTATATTAGAGAAAATAAAACTGTTATAATTTTGCCCTTGTTTGATGGGTGTTCTTATGGGAGAGAAATACCCAGAAAAAGGGCAACAAATAGTGTTAAAAGTGAATTTTTCGAGTGTGATAATGTTTATTATTAATCAGCATGAATTTTTTTCTTGTTTTCTTTTAAATTTTAAACAAACAAATTTTAACACCTTGAAATTCATTTATTTCTTGCCTTTGTTGTAAAGAAAATTTATTTTTTTTTTTTAGAAATTTTATAGGCATTTCGTGGATCGTGTTGACGTGACCAAATGATTTAGTGTTAATCAAAACAACAAAACAAAAAATTGAAAATATGCAAATTATTTAAGAAACAAAATATTTTTAATTTGGAATTTTTTAAGACCTTAAAGAGTCTCTGCATAATAACTCAATTACACAGGGTGGACGGAAGTCATACTTTAGATTATTCCACGTACATACAAATATACAACAGGTACAATATTTCAGTCAGCGTAACGAACTACTTGCTCACACTAGGGATCCTAATCGAGAAAAATCCGAATTCCGAAATCCCGGGATTTTTGGGATTCATAAAATCCTGAATCCTGGGATTTTTAAAAACTTGTCCCAGGATTTTTCGGGATTTTCGGGATTGTGAATTCCTATGTATTTTGACACTACAAAAGGTCCTGAAAAAAATTCTATATCACTTGACTTCGATAATAGCATCTTAGATGAGGAAAAACCCTACTTCCAGTGATAAAAAAAATTATTTGATGGCATCGAAGAACGCAAAAGGCATATAAAATGAATTAAAAGGGCAACTGATTTAGATACTCAACTGTCCAAAGAAATAGATTTATTTACATCAGTAGGCGGTAGAGTGAATATTTACAAGCTGCATACAGCTTATCATGGAACTATTTTACCAACAAATGTTGATTGCGAGAAGTCTTTTTCAATGACAGGGTATGTTGGCAATCAAAATTCGTTCAATCCTATCAGATCACCTGTTAGATGCTTTAATTTTTTGTTGAAATCCAAATTATTTTCTTCAAATTTTTATTTTTGTTAATTTACGCTTTTTTGTTATATTTTGTGTCGCTCTTTTAATATTTTATTTTTAATGACATATAATTCTGATATACATACATAATTGGAATATAAATGATTTTGTTAACGAAATATTTTTATTATTAAGAGAAAATCGCAATTTTTTCCCGTGATTTTTCGGAATTTTTGGATCCCGAATTATCGCAAAATATCCCGGGATTTTGGGATTGGAATTTACAAAATCCCGAATCCCAGGATTTTTAAAAATCGATCCCGTTTGGCATCAATAGCTCACACAACTTATGTTGTGTTTGTTGTTTTTGCAGATAAGAGTCTGTCTAGTCTAGTAGGTAGTGTGTTGGGTTATTAGACTAAAGGCCCTTGTTCAAATCCCAGGTCAGACATCAAAACGAAAATATGAAAATATTTCTTCGGCGACTTTCCTCTCAGCAGAGTTCTGGCAAAAACTCCTGAGAGTAAATAAAATTGCCATGAAAAGCTTCTCAAAAACCTGTCGTTCGGAGTCGACTTTAAAATATAGGTCCCGCCACTCATGTATAAACTGAATTGTTGTAATGACCAATTATGTATATATTAGGCGGAACCAGCAGTTTAAAGTCCATCACGAATAAAAAAGAGGTTTTTTTGCCCACAGAGCTTTACCCCAGAAATCTTTTGATTTGCTTGATATCTGGAGTTTGAACCGAAGCCTCATGTCAAAACACTCAGTACAAAGAGACGACCGCGTGAAATCGTTCGCCTTACAAAAAGAGACCCTGAAGGAATACAGGTTGGCAGAATAGAGCTTGATTCCTCTGAAGGTATCACCGCGAAAAATCTTTAAATTGAATAACTCCTAATAGTTTAAAGTAAACTATTGTATTCTAAGTATATTTGACTCCGATTTTTGTAAATTTGTATATAAAAATCTGTGCAGACAAATATATAACCTATCTTTGAAATGAACAATCTGAATAATTATCATGCACACTTTTCGAGCGTATGGGTTCGTATCTCAGAAAAGGCCTCACGAATGTTGGCCTTCAATTGGCTCAATTGTCAGTGGTTTGTCGACATAACACTTATTTTAACGATGTCACACATAAAATAGTTCAACGGTCATGATATAGTACACACTACAATACAGCCTACGATTGTGACTTTTGTATTTACTTTCAGGGTGAGATATTTTGAAAAATTTTAAATTTTTTTAAATATCCATTGGAATTGTCATATAATAGCTTGTATACTGTAGTATACTTTCTATTTAATTGAATTAGAAATATACTACTCATACGCACCATAATACATGTACTTACTTGAATAGTTACTCTTAAAAGTATGCAATAAAAAGGTATGAAACTAATAGAAATAGATATCAGTCATACGTCACATATGTATTATACTTATGATGATGACGGTTTATCGTCGTTTCGACGATTTTTGGTCTAAAAACATCAAATTGACGATGTGGCGATTTATGCCCTTATTTTGACGATTTTTAAAAATTAAAAACTTACTTTAAGCTTTGTATTTACCTTTGCAGTTATTACTATTGCCAAATTTTTCCGTATCTTAAAAGCCAATAAATATAATAGAATAGTCCGACTAAAGAACGACTTGTCTCTGTAATACAGTAAGAGATCCGCTGGCAAATCAACCACATACACATGTATGTGCCCGCAGAGAAAGGCGAATGTTGAGTAGGAATCCATGATTCTGGGGAACAAGTCCCAAGTCCCTACCGTCATTAACGGGCAACTTCAGCCTTTCTTCTAAGCGGTTGAGAAGTCCCAAAATAGTCGTTGAGGCGCTGCCCTATACATGAGAGTTGTATTCCATTCGCTTTTGGATATAAGAGACGTAAATAGTAAGAAGATCAGATGAAGGGAAACATTTTTACACCCACTTTAGAAACTAAGGCACTGAAAAATATGTCGGTTCTAGCGTATATCACACCGAATTTTCATGCCGATTTTGTGACGATTAGTTTGACGATTTCCATGAAAGTGTTTGACAATTTTGACGATTTTTTTCTAAAATTTGACGATTTGATTCTTTTTATATCTGGCAGCTACGGTGGGTGCGCCGTTTTAAAGTTTAAATTTAAAAATGCAATAGAACAAAGCCGGTTGTTTGTTGTAAAGTAAAGATGTTCCAGTTAGTAAAGGAATATTATTTAATTTCTATGATTGCCATGGCTGGCCTTGTAGTATCTCATGCGATTAAACCAGGCACACTTTTCGGTTGTATGAGGTTGATATCTCGGTAATAGTAGCACATATGTTGACCTTCAATGCTCAATCGTCTGTGTTTAGTTCGCACAATTTAGTTCTTTAACAGCGTCCCAAATAACATAGTTCAACGGTGTTAAATCTTTGCTTCTTGGCGGTCAATTAACATTACCATTTCGCCTAACTAAACGAACATGAGATATGTGGCAAGTTGCACCACCCTGTTGAAACCAAACATCATTCACATCAATCCCATTAAGAACGAGGACAAAGAATCGGTAGAGTAGTTGCGCCGGTTTTATTTTCAAAGAAAAGTGAACCAATGATGTCTCCACATCACATGCTGCACCAAACAGTCACTCGTAATGGACGCACTGATTTTTGTAAGACCACCTGTGGGTGTTCTGAGCCACGAATATGGTAATATTACAATTTTTTTTTTTTTTTATTTATTTATTTAAGAATTACAATTACAAATTATATTATATTCATGTACGAGCTGAGTAACTTCGACCATATGCCCGGTGTAGTGTCACAGACCAGAGCCTCTGGTGGTAATCGAACCCACGACCCTCACGCTAATAGTTTAGCACACTAACCACTAGACTACCAGGGCGCTCGGTAATATTTCTTATTAACAAGATGAAAATGAGCTTCATCCGGAAAATTGCTTTTATTTCCAAAATCGATAACATCATGCAGTTTCTTATTGGCCTAATAAATTCTAATGTTGGAGATAATATACTGAATTTTGTCATAGATTAGAACGATATAAGTATTGCCATATTAGAAGTAACCGATGGTTTAAAGTTAAACAGATAAATGGCACACGCGATATTATTACCATTATTATTATTTACATAAATAAAAAACAATCTAATGTTTTAAAATATACAAGTTTTAAAGGACGCTCACTTAACCTTTCTCAGGGAAAAATATTGCAGTAATTCGTTGGCTAATAACACGATTTTCTTCATGACGAGTATACTTGTTTCGATCTGAAAAGCATACTTAACATAAGCAGTTTAACGATTATTTTATTATATATTTTATTAATATATTTTATTTGTGGTAACACAGTAACTGGCATGATCGTATATATTACATCACAGAATTTAGTACAGAGTATGAATTAGAAATTTAATCAGGTTTATAAAAAAATAAGTATAGGAGAACATTATTGGTCTCTATGACATAAAATTGTATCTTAAATATGTTGTTTATCTGCACTTTATATGTACATCACAATATTAATACTTATCTTCTGCAATTCCTTCCAAAAACAATTTCACACGTGAATAATTTGTGACATTTGTTCTAAAATCTGCAAAAATTTTAAAACTTCAGAAATATGTATACAGTACTGTACAGTATAGTACTGTAGAGTATTAAACTTTGTCAGCATTCTCTGTGTATATTTTAATGCTGCAATTCATTAGCAGCATCATAAACATGTGTCACACTCCTAACAGCCAAACATTAAATTTAAGTTTCTTGCCGAAATATTAAATAAAAAAAAAAATTAAATTAGAAAAATATTTTCCTTCACACACACACATAAAACCCACAACATTTTAAAGCACTTGTACGAATACGAGTGCCATACATTTCAGTTCTAAACAGTTTTTGTCTAAAACAAGCATAAGTTTTTGACTTGTGTCTGGGCCACACAGTTCATAAAGCATCAGTATCATGAGCATATGAGCCATAAAATAAAGTGCCAGGTGGTAAAAGTGTATTCATATGTTAGCATGTATAGTGAGAAGCTTATGAAACTAATGCAGCGTGCCGGAATATCAAAGTGTAAGAGAAATACAACTACGACTACTACAAGTTTATGGCATAAGACTGCATATAGTAATGGAGTATATATGTACGTAGAAAATTTTTTTCTAATACTTACTCAGGCAAAGGTTATTGAAATTTATTGTTAACCCATACGCTATTTTGATGCTGCGCCCATAGGTACGTATTGAGTATTATAGTCGATGTTCATTATTTGCCTGAACTTGCGTGTGAACTTATAATTTTAATTTTGGTTTGAAAAATCTTTCAATATTACTTAATTGCTCGTTATTGCTCATATTGTATGCGTTAATTTTATTTACAAGCAATAAAATTGACCGATTCCGAACTACAGATTTGAGAAACTTTCATGGAAATTTTATTTTACCTTCAGGCTTTTTGCCTGAAGATGTTTGCGAGGAAATAGCGAAGAAATATTTTCTTCTCACTTCGTTTGGTTCAAGACGTCTGAGCTAGGATACGAACAACGTACTCACTTATACTAAGACGAAACACTACATACTAGATTACAGCGACTATATTCATCCCATAACACTTGAAATTTACGCAATAATTTTTTGTATATGTTTTGGAATTTCACTCAGAAGATATATTGCAACTCATACGCATATGTCAACTTTAAGAAGTGTTCGAAGGGTATTCTCCATTGACAATTTAGGTAGGCAGGCGTAGAGGTGGCTGTCCATGCAATTCGGTTAAATGGACACTCTTAGGTTGCATTGGATATTACAAAATTGCCATTATTGCCTATTACCGAAACCAAAGCGACTCAGACAGCCAATGGCAATGCACTTAGTGTTGCCTAAAGTGCCTTCTTTTTTTTTCTGTGACGTAGTATGGAGAATGTACCTAGTAGGTGAAGAATTACGTCCTCCTCATCCCCGCAGCTTCTACATATATCAAGGTATACAATATCAATATCGGCTTGCAAGCGAGACCATGTAGCTAGTATAGAAATAATACAGAAAAAATACAGCTTATATAGAAATAATTATCAAGACGTCCACGACCACTTATAGTGTGTGCGTTAATTTTATACATAAGTGGCGGGACCTACAGTTAAAAATTGACTCCAAACGACAGATTTTGAGAAAGTTTTCACGGCAATTTTATTTACTCTCAGAATTTTTGCCAGAAATCTGCTGAGAGAAAATCGCCGAAGAAATACTTTTTGTATTATATTTCGATGTCTGGCCTGGGACTCGAACTTTGGCTTTATGTCTAATAAGCTAACACACCACCTACTAGTCTACGGCAACTACAATGCCCTGTAATAAACTGAGGAAGCTTTTTTGGAGTTAAGCAGACTGGCCGTGTAGCCTCAGAATCCACCCATCTATTGGCGAATCAAAATTCGAATTGTCAATTAAAAGCTGACCAGTTCAATCGTTCTGCAGCTACTTGGAATGGTACCCATCCGTTTTGCTGTCTCATTGAGATATCTGCTACAGTTTAACAGTGTTTTGGAGTTCATCACAATGGAATAATTTCTGTCCTTACGCAGATTCCAATGAGTAGCTATAGCGTTGGAACTGCATTTCCTTGATTGCTTCATAAACTTTTCGACCTTGTTCTCGTGGCGCTCTATGAAAGTTAGACTGAACTATACGAAAGATTTAAAACAAAATTGTTAAATAATGAAAATCACAGCATGTAAACATTGAGCTCTAAGATCAATAAGGTCCTATCGCTGAACAAATCATCACGTAAACAGTTCACCTATCATAGCTATATGTGGGATATCGACAGCTTATCCTGTCAATTCAGTTTGTCAATTTGTTATCCCGGGACCATAGTGCAATCCTTAAGACCAAAGCTTATTTGACTATGTATTGAGGAACAAAAGAAACATTTCTACATCCAAAGAAACTAAGAAGAAAGAAAAGATTCTCGCGTTAAGGGTTAACAGTATAATAAAGGGTCAGCCAAATAACTTTTTTTTTGAAAATTCTTTAAAACTAACTACTAAATATTTTCTCAAATTTTTTTTTTTATTTGAAAGTACAAACTTTCCGGTTAACAATGGAAAATAATTTGGTTCAAATGGCTGTTCTGGCTGGCCATGCAGTAGCCTACACGATCAGTGTAATTTTTAAGCGCATTTTTGATTGTGTGCAGCTGTATTTCACAAGCGTCAATTGTCTCTGACTTTTCGGCGTAACACTTATCTTTGACGACATCCCACAAATCATAGTCCAACGGCGTCTGCGGCTGATAAAGCGATCTTCAAAAACATGGCGCAAAACATCGAATGTAGCTTCGGCTGTGTGGCACGTTGTGCCGTCCTATTGCAACCAATTGCTGGCAATATCCTCCTCTTTAATTTTTGTGAACAAAAATTCATTTAACATGGCCCGATAACGACCGCCATTAACTGTAACGGCCACTTCTTGATCATTTTCGAAGAAAAATGGCCCAATTATGCTTCTGGACCAAAATCCGCACCAAACAGTGACACGTTTTGGGTGCGACGGCTTTTCAATGTATGCATGCTGGTTTTCTGTGCCCCAAATGCGATGAGCTGATGGTGCTTCTCCAAAATCCGTACGCAATTTTCACACACATTCTGCAATATTATCAAGATTTTCAAAGCATTGTCGCAACATTTCCCAGCGTTGTCCAACACCCGGCTAACAACCATATTCCTTCAGCGGAAGAATAAAACAAGATGATTTTGTTTGCCAAAATTGGCATCTTCTGTAAGTCGATTGCAGGCCCCTTTCAGCGGACCCAAAAAGGAATTGGATGATCACTATTTATTCAGCGAAAGGATGGAACTAATTCTCTGTCAAATCAGACATGAGCTAAGTGTTACCATTCACGAAATAAGTACAAGTTGAAAAAAAAACGTCAGATGGCTGACCTGATAGAACCATTGGATTAGAAACGTGACTAAAGCGTTAAATTGTTTAATGGTTTGAGGCAACCATGGAAGCAATACAAAAATTACTTTCACTGGAGAAATTTTGTTTTATTATTCAGTTTTATTTCATATGCTTTCAAGTATAAACCACTTTGAGCTCTTTTCCACTAACATCCTATCAACTGTTTATAAATAGATTCCCCCCTTATTGCTGCAGCTACAATGTTAATAAATAAACAGGTGATGGTGGTAATAGAAAACGAGAGTGTGTGGCAAACAAAAACGTTATTGAATATGAAGATGAATGTTATACAGTCTGCTGATTTTTAATTATGCTTTGGATTAATTCAAAACAACGTCAACTAAAAAAAACAACATTAACAAGTCTTTTAATTTTTTTTTTATTTTTCTTTTCTACTTTTCATTTCTTTTAATTAAAATTATAACTTTTACGTGAATGTGCCACATATAGGCAGCAAAAAGTGAACAAGCATAGTGGCAAGGTAAAAACGAAACTATTATTGAAACAGGTTAATGCCTATACTTTTAATCATTTCACACAGTCAGTAGGATAAAGTGAAAAAAAAAAATCACAATTTCTATAATATATGCCACACCGCCCCCCCACCCCCTTGAGTGTTTAATTGTTTATAGAGTGACTGTATTTTTGTTTACAAATTTGTTTAAATTGCATTATAATTAAAACAAGTTAAAATTTAATTAATTTGATTTTATCAAAACGATATCTTGATTAAACCAATTAATATTGTCAAAATTGTTTGCGGTATAAACGTCAATATATGTATAGTAGAATGATATGGCCATATGACTTCCAAACATACATATATTGCCACAGCAATATAAATTAATTTATTTCATAATTTTGCACAGTGATTCTGTATAAAAAAAAAGTTAATATTTGCAATCTTTTTAATCAATTTGCAATAATAATTTACGTTTTATGGCGACATTTTTTCACAAAATAATCAAAGCTTATCGCTGCCAATAATAAAAAAAAACGTACTAAAAAGAAAAATCTGTTCAGCTTTAGACAAAGAAACAAATCAAGTCCCAATAGGTTATTATTCATTCGAAGGCAATAGTTGGAAAGGGGAGATATGGACCTTTCGCACATAATTTAAATATTGGAAATCGTTGCAGAAATGTTTGAGTAATCCAGAAATTTGTGCGTGATGTACAAAAAAACAGTCTTTGTCAAATAAAAAAAGTTTTCAAGGTTCAAGACATATAAAAAATTTTTTTTGAGGTATACTCAACAAAACTCACAACCTACTTTATGTCGTTAGCCGGGTGTTTTTAATTTTTTTATTTTGTCTCAAAGTGTTATTTGTATGTGGAAGAGCTGGCTACGTGATGGTGACAGCTAATCTCTATTTATTCCTGCTCAATGCATGTTATCTGACTTTGTCATAAAACATTTTTACAAAACATTTTCTATTGAAATAATTCAAATCTGGTCTTTCTAATTCAATTATTCGCATCAATCTCATTTATTACTGAGAGTAAAGATCAAATTAAAATGTTTAACGATATTATTGAAGGCCATAATGAACGATTTTTTTTTTTTTCAATTCAACAAATCAAGTTTTTTTTGACTTTGCCATGGTCTAGTAGGTAGTGTGTTGGCTTATTAGACGAAAAGCCCGGGTTCAAATCACAGGTCAGACATCAAAACGAAAAATATTTCTTCGGCGACTTCCTCTCAGCAGATTTCTGGCAAAGACTCCGAGAGTAAAAATTGCCATGGAAAGCTTCTCAAAAAAAATCTGTCGTTCGGAGTCGACTTCAAACTGTATGTCCCACCACTATTAAATATAAAATTAACACACACAACATAAGTGGTGTGAGAAGCTAGGTCGTAATCCTGACTGAAGGGTTGTAATGGCCAATTATGTATATGTATGGTCTTCAGGCTTGTCAGTGATTTTTTTTTTCTTTTTTCTTTCACCAGTTATTGTCGAACGTAATCTACATTTAAAGCTTGAAGTGGCCTGGTTTTAGGTGGCTTTAACAAAAGTCTCAAAATTTAGAAATGTTTGCGATGGCAACAAAATAATGATTTTTATTGGAGAATAATGTAGTGAGTACCTAGTAATGCTTACACTGCTTAGAAGGCGATTTTTCTCAATTTTTTCATAATTTTACGGATTTCTTTAGTGATTCGTCAATCAGTTTTGTATTTGATAGCCAAGTGTTGTCTGAAAGGTAAAGTTAAAGAGAAAATGTTGGTGCATTACTATTATGGTAAAAAATTTTATGTGCAACCTCTCGATAAAAGGTTACAACAAGGTGACACAATATTTGGCTCCTATTCCCGAACCATAATCTCATAATTCCTTCTCAAAAATAATGACTTTTGAGTGAATAAGAATTATAATTAAATTTAATCAACAGCTAGGCTATACTTTCAAGCCAAACTCTATTTACAATTCATATTTCGTTTTCGGGGAGAGATGTCTGATCAGGAGGTATGTCTAATAAGCCACTACCTACTAGATTACGGCGACTGCATGGTAGATCTTTTCCACCCTTATCTGATATATTAATTTACTCAAGCAAATTCACGGTTTGAAATCGCCGTGGTCTAGTAGGTAGTGTGCTGGCTTATTAAACGTAAAGCCACGGTTCGAGTCCCAGGCCAGACATCAAAACAAAATATAAAAACGATTTTTTTTTTGGCGATTTCCTTTCAGCGGATTTCTGGCATAAACTTTGAGAGTAAATATTTACTCCCAGTGTTTTTGAAAGATATCTGCTGAGGTGAAGAAATATTTTTTCATGTTTCGTTTAATTCGAGATGTTTATTTGACAGTAGAAGAAACAATAAATTTTCCTCTGATGAAGTGGCCTCTCTGGTGGTCACTTTAACTTGAATTGATACATTTTCCGATAAACAATCAAGATCCATTAAAAATTCTGAAAATTTTTGACTCGAAAGTTCATTTGATAAGATCACTTATATAAAAAATATAACTTGACTGTTAGACTCTTTAAATAATAACTACGGTAATTTCTGTCCGATTTGATCAAACAAAGTGTCAATCTCTTCACAAGATAATGGACTTTCAGAATGTTATCACTTATTTCATATTTTTTAAGCAAAGTTTGCTCCTATGAATGGACTAACTTGAAGAAATATGAAAAAAAAATTCGATTTTTCCAAGTTTACATCATCAAGTCTCATAGCTTATTAATTCGAACAATAGATACACCGTTTTAAAAATCCATCTCTCTCCTTTCCAACAAGATTTAAATATTGGAAATCGGGTCAGAAATGTTTAAGTAATCCAGAAATTTCTGCGTGAAGTTCAAAAAAACAGTTTTTGTAAAAATAAAAAATGTTTGGAGGGTTCGAGAAATTTAAAAAAAATATTTTATATGTCATGTCGTTAGTCGGGTGCATTTAATTTCTTTAACTTTATCGCCAAGTATTATAATTATTTTCTTTACTTTTTCTGCTTTCAAGTTTTTAATTTCAAAAAGGGGTTTTTTTTTTAAATTCAAAAAATATTTCATTGTAGCAAACTGCTAATGCCATTCACTGTGTAAATAAATTTTGTTGTAACCAACCAATAAAATCTCTTTTTAAACAAACCAAAAATCAATGGTTTTGCATAAAAACAAATATTATTTTATCATCATAACCACTGTATTACTGAAATTCTAAAATACTTCACATATATTTCATAATGAATATGAACAAATTATTTGACTGCCTACACACATATGTACACATTCATACATACGTAAATTTTCATTTACAAATGTATGTACATACGGTATATACGCATAGATATGCATAAATAATTACAATTTATTACATGGACGCCTAAATAATAATAATTTATACCCTACACCATACACTACAATACACCAGGCATACTTTCATCTGTGTTCCTTTTAGCATAGCTCTCTCACATGCCTTTTCAGCTCAAATAAAAAGTTCAAATTCAAAAAAAATTTTCAGTTTGAAAATTCTATCCTATGTAGGGTATCCACAAACAGTCGGTATTTGCCTGTCAGAAGGCATTCTAATTTTGTTTCGTATTTAAACTTTTTCAACTGTTTGTTTGCTGTTTTCCTATCGTTATTTATGAATACGGATGTGTATGTGAAAACTAAAAATTCATAAAATTTTAAGTATTAAAATATGGAAAATCTCTGTCACGTTTTAACACAATTTTACTGCAGAGAATATATGAAAAAAAAAAAAAAAATGAAAAAAAACCAATAATAAATAAAAATAAAATGATAAACAAAAAATCATTTTACGAAATGTTTTGTCAAGTGTTTGAATGTGTGTCAGCAGATACATAACAAAATAAAATAAATTTCAATTTAAATGATTGGCAGAATTATTGATTTTCTTTAGAAGACAAAAACAAAAAAAAAAAATGAATAAAAATTTTTAAATGTTGATTGGAACATATTTTATTGAAAATTATTAAAACGTTGCATGTTTTTCACTTTTTTTTTTTATAGAAAATTCTCAAATAGAATTTCGAACATGTGAAAATGTTTACTTTTTGCCACACAACTTAATAACGTCATAGGTTGTCAATCGATTTGATATATGATAAGTGTTTTAAGGTCTACTATTTTTCAATTTGAATTATCCCATAATAATTATTATAATTGGTCATCAGTCAGGATTATTAACCTAGTTTCTCACACCACTTATGTTGTGTGTGTTAATTTTATACATGAGTAGCGGGGCCTACAGTTTAAAGTCGACTCCGAACGACAGATTTTATGAGAAACTTTTCATCGCAATTTTATTTACTCTCAGAGTTTTTGCCAGAAATCTGCTGAGAGGAAGTCGCCGAAAACATACTTTTTGTAATTTGTTTTGATATCTGATCTGGGACGTCTAATAAGCCAACACACTACCTACTAGACAACGGCGACATTTTTCTTTCAGTGCATTTAAATATATATTACAGCTCTGCTGTAGTATTAGCTCCCATTTCCCCGGTTGTATCTTTTGAGCTAGTTTCAGATCTCTTCTATTTTCGTAATCTATTAAATAGTGTATTGGCTTTTACAATAAAACGCGACGGTACAAAACGAAAGTGTGAAAAAATATTTCTTTTCTGGAAAAATTGTTGTTCGGAGTCGATTTTGGTCCCGCTATGCTTGTATGAAATTAATGAAATAGGTCGTAATCCTGATTAAAGGATATAATGCCTTATAGATCGCTATTGATGTGATCATCATTGCCTAATTCGCCACTGCATACTGCATGACTTCCATCTCTACGGTTTCTCTTTTTTCGAGACGATCTCTACGTGAGCCAACTTACAATCAAGATATTTCACTTCCATTTTCTATGATCGTATCTCAGGCGGTTAAATTTAGAAAGATTTCTTAATTTTGGAAATGGTCTTGACCGGGCTTTTTCTCTCGCACTCTGTTATGCACAATTTCAAGACCTCTTTGAATCAAAACCATATTCTCTGCTTATTCTTGTCAATCAATAGCCGGTTTACATAGTCTTGCTACCAGTATTTCATCGTCTATGCCAGTTTAATTTAGAAAATCTCATTATAAAGCTTACGGCCCTAAACACACAAGTACTCTTACCTCTTAACTTAGGTGTAGATAACTCTCTAGTCGCAATCAGCTGTCATATCATTCACATCAATACAATGAAGAGCGGTTGCAACAAAAAATCGGTTATCATAGTGCTATTGAGGTCGCCCTAGTCTAGTAGGTAGTGTGTTGGCTTATTAGACGTCAAGCCAGGGTTCGAGGCCCAGGTCATATATAAAAAAAAAAATGCAAAAATTATTTCTTTGGCGATCTCCTCTCAGCAGATTTCTGGCAAAAACTCTGAGAGTAAATAAAGTTGCTATGAAATGTTTCTCAAGAAACATTCGTCGTTCGGATTCGACTTTAAACTGTAGGTCACGCCACTCATATATAAAATTAAAACACACGACATAAGTGGTGTGAGAAACTAGGCAAATAATCTTGACTGAAGGGTTGTAATGATCAATTATGTATGTATCAGAGGTCGGCAACGAGTATTCTAAACGATAAGTAGATTCAAATCATACTTATAATTTGTGATACTTATACGCATTCACACTTGTTTTAATATGATACGTACACTACTCATACTCAAAGTTGGAAATACTCGCCGTATTCATACTTAACAATACGCATGATGTTATTGACTTCGACTCGTCTCTACTTAACATTTACACGAAGCAAAAAATAAGTATGATTCATGTACGAACACTACTATACTCACAAGAAGATTGTGTGTATGCTTTGCTTGTTGTCTTTGTCTTTCCTTTCTACTTTGTTTGTATATGCAACAACAACAAAGGCTGTCAATTTTGATGAATGATTCGAGCCACTCGAATGACTTACAGGTATTATAAGTATATTTTTAAATTTATGAATCAGAATAAGTAGGCGTGTGAATCAAACATATTTCGAATGTTGTGAGTTTGATGTAAACGTTGTACTCATACTCATTGTACTTATGCTTATAAATCAATGTTGTGGCGAATACGAATGAATCAGAGTAGTTCAATGCAATTCTGTTGATTCACTCATACTCAAAATTGCATGAGTGCTTATGAGTAGCGGAACAACGATTCATTATTGATCTCTGGTATGTATTATGGTGCTATAGGTATCTCCATTGACCGTAATGATTGCGCAATCCTCCGCTCTACAAGCCGAACTAAACAGTCACTCGTAATGAGTTAGGTAGCTTTTTTAAGACTACGCGTAAGTTTTCTGAGCCCCATATACGACAATTTTGCTTGTTAAAGTAAACTATTAACCATGATAATAAACCAAGAAAATAAGATTCGTTCGAATCCATTTTGTGAAAAAGATTAAAAGATTCGAAATAACCTATGGTTCAAATTTAAACCGGTATACGGTCCACCCTATATATAAGCTAATTTAAAGATGCAAGGATTACTTTATGAATCGCTGATTTCTAGGCCTTTGCCACAACTGTTCTACATAAATCATCAGTCTTTGCTTTGCAACTTGAAGCGATTAAAATAAGGGCCTTCATCAAGGACCTCAAAGTGTCGACAAATCCTTTTCGAGAGTACTGGAGACTACTAAACCAAAATGGTTATGGTCGAATGATGGTTTTGTAGGACTTTTTGAACTTATCCAAACTAAAGAAATAAACAATTGTGATACCAACCAACACTATTCGCTCTTTTCAACAATATGAAAAACAAAATTTTGTATTTTAGTCTCCTTAATTTTATAATGAGGATTCCGCTCCATCGTAAAATTTCTGCATATACCGTTATCTACAATATTCTCTCGAGTTTTCTATTCCAGTTTTACCAAAAAACAAACTTAAATTTTAGAAAATAACTTCCCTATTTCAATACTTCAAAACCTGCGACTGAAACAACGTATGGATATGGAATTTTATGTTTCAGCTTTTCCTTAATGTTCTCTTATAACATTTTCAAGGAATTCTAACCCAGTATGTTAATCAGAAAGTACAATAAACGTTAAAATTACAAGTTTACTTGACGATGTAAATGAACTCTAAATAATGTGACAATTTAATATACAAGTGGGCCACTTTTAACTGCACACAATCACATAAAAACACACCAACACACTCATTTATTCTTTAACTTTCTATGTGAGAAAAAACTGTCTGTTACGTCTAATGCTTAAGATCTTCTCGGCTTAAGTTTCTCTTACAACTGCAATTACAGCAGATTTTTATTTCTTTTCTTCATTCTTTCTTTTTTCTTCTACTTCTTCTCATTTTTCAAGTACTTGCAACAACAAAGTATTAAAGACAGTTTTTTATGTTGTTGTTGCTGATGCTAAAGCTACTACTTTTGTTGCAGCATACAAACACAGAGAAATATAAAAAGCCTTACAAATATTTGCCAACAACTTGAAGAAAAAGTTCTTTTGGATTGCAACTCAAAACAAAGAAAATCTTTCGCGTTTTTTTTTAAGAATATTTAGAATTAAATTTTTCTGTTTTAACAATTTTATTACAATTTTTTCAGCCCTTTTTATTTGTCTGTCATACATTTTATTTTTTTTTTCTATTGCCTTAATAAGCGTTAAGAAAAGTTTTTTTTATTTTCATTTCCATTATTTAAAAACAATGCCAGGAAAATTAATATTTCATATCATTTTTATAGAAAGGAAAAAACGAACAGCATTTAAGCAGTTGATAAATGAACTTTAAGTGACTCACCGAATCCAATCTAAGGTAAAACACAACGAGGAACACTTTAAAAAAGTTTTGATTTTCATTCTTGAAACCATTGAAAAATAATCTTCAGATCTCATTTGACTTTTAGACTTATTTCGCAGTATGTTTTCCAACGATAACACGGTGTGACAGCTAATGATTTAGTGTACGTTATGAGTTTTGTTGCGTAGAACTTAAAAACATTTTTTCGATCCCTTCAAATTTGTTTTATTTGACAAAAACCGTATTTTTGATCTTTTCACATATAATTATTGATTGTCCAAATATTTTTTAAACTATTTTCAAAATCCAAAATCTTTTGGAAAGGGGACAGATGAGCCTTTAAAATGGTATACACAAACATATTCTTCAAACTTACATATTATGAGTTTTGATCGAGTAAACTTGGAAAATATAATTTTCTCAATTTCTGAGGACATTCGGAAAGTCCATTATCTTGTGAAGAGATTAACACTTCTTTTGATCAATTCGGACAAAAATTACCGTAGTTTTTAACCTTTATGTCAACAGATAAAAATGATACGTAAGTCAACAGAAGCATACCCCGGTATGTTCATATATTTTATATGGAATTTCTTTTGTTGCTAAGTTTATTTCTGTTTTACTTATGTTTTGTAATTGCATTGTTTTGATTTGTTTGTGCTTTGTTGCTACATTGTTGGTCATCCAAATATATCGAGCTTCCATAAGCGTACGGCATTTTTGGGATATAAGCCGTTGTATACGTTTCGACAACGGAAACACCCTACAAAAGCTGTAAAAAAACCGACAAAGCTCCAGCCAATATTTAATACTTAATGATAATCTACGCAACAAAAACGTACCAGTTCCAAACGTGACAGTTGATGAACAGTTATATCCCTTCCGTGTTGAACTGAGTTTACCCAATACATACCATCAAACCCGCCAAGTACGAGTATGTGACTCCATCTCATCCTTTCCAATGAAGGGACAAATTTATACTGGATTGGCGGCAACTTGCAAACGGGAAAAAAACTTAGGCGAGTGGGTAGTGAAGGACGTGTGCGTCAATCTTTTTCGTGGAAGTGGACGGAATATTGTTCTTTATAATTTCTTCACAACTTATAACGTACCGAAAAGTTTAATAATGGACAGCAGTTTATAAATATTAGGTACAGTGAACAGAAGACGAGTGTTTGTTTCTACCACCATATTTCGCTTTATCTAAAGGACAGGGAGTAGAGTCAACTACAGTTGGTTTCAGTCACAATATTGCCTTGTGCTCGTACATTCCAAAAAAAAAAAAAGTCGGTCGTTCTCCTTTCCACAATGCATTATTCATGCGAAGTGCAAGGTTTAAAGAAAAACCCCACACACGATCTAAGATTACAACAAATAAAACGTTGGCGTCGATAATATGAAGAAGCTTTTAGCAGAATATTCATCACAGCGACGAACAAACAGATGGCCCTTGGCTTTCTTCTACAATATACTAGACGTCGCTGCCCTTGCAGTATGAATAATTTACGTTGAGCTTAACCCAATGCCAAAAGCTTCCACAAGCTGCCGTAAAGTGTTCCTACATAGCCTCAGCGAACAGCTGGTAAAGCCGGAAATAGAAAACAAAGTCAAAAATAAACGCGTAACAAAAATATTCCTAACTACAGATTTCTGAGAAACTTTTTCATGCCATTTCGATTTATTCTTCGAGTTTTTACCACAAATCTGTTTAGATAAATATTTCGTTTCGAGTTGGAAATGTCTGACCTGGGGTTTGAATCGAGGGCTCCCGACTAATAAACCACTTGACTATTCGAGAGCAACAGATTCACTGAATAACAAATAATAGGTTTTTGACTACAAAACCACAATGGCAAGTCGACATAATCCAGCGAGATTAGATTTCACTGAAGCAATACAGGCTGTCTGATATATAATGCAACAAAGTAAAGAGCCATAGTTTTTATTTCTTTTTTTTAATTTTATTGTTCAAAAGCAAAAAATGTAGGAAATAACTTCAAAATTTAGAATCAGTTTAGATTTGTTCGAATTGGTCACCTTTGGTACAAATTATAGCCTTCAAACAGCCGACAAAGCCATCACAGGCTGCACAAAAGTGGTTCTGTAGTATTTGGGCCCATTCTCGGCAAAGTGCAGTCTTGAGATGATGGACACTTTGGTATTTTTTTAGTGAGAACCTTACTCTTCAAACTGCCCCAAGCGCAAAAGCCCAACGGATTGAGATCCGGAGATTTTGGTAGCCATTGTGCGGTAGAAATGAAGCGAGGAACCTCCTTTCAAGTCATTCTTTATTGACGCGTCTGAGTTCGGTGGTGCTGAGTCCTGTTGGAATGTCCATGGTCTGCGGCCGAAATGTTTGTCTGCCCAGGACATCATTACTATCTTTAAGACATTTTCCCGATAATATTCGGCATTTATTTTGACCCCACGGTCAATGAATACGAGCAGAGAGCAAGCATCGGCCGTACTGCCGCCCACACCGTTACCATCGGCGGCGCTAGAGTTCTGGTGACCAATCGCAGGTGTAAATTTTTCAGCTGACGTCTTTGGCAAGTAATCCCGATTATTTTGTTTGTTCACAAACTGCTCAATTTGGAATAGCTTCTCATCGGAGAAAACCAAATTCGGTAACTGGCCACTTTCGCGCAAGCGAAGTAACTCCTTGGCTCTTTGAAGTCTAACTTTTTTTGTCCATCGGTGAGCTGTTGTACTTTTTGGAACTTCAATGGCTTTAGGCTAAGCACAGTTTTCAATATGTGTTGCATCCGTTCTCGCGATTATGGTTAGCTCACGAGCAATTTTTCTACCACAGCGGCATGGATTTCGATCAAATCTGGCTTTCACTTTTCGAATCATTTCTGGTGTTGTTACCGTTTTTTTTCGTCCACTTTTTGGACGTGATGCAACTTTGCCAGTATCACGGTAACAAGCAATGGTACGAGAAACAAAATATTTATTTGGATTTAAATGCTGGAGGGCTCTAACGATAGCCACCTGTGGTTTTCCAGCTAAATATAAAGCAATCACACCATCACGCTTGAATTCCATCACGAATAACTTTTTTTGAATGCAATAGATCAAAATGCTTTTGTAAGCTTGTAAATCATAAAATGAACTGTCACTGCAATAAATCTGTCAGCTGTCAGACGAACGATTTACAAATGATAACAACCTGAAGTTGGTTGCAATACATATCAGCCACCCTGTAGAGGCCACGACGGCATTGAAATATATTTATGAGATCAGTAATTTAAAAGGGACGAACGAGAAGCTCTAAACGGCAACTTGAGGTAATACTTAATCGGTAGGTTCTCAAAGGATTAAACACTTGTAAAAACAATCCATAGAATTTCAAAATTCGAATGATGCAAGTAAATCCGAAAAGTAAGGATATCTTATATGAAACCCTATACTCTTGCTTAACCAAGTGTAAGTTTCCAACAGTGTTGCCAATTTTTTTCAAAATTTCCCGCCAAATTGGGCTTTAAAAATCGCCAGAAATCGCCAAATTCAATTTTTATACCGTCAGAAACCCGTCAAATAAATAGTTTGAAAATATTAAATTAACGTTAAATAAAATAAAATGCAATTAATAACTGCACGTATTTTTTATTGAATTGTTTTTTCAATTATGTTTAATGATTTACAAACAAAATAAGGTATTTTCAAAAAGATAGTGCCAGTCTTCTGGACTTTCGCTTCGAAACTTTTGTGGATACTGACGTGTTATAACTTTTTAAAAAGAAAATTCAATTTAAATGTACATTTTAAAATTATTTTCATATAATTTATGTTGTAACAATTTCATCGTTTCTTGTAATGTACGCTTAATTCTGTTTTTACACGGTAGATACGTTCCAGAAAAACCCGTGTAAAAAATGACATGAAGTATATAGAAAAAAAGGGGATTTGTTCTATATCCTTCAAAAAATGTAAAAACATATAATTCGTAGGAAAAAATTAATACGAGGGTCTTTATAAAACATTAAATATAATTTTTATAAGCATTAATACATATTTTATTTCATAAAATTAAAAGCGATTTAAATCTTATAAAAAACTAACATAAATTTAAAATTATTGTAGTTCGAAAGTAAGTCAAAAAAATAATATAAGTTGAGTAACAAATGATACATTCACCATTGCTTAAAGGTAATTTAAACAAACTAAAAATCATCAAAAGTTCATAAATAAAAAAAATTAATAGCAGTCAATGTGATGATGAAAATAACAGAATTCTATTTGCAATCATTATTGGATTTCATTCGTAATCGCTTACGTAAGGTTGGTTCAGAATAGTTATCAACTCAAACAAGATTATCATTTTCAGTTTCCGATTGGACAGAACTGCGTTTAATAACAAAATCGGCCGTTGCGATTCAATTTGAAGTCGCCGTTGTATAGTAGGTAGAATGTTGCCTTATTAGACTGAAGGCCCGAGTTCAAACTCCCGGTCAGATAGCAAAACGAAAATATTTTTTCGGCGACTTCCTCTCAGCAGATTTTTGGCAAAAACTCAGAAAGTAAATAAAATTGCCATGAAAAGCTTCTTGAAAACTGTCGATCGGAGTCGACTTTAAACTAAAGGTCCGACCACTCACTCATGTATAAAATTAACGCACACAACATAAGTGGTGTAAGAAGCTAGGTCGTAATCCTGATTAAAGGGTTGTAATGACCAAATATGTATGTCTTTGTATAAGTCATAGTAACGAGCCATTCAAGATCTTAGATTACGTTGAGATTTTCATAAACTTTCCTCAACCGTGCTATACCAAATATCATCGTGTAAAAACAGAATTAATTTTATTTTCTAGACTGTGCTATTACAAAATTAGGTGCACTTACTTTTTTTATATTTTTTCTGCCTTCTTATTTTAAACACAAAACCTTAAGCTTACCTTCATTTGAAACAGATTTCATCTTTAGGTTTTCGATTTTTGCTTTGTACTTTTTCTACTAACTGTTATTCTCTCTCTCGAATTGCATTTTTCTTACTTGTACCATATAATTCAACCTTAAAAAAAAAAACCGCTAAAAAACGCTAAAGCGCCCTAAAAACTCCAGATTTCCCGCTAACCGCTAAAAAGCATTTTTTCCCGTAATTGGCATTGCAAAAACGTCAGATTTGACGGGAAAAACGTCAAATTGGCAACATGGTTTCCAAATTGTTTTAGTAGGTGGCCAATAAGTCGTCCATCTTTATTGGGTGTAAAAACAAGCAAAACAAACCAAACTATTAATATTGTAAAGTAAGTTTTAACACAATTTATTAAATATTTATACTCATATTATAACAACAACAAAAAAAGGGAAAAAAAATTGTTTCTGAAAACAATACTGCTTCAGTTTCAAGTCATTCATGCACTTTAACCAGACTGACTAGTGGTCGTCCCTTTAAATTGTTAAAATTCATTGAAATTTCACTGCACGTGTTTCAACGTTAGTGTTTGTACGTTCACTTCTCTGGCATTTAGTCTTAAAGTCAGTTTTATTTACTTAAAATTTTAATAATCCCCAGTAAAAACAGTTAAAACGTAAAAAGTTTTTCACATTTTTTTTCCCCCCGTTTTTTAGTTTGATTTTCGAGAGGTTTGTACCTGAAAACTATAATTTAATGCAGGCGCTTCAAGGTTTTTCGAAGGTAAAGTGGGTAAAATTATAAAAACAAAAACAAATACAAAAAAAAAAATTAAAACAACAACAACAACAAGAAACAAAGTTAAACTTTACCTGGTACAGAGAGAGGCAAGTAGCATGTTGTACGTACAAAAAAAAAAAAAAAAAGGGAGAGGAGAGGAGAACAAAAAATCGGAAAAATAAACAATTTGTTTAAAGTTATGCCACGAAGTAGTTGACTGCAACAACAAAACTCGTAACAGAAGTAGTAGTTGTACTAGTCATTGTCTTACTTCATGCCGGCTATAGTTGTTAAAAACTTTAGTTTTGTCGTTATTGCCTCTATGCGTTGCACGGAATGTTGTTGTACTAACGCCAACTTTATTCTCTTTTTTGTTTTTTTTTGCCAATGTTGCCACTCGCTGTCGCTATTGTTGGTGTTTCCACGTACTGTTTTGGGTTATACAAGCGAAAGCAAAAAAAAAAAAAAACAGAAAATCTTTTTTCCTTCTACATTTCTACAGTATTTACCACCTGTAACCACGTTTATGTATTTTATGCTCGAAGAAATATTAACAGTGATTAACAAAGTTAGTTCCCCTACATATACTACATCTTGTTCGTTATGTTGGTGTATGTTTTTTTTTTTTTTGTTTGTTGTTGTTATTTTAAGTTTTAAGAAATATGCAGTGGAACAACATCAGCATAACCGTGTGCAACAATAACAGTAGAGTTGTGAATAAAACCATGAACAAATTTATAACATTTAAAATAAAAGTTGGGTACAACAAAACAACAACAACAACAACAATAACAAAAATGAACACAAAAAATATGAAAAAGTTTTTTTTTTTAAGTTACCGGAACCATAACGTCATTTATGTCAAATTGAAAGGAATTTAATTTTCTTAAAATTTCTTTCGCTATTTAAAAATAGGGTACAGAGTTTCATATGGCCATAGGCGAAAACTTTTTAATCAATTATTTTAATCTAAAATTTACGTTCTTTAATTGGTCATATAATCTGGTCCTACTGATTTTTTAAAATCAATTTTATAACATAGAAACCATCGTTGTAAACTGGGTAATGTAAGTGCTTACGTCATTCATCTCATATCGAGTGTGTGTTTCTATCTTTAAGCTCTAAACAAATATTTGTCTAGGTTATGTCAATTTAGAAAAAATTGCCAGAATATCCAATAGTACTCATGATCAAATCCGTCACTTCGAATCGCTTAATGCTTACAGCTTTCTAAGTCAATTACAGTTTTTTGAAAATATATTTACGTACCTACTTCTGAAGCCCTCAGTTCTTTTATCTCATCTCGTACTGAATATGCATGACTCTCAGATTGAAAGACACCATCTGCCCCGAGGTATAGTGAGCCCAAATATTCTCATCCCTAAACCAGTGTTAGTCTAATGTTCATTCGTAAATCAACTCATGTCAATAAAATCAAGGCTTAACCCAATCTCCGCCATTAGGGAACATGTTCTCGAGTAGAAATCAACACCATAATTTCTGTATAATACCAATATCATGCTATATGCTATGCTTTCTAGAACTTTCGGAACTTGATTGGCTTCCTCAAAATACTCCTCATAGCTTACTTCTTCATTTACGTGTGTAAGAAGCAGAGATCAGCAACGAATACGAATTTCGCTACTCATAAGTACTCATGTAATTTTGAGTATGAGTGAGTCAACAGTATTCAAATTCAACTACTCTGATTCATTCGTACTCGCTACAACATTGATTTATAAGTATAAGTAACAATGAGTATCAGTACAACGCTGACATCACACTCATAACATTCGAAACATGTTTGATTCATACTCATTCTGATTCATAAATTTAGAAAAATACTTATAATACTAACGAATGATTCGAGTCACTTCGAGTACTTATTTTGTGTTTCGTGTATACGTTGAGTCATGAATAATCGAAATCAATAAATTCGTGTGTATGTTAAGTGTGAGTACATTTAACTTTGAATATGAGTAGTATGAGGATGATATTAAAATAAGTATGAATACGTATGAGTATCTGAAATTATAAGTATGACTCGAATCTACTCATCGTTTCGAATACTCATTGCTGATCTGTGGTAAGAAGCACGGTATATTATTGCCTCAGTGACCAAAGTTTCATTGCGTTTCTTCAGCTAATCAGCATTGCTCTCTATGGAAAAGTACGGGTCTTTGTTAGTTGTGATGATTTTGTTCTTAGAATCCAGATCACTATCTGTAGTTTAATTTTATCGCCATCCAGCGTACTCAACATGCTTAAATTTTTCCAATTGCTTTTTATATTTTCAACAGCTATTGGTCTCAATGCAGTACGTCAGGAGCAGATTGCCTTCAGAGGACCTTGTTGCACGCTCTGTGTATCCGACTTAAGATTTTGAAATATATTTAAATAAACCAAATTTTTTTCTCTTCGTAGCAATAAAATTTTCTAACCTCAAAAACAAAAGTATTTCAAACACCTTCGAAATTGAGTCAAAGTACCAAAATTTACGGTTGTGTACGTCTCTTTTCGTACACAAAACTGTGATTGTCTTTGTTTCTGCCAGCATGTATATGATCTTGATTCGAATGCTACAGGCGAAAAATTGGAAAGTTGCTTAGTAAGAGGATCGAACGGATGCTACTTACTTACTTAATTGGCTATTTACAAGCCAATTAACGAATTTTGGCCAGCCGTTATGCATCTTTCCATGCGCCTCTGCTTCTTGTTGGTCATACTAATCGATGACAAGTCTTCTCGATTCGGTCCTATCAACGCAAATAAGGTTGTCCTCCTCGCCGACTTCCGCAGATCCCTGGATCAAATACTCTTCTCGCCGAAGCATCCTCTACCATTCGAACGACATGGCTGACTCAGCGCAGCCGCTGATAGTTAATATGCTGCACAACGTTTCACTGTTGGATCGGATGAGGAATTCGTCGGCAAAACGCACTGGACCGATGATATTTCGTAGGACTTGTCTCTCGAATAATCTCAAGACTGCAGCATCAGTGCTTATAGGGTGTAAGCGTCTGCGCCATAAGGGAAACACAGGGAGGGTGAGCGTCTTGTAGGGTATTTATGTTATCATGCGAGAGAGTTATCTTGATAGCATAATCTAGCGCGGACACTACATGTTTCATAAAAACTGCCACTAACCGTGAAAAGAGTGGAAATGAAGAATCAGCGCTCTTAAAACCCCGTTTTTTGGAATGTCAATGCATATGTTAGTTTAAAAATGCGATGAAAATCACTTTCAAATCTTGGATAACTTTTGAAGAACTTTAATGATATGGAAGCAGATAACTTTTTTTTTCAAATAAAGTCGAATACAAAATCAAGAAAAGAAGAAGAAATTATTAATAAAAACGTAACTTCATTATTACGATTTTCATTATTCTGTAAGGAAATATCATATTTTTACACAAATTTTACAATAAAACTCAATATGAGTTTGAAACAATAGCTTCCGTATTATGTTTACTTAACACGTTTTTGATATGCAGCTTTCGAATTCATTAGAATTGTAATCATTTTGATTTTATGTTTTCAAAATGAAATATTTCCGATGACAAAAAATAAACAAAATATTTCATAATGAATATTTAAATATTCATTATGAAATATTTTGTTACGTTTTATTTCATTAAAATGTATGAATATGTAAAACAATAATCAGAGAATATTTTACGCTTCTATTAACCGATAAATTTCGTGTAAATATTTGAACAGAACATATATTCCCAATAAATTTTTTTTGTAATAAAACTCTGAAAATTTGTTTATTAAACTGGACGAAATAAAAAAAAAGAATGTAAAACAAAAAGAACAAGAGAAAATCAAATGAAATTCCTATTGAATTTATAAATAAAATATAATTTTGGCCAAAAAGAGTTATAAAATATATTTGTTTGCCTTCTTTTTTTTTCTTTATTTTCAGTTTTTTCTCTCCCTATTTGGCATTAAATTTTATGTGAACGTCAGCACGTAAGTCTACCATAAAAAAGGAGTCGAAAAAAAATCTGCTCGAATGTGAGAAAAAGTTTTTTTTCCTTCTTTACTTTACTGTGTGCCTTATAATGGCACTAAATCCTGCTTGTGAACAAATTTTCCATCCATATGTTTTTGGTACATATACATACATACAAACACACATGCAACACACATACATTGACGCAAGTTTACAACCACATAAGCACAAATGTGTATTAAATTATGAACACATATGAATTTAAATTCTTGGTAAAGTTGCGATATTAGAGTGCATAAGTTTATAGATGATATTGCAACAGTGAAGGCGAAAAAAATTGAGAAAACAATTCAAAACATGTAATAAAATGTAGGCTAGGCTATACCAAAGAATGTAACAATAGTTGTCAGTTCTAACTACCGCTTTTACAAAGTCTGATTGCCGTGGTCTAGTAGGTAGTGTGCTGGCTTATTAGACGTAAAGCCAGGGTTCGAGTCTCAGGCCAGACATCAAAATAAAATACAAAAATTTTTTTTTCGGTGATTTCTTCTCAGCAGATTTCTAGCAAAAACTTTGAGAGTAAATAAAATTGGCATGAAAAGTTTGTCAAAAAAAATCTGTCGTTCGGAGTTGACTTTAAACTGTAGGTCCCGCCGCTTTATGTATAAAATTAACACATACTCAACATAAGTAGTGTGAGAAACTAGGTCTATAATTCTGACTAAAGGGTTGTAATGACCAATTATATTTGTATGTATGTGATTGCAATAAATTAAAGCCCATCTGTTGGGTAACTTTGCTTATTTTATTTGTGAATATAAGACAGCTTATCTGCCTTTAAACATTTAAGTTCGATTCACTCATAAGGGACAAGTAGAATATTTGCCTCTGAAATGTATAATAACACAGATAGACTCTGAGGACGAGAGTTTTCCCTTATCTAACAACGGAGACACTTTAGATTGGTGATTCAAGGTTATAGAAGTGGCCGACGATGAGGAAGTTCTTCTGAAATCTAACAACAATCATCAATTTTTATGACATACATACATACATAATTGGCCATTACAACCCTTCAGTCAGGATTTCGATCTAGCTTCTTACACCACTTATGTTGTGTGTGTGAATTTTTTACACGAGTGGCGGGACCTACAGTTTAAAGTCGACTCCAAACGACAGATTTTTAAGAAGCTCTTCATGGCAATTTTATTTTCTCTCACAGTTTTTTTGCATATTTCGTTTGATGCCTGACTTGGGATTCGAATCCGAGTCTTATGACTAACAAGCACTACCTACTAGACTACGGCGACTATTACAATTATTATGAAGGTTAATTAGTCTTCAATACTCTTAAGCTTAGCCGTTTGATCTCATTCTTTGACTGCCTGATAAGCCACGGGAAACTTATATGGATCTACAAAGACAATCATCATTTGTATACTGCCAAATCAGATCTTATAGTATTGTTAACGATATTATTAAAGCATTTATCTTGTCTGATTTTAGCTATATGATAACATGTAATATCGACATCAAAGTGAAAAGGCTGCATGACACCTAGAAAGACGCGCAATATTCCTCAGCGAACTGAATGTTAGAAATACAGGTCCCTGAACTTCTTTCCTAAATATAGAGGGTGCTTTCAATAGCATTAAACACGAGTTTGTTATCAACGGCATGATATATTTCGATACAAATCCTAGGAAAAACTTCCAAGAGACAAATGTACTATACACAAACTAGACATCTTAAATGTGGCTAAAACGATAGTTCATACGAAATCACAAGGAGGCTAAATTCCACCGAAATTATCAAACCCGGTCTGAGAAGATTGTAGCAATAAAGGCGATTATGTTACATTATGTTAGCCATTCTTTACTGTACTTAACTGACCACCACCAGGCCAATTAGCCAACGAACTGACTGGGAAAGCGGCAATAAGATAGAATGTTACAAGACCATGGGACTAAGAAAACTATGCCCATGCCAAACTTTTGAGTATTGTTGATCTGAATATTCATATGGATTATACGAAGCCCAAAACAACTTTCGTTTGTCGTTTTTAAAACGAAGATACGGAAGAAAGCCTTTTATTTATATCCAGTAATGTGTGAAATTTTCTCGAAACAACTGAACATTAGACCATTCCTTGCAATAATAGATTATTTTTGTATTCATGGTGAATTCATAATTATAAAGATTACCACTTTGCAAATCTAGTATCAGAATAGTAGTCACCGTAGACTAGATGTGTGTTGGCTTATTAGGCATGAGGCATCCGTTCAAACCCAAGGCTTAGACATCAGGAAAATATGAAAAAAATTTTCTTTCGAGACTGCCTTTCGGCAGATGACTGACAAAACCCCTGAAAGTAAGTAAAACTTTTATGAAAAATTTTTTAAAAACTGTTGCTCCAAGTCAACGACCTAAGTGGTGTGAGTAGCTAGGTCGTAATCCTGACTGAAGTGTTTTAATACGAAAATTTACCAACAGTCGCCGTGGTCTAGTGGGTAGTGTGTTGCCTTATTAGACAAAAGGCCCGGGTTCGAATCCCAGGTCAGACATCAAAACAAAATATTTCTTCGGCGACTTCCTCTCCTCAGATTTCTGGCAAAGACTCTGAGAGCAAAAATTGCCATGAAAAGCTTCTCAAAAATCTGTCGTTCGGAGTCGACTTTAAACTGTAGGTCTCGCCACTCATGTATAAAATTAACGCACACAGCATAAGTGGTGTGAGAAGCTAGGTCGTAATCCTGACTGAAGGGTTGTAATGGCGAATTATGTATGTATGTAAAGCGACCATTAGATCTTTAGCAAGTCTATTACCCACATCCGAGATTGCCTATGATTGTTAGAAGTCCCTTGAGAAGATAGCAGGACATTCGAAGGTACCCTGAAAATGGTTCAACGGATATGGTGACATTGAAGGTAACAAAGCCGCTAAGAATCAAAAAAAATCAATAGATGTCATACCGGAGATTGGTATTCAAATGCAAAATTATAGACAAACGAACTTAATTCATTTGTAAAAAATAATGCTTCCCTTACAGAGAGGTTAGATAGATCTGGTCCGATATGCGGAACAACTGTAATGCAACACTGACCACTAGATGCTTATGTTATATAACTTGTATCAATTTCTGCAGAAGCTATATAAAAACTTAACCCCAGAACATCTTCCTCTCTGAAATACTAAGAAATAAAAAGTCTTTGCCAACGAGAACTTAAAGACTCCCAACTACTTTGCTGTAACACAAATTGCATTCCCACTGTAAACATTTGTGTATAAATCTGTGTATGATTGTGTGTGCATTTGTTCGCAATCATTGTAATCATACTTTATGATTGTGGTTTAGTAACTCCACATTTAGTTTCTTTCTAGTTGGCAGAACTGATTGTATTTTATTACAACCTTAAATCGTATAACACACATCCATATGAGGGGGTGAGAGTTCAAAGCCAGCCAACACAGCCGGTTAACAAACCATTCTAAGTAAGCCAAAAAAAAGGAACAGAAAAAAATTAAAAGTAATTCCAAAAAAAAGGAACAGAAAAAAATTAGAAGTAATTCCAAAAAAAAAAAATTGTCTTCACTAAATTAAGACATTCTATGTTTTAATTCTTCTTTTTTTTCCCAAAAATATTCTAAAAGTTTGTCGGTGTAATGTAAGAAATTTGATTTATTTTTTTATTAAGTTTGTCGATTATTCTTGTTGTAAACTGTCTATGCCATGTTAAATTGATATTTTTGTTAGTGTTAGTATTATTGTTGTTATTTTAATCATCTAACAATAATAGGCATATGGTGTTGAACAATTTAAAACAATTTGTTGTTAAATTTTCATTTTTCATTTTGATTTTTCTTTGGTTTTACCTGTTGTTTTGAAAATTGCATTGATTGTGTTGCAGATCATCAGCAACAAGATTTCCACACTTTGTTTGACCTACTGCTCTTTGCCATTCTGCCAAATGATGAAATTAAACTCATGAACATTTTCCCTTTTTTGTTCAATTTCTGTAATAGTTTGTTTCTCTTCGTTTATTTATGCGACATGGGGGGTGTTTCATATATGGGCGCGTTCCATATTTGTAGCTGGCTCTCTATATGCAGGTATACTTATGTCTTATATATTCTTCGCTATTAACAATCGGAATTCTAAGTTAAGTTCGCCGTGGTCTAGTAGGTAGTGTGCTGGCTTATTAGACGTAAAGCCAGGGTTCGAGTCCCAGGCCAGATATCAAAATAAAATACAAAAAGTATTTCTTCGGCGATTTTCTCTTAGCAGATTTCTGGCAAAAACTCTGAGTAAATAAAAGTGCCATAAAAAGTTTTTCAAAATCTGTCGTTCTTTCAATATCTGTAGATCCCGCCACACAACATAAGTAATGTGAGAAAGTAAAATAATAATGAAGGATTATAATATCCAATATACCCTAAGGATGCGATTAAGGAACAAGCGGTAGTCTTGAAATAGTTGCCTATTGATCTGATGCCAATAATGGTGACCGAAAACCACTGCTTATAGCCTTAAGACAGCACAGATGTGGTTTATAGGAACATAAATTTCACTCATCCATCTTAGCAGCCTGTAGTTCATATCCTCGCAATTTATTTGATAGAATAAAGCAAGAAAATAAGTTTCAGGATAGAGCACGAAAGTAGTATATTTTATACTATAGGATACGGCATATATATACAGGCAGCTCTAAAGGATAAAAATGTTACTTACTTTACATCCATACATGATTAGAAGATGGAGGACATTTCTTAACAATATGGTGCAAAGTTTCTAGATGCTTAGTCAACTGACATTGAAAGCCACCCAGTCGCTGACTGAATACCTAAATAAGTGCTTAGCAGTCAACCATAGACTTTTCTTATAAGATCTTCATTCCCTTCTTCACATGTAAGTCTTATATTACGCGCTACGTCTGAATGATAACCCAAAAGGGTTAAAGCATGAAAGATCTACAGAGCGTCTATGACAAATAGTAGGCTTATTAGCCACGAACGCATGGTTGAATCCATGGCTGATGTCGTACTGTGTCCGCTCCAGTCGTACTTGTGATAACAGCTACAATCCTTGTGGATCTGCTGGCAGCAAAGCGGATGGAGATTTATAAGGCGAAATTGGCTAGAAGTCAGATAACCGGCCACTTTAGGGAAAACAGCCTTTCAAAATGGCAACAACGATGGAACGATGAAGTTAGAGGAAGGTGGACGGCGAGACTTATTCCGGACATAAAGCCATGAAAATTTGGAGAGGTAAATTTCTACGTTACGTGGATGCTATCGGGTCACAGATATTTAAGGAAATGTCTGCACAGAATGGACAAGACCATCTCTCCTTGCTGCCTTTACGATGAAGAGGAAGTAATTAATGATGCGGAATACACTGTTTATGAATGTGCACGCTGTCAGAGCTATCACTCTGTAATGACGTCAACGATTGGAACAATCACGGCTGCTAACATTGTCGGAGTTATGATTACGAATATCGATAATTCGGCCTCAGTGGCGAATTACATGGAGCGTATTCTGAGACAAAAGAAGAGAGATCTTGAGACTACAGAACATGTAGGCACGCCGGCATAGATGCCACTAACGCACGTGTCTAACGAAATCCCAGTCGGTAACCTGGACGAAAGGAATAGTGGAAACACTTTGAAATCTCCACAACCTTCAATACGCAATCCGGACGCGGATATGAGCATGAAGGTGGCCAAAGGATCAAAAGAACTCCATTCCGTAGTAATACCACCGTAGTCCCGTAGTGGACACAACGGTCCACGGGACGAGGGGGGGATTTAGTGGGTGAGGGCCCTACACACGGAGGACATGACGGCTTCCTCTATGCTGCGGTTAGGCACATTTACTCCTCCTCGGCGTAAGAAAAAAAATTGGCTGAACCAACGGCCCAGACGGCTCTAGCAAAACGAAATAGAAATAATTTCTTCGGCAACTTCTTTTCAGCCGTCTTATTGCAAAAACATAGAAAGTAAACAAAATTACCAAAAAAGTTTATCAAAAATCTATAATTCAGAGACAAATAGAAGCTTTAGGTCTACCCACTCATGGTTAAAATTAACACACCCAACATAGGCAGTGTAAGTAGGTAGATAGTAATCAGGGCTAAAGGATGGGAAAACTATGATTTACTGTAAGGATTGCAAAGACTAAATTCTGCTACCGTTATTGTCTGTGATACGTTAATGGGTCGAAGTGGTAGCTTTGAGTACTAAAGGATAATTAAGTACACTAGCATGCCATTTAACGCCTCGGGTTTTCTGTGAATTCGGTAAACTTCGGCAATAATTTGTCATATGCAACCTTTGAAAGGACTACATGGTTTTATCAGGATTTAAACTCGACTCTAGCTTTTATTGCATAATTAGTTCACTACTCAGATTTAATGAATTTTTTTCTTATCCAAAAAACTGAATTTGTTAAAAAAAGGAACGAAATTTTTTATTTTTTTGTCTTAAATGACCCATAGATTGGTTTATGATGCCAAGTCATATCCAAAATTTTACAAAATCTTTCCTTTCCTGTACCACAACACAGAAGATTCTATTCTGCATTCAAACGGTTCATTTCATTTTCTTTAAAAGACCGATAAACAAAAAGAAAAAAAGAAAGAGAAAATAAGTGTTTCTGGTTTACGATGATCATACGTCTGCGTATGGGTTTATGTGTATTTGTGTCTGAATTTGTGTTTGGCATCACAATGGATCCCATTGTGTTCTGTTTGTTGTCTTATCCCAATTTTGGCATAAGAAATGTAGAGCACGACTTGGACATAAGAGGATTATGCTTAGAAAACATGAGTAAAATTTAATGCCAATGCCAAGGAATCATCAACCGTTGTAAACACTCAAAGTGTCTGACATGAATTTTTGATGTTTCACTTCTTCTTCTTCTTTCTGTATATATATGTGTGTGTGTGTATGCGTATGCCTGTATGTGATTGTAAAATGAAAGAATTTTTCTGAAAATAGAACAAAAAAAATTATGCAAAACTCTTTACGATGGAACATTAAGTTTTAATCAAAAAAAAAAATAAAAAAAACAAAATACTGTACATAGAGTATTTTGATTGTATCATGTAAACTCTGCATCCTCAAGTTTAAGATGCATTAATAGTGATGGTATGCTACACAAATGGAATAATTGATTAAAGTTACTTTAAACAAAAAAAATCAATTAATTTTTAACTACGTATGTAGCTCTGCGAATATTTTGATAATTAAATTTGAACGGAGTAGGATTCAGACCATTAACTGTAATAGTCAAGATTATATTTACTGGATTTGAATATACATGCTGCAGAGATGCTATTGCCGGTAGATTTATATTTACCGCGGGAAGTACATTTTTTAGAAGAAAATCTAGGGTTTGAGAAACTTTTAACCGTTGATCGAGCTTTGTATCAAAAATGATGAATTACAACTTTAATTCAGAAAACTTTAGATGCCTGATATTTTTAGAATTCATAGGAATTGTTATGAACATTATTTTAAATCAAATTAAAAAAGAAAATTTCAAACAGGAGTTGAAAAATTCAAAAATTTCAAAATTTTGCAGAAATACAACCGACTTTCCTAGCCATTCTTTGGTGTTGTGTATGTAATTTTTTTAGGTTTTCAAAGTTTTATCGTAAATAATACATTATTAATGGTATTTGAAAAGGAATTGACAGTTAAATTTTGGCTGACAGTGAAAAATTTGAATTTTCTGTTCTTAATATAGATTGAAGTTGTCGTAGTCTAGTATGTAGCGTGTTGGCTTGTTAGACACCAGACCAAGGCTCAAATCTCAGATTAGACATTTCCAATTTACAACGAAAGATTGTAATTACCGATTAAGAAGCTCGTCTTATGAACTGACGAAAGTTTTGCTGAACAAACATGACAATAGAATGTTTATCGCCAAAGATAGTCTGCTTGGAACAGAGGACCGTATGCTTTTAGTAGTTTTGCGAAGAGAAAATGTTACCAATTTTCACGCCGATTACTAGCATCTGTTTTCTGAAATGTTATATAGTTTTTCTTATTGCTTCTCTCATATTTATCTCACGTTAGAGACTAACATTCAATTATTCCATAGATATTACAGAAGATAATATTTCGGTCAACTCCGTACGTGTATGATAACAGAATCCTTCGCTTTGATAATGTGCTACTCAGAAATGATGCTACATACATACATAATTGGCCATTACAACCCCTCAGTCAGGATTACGACTTAGCTTCTCACACCACTTATGTTGTGTGCGTTAATTTTATACATGAGTGGCGGGACCTACAGTTTAAAGTTGACTCCGAACGACAGATTTTTGAGAAGCTTTTCATGGCAATTTTTACTCTCAGAGTCTTTGCTAGAAATCTGCTGAGAGGAAGTCGCCAAAGAAATATTTTTCGTTTTGATGTCTGACCTGGGATACGAACCCGGGCCTTTCGTCTAATAAGCCAACACACTACCTACTAGACCATGGCGACTTCGCATGATGCTACATTTACACTTATTATGCCTTTTTTAAAATATGGCTGAAATTATGGAAATTCCCAATAATTTTGTCGTTATGGATTAGGAACTAATTGCATTTAACGGTCGTTATAAACTTCTGGGTCCAACGAAATCGAATTGGTAGTTTTAGATTCAAGTACATGCTACGTGCGTTGCGGTTACTTACAGCTGCATTTGGGGAAGCCCAGATCGAGGAGACCACAGAGGAATCAAAGTATTAAAGAATTTCAAAGGGAAACTTCTTTACTTCATGCGCTGTTGACAAAAAAGTTTTCTAACGAAAAATAACAACGGTTTGTACAATCAGGCTAAAGGCATTACTCAATTGAGAGCGTTGCCACTCGCATCAGCAACGCTCTCGATCTAAACAATTGAAAACTTATAAATCCCCACATACCAAAGGTGCGAATATCAAAATGTTGCCATTTAAAAAAATATAAATTCAAACTGACAGGAAGTGTTTGATTCTTATGTCAAAAGCTATACTGCAATGTACATCATGTGAAAAATTTTTTCGTAAATTTCATAAAAGTGGTAACAAAACGTAATAATATAAAATAGTTTTATTCAAATGTAAATTAAATCAATAAAAATATTTAAATTTTTTAATAAAATCTATCAATAATTGTGAAAATCCTGTGTTACTGCAAGTATATATCAAAAGTGATACATAAGCTAGAATTATGAAGTTTTTCTAAGGCTCGATCTACGGTTAATGAAAATTTCATTTACACTCAGAAAATTTTGCCAGAACACTGGTGAGAAGAAGTTACTGTCTGGGCTAGGGTTTGAAAGCTAACACAGCATACCCACTAGCTTATGGTGACCTTACCTTAGAAGTACTTGCTTTATTCTATTTGCTAGCACATATGCAAACTATCTACTCAATTCAAGGAAACTACTTCTTACTTCACATACTTAATTGACGTTTAATTAAAATGTTATATTTCCGTAATTCCTTTACTTTATTCCACAACATTCGAAACGTCCAGTTCAGTTACTTAATTCCTGTGCATTCCTGTGATTATTCAATCAAATTAAAATAAATGTGAAATTGCTTTAACACTCGCCATTCATTAATGTAGTCATGGATAGACCCTAACAAAGAACCGCATGTACAAATCTGATGCGCTACAATATTGGCGAACAGTGTACTCCTGCTGTTTGTTGATGCTGACAACGGATCTGCGGTTGTGTTTACGTTCTATATTTCATCAGTACATACTTATTTTATTTTTCCTTCTTTTTTTTTGTTTTTGTTGTTGTTGTTGCTATTTTTTGGTTGATACAAGTGTAAACTTATTAGGGCTTATTAGTTAATTTGTGTACATGGCCTCTTACATGTAACGCTGTGCCTGTGTCAGGCTATATGGGTTTTGCGAAACTTAATTGTGGTCTGAAACCCACTAACATACATATTTTTCAACAGCGGTAACAGCAACAACACAAACATAAAAGTGCAGCAGAAATCGCGAAAAGAAACAAAATTTGTTTTTCGCTGTCGTTTGTTTAGCTGTTCACTTATTTTTTCACGTTTTCACATCTACGCTAATGAAATTCAATTGAAAAATCAAAAAAAAAAAAGGAAGAGGAACGGAGAGGAAACATTTTGTTGTATTTTATGCGTTAGATACTCTGCAGCATATTTGTGTTATGGCGTACGTTGCAAGTAAAGAATTTTTTTTTTCAAACCGCGAAATGTACGTACATGTTGTACGTATTTATTATACGACCAGATAGTTGGTACATCAGTTTTTGTGTTGAGGTTTGTAACACTGTGCCCACAATTTGTTTCTTCTTATAAATTTTGTTATTAAAGGGTGTTTCAGTAGGAACGTTACTGTTTTCATTTTAAAATTTTTGTTGCATTTTATCAGGTAATTGTGATATTTATTGTATTCTAAAAAGACACTTGGCATTTAAGTATGCATAGAACTGCCACCATTCAATTGTTCCTTTCGTGAGTTCATCAATGAGTTTTTTTATAGAAATGAGACAGTAAGACTGTATCTAAGATGCTTTTAATCTCAGATTTGAGTTCAGAAATCTCATCGAATATTATCGCATTTCTTAGTTGGATAATTAACATCAGAATGCCTTGAGATGATTTGTTTTGAAATCATTTGCTTCATTGTTTAGACGACATAGTCTTGTTAGGTGTTGTTGGCTTATCAGGTCGTAATCCTGACTGAAGGGTTGTAATGGCCAATTATGTATGTATGCCTTCAATGATTTGTTTTGAAAATCATTGCTTCATTATTGTAGTCGTGTGTGTAGTAGGCTTATCAGACATGTCCAACAAAACGAAATATGAGAAATATTTCACAGTGACTTCTACTCAGAAAATTTCTTGCAAAAACACTTACGTTGTCCAGTTGAGGGCACAATAACACTGTCATCATGTCACTGTAACAAATTTCAGTCACACGTGACCGAAACTCACATTAAACGCAATGTGGATGCATTTATTTTACATGGATTGCATGAGGATTTGAGCTCCAAATTTGACAATGTTTTGTATCCATTAAGCCATTGAGCTGCTCATAAAATGTACCTCCCCCTTCATCATCTCCCCCACTTCTAGTATACGTTGTTTATTCATTCATTCATTTGGGTTTCATCTTCAAGCCGCTATCTCATATCGAATATGCAGTTGTCCCCTAAAGATCCCGAGGGTGCCTATGGTAATCAGTGAGGTCCTCGCGAGGGTTGACGCAAATCCTAAGGGGAGTTTGCGTTAAGAGCCAGGTCGGACACTAATTAGGAGTCATCTCAACCAAACCTGCATCGCCAACTAAATGGCGACGATAATCGAACGTACTTGAAGTCCTGCTAAGAGTTTAACGGAACGGATCGATCTGCACTGATGTCGATGATCGGAAATATAACGGCCGCTAACATTGTCGGGGTTATGGAGCAGGGAGAATTGGGTCTCAGTGGAAAATTACATGGAGCGCGGAGATCTGGAAGCTGCAGAACATGTAGGCACGCCGGCATAGATGATACTAGCTCACGTGTCAAACGAAGTCCCATTCGGGAACCTAGACGAAAGGAATAGTGGAGACACTTAGAAGTCTCCTCAACATTCAATACGCAATCCGGACACGGATCTGAGCATGAAGGCGGCCAAAGGGCCAAAAGGGCTTCACTCCGAAGTGATATCACCGTAGTTCCAGAGTGGGCACAACGGTCCACGGGACGAGTGGGGGATTTAGTGGGTGAGGGTCCCACACACGGAGGACGTGGCGACTTCCTCTATCGTGCGGTTAAGTAAAAAAAAAAATCCATTAAACCATTCAGATGGAAATGCACTTGAACAGAAAAGATAACTATTTTTCGATAAATTGGCATTGAGTTCACTTTACTTATTGAACAAATTGTTGGCGCTTTCCATAGCCTGCTGGCTTGAACTCCTGAGTAAAGAGAATTTTATATGCATGAAATTAGGCGGCCTTTAGTTACAATTTGCTGGGCATAACTTCAGGAAGCTTTTTGAGAGCGATATTGAATTTATATTTTAAAATTTTTAGTCACACTCTTGTCTATAGCATGAGTATTTTGAGAAACCATGTGGCAATAAAAAGAGTAGCTGATATTTGTAAAATTATTTGCCAATTCTTCGTATGATGGAGACATTAGGTATGCTCTCTCGACTGAAAACTCATCGAACTCTGCTACTAGTCCCAGCACAGCTTTCAAAAATTATTGTTCCTAATTCTAATGACTTGTTCTGTCATAAAGCGGTTTATTTTTAATAATCGTAATAAATTTGATGCGGGGATCTGCGGAAGTCGGCGAAGAGGACGACCTTGTATCCGTTGGAAGGACTAAATCGAGGAAGCCCTGCCATCGATTGGTGAGACCAAGTGGCGTAGGTTCGCAAAAAGTAGAGGCGCCTGGAAGGATGTGTTGCGGTAGGCCGAAATCCGTTAATCGGCTTGTTATGGCCAATTAAGTAAGTAAGTAAGTAAGTTTATCTCCCTTAATTGGTTTTATTCGCTTGCGGAACTTTGGATTCTCCTTTAAACATTCTTATTCGCTATTGGTAAAATCTATTACAAATAATCTGAATGATAATACCCATCGCCGACTTCTAGCAAACAGAGATTCAAGAAATATACAATGAGATTCTATGTAGATTTATAATATTCAAGATCGATTGAGATCCGTAGCCATATGAGTACATAAATACATACGAGTCCATATCACTAAGGTGTAGCGCATATTATAGTTGTTCTCTGCCACCTATGACTATCTTACTTGTTTCCATTTGTTATTAATACATGCACATTTTAGTTGAAAGCCATCTAGGTCAGTCATGTTCTACATGATGGTGTTAGTTGTCACATCTACATATATACACGCACACATACATTACTTATTCAAAACTACATATACAAAATCACACGTAGTAAATAACATGTCACAATATATACACGCACTGTCATTTTTAACGTAAAATAGAGGCAAGACATGATAGAACATGCCGAACGTGCAACACAGTAACAACAAAAAAAAAAAAAAAATGAATAAAAAATTACGCTTTCTTTTGAAAATACATTTGTATGCATGTTGTTGTTTTAGTTGGCTAATTAGTGGCCATTTCGGTTGCCTTTTAAATATTGCTGCCGCTCCTGTTAGACATTTTCAATCCTAAACCATGCAACTTGATGCCACATAATCATGTTGCTGTTAAATATGAAATTCGATCTTTGGAAGACACATCATTAATAAGCTTAATTGGAAGCCTTCTATTCAAAGGGGTTCTATTTGATGTGAATATTTTGAAAAAAACAAAGAAAAGTGAAGCAAAGTAATCTTTGTTAATTACAAGCAACATTTGCAGACTAAGTAAAGAGCAAATTCTAGTTTGTGATGTAAATGAAGAAATTTCTTTTTTTTTTGAAATTCGCAATAATTTTTGCTTTCTAAAGAAATATTAAAATGGAAAGAATTTTGGCGGGTGATAATGGAGTTGTATGTTCATTAGTAACGGGCAAGTTGCTACCAAGTACACTTTGTTAACTACATTTCTCGGCTCGAAAATTCTAGTTGCATCACTAGGGGTTGGCAATATAATGATAGACAAGATCGGTTAGTTTACGTTAGAGAACGTATACTTGTCAACTGTGACAAGTCCAGTACCCGGAGGTCGAATTGACCCATTGTACAACGTCCTAGCTTCTCACACCACTCATGTTGAGTGCTTTAATTTTATACACGAGTGGCGGGATCTACAGTTTAAAGTCGACTCCGAACGGTAGATTTTTTGTTTTCAGAAGCTTTTCATGACATTTTTTTTTTACTTTCAGAGTTTTTGCTAGAAATCTGCTGAGAGGAAGTCGCTGAAGAAATATTTTCATATTTTCGTTTTGATGTCTGATCTGGGATTCGAACTGGGGCCTTTAGTCTAATAAGCCAACACTCTACCTACTACACAACGGTTACGAGTTATATTCGTTAAAAAGAAGTGTGGATCTATATTTACACAAACTTAAAGAGGCGCCTGGAAGTGGCAATGGAACCCCAAGGAAAAAATGTTTAAACTTGGTTTCGGTGTTCGAAGCACTGTAGTAAATAGAAAAAATAGACTTGCAAGGAACACATCGATGAAATGCGTCATGCTACTCTCTGTAGTAGTATACTAGCGATGTTGCAATGAATTTTCTACTTATAATGTATATACTTTGTAATACTTATGGAAAAATAATTAAAAATACGAGAGTATATTGAAAAATTTATGTACAGTCAACCCTCCTATAACGCGGTGAATGTGTACCGCCTTGTATGAAAACCGCGCTATAAGCAACTAGGATTGCAGGTACAAACCATACTAATTCGCCGTGCGTTCTATGGAAACCGTCTACCGCGTTGTATGGAAACCGCGTTATAAGAAGCACAGAATTAGTACAAATCACATCATTCACAGCGCGTTATATGGAGAGCAAGAAATACAAAAGGCAAGATAAATTATAAATTATTTTTATTGAATTCAAGAGTTAATGTAAGGATTGATAAAAAAAAATGCAATGACAACTAAACTAAAAGGCTGGTTTCCAACAAAATTAAGAAAGGCTTGCAAAATAATGTAATTTTTTAATATTTATTCTCACTTATTTCATCTTCATTCATTGCTATTGCTTTGCATGGTACTGTATCTCGGCTGAGCTTTTGAGTCGAAAATAAAATTTATATTAAACCCTCTTACAGTATCTAGTTACTATTCATACTTAGGCTATGCGGAAGGAACTAATGGGATGAAGTTGAACGCAAACCGCGCTATAAGAATACCGCGTTATAGGAGGGCTATCGCAATTTCAGCTCCGCGTTATAGGAGGACTGTCGCAATTTCAGCTTTGCGTTATATGGAAACCGCATTCTGACAGTACCGAGTTATAAGAGGGTTGACTGTACATATATAATTGGTCATTACAACGCTTTATTCAGGATTACGACCAAGTTTCTCACATTACTTGCATGGTATATATTAATTTTAACATGAATGTTGGAACCTACAGTTTAAAGTCAAATCCGAACGGTAGATTTTTGGCACACTTTTCATGGCAATTTTAGTTACACTGAGTGTTTTTGCCAGAAATTTGCTGAGAATAAGTCGTCGAATAAATATTCTTTTTTTTTTTGCCATTTATTATTATTAGAGATGTCTGCCTTGGGTCTTGAACCGTGTCCACAAGTCTAATGAGTCAACACACTGCCTACTAGATTACTTAGACTACCAATCACTGTTTAACTTACTTAACTTAATTAGTCTTTACAAGCATTTCGTCCGCAATACAACCTTGCTTTCCATACCACCCATGGTTTGAACGTTAACGTTATTTATCAGATGCCAGACAAACAGTTTAACATTGTTTTCGAACAACTTTTCATAAATATTTTAATTTACTCTCAGAGTTTTGGTAGAAAACTGTCGCCGAAAGCAAGATTTTATTGATATTTCGTTATTTTTCTCTATGTCTGGGCTGGAATTTACACCACCAGGGTCTCGTCTAATAAATCAACACATTAAGACTACTAGTTTATTGTGGTATTCATTCATAATCATTCCTATAATGTTCACTCTGTCCTTCTAAATATTGGACGACATACTGTTGTTCATCTACTCCTTAGTCTGGCTTATTGTTACCCATTTCCATCGTTCGCCCTTTATAATCTCTTGGGCACAAAGAGGCCTGAAATAAACAATTTAATTAAACGATTACAATAACTAAATTAACAAAAATTCAAATATAAATTAATTAATGATATCATTTACCTCTAATATTATTTACAATCAATATTAAAAATTACATTTTATTTCTAAAATAAAACCAAAAAACATTTTTCGGCGAATAATTAATAAACACAACCAACAATTAATTGAAAATCAATCATACGTCGTGTAGTACAGTATTGTGTATTGAAATTTAATGCAAACAAATCATGTGTCTGACTGGCTGTTGAAAATGACAACGTCAGCACAATTAATTCGAAATTGTTTCTAAATAAAACGAAAAAAAAAATAATAAAATCGATTGTCTATTACAAATACAACAAAAATTTAAATTTATAAAATAAACACTAAAATCTTTCTATATAAAGTGCCAGACTTTTATTTAAATTAAACTCAACTAAATGCGGCATTAAATAAATTGCATTTAAAAAGGCTTAAAACAAAAACAAAATCTGTTACAAAAACAAAAAAACCGAAAAAAATAATTAATTAAAATCATTTTGGTGGAAATATTTAATTCATAAGTATTAATTATACAAACACATTTACACTGACCGCCATTAGTAAGTCAACATCCACTATAATTTAAAATTTTCTATTAGAAGAAATTTTCTTGTAGCACAACAATAACTTTTTTTGTTTTTGTTTTAACATTTTATAAGTATAGATAGTCCCCAACTTACGATCGCTCTACTGGCGTCTATTCGTACTTACAGCCATTTTCATAGAAAATACTTAAAAAAGGTAAATTGCAGTGCGTAATTTTCTTCTCATATTTTTTTTCTTATATGAAATTCGAACGTATCACTCAATCGACTTACAGCCGATGACCAGGGACCTATCTCGATCATAAATCGGAGAATACCTGTATAAGAAATAGTACACCATGCAGACTATATGGAAATGGTAGTCTAAAGGGTGCTATTTGCAACCGTGGTAGTAGCATGACTGGACTAAGAACTGAGATTTTCTATTTTAAATTTTAACAAAATCGCTTTTTGGCCAAAAATTATATGAAAGTTCTCTAGAAGGTCAGTGTCCATTTTAGAACATACAGGTAATCCTCGACTTACGACCGCTCGACTTACAACTATTCACACTAACGACAATTTGTTTTTTAATTTCTTTCATAGAAAATATTTAAAAAAGACAAATATGTAGTATTAGTACAGTATGTAATGTTTTTCTTAAACCTTTTTTCCTATATGAAATTCGACTTACGACTTAATCGACTTACGACCGATGGCCATGGACCTATCTCGGTCGTAAGTCAGGGAAAACGTGTAATAAATAAACGTTTTTATTTGTGGAAATTTCTCGCTATCCTAAAAAAATTACTTATTTCAGTGGTGTTTACTCACTTTTGACGCTTAGTATACATACACAGTAATTATTATTGCTTTTTTTAAAGCGTTTTTTTTAGCGAAATGCATTCCTAACCATGCGTTCACTTATGGTGGCTCAAAATTGAAAGATGGAACTGACAACCTTTCAGCGGATCACTGAAAATTCTTGATGAGGGGAAGGGCGGATTCCCGAAATACATATTTCCCATTTTTTTAAATTTTGCTTTTAATCAGTTTCAACTGTAGAACGCATACTGTTGCATAATAATGATCAAACGGTTGCCATCTGTCATTGTCTAGAATGAAAGACTACTTATAAGAATAGAGCTCGCTTTTATAAGCTTTAAATTAAAAAATTTTTAATTAAAAATCTTTAATAAATATTATAGAAATTTTATTCTTTTAAAGAACTTTTGCTATCATTATGTATGGAATACAGTCAACCCCTCCTATAACGCGGTACTCTTAGAACGCGGTTTCCATATAACGCGGGGCTGAAATTACGACAGCTCTCCAACAACGCTGTACTCTTATAGCGCGGTGTGCGTTCAACTTCATCCCATGAGTACCTTCCGCACAACCAATGAATGAGTAGTAACTAGGTATTCTAAGAGGGTTTAATATAAGTTTTATTTTCGACTCAGAAGCTCAGCCGAGATACAGTACCGAAGATAAATATTAAAAAATTCCATTATTTTACAAGTCTTTCTTAATTTTGTTGGAAACCAGTCTTAAAGTTTAGTTTTTATTTAATTTTTTTTATTAATCCTTATATGAACTCTTGAATTCAATAAAAACAATTTATAATTTGTCTTGCCTTTTGTATGTCTTGGTCTCCATATAACGCGGTTTGAATGATGTGATTTGTACTAATTCTGTGTTTCTTATAGCGCAGTTTCCATACAACGTGGTAGACGGTTTCCATAGAACGCGCTACGAATTTGCCCGGTTTATACCAGAAATTCGAATTTCTAATAGCGCGGTTTCCATAAAACGAGGTACGCACTCACCGCGTTATAGGAGGGTTGACTGTATAATATGGTTTAGATATGCCTTACGACTACTCTGGGTGGAAAGTATGCGAAATATTCAAATTTCAATGATCCTAACCTATAAATCGCAAAGAATTATAATGATGATTATATTATTAATGATTATATTGGCTTTAAGGACACCTGGGTCCTGTGACTTACTGGGTCCTGTGACTTACCACATGAAAAAGTCTAACAGGGTTGAATTACTGAATTTCAGTGGTCAGTTCTCATCACTTCCACGCTAGATGACCATGCCCTCAAATCGTGCAACCAGATGACTATACATTTAGCACGTACTGCCATTCCGTTGCAACTACATGTCTATGTTAAAGTCTTGCAATTCAATCTAAAAGAAGTTGATTATCGTCAACCTATAGTGTTTGCCGTTGACAGAAATAGCCTAGCCGAAATCGTGCTTATAGAAGTAAGGGATCATGACTCTCTGCAGCCCAATATTGACATTAAATAGTAACATATTTGGTATGCATTGGGTGCTCTTGAATCTAATGTAGAGTTGGCATCGACAATTTTGTTGGTTTACGTTACCCATTTAGTAATGGACTGAAGTTGACTTTTCTCTGCTTTAAAGCCCATTCGGCTGAATACACGATCCATGAATAAATGAAAACAAATTTGACGGATGTAGCTTCAACTAAAGGGCCGTTATCAGCTATCAAAATTCGGATGCCACCGTTGCAAAACCCTATGGTAGTTGAGGGTAAAAAACTTTAATTATTGCGTCCTAGAGAAAAAATGTCTCTTGACCTGCTGTTGATGTTATTTCTGAAAGATATTCCCTCTCTGACGTCTGCAGTCTGTATATGGGGATTCTTAAATTCATGCATCGTAATAATAGTCTAGCGGGCATTTTTTTGGTTTCAATCCTAGATTATTTGTAATTTGATAATTTTATAACTACTTTTCAAGCGGAATAATAGATTTTTCCTGTCATCAAATTTTGGGTTCCGATATCTCAAATTTCTATTCTATTTTCGATGACATTTTGAATTCCATCTCCAAATTAGAAATTTAAAATCATTATGCCATTCACTCCTTTCAAATTAACTTCGTTTGTTATCAAAGCATCGTTTATCACTCAATAAATATAAATTACACCGGAAGGATGTCTGTTAATGACACCTCTTGTTGAGGTTTTTTTTTGTGCTTTTGTTTTTGTATTTCTTTACATTTTATGCATGAATTTTGAATGAATTTGTATTAAAAATTAAATGAAATCATTTAAGTTTCATTGCACAATTGATACTGTATGTGGAAAATGTTTTGAAAACTAATTTAATAAATATTTTAAGCCGCATTAAATTTTATATTTTAATTTTAATAACCAAAAGGAGCATTTAATTTTGTTATTCTTCGTTATGTAACAAGAGCGAATGAGATTAAACAAAAATTTAATTCCTTTTATTAATTATTTAATTAATGTATTGTTAATATATTTCTTTTTCTATTCTACTTATGTTAATAAATAAATTTTTTGTTTTAATAAATTAAAAATATTTTTAATTAATTGGAAATTAATTTTATTATTGAGTTTTCTGCCTAGTCTCGTTTGTACGGTTATGTAGATTGAAAGTTTTTATTTTTAGTGTAAAACCTACTCCAAATATTGTAGTGGTTAAAGGACTACAATATAAATTTTGGTTTTCGAATTTGAAAAATTTTAAGACTTGAATGTCCTCGCAGTAATTGCTGTCTCTGAGATAACATTAACAAAGAACATCGAAAAAAGTGGCAGACTATTTCCAAAGTCGGACACTATGAGCAGAATTTCTTGCAATTACCCGTGGTATTACAGCAGAATATGTTTTCAAAGAGACCATTATTCCTATTCAGAGACATAAAGCAACACTTTTAAACCAAAAGAACTTGTATTGTTATTCTACACCTCATAGGCAGTGTGTTTGCTTATTAGACGCGAACCCTTAGCAACACAGACATCTAGAATGAAATATGAACAAAAAATATGTCTCTCAGGGACTTCCTCTCAGCAGTCTTCTGATATAAAATTTTAAGAGTAAATTACAGTGCACTCGTGCTTCAGACAATGTCATCCAAAACGTGGCCAACTTAAGTCCCCAGATATATTTCAGTCATGTATGGCGGGCCACGAATCCGTTAAACCACAATACCTCGGCTTTTGATGTGACTGGATACCAGGTGATTGCTTTCAGACAAACATACAGAATTTACACTCTCACCCGTGAAGAGTGGATTGCAAAAACTGGCATCGGGACGATTGTCATCATCGATATATTTGCTAGCTGTACGAATGGTTGACAACCGTGAACTGCATAAATACATAATTGGTCATTACAACCCTTCAGTCAGGATTATTGACCTAGTTTCTCATACTACTTATGTTGTGTGATGTTAATTTTATACATAAGTAGCAGGACCTACAGTTTAAAGTCGACTCCGAACGACAGATTTTTGAGAAACTTTTCATGGCAATTTTATTTACACTCAAAGTTTTTTGCCAGAAATCTTCTGAGAAGAAATCACCGAAAAAATACTTTTTTTATTTTATTTTGATGTCTGGCCTGGGACTCGAACCCTGGCTTTACATCTAATAACTCACCACATTACCTACTAGACCACGGCGAAACCGTGAACTAGCCTCCTTCTAATTTGATGATTTTTGTGGACGTCAGGAGTGGCAAGGACACTCTACGTTGTATACGGCGACTCAACTATCATCTTTACTGCGTTCCGGGTTACAGTGGCATAGAGGGGATTGGCGATGTCAAAAGAGGGGATGATGGAGCGGATTTATAAGCCTCTACTGGACTACTTCTTCAAATTGGAAAATGGAGCATGGAATTTAATAAACTGTGGGTGATCTGACATACCTGGTTGCTGAATTTCAACTACATGATAGCTAGCGGGAGAACCAGGGAACTGAAGTAATCTGTAGCATGATTTTATATACCAATCAATACCAACGCAACATTTCATGTGCATAAACAAAAGAATATCCAATTGCATATGAGCAGCAGCGTATGACGCCACAATAATAATGCGCATACGCGATGATCATTTGACACTTTGTTAAGTGATCGTCGGCAGTATTGATATTCTTATAAAATGCATCATGTGTGTTGTTGTTGTATTGCATAGCTGGTGATCGTGTGTTGCTCTCTTCACACTTTACCTTAGGAATTTTTATGGACAGCGTACGCGTGTCGTATGACATCCACTTGTCCCACGATAAACACAGACACAAACCCTTTAATATATAGTTAAGTATTGATTGTAGACACAAACATGTGTTCTAGTATTAAGCCGAACTAAAATTGTATTAGAAGTAAGGGGTTGATTTGGAATTCTCAAATCAGCCAAAATTTTAGTATAAAAGAAGAAACATTTTCAATCAAAATTTTTAATTAATAAAATCCAGTCGAACAGTGAGCATTCAAAGTGCACTTGGCTTCAAACTAACAAATCAATTGCAGTTTGATAATTTTACAAATCAACTTATTCATGCAGTGGGCACTTTACACTTTAAATTTTAGTTCTTGTATTACCATCAAAGCTAGTAACATCAGATTGGAGTTCAAGCAGCTGTCGTGGCTACACAGATTAACGTTTGAACCATAATACCAACACCTAATATCAGTAAATTATGTGATTGAAATAGAAATTTTTAAGTAACAGTCTTTTATTAGACATTTAAATACACCTTTAAAGTTTGCTTGTATTAGTTTTGACTTTTCACTATTATTCATCCAATTATTGAATCACTTGTAAGACTATAAATCCTGCTAAAAATCAATTGAAAAAGAATTTTCATTTTCAAGTTTTACATTCATTGTTTTATATTCATTGTAGTTTTTGTGCGTTTTTGGTTTTTTCTTTTTTTGTTTCTTATTTATATTTTTTAGTTTCTAAATAATAAAAAAGAGAAACTTTATTTTGTTACTTTTAAGTGGAGACACTTGTAACCCATTTGGCACAAAAAGCAAACAAGAAAAAACAAAATAAAACTAAAAAAAAACAGGCAAAACTAAATAAAAAACTTGACCAAAAGCTATTCATTTGTATTCATTTTGAAAAACCCAAAAAATAAAATAAAAATAAAAATAAAAAATACCATAAAATAGTTTTAAAATGCGCCAAAAGTTTATACTTTAGGGTGTTCCGTTCTAAAAGTCGTAATTTGCTTATGGCCAGATGTTCGAGAGAATATATTAAAACCGAATTTTTATTTAGAATTAAATTTTCATTGTACAAAATTCGTTTCAAGTCATGGAGACTTGACCTTAGAGACAAATAATGTATAAAATTTTGTTAGTCTTTTTAACTAGAGTAACCCCTTATTGGTTGCCTTACAAAGAACATCTTACATATTATAAAACAATATTGTTACGTGTTTAAATTTTATTTTAATTTTAACTTTAGACTCACATCCTAACACTGATTGAATGTGTGGCAGCACTTTTTTCTCTCCATTTATATTCCTTTATTTATCACTGGTAACTTTACGAGAATTCTGTAAATATTTCGCACCGTTAGCTGTCATTGTAACATAAAATGAGAATAATTAATAGAAATTTTATTAAAAGTTTAAAAATATTAGAAATCATAATATCATCATACATATTTACATACATACATGCATACATATGTTAAAATGCTTTTATAATACTTCTTCTTAGAAGTAATGACATAATCATCGTTAACTTTTTGCCCGTATATTCGAGAAAAAGCCACGTATAACTGCCCATGTGAAAAGTCCGGTTCTGGTAAATACAATCCTAATTTTTGAAGGGTTTGACCTTTCACAGGAAATTGTTTTCGTGTCATTCGAAAAGGCACAGTTAATTCAGAAGGTGTAAGGTTGATTCGGAGTATGAGTACAGTTTTATCGGTATGAATAATTTTTGCTCATATGATGTGCTCTCCCAAGTTTGTTACGATTAGCCTGGTACCATTTGTTAACCCGTATTACTACACTTCATAAAACAAACAATGCCATGACAATAACGACATTACCAGAATGGATTTTACAACTTTATATATTATTATGTGGAATAGCATTACATTTAAGCGACCCTGTTTATCGCACTTGATCTAACAACTACTTCAAAGTATTGCCAAAACAGCTTTTTACAACTTAATATGCTTATTATATATAACTGACTTAGTAATAAACGGCATTATAGTAAATAGCGGTATTGCCAGAATGGAGTTTAATACATACTATATTATGTAGAACTGCATTACTATTAAGCGACTCTATATTAGCACAATTGAACAAAAACATAAAATCACAATGTAAAATATAGTTTCTATCAATGAAAATATAAATTTTTCAATTTCTAATTATTTTTTGCCATTAGTGTTAGATATAAGCTTTCAAATGATATATCGTTCATTAAATTTGGTTCGGTGGTATGGAGAGATATTTGCAACCGACAAAAAAAAAGTGCTTTAGAAATAATATATATGATTTTTATTAGATTGCTTAACTTTGTTTTGTTTGGATAAAATATCGAACCATTTGTTTGTGTAATTGCTGTTTACTCTATGGCATGTATATTGTGTTGTTCACTGTTTGTTTTATTTGCTTAGTTTTGTTTAGTTTGTTTGTTTTTTTTTTTTTTCAGCGTACCCATATTAAAATCTATTGAGATGAATATTATGTGATTAAATAAAAACCGAATCAAATACTATGAAACATAATGTAAACACTTTACAAACAAAGTTGAATGCCTCACAACTTACCATTAAGCTGACTCCTAGGCTTTAGATTTAACACAAATTAAGGATCCATTACAGCAAAAGGATATCGAAATATGATTGTCGGCCCTACAGTTCAACGTTCGTCAATTACGAATGTCCGAAGCGCCAAGTAATAGTCTGTTACTAGGTGCGGCCGGGAGTTGATTCTGCGTTGAAGTTGTAGCAAAATTTATTGAAACTGATTTATTCAATTGAAAATTATGAACTAGGTTATATAGGTTTCAGCAAAAACTCAAGCTAACTGATTTAATTCGCCCAGACCATCCCAAACAATTTTTTATTTAATCTTATAAGAGATAGTATTGCTATGTCTAGACGTTTATATCTCCTAAAAATACCAGCGAGTTCCATACCATATTCTGGATATTCCTAAGACCCATCTTCATCTTTATCTTTAGTTATGCACACAACACCACATAACTCCATTAATTTTAGTCGCCATAGTCTAGTACATAGTGTGTTGGCTTATAAGAAGTGAAGCCACGGTTTAAACTCCATGGGAAACTTCAAAATAAAATACGGAAAAATATTTCTTCGGCGGTTTCATTTTTCCAAATTTCCGATAAACACTGTGATAGTAAATAAAATTGCCGTGAAAAGCGTCTCTAAAATCTATCGATTTTAAACAGTAGGTACCGCCACTCCTGTAAAAAATTAACACACTTGACATAAGTGGTGTGAGAAGGTAGGTTGGAATCTGGACTAAAAGTTGTAATCATAGCAAGCATCAAATCGTCAACTATTAGAAAAAAAATCATCAAAATCGACAAAGACGTTAATGGAAATCGTTAAAGCAATCGTCACAAAGAATAAAAACATAAATTTGAAGTTAAAAGTTAAATTTAAAGTGCAAGAAATACTTCTCTTCATCTAATCTTCTTACTATTTTCAGTTATATCCGAAAGAGAATGAAATCCAATCTCATGTATAATTCTCAACGTATATTTTGAGACTTCTCGTGCGCGTACAGGAGAGGACGAAATTGCTCATTAATGATGGTAGGATATCGAATTCTATTCATTCATTGGAGCATCGTTGCAATGTGGTTTGTGTTTCACTGTTCTATCGCTATTACAACGGATTTTACTCGAGCGAAATAAGGGCCTTGTTTTCGGGAATCATGTATTCCTACGTAACATTAGCTTTTCTCGGCGAGCACATCCGGATGTGGTCCATTGGCTAGTGGATTGGACACTGCATTACTAACAAAATTCGTTCTTTAGTCGGACTACTCGTATGTGCAGCTCCCTTCGTGCAGAAGCTTGTAATTTTTTGACTTTATGGGATGAAAAAGGCACAAAATACAGAAAAATCATCACAGGTGTTCGTAAATAACTTAAAAATATAATACTTCACTCCTTGTTACTACTATCCTAAATTTGCCAAGCAAATACAAAGCCTATAGCGGCTATTAATGTAGTAAAATCCTAATATACATATATTATAAATCTTTCTGTAAGTCTGTTTTTTTTGTTTGTTTGTTTGTTAGCCAATCACGCTGAACGCTTGGACCGATTTTCTTGAAATTTGGGATATAGATCGGGCTTTTGTCCGTGGAGGTTATAGGCTATAAAACTTTTCAAAATTTTGACCAAAAGGGGAGAAAAAATGGGAAAAATGGGGAAAAAATGGTAATAGGTAAGTTTTTACGATTTAGCTTGGTTAAGTTTCCCAAATATTTGTTGGTTTGTTCGTTGTCCTAATATATATTGTAAATCTTTCTGTAAGTTTGTTTTTTTGTTTTTTAGCCAATCACGCCTGGACCGTTTTTCTTGAAATTCGGGATATTGATCGAGCTTTTGTCGGTGCAGGTTATAGGCTATGAATCTTTTAAAAATTTTGAACCAAAGGGAAAAAAAATGGTAATAGATAGTTTTTTACGACTTAGCTTGGTTAAGTTTCCTAAATAGAGGAGGTGTTCTGTTTAAAAATTTGGACCAAAAGAGGTTCAAAAAGGGGAAAAGGGGCGAAAAATGGGCAAATTGCATGCATTCATATTTAGGACTTACAGTATTCAAAAAACTGAGTTGTTTGACAAACCGGTTTCCGAAAAATTTGAAAAATTGCATTTTTCGAAACCTAATTTATATTTATTCTTATTTTTATAACCCGCGCAACGCCGGGTTCAATCTGCTAGTAAATAATAAAAATCGTCAAAATAAGGATCTAAATCGTCTCATCGTCGAAATGATATTTTTAGAGCTCAAAATCGTCAAATCTGGCAGCTATGATTGTAATGACCAATTATGTATGTATGTGAGCTTATTTAAGAAGCCTTTTACAAATTATAGAGTCTATTGGGTTTGCCCTAATACCAGGAAGTCCCTTAAAGACTTTCACACTAAACTTGTTCACAGTCAGGTTAATTATTGCCTCCAAAGCTTTCAGCTTCGGTGTAATTCCGTGCCTTGAATTATGTTATCGATCGTCTTACAGAAAGAGAGTGCTAGGAATATACTTACTCTCATGACTTCTTAAAATCCTTTAGATTTTCAATAATACTTTCGATTTTAATCTGCATTTCAATTACGCATTTTGAAATTAAGTATCTTAACACGTCACTGAACACCCTAAACTACGCGTTAATGTATTCATACGTGAATATATACGCCTTTGTAATGAAAAGGAAAGAAAAAATAAACCGAAAAAGGATACTCGAAAATATTTTCGCTTTGAATGTTTATAGTTTTGAATGCATCTAAATACAGGCATAAATACATACCTAACCGTGCACAAACCTATATACTCGTATATTGTATACCATATAGTACACGAACATACACATACAATGAAAACTTATTGTTAGATTATATGCATGTACAAGTACGGTACATTTAAGTATATATATATGTGTGTGTATGTGTGTGTTTGTATTTTCATTGCTAAATTTTTGTACACTTGAATGGCTGTTATTGCTGCATTTGCATTTTCGCAGTTTCGTACACTATGAGTGTAGTATGTATGTACGGTTATGTATGTATGTGTGGATGTTTGTCTGGTACTTAAACTGCAAAGAATATTTGTTGCTGGTTTTGCACTTTTTGTACTCTAGAGCTGTTATTTAAGCACACAACTACGGTTATGAATTTGACTCAAAAAAAAGAAAGAAGGAAAAACATGAGAAAAAAAAATTGCTTAACAAAATATGAAATTGATTGGATGGTTAAAGTTTAATATTTTTGTTATTGCCTGTTTGTTGTTGTTGGTGCTCGTATTGTTGTTGTTGTTCATGTTGCTGTTTCTGATTTTGTGCATTTTGTACATTCATTTCAAGGTTGAAATGAAAATGCATAATTTGTACGCCATGAAAACGAATGAAAAAGTGTGCTGCATAAGGGGTTGCCGGAGTGATAGTGGTGGCATGGCTTACAATTGCATGTGAGGCCTGTGATATTTTCAACATTTTTAATGTTCAAAGACAAGCCGGAAATACGAAAAAATGCAAAAGAATGAAAAACAAAAATGAAATGAAGAAAGAAATACGTACGTAAGCCAAATGGCTGAATGAGCATTTAAATATTTTCCATTTTTTTCCAATTTTCTTTGTATTTTCAGTAGTTTCACCAAATACGAAGAAATAATACTTGTAGGATTGTTTAAATTTTCTATTGAAAATGGGTCAATTACATATAAAACTGTGTTGTTTGTTGGTTTGTCTGTTTGTTTGTTTGCTTGTATGTTTTTAGGTCATGTAATGCCTTTTTTGGCTTTTAGTTTATACTATCAGTTGCAATTAAACAAGAGAATTAAACAAGAAACTTAACAAAGCCTTTTAAGAATGCCATCGTAATGATAACGTTTATGTTTCTTCAATTAATATGACCTCAATATTAAATGCAATGGTCCATAAGCCTTCTCTTGATATGGTTATGATATTGGTAGTGAAGCATACAATCTTTAATAATTATAATTAAATTTAATCTGCAATCTTTAATTGTCAAAAATATTTCAGTACATATTTTCAGTAGGTTGTTAAAAGCAAAATCAATATTGGCTTATTGACATCAATGTCATTACAGATTATGCCAAAGCATTGCAAATAGTTTAAGATTTTATTATTTTACCATTTCTGTGTAAGGACTTTGCATTCGAAATAATTGAAAACTTCTTGTATGCGGGTTTAATTGATTTCATAAATAAAATTATCAATATTTCAAAGAAATCTTGAATCCGTTTTTGTAAACGAAAAGTCCTGTCGTGCTAAACTTGACTGTCGATTAAGTTAAGTTACAAATTTTGGTTTAATCAGACGTTCAAATTTATAATCTTATCAAAACAGGCAGCATTCACAAGGCACAATAACAATTATGCACAAAATAACTTGATCAGTTAAGGGGGCTATGGTTTTCATAAGGCCCGGCCTTCTCGGAACCTATTGATTTTCATCTCCGAAAGGTCGAACCTGTCTATCTACCTATTATTTGAGTCCAAAGTTATGTCTTTTAGTATTTATAAGGCATTTGACAGAATGGTGCAGTTATATCAAAACTTATTTTGCACTTCCTACAGGAGCGTACTATAAGGTTTGTTATAGGAGACATGCCTTCAGACAAATTCAAGCTCTGTTCTATCTGCAATTCTTTTTCTAAATTTTATTAAACATAGTTTCTAGCTTCTAATCCTGTGTAGAGAGGAAAAGCCTTAATATAAATGGATAGCGTTTAGTCGCCGCAGTCTGTTAGATAGTGTGTTGGCTTATTAGACTTGAGGCTACGGTTAAAGCACCTGGTGATACATCAAAACGTGGTGGAAAAATATTTCTTCGGCGACTGCCTCTCAGCAGATTTCCGCCAAAAACTCTGAGAGTAAATAAAATTGCCATGAAGAGCTTCGAAATTACCTGCCGTTCAGAGTTGATTTGAAACTGTTAGTTCCGCCACTCATGTATAAAATTAACGCAAAAAACATGAGAGGTGGGAGAATCTAGAACGTAATCCTGACTTAAGGGTTGTAATGATAAATTATGTATGTAAAGCGATGCAGATAGCAACGCTTTATTGTTATGACTCATAATGTTTTCTTTTTCCGTTTCGTATACATTTCTTAAACCGTTCGGCTACAAATTAAAATCAAAAATTTATTAAAATTGAAATCTAATCAAGAAAATATACAAACCGAAGACAATAAAAACAAATGGATGGGAGATGTATGAATCAGACTATTAAGAAGTAGTATTTGCAGATCTTAAAGCTAATTGGGTTTTTAGAAGTACTATTCAAATGACTACAAAATGCAACATATGCCAACAATCGTTTTTACTTACTTATCATAAAGCCTGTTACAAGCACCTCAACCTTTTATTATAATCATTTATCCTTTCACTTATTACTGCTTAGCCTATGGCACCATATGACATCAAAATCCGTATTAAATTATATTATATAACTACGTAAGCAATGTATTACTAAGAAACCTGGGTATGATTAATTTCAATAAAAAAAATATTAATCATACGCTCCCACAGCAGTTATAATTAATAACACCATTCTGATGAATAATAAGGAGTGCGCACAAAAAAAAATGGGCTTATAACTTTTATCGTAATTGAAAAAAATTAATACCGTTACATTGTTTCAAAATCCACGTGCTAAATGTCATTGCAATAGCAAAAATACATACATAATTGGCCATTACAACCCTTCAGTCAGGATTACGACATAGCTTCTCACACCACTTATGTTGTGTGCGTTAATTTTATACATGAGGGGCAGGGACCTACAGTTTAAAGTCGACTCCGAACGACAGATTTTTGAGATGCTTTTCATGGCAATTTTTACTCTCAGAGTCTTTGCCAGAAATCTGCTGAGAGGAAGTCGCCGAAGAAATATTTTTTGTTTTGACGTCTGATCTGGGATTCGAACCCGGGCCTTTCGTCTTATACTCCCCACTAGACCACGGCGACTTCAAAAATAGTTTTTTTAAAATGGCCACCCAACAAGAATGTCGTAAAAAAATAATTGAAATTTTCAATGAAAAACCGCGCCGCTAACAAAAAACGATTGCTAGAATCGCAGTTGTTAACCAAAAAACAGTTTCTAAGGTAAGAATAAAACAATATAAGGAGTCTTTGAGTATTGAGAAAAAGTGTGGAAGTGGAAGAAAAAACGGACTCGCAATCCCGGGATTTTCGAGTTTCACAAAATTCCGAATCCCGGTATTTTTAAAAACTTGTCCCGGGATTTTTCGGGATTATCGGGATTGTGAATTCATATGTATTTCGACCCTACAAAAGGTCCAGAAAGAAAAATTCTATCTCACTTGACTTTGAGAATTGTTTCTCAAATGAGGAAAACCCCTGGAAGAGGGGAAATTATTTGATGGCATCGAGGAACGCAAAATCCCTATAAAACGAATTAAAAGGGTAACTGATTTAGATACTCAATTGTCCAATGAAATATATTCCTTTACATCAGGACGTGGTAGAGGTGGATATTTATAAGCTGCATATAACTATCTTGGACCTATTTTACCAACAAATGTTGATTGCGAGAAGTGTTTTTAAACGGCAGGGTATGTTGACAACAAAATTCGTTCACGCCTATGAGATTCACGTGTGTGCGTGGAAGTGGAAGAAAAAAAGAATTTGCCGACCAAAACAAAGCAAATAAAATAATACGTATTTTTCTAAAAGCACCCTAATATGTCTGGAAGAAGAGTGGCTCAAAAAGTTGTATGCTCTGAGGCCTTTATCAAAAAAAAAATTTTATACACAAAAGAATTAAAAAATTATTTACTTTAATTGAAATATAAAACGAAAAAAATCCGCCACTTCATTTTATTTCTATAACGAAAAATGTAAGTCCAGTTTTTTTTGTGCGCACTCCTTATATACTTTCCCGGAATCGTTTGTTAAATAAAATAAAATAAAATAAATTAAATAAAAATAATGCCTGCATATTAGCCTCTTATGTGCATAATATTTGAATTAAAATTTAATTTCTGTTTATAGTACTATATACTATACATACATACATACATAGGTATGTAGTCACCTACTTATACTCGCATGTTTCATAAGAAATAATAATAAAACAAAATAATAAAAATTTATAAATAATTTTTTTTATGACACCACACAACATATTATTACGTTAATGCCTTTATTATTATCGTGTATGTCGTCTTTTTTTATTTTACATTTTCAACAGATGCGTTTGAGGCTATAAAATGTAAAAAAAAAAAATTAATTTGTAAAAATATTTTGAACCAGAAGATATTTCTCGTATTCAAATGTTCATTCATAAGATACATACGTGAGGTTAAGTTGAAATATGTTATTTTCTTGTATGTATGTTGAGACAGTGAAAGGAAAAAGAGCATGTAAATTAGGCTCCATGGTATGAAGGGGTGTTTCCTATAGAGAATTAAACAAAATGACGTTTTTTCAAAGCCTCTATGCGAGTGCAGTACGAAAAAATCCGAACTAACTAGGGAAACTCATTAATTTTGGGAGACAACTTGTTTATTTCTCTATGTGATTCCCTTTCAGCTTAAGACACTCTTTCTAGTGATACTTAATGGCTTCTTTAACCAGAGTGAATTAATGAAACTTCTTGACACTATTAAACATAAACTCTAAACTTTTTTTTTGACAATTGATTTACCACCTAACCAATATTTCCTTGCGAAACAGTAGTTTACATCGCAATTGGTGATATGTGAACTAGGAATCGTTATAAATGCAAAGGAGAGCCCCAAATGAATTTAAGACCATCAACCGTAGTCTATGCTATCTGAAATTGTTTATTCAAATCGTCCATTTGTGTGTTTCACCACAGGTCTCACAACAGGCCGCTACGCTTGCTCAAGTAAGATTTTGGCATCAAGGCTACCTCTCTAACCCCACCTAACTTCCATTTGTATGTTCCCAATATAAAAAATTCTCCATTCCGATAGCATAATTTGGTTTTTAGAACTTTTCCGGAAGATTTAATTTTACTAGTGTAGTAAAGATGTAGTCTAAACAATTTGCAATACGTCCTCTTGGTAATTTCTGCACAAATGAAAAATATTATCCATGCTGTCAAAACAGTTCATGTGGACTTCAAAGACTGCTTTATTCCTTTGTCGTTATAAAGGGCCTCTCAAAGGGTCGAGTACAAAACCATATTAATTAGTAGTGGTGACATGCCTGTCGAATATTAATTCGGACTTTCATGGCTTCACTCAACTCCCATACATACATAATTGATCATTACAGCACTTTAGTCAGGATTACGACCTAGTTCCTTACACCATTTATTTTGTGATAGTTAATTTTATACATGAGTAGAGGGGCCTACAGTTTATAGTCTACTCTGGACAAAACTTCTCATGGCAATTTTATTCTAATCTCAGAATTTTTGCCAGAAATCTGCTTAGAGGAATTCGCCGAAGAAATATTTTTTCCATATTTTCATTTTGATTTTTGACCGAGGCTTTGTGCAGCCCTTGCGCTGTTCAACTTCTTCCTTTCCCTGATTTGGCGGAACTTGGGTAGTACAGGGACTGTGTTTCACCCGTGGCATCACAACGGGCCGCCATGCGTGCTCAAGTGAGCTTTGTGATATCAGAGCTACAACTACGACCTACCCTAACCTAACCTAACCTTGACCCGAGGCCTCACGTCTACAAAGTCTATGAAATTAAATATAATATAGAACAGTGTTCCACAAACTGTTTCACAATGGCAAATAAGACGTTTATGTGGCCCATTTCCTTTGTGAGAAACGTTTTTTGGCAAATTTATGTACTCTCAGCAGATTTCTGGCAATAACTCGAAGAGAAAGTCGCCGAAATAATATTCGTTCGCATTAAGTTTTGTCGCAGAGATCTGATCTGGGATTTTAAGCGAGGCCTCTCGAAGCCCGAAGGAATACTACCTACTAGACTGCGGTGACTTACCAATCTGTTACCCTTGTAGCAATTTCTTATTTATCACGAAAGGCAATGGAATGTAATTGAAGTTGTTATAGTTTGTGTAGTCAGTCTTTTCCAGTGTGTGTATGATAACTATTTTCAGCCAGATAATTGAGCAAATCTTCAGTATGATACAGAATTCTAACTTTGGTAATTCAACTGCCAAATTTTGTATCCCCTTAATCTGTCAATTGAATGAGAAATATCCTTTACACTGGAATCTGATCAAACCTTGATCAAACCAATGAAGTCGTCAAATTTGACTGTTTAGCATACAGAATAACAAACCAAAATGTAAAATTGTTTTATTGGGAAGACACTTTGTCATATGTCTTATAGAAATGTCTGGGCACATCAGTTTTTGAATTCTATTTCTAGAAACTCATTCTCCATGAGGATTTTTTTATGTTAAAATTTTTTAAAACTATGCCATGCTTAGGTTTTTGTGAAATGTTTTTTTTCCACAGTTTCTGCCACCGTCATCCTAATTACTGATCTCCAATTAGCTTCGCCTTGGCAGCTTACACTACCTGCTTTAAATTTTACCCGCCATTATTATATAGTCTTATAAAGGGTCCGCCAAATAACTTTTTTTTAGAAAATGCTTTAAAAAAAAAACAATTGAATATTTTCTCAAATTTCTTTTTTTATTAGAAAGTACAATCCTTCCTGTGAATAATGGAAAATAATTATATTCAAGTGGCTGCCTCGGCTGGCCATGTAGTAGCCTACAATACAATACAATACAATACGATATAATGTTTAAGCACATTATCGATTGTGTGCAGCTGTATTTCATCAATGCCTTCAGGAATATTGTCCTTTAAAGCGTCAATTGTCTCTGGGTTGTAAGCGTAACACTTATCTTTAACGGCATCCCACAAATAATAGTCCAAAGATGACAAATCGCAGCTACGAGGTGGCCTAATGACATCAGCTCTGATCAGGCTGATAATGCGATATTCAAAAACAGGGCGCAAAACATCGAGTGTAGCTTTGGCTGTGTAGCACGTAGCGCCGTCCTGTTAAAAACAAATGTTGCCAATATCCTTCTCTTCAGTTTTTGTGAACAAAAATTCATTCAACATGGCCCGATAACGATCGCCATTGCTACTCCTAGCTCATTTTCGAAGAAAAATGGCTTCATTATGCCTCGTTTTGGGTGCGGTGACTTTTCAATGTCTGCGTGCGGGTTTTTTTACATACCCGCCAAGATCAAAATGAGCTTCATCTGAAAAGATGATTTTTTTTTTTGCCAAAATCGGCATCTTCTGTAAGTCGATCGCGGGCCGCTTTTAGCAAAGCCAAAAAGGAGTTGGATGGCCAATATTCGTTCAGCGGAAGGATAAAACTAATTATCTGTCAAATCAGACATGAGCTAAATAAGCACTAGTTGAAAAAAAAACGTTAGATGAAGGACCCGATAAATATAAAGGAACACACATCGTATCACAGTAAAATTTATCAGGGATGTCGAATAGGATTACACAGAACAACCTCATTTTACTTTGTTAACTAATACCAGACCAGACTACCTATTTTTAAGAGTATCAGAAACTATAGAAGCTTGTCTTTTTAAACCTAAAATCACTGTGTTATATGGATGCCATTGTTGTTTTTGATCTACCCTCGTACTAATCTTTAACAACAAACAAAAGAAAACACAAAATTCACAAGAAAAAAAATTAAAAATTTGTGCTCAATTTAGCTCCTAGAAGAACATGCAATTTGACAAAGTGCTGACATATAATTGACTGACTTGCATATTAAAAATTAAGAAATAAGAGAGAAACAGAAAATGGGGAAAACCGAAAAAAAAAATTTAAATAAAATAGAAGAGAAGAGAATAAAATGGAATAGAATAGAATAATACAACAGAATCATATTCGCCTTGTTTACCCACACTTGATGGTATGCCTGTCATTTACTCTGCCAGAGGAAATAAGCATTAGCACGTGTTGTTATTCGCTTGCGCTTACTGGCAATGTATGTTGGAAATATATTTTCACATTTCGCGCGCTATGGCAACAACCTTGAGCAAAAGGAGTGCATTGGGAGAAGAAAATTATCAAGAATTCATTATTTTTTTTTACCTATTTTTTTTGTTCTTATTTTCCGCTGTTTTCATATGCAAATCTAGAGAAAGATAAGGAAAAAAAATGGAAAAGATCAGAGCGACAAAGAAAAGGAAGTACGTAATTTATGAGTTAAATGCTACAACAAAGAAATCAAAGACATTCAAATAAAGATGGAAAGCTTTATAAAATAATTTAAGCAATAGAAGCAGTGTACGTTTGTATGTATATACCAATAAGGTAAATGGAACATATATACATGAGCCAGGACTATTTGATGAAGAAAAATTAAAAAAAAATTTTTTAAAACCTTTAAGGATAGATGGCTCTGCTTGAACTGGATTGTGAAAGTTGATAGAAAAAAGTAATTTAGGAAGTGGTATATTAAACTGTAAGCAAGCGAATATCGATTTCTCATATGTACATATATTTAATACTAAATATCCACCTACATAGGTAGACAGTAGGGATGCCAAACGGGATCGACTTTTAAAAATCCCAGGATTCGGGATTTTGTAAATCCCGACTTCGAAATTTCGAGGTACATACATAATTGACCATTACAACCCTTCAGTCAGGATTACGACATAGCTTTTCACACCACTCATGTTGTGTGTCTTAATTTTATACATGAGTGGCGGGACCTACAGTTTAAAGTCGACTCCGAACGACAGATTTTTGAGAAGCTTTTCATAGCAATTTTTACTCTCAGAGTCTTTGCCAGAAATCTGCTGAGAGTAAGTCGCCGAAGAAATATTTTTCGTTTTGATGTCTGACCTGGGATACGAACCCGGGGTTTTTGTCTAATAAGCCAACACACTACCCACTAGACCACGGCGAAATTCCGAGGTATTTCTGGATAATTCGGGATCCAAAAATCCCGAAAAATCAAGGGAAAATCGCGATTTTCGCTTAATAATAAAAATAGTTCGTTAACAAAATCATTTATATTCCAATTATATCAGAAATATATGTCATTAAAAATAAAAATATACATACGCTGCCGTCGAAAAACACTTCTGTTGTAAATAAATCTTTTTCTTTGAACAGTTGAGTATCTAAATCAGTTACCCTATTAACTCGTTTTATAGGGATTTTGCATTCTTCGATGCCATCAAATAATTTTTTATCACTGGGAGAAGGGTTTTCCTCATCTGAGCTGCTATTATCGAAGTCAAGTGGTATAGAATTTTTTTTCAGAACCTTTTGTAGGGTCAAAATACATCTAAATTCACAATCCCGAAAATCCCGAATAATCCCGGGACAAATTTTTAAAAATCCCTCCCGAAAATCCCAGGATTTCGATATTCGGGATTTCCCGATTGGCATACCTAGTAGACAGGGTATCAAAGGGCTCCCTAGATTATCATAGAATCAAAATCATATCATAGAAATATTTCACTTTTTAAATGAAAAAGTTTTTTAGTTTTTTTTCGAGTTTGAATTTGGATTCCTTAAGTTTCTAGTCAAGTGATTGCCAACTGTTTTACTATATTAACAACCAATACATCGCTTTTATTATATGTGTATGCTGCAGTTCTGAGACAAACTACTCAAAAATTTAATATCAGAATCCTTAAAGTTGTACTTAATACCCCATACCTCACTGTGTCCAGCTTTTTGTAGACATTGCTGTAAACCTCAATGATAGCACTGCCGATTTCTAGCTCCATGGATCAGAAGGTTCTGTTTTAAAGTCAAATGTCATATTTAGTAAGATATCAGTAACGAATCAGTTGGAGTTGCCGTAGTATAGCAGGTAGTGTGTTGTTAGACGTAAAGCCAGGTTTCGAGCCTCAGGCCAGACATCAAAATAAAATACAAAAAAGTATTTTTTCGGCGATTTCCTCTCAGAAGATTTCTGGCAAAAACTCTGAGAGTAAATAAAATTGCCATAAAAAGGTTTTCCAAATCTGTCGTTCGGAGTCGACTTTAAACTGAAGGTCCCGACACTTTATGTATAAAATTAACACACACAACATAAGTGGTGTGAGAGACTACGTCAATAATCCTGACTAAAGGGTTGTAATGGCCAATTATGTATGTATCAGTAACCAAACGTCCCCGTAGTCTTGTATGTAGTGTGCTGGCTTATTAGGCATGGAGCCACGATTCAAACCAAAGGTAAGACACCCTCAACATATGTATGCGAAATATAAAAATATATTTCTTATATACATATATATTATAATATATATAATATATCTGTCACTCAGAGTCGATTTTAAACTGTAGTTGCCACCGCTATTGTATGAATATAATTAATACTCATCAACATAAGTGGCGTGAGAAGCTAGGTCGTTATCCAGAGCTGAATGGTTGTAATGACCAATTATGTAAGAAATAACCACAAATTCCATCTAAATATTTCTCTGACTTTCTACGACTCTAACTGGTCTGTAGTCCAGGTTTGATCATGATTAAACTGAATTCGAGACTTAGGTCCCCCACCTCAGCCTTCTGCTTCAATAGAAGGATGCCAGAGAGAAGTCAATTGAGTGTAATAAATAATGCACAGATGATGAGCACATCACATCGTTCGACTAAACGTGAGCGACTTAAATTAGTTCCACCATAACTCGATAGAGCCAAGTCATGTAACATTACTTTAGAAACCTTGGTTTTTGGTTAAAATGGCTCACAGAATCGCTAGCATTCAAATACAGGTTATAACGAACTCCGCGACACCAGGAAAATAGTTCGTTATAGGCAAAGTTCGTAATAAATGGGGGTCAAAGAAGAAAATATAAAATACAAAGAATTTTTATCAAATATTAAAAACAAAAATTATTTTTTTTTTTATTAAAAACCAAAAACACGGTTTTAATTCTTTTTATCTATCAGCTGATTAAAGATATTGAGTTATAATTTAATGCTGCCATAAAAAAAGACTATTGCCACACTTCAAAGTTATTTCTGAGGGTTCGTTATAAAAAAGGTAAAATATATGAAATCTAATAGACCATTTAACTGAGAATTCGTTATAAATGAGTTCGTAATAAAATTTTTGTATGGAAATTGTTATTAAAACGTTGGGACTTGAAAATATGTACGTAATAACCAAGAATTCGTTATAACCGAGTTCGTTAAAACGAATTTGACTGTATATTAAGAAAAGTAGACAAATTTTTATTTATTTGGTTGCGAGCATTAAAAATGCTTGCAAATCTCTATTTAGCTGATAGGCATGAGACATGAGTTGATTTATTTATTTTTAATTTCTACTTTCTGTTCCTTTTGCCTCCACCTTGATACCATGTCTTTGGGTATAATTTCCCAAAATAATTTTACTCGATGGAAATGTTTGAAGGAATTTTGGGTTATAAAATATCGAATAAGTTACATCACTCCAATAATACTGCAATTCCAAGAAAAAAAATTAATGGTTTTTTATTCAAGAATTGTTATTTTATAAATTAAATAAATCACGCGTATGTTTATATAACAAAAACAGAAAATCTTTCATTATATTCGCAATTTTTCTTTTTTGTATATATTTTTTTAAACAATTTTTATGTATATAAACCTTATCCATTTTTGAATGAATACTTTAAAATAATTTTTTGTTTTTAATTTTTCTCATTTCTAAATAAAAATTTGTATGCATATTAATTAATTACTAAATGCCCAAGTAAAAAACAATGTGAGCTCTCTGCGTAAATTAAATTCATTTCGTTATAAAATTATTTAAATACTTGAATAATAAAAATATTACAAAAAAAAAGACAAAAACATAAACAAAAAAATTAAAACCTCAACGTCACAATTATTTTATTTACATTTGAGCCCATAAATCAAAATTATTTTATAAAAAAATGGATATGTTTGTACGTATGTATTCCAAATCATAATATTTATTGGGGGAAAATGTGCATAAATTAAACAATTTATAAATAAACAAATTTAAACAAATTGGAATAAATTATTGGCAACTTTTTTCCCGCATATTTTCTTCACATCCATACATATGTATGTATGCATGCATATGTGTGTGTTTGAATAATTTGAAAAACAATAAAAACAATAATAAAACATGATAGAGACAAGATCCGTTGAAATATTTTTCTGATAACAATTTTTAATTTTCAATAATTCTTTTTAAACCGCCGCAAATATTTAAATATTTATTTACTAAAAAGTAAAATACAAATTATAAAAACAAAAACAATGGTGGATAACAACGAATCAAATCCATAAAATTGCCAATGAAAGTCGGTCGATGTGTCAATCTGTCAATAGAATGCTCTCACTTGCCTGGTTTTATGTTGTGTATTCATGGATATTTTAAATTTTTTGCTTTATTATATTATTGTTGTTCTTGTTGTCATACTATTTTGCTTTTTGATTTCATTTTTATTTTATTTTTGTTTTTTTTTTTTTAATATAGAAAATGAAAACAAATTAAATTTTTTATGTTAAAAAAAATAGTATCTTCAGTTGTATTCTTCTATAATCTGTACAATTTTATTTAATGTCTATATACATAGATATATTGTATGTATGTATGTACTATATATATGGAATGTAATATTAAATGTTTAATGGCATGTTGATGAAAGGGCATAGTCGTTGCTTTTTATTTTCATCTTCATACTTTCAAAGGTTTTTCTCTATTTCGCATTTTTGTTGTCTCTGTACACTACATAGGTTAAGTTAAAATATCTTCGTTTTGTAACGCCAATTGTAACATTTTCAAGAATTATTTTTATTTACTGTTACTACTACTTTTATTACTACTATAACTACTACTACTACTACTACTATTACTACTACTACTATTACTACTACAAGTATTACTACTACTACCATTACTACTACTACTACTTTTACTACTGCTATAACTACTAATACTATTACTACTACTACTACTATACTACAACTTTTGCTACTGCTATTGCTACTACTACTATTACAATTACTACTATACTACTACTACTACTTTTACTATTGCTACTACTACTATTACAACTACTACTATACTACTACTTTTACTACCGCTATTGCTACTACTACTATTACTACTACTACTACTATTACTACTACTACTATACTACTACTACTACTTTTACTACCGCTATTGCTACTACTACTATACTACTACTACTATACTACTACTACTATACTACTACTACTACTATACTACTACTATATTACTACTACTAACACTACTGCTATACTATTACTATTATACTACTACTACAACTATACTATTAGTGCCACTACTGCTACTGTTACTACTACACCACTAATGCCACTACTGCTACAGTTACTACTACACCACTAATGCCACTACTGCTACTGTTACTACTACACCACTAATGCCACTACTGCCACTACCACTAAGATACTACTATTTAGTTACTACTACTAAGGTACTACTACTAAGCTACTACTACTAAGCTACTACTACTAAGCTAATACCACTAAGCTACTACTACTAAGCTACTGCTACTAAGCTACTACTACTAAGCTACTACTACTAAGCTACTACTACTAAGCTACTACTACTAAGCTACTACTACTAAGCTACTACTACTAAGCTACTACTACTAAGCTACTACTACTAAGCTACTATTACTAAACTACTACTACTAAGCTACTACTACTAAGCTACTACTACTAAGCTACTACTACTAAGCCACTACTACTAAGCTAGTACTACTTAGCTACTACTACTAAGCTACTACTACTAAGCTGCTACTACTTAGCTACTACTACTAAGCTACTACTACTAAGGTACTACTACTAAGCTACCACTACTAAGATACTACTACTAAGCTACTACTACTAACCTACTACTACGCTGCTGCTACTATCAAGCTACTACTACTGTTACTGCTACTACTAATACTACTGCTATTACAACTACTACTACGGATGCTACTACTTTATTAAGAAACTGTGTTTCAAAACTGTTCAATTTGCTGAAATGCTTAGAAATTGTTTTAAAATACTTACTTTCTTACTTATTTAGCCATTAACAACCCAATTAACTAATTTCGGCTTTCCTTAACACATCCTTCTAGGCGTCTCTGCTTTTTGCGCGATGACAAAGATTCCTCTATTTGGTATTCCCAACGCAGATAAGGTCATCCTACGTACGACGCAGTCGCTGGATATTAATCAACTACAAAACGTCCTTGAGCAGCTCATTGTTGCATCGGATGTGGAAGCCATCGCCAACTCGCCGAAGAATTCATATAGGGCTTTTTCTCAAGGCTTCTGCATCAGTGCTTAATAATGCCCATGACTCAGTAGTCAGAAGAAAGAACTGTAGAGGTCATATAGTATTGCTAGGCCGACAGTAACTTCCTTATTGTGATTTCTAAATGTTTTCTTGGCTCACATTCAAGTTTAGACCATTCATTCGTCCGATACGTATTCTGACTCTAACAATTACCTTCTTTTTTTCTTCTTATTCACTTTTTCTGTTTTCCCTTTTTTTTTTTTGTTGTTATTGCCCCTACTATAGCTAATATAGTTGTTGCTACTTTTGTTGTTGTGATAAATTGAAATTTTTCTTGCATGTATAATACTTTTTCTACTTTTATGTTTTGCTGCTGCTCGTTTGAAAGATATTTGATCTATGAACAGTGGCGGGCAAAAGTATAAGATTACATAATGTTCATTTTTCATCACAATGAGTTACTGAATATATTGAATTTTTCTATTTATCCTGCAGTAACTTCCTATGCAGTTAATTTGAAACAAATGCTTTAAAAACGAGAGACTGTCAGGTGTGGGTTATCATAACGCCTCGGAAATAGGTAGTTTTTATTCAAAAATGACGTCGAAATTTCAGTGACATCCTTTACAGTAGGGCATCCTTTACAGAATTACGATGACGCCTTAACTCGACGTAATGTACGTGGGTCACCTGCCACTCTACGCTTTTAACAATAAATTTCTTGCTGCATCAATATCCAGGGCAAATTATTTCAAGAAATTCAGAAGTCAACTAGACATCAAGATCGAAATAAACCCAAAACCATTCCTGATATCTTAATCATGACCATCTGTGAGGTACATCCAAATGGGGGAGTTCAAGAAAATAATGTCCTGTCGTCAGAGCCATGATGGCCATTTGATGACATTTTATTACTTCTTCCGTCTCCGTCCATCTCATAAACTATCTCATAAAATGGATGTTCTTTTATTTTACCATAAAATACAAAAGGACCCTCTCCCCGGGACATGATTTTGATGACCTTTTCATGAATTGGTAGGGAAGTCATTTTCGCATCTTACTTAATATAATTTTATAAATTTGATTCGAATTTTAAGTTAAAAAAAATCTTTTAAAAAATTTGTTACTATAATTTTATACACCACTGTAGTTGTTTACATATATAGAGAGAGGTTTACCTTCAATGAAGTAAAATTTATTTATGCATGTAAACGTATTGTTGCTCTCTGTCTGTGGAATTTCGAAAATGTAGAACATCTGAAATTATTTTCTACATGAAATTCTATCGTCTCTGTTAATAGTTAATAACGTATTTCCATCAAAACACAAACCAACAAACAAAAATAAAACTAAAATAAGTAATGAAATGTAAACTATATTTAAAGCTTTCTTTCCTGGAAACTTTCATAGGCAATAAGCAATATCAATATTACAGTATTTGTGTATGTGTATAGGTGTATAGGTAACTGTAAAAAATCCTTCATGCATATTAGAAACTATTTAAAGTTCAGTTCATAATACCTTTTGAGCTGTAATGGTTATCTTCACAACAAATTTCTAAAATTATTGGCATGCTAAAGAGCAATTGCAAAGCCAAAGACCATTAGGGAAAAAAGGAAAACTAAAGCATAATAATTCTAAAGATTATATTTCTTCTTTAGGAAATTTGAATTTCTTTTCACGAATGCGTTATTAAAAACATCCAGCATAATATTTACAGTCGGTAACAAGAATAATGGGTAGTCTTTTGAGATATTTTTTGCATATTGAATTAATCTTCCGTTATCTTCGCTAATATTGACTAAAGGATTGTAACGACCAGTTTTGTATGGGTTTGTAATATTCAATAAATTTTTGTGTACTTTTTATAATCACATGCATAACATACATACTTTGTCAGTACAATCCTACAGCCAGGATGACGACCTAGTTTCTCAAATCACTTCTTTAGTATTTGTTGATTTTGTACATGAATGACGGGACCTAAGTCGGCTCTGTCACAAAATTTATACATCTACGCTGTGCAATATTATAAAATGCTACACAGATATCACTCGGATATAGTAGGTACTGTGCTGGCTTATTAGTCGTAAAGCCAGAATTCGAGTCCCAGGCCAGGCATCAAAATAAAAAATACAAAAACCATTTCTTTGCCGATTTCTTCTCAGCAGATTTCTGGCAAAAACTCTGATAGTAAATAAAATTGCCATGAAAAGTTTCTCAAAAATCTGTCGTTCGGAGTCGACTTTTAACTGTAGGTCCCGCCACGTACATATGTATGAAATTAACACACACAACATAAACAGTGTCGCCGTGGTCTAGCGGGTAGTGTGTTGGCTTATTAGACAAAAGGCCCGGGTTGGAATCCCAGGTAAGACATCAAAACGAAAAAAATATTTCTTCGGCGACTTCCTCTCAGCAAATTTCTGGCAAAGACTCTGAGAGTAAAAATTGCCATGAAAAGCTTCTCAAAAATCTGTCGTTCGGAGTCGACTTTAAACTGTAGGTCCCGCCACTCATGTATAAAATTAAGACACACAACATAAGTGGTGTGAGAAGCTATGTCGTAATCCTGACTGAAGGGTTGTAATGGTCAATTATGTATGTATGTAACATAAACAGTGTGAAAAACTGCAGGATTCTTGGGGACGATAGCTGTAGACTGTCTAATGGTGAAGGTATGGCCCTGACTATTTTATAGTCACCTTGCAGAAACTCGTTTCCTTGCCGTTGCATCTTTCCTCTTTCCACCTTTCCTCAAAAACCTGCAAAATGAACTGCATGCGTATGGGCCATCTCCTGATTGCTGGTTTAATAAAAAAAAAAATACGATCTATCGATAGAGATCCTGAGAATTATCATCAGGAAAATGGTAAAGCTGTTGCAGAATAATATTCAAATCAAACTGTTGTAATCCGTAATATAACTCAGTTTTAAGTAGGCAGAAGTAGACACCGATCGTAAAACCTACATATGCTTGAGATAGATTATCTCTGATTTCCTGAACATATAATGTGAAATTCACCTCATCTCAGGTGTCTGGTTGCTAGTAATGTGCACGTATCTTAACAAGCGCACTCTGAACATAAGCAGAGTGTGATGGCTAAAGACGTCATTTAGCTACACACGTTCATCTGTTTAAAGGGAAAACATAAACTAAAACACTTAATATAAATAGAAGAACGTGTGAAATCGTTCGCATTATGAAAACAAGCCGATAAGAAGTATAGCTTGGTAGCAATTTTCTTGTGCATTGGGCTTGATTCCTCTACGGTGGATTGTCTTCAAAGTAACTGACTGCTACTACTCTAATGCACGAAATAGATGACACGGTGGCGTATACTCTACATGATACATAATGTTATAGAATTATTAATTACTCATACGCATAGCTGCACATGTTATAATGACATTGCCGTTTGACTCTTCGATTTTATTTCAAGAAACTTTTTCTACATCCTTAATTATATAAAATTAATTAATAAAAAAAAAGAGTGCCCTGGTAGTTTAGTGGGTAGTGTGCTAGACTATTAGCGTGAGGGTCGTGGGTTCGATTCCCACCAGAGACTCTGGTCTGTGACACTACACCGAGCATATGGTCTAAGTTACTCAGCTCGTATATAATTAGAATGTAATTTGTAATTGTATTGTAATTAATAAATAGAGAAAGATAAAAGATAAAGAGAAGAAAAAGGAGAACTAAATCAAGAAAAGAAAGAAAAAGCCATTCTGCTACTCATAGATAAGTTATATTTCTAGTTCCACTATCCCCCTAATTAGTCAATTCCGATTACATACCCATATGTGCCAACGTGCCAGCAAACGCGAATAATGACCTAAAAATATGATTGCGCATATAGCTTACAGAAATCAGAATTATCCCTACGCTATCTACTAATTGTATGTCTAAAGTCGAGGTTATTTGTTTTGTGTTGTTTTCTTTAACGTTTTAATACTAATTCCCAAAAATAGTTTCAATTGGTCTTAGTTGTAAGACGCTTGGTTGGTTTTACACTTTAGAGAAAAATTCTATATTTAAACTGGCCAAAGGTTCTAGCATAAGGATCCACTGTGACAATGATACTTTTTAGAGATGTTTCAACAAAAGACCGTTCTATTTCTCCATCTTTCGTTTACGAATAAATCGAACTTTTCCTCTCTAAATCGATGGGAAAGCCCGTGGTTTACCGACAACACTTCTAGCTTCGTAAACTCAACTTTTTGTTAATAATTATGCTATGACCAGGTACCCTACAAAAGGCCAAACCAAACCGGCCAAATAAAATTTGATTATCAATTTTTCGACTAAAATAAAATTAACAATAATTTTTCTTCATCCACTTCCTTTATTAAAAAACCTCAACAATAGAAATAATAAACAACATCTCGTTAGGAAATATGAACAGCAACTAGGAATTGTTATGGATCTGAATGCATACTTGGATGTATGGTGACCTGGTTCATATAGCTACTATATATCTGCAGAAAAAAATAATTGTATGTGAGTTTAAACATCAAATGCTATTATATGCATGCACTTTATGGTGACTAAATTATTAGATGTGGGACCATAGCTGCCACATTTGATGATTTATCGTCATTTTTACGATTTTGTGCTCCAAAAATGTCATTTTGATGCCGAGATGATTTATGCGCTTGTTTTGACGATTTTTAACAATTAAAAATTTACATCATTTTCTTTACTTTAGTACCTTAAAGGCTTCCTTAAGCTTTCAAAATTTTATTTTGAATATCTGTGATGATTTTTCTGTTTTTTATACCCTTTTTATCCAAAAAATTTCAACTCATAAATAACATCGTAGTTGATAATAAATTATCATAAGCCGTTGCAGACAATTTTAAAAATTCGATTATAGCTTCTAATATTACCATCGAAAGAACAAAGGCAAGTCCCATTATTATTTTTTTTTTTTTCATACAACCGACACTCAGGAATGGTTTTTGGAACAGAGAAAATACGTTATAGGAATGAGGAAATAGGAAGCGGTGTTTATAGAGACTAGGTTTGAATATTTTTATACCATAAGTAACAGGAAAGATCTCTGTAGGAAGGAAGAAGCCTCAAAATAGGGCCTACCCATACCTGAGAGTTGTAATCCATTTTCGGTCAGTTATAAATGGTGTAATTTGAAAGTAGATCAGATGAAGTGAAGCATTTATTGCAACGTTTTAAGAAACTAAGCGAGCATCACACTGAATTTTCTTGTCCATAAAGCCATGATCCTCTGACTCTCTAATATTTACACCTCAAAAAGGTATAGATTATGCAATATAATTGCTGCTTAACATTGACTTTTTATTTTATTTTTATTTTTGTTCTTAAAACCTTTCAATTTATTAATTTATTTTTCTGACGATTTTTTGACGATTTTAATGAACTCTTTTGACGATTTTGACGATTTTTTCTTAAAATATTTGACGATGATATGCTTCATTTATTTGGCAGCTATGGTTGGCATATAAGAAGTGAAGCGATGGCTTAAACTCCATGGTAGGTTTATTTTTCTGATGATTTTTGACGATTTCAATGAACGCCTTTGACGATTTCGACAATTTTTTCTCAAATATTTGACGATTTGATGCTTCATTTATCTGGGACCCCAGGTTCTTCGGAGTGTTCTTCTCACTAAATTTCTAAATAAAATTACTAAGAAACGCTTCTAAAAAAAAACGATAGTTTAGGATCGATAAATATTAACTCTTAACTACCACAACATAATTGGTGTGAACAGCTTGATCGTAATACTGGTTGAATAATTATAAAGATAAATTATGTATGTACGTGCTGTTAATACTTTTAAACTTTAAACCAAAATATTAAACCAATGTTATTAACAACCTAATAACAGTTTGGAATTTCAACAACCATTCCAATATTTTTTGTTTACTTCAAACTGTATTTAAATTCCTTGCAACAATCCTATTACGACAATAAACTTTGTTTTCCTTGTTTCTCTGCTGATAAAAATACTTTCACAGTTCCTTGTAAGAACACTTGTAGGAATTTTATAATTTAATTGGAAAATATTCAAAAAAAGTTTTTTATTTTTTGTTGTTGTCCAACAATTAACATTAATGAAGAGAATAAAATATTTCTTCAGAAATTATGGTGTATGAACCTCTTGACCAAAAATTCTTTGCAAATTGAAAATTTGAAATTTAATTAAAGTGTATGAGACCGCAAGCAAAAAAAAAAAACAAAAAAAAAACTTTTAAAATTCTTGAAATTTGTTACCCGAAAACGCCTTAATATCTGCAAATGAAACTAAAAGTTTCTCGTAATACGAGTAGTATAACGTATAACAGTGTTCTCTATTCCTTTTTATTTTCAACTCCTGTCTGTTTCCTACAGCACCTCTGGTGAATGACTGACTACTGTAGAATAAATTCAGGATGAAAATTTTCAATTTCATTTGTTTACTTTCCAATGTCCATGGACTCTTATATTTCGTATAAGGCATGCGCTGTTATAAGGAGTGTATTGGGAATGCTCTTATAATATTGGAGAAATCGAAAACAACAACAACAACAAAAACAAAAACAGTTTGTTGACTATAATTGAGTTAAAGGTTAAACATGAATGTTTTATAATAAATTTGACTCACACAGTGCATTTAAAGTGCTAAACCAGAGCTCATTGATGAATTTAGCACAGATATGATAAGAGGTCAAGATCTAAAGGATTAAAGCAATTTATAAAATACGTGTTTGGCTTTAAAAGCAGCAGGTAATGCTTATGGAATGAACGTTTTAACGAAAGAAGATGATATTAAACGTAAAATAAGCATTTAAACTGAAACGTATTGAGTTCAGTCATGTTTTTTATGTTTAACATTTAAATTGTTGTGAAATTTAATTTAAGAAAATCATTGATTGGAATGTTAAATCAATGATAAGATGGTCATACGTAACGACATATTGTTAAAAAATTATATCATACTTACATATGTTTATACATACATAATAGGTCATTACAATCCTTCAGTCAGGATTACAACATTGCTTCTCACACCACTTATGTTGGGTGGGTTAATTTCACACATAAGTAGCGGGACCTACAGTTTAAATTTCGGCTTTGAATGAAGGATTTTTGAAAATATTTTGATGGCATAAATCTAGTCGTTTTGTTTTGTGGAGAAATACAATGAGCGTCTGCATAAAGGTGTTAGTAGGTGTTCTCAGGAGTACAAAATATGACCATTTCAATGTCATATTGTCGTAAATATACAAAAGTTGGCATATTTTGCAAAACTTGCTGACTTGGAACATATAGTCTGCATTCTACTTGCTAACCCCTTTACAATAATAATCAATATCAAACTACATACAGAAAGTGCTACAGCAATTATAAAAGTATTGACGACGAACGACTTAATCTTAACTATGTAATATTAAGCCACGTCTGGAGCTCTACTTATTTCGAGACAGATCAGTATAGAGCGCAAATTTCAATATTGATTTCCAAAAAAGGTTTTTCTTTCAAAAGTTTTTTTCATTTCAATGTTGGTTGCTATCAGAAATTATAAGTAACAACTCATCTCTTTTCAGAATGATTTGCCTATAAGCAACCATAATGATTCTCACAAATTGGTATTCACAAAAAAACAAAATTATCTTCACATACCTGTCTAAATTAAGTTTGTGATGTTTTCCAAAAGAATTAATGAATAAAATATTTTTCAAGCTGATGTTTCCGAATTTTACGGAACAGTCAACTGGCTAAAGTTAACGTGAGTATATTGAAGAATAACGAACAATTAAATAGCATTGAAGGCTTTGTATTCAAATCTTTCATCTGGTTAGCTACATACTGAACATTTCGAACATTCCACAATTATCATTTAGTTTTAAGAAAATTATTTGGATTCCAAGAAAAAGATTAAAGCATTTAACATGTGATCTGATAGGCTTCAACGAATTTTTTTGTCAACATAAGCTGCCATTGAAAAACACTTCTCGCAATCAACATTTTTTTGGTAAAATAGTTCCAAAATAGCTGTATGCAGCTTTTAAATATTCACCTCTACCACCTCCTGATGTAAATAAACCTATTCCTTTGGACAGTTGAATATCTAAATCAGATACCCTATTAATTCCTTTTATAGGGTTGTTTTTGCATTCTTCGATGCCATCAAATAATTTTGTTATCACTGGAAGTAGGATTTTCCTCATCTGAGATGCTATTATTGAAGTCAAGTGCTATAGAATTTTTTTCACGACATTTTGAAGGGTCAAAATACATATGAATTCAAAATCCTTAAAAATCCCGGGACAAGTTTTTAATAATCCTGGGATTCGGGATTTTGTGAATACCGAAAATCCCGGGATTCTCTATTTCCCGATTGGCATCCCTAGTACACACGTAATTGTATGGGTATGTTAGTTAAGACATACACGCATACATACATGATTGGTCGTTACACTTTTAAACACGAGTGGGCCTATTTGTCCCCTGTTGTTTAAAGTCATCTCTGAACGATATACCAATATTATTCACTCTAAGGTGTTTTTGCCTGAAGACTGCTGAAGTCGCCGAAGAATAAGTTTTTCATATTTCGTTTTGTTGGAGATGTTTCAGCTGGGTCTTGAACCGTGGCCTCAACCCTAATATGCCAGTACCTTCGCAGTCTAGGAAGAAAAGATATTTAGTGCTTTAAAATAGATCACCATGCCTTAAAATACTTAGAAAGTTCAACAACATTCGTCCTTTGGTATAATTTAACGAATAGACTGCATTTAAAATAGTTTGATTGAATTTTGTTTATTTTTTTTCACCACATAATAAATAAATATTAAGATTATCGTATTTAACAAATGCCTTTTATATCATTTATCCGCCTGGATATGTTTGATTGTGTGTAAATAAATCGAAAACGAAAGCGATAAAAAATGTTGTTTTCAATAAATTGTATGATCATGCATAAATAAATTGAAAACAATAAATAATTCATTTGGTGTGAATATTTTCAAATTTTTTCCATTTTTTTTTCTTCTTTTTTTAATTAAAACATTGATTATTACACTGTAAAATAGAACAAAACCTAAAAAATATTCAGACTACTAGTGCTACAACAACAAACAAAAACCAAAAAGGGACACAAACAAGTGTAAAAAAAAAAATTAATTACACAACATAGAGTGTAAATATAAAATAAAGGCTTCTTGGTTATAACAAATATACGCTCTTGTACGTATCTCACATGTCGTTATTTTTATAGGTGTATGCGTACACTATTATACTGCATTGTATTAGTGTGGGTGTAGTAGCAATATATGCAATATATGTGTACACCAGTGTTTGTATCACCATATTGTTCATGGAGCATAACATGAGGATGTGCACGAGTGATTGTTATAAAGTGGTATTGGAACTAAATGAAGTGTAACTTATTGTAGTCAGTCATTCATTCATTCAGTCAGTCATTCATTCGCTCGTTCGTTTGTTCGTTGGTTCATTCACTTACTCACTCACTCACTCACTCACTCACTCACTCATTCACTTAGACAGACAGCCAATGAGCCAGTTATTCATTCCAGCAGCATACTTGAGTGTGCAGTGTGAAAGAGAGTTACATTGTAAAGGATTATCCACAGACAAAATGACAACAACAACTGCAACAATAATAACTAAAATAATAGCAACAAACACAATATAATAAAAAATAGCAAAAAAGCAAAAAATTTTTACTGAAAATAGTAACAATAATAACAAAAACAATAAGAATAACAATAACAGTAACAGTAAGGACAACGACAGCAAACTAAAATATTGGATGTTTGCCAACTAGTAGCAGTAGAAAAAGGGTGAGTTAAACACAGCTGTTAATAACGAAATAATAACAACAACAACCATGTTTTTAAATTATAATCAATCATTGGACAATTTAATAAAAAAAAAAAATTGCTTCACTTATTAACCTTAAAAGTAGCCATATTTATAAAAAAACCAGCTTGGTGTGGATCATTCCAGATTTTAAAACATTCAGCCTCTTCTACATCAGGAAAACTATGTAGGTTACGAATAATAGTTGTGGATTACCCTACTCTATTATTTAGTGTAAGATTTGAGGGGGTAAAAGGAGAAAATCAAATCCATGTGACTACAATCTGTTATCCGTAATATTATTCGATTAGTGACACAGGTTTCGAAACTATTCTAAGTTAAATAATTTGTAGTAAACGTTGACTGCAAGATTATATTTAATTCCAACAACAGATCGAAGTTACATCCTTTTCTATCAGTGTAAGAACTCCATAGGTAAGAACTGGGGTCTTCCGCCTAGGACCATTCGCTGGATATATCTGGCGATTGTTAGACCGGTTATTACTTATCTGGTGATGTGCCTTAGGTGATGTGCCTAGATAAGAGTTTTCAACGGAAAATCTTGGATAAGGTTTAGCGGATTGCCCCTTTGAGTATCACCGGAAAGAGGAAGAGACTCCGCTTGACTTATATGTCAGGGAGGAAGAGCAGAGGCGTTGGGGAAACGGATCTGATTGTTCTGTTTCTAAACGTCTATGTGGACAGTAAGAAAACAGATTGGCTGCTGGGCTTGATTAAAGTCAGCCTAAGGTTAGTTGTCGGTTTTATCACGCGGTACTGCGAGATTAGGTCGCTAACGGAGAATTGGAATAGATCCCAGCCGGAATATTGCAGGGTATATTGCGATGAAGAAGAGTTGGAGACTATCGAACACCTAATCTGTAACTGCCCAGCAGGGCCTTCTTTGAGAGCTAAAGTTCAGTGCCAATAGCCGATATCAAGGCTCTCCACAGATGCATTAGCAACTAGGGCTGGTTGAGAGATGCTAGGGCTTCTTAAGTGTAGTCGCGCTCTCACCCTCTATTTTTGTGTCTGTTTCTTTGTGTAATTCTATCGATTGCCATACTCCCCCCTTACCCACATTCCCTCCTTTCATCCTATATCCTTTATTTCCTTTCTCCTCTAAGGACATTATACAATAAGTCAATTTCGACCTCCGGGTACTGTACTTGTATTAGCCGAAAAGTACACGTCCTCTAACCTAACCTATTAATTACAATCCAATTACAAATTATATTATAATTATATACGAGCTGAGTAACTTCGATCATATGCTCAAGGTAGTGTCACAGACCAGAGCCTTTGGTGGGAATGGAACCCACGACCCTCACGCTAATAGTCGTCTAGCACACTACCCACTAGAAGAATAGGGCGCTTCACGTCAATTAATTGGATGGCAATAGTTTAAATAATGTCTATTGCCAATAGAAGTAGCTGTCAAGGGAATACATCTCGGTGATATCAAAAATATCAGAGGGGCCATGATTGTCTATGATAATGAATTTGTTCTACTAACATGAAATTCGTCAGATGGAATACATTCTGTTAGGATGCCGATGTTCAATGTAAACGGTGAGCAAATAATTCAAGCGCTTATATAAAAATCATTAGGAAACTATCGTTACATACAACTCGACAAACTTTGAAGAAATTCAACACTTAGAAATCATAGCAGAACGATAACTGTGAACTTCATTCGACATTGCTAGGTAGTCATCCCCGTCAGCGACCTAATCTCGCAGTACAATCCGATCTGTTCCCCCAGCGCCACTGCTCTTTCTTCCTGATCCATGCATCGATTAGGCCATAAAGGTGGTAGACTGGGGCGTCAGAACCAACTGTCAAATTGTGCCCTGAAGCGAACTTAACCTAGTATTCCGCTTTGACCCGGAACCCAGCATGGGCGGATATGGTCTGGTCCAAAACTCCTCAACGACTCTTTGCATTAGCTAACCAGACCGAGGCAATGGCCCTAAGGGCAGCCTGACTGTCAGCGAAGATCATGTAAGATTCCGAAACCGAAGATGGGCGACCAGCTATGGCCTCAATAGCCTTCAGTATTGTATTATTGTAATTAATAAAACAAAATAAAACAATGAAACAAATAATTGACGTGTCTTCAATTTTTTCCCATATTCTCTCTACATACAAGCTAAACTGCCGTCTTTTCATATATTTTCCGACTAGTTGAAAAGGAAAATTATGATTTTCCGTTACTGTGGTGAAGAATCAAATTAGACAGACAACCATAACTTTCTAATTAGTAATAATATCCTCAATATTTTATATTGAAAACATAATTAGACTTCATATTGACTGCAATAAGAGCGCGATTTGGTTGAAGACAATCCATGTAAAGTATTTGTAATTCCAAAAATTATTTTAATTTATTAAAGCTGTTGGGTTTTAATGATGCTGCTGCGATTTCTATAGGCGTATTGCAATGCTCCAGACTCTGGCAGTAATTATCCTTTTAGATGACATCCTTAAAAAATTTTAATGAAATTCAACTACAGATTTCTGTAAAATGTTGTGTGTTATTTCAGTTTGAGAGCATAATTTATTAATTAAAAAAAAAATGATTTAATTTATGAAAAGCGCTTAAATTTAATCACTTCATTTAATTAATTACACCGTATTTAAACTTTCCCTACACATTTCACATACATTTGCAGCAAATATAGCCTACACTACTCTAGTTTTAACCTCACACACACACACGCACACACGAATATACAAACCCAGACATTCATCTATTCAGCTGAAAATGTGCCAACAACAAACAGTTTATAGGAAAACAATGAAGAGCAAAACAGAATGCAAACAAAAACAAGAAAAATAAAACAGATACGGAAGCTATATTGAAGAGAAAGAGTGATGAAGAAATGGAGAGGAGAAGATAAAAATAAAACAAAAAACAAGAAAGGATTATTAAATACAAAACAAAAAAAGGAAAGAAAAAGCGGGGAGAAAAAGTATTGTTCACTCTATGAAGTATTTCTATGAACACACATACATATAAATACATACGTACATACACATACATACAGAAATTCAAACAAAAAAAATAAAAGAAAGAAAGCAAATAAGCACTGGTGATACACATTTTGATGTAATGAAGTGAACACTGGATACTCAATAAAAGATTAGCAGATTTAAAAATGATTTTAAATGAAATTAAAACAAATAACAACATTTAGTGAGAATTACTAAAAGGAAGACAGAGAGAGAGAGATAGAGAAAGAGAGAGTATCAAATGCTAAAATGGGTCAAATGAAAACAAATGCAATGTGAAGAGAGCATGATTGTCGTGCTATTATTTGTTATTCTACCATCAATGTGAAGTTATTTACAGACTTTAAATGAAATATTTTTGTTAGAACAGCACAGAAATTGAAAGTTAAGAAACGAAAAGAAATTAAATTGAAACTGAAATATTCGGTAATATTAACCCAAATTTTGGAGATAATAAACAAGTATTTAAAATGAGAAAATTTCATTGTTAATACATCAAGAGACACCAGACTCTAAATTAAATTTGATTTTACTTGCACAGGCTATAACCTTTAAGATATTACATTTGATTCGATAATTCGTAGAGGCTGTTGTAATCACATTCACAGTAACTTAGTAGAGTTAAACGTTTTGATTTTTTAGATGCGAAAAAAATCCCTATTTGTACTACAAATGCCAGATATTTTCCATACAAATTAAAAATTGAAAAACCAAGATAGTGAGGCTTATAGATATATGCATGTCAATGGTATGGTTATGGTTACTTTGAAGAACATAAGACCTTAACGAATCTACTCGCCGCTTTAGTAAATATCAAGTGAAACTGTTATTTCCTTATGTGACATGGTAACCTCGTTTTCGTGATATCTTTCAGTCAACACACTTTATTGAGACAGCGTAGCTACTAATTTTACACTAGTTGTGTTAGGTTACTGTTATCCATAAGTTTCGAAATCGACAGTTTAACCACAAGTCTGAACAATAGGTTCGAAGCAGTTTTCTGCAGCAATTAATTACTCTCACTACTTTCGCCTTATAGGCTAGATCATCCGTCATACTTTCTTAATATATAAACAACCCACCGCTACTTTCGCCGCAAACCTCAAAATTTAATGAAGGTCACTGAGTGCACCTAGCTGCACCTGATTTTCTACCCAGCTACCATCTGGCCTTAAGGTCCATTTTTGTTTTAATTCGTACAATAGTAACGATTTCACGTAGTGGCTAAATATCCTGCCTTGGTGTGAATATGGATGTAGATTTTCATACCGGCTGTGAGAACGCGGTTTAAAAGCCAGATCAGCCAATATGAAAAAATATTTCTCCGACGGTAAATTCTCTGGCAAAAATTCTGAGAGTAAATAAAACTTGCCAGGAAAAAATTTTACAAAAATCTATCGTCCGAAGTCGATTTTAAACAGTAAGTTACACCATTAACACACTGTCTAAAATTAACGTACACAGCATACCAATTATGTATGTACGTATGCGCAACATCGATATTTTCGTTTGCAATACCAACAGATGCCGTTATGTGTGCAACATAATACCTTTTAAATATCAGCATCAACTTTCTTGTATAGAGCTCAGCCAAAATGTCTACTTTCCATGAGTATATCGACTTTGAGTACCGCAGTAGTTTCTGACTTCATCATGATTTAAGAAACCCTCACAAGAAAAAGTCTAATAGGGTCAAATCGCAGGGTCAACCACATCTGATATTACCGTGCCGTCAAATCGCTCGAGGAGGATTTTTAATATGGCAAGAGATGTATGGAACGTACGTCCGTCCTTATGGAACCACTTGTCATTAGTATCCAGGTCATCTCATGTATGCAAATTAACGTACGCAAGATAAGTGGTGTGAGAATAATCCCAACTGAAGGGCTTTAACGATCAATTGTGTATTGAGGTTGGCGTGGCTTATTATTTGAAAAGCCTGGGTTTGAGTCCCAGGCCAGACATCAAAATAAAACACAAAAAGTATTTCTTCGGGGATTTCTTCTCAACAGATTCCTAGCAAAAACTCTGAGAGTATAAGACTGCCATGAAAATCTGTCGTTCGGAATCGCCTTTAAATTGTAGGTCCCGCCACTTATGTATAAAATTAACACACACAACATAAGTAGTGTGAGAAACTAGGACAATATCTTGACTGAAGGGTTGTAAAGACCAATTATATATGTATGTATGTGTATGTTACTGACACATAAAGTAAAAAATCCCTTCTTCTTAATCCCTAAGACAACGGTTCCTGCAAAAGTCATTTACCGGAATGTGGAGTCTTACAACATGCCTACCAAGGGGACAGAGGTTTGCTTAAATTTATATGCAACATAGGATTGCACTACTCTAGCAGTGGTTTATATTGTTAAGAAGAAAAAAAATCTCTATTTTTTGGAATGCAATCTTTTAACGATATCGTTACGAGTGGTTTAAGGTTTGAGGCTACAATGATTTTTTTTGATGTATAAGTTTAAAGATCCATGCTAATCTGGCGTTTGATTAACAAAAATATTCTCACATTTAAATATTGTATATGCGTAACGATAATTTTTATCATCCAATAATTGAATTCCTTTTTACATTAACTTGACTATTAAGCCTTTAAGCACATTATAATTGTTATCAGCTTCATATTTTTATAAAATTATTTTCATGAATAAATTTAAAATAATTTACACACAATTAAATATTTTTAATGGAAATTGTTGAACATGCTATAAACGGAGTTGAACACAGACAAACTTTTAAGCTGACGTTTTTGAAAAATTTATTGCCTTTGTTTCTCTCTCAGTCACCCTAAAACTTTTATGTTTTCTTGCTACACACCCTCTCCCTAAACAAAATGAAAAACTTACTTAACATTTTTTTTTTTGTTAACATTAAATGGAATCAAATTTTATGATCATTTAAAGAAGAAAATTAAAATTTATTAAAGACACAGAGAAAAATCACAGCATAGCATAGAACACATTCATTTTGCGTTAAATTTTATGCAGAGCTGAAGAGGCGAAGATGAAAATCAACAACACCAACAGCACCAGCAACACAAACAAATCCTTACATTATTATGTTACTCGAAATGATAGTTTAAGAAAATAAGTTAATTTAGATTGTATGTGTATGGATATACAGTAGCGAGCACAAAAAAATGCAACACTGTGCCATATGATCTTTAATAAGATCTGTTTCAGAATAACGGTAACTAATTTATCTATTTTCTTTTGCTGTTAATTCTTTCAATTATAAGTTTTCAAAGTAACCACAGTTTATTCCAAATTCTGCTTTAAAAAGTGAAATATTTTTGAATTAGTGAAAAAAGTGCAAATTTTTAGCGAGCAAAAAAAATGCAACATAATAAAAAAACAGTTAAAGTAAGTTATTTATTTAATTATAATTGAAAATTTCTTAAATAAGTTATACAACATGTGTTTTGTAATAGAAGCAGCTCTCAGCGGACAGCAAAACTGCAATCATAAAAGCCTTAGAAGAAGGAAAATCCATGCGTGAAGTTGGACACCTCTTTGGTGTAAATCAATCAACCGTATGTCGGATTAAATCTCGATTTTCCTTAAGAAATAGTGTGGAAAGGAAACCAGGTAGTGGTAATCCTCGAAAAACTACCTCTCGCCAAGACTGCCAGATGATTGCACTGGTTAAAAGAGATCCACGAAAGACCGCAGTGGACGTTGCTAATTTCGCAAATGAGCAAATGGCGTTCACACTGTTCGCCGTAGGTTGAAAGAGGCTAATTTGCATGCGAGACGACCCACAAAGAAACCTCTCATCAGTGCAATCAATAAAAAGAAGCGCCTGGAATTTGCAAATCGTTACAAGGATTGGTCAAATGAACAATGGGCTAAAGTCTTGTGGATCGATGAAAGCAAATTTAATTTGTTTGGCTCCGATGGGATAAATTTTGTTCGAAGACCGCCTGGACAGAGATATTCGCCAAGATATCAACTTCCAACCGTAAAACATGGCGGTGGATCAATAATGGTGTGGGGTAAGGAACGATATGTTTAAAAAAAATTATTGAGTTTACGTCACGTATTTACAGGTGCGTTTTCCCGTGATGGGGTAGGTCCCTTAACTCAAATCGAAGGAAAAATGGACGCCAAGAAGTACTGTGAAATCCTTGGAGAACACATGCTTCCTCATCTGTGGGAAAAAATGCCTCCTGGTAGCATATTCTAACAGGATAACGATCCAAAGCACTCAAGTCGCTTAGCTCGAAACTTTTTAAGCGACAATGATGTCAATGTTTTGGATTGGCCATCACAGTCTCCCGATCTAAACCCCATAGAAAATCTATGGGAGCTATTAGATCGGGAAGTTAAGAGGAAAAACATCCGTCAAATAAGAGGCAATTAGAAGAAATTTTGAAAAGTGAATGGGAGAAAATATCCATTAACACATTAATAGCTTTAATCGACTCTATGCCTTCTAGGTTGCAAGAAGTCATAAAAAATAAGGGCTACGCCACTAAATATTAATTTTAAGATTTTTTTTGTAAGAATTACTATTTAATTTAAATAAACACATTAAAATTTATGCTGTTGCATTTTTATTGCTCCCATGAAATTCGCACTCTTTTTAATAAATGACAAAATAATATATCATCAATTAAAAATATTTACATAATGTTATTGATAATAGGTATCTATAACTGTAGGGATTAATAACCCAAAGAAATATTTTGAACTGGTCACCATTTCTTTAAAATTATCGCACTTAAAGATAATTTTACCCAACGTTGCATTTTTTGTGCTCGCTACTGTACGTAAGTATTACACACACGCACACACACACACACATAGAATACAACTAAAAGTTGTACTTTAACCCTATTATATTGAGATTGAAAGGAACAGTTAAACGGAGAGGGGCAAACATACAACGTGGATTGAACTTAAAAGACAAAGTTCTTACATTAATGTGCACAGTCAGTCACATGTGAACTTGTTTTATATTTTCAATGATTTCCTTTTTTATCTTCCTCTGCTTCTTTTTATTTATTTTTTTTATTTTATTTTATTTTCCTACTCCTCAATTGCAAAACGTTCGCAACAAACATGGAAATACAATAAACGTTATACAGTACTCCCATACATAGAGTTTAATGTCTGTATTTGTATAGTTCATACGTGTTGTATCGCACACACACACATACACATACACAGTAGAGAAAGTATTCCCAAGAAACAAAAAATATTCTTTAACTTCTTCAATGTTATTTTTGTTGTTGTTTCTTTAGTTATTTCATAGTAAAACTGAATCAGAAGCTCAGTAAGAATATTTAGTAGAAATTCAATCCGTATTAATCGGATTTTCAGCGCGGATTTTAAGTTCTTCATCTTTTATTTTGTTTTTCTTTTTGTTGATAATTTTTCTTCTTTTTTTATTTTTTGTTTTATTTTACTTTAACTTGTAATTTGCTCTATATTTCGTTTTCGTTTCTTTTTTCTTTTCTTTTCTTGTTTCTTTGCTACTTCCAAAAAAAGTTTCCTTTGTACACGCCTGTATGTATGTGTGTCTGTTAGTGTACTTGTATATCTGCAAAGTTTTCATATGCTGGCAGGGAATGTATGGTACATAGACTTTCCACCTTTCCTAAAAAACTTGCACAATGCCGTGCATGAGTAGGGGCCATCCCCTGAGTGTTGGTTTTATAAAAAAAAAAACCAAAAATTAGGCGATCCTACCAAATATAGATCATTACGTCGGCTGAATGAATATTTAGCTTATTATCTTCAGCTATGAGTCTGGATTAATAAGCAAGTAAGCAAACAAAATTGTTGAACTGGATACGAAAGCAATCCACATGAGATACAAGAGGGTCTGATGTATCCAAAAAAAGTCATCGTTTAATGTAACCTTCATTATCCATGGCGGCTACTTTAAGCTGATGAATACATAATTGCCCATTACAACATTTTTGTCAGGGTTACAACCTAGCTTCTCACACCGCGGGACGTACAGTTTTAAGTCGACTCCAGACTTTCAAGAAATTCCTTATTTTTTTGCCAGAAATCTGCTGAGAGAAAGTAGTCGAAGAATAATTTGTTTAAATTTCGTTTTGTTGAAGATATCTCATCTGGTGTTTATCTCATACACAATTTATGGGCATCGTCCTGTCCCCGCGTGAAGTTAAATAGCGACCTAGATCGCGTGATTTGATCTCATTAGTCTTCTTTTTGGGAATTTTTTTAGCCGTAAGGTGTTTTGTTGAGGCGGATTTGTTGACTGTCGCATTTCCTTAATAAAGAGGGTGACTTCAATAATGTTACCACTTCTTCTATTGAGAACTCACTATACATGCCCCAGATTTTCTGGTGCGGTTTAGCGCCCACATGTTGGGTAACAAACTAATCTGATCGAATCTGTGTGGATGTTCTGTCGTCAAGCGCGCGATCAGGGCTCTCTCTTTGTGGGTCTTGGTTGCCAATGTTGGTCTGAGGCTCCTGGAAAATAGGGACTTTATGGTTGTGGCATATGCCGACGATGTGGCTATTCTTGTGGGTGGAATATTTCTGCCAACGCTGGGGGAACTGATGGAGTCTGCTCTTGGAATTTTATCCTCGTGGGCAACAAACTATGGTCTGAGGATAAATCCAAATAAGACGGACCTCGGTTTGTTCTCATTAGGTGGTTGGGAGCTGCCGTTGTCTTCTGAGGTCAAGTACTTGGATGTTGTTCTGGACTTTGGCTGGATTGGTTGCTGGACTTGGTTAAGACCGGCTTAAGGTTGGTTGTCGATTTTATCACGGGACGACACTGCGATATTAGATTGCTGAAGGGGGTCTAGAACAGATCCCAACCTATTGCAGGGTTGTTGCGATAAGGAGGAGTTGGAGACTGTCGAACACCTCCTCTGTAACTGACCAGCCCTTGGTAGGTTGAGAACCCATGACAGGGCTTTCTTTGAGAGCTTGAGTTCTGTGCCGAGAGCCGACATCAAATTCTTCACACATTCATTAGCAGCTTGGGCTGGTTCAGAGGTGCTAAGGCTTCAGAAGTGTAGTCGCCTTTTCAACCTTTTTTGTTTTGTGCCTGTTTCTTTCTGTGTAATGCCTCCGATTCGCATTGGTCGTTTAAGCCAATATAAAACAAGTCACATATCAAATTCGACCTGGTTGATACGCCAGAGCTATCGAAAGTTGCACATTTCGGATGCGCTCCATCCAACAAAGTCGTGGCAGACATTTAAATGATGCTATATTCCTCTCAAAATGGCAGTGGGATGATTGATGTAAGAAACTCTAAGAAGTCGGTATTACTTCATGTAGGGTATGCTAGCTTTTTTATATGATAAGACTAATTCTGTTACATTTCTGAAACTGAAACATTTTTTCTATATGAAAGCTAACGAAATAATTAATTTTGAATCTTTATATGAAAGTGAGTTAACTTTAGTAAATAATTAAATTAGTAGATACGCTTGTAATTGTTTTCATCTCATACTATCTGTTACGTCATAAATAATTATTCAATTATAATTAACAAAATGTTCAACGGTAGAAAAGCTCGGTTCATTGGCAAAACTAATTTCTTTTCAGAGAGTGTCCATTTGATTCTGAGTAATATGTGGAGATATACTTCCCTATCGATATAGAGGACTTTATTTTAGGTGTCGTGTAAAAAATGCTCTGTGAATTGTAAATTGCCAAGAAAAATTTAGCAAATCTGTATTAACCCTAACTAAAGGGTTGTAGTGATTTATAGTTTTTTAAACAAGGCCTGTAGTAGCAGAAACATAAAGATTAGTAACGAAAATTTCATCTTAATTAAAGCAACACGAGGTTAAATTTTGTGATTGTCATTTCTTTCGATTCTTCTTCAAAAATTTATGAATGAACTGCTACGAAACTCCACATATTTTTTGAACAGAAGACATTGATTTTTTTCGTTAAATGAAAAGTTTATGCGACTGTATGTTTGAGTTTAGTTTTGGAACTGAAATGAACAACTATGAAAACTAATGAAATTATTTGCACAATTTCCACATTTCTCACTTTCTCACTCGTTCTTTGTCTTTCTGTCTCTGTCAACCAGTTTCAAATAATATTTAACTTAATTAAATAATCTTCTCACGAAGTTAACTCAATTTTCGACTGTGGCACAAACGAAAGTTTGATTTGAGCCAACAATTAGTATTTTAACCATAGAAATGAAAGATAAATAAGAATCGAAAGACAAAAAGGAGAGAATTAATGACAGAAAAACTGTTCGAATATACAAGGAAAGTGATTAAAGACAACAATGAAGCTGAAAGTGTGAAAACAAATTAAATTCTTATTACAGCTTCTGGTAAAACATGTAATTATTGTATGTATAGACTCGTAAACATTATCTACTGATAAGAGTTTAAAATTCCGTTTATTAGATAAAAGTTTTATAAACATTTGTAATGTTTTCTTTAACCATTTAAAAACCGGCATTTTTTTATTAGAGCGAAGAGTTAAAATAGAAAAATATTTTATAATAAAGGGTAATTGTTTAAGAGCTATAGGAAAATTTTTCAAAACAAAAAAAACACATAAAATTCAGAAAAATGCCTGAAATCTTTATTTGAATTGATATTGCGGTCCACATAATTTAATGGTTCATCCGCTTAGGCCAATTTTTCCAACATTTCAGCCGATATCTCACGAATAAATGTTGTCTTCCAATGCGTGAATTGAAAGAGGCTGCATAGACATGAGCTTTAACTTAGCCCCACAAAAAATAGTCTAAAAGCGTTAAATCGCACGATCTAGGCATCCAATTGACCAGTCCGAACGTAAAATAAAATGTTCGTCGAACATTAAATCCATTGCTACGCGTGCTGTGTGGCATATGGCACCGTCTGGTTGAAACAGTATGTCATGCATGCCAAGCTGATCTTTACTCTAAATCAATAATTCTGCTTACGTATCCATTGAGTCAAAAATGAGCTTCGCCGCTGAACACAATTTTTCGATAAAGAAGTGGATCTGCGGCCAACTTTCCAACGCCCATTCATCAAAAATTCTGGGTTGCGGTAGGTCGTTTGGTTTGAATTTACGCACCAGCTGTATCTTTAAAGGCTTCACACTAAATCCTTCCGCAAAATTTTCCACGTTGTTGAGCAGCGAAATTTTCTTCAGTTCGCACTCTACTTAAGCGTGTTGATGGTTTAATGTCCAACAATGCAAATTTGGTGCGAAATATAGTCACCATAGCTCGAATAGCCGCTGCAGTGGGTCGATTATACTGACCATAAAATGGAAGAAACGCGCGATGAATTTTCTTAACAGAGCATGCATTTTGATAAATTAAATTCAATGATTTGCAAACGTTGTTCGTTTGTAAGACGATTCATGGTTAAATTATACACCAAACTGAAGATGTTTGACAGTGAAACAAAACACGAAACGTCCGGGAGCTGTTTAAACCAGTGTTGCCAAAAAGACAATAGGATAATAGCTAAAAAATCACCCGTTATATGGAACAGCATAACATTTTTAATATACAGTGACGACTAGGCGATCTTTACTGATCATGATAGTATGATGAGAAGTCGCCGTAGTCTTGTAGGTAGTGTGTTGGCTTATTATACGTGAGGCCTTGGTTGAAACCACAGTTCAGACATCAAAATGAAAACATAAAAAAATATTTCTTCGACAGCTTTCTCCTTAACAAATTTTTGTAATGAAAAGTTTCTCTAACATCTGTCGTCCTGAATCGACTTTAAACTGCACGTTCAGCCACTCATTTATATAATTAACACAGACCATGTCAATGGTGTGAGAAGCTAGGTCGTAATCATGACTATTAGTATTAAATTAAAATTAGAATACTTGTTTAGTGTTGATTTCAATTTTGTGCTGTAGTGTATTCTTTGTAAGCTCCTTGTGTTTTGTACCAACCTTTTCGATTAGTTTAGTGGAATTCCCTTATTACAGGGAATGAGGTTATCTGTGACGTCATACCGGGCTGCTATGTGTACTTAAGTGAGGTTTGATCGTAGTCTGTTTGAGTCATCTGTTATCGGTTTGTTTTTGCTGTCTAGAAACACACTTGGCATCAGTTTTTAAACGCGGTAGTTTAATTGATATCATTTCATTTCGGATGTTTTGGTTTGATGGTATTTCTACATCAACTAAAATTAAGAATAGGTGAGTAAACTTTACCATTTTCGAAGTCGTTCTTAACAGTATGTAATCCGTAGGTAAAGTGTAATGACGAATCCATAAATGCCTTCATCACATGGGTAAGATAATATCAAAAATAAAATTGCCATCACTTGCCTTGATTAAATCCTACCGTCTTCGATTTTCTAGAAATTTTCGAAAATTTTTGTTTCATAGAATGAAACAATAACTAGAACAAGTTATATTTTTATTTGCATAGAAATATTCTTGTTACTATTCCAATAATTTAAACATTTGGAATGCATTCTCCACAAAAAACATTTCTATGACAACAGTCGCGTTCTTGTCTACACAATCCTTTGACAGACTTGAGAAATCTTTTTTGATTAATTTTCAGTTTTTTTTTTAGTTCCCCTTTAACGTTGCAACCTCATTCGTATGCATTCCAAAAAAGAAAAAAATCGAATCGAAAAGAGAACGCATGTATATGTGAACCATTTAATGGAAGAGATGCTCGAGGTAAATAGCAAAAGCAATTGTAGACAGTAGACACAAGACAGAAGACAGTTATCAAAATGAGTGACAGGAGTACACTTTACAAAAGGAAGTACGCGTATGTAGAGACAAAAACAACGGTAACTCCAAATGAGGAAAAAGAAAACAAAACAAAGCACACTATGAAATAGTGACACTGACAGCTGCCATGATAAATTAACTTTCTAACTACAGGTGGCAGGATAGAAGTGCCTTTTACTAAAATCTTTTCAAACCCTTTTAACGGTTAAAATATTTAAGCAGTCGTAGGCAAATAAGATTTATATTCGAGGAATAAAATTTAATTTTAAATTTCATAATTTCTTTTATGGCTTTCTAAAGGGAAAACAAAATATGGAGAAAATCAAATAATTTTATTACAAGAAATTTTTCTGCCCCTTTTTTGCCCTCTTTCCCTTTACTTTTAATTTCATTAACTTGTTTTTTTTTTTTTTTGCTAGGGTTTCTTTTGCTTACATTACAAACAAACCAGAAATGTTTCTTAAATTATGTGGCCTAAATCTGTGCAGCCAGTTCTATTTATAACCAACTATCGTAGATACATAGTGTGTGTAGCAAAAGTAAGAAACGAAAAAAATAGTGTGAAAAAGTATGAGAAAAAATATATGACAGCTGGAGTAAAAAAAAAAAAGGAAAATTTGTAGAAGAAGCGAAAACTTTCGCTTAACATAATTAAGAGACACACAACTTTTTACCATTTATAATCGAGTAAAAAGCATTTTGTAAATGTAAATGTAAAAAAATAAAAAGTTTTGTTAAGGGAAAGGGGCAAAAAATAGATAGACAGAGAGAGAAAAACGAGTAAATCTCTTTATGTAGACTTAGAAAGAATAAAACACAATGAGAATGAATGGCAAAAAAAAAACCTATAACTAAAGAACTAAGATTTTGCAAAACTAACTAAATTCATTAGGAAAAATAACAATGGAACTTTTTCAACAACAACAACACCAAGAGCAATAAATATACTTAAAACATGTACCACAAATTATGTTTTACGTTTATGGCTGCTAACAGTGGCACAGAGGTAAAGTAAATCCTATGAGAACAACAATTTTAAGAAATATTGCACGGCATTGGACACGAAAAACATCATTGCACTGGCAAAGACGCAGATCATATTTAAGGTCAAGATCAAAATAAAGTCCATATATTGGCAACAATTGAAATCAACACATGGCTTTCGACCATAAGCCTTTTGGACAATATCTATACATACATACGTACATAGTTGGTCATAATCAACGACCTAGCATCCCACACTACTTAAGTTGTGTGTGTTAATTTTATACATGAGTAGTGGGATCTATTGTTTAAAGTTGGCTACGAACGACTGATTTTTACGAAACTTTTCATGGCAATTTTATTTACTCCCAGAATTTTTGCCAGAATTCTACTGAGATGAAGTCACCTTATTTCAAATGTAGCATCACGTCTTATAAGCCAACATACTATCTTAAAGACTACGGCAACAAGATCTATACCATCTTGGCTGAAAACCCTACCAGCCTAAGTTTGAATATAATGAAGACAAACATTTTTGATTTTGATTGTTTCGTATTCAGAAGGTCTCTAGATTATCTAGAGATGATAAAATCTACAAGGAACACCATAGGAAAATCTGCCATGGAAGAGAATAGCACTCATTAAGCAAGTTTAGTTTCCACCTTTCTACTCATTGTCTTGGTCTTGGCAGCTCAGGACATTCCATTTTTTTGCTCTGATCTAATTTTACCATTTTACATAAAATTTAAACGACCTCTCCTTGCATTCACTTTGTTTTCTTTTCTAAAATTTTCTCCAATTTCCCCCTCTTTTTGTGGTTTTAATTTTCTTCATTCGTTTTCCCTCTTTACTGTTGGGAAAGGTCAATGGGTGCCTGAGCGAAGACATGCAGATATTAGCCACCCTTCCAACTTAATTTTATCCAACGTGATCACCTCTGGTTCATTTGCAATAGTATTTCCCACACATTTTACTACATGATTATCTTTGAACACCCACAAAATATTTCTCAAAAAGTAAAACCAGAAAAAAAGGAAATGCGGTATGGATATGCGTGCAAGGCGCTTTGGTCTGGGACACCTCGCAAATGATTTGTGTGAAGCTGCAGAGATGAGGAGATATATGAGACAGTCCTTCAGCTATTGAGAACATGCTAGGCACTATGTCAAAGGAATAAGAAATTCCGTATCTTGAAATCCCGGGATTTTCGAGATTCTCAAATCCCGAATCCCGGGGTCTTTAAAAACTTGTCCCGGGATTTTTCGGGACTGTGAATTCATTTGTATTTTGAGCCTTCAAAAAGTCGTGAAAAAAAATTCTATAGCACTCGACTTCGATAATAGCATCTCAGATGAGGATAACTTTACTTCAAAACTTTACTTTGCAAAAGCCCTATAAAACGAATTAAAAGGGTAACAGGAGGTGAATATTTACAAGCTGCATACATCTATCTTGGAACTATTTTACCAACAAATGTTGATTGCAAGAAGTATTATTTTTCAACGGCAGGATATGTTGACAACAAAATTCATTCAAACCTATCATGTGATCTGTTAGATGCTTTAATCTTCTTGTTGGAATCCAAATAATTTTCTTAAAACTAATGCATTTGCATACGTAGTATGAATAATTTTTATTTTTGTTAATTTACGCTTTTTTGTTACATTTTGTCTTGCTGTTTTTATATTTTATTTTCAATCACATATAATTCTGTTATACATAATTGGAATACAAATGATTTTTTAACGAAACATTTTTATTATTAAGAGAAAAGCGTGATTTTTTCCGTGATTTTTCGGGATATTCCGAAATATCCCAGGATTTCGAGATCGGGATTTACAAAATTCCAAATCCTGGGGTCTCATTAGCCATCCCTAGTGCATACTGCATCGATGATCTTGCTGATCTCTCGAACATTGACATCGGCAGTTTGAGTCGCTTCTGTGGTTCCAAGACTAAGTGGTTCCAGTACAGGGGAATAATTGATGAAAGCAATGGGCCCCATGTGGCCAAAGTAAGTCAATTTAAATTCCTGGAGGAACCTCTATCTATCTACCTACCTAAAGCCAAAATCATTTGTGGTGAAGAGATCTTGGCTGCATTGCATTGAAAAACATACCGTCTAGCTCAAAGTCTACAATTGTCGGCCAAAAAGGAATTGGTTATGAATGATGTTACTTAGTCATATCTGTATATCTGAAGAGGTCATAAGAGGTGCCTACAAATTTAGAATCCTATCTTAATGGATCTTAATGTGCCAAAAATGTTCAACATCGATTTAATAGTTTCCCACTGTGCCTTTTGTTTTCACAGTAACAAAAATGGCAAACGACCTCCCACATTAAATACTTGATACTTTAGAAAATGTTTTCTCTAGACAAGGACCAACATTCGTAATACGCCCCCCCCCCACCCTCTCCATATTTTAGGCATTTATTTTCGCTTTTCTTTTGTATTTTTTTTTTTATTTTTCATTTTTTGTTTTTGTATTATTTTAGTTTCCTATTATTGTTCATTTTGCCATTGTACTTTTAACTGGTATAATGGCTATAATGGGTGACGGAAAAAACTTATCTTCCGTTACAAAGCTCTTACCACACCAAAATATAACAACAACAAATTGGATAGTCTAGAGTACCAGTCCTGCTCTATGTGCGGCCATATTTGGTGGTGTCCGACAACAAATGAATCTGATTTGGGTCGTTGCACATTAATACTGTCCTGTTATTTTTGTGCAATTAAAGTAAATTCTACTCGACAAGACATTTTTTTTCTTCTTTTTTTGGAACAAAAGAAAACAAAGACCAGATGCTAAAATATGTTTGTAAAGCGAACTATGCCAAGTTAACGATTTAACGAAACAATTTAAGATAAAAGGTGTTTAATTTTGATATAAGATCTGATTGTGTGCCTTAATAAGTAAATAATTAATAGTAAATTATCATGTGTACGATATTTTTAATTTCAGACAAAATATTTAACGATCGATTTTAACAACCGTGTCAGCAAAATAGAAATAATTTGGGTGGAAAATCTAACTATTGGACAATATTAACAGAGAATAAAATCTATTTATTTATTATGTAAGGTGGGCCATTTAGAATGCATTACAACAAAATGGTTTAAAGTTTATCCAAATTTTTTTTGTTTTGAAGTACAATTGTTCCGGATGGAAATGGAGTATTATTTCATTCATATGGTTGCCGCAGCTGGTCTCACAATATCTCATTAGATCGGTCCAATTTTCGTGCACTTTTTCGAGTGTATGGATTTCGTACCTCGGAAATGGCATCACGAATGTCGGCCTCCAGATGCTCAATTGTCTCGGGTTTGACAGCATAAAACTTTCTAGGGCACCCCTCAGAAAATATTCTAACATTGTCCAATCGCAGCTTCTTGGCGGACAATTGACATCACCATTTCTGCTAAGTAAACGACCATCAAACGTTTGATGCAATAAATCTTCACTCGTAACGGATGCATTAGCTCCTGTAAGGCCACGTGTGAGGTGTCTGAGCCTCAAATACCAGAAATTTGCTAATTAACGTAACAACTAAGATGAAAATGAGCTTCATCCGAAAAGATGATTTTTTCTTTGGCAAAATTTACATCACTGTGCAGTTTCTTTTTAGTCCAATAAACTCAACGTTCCTCAAGCGTAAATCGATTTATTGCGTTCTTTGGATATAACATATTGAATTTTATGACGGAATAGAATGGCAGGCTTAACTGCTCTGACTGACTTCGATTAGTGTGTTACCGAGTGTGCGGGAAACTTCCACTCGGAGTTCCGGATGAAATTGGTCAGTTCTTACAGTGTTCGATTTGCCACAATGCCTAGATATTTAATTGTGCTGTCATCCCAAAAACCTATTACGTCTGTTTTGAAGTACAGGGTATTGTACCGATTCCATTTCTTTCACATCCTGTTTGCTTCCGCTGTAGTCCTGGTGGGACTTAATGTAGTGTCCTATTAGAATTTCTACGAGATTTGAAACAGTTTTTTTATCGACATCAAGTAGTCGCCTAGTTTTCCTGCTGTCCACTGCTAAAGAAAGCAGTTTTAAAATCCAACAACTGGGTATGCTGCACCACCTATGGTTGTTTGAATTCCATGCTGCACATACACACACATAATTGGTCTTTATAATCCTTCCGTCATGACCCAGTTTCTCACATCACTTATGTTGTGTGTTTTAATTTTATACAAGAGTGGCGGAACTTACAGTCAACTCCGAAAGACCAATTGTATTTAATCTCGGAGATTTTTGCCAGAAAACTGCTGAGAGGCAGACGCCGAAAAAATCAATTATTTTTTTTTAAAAATTTCGCTTTTGTTGAGCGCTGACCAAACATTTGAACAGTGATCTCACATCTAATATGTCAACACACTACCTACTAGGCCACAATTCCATGCAGCCTCTACCAATTTCAAAAGGTTTCATGTAAGTGGCCCATATATCCCCTCATTGGCACTGATCTATACGGTGCCAGTTCGTTCGGCTTTTCGTTAACCTCTATGCCACATTTGTCCGGAATCCTGCAGAGGGGGATGTTGTCATGACATATACTGTGTAGACACCCCTTGATTTCACGAGATGGCGTTTTGATTGCTGATTGGGTGTCCAGACATACAATCAAGAACGAAAGGAATAGTGCCCAGTTCGTTCAATAACAAAAACCTATATGAAGCGTCAGTTTATCGAAATAGATCCCACATTGTATTATTGAGACATCGGCGCGGCCCTCAACGATGGCAGCTTCAGTAAACCATTCTTTCCATGTGGGGAGTGCGATTTTTTATGTTCGTTCGAAAAAGGTCAATTGCTTTTAAATAATTTCGGAACTAGTCTGGTCTTCTACAGCAATTAAAAAAAAATAAAAAATCAAAACTTTAACACTTCCTTTCGAGTGTTGATTGATGAAGAGGTAGATCCTTCATTTCACATGTTCATTTGAATAATTCTTAAAAAGCAACAACAATAAAAGCCAACACAGTACTTATAGACCATTTTTTTCTGTAACATTGTTCTCTCGACAAGTTCTATTGTGTTGTGGATTTTTTTTTCTTACAAATTTTAAAAGAATTTCTTCGGAATAACAGAAGAGGAAGACAAACAAAGCAAAACAAAACAAAAGGGGGGAATAAAACAAAAAGTGCACTTGACTTGCACTGAAGTGGATTTCATGTGTTCCTTTTTGTCTCTCTCTTTTTTTTTTGTCTTTTATTTTTCAAGGATGGCCACAAAGCTTGGGCTGGAATAAAGGAAGTCTGTATGTGGAAGTGTAACACATACATACACAACATAAATGTGTAATAAAGTTTTAATATTTAATTCATGAAATTAAATTTAAGAACACATTTAAGGTGTTATTTGTAAAACAGAGTTTAAAATTCTCAATCAAAATTAATTGCAGATTGAGTAAAAGAAAGGATTAAAAATTTTTCCTTCTGTTCTTGCAATTAGAATTGCCATTCCATTTTAATTTTATGCACCATTCAAGATGCAATTTTAAGAGGATTTTTTTTATTTGAAAATTTTTTTAATTCATTGCTATTTGACCCAACATTTCACTCCTTGATACGAACTAAATTTAGTCCAGCATTGAGGCATTTAGTTTCGTGTTGAACACATAAACAAAACAACAAAAATAAAAACAAACAAACAAAATAGTATTGACTGTTCTAAAATAAATTCATTCATTAGTTCACTTCATTCATGACTATAAAAAATGGTTTCCAATTGTACATGCAACAGCAACAGAAGATGGCATCATGGAGTGAAGATTTAATTGCGTATGGAAGTGAAGCAAAGCAATACAACTTCCACACTTAAATATAAATAAACATTCATCGATATGTCTTGCAGGTTGTTAACGTAGACAACAACAACAACAACAAGAAAATAATCTAAAGCCTTGCAAGAACATTAAAACACAATGTATTAGGGTACACGATGTATTTTAGAGTTTCATTTTTAATTTAGAAATTAGATTGCGCCTTACAAGGATTTCATACAAGGTTAAGTTTTATGTTTTACTACAACATTAAAGCAACAACTACTAAAGCATTTAACTTTATTTACTCAAAATGTTTGTAAATATCACTCATACATACCCGATTCGTCATTAAAACCCTTTAATCACAGTGTTACGACCTAGTTTAACACACCACTTACAGTGGACAGCAAAAAAGGCTTAGAGGGTTTTGACAATTTTATGCATTTTAACCAACAGTGTGTATAAAAAAAATTAAGGCTTTCATATTTATTTTATTAACTTATTTCTGTTTTATTATAAAACAAAAAATTTCTTAATGATTTTTCATAAAACAACAAAAAAATTTAGGAAAACTTTCCTATGACTTCATAGGTACTCCGAAGGAGAACCCCCAGTAAATTTAACATTCAAAGACCTAATATATGAAAATATTATCCCTTGTACTTAGTAGAATATCCCTTAAGGTTAAGCACTCTATTTAAACCATTTCGAATTGTATGTACAAGGTTGGTTTAGTGTTCTCTGATGGCACCATAAGCAAATTTTTCGTTTGAGTTTTGTTTGCGGTTTAGCGATTACTTAACCGGTCTTTTATACGATCTCCTAAATACTCTCTTGAAGTCATATCGGAACTTTTTGCAAATGTATTAAGCGTGTGGTCCAGATCAAAACAAAGTACAAAAAGTATTTCTTCGGCGATTTCCTCTCAACAGATTTCTGGCAAAAATTCTGAGAGTAAATAAAATTGCCGTGAAAAGTTTCCAAAAAAAAAGCTGCCGTTCGGAGTCGACTTTAAACTATAGGTCCCGCCACTTATGTAAAAAATTAACACACACAACATAAGTGGTGTGAGAAACTAGGTCAATAATCCTGACTGATGGGTTGTAATGGCCAATTATGTATGTATTAAGCCTAAGGGGCCTTTTTTGTCAAACTATATTGGAGTACCTAGACTTTTGCTGAGCACTAGATCTAAAGTTAAAGTTGATTTTTCATTTTTGGGAAACTTTTCATGGCAGCTTTATTTACTTTTAAAGTTTTTCCCAGAAATCTGACTGAGAGGAAGTCGTCGAAAAATATTTGTTCGTATTTCGTTTTGTTAGACATGTCTAATCTATGGTTTGACCCGAGGCCTCACGTCTAAAAAGCCAACATACTACCTACTAGACTATGGCGTTCATATTCTAATATTCCTTTCTCGACTTTGCTTTGATTCAGATTCGTGAAATATGTTGATAACTAAGCAAGCTTATCGTAGAATATCAAGATGGCCATCTGAAATGGTACAGCAAGCCTGTCGAATGTGAGGAATTCGACTTTCGCATGAATGTAAGGCCAACTTTCGGGTTTCTCAGACCATTCTCTCATTCATTTCTCTATTAAATTGAACGCTAAAGAAATTTTCTGCATGAAATATACGTTGAGATACGTAAATGAAGAAATTATCTTGTTGGCAACCTCTACCCTAGGAAAGACTCATGAAAGAATCTAAAACCATCAAACAAACACTCAGCATACAAAATGCACTACATATTTATTTCGCTAAATATTGTCTCCACAAGAACACCATTGAATATATGCGTTTGTATATACGGTGTGTTCATTTTTAGTTGAGTTCTTCTATAGTTGTAGATAGACAATATACGAGTATACCGCCTATCGAAAACTAGCGCCATAGCTATCGAAATATAATTAAGTTTGCCTGAAACTATAGGTCATCACTTAGTATTTGAAAGAAAATGTTCTACAGACTCCAATTATATTTTACTTTCCTCCCAGGCATTTAGATTTAAAACAAATATGGCGTTGCAAAATCGACGGCAGAGGGATTTACAAGTATCATGTTAAATACATCAGAGAAATGACATCAATTATCCAAAGAACGCTAATGAAAATGATGCCAAATATTGACAGACCAAATCCATTGAAGGGGAGCATAATTTCTAAATGCTTGTGCAATATGATCAGAAATCTCTGATTAAGCGCGATTATATTGATTATTAGTTTCAGGACAATATCTGATGAAGTGGTATTGATATCTGCAACAATGATAACAATTTTTAAATGTATCGACAGCTGATAAAAGACGAGTACACTTTTGCCTTCTCTAAGGCCCAGCACACATTGCGGCTTTTAAAGTGGAGGAACCACGGAATTTCTTGTGCACAATGAGAGGGCAATTTAAAAGGAGGTTGGAGAACAAACATTACGAATAGAATTTCTACATGACCCTGCTCAAAACTATTGATGGAAGGTTCAAAGAATACACTGCACTGATTTGAACATGATATCTCTCTTAATCTATCAAACTGTGTGAATTGGAACACATTCTACTATGCTAATCAAGATGTAGATGGTCCGTGTAAATGAATTTCAAGCCAAACTATAATTCTTTGAAACCAGTACAGTCAGCGGCTGAAGTGATGTTGGAACTGCGTAGGCTAGAGATACAAAGGAGAAATTTAATGCGAGCAGTAGTCCCTTTGAGAAAGTGCGATTGGTTGAAGGATATAGCAGATGGGTTTTATGCGCAAGCACAAGGGTTTAATGGGTTTAATTATGCACACTTTTGATCTTTAGAATGGACCTGCACCTCCAGTTCATGGGAAAAAATAGCGTATATTTAAGGTTGATTATTCAAAATTAAACAACACGTTGTAATTGTGAAAACTAAGGTAAACAATTTGTTAATTTATGCATAGACAGCTCGTAATCTACGAAGAATTCTCAGTGAAAAAAATGGCCTTTAAGGTGCCAATCATTTGCAATGTGATAAAAAAATTTTCAAGAAACTGATTGGGTTAGGGGTACTAAAATTCCTTTGCGCCAACTTACCTCTCAAATTCTAGTAAATATTGCTGCTGTAAACAAGAGAGTTGCCAAAAATAGCAAACATAGTAGCATCGTCTTCAAGGACTTTGAATTTCCCAGCGAACCACACACTAAGTTTTAACAAAAAACCTCCACTTTCAGGTTTACAACGTTTATCTACACAAGTCATCAAATCAGTAGACTATTAAAAACGCCGGCGACTTCTTGAAAGGGTTACGGAGCAACGCTAATTTTTCAAAAAGAATTATGACAGAGCGGATACGCAAAGTATTTAAATTTGGGGCTCAAAAAATCATTTTATTTAGTATGTGAATGTCTAGTGCGAATTTTGATCAGGAGACGTGATTGAGGATTACTTTTATGAAGATGAGACTGAAAGTGCAATGGCTGAGAATTATCTTTGGTCTAGACGGCATCGAACTGGATCCCATTTTTTGGGATGACAAATGTTCAGGAGAAAATTAAAGTTTATACTCACAACCATGCAATAATTTTCTTATAAAATTCAGTTTCAGTTCAAAATATTTTTATAGAATATTACCGATACTACTTTGTTCCAAACAAAATCATGCCAGAAAAATATTTTTTCATTAAAGTGTTACAAACATTAGCATAAATAAACTATAACCTCATATTCAATAATAGCACACAATATAAAAAGTACAAAATTAGACGTGAGAGCTAGCAAGTATAAAAATGTACGGATCCGTAAAGATATCTTCACACTTGTATAAGAACAAACAAATAAGCGCACGCATGCAACACATGCCAAATGTGCAACATCAATTAATCCACAAGCAATAAAAACATTAAAACTGAAATACCGTTAATAAGATGAATGAAAATGCATACAATTGTACATTACAGTTGTTGTTGTTGTTATTAGTGTTGTGTCATTCAGTGTTGGGCGCTTCTGTAGGACGCATGGTCTGATGTTATTGCAACGTTTGATACACGAACACCGGAAGACCAAAAATTCCACAAAACGTCAATTTAATGAGAATTCATGCAATGCCACTTTTACGCCAAGTAGCAAAAGGCAAACCGAGTAAAACGTACGGGTTTTTGTTTGTTTGTTGCATATATTGCTAAATAAATACAGGGAAATAAAAGAGTGATTTCTTTACGAAATGAAAATAAAATAAAATGAAATGAAATTCTAGTTGCAATTTTGTAAACTTTTGCCTGAGATAAGCTTTATTTGTTCACGTATTTTTTTCTTTAGTTTTTAAATAAAGATCGCTTTGTTTTAAAGCTCTGCCTTCAGTCCTGAATATCGCGCATTTCAGTATGTGAGTATAAGTATGAGTTTTTATAGGTTTTCACGATTCTTCTACAGCACATTTTTTGCAATTTTTTTTCCCGTTTCTTTCGTTATTTTTTGTGCTCCTGTTTGGCTATTTCTATTGCTGATATTAGACGAAAATTGCCAGAGTATTTTTTAAGTGCTTGAAAATTGCTTTGCAAGTGGATAAAATGTTTACGTATTATGGTTTGCTGTTGTTTTTCCTTTTTTTCTTTGTTTTTTTTTTTTATTTGAGAATTTTCGTTTCCACTAAATGCCATGACAATCATTAATCTTGTCTAGTGCCATGCAGTAGCTGCAACATCGGCAGCATTACCACTACCTCTCTGTACCACTCTCATCCATCCAACAGCCTCATTCAATACAATTCACTGCCTTCAAATTATTTTTGGTATCGTTTATAGGTTCTCCTCAACCTTTGGAGTATTTTGCAATTTGGTTTGTTGATACAAAAATTTTTGGCTTTTAATTTTCTCCATTTCTATCTCTCTTCTAGCTGTAGAACGATTTTAAAAGAATTTTTTCTCAATTTGAGCCTTTACGTTTAGCCTTAGCATTCATTGTTAAACTTCACATAGAGCTCTTGCATAGCTTAAAAAAAAATATAAAAAAGCAGAAAGAGATTGTTTTGCATAGCTATTGCTAGTGATTTGTATTTTGCATTCCCCAGCCATTTTTTCATGTCCTTTGCTGTTCTGTTCTGTCCTGTTTAGGTTTGTGCTTTTTTATCCATCTTTCTTTTCGTCTTTTTTTTTGGGAAGAAAACTTAGGGAATATTTATTGATGATTGATGGAAATTGAGTTATAATTCAACATGAACTAAACAGTTGTTGAAAAGTTTTTACATGCCATTTAAATGCCATTTAGTGTCTCTCACTCTTGGGTATAAAGAAAATGGAAATTCGACAAAAAAAAAGAACAATTTTGGATTATTTTGTTCGATTGCCTTTCTTTTTTTCAAACTTTGGCACAGAGGAACTGAGGAATTGATGTTTCCAATGGGCATACTTGTGACCATAAACGAAATTCCAAAACTTTATCGTAAAGATAATGAAGAAGAAATTTTTTGGCTAAAACACAGAAATTCTTTTCATTTTTTTACGAATTTTTCTTTTTTTTTTGTGTGAAAATAACAAAAATTTTCCAAAAATTCTATAATTCGTGGCTATAAAACACGAAGACTTTCTTAAGCTATTAGGACAGAGAAATGAGTTCTAGCCGACTGTACTACATTACTATAGAAAGTCGTATTTAAACAAATATCAGTTCTGAACTGGGGAGTTGGAATTAGTGAGTAGGAGTTTTTCTCAATCTGTACTCCACCGTATTTTCAGAAACGATTCCAGTTACAACACAATATTCGTAAAAGTTTTTAAAAAACAAACGTAAGCTTTCTGTAGAATTAAGATTATCCAACCGTAGACGCCGTAGCTAATATGATAGCTTATTATACATAAGGCTACGCTTCAAACCCCTACATAATGAAATATGAAGAAAAAATTTCTTTGACGACTTTCTTTAAGTAGATTCTGAGTGTATTTGAAATTGACATGCAAAGTTTCTCAAAAATTTGCCGTTCGGAGTCGACTTTGAACTGTAGGTCCCTCCACTCAAAGATAAAATTAACACACATGACATGGGTAGTGTGTGAAGCTAGATTGTAATCCTGACTGAAAGGTTGTAATGACCAGTTAGGGATGTATATATTTGCCCAATTCAACGTGCGCATAAAGTGGTGAATATTAAATAGCGAACTGATCCTTTATTGGATCATATGTTGTATGGCAATTCAAAGCAATAAACTATGCAAATAAACTAGAAGAGTTTACTTAGTAAACGGTAGAATAGAAAGACACTGTAATTCGAATTCAAATGGAATTGAAATTATTTAAACTTCAAAGAAATTATTGTGGAAGAATATATGTGGCTATACAATATAATGCGCAGGCAGATAAAGTTGCAAGAAGTATAGTTTTCATAGCACTAATGGCATCAACATTAGAGTTTTGCATTAAAACTTGACTCCTTTAGAAAGAGCCTGTAAACCAGTCAGAATGTTTTATTCATAATAATAGTTTCGTTAAATTACGGTTGAGTCAACTGAGAAAAATCTACACTAAAGAAGCCTACTAGCAAATAAGGTCGACAATACTCTCTGCCTCTACAAACTCTGACTTTTCAGTGATTCTTGAGGATAGAGAAACTTTCATTTCATTGTGGACCAAAAGTTATTTAGACCAGGATTACTTAGGAGGTAAATAAAAGCATTTATCCTCTCATGGACCGCCTAATGGACATAGTTAAGTATGTTATCTCAATGTTTACTTGGCTAGAAAGTTTTGGTATATGGGCTAGGAGTGTTATACGTATAAGGTGGCAGACTACCACTTGAAAGAAAAAGTCCAACTAAGGCCTGCATTGTAACATCATAATCAATATACAACACGTATATCTAATATTCTCTAGAGAAAACTAAGCCAAGTTTAAAATAACTGTTGTTAAGAAGCGATATTGGGCTGAAAGAAAAACTATGCGAAAGCTGCAGTAGCTCCGAATCAGTCTATATCTGAAGGAGAAATTGTTGTAGCTTAAACACAGTTCGTACTTCCTTAGCGTGTCATAGGATATAAGAACAGATAATCCATTGAGAATGGAAAATTTCTCACCTGTAATAAAATGGTAGCATCAGTTTGATGAAATTCTCGATTGTGTTTCACAGTATTTACTTTTGTTTTGGACAAAAATATTTGTGCTGATTTGAAATATTTTCTCACATTACTTAAATATAAAATGACTATAATCAGGCAAAAATATTTATTGAAATCCTTTTGTCTTTCCATCATACATAGGATTCATTATGCTGCAACATATTCCGAGAAAGAATGAATATCTGGTTTATTTCACTGAGTTGTATCATAGTTGTGTTTAGGATTGGAAATAGCCTAAAAGTCGTATTAAAAATTTGCTACAGATTCATATTCAAACACTGAGACTTCTTTTCGCTTAAATAAATACTTATAGTGCGTATAGAAATATAGTTTTAAATAGATTTAGAAATCTCATTCTCTTCTAAAATTTAATTATTAAAACCATAATATTTGAAAAGAGATTTATTTTTATGAATTTTAATCATTAAATCTTTACACAAAGTTTGAAAGCTAAAAAAAAAGATTAAATTACTGAAATTTTTAATTGACGTTCTATTTTTGTCACCTCTTAATAAACTTCAATACAAACATTTTCGAAGTTCATTTCTTCGTTTCAAATTTCTTTGATCTTTTGATTTGCTTTCCTGTGTATAACCCATGAATGTATAAAATTTACTTCTTCATACCGTGTGTACTAGGGATGTCAAACGGGATCGATTTTTAAAAATCCCGGGATTCGGGAATTGAACGAATTTTGTTATCAACAGACGCCGGTTAATAATGGAAAATAATTTCATTCAAATGGCTGTCTCGAGTGGCCATGCAGTAGCCTACACAATCAGTCCAATTTTTAGGCACATTATCGATTGTGTGCAACTGATTGTGTGCGGGTATGTAAACAAGCAAAATTGTCGCATTTAGGCCACAGAAAACCACGCATACATTAAAAAGCCGCCGCACCCAAAACGAGTTACTGTTTGGTACGTATTTTAGTCCAAAGGCATAATTGGCATAATTGTTCACAAAAATTGAGGAGGATGATATTGGCAACATTTGGTTTCAACAGGATGGCGCTACGTGCCACAGAGTCGAAGCTACACTCGATGTTTTGCGCCCTGTTTTTGAAAATCGCATTATCAGCCCCAAAGCTGATATCGTTTGGCAATCTCGGAGCTGCGATAAAACACCGTTGGACTACTATTTGTGTGGTGCCGTCAAAGATAAGTGTTACGCCGATAAGCTTTAAAGGACAATATTCTACCACCTGCTGACGTAAATATTTCTATTTCTTTGGACAGTTGATTATCTAAATCAGTTACCCTATTAATTCGTTTTATAGGGTGCTTACATTCTTCGATGGCATCAAATAACTTTTTATCAATGGAAGTAGGGTTTTCCTCATCAGAGATGTTATTATCGAAGTCGAGTAATATAGAAATTTTTTTTCTGGACCTTTTGTAGGATCAAAATGCATATGAATTTACAGTCCCGAGAATCTCGAAAATTCCGCGATTTTGGGATTCGGTATTTCCCGATTGGCATCCCTAGTTTTCCAATTCACCACCCATTTTCTTTCATTGCATCGCATTAAATTTCTGTTTAAAGGATCTCCACAATTATATTGAATTTTGGCCAAACAGTTGCTCAATAACTGAGGAAGCTTAATCTGATGAATGGTTATAGTTGCGGTCATATTGCCTATAATACCACTGACGTTGAAAACTGATCCTAATTATGGTAAGAAGTTCCCAATGAAACGCATGCCAAGAAAACGTAAACTTTTAGTACGTGTTGCTATAATCTTAATCTGTTAGAAAATGGTTAATGGAGGGCAGATCAATCAAATTGAAACTGTCTCCCGCCCAAAACTAGCAAATTTTATTATTAGAAACGAGAGAAAATAATAAAATTGAATGAAGCAATATGGCTGCTATATTTCCTCTTCAGGATTTGAAGAATGTACTCAACGAAATTGTATACGATAGGATGTAAAGACTTTTCCTTACCAATGTTGACACATTTAAACTTTTGCTAATCAAATACAAGGTAGAGTGAACTAAAACTTTCTTACTGGCTTCCTATCTACTGCATTGTTTTCTAGACGGAGGTCATGGTATTTTTGCATATTAGGTTGCAGGATTTTTACTACCAGGCTGCGAGTAAGTCTCTAATAAAAGTAGTTTCAACGTCCGTCCTTAACCATGAATGCTGTGGTAGCTCAGAGAAATTTCGGATCACTTAAAGCTAACTATGGGATGCGAAACAAAGGATTATCGTTGGTCATAGCCGGTAAAGAGCTCACAATCTTCTCTATGTTACTGAGCATAGCTGTTCTAGGTGTCACAGTTACATGTACTTGCTTTTATGGAAGACTCAATTATTGTTGGAAGCAAAAAGGTATCTGCAAATTTACTAGACTCTTCTGGAGTTGTATGGATCTATACTTATATCGCATGGTTATCCATTGAAAAATAGAGGTACGCAAGGGCCACTGTTCTTTTAGTAGATATTCCGAAAAATTTGACATTCCGGCAAATAACGCCTGTAGGAGCTGTGAATCTGAAGAGAATAAAAGGACCGTCTTTCAACTATTGTGTTAGCTTACAAAAAGAGGACGGTTTTTCAGATCCTCGACTGTTCTCTATAATATAAAGGTTGATGCGAAGGCAAGATATATTCTGTACTCGCGTTATTTTCTTCCGGGTCTGGGGTATGTTTGATGTTCGAGTTGAATATTGATTGTGATATCATACTGGTCCTAAGGGGGAAATCTTCTTATAATGTCCTTCGACAAAATTTGCTTCCAAATTCCATTTTCTGTTTACCAATCAAATCTGAAATTATAGAATTATTATTATGATGGTTATTTTAGAAAATTTAACAGTCTGAGGAATAGATCAAATCAGAATCAGATTGTGTTAAGAAAAAAAAATTCATAAATTCTAAATTTTCATGCTAAGTTGGCTACTTTTGGAATCCCAATTCTATGCAATTTTTCTTATTCTTTAAAACTTTAAAATATTTTTGAAATCCTAAACTGTTGTTGTTAATAGAGCACCAATTTAAATATCGTTTCATTATGGGTTAATCTATAATACACTTGTGCTATTATTTTGAAACTCATATGAACATAATTTCGTTTGGCATTAACCGGAAAATCCTGTCAATTTAGTTTTCCAACAAAATGTTTTTCTATTTTTCTTCTGTGTGTGTGTTTGTGTGTGTTTTTTTTTAATTTTGCGATTTGCAGTTCTTATTTATTTTATAGTTTCTCTACTTTCTGTTTTTTTTTTGTTTTGTCATGCCACACGTACTTTACACGTAAAATGTATTTGAAGCATATTTGGCTGGGTGCCAAACAAGTGTGTCTACATGATTTCTAGTGACGTTCTTCTTCTACATTTTGGATTTTTTGATATTTTAGGAGAAAAAAAAAACATTTAAAATAAGGAATTAAAAATAGAAGAAGAAGTATTAAAGCAATAACCATAAAATGAACAGAAAAAAGGGAACATTTTTTAATATTTCGTGTTTCGTTTACATGTACGGTGAAATACCCCCCTTTATTACGGGTATTTAATTACCATGTTTTATAATAATGAGCTTAAATTTCAAAGCAAAATATAACCGCCCCTCTGTTTTTTCAAAGTTTACCTATAAAACTGATCTCTACGTAACACATAAAACTAATTGTCTGTGATTTTAATCGCTGTGGTAAAAGATTCGTATCTCAGCAGGTTGGTTGTTGCTAGTGCAACCGGTTGAATAGTGTTTAAAAGTAAATTTATTATGCAGCCACTTCTTCTTCTTCGGTTACCGATAAAGTGCAATATTAAGCACCTTTTGAAAGTGCAATATTGATACAAAAAAACAAAAAGAAAAATGAAAACAAAAAGAAGGCGTTGCCAGCATTTATTTCAAACACATTTTTACTATTTTTATTATAATTTCTGTTTATCTATGCATAAGATCTTAATTGCCCCACAGCAAGTAAGTAAAGCAACGTGGATGCCATTAACTTGCAACTGAACACTAGCGCTTGTACTTGATGACAAAATATGAGAAAAAATCACTTTTTTTTACAACAAATATTTCAAGCAACACAACTAAGGAGTGCGCACTAGAAAAACTGGACTGGACAATTTTCGTTATAGAAATAAAACAAAGTGGCGGTTTTTTTTCGTTTTAAATTTCTAGTAGGTAGTGTGATGGCTTATTAGACGAAAGGTCCGGGTTCGTATCACAGGTCAGACATCAAAACGAAAAATATTTCTTCGGCGACTTCCTCTCAGCAGATTTCTGGCAAAGACTATGAGAGTAAAAATTGCCATGAAAAGCTTCTCAAACATCTGTCGTTCAGAGTCGTCTTTAAGCTGTAGGTCCCGCCACTCATGTATAAAATTAACGCACACAACATAAGTGGTGTGAGAAGCTAGGTCGTAATCCTGACTGAAGGGTTGTAATGGCCAATTATGTATGTATGTATTTCAATTAAAGTAAATAATATTTGAATTCTTTTGTGTATAAAATTTTTTTCTGACAAAGGTTTCAGAGCATCCAACTTTTTGAGCCACTTTTCGTTCAGACATGTTTAGGGATTTGGTCGGCAAATCCTTTTTTTCTTCCACTTCCACGCTTTCTCTCAATACTCCAAGACTCCTTATATTGTTTTATTCTTACCTTAGAAACTGTTTTTTGTTTAATACCTGCGAACCTAGCAATCGTTTTTTGTAAGCGGCGCAATTTTTCATTGAAAATTTCAATTATTTTTTTACGACATTCTTGTGGGGTGGCCATTTTCAAAAAACTATTTTTGCTATTGCAATGAAATTTAGCACGTGGATTTTGAAACAGATGACTAACAAAAGCAATGTAACGGGATTCATTTTTTTGAATTATAATAAAAGTTATAAGCTTTAAAGTAGGCCCATTTTATTTTTCGTGCGCACTCCTTACTTACCGTCATAAATGTATTCCTATTCATTGAAAGCACATCAGCAAGCGCAAGACATTTCATTTTGAATTTTATAAACTGCTAAAGAGTATACGAGCTCATTAATGTCTTTGGCAATTTTCTTTATTTTCTTGCTTCTACTTTTTTGTCTCTCATTGCTTTCATCTACATACTGCTGTCAGAATTTTATTTCAATTTTCTTCAGTTTTTTTCTTTTTCGAATATTTTTCAGATGTTGCTTTGCCAAGATCAACACTGATTGTCGTCGTTGATATTTTTAAGATACAATTATTTCTGTCATTCATTCACAGTTTATTATTTTAATATGTTGCACGTTGAATTCTCCTTTCATAAATTTTTTTCATAAATAATTATTGCAACAATGCCAATATGCAGCTGTTGCATGCAATGCTTGCATTTTCCTATAATTTTTCAAAACGAATCTTATGAAATTAAAGAATTTTGAAGTCATATTTCTTTTTATTTTTTTAATTCAATTGGTGTTCATTAAATAAAGGAAATTGTTTGTTATTATAAAAGTATTTGAATAAATCATTTCAGTCTAACCCAAACTGCTCTGCTTGATAATTAGTTAACTAAAAAGTTTATCTAAAAAATTTTTTTTGATCCTTCTAGGTTCTCCACAAGTAACAAATTCCTTTCAAAATCTCAGATGCTTAAAACAGTATATTCGGGCTGCGTGCAAATCTGAAAATGTTAAAACAAAATTCCTAGATGCGGTGATAGAAATTGTGTCAATAACCTTGTCGTTATGGACAAACCTTTTCATCATATGAGGATTGAAAGTATCAGTCCTGTCCGCTTTAAACTATTAGAGAAACTGAACGTTAAAAATTTCCTATTGGCTCATGCAAATAATTGATGTGTTGTACTTTCCACAATCTCTGTAGAGTCTCCACAAATCTAGTTATCCTCATGAATTTCAGGACAGAATTTGTTTCAGTAACGGGAACTTCCTGAAGTTTCCGTAGGCTAGTAAGTAATGTGTTGGCTTATTAGACGTAAGGCCACTGGTCAAACTTCAAGTCTGATATCTCCAATCAAACGAAATTTAAAAAAATATTTCTTTAGCAACTTCCTCTCAGCAGAATTCAGGTAAAAACTCTACGAGAAATTAAAAATTACCAAGAATAGTTTCTCAAAAATATGTCATTCGAAGTCGATTGTAAACTGTAGGTTTCACCATTCTTGTATGAAAATTCACGCACACAACATGTGTGGTGTAAGAAACTAGGTCACAATCCAGCTTAAAAGGTTATAAAAACCAATTGTAAATGTATGTATGAAATGTTAACTTCCCGCCTAGTATTTGATAAGCCCGCATTTAATTCCCCCGAAATGTATTAACGCTATATAGGTTCTAAGTATGTGCTGTAATTACCCGATCTACATACATGGGACATGAAACATAAATCCCTATTGTGAACAAATTGTTTGTATATTTAGCAATATTGGAGCTTTCATCCTAGCTCGTGTTCTGCAAGCTTAACGCCTTGAATTTGCAGATTCCTGTATAACTGATTCAGTTTTGCCCACAAAATGCCATTGTACTCTCAGGTAAACATCATAGGAGTTGAGTCCTTGAATGACGGTATTACTTTAGTTCCTTTTCAAGTTGATTTTAGTTTTCTTGGCTTTAGTCCAAGATCTTTTTTAAATATGTGTTGCATCCATTCTCGCGATATGTTCAGCTCACAAGCAATTTTTCTACCACTGCGGCGTGGATTTCGAAGAAAAATTGCCGTTACCGTTTTTTTTTTCTTCGTCCACTTTTTGGACGCTTTGCAACACTGCAATGGTACGAGAAACAAAAGATGTATTCACAGTTAAATGCTGAAGGGCTCTAACGATAGCCACCTGTGGTTTTCCAGCCAAATATAAAGCAATCACACTATCACGCTTGAATTCCATCACGAATAACGATTTTTCTGTAAATAATAAAATGAACTGTCACTGGAATAAATCTGTCAGCTATCAGGTCAGTGGTTTAAAAATGATAACAACCTGAAGTTGGTTGCAATACATATCAGCCACCCTGCATACAATCATTGATTAGCACCTATTTACATACATAATTCGTCATAATAACACTTCAGTTCGGATTAAGTCCTTGCTTCTCACACCATTCGGGTTGTGTGTGGTAATTTTATACTTGAGTTGTAGCATTTACAGTATAAAATCGATTCCGAACAATATATTTTTTAAAGTTTTCTTGGCAATTTTTATTTATTCTTAGAGCTTCTACCAGAAAGCAGCTGAAAGGAAGTCGCTGAAGAAATATTTTTAAAAATTTCCTTTTGCTGCATACGTCTAATTTGGCATTCAAAACGGTGGCAACACACTATCTACCAAACTACGGCAACTTCTGACTGCCTGACTACTTATGGTTCTTTATTGATCAATCGATTTTATGACATCTGGGAAAAAACAATCTGATTTTCAAACTGCAATTGTATTGCCTCTTAAGGTGAAGCTGAACCAATAGTTGTTGACTGGTGAAAAAATTAAATTTAAAAAAAAAAATTGAAAAACAACAAGAATGACTGTTTTATAATTGCTATTAATAAACAAAAATTAAATTTAAGTTTGTGCCAATATTTTATACTTTTTTTTATTCAAATACCTTACCCTTTCTATTCACTCGTATTACGATGAAATATATTAAAAAAAAAAAAATAAATAAATAATTGGCCATTACAACTCTCAAGTTAGGATTACGACCTAGCTTCTCCCACCACTTATGTTGTGTGCATTAATTTTATACATGAGTGGTGGAACCTACAGTTTAAACTCGACTCCCAACGTCAGATTTTTTAGAAGCTTTCCATGGCAACTTTTACTCTTAGAGTTTTTGCCAGAAATCTGCTGAGAAAGTCGCCGAAGATATATTTTCATATTTTTGTTTTGATGCCGGAACAGGGATTCGACCTCGGGCCTTTCGTCTAAAAAGCCAACACATTACCTACCGGACCACGGGGACTTCCAAATTACCTTTTTTTAATTGAAAAATTCTTCTTATTTTCGAATTTCAAGTGAAAAGGTTAAAAGAAAATGTTTATCTGCTGGATGAAGCATGCAAAAGCCTTTCAATATTTCTTTTTGAAAGAGTTTTGAATACTTACTAAAGCATTTAGTAAAAATAAAATTATTGTTCACCGTTATGCCTTTCAAATGCAACCCTGTTGTTAAGCAACACCTTTGCGACCAACGGTTTCTAAGCAACAGCAAAAAACAACCAACTGACATACAAATAAACTAAACTTTTTGAAATAAACAAAATAATTCCACAATAATAGCCACTTTTCGTGGAAAATAAACTGAAGTAATATTTTTTTTTTGGGAACTCATTATCACTTTGCCATACTGAATTACAACCGCATGAAGTTTTTGAAAGCGAAACATAAAACTATTGAAGTGAATTCATTTTGTATATGAAAAGTAAAATTTAATTAACGTTCAGAATGCTTGTTTTGACTATTAATGAACTTAATGGGTTTAAATTTCTGTAAATACATCTCTCGTAGTTGGTGTTGCTGTTCCTGTTCCTATTGCTGTTGCTGTTGTCATTGTAACAATTGCAAATATTGTAAAAGAAAACCACAAAATAGGTAAGAAAAAAGAAAACAAAAACCGAAAACAAGGAACTGAAAATACTTAGTAATAATCAGTAATAATGAGTGATAAAATGAGTCTCGTTTTTTTGGTTTTGTTTTTGATTTTCTAATTTCACAATTTCACTTGTAATTAGAGAAGTAACAACAAAAAAAAGAAAAATTATTTTCCTTTTGTTTGAGAAAATTAAAAACAAAGGGAAAAATAAAATTATTTCTATTCATTATTATTGTTTTCTTTTTTATTTTTATTCATTTTTTTTTTTTCGCTTTAGTGTTGGCATTGTTCCAGATAAGAAATTAAAATTACTGCTACTGGGTATCAGTGGCAGTGGCAAGACTGAAATTGCTCATTATTTGTCAAAAACCCAGCGTCTAGACTACGATTCAACAAATGGAGTGCATAATTATAGTTTTAAGCTTTCGAATGCATTGTGTTCCCTAACAGAGATTGGCGGCAGCGATGATATGCAAAGGATATGGCATCATTATTATGTGGGCGTAAGTAGAATTTCAAAATACTTTTCCCAGCATAAGTGCAATATTACATGCAAATAGAGAGTGAATACATGTTCACTATTGTAATGGGAAAAACCATTTGAATGTTCATTTTATCTTTTTTTTTAATTATTATTTGAGTAAATGTTGTTATGATTTTGGTATTCAAGTTTAAAAGAAAAAAAATTCAAGTGAAATTATAGAGATTTTAAAGCCTTGAAAAGTTTGTGTAATATTACTAAGAATATATTCGTTTAGAGTTTGAAAAACTTTGCATTGTATTACACATAATTAGCTACCAGGCCTTAAGTTAAATTTTCATTGAGCCAGAATCTACAGAAAATGCCAGTTGGTTGTGCTTTCAAGCTCGTTAGATCGATGGACATTGAAGAAAATAAAACCCAAAACGTTTAAAATCATGTGACCTTTTCTATTGGAAATCTGATAGGCGTAATTACATACATAATTGGTCATTACAACCCTTCAGTCTGGATTATTGATGTAGTTTCTCAAACCACTTATGTTGTGTGTGTTAATTTTATACGTAAGTGGCGGGACCTACAGTTTAAATCGACTCCGAACGACAGATTTTTGAGGAACTTTTCATTTCAAATTTTATTTATTCTCAGAGTTTTTGCCAGACATCTGCTGATAGGAAATCGCCGAAGAAATACTTTTTGTTTGTTTGTATGTCTGGCCTGGGTCTCGAACCCTGGCTTTACATCTAATAAGCCAACACACTATCTACTAGACTACGGCGACTTAGACGTAATTAGTAAACGCTATACGTTGCCTAGTCTATGTCACCATAGTAAGGTTTTGGGTAGGTAGTGTGTTGGCTCGTTTGACGTTAGGTCATGGTTCAAACCCTAGATCAGACATCTCAATCAAACTGAAATATGAAAAGAAATATTTCTTCGGCAACATCCTCTCACCAGATTTCTAGCAAAAAATCTGAGAGTAAACAAAAATTTCCATGAAAAGTTTAATAAAAAAAAAACTGTCTTTCGGAGTCAACTTTATACTGTAGGTCCCGCCACTCATGTATAAAATTAACACACAACATAAGCGGTATGAGAAACTAAGAGGAATAATGTTAACAGTGCTTTAAAGCAGTATAATGACACGAAGGTGTTGTGATGTTCCCAGTTCCAGTATGTCTGTGATATTTTGTCATGTTTGGTAAGAAAAAAATAAAGTTTTTGTTCTGGGTCCTTGGTAGGAATTCAAATTGGTTCCTTTTGAAAGTATTTACAGAATACTGAAACAAACACTGAACAATCAATTTAAGTTTCAACCAAGAGGTGACAAGGCCCAATGACCGCATTTCCACATTAGGCTTCATTACAGGAACTAATCCTATTCCCTTGCAGATGTTGCATAGACTACATGCAAAGCTTCAAAGTTTCGTATTATTTAAGCAGTTCTACTAGTTTAAGTCTAAGAAAATAGTAAATACTGAAAATTCGTTACTCAATGTAAGGTTTAATCTCTTAGCCCTTCCTTTCGCATGGAAGGCACCAATAAATTTAGTTATCGATTCATGCATACCATATATATAGAGAGACGATGTATTATTATTATTATTCGGTCTGGATATATAACGTTTAAGTAAATAGTTTCAAAGTACCTGCTCAAAAGGCAGAACAATTTTAAAGTTCTCAAAGAAAAATGATTCCTCTCCCTTCCTTTTATATCATAGATCTGGTATACCAGTGGATTAAAATAACAAAACGGCGTTAATTCAGCTTCAAGAAGGTCTTTTTCAGGAGTAATATTTTTTACAGTCTCTTTGTCATTGAGCATTAAAAAATTTCTTGAATTCTTGTAAGGACAACAAAACTGCGATAGCTTATGATGCATTGGTTTAGGAACATGGTTATATGATATTTATAATTCAAACTTGTTGGTATAATCCTGAATGACATTTAAAACATGTATTACATGCAAGGCAATCTATACATTCTAATTAAAATTGGAATAGTCGTTCAAACAATAGTTTGAGGGACTAGCTATTGTTTGAGGGATTAGCTTTTGAGATAAAGCCTCTCAAGGTTAACCTCAAGGTAAAGCCTCTATTGTTAACTTCAAAATCATATCTTAAACTCTTCGAAAAATGTTTAAATAGTTCCTGATGACGACATTTTTTAAACATATTCGAAAATACTTACCGCAGCAACAACTGTACTTTCCCATGAGTCATTGAATTGTTGAAACGTGTTCCCTATGATGAATATTCATAACTCATAGCCTTTTTGGCATAAACATTGTTGTTTCTTGTCTTGAACTTCTATGTTGTTTTCTATGTTTTTACGTTTCAGACAATGGGTATCATTTATTGTTTCGACATGTCCTCCACATACGATGACTTGAAGAAATCATTCAAACTTTTGCGAAATGTACTGAAAAATCCCTACATAAAGGCGAAGCCAATTTTATTGGTTGCCACAAAAGCTGATTTAGCAGACGACAGCATACAATTGTACGACATTGAAAATACATTTCATATACAACGTATGGCAGTCACCAATGGCAGCAGCATTAAACTGTGCTGCTATGATGCCCAAACCGAGAACAAAAAAGACGAAAACATGAATCAAAATTTAAGATCCGGTATACAGTGGTTGTCGAACTATTTATTGAATAATTACAGTGTAACACAAATGCGTTTGAACTGTGATAAAAATATGAAGGTGATTGTAATAATGTTTTCATTTTGAATAGTTTTCTCTAAAAGAGTTTAAAATTTTTTTTATTTTCTTTCAGAATTGGGAAGAGCATCGCAATAAATTGGTAGCTGAGGGAAAATTGAATTTTAAAAAATATCAACGTTTTCCCAAATCTTCTAATCGTCAGAAGTTTTGGCGATGGTCGCACAAACGCATGAGACGTAGTTTAATAAGACCGCGCACTGCACCGGCGAAAATTTGCTTTGTCTCTACCATCGATCAGCCCAAGAATACAGCGAGTAGTACTTCCTCTAAGCTTAAAAAAAATAATTCTTCTTCTAAAGTGCCAAATGGTGATGTTAACAAAGAAGCGTAGCACATATAATTCCAGGATTTAAAAGGCCAGATTGTAAATGAAAATGTTCAGGATGTGAAAATGTACTTCAAAATAAAAATGTTTGTTTTTTTTAATAAAAGTTAAGGAATTGTATTCATATAACCGAAGCTCTTGTTTAAGTAAAAGAAATACAACACCTCAGGCTCATTTTATAACGTGTCTATAGACAATTAATGGCAGTTATTAGAACACTGTCGTATAAATAAAATGATTCAGAAGGTTTCTATCTATATGCCAAAAGCGGATTCTCTGGCGATTCTCTACCGAAATTAAAGTAGCTGGCTTCTACGTTACTCTGTTTTTGGCTAGCAAAAGCTCATGATGACAATCGGCGGGCTCAGCGTTGTTATGTTCACTGCATTATGATCCTAAGTAGGGTAAATCTCTCTATGCTACTCCCTTAAGAAATAAACAGACTGATTTCGCTGGCAGAGGCAGTAGCAAGATAGTGAAAGAATTTGTGTTACTTAGGATCTGCTGTAAATCAGAATACTGTGCCATACGACTGCTACTGTTCACTTGCGAAAAAAAGTCCTTTCTTGATAAGCATTTAAATGGCGCTAAAATATATGTACGTGCCTAAAAATAGGGAAATCAATGCTGTTTGATTTAGAGAAAAAAGCTTTTGAAGTCGCCATAGTCCGGTTCAAATCCCAGTCAGAGAATCTCTAGCAAAACGAAATGTGAAAAAATATTTCTTCATCGGCTTCCTCTCGATAGATTCCTAACAAAAATTTCGAGAGTAAGTAGAAAATTGCCATGGAGTCGACTTTAAACTGTAAGACCAGCAACTCATGTACACACAACTTAAGTGGTGGGAGAAACTTGGTCGTAATCTTTACTACAGGGTTGTAATGACGAATGTCTGAAAGTAAGCACTGCGTACGAACTCTGTGCAGTGTTAGAATCAGAATATTGTAATTGTGATGCCTACTACATATCTATCAGTCCAAATAAACGTTCCAACTTATAACAATTACTTCGGAGATCCAGAGATTAACGTTTGAAAAAACAACAGATGGAATAATAAGCAAATATCCCCGTTATTTCAAATTCCAGGCAGTAAGCTCTTTAGTAAGAATCTTAGGTTAGACAGTGGTAGAGTGTATGAAAAGTTAGTGAACTTTTTCTGTGATTATTTGAAAAAATATTCAAAAATTTTCAACTCCTTTATCTGAGACTCACGGTATTTACAAAACAAAAATTTTCAGAATGGCAATACTTAGTTAACGTAAAGGACATATCGTATGTTATCAATAGGTAAATTAACAACCAAAATATCATAGAACCCTTTTCGATTTACGTAAAGGACATTTTTACAGTATAACAGTTTGCACTATGTATTTTTTAAAAGGTTTGTGTCTTTGCTAATTTGTTTATTAAGCTTCGCACGGATAACCAATTTCAAATTCAAAGTCCTGGTAAATTAATTTAAAACTCAGACAATGAAAGATTCGTTATTGTTAAGGAAGAAGTGCAGGCTAATATCAACTTGATTTAAATAACAATAAGGATTTGCAAATGTTAAAAAAGATAAGACAATATAGAAGGGATTAAAAATAATATTTTTGTTAATGGAACACTGAAATTTTAAAAATAAAAACTTTCCCTGTGTTCATTCCTTATCAAAATCGCATTTACGCTGTGGTTTCCAATGCAAAAATTTAGTCAAAAAGCTAAAATCAAAATAGGAGATGAGAAATAGGGTCTTGAAAGAGAAATTATAATATTTGCATAAAACATAAATATTAGCCGGGTTCCGGAAGTCGTGCAAACGTGAAATTAACACATTTTGTGATAACCAATCAAGATTCAACAAAAATTCTGTAAAATTTTGAACTAAAAGTTCATTTAATGAGATGACATTCATGTACAGAAAATATAACACGACTGTTATACTATTTAAATAATAACTACGGCAATTTTTATACAATTTTATCAAATGAGGACTCAATCTCTTCACAAGAGAACAGGCTTTAAGAATTTTATCACTTATCCTATATTTTTTTTATTAAAGTTTGCTACTATGAATGGACAAACTAGAAAAAATATGAAAAAAATTCGAATTTTCCAAGTTTAGCTCAACAAATCTCATAGCATATTATGCCGAATAATAGATATAATGATATCGTTTTAAAGGTACATCTCTCCCCTATCCAAAAGGAAATATTGGAAATCGGGACAGAAATGTTTAAATAATTCAGAAATTTGTACGTAAAGTCTAAAAACCAGTTTTTTTCCCTATAAAACAAGGTTCGAGAAATATAAAAAAAGTATTTTCGAGTTCTACTCAAAAATAAACAAGTAAACAAATATGCAACAATAAACAATGTAAACAAAATACACAAACAACAATGAAACAACGATGTTTTTACATTTATGGAGATCTCGATTGTATCAGACTATTTACCCTGGGATATAAAAGGCAAGACAAAGCAGGCAATGAAGTCAGTCTTGTGTGAACTAGCGTGGTTTGATATATTGACTAGTAATTGTTAGTTATTATGCAAAAGAGCGCAAAGAGAAATAACAAACAAAGCAATTCTTGTTATTTACATCTAGTGGTGGACAGTAACACCCAGAATTGTGTGACCGGTAAAGAATTTAATTCCAACTAAACACAAAATTATTTTTATTTACAATCTTCGAACTCATATTTTAAATGTAACAATATTGTTACCAGTTTTCTGGAGTCTTTAACTACAAACTGTACCACCATTTGTTTTGTTTCCAATTGTATATTAGAAGCCAAACATAGTCTAAACAGTTGGTTTATCTTTCTGAATCGTTGTCAAAAAATCAAGCCAACGAGCAGTTTGTAGCCGTGACATATAAAACAATGGCAATCATTTTTTTGAAAACCCGCGGTATAAAGCATATTACAATCAAACTCGTTTATAACGAACTCGGTTATAACGAATTCTTAGTTATTGCGTAAATATTTTCAAGTCCCAACGTTTTAATAATAATTTTCATACAAAAAAACTTCGTTTATTATGATCTCGTTTATAACGAATTCTCGATTAAAAGGAACTGGGAACTTTAAATGGTCCCAGTAATTAAATTTCATACATTTTACCTTTTTTATAACCAACCCTCAGAAATAACTTGGAAGTGTGGCAATAGTCTTTACTTTTATTTCATATGGCAGCTTTAAATTATAACTCAGCATCTTTAATCAGCTGCTAGATAAGAAAGATTAACACATATTTTTGGTTTTTAATAAATGAAAAAAATTCTTTGTATTTTATATTTTCTTCTATGACTTCACCCCGTTTATTATAAACTTTGCCCATAAAGAACAATTTTTTCTGGCCCCACGGAGTTCGTTATAACAGGGTTTAACTGTATATAATTCACAAACTAAATAGGTGTAAACCTGTAAACTTCGTAGACTAAACCATCTGTTCAAAAAGGACGATGTTTTTTTTTTATAGCCCGTTTTATAGCCAAGGTCTTCGAAAGACCTTGGTAGCCCGGCCTACCAAAGTGCACGATTCGCCGCAAGACTTACTCTCGGCTTGCTAAACGCATACGTACTAAAACCAACCTAGTTCGTCACACACTTATTTAGTGGACTTTTAGAAAATTACGTTGAAAACAATTTCATAAGTTGTGCTTTAAATTGTCGTGCGTTACTTAATACATGACAGCTGTAGGGGATCGAGTTCCAGAGAGTTGTTGCAAATATGTAAAAATGCCAACTAGGGATGAGGCTCTTGTACCGAAATGATCTTATTCTTCTACCTCTGCAGCTATTTGCGAAAGAGAGTCTATTGAAAAGATGCTCCGGCTGGCGGGTATAAATTATCTTGTGCATAAATATCAAAACTTTTAATTTAAGCAGGCAATCAAAAGAAATTCCGTACAATTGAGTTGCGAACATTGAAATTCTGGATCGTCTGTTTAGTCCATATACATAACGCGTAATGTTGTTGTAGGCAACGTTTAACTTTCTCTTACTAGATGAATCACAATTAGAAAAAAGTTCACATCCATAAAGTAATGTGGGAATTAAATATGTTTTCGCCAGAAGTATTCTCATAGGTGTGCAGTAGTGAGATAACCACATAGTTCTTAGCATAGAGAAAGAACGTCCACAAGCATAGTTGACGTAGTCAGACTACGTAAGTGTTTTATTGAAATAAACACCCAGATTTTTTGCTGATGTGACTATTTGTATTTTTTTACCATTTATACATATATCAGGAATACTTATTGATTGTGCAAGCCTTTTCTGAATAACAATGCATTTTGATTTTGCCGGATTTATTGCCAAACCATTAGCAGAAGGCCATGTCTGAATACGATGCATCTGTTGATTCAATGAACTTATACATTGAGTAATCGTTGCATTATTGCAGCTAGTATAAAGTTGGACATCGTCTGCATACATCCTTATCTTACAATCCGTTAATATAGTTGGAAGGTCGTTGAAGTACATCGAAAATAAAAGAGGACCGACAATAGAACCTTGTGGAACTCCTCTTGACACGGGAAGAGCTCTAGATTTTCCATCATGTGCTTCAGTGTATTGGTATCTTCCGCAGAGATAAGTTGACAAGAGCTGGGTGGCAGAAAAGGAAAAATTGAAGAAGTTTTGTAATTTGAAGCATAGAATATTGTGTTCCACGGTATCAAATGCCTTGGAGTGGTCCAGCAAGACCAAAAAGGCAGTATTTTCATTATCCACTTCTCTTCGAAATTTTCAGCAACATCAACTAGCGCTGTTATGCATCCATGATTTTTTCTAAAGCCGGACTGAGTTTGTGTTATCATATTGTTCCGATCGAGGAAACGTGTCATCTGTTTATGCATAATTCTCTCGAAAACCTTGGAGAGAAATGATAAAATGGCGATTGGTGGGGAAATAATTTTCAAGATTATGGCATTCATTTTTGTTTTGGGATGCATATGGTATAATATTTATCGACCATCTTGAGCAACAATAAACCATCAACATCACATTTTATTTGGCAGCCAGTTTTTTTTTTCAATATTAACTGTTTTCGTATCGAACGCGTTACAAAAATATTTATTTTAGAGTAAAACATAGATGAAATGCTGTTTTCCTGCCACTTCTCTGTTTATGAATATCAACACTAAACTTTTCTTCTGCTTGTATTATTAATGTATTTAATTTTATGTATTTAGAGAATAATTTTTTAAAATGACCGATGATTTACTAACAAACCTTTTGAGCACAAGTTAACTGCACACTGCAACCACATGTAGCACACGCACATAATTTGTTTTTCAAGTCACACTTAAGCGGTTTAACGTATTTTCACTCGTTTCCCTTTAGTAAAGCAGATAAATTTTCTATGAAAATAAACAATTTAAAAAATAATCAATCAATTGATTTTTAACCCTTGACTTAAGCGGGCCATGTGTTTATTGTATTGCCGAACGTGTGGCATACAACTGGCTTTAGTAACACAAATAACAACCCCTTCTCGTAACCACTAAATGGCACAACAAATTCATTTAAACAAGGCATACGAAAAGGTTACTACAGAAAAAAGTGTAAGAAAAAAAAATGCTCGAAATGATTAAAATTATCATCGTCATCGTCATCATCATTGCCAGCAGCATTAAATTAAGAATAATTCAGACCTTATCTGGGGGTGTGATTTTTACGTTGTAAGGAGAGCAAGTATTTAAACACACACTTAGGAGGACACACAAAAAAAAAAAAATAAAAACAGAAGGGTAAGGAAAAACAGGAATTAGTAAACGAATGGATGAATGAATGTATAGTATGGTTGGACGCTTGATTGGTTTAAGCCCTCGGAATATAACTATTGCCCGTTTGCCTATCCACTGAGCCATTAAATATCTTGAGTGCCAATTCGCGTTTAACAACACAAACGGAAATAATTTTCTTGTTTTGCACCAGCTTATGGCTATTGATTCTCTCTGCTGTCCAGTCCAACTAGTTGGTGAACCCTTTTACTTATTTTTCTTTCTTCCCTGATTTCTTCCACCTCAAATGTTATTTTATTGTTTTTCTTTGTTTTTATTCCTTCTGTGTTGGTTTTGTTGGATTTTTTTTTCGTTCTTTTCTTTTCGGAATTGAATTGGTTTTGGAAACTTTGTCTTGCCACATTGACTGACCTTTTGCATTGATATGTTTGTTTTTATTGCTGCTGCTGTTGTTGTTTTTTGTGTTGTTGTTATTGCTATTGTTGTTGTTATGTGCTGTATGATACGAGAGTTGGCATTAATCCGCAAGCCGCAGACGTAAAAGTTTTTGTGTAATTGATCCAGTCAACCAAAAAATACAATTGCCCATTTTACTGGAATATATTTATTGTGTATATATGTATGGGTGTGTGTGTGTGTGTGCAAATAGATGATATTCATATCGATGTGAGCTCATGTGTATTTGTGACATGAAAATGTATTGTATTTATGCTCTTTATATATGTATGTATGCCTGGAGAACAGGTGTTAAATTGTTGCTAAAATTCACACGAGCATTAAATCTGCCTGACATACAGCCAGAGAAAAGGATTTCCTATCAGCATTGAGCATTTATGCGTTTATTGAAAAATTGTTGGTTACACCCAAACACACACACATCTACTCACACACACACACATGTATTTATTGATATCAAATCTTAAATTTTCCTAGAAAAAATACAATTGAATGTCGATATTCTTGAAAGAAAATTATTTCAGACGTAAGTCTTCAATTCAAGGAAAAATAAATAAAACAGCAGACCATACGATAATAAAAATAAAACGTAAACGAAACTACTCTGCTTTATCTATAGAACGTTTTTTATAAAAAAAAAACGAATAAAATCTTAAAGACAGAATTCGGATAACAGTAACGATTCTAATTGGTTGCCATTAAATATTCATGACTAAGTATACCTACAGTAGCGCAAAAAATGTAATTCGATGCCATATTATGTTCAAAACCGTGTCTTGTCTTATTTCTAGAAGATTGTTTATTAACAAAATTGTTGTGAATATCTTTGTTTTGGCAGACAACGAATGTAATTTAACCCATCAGAACCAAATAATTTAAATTTTGATTCGTCACTCTGCGAAAGTTTGGCCCACTACTCTTTTGATCATTGCAGATATTGTCTAGCACAATCAAATAATTACTTTATATGGGCTTTTGGTTGGTCTTCGTGCTAATAAATTTGTCTCTTGTAATAGGTTTCTGGCTGTGTCCACGTGCCGTTTTCCCAGGGTCAACTTTTCCTATTTTTACTATTCGAAGGTCTTGGCGGCCAGTAGATTTACGAGATCGACTACTTTCTGGCGTTCTTTCCACGTTATTTCTTTGATGATAACGCAATGAAATCCCACAAATCGTTGATTTTTTGATATTAAGTTGATGAGCGACTTCATTCATTGATTTACCTTCTTCCAAAGCACGTATAAAGGCTAATTTGCTATCTGCTGACAGGTTCTTCTATTTTAAAATACACAATTTGCAAATTTTTCATTAAACATTTATTTTAATTACTCTAGTTGTTCTCCATTTACGTTTAGCAGATTGCGTTACATTTTTTTCTCGCATAATTTGTTCAATTTTTTATAAATCTAAAAAAATTAAGTAGAAAGAGAAACGAACAACGATAATTGATGCTTTTTGTTAAAATCAACGAATAAAAAAACAAAAGTGGAGTGGAATTGGAGTACCGAGCCTCGATTGAATGATTGACTATCATATGACATATCGTTGCAGAATATTTTAACAGCTTTCCGATCAACACTCTATCAGTAGAGGAAGTAAGGCTAGGTTACCGGGTACCTTGCCGTTCGCAGGCAAGTTCACTCTACGTCCCGTATGGCTATTATGTCACCCAGTATGAGATAAGCTCCTTTGTCTCCCATGCTCCGAATAAAACTGATTAAGATCTTCAAACGACGTTTGTTCTGAAACGGTTGTTCTGAAATCGCATAAAACATTTTGTACCCATACCGATTCCTTCACATCATGGTAGAGTCTGTGATAATCATGGTGTGGAAACGAAACTGCCAATAGCGCAGTGTCTTGTTAGAATTCCTATTATTCCCATTCCTATATAAACCGTTCTCTAATATGCCGGTTTACTGTACGTGAGCCCGTAATTAACTAGCTGGCTGAGATATTTTGATCGGAACGAGAAATTTCCTTCGATAACTTTTTCAGCAGTCTTTTGGCTAAAAATCTGAAAACAATATAAAATTGCCATGAAAACTTTCTCAAGTCTGTCGTTCGATGTTGATATCAAACAGTAGGTCCCGCTACTCGTCAATAAGATTAACACCCAACATAACACCACTTATGCTGCTAGATTGTAATTCTTACTCAAGAAAACCCCATAAGTCGGCGTCAATTCAGATGATCTTCGTTGCCAGCTCACATTATATTTATTTGAGATAACGATGACCTCAATTCGCTCTTGCAAGGTGGTATAAGCTTCATGTAGTTGATGTTCAGTTTATCCAATGGAAACCATAATTTCTTAACATTTTCAGGCAATGGGGTCGTCGTGGTCTAGTAGGTAGTGTGCTGGCTTATTAGATGTAAAGCCGGGGTTCAAGTCTCAAGCCAGAAATCAAAAATAAAAAAAAAAATACAAAAATTCGTTTTTCGGCGATTTCTTCTTTTTCTCTTCTTGTTTCTCAAAAATCTGTCGTTCGGAGTCGACTTTAAACTGTAGGTCCCGCGAGTGCCGGTTTTATAAAAAAAAAAAAAATTATTAATTCTCAATCCATAGTATTTGCCGTCGTTTTCAAATCAATACCGACCGATGACACCGTCAGTCAAAAATCCACAGCAAACAGTAACTTTTTCTGGGTGTATGTGATCCAATGAATATTGATCATGCCATATTCAACAATATTATCACGTTCCAAAAATCGTGTTCATCTCTGAAAATGATTTTTCGTTAATATGATGATCAGTTGCCGACAACTGTAGAATCCATTCACCATCTGTAGTTGTCTATAGTTATTTAGCAAAACAGTTTAAATTGATGGCAACCAATTTGATAGATGTAACTACAACAAAATGAGGATTATCGTGTGTTAAAATTCGGAATCGCTATTGGACGTTGCTGTAAAAATATAAAAGAAGGCAAATACGGAAATATTTCTTAAAAAAAAAAAAATTATAGAAAGTGTTCATGCTCTACTTGTATTATCATCTTCATGAGGACATATTAAAAAAAAAAAAACAATAAAAATAATGTTTTTCAATGTATTCTTATCATACCATGCCATACCACAATAAGACCATTACTAAGATAAGGACCAGGAACTTCATCTCTTGCTTACAACAATAACTGCAACAACAAATGTAATCGAGATAATCATATTGAACGCATGTCACTGTTACGAGTCTTTTCAAAATAATTTTTTGATATACTCATAATCGTCATTTACAGCAACAGTATGAACAGCAACACACGTTTTATCCTTGTAACCATAATGCATGGATTAAAACACTTCACGTGCTGATGTCTAAGATAAGTTGGGTTCCCCTTTCTTACAACAATAAAAAACGCAATATTTTACGTTAACAAAGTGATGAAAACTAAGAACAACAATAACAAAAAGAATACTAAACATACAACAACAATAATAATAATAAACTTATTGTGCTTGTGGTATAATTTTCTTTCACTGTCTTGCTCTCACTCTATCCAGTATGCCCCTAACGCTTTGTACGAGTAACTGATGAGTGGAAAGGAAAGGAAGGATGCGAAAATGTGTGAAATATGCATCAATCATCGCTTGTTATACGAAATGTCATCAATCAATGTACAGATGTTAAGACTGTGCACAGCCTGATACGATAAACAGAACAGAACTGTACAGAGCTGAACAGAACTGAAATGAACTGAAAAGAATTGCAAGACCAGGCTGAGGGACACACTGCGTACGTATTGTATTAAGGAAAGGAAAGCAGTTACGTATGCTTACTGTACGTACGTAACACCATACATGTGCCTGTGTAATGTTACACATCAAATTCAGACAGACGGTGAAACGTTACTTTTGTAAATTTTTAACTCGTTGTTGTTGTGCTTTTATTTACTCGCTATTGATGTTTGTGGCGGATATTACAATGCGTTGTTGATCGGCATGAAATGGAAGGCAACAACACTATCAATACCCATAAAAATCAAATAATATTGGGAATACAAATTATGAGCGAAGACGGCTGCAGATACACTGAAGGAAATATGTATTTCAACTACTCACAGAGCACATTCGTTGGGTATGTGCATGTGTGAGAGGTAATACTAATAAAAAAAAACTGTTGTTACATGGATAGATATTCAGTAAAATGGAAAGTTTAGTTAACGTATAATCAAAAAATGTTGAATAATCTTAACAGACCCATGCGGAACTTTCCTCTCGACAGTAACACAAACATTAGGAGAATATCAAATTTACCTGTAAAAATTCAGTAAATTTGCTTGAAATTCTATCGACTCTAATCCATAGTGTTGCCCAAACATGGATTAAAACATTTGAAACCAAATTATATACACTGTAACCGAACTGTTTTGAGGAGACTGGAAATATTGAAAACCGCCATCACTCGAAGTCTTTAGGCACAGTTCGATCGCCCTGAGTCATCAATGCTGTTAAATCAAATATGCAGCGAAATCCGCTTCGATAACCACAAGTTATGATAATAAATGTCGCGTAGAAATCCATGAGTCGAGCTATAAAAAGTTCTTAGAATTTGATGTTCTTAAACGACGTTCTGGACATTCTTTAACTGCAGCATTCCAAAAAAAGGATAATAATGGCAAAACATGTTAATAATATGCACCGAAAAATGTTAACGGCCAGACGGTATTTAAGGATGCATCTGATCCGCTTCTTCGAGTTGAAAGCATTCAGCACGGTGAGATGGTCCTTACGATGAAATGGGCGACATGGATTTCTGCAAACGAGAGATCAAAACATCGGCCAAAAGTTTACTTAAAAGAGCCACTAAAACCGTACCGTGTACCAAAACCACTCGCAGACTTTCCATCCATTCAGTCGGGATTTTATCACGTTTGACAACAAATTATAGATAGAGTTCAGAGGACATGTTTTGCCACAAAAGATACCCTAACATTTATTCTCTTAATACCGCCTGCCAACTGTCAAGGTACGTGATACGTGATGCTACAAATGTTTTGCCAGTCTGACTTAAGACATTTGTGATGGTCAAAAGCAAAATTTTCCCTTAAAATCTTTTGATTTACTCGAATATGCAGGATGTAACAAAGTCTCTAGCTCTCATCCAGTAATGCCGAGTAGTTTTCTGCAATATTTCGAATCATTCAAAGGTTACTCTGATATGCTTTCCGTGGTAAAAGGATATGATTGGAAATTGAGCTGTTCACCAGCAATACAGTGCTCAGAATATCCGTTATGTTACATTGCTTAGGTACTCCGATTACCTTAGATAATCTAGATATTATCTGCTTAACTTTACCGAGAATTTCAATTTATTTGGCAGGAGTTTAGGCACGTCACCGTAGTCTAATAGGTGTCGGTCAAGCATCTCAAACAAAACGATATACGAAAAAAAATTTCTTTGGTTACTTCTGGCAAAAACTCTGAGAGTAAAGAAAATTTCCTTTAATAGTTTCGTTCAGAATTGAATTTAAACTAGTGATATTGTGCGAGTTCGGTTCAAACTCTTGTTTATAAAAATACATATACAATTCGTCAAAAATTAGAAAAAAAAAATCAGCAATTCTTTTATTTTTTCAAAACGTCAGCCAATTTGCGTTACCAGAAATCATCTTTAGTTCCGGAACGCGTTCCTGTCTAAAAAGGAAGTATCGGAACGTTCCGGAGCGTACCGGCTCAACAACACCACTGCTTTAAACTGTAGATGCACACAACATAAGTGAAGTGAAAAGCTAGATCTTAATCTAACTACAGATAGGTAAGATGGGATAATGAAGCTACTTCTAAACACCAGACAAATCTGGCCGCGACATGGAAATATGAATGTAGAACAGAATTTGCATTGAACATATAACTAAATACTCATGAGGAACCTCTGGAGATTCACGTCAGAAGCCTGGGGCTGTATTATCAACTGTGCATTGTAGAATTGCAAATCCTCACGGGCCATTTGTTTCGATTGGTAGGCATGCTGATAAACTGGACATTCCATCAAATGACTTTTACAGAAACTGTAGTTTTAAGTAGAAGGAACTTTGCAGAGATTCTTAGCTTCTCATTTTCTGACATTCTGGACTAGTCTCTAAAATATAAAGTATGCTGCAATAGCAAGATTTATTCTGAACTTAGATGGACCACGACCCTCACTTTAAAAGCCCAATATACACTAGAGTTCCAGGGCACTATATCCCAATGTTATGATTCAAGCAATGTTATCACAATAGGCCATGAATTTTATATGTGAACTCACCAAATTTTCAAGCAATATAGTATGTAAACTAACGTATTTCTTTTCGAATCCAATAAATCTTCAAGTGTATCATGCAATGCAACACATGTAACAAATTCAGTTACAATTTTGTTGTTTGCTAGACTGTCTTTACCACTGATTATTGATAGTGTTTTGATAATTTGAAGAAAAAAACAAAAATACTCAAACGCGTTTTATTTTCTAGAATTTTTAAAACCTATTACAACCATACAATGCAACCAACCACCCTCCCATGTACAGACAAACACATTTATCATCAAAAAACCTATTCCTTGTCAACAAAAATTTAGATTTCAAGAAGTAAGGCAGGAGAGGACGATCTCAAGTATTTGTGTCTATTGTAGTTCATATTGTATGACGACCTTATGTCAACTGAGGCGTAAAATTAAGATTTTAATCAAGATTCTATTTTTCCATATTTTTTTTTTATATTTATTTTGTTTTTGTTTCTTTTTTTTTATTTACTCTTTACAAACATGATTTAGTCCCTGTGGTTATATTTATTATGAAATATTTGTTGTAAAATTTTTATCATTTTTAAATTGAAAAATATTGTCTCTGTTGTAACAAAAAAAAAAAAAACAAACCCAACCATAAATTGTTTATTGAACGATGAGTCGTTAATAATGACATACAATAAACTTGATTTATTATATGAAATTTTATACGCTGCCTACAGGATAAAACTGAAATACAAGGATATACAATTTGTTCGCTTAATTCTAAAATGAGTGGAAATATTGCCTAGATTGACGTGACCCAGCAAGATCACTGTATTTTTTTATTATCGCAAAACAAAGAGCACCTGAGTATGTTAAACATACAAAATTCTGTAGAGTGGTACATATTCATATATGACCGGCTATAATTTTGTACTTTTGTTTCATTATAGTATCCGTTTTTGTTTAGAAACTAAATCATGCATAATTTTTTGATGATTTTCATTCATATGCCATCGCTTCCGGATCAATATGCAATGAAAGCATAGTTAATTTTGCGGTTAAATTAATAACGTGATAAAATTTTGAATATAATCTAATGATGAAAAATTAAATGAACGAAAAGTGAAATTAGAGGAATAATTGTGTGTGGTCATGTGACCCTTTAAATATGGATTATAAATTTAGTTGGCAATCTAAATCAAGCCACTAAAACATTGCCACAGTTTTTGTGAATAAAGAATATGCAATTTCATGTTTAAAATTTATTAGATTTATGTTCCGGCCTACAGAAGATTGATTACGAATACATTTTTAAGAAATTTATGATAAAAAAAAATAAGGATCAGATGTCAATTCTACTCAACCGATTTCTTTATTAAATTTTTGGGTTTAATAATTTCGATTTCAAGTTGATTTCACGATTTATGTGACTTTGATTCATTATTTTACAATTATCAACATCAGGTCAGATTTACACGTTCCCTTCGATATCTGCCCCTAGGTTCATCTCCACTTTTGTATTCAAAAGTTTGCACCCGTTTTTTTCGTGTTGGAATGTCCATTGTCTGCGGCCGAAATATTTGTCTGCCCAGGGAATCAATACATACATACATAACATAATTGGCCATTACAACCCTTCAGTCAGGATTACGACCTAGCTTCTCACACCACTTACGTTGTGTGCGTTAATTTTATACATGAGTGGCGGGACCTACAGTTTAAAGTCGACTCCGAACGACAGGTTTTTGTGAAGCTTTTCATGGTAATTTTTACTCTCAGAGTCTTTGCCAGAAATCTGCTGAGAGGAAGTCGCCGAAGAAATATTTTTCGTTTTTTGATGTCTGACCTGGGATACGAACCCGGGCCTTTCGTCTAACACACTACCCACTAGACCACGGCGACCAGGGAATCAATACTGCCTTTAAAACATTTTCCCGATAATATTCGGCATTTATGATGACGTCTTTAGCAACCAAACCCGATAATTTTGTTTATTCACAAACTGGTCAATTTGAAATGGCTTTTCATCGGAGAAAACAAAATTCGGTAACTGGCCATTTTCGTGCAAGCGAAGTAACTCCTTGGCTCTTTCCAGTCTAAGTTTTTTTTTGTCCATCGGTGAGCTCTTGCACTTTTTGGAACTTCATTGGCTTTAGTCCAAACTCATTTTTCGATATGGTTGCATCCATTCTGACGATATGTTCAGCTTACGAGCAATTTTTCAACCACTGCGCGTGGATTTCGATAAAATTTGGCCTCCTCTTTTCGGATCATTTCTGGTGTTGTGGTCATTTTTTTTTTTCGTCCAATGCAACATTTTTTCGCGATGCAACACTGCCTGTATAACGATAACGACCTGTGGTTTTCCAGCCAAATATAAAGCAATCACACTATCACGCTTGAATTCCATGACGAATAACTTTTTTTCTGAATGGAAAAGATCAAAATGCTTTTGTAACCTGTTAAATAATAAAATGAACTGTCACTGGAATAAATCCGTCAGCTATCAGACGAGCGGTTTACAAATGATAACAACCTGAAGTTGGTTCCAATACATTTTCATTGTAATGACTTGTACAAAAGCTCCTATGACAAGAAAGAAGAGGAGATTACAAAACATCTTATTCATCGTTGTACGGCACTTTGGAACCTGAGCAAAATAATTCTGGGACACTCAGAATTTATTGACAACATAAATTTTGAAAAATGTTCACATTCCCAAATAAATTTCTGGATACAATCTGGTATTTTAAAAGAAGTCGATAATAAAATTCAGGTTGGTGTAGTAGATACCCTATATTCGAAAATTATTGTGTTTAATAAGGAGTCCGCACAAAAAAGAACTGGACTTACACTTTTCGTTATAGAAATAAAACTAGTTGACGGATTTTTTTCATTTTATATTTCAATTAAAGTAAATAATATTTGAATTCTTTTTGTGTATAAAATTTTATTCCTGACAAAGGCCTCAGAGCATCCAACTTTTTGAGCCACTTTTCCTCCAGATATGTTAGGTTGTTTTAGAAAAATACGTATTATTTTACTTGCTTTGTTTTGGTCGGCAAATTCTTTTTTTCTTCCACTTCCATGCTTTTTCTCAATACTCAATGACTCCTTATATTGTTTTATTCTTACTTTAGAAACTGTTTTTTGGTTAACACCTGCGAGCCTAGCAATCGTTTTTTTATAAGCTGTGCGGTTTTTCATTGAAAATTTCAATTAATTTTTTACGACATTTTCAAAAAACTAATTTTCCTGCTAGAATTTTGAAACAGATGACTAACAAAAACAATGTAACGGTATATATTTTTTTCAATTATGATAAAAGTTATAAGTTTAAAAGGAAGCCCATTTTTTTTTCGTGCGCACTCCTTAGTTTAAAACATATTTCTTTTTTTGGAATTCTATTTGTTCGTAATAAAGTGTAGACAAAATGACTAATAAACTACGTAATTATAAATTTTCTTCCACACTTTAGCAGTAATACATTAGAAGACAGGCATCTCATTAGCAGAGACATGATAATGACATACTCTCAGACTCACTAGTAACCATACTGAGCAGATAGTAAATGAACACAAGAAAAAACTCTATTAAATATACCAACAAATACCCCAAAAATTAACAACCTCAGAGCAATAATTGTTAATTTGGGAAACCTGCTCAAAACGGAAAATGTTTACAGCATCACTGGTACTTTGTAGTGTCCAGAGATTAGGCACAATATTTCAATTTTGTTTTATTAAAATGCAATAGTTTACATGGATACGGAAATATTTTAATATGCATACGATTAATTTTGTATGGATTTTTAAAGTAATTTTATTCCATTAACTTCTGTCTGTCTGCCTTGTATTATTCCCATGCTAATCTATTGGGTAAGAACAGAGTTCAAAGAGTTCATTAAACTCAACGCTTATAAGGCAAACAAACAGAAAGACGGACAGACAGTGTTTAAATGTATCCCCCATACAGTATTTGTCGTGGCTACTCGTTTAAACGATAATAAAGCCATTTGAACCCAAATGTCAATTGGTTTTTAAAGTCTGTTTTGTGATTTACATTGATTGGCTGTGTTTTCTTTTAGAGTTTGTATCTCTATCTGCAGTGTTTTGAAATGTTGTGCATTGTTCTAATACCCTACACTAATGCAGATGGTTACTCTTTTTTTTTGTTTCGAATATGCTACAGTAACATTATGCTATAAGGGTCCAATATGTCGTTGCTGATCGCTCTTATATCAATTTCCTACTTGTTGTTTAAACTTAAACGTTAAATGAGCAACTTTACAATACTCTTGTCTATGCAATGAATGTGTGTATGTATGAGTGTTTATGATTATGTCCCTTTATATTGACCAAGTTTAGAATGTATTATTCCCTAAACGCACATTGTTTTCCAGGCAAGGCTTATAACGACACAACAGCAACTTATGTTGCTAGAAAGAGCAAGAGAGGCATAAACTTGTTTAAATTAGAAAACGGCCTAATGATGCTTAAATATTTGCTTGACACTGTGTATGGATGGAATTTGTACGACAAGTTCAAAGGCAGAGAGAGGCTGTTGCAAGATAGTGAGTCACTACAAAATTTATATTTCAATTGTTGAAGGGAAATTTATTTGCTTTTACTGCGAGATAAAAACTGTGTTAAATAAAGAAGCTAGAAAACAAAGCGATATGCGTTATTTAAATATGAAAAGTGGTTTTTAGATTATTTAAAAAAAGAATAGAAATTATGGAATTCTACCGTATGTAGATGGTATGATTTAATATATAGAAAATATATGTGAGCTTAACTTAGTTGAACATTACAAGATGTTCGAAACTGTTTGGATTTCAAAAAACTTGTTTCGTAGACAAACATAATAATGTCAATATAATTACATTCGATTTTGTATTTACATACATACATACATAATTGGCCATTACAACCCTTCAGTCAGGATTACGACCTAGCTTCCCACACCACTTATGTTGTGTGTGTTAATTTTATACATGAGTGGCGGGACCTACAGTTTAAAGTCGACTCCGAACGACAGATTTTTGAGAAGCTTTTCATGGCAATTTTTACTCTCAGAGTCTTTGCCAGAAATCTGCTGAGAGAAAGTCGCCGAAGAAATATTTTTTGATGTCTGACCTGGGATTCGAACCCGGGCCTTTTGTCTAATAAGCCAACACACTACCCACTAGACCACTGCGATTTTTTATTTAGGTTTGTTTAAAATAATACAAGTAAATCATTAAGCAAGCAAGCAAAAACTAAAAAACTGTTTTTGGAAACAAATTTTAAAACTATAAAACTGAAATATCGATTCTGGCATTCAATTTGATTAATTGTTAAATCAATAATAACACAGAGTGGTAAAAATGATTGACAGACTGGATCAGAATACTGGAGGTGGCAAAAAATTTATTGTATTTTTCGAGTATTAAAATTTTAAAAACTTTCATTGTGCCCCAAAAAATATATTTAACCCTAGACGGTTACTCTTCTATTTTGTATATTAAGGCTACTCTTCGTAGCTAATTTCCACTTTAACACATAAGTCTTTTAGGTGTGGCCAAATTTCACTCTTCTTATAAACAATGTTGAGTAATTGCGAAAGTTTGTAGTGATTAAACTGGATGGTAATTTTTGTTCGTCGAATAGACGAATTTTTATTTTCAAATAACTTTGTTGAAAACAAGAGCGAAATTTGGTCAAACATAAAAGAGTTATATGACAAAGTGTAAATGAGCTTCATCGCACCGGCGAAAATAAACGTGCAGGGTTAAGAAACAATCTAACACCACCACAGTAATAATATCACGTTTAAAGCATAATGAAAACTTTAGTGCTTAAGTCCGCTTATCACAATGCTTTACAACTTCCCTGTTCCCATACAAATCACTTGGGTTTTGCTATACGTCCGTTTACAATTCACAAAAATATTTCAGCACAAATGCTTCATTAAATTTTATAAAGAAATGAGTCACATGTGACTCATGAACCTATTACAATACTCTCCCATAAGTCATATATGACTCATTGGACAGCGAAGATGTTAATGTATTTTCAGTGATAGTGTTGTTCCCAGGAAATGTGAGACGGATGTAGACCATGCATCCGCGGAAAACTAAACTCATAATGTAAGTCGATTAGGATAGTGGTGTGCTGTAAAAAAGGCTTAAACCAGCGATAGATTTCAGATGCTCCTTCTTGGCAAATAGTTTGTCTAAGCTTTTCTCAGAAGAAGGAGATTATCGAAAGAAACATTTTTGCCACATTTAAATGCGTAAAATTTGAAATTCGAAGTCGGCGCACTCGCACCGCACTTACTTCTTCAATCAGTACAAGCCTTTAGTAAGGATTGATATCGAGTTTCTTATATCACTTATATGATACGTGTTATAATTATTCATGATTGGTGGGTCCTACAGTTTACTGTCGACTCCGAAAGACAGATTGCTTTACATACATACCCCCAGAGGTTTCCCAGAAGACTATTGAGAGGAAGTCATCGCAAGAAAATCCATTATTTTTTTATAATTTTCATTTTGTTCAAGATAGCAGAAACTGGTATTTTTATGATGAGTTTTTTTCTAATAAGCTCACAAATTGCCTTCTGTGCACTATCATACTGTTGGGCCTTATTCAAAACTTAATATGTTCGGGGGCAATTTAGGCAGACTTTTAAAAATGTAATGATGATGCAATATTTGAAACTCAATTTCATACATAAAGAGAGACTGCTTCGGATTATCATTTGTTCAAAGCGAATACTGTCGATGATTTAATCTTGCCAATTTGAAGGTATCGAATTTATTTATGGCCTCTGCATAATAGTAGACATATCGCTTGGGTTTAATAAAAAGGCCGATTTTTAGCAAAAAAAAATCTGAGCCTCAAAAATTTTAGATATAAAAAGTCGGTCCGAGTTGACTTTAAATTGTAGTTTCCAAACTAATCTATAAAATTAACACAGACAACATAAACAGTATGAGGAGCTACGTCGTAATACTCATTGAAGATTTGCAGTAAGCATTTATGTACGAATGCCTGTAATTCAACTGCTTATTACCAGCTTTCTTGACTAAATGGAAAGGATTTGCTTTCTCTAGGGTTCATAATATAGTTTTGAAAGTTGGACGAAATGATAAGAGTTATGAATAGTTAATAAAGAAAAAATAAGTGAAAGCTTTTGCCTTTCACATATCATTTGGAGATACTCTACTATCAATACAAAATCTTGTAAATAATAAAATCCTAAAAGAAAAGAGTAAAGGTAGATTTTACACTTTTCTGCTTCTACAAGTAAGGAGTGCGCACAAAAAAAAATGGGCCTACTTTTAAGCTTATAACTTTTATCATAATTGAAAAAAATTAATACCGTTGCATTGTTTTTGTTAGTTATCTGTTTCAAAATCCACGTGCTATATCTGTTTGCCCAGCAAGACTGTTGTAAAAAAATAATTGAAATTTTCAATGAAAAACCGCACCGCTAACAAAAAACGATTACTAGAGTTACAGGTGTTTACCAAAAAACAGTTGCTAAGGTAAGAATAAAACAATATAAGGAGTATTTGAGTATTGAGAGAAAGAGTGGAAGTGGAAGAAAAAAAGCAAGTAAAATAATACGTATTTTTCTAAAACACTTTAAAATGTCTAGAAGAAAGGTGGCTTAAAAAGTTGGATAATCTGAGACCTTTATCAGAAAAAAATTTTATACGTAAAGGAATTCAAATATTATTTACTTTAATTGAAATATAAAACGAAAAAAATCCGGCACTTAGTTTTATTTCTATAACGAAAAGTGTAAGTCCAAATTTTTTTATGCACACTCCTTAATACATTAAATTATACAAGACGTTTAAAATATGTGTACTGTTGCATAACTGAAGTGTTGGGAGTTAAGCAAAGGGATCTGAAACAATTGTAAAAGAAATTATAAAAGAGGATTGGTTTAATCAGATCTTAAACATGAAAGAGAGTGCTGCGGCAAAAATTATTAAGTGAATATACTCGGAGCAGAATATGCGATAACCAGAAGTGAAAAAACGCCACTACTTTATTCAGTCTAGACCAATAGATTACGATATAGCCTTCAAGGCAAGCCTCATTATTACAATCATTTCAAGGATTACAGACTTGAGAGCCAAGTTATTTGACCATAGAAAGGAGCTTTCTTAGAAACAAAATTTAAAAGATAATTCAACTACATTTGCCATCAAACTTCCCCAATATTGATTGCAGGCTAATAGTTTATATTGAAATTAAAGATAAAAAAAATATTTTTTTTTTGAAGAATATTTTCAAGTAAGCAACGGCAACCAAAACTAAATACAAAATGAAATTTGTTTAAAATATTTTACACAAAATACTTGCAACAAAAAATTAAAGGCATGGAAGCGTATACAGAACGTTACATTATGATTCCAAAGCAAAAAAATAAAAAAAAAACAAACGAAATGAATTGACGAGGAGGTAAATGGTGTGACTTTGGCAAACTTGAAATTGAGAATTGTTGCAGCAAAAGCAAAAGTTGAACAGCAACAACAACAACAACAACAACAAATAACAATAAGCACAGACGACATTAACTTTAACTGGAGGGCACAATTATGCCAAAAAAGTAATTGTTGGCATTTACTGATGACGCCGTTGCTGTTGTTGTTGCTGTTATCATGGCAAACAATTTCAAGCTTAGCGCGTTGGCTGATACTGTCATGCACATTCGAATTTCGAAACAATAAAATTGCATTAAATTAAAAAGAAAAAAGGGGAAAAAAACAAACGTATTTTATTTATAAATAAAAAAGGGTTTGCTAAACACACACAAACACGAATCAAGGCATTAAAATTAAGACCATCATTTAAAGTGACTTTTTAAACCGTTTATAGAATACGCTAAACAGGAAGACAATCTACGACTAAATGAAGTAGAACCGAAACAAAAAGAGCACATCAAAGGCAACCTAGGTGTGTGCCTTACTCTTGTCTTTATTTAAAATAAATTCTAAAAGGAATCATCATCACAATCATGGCATGATTTAAGCAACTAAAGTAGGGTACAACACCAATCGTAGAATCATAAGATAAAACGACTGGTTCTGGTTTCTTCCAAGCAGAAGGTATTCTCGTATTTAATGCCTTTAAGGGATTTCGTTCTGTTAAAAAACGAAACAAAAAGCAATTCAAAGTAAAATGAATTGAAATGAAATGAAGAGGAACAGCGCCAACAAATTTAAAATAAAAATTGTTTCGCATGCAGTATAGCACTTGGGCGATTATCATTTTCATTTGATTTTTTTATACTCTATTAGCGGCCGAAGAAATAATTCCATATGGTTTGTGTTGATGGTTATGACATCACTGATGCATTTGCATGAACCTGAAGACTTACTGGATTAAGTTTTATTCGCATCGTTCGATAATTTTTGGGAACATACTGTCACTACTTCCTTTCTGAGAGTGTACAGACAAGTACGATCTCGTCGAATTTGCATCATTTTCAAGGAAATGGCCTTTTGTGGACCTAAACTTGTTGGATTTTGCATGCACCCGTACAATATGCAAATTTCTGAGACTGAACGTCATTGCCAACGAAGTAAGCATGTTCACTGAGTATGCTCTGCAGTATTTGGCAACTGATCCTAATTTTTATCAAAAAATCATCTTTTGAGATGATTTTTGGGAAAATAGGTTCCAAGAGAATTCCAGACGCATTTATTTTCATCTGGCGTGCACGTCATCTGGCGTTAGAGCGGTGTTGGGCGAGCGAGCGCTATAGATCTTTTGGCTTGATTGGAAGACCACGAACGGCACACAGCTCATGCCACATTGAAAATGCAGCAAACAATCGTTAGATCTTTTACAGTACAGCGCATAACATCAAAACTGGCGATTAAATATCAGGGAGTAATCATTCATAATAGGCTTACGTTTAGGGAACATCTGACGTACATCGGCGAAAAGTGTGCGGCGACATCAAGTGCACTTGCGCGAATAATGCCTAACCAAGGAGGTCCAAAACAAGAAAGGCGGCAGTCACTGATGGAGGAAGTGACATCGATCGCTATTATGCAGCCCCTATATGGGCCGGGGCCATGGATAAGGGATCTATAGAGCAGGAATGGAAGCGGCCTACAGGAGATCAGCTCTCAATATGATTTCTGCCTTCCGTAATTGCTGGAATGATGCTCCTAAAGCTAGTAGTGGATATAGAAAGGAGGAAACATGACACGAGGAGGGAATTGGATCTTTCCAACCCTCTTCAGTTAGTAGATGATGCTTTAGATAGATGGTAGCAGGACTGTTCCAATTCCACCAAGGGAAAATGGACCCACAGACCCATACTGAGAATAGGCGAATGGACCAAAAGGAGACACGGTCAGGTGAACTTCTATCTGAGACAGTTGCTAGCCGGCCCTGGATGTTATAAGTCATATCTCTATAAGTATGGTCATGACGTAGACTAGGGCCCCGAATCGTGGAAAATGTGACGAACTAGGTAAGTTTTAGTACGTATGCGTTTAGAAAGCCGAGAGTAAGTCTTGCGGCGAATCATGGACATTGGTAGGCCGGGCTACCAATGTCTTTCGAAGATTTTCCAATATTTAGCTCTTAAAGCTATAAAAAAAAAAGATATTTTACTGTGTTGGCTTATTAGACATGAGGCCTCGGTTCAAACCCCAGTTCTGACATGAAAACGAAAATATGGAAAAATATTTCTTCTCGACTGCTGCGCAGCAGATTTCTAATAAAACTCTAACAGTAAATAAAATTGTAACGAAAATTTTCTCAAAAATCTGGAATCGATTTTAAACTATATATCCCGCCGAACATGTATAAAATTAACGCACACAACAGCAATGGTGTGAGGAGTTAGGTTGTAATACTTACTAAAGGGTAAAGGTTCTAAAAGATAACATAACCTATGCCGTCGGCAAAATTTAATTTAATTGTGCGAAATATGAGTAATGAAATTATGAAATTAAGATTATGAAATTAAACATGAACTCCATCCAGGGAAGTTAAGTTTAAGATGAGAAGCCTTTTAATAAGAGACCCGATAAATTTTGGGTGTAGCGCTGCAATAAAGTCTACTTCATTTCACTGCTTGCAAATTTTCAGATTGTTATTCATAAAAACGATGGATGGAATACATTGCTGGTGATCGTGATGCTTGATTAGGAACCTGTTTATGCTTCTCTTTTTTATCTTTCGATCTCTTTTTGAATGCATTCATGCATGCATGCAGGCCATATTTAGAAGTAGGTGTACTCACAACTGTAATACCAATGAACTCATATTATACGCTATCGGTTAAAAAAAGATTTATGGTATCGGTTATCGATGGGAGAGCAGATAAATCAATGCAATTTAACGCAAACATGAAAATTATGTTGCACACCATGAGACTGGTTCTCTTTTTCTAAAATTTTTTTTTATTTCTTTGATGTGTTGTTTGTGTTGTACAGCAATTTTGTTCATTAAATTCTTGCTACTTTATGTATCAACATGCCACAGGCATAAGTTAAAAACTTGCTGGTGTGTATGGTTGTTACACTTGGGCTGTAACAAGATTTCAGCGTGTGTGGGATGATGTTGTTGCAGTAGTTGTGCATCATCAGTTTTAAAATACTTTTACTTTTCAAAAGAAATCGTTTTTTTCCATTAATTTTTTTTTCCTGAATTTCTTTAAATGTTTATTTCAATCAAATCAATTGTTTTGTTCTTTTTGATTAATTAAAGCAATTAAATAAAAAATTAAAATTGTTTTAGCACTATTTGTGAAAGAGAAGCGGCAATTAAAATTTAATTTGAAGCAAATTTTTTAAGCAACATGATCGGTGAAAAATAAAATTAAATGATGACCTAAAAAGTATACGGTTTTAAATGGTGTTGGAATAGTTAAATGAACTGAGGCAGATTGGCTTAAATTTAATCTAAAAAAAAAACTTCTGGCAATAGCTGCTATAAAATTTATCGAACGATGTACAGTCAACCCTCCTATAACGCGGTTTCCATATAACGCAGGGCTGAAATTGCGACAGCCCCTTATAACGCGGTACTCTTATAGCTTGGTTTGCGTTCGACTTCATACCATAAATTCCTTACGCACCGCCTTTGAATGAATAGTAACTAGATATTGTAAGAGGGTTTAATATAAGTTTTATTTTCTACGCAAAAGCTCAGCCGGGATACAGTACCGTGCAAAACAATAGATGCGGATTTTCAATTTAAAAAACAATGAATGAAGATGAACCAAGTGAGAATAAATATTAAAAAATTACATTATTTTACAAGTCTTTCTTAATTTTGTTGGAAGCCAGTCTTTTAGTTTAGTTTTTATTTCATTTTTTTTATCAATCCTTATATGAACTCTTGAATTCAATAAAAATAATTTATCTTATCTTTTGTATTTCTTGGTCTCCATATAACGCGGTACGAATGATGTGATTTGTACTAATTGTGTGTTTCCTATAGCGCAGTTTTCATACAACGCGGTAGACGGTTTTCATAGAACTCGCTACGAATTAGTCTGGTTTGTACCTGCAATCTGAGTTTCTTATATCGCGGTTTCCATATTACGCACTCACCGCGTTATAGGAGGGTTGACTGTATATACACATGAGGCTATACATAGAATGTATGAGAACAATAACTTGATATTCATTTATGGTTACGAAATAACCTTCAAATGCCTTACATTTAAAATGATTGGAATTGAATATTTTATTCAGATTTATTAGCTCTATTTCATTCCAGTCCAGTTTATGCCAAAAACTTTTAAACGCCCATTACATTTAGTAGTCCCTAGTCCCAAAACCAAAATTTAAGAGTCTTATTAGACTGAAAACTGCATTCGAATTGGACTGACGGATTTTTTTAAAACAGTATGGCTACTAGAAAGCAAAGTGCACGATTGAAGGGATTCTGCCATTCACTAAAAGAGTCAAAACTATACGAACTGCTCAGAGTCTAGGAAAGATTTTAAATACGAAAGTGGTATGGACTGTGCTTTCTCGAATGATATCCAATGCAGAGCGATTAAGCTTATCAACGTGATTCTTCAATAGGTAAAGGAATTTTGAAAAATTCCAAGACAATATTTTACTAAGATATCCTCAATGCAGAACATGATGTGTTGTAATCTCCAAAATGTAGCAAAGAAATAATTGATTTATGATCAGATTTTGCCAGTAGGTCATTCTGCTGTCTGTAACAAATTGAAAGACGATGAAAAAGTCTTTAATAGACTTTTTCCGTTCAACGGATAAGTGCCTATAGTAGAGAAAAACTACAAGACCTTTACGAAAACACAACTCGTATGAGAAAGCCATTAAAACATTAAGTAAATAACCACCAACTTGCAACATTCAACATGCAAATGCATTAATTAAAAGCAGCAATGCTTTTATCTCGAAGTCGCCATAGTTCTGTGTTTGCCTGTTAGACGTGTGGGTACGGGTTAAATCCCTGGTCGAAGCATCTCACACAAAACGACTGCGCCTGGTTCTCAGCAGATTTCTGGCAAAAACTCTGTGAAGCAATAAAATTGCTATGAGAAGTTTCTCAAAAATTTGTCGTTAGACTCGACCTTAAAGTAAAAAAATAATACACAACGTAAGTTACGTGAGAAACTAGGTTGTAATTCTGGCTAATGGGTTGGTACGAGAAATTACTTACTTATGTATGTATTAAGAGATCAGCAACGAGTACTCACAACGATGAGTAGGTTCGAGTCATACTAATTATTTAAGATTTTTATACGCATTCTTGCTTATTTTAATATCATACTCATACTACTCATACTCAAAGTTAGAAGTACTCGTCGTATTCATACTTAACAATATGCATAATGTTATTGACTACGACTCGTCTCTACATAACATTTACACGAAGCACAAAATAAGTATGATTCGAGTACAAACACTACTATACTCACAAGAAAATTGTGTATATGATTTGCTTGTTGTCTTTGTCTTTCCTTTCTTCTTTGTTTGTATATGCAACAACAACAAAGCTGTAAATTTTGATGAATGATTCGAGCCACTCGAATGATTTATAAGTATTATATGTATTTTTCTAAATTTATGAATCAGAATGAATCAAACATACTTTGAATGTTGTGAGTTTGATGTCAAATTTGTACTCATACTCATTGCTACTTATACTTATAAATCAATGTTGGAGCGAGTATGGATGAATCAAAGTAGTTGAATTTTAATTTTGTTGATTCATTCATACTCAAAATTGCATGAGTGCTTATTAGTAGAGGAAAAACGATTCATTGCTGATCTCTGGTATGTATGTATGATATTAAAAATGCTGGAAAAATTAAACAGAATCTAGATTGGGAATGAAATTTGTTAGAAGATTCTGTGTATCGTCCTTGAGACATGGTGAAACTGAATGTTTCTTTTTAATACATACGGCTTGTATTAGATTACATTTTTATTTCGCAATACATTGTCCTTTGAAAATGGTTCAATTTATGATTCTAGGAATTCCAGACTTAGTCGCAAATATGAAGCTTGGATTTGTTTATCCTAATACACAGGATAGTTACACCCTTTTAATGGAAGTCTCGAATGTAATAGGAAGTTAAGCCGCGAGTAAGAGTTGTCAACTTTTAATGTGGAATGCTAAGGAGTTCGGGGATTTTGATTACTTTAAAACATGTAGGAGCAAATGTTGGCTGGAAGTTTTTATGATATTTGCAACAGAAGAGTAGTCCGATATCGTATGAGGTATGGTCCACAGAGATACACTAACAAATCCATTTAATCAATGATAAGTTGATAACTCTCAACATAAAATACCAAGCAGTGATTACAATTCCATAAGAAAAATTAAACAATATCCCTTTGGCTTCCTCGCCAAAGAAACAACATTTGATGATTATTGTAAAAAAAGTTCATTATCGTCATTATTTTCATAATCACTTACAAAATTTTTAAACAAATTATGAAACCAATTAAATCCCCATTAAGGCAAGACGAATATCTTCACCACCAAATAAGTTTATATGGTTTTAATTTCATATTTTTTGCAAATAACATGCATACTTGCGTAAAAGTTGCTCTCTGTCTTGAAGATTGAAATCTTTAAAATCTTTTGTCTTTTATTTAATAAGAAGCCAATTAATACAAAAAAAGATTGATTCTTGAATGCCCCCGGCCATATTTATAGATTGTCAGTAGTTGTCTGTTTTTAATTTTAAACAGCGCGTTAAACATCAAAGCGTACGTTCTATAACAATAAATAAATGCCAACCGAATAAAGGAAAGAAAAAAATCTGGAAAATTTAAAGAAGAGAAGAAGCAACTTGTCAATGCTGTCATTTCAATTAGCAGGCTTTCATACAATTATCGTGTGCACATCTCTGGTATCAAGTAGTCATTCAATTCATATGATGGATTCAGACATAAACATGGAAAATGGAAACATACATGCACGCACGCTAACACGAGTAAGCTAAAATGCGTATAAAACATATGAACATGTGGTAAATGTTTAAATATTGGCTAAGGGAAAAAATAATTTTCCGCTTTTAAGAAAAATAAAAATTACTGTGGAGGGAATTCATCAAATACTTTCATTTATTAGGAGGAGTTTTATTTGTTTATTTGAGGTATTCCAAGACGTGTTATGACCACCACCGCAAATATAAATACAGTCAAACCCGGTTATAACGAATTCCATGGGACCAGAAAAAATATTTCATTATTGGCATATAGGTATAGGTTTTTTTTATTAAAATCCAAAAATATGTGTTAATTCTTGTTATCTATCAGCTAATTAAAGATGAGTTATGATTTAATGCTGCCATATTAAATAAAATTAAAGACTATTGCCACTCTTCAAAGTTATTTCTGAGGGTTCATTATAAAAAAGGTAAAATCTATGAAATTGAATTACTGGGACCATGTGAAGTAGTTCCTGTTAACCGACAATTCGTTATAAACGAGTCCGTAATAAACAAAGATTTTTATATGAAAATTGTTATTAAAACGTTGGGACTTGAAAATATGTACGTAACAATCAAGAATTCGTTTTAACCGAGTTCGTTTTAAACGAGTTTGACTGTATTTGAAAATTAATCTATTTAAAAGCATCATGTGAGCTGCGGTAAAATTTTAGTGTCCAATTTTTAAAACCGTCTTTAAACTCTCGTTTCTGCCACTCATATATACACACAGCTTCTCACACAAACATATGTACAGTAAAACCCCGCTTAACGCTGCCTCGCTTAACGCGAGATGAAAATTAAACGGTCGTGCACTAACCATAAACCGGATTTGGTTAGTAGTAGTAGTTTGGTTACTATGTATGTTTTCAACGCTCTTTTGTTAACCTGTCAAGAAAAAAAGTTCCAACTATATTGTTCGAAGTCGCAATCACACTACGATCACATCTTTCCTGCGTCACGTTACTAGGTGTTTACATATGTACGTGTTAAGTTGCCTCGTTTAACGCTGTTTCGTTTAGCACTGTAACTTATTGAAACGTATCCCCCGCATTAAGCGGCGTCTTACTGTACGTGGTGTGTGTAAGAAGCTAGGCCATAATAGTGACTGAAGTGTTGTAATAACTAATTAAGTATCTACGCAATAGGATTATATTTTTATTGATCCTATTGGTAACACATACCAACTTTTCTCTCCACCTAATAATTGCTTTGTGTAGTCATCAACAAGCCGACAACTCTCTTCCACTTCTGCTCCTCATTTTCGATTGAAATATTTTCCATTCATTTACACCATACAGTCGATGTAAATGTATAAAGCCATGTATATATATGTGTATCTGTGTGTGATTGTATTGACGTTTATACATATGAAAATTTCAAATCGTAATACAGGCCATCATATTCAAATATGGCGTAATCTCATTTAGAAAATCGATTCTTGTGGCTCATAATTTGCTCAACCAGCACCCACTCTCTCTTCTATGCAGGCTGGCAACTATGCCAACAAACAGGCAACAGCTATTCAGTCATTCATTCATGCACGTTCTTTAGGCCTTACCATTTAAGGGGCATATGCATATTGTATTTAAAATACATTTCACATGGCCATTGTGTTGCAAGTGTGTATGTGCAACTCTAGCAGGCAACAACAGAAGGCATGCAACAAAAATACAGAAATAGAAGAGAATCCAGCAAGTGAAATACATTTTTGCGGTATTATTGGATGTATAAACTGTCATAATTACTGACAAATGTTGCAAATTTTCAGTTCGCTTGACTTTTCACTTTCAGCCCACATGGACGACTGTGTGTTTATTTGTTGCCATTAAAACCGAATAGTACTTAAATAGCAGGATACGTACGTATGTGTGTTCGTGAATGCGTTAGTTTTGTTTAATACTTATAATCGATGTTATTAGTTAACTGCATCATTACATTTCTGATTGTAACTGATTGTATTGTTTTGTTATTGCAGATGTTGGTGTTGCCTCTACTGACTGCTGTTAATGCAACATTTTGTGTGATAAGAAATATAATTATGCTGTACAACTATTTTCGTGGTTAATTAAAGTCATTGAAATTGTTTGGTTGCATTATACAGGGTGCCTGATATGTAATGAAACAAAGTAAATTTTTTACTTTTATATTTTTTTTTAATTTTATTGTTCAAAAGGAAAAAATGTTGGAAATAACATCAAATTTTTGAATCAGTTTAGATTTCTCCACCTTTGGTACAAATTATAGCCTTCAAACGGCTGACAAAGCCATCACAGGCTTGCCCGAAAGTGGCTGTGCGCCGTCTATAGATGATCGACACTTTGGTATTTTTTAGTGAGAATCTTACTATCCAAAATGCCCAGACACAAAAGTCTAACGGATTGAGATCCAGAGATTTTGGTAGCCATTGTACGGTAGAAATGAAGCAAGACACCTCCTTTTTAAGCCATTCTTGGTGCGGTGGTGCTGAGTCCTGTTGGAATGTCCATGATCTGCGGCCGAAATGTTTGTCTGCCCAGGACTTTTTGTTTTTATGACATTTTCCCGATAATATTCGGCATTTATTTTGACCCCATGGTCTATGAATACGAGCGGGGAGCGACCATCAGCCGTTACGGAGGCCCTCACCATTATCATCGGCGGCGCTTTAGTTCTGGTGGCCAATCGCAAGTGTAAATTTTCAGCTAACTTCTTTAGCAAGTAAACCCGATCATTTTGTTTGTTAACAAACTGCTCAATTTGGAATAACTTCTCATCGGAGAAAATCAAATTCGGTAACTGGCGACTTTCGAGCAAGCGAAGTAACTCACTGGCTCTTTTTGAAACTTCAATGGCTTTAGCCCAAGTTCATTTTTCATTATGTGTTGCCTTCATTCTCGTGATATGTTCAGCTCACGAGCAATTTTTCTACCACTGCGGAGTGGATTTCAATCAAATCTGGCCTTCACTTTTCGGATCTTTTCTAACGCGATGTAATACTGCCAGTATCACGGTAATGAACAATGGTACGAGAAACAAAAGATTTATTCACATTTAAATGCTGAGGGGCTCTAACGATAGTCACCTGTGGTTTTCCAGCTAAATATAAAGTAATTACACTATCACGCTTGAATACCATCACTAATAACTTTTTTTCTGCATGCAATAGATCAAAATGCTTGTGTAAGCTTATAAATAATAAAATGAATTGTCACTGAAATAAATCTGTCAGCTGTCAGACGAGCGGCTTACAAATGATAACAACCTCAAGTTGGTTGCAATATATATCAGCCACCCTGTAGAAACATATTAATGATAATAGCAACAAAACAAGTGTATTTGAGAGATTTAAAATAGGAAGTATTCTGGAGATAAAGTCATGAAAGCAAAATTCATTTGAAAATGTTTTAAGTATTTTCTTAAATCTTGAAAAAACTCTTCTAAGTAACTTTGCTACATTTGCGGTGGTAAAGTTGTTAACCTTTTTAAATTTCTTAAACAATAACTTCTTGTGGTAAGTAAACTTAATGCTGCACTAAAGATACAACAGTATCTTTAGCTATATATCCAGACAGGTGCTGTAGTAACCACAGGTAATTCTAATAATTAATGTCATAACAAATGTATGTGTAAACTTGTAATAAACTTGCACAAATTAAAAACGCATTGAAAATCAGTTTTTCTTCGATACTCAGCTATCAAAATCATCAATCAATCAATCAAAGTATGTCATATTAACGCCGGAGTATCGCGACAATTTTAGAAAATAAAAAAGCTTTTAAGTGTTAAAGCAGGGCTCTGCGTGGCTTGGCTATTCATTTGCTAACATTTTCATTGTCTCAGATATGGGAACGAAGATGGGATCGGAGATGGGAACAATCTATTTAGCAACTTACTGAGGATCTTAGAAGGGCTTTTCCAAAATCATACCCAATCAGCCGGTCCTAGTGAGCACGCACGGCACCATGGTGATCATCGGACTAAGACTTTTGTTTACAAGCTGCATTTCAATCCCTACAAAAGTCAAATAGTTGCGACTAAAAGAGATTCCCGAAAAGCCTAAAATCTCAATTAACCACTGCCCCAATAGTTGGTTTCCGCTCTTTGCAAGACTATGAAAATTATGAACAACCATTAAATGAGAGCAAATCAATCTGTTTTAGGCAACATGATTCCCGTAAGGCCCGTTTCGCTGGTAACTTGTAGGTGTTACTCTCTGCAAATGGATGAAATCCAAGCAGCAATTTTATGAGTGCAACATTGTAGCTCCCTTACCGAACTTAGTTACAATTCTATCGATTTTTCTATACACTTTTGTTCCATAACGCACTATACGGATTCTTACAGATGGCATCCCATCACAGGAGTTCAAACCAATATCCAACATACATACATTCGAACAGTTATTTCAACGCTTCTACGCCATCCATGTTGTGTTTCCAGCAATTGAACGTCGTCTTCGATCGACAGATTTTATAAACTTTTCCATGCTCAATTATATTCTCAGAGAAAATCGTGCAAAGAAATGTTTGCTTTTTTTTGCAAGATATCAGAACTCTCTTAGACTAACCCAATACAAGCACCCATGAATTACGATTTCTTAAGATGGCCGACAGTAGTACAGTAAGACCCCGCTTAACGCGGGAGATGCGTTCCAATAAGTTCCAACGCTAAACGAAGCAGCATTAAACGAGGTAACTTAACACGTACATATGTATACACCTAGTAACGTTGAAGACAACTAATAAATCAACAATCACGTAGGAAAGATGAGTTCGTACTGGGATTGCGACTTCGGAAAATACAGTTGGAATCTTTTTTCTGGACAGATACATAGTATACACCGTTACTATATAGTGCACCGCTTTTGGTCAGTGCATGGACGTTTGATTTGCAATCGCGTAATACTGAAATATCGCTAAGCGGGGCAGCATTAAGCGGGGTCTTACTGTACAAAACTCTGATAACGATAACAACACTGTTGTGTCGAATGAATGCGATGGAAATTTTTCTCAAGAAGCAGAAAGTTGGTATTTAGTACTCATTATAATTCTATTGTGGGTTGTAAAATGTTTTACAGCATTGTCCAGAGATTTCATGAAACCAAAATAAATTCTGTTTTCTCCTCCCACAATCTAATATTATAATTGCCTGAGTGCTAACCTGTTTTGGATAACACTGTTGTAGGCAAAATAAATAATTAATAATTTTAAGAGACAGATGAAAACGTACATCTCTACTAAAATAAAAGCTAATTTCCATGACAAAAGGGTAATACCAGTATTTGGAAATTATGTGAGTCCCATTTCAATAATGCTCTGATCAAAAGAATAATAAATTTAACTTTTGAAAAAGAGAAAATTTTATACATATTTGGTAGATATTATTTACTTTATTATTGAATTCTTTTTCCATTACTTTCTTTCAAAAGTTAATTGACAATCAAGTAATTATCATTAATTAACGTTTAAATAAATGTTTTATTTATTTAGAGAATTGCACAACAATTATTTTCTTTATGCTCTTAGAACTTTTGTCATGTGACAATTTACTTTTAAATTATGTTGCGCCTATTAAATATTTAAACTTGAAATAAAAAATATTCTTCAGTTTTTTTCAAAAGTAAATTTTATTTGTTAAAATAATAATAAAAACTTTATAAATTCATCAGTGCATGAGTACAATGTGAACCAGTTCAGTTTGTGTTTGAATTTTTTTCTTTCTTTTTTATTTTTGCCTCATAAATTATATTAAAAAGTTAAAAAATAAAACCAAAATAAAAAATATTTAAAAACAAATAAAAACTCTTAAACTTTTAGCACTTTATTTGACACAATTCATGTAAGTTTGTACAGTTTTTTTTTTATTTATTACGAACAAATAATCTACTCAACTGCACTTCAATGGTGAAATAAAAATAAAAAAAAATTCATTGAAAATAAAAACTTCACTTGCCACTAAAAAGCAATGCTGAGGATCGTGCATTATACACTGTTTCTGCTTGGTTTTTGGGATTTTTTAAAATTTAATTGAAAAATATTATAATTCATGAAGGTACCATGTGCCCTTTTCTTACAAAAACAATTTTACAAGTTGGAATTCACTGACACATTATTGCATTATTATGTACCACCACTTATGTACATCACTGGCCTTGATAATTAATTCTTATCATTAAAATATATAGGCTAAGGGTAACTCCCCATTATAAATAAGAGCACTCTGAACCTAGAATGTACTGCCAAAAGACTGGTTGTGCCATGTCAAAAGACCTCAGGTCGTTACTGTTTGGTCTAATGCACAACACAGATCCTTTCATTTTGTAGTTTTCCAGCGAAAGTTTTGATTACCTGGAACCCAGTTAGATTTAGAAGAGCGTTTGCCTGTCTGTCAAATTATAACTAAGAGCATTCTGAATCTACAACATCCTGCCAAAAGACTGGTTGTACCCTATCAAAAGACCTCAGGGAGTTCATGGTTGGTCTGACTGATGCATGATTCAGATCTGTTCTTTTAGTAGTTTTCCAGCGAAAGTTTTGATTGCCTGGAACACAGTTAGCCTGTCTATCAAATTATAACTAAGAGCACTCTGAATCTACAATATCCTGCCAAAAGACTGGTTTTGCCTTATCAAAAGACCTCAGGGAGTTCATGGTTTATCTGACTGATGCATGATTCAGATCTGTTCTTTTAGTAGTTTTCCAACGAAAGTTTTGATTGCCTGGAACACAGTTACCCTGTCTGTCAAATTATAACTAAGAGCACTCTGAATCTACAATATCCTGCCAAAAGACTGGTTGTGCCTTGTCAAAAGACCTCAGGTTGTTCCTGGTTGGTCTGATGTATGACTCAGATCCCCTCATTTTGTAGTTTTCCTACGAAAATTTTGATTACTTGGAACACAGTTGGATTTAGAAGAGCGTTTGCCTGTCTTTATGTTCCGTTTCATTGAGCATGCCTTTCTTAACTCATTAAACATAATGGTTCTGGTGCAGTCAACGGCGTTGATAAACCCCACCTCGTAATTTGATGTTCTTGGTCATTGCTGAAAATTTCCAAAGTAACCTTATTTCCCCTACTTAGACAATTCAGTTTCCCAAATAGTTCCACCCTATGTTCGATTTAAGCTCAGAGAAGTTGAGTTCTTAATTGGCTGTTTAATAGAATTGCTATGTCCTGTCTTTTGTACTTCCAACTTTAATTGAGCGTATTTTGCGATGGCATGGATTTCCGCTTAAAAACACCCATGAGTTCAGTAAATTTTATTCTGGGGGCAAATACCTAAGCTCCTATTCTAAGATCTACTCTTTACCCGTCTATATATTACAAAATAGTCCATCTTTTAACAAATTATGCGGCTTCCAGATAGTTCCTTTAAGCTAAGAAGTGGGAAACTCAAAAAGTCACTAATCGCCTTCAAAAACCCCCAAAAATCATTTAGCATTGTTCCCAAATACATTGAAAACCAAAAGTAGGCAATAAAGACATACCCCTTCAACTGTAAGCTTGCTTAAGAGCTGGCCATTTATTCGAATAATATTGAAACATAGAGAAATAAAAGCTCCTTTTTGGCAAAAAGAATGATTTTCACCGATCTTACAACGTTTCATATGCTGCAAGTGAAAATTAAATAATGGCAACGGCTTATTGTATGCTTCATACCATAAAAAGTCTGCAAGATAGGCTCGAAAATTTTTTAAATTCAAACCAGAAATACAGTGACTGTGAATAGTGTTCGTTCGGTACGGGATACATTACAAAAATTTTTGTGGTTTCAGTGTTTACCTATAGAAAAATATCGTCTTTTTATTTATGTAATGAAATTTTTTATTTCATTTTAGCATTGCTGTTGTAAATGGTTTAAATTCTAGATGCATATCAGACATCACCAATTAAAATTTTTAACAGCTTCGAAACTTGAAGTGGGACTTGGTTTGGAATGTTAAAATAATCAAAAATTTTTGCAAAAATCTGAAAACTTAATGAAAATGTTAAAGCTTTACAGATTACAAGTAAGTTTTTCTTAAACAGTCAGTAAAAAATTGTCACTGGCTACGCTTTCAACTTAAAATCCTGGCATACACTGACAATAATAAAAATCCTAAATCTATTCAAAACAATTTTTTCATCAGTCAGGACTAAGCCCATGCTTCTCACAGCACTTATGTTGCGTTTATTAATTTTATTTATTAGTGGCGGGACTTACAGTTTAAAACTGAGAAAATGTTCATGGCTATTTGAGAGTTAATACTCAATGTTTTCGCTAGTGTCCTGGCTGAGAGGAAGTCGCCGAATAAAATATTTTTTCATATTTTGTTTAGTACGAGATCAGCAATAAATATTCAAAACGATGAGTAGATTCGAGTAATACTTATAATTTCAGATACTTATACGCATTCATATTTATTTTGATATCATACTCATACTCGTAGTTGGAAGTATTCGTCGTATTCATATTTAACATGATATTATTGACTTTGACTCATCTCTACTTAACATTTACAAAAAACACCAAATAAGTATGATTCGCGTACTAACTCTACTATACTCATAAGAAGATTGTGTGTATGCTTTGCTTGTTGTCTTTGTCTTTCCTTTCTTCTTTGTTTGTATATGCAACAACAACAAAGACTGTAAATTTTGATGATTGATTCGAGTCACTCGAATGACTTATAAGTATTATAAGTATTTTTCTAAATTTATGAATCAAAATGAATAGGCGTATGAATCAAACATATTTCGAATATTGTGAGTTTGATGTCAACGTTGTACTCATACTCATCGCTACTTATACTTATAAATCAATGTTGTAGTGAGTATGAATGAATCAGAGTAGTTGAATTTCAATTCTGTTGATTCATTCATTCTCAAATTTGCATGAATAGCGGAAAAACGATTCATTGCTGATCTCTGCACGAGATGTATGTCCAGGGGTTTGAACCGTTGCCTTACTGCTAATAATCCGACTCATTTCCCACTAGTCTAAGGAGATATGGTCTTCCCCATAAAAAGGTGAACAAATTCTTGGGTGAGCTTGATTATCCATTAACATAATTTAAGATGACTATGTTGTTGGGTGCAATTAACAAGTTTTCTTGCTTTTTTTTTAATTACATTTGCTTTTCAAATTAAATACCATTTTAATGCACCTCTAATAAGGCCAATAACCTTTTATAATTTATTTTATTTTTTCTTAACCTTTCTACCCCAAAAAAGTAAAAGTTAAGAGGAGGAGGAGGAGGAAGGGAATTCGCCATTGAAATCAAATTAAATACAATATTTTAACATAAAATATAAATTAATAGTAATTAATCAGCTGTCATTCAAACGAAGTGATTGCTACTACAACGGCTTGTATTGTCTTTTTAAGACTACTGCAAAAATGCCGCCGAACACATGTTCAACAAGGGCTCAATCCATCCATCAATGAAAGCAAAGCTTTTAAAAGATTCTTGAATGATTCTAGTTGGGCTGAAGGTTGAATTAATTGCCACACCCATATCATTTATGTATTTTTCTTATTTTCTGTTTTTTTTCTGTTCTTTTTTTCTTCGAAAATAGTTGGCAAATAAACGAATAAAAATGAATATTATTTGTTGGATTTATTTTGCTGCTCCTGCTGCTGTTTATAATGATCGCCCCTTTTAATGTTAAATTTATGCTAAAATATTTCTTCTGTTTCTTTTTCATTTTTGTTGTTTGTGTTTTTCCCCTATTTTTTTTTTTTTTTTATTATTTTTTGCCTGACACATGTTACACAAAACTTGTACACGGGATGACAGAAATGGTTTGGAAATTTTCTTCATTATTTGGTTGGCTGTGGTACGTATTATGGTGTTCTAAAAGAGAAGAAGAATAAAAAGACAGGCATTGAGATTCTTGACATTTTACACATGTATTTGTAATTCGAAACATTTCTTACAGTGGTAAGCATTTGCGTAAAAGCATCTCTGATGATTGTATATTGTATTAAGAAAATCCAAGAGCATTCTATGTATTTCAAATGCTGTTGTGTTGTGTGAATTTTCTGTCCAATTTCTTTAAATATGGCAATACATACATAATTGGTCATTAGAACCCATCAGTCAGGATTATTGACCTATTTTCTCACACCACTTATGATGTTTGTGTTAATTTTATAGATAAGTAGCTGGACCTATAGTTTAAAGTCAATTTCGAACTACAGATTTTTTGAAAAACTTTTCATGGCAATTTTGTTTACTCTCCGAGTTTTTGCCAGAAATCTGCTGAGAAGAAACCGCCGAAACAATACTTTTTTTTTGTATTTTATTCTGATGTCTGGCCTGGGACACGAAGCCTGGCTTTTACGTCTAATAATCCAACACACTACCTTCTAGACCACGGCGACTTCGACTTATAGGAATAGCTAAGCCAATATTTGCCGACTTTTATCAATTTCTTTTGGCCAAATTGAATGTTAAAATAAAGCATCAAATAGGAATAATAGGTACGTTGAAAACAAAATTTTCCAAATCGAAAAGATACCAATACACACGAAATGCATACTTAAAACGTCACTTTATTGTGGATTTTGATCAGGTAACCATTGTCTAACGTAAGCACTATAGGACGATGTTTAGCAACTTATTTTAGACTACGTTCATACATAATTGGTCTTTACAGTCCTTTAGTCAAGATTACGAGCTCGTTTCTCACACCATTTATGTTGTGTGCGTTAATTTAATGCATGAGTGAAGGGAGCTATAGTTTAAAGTCAACTCCCAATGACAGATTTTTGAGAAACTTTTCATGGCAATTTTATTTAGTCTCAGAATTTTTGCCAAAAAGTAGCCTAATACAATGTTCAGACAGGCACTTTTATTGCGTAACTCGCAATAAACGCTATTATTGAGATCAATTAGAATTTCGATTAATTATTGTTCAATAAATACGCGAATTGTTATAATATTGAGAAAAATTTCAAATACAACACTGTCATAAGTATGCTCAGAGAGCATACGAACATTCCGAACACTTTCAATTGAGACTTGACAACTAAAATGTCAACAATGACAAGCATATAAAGCAAATAATGGTGGGCTTTCTTTTCCGCAAACTTTTTTAGAATTACCAAAATGTTGATCCTCATCCTACTGACAGAAGCCACTTTGGAATCAAAAGTTGCTCCTACTAACCGCAACAGCTCAGGGGTTCCTGTTACACACTAGTGAGACCTTTGAGTTGAGTTGTTTTCCATTTTTTACAAACTTTTTTGGTACTTATTTTCGTGAAGCAATCAGCTGTTTTGTTTACTAGCTGTCAAAAAATTGCGTATATTATGTGTCTGAACACTTAAAATATTGTACACAATTTAAAGAATATTAACTCAATAAAAGTGCTTGCCTGAACAAAGTATAAGAAATATTTTTTCTTATTTAGTTTAGTAGGAGATGTCTGACCTGGGGTTTGACCTCACGTCTAATATTCCAACACATTGCGGCAAATCACTATATAAATTGAAATTTTTCAAAGGCTCTTATTGTGGCCAATTTAATTCCTAATAACTAGGTGAAATATTTGTCTCTATGGGCGTATGGCTCGATTTTGGAATACAAAGTCCAGGATTAGAACGGGGTGTTTCCAATATCGAGGGGGGTGGGCAAGAGGAAACACAATATTATTTCTCCACTGGGATTGAATGTCAGGATAGTCGGAATACATTTCTCAAGTAATATCCCGACTACGAGTCCTATAAATCCAGCTTAGAGTCTCGAATTTTATTTACATCGTGTAATATGTCAATATAATGGTTGTATAGTATATAAACTCTGGTTAGACTCACTCAGTGATTTATTAATTTGTTGAGGATTTTGTAGAGCTGAATTAATATAAACTTAAAGAAATCGCCGTGGTCTAGTAGTGCGCTGGCTTATTAAACGTAAAGCCAGGGTTCGAGTCTCAGGCCAAACATCAATATAAAATACAAAAAAAAAGTATTTTTTCGGCGATTTCCTCTCAGCAGATTTCGGGCAAAAACTCTGAGAGTAAATAAACTTTCTAGGAAAAATTTCTCAAAAATCTGTCGTTCGGAGTCGACTTTAAACTGTAGGTCTCGCCACTTATGTGAGAAACTAGGTCAATAATTCTGACTGAAGGGTTATAATGACCAAATTATGTATATATGTAAAGATCTAGTAGGGTTCATATTAACAACTGGCTGTGGAAATATTTTGATACGAAAAATATGTCTATGGATGATATGATGGCATTTGGTTTCTTCATTTTGTAATTAATCATTCTCCTTCTTTTTTTATTGTTCCCCTCTTGTCTTCAATCCTTTTTTATATATGAAAAGTCACAGGGATCAATGGGTCTCTGGGTGAAGTCGTTGAATACAGTGATGCGTTATCCTTCCATTCTAACTAACCTAACCTCATGTTGGTTAAGGACAAAGTATGAGGAATCCCAATGGTATTGCAATATTTTAATCGTCATCTGCTTTGATTATTTACTAGTACTAACCTGAACTTCTAAAGACTAGCAAATTATAAACAAAAAAAAAATCATTTCATGCACTTAAACTTAGTATCACAACTATAAGTAAACACACAATATTTTTCGTTGTATATAAAAATGAATGAATGAATGAATGAATGAACGAATGAATGAGCGGTATGTTTGGTGGTATTTTTACGATTGATTGCATATAAAGAATGTTGAATGACATTTTCTTAATTGTATCGAAGTCATCTGCGAAATAAATTTTTATTTCTTTAGCACTTTCTCATTTACTCGGTGTATGAACACATTATTCGTATGATTAACATGCAAGAAATTATTATCATATACTTAAAGACATGTGGCCACAAATTGCATACAAAGAATGTATGTATGTATGAACGTGTGGAAAATCATGTTTAAAAATTTTCAGGGGATAAAACCTATGAAGAATATGAAATTGTTAGACGACGTTCGTCTTCTAAAAGAAATAAATTTTGAAAATATTTATGCAACATTTACAGGCGTATTTAAAATGAGCTATTTACATGGAAAATTGTTCTTGATTTAAATTAGCTTCTGATTTCATGACTCTTAAAGCTGTAAGACTTTGGACGACTGAATTAAACGGCCTTCGTTGTTCGATTAAGGTAAATCTGAACTATCAATTCAAAGGAAATGTCTTATGGTTTTTTCTTTAAATTTTTATACTGATCAGTATTTGTTTCACTTTCTTCCAAAATTATCTCTATTAAATATGTACAATAAATATTTATTAAATTTTTACGAAAAGCAATTTTTCTCCGGTACCGGGTATATGTCAAAAAAATTTCTGGCTCTTGCCAAACAATTGTTTTAAGGAATCACCTTCATATAACCACAATTTCTTTCTGTTTATTAGCTTATTAAGTGAATATGATTTCAGAAGCATTTATATTTGCTAAGTCTGTAAAGACTTTCCTTCATGAAGTGCTACAAATCTAATAATTGTATGCCTCAACATTTGCTCAAATGTTTACCTTCAACTGAACGCCGAGCGTAAAGAGAAAACAGGGCAGTGCACTTACAATTCAACCTTATTATCGGCTATTTAAGCCAATTCTCTTGCGAAGCTCCTTGAGCTATCTATGTATTCATGTGTATATATGGAATAAAACATCGTCACGAATTCACGGGTTTCCATGACTCCAGCCAAAAAAAAAAAAGGACGAATGTCTCGGTTAATGTTATCTTTAACGATATCTGTTTAAGCACATATACCTACACCAAAAACAGTCTAACGAGGTCAAATCGCACGATCTCTGTGGGTAGTCCATATTACGGCCAAGTGAAATGACCATGCCTTCTAGTCTGTCATGTAGAACATCCAATTTAGCATGAGCTTCTGTTGAAACCATTTATCTTTGGTTTCCATATCATTCAATTTAGACCAAAAGAAGTTGCTAACATACGATCTATAGTTCTCGTTATTGGCAATGATGGCTCGCTATCACCATATTTAAATACATTGGACCGATGCCATACCAAACAATAACTTTTTTGGGATGCATTGGAAGCTTTTGGATCTCATAGGGATGTTAAATACGACAGTTTTGTTTGTTCAAGTACTTATTTATCCAGAAATGGGTCTGATCCCTGAAGATGATTTTTCGTTGAAATTTAGGATCAGTTGTCAACTGCTCCAATCCCATTGTTTCGATTAACGTCGTCAAAAATTTTGTTCTCTTCAACTTCGATTTACGTCATCATTCGATTTACGTCGCCTTAGCTGTTATTAAACCAAATCAGGGGAATTCCCTCTAAAAAAATTGAATACTTAGAATAAAAATTTAATTAACCCTTTCCCTGTCCATGTGATGTACAAGCGTATGAAACCAACTTGCTGTGCATCATATGTGACGTACAGGACAGGGAAAGAGTTGTCTTAGTTTTTTTTTTTTTTTTTGTAAAATGTACATAAACATTTGCATCTGTTAGTATGAGTTATTTGAAATTCAATTTACGTGGTCTCGATTCACGTCGCCTTTTTCCGGAACATTCTACGACGTAAATCGAGGAAATACTGTATGAACTTTTAAGTGTAGCCCCGGGTGCAGGACCAAGTCAAAAAAAATTGGAAAAAATTGAAAAATTGGATAAAATACGATCTGCAAAACACGTCACGACACCGATTATTACAGGCAGCAGAATAAACGTCCTCGGCTAGGCTCACTTAGTTCGGCTTCTGAGCCGACTTTTGACAGATAAAAACCGTATTTACGGATATATTTTTATAATCAGTGAAACAGATTTTCAATAACAACTACGAGTTTAGCGACTGTTTTTGTAGAAAAATTCTTGCAATACTTGTTTGATGTACAATTTGAAAGGCGGACAATTTTAGCGGAAGCCATGTAAGTGTAATATTTTTTATGAATCTCAGTTAACTGATATAAAACCTAAAAGTACAGACATATTTGAATCAGAATGTTTTGTTAATCAAGTTTGTCTCTCACAATGTAGTCAGGATGCCTTACCGTATGCCTTAATCCGCCTCATGTAAGAATTTAGAAGCCATTTTTAATTTTTGCTTTGTTCAGATGTTTTTCATACAATCAATATACAGTCAAACCGTTTATAACGAACTCGGTTATAACGAATTCTTGGTTATTACGTACATATTTTCAAGTCCCAACGTTTTAATAACAATTTTCATACAAAAAACTTCGTTTATCACGAACTCGTTTATAAAGAATTCTCGGCTAAAAGGGAACTACTTTAAATGGTCCCACCCGGCAGGTGGCGCCACTGAAAATTACTTAAAATCAATTAAATCGCAAACTGTGCATTTAACCATGTTATGATCTTTAGCAAAGTTGTTGCGCATGAGCCGATGAAGATTTCTAAGTTGGTATGACCAATATCCGATAGGTGGCGCCACTGAAAATTACTCAAAATGAATTAAATCTTAAACTGTGCATTCTTTAATAAAGTTAGTACGTAAGAGTCGACGGAGATTGGTGCGATTAATTTCCGATGGATGGCGTCACTGAAAATTATTCAAAATGAATGACAAGCAATTGGTCGACCTACACCCCAAGCACGAAAAAAAAGAGCATTACGAGCCTCAGAATCTGACGAGCACTGTGACTGGAAAATCTTCGAGTATATGTGCCGCTGAGACCCGTTCGCATGAACCACTTGAACAACGAGAAGTGAGATTAGAAACTTATCGAATGCGTACTACTCAGGCCCGTTCATCTGAATCATCAGGACAACGGGAAACAAAATCAATAAAATGATTCAAAATTAATTGGACATTTGTGTAAAGCCTTTCCTTCAAATTTATTTCACGTGCAGGCTACAGCTAGTATTCATACAAATCACAAAAATTATATTCATTTTAAAATTCTTAAAAATAACATTTTTAAACATTTATTCTTAAAAATTGTGAATTTTCTTGTGAATTCATATCGCAATTGTTTAATCAACAACAACAACAAAAAAAAAGTGAGAGATTTTACTCAATGCCAACGTTGTGTTTATAATTAACAAACATCTGATGAAATTCCCATAAAAATAATATTCATTCATCGTATGAATGAATACAATTCGTTGGTCAAAATTTTTATTTTATTTTTTATTTTCTTTTCAATATTTATTCTTTTCTTTTGTTTCGTTGTAAAAAACAAAAAAAATAACAAGAAAAAAAATATTTCACCTAAAAATTTTTGCAACATTTCGAAATGTGTACACAATACATAACCAATGGAATAATTGTGAAAACTTTTCTCTTTTTTTTTATTTTTGTTTCATTTTTATTTACTTTGCCTAGCAGATCATCACCAAAAAAACCTTTTTCTATAAAAAAAAAATATTTCTACCGAGATTGACCCTTTCTCTATAGGCAAGGCAGCCAAGTAGCGTCAACCAGCTTTTGTTTTACCAGCAGTGTCGCCAACAACAAATTCAGTATTTTGTGAGAAAATTATTCACATGTGAAATGGAAAAATTTGTTGTATAATCATCAGCAACAGAAAAAGGCAACCAAAAAAAGTACAAAAAAAAAAATGTGAAATAAAATAAGTAGAGATCAACGTTGATGAAGAAGATGTATTTTTATATCCGGCGAGAGAGAGAGAGAGGAAAATAACGAAAAATAAAAAAAATCGAAATGTATAGAGTATAAGATTTTTAAAATTCAATAAATATTTATGAGCTTTATAAAATCAAATAAACAAGATACAATTTCTTTTCCTTTTTCTTCTTTTTTTGTTCCTTTTACTTGTGCTGTTTTCTGTGAGTTATTGGCCACATATGGATTTATTTAAAGTATAGCTGAAAGAAAGAAATATTTATTTATGCATATATTTCATCAATATTATCACACACAATATGTACGACATCATCATCATCGTCAGCATCAACATCAGTATCAAGCATAGGCTCGCCAATTTTCAATTTCTTGTCAGGCTGCTGCCTATCTATCACCTTCGTTTGTCATAGGCCAAGAAAAGTTTATCATCAACATCATCATCTTCTTTATTTCTTTCTTTTCTTTGTGCTCTTTATATTTCCATTTCCTTTTTTTTCATTTTTATCGAGTATGACATAAAAATGCATAAATAAATTTAATTTATTTGCTTTAGATTTTCTTTTGTTAAAGACAACAAAAAAAAGTGTTAAAAAATGAAAAGAAATTATAATTATTTGATGTCAAAGAACAAATCCTTTAAGAATTTTAATTGTTTTGCTTTAGAAACATGCATAGTTTAGTATCTATGGAAAGGATTATTCAAAAGATAATTTAGTTTTCATTGTACATATAAAGACTTGCAACAGGGACTTCCAAACTTTGATAGTTGAAGCATTCATCTGTCAAATTCCTCTTCTGGAGCGGATGGGGCAACTGATCTAATTAATATCGAAAAATAATTTTCACCTATGGGTTTCATCTCCTGATTGATAAATACGTACTTAAAACGATTCAAATAAGATCCAAGATCATTCTATGCATCCCAAAAATGTTACTATGTGATGTGAATTTTTCGTCCAATTATTTTAAATAAGGCGACAGCTAAGCCAGTATTTGTCGACTATTATTAACTTCTTTTGGCCTAATTGAACGTTAAAATTAGACGTCAAATATTAATAATAGTGTGTTAGCTTACATAAGAATTCGGTTCAAGGCCCTGGTCAGACATTGTCAACAAACAAACAATATTAACGTACTAAGGACGATCCAAAAGAGATCCAAAAGCATTCTATGCATCTCAAAAATGTTACTATGTTGTGTGAATTTTACATCCAATTTCTTTAAATACGGCAATAGCTAAGTCAATATTTGTCGACTATTTTTAACTTCTTTTGGCATAATTGAATGTTAAAATAAAGCATCAAATAGGAATAATAGGTACGTAGAAAACAAAATTTACCAATTTCAAAAGATACCAATACACTTGAAATCCATACCCAAAAAATCAGTTCAATGTGTATTTTGATCCGGAGGCGCCATCTGTCCATAATTTTTTGTTAATGAATTTAGTCAGGTAACCATTGTCTAAAGTAAGCACCAGATATCAGCAACGAATATTCAAAACGATGTATAGATTCAAATTATACTTATAATTTCTGATACTTATACGCATTTATACTTATTTTAAAATGATACTCATACTTAAAGTTGGAAGTACTTGTCGAGGTTTCGACAGAAATTTGCCGATTGGAAGCCACCGAAGAAATATTTCTTTTATAATTTCGTTTCGTTAAAGATGTGTGATCTGCAGTTTCCGCCATAAGCAGATTCGAGTCATACTTATAATTTCTGATACTTATTCATACATATTTTAATATGATACCATACACATCACACTCAAAGTTGGAAGTACTCGTCGAATTGATACTTTGCAATACGCATGATGTTATTGGCTTCGCCTCGCCTCTACTTAACATTTACACGAAGCACAAAATAAGTATGATTCGCATACGAACACTGCAATACTCACAAGAAGATTATGTGTATGCTTTGCTTGTTGTCTTTGCCTTTACTTTCTTCTTTGTTTGTATATGCAACAACAATAAAGGCTGTAAGTTTTGATGTATGATTCGAGACACTTGAATCACTTATAAGTATTATAAGTAGTTTTCTAAATTTATAAATGAGATGATTAGGCGTATGAATCAAACATATTTCGAATGTTGTGAGCTTGATGTCAACGTTGTACTTATACTCATTGCTACTTATACTTATAAATCAATGTTAAATCAGAGTAGTTGAATTTCAAGTCTGTTTATTCACTCATGCTCAAAATTGCATACTCAAATGTGCTTATGAGTAGGGGAAAAATGATTCATTACTGATCTCTGGTAAGCACTATAGGTCAATATAGGTTAGCAACTTATTTTGGATTAAATTTTGGAATTTGGAACAGGTCGCCTATACGTGCCACACAGCTCACGTTACATTGTATATTCTGCACAAAGAACTTGATGGCATGATCATCTCATGTGGATGGGATGTGTACTGATAAGTGAGATCATGAGAATCAACTACATTAGACCTTTCTTACAGATTTTTATTAAGTTACAGGGTAATGCGTATAGGCTTTAAATCATAGTGATTCTCAAAACCAATATAATCCATTCAGATAGTTTTATGCGCCACAATTCGCATGAACTCCACCCCCGAAAACCAAAGCATTTCACTGATTCTTTTGACATTTAAAAAATGATTCGGTTCCAGCGAACATGAAATTTTTCACGACCAGAATCTTCTTCTCATAGCGGCAAATGGCGTACTGTTTCTGCAATACTTTTGATGTTTCATGCGACTCTTTATACGACCTTGTTTGGAGATCCATTGTAGGGCAAGTACATACATACGATGTAGTTTCTAACGCCACTTATGTTGTGTGTACGTGTTAATATACATAAATTGTGAGACCAACGCTATAAAGTTATCTGCGATTGAAAGATTTTCAAGAAACTTTTCCATGACAATTTTATTTACTCCTTGAGTTTCTGCTAAGAGGAATTTTCCAATCTGGAAGATGATTAGTCAGGGCTAAAATAGTTTATTGAAGTACTAATGCTTATTATAAATTTCCTTGTTGTAAACGTGATGAATACACAGCCGCTTGGCATCTATAAATGGTCTTGAAATTTAATTTATAAATTGTAAAACTCTTAATATTTTTTGTTTCTATATTGAAATGCTCATTTCATTTCACCATATAAAACCACATTAAATAACATTTTTAACCGAATGTGGAAAGTGCATGTGAGTAAAAAAAAAAATCCTTGAAATAAAATTTTTCTGCTGTTTTTCTTTATATTTTCAATGAATTTTTTTCATTTTTTGTTTCCCTCTTTTATTGTTTCTTAAGCGTATTTAAACTTTTTAATAAATAAATAAATTTGCAATAAAAAAAAAACGAAAGAAAGACAAAAACAAATAAACAAACAAAAAAAGAAAATTATTTTCTTTTCCTTTTATTTCTCACACCCTCCATCTTTACTTTAAAATGAAGCAAAAATCTCTACTGACACGAATTTTCTCTTTAATGAAGTTCTTCGTTTTCTTTTTAATAGTTTTCCATTTTCTTTTTTTACAAACTCATTTATATATGTTTGTATGTATATATTTATATACATGTGTGTGTATGTGTGTGTGTGTGTAGAAAGGGTATTGAAGCAACAAAAATGAAATTCACAACGTGTAGATGAATGCGATTCTATGTTATTCTTTTGGTTTTCAAGCAAATATGTGTAAATTGCATTAGTGTTTGTATGTGCTAGGAAAAGAGAGAGAGAGCGAGAACGATAGTATCCCTGTAGGAAATCAAACTAATTTTAAAGTAACTTGAAACTGGTTTCTTAATAAGCACAACTAGTTGATTAAGTGACTTTTTTCCTTGTCGCCGACTCATTATTTTAACATAGGCATGTCCTAGGCGGTAGTCAATTGGCCATCTCTGCATGACTTTTAAATTGACTACAAATTACTTATTTTTCAACCAATTTGTAGTTAAATAAAATATAGTTAATTTAAATATTAGTTTACACTAAATTATTTAAAAACCAATTTTTTTTAAATTCAATTATATTATATTATATACATATATTTATATATAGAAATAATTATTATAATACAAAAAAAATTAATTAAATTAAAAGAAAATTCATGTACATTTCAGGACATAAAATAAAAGTAATAAAAAGAAGTTAAATGAAAAGAATACATTCGAAAGTTTGTACTGAAGAAAAATTCAAAAGTAAAATATTATTAAGTAATATTATTAAGTTTTTTTTCTAACACAAACGTGATGAAAATGCCGTTTTTTGATAACGGCTAAGGCGTTGTCTGGGTTATTCCAGAGAGGCCGAAGTGCATCCATCAATGCATCAAAAACTTTTTTGTAATCCTTCAAACTCTTTTTGCCATGAGTGCCATCAATATTTATAGCTAGATTCAATTGCAGAGATAAAATTGTCGTTAAAGTTTTTGGCACGTCCCTTTCAGTGATAATTTCATGACATTGGTCTGTAAAAATGCACAAAAATTTCGAAAATGATAAAAGTAGAGAAGAATAAAAACTCTCGTAAATTTGCTGATTTTCATCGATTATGTTATCATTGAGCGCTTTCAGCTCCTCGAGGGTGTTTATTGCGAAAGTAGTCTTAATTGCCACATTGCGGTTTTCCTGTCGAACAAGGCTTTCGGTCACGACTTTTTGGGTAGACAATGCTGCTCATTTTGAGCTCCTTAATTTCGCCTTGAAATATAAAAATTTATCAGAAAATCATGATATTTTGTTAGACAAAACATATTTTCGTTTTACCTGTTATTTCCGATAATTTGGTATTCATTTCAGAAAATTTGATATCAAATTGAGGAACATTGGCATCATCATTATCTGTACTTTTATCTGTTAAAATACAACATAAATAATAAGGCATATTTTTACGATTGCACAAGATACTTACCAGCAGTACTCAGATAAATGCGCTTCATAATTGCTAGTACAAGTATAGATTTGGTATATCATTTAGATTTTTAATGAACTATTTTATTTCACTGTCACTTCACTATCACTTTTATAGATTTTGTTATAAATTTGCAATATTTACTTGGGTTTCTTCCCTTTTTTTTAATAAAATTGAGCACCACCTAAAAATCGTATTTGCTGTGATTGACATTTGATTTACCGACAATTTTCTTTTGTTTTATTATTGTTTTCTTACATTTTCTTATTTTGCTTTTTTCATTCTTACTTTTGTTTCTATTCAATATGTTTGGTTGATATCTGCATGAGATTTAAACCAATTTGTAGTCAATTGCAAAATAGTTAATTTATAATTTGCGTTTTTATCAACCGACTACTTTATTTACTACAGGGATGTGTTAAAATATTTATTACATGTGTGTGTGTGTATATTTGTAAGTGTTGGTGTTTTTGGTTTTGTAAATATTTTGTATTCAGTTACTTTGATAAATGGCAGGATTTGATGATAAACTGAAGAGTTGAACTGAAATGTTAGTCAATGAAGAATAAGTCACATGTGCGTTAGAGATTTAAACTATTTATTTTAACGATACTTTCTTCTTCTTCTACTTCTACTTCTTCTTTTTGTTTTCTCATTGCCCTTAATTCGTGTAGTTGTTGGTGTTATATTTTATCAGATTGACTCATTTTTTTTTGCCGTTTGTTTTTGTTGGTTAATATTATCAATAGTTTTGGGTAAAAGTTAAAACAAGAGTGTTTAAATTGGCTAACAACGCCAATATTATGACCTACTCTGCAAAGATTATTTTAGGATTCTTACAGCTCTATCTTCTCCTTTCACTAGTAGATTCTGTGGTCGTAACATGTCTGGCAAGTCCATATGCAGAAAATCCACTGTAAATGCATTGTGATCATATACTGTGAATTTCGGAAATCTGGAAACCTTCCTCGAGAGGCCATCATAAGAGAATATTCCCTATGAAGGGGAAGAGTATTCGTCTTTGTAATTACTCCCCCTGGTATAGATTTTTTTTTTTAAGTAATTTTGATATTCAGTTTGTCAGTTTCAGATGGAATGTTTTTTAGCTGGATATTAACTAAGAATTTCTTCCTTAGGAGCTCGATGTATTCTAGTCTCAGTTTGTGTCAAGAAAACTGTGTATATTCTACGTAGTTTACATACAGTGGTGGCCTTATAATTAGAAACGACTTAGCAACATGTATGTTTGTTAGTTTCTTTTCAAAACTTGTTTACTCATTTTAAAACCAAGAGTAAAAAAGACAGTACAACATGTTAGCTTTCAATTTGAAATAAAAAAAATTCCCAGCATCAATATCATTTTTAAAAAAATTAGCTAAAAACAAAAAATACCAATTTCTGGTTGGTCATATAATTAGAAACAAAAAATATTCTTACAAACAGCTAATAAGTTTACATTTAATGGGCATATTCTTTAATATTTTGTCGAATAGCCCTTGTTTTGAACAACATTTGCAAGTCTTTTCGATAAACTTTGTTTCAAACGTTGGCATGTTTGTAGTGATATGTTGTGCCACCTTTGTTGCACCAGCTGAAACAATTCATCTTTATTTCGAGGGTTTTTGTCCTTAAGATCTCTTTTGACAATTATTTGAAACCCTAGGCAGGAAGCCTAGAGCTAGGAAAACCACTCTAGCAGAAGACAGAATTATTTGAAGAGCCAGGAAGAGGAACCCTATCTTGTCTTCTCGTGGAATAAAGGCTGAAATTGAAAAATTTTAACATCAGAACCATTCACACGGACAATAAGAAGGCCCTTACAGGAGTCGGGACTTCGAGAGTGCATTGCGCAGAAAAAATATCAAAAATCGATTACAGTTTGGAACGGAAATGCTTAAAATAGTTCAAAGTTTCTGGAACAGAGTTCTCGGGAGTGACGAATCCAAGTTGAATTGTTCCAATCTGATGGAACAATTTGTGTAAGACATCCTTCAAACAAACCCCTTGGTTCCAAGTACATAGGTACACAATTTAAAATGAGTTACAAAGTTTCGAAAATAAATTAGCAAACTTATATGTTGCTAAGTCGTTTCTAATTATAAGCCCACCACTGTACATGCATACAAAAGCAACTGGTCATTACAACCCTTTAGCCAGGATTACAACCTAGCTTCTCACACCATTTATGCTGTGACCGTTAATTTCATACATGAATGGCGAGAGCTCAAATAAATGAAAGTGTCTTTTGCCGTGGTCTAGTAGGTAGTGTGTTGGTATATTAGGCGTAAAGTTAGAGTTCGAGGCACAAAAATAAAATACAAAAAAAGTATTTCTTCGGCGATTTCTTCTCAGAAGATTTCTGGCAAAAACTCTGAGAGTAAATAAAAAATTGCCATGAAAAGTTTCACAAAAATCTGTCGTTCGGAGTCGACTTTAAACTGTAGGTCCCACCATTTATGTATAAAATTAACGCACACAACATAAGTGGTGTGATAAACTGGGTCAATAATACTGACTAAAGGTTTGTAATGAGCAATTATGTATGTATGTAGTCTAAAATAAGTTGCTAATCATCGATCTATAGTGCTTACTATAGACAACGGTTACCTGACCAAAGTGATTGCAAAAATATTATGGACAGATGATGCCGCCGGATTAAAATCTCCACTGAAGTGACTTTTGGGGTATGCATTTCATGTTTACTGGTATCTTTTCAAATTGGAAAATTTTGTTTTCTACTTACCTATTATTCTTATTTGATGCTTTATTTTAACATTCAATTAAGCTAAAAGAAGTTAACAATAGTCGACAGATATTGACTTAGTTATTGCTATATTGAAAAAAATTGGACGTCTTAAGGACGTTAATATTGTTTGTTTGTTGAAAATGTCTGACCAGGGCATTGAGCCGAATTCTTATGTAAGCCAACACACTATCTACTAGACCACTTGTTAAATTATTGGATCCAGTTGCCGGACAAAATATCAAAGTTCCCGAATCCCGACTGAATAGAAAGTGGGTATCCAACAGAAGATTAAGTTTTTCGCTTTCCGAATAATTGATTATATTTGAAAATATTTTCCAAATAAATTCGCATCTATTTTTGAATATTTGTTTGGATGCATGACACAATTAGAGTCAATGGATGGTAAATTTGTTTTTAAACGCTTTATTCAATATCCACCAACTTTCCATTTGATATTATGTGACTTAAAGGCATTACCAATGCTAACGTAAACCTAATACCTTTTTAGAAGTATAGGGTGTAACTGTACTGTAACCAATATTTCTTTTTTGTTTGCCTTTATATTGTTGTTGATTTATCAATATGTTCGTTTGCTTATGTAATGGTTTATATGTACATGTATTCATATGTTTGTGGAAGGATTATCGAAAGAAAAAGTCTTTTCCATAAAGAAAAAAAGGAAACACACAGAAATAATTGTAAATCTATGAATCTATACATGTGTGTGAGTGTGTGTCTGTGTATTTGTAAAGTTGAAAGTAATAAAAATTGTTTTGAGAGAAAGTTTCACATCCATGACTGGTTGCTGTGTTTGCTTGGTAGATTGTCTTAAACTTTTGTCATTTAAATATTCCAAAATATCCTCTTTATTGCTTAATTTTCTTCTACTCTCTTCTCTTCTCTTAGTAAGTGAGCTGGTGAGCTGAGCATTGAGGCATTCATGAAAAATGATCGATTTCAAAGGATTCTAGAACAAGAAATACTTTTTAACAAACTTAGTTTCAAAAATTGTGAAACGAAAATAAATTTGTTAATAAAAGTTAACCGTTTCTGAAGAAACGATACTGTATGAGCAGGATATTCTAATAAAGTTTACATTTAAAGAAAGACATATTTTGAAAGGGAATCCTATATGTACACGTAGCCTTTTATATATGAAAATAAAATTTTGATTTCATTTTTAATTGGGGGAGCCTATTTATGAGGAATTTTGTTTTTAATGAATTATAAGCAGCGAATAAGAATTTTAAAAATATTTTCTTATGATTTATAGCTTTCATAATACTTTTATATTCTAGTATTATTGTATTTTTAGGTCAAATTTATGAATACATAGTACTACTACTTAGATCCTGGTCAATTTCTTTTAATTTCATAATTTCCTAAAGATCCTCTCGGGCCATTAAGAATGGCAATCCTAGTTTTCTCCAATACTCACTTAGTATTGAACACTGTCACTTGACGGTCTTGTCCTTGTTCTTTTGACTCACAATATTTGCAGATATTACGGTCATGATTTTTTAGTGGGTAGCTCCCGCTCTGGCCAACTTCTTTTATGAATTTAGTGCAATTCAGTCAATATGGGGACTATGCTTACTCGTGGTATCATAACGGGCTCAAGTAAGCTTTTGGTAACAAAGCTGCCACTATAACATATCTATCAACCTACGGAAGTGTTTCTTAACTAGGTCGCTGTAGTAGATAGTGTGTTGGCTTATTAGATGTGAGGCCACAGTTCAAACACCAGGTCGTCTATCTCCAGCAAAATGAAATACGAAAAAGTATTTCTTTGGCGACTTCTTTTCAGCAGATTTCTGGCAAAAAATCTGAGAATAAACAAATTTGAGATGATAAAGTTTCTCAAGAATTTTTTGTATGCAGTCGACATTAAATTTTAGATCCCATCGTTTATGTATAAAATTAACACACACAACTTAAGTGGTGTTAGAACCTGGATCGTAACCCCCTTACTAAAAGGTTGTAATGACGAATTATGAATGTCTATACCTATATGTAGATGTCTCTTAACAATAAACGGAAGGCAGTGTACTCTAATAAAGTAGAGAGAGCGATGTCCTGTTTTTGATTTCAGTTTCAAACTATGTACGGTTGTATATTTAGATGACGATCTAATAGTTTCGGTTTGGTAAAGCGGTGCCTAACTATTTGATCAAAAATTTAGTGAAGACTCTAAGGTACGGCCAACCAGCTACTTATGCCAGCAGCTTACCAAGTCTATTCAAATCGCCGCAAGAATAACTTCTCACACCAGGGGGGATATTCAATGGCGCCACATACCTTGACGAGTGTTCAGGTCGTGTCATTAGTATTAGGATGGTATAATGCTTTTTCGTCTAAATATTTTTTTAGTTACATTGAATAACTGGTTGCTAACAGAGAGGCGCTCAACAAAACAATAACGGTTCAACTAAGATGCGACAAAAACCTTTCGAACAGTCTGTTTACCGCTAAAGAGTCTTAGACAAACTTTCACGGCTCTGTCAAAAGAATTCTGTCTCCATAAGAGCTGTGAATCGAGTTATTTTAACAATGAAAACAAAAAAAAAACATTTTCGGTGTCATAAAATTGCTAATGAATTCTATCAGCTCAATGGGGAGCTTGAAAATGTCTCTTGAGGATAGGTCATCATAAATCATTAATTTGGTTTGCCCCTGATGCTACTATCAAGCGACATGGACACGTAGGGCGAGACCAGGGTTTTGATGTGATTATTCTTTTAAATAAGGAAAGAAGTAACAATTCGACCACCATTCAGCCTTCCAGCTTATCACTGCGTAATGCTCAAGAAGTGCCCAGCTCCACTATTATAAAAATTTTTAATATTTTCTTTCTTTATCATTAACATTGATGAATAAGTATGTATTTCTAAGCTAATCTTGTCAAATTTACAATTTTATTTATCATATCGAATTGAACACTAAACCTACCGATACTTCATGTATTCCAAGGTGGTCAAAGGACCCCTTGCGTTATTAAAGGTAAATTACATATATTTTTGGATAAAAAAAATTAACAAGAGAGGAGTAAATCTTAGAAAACACATTCGATGTATTTTGTAATAAAAGTCGTAAAGGCAAATGGCGATGTGATAATCTTATTTTCAAGAAATTCTAACAAGAAGTTCAAAATGGTTCATTTCACCTGTCCATGGTAGGTTTAGTGTTAATGTCATGTTCTTTCTATATACATTTCTGTTCATTTTAAAATATTTTTTTTTTAATTTAATTTAAATTCAGGACAAAAAATATTCAAACCATCTTCTATACAAAAAGAATCAAATTTCTGCTACAATAGCAACAAACAGAAATAGCATCACTGCGAAATATTGTATTTGTACTCAAATACAAAACGTATGTAAGTGTACAATTGCATGGTAATGGAAAGAAGTAAAAACGACAAAAATATACTGAAAAGTGAAAGATAAAAATCTTTCATTGAACAATTGATGACAAACGACACCAGACACAGTTTTTTCCTTTCTGCAAATTTAAAATCAAATTCACAGTTAATGTTGGTTAAAGTAAAAACATAAAACATTACCATACGTACCACAGATCAGAAATGAGTCGTTTTTCCGCTACTCATAAGCACTCATGCAATTTTGAGTATGAATGAATCAACAGAAATTCAGATACTCTGATTCGTACTCACTACAACATTGATTTATAAGTATAAGTAGCAATGAATACTGAGTACAACGTTGACATCAAACTCACAACACTTCGAAATATATTTGATTCATTATGATTCATAAATTTAGAAAAATACTTATAATACTTATAAGTCATTCGAGTGATTCGAATCATTTATCAAAATTTACAGCCTTTGTTGTTGTTGCATATACAAATAAAGAAGAAAGGAAAGACAAAGACAACAAGCAAAGCATACACGACACACAATCTTCTTGTGAGCATAGTAGTGTTCGTACACGAATCATACTTATTTAGTGCTTCGTGTAAATGTTAAGTAGAGACGAGTCGAAGTCAATAACATCATGCGTATTGTTAAGTATAAATACGACGAGTACTTCCAACTTTTGAGTATGAGTAGTATGAGTATGATATCAAAATAAGTATCAATGCGTATAAGTATCAGAAATTATAAGTATGACTCGAACCTACTCATCGTTTTGAATACTTATTGCTGATCTCTGATAAGCAAATTTATACGTAGATTGTAATTTAAAGGATGTGTAGAGTAGGGTACGTTTGTATATAGGAATATATTGAATAAAAAGTTTGTTTTCTAAGGAAAAATAACAAAAATAATAGAAATAATAATAAGAACAAACAAAAATCAAGTAAGCATAATGTGAAGAGGAATGTGGGAACTTGCTTTTATTAAAAGGAAAATTTTGTGTTTTTATATGCACACCGAATATAATGTTTTGACGTTGTCAACCAGTTACTTTCAGTAATATATTTAGACTGTCTTTTAAATTGCTTTAATAGCTGTCTGGAAACAACTCAAATATGGAATTCAGTTAAATAAAGTAATATAAAAAGAACAAAGCAAAGAAGTTAATATCCTCGATCATTTGCCATTAGAAAAGTTATACGCAGTTACACAATATCTTAAATTAGTTTGCTTTCAGTTCAAAATTATGTGGTTTATCGTTTTTGCACAATTTAAGCTCCTTACAATTTCTGTCATTGGAGAGCCGGCTGAAAATGCAGGGAGAATATGTCAAAATTGATGATCACGATTCGATCACGTGTAACGTAACGAGGTTTCCTGATAATCTTTAAAATAATCTTTACATATATTTTATCGTTTCAATAGAATATTTGAACATTTTCTGCTTTTTCTTCAAAAATCATTCGATATTTGCTTGAATTTCCATACATACATATATACATAATTGGTCATTACAACCCTTCTTCTGGATTAATGACCTAGTTTTTCACACCACTTATGTTGTGTGTGTTAATTTTATACATAAGTGGCGGGACCTACCGTTTAAAGTCGACTCCGAACGAAAGATTTTTGAGAGACTTTTCATGGCAATTACATTTACTCTCAGAGTTTTTGCCAGAAATCTGCTGAGAGGCAATCGCCGAAAAAAATCCTTTTTGTATTTGGTTTTGAAGACTGGCCTGGGACTCGAACCCTGGCTTAGCGTCTAATAAGCCAACACTCTACTTGCTAGACTACGGCGACTTCAAATTTAATTTGATTAATCAAGTTTGGCATCTAAACTGATGATTTTTCTGTGGTCGTATGTCCAAAATAAATAGGTTTGTCATCAAATACATATCGCTCCTTTATTGCAACATAGTAATATCTCAAAAAATTAAAAATTTGTAGTTACTTAAGCAAAACTGCTCTTTTAGACCTTCTGTATATTTTGAAAAAAAAATCAGTTTTATATACCAAGCTGAACCAAAGTTATAGCAAAAAGTGTTTGCGGCAATTAGATCATAGGACTTATATCTTGAAAACTTAAATCGCATTTTGCCAAGTTCAAGATTTTTTTTGAGATATGACTACGTTGCAATAAAGGAGCGATATGTATTGAATATGTATAGGGCGCAGTGAAAGAGAGCTTTACTGATTAACTTCTCTGGCAGATCCAGGCATTATGGGGCTTCCAGTGTGAATTACTATTGAAATTACAATTAGAAAAGAGAATTTTTCTTTTTCTCTTAGATTTCTCTTTGATTTGACTGAAGGTTGTTGTTCCGTTATAGAATATCGGTTGAATGTTCCTAATAGATACACAATGGTTCAAAGTTGTGCTTAGAATACCATTATTCATTAAGAGTTCTTAGCAAAAACTCAAATTGATACTACTCAGTATTATAGAAAAATATGTGAGAGCCTAAACATTATTATAGTATACCCCACTACCATTATGCTCTCGTCTACATATTCTAAGAATTTTGTCTTTATCGAGTTCTAGTTCTTTATTTGCCTTTGAAAACAATTTCAAATTTCCATATATGACTACAGAGTAAACAAAAAATCAGAGTAGGGTATTTAAAATTGTTAGAAAACAGCCGTAAAATCATGAATAGTAGTAATGTTGGCAAAAGGATTCAACTTTAAGGAGTATGAAGTAATACTAGCGTAAATTTATTACTATTAACACAATACGGGATTGGTGTACAGTGTCTGTTATAACAATAAATAAGAACAACAATAGCGTTTAACAGGAAGAAAAAAATCTTTAATGATATTCACGGTATCGACATTCCCAGCGCTGACATTAAAAGCAAAGAGAACAGAAGAGAAAAACAGAGCACTTCTAACAATGTTGTCTTCAAAATAAATACAGACAGGCATACTAACATATACAATGAAGGTGAAAAAAGGAAACAACATTCCTTCAAAATCAAATGGTATTTTCATTGTGGTTGGTTGTGTTGTTGTTGTTGTCGTTTTTGTGCTGTTTTTTGCACCATTAATGTCATCAATGAAAGATTTATGACAGGGCGAAAGTGACAAACATACAGAAATACTTTTGCTTTTTGGTTGACAAAAGTGATAATAATAATGACAACAGAAACAACAACAATAACAACAACAACAACATAACATTACAGTAATAATAATAATAATGTAATACAGATACCTGTCTGTATATACGTGCGAAACTGCTTTGCTAGGGATTAAACAAACATCCACGCACACATAGTGTACGTATATACCACTTTCATTGTCATTACATATTATGGCCATAATCACCATTATTATCGCCATCAACAATGGCTTTGTGTGAAATCGTTATAAAGTTGTAAATGAATGAACGAATGAACGAATGAATGGAACGATAGAATGAAAATTTTGAAAATGTTGCAATACTCGCATGCCATATTGGCAAACAAACAAACAATATCATGCCATTAAAAACTCTTTTTTTTTGGGGGGTGGGGGAGGAATTTACTGTGAAATATTTGGTTTATGCTGTCAAGAATTTCATTATCAAAAGCGAAATATTTCAAGTGATATATTGATTAAGAAAATGTTAAACATGCTAAATGCGAATTATTTAAATGCCATAGGAATTGTTGTGGAATACGATTTTCACTTGCTTAACCAAAATAAACCCAGAGAATAAGGACATGTAGTCGCCGTAGTCTAGTAGGTATAGTGTTGGCTTATTAGACGTAAAGCCAGGATTCGAGACCTAGGCCAGACATCAAAACAAAATACAAAAAGTATTCCTTCGGCGATTTCCTCTCAGCAGATTTCTGGCAAAAACTCTGAGAGTAAATAAAAAATTGCCACAAAAATCTGTCGTTCGGAGTCGACTTTAAACAGTAGGTCCCGCCGGTTATGTATACAATTAACACACACAACATAAGCGGTGTGAGAAACTATTTCAATAATCCTGACTGAAGGGTTGTAATGACCAATTGTGTTATGTAAGTAAGGACATGTATTTTATTTGCGGCACATATCCCTGAAATGTGGGCTGTCGCTCTGGCAAGCTTTTACTCTCGCACCATATTTACTCTTTTGCAGATGACAGTTACATTTGTCATTCATATTCTTTCAATTGCAGCTGAATATGAATAACTTGCTCAAATTCCAACGCGAGTGCTTCGACCAAATGTGCTCATGTGAATTGGCTCGATTTTAATGCTCATAAGATTTAATCTTGTGCGATAAATTCCTGAAAACTATGGGTGTTGTAAGTATTGGGTAGTCAGAAGTTCTTGTTATTCTGGATGTGAAACTTCAATGTGATATTCGCTGGAACCAGGATTTTTTTTAATTGTCGAAATAAACATTCTTGTAGCTCGTTTTCCTTAAGATCATTTGATTTCCTAATTCTTTTCAGCACTTATATACGGATGTATATTATGACCAGGATTATGTTCTCACTTCTAGCACCACTTATTGTGTGTTAATTTCAAACATGAGTGGCGGAACCAACAGCTTAAAGTCGTCTCTGAACAACAAATATTTGAGAAACTTTTTCACATTTTTCTGACCATGGAATTGGACGGTGCTACGTCTAATAATTTTAATAAGCCAACACATCACTTACTAGACTTTGGCAACCACTACCACATACATCCTATCGAAAATTAAATGCAACCCTTATTATGCGGTCGGGATCTCTAAATCTATTTGGAAGTTCGTCGACCGCGCACAAGAAACTGTGAAAGTGCTGATTAATAACAATCGGGCGTTCAATTCCTTTGATTCCATAGAATATTATTGGAGTGGGGCTTGTGTCTCACTGTGCTACTGCTGCACTAACATGAATCGGTAGATAGCAATAAAGGGACTTATTTAACGAAAATCGGATATTTTTACGTAGTGCACGTCTATCACATGCTTTTCGTTTGTTCGTTTGTGATCGATTTCCAATGGTTCGCATGATGCATTACAGACAGGAATCCTTCTTTAATAGCACTTTCCGCATGTGGAATTCTTTTTCAGCAGAAGTTATGTTATTTACTTCATTTTACGTTGCATAAAAGGATTCGGTGGGAGAATGTCAACACAAGACTTGCCTTTTATTGGCAATTTTAGAAACTGCAGAAATTTTCTCTGTACGAAATCAGAAATTTGGTAGTCCTGCCGCTGGATGTAATATTGCATGTATCAGCACAAGCGGAATGGAATTAAATTTATGCGGTAGTGACATTTAGGCCTATAGCGCGTTCTTCATTTGTATTTGATATAGTCAAAGGAATCCACTAACAGTGATGTGAGTCTAGAGATCAAGCGGATCATCACTTCTACTATAGTCACAATAGGCAATTGAGTAACAGAGACCACTCACGTATACCAAAACTAATACTCTACAATACGCTCATCCTCCCCGAGCTTCTTTATGGCGCAGAACCATGGACACTATTATCCACTGATGATTGAGGATATTTGAGGGAATACTCCTACGTATGATTTTCAGTCCAGTGCGAGTTGATAATGATTTCCGCATTCGATCCATCGTTCAACGCATTGACATTTAGCGGCTGCGCTGGTATAGCCATGTCGGTCGATTTCTGGATGATGCTTCGACGAGACGTATATTTGATGCGGTGATTTGCGGAAGTGGACAACTTTGTTTGCGTTGGAAGAACGAAATCGTAGAAGCCCTGTTATCGATTGGTATGATTAACTAGCGATGATACGCTAGAATCAGATGCGCTTGAAAGAATATGTTCAAACAGACCGAAATACATTAATCGGCTTGTTAAAGGCCATTTAGTCAGTAAGAAGCCGCCATAGTCTGCTATTTAGTATGTTGAGTTACTAAAGGAGAGTGCGGGGTTCAAGGCCCAGCGCGCACCTCTCAAACAAAAGGGAATACAAAAAATTCTTCTGGTCAATCATCAAACTAAGAGCAAATAAAATTGCCAAGAAATTTTTCTTTAATCTTATATCTACGTTTTACCTGTAGGTTTTGAGACTCATGAATAAAATTAACACACGTAACATGGGTGGTATGAGCATTTAAGTTATAATCCCGATAATAGATGATAATTTCCAACGCATTTCCGAAAAGGTCCCCGAAAAGATTGATTCCGAGCTAGAGGATTAATCATTTTATTATGAATTCATTAACTAGTTTTCTAACACCTGATTACTCCCATCCTTTATGCTTTTTGTATGGAAAAACATTGCCTTGAAACTGCAATAAAAAGCACTTGTTTAACGTTTCAATGTCTATTATTAACGGAAAATCATTTAGGAAAGTCGAGTTTAATAATATTTAATGAAAATAATTTTTCAAATGTTTACATAATCATTTCAATTACAATATTCATTATGTTGTTAATGAAAAATTCCTTTGTTTTTAATTGTAGTTGATTTGATTTGAGAGGTAAATATGCCTTCGATGTGAAAGCATTTTAATAGTTTTCTCCTTTACAACTGTGTATACCACTACCGAAGGCTAGACTTAATAGCACTTCAAGTGTCAATAGCAACTACGAGAGGTCTTAACCACAACATGTATAAACAAAATACAACTTGGCTAAATATGTTATGGCCAGATCAGAAAACAAAGAAGCAGACAATAATTTTGTGAATGTGAATGTGTTTGTTATAGAAATTTCTTCTCTCTATTAATGATTACAACTTAATTAGAGATGAGATGAGATGCACACACATACACAGATTAACTTGAACAAGATTGCTGTTACTGATTGAACATCAATGTGCGGTATAACATTAAACCTATGTGATGATTCAAATATGCAACGAATTAGAAAGAAACAAAAGAAACAAAAAAAAAAAGAAATAGGAATTGAACGATAAAATAGTAACTGGTATTATGTAGTGGCCAAATAGAGTGGTTAAAATCATAAAATACAAGTATTTATTTGGTAGTGTGGTTCAGCATCATATTAGTGATGCTGCTACTGCTGCAGCTAACATAAACACAATTGAAGACCAAATGTATGCAATTCTAATTGCAATAACACTACTCGTAGTACTGAAATGCAAACAAAGTCGAGTTTTACACCAACATACTGTACGTACAAACACATACACACATTAACAGGAGCTAGAAACAACAAGCACTTATACATACTCATACATAAATAAGCATTTGCATGCTCCTAATCAGAAATTCGCTACAGTTTAGCTTCAATTTTAAGGAGCATAATACATGCATACATACATACATACATGCGAACATAATTGGTCATTACAATTCTTCAGTCAGGATTACGACCTATCTCCTCACACCATATAGGTTGTGTATTAAAATTATACATGAGTGGCGGGACCTAAAGTTTAAAATCGACTCCGAAGGACAGATGTTTGAGAAAATATTTTGAGAATTTTATTTATTTTTAGAGTTAGGTTAGGTTAGAGGACATATACTTATCAATTGTGACAAGTACTCGGTGGTCGAAGTGACCCATTGTACAATGTCCTAGCTTCTCACACCACCCGTGTTGTGTGCATTAATTTTTTATATGAGTTCCGGGACCTGCAGTTTAAAGTCGACTCCGAACGACAAATTTTTTGAGAAACTTTTCATAGCAATTTTTTTACACTCAGAGTTTTTGCCAGAAACCTCATGACGAAGTCGCCGAAGAAATATTTTCATACTAGATAACCCCTGCGAATATTTCGCACCGTTAGTTGTCATTTTTGTAACATAAAAAGAAATTAATTAATAGAAATTTTATTAAAAGTATAAAAATATTAGAAATCATAATATCATCATACATATTTGCATACATAAATACATATCGCTCCTTTATTGCTACATAGTCATATCTCAAAAAAACTTGAACTTGGCAAAATGCGATTTAAGTTTTCAAGACATAAGTCCTATGATCTAATTACCGCAAACACTTTTTGCTATAACTTCGGTTCAGCTTGGGATATAAAACTGATTTTTTTTTCAACATATACAGAAGGTCTAAAAGAGCAGTTTTGCTTAAGTAAATACAAATTTTTAATTTCTTGAGATCTGACTATGTTGCCATAAAGGAGCGATATGTTTAAATGCTTTAATAATACTTCTTTGCATACAATGTTAGAGGTAATGACATGATCATCATTAACTTTTTGCCCGTACGAATCCTTAATACAAACAAAAATATCTTTAAAAGTACGCACTCGAGAAAAAGCCACGTATAACTGCCCATATGAAAAGACCGGTTCTGGTAAATACAATCCTAGCTTTTGAATAGTTTGACCTTGTGCTTTGTTTATCGTCTCAGCAAAAGCAACTTTCACAGGGAATTGTTTTTATGTCATTTGGGAAGGCACAGTTAGATCAGAAGGCGTAAGGTTGATTCGGGGTATGAGTACAAGTTTTATCGGTATGAATAATTTTTGCTGATATTATGTGCTCTCCCAAGTTTGTTACGATTAGCCTGGTACCATTTATTAACCCCTATTTAGCATTAAGATTTCTAATTAACATTATAATTGCATTTGTCTTTTCAAATGCACGTTATTTATATTCTTACGTTGCACGTTATTTTTATTCTTATTTTTCTTAAAACCTTTTTAACTGATAAATATCAGCTGACACTATATATATGCATATATTAAAACACACCGTATTACTACACTTCATAAACAACAATGCCATGACAATAACGACATTATCAAAATGCCTTTTACAACTTTATATATTATTATGTGGAATAGCATTACAATTAAGCGACCCTGTTTATCGCACTTGATCTAACAACAATGAACTGCATTACTATTAAACGTCCCTGTATTAGCACATTTAAACAAAAACATATAATCATAATGACAACAGTATTATCTTGCAGTTCTATATAAAATATAATTTTTATCAATGAAAATATTAATTTATCAATTTCTAATTATTTTTCGTCATTAGTGTTAGAAATAAGCTTTAAAATGAGATCTCATTCATTAAATTTGATGCGGTAGTATGGGAGATATTTGCAACCGACAAAAAAAAGTACTTTAGAAATAATATATATGATATTTTCGTTGTGATGTCTGACCTTGGATTCGAACTCGGGCTAACTTCTAGACCACGGCAACTTTGTTTTTATTCCTACAACATTTGTTCATCACTGTTGCTAAATTCCACTTAATAATACAATCATGTGTTGTGTTCGTATTACCAAACGCAAACACTAACGCTATTAATATTATTAAAAATATCATTGTGGTATGAGTGAAATCACTGCAGTGTGAGTAAGAGAGAGAGAGAGAGAGAGAGAGAGAAAATCAAACAGAAAAAACAGATTCTTTCACAAGAAAAACAAAAACAAAATAAACTTTCACCATGAGAGAGTTTTAAGTAGAGAATTCCAATTAACAATTCGTATGTGTTATGATTACCAACTAATGCTGCAAAAGTACATATGCATGCACATTTATACACACACACACACAACGTACATGAGTGCAAATACTCATACATTTATAATTGTGAATACACAAATACATGAATTTCATGAATGTATTTAGCACACCCAAGCACCCATGTATACCCATTTAGTCAGAGAGGCATAGAAACTGGTCAAATTATTGCCATTGTAAGAATGTTCAATGCCAAGTTGCGTGTGTAAAAAGAAATCAAGGATTAGAAATGGAAAAGAAAAATCAGATGAAATTTCATTTCATCTTCAAATTCAGTTATTATTATTGATGTTCTTGAACAGTGTTCATACACTGTTTTCTAGGTCACGAAAAAACCTTGGCAACTAAAACATTTGTATCCACCAGTCCATACGTGGTCTTGTATGAAATTTATTTATCCTCGGTTAGGATTAGTTCGGCAAAGATCGATGAAGCATTTGTTCATTATTCTTAATACCATACTAGGTCTAGCTGCTGAATTTCTCATTCCTTTCATTCGTTTCTTGTGACATCTTGAAAACTGTGGATCACAACAACAGCATTAAGTGTTAAGGAGATAACTGCAGACATAAAGGCACAACTAATTGGTAAAACCGTTGGTTCAGACATTACCTTCTCTGGTATACGTTTTCTTTAGGGCGTCCCAAAAATTCATCAGAGATAAGTTACTTAACATTGCAGGTAACAATATGTATGACAATCAAACGGCGAACCTCTCATCTCATCTTTCTCTGGCAATACGGGTAGAAGTAGGCAACCCTGGGCAATTTGCCTACTCAAATAGGCAACATGAGGACATGACAGGTAACCGTAGAAAGTTTTTCCTCCCTGGCAGCCAACCCAGGTCGGTAGATAACCGGTACCAGAGATCAGCAATGAATCGTTTTTCCCCTACTCATAAGCGCTCATATAATTTTAAGTATGAGTGAATCAACAGAATTCAAATTCAACTACTCTGATTCATTTGTAATCGCTACAACATTGATTTATAAATACAAGTAGCAATGAGTATGAGTACAACGTTGACATCAAATTCACAACATACGAAATATGTTTGATTCATACGCCCACTCATTCTGATTCATAAATTTAGAAAAATACTTATAATACTTACGAATGATTCGAGTGATTCGAATAATTCATCAAAATTTACAGTCTTAGTTGTTGTAGCATTTACGAAACAGAACAAAAAAAAAGACATAGGCAGCAAACGAATCAAACACACAACACTCTTGTAAGTAAGTAGTGATCGTTACCGAATCATACTTATTTTGTGCTTCGTGTAAATATTAAATAGAGACGAGTCGAAGTTAATAACATCATGGGTATTGTTAAGTATGAATACGACGAGTATTTCCACCGTAGTGGTATGAGTAGTATGATTATCATATTAAAAAAAGTATGAATGCGTATAAGTATCAGAAATTGTAAGTATAACTCGAATCTACTTATCGTTTTGAATACTTATTGCTGATCTCTGACCGGTAACCTATTCAGGACAGACATCAGACATCTTTAACAAAATGAAATTATAAAAAAAAATATTTCTTCGGTGGCTTCCACCCTGCAAATTTCTGTCAAAACCTCTGAGAATAAATAAAATTTCCATGAAGAGTGTCTCAAAAATCTGTTGTTCAGAATCGACTTTAAACTGTCGGTTCTGAGAAGCTGACTTTAAGCTTGTAATGACCAATTATGTATGTAATGGAAGACGAGCAACCAGGAGAGGATTGACTTTCCCTGACAAGGATGGAGCGGGAAAACTAAGAGAAAGACTGACAACCTATTTTCTTACTACCCATTACCCATACCATATTAATCAGAAATGGATTTAAAGAGTTAGGCTGCCATTCTTAAAATAGCCAATAAATAAAAGCAACCGCATATCTACATGTAAAAGCACATGTGTGTCTCAGTAGCAGCCGTGTATATGTGTCAGAGCACATGTATGAGTTTAGTAAACCAATCCTAAATGTCCCCATTAAACTGACCATGCCCTGCATATGTAAATGGCAAATATTGACTTTCGCAAACAAATCCTCACTTACATGGACACGCAAACGCACACTCGCACGCACACTTAATAGACAATAATTGTTAAATATCCTTTTGTATTGTATTTACGCGTATTCAAGTGTATTGTACACACTCTCAATGTTGCTGTCGTACACGTATACATTCATACATGCAATAAATACAACAAAACAAAATGTAGTTATTACAGTAAGTGTATTCATTGTGGATGTATGTTTGCATTGAAAACTAAAAGAGGGAGAGTGTGTGTGTGTGCGAGAGAGAGAGAGAGAAAATCTTCAAGTAATTTCAAAATGAACGAATCAAACGTCAATTGTATAAAACAAACGAACAAATTAACACAAAACTTAAATCCAATTACAATAAACTTCATATTGTTCTTGTATGTGTACATATTTGTGTGTGTGTATGCTTTTATAAACATATATAGTAATGGAGCATGTGAAAGTGTAATTGCATGTGTATATGTATGTAGACTGACTCTCACGTATACAAATAAAGCAATTAAGCCATAATTAGCTTATTATTGATTGTTTTGTGATAAAAATCTACGACCGTATTAAGTATGAAACGAATTCTAATAATAAAACTATTGAACAGTAAATGTAAACCAAAAAAGAAAATGCAAAAGTTTTCCAAATAAATTAATTCAATATGCAGTTAAAATGGAATTTGGCAAATATTATATGATTTATGGCTTATGATTTATAAGACAAGAAGTACTTAAAACTGAAAACATGTTCATTTATTTGAATTGTGATTATACGTTTAAAGAAAATTCAGTTTAATTTTCAATTTTTATGATCACAAAATTATAACAGAGACTAGTAATATGCATAACTGGGTTAAGGAAAGTCATTTTGGTGATAATTAATTCCCCCTTAATGTGAGGAATTTTTCAGCCACAAAAATTTTGGCGACAAATTGAAAAAAAGTGTTCCTTAGTTATTCCAGCATTAGTCAACTGAACGTTTATTAATGTCTCAATTAAATTCTATCGAAACCAGGGACCGAAAATAACTGTTATTTTTGAATTTTTGATCAAAAAAACAACCGCAAGGAAATGTCGGAGAACAGAAGCAAGTATACCATTTTGGTTGTCTTGGACCAAATTTTTATAAAATGGAATGCTTTTTAAAAACCTGATTTTTATTGTTTAGAAAAAAAAAAAAAAAATAAAAGTAATTTTTTGATTTTTACTTTTTCGAGCAGAAATAAAAGTTATTTTTTCGAGCAGTCCCTGATCGAAACGATATGTTTGATGTTCTATTGTTCTTCTAATATCTAAATCTGACCGTTTAAGGACGAATATGGCCTTCAGAGGGCAGCAAAACGTAACAAATAGAAAGAATAAAAGAGAGATTCCCTTTCAATTCCATCAAGTACACAACAAATGGTTTGTCTTGGTCAGTTTATTTTCAATGACTGGTAGTCCGTTTTTATTGTGAAATATAATAGAATCACATGCCGATGTATTATGAGAATTTGTTCAACTTTGAACCGAACTTTACCTTCAGTTTATGCTTCGAAAGTATGATTTCTCATAGGTAAGTGGAAACTTTTAATCAGTAATCCTCTCGAGAAAATTATTATAAAAACTGTTAAAAATTTCTGATTGTTTGCAATAGGTTAAATTAAAGGACGTGTTCTTCTCAATTAAGACAAGCACACTGTGCCCGTAGGTCGAATTGACCCATTGTACAACGTCCTTAAAGAGGGAAGGATAATAGAGTGGACAGGTTGAAATGAGGGTGTGTAAGAAAGGGGAGTTGTGTGCGATAAGTTTCTTAGATTCTCTACGTTGTCTAATGGTAATTGATGATTCTTTTTCATATATTTTGTGCGAAAGCTGACTTTCTTTACACTTCTGTTAATCTCTTAAACCAATATTTTCTTCTTATAGAAGCATGATGACTATCGTAGAGATAACTATGATTGGACAGTTAAGAATATCAAACTGTGAAGACATTTCTGTCCGGTAAGTTTAGTACCTCTGCAAAAATCATTTAAGGCCGGACAACTGGTATCAAATCCAAGTCAGCACAATCGACTACTAAGTTCACTCTGCTTATTTGAAAATCACCAAATTGACAAAGTAATGTGCATATTGGAAATAATAGGCTGCTGTGGTGTGAAACCTTGAAGATAAAACCGAAATATTTGTCGTCATCTCCAACTTATTAGCCTTTATCCTTTTCATTCGTGGAATATTTTACATAAGACTCTTAGCTTACTTGCCTCCCTCTTGATTAAAGTTGAAATTGATTGTTAAGCCTTTGTTCCAGTATCCTGTAAATGCAAAGAAACAAAAACAAAACTTCATATCTTTTCTTTACCAAATCAGGGAAATATATTCTGGAAATTCTAAAAATGGTGTCATCAGACCATCTTCGTTTCATTCTATAACACAAGCTATGTTGTACGAACCAGTGCCAACTAGTACTTTAACAAAGTTAACAACATTGTACCGCTTTCTCTTCTTTTTTATTCTGATAACTCTTCCAATAGCTTTATAGATAATCTATATAATCCATACATACACAATTGGTCCTTACAACCCTTCAGTTATAATTATAGCCTAGCATGTCGCACCGCTTATGTAACGTGCATTACTTTTGTAAATGAGTGGAAAGACCTACAATTTAAAGTCGATGCCAAACGACAGATTTTTGAGAAACTTTTCATGACAATTTCATTTACTCTCAGAATTTTCGCTAGAAACCTGCTGAGAAAAAGTACCCAAAGAAATATTTTTTATCCTCTTTTTTATAGATGTCTGACCTGGGGTTTGAACCTAGGCATCATTGCTAATAAGCTAACACACTGCCTCCTGGACTGCGGAGACATTAGTCTCCGGTCCTTATTTCAAAAGGTGCGAGGTGCGAGGAGATGCCTTTAGCACACCGAATGAATATTTCTTTTTCTAAAAGTTAATCAGCCGAACGTCAATGATATTTGGTTTCAACAAGGTGGAGCAACTTACCATACGGGCCCCTACTAAACGATTTGTTGCAATTTAATGCAACTTTTTTATCAAAAGTGCTTCAGTTCTCTGCCACCATCGTTCGTTTAATTTACCGTATTTGGATTCAAAAATTAAACTGATTGAATGGACATACAGAGGACAGAAATAGTCATTACAAGATTATAACCTAGTCTCTCCCTACCCATGTGGTGTGTGATAATTTTTTCCATTAGTGGATAAACAGAAAACCTTGAAAACCTTTTTATGGCAATTTTAAACTATTCTCAGAGTTTTCGTCTGAATACTGTTGATAAGATGTTGCCAAAAGAAATATTTCCGGGGTTTTAACCACGAGATCTCATCTAATAAGTCAACACCCTGCTCTGATCCCCTTTTTATAAATTCTATCTTTGAGTATCGCTTTATATTGAATTTAAGTTATGAAATATTGCTAAAAAAAAAAAAAGGAAAAAGCCAGTAGAATATTGTCATATTATTGCCTACAATTTGTTAAAAATTATAACAAATTTATCTTTAATCACCATTACAAATAATCGTATCCACAACTTCCGTAATACTTTAAGGTTCTTAAATTAAATTTTCATTTCTCATTCAATTATTTTATCGTAATCGTCAAAACAAAATATTGCAATTAATTAAGAGAGAGTAATAAAAAAGAGAAAGAGAGAGAAAGCATTATAGAGATAGAGAATTATTAGACAGTGGCATGCGATTAAAGAAAATTAATTTTAATTGGAAAGTCTTTCGTTTGAATTAAACCACATGGAAATTGTATTACGTAATCATTGAATTATATTGTATTAGATTAGCCGATTTTGTGTTATGAATGCGTTGTAATTACACAAATAAACTCGATTTATGATTTTACATTCAATAAATGCATACAAACAGTTGAACAAATATCCGACATATTTTTCAATATTTAAATGCATATGTTCACATTTACATACATATGTATATGTGTAGGTGGTTTGAGAGTTCAGACACATACACACAAAATGCCACCCATACGTACATGCGTACATATATTTGAATTTATCTTTCTACCTCAAAAACATTTAATCCTTTAGACCTTTTCAAATAACCACAGCTGTTGTAATATTAACACCGGTATTCTGAACAAAAAAACAAAAAGAATGTGTTTTGCAATAGTAGGGTGTATTGAAAAAAATGGTAAATTAAAAAGGATTTTTTTTCTTCAACATACTGTTACGTTTTTACCTTTTTAAAAACTTTTAAAATATGACTTGGTAGTTGACAAATAAAAAAAATAAATTTGTATTTAGTTTTAGGTAATTTCTTTATTTTTCGCACAATTCTGTGTGCCACTGTTCACAACTTGATGTAAACAACAACAATTTACTTTATTTGTTATTCTTCTTTACACACTTTTGCGTAAACACTAATAATTGTTCGGCAGATCCTTATAACGGAGATTTTCAAATTACGATTATTCTACACACAAGCAACGTGTCTTCACACAAGACAGACTGAATTATTACTGGCTCAATTGGCTCCTATGTCTTGCCTTTTAGTTATATGCCAACTAAAAACAGTCTTATGAATGATCTTAAAGTCGAATGTTCGCGGCTTCGCCTTCTCAAGATCTCCATAAATGTAAACATCGTTGTTTCATTGTTGTTTGTGCATTTTGTTTTACATTGTTGTTGCAATTTTTGTTTACTTGTTTATTCCCTTTTTAATACTAATGTTGTTGGTATATTTTGTTTACTTGTTTATCATGTAAACAAGTTTATTGTTTTTGTAGCTTTCGTTTATCATTTTAATGTTAAACGATGTAACACCATTTAAATTTTTCTAACAATACGTTATTTATACGTATTATTTTATACGTTGTCTCCTTGATTTTTATTTAATAGAACAGTAAAAATATTATAATTATGTGTGAATAATATGCTACACCCTAATATTTGTTTATGTTACTATAGTAATATTTCTGCACATAAATTACAACAATAGCAATAATTTCAAAATACAATCATTATGTCGTAAACTAAAATTGACCGCATGTCGAACTTATAATTTCAAGTGGCAGGAGAATATTTTACATACCACACCACAAATACCCAACAGTTCAAGAGATGACAATATACCCCTTATGGCACTAAACTTAACCACTTTTAGTCTAATTCCTTGACCAGTCATGTGGGCAATGATTCACAAAACAGTAGCATTTGTAATGAAGAGATAGAGATATTTTCCTAGGCGTTTAAGTTTTTAAAATCGACAAAATATCGTTTTTTTGCAGCGATACTTGATATTTAGTAGGCCTTTTAATTGTCGCAGAGGTTTCATCTATGGGCTACAATTTTCACAAATTTTTTCCCAGCATTCCTGTATCTCACCAATTCTAGTTGGAATATAATACTCCCGTATAGGAATTAAGTCTGACTCGTCTCTCTATACAAAAAAAAAAACTGTTGAAACAGCATTCTATTGGCAGCCAATGGACTTCTACAAAATTTGAGATTATTTGCTCACTGTCAATAGAGTTATTGTATCGCATTTCGTAAAAATACAGTTATCCCTTCAAATTTTGTAGATTATCCCTATGACTTCTTGTCAAAGCCTATTGAATTCCCTGTCCAACATCAAGTATGTGTCCAGATACGTACAGATTAGTGCTATACAGGGCTTAAAAATGTATTCTGATGATTTTTTTTCTTAACATGACCGAATTTAGTGTTTATATATGATACGGTTTCCAATCTGCACAAGTCTACTTGGAGCTTACAGTGCTCTGCAAAAGAACGCTTACTAACCTTAGCTCACTTCTGGATAGTGTGATGCATAACTTAAATCTCTTCCTAATGTAATTTAACAGAGATTTTACTGCCAGAATTTATTTAGTCAGCTCTCCCAGATAGTCTTATAATATTTTCAATGCAATACTATACTTTGTACATTTTATCCATGTTGAATTATGCACATCTTTTGATGGTGTAGACCTTCACTTCAAAAATACCTTAGAGTTTCCCTAAGCATTCGGAATATTTCATTCTGGGATCAAAATTACCCGCTCCTTTTCCCATATCTGATTTTGTCCCATTTATACAGGAGGAAATGGTCCCTTTTTATAAGAGAATGTAGCTTCCAGATTGTTGCATGCATTTAAAGTCTGGCATTTGCCAAAATCATAGAGTCTATTGGCTATATCCAGGGGATAGTCAGGAAACTGTCAGCTATTTGATTAATCAAGTCATGAAGTCCTTTAATGAATGTAACGTTAAACTTACTTTCGAGTAGGTTGGTAGGTCGGAGTTGATTGCTGCCTGTTGTGATGCTACATATAACCAGAGTCTCTGCTCTGACCGAATTCCACCAAACTCAACGCCAAAGTTTTCTGGTTTTCATTACCATGTGCTGCGCACTTGCTTTAGGACAAGTTTTCATTGCTCTTGAACTGTTAGTCTAAGAACTGTTAGTCTTTGTAGCTATTGCACTGCATTATTCGTGGATTATATAGCTAAGATTTTCTGTACAAGCCTTTGGCATATTATTACGGCATGTCTGACCTTTACTGTGATACTCTCTATATAATCCGATGTCAATTATTACGTGTTATTCCCAGATATTTTACCTACATTTTCTGTGATATTAACGCACCCAGATGTCCAATATTTTTCCATTTAAGAAGACATTGGGCCTGTCATCGTCATTTCTCCAACAGTAGTAAAGAGAAAGGTAACTAATTTCAACTACCAATTAACGATAATTTCGAATATATGTCTGCGGTATCTGTCCCCGATACTGTTGAATCGACAACGAATGTACACAAGCATGTACGAACAATAGTTTGTGTGATTATCTCTGTTGCAATTATAAACTTCTAACTCGTGCTACTACATGTTTTACCTTCTCCCCTTCTGAAATACCCTACATACATATATATATAAACTATGTATGTGTATGTATGTATAAATTATAGTGTTTACATAAGTCTATATAGGAAGACATTCATGTAGAAAAATAATTTGTACGCCTGATTAAGTATTTGTGAATAAAAATCATTGAATGTATGTTACTATTATTGTATTTAGATGAGTGCAGGTGTATATTTACGGGATATAAATTAATGCAAATTTACTATGTATGTATGTGTATGTGCATGTATGAATTTAAATCGTTTTAGTGTCTGTCTTTATTGATGTTTATTCATCATCAACACATTATCATCAACTTCAAAATGACAACCAACGTGTGTGTGTATATTATGCAATTATAATTTAAACATAATTTAGCTTTTGATACTTATAAACACTTATACATACATATGTATGCTTACACCCAGACATACAGGCATCTATAAAGTATGTGCTATGAATTAACTCTACTCACACAGTTACTAATACTGTGTACTATATATGTGAGTGTGCCTTTGTGTATATGTTTATATGGATTGTGTATTTAACATTTCAAATTAGCGTTGATTTAGTATTATAAGCATAATTATTTTCTATATAAACAACAACAAACAATTATGATGTTTTTGCAAATGTGTGTGTGTGTGTGCGAGTGTATAAATGTATCTATGATTGTAATTTTTTATTATTTTAAAGGGTGAAATACTAGTGGATTTTTTAACAAGTTGAATATAGAAACAAAACAAGAAAATTTGAAGGAGGCATTAAAGATAATAGGTCAATGCTATAATCTCATTACTCATATTACTCACAAGCACTCATGCAATTTTGAGTACGTATGAATCAACAGAATTGAAATTCAACTAATCTGATTCATTCGTACTCACTACAACATTGATTTGTAAGTATAAGTAGCAATGAGTTTGAATACAATGTTGACATCAAACTCACAACATTCGAAATATGTTTGATTCATACGCCTACTCATTCTGATTCATAAATTTAGAAAAATACTTATAATACTTTTAACTCATTCAAGTGACTCGAATCATTCATCAAAATTTACAGCCTTTGTTGTTGTTGCATATACAAACAAAGAAGTAATAAAAGACAAAGACAACAAGCAAAGCATACACACAATTTTCTTGTGAGTATACTAGTGTTCGTACGCGAATCATACTTACTTGGTGCTTCGTGTAAATATTAAGTAGAGACGAGTCGAAGTCAATAACATCATGCGTATTGTTAAGTATGAATACGACGAATACTTCCAATTTTGAGTATGAGTAGTATGAGTATGATATCGAAATAAGTATGAATGCGTATAAGTATCTGAAATTATAAGTATGACTCGATCCTACTCATCGTTTTGAATAGTTATTGTTGATCAGTTAGGATTAGGACCTAGCTTTGCATATCACTTACGTATGTATATTATGCGTGTTAATTTTATGCAAAAGTGTAAAAGTTTAAACTCGACTCCGAACCACAGATTTTTGACAAAATTTTCATGATAATTTTATTTACTCTCAGAGTTTTGGCAGAAATTTGTTCAGTAGCAGTTGCCGAAGAAATATTTATTTTTTTCATATATCGTTTTGATCGCCGTATCTGACCTGAGTTATCAATAAGTCAACTCTTTAGATTGTAGTACTATTATCGGAAGAAATTCTCTATCTTCTAATATTTCTGAACAATTTTAAATACATTTATTTCTAAACAATATTCGTTGTGTTACACCCTATATATGCTGTCAATATAATTTTGATTATTTAGCAATGAGTGTGATTATTTCGCTGTATTATATAAGTGACATGAAAGTACATCAAGCATTGACTAGTCACGTTTTCCAAGTCCATGGTTTATGTTTTAACATTGATAACTTAATTAACGCTTAAATTAAATTAACATTTTACACTATCACGTTTACGTTTACTTTAAAGTGTTTTTTTTTTTTGCAATAAAATTTCAATTTCCTATTAAATTCAATAGAAATTTAAAAATTAAAAACTTTATATTATATAACGTTTAACGCCACACAAAAATTGTCTTTTTTTAATTTTTTTGGTTTTAATGTAAGGGTTGGTATGAGAAATATTTTTGATTACGTAGTAATAAAAACGTTATTGCATTTAAGATTTAGTAAAATCAATAGAATACATTTTTGTTTAATTTAAATTAAAATTTATTTTAATAGAAAACCGAAATACAACCGCCAAAAAGGTCATACCCTTATGATGTTATCATGCAAAACATTACATATTGTAATTAGGATCGACAACAATTTCGAAATAAATTCATAGAGCTGTATTGGAAGATGTGTTTCACAAAAGTATTCATTTTAAAATTTTTACCATTTTCATAATTTTTTTATATAGAAAACAAAGAAAGGAATTAATTTAGGAAGGCATCGTTGCCAAGAAATAATTTCTGACCATATCTACATGTCTTGTAAAAATTGACACTACAAAATACGGCCAGTACGCAGAAAATTCTGCAAGGAAACATTATCGTCATAACATTGCACAATTCGATATCTGCATGTTAATCGGGATAACGAATACTTATGAAGAGAAATGATAACGAAATGAATTTCTCAACAGATCTTGGTTAGGTTAGGTTAGGTTAGGTTAGAATTAGTCCCGGTGGTCGAATTAATCCATTGTACAACATCCTAGCTTCTCACACCGCTTATGTTGTGTACGCTAATTTTATACATGAGTGGCGGGACTTACAGTTTAAAGTCGACTCCGAACGACATATTTTTTGAGAAGCATTTCATGGCAATTTTTACTCTCAGAGTTTTTGCCACAAATCTGCTGAGAGGAAGTCGCCGAAAAAATATTTTCATATTTTCGTTTTGATGTCAGACCTGGTATTCGAACTCGCGCCTTTCGTCTAATAAGCCAACACACTACCTACTAGACCTCGGCGACTTCATATTCGGCAAATAAAGCTGCTCGATAAGGTTATCGGTCTATTGTAGGTGTTGTTCTAAGAATTTTTATGAAAAGCAATATCACAACAAAAAAAAAAAAATTAACATACTTTCGATTAGCCATATGATGGATTTGAAAACAATTGCCGACTAATGAAACTTGTTTGCAATAATTGCTACACGAACAGTTTCGCTCGTTAATATCTTTATAGATCCCTTAGGATCTAATTTTATGATCTTGAAAAAATAAACGACTGTTGGAAATTTCTGCAAAGATGGCTAGTCTCTACAACATTCACATCATGCGGACACCAGGCTGTAAAGCAATATAAGGCAGGACATCAACCAAATGTGTTAATTTGGAAACTGATTTGATAATTGAAAGAATGTTGACTAGTAATAAAGTAATAGATTTAGTTATTGCGTATGAGAAGGTTCGGAGTATAACTACTCTAGCTTGTATCATAATGGCACAAAACTTAGTTTTAAGCTGTAAAAAACACACCAGATATCATTTTTCGATATATTTTTAAACATTTTATATTGGGGTACTAATGACAAGCAACTAGGTTTTAGGCCCTTTTACCACGACTTCTACATAAGCTGCTGAGGCGATGAAGTATGTCAGACAATTCTCCATCGCTTAAAATATCATCAAAATTTTTTATGTGTTTGAAAGATCCATAGCTGCCATAGATGTCCGCCAAGACTTTATATGGATATAGATGGAATGGATTATAATCGCTTTGTGGACCGCTTGTAGACGTGTCATAGTCCATCGTCTACTGAACAGGCTACTCGGATTTATCCAACACATTGTAATATACAATAGTCCTCTCGGTGGGACAATTAGGGCGATTGAAAAATTGCCAAATACGTTACTCGAACAGAACATCGATTTGTATGAAATAATATTGATATTTGCGAGTATTGTTGAATGCAACATTGGTCCATGTTGGCTTGGCAAAACAGACTCAATAACTCGCAATTCATTTAACAGATGTACACTGAACGCCATAAGTGAGTCAACACCCACTATAATTTTAAATTTTCTCTTGTAAAAGATATACTTGTTGTGCAAGAATAATTTTGGTTTTTGTTTTAACATTTTATAAACAAAAATTAACTTTTTATTGTTGGAAATTTTTTCGACTATTTTCACGCTATACTAAGAAAATGAATTATTTTATTGGTGTTTCTTCACTTTTGGTGCTCAGTGTATTTTCCGTTGTCAAATTTATAGGTCCCTATTGGAGGAAGTTGCCGTAGTTTAGCAGGCTTATTTGATGTAGGGCCACGGTTCAAAACCCAGCTCAGACATCTTCTACAAAACGAAAATGAAAAAAAACATTTCATTGACAACTCTAAGATCTCTAAGAGTAAATAAAATTGCCATGAAATGTTTCTTAAAAATCTGTCGTTCGTTGTCGAGTTTCAACTGTGGGTTATGTATAAAATTAATGCACACAGCAAAAGTGGTCGTAATCCTGACTGAAGGGTTCTGGTGACCAATAATGTTTCCTTGTATGTTTTCAACTGTTAAGATTCATAAGACCCTATTGGGGAACTTTATATAAAGCATACATAGTTAGTCATTACAACCCTTCAGTCAGGATTATTGACCCAGTTTCTCACACTACTTATGTTGTGTGTGTGTGTTAATTTTATACATAAGAGGCGGGAATTACAGTGTAAAGTCGACTCCGAACGACAGATTTTTTTGAGAAACTTTTCATGGCAATTTTATTTACTCTCAGAGTTTTTGCCAGAAATCTGCTGAGAAGAATCGGCCGAAAAAAACTTTTTGTATTTTATTTTAATGTCTGGCCTGGGACTCGAATCCACCACACTACCGACTAGACCACGGCGACTTCAGCAATGGAGAAAAGGCATTAGAAAATGCAAAAGGACCATTTCGGGTATCAAGTGGTTACGGGTTTAGGAATGGGCGGTTTTTTGTCTTGCCACAATAGGTCATACTAATCTACGTAGCAGTGGCAATTTAAACCATTAAGCAAATGCATACCATCATAACGTATTAAAAGAAAAGTTTTCAAGGAAGTCTTAACTGTCCACATATTATTTTTTGTTTTTCGATAGGAACGATTAAATGTTATCTGTAAAAGAGTTTATCTGTTATTATGAAATGTCTAATAGCAGTAAAGAATAATGTAAAATCATAAAATATTTCGTGCAACTTGGTATAAACATTTTATTTTATATGTGACAAGGATTTATAGCTTTTTGGATTTTAAGTAACGTTTTATAACAACATGACTCTATTCAAATAGTATACATATCATGTGTATTTTAATATTTTAAAAAACTATCTAAAATGCAATGTAAATGTGAATATTTGTTTGCCAATGTAAACATTGTTTATTTCGACCAGTTGTGTGAATAGAGATACGCTGTTCACAACGTTTTAATAATGTTAACAGCACTAGATTATGCGCACAACAAGTCTACACTATGTTAGAAAGAGTATTTCAAGTGTTATACTAACAGGAATTACTCTTAAATTGTTAACATTGTTAAGATTATACAGAGAAAGGCTCTTTCTATTTAGCAAATGTAGAGTTTTAGTAGTTTAATGCCAGTACTTTACATGCCCTAATATATGGCAACAGCAACATAAAGTGGATTGTAGATGTTAACACTCCACTCCCTATACATTTGAAATGCTAAAGTTTATCTATTAAATTACGAGAGTGTATTCACTAGATAAATGTGCAGAATGAGAATTTATCTCAATGGAATATTTTACTCTCAGTTATGGAGATAAAAGTAAGAGTAGGAGTAAATATCTAAGTAAAGTATAACTACCACTAACACAAGCGCATTATATAAAATATTTCATATGAAATAAATCGATTTTTACATATAAAAACAAACGCACAAATACACAACTTTCATGTTCAAGGATATTCCAAGTGGAAGAACGCAATCAACATTATCTCATCATTTGCTCTTTACAGAGTTCACAGTTAATATCACAGGAAACAACACAAGAACAACAAGTTGAAACATGAAAAATATTCGTTCCTTCCTTCTCTCTTTTCTTTTCTTCTCTTTGAATAGGGAACAAAAATGGGTGTATGTATGGAGGGCTGTATTGCGATTATAGAATTATGGAAACGTACATACACAAGCGTACGATATTGTTTCATTCATTGTATGAAAATAAAATGAAGGGTGCTGGCTGTTGTTCTTATAAACACTCGTACACATATTATGGATGTTTAGTAGAGAATGTTATCATTTATACATGCGTTTATCATTTTCCTTTATTATTTTTCTCTGTTTTTTTGTTTTTTTTTTTTTCTTCTGTCTTTTGTTTTGTACATTTGAAATAGAAGATGCAATTGCTGTTGCTGTTGTTGTTGTTGTTGTTGCTTCGTAAAGATTGTCATTTATTTGACAGTTGTGTAAATAATTGCATATGCATGTATGAATTTTATAACATAAATTTTAATCTCATCTATACATACCCAGTATCTATGTATGTAGATATGTATGTAACTTATTCGTATGTATGTATGCAAAGGAATACCAATGCATATATGCATACATACATAAATACCATCAAGTATAGTAGAAGTGTGTATAGTTTTTATTGTGGAAAACTTAAAAATTTTCATTTGAATTTAAGGTGTTTGATGTTCAACCTCATATACACAAACATTTTTATAAATACATATGCAAAAAAAAAAGTCTTTTTGTACTTGTATGTATCAGGGAATAAATGCATTTTATGCATATTTTAAACTTGAAATTTATTTGGGGAATGACAGTGGTAAGACATTAACTTGGAATTATGGTAAGGTTGATATCTAAGTGTAGAAGAAATTAAATTCTTTATAAAACATACGCAGACCTTTGGCATGAAATGTTTTGATTACGCTCCAGGATAAAAGTCCAGGATAAAAGAATATCGCTTTTCATTATAAATCTTCCTTGGCTTGAAGTCGTTTAGTGGGTACTGTGTTGGCTTATTACACGTAAAGCCAGGGTTCGAGCCCCTGGCCACACATCAAAGCAAAATACAAAAGTATTTCTGGCAAAAGCTCTGAGAGTAAAATCTTTTAGTCAGAAAGTAGATATTCACACTGTCATTGTCTCATCAATGCCCGTGCAAAAGGGTTAGATATTCTACATTGTAATTTTCATTGGAATTCCAATAATCAAGACAAGAAGGAGAATATCATTCTGTCACTGCTCAACAATGTCCATAAACTGGGAAAAGTTTCTGAATTGGAATTCCAGTAATTGAGACAAGAACGAAAATATCATTCTGTCACTGCTTAGCACTGTCTGTAAACTGGGATATGTTTCTGGAGAGCTTAGCCGACTTGCCACCTACATACATATGTAAAGTAGAGGGATATATTGTTTCATGTCAGCGTGATTGGTTATGGGATTAGATATGGCTTATGTAGTCATCGCGGACAAATAGGTGTGTTGACCTATAACACGAGGGGCCACGGTTCAAATCCCAGTTCAAACATCTTCAGCAAGCGAAATATGAAAAAATATTTCATCGGTGACTCCCTCTCAGCAGATTTCTGGCAAAAATTCGCAGAGTAAATAAAATTGCTTTGCAAAGTTTTTCAACAATCTGTCGTTCGGTGTGAACTTTTAACTCTAGGTACCACCAGTCATGTATAAAATTAACACACACAACATAATTGGTGTAAATAACTAGGTCGTAATCCTAGCTAAAGTATTCTAATAACCAATTATGTATGTATGTTCTCTAGAGCCATGGTGAAATGACTGTTATCCACTGTCAATATTCAGAAGTTTATGTTGAAAGATTTTGTCTGTGTTACAAAAAATCGGTATAAACCGCAGATCGTGTAGTGAAGCATGCTAGTGCCCGTAGATCTACAATATTGCTGTCATGGACAAATGCCTAGTATTTTATAAATTTTCACTTCAGAATGTTATTTTCATTGAAAGTCAAATAAAAGTATGCTACGAGAGGGGTACTATTTAATCAATTTCTATCGAAAGTTTGATTTCTTTTAAAACCTCTGATCTGTTATGACTTTGCTTACTCCGGCCTTAATAATTACTGCACAAAACCTATTACTTTGCTTCACTGTATGTCTACTGAAAATTAGTTGTTTTGTTTATGTGTTAGTGAGTGTATGTATGTATGTGTACCTGTATATGAATCACATGAAACTTATTTATTTGTCTTGTTTTATTCCTAATTCTTTTTTTTTTTTGGTTTTCTTTTTTCAATGGAAAAAAAACAAGTGTTTTTATGATTTTTCCAGGAGTTGAAATTAAATTTTGCAAGAAACAACAACAATTAGAATAACTAAAGATAAAGGTATGTATGTATACGAGTTTATGTGTATGAGTATGGGTAAATGCAAAGTAGATTATGCCAAATGAGTTCTCAAACTCAAATACTTTCATATAAATGTAGATATGAATGCAACACACATGCAACGTTTATTGTATGTGTAGGAAAATATTCCCAGTAAACATTTATGAACAGAGTTTATTTCCTATTCAAAGTAACAATTTCTCATTCTAACTTTTCTGTTAGAGTTTCTATACTTTCTGTTAGAGTTTCTATACTGTATGCAGGTTTTTTAATTTGAACGGATGTTATCATAAGCATTTTTGGTTTCAGTGTTAGTAACCATTTTCATTCAAAAATGTTTGCTGGGTATGCATAAACTTAATTTGAATACAACTCTATCTCTGTGTCGGTATGGTACGTGTGAGTGTATTTGAATTCAGACTAAACATCTGTCTGTGTTTGTATAGCCGGAAAAAATCTCTCTCACATCTGTACGCATTAAAAAACAATCGAAATTTCTTTTATGATTCTATTGCTGATGTTGTTGTTGTTTCTGTTGTTGCTGATGTTGTATTCAACATCATCAGGCTGCATGTTAAAGATTAAAGGAAAGATACTTGTTGAATATGCATTACTGCTGTTGCTGTTGCTATTTGCTGCTACTTCTGCAATTTGAATATATTTTGAGGCAATAAAGTAGATTTTTACTGCACTGTTGTTGTTGTTGTTGTTGTTGTTGTTTGTTGCTTCCTTTATTTCCCTTAGCCTTGTTGTTTTTCTTTTTTAATTGAAGATGCTGTTGTTGTTGTTTTAAGACAGTTTAACTAAATTATATTATGACTTTAAAATAGTTTTCAATTTAATATGAATGCTTTTATATTCGCAATAAATTTCCAAATACCCAATGAATTTTTCATTGTTGGTAGTTATGCATGGCAAATATAGACAAATACAAGGTATTTTACGTTTGAGATTATTCGTCAAATGCAAATTATTCAAACATGTTTGCAGTTTCACACAAATCGATTGGTTTGGTTACTTTTCGTCCAAATTTAGTCTTGACGGGAATTACAGTCCAGTACATCACTTATATTGTGTATGTGTATGACCAACAGTCGATTTCGAACGACAAATTTATTTGAGAAACTTTCCATGGCAATATTGTTACAAAAATGGAAATGGTGTTACATCGTTTAACATTAAAATGATAAACAAAAGCTACAAGATATAAACAATGGATTTGTTGATATAATCAACGATTTAACAAAAATATAGCAACAACAAGTAACAAGAAGCAACAACAATTACCAGAATAAATGTAAACAAAATACACAAACAACAATTATACAACGATGTTTACATTTACAGAGATTTCGAGAACGCTAAAGTCATTCTCCTTCAAGAGCATTCATCAGACTATTTAACCTGTGATATAAAAGTCAAGACAAAGCAAGCAACGGACTCAATCAAAATTCAGTCAGTCTTTTGTGAAGACGTGTTACGTGTGAAGAGAATAATTGTGATTTAAAGATCGGTCGAATATAGGCAGAACACAAGTTTATTTTTATTTATATTGCATAGCTCAGAAAGCTCATATCTTATTTATTTATTTATTAAAGAAATTGTCTAAATCCTGTACAAGAAGATGAAAATCTTCTATTTAAAGTACAGGAACGTATTACGTACATAATATTTAACATAATCTAGTAAATGAATAACTGAATAATAACAAAATAGAAAAAGGAAAATAAAAAAACAAGTTTGCAAGTATATACAGTAGCGAGCACATAAAATGCAACACTGTGCCATGTGATCTTTAATAAGATCTGTTTCAAAATAACGGTAACTAATTTATCTATTTTCTTTTGCTGTTAATTCTTTCAATTATAAGTTTTCAAAGTAACCACAGTTTATTCCAAATTCTGCTTTAAAAAGTTAAATATTTTTGAATTAGTGAAAAAAGGCCAAATTTTTAGCGAGCAAAAAAAATGCAACATAATAAAAAAAGATAGTTAAAGTAAGTTATTTATTTAATTATAATTGAAAATTTCTTAAATAAGTTATACAACATGTGTTTTGTAATAGAAGCAGCTCTCAGCTGACAGCAAAACTGCAATCATTAAAGCCTTAGAAGAAGGAAAATCCATGCGTGAAGTTGGACACCCCTTTGGTGTAAATCAATCAACCGTATGTCGGATTAAATCTCGATTTTCCTTGAGAAATAGTGTGGAAAGGAAACCAGGTAGTGGTAATCCTCGAAAAACTACCTCTCGCCAAGACCGCCAGATGATTGCACTGGTTAAAAAAGATCCACGAAAGACCGCAGTGGACGTTGCTAATTTCGCAAATGAGCAAATGGGAGTCTAGGCGTTCACACTGTTCGCCGTAGGTTGAAAGAGGCTAATTTGCATGCGAGACGACCCGCAAAGAAACCTCTCATCAGTGCAATCAATAAAAAGAAGCGCCTGGAATTTGTAAAACGTTACAAAGATTGGTCAAATGAACAATGGGCTAAAGTCTTGTGGAGCGATGAAAGCAAATGTAATTTGTTTGGCTCCGATGGGATAAATTTTGTTCGAAGACCGCCTGGACAGAGATATTCTCCAAGATATCAACTTCCAACTGTAAAACATGACGGTGGATCAATAATGGTGTGGGGTAAGGAACGATATGTTTAAAAAAAATTATTGACTTTACGTCACGTATTTACAGGTGCGTTTTCCCGTGATGGGGTAGGTCCCTTAACTCAAATCAAAGGAAAAATGGACGCCAAGAAGTACTGTGAAATCCTTGGAGAACACATGCTTCCTCATCTGCGGGAAAAAATGCCTCCTGGTAGCATATTCTAACAGGATAACGATCCAAAGCACTCAAGTTGCTTAGCTCGAAACTTTTTAAGCGACAATGATGTCAATGTTTTGGATTGGCCATCACAGTCTCCCGATCTAAACCCCATAGAAAATCTATGGGAACTATTAGATCGGGAAGTTAAAAGGAAACATCCGCCAAATGAGAGGCAATTAGAAGAAATTTTGAAAAGTGAATGGGAGAAAATATCTATTAACACATTAATAGCTTTAGTCGACTCTATGCCTTCTAGGTTGCAAGAAGTCAAAAAAAATAAGGGCTACGCCACTAAATATTAATTTTAAGTTTTTTTTTTTGTAAGAATTACTATTTAATTTAAATAAACACATTAAAATTTATGCTGTTGCATTTTTATTGCTCCCATGAAATTCGCACTCTTTTTAATAAATGACAAAATAATATATCATTAATTAAAAATATTTACATAATGTTATTGATAATAGGTATCGTATCTATAACTGTAGGGATTAATAACCCAAAGAAATATTTTGAACTGGTCACCATTTTTTTAAAATTATCGCACTTAAAGATAATTTTACCCAACGTTGCATTTTTTGTGCTCGCTAATGTATAAAGAAAATATCAACGAAACGAAATAATCAACGAAAATATTGAAGCAAACATTTCCTGAAGTTATTAGCGTTGGTGTTGCATTGCTGATGTTGAGGAAGAATATTCCAGAACGAATAGGGTGCAAATAAAACTGCCATTCGGAAAATTAGTATCGATGCCGAGGAACTATAATATTCATACTACGGGGTGACTTTACAAATTGTAGTCTGTCAAACAAATAACTCGGTACCCGTTTGTTCACAATTCGATACAAAAATAAAAGTAGATTATCAAAGCTCACTCCGTAAAAGCCCCTAGCTGCCTCTGAGATATGATCAATCTTTTCAAATTATAAACATATCTAACAATATTATTGAATAGAACGTTCAGATTACGTTTGCTGCTAGAATTGCAATTACTAAACAGCTCACGGCTTTACAGTAAGCAGGGAATCAGATAAGTTTTTGCAATTAAAATTTTAGTTTTCAAAGGTATATAAAGTTGCGTGGATCAAAGTGCGTATAACTTAATATATGTCTGCCCTATCAGTGAATTTATGTGATCATTCCACGTCAGATTGGAGTTAAAAATTATTCATAAATTCTTCGTAGCATGAATTATTTCAATTTTCTCACCATCCATCACTAAATCCCTAGAAATTATGGGTACAACACTTCTTCTATGCAAGAAAATACACTTAGATATACAGGAGTTCAAACAGAGATCATTAGCAGTTGCTCATAAGAAGATGCGTACAAGTTCTGCATTCAAACAATCAACGCTAGATGCAATATCATCCATCGGGCTATTATTTATTATTTAGGTTTTGCCAGAAATATACTGAGCGGAAGTCGACGATGAAATATTTTTTCACAAAAAATGCTGTTGAGGTGTATGTACTGGGTTCCGAATCATGGCCTCGCGTCTAACGAGTTAACGCACTACCTATTAGACTACGGCGACTCAAGAAAATTATGGTTCAAGTGGCGATACTTGGAACTACGCAATTTACAATAAAGAAACTTTTTTACGAACAGTTTTATTAACAAGTGAGTTAATAAGTTTACATTGGTTTCCAAATCAATCATTGGAAATTACAATCTTTTACAGAACGATATCGATAAGATTGCATCGCAGAGCTACAAACGGGGTAAAGTTTACACTTATACAGGGGCAACCTTTACTTTGGCTGCGAGCAATTGGGTGACCAATTCACCAGACGGGGTTAGGATTCAACTGCTTTCTCAAAAGCATTGCAAAATACATGAAGTTAAACTTAGTACTGAGGGCTAAATTAACCAAACGGGGGATGTTAATCTCGTCGATGTAAGAAAAATCATTGACAAACTCAAGCCATCTCATGGGTTCTAAACATATGTCCCAATTTATTCTGCCTTTTCAAATTTGTTGCATAATAATCTTAGCTATTACGTTCATAGGTGCCACTCACCCAACGGGGTCAATTAGCTTTGGTTACTTGAGACAAGACAGAACGTTTTGTGACTATAGAGAAATAGGGCGTTGGAGATGGCTTGAAGCAATTTGTTGTAATCTCGTATTCCAATGTAAATCCAAAGTTTTACTATTGATGGCGTTTGACAATTTCAAATTTGGGTGGCCAGCGTGAACACATTGGATTACAATCTTTTAACTGAAAGTCTGGGTAAAATCGAAATTTCCTTACAATATTATTAGAGCATTGGCCTTAATAAAATATTATTAAAATAAGCTGATGTCTAAAAAAAAGTCACAACAGACAGCTAAACAATGCAGTAAAAATCATCAGCCACTTTCCATTACAATTTATAGTTTTGCAACAATGAAAAAATTATAAATTTATTACACTTAAGCAGCAGAAGAAAAAAAAAGACAAGAGATTGTGAACTAGAGATACTATTTATAGCAAAATTGATGTATCAGTTGCACTTGCTACAGCTGCTATAAAACAAATAAAATACGTGATATATTAGCAAAGGACACTGCAACATGTAGCAACAAAAAAAAAATTTGAGGGAAAAAATGTACTGAAACAATCGTCGACTGCTATGACTTTGTGATAAGCGATCAGCAGTACATATAAGAAGCAGTAGCCGTAGTCAAGTAGTTAGAGTGTTGGCTTGTGAATTTAAATCTCATTTCGCGTTAAACGAAATCTGAGAAAAATATTATTTATAACGACTTCGTCTCAAAAAAATCATTTTTTCGGAGTTGACTTTTGAACACTAAATCCTGCTAGTCTTATATGATAACATGAATGGTATGATACCCTACGATCCTTCGAGATATGTGAGTGATAAAATTAGAACATTGAACATGGTTGGTGTGATAAGCTAGGTAGTAAGTAAATAAGTGTCTAAAGGCTTGGTAATGGCTGATTAAGTAAATAAATATTCACAGAAATTATTAAAATCAATGAAAATAATCATCAACTGGCCCTAAATAACTCAAATTTTTCTTAAGGCAAAAATTGATTTTAATCCGAATGTCGCATACCTCTTAAAAGCACATAAATAGCGCTTTTTGTGTAAGGCACCACTACTAATAAAAATCTTCCACTCTCTCTCTTTCTCTCACACGAAAAAGATGAGTCAAAAACGCATAATTTTCGTAGCACATGCCCAACGCATTTAACCACCATGTATCACCACACAACTCGGCCATGGATGTCTTTTAGTGTATAAACGTAAGTATGAATGCATTCATGAATGTATGAATGAAGGGATAATAACGCTAATATGCCACTAAAAACCGTGACAAACTATGGAATGCAATTGAAATAGTAAAAAAAAAATATTAAATTCTGTCATTTTTTTCATATAAAAACTGCACTAAAAATATGTTCCACTTGTTTTTACTTTGACTTTTAGAAGAAAATGGAAGAAAAAACAAAAAACAAAAAAACGCCATGAAATGACCATAAAAAATATTTTCCAGTTGTAACACTGAAGCATATCGGGAAAATTTATTAGTGCCTGCTTCAGTATATTTGTATGAATGAATTCTAACCATATTGAGTGCATTGAAAGTCTGTTGTTTGTGTATCTTTATTTTGGATGTTGCTGGATATGTGTGTGTGCTATAAAGCCGAGTTGTGGCATTTAGGCTTTATGTGTTAAGCCACCCTAAAGTGATAGTTTGTAACCGCATATAGGAGTTATAAAAAATCCGGGTACAAATATAACTGACAACAAAATTGTACTCCATCCTCTATGAAATGAAATGAAATAGTTTTACTACCAAAGAAAAAAAGGGGATGACAGTAGTGGAGAGAAAAATAGTAATAATAATGGGAACATAATATTTTTTTTTAAGTGAATATTTCGTCATTCCCAGGTCAGACATCAAAAGGAAAAATATTTCTTCGGCGACTTCCTCTCAGCAGATTTCTGGCAAAGACTCTGAGAGTAAAAATTGCCATGAAAAGCTTCTCAAAAATCTGTCGTTCGAAGTCGACTTTAAACTGTAGGTTCCGCCACTCATGTATAAAATTAACGCACACAACATAAGTGGTGCGATAAGCTAGGTCGTAATCGTGACTGAAGGGTTGTAATGGCCAATTATGTTATGTATGTATTTCGTCATAGAGCTTGTTAAAGGTACTGTAAAAAAAATTTTGAACTTAATGGGATATCTGGATATTGAAATCTGACATAAAGGGTGGGTGATAACAGCAACAAAGTAAAGCGCTATAATTTTTTTTTCTTTAACTTTATTATTCAAAAGCAAAAAATTTAGATTTGTTCGAATTTGCCATCTTTGGTACGAATTATGGCCTTCAAACTGCCGACAAAGCCATAACGGGCTGCACGAAGTGGCACTGCGGTATTTTGGCCCAATCCCGGAGAACCGCCGTCTTGAGATGATCGACAATTTGGTATTTTTTAGTGAAAATCTTAGTCTTCAAAATGGCCCAGGCGCAAAAGTCCAACGGAGTGAGATCCGGAGATTTTGGTGGCCATTGTGCGGCAGAAATGAAGCGAGAAACCTCTAATTAAACCATTCTGGGTTGATGCGTGCAAAGTGCGGAGGCGCTGAGTCCTGTTGGAAAGTCCGAAATGTTTGTCTGTCGAGGGCTTCAATAGTGTTTTTGAGACATTTTTCCGATAATATTTGGCATTTATTTTGACCCCACGGTCAACGAATACATGCGGGGAGCGGTCATCGGCGGTGCTTGAGTTCTGGTGGACAATGGCAGGTGTAAATTTTCAGCTGACCTCTTTGGCAAGTAAACTCGATCATTTTGTCTGTTCACAAACTGCTCAATTTGGAATGGCTTCTCATCGGAGAAAACCAAATTCGGTAGCTGGCTACTTTCGTGCAAGCGCAGTAACTCCTTGGCTCTTTCCAGTCTAACATTTTTTTGTCCATCGGTGAGCTCTTGCACTTTTTGGAACTTCAATGGCTTTAGCCCAAGTTCATTTTTAAATATGTGTGGCATCCGTTCTCGCGATATGTCCAGCTCACGAGCAATTTTTCACCCCTGCGGCGTGGTTTTGGAATCAAATCTGGCCTTCACTTTTCGGATCATTTCTGGTGTTGTTACCGTTTTTTTTCCTCCACTTCTTGGATGCAATACAACACTGCCAGTATCTCGGTAACAAGCAATGTTACGAGTTTATTCATGTTTAAGTGCTCGAGAGCTCTAACGATAGCCACCTGTGGTTTTCCAGAATTATGTATAAAGAAATCATACTATCACACTTGAATTCCATCACGAATAACTTTTTTTCTGAATGCAATAGATCAAAATGCTTTTGTAAGCTTGTAAATAATAAAATGAAATGTCATTGGAATAAATCTGTCAGCTGTCAGATGAGTGGTTTACAAACGATAACAACCTGAAGTTGGTTGCAATAGCATTCAAACAGCATCACAACCTAGCTTCTCAAACCACTTTTGCTGTGTGTATTCATTTTATACATGAGTGGCCGGACTTAGAGTTTGAAGTCGTCATCTAACGACAGATTTTTGAGAAACTGTTCATGCCAGTTTTATTTACTCTTGGAATTTTTGCCAGAAATCTGCCAAAAAGAAGTCGCCGAAGAAATATTTTTTCGTATTTTGTTTCGATGTCTGAGCTGCAGCTCGAACCTTGACTTTACGTCTAATAAGCCAACACACTACCTACTAGACTACGGCGACTTATACGTCGAATAAGTTATATTAAACGGTGAAGGGTAAGCGGGGCAATATCTAGTTTTGGTCGAATGAAAAAATCCAAGTCTATTGGGAAAGACAAAAATTAGAATTTACAATGCGTGCGTAAAATTTAAGTCAATAAGTATCTGATGGTTAGCCAACGCCACCAAATGGGAAGTTTAATCATGTTTAATTTCGCAGAAGGAAATGGAGATGTATTGGTATTGTGGCACGCAATACTCGAAGATCATGAAAGTCTTTGTTGCAGAAAGCTCGACTGGAATCCTAAAGGCTGGCGCTTCACATAGTAACGTTGGAAACGATTCACTCTAAATGACCTGAAACCAAACAAGGATATGTGGCCCATCTGCACAACATTAGTTTCAAATAAAAATTTTTGAAACCGGAAAAAAAGGAAAAAGCATATAGGTTAGTGTTGCAAAGACAGTTCTGTATCCTGTTTTTCCTCAATCCAATTTTTCTACTCTATATTTATACAAATATTCGCTTCCCATTCAATGTTCTGGAGCTCCTCTGCGGTGTGGCCAATCGTCCACGTTTAAAATTTAGTTTGTAATTTAAAAAATCGAATTTTTGGATGTTGAACTTTGCTTACCAAGATTGAAATTACTCCAGATTTTATCGATCATCACAGCTTTTATTGCTGCAATTGCCTCAACTTTTCGAAACAAAAAATAGGCCCTCTGGTATTATTTAAATCCCATCTGTATACTTGCACACACATGCGTTTCCGATGATTTTTAAAAGGTTAAAGCAATTTTTTGTTATAATTTTATCAATACAAACGAAGATGAAACAAAAACAAACGAATACATATTGTGCGTTATGGTTAAACATCGTTTTTTACGTTTTTTTTTGCTGCTAAAGTTGTTCTTTTAGCAGAAATATGTTGTCCAGATTTTTTTTTTTTTTTGTAACATAAAATCGTGTAAATGTGTGTGTGTTTGTGTCCAAGTTAGCATGTATTTGCGTTGCATGTCCCTTCGTATTGTAAACTGTGGTCTTTGCTCTTCTATTCCACACGTTTCTTTTCAGTTTTTTTATTTTTTTGTTGGTTAAAGTCTCTTGTTGCACTGTTGGTTTGTTGTCGTTGATGATTTTATTTGTACTCAATTCGTTGGTTAATTTTTCTTTTTTCCGTTTTTCCTTTTACAGATTTTTTTTTGCCGTTTCATTTATTGTTTTTGTTGTAGTCATATTTCTCGTTTTCTTTTTCTTTTGTTATTGTTGGTGTTGCTGTTGTTGTTGTTGATTTTATGGTGCCTTTTTTGTGTTTTGATACATTTGGGCCTGGGCACACAGGCAATTAGTGACAAATGTTTCCATATTTTTGCATTGAACATCAACGCACATACTCTAAAACATATACATACACACACACACAGTCATATTCATATATTTAAAAATGTATTTGTGTATGTGTATGTGTGTGTGTGTTCGTTGTATGGTCATTTACCGTACTATTGTTGTCAAACATTTGAAAGGACACATAAATTTTGTCATTGTTGTTATTGTTCGTTTCGGTTGTACTCTCTGTATCTCTCACTCACTACCACCTCTTTGCTTACTTTTGCTTAGTTTTTCTATAACAACACCCATATGAACACACATTCAAACATACATACACACGTTTACAATGTTCAATCAATGGTCGTCGGTCTAATGTTTTGCTTATGTATTGTTGTTCAGCCATACTCTTTGACTCTCTGACTGCTCGTATTTTGGATGTTCAATTCTCGGAATATGTGCAGTTGTACTGTGCTATGCTCTCCTTTGCTATGCTTTACTGTGCTCTGCTACATTGTGATGTTGGGTTGTGTTGTGTTGTGTTCTGTGTTGTGTTCTGTGTGTGTGTATGCTATTGCTACTGGGTTTTACTGGTTCATTTGGTTAAGTGTCAAATGTTCGGTTGTTATCATTTGTTGTTCAGTATGCGGTTAATTAGGAACAGGAACAGAAAAATGACAAAAACAAAAACAAATAAATGAACATTGAATGTACAAATGAAAGAAACTTGAATGGAAATTTATTATGAAAATTTAATTTTTCTCATTTAGCTGGTATTTGTTGATGTTTTGTTCCTTTTAATTTAAAAGTGATTTTATTTTAATTGCCTGGTAATTGTTGGAAATTCATTTAGACAATACAGGCACTGTAAATTTTAAATGGCAAACAACGAATAAATGGCAGTACGTATGAATGACAGAAATTTTGTGTGTGTTCGCAACTGTTTATTATTTTGTACGAAACAAAATTGTACAAGAGTATAGACAAATTAAGTAGCAGGATTTACATAGATTTTTATAGCACCATAGGAAGATATTTTCAAAACCTTAAAATATTTCCATATGGTCAGAATAAATAAGATTTAATTTGTCTTGAAAACTTTCTTATTACAGTCAAACACGGTTATAACGAACTCTGTGGGACCAGAAAAAATAGTTCGTTACAGGCATAGTTCGTAATAAACGGGGTGCTGTCATAGAAGCCAGTATAAAATACAAAGAATTTTTTTTTCATTTATCAAAAACAAAAAGTATTTTTTTTTTATTAAAAATCAAAAAATGTGTGTTAATCCTTCTTATCTAGCAGCTGATTAAAGATGCTGAGTTATAATTTAATGTTGCCATGTTAATTAAAAGTAAAGACTTTGCCACACTTCAAAGTTATTTCTGTGGGTTCGGAATAAAAAAAGGTAAAATGTTTGAAATGTAAATACTGGGACCATTTAAAGTAGTTCCTTTTAATCGAGAATTCATTATAAACGAGTTCGTAATAAACGAAGTTTTTTGTATGAAAATTGTTATTAAAACTTTGGGACTTGAAAATATGTACGAAATAATCAAGAATTCGTTATAACCGAGTTCGTTATAAACGAGTTTGACAGTATTAAGCTAGGACTTACATACGGCTTCTAGATCGAATTGGTTTATAATTTAATCAAGCCGCACTTAAGACTTTATTGTTTACAAAGTACTAGCGATTTCAATACGTTAACAAATCACCACATTTTTCTGTTGCACCTGATGTGATTGCATTTTTCAACACATTATATTTGAACGCTGTCTTCAAAATGATGCAAAATTTGGTGCCCAAACATGATGGTAAACTCGGTAAGGTTAAGCAAATAATATAAAGAATTTCATGAATATATTTTAATTAATATTATTTAGCAGCTAGTATGTTGGCTTATTAGCTAGTGCGGAGTCGACTTTAAACTGTAGGATGTATGCACACATACCAATTATTTTTGGAAAGCAGTAGCAGAATTTTCAGTTCCTCAACCCAGGAGCAAATAAATCAATCTATATCAACTCTGGAACAAAACTGTTGCTATTACATCAACCGTCATCCAACATGATACGTGATGAATAATACCATGTGCGAATATTATAAACTGGTTGACAGATACTGCCGTTCTGAACAAACTGTAGTTTTATTTCAACATTGTTTATCATTACAATCCCTCAGTCAAAATTACGACCTAACTTCTCACATCACTTATGTTGTGTGCGTTAAATTGATAAACGAGTGGCTGGAGCGACAATTTATTGTCAACACCGAACAGGCAGATTTTTGTGAAGTTTTATACGCAATTCTATTCACTTTTTCCTGAAATCTGCTGAGCGGAAGTCGCAGAAGTAATATTTTCTTTAATCGAGATGTTTTACCTGGGATTTGTGGCTTTACGTCTAATAATCTAAACACTACCAACTAGACTACCTCTACCATCTTTAAAATAGCTAGCATACGTACTCAGTGTGAATTATAACCTTTTCTCGCTGTGAGGACTTAAAAGCACGTAGGCTTTGGGCTAATCAGTTGGTACTGATTCCATTACCACCAGCAAAGTAGTCCCAGCTAAGCACAAAACTAAAAATGTATTCTATTAGCTATATCATCGTTTCCTTAGCTATATCATCGTTACAAAAGAGAATAGTCCTTTTAAGCCCAGGTATCCAGTTTATCCACAGCCCTAAATCCTTTAGCGCCTGCATGATCATTGTGGTGGCTGATAGCTTAGATTTGCCTCTAATAGAGCTTGAAGTTTTCAAAAGTTAAACCCTCAACATTTTGTTATACAGTATTCCCTCGATTTACTTCGTAGAATGTTGTCGAAACGGAGTAAATCGGATTTCAAATGACTTATAGTAACAGATGCATTTGTTTATAGTACATTTTAGAAAAAAAAAACTAAGATAATCCCATTCCCTGTCCTCTACATCACATGCACAACAAATTGGTTTCATACGCTTGTGCATCACATGGATCGGGAAGGCGATAATTAAATTTTTATTCTATCTATTGAAATTTTTTAAAAAGGAAATTTCCCTAATTTGGTTTACAAACAACAGAGGTGACGTAAATCGAATAACGACGTAAATCGAAGTTGAAGGGAACAAATTTTTGACGACTTTAATCGAAACAAAGAAAATCGATACGACGTAAATCGAGGGAATACTGTAATTAGTGACAAACTAAAAAGGTTCATAGAATCTGCACTGTCAACATCATATTGAATTTTGTATACGGATGAAACCACGGTCAACGGTCCAGCCAGTAGGCGACTGAAATCACAGCCTATTCCCAAACTAAGTACCCTAAATGTTCGTAAGTTCCAGATAGAATCCAATTTCATAGAAGTTGCATACTTACTAAATGTATTCCCAATTAGAATACATTGTATTAGAAATATATTCTTCTGAGCTGACAAATACGACGACATGTGACAAGCAAAACATCAAACAGCTTTGGACACCGCAACTAAAATCCAGTAGTAATCGTAAATTTCTTTACAATGAATGTTGATGCAGAAACAAAAACTGGCTTAACAAACCGACAGCATTATGATGATTGTAATCAGTATGCAGAAGCTCACTAATAAGCAGACAAACCAATTTCAAAATATAACAAAGTTTCAAAAAAAGCCACAGATATTTACACAATAAGTGCTGTAGGGTCATATGTCGTATATTCAAGTGCAACACAATCGGCTACAAGAATCTCTGGCACTTAGCTAACCAGGAAAACACGCTTAAGTAAAATAATAGCACAAGCAATAATACAATCAGGACTAAACCCGATAGTATTGCAATTTTAGGTATAAATTGGAATCTTTAAACTTGCGACTAACAGCAACAAACCATGTGAGAAGGTTGGGCATGTTTTGTTGAAGCCATATGCCTCAGAAAAGGGCAATAAAAAACGATGCCCATGATAGCAGTTTGAAACAAATAATTCCTTTAATTATGATTAATGAACGATTTATCAAATTTTATACACTAACATACGTACATAAAAATATTTCTCAAATCAAACCCACTTCTTTGTGAAGGATTTCTTAAAATAAATAGAAAAATGAAATTGAATTTTCCGCTCAATAACAATAAAACGAATTAATGTCAAAATAAGCACTTTTTCCTTTACACACACACACACACATACATACATAAATCTACTAACACATAGAAATATCAACAATTTCCCTTTCCAGATATGCATATGCATGACGGAGTAATGCCCACCCAATACAGTCGTAAATAAATAAATGGTTACACATGCTTAAATCAATATAATCTAATAAAAATTGTTGAATTTCGTAGAAATAACAGTTTGACATTTGATTAATGGAAATCAGACACAAAATAATATAAAAACAAAATATTTTCCACACAGAAATGTCACCAATAAAAACATTTTCTCTTCTCTCTCACACATATTCACTATGTTTCTCTTTCTCTCTGTGTCACATTTTGTTTCTCTCATACTTTCATAGACATGGCAATTGTATGCAGCTTTAGAAACAAAAATAAAATAAAAAAAAAATTAAAAACATATGGAATGATTTTTCGTAAAGCTTGTAAAAAAAATTGCAAAATATTTGAAAATCATATGAAAAATTGTTTTTTTGACTTGAGCGAAAAAGGAAAGAGTGAAAAAAAGTTGGAAATTTTATTCAGATTTGCATACTGCACTAGTTTAAGTGCGAGTAAGTGGAATAAGGCGCGCCAATATCTATTATTTCGATGTAATAGTTAACAAGGCAATATGAAAGAGCGGCCCTTTCTAAGTGGGTATTATTGGTTTGTTGTATTGTCTGAGACAGCAGAATGAAATAGTTTTGATGGTCAAAGACATTCCATAGAGAAGTGTTTGACTAAGAAAAATCCATAATTTGTGTAAGCAAAAATTTAATTTTTGCGTAGGAAGAAAAACCTAATGAAGTGGCATAAATGTTGTAAAATCAAAATGATGAAAATTTTTATGCATCTCAATAGCAACTGCATCTCCTTCATCAATCAAAAAAAAAAATTATTTAGATTGCATATGTAAGGAGAGTCTAGTGGGTAGTGTGTTGGCTTATTAGACGAAAGGCCCGGGTTCGTATCCCAGGTCAGACACGAAAACGAAAAATATTTCTTCGGTGACTGCCTCTCAGCAGATTTCTGGCAAAGACTCTGAGAGTAAAAATTGCCATGAAAAGCATCTCGAAAAATCTGTCGTTCGGAGTCGATTTTAGACTATAGGTCCCGCCACTCATGTATAAAATTAACGCACACAACATAAGTGGTGTGAGAATGGTTGTAATGGCCAATTATGTATGTATGTATGTAAGGAGTGCGCATAAAAAAAAACTGGACTTACACTTTTCGTTATAGAAATAAAACTAAGTGGCGGACTTTTTTCGTCTTAAATTTCAATTAAAGTAAATAATATTTGAGTTCTTTTGTGTATAAAATTTTTTTCTGATAAAGGTCTCAGAACATCCAACTTTTTGAGCCACTTTTCTTCCAAACATGTTAGGGTGTTTTCGAAAAATACGTATTATTTTACTTGCTTTGTTTTGGTCGGGAAATCCTTTTTTTCTTCCACTTCCACGCTTTCTCTCAATACTCAAAGACTCCTTATTATTGTTTTATTCTTTCTTTAGAAACTGTTTTTTGGTTAACACCTGCTAGCCTAGCCTGCGTTTTTTGTAAGTGGCGCTGTTTTTCATTGAAAATTTCAATTATTTTTTTACGATCTTCTTGTTGGGTGGCTATTTTCAAAAAACTATTTTTGCTATTGCAATGACATTTAGCACGTGGATTTTGAAACAGATGAATAACAAAAACAATGTAATGGTATTCAATTTTTTCAATTATGATAAAAGTTATAAGCTAAAAAGTAGACCCATTTTTTTTTGTGCGCACTCCTTAGTTTTTGGGGGATATGAGCCATTTAAAATAGTCTAGGCAGTATTGCGAATTCGCATCTCACCCTATTTCAAGTTTACAATATAAAAAAAATTAAGTTAACTCTGGCCTCTGCCTTTTTACAGAAATTTATAGTAACAAGGACGCTTTCTTATATGAACTTAGCAAACAAACAAAAATTCCACCGACTTTTAGTTTTAGTTTTTAGTAAATAAATTTTATATATTTTCGGAAGACTTTTATTGGCATATGAACAATTTTATATGATTTGAATTGTATGAGCGTAATAGGTAGTATGTTGGCTTATTTCACTTGAGGCCACGGTTCAAGCTTCAGGTCAAACATCTCCAACAACACGTTATATGAAAAATATTTCTTCGCAATTTTTCCTCAGCCAGATATCTGGTAAAAATTTTGAAATTAGAAATAAAATTGCCATGAAAAGTTTCTCAAAAATCAGTCGTTCGGAGTCGACTTTAAACTGTAGGTCCGCCACTCATATACATACAAACAACATAACTGGTGGGAGAAGCTATATCGGCATCTTGACTGAAGGTTTGTAATGACCAATTATGTATGTTTGTATATATAAACCAGTTTTGATGAAATTCTGATGTTTTCTTAAGCAATTTTATATTCAATTAAGTCTAGTAATTACTGTGTTTACTTGATAGAATTCAAACTCCAGCTTAAATTTCTTCAGCAAATCGAATTATAACAAAAAAAAAAAAAATCTTTCGGCTTCTTCCTCTGAGCAGTCTGCTGGGAAAAAAAACTTCGTAAAAGAAATTGCTAAAAATATCTCAAACCAACACACAATATGGGTTGTAATCCAAATAAAGTTCAGTGAAAACTATCGGGAAACGAACACCACTCTTCTTTTGTATACATACATACATAACATAACATAATTGGCCTTTAAAACCCTTCAGTTAGGATTACGACCTAGCTTCTCACACCACTTATGTTGTGTGCGTTAATTTTATACATGAGTGGCGGGACCTACAGTTTTAAGTCGACTCCGAACGACAGATTTTTGAGAACCTTTTCATGTCAATTTTTTACTCTCAGAGTCTTTGCCAGAAATCTGCTTACTTTTAACGCTTATTAAACAAGGAACAGAGGTATGGCTTTAACCAATATTATGGTTAAAGTAGGTAGTGTGTAGTAGGTAGTGTGTTGGCTTATTAGACGAAAGGCCCGGGTTCGTATCCCAGGTCAGACATCAAAACGAAAAATATTTCTTCGGCGACTTCCTCTCAGCAGATTTCTGGACTCTGAGAGTAAAAATTGCCATGAAAAGCATCTCGAAAAATCTGTCGTTCGGAGTCGACTTTAAAAACTGTAGGTCCCTCCACTCATGTATAAAATTAACGCACACAACATAAGTGGTGTGAGAAGCTAGGTCGTAATCCTGACTGAAGGGTTGTAATGGCCAATTATGTTATGTATGTAATACAAAATTATGCTTCTTGGATACAAAAAGAAAGAAGGATTTATAAAAGGTTCAATATAGTACAGAAATTCGCTTTCTTTTAAAATGTATCCTAAAGTCGCCTTCAACCAAAGAAACTTTAATTTTTTTTTTTTTTTTCCTATTTTGATCCTGCTTTTATTCCCTGTTGTAACAGCTGTGCAGTATAAACAAATTTTTGGTGTTACAAATAATATTTGAAAATATTGTTACAACAAAAAAAAAAAATACGTTTTCCTATTCTAAAAATCATAGAAATGCTATACAAAGGAAATAAAATCCATGGGAAAAATAAAATAAATATTTATTGCATTGATATTCCGTTTATGTGCTTCATGTGCATTTAAATTTATAGGAAAGAACCAATACATGGAGTAAATCATTTGCAGGTATTTTACGAGAAACATTTATAAATAAAAGGGCCTTAATATGAATTATACAAGGTACACCAATGCTAAAATCTAACATTTAGAAAAAAGATTGTCGCCGTAATCTTTGATGCTTCCAAGTGTTTACTCCTGAAATGCAGTAGTGACTCGGAAGTACCAAAAATGTATTCCGATGCTTTTCATCGCCGAATTTACATGTTGGGTTCGAATCGATCCTCATTCTGAACAAGTGTACTTTGAATTTACCGGTGCCATAGATTACTAACTTCAGTTATTTCTAGATAGGTTAATGCATAAATCAAATATTTTCCCATTGTAATGTAGAAAAATTAAACAGCAAAATTATTTGTTTACTTGGAGCCAAGGGCACTTTGAAGAGCACAGTTTGGCTGGATTTTATTAATTAAATTCTTGAGGGAAAATGTCCCTTCTTTTGTACTAAAATTTTGGCTGATTTGACAATTCCAAATCAACGCCTTACTTCTAATACAATTTTAGTTCAGCTTAATACTAGAACACATGTTTGTATGTACAATCAATACTTAATACATATATTAAAGTGGGACAAGTGGCTGTCATACGACACGCGCCCGATGTCAATAATAACTCCCACGGTTAAGTATGAAGAGAGACACACACGATCACCAGCTATGCAATACAACAACAACACACATAGTGGATATTATATGCATATCAATACTGCCGGCGACCACTCAACAAAGTGTCAAATGATCGTCGCGTGTGCGCTTTACTATTGTGGCGTTCTACGCTGCAGCGACAGTTAGCAACATTGAGTCAAGTGGTCGCTGCTCATATTCAATTCGATATTCTTTTGTTTATGCACATGAAATGTTGCGTTGATATTGACAACTATAAAATCATGCTACAATAATACAATGTTATTTGCCTTAAATACGCTTGACCTGCAAAAAATCTTTGTCGCTCCTTATCCTACCTTTCATTGAGTATAGATTTCCAAATATCTGCCCCTACAGATAGTTTGTCGATCTTCAGAGACATGTGAATTCCCAATTCCCACATGACATGGGACCCAGCAGAGTGCAATCTCATTTTTCTAATGTAATCGATGCAGCTTTCCCAATCAATTCCATATTATAGGAAGCCTATTATAGGAGTCTTATATGACTCCTAAGCAATTTCATAGTTTTTCGCTTGGAAAGTTCGAAATATTTTCTTCTAGGCTTAAAATTTCACACTCAAATTTCTTCGTGAACTATTTTTATACTAACAAAATTGTTTTGCTTGTTTTAAATGATTATGTGGGTATTAATTTACTTCAGTCATTTTTAATAACAGGTTCTACTGTTTCTATTCAGATCGCAGTTAAGGAGCTAACTGCCAGCTACTCGGTTTATTAAGTTTTTAAATCACTTATAATAAATTTTAAATAGGAGGTGTGATCCATTTTTCTAACCCTAGTCTACCAAAGCTCTGGCTTGCACTACATGTGCAGCGTCTATAAATCTGACTGAGCTACCAGGATTCTCCGAGGATAGGTTTTTATTCTTCATGTTATACGGAAGTCGCCGTGGTCTAGTAGGTAGTGTGTTGGCTTATTAGAAGTAAAGCCAGCGTTCGAGTCCCAGGCCAGACATCAAAATAACTTACAAAAAAAAGTATTTTATCGGCGATTTCTTCTCAACAGAATTCTACCAAAAACTCTGAGAGTAAATAAAATTGCCACGAAAAGTTTGTCAAAAATCTGTCGTTCGGAGTCGACTTTAAACTGTAGGTCCCGCCACTTATGTATAAAATTAAGACACACAACATAAGTAGTGTGAGAAACTAGGTCAATAATCCTGACTGAAGGGTTGTAATGACCAATTATGTATGTTTGTCACACTAACAACTACTAGTCTCTGTATCATGTCCCCCTACATGTATTTGGGCTATTTTCCGATTAGTTCTGTCTGGCCAGATAATGACATCATAGATTACTACTGGTCGGGCCATCACGGCAGACTTATTCTTGCTTATATCTCCAGGATTTCCAAGCAAGCCTTCTGCATATCATTATGGCAATCTGTCTATAGGACATCGAGTGATACTTCTCGATATTTTGCTTTTGTTTTTGGTGGTTTTATCTGATCTAGAAGTCGAATATATTTCCATCTTGAAGATCTTCTACTAAAAAAATTCATATTTTATTGATCTTCTTAAGGGCCATCATCTACAAGGCCACTGCAGATAAAAAGTACAAACTCTTGTGTTAAAATACTAAACGAGATATAAAAGTGTACCTCTAAAGGAATCACTTTAAAAATAAAGACAAAACAAAAATCATAACAATTGATTGAAATTGCATTGAGGCTGATTGAATATGAAAAAACAATGTTTGTAGCCAGCCATTGTGAGTGTAGGCAATTGAAAATAGCTGCCATAAATTGTATTACAAGGTTTTCAGAAGAAAATAAGAAAAATGTGCTGCGATACAAAAGATTAATAAATATTTCTAGTTTTAAAAATCTATTACACAAATATTTTAGTGTCTTATAAATTGTTAACACGAAATTCTTTTAAAACTTTTAACAGAAGACAAAAAATTATTGTAATAACAAAAGTAGAAAGAGGCATAAAAAAATAAAATGCACGTATCTGGAGAGACTAAGGGGTAAGCTAAAGGTAGACGTCCTCTAACCTAACCCAAGGTACAGGCTGTAGACTGCGAGTATCATGTTGTTCTGTTGCAATACTTGAACCAATACGGTCTTTGTTATGAACTTAGTGGTCGTATATGTATTATTAAAAATAAATTCTGAAAAATTCTTTACATTGTGTAGTTATAATTTTCTTAATGGTCTAGTAGGTAGTTTTTTTGATTTACTAGACGAGAACCCCGTACAAAAAATAGCATTTTCTTGACCAATTCTCAGCAGTCTTCTGGCAAAAGTACTGAGAGTAAGTGCCATGAAAAGCTGTCGTTCGGAGTTAAGCTGTAGGTCCCGCCTTACATAAATAAAATTAACACACACATCGTGAGAGAAGGCGGCATTAAGCAAAATAAATAAAATCAATCAAAACCTACAGTTTATAACTGTTCTTATCAATGCCTTTACGCATTTGGAAGTTTTTAGAGAAAGTCGCCATTGCCCATTATCAATTAGTTTACACTAAGTATTCAGAGGGGACTATTACTGGAGCCACATAGAAACAGCGCCATCTACACGCATAATCCTTCAGTCAGGATTTATGACCTTGGTTTGTCACACCATTTATGTTGTGTGTGCAAATTTTATACACGAGTGGCGAGACCTACTCCGAATCAACAGATTTTTGAGAAACGTTTTATGGCAATTTTATTTACTCCCAGAGCGTTTACCAGAAATCTACAGAGAGGTAGTCGCCGAAGAAGTATCTTTTCACATTTCGTTTTGCTGAAGAGTTTGAATCAAGCCCTCACGAGCCGTAATAAGGGACTTCATCACCTCGTCAATCATACATACATACATAATTGGCCATTACAACCCTTCAGTCAGGATTACGACCTAGCCTCTCACACCACTTATGTTGTGTGCGTTAATTTTATACATGAGCGGCGGGACCTACAGTTTAAAGTCGACTCCGAACGACAGATTTTTGAGAAGCTTTTCATGACAATTTTTACTCTCAGAGTCTTTGCCAGAAATCTGCTGAGAGGAAGTCGCCGAAGAAATATTTTTCGTTTGATGTCTGACCTCGTCAATCATATACAAATTAAAAACCACTTCCATTTCTGGTTTTCGATTTAGAACTCTAAATATGAACCTCCATCTGTATTATTTCCTTATGAAGGGAGATTCCTTTGCTCTAGAAGGTGACTCTATTGTAGAAGAAAGAGGAATGTGGTCCCATTTTTCATATTGAATCTTTGTCTACAGTATAAATCAATTGCCATATGGTATCCAATCTACTGAGCAATTTATTCTCAGCCACAAAATTGTATTTCCAGCTATCTATGTCTCTTCTGTTATGCATGGAAATCACCAGAACTATCATATTAGTATGGCGTAAATAGGTGGGGATATCAAAACGTTGTGTTTTATTTCCCGATTTATAACCTTCTCTATACAATAAAATCGACTATGTTTATAGGAAATATAATTCCGACCAGTTAAAAAAGTATTTTTAAAATTAAAACTTTTGTAAAAATATTAAAACAATTAAAACAGCAGATAATAATTTCTGTACACACCTCGTACAATTTTTTCTATTTTCCGTATTTACATCTAAATTTGCAAATTTGCAAACTAAAATATTGTTACGAAAATAGAAACGGTGTAACATTGTTTAACTATTAAAATGACAAAAGAAAAGCTGTATAAAAACTAATAACCATGAGTATGCAAAAAAGGGGATAGGCAAGTAAGCCAGAATGCAACAACAAAGAATGTAAATAAAATACACAATTAACAAAAAAACTATGAAAATTCTGAAGAGGGGGAAGCTACGAACATTACCTTAAGAACATTCATCAGACAGTTTACGTGGGTATATAAAAATCCAACAAGTAGTAAGAATTCAGTCAGTCTTGTGTAAAGACGCGTTGCTTGTAGAAGAGAACAGTGGTTTGAGAGAACGTGGTTTGAAGATCTCCGCTAGTATAGCACAAGTGTAGTCGTTTACGCAAAGAGTGTACTTAAAGAAGAATAACGAAAGATCAAATTATTATTGAATATATCAAGTTGGACACAGTGGCATACAAAAATTGTGCGAACAATAAAGAATTTAATTGAAACTAAACAAAAATTTGTTTTCATTTTATTTGCAATCAATGACCGCATATTTTAAACGTTTTTAAAAACCTAAAAACGTGACAATATGTTTGTACTTAATTTATACTACTCCTGTGTAGGTAACTACATTCCCACCAGTGCCCACTTCATCATCTATTAATTTTCAACAGATATTAATCGACTAATACAGTTTTAATGGATTTAAGCGAAATATTTACAACGTTTAACGGTCTTATAAAAAACAAAAAAAAAAAAATTGTTGTAAATACGATATAAAAAGTGTTTTTAATTGAAAATGTCAAGTCATTAAATTTTAACACTTAAAAACTTTAACAATAAAAACGATAATTCGTGCAGAATGGAGAAACGACAGAGAAAAACAACAAACAATTAATACAACAACAAACAAACAACAATAATTAAAATAATGAATACAACCCTTAAGTTGGATTATTTTTTTTTCTTCTTCTTCTAAAATTGAAAATGTTCAACAACAATAACGACAACAATAACGAGAATAGCAATAATAAACCACTAACATTGAATGTAAATGTATCCGCAAAATGATTTCACCACTAATAAAATAAAATTTTCTAAAAATAATGAAAAACAGAAAAGAAAAAAGAAAATTGGAAAAAAGAAAAATTCTCAAATAAAATAATATTTTGTCACATACACAGAGGAGACGAAGGGAAGGAAATGAACGTACGAAGGGATATCCGATTTTAATTAGTGTTTGTAATCGAATAAATAGAATAGACAGACATATAAACAGACAGACAGAGCAACAAACATACATAGATCGAAAGACAGACAGACAGACAGCCACTACAGACAATAATGATGATGATACAACATAATGTGGCATCATTTATAATTTAGTGCTGTTGTAAGTTACAAACATTCAAATGAACAATAACTGTTGAAGGGGGTGAAGTAATAGACAGAGTGCCAGGATATATAAGAGGGGGTGACTACGATTATATCGAACAATAATAAGCAGAGCATTAGTGGAAAGGAAATATTTGATCATTTGGTTAAAATTTAATGATTGTTTGGTTGATTTTATGACTTTTCTGCAAAAAAAAATGAAAACGAATCTAAAAAAGGCAATTTGAGCTATAAAAACAGATACCCACCATCCTTTAATTAAACATGTTCGAAATTAATAAATATAATGCTGAATACAGTGAAGGGCAATAAAATACCAAATATTATATACACATATCAAGAAGATTATCTACCACCTTTTCCTCTTTGGACATGTTTACCCCAGTGTTCATAATTTGACTATTACAACCCTTCAGTAAGTATTACGACCTAGCTTCTCACACCACCCATAAGTAAAGTGACCCATAGTTTAAAGTCGACTCCAAACGATAAATTTATGTGAAATTTTTCATGGGAATTTTATTTACTCTCAGAGTTTTTACCAGAAATCTGGTGTCAGGAAGTAGCCGAAGAAATATGTTCTCATATTTCTTTTTTTTCGAGACGTCTGGGCTTTGAACTATGGCCTAACGGTCTAATAAGCGAACATACTAGACTATGGTGACTTCACAATTCCCAGTATTCACTTTGTTTTATATTATTTTCAATAATTACTAATCTCATGTATGCATTCAATCGAATTCATTGTAACACCAACTTATTTAAATTTATTGGTCTAATTACCTTCAATGTCCACAAGTCTAGCCACTCATATGAGGCTACATTTCAAACGGTACTTCATCTTGTCTAGAGAAACTTTGCATTCTGGAACAATCTTAAACTTGGTGTACATATTTTCTGATAGCTTTACTCTCTTTATCCCTAAACATAATACATAAAGGTAATCTTTATCTTTATTGAAGTCGCCGCGGTCTAGTAGGTAGTGAGCGGGCTTATTAGACATAAAGCCAGGGTTCGAGTCCCAGACGAGACATCAAAACAAAATACAAAAAGTATTTTTGCGGCGATTTCTTCTTAGCAGATTTCTGGCAAAAACTCTGAGAGTAAGTAAAAAATTGCCATGCAAAGTTTCTCAAAAATCTATCGTTCGGAGTCGACTTTAAACTATAGGTCCCGCCACTTATATATAAAATTAACACACACACAACATAAGTAGTGTGAGAAACTGGGTCAATAATCCTGACTGAAGGGTTGTAATGACCAATTATGTATGTATGTACCAGAGATCAGCAATGAGTATTCGAAACGATGAGTAGATTCAAGTCATACTTATAATTTCTGATACTTAAACGCATTCATACTTATTTTAATATGATACTCATACTACTCTTAATCAAAGTTAGAAGTACTCGTCGTATTCATACTTAATAATACGCATGATGTTATTGGCTTCGACTCACCTCTACTTAACATTTACAGAAAGCACAAAATAAGTATGATTCGCGTACGAATACTACTATACTCACAAGAAGATTGTGTGTATGCTTTGCTTGTTGGCTTTGTGTTTGTATATGTAACAACAACAAAGACTGTAAATGAATGATTCGAGCCACTCGAATGATTTATAAGTATTTTTCTAAATTTATGAATCAGAATGAGTAGGCGTATAAATCAAACATATTTCGAATGTAATGAGTTTGAAGTCAACGTTGTACTCATACTCATTGCCTATACTTATACTTATAATCAATGTTGTAGCGAGTACGAATGAATCAGAGTAGTTGAATTTCAATTCTGTTGATTTATTCATACTTAAAATTGCGTTAGTGCTTATGAGTAGCGGAAAAACGATTCATTGCTGATCTCTAGTATAAACATATTTTTTGAGCATCTTACGATAGCTTTACTTTCTTTATGTCTCAGCATGAGACTCTTATACCGAATTTATATTACGGTAATCTTTATATTTCTTTACTTTTAGTAATCGGGTAGTTCACCACTCTCTGTATGAATTCAAGTGTTCTGGAAGGATTCTAAAGCCTTAGATGATGGAATTTAGGTGGAAATAACAATGATATTAAAAAGAAAGTTCGTGGTTATTATTGTGATGAATATTTAGTAGTAAGTAACTGAGACTACACAGTCTATTATTCGACCCTCAAGGTATTCCCTGGGGTTTCATCAGGATACTGCTCGGTGTCAAATTACTATACAGCATCTGGTATGTACTCAAGTGTTTTCTTCGGCAATATATTAATATCTCATAGGTTCAAAGAATGTACTGCAATGATTCGCTCTCATCGTCAGAGAACCTACATGTCGGACTCGAGACAATCACCATTCTGAATAAATTTACTCTGCCCTGTTACATACATAATAGGTCATTACAACCCTTCAAAACTACGGCCTAACTTCCAATACTATTTACAATACTTTACATGTTGAGTGTGTTAATTTCAGACATGAGTGGCAGCAGCTACACTGTAAAGTCATCTTTGAACAACAAATTCTTTTGAGAAACTTTTTGTGGCAATTTTAAATATTTTGTCGTCTTTCGTTTTGAAGTTTGGTTTGGAATTTGAACTGTGGCTTCAAATTTAATAGGTCCATACACTGTCAACTAAACTACGGCGACAACCCTGTTAAGGACCTCAATTTATTCCTTTGTAACCTGAAGCGTAACTCTGATCTCAAGCTAAATTAATTTCCCGACCAAATGTTTGTTTGCCTCATACCCATTTGATTTGTGCCTCTTTTTAACTTCTCTTTCATTGAGTATCCATTGAAAAATAATCGCTACCACGTTACGGAAGAGTTTTGGGAGTCTAGCTGTAGTCCTGATATTTAGTTCGTAATCTAAGAAGCCATAAAGCTTAACAGCACTGGAAGCATTAATGCATCATTTTGTCGTTAACTTATTGTTATTTTGCAATTATAGGTAGAAGTACTCGAAGTGTTATTGGAACATAAGTGTCCACTTTCTAGAAATTTTTACCGCACTGAAAATGTTATTGTTTGTCATCACTTTTGTCCAACACTGTACACTGAATACACAACAAGTGACATGTGTTTGAAAACAAAATCTCCAATTCAAGTATATAAATTGCTATCCTTTTCTATTGTTTGATTTTATTACATATTATGTGTGCATACTAGTGTGCGTATTTGTCCTTTTTTGGTACGTTTTTAGTTTTTAATTCAATTTATTTTTATTTCCGTTTATGTCCTGTTCTATTTACTATACATCGTATTGTATTTGTTTAAAATTTAATGAATTGTAATTGGTGTTGTTGGAGTTGCAAGTGTATTTTGTAGGATATTTAAACGAAATACGAAATTGATTTCATGGTGGGCTATTTAGAGATGATGGCAAATTATTTATGCCATCTGTTCAAAATAAGCCATAAATTTTTAGCTATACAGTATTCCCACGATTTACGTTGTAGAATGTTCCGGAAAAAGGCGACATAAATCGAAACGACGTAAATTGAATTTCAAAGAACTCATACTATCAGATGCACTTTTCATGGCATTTTATTTACTCTCAGAGCTAGCCAGAAAGCTGCTGTGAAGAAACCGCCAAAGTAATACTTTTTTGTATTTTATTTTGATGTCTGGCCTGGGACTCGACCACTGGTTTTAGGTTTAATAAGCCAGCACACTACCTACTGTTTTGTTTATAAACAAAAGAGGCGACGTAAATCGAATAACGACGCAAATCGAAGTTGAAGGGGAACAAAGTCGTTAATCGGAACAAGGTAAATCGAGGGAATACTGTATGCACAAATTTATACATGTACACATATATATGTGTATGTATATGTTTGACCATAAAAAGGCTTTTAAATGTTAATAATTTAGAAAAGTTCTGCCCACGCGTGTATAAGTATATGTGAGTGTTGTCTGTTGGAGTGTTGTGTTTTTGACAACTATGTGGTCTACTATAGAAAAATAAAATTTTGTAATATTTTCTTTTCATTTTATTTGCCAATAAAATATCATTACAACATAAAAATCATTAAATGGAAAAATCCTTAATACAAATGCACTCTCGTAAATTCTTTTCAACAATAAATTCAATCGTTATTTACATGAATTATTTCAAGCACTCGGCAGCTGAATTTTGTTTTTTTTTTTTTACAAAATTTTAAATATTCCAGTTTATAGCAGCTGTAGATTGTAATTTATTTGAAAGCATTTTTAAAGTTGCTTAATAATTTATTAGGAGTTAAAATCTGTGTTATGAGTTCAATCCTAAGGTTTAAGTATGGCTGATAAAAGAAAAACAAACAAAATATTTAAAATAATACATAATTGGATATTATACCCCTTCAGTCAGGATTATGACGTAAATTCTCACACCATTTATGTTGTTCGTCTTAATTTTATACATAAGTGGCGGGAGCTACAGTTTAAAGTCGACTCCGGACGACAGATTTTTGAGAAACTTTTCATGGCAATTTGTGTACTCTTTGAGTTTATGCCAAAAATCTGCTGCGAGGAAGTCGCCGAAGAAATATAATTTTCATTTTTATTTTGTTCGAGACGGCTTACAACTTTACAGTTAATATTTTTCGAATCACATTATTGTTCTGTTCCTTAGGTATACCAACCAACGTGGGTAGATAGGGTCATGCTTATCGATGTACATCTAAGACATGAAGTGGGGTTGTATTATATCCTCTCGTCCTCAAGCAGTAAGCAATTAAATAAATTTGTTTGGCAGGATTTTTGTATATTTAATGTCTTGCAACATAGGCTGCGTTGTAGTTTTTTCTTTAGAAAAATATTCATACATACATACATAGGTACATAATTGGTCATTACAACCAATCGGTCAGGATTATTAACCTAGTTTTTCACACCACTTAGATTATGTGTGTTAATTTCATTCATAAGTGGCGGGACCTACAGTTTAAAGTCGACTTCGAATGCCATTTCATGGCAATTTTATTTACTCTCATGATTTTTGCCACAAATCTGCATGGGAGTTGAACCCTGGCTTTACTTCTAATAAGCCAGCACACTTCCCACTAGACTACGGTGACTTCATTCAATGCTAATTGTAGTCAGATCTTCTTTCATCTGTCGTATTAAACTTGCTGCGTTTCTCATCATTTTTTCTCATTCTTTCAATTAATGAAAGGTTTCACCATATTTATTAGCACGTCAACCGTAATTCTGTATGATTGATCTAGATGATCACTATCTAATAAAACGAACTTATCTCTGGATCTCATAATTCATAACAGAAACATGTTGTTATACCTACTTTAACTTATCTCTGTAATATACAAAGATTTGCTTCATGTCTTGTTGCCTTTACTGATAATTAAATGTTGATTGTTGGGCCTTTCTTGCTTTTTAGTGCCCTCTAGTAAATCGTTGAAGAATAGTCTGAAGAGAGCACTTTCTTTATACCAGTATCCTTGCTGTTGACCGTTTCTGATATGTACTCAAACAAAACCGAGTCATAGCTTTTCTCGAAGTTTTTTTTATATATGAATATACCACTACAATTGATTGATTAGGATTTTAGACGTGTTTAGAGAACACATTCCTGTCATATAATTTGCACTTGTAAATAGGCACTAAGTTGTATAAACGGGTGTCTTCAGTAGATTGCTCTCTCAAGCACGTTTACTCCCTTCCATACCAATAGTGTTATGACTGCATGTCTATGAACAGGTATCGAATGTCTCTATACTTCGCAGATACTAATACCTCATTAATTACATATACATAATTAGTCATTACAACCCTTCAGTCAAGATTATTGACCTAGTTTCTCTCACCACTTATGTTGTGTGTGTCAATTTTATACATAAGTGGCGGGACCTACAGTTACTGTCGACTCCGAACGACAGATATTTGAGAAACTTTTTATGGCAGGTTTATATACTCAAAAAGTTTTTGCAAGAAATTTGCTGAGAGAAAATCGCCGAAGAAATACTTTCTGTATTTTGTTTTGATGACTGGCCTGTAGCTCGAACCCTGGGTTTTACGTCTAATAAGTCCAACACGCTACCTACTAGACTATTATTAATTCACACCGTTAAACCAGCATCTCCTTTCGGTATTTATAGGAATGAAAATATATACAGAAAATAAATGAAGAAGGTCTAATAGAGTACAGAAATATAGGCGTGATAATGTAAAGCTAATACAGCTGTCTTCAAAAGGGTCTCCCGTAAGATTTTTGCCCAAATTTCGTAAATTTTTAGCTTCTCTTTTTCAGTCTTTCAACGTGTTATTTGTTGAAAACGTCTGTTATTTTACTCAAAGCCCCTTTTTAGGAATTCTGTAATTCTCAAAACAGTATATCGACATGAACATCACAACGATTATTACTCGATGAAATTTCTTATATTTTTAATTATTTTTTCATAAATATTACAAAGTATATCATTAAATTAAAGGTATTCCAATAATTTAACTAACAAAATAAAAATTAACGACTAGTTCCGCCAAATTTAAAAAAAAAATTATTTATTTGAAAAATGCCTGGAAGAAATAATAGGGACACTTAAATGTTCCAATATATCTTTTACCTTATCTTTTTAATTATTTTTCCATAAATATTACAAAGACAGTCAACCCTCCTATAAAGCGGTGATTGCGCACCGCGTTATATGGAAACCGCGATATAAGAAACTCGGATTTCAGGTACAAACAAGGCTAAGTACAAACAAGGCTAAGTTCAAACAAGGAGCGCATTCTATGGAAACCGTGCTATAAGAAACACAGAATTAGTACAAATCACATTATTCGTACCGCGTTGTATGGAGACCAAGAAATACAAAACGCAAGATAAATTATAAATTATTTTTATTGAATTCAAGCGTTCATATAAGGATTGATAAAAAAAAAAATGAAATAAAAACTAAACTTAAAGACTGGCTTCCAACAAAATTAAGAATGACTTGTAAAACAACGTAATTTTTTAATATTTATCCTCACTTGCTTCATCTTCATTCATTGTCTTTTAAATTGAAAATCCAACTGCTATTATTTTGCATGGTACTGTATCTCGGCTGAGCTTTTGAGTCGAAAATAAAACTTATATTAAACCCTCTTACATTATCTAGTTACTATTCATTCATAGGCTATGCGGAAGGAACTTATGGTATAAAGCTGAAGGCAAACCGCGCTATAAGAGTGTCGCGTTATAGGAGAGCTGTCGCAATTTCAGCCTCGCGTTATATTGAAACCGCGTTCTGAGAGTACCGCGTTATAGGAGGGTTGACTGTATAGTATACAGTGTATACACATCTAATTCACAGCCCAACCTAAATTACGGCTTAAAACGCAACGTAATTTAGCCCAGCTTTTACGCTGTATGTATGAGCAACCTAAATAAAAGCGTCAACGTTGTGCTAAGAACAGTAACGTTAACTTATCATGTTAAATAAAAATCGGCAAATGAAAATAAAAATAGAGATAAAATCGCAAAATTAACAATGACAAACTTATTTTACAACAAACTTCACTTCTTTACGCTCTGTCAAAATTGGAATTGTATTGTAAAGCGTTAACGCCGCGCAATTACGGTTGGTCTAATACATTTTATACGGGCAAGAGAAACTTTACCATATATTTTGCGCTTTACACCGTAATTTAGGTTGGGCTGTAAAGGTATTCAAATAGTTTGGAAGTACCACTTTAAATGCGAGTATATATTCAGGAGATGACAACACGACTAAATGAATTGGGTTCAACAATTTTTTGATTTTATAGTGGGTTTAAGAAAATACGGGTGTAAATTACTTGACCTTTTTTTTTGAAGCAAAACTATTGAGTTAAATTTTCAAAATTATATTGCATATTTTTTTTCCTTATTTTATCCACTACCTCAAGTTCAAAATTTAAACTTTCATCGAGCGCAAAAAAAAGTGAAGACCAGCCTCTCCATTGTTCGTTGCAATATTGGTGGTGGAGGATACATAGTATTCGTTCACATTCACATGCAATAATAAACAGTTTGACATGTTTAATATCCTTGGCATATGTTAAACACAAATAAAAAGTATCTTGTCTAAAACATTTGAAAAGAAACAAAAACAGAACGATGATGATGAAGGAACAATGAAAATATATCGCATAGACTGACTGACACTTTATTTTAGCGCACGACATGACAATAATGTGACATCAATAATAATGATGACTGCAACAACAGTAACAGCAACGGCAATGACAACGACAACCAGAGCGAGGACGTCATCCATGATGATAATGATAACGGCAAAGCATGTAAGTGTTTGTAAGCGGCAAACGGATTGAAACAATTACTTACATATTCTATACATACACAGTATACATACAGTGCAATAAAAAATTGCATACATTTTTCACTTTTAATTGTTATTCAAAGATATTTGTGAAGGTAAAAAATGTTTAATTGAAAAATATTATTCAATTGCTAGACGCAATTTATTTTCTATGCATGTAGAATTAATTTCACAAAAGACATTTCATTGGGTATAGAATTTTCTTTCCCACTGTAATATTTCAATATCACATTAGACATATTTTGTAATTTTTTTTTGTTTTGTTTTTTTGTTGGGGAAGAGATCTATTGGTACAAGCCAAAAATTCTGAACTACAACTACTTTGACATTAACATTTAATAACATGAACATTGTCTAGCTAAATCGTTTTTTTTTTTCTGTTTTCCTTTCAATTTTTCTATTCTTTTTTTTCCAAATTCTTAGCTTTTTTTTAATACAATTCCAGCATCAGTCTCTCAAATTGTGGCACAAAAATTTCATGTATTAGCGGAGGAGAGGTTGTAGGTTTCCAATAGCTTCCTTTATGCCATAGCCTTGATATCAAATTCTTTTTGGTTGAGTGTGTAAATTTTATAAATGACTCAGTCTGTGTAACTACTTGTAACAATCCCTGTGTTTGTCTACTAATGGAGTTTTGTCATGTCTATGGGTTCATTGCATGTCCGTCTATCTTCCACTGGGATAGCATATTGTGGCTGTGACATTAAAGCCAATAATGTCATACTTGTTGTTGTTACAGATATTACTTATTAACTTTGAATATCCACAAACATTTGTACAAATGGAGAATGTTTGGAAAACACTTTCGACTAAGTGAACACTTTGTAAAGTGTGTTAGAGAAATATTTGAAATACGGCATGCTAAGATGAATGAGAAGACACTTTTCCTGTTTTAGAAGGTATGAATTAAGGCTCTTAAGAAATCCCCATCAAGGACTAAAAGAAAAACTGCTAAGCACTACATTGATTTAGGACTAAAGCAGAAAGCGCTCTCTGCGTAAAAAACGCTTTTGGCTTAAATGAAAATAAGAAGTGTCGTTAGATGTTTCAAAAAGATAATATCTCTGGTACTACGACTTGCTCAAAAAGTCACATGTTATGCTTCAGTTTGTTGGTAGTCATTTTTGCAAGTTCAATTATTTTCAAAAAAAGTTATTAGAGAAGTCGACGTACATCCATTAGGTAGGGTATTGGCTTATTAGACGCAAGGTCGAGGTTCAAAGTCCAGTTCAAATCAACAATCAGTCAACAAAACGAAGACTGTCCTTCCTGTCAGCATACATACATATTTGGCGAATACAAACCTTCAGCCACGATTACGACCTAGCTCCTCACACCACTTATGCATAGCGCGACCTCTAATTTAAAGTTGACTCCAAACAACCCATTTTTAGAGAAACTTTTCGTGGCAGTTTTATTTAATCATAAAATTTTTGCCAGAAATCTGCTGAGAGGAACTCGCCGAAAAAATATTTTTTCCATTTTCGTTATAATGTCTGATCTAGAATTTGAAGCCTAATAAGCCAATTCAATATTTACTACACCACGGCGATTTCCTCTCAACATACTGCTAGCAAAAAAAAAAACAAAAACGCTGAGAGTAAACAGAAATTGGCATGAAAATTTTCACAAAAACCTATTGTTCCGAGGAAAAAATTAATACACACAGCATGTGTTGTGTGAGAATCTAAAAATTATTTTGCTTTTCTATTATAAAGACAGCAACTAATAGTAACAGACTGACATTGTACTGTACTTGGGAAAACGACACCAAAACGGCGTGGACGTTTTAAAAGAACTAAATATTCAACACCAAACAGTTTTCCGGATACAAGTTGAATATTGAGAAAACTGAATACACTACGAAACTCAACGTGAATTTGCCATAGAAACTTTTAGAAACGTGTGAGAAACTGCGGGCTTCTTGGGGACGATTGCTGTAGACTTTCTAATGGTGAAGGTATAACACTGACAATTTTACAGTCACCTGCAGTAACTCGTTTCCTTACCGTTCGCATCTTCCCTCTTTCTACCTTCCTAAACCTGCACAATGCACTGCATTAGTAGGGGTCATCTTCTGAATACTGGTTTACCACCAACCAATTCCGAAACGCACGTTTATGGCGGTGAAAATATGTTTCATGTACGACTATCGTATTGTAAATCGGTCGCTAACGAATTTAGATATGGTTTCCCACAATTATATCCATTATTAATAAATTTAAAGCAGGAAATTCAATTAAAACGGTTATAGCTGAACAACAGGAAAATTTTTGTGCTCATAATTGCAATGCAGGCCAGCTTGGCTCGGTAAATTTTAATTTATATAAAGTCAACCCTCCTATAACGCGGTACTCTTAGAACGCGGTTTCCATATAACGCGGGGCTGAAATTGCGACAGCCCTCCTATAACGCGGTACTTTCATAGAGCGGTTTGCGTTGTACTTAATCCCATTAGTTCCTTCCGCACAGCCTATGAATAAATAGTAACTAGATAGTAAGAGGGTTTAATATAAGTTCTATTTTCAATGCAAAAGCTCATTTTCAAATTAAAAAACAATGAATGAAGATTAACCAAGTGAGGATAAATATTAAAAAATTACATTATTTTACAAAACTTTCTTAATTTTGTTGGAAACCAGTTTTTTAATTTAGTTTTTATTTAATTTTAATCAATCCTTATATGAACTCTTGAATTCAATAAAAATAATTTATAATTTATCTTGCCTTTTGTATTTCTTGGTCTTCATACAACGCGGTACGAATGATGTGATTTGTACTAATTCTGTGTTTCTTATAGCGCGGTTTTCATACAACGCGGTAGACGGTTTCCATAGAACGCAGTACGAATTAGCTTGGTTTGTATCGAGTTTCTTATAGCGTGGTTTCCATATAACGCGGTACGCACTCACCGCGTTATAGAATACCGCTCTTGCGCCCTCAAATTATGACTTGTTTCGATACCTCAGCAAAGCTCTCTTAGCTATGTAATTTTAAGTGCGTAGATGTCAATAAAATGCAATTGGATTATTTTGACGCGTAGAAAATGACACACATTTTATTTAATAAAACTCCTTTTAGATTTAAGGCAAAGGTCTTTCATATCACAGTGAAATTTGTAACCGAATTACGTATCATATTGAAACAAATTAAAGTTTAACAGCAAAATTTTCATTGTTTCATTACCTCAACGTTTAACAAAAGATCGATTTTGTGGGGTTCACAACTCCTTTGTACCTCGGACTAAAAACAAGCTTCATACATCACTCCTACAGTTTTAACTACAGATTTCACTAACTTTTCATATGAAAATCATTGAAAGAATTTTTTTTTCGCTATGCTTGCAAGAGAATAAAAGAAAATTTTAAGAAAACTTGATACACAGAGGCCTCAGTGTAAAATTTCGTAACGCACATACATTTCATGAAATAACCAAAATAGTTGCATGAAAAAATTGTCTGCATGCAAGTGTATCTATGTATGTATGTCTGGAGAATTTCGGGCAAATGTGTATGCATGTCTGTGTACGAATTTGATGCAAACGTTAACACCATCAACTATGATGTGTTCATTTATACTTGTTTTATGTTTTTTTTTCTTCAAATTTTAATGCCTTTTTCTCTTTCTCCCAAATTTATAATGTTTTTGCACTTTAAACCTATAAAATGTTGTGTGTATGTATGCGTATTTTGGTGTTACTAATAGAACAATATGATGGTAATGACTTTTTGCACACATTTTCGTCTGCAATATTATTAAACAATGATTCACTTACACACATACAGACCACGCTACACCATCATCATTTAAGAGTTTAGACTGCCACCCACACTGTCTATGCGAGAGAGAGATAAAGTTTAAATGCCCGTACATGCGTTTGTCTCTTCATACATACAGAGTTTGTTGCAACAATTTATGCGACGTGTTTTTTTTTTCTTTTTTGTATGAATTTTCCACAATTCTTAAACGTTAAAAAGTCAATTTTGTGCGGTGTCATGAGTTGTGTTTCGTTTGTTCATTGCAGTTATCGTGAAATGACAACGACCTAAGCCTAAACTGTTTACCATTTTATAGACTTTAAGGGTAAGTACATGTATTTGGCTCCTATGCCACTTATACTCCTACTCACCCCCCGTCACCATTACTTAATTTCTTTACAACATTTTGCTCATTTAATGCGATGACACATACACCAAAATTGTGTGTTCCATTGAAATCTGATACTTGCATACGCTCATACCCACCCGATGGCATGTACGTGTGCAAGTGCAAGTGCAAGTGCAAGTTTAGCTGATGTTGTTTAATTTTCGAAGGTTTACTAGAGTTGGGGATAAATTCGTGTACAGACATGGGTAACCTTTGCCAGCAAGTACACTAACGGCTCTTTTTGTATAAAATAGGATAGACAAATAAACCAACAACAACTAATCTACCTGCTCGAATGTAAACAAGCAACAACAAAAATAAGAATAGGTTGTTTACATTTTTAGAATATTCCCGAAGGACGTCATCGTCCTTCAAGGGCATTCATCACACTGATGATCCAGTAATATAAAAGACAAGTTAAAGCGAGCAGGGGCAGAGTTTTGAAATTAATCGTGTAAGGCGACGTCACGTTGGTTGAGAATTAAAATCTATCGAGCTTTAATTCGGTCAGACGTGTGTGGCGACAAGTTGCGTTTGAGGAAACAGTTGTTAGTGTTGTACTTACAAAAAGGTTGTGAGAAAGAAGAATAACTAACAAGTGTTGTTGTTTACAAAAGGGTTGTAAGCAGAGTAGTATAGAAGAACAACACATAGTGTGAAGTATCATTGTATAACGTGAAACAAGTTCGAACAGTGGCACAAAAAATTGTGCAGATAATAAAGAATTTATTAAAATCAAACACATATTTACTTTTACTTTATTTGCAATCTACGAACTCATATTTTTAACGTTTTTAAAAAGGTAAAAACGTAACAATATGATAATCATTGAAAGAATTTTTTTCGCTATGCTTCCAAGACAGTAAAAGAAAATTTTAATGAAATCTGATACACAGAGGCCTCAGTGTAAAATTTCGTAACGCACATACATTTCATATACAAATTTAAGCTGAAATAACCAAAATAGTTGCATGAAAAAATTGTCTGCGTGCAAGTGTGTGTATGCATGTATGACTGGAGAATTTCGATCAAATGTGTATGCATGTCTGTGTACGAATTTGATGCAAACGTTAACACCATCAACTATGATGTGTTCATTCATACTTGTTTTATATTTTTTTTTCTTCAAATTTTAATGTTTTTTCTCTTTCTCCCAAATTTATAATGTTTTTGCACTTTAAACCTATAAAATGTTGTGTGTATGTGTGCGTATTTTGGTGTTACTAATAGAACAATGTGATGGTAATGACTTTTTGCACACATTTTCGTCTGCAATATTATTAAACAATGATTCACTTACACACATACAGATCACGCTACACCATCATCATTTAAGAGTTTAGACTGCCACCCGCACTGTTTATGCGAGAGAGAGAGAGATAAAGTTTAAATAGTTAGTACATGCGTTTGTCTCTTCATACATACAGAGTTTGTTGCAACAATTTATGCGACGTGTGTGTGTTTTTTGGTATGAATTTTCCACAATTCTTAAACGTTAAAAAGTCAATTTTGTGCGGTGTCATGAGTTGTGTTTCGTTTGTTCATTGCAGTTATCGTGAAATGACAACAACCTAAGCCTAAACTGTTTACCATTTTATAGACTTTAAGGGTAAGTACATGTATTTGGCTCCTATGCCACTTATACTCACCTACTCACCCTCCCCGCCACCATTACTTAATTTCTTTACAACATTTTGCTCATTTAATGCGGTGACACTTACACCAAAATTGTGTGTTCCATTGAAATCTGATACTTGCATACGCTCATACCCACCCGATGGCATGTACGTGTGCAAGTGCAAGTGCAAGTGCAAGTTTAGCTGATGTTGTTTAATTTTCGAAGGTTTACTAGAGTTGGGGGATAAATTCTTGTACAGGCAGGGGTAACCTTTGCCAGCAAGTATACTAACCCCTCTTTTTGTATGCATTATTTGCGCTACGCAAGACGTACTATAAACTGTACTATAACGTACTATAAACTATAAAAGATACAGCACTTAGGCTATCTGCTCTCCTGATCACCAGTGTGCTCTGTTTCATTCCAAACAAGGCATTATTTACTAATTGGCTCCCCTCTAACCTGACTTGAGGAGAGGACAGTAGATCTTGACTCAATATGCATTAGTTTTGGGAAGATTTAAACATAAACGGTTCGATTACGTAGGTCCTTATAGGTTTCTGACTAGAACATTCGATTTGAGTCCAAAGATTCGAAGTTTGCCAATGGTATTCTTGAAACTTTCTTATAGATTGCCAGACAACTGCAATGAGGGTATAGCCATTTCGAAAGTGGCGCATGGCTTGTTGGTTGGCGGTAATCCCTCTGAAAAATATCTAGAGTCTCAGCCAAATTAGGATTAATTGCGTAATGTACATATTTTCAACGTCTCTCCTTGTGCATTAATGTTTTCCTTGTACGCCACTAAATAACAGATCATTCAAAGATAACTCTTATATGGGTTTTAAGACGGATGGGATATCATTCAAAATTACATTGTGGATGAGCTGGCTAGGGCTGCCACGAAACTCGCAACACCGACATGTTGTAGGTTACAGGTAATCCAATTGCCACAGTTATTTTTAATATTACATACATATATAATTGGTCATTACAACTCTTCTAGCAGGTAGTGTGTTGCCTTAGTAGACGAAAGGCCCGAGTTCTAATCTCAGGTCACACATCAAAAAGAAAATATGAAAATATTATTTTCGGCGACTTCCTCTCAGCAGATTTCTGGCAAAAACTCTGAGAGTAAAAATTGCCATGAAAACCTTCTCAGAAAGAAAAGATCTGTCGTTCGGAGTCGACTTTTAAACTGTAAGTCCCGACACTCATGTATAAAATTAACGCACACAACACGAGTGGTGTGAGAAGCTAGGACGTTGTACAATGGGTCAATTCGACCTTCGGGCACTGTACTTGTCATAGTTGACAAGTAAACGTCCTCTAACCTAACCTAACCTAATAGGAAATTGAAGTTGAGGAATTGTATTCATTGAATCCTTATCTTTCCCAAAAATTTTTGATGTTATCATGTATGAAAATGTAAAGCGGTTTTCGGTATTTGTAGTGATTCTTACTTAGATTGCTAGAATATGTAGTCAAACACTTTAAGCACTCAGCAGTCTTCAGGCAATAGCGCTGAAAGTGTAATAAAATTGCGTATGTAAAGCTTCCCAGATATGTTATGAATAAAACTAACACACACATCACGGATTAGTACTCTTCCCATCAGTTTGTGGGCTCAAGTGTGGACATCTCTGTATTGTAGACGTGATGTCTATTATAAAACAAATGTTTTCAGTACATTAGCTTAACAGTGGGTGGTTAGCATAGTATAGTTTGTTGGAAACATTAGTTTAACCTCTAAATATGGGTACATTAACAAGCGATTGTAATAAGACTGAATGAAGGAAGAAAGTATACGATGAAATGAAAAGAAAAAAAAAAATTCGAGTGTCACCTTAAAGTGAATTTTAAAAACAAAAATTTCCTCAAACCTTGAAATATAAAATGCTAAAGACCAAATGAGTTTGAAATAAGAATCTCATTTTGGTTTATAATTTTCGTTTCTCATTTTTTACATTTCTTTTAATAAATTTTCTTGTTCTTTTAATGAAAAATATTTCCTTTTTAAGTATAATAAAATTTCTTTAAATGCCTGCTTTTAAAATAAGTTTCTTGTTGCCATACAAGAGTACAAGATATTGTTAATAATGCTGGCAACAACTTTTCGTTTTTCCTTCAAGCATAAATGCCAACGAATATGAGAATTGCTGCTGCGGCTTTGGCTTTGAGTTTGTTGTTCGAATGTTCGAATGTTCGTTGTATGTTCTTCGTTCGTTCATTGCTTCGTTGCTGGTTGCTAAGAATATTACTTTGCAATTTGCATATTTGGCCACAAAAAGGATCATTAACTTTCATTCTTATTGGCAATTGCTACACAGAAATTACAATTGTTCTTATTACCGCCTCCACACAACAGCGCCCGCCAACAACAGTAACACCAACAACGACTACAATAATAAAAAAGGCAAGGCATTGTTGGTATGCCAATTCAATACATTTGTATGAGATTCACTTCCATTTATGTTTCGATTTTTTTCTTCTTTTTCTTTTATAGTTTCTGTTGCTTGTTTTTTCTTTTTTGTTTTTTTTTTATTTTTTTGTTATTTGTTCGTTTGCTTTTTTTCTGTCTTGTGCCTCATATGAACACTGTTAATATCACACATTTTATGCAACATATGCTGCGACATGATACAAGCAACAATAAAATTGTAGCTACAATATACAGAGATCGACAAATATGAAAAGGAAAAAACCAATACATACACACACACACACACACACAATAACAACATGAAAATAATGTATTGAAAATATTACATACTTTATACGTATATGGTTGGCCATACGAGGGTAATTTTTTCTATAATAAAGCGCCTGCTGAAAAGATATTTGTTGTGAAAGAAAATTACTTCAACGAATTTTTGTAAAATCCCCGACTGTAAAAATATTAAAAACACTCAAGAGTAATTATAGAAGTCGCCGTGGTCTAGTGGGTAGTGTGTTGGCTTATTAGATGAAAAGCCCGGGTTCGAATCCCAGGTCAGACATCAAAAACGAAAAATATTTCTTCGGCGACTTCCTCTCAGCAGATTTCTGGCAAAGACTCTGAGAGTAAAAATTGCCATGAAAAGCATCTCAAAAATCTGTCGTTCGGAATCGACTTTAAACTGTAGGTCCCGCCACTCATGTAAAAATTAACGCACACAACATAAGTGGTGTGAGAAGCTAGGTCGTAATCCTGACTGAAGGGTTGTAATGGCCAATTATGTATGTATGTATGTAAGAGTAACTATTATTAATTCTAGAGGAGAACAGGCTGACATCGGGGGCTCATATAAAGAAAGAAGAAGGGATGTGCAGAAAATCTTAGGGCCATTATGATGAATGATCATGTATAGCGAATATGGTGGGTCAGTCTATCGTGACTTATGGGCCTATTATATAACCATGTATGACAAAATGGAAATCAACTTTGGGAGTCCGCGGGGAATGGCTTAAACTGTTTGCAATGAGTAACAACGCTGATGGTGGCCGAGTTGCTACCGCCGATTCTGGTCTGTAGAAAGAGAGATTGATAAATTAAAAATTAATTATCGAGTTATTCTTAAGAATATCAGTTAACCATGAAAGTTAAAACATATGCAATTGGCCACTACAACTCTTCAGTCAGGTTTAAGACCTAGCTTCTAACACCACTCATGTTGTATGCGTTATCCTTGAATGGTGGCATCTATAGTTTTAATGTCAACTGCGAACTACAGTTTTTAGAGAAACTTTTTCATGGCAGGTTTATTTACTGTCAGAATTTTTGCCAGAAATCTGCTGAAAGGAAGTAGCCGAAGAAATTTTTCATATTTTCGATTTAATGGGTTTTGAGCTTAGGCCTTACGTCTATAAGTCAACACACTACCTACTAGACTACAGCGACTGCAAACTCTTGCATAGGTTTTCGAATATTGTTGGAAATTGTAGTGCAGATATGCTAGCCATAGGTGGCATAGAGTTCATAATCTTCATCAATTGCCTCAGTTAATTTGTAGAGAAGATATAGAGAAGTTAAATATCTCTGGCAGCAATCTGACTAAACAACAGAGTCCATTCGATAGACATTGCAAAAGGCTCGACATTCAGGCAAATGACTTCTGCAGGAGCTGTGTGTCTGATCAGGATGAAGAGTCTGTCGTTTACCACATGTGTCAGCATTAGCGATGCCAAACGGGATCGATTTTTAAAAATCCAGGGATTCGGGATTTCGAGATAATTCGGGATCCAAAAATCCCGAAAAATCACGGGATAACTCACGATTTTCTCATAATAATAAAAATGATTTTTATTAACAAAATTTAACAGAATTTTATATCATTAAAAATAAAATATAAAAACAGCAAGACAAAATGTAACAAAAAAGCGTTAATTAATAAAAATAAAAATTATTCATACATAGGCAAATGCATTAGTTTTAAGAATAATATTTGGATTCCAAAAAAAAAAATTTAAGCATTTAACATGTCATCTGATAGGCTTGAACGAATTTAATTGTCAACATACGCTGCCGTTGAAAAAATAATTGTTGGTAAAATAGTTCCCAAATAGCTATATGCAGCTTGTAAATATTCACCTCTACCACCTTCTGATGTAAATAAATTTATTCCTTTGGACTGTTGAGTATGTAAATCATTTGCTCTATTAACTCGTTTTATAGGGATTTTGCATTCTTCGAGGCCATCAAATAATTTTTTATCACTGGAAGTAGGGGTTTCCTCATCTCAGATGCTATTATCGAAGTCAAGTGATATAAAATTTTTTTTGTCAGGACCTTTTGTAGGGTCAAAATACATGTGAATTCATAATCACGAAAAACCCGAAAAATCCCGGGATAAGTTCTTAAGAATACCAGGATTAGGGATTTTGTGAATCCCGAAAATCTCGGGATTTCGGGATTTCTCGATTGGCATCCCTAGTCAGTACCATGCTTATGCCATAAAGAAACTTTTCACATAAAGAAACTTCTCAACTGAAATTGAATGTGGTATCAGAATGGTTCTAAATCTATACCTAATCTAACCTAACGACACGGTTGACTTTTTATTGAACTGTAGTGTGAGAAGGCAAATTAATGTGTAACATATGGAATTCAATACATCCTATAGAATAAAATACTTGGCTTTTGTAAAATTAAAAATTGAATCTGTGTGATTATAACTTTTGTAACTGCATGTCTCCTACAATGCGTGTACCATACACCTATTAACAAATAACAATAGTATTAACAAACTAAGGAACTTTTCAAAATACCGATAGAATTTCAAGTTTCTCTTAAACAATTTCATTTCTTCCAACAATTCCAACATACCCTCGTCTAATACATAAGCATATTACTGTATATAACACTTAAGGTCTGAGTTCAATTACTATTACATAGAGACAGATACATAAAGGCACGCACATACTGTATTTTATATGTACATTTAGCTGTAAACATTTGTATGTAACAATGATTCCATTTTGATTGCATACGAATACGAGTATTTGTTAGCAACTATACATTGAGGTTTTAATATTGGTTTATATTGTAACATTTAATGTTTAGATTTATGAATTATTTAAGCCATAATAACTAATGCTAATGCAATTCTACACATGCCTTTCGAAGGTTATAATACAAAAGTAATATAATCAGACACAATAATATTCAATTCATTGCCAATAAAATAGACAATTCAGAATAATGTACTCGTAGTGTTCTCAGGCTTTTTTAATTTAGCTGTGATACTACTTTAAATAAGAGCTCATTGCATTCTTTCTTTAACAATTGAGATGCTCAGAGATATAAAGAAATTTTTTTCATTGAAAATATATGAAAAGTGCTAAGCTTTTCACATGTGCATCATATATTATTGCATTGCCATAATATAATGCTGATTAAAGTAAGGTTAGGCTGAGAATAAAGAAAATTTATTTATTTATATTTGTAACTTCGACAGTATGCTCAGGTGTAGTGCATCAAACCATAGTATCTTATTCACGAGCCTCACACTAATAATCTAGTACACAATCCACTAGACTACCAGGGCATTATTAATGAAAATTATTTCACAGAATTCTTTGATTGTAGTTTATCAGACCAGAGTGTCTTGTGAGAATCGAATCCACACCCTTACAATAATAGTCTAGTTACACAATCCACTAAACTACAAGGGCATTCATAATGGACATTATTTCAAAGAATTCTTCGATTTATCATGTTCCTGTACAATATTAAGCTAGTACATATTCATCGTCAGGTAATTAAAAAGGTGACCATATTTGCATTTAATTTAATGGAAACAAGAATATGCCATTTGAATAAAATCTATCGCTATAGTCTTACAGGAATTTATTGAAATGGTCACCTATTTGTGAAACTAATAACAATTGGGGTGAAACCTTCGTAGGCTAAGGCAGGAAAAATGTTCTGGTGTGAAATGATGGTGCCACGTTTCATCGAATGCCATATAGGGATGCATTAGTTTCGAATTTTTTTGCAGTATCAGCTTTAAATACTAGTCAAAAGCATTACAATCTTGTTGCTTTTTGTCGTTTTGGTTTCGCATACCCAAGTATTAATGCATGATATGTCCATCACGTTCCTATTGTATCTTTAGAACCTCCAACCAACATACTTTACTTTGATCTCAATATATTTGAAATATATTATCGTTTAAACGTCCGCACCGTCCTCTCTGGGCGGATGTGCAATTTACTTTCACTCTGGAGTGTAATACTCTATTTACGAGTTATGTTTGCTTTGATCATCGCTGTGGTTTGTGGCTTCATATTCGCCTATAAATTCACTGAATATTAAAATAAAAGTACAATGGCCATTATTACAACTTGCCGTTAAACTTGGGTTTAGTTAAAGGTACCTTTAACTGTAAAGTTAGCTTTAACAGATTTTCTTTATTACAACTTACCGATAAAATAAATTTACCTTTTTCAAAAATGTGGCAATGCCGGAGCTATGCTGATAACACTGCTCAATTAAAAAAGTTTTTTTTAAACGCAGCGGCAATTTATTTTGTTTATATTTAAAGTTGCCATATTGAAAATAATATATAATATGGCAAGTTCAAACATTAACTTAACTTTAAAAGTTACCGGTAGTATGTTCCTATCTTTAGCTTAACGCTCACTTCTGCCTTTATGTCCACTAATAATAATGAGAAACAATTAATCTGCGCTTTAGTTAACAGCAAGTTGTAATAATGACCCTTCAGGTGTCAATTCACATAATCCTGGTGGTAAGTTTACATTACCTGCACGAGAGATTATCGTGCCGTCAAATCCCTCCAAAATGTTCAATATTGCGTCGACCACGTAGCGCGCTTCTGTTGAAACTACAAAAAATGGTAATCATGGGTTTGCAGTCTCCTCGTTGACGAACGTGAACGCACATTTAGGCCTATGATCATTAGTCTGACAGAGCAAAATTCGCCATGGCCCGGTTCTTGTGAGTGATAAGAAATCGTTTGCCAAGGATTCCCTTGCACGCTCTTACGGCATGTGTTGATGCTTTTGACAACACTTGCGATTCGTCGACATACAGTCCTTCGCCGATCGTTTACTAAACCAGTGGAATCGAATTTATCCTCTCGGTAGGACCGTTGTAGTGACCTTAAAATGGGTGAAGAGAGCAAAGCAATACGTTACAAAACATTTTCCTTTACAATTTGCTTGATTCGATGGAGAATGCTTTTTCTGTAAAGTGGTTACATTTAACTAGAAGAGTCTACAAATTGTTCGTCTAAAGTTTACAAAGTGCCCGTCATAAGCAGGTGAGGTGTCCTGTAGCCTTATTTGGCAATGGAACTTCTGTAGATGTCTCCAAAAAATTCAAAATTGTGTCGACCACGTAGCGCGCTTCTGTTGAAACTACAAAAATTGGTAATCATGGCTCTGCAGTCTCATCGTTAAAGAACGTGAACTGCACGTTTAAGCCTATTAACATTAGTGTGACTGAGTAATATTTACCATGTCTTGTGAGCGACAAGAAATCGTCTGCCACGGATTCCCTTGGCACGCTCCTTTGACTGTGTTGATATCTTTAAGATAACTTGCGATTTGCCGACATACAGGCCTTGGCCGATCGTTTACTAAACCAGTGGAATCGAATTTATCCTTTCGTTAGGGCCGTCGCAGCGATCGTAAAGTGGGTGAAGAGAGCAGAACGATACGTTACTCGGACAACACATTTTCCTTTACTATTTGTTTGATTCGATGTAAAATGCTTTCTCTGAATTATAAATGTAGTAAAATTTGACTAAAAGTGTCTACGATTCGTTCGTTTCAGTTTCCAAAGTGCCCGTCATAAGCAGTGTAGGTGTCTTGTAGCCTTACTTCGCATTGGATGCCAGTACTATATGCGTCCAGTTTCTGAGCTTATCACTGATAAGTGGGGTATATAAGAATTTATTCCTCCACAAGTTTTCAAGTGAGCAAATTTCTTTCTTCATAATAAGGTTTTATTCGCCTTAATCTCAGCTAGAAAACGAAATTTTAAATATTTTTGACTCGAAGATATAAGCTCATCAACTAAAATCCCAATTGTTCACAAGAATAATCTCTAAATCGCATTGTCGTAACCTTATTCAAATTGCGTTAATTGTAGCAATATATGCATACGCGTATGTACGTGTAATCAAAGTCTGACAATTTTTTATTTGTTTAATAAGAAAAGGTGTGACATACAGAAGGTAAAATTTAATTTGATTTGTTTTAATTTGATTTACTTCTCCCATTTACACAAATAAAGAAATAAAAGAGTGTGAATAATACAAAATAATGGCATTCGTATTTTCTTTAATAACGAACTCAAAAGGGAAGAGTAATTGTAATTGGATTTATGGCTGATATGATTACACATGCAATACACTTAAATGAAATACAACACAAAAATATTAAAAGATTATTAAAGCAAACAACGTACATACATACATAAACTATAATAAATCGAATGAAATATTTTGAACTTAAATTAAGGCCAACAAAAATTAAGTTTTCTGCAAAATATACACAAAAATTGAAAGTTACCCAAGTGCGGCATTACTTTGCACTTTCTTCTTGAAGAGGAAACCTAAAAACAAAAAAAGGAAATCTTAAGAAGTTCATTTTCTTTTTCGGTCTTAAGGATTAATAATTTTTTTTTGTTGTTGCTGCTGTCACTTTTGTCTTAAAAGATTAAACTTTAAATGTCCCTTTTTTCTCTCTCTCTCTCTCTCGTCTTGTTCATTTTCATTTTTTGCTTAATGACCACCACCATCGTCATCATTGTTATTATCATCAACGTTGCATCATCGTCATCATGCCACCACGTTCGCTTAAACGTTTTTGTTGTTGGTTTTGTTACCACATTAAGGGCTAATCATCTGTGACAACATTCACACTTTATTTTGTTGTTGTAGTTGTTGTTGTTTTCATCTATCGTTTCTTTTTTACTCTCTCTCTCTCTCTCTTCTCCATTATATTTTAAAACATTGCCACCTACACATACACAAACTCTGTGGATAAAGAAAACAAGCGAATACAATTAAACTTTTATCCTGTAACATTGTAATAAACAAAATGGAGGGGAAAGGGTGATAAAGTGGTAACCCCTCTAACCCGGGTATTACATCAAATGTAAAACTAATTACATTTACAGACATCTTTTTCTATTTGTTTTTTTTTTTTCCTATTTGAACTCTTGCCACCGACGAAGAAAACATTATGAAACAAATGCCATAATAACCATACTGAAGCATTACACACACACACACATAGACATACACATACATATATTTATATAAAGAAATGAGACAATTTATACAAGAGCATCTATGCACTATGGGATGGGATGTTATATATTCAGTAAACTCCACCAGCATCGAAAAATCTTTATTTGTCTCCGTCATCTGCTATGCCTTAGTCCGTTAAAAGATTTCCCAGTTACAATTGAAATTGTTCGTCTACAAGTTATCTTTGCCATTCTCTTGCTCTCAAAGCCTGTATGGCAGACAGCTCTAGGAAACAATATACGATCGATGGACGGGTCTTGGAATAGTAGTCATTAAAATTGTTTCTAGCGATGAGGTCAATTTCCACATAAATGGGTTCGTGAATTAACAAAATTCTCGAATTGGAGACGATATCACCATTACATGAAAAATACGAGCGAGCAATGCATACCGAAAAGGTCACTATTTGATATGGATTTTGTGGCGCATGGCGGCACATCAAATTTAACTGACGAAATTTTCATATTTGATTTGCCTAGCACAGCAACACATCAAAATTGAACCTTCGAACTTCATGGTATTTTTGTCGTGAAGAAAAAAAGACCAGAAGATTTTTGCAACACATGTAGTGAGTTGCAGTCCCCGTAGTCTAGAAGTTAGTGCGTTGGCTTATTAAACGTAAGGCCACGGTTCAAACTCCAGGCCGAACATGAAAGCGAAATAATGAAAAAAAATATTTCTTCGGCGGCTACCTCTTAACAGATTTCTGGCATAAAATCCGACTGCAGGTCCTACACGGATGTATAAAATTAACGCACACGACATAAGTGGTATGAGAAGCTAAGTCGTAATCCTGACTGAAAGCTTGTTGGATATATAATGCAACAAAGTAAAGCGCAACATTATTTTAATTTTTTATTTTAATTTTATTGTACAAAATCAAAAAATTTTAGCATCAGTTTAGATTTGTTCGAATTGGCCACCTTTAAACGAATTATAGCTTTCAAACGACCGACAAAGCCATTACAGGCTGCACGAATATGGCTCTGCAGTATTTTGACCCATTCCACGCGAAAGCCCATCTTGAGATGATCGATACTTTGGTATTTTTTAGTGAGAACCTACACTCTCCAAAATGCCCCAGTGCGCAAAAGTCAACGGATTGAGATACGGATTTTGGTGGCCATTGTGCGCGTAGAAATGAAACGGCATTTCTGGTTGACGCGTGCGAGTGAGGTGTGGTGCTGAAGTCGTATTGGAATGTACATGTCTGCTGGTCGAATACTGTCTGTAAGATATTTTTTCCCGATAATATTCGGCACTTATTTTGACCCCATTTCCATACTACGAGCGGGGGTAGCGCTCCGCCGTTACGCGGCCCAAACCATTACCATCTGCGGCGCTTGTGTTCTGTTGGCCAATTCGCAGGTGTAAATTTTCAGATGACCTCATTGCCAGTAAACCGATCATTTGTTTGTTCCCAAACTGCTCAATTTGGAATGGCTTTCATCGGAAGAAAACCAAATCGATCAACTGGCCCACGTTCGTGCAAGCAAAGTAACTGGTTGGCTCTTTCCAGTCCTATCTAACTGTTTGTCCATTGGTGAGCTCTTGCACTTTTTGGAACTTCAATGGCTTAACTCCAAGTTCATTTTTCAATATGTGTTGTATCTGTTCTCGTGATATGTTCAGCTCTCGAGCAATTTTTCTACCATTGGGGCATGAATTTCGATCAAATCTAGCCTTCACTTTTCGGATTATTTCTGGTGTTGTTACCATTTTTGTTTGTCCACTTTTTGGACGCTGTGCAACACTATTACGGTAACGAGCAGTGGTACGAGAAACAAAAGATTTATTCACATTTAAATGCCGGAGGGCTCTAATGATAGCCACCTGTGGTTTTCCAGCCAAATGTAAATCAATCCCACTATCACGCTTGAATTCCATCACGAATAACTATTTTTCTGAATGTGATAGATCAAAATGTAAGCTTGTAAATAATAGAATGAACTGTCACTGGAATAAATTTGTCAGCTGTCAGAAGAGCGGTTTACAAATGATAACAACCTGAAGTTGGTTGCAATAGATATCAGCCACCCTGTATATATGTAGTAAAAATCAAAAGGATTCTGATATTCTTTACACTCATCTCGGCCCATAGTTATAATTATTTTTTTTATCAACACATTAATAAAAAATTCGAGTTTGATTTCTTTGAAAAGTACGTTATTCAAGCCAACACTGTTAACGGCGAATACTCAAGTGTTATGATTACCAAATTTTTTTGGTCTTAATTGAATGATATGCCCTTGCAACGTTGAGCATTATAGATCAATGATTACCAACTCCTTCGGGCTATGAACAAGAGGGCGCTTAGTGCCACACAAATCATGTCAACTAGTCATACTCTATAAAAGAAAAAATGTAAATTTCGGAGGATAATACTAAAAATTCCAAGCATCCTGTTACAAAGACTTTACAGAGACTCTGCAATCAACTCAATAGGGCAGTAAAAGATAAATTCGTCACTAAGAATATCTTAGTCCTGGTGTTCAGCTTCTATTGCAATGCGCCAGGAGGTCTATGATTGCTATGTGCTTGCTTTCATGAATTTCTATTTTTTATTGCAAAACATTCTATTTACATATGCTACTGCGACTTTTGTTTATAAATATTCTAAATTTTTTTGCAGTGGTGTTGGCCCACATTCTATGTTTTGTATAAAATATGTATAAATTCCAGTCCATGGTGCATAGTTTATGTGTGTAAGCAAAATCTTTTAACACTTTTCTCACGTACACTTGAATGGCATGACACCAAAAAAAAATATAGAAAACACAGAAAAATGGAGTGAAACAAAACAAAAACATAAAGAAGACAAAAACACCAAAATGAAGAAGAAGAATAAAAAAAATAAGGATATCATTACAGTCAAATGAACGTGGTCACAATTAAAGTGGCTACAGACACTGAATACTAAATATTTCACAACTTTTGTGTTTGTGTTGCTTTATTTCGTATTGTTTTGTTTCATTTTATGGGTCTGAAATAATTTACTCAAGTGACAAATTAGTTCGTCATCATTGTGGTGTGGTGTTGTGTGGTGGTAGTGATAATAATGTTGATGATTATTTCTCGATGCTTGTATGAAAGTCATTGAGAAAAAAGTGAATTTTTATTGATTTCTTGGAATAGATAGACTGATAAATCAATATCAGTTGTTAAAAACAATAAAATTTTATTAAAGCTTGCCTTAAAAAAAATTAAATTGAATTGATTTTTTACTTTGTTTTGGTCGAGCCGTATTATTATAAAACAATTAAAACTCACAAATAAATAATAAACAATACAACAAATATTTCGTGTTTTCATTTTTTTCTTTTGTCATACAAACTATGTACGTTGTTTGTGTAGAAAGTGTGACAAAACAATCATTTAAAATGCCACCAGACCATAAAATGTCACAATTAGCATTCAAAGCATTCAAAACACAAAATGCACGCAACCGCAATTATACGTTCGTGGTACTCTTTTTGGTTTTTTTCTTTTTGTTTCTTTGTTGGCATTTATGTTTTTCCATTCATTTATTACCATTTGGCCATAAAATCCTGATTTCAATATGATTGTTTTAGAGTACACCGGTTAACTAATCATAGAATTTATGAATACGAATAATAGAAATGAAATCAAATCAAATAAAATTTAAAATTTTTCAAATATTTTTTTGTAAGTGTTCTGTAAGGGTGTCTGAGATGTCCTAGAAGTTTTTTATTAGCTTGAAAGACCTATTGATGTCATTATGTATGTTTAAAATATGTCATCATTTCATGTATCAGAAATGGCTGCTTTGACACATAAATCATGCTAAAATTGATCAATGAAATAAGTTGTCTTTGCTTTAATGGTTAGCGACTGATTCGCATACACCTGTGATTTAAGAAAACCCCACAGTAAATACTCAAACTGAGTCAAATCGCACGCTTTCAGTAGCTAGTTTACATCACCTCATCGCTGGATGTACACGTAGCACCATCCTGCTGAAACCATATTTTGTTGATCTTCAAATCATCCAACTCATGAGTTATGTTTGCTTTGATATCTGCTATGGTCACAGCTGAATCGCCTACATCTGCAACTTACACAAATCCAACAAGAAACAAGTGGATCAAATCGCATGCAGTCAGTAGTCAGTTTAAATCACCTATTCGTAAAATAACACTTAAATAGCTTCTGCACAAGAGATCAGCAATGAATCATTTTTTCGCTACTCATAAGCACTCATGCATTTTTGAGTATGAATGAATTAACAGAATTGAAATGCAATTACTCTGATTCATTCGTACTCGCTACAACATTGATTTATAAGTATAAGTAGCAATGAGTATGAGTACAAAGTTGACATTCGAAATATATTCGATTCACATGCCTACTCATTCTGATTCATAAATTTAGAAAAATACTTATAATACTTATAAGTCATTCGAGTGGCTCGAATCATTACCTCAAAATTTAATTTAATTTAAATTTGTTGTTGTTGCACATGCAAACAAAGAAGAAAGGAAAGACAAATACAACACGAAAAGCATACACACAATCTTCTTGTGAGTATAGTAGTGTTCGTACGTGAATCATACTCATTTTGTGCTTCGTGTAAACTGTTAAGTAGAGACGAGTCGAACTCAATAACATCATGCGTATTGTTAGGTATGAATACAACGAGTACTTTCAACTTTGAGTATGAGTAGTATGAGTATCATATCAAAATAAGTATGAATGCGTATAAGTATCAGAAATTATAAGTATGACTCGAATCTACTCATCGCGGAAACTGCAGATCAGACATCTTTAACGAAACGAAATTATAAAAAAAAAAATATTTCTTCGGTGGCTTCCACTCTGCAAATTTCTGTCGAAACCTCGACGAGTACTTCCTACTTTGAGTATGAGTATCATATTTAAATAAGTATGAATGCGTACAAGTATCTGAAATTATAAGTATGACTCGAACCTAGGCATCATTTTGAATACTTATTGCTGATCTCTGTTCTGCATTTAGCTCCCCCCAGTTGAAACCGATTGCCGCTGGTGACGAAATCATACAACTCAGGCTAGAAGAGATGAATAATCATAGATCTACAGCGGTCTCCACGGCCTCGTAATTTTTACGAGTTGCGTGGAATGATATGATCTCATGTGATTTGACATCGTCCGAAATTCAACAATTTTGTTTGTACGCATATCCTTTCATCAAGAAATGGGACTCATCGATGAATATGATTTTTATTCCTTAAAGGCTGAGTACTTGTGTACAAGGCGAAATCTCTTGACAGACAGAATTATTTTCGAAAGATCTCTTGTTTTGTCGACTTACGGATCTTGGTCGGTCATATTTACTTAACTAGTTCATTACATTGTGAGTAGTATTCTTGATAGAACAATTGAGATGATCGTGGGCAAAAGAAACACAGAACAAGACAATAACTAAGTTCATCCTGTCGGCCTCAAAATGCAAATATATCCATTTTTGTAGAAAATTTGAGTGTAGAGCATTATTGCAGCTAAATAATTTTCAACTAATAGAGACTAATAACCTCAGGATTTTAGGATTATACTTTAATAATCGTTATAAATGGAGCACACACGTCGAAAACCTCACGTCGTCACTTTCAAGACAATTGAATATAATTAAATGTTTGTCAAGTAAGAGATTTAACTGCAACACAACTACTTTAATATCAATTACATGATCTATTATCTTATCCAAAATTAATTATGCCTTACCTTTTTTCGGGTATGTGCCTAAAACTGTATTGGGAATGATTAAACGGATCATAAATACGGTACGGTTATCTTTAGGAGCATTCCGCTCGACCCCAATTACCAAGATGCTAGCTGAATCTGGAATTTTACCTTTAGAAACTCAGATAAATTTAGCAACATCAAGATTATTTAAATCAATACTGAATAATTCATCACTACAACGAATTTGTAAAAACATCGAAAATAGGAAAAAGAATTTAAGAATAAATTCAACGATTCAAAGAACTTTAAAAATTTGTAGAACACTACAACTACCCATACAGTATTCGGTTTGTTCTAAAAATAAAGGAGAACCACCATGGAATTTCAAAAATAACGTAATAGATATAACGCTTGCAAACTTTTCTAAGGATACTACATCACCCTCTCAGTTTAAGGCATTATTTTGTGAGTTGAAGGAACTTCTGAAACCCTTTAATTTTATTTATACTGACGGGTCGAAAAATTATTGTTTGTGTAGGCTACACGTTTGTAAATGAACATAAAATCATAAAATCTTCAATTTTACCAGACTATTCATCAATATTTTCGGCAGAATTGATAGCTATTTTTGAAGCGGTTAAATTTGTCAGGGTTAGGCACAGAAATTTTGCAATATGTACAGATTCATTATCTTGCATAAAATCAATACTAAATATAAATAACAACGAATATTATGCTACACTTATTAGGAACGAATTAATGCAATCATACCCAAGAATTCGTTTAATTTGGGTCCCTGGACACTCCGGCATTTCTGGGAATGAATTTGCTGACATCTCAGCGAAAAATACGCTGATCAGCCCATTAATTACAACCCAAAATTTTTATAAAAAAAATATTATTATGTTCTTGAGGAACTACTTCAAGATGGAAGGTGTTAGCTCATTACAAATATCATCTTGGTATAAGGAGATTAACTCTCCAAGTTTAACGATATTTGATTATATTAAAGACTGCCAAGATAAATTGTCTCGTTTGGATCAAATTAAATTAATTTGGCTTAGATTGGGTCATACCAAAATGTCACATATTCACCTCATGAACCAATCTATTCAGAATGTATGTAACTGTAATATTACTCATCCCAATAATTTGGACCATATAATTTCAACATGTTCAAAATTTACTAATTTACGTCAACAATTCTTCGGAAATTCATATCCAAAACTGTATTTATCAACCCCAACAATCGATAACTTACACACCGTTATTCAATTTCTCAAGTTTACTAACATTTATAATTTAATTTAACTGATTTGACATTGTACAAATGTATAAATAATATTTTTAAGAATATTTTTAAATTACTTCTCAATTTTAATTTAAAGTTTACCTCTTACATTTTATTTATTATCTTTATATATTATTAGTATTAATTTAATCTTAAGTATTGAGCTAAAGGCCTATGTTGTTAAAGCTCTAGCCTTATATGTATTATCTTATAATTTTAATTATAAGCTAATATGTAAATAAATAAAATAAATAAACTAAGTTCATAACGGATTTTTTTTCTGAACTTAAAAACAGTGACTACAATCCCCCTTCAAATGATTTTTTCAGAAACAAAAGGCTTTCTCAGTGAAGTATTTGTGGAGAAAAATAAAAACAACTTTGTTGGAAAGCTTGTAACGGGCATATTCCTCTTCCTTACAACCAATAAAATCTGCAATAAATTTGTATGGAAATCTTTATTTATAGGCAAAAGGAAATGGCAATACTACCACCTAATATGAGATAAAAACAAGATCTTCTTTGGGGGCACGAAACTGAAACAAGTTAAGAAACAAATTGAAAAACAAATACTTTTCGTGAATGGCGTTTGGAAAATGGTAGCTCAAGTCCATTAGTTTACAGTATGTACAAAATCTTTCAGACTTAGAGGACTGATGTTTCAAAGTGGATTAGTATGTGCAGGAAAAGAGATATTTTTCCTATCAAATGTTGATGTTGTAACTTAAAAATAATGTTTGCTTGTTTAACACACATTTTTTTATTTTAATTTCATAAAAAATATGATAACGACTAATCCAGTAAGAAACCATTAAAAAATATTTGCATACTGCCTCTATCAGTAGCAGGCATATTGCAACTTGTTTCCTTAAGAAACCCTTGTCAAGTTTTAAAAAAAGGAAATAAAAAATTAATAAACATCAGAAGAAACACTCATATTTTCGGTAGAAAATTCATCGTTAATAAAATTTTAACATCCATTAGGGTTCAGTATAGTGTAAAATAAACAAAAAAAAAAATTACAAAATAAGGAGTTGAGAGAGAGAGAGAAAAAGAAAAAAAAGAGAATTAATTTTAAATATTTATAAGAAATCAAAAATGTTCACCTTTTATAATGAATAATATTCAGTTTACCTTTGCCCGACTAACAAAAAAAGTACAAAAACATGCAGAAAATAAATGAAACTCGAAACAAGGTAAGAAGAAAATCCCAGCAGTTAGGAAAGTTTAGAGAAATTCATTTTGGCTTAAAGCAACCATTTGTTTTAGTGTGCCAACAAGTGATTTAAGATTTTATATCTTGTTGTAGAAGGTTTTAGGGATTCACTTTTATTTTCACTTTATGTTTTTGATTAATTTTATGCCTTCAGTTTTAATTTAAGCGCGAATTATTTTATTTTCCATTTAAATTCAACCCCTTTTTTATTGTAACGCCTTCACCTTTATTTTCACAAACTGCTGTTTGGGTTTCACTCTCTCTCTGTCTCTCTTCGCTTTTCTTTCCCTTGTTGAGTGTGTTGTTGGCCTTTATTTCTTATCAGAGGCTTTTTTTCCCAAACCTTCAGGTTGAATTTTCAGTTTAAAGGTGTATTACGTAGTTGATGATGTGCCAAAAATAAAGTGACAAGCAATTTAATTTTAATAACCCTTAAGTTGGGACCAACAAGCCATGGCCGTGGTGGCGTAGCATTGGACAAGTTTGTAACAGAAGTTTTATAGAATGGCAGGCAAAACATTTGTTTTGTTGGTTGGCATGAATAGATGGTGACGGTTTCGCAGTGTGGCTGCGAAACGAAAATATTTATTTACTTGACCCAAAAAGTGTAGAAATTATTGTGCACAATTTTTATCAACAATTTACATCAAAATTTATAATGGCAATGGCGTTAATGGCATTTAAATTCATGGATTTTATACAAACAACTATAATATCGTATTGCAATGGATGGCATTTAAAATTAAATTTTTCACTAACTTTGAATATTTTTAATGGGTTTCAAATCAAAACAATTAAAAATAGATTTATAAACATCTATATACAGTAACACCCCGCTTAATGCTGTTTTAGTATTACGCTATTGCAAATGAAATGGCCATGGACTAATCAAAAGCGGTGCACTATATAGCGACTGTTAATACTATGCATCCTTTTCAACACTCTTTTGTTAGTCTGTTCAGAGAAACGATACTTACATACATAATTAGTCATTAGAAACCATCAGTCAGGATTATTGACTTAGTTTCTCACACCACTTATGTTGTGCGTGTTATTTTATACATAAGTGGCGGGACCTACAGTTTAAAATCGACTCCGAACGACAGATTTTATGAGAAACTTTTCATGGCAATTTTATTTACTCTCAGAATTTTTGCCAGAAATCTGCTGAGAGGAAATCGCCGGAAAGATACTTTTTGTAGTTTGTTTTGATATCTGGCCTGGGACTCAAACCCTGGCTTTTACGTCTAATAAGCCAACACGCTACCTACTAGACCACGGCTACTTCCAATTGTATTTCCGGAGTTGGAATCACAGTACGAACGTATTTTTCCTGCATCACCTTTGATTTATTAGTTGCTCGTTTCGTTTAACGTCGGAACTTATTGGAACGTATCCCCCGCGTTAATAGGGGTCTTACTGTACTGTGATTAAACCTAACAGCTAGAAGTGGAAGTAGTGTAGTAGTATATTGGCTTATTAGAGGAAACGGTCTCTTTTCAGGCCCTTGGCATCAAAACGAAAATATGAAAAAATATTTTTTCGGCGACTACCTCTCAGCAGATTTCCTACAAAATCTCTGTCGTTCGGAGTCGACTTTAAATTAGTGATGTGAGAATCCAATTTGTAATCCTGACGGAAGAGTTTTAGTGACTATTTTTGTATGCCAGCAGTGTATGAAAGTATAACGACCTAAAGGAATAGAAACAATAATTGTGTACACTATTCCAGTAGTTCATTTAAAGTTTGCAAATCTTTCATTCTTTTGAATTTTAAATTTCTCTTACAAATTCCACCGAAAGTCTTGTTATCTCTTATTAACAACGAAATCCATTAATTTTAAAGATTTCATACTGAATCTCTAAAGCAAGAAATGTGAACTAATAAACGAGAATACCTCCTGTGTGAAATGATAAACGAAAATAAAAAAAATATCAATTACTTAAAATGTAAGTTCAAGCACACAGACAAAGGGAAAATGCAAAGAAAACTTGAAAAAAAAAATAACCAACGAACCACATATATTTGATAAATTTTTTTCGATTTCTTCGTAGTTTTTTTGTTTTTTTTTTTCAGTTGCAGATTTTGTAATAAAGAAAATTGAATTTTCATCATGTGGTCATTTATAACAAAAATAAGATAGAAAAAGTTTACATTTCCTGTTTACTTGATTATTCGGATGTGCATTATGAAAATCCTGCTGATGTTTTTTTTTTTCTCTCTCTCTTCTCTTCTTTTTCATTTTCTACTCCAAAGAACAGTGGTGTTGGTGGTGGTACGGGAAATAACTTCCACTACTACAGTATTGTGTGTGGTACAGAAGCACAGACAAATTGTTGTTGGAAAGTTAGAGTTTTGCTGTGCTTTCTGAAAATCCCAATAAAATTCCTTTTGGTATAATATACCAGCTAGTGGGCTAGTGTTGCTGGTTGCATGTTACAATTATAGTTGCTTTTGTTGTTATTGTTGTTGTTGTTGTTGCTGTTGATTTTGCTGTTGTTATTTCGAGTTATTCTATTACTCACTATAACTGCAACTACTTTTACAAACAATATTCTGACATTTATCTTTTACTCCATCTAATGTGGTTGAAAATTACCCACGATAAAAATTGGATTAGTTTTTGCAGTAACAAAACCAACAGAAGCATAAGCAAAAACACTAGCAATAGCGGTTTAGGACGAAAAAAAAAACAAAACAAAAAACAAAATCCAAGTGAAAAATAGAAACACAATAACAGGAGCAGTAGTAACAGTAGGAAACAGTCTTGTTTCAGGTTTTTAATTTTTTTTTGCTTTCTTTGTTGTTGTAAAACTACTAAATAGACAACAACAAGCACAACATCAACAATAGTAGTAGTAGTAGCTTTAGTAGTAGTAGTAGTAGCGGCAGCAGCATCAAAAGCAACAACATTAAGAACAATGTAAGCATCATTTCAGTATATTTAAGCTCATGTTACCAGCAACTGTCCCCGTTTGTGGCACAAGATAAATGAGTTGTGATAGATGACAGCAAATCAACGTAAGTGCATTATTATGGCGGTTTTTACTTAAATACAGAGTTTGCAAAAAAAAAACCCGGAATTTTCTCTTATCAAATGTATGTGTAGGTATGCATAAGCATGGGAATGAAAGGGAATACATATAAACACAATAGCATTGTAATTATTTTAAAGGGAAAAGTTTTTAATTTCTTTTTCTAATTCGTTTAAAATGCAAAAGAAAAATATTAAAAATTGGAAAAATTTATTTAAATATTACTACACCCAAGACAGATATGAAATAACGTATAAAATTTAAATAATAATTATGAAAACATTACATCCCTTCATTACTTCTATTGGATTCAGAAAAAAAGTTTTTCAAGATGAAATTCAAGCATGATAGTGTAATTGCTTTATATTTGGCTGCAAAACCACAGGTGGCTATCGTTAGAGCCCTCCGACATTTAAATGTGAATAGATCTTTTGTCCAAAAAGTGGACGAAAAAACCGATAACAACACCAGAAATGATCCGAAAAGTGAAAGGCAGATTTGATCGAAATCTACGCCGCAGTGGTAGAAAAATTTCTCGTGAGCTGAACATATCGAGAGAACGGATGCAACACATATTTAAAAATGATCTTGAATTAGAGCCACTGAAGTTCCAAAAAGTGCAAGAGCTCACCGATGGACAAAATAAGTTAGACTCGAAAAGAGCTAAGGAGTTACTTCGCTTGCACGAAAGTGGCCAGTTATCGAATTTGGTTTTCTCCGATGAGAAGCCATTCCAAATTGAGAAGTTTGTGAATAAACAAAATGATCGGGTTTACTTGTCAAAGAGATCAGCTGAAAATTTACACCTGCGATTGCCCACCAGATCTCAAGCGCCGTCGATGATAATGGTGTGGGCCACCATAACGGCCGATAGTATTCATCGACTGTGTGGTCAAAATAAATGACCCCACAATATTATTGAGAAAATGTCTTAAAGACAATATTGAGGCTCTGGGCAGACAAACATTTCGTCCGCAGACCATGGGCATTCCAAAAAGACTCAGCACCACCGCACTCAGCACGCGTCAACCAAGAATGATTTAAAAAGGAGGTTCCTCGCTTCATTTCTACCGCACAATGGCCACCAAAATCTCCGGATCTCAATCCGTTTGACTTTTGCGCCTGGGGCATTTTGGAGAGTAAGGTTCTCACTAAAAAATTCCAAAGTGTCGATCATCTCAAGACGGCGTTTAGTCGGGAATGGGCCAAAATACTGCAAAGCCACTTTCGTGCAGCCTGTGATGACTTTGCCGGCGAATTAAAGGCCATAATTCGTACTAAGGGTGGCCAATTCGAACAAATCTAAACTGATTCAAAAATTTTATATTATTCCCAACATTTTTTGCTTTTAAACAATAAAACTAAAAAAAAATTAAAAAATATAACGCCTTACTTTATTGCATTATATATCAGCCACCCTGTATATTTGGATTTTTTTTTCAATCTTTTTTAAATTTTTTCGCATTAAAAATTAATTATCACTCATACGCTACCCTCTATTACAGATCTTCTGTTAATATGATCCCAAAATGTATGCAACACTTTATTTTTTTAATTTCCAACGTATGCGTATGAGTAATATTTATCTAGAATTCCATGTCATCATATAATGTATACGGCGTGGTGTTCTTAGTACATATTAATAGAAAATATGAAATTTTACGTCAATTAAAATTGTATGAACTTTTATTTAATTTTTCTATGGAATAATGTTACAAAACAAAAAAAAGAGAACAATTTTTTATTTATAATTTTTGCAATTTTATAATTGCAATTGAAAATAATTTTAAAGCAATACAATAATGAAGGATTTCTTAGAAAATTGTTTCCCTTTATAGAGTTTATATGCAATTAAATTAATAATTATGCTTAATCCTTTAAATTAGCAGCACTTTGGTGATGAGAGAAAAAGATTTTATGCCAGTTAATTAATGGTCTTGACAAACCACAAAATTTACATACTCTTCGCATATTGGTGTTTATCAATTAACATCGTTGTATGAATATTCAATTCATTGAAATTCGACTATAAATGAGCTGCTAATATTGTATAACAAGCTACAGATGAGTGTAGTTTTTGTGGTCATTCAGGGTAAGCAACAAAATGAATAAATTTTATGATTTAAAATTGAAAATTCTGGTAATGAAATTTCGTTAGTTTCTTAAAATCTTATTAAAATAAAAAAGTTAAGTTAAGTTTTATTTTTCCATAGAATTTAATATTTTTAGCATATTCTTTATGATCATAAAAGCAAATATAAATGAAACCCACAATGAGAGTTTAAAGTAATCAGAAATACTTATTAAGGTTGATCATTTTACTATGAATTGACACTAAGCCACGAACAACGCATTCATGGTCAAAGATTATACACTACTAGAGAGACATTACTAGATTCTGTTTACATACTGGATATTACAGATTACTATTACATACATACATACATAATTGGCCATTACAACCCTTCAGTCAGGATTACGACCTAGCTTCTCACACCACTTATGTTGTGTGCGTTAATTTTATATATAAGTGGCGGGACCTATAGTTTAAAGTCGACTCCGAACGATAGATTTTTGAGAAACTTTGCATGGCAATTTTTTACTTACTCTCAGAGTTTTTGCCAGAAATCTGCTGAGAGGAAGTCGCCGAAGAAATATTTTTCGTTTTGATGTCTGACCTGGGATGCGAACCCGGGCCTTTTGTCTAATAAGCCAACACACTACCCACTAGACCACGGCGACTTAAGATTACTATTACAGATTACTATTACATGCCCAAAATACAGAAAGTGAATTTGGTTTATGGGTCTATTTAACAAGATTTTGCCATATGATTTTATTGATTTTAATTGTAGTGTTTGTAATATAAAACGTAGCTTATATGCTGGCACTAATTTGTAAATTATTATATAAAAATGTATTCTCGTTCTTGTCTTAGCTATTCCCGGTTTATCAGCTTGTGATTAAGTTCTGTAACTGATTTACGTTCTCGTTGCCACTACTTTTCCCTTACCCATTACAGCCCGGACTGCAGTGTGTACGTGTCCTCCGTGGTCGGGTTAGGGTATTGAGATGCAAGTTCCAGGAGTAACAAGAGTACAGACCCTCCATTATTTCAGACAGGGAAGACAACATTATAGTTGTTATTAATGGATACCAATTGAAAAGCAAAAGTGAAACTCACGATGTAAAACCGGTAACAGTTACAGAAAATATTTTTTAAGAAGTACCGAATTAGATCACCTACCTACAAATTATGTTATCAGGTATGTAAACTTCCATAATGCAAACAACTACTTAACTTATCCTTTTCTAAAGACTGTCGATGGACCCTGAATGATTGTGTCTTATAAAGAATCATGTATCGGAAGTCAAATAAGCAAAAGAATTACAGAGCATTTATAAAAGTATTTGTTAAAACCTAGTGATGTGAGAAGAAGATGTAAATAATACTTCCTGGGGCCCCTACGGAGAGAAAAATTCCATATGATGTTAACGAAGAGTATATCGGTTATATTATTCAATGACTAAAGTTCTTTTAAAAGGAGTTTTGATAGGACACATTGTTTCCAGGCAACAAGGAATGAGAGCTCTCTGAAACTCAAATAAATCTAAGAAATAGTAAAATGAAGCATGGTTATGATCTTTAATTGATCAATAAGAAATAAATAAAAAAATTTAATTATCTTATGATTTATACTGTCTGCTCTAAATAAGCTTGGCTAATCCTCAAGTCCAAACAAGCAACTACACACTCATTCAAATTCTTAGCAGAGATGTTTCATTAAAGCCCAGATTATGTCCTTAGGAACTAAACTAAGGATCTATCTGTTCCATTATTAAGGTTTAAATCACTTTTTCAATTCGAGTAAACAGAGTTTTGAACATAATATACCAGATTCAGTTTTCAGTCCAAGAATTTCTTTAAAACCATAATTTTTCTAATTATTATTTCAAATTGCATGGAATATATAAAAAAGGTGAAAATTGTATGTATGAATTTCTCGTTCACCCTTAAGAGTATAACAACGATTATTAATTATTTGGCTGTGGTTGCTTTATTTTATTACAAAATTTGACGTTTGCGGTTGAACTAATAATAATTTTTGATTTAATAAGCGCTTTAATAATAATTTTCTCTAATAACATAATAAACCAAGAAGGTATTATAATATTTTATTAAGAAATAATTTACAAAACCAAAGAATGAACGTACTTGCTTATGATTACATAGTTTGGCATTAGTTCGTAATAAATAATAAGTTATGAAATGTTTCAATTATTTAGGTAAGAAATAAACTCTGTCAAGTTATTTCAATCCATAATGTAATTATCGTAATTCCATAAGTAGCAGTTTAAGAAAATGGCTAAAAACACATGAGCGAAAGACCATTGCCTTCTTCTTCTAGCGGTTGGACATATTGTTAATATTTTAAATGCATGGTACATACATATGTAATTGATCATTACAACCCCTCAGTCCTCGCTTTTCACGCCACTAATGTTGTATGCGTTAATTTTATAAATAAGTGGACAGATTTTTTGGAAACTTTCTACTTTTTTTTACTATCAGAGTTTTTGCAACAAGACTACTAAGAAATATACACCGAAAGTATATTTCTCCATATTTCGATTCACGTCTAGTGAGTTATTTACTAGACTATGGCGACTTCAGTGTTGTTTCATTCCTTTCTTAATAAGCAAGTTTTTATCACAGAAGTCGGTGTAGTCTTTAATGGTCTTCAGCCGTAAATGATTAATGATGCACAATGGAACAATGGATTGCGTATTTTTCATAGAATCTTCCAAATGACATTCCGTATATTTTACGACGAGAGAAGAACTGGTTCCACTCAGCTCTATGGCAAAAGTGTGTATCTATTGAAATATATTCATTTAAAGTTGATCGCGTTAAGCTAGTTCTTATAGTCGAGATCTCATTAGCTGCCCTTTGAGCGATCTTCTCTTCTATTTAATACCTACGACTTGTCAACAGCCTTCTGGCACAAACTTAGAAATTATAATCTAATTGGCATGATAAGTTTTCCAATAACCTGTTCTTTATTTAATGAAATGGTTTTATGAACATAAATCTTAAAAGAAACGGTTTTCTTTCTGGAATTATCTTAACAATTTACCCTCCAATTCAGAATTCCATTGATGGCAAAATGATTGTTTGTCACTCGTGTTCATGACATAGAAAAATGAAATATTTTCCAAAATTTTTAAATAAAATGTCTTTCTATTCTCTTCTGGAGGTTGAGGTGAGTGTGTATATAAAGAAAAAATGCCAAAAAAAAATTTAGAAAAAGAAACGAAACGAGGACTTGTAAAAGATGTCAGTTTAAATAAACTCAAGGCAGAAAATATCTGTAGAAGTACAATACAATACAAGTACAACTAATTACGTTGTTGCCACAGGGCAACTTTAAATGAAAAGACATAACATTCCCCATATAATAATAATAAGAAAATAAAAATAAAAAAAGAAAATAAATAAAAACAAATTACAAAATAAGCACAATAAGCAACAAGCCTATTGTGGCAGCATGCAAAGAAATAAATCGCAAGTCTGAGGTTATAGGAAAGATGAAAGTGGCCAGTAATTATAAGAGAAATTTATAAAAAAAAATATTCCACAAAAATGGCTTACCAAAGCAATTCGGAGAGGTGAATGCACTGGCAAATTGTACAAATTATAAGTTGCACACAATGAAAAACGAAATTTTAATTTATAGTCAACCAATACTGTGGAATAAAAAATTAAATTCAAGCAAGAATGATAAATTCTTAGGTATGTATAGTGGATTTTCAGCTTCCTAATTCTAGCATATACAGCTCATGCAACAAAGTTGATTCGGAATTACAATGAAACGCCGAATTACAATGCCCTCAACGTACATTGAGTATTTCTCCAAACTATATATGCAATCCCACAAAATCATGTTGACTAAAGAAACTTCAGGATGCTGTTTAGATAACTTTTTTCTTATTTTGTGTATTCATTTTTCTCATCACGTAGGCTACATATTGGGCTTAGATATTGCTCTAAAATAAGAATTTTTATGCTTTCTGATGATTGGTTACATCCTTAGGAAACTTCTTGATACTTTTACGTATACCTCAAATTACTTCTCATCACAATTACTTAATAAAAGTATGGATTCTCTCCAATCCGCATGAATTGCGGATCCTCATCTTTCCTTTCATTGAATATTCCTTTCCTCCTAACTTCTTTGGTTCGGCGAAGTGGCAGCTATCAACCAAGCAAGCTGTTTCGCCTAATTATTGCCGAAAATTTCTACATAAGCTGGAATTACACTTTATCCTGGCAATTCAGCTTTCCATTCTAATAGTCAGACAACCTCATATGAGCTGAGTGCTTGCATATGATCCTCACTGCCTGATACACACATATAAGCATTCATAATTGGTAATTACAACCTTTTAGTCGGCAATACGTCCAAGATTCTCACATCACTTACGTTGTGGATATTAATATCGTTCATGAGTGGTGGGCCATACAGTTTAAAGTCGATTCCGAACGACAGATTTTATTGAGAAACTTTTCATGGCAATTTTTTGTTAGAAATCTTATCTGAGGCTCACGTCAAAGAAAATTTTCCTTTTGTTGCAGAAGTCTGAACAGGGGTTTGAATCATGGCCTCACGTCTAATAAACAAACATCCAACCCAATAGACTATGACGACTATTCACATACATACATACATAATTGGCCATTACAACCCTTCAGTCAGGATTACGACCTAGCTTCTCACACCACTTATGTTGTGTGCGTTAATTTTATACATGAGTGGTGGGACCTACAGTTTAAACTCGACTCCCAGCGACAGATTTTTTAGAAGCTTTTCATGGCAATTTTTACTCTCAGAATCTTTGCCAGAAATCTGCTGAGAGGAAGTCGCCGAAGAAATATTTTTCGTTTTGATGTCTGACCTGGGATTCGAACTCGGGCCTTTCGTCTAATAAGCCAACATACTACCCACTAGACCAAGGCGACTTCAATGATGACGACTATTAGATTCGTTTATTAAATTCCTTCCTCTGTACTTTCTCTTTAAGTTTATTGAGCACATTTTGCGATAACTTAAACTTTCTGATCGAATACCAACACTTTGTGGTGGAACCAGATGGCTTTGATCCACCTGTTTGCCACAGTTTATTTCCTCCCTTAAATAATTATTTCTTTTTACTCTCATTAGAGCCTTTCCGAGCTTTTATGTTACATTTCTTTTAAAGATGAGAATTTAAACTTTTAATTATTTTTAATACAATTTATTTTTTGCCAAAGAAACAAATTCTAATTTAGAATAATTTTAAAATTTTATTCTACAAATATTTAATTCTACGATGAATTTTCTTTTAAGATGAATTTTACAATCATTTTTTGGTAATCATACATTAGAGTGCATGAAGCGAATAACGCATTTAAAAATTTTCTTTCATTAGTTAGTAATACAAGGAATTCTGTAGCTTTTTACATTGCTTATGAAACTAAATTAATATGTACGCAGAGCAGACCCTAATAATACACACTGGCTGATACAAAGTATTGAAGAGAGAAACTCCCCTATTTCTTTTCTGGTAAAAAGGAATTTAATATCAATATCGTATCGCATCATATCATATCATATCATAATATGATGAAAGTAAAATGTTTAAAATAAAATCATAAACAAAATAAACTTCGCATGGAATATAATAATTTAGCAAAACATCACCACCACCACCACCACAATGTTGTTAACAAAACAACAAAAAATGAAAACTTTTCTTTGCAACGACGCTCTTTTTTTTTTTATAATTTAAAATAAAAATTACAAAACAAAAAACAAAAACAAAAAAAAAATACTAATAATTTCAGAATATGACTGTTTGTATGTAATAACATAAAACAACAACAATTTATAGGGAATGTCTTAGAAGTTGTGCTTTCCTGTTCCTCTTCCTATACCATTTCACATTTCTTTGTTTTTCCTGTGTTGTTACACTTTGCTTTACAACATATTTGTTGTTCGTACGTTTTTGTTGCTGCCATTATTAAATGTTGTATTATACCCGCGAACTTTTACTTTTCGGCAAATTCCTTTCCCTCTAAGTTTTTTTGCCGTTTTATGATATTTTCTTTTTTATGTTTTACAAATGCACAAAAATTGTTTCGTGGAATTAAGAAATGAAAAAAAAAATGAAACTGAAAAAAATTTCAAAAAAAAAAGTTCATTGAAATTGAGAAAAAAAAGTGGAAAAAAAGCATACAAAGAAAGTGAAAAACTTATTTTATTTATTATTAATATTATTTTTACGCTTTTACCTTCTCTTCACATTTTAGCGGTGTCTACAAGTAATGGGAGGGTGCATACAACATATATTGAGAAAAACAAACTTAAGGCACATTTAAAGGAAACCTTGTATTTGCTTATGTGTTGAAAATACAGAACTTTGAAGGGGCATAATTTAAATTTGGAATCAAAATCTGATTAAAAAAATATAAATTAAAAAAAATATAAATAAATATAATATAAAGTATAAATCCTAATATATATTATAAATCTTTCCATAAGTCTGTAAAAAAACAAAAAAGTTTGTTTGTTTGTTAGGCAATCATGCCTGAACGCTTGAACCGATTTTCTTGAAATTTGGGATGTAGATCGGGCTTTTGTCCGAATTTTGTCAAAATTTTGATCAAAAGGGGAGAAAAAACGAGAGAAATGGGGGAAATTGGTTAAGTTTCCCAAATAGCCATTTTAGATATTCCGTTTCTAAAATAGGACCAAAAGGGGTCCAAAAACGGAAAAATTGAGTGCATAGCATATAAATCGAGATTTTATCGTAGCAGATTATAGGCTAAAAACCTTGTCAAAACTTTTATCAAAAGGGGAAAAGAAATGGGACAAAGGGAGAAAAAATGGTGATAGGTATTTTTTTACACGCTTTAGCTTGGTTAAGTTTCCCAAATGGCTATTAGAGGTGTTCCGTATCTAAAGTTGAAAAAGGGGTCCAAAAAGGTATAAAGGGGCCAAAAAGGGGAAAATTAAGAGCACAACCAATCACGTGGGATATTGATCGAGCTTTTGTCGGTGCAGGTATAGGCTATAAATCTTTTAAAAATTTTGAACCAAAAGAAAAAAATGGGACAAAGGGAGAAAAAAAGGGTAAAAATTAGTACTTTATGCATAAATGATGTATTTTATTTGTTTTAAAGGTATTTTTTTATGATTTAGCTTGGTTAAGTTCCCAAATAGCTATTGGAGGTGTTCCGTTTATAAAGTTGAACCAAAAGGTGACCAAAAAGGCGGAAAGGGGCGGAAAACGGGCAAATTGAATACATTTATATTTAGGACTTAGAATATTAAAAAAACTGGGTTATTTGATAAACCGGTTTCCGAATAATTTGAATTATTGCATTTTTTAAAAAGCCGGTTTTGAAACCGAATTTTTAGTTATGCTTATTTTTATAACCCCTGCAACGACGGGTACAATCTGCTAGTATAAATATAAAAATATAATATTGATTGTAGCTGCAATTATAAATAAGTGTGAAGCAAAGATAGAGTACAAAAAGACAACCGCACCATTCAAGTCTACCATTGTACAACAATATAAAAGAGAGTTCTGAGAAGAGAGCAACAAAATTATTGTACTCTTCATAGAGTCACAGCATGCATTTCTTTTTTTGCTTTCGGCAATCGAACATCTTCGTCGACGCCAGCATTGCCAGTAACTTTTTTAAACTTTTTATTTCTGGGAAAAAACCTTTTTTTATATTACTACTACTAATATTCATATGGCAATACTGAAAATGTAGTTGATCTTCAGCTTACCATTTCTAGCATATACAGATCATGCAACAAAGTTGTTTCCGAATTACAATGAAAAGCTTTATTGCACTGCCCTCAATGTAAATGGAGTATTCCTCCAGACCATGTATGCTATCCCACAACATCTTGTTACCTAAAACAACTTCAGAATGCTGTTCAGATAACTCTTTTCTTATTTTGTATGCGTTAATTTTATACATGAGTGGCGGGACCTACAGTTTAAAGTCGATTCCGAACGACAGATTTTATTGAGAAACTTTTCATGGCAATTTTTACTCTCAGAGTCTTTGCCAGAAATCTGCTGAGAGGAAGTCGCCGAAGAAATATTTTTCGTTTTGATGTCTGACCTGGGATTCGAACTCGGGCCTTTCGTCTAATAAGCCAACACACTACCCACTAGACCACGGCGACTTCAATGATGACGACTATTAGATTCGTTTATTAAATTCCTTCCTCTGTACTTTCTCTTTAAGTTTATTGAGCACATTTTGCGATAACTTAAACTTTCTGATCGAATACCCACACTTTGTGGTGGAACCAGATGGCTTTGATCCACCTGTTTGCCACAGGATATTTCCTCCCTTAAATAGTTATTTCTTTTTACTGTCATTTTGCTTTCTGAGCTTTTATGTTACATTTCTTTTAAGGATGAGAATTTAAACTTTTAATTATTTTTAATACAATTTATTTTGTGCCAAAGAAACATATTCTAATTTAGAATAATTTTAAAATTTTATTCTACAAATATTTAATTCTATGATGAATTTTCTTTTCAAATGAATTTTACAATCATTTTTTGGTAATCATACATCAGAGTGCATGAAGCGAATAACGCATTTAAAAATTTTCTTTCATTAGTTAGTAATACAAGGAATTCTGTAGCTTTTTATGTAGCTTATGAAACTAAATTAATATGTACGCAGAGCAGACCCTAATAATACACACTGGCTGATACAAAGTAGTGAAGGGAGAAACTCCCCTATTTCTTTTCTGGTAAAAAGGAATTTAATATCAATATCGCATCGCATCATATCATATCATATCATAATATGATGAAAGTAAAATATTTAAAATAAAATCATAAACAAAATAAACTTCGTATGGAATATAATAATTTAACAAAACATCACCACCACCACCACAATGTTGTTAACAAAACAACAAAAAATGAAAACTTTTCTTTGCAACGACGCTCTTTTTTTTTTATAATTTAAAATAAAAATTACAAAACAAAAACAAAAACAAAAAAAAAATACTAATAATTTCAGAATATAACTGTTTGTATGTAATAACATAAAACAACAACAATTTATAGGGAATGTCTTAGAAGTTGTGCTTTCTGTTCCTCTTCTTCCTCAACCATTTCACATTTCTTTGTTTTTCCTGTGTTGTTACACTTTGCTTTACAACATATTTGTTGTTCGTACGTTTTTGTTGTTGCCATTATTAAATGTTGTATTATACCCGCGAACTTTTACTTTTCGGCAAATTCCTTTCCCTCTAAGTTTTTTTTTTTTGCCGTTTTATGATATTTTCTTTTTTATGTTTTACAAATGCACAAAAATTGTTTCGTGGAATTAAGAAATGAAAAAAAAAATGAAACTAAAAAAAATTTCAAAAAAAAGTTCATTGAAATTGAGAAAAAAAGTGGAAAAAAAGCATACAAAGAAAGTGAAAAACTTATTTTATTTATTATTAATATTATTTTTACGCTTTTACCTTCTCTTCACATTTTAGCGGTGTCTACATGTAGAGGGAGGGTGCTTACAACATATATTGAGTAAAAACAAACTTAAGGCACATTTAAAGGAAACCTTGTATTTGCTTATGTGTTGAAAATACAGAACTTTGAAGGGGCATAATTTAAATTTGGAATCAAATCTGATTAAAAAAATATAAATTAAAAAAATATAAATAAATATAATATAAAGTATAAATCCTAATATATATTATAAATCTTTCCATAAGTCTGTAAAAAAACAAAAAAGTTTGTTTGTTTGTTAGGCAATCATGCCTGAACGCTTGAACCGATTTTCTTGAAATTTGGGATGTAGATCGGGCTTTTGTCCGAATTTTGTCAAAATTTTGATCAAAAGGGGAGAAAAAACGAGAGAGAAATGGGGGGAAAATTGGTTAAGTTTCCCAAATAGCCATTTTAGATATTCCGTTTCTAAAATAGGACCAAAAGGGGTCCAAAAACGGAAAAATTGAGTGCATAGCATATAAATCGAGATTTTATCGTAGCAGATTATAGGCTAAAACCTTGTCAAAACTTTTATCAAAAGGGGAAAAGAAATGGGACAAAGGGAGAAAAAATGGTGATAGGTATTTTTTTACACGCTTTAGCTTGGTTAAGTTTCCCAAATGGCTATTAGAGGTGTTCCGTATCTAAAGTTGAAAAAGGGGTCCAAAAGGTATAAAGGGGCCAAAAAGGGGAAAATTAAGAGCACAACCAATCACGTGGGATATTGATCGAGCTTTTGTCGGTGCAGGTATAGGCTATAAATCTTTTAAAAATTTTGAACCAAAAGAAAAAATGGGACAAAGGGAGAAAAAAAGGGTATTAAAAATTAGTACTTTATGCATAAATGATGTATTTTATTTGTTTTAAAGGTATTTTTTTATGATTTAGCTTGGTTAAGTTCCCAAATAGCTATTGGAGGTGTTCCGTTTATAAAGTTGAACCAAAAGGTGACCAAAAAGGCGGAAAGGGGCGGAAAACGGGCAAATTGAATACATTTATATTTAGGACTTAGAATATTAAAAAAACTGGGTTATTTGATAAACCGGTTTCCGAATAATTTGAATTATTGCATTTTTTAAAAAGCCGGTTTTGAAACCGAATTTTTAGTTATGCTTATTTTTATAACCCCTGCAACGACGGGTACAATCTGCTAGTATAAATATAAAAATATAATATTGATTGTAGCTGCAATTATAAATAAGTGTGAAGCAAAGATAGAGTACAAAAAGACAACCGCACCATTCAAGTCTACCATTGTACAACAATATAAAGAGAGTTCTGAGAAGAGAGCAACAAAATTATTGTACTCTTCATAGAGTCACAGCATGCATTTCTTTTTTTGCTTTCGGCAATCGAACATCTTCGTCGACGCCAGCATTGCCAGTAACTTTTTTTAAACTTTTTATTTCTGGGAAAAAACCTTTTTTTATATTACTACTACTAATATTCATATGGCAATACTGAAAATGTAGTTGATCTTCAGCTTACCATTTCTAGCATATACAGATCATGCAACAAAGTTGTTTCCGAATTACAATGAAAAGCTTTATTGCACTGCCCTCAATGTAAATGGAGTATTCCTCCAGACCATGTATGCTATCCCACAACATCTTGTTACCTAAAACAACTTCAGAATGCTGTTCAGATAACTCTTTTCTTATTTTGTATATTCATTTTTCTCATCACGAAGTCTGCATATTGGGCTTGAACATTGCTCTAAAATAAGAATTTTTATGCTTGCTGATGATTGGTTACTATCCTTAGGAAACTTCTTGATACTTTTACGTATAACTCAAATTACTTCTCATCACAATTACTTAATAAAAGTATGGATTCTCTCAAATCCGCCTGACTTGCGAATACATGACTCCAATCCTCATCTTTCCTTTCATTGAATATTCCTTTTCTCCTAGCATCTTTGGTTCGGCAAGGTGGCAGCTATCAACCAAGCAAGCTGATTTGCCTAAACACTGCCGTAAATTCCCACATAAGCTGGAATTACACTTTATCCTGGCAGCTTTCAGCTTTCGATTCTAATATCCAGTCCACCTCATATGAGCTGAGTCCTTGCATATGATCCTGACTGCCAGATACATATAAGCATGCATAATTGGTAATTCCAACCCTTTAGTCGGGAATACATCCTAGTTTCTCACAATAACATCGTACAGGAGTGGAGGGCCATACAGTTTAAAGTCGATTCCGTACGACAAATTTTATTGAGAAACTTTTCATGGCAATTTTTTGTCAGAAATCTGCTATGAGGCACTCGTGGAAGAAATTTCTTTTACATTTCCTTTTGTTGCAGAGGTCTGAAGTGGGGTTTGAATCGTGGCCTTCTGTCTAATAAACCACCCAACCCAATAGAATAATTGAGAAATACACATTTCAGTGCACTCGTAAAATCAAGAGCAATAGAAAAGAATAAACTGCAGTATTGCATTCGGTGAAGGGTAAGCTAGCAGAATGTCTTGTGCACATCTCTAGTACGCGCTTATTCTCTTCTTCTTACTATTTACGCCATTACAATCAAAATAAAATGCTAAACAACGCTCTTATGTGAGTCAGTGCCTCTCGAACGCATATAGAAAGTGAAGAAAAGTTCTTTGCTAGTACCATACAACTAAGGCTAGTGTTGCCACTAGTTCATCACTATTTTAAAGTGTGTACATACCTATGTACTAGGTATGCCAATCGGAAAATCCCGAATCTCGAAATCCCGGGATTTTCGGAATTCACAAAATCCCGAATCTCGGGATTTTTAAAAACTTGTCCCGGGATTTTTCGAAATTTTCGGGATTGTGAATTCATATGTATTTTGACCCAACAAAAGATCCTGAAAAAAAAATTCTATATCACTTGACTTCGATAATAGCTTCTCAGTCGAGGAAAATCCCACTTCCATTGATAAAAAGTTATTTGATGCCATCGAAGAATGCAAAAGCTCTATAGAACGAATTAATCGGTAACTGAACTGTCCAAAGCAATAGATTTATTTACGTCAGGAGATAGTAGAGGTGAATATTTATAAGCAGCATACAGCTATCTTGGAACTATTTCCCTAACATATGTTGATTGCGAAAAGTGTTATTCAACGGCAACGTATGTTGACAACAAAATTCATTCAAGCCTATCAAATCACATGAATCCCGGAATTTTTAAAAATCAATACCGTTTGGCATCCCTATTATGTACATATATAATCGCTCATTATAACCCTTCAGTCAGGAGAGATATTCACACCACAGATATTGTGTGTATTATTTTATACATCAGTGACACGACCTAAATTTTAAAGTCGTCTCTGAACGATAGATTTTTTGAGATACTTTTTCATGGCGTTTCTATTTATTCTCAGAGTCTTTGCCAAATCTGCTCAGAAGCTATCGCGTAAGATATTGTTACGTTTTTACCTTTTAAAAACGTTAATAATATGAGATAGATTGCAAATAAAAATAAATTTGTGTTTAGTTTTAAAGAAATCCTTTATTGTTGAAACAATTCTGTGTTTTGCAGTTGCATGGGATGTGGGCGTGGCAGTGGTCCAATGTCGCCCATTGATACATATTGGCCTATTAACACCTTGTACCAAAATTCATTAGTCTAACATAATTTGTTTCCAAGATATTTAATTCTGTCTCCCTAGATTGGCTAAATCTTACACTGTGCAACGTGTCTTCACAGAAGAGTGACTATGTCTTGCTTTTTATATCACAGGGTAAACAGTCTGATGAGTGCTCTTGAAGGAGAATAGCTTTGCCTTCGTGAAATCTCTGTAAATGTAAACACGTCGTTTACGTTATTGTTGTTTGTGTATTTTGCTTATGTTTGTAGTTGCAGTCTTGTTGTTGCCTATTTGTTTACTTGTTTATCCCAATTTTTTATACTGATATTCTTGCTATATTTTTGTGTATTCATTGATCGTTTCGTTTCGATGCAAATTTCTGAACTCTCGGGTTTGAAGCATGGCCTCACGTCCAATAAGCGGCTATTTTAAAATAATGTGGTGAAACAGTACAAGGGAATTATGTTGCAAACATACGAAAGCTATTTTCTCTACAATCAATATAACAGCGCTTGGCTTTCTATGAAAATAAAAAAAAAAATACTCTTTTACATCCCTGTGACATTGCAACATATTTTTCGAGGCGAGTTTTCACTTTTGTATACGTAGATGTGTGTTTACATTCGATATTTTGCAACATTTTACCTTTATTTCGAGTCTTTACGATTGGCAAGAATACGTGTAGGTACGTTTATGTATGCATGTATGAATTTTCCATTTGTATGTACGTGAATGTGTAAATACGAGGGTTCACTTTTCTTTCTTCTTTTTCTTCTTCTTGTTTATGTTTTTCTAAATTAAAAAGTATGAAAAGTACATGTATCCCCTGAGGTTAGTATGGTGTTGAAATTTTCTAAGTGAAATACCAAGAAAAAAAAATTGAGCAAAAACGCTGTATGTATGAACAATTCTTTGCAGTTTTTCTTTTGAGAGTTTTTATTATTTAATAAGTATAATAAAAATAAAATTATTACTGTCCTTTAAATCCGGCTATAGGACACTATCCTATCACGATGTCGACTATTTAAAATATTTTTAGTTTCTTACTATCGAAAGGTAGTGAACGGAATGGGGTTCAAACATATTGTTAGCGATTCAATTAAATTGTTTCAATTACTTGAGAAAACTGCCTGATCTCTGTGTCGTGGTAATTTTATTTACTCTCTGTGCTGCTGTGAGGAAGTCATCTATGAAATGTTTTTCATACTAAAAAATCTTAAGTCGACTCCGAACGCCAAATTTTTGAGAAACTTTTCAAAGCAATTTTTATTTACTACCAAAGTTTTTTCCAAGAGGAACATACCGAAGAAATATTTTGTCATATTTCGTTTAGTTGGAGATGCCTGAGCGGAGATTAGAAACGAGGCCTCACGTCCAATAAGCCAACACACTACCTACTAGACTACGTCGACTTCAAGCTGTGGAGGAGTACAGGTTTTCCGATAATTTCCTTAACACTTCCTGGAAAGAACAGAAAGCTTTAACGCTGCAAACCTCATGTCGATCAACTAAACATAATTCCTATTATCAACCAGTATCACAGCTATAGTCGCCAGATTTGACGATTTATTGTCATTTTGACGATTTTGTTCTCCATTGCCGAATTTTTCTGTATCTTATGTCCTTAAATGCCAAAAAACTACAATCTATGCACATACGAATAGTACGACTAAAGAACTAATTTTGTCTGTAACACAGTGACCGATCAACTGACCAATCAACCACATACTTGTGTATGTGTCCGCCGAGAAAGGCGAGTTTTGAGTAGGAATACATGATCCTTATTTCGCTTGAACAAAATCCGTTAAAATTTCGATACAACAGTGAATCTTGATCACATTGCAACGATGCTCCAATGAATCAATGGAATTTCAATACCCTACCATCATTAACGGGCAAATTCACCCTTTCTGCTAAGCGGCCGAGAAGTCTCAAAATAGTCGTTGAGGCGCCGCCCTATACATGAGAGTTGTATTCCATTCGTTTTCGGATATAAGAGGTGTAAATAGTAAGAAGATCAGATGAAGGGAAGCATTTCTTACACTCTCTTAAGAAACTAAGGCACTGAAAAATGTGTCGGTTCTAGCGTACATCACACAGAATTTTCATGCCGATTTTGTGGCGATTATTTTGACGATTTCCATGAACGTGTTTAATGATTTTGACGATTTTTTTTCCAGTATTTGACGATTTGATGCTTTATGTAACTGGCAGCTATGATCACAGCGGTCTTTATCTACTTGTGAGGCAGGTCAACCCTAAAGCTCAGCACAGTTATAAAGAAGGTCTGTAAAGTAGGGCGGTATTTTGTCTATTGTTACTGAATTACTAGCCAGACATTCGTTGAAACCAAAAGAGTTGCTCTGTTATATGAGATGTTATTGTGATGTTATGTGGCTTCCTAAACATTAGCTTGATAACATGCAGGATAATCTTCAATGGGTTTCATTTAATGACAAAACAATAGCCTTAAAGTTAATTAATTAATTAAAATTATTGGAGAATGGATTACTTTTGGAACAGCATGCTTCTCATATCTCGGAAGCAGTGTTTTGCAAGTAAAGCGTCTCTAATGAAGTCGCCGTGATCTAGTAGGTAGTGTGTTGGCTTATTAGACGTAAAAGCCAGGGTTCGAGTCTCAGCAGAGTTCTGGCAAAAACTCTGAAAGTAAATTAAATTGTCATGAAAAAAGAGGATTTAACTGTTGTGTCGTTTAATTCAAGTAAAATGGAACTAATATGAAGGAAACTGCAATACTTCTGCGATAAGTGCCTAAAGTAAACGAATAACTTCGTCAGGAAATCAATTGTAAGCGCATAGATGATGAAATCCTCAGACACGGATGGATCTGGATCACTCACATCTTGAGAAGAACATAAGACAGATTCATAAATGATATCCCCACTAGCAAAATAAAGACTTAATTTTATACCGAAGTGACTATCCCTACAATTAATAATCGTTTATATAAATAGATATTCGAGTGTAAAGAAATGCTTGAAAAATTTTGAGATTGATAGATTTGGTTTGCTTCCATTTAGGGTTTAATAAAATAAGATACTAACTTACATCCTGTAAATAGTTGCAAGCATTCAACTTCCTCTACCATATAATTTATAGTAAAACTCTCTATAATTTCTTTAGTAGTGCAGCGTAAATGCTCCCGCTTGGAAATGACAAAATCTTAGACAAACTTTTTTGTATGATTATCATCCTTGCGATTAAAATAATTCTGAGGGAATATCATTGAAAGAAAATTCGAAAATGAAACACACGAAAATAGATTTTCCATTTGATTTCACGACTTATAAAGTAAAAGGAAAACTTTTTGTTAAAAACAAATCACAGACATTTTGAGTTTGCAAAGATTTCTTGCAGGGATTTGTTTCTAAAAACTCGCAGTTAGAAAAAGTAAAATAACACAGAGCTGAATAAAAACATTTTAATATTTAATAATATTTTAGAAAATGATACAAATATGTATACAAATATGGTTAGAAAATAGTATTAAAGGTGGAAAATGAGAAAAACAGAAAGGATAAAAGGAAGTAAATCTTTAAATAAGTACTATCGGCTAATAATTAGTAGAAATACCATGCATACGCAGAGAGAAGAAAAAGGTATTCTTTTCATATATTATTCACTATGCGTTCTTCCAACACGAAATTCCAAAGTTCGGCCACTCTCACTCAGTCAAATTAGCTGCCATTTATTCAGTCTGTTTTGCAAATTACCATGGGCATCTCTAGATAGTGACGTGTGTTCGTTCACTGATTTCATCGAAAAATCACCTTCAGATATGGGATCCATTAGAGAACAGACAAAATCTCGAATTTTAAACGATAACAAGTAGCGTGCTACCTCCGCTTCCTATTCCCCTCCCCCTTTCCTACATACTCTCCTTTTATCTTATCCCCTCTATTATTCTTCCTTCTTTTAGGACGTTGTACAATGGGTCAATTGGACCTCCGAGTACTGTACTTGTCTTGATTGACAGGTGCACGTCCTCTAACCTAAGCTAACCTTAATAGCTTGCAATCCAGTAGCGGATAACAAAAAATCGTCGACATTTCTATAAGAGAAACATCAGCCAACACTGCCAATGGCAAGCACTATATCTGAATTATCTGGATGTCAACGACAATTGATTTTAACAGGACGAAGATATGTTGCACAAGCCTATGACATACTATTTATTCCCCAGGAGTGATTTCACTGTTTTAGATCTTTTGTTGTGAAATTTTCTTAAGTCACAGTCGTATGCGAATAAGAATCACAGCACAACTCAACATAACGCATTCCATTGGTAAAATTCGGCCTGATTTATGGGTCAATTCTTTATATCACATACACGCAAATTTTATCTGCTTCTAAAGTCCATTAATTACTCATTACAACTCTATAGTCAGATTTACGATGCCACCCATGTTGTGTGTGTTACTTTTATTCACGAATAGCGGAACACACAGTAGTCGATTCTAAACGATAAATTTTTGAAAAACTTTTCATTGTAATTTTATTCACTCTTACAACTTGCCGTTAAACTTGGATTTAGTTAAAGGTATCTTTAGCTAAAGGGAACTGTAAAATTATCTTTAACTGATTTTCGTTATTACAACTTACAGATAAAATAAAATTAAAATATGGCAATGCCATATCAAAGTCGATAAAAGTCCGCATTGGCAACAGCGGATATAGTTTTTTTTTCGTTGTACATCCTCATTTTGTTTAAATTGGAAGTTGCCGTATTAAAAATAATATATAATATGACAAGTTCAAATAGAAAGTGACCTTTAAATATTAAAGGTAGGACGATCTTCCCTTTAGTTTAACACTAAACCTACCATGGACGGGTCAAATGACCCATTTTGACACTTCTTGTCAGAATTTCTTGAAAATAAGATTATCACATCGCCATTTGCCTTCACGACTTTTATTGCCAAATACGTCGATTGTGTTTTCTAAGATTTACTCCTTTCTTGTTAATTTTTTTACCGAGAAATATATGTAATCTACCTTAAATACCGCAAGAGGTCATTTGACCCCTTTTGGTAGGAATGGGAATACATGAAGTATCGGTAGGTTTAGTGTTAACGATCATTTCTGTCTTATTGGGTGTTCATAATAATGAAAAACAATTTATCTATAAGTTAAAATCCGCCCTTTAGTTAACGGCATGTTGTAGTACTGGGTCTGAAAGTCTTTGCCAGAAGACTGCTAAGATGAGTGAAATATTTTTCTGTACATATTTCGTTTTGTTCGCGATATATGAACCACGTTAGTGTTCGATAAGATAGTTTACAGATTCAGATTGTACAAATTATTGGAAATTGTTTTTAGAATTGCTCTTTGAACACGAGTTTTTCGTGGCCAGAGGAGTAATTAATTCTCACCGTAATCGAGCAAATATTGCTTTTAAAATTTAAAACCGGGTACTAAACAAAAAAAAGTTAGTTTTTGATTGGAATTTTTTAAAATTCATAACATTTTTTTTTTGTTTCTGATATAAATTTCGTAATTTTCAAATATCTTATCAATTAAATATTAAAACTACCTCCTTACTTTCGAACGTTAATCAAGCAAAAATAATAATGAAACAGAGTTTTTAATATTTGATACTCATCGGAAACAAAAAACAAAAAAAAAAGAGGGAATAAAACTTTAAAAAATTACAACACAACTATACTTCACCATTATCAGTCTCTTGTATACAATATTTGTTGTAAAACCAAACGACTCACAACAATTTGTATCTTAATTTGCCAAATGGCAACAAAATGTCAAAGACAACTTGACAGCGCTATAGAACATGAAACAAATTGCAAATGCTGTTTCAAGTGAACTGATGGAAATACGAAATACGAAAGAAGAAGTGAATAATAACACAACAAACACAACAAGGCACACAACAAGGCACACAACAAGGCACACAACAGTATACATAATGCAGTATATGGTGCACACACAAACTCTTCTTCAAATCGTGCAACATTACTTTTGCTGTGACTCTTCTTACTGCAACTGATGCTGAGTGTATTGTTGCTTTTGTTGTTGTCTCTACTTTAAATTACACAGTTTTGTTGTGGCTTTTAACTTTTCAAAAAACTCCCACTTTATATTGCCCCGTCTAATGGTGACAATGTTGGCGGTGACAGTGATGTAAAGACATCATCATGTAGACAACCAAACTAAAAATACAAAATACAAGATAAACTTCCAAATACGAAGATATTATATCCTATCGTTGTACTGTATGCTGTGCCATCTTCAATATTATATTTCAACGTAATAGCGTATTTATGTGTACATATTGGGGATGCATTCGGAAAAACTGAATTCATAAAATATTCATTTTTTAATAGAAAAAAACAAAAAATAAAGAAAGTAAATCAATATTTAATTTAGAAAACACGCAAATTTTCATAAATAATTGGTGAGAATTCTAAGAGTCCTTTAACATTTGGGGTGATACCGATTGATTGATACGGCAACTGAGGTTATTCACCTCACCGGAAAATGCCATACTTAGTGCAAGTGTCAGCCCCTGGACTGTCTTTTGTTAAGTAAATCGATACAAAATATTCTTGTCCCTAAGACAGAACAGGATTTGTTATATTCTTGAGGAAGCTGAAATTTATTTTATTTATCAAGGGGTGGGAAGTGGAACATATAGACTAAATTCCATTCCGAAAGATAGATTTTTGAGAAACTTTTCATGATAATTTTTGATTTACTATCAGAGATTTTACAAGAAGACTACCAAGAGGAAGTCGCTGAAAGAAATATTTTGAACATCTTTCGTTTTGTTACAGCTGGGGTATGAACCAAATTGAAGATTGCTGTTACACGCATTCTTCAAAAAGTAAAAATCTCTCTTTTATTGATATTATTATTCAAAATATGGGCTTAGCTTTTGGCCTTACCACAATTCAAAATTGTTTTACAATTCGCATTTCATGTTACTACATACATACATAATTGGCCATTACAACCCTTCAGTCAGGATTACGACCTAGCTTCTCACACAACTTATGTTGTGTGTGTCAATTTTGTACATAAGTGGCAGGACCTACAGTTTAAAGTCGACTCCGAACGACAGATTTTTGAGAAGCTTTTTATGGCAATTTTTACTCTCAGAGTTCCTGCCAGAAATCTGCTGAGAAGAAATCGCCGAAGAAATATTTTTCGTTTTGATGTCTGACATGGGATTCGAACTCGGCCTTTTGTCTAATAAGTCAGCACACTACCCACTAGACCACGGCGACGTGGGTTCTATAAAATATTTCTTTTGTTTGAACTAGTCCGTTTTGTGTTAAGATTTTAATACCATAGAACACAAATCTTGCAATTATGATGAGAGTCTCGTCATACAGATCAAGGTTTATTCTTCAGAGGAACTCAAAGATCCTCAGATACATAAATCATGCTGTGCTGTACCGTGTAATTTATGTGCTTCGAGAAAAGGGCTATTTGCCAAGTATTTAGTAGGTAGTGTGTTGGCTTATTAAACGTAAAGCCAGGGTACGAGTCTAAGGCCAGACATCAAAACAAAATACAAAAAGTATTTCTTAGCGTGGTTTTCATCTCAGCAAATTTCTGGCAAAAGTTCTGAGAGTAAATAAATCTGTCATGAAAAGTTTCTCAAAAAAATCTGTCGTTCGGAGTCGACTTTAAACTATAGATCCCGCCAGTTATGAATAAAATTAACGTACACAACATAAGTGGTGTGCGAATCTAGGTTAATAATAAATTGACTGAAGGGTTGTAATGATCAATTATGTATGTATGTAAAGTACCTATCTTTACCTACGCTGATAGCTTTGCTGTTTTATCCCAAGTACGACAAAATCATGTTTGTCATTGCCATTCATTCGAATTATTATCCTAGAGTTTGTTTAGCAGATCTTGGTCTAAATATTAATATCAATTCTCGAAAATTATAGACCGATATGATCCCTGGTATTGGTTTTATCTGTTGTAGAAGCCTTTGGGCTTGTCAACATTTTTTCCATCAATTTGATAAACAAATTGTAGGGAAAGCTATAACACTCCATCTCTCTCTCTCTCTCTATCATATACATCCATATACAATTGGTCATTACAAGCCTTCAGTCATGATTACGACTTAACTTCCCACACCATTTAGATTGTAAGACTTAGAGTGTAAAGTCGACTTCGAACGACAGATTTTTGAGAAAGTTTGTAAATAAAACTTTACTTTCATAAATTTCACTAGAAATTTGTTGTGATGAAGTCGCCGAAAAATTATTTCTACATCTTTTGTTTTGTTGTAGATGTCTGACCTGGGTTTTGAATCGTAGCTTTACGTCTAATAAGCCAACATTTTATTTTTTAATAAAAGTAAATGGAACGGTGTCCCATGTTATGTTATCAATAGTTACCATGTACCACACAAGGGATAATATGTCGTTTACGGAGCTTTTTTGTAAAAATATGAAACGGATTTAAAGCTGACCCTTAACAACCTGTGGTATTGACCCAGCCATGATTTTTTCCCCTGTTTTAATTTTTTATACGTTTCTTTCTGTCTATTCCCATGGAGTGCTTAAAGAGACTTTCATTGTTGATTCCTATGTATGACCTTATGATATCGCCCTACTGAATGTAGTCGAATTAAACCGGTCACTGTCTTTCTCGAAAGAATTTTAATGAACTTAAGTAACATTCATAAGTAACATACAGTACCTTAGTACTTAGTCTTAAAAACAGTACGAAATTCTAGAAATCTTATATACTTTCAGTATCGAATACCTATTGAAAAGTGGCATTCCTAAGGCCCAAACACAAGGAGAATTTAATCTAAAATGTTAAGAAAAACAGAAGGGGAGTTAAATTGTTTACTTTATTTAGTTTTTATAGAATTTTAAGAATAAGTCTATAGGCATCATTCCAGCAGAAATATAATTTTATTACGGCTAAGAAAGTTTTTGCGTTTCTCTTGTTATATCAAGACGTCTATAATGTTTTACAGCACCAAACTTTGTCACTTCAAGATATAAGTATATTAGGAGAATCAATTGGAAAATCCCGAGTCTTGAAATCCCGGGATTTTCGGGATTCAGAAAATCCCGAATCCGGGGATTTTTAAAAACTTGTCCCAGTATTTTTCGGAATTTTCGGGATTGTGAATTCATATTGAAGTCGCTGTGGTCTAGTAGATAGTGTGTTGGCTTATTAGACGTTAAAGTCAGGGTTCAAGTCCCAGGCCAGACATCAAAACAAAATACAAAAAGTATTTTTCTCGGCGATTTCCTCTCAGCAGATTTCTAGCAAAAACTCTGAAAGTAAATAAAATTGCCATGAAAAGTTTCTCATAAAATCTGTCGTTCGGAGTCGATTTTAAACTGTAGGTCTCACTACGCATGTATAAAATTAACATACACAACATAAGTGGTGTCAGAAACTACGTCAATAATCCTGACTGATGGGTTCTAATCACCAATTATGTATGTATGTATTCATATGTATTTTTATCCTACAAAACTCCTGAAAAAAAATTCTATATCACGTTACTTCGTTTAATAGCATCTTAGATGAGGAAAACTCTCCTTCCAGTGATAAAAAATTATTTGATGGCATCGAAGAATGACAAAAGCCCTATAAAACGAATTAAAAGGGCAACTGATTTAGATACCCAACTGTCCAAAGAAATAGATTTATTTACATCAGGGGGCGGTAGAGGTAAATATTTACAAGCTGCATACAGCTATCTTGGAACTATTTTACCAACAAATGTTGATTGCGAGTAGTGTTTTTCAATGGCAGGGCATATTGACAACAATATTCGTTCACAAATTGGATGCTTTAATTTTCCGAATCCGATTCCCGGGGATTTTTAAAAATCGAACCCATTTGGCATCCCTAGTAGGTACATTACCCCGCATTCAAATGATTTACAGAAATTTCTATTTTTAAGTTAACATTTTAAACATTTTAAAGTTTTCAATCAATTAAGTTTAAGTGTCCAATGGTGTGTATATTTCGCTTCAAAGAGATACGAATATGGACTTTACATCCTTCTTTTAACTGTTTTAAATCCGCTATTATATATCGCGTCGTATAACTCCAAGTAAGTAGTGCAACAGAGACGACAGTTAAAGGAGTAACATTTTTCTATTGTCAACAGGAAATAAACATGAAAACAGGAAAAATGAAAATGAAACTGCAATTGTGGCAGCACCAAGCAATTCTTAATAAAAACGAAAAGATAATGTTGGTTACAAGAGTAACAACAACACAAACAAGCAAACAACACAAACAAACAACATGAAGACATTTTAACGTGTCTCAGCAATATCATTCATTCTCATCAACGTGGATGGATTTATCGAAATGCCATGCCTTGCCATGCCATGCCATGCCATGCCAAAGGTTCATTTGTTCTATTCCTTGCTCTTCTAATGCGCTCTTCTATGCGCTTACAGAAACTACTGGCTGGCTTTCCATTCTCTTAGAGATTTACTCTGCACTTTATATTTTTTTTTTCTTCCTTTAGTCATTTATAAATTTGTATCGTATTTGTATTTTCTTTTCCACTCATATCCTTGTTGATATATTTTGGTTTTGTATTCTTCTTTCATTTTTCAGCTTTTACTGGCATAAGAGCATTTCGTTGTCCTTTTTTACGTCTCTCTCTGTGTGTGTGTGTGTAGTGGGATGTGCACTTTTGTTGCATTGCGTGTAAAGCTCTTCCTCGCTTAAACATTTTCACCACCTACTTCCGTATAGTATTAAGCGTTTGACAGATTTTTTCTTTCAGTCTTTTTTGTTTTTCTGTTTTTTTTTTGTTCATTTTGGGTTTTTGCAAAATGGCAATAAAAGTAACAACAACAGTGATAACATCACGTGCCTGCAAAATGATAAAAAAAAGAAATAAAAGTAGAGACGTACAACATGATGGCATAAAAAGTACGCAATACAGAGATGCGTTTGTTACAGATCTAAATACTCTGCAACCCCCTAGTTTTGTGAAACAAACTAATGGGAAATTAATTGCTTTAATGTTTAAAACTAAAGCTAAGAAACTTTGTTGACATGTTTTCTACACGTTTTATTAAGTGGTTGAATGTAGTAGAGATTTTATATTGAAATACACTCGAAAAAAATTATCGTATCATTTAAATACAAAGTTATCAATAGACTTTTGGGGGAAAAAAATATAGGAAGTGTGTAAAAAATCACCTATTAAATAGTAAATAAATTCTACTTCTATGCAGTTTTAAATAATAATTATTTTAATAAAGTACGATATGTATCAGAGATCAGCAATGAATCGTTTTTCTGCTACTCATAAGCACTCGTGCAATTTTAAGTATGAGTGAATCAATAGAATTTAAATTCAACTACTCTGATTCATTCGTACTCGCTACAGCATTGATAAGTATAAGTAGCAATGAGTATAAGTACAACATTAATATCAAATTCACAACATTCGAAATATGTTTGATTCATACGCCTACTCATACTGATTCATAAATTTAGAAAAATACTTATAATACTTATAAGTGATTTGAGTGGCTCGAATCATTTATCACAATTTACAGCCTTTGTTGTTGTTGCTTATACAAACAGAGAACAAATGAAAGACAAAGACAGCAAGCAAAGTATACACTCACTCTTCTTGTGAGAATAGTAGTGTTCGTACTCGAATCATACTTATTTTGTGCTTCGTGTAAATGTTAAGTAGAGATGAGTCGAAGTCAATAACATCATGCGTATTGTTAAGTATGAATACGCCGAGTACTTCCAACTTTGAGTATGAGTACTATGAGTATGATATAAAAATAAGTATGATTGTGTATATATGAAGACGCCGTGGTCTAGTGGGCAGTGTGTTGGCTTATTAGACAAAAGGCCCGGGTTCGTATCCCTGGTCAGACATTAAAACGAAAAAATATTTCTTCGGCGCAGATTTCTGGCAAAGACTCTGAGAGTAAAAATTGCCATGAAAAGTATCTCAAAAAGCTACTCATGTAGCAACAACATAAGTGGTGTGAGAAGCTAGGTCGTAATCCTGACTGAAGGGTTGTAATGGCCAATTATGTATGTATGTATGATTGCGTATAAGTATCAGAAATTATAATTATGATTCGAATCTACTCATCGTTTTGTAGACATATTGCAGATTTGAAATAAATATTAGAATGGAATTACAGTAGCAGTAGCTTATTAAGCATGTACATAGCTCTAGGGCTTAATATTTAAAATATTTTTTGGCCTCGTAGAATCTAGTGGAAAAATCGCAAAGTAACTTTGTCAAGATATAAATCCTCTTCGTTTTTGTACCTGGATTTTTAAAGTATCCACGGCAATGGAAATGGCCGTCACTCATCGTGATTTTCGATCAGATATCGTTTGCTTCGCTGCCTAATTGCTTGACAGAGGAAATTTTAAATTCTTCATAAAAATGCTCTCTATTGACAGGATATTGCTTCTTTAACAACATTAATTAAATCAAAACAATTTTCCCCAAACTTTTTTCAAGACAATCAAAATGACGTAAAATAGTTTAAGAAAAACCAATAGACAAAACAAACAAAACAAAACAAAATCTCTACAAAAAACTAATTATCAAGAAAATTTGTTTAATGTCATGCCAAATGGGAATTGTACCATGAATTCATTACCTACAAAATCAATCAATGGCTGCTAAGGACCTCCAAATCTTTTATAGAACCATCAAGGAAGTTACGAACTAAGAATATGATTCCTCTGAAACAATGTCTCGTACGAGTGAGTTTTTATTTTGGAACATTATGGGTCGGTATTAGAATTATTTCAGAGGTAAGAGAGCATCTTATTGTAGATCATTTGCTGCCCTTATCATCATCCCATTCCTAGTCAGAAATATTTCCTGAAGTTTTCCACAATATCTCACATTCTTTGAGGACAAAATTAGTGGAATTTTTAAACGAAACTAAAAGTATTTAGGCTAACATAAAAAAAAACGATCCAAACATTACGTCAGAACTATTGTCTAGCTTCTCACACAACTTAAGTTGTGTATGTCAATTTTATACAGAGTTTTTGCCAGAAAGACGAAGCCGCCTAAAATAATAATTTAGCTTGATATGTCCAATACAATCCGTGATACCTTTAAGACCGTAATTATTTTGATCCACTTCAATTTGCAGTCGAACAAAATTATTTCGCTAACTTTTTTGTTCCAATTTTTTTTTTCATGGCAACAAATTATATAAGGTGCTGGAGGTACAGGTATTTAGACAAAAATCTGGAATTATAAAAATATTGAATACTATCTACCACTACTATGATCTGCATTCGTTTAATTTGAAGCCATCTTTTTTTTCACATTCAAATTTTACAAACATTTAATTTTTGAGTGTGTTTGTGCAAGCATTAGCCTATTCATGCCTTAAATCGATTATTTATTTATTGTTAAACGATGTTTCCGTTATTGTCAATTGCTTATGTTGTATTGTTGTTGTTGTTGTTGTAGCTGTTACCAACTTCTGATACTTTGATATTAAAATATTCTTACGAAGCAAAACCCAACCAAAGAGGAGAAAAAAAATATTAAATCTGCGATTGAGATAGTAAAAGGAATGAAAATGTGAAGGGAAGGGGGGCGGATGAGAGTGTGAATGTGAAATCTACACAATAGTCAGTGACAATACAAAACGGAAAATGCTTTTTTTTTTTTTGCCGATTGCATATCACATTGACACCACTTTTGCCGACAACACCAACACCAATACCACCACCAGGGCCATCACTCTACAATATAAGCGAATATATTGCTGTCACAACAGGAACTGCTTAGGAAGTGGGTGTAGTGTAGTTTCGTATAATGGTAAGCAATGGCAACAAAAAAAAGAAAAAATAAATACAGCAGGATAGAGCAGAACAGAACCAGAACAGAATAGATCGAATCCCTAAGCATTTCTAATGAAATATTTCTTTTGAATGCAAAATTTATTGTTGAAGCTCTTCAGAAAATGCTGCCTGGTTTTTCGTTTTAAACAAAACAAAATACCAGTAAAGACAACCTACTACAGTCATAGACAAAATGTTTAAATTTATTTTATAGTTGAGAGCAAAAATATAGTACTGTTTGAAATGTAAGAAATATTTTCAATTTGAAATCATTTAACCATAATATTTCGTGTTACTTGCTGTTGTTAAAAGTGTTCACAACTGTTTAAAGTAACAATTTTATGGGTATTATGGTTAAAAGTAATATTTAAATATCAAGATGTTCAATGTACTTGTAGCAAAATGCTGTAACTAGGTTGTGTAAATAATCTACATTCGAGGCATAAATATTAAAGGGGGATAATAAATTCCCCAAAAAAAAAAAAACCAAAAAAACATATTTAAACTGATAAAAATAAATTGTTTATGATGCCTTTTGGCCTTAATTCCCTTCCACCTAACAAAATTCCAAACAAATAAACAAAACAATCTTAAAGCTTAAATAAGAAACTTAAATTTTTTATAAAAAAAAATGCTTTTGTATTGCGAAAAACAAAACCCAAACACATCTTAGAAGCTTGTCATTTGGAAATAATTGATGGGCTCCCCGGTATAACTGTCATACTCAGGTACATGCTCGTCTCCAATGCACACACCAATTAAATGAGTGTTTCTAGCAAAAAAGAAATAGAAATAAAAACAAAAACTACAATATCCACTGGTAACAGCGTTAGTGAATGGAAAATCAAAAATTTTCACATGCACTCACATAGTATAAATTCGTCTGCCACATGCACATGCAAAACTATCGACATAAATAGTGGAAAAAATTCAATTAGAAACTCATGTTTTCGTTGCTTTAACCAATAAAAACTGTGAAAAACATAAACAAAAAAAATAAAATCCAACAAATTCTCAAAATACAAGCAAACATTTCTTGTTTTTTTTTTGTTTGGTTGTCATATTTCTAGTAAAAAATATTTTCGTTTTTTTTTTTTGGATTTCCAGGATATCGTTTTTAGGTTGTTCGCCTCTTGTATGAGGGATTGGCTGTTATATTAAGTGCTTTAGAGTGCAAAAATAAAAAAATTAAAACTAAAAATTGCTTTTTTTCTCCTTTTTCTTGCTAATATTTCGAATTCTATTTTATTCTAGTTTTTAGGCTGAATTTAAGACCATGAATACGTTAAAGTTTGTTTGTTTTCTTCCTTCCTTCCCTCCTTTTTTGGGTGACAACATATCTAGAATGTCTTGTTATTTCTTTTATACATCCATCCATCCATCTGTCACCTGAACGTATAACTAACAACGTCATTTATAATTGTCAATTTGTACATTTGAATTGTTGTTGTTGTTGCTGTTGTTATGACAGCATCTTGTTTTTTACAAATTGTCAAACAGGGAACACAACATATCTGCTCTCAATTGGTGCAATTAAGGGATTTAACATTGCTTTTTTTTTGGATAATTTCCAGAAGAATTTTAAACATGATTAGAAACACCAAAAGCAGAAATATTTTGAAAATAATTAACACTTCGTGCATGCTCTTATTCGCAAAGGCCAGCATATAGAGGGTGGTTATTAATCGTTTGAGTTTGAAATGAAACGTTAAAGATTTTACTCCCTCCCCTTACCTAAATTCCTTTATCCTCCATTTCCTTCATCCCCTAAGGACAATGTTCAATGGGTTAATTTCGACTTCCGGCTACTGTGCTTGTCTTAACCGACAGGTTCACGTCCTCTAACCTAACCTATATACATACATATATAGATACGTAACATAATTGACCATTATAACCCTTTTCAGTCATAATTACGACCTATCTTCTCACAACACTTACAATGTTGCGTGTGTTAATTTTATACATGAGTGGCGTGACTTACAGTCTAAAATTTACTAATAGGCATTCGCCGAGGAAATATTATCTTACACACGGTATGCCTGAACTGATGTTTGAACCGTGGCCTTACGTCTAATAAGACAACACACTACCTAATAGACTACGACGACTTCAAGATCTGACATACTACACTTAATTAATCATTAAAAGCCTTTAGTGAGGATGCACCACCCATCTTCTATTTGTCATTCTTTTTTATAATGAGTGGAGGATGCTATAAAAAGTGGCTGATATGTATTGCAATCAACTTCAGGTAGTTATCATTTGTAAACCGCTCGTCTGACCGCTGACAGATTTATTCCACTAACAGTTCATTTTATTATTTACAAGCTTACAAAAGCATTTTGATCTATTGCATTCACAAAAAAAGTTATCCGTGATTGAATTCAAGCGTGATAGTGTGATTGCTTTATATTTGGCTAGAAAACCACAGGTGGCTATCGTTAGAGCCCTTGAGTATTCAAATGTGAATAGATCTTTTCTTTCTCATACCATTGCTCGTTACCGTGATACTGGCAGTGTTGCATTGCATCCAAAACGTGGACGAAAATAAATGATAACAACACCAGAAAAGATCCGAAAAATGAAGGCCAGATTTGATCGAAATCCATCGCAAGAATGGATGCAACACATTTTGAAAAATGAGCTTGGACTAAAGCCATTGAAGTTCCAAAAAGTGCAAGAGCTCACCGATGGACAAAAAAAAAGTTAGACTGGAAAGAGTCAAGGAGTTACTTCGCTTGCACGAAAGTAGCCAGTTACTAAATTTGGTTTTCTCCAATGAGAAGCTATTCCAAATTGAGCAGTTTGTGAACAAACAAAATAATCGGGTTTACTTGCCAAAGTGATCAGCTGAAAATTATACCTGCGATTGGCCACCAGAACTCAAGCGCCGCGACGTATTAATTGACCGTGGGGTCAAAATAAATGCCGAGTATTATCGGGAAAATGTCTTAAAGGCAGTACTGAAGCCCTGGTCAGACAAAAATTTCTGCCGCAGACCATGGACATTTCAAAATGACTCAGCACCACCGCACTCAGCCCGCGTCAACCAAGAATGGTTTAAAAAGGAGGTTCCTCGCTTCATTTCTACCGCACAATGGCCACAAAAACCTCCGAATCTTAATCCATTGGACTTTTGCGCCTGGGGCATTTTGGAGAGTAAGGTTCTCACTCAAAGTGTCGATCATCTCAAGACGGCACTTCGCCGGGATTTGGCCAAAATACTGCAGAGCCACTTTCGTGCAGCCTGTGAACGCTTTGTCGGCCGTTTGAAGGCCATAATTTGTACCAATAGGTGGCCAATTCGAATAAATCTAAACTGATCCTAAAATTTGATGTTATTTCCAACATTTTTTGTTTTTGAATAATAAATTTAAAAAAAAAAAAAATTAAGATATATAGCGCATGACAACCGAAATATTGTTTTCTGGGGCAGCCACTGTTGCCTGAGTGGCTTTGACTGACTGACTTCACGTTTCCTAAATATATCCATTTTGTGCATTTAAATTTTATATCACGAAACTTTTCAGACCATATGTTCTAATCGGGATTTCTAAGTAGAGTTTTCTGAAGAGCTCTGCAATCCTTGCTAACATTATATTCCGTATTATAGTAAATAACGCTGACCAGAATGCGAAGTAAATAGCTTATTAGAAACGAACCAAACTATTGACTTGAAGTTTCGAAAGCTGACTCATCCTTTGCGTTGCCATAAAGCATACATTCAATACATAAACATACATAATTGGTCATTACAACCCTTTAGTCGGGATTACGACCTAGCTTCTCATACAATACACACAATATTTTAAGTCTAGGATGGACAAAAGCATAAGAAACAAAAGCGTTGGAAAAGGACTTCCAGAAGTGCGCGACTATATCATATGTTGACATCGTGTAGTATCCTGAAGTTTTTCAGAGGAAATTATAAAGGGAGCATAATAACAACGACCGTTTTCACATAACAAGTTGACAATTCTTTTATGATGTGAAGGAGAAAAAGTATTTTCCATTAATAACATCAATTACACAATAATGCTGCTATTCACAAATTCCTTTTATTTCATTTCCTTTCAAATATTTTCTTTTTGAAGCAGGTCTTCACATAAATGTCTTCATATTTATTCCTTATAAAATTCACCCCTTCCATCTACACAAACGAAAAGAGTTGTCATGGTTGCCTATCGGCACGTTTAAATCTTAAGCCATTTCACTACCAATTGCGTACAACTTTAGCAATTTGCAGTTCATTAAAATGTTACATGCCCATACCCATGCCCATACCCATACCCGTGTATAGTTTTTGTAGTTCCTCAATCCTGATAAATGACATTTTAATAGAAAATTTCTAAGGCAACCTCAATTTTTGATGGAGATAAAACATCTTAATCTTTTAGTTGACAACAAGAACTACAATAACCAGCAGCAGCAAATTGCTGTTGGTTTTTTTTTTTTTTTGGTTGGTGCTCGTTTGTTTGTGCCTTTGAGCTTTTACTTGTTATTGTTCCATTTCATCTTCCATCAACTATGCACGTGCACAGGCTTAAATGACAATTTAACGCATTCCTAATCCTTGTGAGAATTGCATACAAAAGAGGGGTTTTTTGAAGGCATAAAGAAACTCTTACAAATACAAGCTCACTGTGATAAGTCTGTACGTTGTTGGTTTTAAATAAACAGGCAAACGACTGTTGCCAAAATAAAACATTCAATAAAATTTTGTAGAGAAGCAAGGGGATGAATTTTAGTTCTTATAAAGGCGGCTTATAGATGCGTATAAAGCTATGAGTAAATTGGAAATTGTTTGGCGAAAAAAACCCGATGTTTTCTTCTAAATATTTTAATTACAGCCTAAGACAGTTAAAAATACCAAACAAATCCCTGTTATTACGAAGAGTATTTTATTTAGATTTGAAATTCAAACTTCAATTATTTTTTAAATTTATTTCATGCTTTTTGAACTGAAAGTCAATACAGTTTCTATAGGTTTGATATCGGGTAGAATCGCTTAGTAAAAAATAAAATTTTATTTAAAATACTCACTCTCGGTCGTTCATTTAATTTCAAATAAAACAGAGTTTATTTGTTAAGATCATAACGAAATTTGTTTATTTATATGAATATAAATCGTTTAAATATCTTGAATCCATTCTTTCATAAATCATAGAGAATTTTGAGGAACGCTATAGAGAAGACCCAAGAAAAACAATGCGATTCACAACATCTTTCTGTCGACTAATATAAGGCAGCCGTCGCTAGCCCTATAAGGGTTAAAGCTTTTCCCGAAATGCCTAAGCTCGTTATACTGTAAAGCTGAGAAGGTTATGCAGAATGACGTTGAACAATTACTGCAGCTCCGTCAAGGTAGGAATGCACATCTCCAAACCTTCGGATATTGTGCTAGGTTTCAGACAAGGTAGAGCTCTTATCATGCTAACTCTTCTAACTCAAGTTCGTCATAGAAATTATTCTGCGCAAGACTTAAGTGCATCGCAATGGTACTAGTTTTTAAAAACGCGCCCATTTGCTTGAGTATGCTAACGAGAGTGATATCATAGGTCGTACCAAGCGAAACGTTACTACAGGGTGGCCGATATATAATGCAACAAAGTAAAGCGCTATATTTTTTTAATTTTATTGTTCAAAAGCAAAAAATTATGGAAATAACATCAAGTGTTAGAATCAGTTTAGATTTATTCGAATTGGCCACCTTTGGTACGATTTAGGGGCCTTCAAACGGCCGACAAAGCCATCACAGGCTGCACGAAAGCGGTTCTGCAGTATTTTGGCCCATTCCCGGCGAAGAGCCGTCTTGAGACGATCAACACTTTGGTAGTTTTTAGTGAGAACCTTACTCTCCAATGCCCCAGGCGCATAAGTCCAACGGATTGATATTCGGAGATTTTGCTGGCTATTGTGCGGTAGGAATGAAGCGAGGTCAGTCTGGAGATCAAGCGCAAGAGCACTCTTACCAACTAATACTCTACAAGATGCTGATTTTTTTTTAAGCCATTCTTAGTTAACGCGTTCTGAGTACGGTTGTACAGAGTACTGCGGTCGAAATGTTTGTTTGCCCAGGGCTTCAATATTGTCTATAAGACATTTTCCCGATAATACTCGGCATATATTTTGACCCCACGGCAGAGACCTGCGCCGATCGGCTGACAGCCGGCTAAGCCGAGCCGCCGACAAAATTTAAAAGCCGCCGCCGCCGAAAATTTATTCGGCTTGATTCGGCTTAAATTCAGCCGCCGTTTTATGTATGTAAGAAAATTAAAATATATGAAAATATGTTTTTAAAATTGTATACAGTAAATTTTAATTATATATAAAATATGATATTTATATTTTTGTTTTACTAGACTTAAATACATTATTGAAGTTTTTTTGTTCATTTTGTAATATAGTAATAGAAAAATTTTTAATTTTTTGATATGGAAATTTTGAACACCCTTTCTTGTTTTTGGTGAATGTGGTAACACTTTTAACTTTACGTTTTGATTTCCCAAAACAATAATTGAAACTCCAATTTCAATTAGCTTTTAGACAAATTTTTTTTGGAAAATTTTATTTTGAATATTTATTTCTGATAATTGTTTTGTAAAAGTTATAAAATACGAAATAATTTCAGGTTTGGAGTTTCTGCGTCGATATCAAACCTCTGTAACTATTTATGTACGTGCTCATGGATTGACGTAAAATCGAAAAAATTTGAAAATTCGAATGCCAAAATAAAATCCTTATTTTCAGGAAGTTCTAAAAATGCAGTTTCCGAAAAATTTGCTAACTCACGTCTGCTTGTGCAAATGTGCTGCAGAGATCTAAGGCCCTTTAACATAGTGGAGCAACCAGGGCCATTTTATTTATATCATTTCGGATCACAGCAGACCAGAGTTGTTACTTTGTGTGTAATTACACATATTGTGTGTAATTTTTGATTCTGCGTGTAGCATTTGTAATTAGCTCCGTGTGTAATTTGTGTGTAATTTTACTTTTTGTTCTAATTTTTTTTTTAGATTTGCTAACAATGATTATTTAGTAAATTTACTGCAATTTTTGGCAAAACCTCTTAGAATAAATAAAATTGCCATGAAAAGATTCTCAAAAATCTATCATTTGGAGTCAATTTTAAGACTGTAGGTCCCAACACTCATATAAAATTAATGCACACACATAAGTGGTGTGAGAAGCTAGGTCGTAATCCTGACTGAAAAGTTGTAATGAACAATTATGTGAGGCTAATGTTTCATACATGGATTTACATGTCTTTTTTGTTCTTTAAATAAATGTTGTATGCATATTATTTAAATAAATAAAAGCGTCGCCGAAACTTTACAATATTTCGGCTGACAGCCGACTTAAAGCCGCCGCCGAACATTTTCAACTTTAGCCGCCGCCGCCGACAAATTTGCTCGGCGCAGGTCTCTGCCCCACGGTCGATGAATACGAGCGGGGAGCGGAATTTGTTAATCTTAACTCTGCCTTAACCACCATATCAGGTCAATCTGATGATTTAGCTCAGGAGCACTCTTACCAACTAATACTCTACAAGACGTTGCTTCTCCTCATGCTTTTTTACGGCGTAGAGACATGGAAGCTATTAAGCACCGAAATAGCAACCTTGAGAGTATTCGTATGCAAAATCTTCGATCCAATGCGAATAGGCAATGCGCTGTATGAGCACCTCAATGACATGGATGTTGTGCAACATATTAATATCCAGCCAGCGGTGGTGCTTGCTCGCAGATGTCTTTGGAATGTAAAAGATTTGCGAAAGTCGGCCATTGTTTGCATTGGAAGGACCAAATTGTAGGAAGCCCTGTCATCGCTTAAAGTGACCAACAGGCAAAGGACGCGCATAAAACAGAGACGCCTGGAAGGTAGTGTTAAGGCAGGCCGATCTCCGATAATCGATTTATTAATGGCCAATTAAGTATGTTCTTATGTTCTTTCTTGAGGACTTATTGCTTTATTCTATAAATATGTACCAACTGTTGCAAAATTAATTGATAACGAAATGTGACAAGTTTTCCAAAGAAGCAAAAAATTAATTTTCATCAACTTATTCAAAGTTTTTAACATGGTGGTAAGAACAACATACTATTCTAAACATATGATCAAATGCTGTGGGTTAACGTATGCTGGGTATTAGGCTTCTCTCCAGCCAGTTCAAGGCTCTATAATCGTACCCCTAAAACTAATACGATGTTATGCATGTTTACACTTCCAATAAACAATCATGCGAACCTTTTCCTATCCTGTTTATATCATTATTTAACTGCCACATTCAATTTCAATTTAAGAACCCAATAATTTATTAAAAATTATTCTCTCATAACAACCTACAAAGCTTCATAAGCCCATGAAATTTAATACCTGAACTCAACTTCAAAGTAGTAAAATTTGTTTTAATTTTTATTCATGAATTAATTTTTAATCAACTGTACTCATAGAAAAAAATGAAGCCAAATCTTAATTTTTTTCAATTCCAATAAATTTGAAAACATTTTCCATAAATGTTAAAACAACTTTTCCTACGCGATATTCACTACACAACAAAAATAAGAAACTCAACATTACCATAATTTCTGTTTCTTAATGTAGTCCACGATTTGATTTGGCCTTATATCCACTTTATGGCTTCACTTTCTGGTTTTTTGTTTTTTTTTGTTATTTTTTTTCCTGTCGTGCCCATTATAACAACCCTTTTTTTATTGAATATTCGTTGTTGTAGCATTTCGTCTAAATGTTATCTCTATAAGGGCAGTTTTTTTTCTTCTTGCTTTTGTTTGCTGTTGTTGTTATTTTTTATACTCTTTTTTTATTGTATATGAGAAGGATTTTTATTATCTTTAAACTGGAACATATAAAAAGCTATGGACCAAAAGCATTGGCTGCAAAGCAATGAAAATGCAGAAACGAAAAAGTAGTGAAATAAACTATAGTCGGTCCACAACGATTGAATCATATACCCTTCAGAGCCGTACATTTCATGTACAGGTACATTTCGGTACAACAAATAAAAGCTCTCGTACTTTAACGAATGTGAATAATATCTTAGCTTGACTTCATGGATATACTCTGACATAGTCATGACCTGCATGCGTCCAACGTAGAATATCTAGGAGATTGTGACAAACACAAAAAAAATTTTGCCGCCCTTATGCTTGAGTCTCCAGTTATCAATTATAAAAATATTTTTTTTGACGACAGATTCTCAGCAAAATTGTCGCAAAAGTTAAGAGCGCAAGCTAGTTGCCATTATAAAGCTTCTCAAAAACTGTTAAACATTAAACTGCAAGTACTTCTCCATACATACCAGAGATCAGCAACGAGTATTCAAAACGATGAGGAGATTCGAGTCGTACTTATAATTTCTGATACTTTTACACATTCATACTTATTTTAATATGATACTCATACTCAAAAATGGAAGTACTCGTCGTATTCATACTTAATAATACTCATGATGTTATTGACTTCGACTCGTCTCTACTTAACATTTAAACGAAGTACAAAATATTTGCGTACGAATACTACTATATTCACAAGAAGATTGTGGATAGGCTTTGCTTGTTGTCTTTGTATTTTCTTTCTTCTTTGTTTGTAAATGCAACAACAACAAAGGCTGTAAATTTTGATAAATGATTCGAGCCACTCGAATGACTTATAAGTATTATAAGAATTTTTCTAAATTTATGAATCAGAATGAGTAGGCGTATGAATGTTGTACTCATACTCATTGGAACTTGTACTTATAAATCAATGTTTTAGCGAGTACGAATGAATCGGAGTAGTTGAATTTCAATTCTGATGATTCACTCATACTCAAAATTGCATGAGTGCTTATGAGCAGCGAAAAAAATGATTCATTGCTGATCTCTGATACATACATAAATTGCTGATTACAACCGTTCAGTCAGAGTTACAAATTATCTTCTCACAGCACCCATGTAGTGTGTGTTGATTTAATCCATGAGTGGCAGGACCTACAATTTAAAATATTGTCCAAACAACAGATTTTTGAAAAGCTTTTTATGGCAAAATCTTAGAGTACATACATACATACATAATTGGTCATTACAAACCTTCAGTCAGGATTATTGATCTAGTTTCTCACACTAATTATGTTGAGTGTGTTAATTTTATACATAAATGCCGGAAGAAACTTTTCTTGGCAATGTTATTTACTCTCAGAGTTTTTATCAGAAATCTGCTGAGAGGAAATCACCGAAGAAATATTTTTTATAATTTGTTTTGATGTCTGGCCTGGGGCTCGAACCCGGACTTTACGTCTAATAAGCCAATACATTACCCACTAGACTACGGCGATTTCGTGTATACTCGTGTATAAAATTTCTGCATACAAGAGATATAATGTAAGAAAATAGACGGTAATAGTAGGAGGATTGCAATGGCCAATATTGCAAAGATAATATCTTTGTCTTCATGTGTTAAATAGAAAAATAGAAGCTCGTATTAATTAAAGCAAAGGTGAGAAACTAGGTCAATAATCCAGACTGAATGGTTGTAATGACCAATTATGAATGTATGTAAAGTTTCCTTTCGAATTCAATACTTCCTAATCAATCTATAATTGAATCCACCCTATTTTACGAATGAAAAACGTAGAAACGGCAAGAGAAATTGACGCCAAGAGTTTTACAAACAAATTTTTAACTTTTAGCATCCGAATCATATATAGAATGATTAAACAAAACTTTCTTCTGCGGTGAAAATCGCGATTTAATTTGAAGGCAAGAAAGCAAGGAAAACATCGTCTCTTAGGTGAACCTAGTGAAATAACATGGAGGTCGATATCTTGTGGTATGATGTTATCTGTTATCGAACTACGTTTGTATGAAATCCTATATAAAACAATGGTGAAAACGAAGATAATAGAATCAAAATATTATTGAGCCTCTCACGGATATATGTCGACATATATTCAAACGTGCAATCATGTGTTTTCACCTTAAACACAGCGCATGTAAATATTTTTTGAAAATATGTTGTTATTGTGTTACATAATAGACCAGCACCGGTATTTAGTGTGTAGGGCATAAAAAGAGTCACAAAAAAGCAAAAACGTATCGCGACACTCCTCCATTAAAAATTGGGAAGCGATAGAGTGCAATATTGCACAGAATGTTGAAGAGAAGCAATACAACAAACACAATATTTACAACAAACAACCAAACAAACAAAAAATCGTTATCGTAAAAATAAGTAGATTTTTTCCACTTACGCCTGTTTACGGTATTTCATGCTTATATTCCCTTTGGTCCTTATGGATCTTTCTTTTTTTATGTAGACTTTTACGTGTTGGGTTTCATGCAATGTGCTACGCATTAAAATCTGTGCAATATGTTTATCAATCACAATGTAACCTTTTTGAAATGTTTTGCAAAAAATTTTTCATAAACAGGATAATTTATAAATGGATTATATGAAGTAAATTAAACAAAATATTTCGTTATAAACGTTTCAATAATTTCTCATACTAAGAAAAGAAGAAACGAATGAAAAAAAAAACACTAAAGTAGCAGGCATTACAAACGACTTCTGCCTGCTTTTATGTTTCCTTTTTTGCATGTCTTTGCTTGTATTTTTTATTACGACACAAGAACGTTAAGGGTACTTGAAATTAAGCACCCTATAAAATATGAAAAACCATAAGTAAATAGCCATGGAGGAACAAGCAACAAGCGGCCCAGAAAATACATTGCCAGTGGAAAAACAACAACAATCGTAACAGCAATTGAAAATCTGGTTGACGAAGTCGTTGACAGGATAATTTTTATAGATTTTCCTGTTTTTTTTTTGTATTATTTTTCTTTATTTTCTTTCTTTTGGGCCTGCATAAATGAAGAGTGAGTTTAAGGCTATTTATAGGCAGATACCGTCGTTCTCTTAGTTATGTGACGGCGTCTTAACATTTTAATGTTATTGACTCGATATTAATAGATTCTATATAATGAATCTTTAAGTAAGGTTAAGGCATATTTCATTTTAAATAAAATAGTTTTTTAATAAATCTAGAAAATGTAGTGAATTTTTTTTAAGTATCGATTAAGAAAATGGATTGAATTAAAACTAGGTATACACATCTTTATTGGTAGTGGATAATATATGTACATAGGAAAGGAAATATATTTTCTCTTTACTTTTTTAAGCTGTTAAATTATTTTTATCTTATCTCAACCAAACATACGCAAAAATGCCAAGCATCAACCACGAGTACCATTTTTATTCAGATGCTATAATGGTTGCCAAAAGGTGTCTGAGTAAGAGTATAATTTCAATATTTTGATTTCACAGTACACTGTGTAATTTTCCTAATTTTTTTTCACTCTTAGCAAAAATTAACGCATTCAACTTGAATAATATGAGAAACGAGGTCGTAATCTTAACCTAAAGGAATGCAATGTCTTTTATGCATGTGGCATCTCTGCAATGCATAATAATTATAAAAACTTATTACAAAAATTATGAAAGTTGTACTGAGTCATTTAGTCGCCGTAATCCAGTAGGTAGTAGGGATGCTAAACGGGATCGATTTTTAAAACTCCCGGGTCCAAAAATCCCGAAAAATCATCGGAAAAATCGCGATTTTCTCTTAATAATAAAAATTGTTTAGCCTTTTAATTTTTATAGGGCTTTTGCATTCTTCGATGCCAGCAAATAATTTTTATCACTGCAAAGATGGTTTTCCTCATCTGAGGTGCTGTTATCGAAGTCAAGTGATATAGAATTTTTTTCGGTGTACCTTTTGTAGGATCAAAATACATACGAATTCACAATCCCAAAAATCCCAAAAAATCCCGGGATTCTGAATTTTGTGAATCCGGGAAAGCTGCATGCTGAGACGCATACAAACGGTGACAGAATTTTCAGTCAAGTAAGTGCAATTAATGAGTCAGTTATGGACCATAAACCTCTTGTACCTCAAATTACCCATCGATCTACGCAAAACATTGCTGCTAAAAACCCAAAATCTCCACGTTCAATTACACAGGAGTTTAAACCAGCGAACAACAAAATGCACTGGCAATCGGTTCAAAGTGAAGTCTATTCGAGTTATCTTTTCTGACAGGGCATATTTCCATCTCAAACGAAATGTCTTAGGGTAGACACAAAGTTTGCTCAATTTGAAAATGGGTTAATGGAAAGAATTACAAGGATGGGAATATTCCATGTTCATTATGGGGGCCAGAGATCAGCAATAAGTATTCAAAATAAGGAGTAGGTTCGAGTCATACTTAGAATTTCACATCCTTATACTTATAATAAGTATGAATTATTTTGATATCGTACTTATACTCAAATTTGGAAGTACTTGTTGTATTCATACTTAACAATACGCATAATGTTACTGACTTCGACTCGTCTCTACTTAACATTTACATGAAGCACAAAATAAGTACGATTCGCGTACGAACACTACTATACTCACAAGTAGATTGTGTGTATGCCTTGCTTGTTGTCTTTGTCTGTAAATTTGACTGTATATTTTGATGAATGATTCGAATCACTCGAATCATTTATAAGTATTTTATTAAATTTATGAATCAGAATGAATCAAACATATTTCGAATTTTGTGAGTTCGATGTTAACGTGCTACTCATACTCATTGCTACTTATACTTATAAATCAATGTTGTAGCGAGTACAAATGAAACAGAGTAGTTGAATTTCAATTCTGTTGTTTCACTCATTCTCAAAATTGCATTACTGCTTATGAGTAGCGGAACAATTCATTGCTGATCTCTGATTGGGGCCCGAAGGCTTTTCTCTTCTCTAAACAAATCTGTCTGAGAGAATGTAAATTTTGTTGGCAAGTCACAGACTTGTGAACTCCAATATGCACTTGCTCATAATAATGAAAGCTTCGAAACTAATATACATATACTTTGATGATGAGAATGAATCATCAGAACATTAATTTAGAATCAGAGGGCCATTGGAATATATTAATTAAAGGAAATCGCTGTCGGAAATTTAAGATCGAATCAAGCAATTACATACATACATACATAATTGGCCATTACAACCCTTCAGTCAGGATTACGACCTAGCTTCTCACACTACTTATGTTGTGTGCGTTAATTTTATACATAGTGGCAGGACCTACAGTTTTAAAGTCGACTCCGAATGACAGATTTTTGAGAAGCTTTTCATGGCAATTTTTACTCTCAGAGTCTTTGCCAGAAATCTGCTGAGAGGAAGTCGCCGGAGAAATATTTTTCGTTTTGATGTCTGATCTGGGATACGAACCCGGGCCTTTTGTCTAATAAGCCAACACACTACCCACTAGACCACAGCGACTTCATAGATAACATATTGGCATTAAAAATTTACTTAAAATTGTTGTTCAAAGTCGATGACAGAATGCAAGTCTCATGGATCAAGCAATTGGTATTGCTAAAGCCGAGCAGCAACATGAAGTTTATCGAGTTAAGGAGTTTGTTAAGCAAATAATTATACGTTTCGGAGCATTCTAATAGCGGTCAAGATTAGTAAGTTTAGTGTCAAAGATACAAGAAAACATTACATGTTCCATCGATGAAATATAGATCGACATATTGGAAAAATTTTACGAATTTTGAAGTTTAAGGTTATGTTTACCAATAATATTAGGTTTACTTTCCTTTTCTTTACCTTTTTTGTAAGAATATTTATTTTGAAATAGAAGTTTTAGCATAGAAAAGTTTCCCACATAAAATATCTTTTTTTTTAGGTCTGTGAATGAACTTGCCGGCGTCATATGATAATAAATGTAAAAATATTATGAATTTTCTGCTATAAAACGTAAAATCAAATGAAAAACAACAAAAATAAGATAAATTTGAGATAAAAATAACTTACCTGCAAAAGTAACTGACAGACAATGTGACACTATCATCAAATTATTTGTCAGCATTGCCCGTCAACAGACATAAAAGATAAAATCGCTGGGAAGACTTGAAATAAAATCAAATAGAAAAACAAAAAAACTGCTTGTGTTTCTCTCTCTCTTACGTATATAATTAAGTAAATTTAAAAATTAAATATTCATCATTTCGTTTGTATTTGTATTTGAAAACAGTAACAGTTTTTGTTGTTATTATTGCAGAGACAATAAACCAAAGTGATCCCATAAATAAGTTACAAAAAAACGAAAGAAAACTGAAAGAAAATCTCATTTTAAGCCAGAGACGACATACTTTCAAAGGGAAAAATAAAACAAAATTTGATTGTCATGAATAAAATTTTATTTTTATTAGATTCAATATTAAACTTTGCCTGATTTTAACAAACAACAATACATATTTTCGAACATTGATGCTCTTTATCTCTCTCTCTATGTTCCATATGCAGTTTCATTTAAGCAACATGTGTAAACACATGTTAACCAATACCCCCCTTAAGACTCTATTTTAGGCATCCAGCTTGAATCATTTTGTTGGATTTTCTGTTACTCTTTTGGATTTATTGTTATTGCCTCTTACACACGTGGCTTTAACATTATGAGCAAAACATTCAACAATTTCCAGCACTTAAATTAGGGGGACACAGGCTTTGATTTTTTGTATTACATGGCGGGCTATCCTACAAGGGTTGACATGGGAAATAAATTCGAATTGCATTTTTATAGCTTTGCAGACAGTAAAATTTGTCTGAAAACTTTTTCAAATGATTTTTGGGGGGAAAGTATCAGGGTAAACTTTTCCTTGAAATAAAGTCTTGACTTCTTTATGTGGATGTTTTGCTTTACCATATAGATAGCAATTGATTTAAAAGGTCAAATGTATGACTATTGATTAGAAAATTATAGTCCGTTACTCTGCTTATTTTCAAATACCAAAGCTTTTGAAATACAAATCAAAGCCTAAATTGGTATGAAGAAATAAATTTAAAATTTTTGTAATACTAAACTATATAAGCAAACTAAATTAATCAATGCTGAGCTTCTCGACCATATTTTAATTGTCCCCAAATTGAAATATTCGGTATGCGCACTTTAGACTCCCCACTCAATTAGTTTTCCATCTGGTTTACAAAAAATACGCATTTTATTTTAGACAGTAAAACGAAAGCATTAAATCGCACGATCTAGGCAGCCAATTGACTAGTCGCGAACGTGAAATAAAATGTTCACCGAACTCGCCTCTCAATAAGTCCATTGTTACGCGTGCTGTGTGGCATGTGGCACCGTCTTGTTGAAACCACATGTTCCGCAAGTCAAACTCTAGCATTTTGACCAAAAAAAAAATGGATATCATGGGTCGATTATACTGACCATAAAATTGAAGAAGCGCGCGATGATCTACAATGATTTCCAAGCGTTTTTCATTTGTATGACGAGTCATGGTTAAATTATAGACCAAACTGAAGGTGTTTGACAGTGCAACAAAACACAAAACGTGCGTAAGCTATTGAAACCAGTGTTGCCCAAAAGATAATAGCAAAAAAATCATCCGATAGTAAGTATGAGGGCTCTGTCAGGAATGTCAGAAAATATCAAGTCATAACTCCGATCCTTTATGACAAAATCATGGCGCTACACATAAGGTGAAAGACAGTGTAGTCCTCTTTCTCAAACATGCCACTCCCTGTGATTAAACGAGTTAGGAATCTAGAATGGATTGGTTAAAAATCTTAACTGCATGTAAGAAGTTGCCGTAGTATAGTAGTTAGTGTGTTAAGTTATTATACTTAAGGCCGAGGGTCCAACCATGGGTCAGATATCTCGAATAAAATGAAAATAGAAAAATATTTCATCGGCGACTTTCTCTCATTAGATTTCTGGCAAAAACTCTGAAAGTAAATAAAATTGTCATGAATAGTTTCTCAAAACTCTGTCCTTCGGAGTCCACAAATATGTATGTATGTTTTGTAAGCTTTAAGACCTGATTACAGTGCTGACCACCTAAACTGCAAAATTGTAGCCCTTCCAATAAGCTCTCTGTTACGATGTTCCCCAGAAACGGAAGATAGAACTTTACCTTTCTATCTTTCGCCATAAGATTCCAAATGCACCGTACTGAAGTCGCCCTACACGTAAAACAAAACTGCAAATAAGTAATATTTGAGTACCAGAGCTTTCTCGGCCAAAGAGAATAGTGCAGTTCATTTGAATTGTGTATTGCAGGCCTGTTGTTGAGGACTACTGGTAAGCTGAGGAAATTCCTACAGAACTTTTTCCAGTATATTGGAGATGAATGAGGTTGGAATAACTATAATATACCCAGCCTTTGATATACAAATAAACTTCGTCTCTATCGTCTTAACACGCACATGAAAGTATTTAAAACAGGCCTAATAAATTTTCTCTAATCAGACAATCACCATATCATATCAGCACATTGCAATTTATAATGTTCGAAGGAGTTAATGGCTAATTGAAAGGTATCTGTGGGGTATGTGTGTAATTAAAAAGTTTAATCAAATATAAAGTTGTTAATAAAAGAAACTGAATTATAAAATAGTAGCGATGCGTAATTAACTGCTTTATCTTTATGAAGATTCCAAAAGGCATACACATGTACAATCAAACCCGGTTATAACGAACTCCGTGCGACCAGAGAAAATAGTTCGTTATAGGCAAAGTTCGTAATAAACGGGGTGAAGTCATAGAAGAAAATATAAAATACAAAGAATTTTTTTCATTTATTAAAAACAAAAAGTATTTTATTTATTGAAAATCAAAAATATCAGCTGCTTAAAGCTACTGAGTTATAATTTAATGCTGCCATATTAGATAAAAGTAAAGACTATTGCCACACTTCAAATATTTTTCTGAGGGTTCGTTATTTTTATTTATTTAAGAATTACAATACAATTACAAATTATATTATAATAATATACGAGCTGAGTAACTTCGACCATATACCCGGTGTAGTGTCACAGACCAGAGCCTCTGGTGGGAATCGAACCCACGACCCTCACGCTAATAGTCTAGCACACTACCCACTAGACTACCAGGGCGCTCGGTTCGTTATAAGAAAGGTAAAACGTATGAAATTTAATTACTGGAACCATTTAAAGTAGTTCCTTTTAAACGAGAATTCGTTATAAACAAGTTCATAATGCTCATAATGTATGAAAATTGTTATTAAAACGTTGGAACTTGAAAATATGTACGTAATAATTAAGAATTCGTTGTAATCGAGTTCGTTATAAACGAGTTTGCCTGTATGTATATCTTCCTGAAAAATAAAAATGATCAACGGAAGCATATTTATGATGAATCAAAATGCCGTAGAATGAATCACACTGCACAGATTTATTTTAAACTCTTCAAAAAACAAAAGAAAAGAAAACAAAGTGATGACGTCAATTATAATGTTTTTATGCTGGCTAAAGTAAACAGAAAAATTGTTTATAATTTACCACGAAATCCCCTTAGATTTGTTTAGGCATTAAAGGTAGTAACCAAATAGAATATAAACGAAGAAATCCCTAGATTTCCTAATCTCGAGATAAAGCAATTTCAAGTACATTAAGATCTAAATGTCTAACGCTCGTATTTCTTTTTTTTTTTTTTTGTTTTTAATTTTCATGTTCCCTTCACTATTTAATGTTCGTTCGTACGATAAATATTGAATGACTAAATGAAATTCAAAACAAGTACTTTTCTGTGATAAAAACAAATACAAATAAAACAAAAAAGAAAACAAAAACAATTATTACATAAAATTATTTGTTTACAAAAATTGTTATTTGTTATCAGACATCTGTCTAGAAGTTAAATTAAAAATGATTTAAAAAAAAAAGAGAAATTGTTTGCATTCGTAAATAACTGCTCGTGCGCAAAAGAACAGCGTAATGATCTTGTTTGTACAAGTATTTGATAAATAAGTTTATAAAAATTAAGATCATATAAGAGATTTAATCATCAATCAATGAAATTTATAAAAAGATTTACAAATTAAAATGGTTCCGAATGACAGCCGGTGATTAGCGAGTAGATTCGAACACTCTGGAGTTTTTTGTGGTGCCCTTTAAATAGTACTTTCCAAAAAGATCTAAAAAGCGTTTAAGACAGTCCTTATCCGCGATTCTCAATCGCTAGAACCAAATGACGAAACTGATCAGATTAGTGGCGACACATCCTTGAAACACTTCAAATATTTGCAGAGAAAAGGGCCATCAAGGGCCATTGTTTATGATACTCTAGATCGGGATAGTCGCATAAAAGATACTGCACAGAAGATTATAGAGACGGCATTGACAATGCCTACAATATACTTATAATATGGGTATCCTATACATTCTTACAAACGTTGAACTAAACTCAAACTCAAAGTATTCTGGATGTTCCACAAGGAATGAAGGTCAGCTGTCAAAATGTCATCTTCAAGCTTTAAATTCAGTGCAGTCATAGAGACAATCTGAGAGACTAGTTTATTCATCGAATCAAATATCTGATTCATCTTCGTATCATTTGTGTTGTAGATTAGAATAGTTTCCAGAGTCGAGTTCTATGCCCTCAGGATCGACCAGGCAGTTTTTATAGGATGCTACCATTAGCAATATCAAATTGGAACGCTGTAGTATACTTACTAGTATCTTGGGCTAATACACAGAGAGCACTTGGATCTAGCCTAGCTCACCATCTCGAACAAACCAAAATACGGAAAAAAATATCATTTCATTACAGGCAAGATCCTCTCAGCAGCCTTGTGGGAAAATCTCTGAGAGTAGATAGAATTACGAAGGAAAGTTTCCCAAAAATAGGAATTAGACTGTTGACCCTGCCAATACACAACGTAATTGGTGCAGGAAGTACTGTAATGACTAACCAAATAAGTAGGTAATAGGGATCCCTAAGAACCAGGCTCATTTTCGCCTAGGGACACAGATAACCATCGGTCACAAGGCCACTATTGTGTTTAGACTGACCAAATGATACAGATTTCACCTCAAGCAGAATAGATGAAGTCTAGAAACACCTATTGTAGATTAGCACAAGGTTCTTAGTAATTAATTTGTTCTTTGTATTACAAAAGGTTGCTTAACACTAAACCTACCATGTACGTGGGTCATATGACTCATTTTGAACCTCTTGTCAGAATTTCTTGAAAATTACATTATCACATCGGCATTTGCCTTTACGATTTTTATTACAAAATATTTCGAATATGTTTTTCAAGATTTACTCCTCTTTTGTTAATTTCTTTACCCAGAAATAAATGTAATCTAGCTTAAATACCGCAAGGGGTCATTTAACCCCTTTTGGTAGGAATAGGAATACATGAAGTATCGGTAGGTTTAGTGTTAAATAAGATTATTTGTTTACAAAAATTGTTATTTGTTATCAGACATCTGTCTAGAAGTTAAATTAAAAATGATTTAAAAAAAAAAGAGAAATTGTTTGCATTCGTAAATAACTGCTCGTGCGCAAAAGAACAGCGTAATGATCTTGTTTTAAGATTGATAAATTTTTAAATAAGATCATTTGAGATTAAATAAATCATGTAATTTATAAAAAGATTAAATTAAAAGGTTCCAATGACAGCCCATTGCGATAATTGACATCAGTTTTTTCGCACTTTAAATAGTCCGTAAAAGATCTAAGGTTAAGACTCTTACCAGATTTCAATCGCTAGAACATCGAATGATAAGTTAGTCGACATTTGAAAAACTTCAATATTTGCAGAGAAAAGGGCCATCAAGGGCCATTGTTTATGATACTCTAGATCGGGATAGTCGCATAAAAGATACTGCACAGAAGATTATAGAGACGGCATTGACAATGCCTACAATATACTTATAATATGGGTATCCTATACATTCTTACAAACGTTGAACTAAACTCAAACTCAAAGTATTCTGGATGTTCCACAAGGAATGAAGGTCAGCTGTCAAAATGTCATCTTCAATTAAATTCAGTGCAGTCATGAGACAATCTGAGAGACTAGTTTTATTCATCGAATTAAATATCTGATTCATCTTCGAATCATTTGTGTTGTAGATTAGAATAGTTTCAGAGTAGATCTTAAATATTCTATGCCCTCAGGATCGACGCAGACAGTTTTTATAGGATGCTGCCTTTAGCAATATCAAATTGGAACGCTGTAGTATACTTGGTAGTATCTTGGCTAAATACACAAGAGCCCTTGGTTCTTGCCCTAGCTCAAACATCTCGAACAAACCAAAATACGAAAAAAAATCATTTCATTACGGCAAGATCCTCTCAGCAGCCTTGTGGGAAAATCTCTGAGAGTAGATAGAATTACGAAGGAAAGTTTCCCAAAAATAGGAATTAGACTGTTGGCCCTGCCAATACACAACGTAATTGGTGCAGGAAGTACTGTAATGACTAACCAAATAAGTAGGTAATAGGGATCCCTAAGAACCAGGCTCATTTTCGCCTAGGGACACAGATAACCATCGGTCACAAGGCCACTATTGTGTTTAGACTGACCAAATGATACAGATTTCACCTCAAGCAGAATAGATGAAGTCTAGAAACACCTATTGTAGATTAGCACAAGGTTCTTAGTAATTAATTTGTTCTTTGTATTACAAAAGGTTGCTTAACACTAAACCTACCATGTACGTGGGTCATATGACTCATTTTGAACCTCTTGTCAGAATTTCTTGAAAATTACATTATCACATCGGCATTTGCCTTTACGATTTTTATTACAAAATATTTCGAATATGTTTTTCAAGATTTACTCCTCTTTTGTTAATTTCTTTTACCCAGAAATAAATGTAATCTAGCTTAAATACCGCAAGGGGTCATTTAACCCCTTTTGGTAGGAATAGGAATACATGAAGTATCGGTAGGTTTAGTGTTAAATAAGATTTATGGTTTTATGGTTTTTTGCTTTCAGAAACAAATATAAAAATTTGCCATAGTTTCTCCTTTGTTACTTTTTGATTTCCTAGCTACAAATTTTTTTTGAGGTCACCGTTGTCTAGTAGGTAGTGTGTTGGCTTATTAGACGAAAGACCCGAGTTCGAATCCCAGGTCAGACATCAAAACGAAAATTTGAAAATAATTTTTCGGTGACTTCCTCTCAGCAGATTTCTGGCAAAAACTCTGAGAGTAAAAAATTGCCATGGAAAGCTTCTCAAAAAAAAAAAATGTGTCGTTCGGAGTCGTCTTTAAACTGCAGGTCCCGCCACTCATGTATAAAATTAATGCACACAACATAAGTGGTGTGAGAAGCTAGGACATAGTACAATGGGTCAATTCAACCACCGAGTACTGTACTTGTCAGAATTGACAAGTACACGTCCTCTAACCTAACCTAACCTAACCTACAAATTTTATCCTAACAGAAACACTTCAGTAAATTAATATTTCAAGTGCAAAGGTACTACTGGTTTAAAATTGAAAAAAAAAGATATTGGAATACCTTTGTACCATAACTTATCAATATTTTGAAGTCCATATCATGCACTGGAGACATGACACTAACGAATTAACACTTAAACACCTAGGCAAACTTTTCCACAACAAAGTTATTCGCTTTAAAAGATAATTAAAATCCGGTTTCAAAAAATGTCTGAATAGCCCAATAATATCATTAAGATAACACCTGGCAGACTTTTTTTTATGAATATATTTTCATTTGGCTTTATAAAGTGCTCCATCATTTTTTTGTGAATAAAAATGTTTGGAAATTAAATACCAGATCAACTATTTGTCAAAAGCAGATTTTCGAAAATGCTGCCGTTAAGTAAATTATTTCCGGAGGAAATGCGTTTGTTTTTTATTTACTTAAAAAAATTTTTGTTTATTTATTTAAATATTTAATAATAAATTACTGCAACAAAAATAAATAAATAAATTAATATCAAATGAGAGTAAACAAAACTGAATGAATCATTTTATAACAGTGACGCGTAAAGCGACACTTTAGCAACTGATTATTAAGTGATTGTTAAATTTATTGCTTTCAGAAACAAATATAAAAATTTGCCATAGTTTCTCCTTTGTTGCTTTTTGATTTCCTAGTTACAAATTTTTTTTGAGGTCGCCGTTGTCTAGTAGGTAGTGTGTTGGCTTATTAGACGAAAGACCCGAGTTCGAATCCCAGGTCAGATATCAAAACGAAAATTTGAAAATAATTTTTCGGATGTCACCGCAGATTTCTGGCAAAAACTCTGAGAGTAAAAAATTGCCATGGATAGCTTCTAAAAAAAAATGTGTCGTTCGGAGTCGTCTTTAAACTGCAGGTCCCGCCACTCATCTATAAAATTAACACACACAACATAAGTGGTTTGAGAAGCTAGGACGTAGTACAATGGGTCAATTCGAGCACTTGTCAGAATTGACAAGTACACATCCTCTAACCTAACCTAACCTAACCTAACTTACAAATTTTATCCTAACAGAAACACTTCAGAAATAAGTGCAAAGGCACTACTGCTTTAAAATTGAATAAAAAGATGATATTGGAATACCTTTGTACCATAACTTATCAATATTTTGAAGTCTATACCATGCGCTGGAGACATGACACTAACGAATTAACACTTAAACCCCTAGCCAAACTTTTCCACAACAAAGTTATTCGCTTTAAAAGATAATTGAAATCCGGTTTTAAACAATGTCTGAATAGCCCAATTATAGCATTAAGATAACACCTGGCAGACTTTTTTTTATGAATTTATTTTCATTTGGCTTTATAAAGTGCTCCATCATTTTTTTGCGAATTAAAATGTTTGGAAATTAAATACCAGATCAACTATCTATCGAAAGCAGATTTTCGAAAATGCAGTCGTTAAGTAAATAATTTCCGGAGGAAATGCGTTTTTATTTACTCAAAAAAAATTTTGTTTATTTATTTAAATATTTAATAATAAATTACTGCAACAACAAAAGTAAATAAATTAGGAGCAAATGAAAGTAAACAAAACTGAATGAATCATTTTATAACAGTGACGCGTAAAGCGACACTTCAGCAACTGATTATCAAGTGATTGTTAAATTTATTAGACGTCTAAATAGCCGCTGTACAAAGGAATTTAAAGATTCACTTTTTTGTATTTTTTTTTTTTCCTATAGGAGCCATTAATTTGATGCAATTGTTTATTGTTTTAGTAGCATTTTTCGTTAAAATTTTGAAAAAAAATTTACTATCTTTATTATCTTATCTTAAATTTTAATTAATCTTTGGTTAACCAGTCGTCTATGCGTACGACAAAATAAATGAATGCAAATTATAGTAGAGAACAGAAAGAGTAAGAAAACAAAAGATTTAAAAGTATACAGAATTCGAAATGAAATTTTGATGAAACAAACTTTAACTCGTATGTATTATCACTTTATCCGTTAGCCGCAATATCATAAATTTGAACAATTTAGAAAAAAATTCAACATACAGTGCACGCGCGCTAATGTGAACACCGTTTTATATGAACAGCGCTTAATGTGAACACTTTTCTGTCGCGTTGACTACTCTAAAAGATGAAAAAATAGTAAAAGGCCTTATAATTTGAACTGAATTTTATTTTAATTTGTGTTTATTAGTTGCGGGAATCTCCCATTTTAGGTGTACATATACTTGCATATTTATTCTTCATTTGTGACTTAGATACTGTGAAGAAAGTTTGCGAAGTTTAAATTTAAAAAAAAAATCCATAAATAATGATTTTTGTATAAAAGATGGATATAATTCTGTTTTAAAACTGTTGGCATTCGGAAATGTAAACAATTCGCAAAAGTGAACAACGCCAGTTTTAATTAGTTCACATTAGCAGGCGTGCACTGTGTTCTTCATTCATAGAGAGATACCAGGTTCTATGATTTGAAAAAAAAAAATGGAAGGGATTATAGATGGAAGTTTCATATTCTTAATAAATTCTTCTCACCAGAGCTTCTGATCTATTACACTACACCGAACATAAGGTCAAAATTATTCAGCTCGGAAATAAATAAAATAATTAAATAATATATGGTGGACAGCAAACGTCTTGGTACGGCAATATATTTTTGCAATTTCATGAATTTTAGCCAAAAGTTTGTATAAAAATGTATAGTTTTTGTATATACCCTCCTACCTAATTGGTCATTACCACCCTTCCATCAACCCTTCTCACACCACTTATGTCGTGTGCGTTAATTTCTACATGAGTGGCAGGACCTACAGTTTAAAGTCGACTACGAATGACAGATTGTTTAGAAGCTTTTCATGGCAATTTTATTTACTCTCAGAGTTTTTGCCAGAAATCTGCTAAGAGGAAGTCGCCAAAGAAATATTGTCATATTTTCGTTTTAATGTCTAACCTGACGTTTGAACTCAGACCTTCAGTCTAATAAGCCAATACACTACTTACTACATTAAGGTAATGATGATTGATGATGCGGAACACACTTTCTATCACTGTGAGAGATGGAGATTGGAAAGAAGGAATCTTGAGGCTAAAGTCGGCGCCTGTACTGTTCGGAAATTTCTGGGGTGTAATTCTAAACAGCGAGGAAAATTGGAACAGCATAGTCAGCTACGTTTAAGTCTTACTGAAAGCGCAGAAAATTGACTTAGATGATAGAAATTGAATTTTCTGTGCAATCCGGACGCGGATATGAATGTGATAGGGCTATATGGCCAGTTGGACTCCATTTCGAAGTAATACCACGGTAGTTCCGGAGTGAGCAAAATGGCTCCAAAAGAGGGGGAGATTTAGTGGATGAGTTCCCCACACACGGAGGATAGAGCCGACTACCCCTATGGTGCGGTTGGGTACATTTACTCCTCCTCAGCGTAAAAAAAACAACAAAAACAAAAAACTAGGCTAAGGTGTTTAATAAAAAAGTTTTTGTATTTATTTTATTAATTAATTTCTGTTTTATTACAAAACAAACATTTTTTTTAATGTTTTTCATAAAACAATAGAAAATTAAAGAAAAGTTTCTGATGGCTCCATAGGTACCTTTAAGGAGAATCCTGAGTAAATTTAAAATTCAAAGACCTAATATGTTTCATTTCGAAAACTGTCATTTTGATTGTTTCGTCTAGAAATGTTCCTTAGACCTGATAATAATAATAATTTCATTATTTAGACGTGTTGTTGATTGTTATATCCATCCGCGGTGAATCGGCAAAACAGTATGAATAAATTACTCTTAATTAGGAGTCAGAAGTCTCTGTTAAAAGAACCGTTTTACGTATGTTTATGCATAAATGGTTTGGAAAACAGTTTCACATTTCACTGAATGGACATGATAGGCATTCATATTATTCGCTTCCTCTTCGTAACTTTTTGGAAGGACAGGAGAAGACATGCTATTTCAAATTATAGGGTTTATCGGTTGTATCCTCTTAGGAGAGATATGGATAGAGATGCCAGAAAGTCGCATTTTGAGCGTACGATGTTCTATGGGAAATCCCGCTTAAAGGGATTCAAGGTTCTAATTTTCTCTAACAGGTATTAGGTCCATTAAAGAGTATTGCCATCATTTGCCTGATTATAAATACTAATGTCAGTCTGTCTGTCTTAGCTGCCTTCTTAACGATGACGTCATAGGTCACAATTTTCCAAAATATTCTGGCATTCTATTTTAAAGTCTTTATGAACTATTTATTATTCGTCGTCGTGTTTTTTTTTTTCATTGTACCTCTTTGGTCATATAAAATTTAGAAAAATCTTTCAAATGTTTTGTACTTTTAAAATAAAAATTAATTAGAAAAGTTGGCAACTCTGTATGCCACCCATTGAACTCATTTGAATTATTTATAATTTCGCTAAAATAGATAAAAACAAACGCACACAAATTATCGCAATCGTAATAGATAAGAAGTGATAATTTCTTATCAAATCAACTGAGAGGAGATTCAAAGAGCCTACACACAGCCAGACAAATATTTTCGGTACGTTTCGTGCAGAAGATGCTGATAAGAAAATTGGCATAAAAAGCTTGTGATGCGGCGAAAAGTTTATAGTAACGAATTACTTTTCGAACTAAAACGATGACAACGAATAAAATATCCAGATTATTCCTTTTGTTTGTGGTAATTTTACGTTCCAAGTAATACGAGCTGAACGCAATATCAGAGGACTTGACTATTAAAAGCAAGAAAAAGAAAAAAAAGTGTTTCGAAATTTTCAAAATCAAAATTAAATGCTTCACTATCATTGGATTTATCTCGTGTGTAAAACAATCAAAATTTTTTCTTCAAAATTATTTTTGTGTTTGTGAAATCAAAAAATCGAAATATTTTTTAAAGAAATTGAAATTAAATTTAAATACTCGTATTAAATATTATTATTAATGTACCGCTACTGTTTCAATAAATTCCGCGTATGGAACATTTAATCGCAATAAAAATGATTGAAAAAACCAACATCAAAATGTAGCTTCTTGGAATATCATTACTTTGGATATTTATTAACAACAATGCAAATACATATGCAAGTTATCTAACCAAGTTATCTACAAATACTAACCTTAACCATGTGGATTCCTAACTACTCTAACTAAGCAAAAACAATCGAAAGCAATCAATCTAAAGATTCTCATTCTCTTTTATCGTTCATATATTTTAGCTTTCGGCACTAGCAAGTAGTCAGGAACTTGTTGAGTCTCCATCAGTTGCAAACTCCGTTCAAGGGGGAGCCTCCAATATTAATTGTAATGGCAAAATAGCTGTATGTGTCGGCCCTTTAATGTATAAGAATTGCGCAGCAGGCAGAGGTGGTGAATATTTCGCAATTGGCAGTGCTATACCATGTCCAGCAAATTCACGTTGTGTGAATGATGGTGTTGAAATATGTGTACCATTAAAGACTTCCACAGATGCTCCAGCAAGTGTAGTAAGAAATACTCCTACCGCAAGTACAGTCACGGGATCCTCAACTGAAGGACTACTACCGACATCAGCACCCATAGTGTCCTCTAGTGCTGCTACTGTTCCGGAATCGTCTGCTGCACCAGCGGAAACTACTGCCGCTTCAGTTGGGCCAGAGCAAACAACAATCCAACCCCCCGTAGAACCTGAACTACCTGTTGCTACAACAATTGCTCCTGCTGAAATAACAAACGATCCCAGCTTACCAATAGAAACTACTGTAGCTCCTCCACCAGGTCCCGAGGTCACAAATGTTCCTGTCATGCCCGAGGAAACCACACTTGTACCCACTGTGGAGCCCGTAGTACCAATCGAAACAACAATTGCTCCCATTGTACCTGAAGAAACAACTGTCCCACCTAACGGTCTCCCTGCTGAAACAACAAGTGACCCAAGCTTACCATTGGAAACTACAATTGCACCTATTAAACCCACTGATCCAAAGGTTACAACATCAAATCCTGTTGAGCCAGTAGAAACTACAAACGCTCCCGTCGTTCCAGGGGAACCAACAGTTCAACCATCTGTAGAGCCCGAAGTACCTGTTGGTACAACAATTTCTCCTCCAGAAGTAACAAACAATCCTAGCTTGCCATCAGAAACTACTGTAGCGCCTGCAATAACATCTAATCCTCTTGAACCAGCTGAAACAACAAATCCTCCCATTGCACCTGAGGAAACAACAATGCTACCAACATCTGGTCCCATTAATCCAACAGCAGGTTCAATTGAACCAACATCTGGTCCATCAAGTACCGCAAACCCGACTTCTGGTCCCGTTAATCCCACATCAGGTACAATCGATCCAACTTCAGAATCAGGTATTCCTGTTAATCCAACATCTGGTCCCGTAATTCCTACAACAAGTACAGTTGATCCCACATTGAGCCCAAGTGTTCCCGTTGATCCCACTATAGGTCCAGGTGTTCCAGTCGATACCACAACAGGTCAAGGCATTCCAGTCGATACCACTACAGATCAAACTGTTCCAGTTGATACTACATCAAATCCTCATCCCGTTGTTCCAACCTCAGAACCCGTCGCTCCAACATCAGAATCCGTTGATCCAACATCTAGTCCCGGAATTTCCACATCTGTTCCCGTTAACCCCACATCAGGCACTGTCAATCCCACTACAGGCCCAGTTCTTCCAGTCGATACTACAACAGATCAAGGCGTTCCAGTCGATACCACAACAAGTCCAATAGTTTCAGTTGATCCGACATCAGATCCTGAACTCGTTGTTCCAACTTCAGAACCCGTTGATCCAACATCTGGTCCTGGAATTACTACATCTGTTCCCGTTAACCCCACTTCAGGCACAGTCGACCCCACATCGAGCACTAGTGTTCCAGTCGATCCCACAACAGGTCCAGGTGTTCCAGTCGATACCACAACAGGTCAAGGTGGACCAGTCGACACCACAACAGATACATCTGTTCCAGTTGATCCGACATCAGAACCCATTACTCCCACATCAGGTTCAGTAGAACACACATCGATCCCAAGCGTTCCTGTTGATCCAACATCGAGTACAGTCGATCCAACATCTAGTCCCGTTAACCCTACGTCAGGTACGGTCGATCCTACATCAGCCCCAAGCATTCCGGTCGATCCAACATCAGTTCCTGCTAATCCTACATCAGGTACAGTCGATCCCACATCAGGCCCAGGCATTCCAGTCGATCCAACATCAGTGCCTGTTGATCCAACATTAGCCCCAGTAGATCCTACATCAGACCCAAGCATTCCCATCGATCCAACATCAGTTCCTGTTAATCCTACATTAGGTACAGTCGATCCAACATCTGTTCCCGTTAATCCTACGTCAGGTACAGTCGATCCCACATCAGGCCCAAGCCTTCCAGTCGATCCAACATCAGTTCCTGTTAATCCTACATCAGGTACAGTCGATCCAACATCAGGGCCAGGCGTTCCAGTCGATCCAACATCAGTTCCTGTTGCTCCAACATCAGCCCCAGTGGATCCCACATCAGGCCCAAGCGTTCCAGTCGATCCAACATCAATTCCTGTTAATCCTCCATCAGGTACAGTCGAACCCACTTCAGACCCAGGCATTCCAGTCGATCCAACATCAATTCCTGTTGATCCAACATCAGCCCCAGTGGATCCCACATCAGGCCCAAGCGTTCCAGTCGATCCAACTACAGAGCCCGTTAACCCTACGTCAGCTACTGTCGATCCCACATCAGGCCCAAGCGTTCCAGGCGATCCAACATCAGTTCCTGTTAATCCTACATCAGGTACAGTCGATCCAACATCAGGGCCAAGCGTTCCAGTCGATCCAACATCAGTTCCTGTTGCTCCAACATCAGCCCCAGTGGATCCCACATCAGGCCCAAGCGTTCCAGTCAATCCAACAGCTGTTCCCGTTAATCCTACGTCAGGTACAGTCGATCCCACATCAGGCCCAAGCGTTCCAGTCGATCCAACATCTGTTCCCGTTAATCCTACGGCAGGTACTGTCGATCCCACATCAGGCCCAAGCGTTCCAGTCGATCCAACTTCTGTTCCCGTTAATCCTACATCAGCCCCAGTGAATCCCACATCAGGCCCAAGCGTTCCAGTCGATCCAACTTCAGGGCCCGTTAATCCTACATCAAGTACTGTCGATCCCACATCAGGCCCAAGCGTTCCAGTGGATCCAACATCAGGGCCAGGCGTTCCAGTCGACCCAACATCAGTTCCTGTTGCTCCAACATCAGCCCCAGTGGATCCCACATCGGGCCCAAGCGTTCCAGTCGATCCAACATCTGTTCCCGTTAATCCTACGTCAGGTACAGTCGATCCCACATCAGGCCCAAGCGTTCCAGTCGATCCAACTTCTATTCCCGTTAATCCTACATCAGCCCCAGTGGATCCCACATCAGGCCCAAGCGTTCCAGTCGATCCAACTTCAGGGCCCGTTTATCCTACGTCAGGTACTGTCGATCCCACATCAGGCCCAAGCGTTCCAGTCGATCCAACATCAGTTCCTGTTAATCCTACGTCAGGCCCAGTGGATCCCACATCAGGCCCAAGCGTTCCAGTCGATCCAACTTCAGGTCCTGTTAATCCTACGTCAGGTACAGTCGATCCCACATCAGGCCCAAGCGTTCCAGTCGATCCAACTTCTGTTCCCGTTAATCCTACATCAGCCCCAGTGGATCCCACATCAGGCCCAAGCGTTCCAGTCAATCCAACTTCAGGGCCCGTTAATCCTACGTCAGGTACAGTCGATCCTACATCAGGCCCAAACGTCCCAGTCGATCCAACCTCTGACCCAAGTGTTCCAGTGAATCCAACATCAGGTCCCGTTAGTCCCACATCAGGCCCAAGCGTTCCAGTCGATCCAACATCTGGTCCCGTTAATCCTACATCAGGTGCGGTCGAACCCACATCAGGTCCAAGCCTTCCAGTCGATCCAACTTCTGCTCCCGTTAACACCACATCAGATCCAAGCGGCCCGGTCGACCCAACATCTGGTCCCGTTAATCCAACATCAGGCCCAGTAGATCCCACATCAGGCCCAAGCGTTCCAGTCGATCCAACATCAGGGCCAGGCGTTCCAGTCGACCCAACATCAGTTCCTGTTGCTCCAACATCAGCCCCAGTGGATCCCACATCAGGTCCAAGCGTTCCAGTTGATCCAACATCTGGTGCTGTTAATCCTACATCAGGTACAGTCGATCCCACGTCAGGTCCAAGCATCCCGGTCGATCCAACATCTGTTCCCGTTAATCCAACATCAGGCCCAAGCGTTCCAGTCAATCCAACATCTGGTCTTGTTAATCCCACATCGGACCCAAGCGTTCCAGTTGATCCAACATCTGGTGCCGTTAATCCTACATCAGATACAGTCGATCCCACGTCAGGTCCAAGCATCCCGGTCGATCCAACATCTGTTCCCGTTAATCCCACATCAGGCCCAAGCGTTCCAGTCGATCCAACATCTGGTCCCGTTAATCCTACATCAGGTGCAGTCGAACCCACATCAGGTCCAAGCGTTCCAGTTAATCCAACATCTGGATTCCGTCAATCCTACACTAGGTACTATCGATCCCACATCAGGCGCAAATGTTCCAGTTGGTTCTACATCAGTTCCAGTTAATCCTACATCGGGACCTGCTAGTCCAACTAACGGTTCCGTTAATCCCACATCAGGCCCAACAGTTTCTGTTAATCAAACATCAACTTCAAGCCCCGTTGACCCGAATGTCTCAGTGGATCCCAATAACCCAATAAATCCAGTTGATCCAACTTCAGGGCCTCATCATCCACATCATCCCCATTATCCCCATCATCCTCATAGACCGCATCGTCCAGGCAGACCTTCTCACTCAGATAGACCAAATACAGAAGAAGGCCATGGAAGCCACGAACACAATCGGCCAGAGTCTAGTCGTCCCGGTCACCCGACAAAACCAGAAGGTGAAAATGAGGGTCATGAACACCGGCCACAAGGGCCATACAGGCCGGGTCGTCCAGGCCGCCCAAATAGACCCGAGAAACCTGAAAAACCAGAAACTGCCGAAGCCGAGTCAATTGAGTCCAAGGAACCTGTAAAAGAGAAACCCGTTTCAAAAGAAGATGTTTCACCTGAAGACAAATCCAAGGAGAAGAAAGAAAAGGAGGAAGAAAAACAAAAGGAAAAAGCAGAAAAAGACAAGAAGAAACAAGAAGAAAAGGAAAGGAAAGAAAAGGAAAAGAAAGAAAAGGAAAAGAAGGAAAAGGAAGAGAAAGAAAAGGAAGAAAAAGAAAACGAACGAAAGAAAAGGGAGAAGGAAGAAAAGAAAGACTCGGGTGAGAAGAGCGACGAGAAGGAAATTAAAAAACAACAAGAGAAAGATAAAAAGGAACTCGTCAAGAAAATTCAGAAAATAATCAAGAGCGATAAATGCAATGAAGACGATGTCCAACCCGATACAAACGACTGCGAAAAGTACTACCGTTGCATAGAGAAATCGGACAAAACCAAATTCGTACACTTGCACTGTGACGACGACAAACGTTTTGACTTTGAGGAGAAAAAATGTATTAAAAAGAGCAAGGCCCACTGTTTGCTGAAAGACGACTAATGCGCTTCAGATGATGCTACGAGAGTTAAGCCCACATAAAACTGAATAACTGTATATTTTATAATTTATTTTAATTGGCGTGTATATATTTAGAACAAAAACAAAATCAGTATTTAATTAAATTTTATGTATTTATTGTACCAGAAATTTAACAAAAAAAAAAAAAATTCAATAAAATATTCGATCAAGTATAGCAAAAGTCAATGCGGTTTTAATTTCTATTCGTCCATTTTACAAGATGGCTACATTCAACAGATACACATATATGCATACATATACATACATATACATACCTACCTAAGTCGTCATTACAACCTTAGAATCAGGATTACGACCTAGTTTCTCTCACCACCATAAGTGATGGGACCTAAAGTTTAAAGTCGACGCCAAACGACAAATTTTTGAGGTACTCTTCATGGTAATTTCATTTTTGAGCTGGGTATTAAACCAGGGACTCTTATCTAATAAGCCAACATTCTACTTGGTAGATATACTAGGCCAACTTCTCTGGGACATCTAAAATTTAGTTTGCAATACTGTCTACAGCTCCTTCTAACATCACTGTACCGGAGAAAGATTTATTAAGCGCGTTTGCTGATTAAGTATCTCTGGATTTGTAATTTTAAATCTTCAGAATTATTAGCAAGTGCTCCTTCTCTTTACGAATATATATTACCTACAGTAGTACTAACAAACCAATACTGGTTCTGCAGATTTAAACATGCTTTAGAAAGACTAGTCGCGAGCCAAATTTGCATATAAGCTCCTAAGAGTAGAATGGAAATACTATGAGAGTAAGTTAAATGGTTTTACTACCTTTGGTGTCCTTTGTAATGTCCACAGATAGAGTTTTTAGAGAGCACAATAACTAAACAATGTAAAATCCTTAGCAGAAAACAGGCATCAATCAGTTTCTCACACTACTTATGTTGTGTGTGTTAGTTTCATACATAAGTGGCGGGGACCTACAGTTTAAAGTCGATTCCAGACGACAGATTTTTGAGAAACTTTTCATGGCAATTTTATTTTACTCTCAGAGATTTTGCCAGAAATCTGCTGGGAAGAAATCGCCGAAGAAATACTTTTTTTTGTATTTGATTTTGATGTCTGGCCTAGGACTCGAACCCTGGCTTTACGTCTAATAAGCCAGTACACTACCTACTAGACCACGGCGACTTGCAGCAGAAGACAGGCTCTTAGTTTTATTTTGGAGTGCGTACTAAAAAATTTTGAAATTTTAAAGGAATTTCGATTTAAAGACTGTAATTGAAGAGCATAACAAGATCAGACATCTTGTGAGGATTAGCAAAATATAACTCCTTGACTATAAAATTTAAATTCTCGTCGGACAAGTTCTAGCACTCATATTAAGGGAAGTTTGTGTCCCGAAAAGGAAACTGTAACCTTCAAAAAATTGCAGCAAGTTTGGTCCTTCTTGTCTGCAAACAACTGAGGCTATGAGCAACCACAGTTGTTTAAGACAAACAACAGTACTTGCCTAAACTACAAAGCATCCATTCATGAATCCACCCGACAAAGTCATCGATAAGAGGTTAGTATTTGATTGCAATTGAAAAACAAATTTTAGCCCAAAAATTAAAAAAAAAAATAAAATAATGAGGAGTATATACGAGTATACTTCCCCAATTTAAACAATTTCTTTCTTTCATTCCTTTATTAGTTGGCCCTTATAACAGCGTCTATAAACAAAAGGTAAGAAAATTCTCAACAAAATTAAAATCCTCCAGTATTGGTGGCAGAAATTGTTCATTGTTTGCACTTTGATTGGTGTGATGAAAAATCACTTTGAAAGTAATTTTAGCGTAAAATTTTCACTACTCCTTTGTAAAGGTCTATCATCAATTTCGTTTAGTTTGAATTCTTTTTTTTCTGTTTGTGTTTTATTGTTTATTAGGGTTGAAGGTTTCTTTCTGTTCTTGTTTTTATGAAACAATTTGAAAGCCTTAGAAATGGTAAAACTGTTCCAAATGAGAATCACTGCAAATACTGTGATGTACTTCAATTGCCATTTCTTACCACACTGGGGGGTAAAATTTTTTAAAGAAATCGCACAAGGGAAACAAACAAATTTTACAGTTGACGTGGATTTTTCAGTTTTTTTTCAATTTCTTCGTTTTCATTTATAAAAGAAAAATATTCATTTTCTTAGCATAAAGTGAAAGAAAACGGAAAATTCTATGAATAAATGATGGAAGAAAAAAAAAAATAAAGAAAGTGAATCACAGGCCTTTTTAGATGGTTTACGGATTTATCGCAATTTGTTTCAGCATCAGTGAAACTAATTTCATGGTGAAAGATGTTTAAATTGTTGCAAAGAAGCAATAAAAGAACATTTACACAGGCATTCATACATTAATTCAGTCATTCATTCATTCATTCTTTCATTCCTTCATTCATATGCAAAGAGATAAATCAAGATCAACTGTTTATGGTATTGTACACTGCTACACGTTTAACGGCGTTAACAAGGGCCATCATTAATTTACTTGATTCATAGCAAATGGTAACACATACATAGTTTGAGACACTACAGTTACTGGTGTAAACATGTTTAAGGCAACAACTTACACAAATTTCTTTATCATTAACAAATCAGTGTTAAAATTTTTTGCAATTAGCAAAACCTATTCAACTACCTATTCTATGTCTCCCTATTTTTAAATCAAAAGATTACATGATGCTTTTAATTATTTATAGTTGGGAAGCATAACAAACCAATAAAATCATCATCGGTATACACTAGAAGCAAACAAATGCAACAACCAGAGACCCTATAATCACAATCAAGCCATCAGATCTCTTCTCCTGTGGATAATATCCATTATTACCGCACAGTGTCAATTATAAAGTGAATATAAGAACTGAATTTGAAATGGAGCCTTTACGATTTGTTAATACCCATTTTCACGGCTTTTATTCTTACATTGTGTATAACCTTAGACAAAATTGAAATCAAACCAAAAAGAACCAAAAATTTTGCGCTTTTCAACTTCAGTAGGTACTTAAAACGTTTGGACGCAGTTTCAATCTTAACAGAAAAAAATCTTCTTTGAGATTCTCTTAAATATTTATGTGTTGTGTCTGTAACACGAAAGTTTTCATACGTTAGTCTGTTTATATGCCAAATACGTACTTAATATTGTTGAAACCGCTCGTCTTACATAAACAGACCTCAAGAACTGCTTGAACTGGTGCTATCTGCCGCATTTACACCAGCAATTTCATTGTCCTTCACTTTCTTTACAGTACACAGTTCAACGACGTCAAATTTGTTACTTGTTTCCCCATATAGTCCTATACTTATTCTAATAGTCAAGCTAATGTAACAGCGTTATGGTTAAAGAGTACACACCGTTTAGAATCAAGATGGCTTGTTCCTGCCCGAAAGCACATAGATCAGGCTATTCGCTGTTGCAAATGCCCCAATCGCAATAATTTCTAACAGGAAAATTATCAGATGACACTTACAGGGAGGCTGATATATAATGCAACAAAGTAAAGCGCAATATTTTTTTTAAATTTTTTTTTAATTTTATTGTTCAAAAGCAAAAAATGTTGGAAATTATATCAAATTTTAGAATCAGTTTAGATTTGTTCGAATTGGCCACATTTGGTACGAATTATGGCCTTCAAACGGCCGAAAAAGCCATCACAGGCTGCACGAAAGTGTCTCTGTGGCATTTTCGCCCATTCCCGGCGCAGCGCCGTCTTGAGATGATCGACACTTTGGTATTTTTTAGTGAGAACCTTATTCTCCAAAATGAAGTCGCCGTGGTCTAGTGGGTAGTGTGTTGGCTTATTAGACAAAAGGCCCGGGTTCGAATCCCAGGTCAGACATCAAAACGAAAAAATATTTCTTCGGCGACTTCCTCTCAGCAGATTTCTGGCAAAGACTCTGAGAGTAAAAATTGCCATGAAAGCTTCTCAAAAATCTGTCGTTCGGAGTCGACTTTAAACTGTAGGTCCCGCCACTCATGTATAAAATTAACGCACACAGCATAAGTGGTGTGAGAAGCTAGGTCGTAATCCTGACTGTTATGTATGTATTCTCCAAAATCCCCCAGGCGTAAAAGTTCAACGGATTGAGATCCGGAGATTTTGGTGGCCATTGTGCGGTAGAAATGAAGCGAGGCACCTCCTTTTTAAGCCATTCTCGTTTGACGCATGTTGACTACGAGGGTACCAAGTCCTGTTGGAATGTCAATGGTCCCTGCGACAGAAATATTTGTCTGACCAGGCTTTCAATACTGTATTTAAGACATTTTCCCGATACTATTCGGCATTTATTTGGAGCCCACGGTCGATGTATACGAGCGGGGAGCGACCATTGGCCGTTACGGCGGTCCACAACATTACCATCGGCGGCGCTTGAGTTCTGGTGGCCAATCGCAGGTGCTAATTTTCATCTGACATTTTCAGCAAGTAAACCAGATCATTTTGTTCACAAACTGCTCAATTTGGAATGGCTTCTCAACGGAGAAAACCAAATACGGTAACTGGCCGCTTTCGTGCCAGCGAAGTAACTCCTTGGCTCTTTTCAGTCTAACATTTTTTTGTCCATTGGTGAGCTCTTGCACTTTTTGGAACTTCAATGGCTTTAGTCCAAGCTCACTTTTTAAATATGTGCTGCATCCGCTCTCGTGATATGTTCAGCACACAAGCACTGTGGCGTGGATTTCGATCAAATCTGGCCTTCAATTTTCGGATCATTTCTGGTGTTGTTACCGTTTTTTTCGTCCACTTTTTGGATGCGATGCAACACTGCCATCTGGTAACGAGCAATGGTACAAGAAACAAAAGATTTATTCACATTCAAATGCTGAAGGGCGCTAACGATACCCACCTGTGATTTTCCAGCCAAATATAAAGCAATCACACTATCACGCTTGAATTCCTTTACGAATAACTTTTTTTCTGAATGCAATAGATCAAAATGCTTTTGTAAGTTTGAAAATAATAATATGAACTGTCACTGTAATAAATCTGTCTGCTATGAGACGAGCGGTTTACAACTGATAACAACCTGAAGTTGGTTGCAATACATATCAGCCACCCTGTATTGTTATAGAATTTCTATAAATTCTGCAGACATCATCTCTTATTCTACCATATTCTTGCGTGGTTGTTAAAGTTGATTCAACAAGTACCACTATAAATAAGTGTACTCTGAATCTGGAAAAATGCTCTATCAAGAGAGCATTGGGCATAACTGACCGAACATCAGAAATTCCGTATTCCATAAAAGGTTTATAGGTTTATGGAAACTTCCATCCCTGCTGGGACCCAGTAGAGATTAAGCTTATTTTTCCTGCGTAGTTGAAGACAGTTCTATACTGTCTTCGATTTAAACTCAAAAGAAATGAGTGCTCAACTGGAGAGCTGGCTGGACAACTTTCATTCAAGTTGAATTGGGCATATTTTCCGATGACATAGGGCTTCCAATTGGAAAAAACTCACATGGGCTTGGAATATTTATTTATGTCCAGTTCACTATTGTTCTCACCATCATGATATACACCCAGTGCATGATTCCTGGGTGTTATGCCTAAGCCTTTCCTTGCAAGCATTCTGCATGAGAGACTCTCCATACTAGAGCACTTCATGTCACCTATTCATAAATATTTTACCAACATTGTCTGTGATATTATCTCATGCTGGAGTTGAATATTTTTCCATTCAGGAACTTTCCTTCTGGTTGTAACTGGTGGAAAATTATTATTTTTTTTTCAATTAAATTTTAAATAAACTTTCGACCACAATTTCTTTATTAAATGATTGCATTTGCCAACTTACTTAGTTCAACAATACGATTATTTCCTTCATCATTTTCATCACATTATGGTTGTCCACGACAATCACCAGCCATTGCCATTATAATCACTGGCAAGAGTGAAAGTAATTGCAGTGCTTTAGACACAAAGCCATTTACGTTCGAATATTAAAAAATATTGTATTTGAACAGAGAAGTGCATTAAATCTTACTTTCAATGAAATTTTACCTTGGCCCGGCCATAGTGGAGTAACCAATAACAAATATTTTCCCCAAAGAAAAAAAAAAAAACATTTTTTGAACAATTATTGTTGTTGTTGTAGTTCATGATTTTCCAAATACAAGTTCATATTGGATGAGAGAGAATCAAGTTGAATATGTTTTTCAAAAGACATTAGCGACGAAAGCGAGCAAAGAAATGTTCGTTATGGTGTTTAAAGGATTTACTTAAAATGTGATAAAATGTCAACGTGACCTGAATACATAAATAAGTGAGAGTTTTATAACCGAAAAGTAACAACAACAACAACCAACCAACCAACCAACCAATAGAAATTGTTACATATAGAAACAACAACAACAACAAACAAAACTGAAAAATTCAAACGTACATTCACGTCGCGAGACATTTTCAAAAAACCTCCCCGACAGCAAATTTTGCATAAAAGAAAAGTAAACATGAAAAACTAGAAATAACAGCGAAAATATTTGTATTTTCTAACGAGAAAGAAAATATTTTTGTTTGTATTTTGTAGAGAGTGAAATATTTAGTGTAAAATATTCTTAACCTTTAGTTGTTTATCGAGTCATAGTTATGGTTATAAATATAGCACAAGTTTTTAATAAAATTATATTTTGATTTTGTTACAGAATAAAAGAGGCTTGTAGGCTCACCTCTGTCTATGCCTGTACATGCATACATACACAATTGATCATTACAGCCCTTCAGTCAGGATTACGACCTAGCTTCTCACACCACTTGTGTGTGGTAATTTTTTACATAAGTGACAAACTCTCTATTACAAATTCTATTTACTTTTGGAGTTTTTGCTAGAAATCTTTTGAATTTTTCGCATTTATTGCTATGCTTGAACCAGGTCTTGAACCGTGATCTCACATCTAATATGCCGACTTCCATCAATTAAGGGTCTAAACTCCCCACATTTCATAAAGACATTTAAAAAGGATTTACGAGTGTCGACAGTTGACAACGTTTTTATGGAAGCTGCACCTATCAAATTAATTGGGATTTGATTTCCCAAATTGACGTGGGTTTACTGTACGGCTTCTGAAGCAGTTGAAAACTGACGCTAATCCTCATCCATAAAAACATCTTGTGGAGGGGTTGTAAACTGTCTACCGTTAGACCATTTCTTGAAGGGTTTTCTTATGTTGCAAGCAAATGAGAATAAGCAAAAAACTATAACAGTTTTTAAAGGCAACATAACTCATTCCATTGTTCAAATTTTTCAGTTTGATTTATGGACTTGAGTAATGATATTTGTAATCCGATCCATCCAGAGAAGCAGTGGTGAAAATTTTTACGATGTTATTTATTTTACTTATTAAAAACGCATTAGTAGATCTGAAAACACCATAGTCTAATAGTTAGTGTGTTGACTTGTTAGACATAAGACCATGGGTTCAAAACCCGAGGTCAGGTAATAAAACGAAAATATGAGAAAAATATTTCTTCTTCTGTGATTAATAAAATAGCAAAGAAAAGTTTCTCAAAAATCTGTCTTTCATGTTATGTATAAACTTAACGCTCACAACATAAATGGTGTGAGAAGCTAGGTCACAATCCTGACTGAAAGGTTGCAATGACCAATTATGTGTGTATGTATTACAAGGTCTAGGAAAAAACAATGACAAATCTCTGTTATCCACAGATGTACATGTACACTAATGAGTACACTAATGAATAAAAAAAAAATCGAATATAATGTTCTGCTTCCTCATTAAGCTTCACTGCCTCAAATAGTGTGAAGGTCTTAACGCATTCTTTTTTGAAGTGGAAAAATTATTAACTTACTAATCCTTATTCTTTGTATTTGTAGTCAATCCTTTTAATCACAATGTTACGCAGTCATATTTACTAAGTTTGTACTACTTTTTTCACCAACTCTGCAAATCATGTTCGTGTTTCCTTCACTTGCATATCGTAATTCTATAGAAATTTAAAATTTGTTTGACAAAATTGTATGCATACCAGTTTGTCTGGCATTAAAAACAGAAATTTTATATGAAAATAATACAACAACAACAACAACAATAAACTCTTATTCTAAATACATTACAAAATAGATTCATTTTAAATGAAAACATGATTCGGTTCTATACAAATAATCTGTCTCTCTCCATCACTACCCACCGATGGCAATCATTGTAGCAGCCATTTAACGCATAATAAAGCGTACATAAATGCCACATACAAGGACAGACTGGCAGACAGGCCAGGCCAGGCCAACTGATATAACTTTCATTTGAATTCTCCAAAGTCTTCTTTATGTTGATGGGCTTATTGGTAATCCTCCTTTGCCAATATTCTTCAAAAATTTATGAAAATAAAAATGTTGTTACAACTTCTCCTTTCATTTTCAGTTCGATGATGTTTAATATGCCACAAAAATTCGTTAGGCGATGAGTACGTTATTCGTTAACGTATTTGTTGTAATGAAGCCGCTCTGTTAGAGTTCTTTACTCTGCTTAACAGCCATCTTGTAGTTGTACTCCGGTTGTGTGTGGGTAATCTTTGGGGATATAAATTTGGTAGTGCTACGCTTGTAATTTAAATGTTTAAGGCTTTACTGGCAATTTGATATTGATTTATGATTATGATGCGTTGATTAATGTACTGATTTATTACAAGTTCTTAAGTGTTGTTAAAAATTTTTGAATTTTAAATATCGTTTTTGTTTTGTTTTTATTTTTTTTGTAAATTATGATTAATAGCTTAGCGTACGTATTTATGAATATTGCAAAAAGCAATTAAGGTGAGGTACTATCACAAGTCAAATTTGAATAAATATTGAGAAAGTGATTTCTTTCTGCGATATATAATATGAGACATTCATGTTTTTATTTTTTGTTAAGCATTGTAGAATTTTCTAGAGCATTGAGTACAATAACATTGTATCACATGATATTTTAATGATCAAAAAAAAAAAAACATTGGCTTGGTGAATCGAAAAACCTCGTATACGGTAATTTTCAATTGTTCTGCACTATCACACTGAGCTTAATTCTTTTATAATTGAGCGCTAACTGATTTTATCGTTATTTTAAATTGAATTTAAAAGAAACTTAATTAATAAAAATGGAATTATTGAAGCCAGACCAATATTTACTGACTACTACTATTTAACTAAATACCGCTGAAGTAATGGATTTTTTTTTTGGTGATTATAATACTTTTTAATATTCAAATGTATGCTTTAATAAATTGAAATAATTAAACAACATAAATATGAAGTAATAAATTTTATTTAAAACTCACATTCTAAGCAAATTTGTTAGCAGTTGCAGGTTCTAGTTAAAATGAAAATCATACTTCTCATTTTAATTTTTCTTCTAATTCTACAAAACTGTTTGGTAAGAGAAAAAAAAATATCGTTTTTATTTATTCATACATTCTGGCTTAAATATAAAAAAAAAAATTTTACTTAAGACTTTTCAGTTTAAATTTGATAAAGTCGGTTGTAATTCCACCGATGAAACGTTTATGAAATTTGAAAGATGCATCCTAAAAGCGGTATCGAGAAACGAACAATACATTTCGTTTTATGCGAAATTTTTTAAAAGACCTTTGAAGGATATACGGGTAAGTAATAAAATTTTAAAAATTTAAAACTTTTTTAGTAAATTCTTTTATTTATAAATGCTTTGGTTTTAAAGATACGTTTTCAGATCATGAAAAGGGCTAATGGCTGGAAACCGTTTCTGTACGATGTGACTGTAAGATGTGATGAACTAAAGAAAATAACTCCGATAACCAAAATTATATGGAGACTGTTAAATGATCTTACCAATTTTAATAATTCTTGTCCATATAATGTAAATTAATAGATCAACAAATGAGAGAATTATTTACATTTATATTCAATTAATTTTTCTTTCCCTTATTTTTTTTTTTTTTTCATTTATAGCAAGATGTTGAAATATATCGCTTGAACAATACATATATCAGTACAATAGCCTTTGCTGGTTTACCCGTACCTGATGGACTATACCGTCTTTTAACACATTGGCAAGAAGACGGAAAAGTGAGAGGGTTCGTTGATTTTTATGGCACCATATATTAATGGGTAACATTTATTGTTTCCGTACAAATGCTATGTAATGTAAAAAACGTTTCTTAATAAAGCAATTTTAATTGAAAGCTTTTTTTATAATATATTCTGTCACAAAATTCAGTATATTCCGCATATTTCCACTGAATGTCATGAAACAATTTACACTAGAGCAACACTGGGATCAATTGAATTGGATATTTTACGAAATTGTTGTACAAATAAAATTTGGCTAGCCGCGGCATTAATATGAATGAAATCATTAAATTGTACTTTACAACAAAAGAAAAACTTGTGCAAAATTACAAACTGTTTCACTGCATTTTTAAATTTAAACTTTTAAATTGCTTACCTTTTTTGTTACCAAATTTTAATAAAAATTTTCCCTTCGATTGTAATTGAATATATTTGCGTACAAATATTATCAATTAATATATTGAACCTTAAAAATCTAGGAAAGCTTGCTATTTTCAAGCAAGAGCCCAACAAACTATACAAATATATGTACCATTAGGTGCGGGTAAATGTTTAAAACATGTTTTAATAATATAAACATTTGTTATTTATAACAGTTTGCTAAAAATAAAAAAATCCACCTCATGCAGAGGACCTATACAGAGAGGGGAAAGTCAGTATTCAAATTATGGATTAATATGAGGCATTAATTTTTTTTTTCTTTTTTTCTTTGCTTTTTGTCAAGCATTTTAGAGTTTTCCAGAGCATTGAGTACAGCAACATTGTATCACATAATCTTTTAACGATCATAATAAAACATTTGCCCGGTGAATCGAAAAACGTCGTATATGGTAATTTTTTTTTTTAATTGCAATTTAATTGAGCGGTAATACATTTTACTCTTTTTTTAATTAAATTTTTGCCAGTGTTTTGAAAATATTAGATTACGACCATTAAATCTAAATTAATACAAAACTGGAATTATTGAAGCAAAACAATTATTTACTGGTGATTAATCTTTTTTATTGTCAAAATACAAAATACTAAAAATAAAATACAAAAAATAAAAAGAAATTTGTTTAAATAATTAAACAACATAAATATAAATTAATAAATTTTATTTAAAACTAACATTCTAAGCAAATTTGTTAGCAGCGGCTGGTTCTAGTTAAAATGAAATGTTTACTTTTCATTTTAATTTCTATTCTAATTCTACAAAACTGTTTGGTAAGAAAAAAAAATATCGTTTTTATTTATTTATTTTATTTATGGCTTAATTATAAAAAAAATTTTACTTAAGACTTTTCAGTTTAAATTTGATAAAATCGGTTGCAATTCCACTGATGAAACGATTATGAAATTTGAAAGATGCATCTTAAAAGCGGTATCGAGAAACGAACAATACATTTCGTTTTATGCGAAAATTTTTAAAAAACCTTTGAAGGATATACGGGTAAGTAATAAAATTTTAAAAATTTAAAAGTTTTTAATAAAAGCCTTTATATTTGTAAACATTTTGTCTTTGAAGATACGTTTTGAATTCATGAAAAGGGCTAATGGCTGGAAACCTTTTCTCTACGATGTGACTGTAAGATGTGATAAACTAAAAAAAATAACTCCGGTAACCAAAATTTTATGGAGACTGTTAAATGATCTTGCCAATTTTAATAATACTTGTCCATATAATGTAAATTAATAGTTCAACAAATGAGAAAAGTATTTATATGGTATTCAATTAATTTTTCATTCTCTTTTTTTCTCGTTTATAGCGAGATATTGAAATATATCGTTTAACCAATACATATATCAGTACAATAGCCTTTGATGGTTTACCCATACCTACTGGATTGTATCGCCTTTTAACACATTGGCAAGAAGATGGAAAAATCAGAGGGTTCGTTGATTTTTATGGGACCATATATTAATGCGTAACATTTATTGTTTCCGTACAAATGCTATGTAATGTAAAAAACGTTTCTTAATAAAGCAATTTTAATTGAAAGCTTTTTTTAATATATTCTGTCACAAAATTCAGTACATTCCGTATTTCCACTGAATGTCACGAAACAATTTACGTTAGAGCAATATTGGGATCTACTGGAAATTTATTTCAAAAACAAAAACAATCAGTCGGATTTGTACGAACATGTCGTACAGATGGAATTATGAATGAAATAATTAAATTGTACTTCGCAACAAAAGAAAAACTTGGCAAAATTAGCAACTGTTTCATTGCATTTTTAAATTTAAACTTTTAAATTGCTTGCACTTTATTATTACCAAATTTTAAAAAAATTTTTTTCTTCGATTGTAATTGAACGCATTTGCGTACAAATATTAGCAATTAATAGGAAAGCTCTCTATTTTCAAGCAAGAGACCAACACCTCATAGGAAGATATGTACTATTAGGTGCAGGTAAATGTTTAAAACACGTTGTACTAATATAAACATTCGTTACTTATAACAGTTTACTAAAAATAAAAAAAATAATCCACCTCATGCAGTGGATCTATACAGAGAGGGGGGAAGTCAGTATTCAAATTATGGATTAATATGAGACATTAATTTTTTTTTTTTTTTGTCAAGCATTGTAGAGTTTTCTAGAGCATTGTGTACAGTAACATGATATCACATAACCTTTTAGCGATCATAATAAAACATTTGCCCGGTGAATCGAAAAACCTCGTATATGGTAATTTTTTTTATTGCAATTTAATTGAGTATTTTTAAAATATTAAATTACGACCATTAAATTTAAATTAATAATAAAAAAGAATTATTGAAGCAAATCAATTATTTACTGGTGATTAATCTTTTTAATTGTTTAAATACATTTACACAATCTTAGTTAATAGCAAAAAATAAAAAGGAAATCTGTTTAAATAATTAACCAAATTAATACTAAATTCATAAACTTTATTTAAAACTAACATTCTAAGCAAATTTGTTAGCAGTTGCTGGTTCTAGTTAAAATGAAAATCATACTTTTCATTGTAATTTCTCTTCTAATTCTACAAAACTGTTTGGTAAGAAAAAAAATATCCTTTTTATTTATTTATACATGCTGGCTTAGATTAAAAAAAAAAAATAAAAAAATTTTTTCTCAAGTCTTATAAGTTTAAATTTGATAAAATCGGTTGCAATTCCACCGATGAAACGTTTATGAAATTTGAAAGATGCATCCTAAAAGCGGTATCAAGAAACGAACAATATGTTTCATTTTATGCGAAAATTTTTAAAAAAAATTTGAAGGATATACGGGTAAGTTATAAAATTTTAATAAAATTCTTTGTATTTGTAAACATTTTGTCTTTGAAGATACGCTTTTCATTGATGAAGAGAGCTAATGGCTGGAAACCTTTTCTGTACGATGTGACTGTAAGATGTGATGAACTAAAAAAAATAACTCCGATAACCAAAATTATATGGAAATGGTTAAATGATCTCACCAATTTTAATAATTCTTGTCCATATAACGTAAATAAAAAATCAACAAATGAGAAAATTATTTTCATTATATTGAATTAATTTTTCTTTCTCTTATTTTTCTTTTCATTTATAGCGAGATGTTGAAATACAGCGCTTAACCAATACATATGTTAGTACACAAGCCTTTGGTGGTTTACCCGCACCTGATGGAGTATATCGTATCTTAACCCATTGGCAAGAAGACGGAAAAATCAGAGGGTTCGTTGATTTTTATGGCACCATATATTGACGTCTAACATTATTGTTTTCATAATAAAACAATTAAAATATGCAAAATTAATTATTTGTTGTTCTTTATTGTCTGACAATACTGAGGTCATTCTATTCTGTCACAAAATTTAATATATTCCGTATCTACACTGAACGTAATGAATCGATTTACGCTTGACCAACATTAGGATCTATTGGAAATTTATTTCTAAAACAAAGATAATCAGTCGGATACTGCACGAAATTGTCGTATGAACTGGACCGACTGTGCCCGGTATACGCAAGTTTATTTCTAAAGTTTGAGAAACAGGATTCATTGTTGACATTAGTCAAGTCATGAGCCTGCGGACTACCGAAAATATTGAATATCATCGTTCTCAAGAATTGAACATTTCAGGCCTCAGTTTATGTTGAATTTTTCGAAAAGATTTCGGTATAACGCCTTAGTTCAATTAGTTCAAGAATTGGAAATTCAATGATATTGAATTGCCTCACGACCATATCTTTTCGGATGTAATTTATTTTCATCCCATATATAGGGGATCAGAATACCCACATGTGGTCTCACTGAAGCCAATGCATCCATTACGAGTGATTGTTTGGTGCATCTTATGGAGCGGGGCATTATTGACCCATATTTCTTTGTAAATGCGAATGGCGCAACTATGGTCAATGGAGACACCTATTGCACTATGATAACCGATTTTATGTACCCAGTATTCATGGCGTTGAAGTAAATGATGTTTGGTTTGAACAGGATGATCCAATCTCCTGCTAATCTTATTCTACAATCAAATTATTGCGTCAAACGGTTGAGTGCCGCTTAATTAGCCGAAATGGAGATGTCAATTGGCCGCAAAGAAGTTGTGATTTGACACCGTTGGAATATATTCTGTTGAGTGTTATGCCGATAAACCAAAGACAATTGAGCATTTAAAGGCCAGCATTCGCGATGCCATTGCCTAGGCACGGAACACATACAATCAAGAAAGTGCACGAAAACTGGTTCAATTATTGTTCAATGCATTGTATTGTCCATTCCTGGATACCACTTTCGAAGATGCATCTATCAAATTTCATACATTTTCCATCGGTCGAATTGCCAGCGACTTGATCGAATTTAAATTGTAAGGCCTTGAAACATGATGTTTTCGTATTGTTAAATCGAATTAATGTATAGTTTAATATAATAATTGCATTTTTGTAGAATAACAATTAAAATTTGCTTAGAAACCAAAAATTTAATTTCAAAACGATCAATAGCCTCAGATAAATTCAGTCGTTATATAAAAATATGTATATAAATATATATGCTTGCATTTATGTCTGTACGCATTACGTCATGCGTCATTTATACAATTTGTTTTAAGGCCATTGTGCAAACTTCTGATTTATCTTTTTATTTACAATTTCCCATAAATTTTCCCACCACCCGTATTGTGTGTGTTAATTTTATGCATGGATGCCTGAACCTACAGTTTAAAATCGAGTCTGATCGACAAATTTCTTGAGATACTTTTGCATGGCAATTTCATTACATTCTCAGAGTTTACGCCAGAAGCCTAGAAGCGGACTAAAGCCTCAGTTGAAATATGTTCTCCCTCTTCGTATATGTTTGAAGTGGTTGATCTAGGGTTTGAAGCTGTGGGTTGAATCTAATAATTCATTCCACCATCTATTGGACTCTGGCAACTTTTAAAATTAAGCATTATATATATAGATATACTATATATAATGATCATACAATCATACAGACAAAGAGCAGACATAGACCAATTTGTTATTCGTTATTGTTTTCCAAAGAATATTAGCACACAAGGGGTCGCCCTGGTCTAGTAGGTACTGTGCAGACTTATTAGACGTAAAGCCAGGGTTCGAGTCCCAGGTTAGACATCAAAATAAAATTCAAAAAGTATTTTTCGGCGATTTCTTCTCAGCAGATTTCTAGCAAAAACTTTTGGAGTGTAATTAAAATTGCCATGAAAAGTTTTTCAAAAAATCTGCCTGAATTTTACAACCTTTCAGTCAGAATTACGACCTGTTTCTCACACTAGTTATGTTGTGTGCGTTAATTTTGTACATGAATGGGGGACCTACAGTTTTAAAGTCGATTCCGAACGACAGATTTTTGAGAAGCTCATTATGGCAATTATTGCCAGAAATCTGCTGAGAGGAAGTCGCCGAAGAAATATTTTCATATTTTCGTTTTGATGTCTGAAATCGGGCCTTACGTCTAATAAACCAACACACTATGTACTAGACTATGTACTATACGACTTCTGAGCAATTATCAATAATAATTACATTTGCAATACGAACGTATACCAAATTTGCTTGTAATGATGCATTATTTCATGCTTCTTTTTCATCATCTCCTACATCAGGCTGAATGATGAAAAGAACTTAAGAAGAGGACGATTTTATTTTTTTTTTTTTTTTTGAAAGGCATTTTTATATCCAGAATTTTTGATGGCAAAATAGTTTTATTTTACGGACAGTGCCAACTACTGTAATATTTCGATTAAGAAGTTCAATGGCACGATAGAGTGCACCACTCTCTCATCTAAATTAAAAATAGGGAAATATATTACGATGTACAAAAGCCTCGCCATGTTTTTTTTCTGGCTTTGTATTTCTTGCTCTGCCTGTTTACACTTCCACTTTCCAGGTATATTTAGTTGTGGAATCGCGTCCAAATGAAAGCAATTGTCTATGTACAGTAACATTTTCATGGGGATTGTAAAAAAACTTTGAGTTGATTACTCCACTTCTCCCAAACGTTTCTTATCGGTGCTAGTTTGCCACGAAGTCTATTTTCTTCTCTATCTTCAAAACTGTCAAACCGTAAACACTTTAATATTTGATTGAAAATGTTATTGATCGATGATTCTGAATGGTAAACTTGAAATAATGCATGTTGGGTCATATTGACCCAAAGGATATTAAATGTGTGTAAATAGTTTTTTGAAATGTGGAGGATGGGGAAGGAAAAATTTAAATTTTATTTTTTCCATTTTAAAGCATAGTTTTTCTACCTGTGATGGATAAATTAAAGTTTCACGAGTATTTCACAAGGAAAACATTTTGAGTTTGAAAATCAAAATTGTGTCAAATTGACCCAAGGAGTGCAGAAAGGTTAATGAGATAAGTTTATTGAATTGTTTTTTTTTTAAATCAATTAAAAACATGAGTTTAGATTTAATTTCATCATCAATTAATTCAACTAATTTTCCATCATTTGCAATTTTATTTTAATTTATTTAAATATTGTTAATGACATTTTAATTTATGGGTAACAAAAATGAATCAAATTTTTTTAGCTCTCAATAACACAGAGGTTGAACTTAGCTGTACAATATTGACTGCTATCAATGGAATACACGCAAGTTCTAAAGAAGTAAATTAAATTGAAAATTTTGTGAAGGGAAAAAAATATTTATTATACCTTTCTTATCTTCCATTTTGACCTATTTTCCCTAGGCTTAATACTCACTAAAGCCATCCGTAATGTTGTCTTCCAGAGCTTATATAGCAGATGGTTCGTAGAAGTTTGTTTAAGGAAAGAAAAATATTTAAAATACATCAGAGAGATCAAGTTTGATTGCTAATGGACGGCGCTAAAAAGTTTCGCGTTGCTGTATGATATATGGGGTGGGCAGTGTGCTGTCCAAGCAAGTTATTTATAAATACAGTCAAAGCCGGTTATAACGAACTCCATGGGACCAGAAAAAATAGTTCGTTATAGGCATAGTTTGTAATAAACGGGGTGAAGTCATAGAAGAAAATATATAATTAACACACCCAACATAAGTGGTGTAAGAAACTGCGGGCATTTTGGGGACGATTGCTGTAGATTGTCTAATGGTGAAGGTATAGCACTGGCCATTTTATAGTCACCAGCAGCAACTCGTTTCCTTACCGTTCGCATCTTCCCTCTCTCTTTCCACCTTTCCCAAAAACCTGCATGAGTAGGGGTTAACCCCTGAAAAAAAATTAATTTATTAAAATCAAAAAGATGATTTTTTTATTAAAAACCAAAAATATTTGTTAATTCATCTTATCTAACAGCTGATTAAAGATGCTGAGTTATAATTTAATGCTGCCATATTAAATAAAATTAAACGCTATTGCCACACTTCAAAGTTATTTCTGAGGGTTCGTCATAAAAAAGATAAACATTTTATGAAATTTAATTACTGAGACCATTTAAAGTAGTTCTTTTTAATCGAGAATTCTTTACAAACGAGTTCATAATAAACGAAATTTTTTGTATGAAAATCGTTTTTAAAACGTTGGGACTTCAAAATATGTCCGTAATTACCAAGAATTCATTATAAGCGAGTACGTTATAAATGATTTTGACTGTATATGGAAATTTTTAAAGTCACCAGACTCTAGTAGGTGGTGTGTTGGCTTATTAGATATGTCAGGCCTTGGTTCAAACCCCACTATATCTTTCGACGACTTCCGCTCTGCTGCTTTCTGACAGAAATTCTGAGAGTAAATAAAAATTGCCATGAAAAGTTTCTAAAAAATCTTCCGTTCGCAATCGATTGTAATTCACACCACTCATGCATTACACACACCATAAGTAGTAGTATATGAAGCTAGTTTGTAGTCCTGAGTTAATGGTTGTAATGACAAATTTTGTGAATGGGGATCTTAAGGGGTGCTTTCGTTGAAAATTTTCAAAATACATACGTAAAAATTTTGTTCAATTTTTAATAAAGATAAGCAAATTAACAAAACAGTTTAATAATAGACTTAATTTTATTTTTTTTTTCCACGAATAAATTTTTAAAATATATCAAAAAAAAATTATTTTCACCTTGAATTATTGGTAGCATCGAATTATGTTAAAATATAGTCTAATTACCAAGTTTGATGAAAAGACAAAATTGAAATAATTAAAATTATTATAAAATAGTTAAATATTTTCTAGTTTTATTAAATGCATACTTTATTAATGAAATAAATTTATTTCCACTTCAATATCGGGCGTGTCAATTACTGGTGTGATTGACGGTTGCGGTTACTTCCAGCTTTGTTTGTCTAGATATTTGTAAACTTCCTAGTAACAATTGTTATCGTGCACACACATATTATTCTCGCTGTGTTGAGTCTGCTATTACTCTATTGCCTAGATAGCGGAAATTGTGCAGGTGTTCAACAGATTGGCCAGTTAGCATAATATTATCTGTTCTTCAGTTGTTCAAACCTTTGCTTCCATTTTGAAGATCTTGTACGGCTGTGAACCTCGTTTGTAACATTATCTAGCAGATCGGAACGTCATTTATGGCCTAAACACAACATCCTTATTTTACTCCAAAGTTTTTATAAAACAATATGAACAATATGAAGACTATGTTTAGACATGCACTTTTATTGAGTCAATATTCAGTTTATTGATTGCAATATTTTAAGAGCTTAGACATAACAATGTACTATACGCAGTTCAGCTGCTTATTCAATATTCATTTGAAAACTGGTAAACAAAGCAGCTGGTTGTTTCAACAACATTGTATTTGTTTTTTATTATTAAGTGGTCAAATATGAATAGAAAGTCTCCGGAAAATTGTAATATACTCACTGAACGTTCTTATGAAAATGCCGTATTTCAAGATTTAATCAATATTACAACAATTTATGAATTTACTAAGCAATAATTAACTGACATTTTCTATGAAATATTGAGATCAATATTGCCATTTATTGCGATGTACTCAATATAAGTGCATATCTGAACACCTTCATTCTGAAGTAAATTAAATTAAATATAAAAATATTGTCACATGTCATTTATTACTTATTGAATTTACAAAAATCGTAAATATTATTTAAAAGAGAAATTAATTATTTTCAAGAAATATTAACAATTTTACTCGCCTTACACTCGCCATTCTTAAGTGTTTAAGTTTAAAAATTTAAAGCAATAGAGTAATAACTGCTACCACAACCAGTTATAAATATCTTTAAAATATTTGTAAAGAATTTTTTATATTCAAAAAATAAATTGGCTACTGTAAGCAACGTTCGAATATTACAAATATAGCGGGTTATCACAGATTGAAATGAATGGAATTATAAGCAGCTAAGTAATGTACATCTTATCGGTGTAGTATAGCAGGCCAGAGGTTTTGGTTAGAATCGTACTCACAACCCTGACGCTAATAGTCTAGCTCATTATCCACTAACTACCAGGGCATTCAACATTTTACTTAATTGGTTATTAACAAACCTTCAGTTAGGGTACGCCCTATCTTCTCATACCACTTATGTTCTGTGTGTTAATTTTATCCATGATTGGCGCCACATACAGTTTGAAGTCGACTCCCAATCACAGATTTTTTAAGAAACTTTTCATAACGATTTTTATTTTGTAATTAATTACATGGCATATCATTTGCAAGCATAAATTCTCCACGACTACAAGCACAGTTCAATTTTTGGCTTGACCAATGACTTAACATGGGCCTTATAAAAAGTTATCTGAATGTTTGTTCAGAGCGCTGTATTACAAGTCCAGTGTCAAATATTGAGTCAACAAGGCCTTTTACCTCAAAGGCAGCTCGTTCCGGATTTGAAAAGAATTATGTGCCGTCGGTACACTTAAATCACAGTCAATTTAGAATGATGTAATTCAGTAAGGGCTAGAGTATTGTAAAGGTGATTTCGCTTACTCATTTAAACAGTGCTGACTAAACACAATTCTTTGTTAAAAACATAAAACGCGACTCAACAATAAATTTTTGATTTTAATTTTTCTTCAATCTGTACTTTATAGGCACGTCAGTCAACAATCTTTCTTAAAATGTTGTATTGAGTCGAATGATTTTCCCCAATCGACCATAGAAGAATCGTGAATTTCAACCATTATGACCGTATAAATACCGATTTTTCTTAAACTGCTGATGATGATTCTGAGCTGGATAATATATGGTTCAAGAAAATGATGACATGAGCCACACATCTAGCTCTATATTGCCTTCATCCGGTAAGTAATTTCTCGTTTCAGAGCCACCGCAACGTCATGAGACTTGATGCTGTTGCACTTTTTTGTAAGGCCATGTCTATGTAGAGCATTTACAAACCAATTCTCGTCAAGTTGTCGTCAACATACCACCCAAAGTACATCGACATACATCAGGAAGTGATCGTAACCTATCCGAATGGACCAAACATCATACTAAAGTGATAGATCCACGAAGATCACTGCTTTTTCTGTATTTTATTAATTTTTACATATGCAACCAAAAACTGGATAACCCTTTAACACCAGTCCTGTTTCAGATTTCTACACAATTTGTAAATACTTTTGAAAAACTTTTAAATTTTTAGTCAAACTTTATGAATTTTCAGTTTTTAACTGTTACTGGCCCTAATACTCTTAAACGCACCAAACGTATACATACTCATACATAGACATTTTCCTTAAAATATGCTGCAAGTAAGTCAAAAATTAAGTATTTCTTATGCAAATCTATACATAATAATAGTAAAACATTCAATTTTATCGCACAACAGGAAACAATAAACGTCAACAATGGGCGACGACAACAACAACAGAAAAAGTTTTATACAGACATCAACAACAAATACAAAAAAGACGAAATACTTGCACTTGTATTAGCAACTACCATCGTTTATGACATTTGAAAAGAAGGATTAACGGAAATCGTTTTAAGTTTTAAACGGCATCCAACAATAATTCAAAACTTCCGCTTCTATTTCACTCACTAGCTGGCATTCTTGCAACCATTTGCTAGTCTCCTTCCCCGCCTTAGTAAATATATGCCACCCTATAATATTTATGTATTCGCGCTTCTTTCGATGTTACTAGTAGCTTGGCTTGAGGAATACTTGACATACTCACTACGATGAGAAGTACGACTGGAATTTCAAAGGCAAACAAATGGACGAACCAACAATAAATTCAAACGGAGTGAATGAATTTTTTAAAAGGCACGTGAACGCGCATTTTTAACGCCCTCCGCTTTAGTTATTATTAAACAACGTTTGGCTTTAGTTTTTCGATTGTTATTGTCGTCAACACGACATCTGTTGGTGGCAGTTGGTAGGTTGGTTTGGCTGGTTGGATAGCTATTTCGTTGGGTACTCTTGTAAATACATACTTATTTCGTTTTCTTTTTTCATGTTATTTCCCCCGAAAGACCATATTTTTGAAATTCAAACAAACTTTTCATTTGTATTTCATTCTTTACCCTTTCCCCACTAACTTATTTCTTCCATACTTCCTCTGGTAGTTTGATAGAAAATTACGAAACAAAACAAATCGTAATAAAAGGCAAAGCAGAACAAAAAAAAAAGCAAAAAACAAAAATCAGAATAATTTTCATCATTTTAAATTGGTCCTGTTGTTGTTTTATTGTTACTGATTCATTGGAGAGGGAAAGAAATTGGCGGTACAACGACAATTCTGCCGGGTTTTGTACTTTTAATATGAATTTTTTTGGGTATGGTATGGTGTGGTATAGTAGACAAATAAGCGGATTTTTCAATTGCAATTTAAAGACAATATAGCCAATTTAGACAGCAAACAAACAATGAAAAGCTAAAACGAATGGTGTTGCTGATGAGTTTTTCAACAACTGACTGTGAATAGGAAGGATAGCTTATAGAATATGTGACAAATGACGTAACAGGCAGTGTTCTGATTTCTTACAGCATTGCAACCGTATTTCAATATTTAACCGCAACAATCGAAACTTTTAGAAGCCTTTTCTATGCCCTACGACCTCTAGACTTATAACTATAACCACATTTGGAATATTCGAATAAATTTAAAAAAAAAAAATGATTCAATCATTATCGATCTACCCATCAATCAACAAAGATACGTTAGTATGCTCGAATAAACCAAAAGAACTGTCAAGGGTTAGAGTTATTGGATTACTTTTGTCCAACACTGCTAGAGAGGCTACAGTTGATTGAAAACTCCAAAACTGCAAAATGAGTAAACTAAGGAGTGCGCACAAAATAAACTGGACTTACACTTTTCGTTATAGCAACAAAACTAAGTGGCGGATTTTTTTCGTTTTATATTTCAATTAAAGTAAATAATATTTGAATTCTTTTGTGTATAAAATTTTTTTCCGACTAAGGTCTCAGAGCATCCAAGCCATTTTTCTTCCATAAAATTTTAGGGTGTTTTAGAAAAATACGTATTATTTTACTTGCTTTGTGTTGGTCGGCAAATCCTTTTCTTTCTTCCACTTCCACGCTTTCTCTCAATACTCAAAGACTCCTTCTTTTGTTTTATTCTTTCCTTAGAAACTGTTTTTTGGTTAACACCTGCGAACATAGCAATCGTTTTTTGAAAATTTCAATTATTTTTTACGACATTCTTGTTGACTGGCCATTTTCAAAAAACAAATTTTACTATTGCAATGAAATTTATCACGTGGATTTTGAAACAAGTGACTAACAAAAACAATGTAACGGTATTCATTTTTGTCAATTCTGATAAAAGTTATAAGCTTAAAAGTAGGCCCAATTTTTTCGTGCACACTCCTTAGATGCCAATAGAGTTACTCATGTCTAGACTATATAAAAACACTTTGGATCCTCAAAGAACAATGCATAGAAATTGAAAACTCCTCATAGATTTTGAAATGATTTTCAATAATGTATCCCACAGCTATATATCGGCATCATAATGATGTATGGAAAAAGGAAGGAAGGAAACTAAAATTATTGACGGTTCTTTGCAAGCCCCATAGTCTAGATGTAGTGTGTTACCTTATCAAACGTGAGGATACAGTACAGACCCCATAACAGACAAGTCCAACAAAATGCCGACTATCCTCTCAACCAGATTACATGTCTATACATAATTGGTCTTTGCATGAGTGCCGGGACCTACAGTATTTGAGAAACTGTTCATGGCAATTTTATTAACTCAGAGTTTTTTGCTAGAAATTTTGGTTTCATATTTCGATTTGCTATCAGACCTGGGATATGAACCTGGGCTTTTTGTCTAATAAGCCAACACACTACCTACTAGTCTACGGCGACTACCTCTCACCAGATTGCTGGTAAAAACTCTGAGAGTAAATAAAACTGCCATGAAAAGTTTATCAAAAATCTGTCGTTCGAACTCGTAGGTCCTGCCTCTCACTTATAAAATTAACACACACACACAACATAAGCGGTGTGAGAAACGAGATAGTAATGCTGTTAAATCGTTGTAATGTTACATTATTATGTGTGTTTTAATGTTCGCTAATAAAAAGTTTAAAAGTTTGTAACAAAAGGGGGTATATAGTATGAACACTTACATATAAAGTACAGAATTGTCCTAGCATTTCTAAATAGACGCTATCCATCCCCTGTTTTATCATAATAAATACAATATTTTTGAAAAATTTTTTGTGAGATAGAGTGGTGGATATGAATATTTTTGGAATAAATAATAGTTGTTGCCTGTGTTGTTGTATTTGTTGTAGTTGTTGTTGTTGTTTTTAAAATGAAATTCATATTAATGAAATTCGGCAGAATATAAATAACAATTATTTAAGAAAGACAAGGTGTGCCAGTGACACTAAGAGGCGTGTTTCAGTAGTTTTTTTTTGTTTTTCTGTTTCTCTTTCATTTTCAATTTTTGGAAAAGCCTTTCGAAATAACAAAATCCCAATAAAAGGGAGGTAATTAAATGCAGATAAAGCATATTTTGTTATTTGATTTTATGCTTAATAAACAACAGAGGAAAAAACAGAAAAATTATTTTCTAAATCAGCATTTTGTAAATCACCAAGAAAAAAAAGAAGAAAATTTGTTAAAAATATCTTCGATTGCTAAAGTTAAATGGGGGAATAGATACCATTTTCAAGGCTAAAACAAATGAGATTTTAAAGTAGTTTCGTTTATAAATATTACAGCCATCGAAAGAAGTTTATTTTTATGGTAACAATTAAAAAAATATTTTTATGATATTACGTAAAAGTGAGGAATTTTAGGTAGATTTCCAAAATTTATTGTAAAACTTTGTAAAACATAATATGAAAATGTATTGATATAGGGATATGGAGTTCGCTGAAATTAAATATAATTTCTGAAGACCAGTTCTCGAGTTTAAGTTCTCTAAAAAAGACTTTGACTGTAATTGTTTTCAAATACATAACATACATAATATACCATAATTGGCCATTATAATGCTTTAGTCAGGACACCACTCATGTTGTGTGCGTTAATTTTATAGATTAGATAGATAGACAGATTTTTGTGAAATTTTTCATTTACTCTCCGAGTTTTTGCCAGAATTTCCTGTTGAGATGAAATCGTCGCAGAAATATATACTTTGTTTATATATCGTTTTGATGTCTGACCTGGGATACGTACCCAGGCATTACGTCTAATAAGCCAACTTACAACAGCAACTTACAACAGTGACTCCTCTTAGCCGTCTTCCGGCAAAATGACTGAGAGTAAATTAATTGGCCATAGCTTCTGTCATTCCGAACTCGATATTTTAGTGTAGGTCTCGCCGTTTCTGTATGAAATTCATCTTGTGCAGGAATTAAAGCCAAACAACAATTCTTTCAGCCTCCAGTTCGCGTAATTAGTTGAAAAATGAGAAGCTTCCCATATTTGTTATTCTGTAAGTTCTGCATGAAATTATCGTGCCCAACAGCTAAAAAACTCGTCCTGTCTGAAGAGTATTATCATCAGTGTGTATTGTGTGTAAAAAAGATTAGAAAATATCTTTAAACTTTATCTTTAAACATACGATCGCAATACACTTTTGTGCCAGTAGTCAGAACGATCAAACACAAAAGATATAAAATAAAGGGGGATGGGCAACAAACTTCTGAAAAAAACTGAAAGCATAATAACCCACGAATTAGAAAACAAACTTTATGACAATAGAAGAAAAATTGTAAGCGTCGAACTACGATATGGAATAGTCACATACAAAAGCTATGGTACACACTGGAATAAATGAAGTAATAAACAAAGCGAAAGAGTATTAATTACGCCACCTTTAATTTGAATATTTAGTGTTAAAATTCTAATAAAAAACTAAAAAAAAATTTTTTGTTTTTGTGATGGTTACGTATTAACGGGTGACTTTTTTTAGCTATTATCTTCTTGGCAACACTGGTTTAAATAGCTCACGCACGTTTCGTGATTTGTTTCACTGTCAAACATCGTCAGTTTGGTCTATAATTAAAACCATGAATCGTCTTACAAACGAACAACGCTTGCAAATCATTGAATTTTATTATCAAAATGTATGCTCTGTTAAGAAAATTCATCACGCGCATCTTCCATTTTATGGTCACTCCGATCGGTCCACTGGAGTGGTTATTCGGGTTATTGTAACAAAATTTCGCACCAAATTTACATTGGTGGACATTAAACCATCAACACGCTTACGTAGAGTACGAACTGAAGAAAATATCGCAGCTGTATCGGCCAGTATTAATGATGACCATCAATTATCGAATCGTCGCCGTTCGCAGCAATTGGGCCTCTGTTACTCAACAAAGTGGAAAATTTTGCGAAAGGATTTGCGTGTGAAACCTTTCAAAAGACTTGTATGACATGTGATTTCAACAAGATGGTCCTACATGCCACACAGCACGCGTAACAATGGACTTATTGAGAGGCTAGTTCGGGGAACATTTTATTTCACGTTTGGGACCGGTTAATTGGCGACCTAGATCGTGCGATTTAATACCTTTAGACTATTTTTTGTGGGACTATATTAAAGCTCATATCTATACAGACAATTCAATTGACATATTGGAAGACAACATTGAAGCTTTTATTCGCGAGATAGCGGCCGAAATGTTGGAAAGAGTATGCTAAAATTGGACTAAGCGGATGGACCATTAGAGGCGTAGTCACGGCCTACATTTGCATGAAATAATCTTCAAAGATTAAATTGTATGGTCCGTAGTATCCACTCAAATAAAGATTTCATACATTTTACTGTGTTTTATTTCTTTGTTTTTTTGTTTTTTTTTTTTTTTTGAAAAATTTTCCTATAGATCTTAAAAAATCACCCGTTATTTGCTTTTGATTTATTTTATTTTTTTTTTTTTTTTGTTTTGTCAACACTAATTTCGTACAATTTAAATATAAAATTGGATTAAATTTTAAATATTTTTTTGTCGTTGTTGCTTTTATTTTACTGTATGACCACCATACATACAGTGTGTCTAGTGAAATGCAATCAAAATGCAAATTTCTATACGGATAGCCACAAATGTACTTAAACATTAAATAATACGCAAAATGAAAAAAAAGAACTAAAATCGAGTTAAAAAAAAGAGAAAACCAGAAAGTAATATTCACAGATAAAATATTTTATTATTGTTGTGTGTGTGTGTGTGTGTATGAGTAGGATATTAAAATTGAGCCACAAATGATACATAAAACATTCCCAAAAGATTAAATACATTTAACCAAATCAAATATTTATTAAAAATAACTGCCAGTAACAAAACCATACTCCTTAAACAAAAAAACAAATGAAAATGAAAATAAATATTCAAATCATAAAAGCTCTTATGAATCCTAAGCCTCCTGCCGCATGCGAATTTTAATATTTTCATAACAGAGCTGGTATGTAGAATTTTTGTATTACTTTTGTTTTTCTTATTTTTTTTTTTAATATATTTTCATACACTCAATTGCCAGTGTAAATAAGTAAGAAATAAAGAATCAAAAAAAAAAAAAAAGAATTGTTGAGATTAAACAAAAAAATAAAAATAAAAAATATTAGTTGATGAATTATTAATCATAATAAAATAACAATCCTTGCCATAAAATTTCTGTTTTACTTTTATTCCCTCTGCCTCACAAAAATAAAATGTTGCCGGTAACAATACTAAAAAAAAAAGAAAACAAATAAAGTGAAAATGAACAACGTTTTGCTCACATTTAAACAATAAAATTTTAAATTTATAAATTTGAGTTTTAGCAAGCGCGTACGGGGTATACCGGGCTTATGAATTTTTAATTCAGAAGATTATATCGAAAGATATGCTGGAAAATGTAGTAACAATTTTAATGTTTCTTTAAAGTTGCCCTACTATTGTTGCCCTCCATTAGTGAATTGACTTAAGAACATATGGAGTGCGCACAAAAAAAAAATGGGCCTACTTTTAAGCTTATAACTTTTATCATAATTGAAAAAAATTAATACCGTTAGATTGTTTTTGTTAGTCATCTATTTCTAAATCCATGTGCTAAATTTTATTACAATAGCAAAATTAGTTTTTTGAAAATGGACACCCAACAAGAATGTCGTAAAAAAATAATTAAAATTTTCAATGAAAAACCGTGCCGTTTACAAAAACCGATTACTAGAATCGCAGGTGTTAACCAAGAAAACAATATAACAAGTCTTTAAGTATTGAGAGAAAGCGTGGAAGTGGAAGAAAAAAAGGATTTGTCGACCAAAACAAAGAAAGTAAAATAATACGTATTTTTCTAAAACACCCTAAAATATCTGGAAGAAAAGTGGCTCAAAAAGTTGGATACTCTGAGACCATTGTCAGGAAAAATTTTATACACGAAAGAATTCAAAAATTATTTACTTCAAATGAAATATAAAACGAAACAAAGCCGCCACTTAGTTTTATTTCTATAACGAAAAGTTTAAGTCTAGTTTTTTTTTCGTGCGCACTTCTTATGTACTTACATAATTGATCATTACAACCCTTCAGTTAGGATTACGACTTCTCTTACCAATTATGTTGTGAGTATTAATTTTATACATCAGTGGTGAAACCTACAGTTTAAAGTCGATTAACAACAACATATTTTTGACAAACTTTTCTATGGCAATTTTATTTATTCGGGGAGTCTTAGACAGAAAACTGCTGAGAGGAAGGCACCGAGAAATATTTGTTTTTTCGTATTGCATTTGGTTCCAAATGTCTGACCTTACGTCTAATAGGACAACACACTACCTACAGGACTACGGCGTACTGAATTGGCTTATCTAGTATTAATTTGAGTTAGAGAACGCTGTTGCTTTTGGCATTATTTTGGACTTTTATTTGGTGCCTGCGTTTGCTTATTTACATCCACTGTACCTACACTGTACTAACATTAGAACGGAAACATTATTTTAACATAATTATTACTTACAGGACCTTTATCCGACCTCGGGATGGAGTACAAATCTCATGTATGCGTCGGTGCTTCAAAGTCTATTTTCTAGCTTCTCGACCACGTACAGGAGAGGCCGAAGTTGCTTATTAATGAGAGTAGGGTATCCAACTCACTCTATTGATTGGAGCATCGTCGCAATGTGGCGTGTGTTTTATTATTCTATCGGTACTATAATGAGAGGTGTTCTCGAGATATAAGGGTCTTGGTTCCCGATAATAACATATTTTTACGTGGTACTCGTACTTCTTGCAGAACAGATCCTTTTGTGGTTGATTGTCCAGTGAACCGCACAATGCATTCCAGGGAAAATTCATTTTTTGCCTGCACTGCTCGCTTGTGGCATGATCTTCCTGCGAAGGTTTTTCCCGTCAGTTACGATATTGGTAAGTTTAAATCAAATGTCCACATACACTCCCTCCCTCTTTCCACCTTCCTATAACATATTTTCCTAAAACCTGCACAATGCACGGCATGAGTAAAGGCCATCTCCTGAGTGCTGGCTAAAAAAGGCGTGTTGAACTTATATTTCATTTCATTGCTACATTCTCAATCTCCACTGTCAGTCAATAAAAATTTAAATGAAAATAATATTCCATTTTACTTTAAAAATATATATAAACTACAACAACAACTACAATAAAAAAATAATAGAAAAAAAAAACAAACAAAAAAAAAATAAGTAAGAAAAACCAAAAATACTATTTTCAACAATTCAATTAAATTAAATTTGTATGAATAAAATATGTGTACTAAAATGATTTACTAGATAGTAAATGCACAAGCATTTACAGATAGTTGTAGTAGTAAAGGGTGTTTTTTGTTTTTCTTTAAATGTTTAGGGTAGTACAGAGTTCAAATCAATCAAGTCGTCGCCATTCGCCGAGAGATGGATCACAGAGGTTGTGTTTTTCCATAGATTTTGGCAGATTTTACAAAAAGATTTTGACTTAAAACCTTACAAGATTCATCTTGTACCGCAACTGTTCTATGAGCCATCGGTTCATTTAATGAAGTTGCTGAAGCATAAATTGGTATTGAGTTTTCAACCAAAATTTTGCACTATCTTCTATACTATGGTGACTTGTAGCATTATGGTGAAATTAATCCACAAGCTTTTGTGTAAAATTCATCACATCCACTGAAAATTAGTTTTTGGTGCACTTTGTGGGCCAAATATGCTTTCAAAACTTTTGTTTTTGCTTTTTGTTTTTCAATTAGATGTCAACAGTTTAGCTGCCAACTCGAATGGACATTAACGTTCGAAGAGTTTTATATGCAGCTTACAGGTTGTGACGATCAGTGGTCAGGCCCGGCTTCAGATCCCAGGCCAGGCATCAAAACGAAAATATGAAAATATTTCTTCGGCGACTTCCTTTCAGCAGATTTCTTTCAAAAACTCTGAGAGTAAAAATTGCCATGAGAAGCTTCTAAAAAAATCTGTCGCTCGGAGTCGACTTTAAACTGTAGATTCCGCCACTCATGTATAAGAAATTAACGCACACAACGTAAGTGGTGTGAGAAGCTAAGTCATAATCCTGACCGAAATGTTATAATAACCAATTATGTATGTAACTATAAAAAAACACCCTATATTTATTTACGTATAGGCACAAACACATACATATACATATAAAGAATCTATTTATTTGTAGGTATTAAAGTAACTGTGTGTGAAATATTTTCAAATTCCAGTTAAAATACAAATAAATTGCAATGGAATAGAGTATATAGATACAAAAACAAATAAAAAAAAAATTTAAATCAATGGAAAAAAATATGGAAACACAACCAAAATAAAGAAATATTTACAAGAATTTTGTTTATTTAATGGGAAGACAAAACTGAAAATATAAATATTGTTGTTGCTGTTGTTATTTTTAATACATCTGGTGAGTATTTATTATCAATTTTAATAATATTAAATTAAAACTTTCAACCTCAACTTGAGTGTTATTACAGAATTTTTCAATTTCATTTGCAATTGTATGCATTACGGCAATAGCACACATAATAACTTAAATACCAACAAACTATCTTCAGTTAGAACTTCCGTTTCCGATTTTAAAATAATTGATTTAATAACAATTTTTAATAATAACTTTCAAAATTAATTCAATTATGTCTGATACAACAAATATATGTTGTTGTTATTTAATTTAAAAAATAAACATTGAATTAATAATTCACATACATTTTGATACAAACGAAAAAGAAAAACATTTATAGTTCACATGTAAGGAGTGCATACAAAAAAATTTACGCACACAATTCTGTTTATAAAAACTAAATTTAGTGGTAAAATTATTTCCATCTTTGGTATTTTGTTGTATCTTAAATATCACATCGAACAGGGAATAAGCTTTCGTAAGCAAAAGACAAACATCACTAGAAATAAATTGTGAGTATATATGCTAGAGTGTCCCTATTCTGCCGATGAACATCACCATGGTAATCTAGAATGTTGCAAGGTTTGAAATGTCATTCTCTCTTCTTTAAACTTCCTTATATTACAGATACTTTGAGGTGTTTATAAGGTCTAGGGTGCATTACTATCGAATACATGGTCTGAAACAAAGATCAGCAACTAATCGTTTTTTCGCTACTCATAAGCACTCATGGAATTTTGAGTATGATCAACAGAATTGAAATTCAACTACTCTGATTCATTAGTACTCGCTACAACATTGATTTATAAGTATAATTAGCAATGAGTATGAGTACAACGTTGACATTAAACTTACATCATTCGAAATATGTTTGATTCCTACGCCTACTCATTCTGATTCATAAATTTAGAAAAATACTTATTATACTTATAAGTGAATTCGAGTGGCTCGAATTATTCATCAAAATTTACTAGCCTTTGTTGCATATAAAAACCAAGAAGAAAAGGAAGACAAAGACAACATGCAAAGCATTCACACAATCTTCTTAAGAGTATTGCAGTGCTCGTACGCGAATCATACTTATTTTGTGCTTCGTGTAAATGTTAAGTAGAGACGAGTCGAAGTCAATAACATCATGCATACTGTTAAGTATGAATACGACGAGTACTTCCAACTTTAAGTATGAGTAGTATGAGTATGATATCAAAATAAGTATGAATGCGTATAAGTACCTGAAATTATAAGTATGACTCGAACCTACTCATCGTTTTGAATACTTATTGCTGATCTTTGGTCTAAAGGTTTGATGAGTACGAGTCACTATATATTAAGCCTTGAGAGGAATACAACTGGTGGTGAAGCTCTAAAGTTAGCTTGAGCTCATTTGATTGCAAGATTGACCTAAGACAGAACAGTCAGAGGGAATAGTTCCTTTATCATGTAACATTGTACTCTACAGTACTACCCTCTATCTTGCTGAATTGTTGTTTATTTAATAATTATTTTTTTCGTTTTTCTTTTGGCTTATCTTTGTCAATCATTTTAAAATTTTTATTTTTTTTTTTTTAATAAAATTTTAGAAACTTTAGAAATTCCGAAGGATTAGTGCCTCTGACGGGAATTCAACCCATAAACATACGACATGACTTCAAGCAGCATCCTGAAAAACTAGCGGGGTAACCTATTGACTTTCAAAGGTAATATTTTAGCTAAAGAGCTTTTCTCTTATAAAAGTCCAGAGTACAAACATTTCTCTCATCACATCGCTACATGACCTAATTTCCACCTACTGAAGATTACAATTTCAGATCATCGATATAGCACGACACCTTTTATATTCTTGGAGGTATCGCATTACCATATGTTATATAATTTTGCAAAATTTGAATTTCATTGTAGTCTAGTAGGAAGTCTGTTGGCTTATTAGAAGTGAGCCCACGGTTCAAACCTACAGTTCAGACATCCAAAACGAAATATAAAAAACTATTCTTCTGGCGCCTTCCTTTTAAAAGATTTCTGACAAAAGTTCTGGTAGCAAAAATTTTTTTCATGAAAAGTTCCTTAAAAATCTGTTGTTCAGTGGTGAGAGAAGTTATGACGTATTCTTGACTAAAGAGTTTTGGAAACGGCTATTATCCGACCAAACGTCTAGCGAAATATTAAATATTACAACAACTAAGGGCGTGGAAGTAAGACCAGTAAAGAAAATATTCGCTTAAGCATTAGTTTTAAAGCACCGACATACGTTAAATCATAGAGAGACGTATTTTAATTAAACAAAATCACTAAATTTCGCTTAACGTAAAACAACCCTTTTTGCATTGTAATACTAAACCTGGAGAAATAATTTCCAGACATAACAACAGACAGAAAACTTTTCTTAACCATCAAAAAGCCATAGAAATCAGTTATTTGTACGCGTTAATGAGTTTCATACGATAACGTAATAATTTAACATCATCTTCAAGCATAAGACGGAATATTCTGTTCATGCTTAAATTTATGAAATTTATACTCTCAATCGAAAGTTATTAAGCCATTGAGAATTAAGAGTGGTTTGATAAAAGTAAAACAAATTGCGTATTTAAATATTCATTAAACGCCCTCTTGTATAAAAGGTTGTCTACACTGTGATGTTTGGATTTTTAAAGGTTTTTATTGTCTTGATAGATTTTTTCATAAATTTTAGGGAAATATTTTCTTAAGACATAAGGCAAGATTATTTTTTATTTTCCTAGTACATACCAGAGATCAGCAAGTGAATCGTTTTACCGCTACTCATAAGCATGAGTATAAGGAATTTTGAGTATGAGTGAATCAACAGAATTGAAAATCAACTACTCTGATTCATTCGTACTCGCTACAACCTCAATTTATAAGTATAAGTAGCAAACTCACAACATCTGAAATATGTTTGACTCATACGCCTACTCATTCTGATTCATAAATTTAGAAAAATAATTATAATACTTATAAGTGATTCGAGTGGCTCGAATCATTCATCAACATTTACAGTTTTTGTTGTTGTTGCATATACAAACAAAGAAGAAAGGAAAGACAAAGACAACAAGCAAAGCATACACACAATCTTCTTGTGAGTATATAGTAGTGTTCGTACGCGAATCATACTTATTTTGTGCTTCGGCAAGTCGAAGTCAATAACATCCTGCGAATTGTAAGTATGAATACGACGAGGAGTTCCAACTTTGAGTATGAGCAGTATGTGTATCGTATTAAAATAAGTATGAATGCGTACAAGTATCAGAAATTATAAGTATGATTCGAATCTATTCATCTTTTTGAATACTTATTGCTGATCTCTGGTACATATCAAAAATGAAACAAAGGAAATGATAATTAAAAAAGATTCTTTTATAAGATTTTTCTCTATTCTATTTAATACATCCCTTCCAAACAATTAAGTATATATACTCACATAACATATCATATCATATCATATCCTTTTTAAATGCTATTGTCCTTAATCACATTTCATTGGAATAGTGATCATTTTATTTGTAGCCTTTTATTTAAATTTCACGAATTTTTTGAAGCAACGGCTTTTTGTCTTTCACGTTGTTATGGTTGTGCATTAAAAACGTGAACAGCACATCACATCCTTTTTTATTGGAAACCAAAAAAAAAAAAATAAAAACAAAAATCCTTTAAATAAAACAATTTTTTATGTCTTTTAACCAGTAAATATTAAAGTCGTTTACATTGCCAGCCATGTGACAGTAAGCGATTAACGGCCCAAATGCGAGAGAAAAAAGAAAAACAACGATAAAAAACATGCAATGCGGGATGTTATACTCGCAGGCCATTGAATAGGATTTAACTATTAAGGAAGCTTTCAATCAAGTTCATATTATTAAGATCTTATCATAGTATTGGCTTTAATTATGAAAAATTGAGATTCATTTTGGATGCAAGGAAAATCCCCAAAAGAATTGAAACTAAATTCAAATATACGAACTTAGTTTTGTCGAAGATTAAGCCCAAACAGAATGGAATACTAAAAATGGCACTAATTGGGGATATTCTTATTAAATGTTGGGTTATAAGTTAAGGAGCGACCATTGGAATTTTCAGTGCAATTGAACAACCGGAAAGTTATACATACATACATACATAATTGGCCATTACAACCCTTCAGTCAGGATTACGACCTAGCTTCTCAAACCACTTATGTTGTGTGCGTTAATTTTATCCATGAGTGGCGGGACCTACAGTTTAAAGTCGACTCCGAACGACAGATTTTTGAGAAGCTTTTCATGGCAATTTTTAATCTCAGAGTCTTTGCGAGAAATCTGCTGAGAGGAAGTCGCCGAAGAAATATTTTTCGTTTTGATGTCTGACCTGGGATTCGAACCCGGGCCTTTCGTCTCATAAGCCAACACACTACCCACTAGACCACGGCGGAAAGTTATGCCATATTATTATTATTATGACAACATCAGCTATTGTTCATAAAATATTTGATTTCGAAAAAGCAATTTTATTCCAAAATATTTTCAGTGTAGGTAGTGTGTTGCCGCATAAGACGAGAGGCCACTGTTTAAACCCTAGATCAAACATCTTCAATAAAACAAAATACGAAAAACTATTTCTTCACCGACTGTCTCTCAATAAATTTCTGGCAAAAACTCTGAAAATGAATAAAATCATAATGAAAATAATGAAATTTGTTGTTCGTATCCGACTTTAAACAGTAAGTCCTGCCACTCATGTATAAAATTTACACCCACAACGTAAGTGGTAAGAAAAACTATGTCTTAGTCCTGCCTGAAGGGTTGTAGTGACCAATTATGACACGCAGAAATAATGCAGCTCCCATTTAACGATTTCTGCCGTAGATGCAGATCTGTTGAGGAAGACTGTTATCCACTTTCTCTGTCAATGCTCATCTCTTGCGAGGTACAGATATAGGATATTTGGCTCTCTAACCCTTTCCAGCTAGACGGAACTATCATCCATTGATGTCAAGGATATAGCCTCGTTTATTGAACTTTCTGGCTAGTTGTATTTTGAATATGCAGCTCTTGCGTTGACCAACTTCTCCCTTCTTGGCTCGGAGAAACTTAGTCAGTACATGAACTGCGTTCACCTATGGCACCACAATAGGCCGCTATGCGAGTGAGCTTTTAGTATAATTTTGTAGTTTTTTTGGATCTTTAAGTTATTATTTCGTTCTCTTTTTATTGTACAAACAAACGGACTTTATGATTACGATTCAACATCATAATGTCAGGTCAATGACTTCGTCTGCATGGTAGAGGCTCAGATGCATTTTTCATGTGCAGTATAAGGCTGGACATGTAACCAATATGAGTAGAATTATCTCTACTTCTTAGCTTCTCCAATTCATTATACAGACGGCCATGCCCCATCTGGGTCAAAGAAATTGTTAACAAAAAATTTCCTGTAATGAATCCTCTGAAGTTGAAGCACAGTTTTTATGCACCCATTATTATCGTTATATATCCACTCTTTGGCATTTTTCTCGCATCCAAAGAGTCATAAAATATAATTTCCAATATAGAACACTGGCCGCCCGCAATCATAGCCTGTTCAATGCAATTCTCTTACGAAATGAAATACTACTGCTAAACATAGTTAAGATAACTACGGCCATTTTAAATCATTCTAATGGTTATCATATAAGAACCTAAAGCTGTTAAAACAAACTAATTGAAAGTAGACTAAAATTACATGCGGCTTCTAATCATTCTAAAATGGTGAAGCTGTCTGACTTGTCTTGTTGATGTTATTCACTCCTGAGGGTCAGTGGCCAACCAGTGTTCACAATAGAATATATGTAAGGGCTTTGTGATTCAAAATGTGAAAAGTATGCTTAAAATTTTTTAGCCTACAATGAATACAAACATAGCTAACTTGTAATTGCAGATACGCTCTCCACGACGCTTTGCCTAGTAGAGAATAGATCAATTGCTCTATTAGCAATTCGGCATTCTAGCATTCACAAATATGAAATAAAACAGCACCTAGTGTGGTTTGAATTTCACCAAGATAAACATTTTCAGGAGAACCCTACATCACATCAATATTCAAATGAGATGGCATAACTATTTCAAAAATATTTTTACAGATATAGAGTCCTTGATTTTCTATATTCAGGATTTTCTTGCAACTTAAACGAGTCTATTATAGCTTTTCTGTAAAACCTTTGCAACATTTCTTTACTCCAATAAAGCGTTTAACAGCAAATGCCTGTAACAGTTAAGCATTATTCAAAAGGAACTACAAAAAACAAAACAAAAAAAACAAAAGGAAGAAAAACTCGTTGCATAGATACGCGAGGCATCAAATATGTACATGCAACACGCACACAAATTCATTGCATTGCACAAATTGATTACCACATGCAAAATTAATTTGAATTCAACTGAAATGGTGATTTAAAAAATTAATAATGCTCATTATGTATCTTCAAAATATACAGACACATACACACACATATACACACATACATACATATCTGCATACATATAAAAACTGTATATTTCATAATACGAATGAGAGTATTTATCCCAATGACATATGATACATATGATGCATACATATGTACATACATACGTACATAGGCCGATTACATATACAATATTTATGTGCAGCATTTTATGGCAACATGTTCATGTAATAATGCGAGTATTATAAAGGCATGTGTTAAAGCGTATGTTGCAAGCAGCAACAGAATCAAACAAAAAAAAAAAAAGGGAAAAATTTTATATATCAACGGTTCTTAAAGTTAAGTACGGCATTATGGTATCAAATTTTAAATGCCCGGAGTATAAACAAGAAAAACACCGGAGAGGAAAGCTGGAATTTAAATATTTTCCATAGTTCATCAGCCTTCCGTGCTGCCACAATGTCTGTCTGTCCTATAGGCCAACAAATAGATGAAAACGTGTGAGTATATAATTTCTCTTATGTGATACGTTAAATGTCCACACTTTCATATTTGAATTCAATTTAACATCTCCTTCTTCTTGTTCTTTTTGGAGTTTTTCTTTTTAATTTTTCTTTTTGTAGGCATGCGTTTCCCAGAAACGTAATGTTTTTCTCACTCTGCCGTTAAAAGAATTACTTCTCGTTGTTTTTATAGGGCGATGGGATTTTTTTTACCAACATTGCCTGGCTGCATCAGTGTGTATTGAATTGATATTGTTGCCGTTGTTGCTCATTTATACTTTAACTTCTTGTTGACCATTAAGTATGAAAACATTGGCGTCAGTTTAATTTCTTTGTATTTTTTTCTTATTATTTAAGAGCCCGTTAAATATGTTTTCCTGTCACAGTTTTTAAAAACATATGGCAACAGTATTTTACCATTACTACAGTGTAGAGCAAATATATGTTCATGGTCCTACACATACATATCTACATACATTCATGACCAATTGGTCATCACAACCCTTCATTCAGGATAACAATTTAGCCTCTCACACCACTTACTTTGTGTGTGTTAATTTTATGCATGAGTTCCGCGACCTACAGTTTAAAGTGGACTCCGATCACTGATTTGTGATGAACATTTTCATGGAAATTTTATTTACTCGCAGAGTTTTCGTCAGAAATCTGCTCAGATTCTTACGCCGAGGAAGTCTCCGACTTGGTGTTGAATCGTGGCATTGCGCCTAATAAGCCAACATACTACCCGCTTGACAAGGGCTAATACAAATCGAAACAATCCATAATTTAATAGGTTTTTCATCAAATTTGGAATTAGTGGTCTAATGCAGATGTGTAGATCCAACTGTTCAACAATAAAATGAATCGCCAAATTTGATAAAAAAAAAATATAGGCTTTGTGTTAAGATGAACGAAAAATTAAGTTCTGCAGATTCAGTATCAGACGTTCAGGAAGTTATGTGCTTACTCGCAAGCATGCGCGCATTTGGCATCTGTTGCTCACGCTAGTGTAAACATTTCCTTAATAATAACGACAAAAATCAGAAGCCGATAATAATTTTGTTAGCTAAAACACCAACAAATACTGCGACCTATGTGCCCTCTACTGTTCGATTTCTACGCAATCTAGACTGCAATTTAGCAAACGGCTAACAGAGAACGTTATGAACCAATCGAGAAACAACATCTTCAAAGAGGAAACTGTTGTACGGACGATGATTAAATTAACAACTGAATGGCCATAATTTTTCAGAAGTGTTGTCAAAGTGTGCGTCGCCGTAGTCTAGTAGATAGTGTGTTGGCTTGGTAGACGTAAAGCTAGTCTCAGGCCAGACATCAAAACAAAATACAAAAAAGTATTACTTCGGTGATTTCCTCTCAGCAGATTTCTGGCAAAAACTCTGAGAGTGGACTTTAAACTTAGGTCCCGCCACTTATGTATAAAATTAATACACACAACATAAGTAGTGTGAGAAACTACGTCAATAATCCTGATTGAATGGTTGTAATGACGATTTATGTATGTATGTAGGAAGCTTGTATTTGTCTTTCGATATTATTGCAGTTCTGTGCAAGAAGTGGTTACTTTGTATTATTCTGAGATGTCATGGGACTCTTACCAGTGGAATTATTTACAGCCCACATTTGTTAGTGAGCCTTCAATTGACATCCAAAACTGTTTTCAGATTGCAGCGGCCGCTTGAGTGAATAGGTTGCTTATACGTAAACTTTTTTTCACAGTGAGTAAATTGTTAGAAAGCATGACACAGGTTTCACAAGAGTTATTAAAAATATTAAATCAGAATCAAATTAGAATGTACTTACAATAACTTTGGATTGCCTTTTTGAAAGCGATCGCATCAAAGAAGGTCAACGGCGATACTAATACCATTTCACGAAACCAGAGATCAGCAATAAGTATTCAAAACGATAAGTAGATTCGAGTCATACTTGTAATTTCTGATACTTATACGCATTCATACTTATTTTTTAATATGACACTCATACTACTCATGCTCAAAGTTGGAAGTACTCGTCGTATTCATACTTAACAATACGCATGATGTTATTGACTTCGACTTGTCTCTACTTAACATTTCCACGAAGCACCAAATAAGTATGATTCGCATACGAACACTACTATACTCACAAGAAAATTGTGTGTATGCTTTGCTTGCTGTTTTTGTCTTTCCTTTTTTCTTTGTTTGTGATTGCAACAACAACAAAGGCTGTAAATTTTGATAACTAATTCGAGCCACTCGAATGACTTATAAGTATTATAAGTATTTTTCTAAAGTTATGAATCAGAATGAGCAGGCGTATGAATCAAACATATTTCGAATGTTTCAGCGAGTAGGAATAAATCAGAGTAGTTGAATTTCAATTCTGTTGATTCACTCATACTCAAAATTGATTGAGTGCTTATGAGTAGCAGAAAAACGATTAATTGCTGATCTCTGCACAAAACCCAACATAAATATTCAAAGTTCCTAGTCATTACATTTTCGCACAGAATATTATTTCTAGGCAATGGCAAATAGTAAGCCTATTATCCTAGAAGCTTCGAAAGCGGCCCAAGCACCCTCTTAGCTGAATAAAACTGTATTAATGAACTTTAAACAACACAGAAAAATAATAACCTCATGGAAGAAATGCTTTTTTCACAGCCTTAAATTCCTTATCAAGTATCCTTTTCCTTAAATGATCTTCACTGTTAGCATTGCATAAGTGTTTAAATATTGTTTATATGTGTTGGCGATTATCTACCATAGGTGTTGCGTATACGCCTCGGTATCTTCAAAGCAAAAAAGAAAAAAAATTCTCAAAAAAACAAAAACAAAAACAAAATTCATGCAAAATTACCAGACATACTGGTCGAATGAGTTTGCATTGTAAGTGTTTGCTATTGTGGGTGTGGATACAATCAATTCCATACGATTAAATAAATTCACATACACGTACACATACGCGTACACATACCATTGTCCTTTGCTGTTGTATAAGAAGGAAAAGAAATATTTAAACTCTTGTGGATTTCTTTCCCTTTTTTTTTTCTTATTATTTTTAATTTATTTTATGGTCTTCCCAGCATATTTGTTGTCATTGTTAATTTTACACGATTTAATTATTAAAATGAAGAAGAAGAAGAACCGTAAATATATGGGCAGCAATAAGATGCAGCACAAGCCACCATAAGAATACATACGCAGCCATTGTTTACCTTTTTTATATGAAAAAAAAAAAAAAAAATAGGAGAAGACAATCAAATTATTGTTTTAAGCCTTGTGTTAAAGACATAAAATTTTTAAATTAATTTCTGTATTATCCTGCCTTCGCTGTTAGAGGTATGGTGGTTATGTAGCGCAATAAATTATTCGCTTTAGCCATTAACGTTTTGTTAAACAATATGTTACATGTTGCATGTAAATGCAAATTTGTGCATTAATATGTTAATAATGACTCTGTATTTTATACAACACGGATTGAGTACAATTTTCGTTTTTTTTTTCTGTTCCTGCTTGCATTTCGAATCGAATGCATTATGGGAGGTGTATACAGATGTTGTAGCTGAATTGTTTGATTTCATTTTTTTCACATATTTTTTCATTGAAATGCAATTTATCGAGCATGTGGCAAAAAAAAAAAAAAAAAATACGGTCTAGTTACCATGTTAAAAAGCCACCAATAGACTCTATATTATTGGCTAGGTTAGGTTTCGTGGGCAGATGAATAATACAGCTTCTCTCAAAGGGCAGGGAAGTCTACTGGGATTTTTTTTTTTTTTTTCATTTACCATTTAAACCTGCACTCAGGGGATGACCCCCAGAGACCTGCGTCGAGCAAATTTATCGGCGGCGGCGGATAAGATTGAAAAGCTTCGGCGGCGGCTTTAAGTCGGCTGTCAGCCGAAATATAGTAAAGTTTCGGCGGCGCCTTTATTTCAGCTGTGATCCGAAACCCATAAATCTAGGGTGCTCCACTTTGTTAAAGGGCCTTAGATCTCTGCAGCACATTTGCACAAGCAGACGCGCGTTAGCAAATTTTTCGGAATCTGTATTTTTAGAATTTCTTGGCAATATGAATTTTGATTTGGCATTCGAATTTTAAATTTTTTTTGATTTTACATCAATACCATAAGCACGTAAATGGTTACAAAGGTTTGAAGTCGATGTAGAAACTCCAAACCTGAAGTTATTTCGCATTTTATAACACTTACAATAACAACGACTTTCAGAAATGAATATTCCAAATAAAATTTCGCAAAAAATTTGGCAAAAAGCTAATTGAAATAGGAGTTTCATTATTGTTTTGGGAAAATCTCCTCTCAATTTTCTTTAAATTTAATTCCTGGATAGAAATAATATATGTACCTACCCCTCCAAATGCATGGGGGGGCTCACCAAAGCAAACTTTACACATGTGATACTTTTTAGCACAGGATTATTTCCAATAACCATTTGACAATAATGGTACCAAACTATTGACCTTGCTGAAGATTTTTTGTTTAAAAAGCTTTTTAATTTTTATTTTGGTGGCTAGTAATTTTTCGTATTCGTCAATACCATTAAAAACAGCAAGGTCGTCATCGGAATCAGATGAATTTAACTCATTTAAATTTTGAAAGTAATTTGTATTTTTTGATTCTCCATTTTAATTGTTTATGTCTTTTAAAAAAATTTAACGTTAAGTTAAAAGTGCTACCACATTCACCAAAAAGCTAGAAAAGGTGTTCAAAATTGCCATATCAAGAAATTAAATATTTTTACTATTAACATATCAAAAAAAGGAAGAAAAAATTTCAATAATGTATTTAAGTCAAGTAAAACGAAATATATAAATATCATATTTTATATATATTAAAAATTTATTATATACAATATAAAAAACATATTTTCATATATTCTTAAATACAAAAAACGGCGGCTGAATTTAAGTCGACTCAAGCCGAATAAATCTTCGGCGGCGGCGGCTTTTAAACTTTACCGGCGGCTCGGCTTAGCCGGCTGTCATCCGATCGGCGCAGGTCTCTGATGACCCCTACTCATGCAGTACCTTGTGCAGGGTTTTTATGAAAGGTGAAAAGAGGGAAGATCCGAACGATAAGGAAACGCGTTGCTGCAGGTGACTATAAAATGGCCAGTGCTATACCTTCTCCATTAGACAGTCTACAGCAATCGTCCCCAAGAAGCCCACAGTTTCTCACACCACTTATGTTGTGTGTGTTAATTTTATACAGAAGTGGCGGGACCTACAGTTTAAAGTCGACTCCGAACGACAAATTTTTGAGAAACAAGAAGAGAAAGGGAAGAAATCGCCGAAAAATACTTTTTGTATTTATTTTTTTTTATTTTTGATGTCTGGCCTGGGACACAGTCTCCAGGTAGACCAAACACATTAAAGAAGAAAAAAGTTTTAAAGTAAGGGTAATTGGTGATCAGCATCCAAGTGAGACAAATCTTTACAAGACCAAAATTCCAAAGATATCTTACAGCCCAGGGAAATTACAAACATACCCAGGGCCCTATCTAGTGACAGGGTAGATGAGGTATTAGAAAATTCCGTATATCCGGCATAGTAACAATCGGTCCTAGGCGAAAATTATTTGGAGGTCATTATGTACAACCATAGCTGCCAGATTTGACGATTTATCATCTTCTTGACGATTTTGAGCTGCAAAAATGTAATTTTGACGTCATGACGATTTATGCCCTTATTTTGGCGATCTTTAAAAATTAAAAATTCACATAATTTTTTCTTTACTTCAGCCATTTTAAGCTTTGCGTAAAGCGTAAAGTATTATATTTTTAAGGTATTTGCGAATACCAGCGATGATTTTTCTGTATTTTCTGTATAAAAATTACATCCTTCTGCAGGAAAGGAGTTCCACATACAAATATGAAGCCTGATTAAAGAACGAATTTTGTCTGTAATGCGATCCACTGGTCAATTAACCACATACGGATGTTTTCGGTACGAGAGGCTAGTATAACGTAGAAATGCATGATCCTCAGAAACAAATTCCGTATTTCGCTCGAGTAAAATCTGTTGTAATAGAGATAGAATAGTAAAACATAAGCCACATTGCAACGATGCTCGAGCATCGTCATTAACGAGCAACTTCGCCTGTACGCCGTCGAGAAATCTCAAAATACACGGATGTAAGTGATGAAAATAGTAAGAAGATCAGATGAAGTGAAGTATTTCTTGCACCGTCTTAGAAAGGTAAGGGACTGAAAAATGTGCCTATTCCAGCGAACATCACATTGAATCTTCATGCACAGAACGTCAAGAAATCTGTGTATTTTTGTGATGATTATTTTTACGATTTTCATGAACGCTACTGACGATTTTGACGAATTTTTTTTCCTAATTTTTGACGATTTGATGCATTATTTATCTGAGAGCTATGTGTACAATCCTTTAGACAGGATTATAACCGAACTCGCACACCACTGGCTTTGTGTGCGTTAATTGTATAGATGAGTGACGGGTGCTCCTGAAGGATAGATTTCTGGGAACATTTCATGGCAATTTTATTTACTCTCAGAGCTTTTGCCAGAAATCTGCTAACAGGAAGTCCCAGAAGAAATTCTTTTTGATATTTAGTTTTGTTGAAGATGTCTGAGCTAGGACTGAACTGTGGTCGCATAATCATATTCTAATCACTAATCTGTACTAATCACTAATCATATTCTGTCATAAAGTAACATTTCTCGTGTAAGTTTATTGTCAAGGCACTGTGGCAAGACCAAAATCAATCATTTTGTCGCACTCTTGCTCTCAATGCCTAGGACTCGGCTTTGTGACCCGCCGAAATTGATCGCTCGGTTTCAATTGTCAAACAAGTTGAATCTGAAAAGATTTTTGAAAAGATTTTAAGTCGAGCTGGTTTTATAAAATCTGTCACAATGTGGAACTACCATCTAAGTTTTTGGGGACTGTAACGAACTTATTCATTTGATTCTTCTTTAATGCCTCTCTGTACGGTAACTAAAGCTGGTTCAGTGCGCATTGTTCAGCATAGCATGGAATTTCCGTTCTCAGTAAAGTAAACGTGCCATTGTTATTGAAATTAGCCGCTCTGTAGGAAAATTATGTAAGTTTGACGAATATGATCATTATTGTGGTAAAAAAGTTAAAAATTTGGAAGCAATTCTGTAGTACCTAGTATGAAAAATCGAATATTGTGGCCAACTCAAAGCTATTAACGTTTAAAAACCAATCTTTAAGTAACGATTTAATGATTAGTCTACTGCTGCAGAACATAGGACAATGTCTTGGCTTATTATACTGGGAGTTTTAAGAAATATTGCCGAATATTTTTTTATCTTTTCAAGGAATGGTTTGTGATGCGTCCCTTTCTAGAGAGACAATAACCTGCCCCTGCACTTTATACCATTATAGTGAACAAATAAAGAAAAAAACGCAGAGAATAAGTCAAATGTATTGCTTTGTGAATTTTTAAATCAAATATAAAATACATGTCCTCCAAAAAAGCCTTAAGGTTTGCATACCTTCTTCTTCATATCCATGTTTCCAGAGCTTCAATGAACACAAATGAAAATAAATTTTTTTTTTTCAAATTTTCAACAACATGACTACTATCAAGAGGATAAATCTGTTTTCGGTTTAATATCTATGCCCCTCCTCTTCCTTTCAAAAGCCATATGGAGAGAGAGAGAGACAATTTAAATATGCAACATGAGATCCAATTATAAACGCCACAAGAGTACAATTAGCTTAACGCTGCATAACAGCAACAGCAATGGCAACAAAATAAAAAAGAAGGAATAAAATATCAAATGCTTGACAACAGCAACAAAATTGAAACAAACAACAACAAGAGATATTTAGTTGCAAATGCAAAAGATGCGACAATAACTTTGGCTACAAAGACATCGTGGAGGAAATGAAGTTTCGTTCCTTGTTTTATTTTTTTTAAATTTTTTTCTTTCTTTCCAGCAATAAGTCAGTTACAATATTTTCCTTTCACTCATCATAAGAAACAAGAATTTTTTTTAAGAGAAAACAAGAAGCCTTTCAAAAACATGCAACAAATTCCCCAAGGATTTAATAAGAGAAGATTTTCTTTCTTTCATTGAAATACCGGAAATTGCGGCCAGTACAAAAAAAAAACCGGGGGATATCACAATGTACACAGCAGAAGAAAGAAAGAAAAACTTATGAAATAAAAATAATAAGAAATATTAACTTGTTCCTGTTAAGTTTTGGATAATTTTTGGATATTCAACTACACAATATTTTTCGTTTTAATTTGAGAAACTTCAAAAGAATACTAAACATGGTAATGACATTATCAAGAATTCGAATCTTTCTTTAATTTTTTTATTTCTTATATTTTTTGGGTATTTAATGAGCAACCAAAAGTTAAGAAATGATAAAATCTTAAATTAAATTGATTTTTTATTATTATTTGTATTTGAATTGAAAAGATTAGAGGGTAAGGAATATAATTTAATTTGTGCTTTTTTTTATTAAAAACCAATTTGTAGAAATAAAATTAAGTTATAATCTAGTATCTCACATAGTGGCTTATTAGACAAGAGCTTTGAATTTAAAACTCCGCTCTATCATCTGTAAAAACATTTAGGAAAGAATTATTTTATGATCGGCCCTCTAAATGACTTTAAAGGCCCCCCTCATATAAGTCGTTCGGACGTTAAACTTTAAGATGCAGCCACTTAGTCTATTTTAAATTAACGACAATGTGTAATCAAGTGCAAAGTTGATTATCATTCAGTTTATCATTCCAAATCCAAGCCGGAAATTAAACACTGCCTATAAAAAAACTATTTCGACTTTAAATAAATCCCGCTTTTGCAGGAATGACGTATAAAAGTAGTGTGTTGGCTTTTTTTTATAAAACCAGCACTTAGAGGATGGCCTTTAGTCATGCAGTTCATTGTGCAGGTTTTTAGGAAAGGTGGAAAAAGGGAAAATGCGATCGGCTAGAAAACGAGTTGCTGCTAGGTGACTATAAACTAACTATAAAATAGCCAGTGCTATACCTACACCATTAGACAGTCTACAGCAATCGTCCCCAAGAAGCCCGCAGTCTCTCACACTACTTATGTTATATGTGTTAATTTTATACAGAAGTAGTGGGACCCACAGTTTAAAGTCGACTCCGAACGACAGATTTTTTTGAAAAACTTTTTAGGGAAATTTTATTAACTCTCAGAGTTTTTGCCAGAAATCTGCTTATTTTGATGTCTGGGCTGACATTACGTCTGATAAGCCAGCACACTACATACTAGACCACGGCGATGTCAAAGGTCAGACATTTCGAGCAGAACGAAATATGAAAATATGTTTCTTAGGCAGCATGTTTTTGGCGAAAAACTCTGAGAACAACAAAATTGAACAAGTTGCCAAATACTCAAAACTCTGTCGTTCGGTGTCGACCTTAAACTGTAGGCTCCGCTACTTATCTGTAAAATTAACGCATGAGTGTGTGGGAAGCTAGGCCGTAATCCTGATCCAATGGTTGTAATGTCCAATTATGTATGTTTTGCAGTAATTATTAATTTGGAGACTTCAGTTGTAAAATTGGTTTCTGCTACATTTCGAATATTAGACTGTTAGAGAAGTTATTCGCAGGAGTATCAAATATGTTGGCATGGCTTCCAACCAGACATTAGCCTCTGAGAATCGCAAAAGAGTGATGGATGAATTGATGAATTTATATAAGAAAAGCAATCGAGTTCCATTTTAGCCCAGAACAGCTTATCATTAATGGTGATCCATGCTGCCAACAGAGCTAAGCCTACTTCTACCACGACCAGACAAATTTTGACATTTTGAAACCAAAAATTCTGTTTTAATTTTATTCAAAACTTTTTCTAAGATGCCAGTACTGAGTTATTAACATGGAACATTTGCCTAAGCTAACTAACATATGATGAAATGTGCAATCATTTTGAGACCAAGCTGATACAAGGTTCTTATAAGAAATTGCAGTTGGTAATGTGTTCGATTATTAGACAAGATCCCATGGTTTAAACCCTAGCTAAATGATCTCAAATAAAAAAAAGTATGATTCAATTTTTGTCTCAGCAATCTTCAGAAAAAAGCTCTAAGGGTAAAACAAAAATTGTCAAGAAAAAGTTTTTCAAACATTTGTAGTTTCTCTCATGAATAAAACTAACACACTCAACATAAGTGGTGTACGAAGCTAAGTCGTGAAAGCCTGATTAAAGGATTGTAATGCCAAATTAAAGAAAAGTAAATCAGTTAATTTAAGCCAATAGATGTAATAATTTTTTATGCAATCAATCGCCGTACTCTAGTAGGTAGTGTGTTGGCATATTAGACGTAAAGCCAGGGTTCGAGTCCCAGGCCAGACATCAAAACAAAATGCAAAAAGTATTTTTTCGGCGATTTCCTCTCAGCAGATTTCTGGCAAAAACTCTGAGAGTAAATAAATCTGTCATGAAAGGTTTCATAGAAAAATCTGTCATTCGGAGTCGACTTTAAACTGTAGGTCCCGCCGGTTATGAATAAAATTAACGCACACAACATAAGTGGTGTGAGAAACTAGGGTAATAATCCTGACTGAACGGTTGAAATGACCAATTATGTATACGCTTAAATATCATTACAATTTTGTGGTAAATTTAGAAATAAAATAGAAAACATATCGCAATTTTGCCAAATTTTAATCAGAAAAGATTCCTATTATGCTTTACATTACAATGAATATTATTTTTTAAAAAACATAAAATGTGCATGTGGGCATTAGTTAATATAATAATGCAGGATTCCATATTTTATTTCAAGTTTGTTAAACCACTTATTTAAGCAATTTCTAGATAGCAAAAGCACAAAAAAAATCACATCATGTAGGCTGGCATGTTTGTCGTAAGCTAAAATTCTGAAATGCCTAACAGTTTCATTAAACCGAACCTTATGGGTTAAAGATTAGTATGGGAATCATGTTATAAATCTATATACGATAGCAGAACCTTGCAGATAGACTTCTTTTCAGATAGACCTAAGCAAAAGAGACACGTCTTTTGATAATCCATATTTTTTTTTGGTCTACCGTAGGAGTACATAGGGTATTGTGAAAATTTGTTTTTCTTGGTGTTTTTATTGTGTTGATGTATGATGTATAAATTCTCTTATTGGAACTCTTTCTCTATAGGTGGCACAAACTCACTTTGTTACAATGTCCTTTATCGATGTTATCCTCTCTAGGAAGTTTTAAGTGGTAGTCATCAGATTATCGTTTTCGATTATCGACCAAATGATCGTCTATGGAGTTAGAATAGAAAATTATGGTCGAGGCTACATATCTTAAATGATCATGGACCACTAAAGACAACGACGTATATTAGATGAAAAGAGTCTGTATAAGTTGACAACAAATCCCCATTTCTAAATGAATAAGTACGTCAACAAGCGAAATTTTCGAATATCAAAGATACCAATCCATAGAACCGTCTAATTTATTCCGAAGAAGTTACTATAATTTTAAATTGCGCCTAGCGGCATAATTGCCTGAAATTTTCTTTTTAACACTGTCACTGGTGATTACTATTGGTCGATGATTACATACTAGGGTGGTTTTCAAAAATCGATGTCGGATCTTTTTTTTTTTGGACGCCCCTCTAAAATGTTTCTTTCTGTCAGATTTTAGGAATGCCAAAGTATGAGCATAATTGGAATACGTTAACCCGTGCCACTGGGGCGTCAAAGTTTTGAAAAACTCAAATTTTTGGCAGTTTTGCCACTACAGCGGTCCATATCTCCGGAACGACTAAAGCTATTTGGCCGTGTTATACATCAAATTAAAGGGCATACTGTCGATTCCGAAGGACTCCGAAGGATTTTTGAGAAATTTTTTCCTTTTATTTACTCCCAGAGTTTTTGCGAAAATATCTGCCGAAGAAATACGTTTTCAGATATTTCGTTTCGTTAAAAATGTTTTTACTTGGGGTTTTAGCCGAAGACACACGTTAAACAACTTCTTTTGTTCTGAATTATATGATCTGTATACCAACGACATGTGGATTAAACGGGATAGTGATTCGCACACATAGCTTGGTCAACTGGCTAACGAGATTCTAAAATTTTAGCCTAATAATATATTTCTTATGGTCGCAGGTATATTGGAAAAAGCCATAAACAACAGAGATCGAGAGGTCAAAATCAACAGAACTCATACCATCAGTCAAATTCAACATGACAGTGAGGCTTATTAAAGTTAAAAACTGCTTTTCACTGCTTTACGAGCATTGATTTTTATCCATGAGACCTGCATTCTGTCAACGACTCTCAACAACAATTTCAAGTAAATATTTTTGCCAATATGTTACCTACAAAAATTTTTAACCTGCACTCAGGGCATGACCTATACTTATGCAGTGCATTGTGTAGGTTTAGGAAAGGTGGAAAGAGGGAAGACTATATGGAAAGACTATAAAATGGCCAGTGCTATACCTTCACCATTAGACAGTCTACAGCAAATGTTCCCAAGAAGCCCGCAGTTTCTCACACTATTGATGTTGTTCGTGTTAATTTTATACAGAAGTGGCGGGACTTACAGTTTGAAGTTGACTCCGAACGATAGATTTTTGAGAAATTTTTCAAGAAGAGAAAGAGAAGAAATCGCCGAAAAAATACTGTTTTTGTATTTTTTTTTTATTTTTGATGTCTGGCATAGGACTCGAACCTTGGCTTTACGTCTAATAAGCCAGCACACTACCTACTACACCACGGCGACCCCGTGATTTTCTTGATATTCTTTTTATTTCTGGTTGTCAAATTTAGGATTTTAACCCAGAGCTCTTGCCTACTAAGCCAACACACCACATCTCGATAACAGCGACCAGGAGAATTACCAATAAAATGAAGTTAAAAAAATGTGTGCATTTAATTTGCAATGCATTTAGAATCTTTAAAATTGCAGGTGCCGCTATGCATACATGAAGAATATAAAGCCAACAAATATAGCCTCAGTTAATGCTTTCATTACCACATCAATTCACATGTAATTATCAGCGTCATCATTGTGATCAACCCATCATCTAGCAGCGGCTATGTGGTGCGCTTTAGTTAATCCCATTGTGGGATTCTGCGAATTACCAGTTGCCACATTTATCTATACATACATAAATACACCTACACCTACACACCTGTACTCAAGCTGATATATATTGTGTTAACACAAGTACTGTGTGCAACGTATGTTAATATTGCTGAAGGTTTGTGTGAGTTCATTATGGTATGGTTTACAGTTTGTGAATTATCAATTGTAATTACTGACGTGTAATTTGTTGATTTTGCCTGATTTTTTTTATGATAAACAAAAAAGTCATACAAAAACAAAAAAAAATCGGATGAATGCAACAATTGCATAAATGTAAGTGGATTCGTTGCACTTTCGAGGAAATACACAACTCGAATTAAAGGTTTTTCACATTGCAATATATCAATAAAGAATTTCATGCTACACACGGTTTGCCAATGTAATTTTAATTCAAATAAACTCATGCTTAATTTAAATTTAATCGATTTTAAAACCAAAAATAAAAATTCTTGGAAAAAAAATATTGTGGTCTATAGCCATGGAATATTTATACAACGTAACTGAAATACGATTTTATTTAATTGTTTTTATTAAAATGACACTGTTTAACAAAAAAAAGGGTAATTTTTTAAGGGCTTTCTATTTCTAAATTAAATTAAACACAGTATGTCTGAAAAATGAACACAGTATATCTGAGATGCATACATAATTGGTCATTACAACCCTTCAGTCAGGATTATTGACCTAGTTTCTCATGCTACTTATGTTGTGTGTGTGGTAATTTTATACATAAGTAGCGGGGTCTACAGCTTAAAACCGACTCCGATCAACAGATTTTTGAGAAACTTTTCATGGCAACTTTATTTACTCTCAGAGTTTTTGCCAGAAATCTGCTGAGAAAAAATCGCCGAAAAAATTATTTTTCCATTTTTATTTTGATGTCTGGCCTGAGACTCGAACCCTGGTCGAATAAGCCAGCTCACTATCTACTAGACCGCGGCGACCTCTATGTCTGAGATATTATCGAAATTTTTTTGTCGTTTGGAATAGCCATGGATCCCATTATTGGTGGACTATATAATCGTTTTCTGAGAATAATGCATTTCAAATGTTTAATTTTCCATGAATCCGGCGCATGAAACATGCTGAATTTAAACGATGGCGTATGTTATGTTGGCTTCGAGGAGTGCTGTGTTTAGAGGCTTGTTCAAGAACATCTTCGACTTATGAAAACTGACCAAAAAAAAAATCCAATGGACTCAAATCGTAGGACAGTTTACATAACAGTCACGAAAGATAACTATCTCTTGAAATCGTTCAATAACAATATGCAACAGGGCATGAACTGAGTGACATGTCCTTGTTGTTTCCCAAAAGTTTTCAAACAGTTAGAAAATATTTGTTGTTGAATATTTCTGCAATTGGTATTCGATGTTTGCTACAGAATTCGTCATCTTTAACGCGATTAAAAAATATAATGTTGTTTGATCCCTGATTTGATAAATCCTGACGATGTCTCACGTCAATGTTAACGTAAAAAACACTACTCGTTAGTAACAAATTTTCCCTATGTTTCCTATTGTAGTCGCCGTAGTATAGTTGGTAGTAGAGATGCCAATCGGGAAATCCTGAATCTCAAAATCCCGGGATTGTGAATTCATATGTATTTTGATCCTACAAAAGATCCTGAAAAAAATTCTATATCACTTGACTTCGATATTAGCTTCTCAGATGAGGAAAATCCCACTTCTATTGATAAAAAGTTATTTGATGCCATCGAAAAATGTAAAAGCTTAATCGGGTTAATCGGGCAACTGATTTAGATACACAACTGTCAAAAGAAATAGATTTATTTACATCAGGAGGTGGTAGAGGTGAATATTTATAAGCTACATACAGCAATCTTGGAACTATTTTACCAACAAATGTTGATTGTGAGAAGTGGATTTACAAAATCCTGAATTCTGGGACTTTTAAAAATCGATCCCGTTTGGCATCCCTAGTAAGTAGTGTGTTGGCTTATTAGACGAGAGCGCATGGTTCAAACTGCAGGTCAGACATTTCCAACAAAACGAAATTCAAAAATATAATTCTTCGGTGACTTCCTTTCAGCAGATTTCTGGAAAAGTTGTTCAAAAAATGGTAAATGTTCATAAGCTGCTTAAAGTCCACGTCGTTGAATAGCTTATACAGCTCATTGTTGTCGGATGCGAAAATCATAGCCAACTCACATTGGTGCGAAGATTTTACCTAGGACTTTTCTCTCTCTCTCTCTCTCTCTCTCTCTCTCTCTCTGTCATAAAGAAGCACAGAGGAGTTGAGCACCTTGTAGAGTGTTGGGGACTGAAAACTTGTTTTGACCAATTATTTATGTAAGCCCCCTATCTGGAATCTTATTTCATTTTTTATATACCAAGAGTAGTATAAATACAAAGGAAGGCCTATGTATGAAGTATGAGGATTCAAGTGCTATTTATTTCGTAAAAAAAAAATAATTTTAATTGATCAAAAAATATCTGAATAACACAGGTTGATAAAGCAATAAGTAAAATGACTTTCATAAAACTCCCATCACTCTCAGACAATTGAAATTCGATTCACGTACAAAGCATTTTATTTTATGAATTAATAATTATTTTTTTAAAAAAATATAAGAAAAAATTTACATTCTAATAAGAAAAAAAGCAACATGATTGACACTATTTGAATATGTCTTTGTGTTTATCATACCACACAGATACATAGTTTTACAGCGATAAATCTAAGTGTCATATTCAATTAAATTTTTCTGAAAATAAACATGAATTGAAATAGTTTCAAATAACCCCTGGCATCAAAACTAATAAATCCATGTGCAAATAGTAATTGTCAGTCTATTGTTTAAAATAAATATTTGCTTTTAATAGACATTCATTATCTTCTCTACTCTACACTGCTATTCTACGCTGCTAGTCTACTTTATTATGAAATACAGCCAATAAATGGCAGTAACTCACATTACTATGTACACCATATCCAGCTGATTATGATTATAGTTTAAGTATCATTTATTGTTGTAATTGTCACTTTGTCATTGTATTTCATGTGTTGTTGCTATTGCTGTTGTTCTCATGTGTTTTTTCTTGTCCTTTTTCATAATTAATTAAATAATTGTTGCATGTTTTAATTGCTGTAAATAAATAGAAAAAAAAAATAGGAAAAATAACTTCCCTTTGGGACATACAGACATAAAATGTCATGTAAAATTTAAGTGATGAATTCATTTATCCAGGCAGCTATCATTATAAAATAAAAAAAAATATCGTTCAAGGTGGGGAGCAGATAATAAATGCCCCATATGCATATCGAATGTTATTAAGGAAATAATAATAAATAGTTTTTATTGGTGTGAAACACTACGGGCTACAAAAAAGGACAAATCAATTTTAATTCGATGCCAATTAAATTGTTATTGCGGTGCCATTCTCAATACATGGTTTTAAGGGTGGAAATAAAATAAAAAAATCATAACGTTTTTAGCTTCATAAAAACGTTTAAAATATGAGTTCATTAATTGCAAATAAAATAAATATATATATAAATATATGGTGTTTAGTTTCAATTATATTCTGTGTTGTATGCATTATTTTTTGTGCCACTGTTTATAACCTGACGTATCTAACAATAATTGCTTGATAATTCTTCTTTGCTTACGACCTTTGCCTAAGCAACAATACTTGTTCGTTAGATCTGTTATAGCGGAAGTCTTCAAAACACGACTGTTCTCTTCACACGCAACGCGTCTTCACACAAGACTGACTGAATTCTTACTACTTGTTGCCTGGTTTGTCTAGCCTTTTCATATGCCCAAGTACACAGTCTGATGAATGTTCTTAAAGTCGAATGTTTGTGCTTTCGCCTTCTTGAGAAGTCTCGTAGTTTCATTGTTCTTTACGTATTTTGGTTGCATCTTTGTTATTGCATTCTCGCTTACCGGTCTATCTCCTTTTCTTTTATGGTTTTTGTTGTTGTAGTTTGAAGTTGCCGTAGTCTAGTAGGTAGTGTGTTGGCTTATTAGACGCAAAGACAGGGTTCAAGCCTCAGGCCAGACATGAAAATAAAATACAAAAAGTATTTCTTCGGCGATTTCCTCTCAGGAGATTTCTGGCAAAAAGTCTGAGAGTAAATAAAATTCCCATGAAAATTTTCTCAAAAATCGGTCGTTCAGAATCAACTTTAAACTATAGGTGCCGCCATTCACGTATAAAATTAATGCACACAACATGGATGGTGTGAGGAACTAGGTGAATAATCCAGACTGAAGGGTTGTAATGACACTGTTTCCATATTCGAAACAATATAAATAACATATGTAATATGTAATTGACCTAGCTTCTCTCACTACTTATGTCGTGTGTGTTAATTTTATACATAATACAATACAATACACAATATAAATAAAACACCCATAAATTGTGGAAAGGTCATATTGAATACCTTTTGTAACTGTTTTGAGTACAAGTTTTTATGTACATGACTGGTTTGTAGAATAAAAATAAGAACTAATGCCGCTTACAAACTATATATAGCTTAAGGTTACGATAACACTGAGTATCCAAAATTATTTACCATTTACAGACATTAGTTAGGATTGCTTCAAGCTTTTCCATAAAAGCACCTGCAATTTAACATTGATTCTAAACGATAGATTTAACAAATATCGTCGTCCATGGTAATTAATTATAATCACATCTTATTGCTACAAGAATTCTGTTTGTATTAGACTGGATTTTCATATCCAACGGAATGGGAACACAACTTACCACAGTTGAGCAGGTGAAATCATTTTTCATTAAATAAAGTGTGTTCTTAGAACGAATTTGAAACATCCAAACTTTCATAGTTTTGTCCACCCTGGACGGTTACTCTTCATCGAATCGACGAAGCTCATTTACATTCCTTTTGTTTGACCAAATTTCGCTCTTGTTTTCAACGACGTTATTTGATAATAAAAGCTTGCAGTCAGTAGACGAAAAAAATTCGTCTATTCGACGAAGAGTAACCTTACTGTACAAAAATGACCAACCAGAAAAAAATGGGTGCCTCGGGTACGTTTAATCACTACAAGCTATCGTAATCAATCAACATTGTTTCTAAAAAGAGTGAAATTTGGCCATACATGAAGTGTAAATTAGCTTCATCGATTCGACGAACAGGGTGAAACAATTAGGGTGACAGTGTTAGTCGATTCAACGAAGAATAGCCTTAATGTACAAAATAGAAGAATAACCGTCTAGGGTTAAATATGACAAAAATTATAGGTTATATTGCTTTTGAGGACTTTTCCTGTTTGTGTATTCGGACGAATTCAGTGGCCAGTTTACATCATCTGTTCGTGGATGAGATATTTATGCTCCTAAATCGCACGTGCAGAGCTCCAATGTCGCATAAGTACTTAAAACATAATGTCGTTGTTATCTAGATCATGAACTTTGGATGCATGCACTCGTTGTACAGTACTGGCCGTTAACACTAATGGCTTGGCCAACGTAGTCTTCGTAGACCGGCATTGTTGACCCAAAACCTACACTATATAGTGATTTTTTTCGATATGTTATAGACGCTCTTAGATCTGCACGTATGATATATACATAATTCCGAGTTTTTGACACCGCCCATGTTGTGTGTGTTAATTTTATACATGAGTGTAGGAACCTACAGTTTCAAGTCGTTTCCAATCGACGGTTTTTTGAGAAACTTTTCAAGTCAATTTTATTTACTCCCAGAGTTTTTGCTTAAATTGGCTAATATTTTCTTTTGCTAACGAAATGATTGTTCAGTGGAAATATGGCCACTGATTAGATGTGGATCACTTCCAATAGGAACTGAGATTTTTACTAGCAAGTTATCCGCTTAAACCTATTATTTATGGTCTACTAAGCATTTTCAAGAATAATCATTTGTAATTTAATAAATAATTCAAATAATGAACATACAGTTTAAATGTAAGAATTTTTTGAATCAAAAGAAAACAAAACATTTTCTGAAATAGAAAGTTTTCAAAATATTATGCACTTTAAATTTAAAGAATTTATAAAAAACTAAAACAAAAAAAAAACTCTTGTCATCATACTGTCTGTATTTATTGCTTCAAAAGTTAATTTATTGGCCTTTTTAATACCACCAAAAAAATAGAGTCCTTTAGTATTTAAATTTTGTTGTTGCCCAGTAGTGGGGCAATGATAGGCCGTATTATAAGCTTAAAAACAAACTTTATTTATGCATAAGAATTTCGCTTTTAAATTTTTTAAATTAATATGTGAGTAACAAGTGGGGTTTCTATGTCTGTTGTTTGTTTCCTCTTCTATTTTTTTCGATCCTAATTTAATGGATTCATTTTTTCCTTTGTTGTTGTTGTTGTTGTTGTTGTTATTATTATCATTTAAAATTCTCTTTGTACCACAAATACATACAAAATGTCACAAAATAGCCTTTTTATTTTGCATACACATGCATGAGATTATAAAGGGTGTTGCAAAATACAAGGAAAAATTTTTGTTCAATTTTGTGAAAAAAAAAATTAAGGAATAACAATTAGCGTTAATCGTAAATGAATTTCCAGTAAAATTGTAACACCCGTCAATAATTGACGAATTCTATGTTAGTTGATATTGAACTTCTTTTGAAATTTACTTGGTATCGAGATCATATGAAAAATTATGCAAATCAGTTGGCTCTACTTACCCTATATGGCGTAGTGTTTCCACAACATCTCTGTTTTCTACAAAACCTATATTCTCTCTAGGCATTTTTCTTGCGAAGAATTTTACAAGCCAAATTTTCTTAAGAAATTTCATCAATTCATAAATTCTGCTAATAATGGTATTGGAGATACCACTTGGTCTACAGCCTTCTTCCTTATGTTTTTATTTTTCACAATATTCAAGTCTTCTCCACATACATATTCTAAAATTTACAGCCACGGCTTAATAAGCCTTAATATTCACATTATTTCTAGACATTTATGCTCAACGAAAAGGATATTAATTGGGTTTGGAGCAATTGAAACTTTTGTTGTTAAATCATTATGCGATAAGATCTGAGTCATGCTTTAGGTAAACCACGATTAACCTGATATTGCTTAACATCCTATTGAGAGAATACTGTAAACTGTTGGTCCACTTATCTAGAAAGAGAGGTCTTTCGAGCATAACATGTGAATTGTGACGAAGAGAATGAATCATTGAAACGCAATTATGGAATGTGTGGGGCAATAATGCATCCTTGGAAAAAACGTCTAGGTATATATCAAGTGCTAGGCTGGGAGTTGTCTTTGTGGACACCGAGCAGCGTCCTAAAATGAACTCAGATAGGCTATAAAGTTTGACAAACATAATTGCTCATTACAAACCTTTATTCAAGACTACGACCTAGCTTCTCACGCCATCCATGTAGTGTGTCTTAATTTTATACATGAGTGAAGGGAGCTACAGTTTAAAGTCGACACCAAACGACATATCTAAATCTAAAATAATAACAGTAATCTAAAATTTTTGACTTGGAGTTTGAACCGTGGCCTCACGTCTAATAAAGCATAACTACAGCAAATTCAGTACATTCAGCGAAGTATATTTGCAAGTAAGTAGTAGAGGAGTACAATAAATCGCATGTCTTAGTACTAAAACATCTCTTCACAGCAATAATTATTATTAGAATCGGCTTTCGATAGCAATTCTTTTTATTATTTTCATATAAGGAGTGCGCACAAAAAAAATGGGTCTACTTTTAAGCTTATAACTTTTATTATAATTGGAAAAAGTAAATACTGTTACATTGCTTTTGTTAGTCATCTGTTTCAAAATCTACGAACTAAATTTCATTGCAATAGAATGCCGTAAAAAAATAATTGAAATTTTCAATAACAAACCGCGCCGCTTACAAAAAACTGTTACTAGGTTCGCAGGTGTTAACCAAAAAACACTTTCTAAAGTAAGAATAAAACAATATAAGGGGTCTTTGAGTATTGAGAGAAAGCGTGGAAGTAGAAGAAATAAAGGTTTTGCCGACCAAAATAAAGCATGTAAAATAATACGAATTTTTCTAAAACACCCTAAAGTGGCTAAAAAAGTTAATTGCTCTGAGACCTTTGTCAGAAAGAAATTTTATATACAAAAGAATTCAAATATTATTTACTTTAATTGAAATATAAAACGAAAAAAAATCGCCACGAAGTTTTACTTCTATAACGAAAAGTGGAAGTCCAGTTTTTTTCGTGCGCACTCCTTAATAAGCTTGTAAAACTCAAAAAGTTATTCAAAAATTTATTTAAAAATATACGGTTATTTTATACGGTAAATAGAAGATTACAAAAATAAAATGTTCTTTAAATTTGTCATCCTTGAGTTTATTCTACTTTCAGATCAGATGGTTTTGAAAAATGTGTGTCTTCGCTTTGGTCTAATAGGTAGAGTGGTCTAGTAGGCAATGTGTTGGCTTCTTAGACGTAAAAGGCAGGGTTCGAGTCCCAGGCCAGACTTTTTTCGACGATTTCCTCTCAGCAGATTTCTGGCAAAAACTCTGAGAGTAAATAAAATTGCCAAGAAAAGTTTCTCATAAAATCTGTCGTTCGGAGTCGACTTTAAACTGTAGGTCTCGCTACTCATGTATAAAATTAACACACACAACATAAGTGGTGTAAGAAACTAGGTCAATAATCCTGACTGATGTGACTTCGTTTTCGTCATCACAATCCACTTGAATTTATCTTGAATGCGACTTCCATTCATGTTTACAAGTGTATCCAGTGCTTAAGCTTTAAAAGTGCTTTTTAAAACTAACTTTCTAAGTATGCAAACTAACTTTAAGGAAATATTTCGTTACTACCAAATGAAAAAGTGCAGGAGAATCCTACAACAATATCCTCAATGGCACATAATGTAAACCACATGTAAATTGCCTCACTATTGGCTACAGCTTCTCTCAAAAGATTAACAAGGAATCCAATGACTTTTGACCAATCGCAACTCTAACATATCGAACATGGCCTCTGTCCTAAAGCTTATATAAATACCTATATCCGAGACACAGTAAATTCTTAATAATTCGATTAAATAAGGCATTTGAAGAATGTTTTCTTATATATTTTTAACACCCTTTAAAGAAACACTCTTTACGATTTATATGATATTGTATATGTCCATATAAGTTTCTGTGCAAACATATGAAGGCTTTCAGAATATTGTGGTTAAAAGCACAGGCCAGTTTTTTCAGCGATATACACTCCGTAGAGACAAAATAGAACAAAAAATGCACGAGAAAGCCGACAAATAAAAGGGCAGACGGACAACCATTTTTTATTTTTTGGGGGGGTATATCTATTAAATTTTGCGGTAGCCGTTTGTCTAGACAGCTTTGATACTTACGGGAAAAACAACACATGAATATTGCTATTGTGGTTGTTGTTGTTGTTGTAGCTGTTGTTGCTTCTATTAACATCCATACAAACAAGCAAAATTAATTGATAATTTTAAGCGATTTTATAATTTCCGTTAGAAACGTTAAACCAAACCAAACAAGACTTTAACAAAGTTCAGAGCGGAACAATGAACAATTTAAGCTTAAAGGAAAAGCAAGTCGAACAGGGGAGGTCTATTTATATTAACTTTTCACAAATAAAAAGCAGACAAAGATTTTGGCTAACGATGACAGCAGTAAGATTTTTGTTTGTTCGGTTTTATTTAAAATTTTTTTCTTGTTATTTTTGGCTTAAGCTTTCGATGTGAATAACACGCGTTTTCGTGTTCGTATAACCATTGCAGCATAACTTTGAATAATCAATTATACATGCATACATTGATCCATCCATCCATCCATCCATCCATTTGTTCGTTGATTCATTCATTCATTCATTCATTTATTCAACCATCCATACATTTATTCAGTCATTCGTTCAGTCGACCATATTCATTTCCCTGTTCCATACGATTAAAATTTTTGTTTTTGTTTTTTCCCACTGCTCTGTTCATTCGCCTATATTCGCTCATTCGTTACATCTTTAATGCATTTGTTGCTTGTTCTGTTTCTGTTTTGCTATTTTGTTACTGTGTATCTGTCTCACGAGCATCGTAGATTTTGGATGGCACTTTGTGAACAGCAAACGCGCTCTTGTGTCCCCCTGTATTATGCATTCATGCGAATCAGAGTTTAAATCCGCTTTTGGGGGTATCAGTTATAAAGGCGCCAAAGGATGTTTGTTTACAAATTGCAATAATCGCATTCACAGGTGAATACATCCCTTAGCACTCTAACTCTCTTCAATCTCTCTTGTCACCTACAATACCAACAGCATTGAGGTGTAATTGTGCTTATTTTTGTAACAGTCGTAATCAAATTTTTAGTTGTCCTAGACCGAGTGCCGTTTAACTTAAGTTTTTGAACTTTTGTGTATAAAAAAATTAAACTTGGCAGATTACTTTCTTATAATACATTGGATGCTTTTGTTTTAATAAGGAATTTCGCTGGTTTCCCGAAATCATTAGGGAGTTATTTTTTTATAAAAGTGAATGCTTCACCTTGTCATCACGCCATTATGATAGTTTTTCATTTTGCCCAGTCCAAGGTTTTGCCAGAATTATTTCAGTTTACAGTCGAGCACTTTAACCGGACTACAGTGCTATACCACTAAATGGAAATGTTTTGTTTGGTAAGTATTGTCCTAAAGAGGAGCCTTAGTACTATGGCCTTACGATCTATTGTACTTCTCTCCAATTTAATAGAATTTCTTCTCTAAGACAGGAATGAGGAATGGCACTTCTCTGTCTAGCATTTGATGTTCCACAGGTTGCGAAAATGTGTTCTAATGTTATATTCTTATCGTCACCGAATTAACATGTTATGCTCGAAAAAATTACATTCTGTGTAAGAATACTTTGAATCTACACGCCGTAGTTTAGTAAGCTTACAAGACGTGTGGAGGTGGCAAAATAAATACGAAAAATTATTTCTTCAGCAACTTCTTATCAAAAATTTCTCCCTCGAAGTTTACGTTAAGCTGTTCGTCCCGCCACCAATGGAGAAAATAAACACACACGACATGGGTAGTGTGAGTAGCTAATTTGTAGTGCTACTAATGGGTTGTAATGACCAATTAAGTAAGTTAACATCAGGTTATTTCTCGATAATCAAATCAAGGCAAAAATGGTGCAATTAAAACTCGAATCCACTTGCTTTAATAAACGTCTTTATCTCTCTTTATCTTTCCTAGAGTATACACAGAAATGTAAGGTCGCCTGATTGCCTTCTGCCCATGACCTGGGACTCATCAGAGAGTAATTCTATTTTATCTACGTAGATGATTCAGTTTCACCAGACACTCCCATACTCGAATGTGTCGTATTACTTTCTGCCTTAACACTTTCTTTCCCGGGGTCTCTGTTTCGTCTATTCCATAGGGTCACGTGCCCTTTTAATACCGCCAAAGGCATATCTCAGCATCCGCTGATCTTCGTTAATACACCCATCTAGTCCTAATAAATAAATGATGTGACTGTGCCAATGTTGTCCCTGATTTAATTCGCTAATCAACATCCACGTCGATGGTGAAGAGATTCCATATTTATTCCACTGACATTTCATTTTATTATTTACAAGCTTTCAAAAGGATTTTGATCTATTACATTCAGAATAAAAGTTATTCGTGATGGAATACAAGCGTGATAGTGTGATTGCTTTATATTCGGCTGGAAAACGTCAGGTGGCTATCGTTAGAGCCCTCCAGCATTTAAATGTGAATAAATCTTTCGCTTCTCGGACCATTGCTCGTTACCGTGATACTGGCAGTGTTGTATTGCGTCCAAAAAAAGGACGGGAAAAAAAGTTAACAACACCAGAAATGATGAAAAGTGAAGGCCATATTTAATCAAAATTCACGCCGCAGTGTCAGACAAATTGCTTGTGAGCTGAACATATTGCGAGAAAGATTGCAACACATATTGAAAAATGAGCTTGTATTAGAGTCATTAAAGTTCAAAAAGTGCAAAAGCTCACCGATGGACAAAAAAAGTTAGACTGAAAGAGCTAAGGTTTTCTCCGGTGAGAAGCCATTCCAAATTGAGCAGTTTGTGAACAAACAAAATGATCGGATTTACTTGCCAAAGAGGTCAGCTTAAAATCTACACCTGCGATTGGCCACCAGAACTCAAGCGCCGCCGATGGTAATGGTGGGGCATCCGTAACGGCCGATGGTCGCTCCCCCCTCAAATTCATCGGCCGTGTAGTCAAAATAAATGTTGAATATTATCGGGAAAATGTCTTAAAGACAGTATTGAAGCCCTGGGTAAACAAATATTTCGATCGTGGACCATGGACATTCCAACAGGACTCAACACCACCGCACTCAGCAGGCGTCAACCAAGAATGGCTTAAAAAGCTTCATTTCTACCGCACAATGGCCACCAAAATCTCCGGATCTCAATTCGGTGGACTTTTGTCCTGGGTAGTTCTAATTAAAAAATACAAAATTGTCGGTCATGTGAAGACGGCCCTTCGCCGGGAATGGCAGAGATGGCTTTGTCGGCCGTTTGAAGACCATAATTCGTATCAAAGGTGGCCAACTCGAACAAATCTAAACTGATTCTTTGATGTTATTTCCAACATTTTTTGCTTTTGAACAATAAAGTTAAAAAATATAGCGCTTAACTTTGTTGCATTATATAGCAGCCACCCTGTATCTTACAATACATTGTGGTGTAAGGTATCCTATGGCAGGCTTAACCTACTTCAACTTTTTTATGTGTTTCTATGTGTTAGAGATTTGTATACATATGTATGTATTCCATCAGCATGCGTGTGTATTGGTGTACACCTTTTTGCGAGTGTGAATTTGTAAATAAATGGACATTGACATGCATGCAACCAATATATGCGACCATATGTTTTATTATTCGCATTTATTTTATTCAAGAATATCGCTTTATTTTCGTTCATTTTTATTTAAATATTACAACCTGTTACAGTGGCTAAGAATTAAGAATTCTATATCAATTTCAATAGTTAAGGAGCTGGTTTTTAAGGGCTTCTACGTCTAAATAAGCCTGGTTAATCACTTTCCGATGGCATAATTCTCAAACCTCAACTAAAATTATGAATTCAATTAAATTTGTATATACATATTTGACCGATAGTGTTAATTAAATGAAACGTAAAATTCGTTAAGTTTTCAACTGTTCAGCTGTTAATTTAAATCTTATTTATCGACTGTTTTATGTTTTTTTTTTATTTGTCTTAATTAATCTCATGCAAACACAATTGTTGACATCCGAAAAATTGATATTCAATCTCAAATTCATTGAAAATTTATTTTTTCTTTCTAGTAGGCTGGCTTTTTTACGTATGTAAACTAATGTCATTGGATTGTTTCTTTCGAATTACTAACACAATCTAAAGATGTAAAATGATGAGAATATATAGAACAAAGATAAGCTGTAGTCTTAGATTCCAATGAAATAGTTTTGTTTAATATGCAGCTACATATGATATTTCATCACTAAGTTTTCTTGAAACCACTACATACATACATAATTGGTCATTACAACCCTTCAGTCAGGATTATTGATCTAGTTTCTCACAGTACTTATGTTGTGTGTGTTAATTCTATACATGAGTGGCGGGACCTACAGTTTAAAGTCGACTCCGAACGACAGATTTTTTTTCTGAGAAACTTTTTATGGAAATATTATTTACTCTCAGAGTTGCAAATCTGCTGAGAGGAAATCGCACAATACTTTTTGTATTTTACTTTGATGTCTGGCCTTGGACTCGAACTCTGGCTTTAAGTCTAATAAGCCAACACACTACCTACTCAACCACGGCGACTCCAGCTTGAAACCACTTGATTTTGAAAGTCACTGCTTTTTATGGCATTTTTATTAATTCTCAGAGTTTTTGCAGGAAATCTGCAAAGAGGAAGTCGCCGAAGAAATGTTTTTTCATGCTTTGTTTTGATGTCTGAGTTGGGGTTTTAACCATGGGCTTACGTAAAATAAGCCGACACACTACCTACTAGGGATCCGAATCAGTAAATTCCGGTATTCACAGAATACCGCATCCCCGGATTTTAAAGAACTTGTTCCGAGATTTTTCGGGATTATGAATTCATATGTATTTTGACCCTACAAAAGGTCCTGAAAAAAATTCTATATCACTTGAGTTCGATAATACCATCCCAGATGAGGAAAAACCTACTTCCATGGATAAAAAATTGTTTGATGCCATCGAAGAATGCAATAGTCCTATAAAACGGATTAATAGGGGAACTGATTTACGTTAAAATAAAAAGCAGTGCTAGTTAGTAATAAATGTTCCCTATGTTTCCTATTGTAGTCGCCGTAGTTTAGTAGGTAGTAGGGATGCCAATCGGGAAATCCCGAATCTCGAAATCCCGGGATTTTCGGGATTTTGAATTCATATGTATTTTGATCCTACAAAAGATCCTGAAAAAAATTCTATATCACTTGACTTCGATATTATACTCTCAGATGAGGAAAACCCCACTTCTATTGATAAAAAAAAAGGAATTAATAGGCTAACTCAACTGTCCAAAGAAATAGATTTATTTACATCAGGAGGTGGTAGAGGTAAATATTTACAAGCTGGATGCAGCTATTTTGGAACTATTTTACCAACAAATGTTGATTACGAGAAGTGTTTTTAACGGTAGGGTATATCACACGTTAGATACTTCAATCTTTTTGCTGGAATCTAAATAATATTCTTAAAACTAATGCATTTGCATATGTGTGAATAATTTTTATTTAATAATTTAAGCTTTTTTGTTACATTTTGTCTTGCTGTTTTTATATTTTATTTTTAATGATAAATAATTCTGATATACGTAATTAGAATACAAATAATTTTATTCAACAAAATATTTTTATTACTAAGAGAAAATTGCGATTTTTCCTGTGATTTTGCGGAATTTTTGGATCCCAAGTTATGCCGAAATATACCGGAATTTCGGGATCGGGATTTACAAAATCCCTAATCCCGGGATTTTTAACAATCGATGCGGTTTGTCATCCCTACTCCACATATAAAATATTTTCCCAAATTAATTCAAACAAATAAAATGAAAATCTCTTGTCATATAAAAATAAATTTTAACTCAAACAATTGGCATGTATTACGGCAAGTTGTAGGAATACAAATTCACTATTCTGTAGTGCTAATGATGATGAGTGTCTGTCGCCAAATGAAACAGATGAATAATAATAATTGCAGCATAATTTTTTGGGATTTCTTCTTCTTTAGACGGAATCCCATTTTTAAGTAATGATGCATATGGAAAAAGAGGGGAAAAGGATAGAACTTATGATGTAAACTGAAAATAATAATTCAGAGAAATTATTTTCAAAATATTTGCTAATGATTGCATGCCAGTAGTGCATACAATGAATAATTTTGTTTTCCTATTGTATTGTTATGTTGTATTATTATGTTGCAATTACAAATTGCCTCTGAATTCGGTTTATTCAGTTGTTTGTTTTAGAATAAAATATGGTTTTGCTTACGAAAATATTAATTTCATTTAATCCGTATGCATAAATTTTAAGTTATCAAAATAAAATAACAATAGAAACAATACTAATCATAACAATAATAATAATAATAAAAAAAAAATATTTAAAAACGTTAAACAAACAAAAATTCATACTCATTTCGTGTATGCAAATCTTCTGTTTATTTTCCCAGCTTCAAAAATACCAAAAAAAAAAAAAAAGATTTTTGAAAAACTAATGCAAATGGGGAAAGCATTTTAAAACAAAATACCCTCGTCATCAACACTTGCAACATTAAATTGTTTTAGTTGGTACACAAAGCATAGCACCATCATCTACAGGATCATCAACAACACATTGGATACAATAAAAACAAACAACAACAACAATATGTTGGCTAAAAACAAAAAGATTTTATTTTAAAAGTAATTTAAACTAAAAACAACAACATAAATAAATATTGGTATGCACGTGTGCTACATTCGTAATTTGTATGCAACTGTACGAGGGTTGGGAACACTAGGAAGTGGACATAGGACTGTTACAAAAAGGGCCCCGCTTCTTCTAATGATTTCTTTGTTCCTGTTTTAGTTTCATTAATTGAAGCTCATGCACATTGATCAGCTAGGTGCAGTTCTAGGATAACAGTTATGAAAGCCGTCAATCCATTGAAATATAATCATTTGTGTAAATATAAGGGTGGATATGAAGGTGAGTCATAACTCTTTATGATGTTGAGAAAGCACATTAAATTGCTTTTGCCTGCTTTTGTTTTTGAAACTACAATGCAGGCTTAACTATAAAGTCTTCCAAAACGGACTAATAAATTGTTAGAATTATTCACTTTGTATCGCTAAATCACCAGGGGCGAGCATAGACAACAACCCGGCTCTGAATAGGCACTAGATCAGTTTCCAGCTAAGCCTAATTTTAATCGAAAAACCAGCTTCAGTGATGAGACCAATTTCACAATGAATGGTTGCATGAACAAACAAAACTGTCGACTTTGGGATGATACCAATCCATATAAGTTCCCAAAGAATCCACTTGCTACCCAAAAACTCATAATTTTATGTGGATTTTTGGCTGACAACGTACTGGGTCTATATTTCTTTCAGAATGACTTTAACCGCAGTTGGATGCTCTAAACACTAAGAAGATGTGGTTTCACCACGACAGTATTGAGTGCCAAACTGTTCATATCACATTAGATAATCTGCACAAGCGGCTTGAGGGTATGGTCATCTCATGTGGTAATAATGTGAACTGACCGTCAGAATGCGATTTCTTCACGTACAACTTCTACTAGCGAGCTTTTCCTAAATTACAAATGTATGTAGATTAGACATAAACCACTGCGGTCCTCAAACTAACATAACACATGCTATTTGTCTGATTCATCCGGATTTATTCGCCAGGGTCATAAAAAATTTAACATTTCCAATGTGCTCCAAATAGAGAAGTCGTGCCAAATATAGACGTCAATAGGTCTTTCAAAGGAATAATAAAATTTTTTCTCCCATACACTTTGTTGAACTTAAACTTAAAAACAGAAAGAGCTTAATAAAAGACCTTGTATTATTTCCACTCAACTGTAAAAATATCATACGGTTTGAGCAAACTAATTACACTAATACCCCGGTTTGCGTCGTCTCGTTCTGCCTCTGCTTCGAAGTTGCGTCTTTTTAAAATTTCTATGATTTTGAAGTTGCGTTGCTTTTGTTTCAGTTTGCTTAGTGCTTCGATTTGCGTCATTAATACGAAAATGTTTGTACAAAGCTAAAAAAGAAAAAGGGGATATCCCGTTTAAATCTGGGGCAAATTCGAAGTTGTATGTTTTTAAAATTTCTGTTGCGTTGCGTCGTTTTAGTTTGCGTCGGTAATACGAAAATGTTTGTACAAAGCTAAAACAGAAAAAGGGGATTTCCCATTTATGTCTAATGTAAATACATACATTCATATGCATTTATGTTGTCTGATGGTTGCAAGCTGTAGGTCGTTAGTAAATGAAATATTTTTTATTGAAAAATTTATTTCTTCAGTTAAAATTATGAATCTCGGAATTTAATTAAATGAAAATCAATACAAACGTATGGAAAATCGTGCTTTGTTTGGGTCGTTTCGGTTTGAGTCGCGTTTCTTCAGGCTCTATTAGCGACGCAAACCGGGATATTAGTGTACTTCCTAAAAACTGTCCTTTGGGAATGGCAACGTTCGCTTACCAAGGATATTTCAGTGTAAAATCTTAGAGCATTTTCTTGATATGTACCATATTCTACTGGTAGTATAAATATTCCACTATTTTCAATAACCGAGAGTACAACATTATTCAGAGCTCTAAATACGTTACTTCCTGAACTTTTGACAAACGACTGCTGAGAAGGAACCGTCAAAATTGTATCAAATCGGCAACACCCGATAAAATTAAGCGAATTAAAGGAATATTAACTGCGATATAAGTATCATATACAGTAGCGAGCACAAAAAATGCAACACTGTGCCATATGATCTTTAATAAGATCTGTTTCAAAATAACGGTAACTAATTTATCTATTTTCTTTTGCTGTTAATTCTTTCAATTATAAGTTTTCAAAGTAACCACAGTTTATTCCAAATTCTGCTTTAAAATGTTAAATATTTTTGAATTAGTGAAAAAAGTGCAAATTTTTAGCGAGCAAAAAAAATGCAACAGAATAAAAAAATAGTTAAAGTAAGTTATTTATTTAATTATAATTGAAAATTTCTTAAATAAGTCATACAACATGTGTTTTGTAATAGAAGCAGCTCTCAGCTGACAGCAAAGCTGCAATCATTAAAGCCTTAGAAGAAGGAAAATCCATGCATGAAGTTGGATTAAATCTCGATTTTCCTTGAGAAATAGTGTGGAAAGGAAACCAGGTAGTGGTAATCCTCGAAAAACTACCTCTCGCCAAGACCGCCAGATGATTGCACTGGTTAAAAAAGATCCACGAAAGACCGCAGTGGACGTTGCTGATTTCGCAAATGAGCAAATGGGAGTCTCTATAGGCATTCACACTGTTCGCCGTAGGTTGAAAGAGGCTAATTTGCATGCGAGACGGCCCGCAAAGAAACCTCTCATCAGTGCAATCAATAAAAAGAAGCGCCTGGAATTTGCAAAACGTTACAAGGATTGGTCAAATGAACAATGGGCTAAAGTCTTGTGGAGCGATGAAAGCAAATTTAATTTGTTTGGCTCCGATGGGATAAATTTTGTTCGAAGACCGCCTGGACAGAGATATTCTCCAATATATCAACTTCCAACCGTAAAACATGGCGGTGGATCAATAATGGTGTGGGGTAAGGAACGATATGTTTAAAAAAAATTATTGATTTTACGTCACGTATTTACAGGTGCGTTTACCCGTGATGGGGTAGGTCCCTTAACTCAAATCGAAGGAAAAATGGACGCCAAGAAGTACTGTGAAATCCTTGGAGAACACATGCTTCCTTATCTGCGGGAAAAAATGCCTCCTGGTAGCATATTCCAACAGGATAACGATCCAAAGCACTCAAGTCGCTTAGCTCGAAACTTTTTAAGCGACAATGATGTCAATGTTTTGGATTGGCCATCACAGTCTCCCGATCTAAACCCCATAGAAAATCTATGGGAGCTATTAGATCGGGAAGTTAAGAGGAAACATCCGTCAAATAAGAGGCAATTAGAAGAAATTTTGAAAAGTGAATGGGAGAAAATATCCATTAACACATTAATAGCTTTAGTCGACTCTATGCCTTCTAGGTTGCAAGAAGTCATAAAAAATAAGGGCTACGCCGCTAAATATTAATTTTAAGATTTTTTTTGTAAGAATTACTATTTAATTTAAATAAACACATTAAAATGTATGCTGTTGCATTTTTATTGCTCCCATGAAATTCGCACTCTTTTTAATAAATGACAAAATAATATATCATTAATTAAAAATATTTACATAATGTTATTGATAATAGGTATCTATAACTGTAGGGATTAATAACCCAAAGAAATATTTTGAACTGGTCACCATTTTTTTTAAATTATCGCACTTAAAGATAATTTTACCCAACGTTGCATTTTTTGTGCTCGCTACTCTATACAGCAAACGATATTAATATCTGTATTAACACAATTAATTACAATTTTATTGACGACCCTCGTTTATAACGAGTTTAAAAACAGAAAATAAATTTTATTATTGTATTATTCTAACATAAATTGCACAATCATCAAATTTATGACCACCATCTAAAATAATAAAGATTTTGTAATAAAAATGTGCTGCTGAATATTGTTAGTTTTTCGAAAATCTATTTGTGAACATTCATGCTGAAACAAAACAAAATAACTAGACGTTCAAACAAGATAAAGAATTGCATTTTCTAAATTGAAAACTGCACCTTAGTTAATACATATGTATGGAGTGTATGTGAGTGCATTTGATTAACAATAAACGGTTTTGACTATGGATTTCAAGTACATATTCGATAAACAAATATTGGAAGTCATACTTGCATACTCAGAAACAATCTCACTGTAATAATTATTTGAAATCAATTTGATAAAGGTAAAGAAGTCTTATCTTGAATTAATTTGCAGCGCAATGTTTTTCATTCCTATGATATTCATTGTTGATGTTTTTTTCTATTCGAGTCATAAGCTGTTTGAAGCCTCTATATATTTAGTATTAGAAAACTACGATACAAATATTGGATACAAATCTTGGATGGCTAAGGTGTTGTCCTCCGGGTCAGTTCGACCTCCGGGTACTGTACTTGTTTTGTTTGACAGGTACACATCCTCTAACCTAAGGTTTCAAGCGGCTCTATTACTACAACACACCACCAAATCAAAAGGAATTTCCCAATCAATATGGAAAAAAGTAAAATTTAAGGTTTATTAAACGAAAAACTGAATTAATTTTCATTATGTCAGTCTTGCAGAGATCTATACAGATAATAATCTAAATTCCCGGTTATATAATACAAAAGCATCAACATTTTCAATTTAAAATCTTTCATTTTCCAACACATGTGTGATGTCAAGAATGATAAACTAAAGATTAGGCCATCAAATTAAATCTTTCTGCGCATGTTGAATCAATGACGTCACGCAAATTGTATTCCTATTGGCTAATGACAATGTAAGTTATCTTGCAGTGCTGCCAACTACTTTCACGTAGTACATACATTTTTCAGAAGAAATGTTAATTTTCACATACAGAAAATACTTGGAAACCTTCAAAATAGCTCAACTACGTCATCTAACGGGAAATAATGCGCAAGGTGTAATCCTTAGTTTATCATTCTTGTGTGACGTGACACATTATCTCTTCTTTAGTTCTATTCTGACCATTTTAATTGAATTGTTTGCTTCAAACTCGATAATTGTTGACAATAGGAATCATAATCAATGATTTGATCAGGTTGCAGAATTTCATTGAAATTGAGTATGTTGGCTTATAAGCATTACCGCCAGATTTGACGATTTTGAGCTCCAAAATGTTATTTTGACGACATGACGATTTATGCCCTTATTTTGACGATTTTTATCTTCTAATATTACCATCGGATAAACAAAGGCAACTGCCAACACTCAGTAGTTGGCATTGTATATGAAACAAGGAAAATATATTATAGGAATGAGGAAAGAGGAAGCAGATTTTATGGACACTAGGTTTGAATGTTTTTATACCATAAGTAACAGGAAAGATCTCTGAAGGATGGCAGTTCCACATTTATTATTTCTAATAAATGAACTTTGTCTGTAATACAGTGTGCGATTGCCATACACTGACCAATAGACCACATAGCGATGTGCTGGCCGAGAAAGATGAGAGTTGCGCAGGAATAAATGATTTTCATTAACAAGTTCCCTTATTTCGCTAGAGCGATATTCATTGTAGCCATATTCCAAAGATGCTCCAATGAACCAATGGAGTTGGAACATTATCGTGATTAACAACCTACAACGGAGTCACCTGTACATGGATGGGAAGCCTCAACGCAACGTCTTAAAAAACCGAGGTACTGAAAAAGGTGTCAGTTCTACCGAGCATCATACTGAATTGTCATGCCCATTAAGTCAAGATCTCCTGACTCCCCAATATTTACACCAAACATAGGTATAGATGATGCAATATAATCGCTGCTTAACATTGACTTTTTACATGTTTCTATTTTTAAAACCTTTCAATTTATTTATTCATTTTTTTCTGACGATTTTTTTACGATTTTAATGAACGTCTTTGACGATTTTGACCATTTTTTTCTCAAATATTTGACGATTTGATGTTTCGTTTATCCGGCAGCTATGCTTATAAGACATTTTCAACAAAAGGAAATGTGCGACTTCTTCTCAATAGATTCCAGTCAAAAACTTTGAGAGAAAATAAAATTCCCATGAAATGTTTCTCAAAAATCTATCTTTCGGAGTTGGCTTTAAACTATATACTATAACTTACTCATATATAAAATTAACATTGGTGGTGTAGCTTTTCGCAATAATAACCGTGTAGTTCACTTGCATAAACCCGAGATATGACAACATAAAACCTATAATCTTGGTGGTCGGTTGATATCAGAATTTCTTGTGATAATTTATTCTGAAAATCACTGCCGCAACAAATCAAATGGATCGATCCACGTCGTGTGTTTGAGGACACCAACACTACTTTATCATATTTCTGTAACAAATATTCTTTACAGTGACCAGCAATTTCGACCTAATCTTCAAAGAAGTTAGGCCTAATCACTTCAGGTGTCCAAAATGCACAAGAGGCAGTTGCTCGAGCATTGCATGAGGATTTTCTGAGCTAAAAATTTGATAAGTTTGTAAAGTTACTGAAATGAGCGTTATCGCGGAAGAAATTTTTTCAAAAAATTGGCATTGACAGATGGGTTACCACAAGAAAATCACACTAAATTTGAAAAGGGCGCTACTACTGAGACGCTCTTTATGTAGACGCTAGTCTTCACCATTAGTGAACAACAAATTCAACAAATGTTGCATGCATAGTTTAAAACGCAGATCTCATTGCTTGTGAAATTAGTTTAATAAAGATTTTCTAATGTTGATTTAAATTAAAAAAATAAAAGACAAGAAAATAAAACAAAATAGAAATCAAGAAATAAAGTAATAAAGAAATGAAAACATCTTGTTGCATCTTATGCGTAGTATAAATGTATGAAATTACGAATGTATTTATTCGTCTATATATTCTTATTATTTTTCTTTCATTTAACCACCGCCAAAGAACATTAAGTTTTTATTAGAAAACTTATTAAAACACCTGAAAAAAATTCTGAATTTTATTAAAATTAAATTACACACTTAAACTATTTTGGGGTATATTCGTAATCGGCATATTTATTATAAAAATCCTGAATAATTTTTTTTAATTTGTTTTAAAAAAAATGGAATCGTTTTAAGGTTTATGAACTTCCTTTCCTCGAGTGTATAATGGCTTTGCACTCAACATTATTACAGCGGAATTCAACAGGAATAGTTAAATAAATACATTCACACGCATACACTCCTCAACACACACACACATACATACTTCCACGAAAAGAAGAAATTAAGAAGATTAGAAATGTAAAAGGTTACGACGACAATGTTATACAGACATATTCATACAAAACTTTACAGCAGCTGTTATGTAATTAGTAATGATATTTTTGCCACTCTTTAATGGTTAAATATTTAAAAATTTATCATTACATCCCTTCAGTTAAGATTACGACCTAGCTTCTTAAACTTCTCGTTAATTAATACATGCGTCTCGAGACCTACGGTTTAAAGTCGTCCCCGAAACGACAAATTTTGGGAAACTTTATTTACATGGCAATTTTATTTACTCGCAGAGATTTCACCAGAAATCTGCTGAGTAGAAGTCGCCAATGAAATAATTTTCCATACCTCGTTCAAACCCCAGATCAGACATCAAAACGAAAACATTCCTTCGGCGACTTCCTCTTAGCAGATTTTTAGGAAAAATTCTGAGAGTAAATAAAATTGCCTTGAAAAGCTTCTGCAAAAAAACTGTCGGTCGGAGTAGACTTTAAACTGTAGGCCCCCCAATAATCTATAAAATTAACGCACACAACATAAGTGGTGTGAGAAGCTAGGTCAAAATTCTGACTGAAGGGTTGTAATGACCAATTATGTATGTTATGTATGTATGCGGCTTTGGATTTGAAAGGTGGCCTTATGTCTAATAAGCCAACACACTACCTCCAGCCACTCCACATACATACCTAACAGTTACAAGTCAGTATTACTCAGTTCCCAACGTATGTTTGTAATTTTACATTTGAGAACAGTTTAGGTCACTAGAACGATAGATTTTTGAGAAACTTTCATCAATTTTATTCACTCTCAGAGTTTTTGCCAGAAACCTGCTAAGAAGAAATCGCCGAAAAAATACTTTTTGTATTTTGTTTTGATGTCTGGCCTGGGACTCGAACCCTGGCTTTACGTCTAATAAGCCAGCACACTACCTACTAGACCACGGCGACTCCACATACATTACGTTAAATGGATGTTTTCAGTGTTATGGATTTTATAGTTCTCGTCTACAAAATTATTGTATTGTTTGGTATTGACTGGTATTGCCTTCTGCCCACTTTATCATCAGACAGCGTCTATAAATGCTCACCTTGAACTCCTTTCTTCCCTTCCTGGGTAGAAAATTTTACTGAAAGCGTGCCTCAACCTCATCTTCCTGTGTGTGGATATCTCGCCATAAACCATATACGGTTGGAAGGTTAACGTTTTGTCTGTCACTTTACTCTCTTTCCAACCTGGGATGAGGTGGTTGGAGCGTCTAATTTCATGGGGACTTTGTGGGCTTTATTTAATACATGATATGGTTGCCTTATCATACGTTAGTCTATTTTATTCGTGAGTTTTGTTGACTTCTCTCTGAAATTGTAGTTTCATATTGACTATCGTTTGTAGATGGAGTTCCAATCTGTAGTTGAATAATGAAATAGGATTCGAGACAGAACTATTTTCACTCGAACGACGGACAATGACGGTACATGATTCTCAACTAGATCTACTGTTGTTCCCAGTACTGTGGTGGCAGCTCCCGCTTCATCGATTTAATTTTTTTTTATTTATTATTATTAATTTATATATATATATATATATATTAAGAATTTTATCAGCTCGTATTCCCTTGATCTGAACGTGTTAGCTCACGAAAAAGGCATTATGGCCGCTCGTTCTCGTTCATCCTCAAAATGGAAAAAGTTTCGAAATATTTTCAAATTAGTTTCGTATACTAAGTGAGCTAGCAAATGCAATTTGTATCCAGTAATCTAGCACTTGGATGAAGAACATTTTATTAGAAGAGTATGTACTGTCTGCATAGTAGCCGTAGTCTAGTACGTAGTGTGTTGGCTTATTAGACGTAATGCCATGGTTCGAACCTATGACCGGACATCAAAACCAATACAAAAAGTATTTCTTCTGCAAGAAAACTCTGAGAGTAAATAAAATTGCCATGAAAATTTTCACAAAAATCTGTCGTTCGGAGTCGAATGCCGCCACTTATGTATAAATTTAACACACACAACATAATTGGTGTGAGAAACTAGGTTAATTATCTTGACTGAAGGATTGTAATGACCCATTATGTATGTGTACTTTGTGCAGCTAATTAGCTTTCATCGACTGTATGTGAGTACCACTTTATAATAGAAAACAACTGTCAGTTTTACTTGATTCGGTAAATACGATATATATTTACAAGTAAAGTAAATACACATACATACACACGCGCTTATTTAGAAACAGACACATGTGTTGGCAATTCATAGGAAGTCATGCCATTTGCGGTTGAATATTATTATCGCTTTGAGGGATTTTCGTGTATCAACATTAACTTCTGTGTATCTCTTTTACCAATAATAGTTGTTGGTATTGGTCTTGGCATTAGTGTGTCTGTGGTATGTGTGTGTTGCAGTGAGACACACACACACATACTTTTACACTCTTATGAAAATTTTATTAATAAAGTAAAAATCAAATAAAAAGTTGTTGATAAAGTACGTGCAGCACATGTATTTTTATTTCTCTCTCTCTCTGTTTTTTATTTCATACAGAAAAATATTTCCATTTGCTTATACACAATATACGGTATATGTATGCATACATATACATGCATATATGTATGTATGTGTAATGTAAATATAAATATAAATATGTATGTATGTATTTAAGCAGTAAGTTCTTTATGAATATGTTATGGTATTTGTATTTTCGTGTATTTGTATGCACATGTGCGTGTTTTTCATTAGCAAGTAATGCAAATACCAACATCCATGGCACCCATATGAAATAGGTAATCTTTTAGTGGAAATAGTTAGCAGTTATGAAAATTATAATTTCATTACTTTATTATTATAATTCATAATCATTATCATCATTAATAATTTAGAAGAAGAAGAACTTCACCGCTAAAACCCTTAAAAAAATATTTATTTTGTATTACAAAAGGGTACCCAAACAGTCTAAAAAAAAATTCATTTGGGAGAGCAAAGTATGTATTAAGATCGGTTGCTGCTGTTGCTGGCATTACAGGTATTAACTTGTCTTCAACAGTTATAAGAACAGGTGTTTGTGTTTTGTGGAGATTATTACAAAGTTATTCTATTTGCAAAAAAAAACTTTTTAAATAAATAATTAAATAAAATCCAATAAAACAAAAACAAAATCAAACATTGTAAGAAACTTTTTTAATAATACCTGAATCATATACCGTGATTAACAAAACGGATTTTCTTACTGTGTATGAGTGCACACCTTTGTAACTGTCTTCAAATTTAAATAAATTTCATTCGTTTGGAACATGTTTTGATGCCGTTATGTGTAGAATATGCATACATAATTGGTCATTACACCTATTTTGTCAGGCTTACGAACTGTGTAGCGCGACTTACAATTTTAAATCGACTCTAAACTATGGATTGTTAAATAGCTTTTCATGATAATTTTATTTTTTCTTTAACAAAAACCTGCTAAGAGGAAGTCGCCCAAGAAATATTTTTCATTTTTTATTTTGTTGGAGATGTCCAACCTGGGCTTTGTACCGTGGACACACGTCGTAATATTATTAGACTACTAATATAACTTTGTGTCAAATATCCGCTACAGCTTCTGTATTTGAAATATCAATTTTTTTATGACTCTGTTTCCTATCCCTAACAGAGTCATAACGCACAATATCGCCGGTCAGTAAACATCACATTCCCCGAGAGGCGACTATGCTCTGAAATCGATTGTGCAAAATATCCAGTGTAGTGTGAGCTATCACACATCCCACATGTCGTTGTTGTCTCGATTAGAGATCACCAACGAGTATTAAAAACGATGAGTAGATTCGAGTCAGACTTATAATTTCTGATACTTATACGCATTCATACACATACATACATAATTGGCCATTACAACCCTTCAGTCAGGATTACGACCTAGCTTCTCACACCACTTATGTTGTGTGCGTTAATTTTATACATGAGTGGCGGGACCTACAGTTTAAAGTCGACTCCGAACGACAGATTTTTGAGAAGCTTTTCATGGCAATTTTTACTCTCAGAGTCTTTGCCAGAAATCTGCTGAGAGGAAGTCGCCGAAGAAATATTTTTTCGTTTTGATGTCTGACCTGGGATTCGAACCCGGGCCTTTTGTCTAATAAGCCAACACACTACCCACTAGACCACGGCGACTTCCATACTACGCATTCATACTTATTTTAATATGATACTCATACTCAAAATTGAAAGTATTCGAAGTATTCATATTTAACAATACGCATGATGTAATTGATTTCGACTCGTCTCTCATTTACACGAAGCACAAAATAAATATGATTCGCGTACGAACACTACTATACTCATGAAGATTGTGTGTATACTTTACTTGCTGTCTTTGTCTTTCTTCTTTGATTGTATATGCAACAAAAACAAAGACTGTAAATTTTGATGAATGATTCGAGCCACTCGTATGATTTATAAGTATTATAAGCACTTTTCAAAATTTATGAATCAGAATGAGTAGGTGAATGAATCAAACATATTTCGAATGTTGTGAGTTGTTGATACTTATAAATCAATGTTGCATTGATTCATTCAAACACAAAATTACATGAGTGCTTATGAGTAGCGGAAAAACGATTCATTGCTGATCTCTGGCCTCGATTATCTTGTAATGCTAACACTGTACTATTATATACAACTAAGAATACTAGGATAATTGTACTACAATGTAAGTAGGTTAAGAAATAAATTACTCTAATTCTGAACGTAAAACTAAGTAGTTTTATTTATCAGAGGTTGTCCATTACAATTCAATTCATAGCAAAAAAAATTATGTATCGTCGGTATATGGCGATGGCCGTTTACAGTTTTGGCCAGGCAATTTTTGTTTTCAAAGAAGCGTGAACCGATGATACCAAACAGTTACTTTTTAATAATGTTCGAAGTTAATAACATCATGTGTATTGTTAAGTATGAATACGACGAGTACTTCCAACTTTGAGTAGTGTGAGTATCATATTAAAATAAGTATGAATGCGTATAAGTATCTGAAATTCTAAGTATGACTCGAACCTACTCATGGTTTTGAATACTTATTGCTGATCTCTGGTATGTATATACGTATAACTATGATGTTTTACAAAAGAACACTTTAACAAATGTCCTATCTAAGAGCAAACAAATCGATATTTTCAATATCAAATACATGCAATATTTTAAAATTTCTCTAAGAAATTTATTTTAAAACGTATGTATTTTCCTTTTCACAATAAATTTAATTCCCTTGAAAAACAAAAATTTATTGAAAAAAAAAAGAAATGAAATTCCAATTTGGACATGTGTCACTGCCAATTATAATATTTTTCCTATAGTTCTGCATGGCATACAGCAGGTGTTTGACAGTTGTGTTGTCAAACTTCTACACACATGTTTACCAACATATGTTTTGTAAAGAATGCATATTTACAACAACAACAACCACTACAATAAAAAGGAATCCAAATAAAACGATCTGCTTGAAATTGTGCGGCAAAAGTTTATGTTGCATAAAATATTGAGTAACCGACTAATGATTTAAAATTACACACGCTTGAATGTGTAAAACTGCTGCGACAGACGACAGTTAACGTTTTGGGGGGGAAATCCATGGATGAGTATCTATCTCTGTGTGAAAAAGTAAAAATTAAATTGTCGCTTTCGCATCTTTATGTCACGGCAAACAAATTTTTGGGGCATTTAAACTGCAAAAAAGAGATAAACATTCGCAGATACACTGCACTCACTTGCAGAACTGACATCAAATTTTAAAATACTCGGGGAAAAAGAATACGAAATAAATACAATTTTTGAATGTGGCATATTTTGCATATGACCCTGTCATTGCATACAACATTGCAGCACAGCATGTTGCATAAATGGAGAGAATGCAAAATGTGTATGACAGTGTTTACAACAACAACAACAACAACAACAGCAACAATACAACGATGCATGCAATGAAATGAAAATGGTTTAATTACGAAATATTTTTGTTTTTCCTTTACTTTTTCTTAAATACAAATGCATATGAAAGCTTTTTTTTTAAATATTTTCATATTTCAATTTTTAAACTAGGCAGCATTATGTACGTTGAAATCATACTAGAGAATAAGTAGCAAATAATATTCATCAAAACAGTCCGAGAAAGAAAGAAATAAAAAATTTCTTTAAATTCATCATCATTTTACCAACTAAACAAATGAAACCCAAAACTGATATTCTCTGGACTACAATGCTTCAAATCCAATGCACTAGGATTATAATTAGCAAGCAATCCTTGAGGAAAACCTGCACAGACTTTATCCAACTGAGCTCAAATGATTTCCAATGGCTAATATAACCATAGAATATCTTGAAATGACTTAGTTATTGCTTCATAAAACTTTTAGGAATTTTATGTAATAACACACGCAAATATTTAACCCAAAACTGTTCCTAAAAAGTCCAAGTATTTTGACCCTATAGTCCAAGTCAAAAATTACTTTAATGCTCATCAGTCTTATGTGCACTCCTCCAGATTCTAGACCGCAAATTTAGACCAATTTTTCTCTGTCTGGTTCTTGCAATGGAGTTTTACATTTCAAAAAGGGCATCCTTATCTGTTTATGCAAGCACTATAAAATCGTACGTAAAGTATGGGCGTTTTAATTCTTTTCCCTAATTAGGTCAACATAATATCGGTTAGAAATAATCATTCTTCGCATTATTTCTAAACTGATTAGTTTTCTCAACGGCGATACCGAAATAAGCCATAATTTTTTATGACTCCGTCTAAAAGACGGATTCTCAATAAATACAAACATAACACACAACACTTCAGTCAGGATTACAAACTAGTTTCTGATACTACTTCTGTTTTGTGTGTTAATTTTATCTACGAGTGGCAGAGGACTTACAGTTTAAAATGGACTCCGAACGACAGATATTTGTGAAACTTTATCGTGGCATAGTTACACTCCGGGCATCTGCAGGGTTGACAGGTACGTGTGCGCTGATGGATTACTCCCGGAATCCTAACCAATAGATTTGAGTATGCCACTAACCTCTATTAAATTAGCCATTGATCCGAAATTCTTTCGGCCAATGAAAGCCGTGGTCAAGTAGGTAGTGTGCTTACTTATTAGACGTAAAGCCAGAGTTCGAGTCACAGGCCAGACATCAAAATAAAATATAAAATATATTTCTTCGGCGATTTCCTCTCAGCAGATTTCTGGCAAAAACTCTGGCAGTAAATAAAAAATCGCCACGAAAAAGTTTCTCAAAAATCTGTCGTTCGGAGTCGACTTTAAACTGTAGGTCCAGCCACTTATGTATAAAATTAATACACACAACATATGTAGTGTGAGAAACTAGGTCAATAATCCTGACTGAAAGGTTGTAATGACCAACTATGTATGCATGCCTAACTATGAAGAATGAAGAACCTTGCTTCACTGTCAGACTCACTGGGACTTCGATGGATAGAACGTGAACCAACCAATTACTCGGACTTGATCATAGTGTGATCTCGATCACAGTGGCCTTACTTACAGGTCATTGTGTTATGGGAAGGCTTGCAGAAAAACTGCAGCTCCCATCTAACGACTACTGCCGTGGTTTTATGTAGATCTGTTAAAGAAGGGGAAACTGTTATCCACTGCTTTTGTCTCTTGCGAGTTGCAGATGCAAGTTATTTGACTCTCCATTCATTGTTATCTTAACGGAGTTATTGTCCATTGATGTCAAGAACAAAGCTTCATTTATTAAAGTCTCAGGCTGGATTTCTTGCCTAAGGTAGTCATAGTTTTAATGAAGCAGCTCTTACTCTGACCAACTTCTTACTTAGTTTGGTGGAATTCGGTCAGTACAGGAAGTGCGCTCACCTGTGGCGCTATAACGAATCGCTATATGTATTCAAGTGAGCGATTTTTTCAAAGCCACCACTTCGATCTGACCTAACCTTATCACGGCAGTTGTATTTATTTATTTATTTAATAATTACAATACAATTACAAATTATATTCTAATTCTATACGAGCTGAGTAACTTCGACCATGCGCTATGTGTAGTGTCACAGACCAGAGCCTCTGGTGGGAATCGAACCCACGACCCTCACGCTAATAGTCTAGCACACTACCCACTAGACTAAATACTGAGTGCCCTAGTATTTACTCTCAAAGCTCGAAATCTGCTGAAAAATATTTTTCCATATTTTGTTTTGCTGCAGATATCTGAGCTAGAATATGAACCGTGGCCTCGGACTTCAGTACATATCACCCAAGAACATTGGCAAACAGACAGATATACTTCAATTAATTGGCTTGATGTTGAGCACGGTCTGTTCAGCATTTCTGGAATATTTTATTACCTAACGCTGCGATTTCTGATTTATTATCTAAGCATCATAATAATAGTTTGAAGACTTGAGCCTAAGGCCTAGCTGCCATGGCTATCATACATTAGTAATAATTTGTAATTATTGTCCAATTATTGTTAAATAAATAAATAGAAATAAATTTAAAGACTTTATAATGATGTCTGTAGCATTATAATACTTATTTCGGACTATTCTTAAGTACTACAATGTAGATGAATCCCCTTCACTTTTTTAATCGTTTAAATGCTGCATATTTTTTTTAAATCATTTTAAATTAACCTTGGCATTCTCTTGGAAAATACATTTTCAAAATAACTTCTGCCATTTTATGTACATTTTAAATATTAAGGATATAGAAGACAGAAGAAAAAAGAAAATATTAAATCGACTGTGAGGAAATAGTGGCACATGTTGAATTTGCTGACAATATTACAGACGTGGCAGGGAACATTGCGAAACGGAAACGTGAATAACGCACACGCGATGTAAATGTGCGTAAAACACATGCAGAAAACCATTTAATTACCGCAAAACAATCAACGCATAATTAGTGCGTAATAATGGCACTCTAAATATGAACAAAAACAACAATAACAACAACAACAACGAAAAAAATATCAAAATAAAAATGGAACATTGCCGGCCTAAGTAACGTGTGTCAGCGGCAACCAGAAACACATGTGAAAAAGCAACATAAAGTCGTTTGTGTGCCACATTACTGCTACAAAGTCAACAATTTGAATTCGAATTTTGCATTTAAAATTTTGCTATTGTTGATGGTGTTGCTGTTGTTGTTGCTATTGTTTTAATTTTATAATTACTCTCTCGGTGGATACATTAATGGCAACCAAAACTAAAAATATGTACGTTTTAATGTTTAATGTTTATTGTTATTGTAATTGTTGTTCTGTTTTTTGTTTTACTGGTGTTTTTTGTTTTACTGGTAATATTAAAGGCAACAACAATTTAGTGACAACCAGATAAATACCGAAACTACCACATTGTCACATCACTTGTCACATTCATGATGACAGTTTGGACACGACGAACAAATTGTCGACACCAAACAACCGTCAACCCCGGAATGGTCAGCACCAGTCGTCACCAGTAACAACCATTCTGTAAACGAACAGTTACAGCAACAACAACAACAATAATAACAACAACGATATGGACAATAATATATTGAAAATATCGTTAAAAATGTTAAAACGTTTGCAACAAAAACAAAAAAAAAAAAATCCACGCTGGTGGACCAAAACGAAATATTGCATATAATAATAGCGTTTAAAGGAAAAAATAATTTCGGAATATAATGGCTTCATAACCACCACCTCCAATGCCATCACTACCAATATGATGCATATCATCTATACACTTACACACACACACACATAACAAACCGCAACTAGAGCACAGACACATTATCATCAGCTAGCAAAGCAGCCCGTCATTGCTGTTGTAGTCGTTGTCGTCGTCATAGCCGTCAACACCATCAGCATCAGCCTCGTCATTGTCATTGCTGTCATCATCACCAGTAGTGGTCGATCCTGTAAAGTACCCCCCTTTGTACATGTCACTTCAACATTAGTTTCTCCTTTTTGTCCTTTCTCTCCTCACATTTTTTATATTTTTTATTTGCTTCTACAGATGTTAACTGGGGCACAGTGAAGTGAAAATCTGTCTAGAAATTCAAGGGAATAAATTAAATGAAGATGAAAAATCTGAACCAGAAGGTGGATTTCCAAAAAGCACAACAAACAAATTATAAATTAGGGACCTATTTATCTGAATGTAAAGTAAAAATTGAATCGATCAAACAGTTTGATGACGAATACAGCATTGACATCTTTAAAACTTTTGCAAGTATTCTTTGAAACGTAACACTAGTTCTTTAATCTTTTATAAAACCAGATGGACCGAAAAAGTAGTACCAAAGTACCAAAACTTCTCCTGCAGCTCACAAATGTGTTTTGATAGAATGAGTAGATCTGGAGAATTGCTCACCAATTTATGAGTGGGAAGACCAATTTGAATTTAACTAGCAAAGATAAAAACCAAAATATTTAATAAATAGTAATAATTATGTATGTGTTCAAGTCATTACAATTCATCGTCCTAATGAAGACACGAAGGCTTGGTCCAAAAATATGCAAGTCAAAGCCCAAAAAATGTCAGTCATCGGCATAAAAAATGCAAGTCGATGTTCAACAAATACAAGTTATCGTACTAAAAATTCAAATCATCGAACAAAAACTACATACATGTCATCGATCAAACACAGTACAAGTCATCGACATAACACATGGAAGTCATCCACAAAATATGCAAGTCATCATACAAAAAATTCAAATCATCGACCAAAAAATACATGTCATCGATCAAACAAAGTGCAAGTTATCGACATAATACACGGAAGTCATCCACAAAAAAATGCAAGTCATCGACAAAAAGATTGCAATGAAACAATTTTGCTTGATTTAAAAAAAATTTTTGTTGCTCTCTTGAAAAAAAATAATTAGTTTTTTCGCCTGTATCTCTGATTCCAACTAATGTTTGACTATAAGGAGACTTGTTTTGGAATCTTCGATGCCATGGACATCCAGCCAACTAGACCCATTTACTAAAATTAACCCATGTCTAAAATGAACGCACACAACAATTAAGTACATACGGGTTGCTGATATATAATGCAACAAAGTAAAGCGCTATATTTTTTTAATTTTTTATTTTAATTTTATTGTTCAAAAGCAAAAAATGTTGGAAATAATATCAAATTTTAGAATCAGTTTAGATTTGTTCGAATTGGCCACCTTTGGTACGAATTATGGCCTTCAAACGGCCGACAAAACCCTCACAGGCTTTACGAAATTTGCTCTGCGGTATTTTGGCCCATTTCCGGCGAAGCACCGTCTTGAGATAATCGACACTTTGATATTTTTTAGTGAGATCCTTACTCTCCAAAATGCTTCAAGTGCAAAAGTCCAACGGATTGAGGTCCGGAGATTTTGGTGACCATTGTGCCGTAGTAATGAAGCCATTCTTGGTTGACGCGTGGTGAGTGCGGTGGTGTGGTCTGCGGCAAAAATGTTTGTCTGCCCAGGGCTTCAATACTGTCCGATAATATTCGGCATTTATTTTGACCACACTTTCGATGAATACGAGCGGGGAGCGACCATCGGCCGTTCGTCGGCTCACACCATTACCATCGGCGCTTGAGTTCTGGTGCCCAATGGCAGGTATAAATTTTCAGCTGACCTCTTTGGCAAGAAAAACCCGATCATTGTGTTTGTTTACAAACAGCTCAACTGCAGATCGAAGTAAACCAAATTCGGTAACTGGCCACTTTCGTGCAAGCGAAGTAACTTCTTAACTGTTTCCAGTCTAATTTTTTTTTGTCCATCGGTGAGCTCTTGCGCTTTTTGGAACTTCAATGGATTTAGTCCAAGCTCATTTTTCAATATGTGTTGCATTCGTTCTCGCGATATGTTCAGCTCACAAGCAATTTTTCTACCACTGCGGCATGGATTTCGATAAAATTTGGCTTTCACTGTTTGGACGGGATGCACCACTATCAGTATCACGGTAACCTGTAATGGTACGAGAAATAAAAGATTTAACTACATTTTAATGCTGGAGGGCTCTAACGATAGCCACCTGTGGTTTTCCAGCCAAATATAAAACAATCCCACTACCACGCTTGAATTCCATTAAGAATAACTTTTATTCTAAATGCAATCGATCAAAATTCTTTTGTAAGTTTGTAAATCATAAAATGAACTGTCACTGGAATAAATCTGTCAGCTGTCAGACGACCGGTTTACAAATGATAACAACCTGAAGTTGGTTGCAATACATATCATCCATCCTGTATGTAAGTACTTTTTTCTCATTTGAAGAAAACAATTAACATTATAGCCTGTTACTTTGGTCCCAATTAACTGCGGAAGGTAAAGATACCTGGTTTGGTATCCATGATACCAAGGATATATTGTGGGATATCGGCTGAAAGTCCCATTTTGCCACAATATCGAGCATCCTTATTATTAAAACAAATTTTTTTACCAAAGTTTGAAATTTTCAAAACAATTTAACCAAAGAGGTTATCCTACTCACGAATAAATATTCCATTTCACGATATCGTATAATTGGGTAAGATCTTCCATGACCATTTTTTGTATCTTCTGTTAAAGTCTTTACTTTAACATTAGCTTTGTGAAAATTGTTGATGATATCGATTACCAACCTCGTGATATTCCTGGGTGCTCTAACTTTAACTACGACTAACTTTAATTTCCCACGAAAAAAGCCACTCGAACAAAAGGAGCATGAGCCTCTCTTTATATTTTTCTTTCTTTGATATCGTAATAATAATAAGAAATTGAAACTTCCTTTAACTTTAACTTGATTTAACCGTTCTAATCACTTTGATAAATTACAATTCAACAGAAGTATTGCCAGTTTTGTACCACTGTTTAAAGTTTTTATGCTGAAGAGGGTTTATTTCCTTTTATTTTTTCATTTTCATAATTTCCTTTTCGTTTTGTGTCTATTGCTCTTCAACACTTTAGCGCATCATTTATCAAAATTTTTATTTTTAATCCCTCAAAATATTATAATTTTTTTCCACCCAAAAAACAAAAAAAAAGGATGCAAAAAAGAAGAAAATAAAACAGAACTCAAGCAACATAAAAACATTTTCGCCTTTTGTGATACTCTACATTAAAAACAACTTGTGTTTTTTGTTTTTGCATTTCCTTTTCCTTTTTTTTTTTTTTTGTTGTTGTTGTAGCTGTTGTTTGATAGTGAAGTAAAAAAAAAAAAAGGAAATAATTGCATTAAAGTCACGTTGCAGTTTAAAAAACACTTTAACAGTTACAGGCTGCCCACAATGTTCCCTCGCCACATACTGTAAAACACACTTGAACGTTGCCACCCAATTCGGTTACAGCGCTCATACCCCCCCACCAAAACGCATTTGATTTGACATACACTCTACACAGCTGCCGCCACCGTCTACTTCATCACCAGGATGACTAGCAGCAGCGGCATCAGCAGTAGAATGGCATGTTGTGCCTGGCTGGAATGGCCTGCCTGCTAGCCTGCCTGCCATCAACAAATCCAGTAAGTCTGAATATTTCAAGTGTGAATTTTGTGCTTCAACTTTTCCGTTTTTGTGAATCGTTTTTTTTCTGCACATTTTTGGAGTAGTTGTTGTCGGTTGCTGCCAACTTATTTGTCACGCATAAATTTGTTAAAAATCACTCAATGTTGCCAACATGTTGAAGGGGCTATTTTGTTCGTTAGCTGTGGTACATAAAATTTTTGGATTATTTTTTTTTTTTTGTTGTTTTCTTTACAAAATTTTTCATTTTTGTAAATAAGATTTTTCAATTGTAGAATTTTTTTTTTTCCAGTTTTCGAATTTTCAATTAAAAACTTAAACTTTCCTGACATTTGCCGGTTTAAATTGTTGTTCTACGTTGTGTTGTGACACAACTCACCAAACGAAAATTCAAAGCGCAAATAAGTAAATTAGAGATTGAGCTGGAACACCCTCTACCCTACTTCGCATGGGATAAGTAAAATGACAAAATGAATATTTAGTCAACCGTAGTATCTTTCGGTTGCTCTATTCTGTTCAGAAATGTTATTAGTGATCACACGAAAAGTTTACACTGCCACTTTGACCTCATTAACAATGTGGCATCTATGAGCACATCATGAATATTGAAATGAGATTTTAGCACAACGTAAACTCTATTCTAAAATTATGAGAAAATTCTATAAGAGATTCTGCTTAAAATGCATTTGCTACTGAATTATTTGTGACGAAGTGAAAATATGAATCCTTTGGGGGATGCACTATAAAATAGAGGTTAATTTAAAAGCCTTTAATGAGTGATAGAATCAGGCATTGTGGATGCAATTTGTATTGTGTTTAATGTGTTTAATAAATTTTTTTATGTGAAAAAATTTTAAATTTACTCTTAAAATTTCGAATCATCATAAAAGTTGTGAAGGACTACTCTTATACCAAGCTCGCAAGAAAATTCTTAAGTTTTCATTAAAATTTTTTCCATATTTGGGAAAAGACACTTTGAAATAACACGTCTAAGAGCCGTTGATATAACACATCTAAGACATTAGGCTAATCTAATGGCTAATTTATGACTCAATTATATTAACGCCTATTCTAGACCATATTTAGCAGTACAGTACAAAATTAACCTAACGAAAATGTGAATGGCAAGCGCTACCGTGATATAATATCCAACTTTTTTGCCCAAAATGCAAGAGCTTGACTTGCATGACATGTAGTTTCAACAAGACAGTGCCACATGCCACACAGCACACGTAACAATGGACTTATTGAGAGGCGAGTTCGGTGAACATTTTAGTTCACGTTCGAGACCAGTCAATTGATCACCTAGATCGTTCGATTTAACGCCTTTAGACTATCTTTTGTGGGGTTATGTTGAAACTCATGTCTATACAAGCAAGCCCGCTTCAATTGACGCATTGGAAGACAACATTGAAGCATTTATTAGTGGAATTTCGACCGAAATGTTGGAAAGAGTATGCCAAAATTGGACTAAGCGCAGTCGCGGTCAACATTTGCATGAAATAATCTTCAAATATTAAATTATATCGACCGTACTATCGATTCAAATAAAGATTTCATGCATTTTTCAGAATTTAATATTTTTTTTTTGGTAAATTTTTCTATATGTAGCTCACCCATTAGTTGCCCAATATAGTCCGTAGATATTTCGAATCGAATCAGAGCTGATTTCTAGAAATTCAATGTGTATGTTTCATGTGAATCAAAATTAATTTGAAATCTGCGACTGTAAAGCAAAAAATTAAATTTCAAAATTCTGCATTAAATGGTGCTAGTAATGCAAAGGTTCCAGAGAGATTCTTAGAGAGAACACTTTTGTGGAGTGGAGATGCTCAGAAAGGTATTCTCAAAGAAAGTGAAGATAAAGACAAGATAAAGGCAAAGGCATTCTCAAACCAAACGGGTTTGAGGCAATCGAATCTTCTAATGGAAAACTTTAATAAGAGAAGATCAGTGTCATGCATCAGACTTTCCAGGAATAACCTAATGATAACCAGTCCTTTTTAATAGGACAGGGTACACTTATTCAGAATGTAGATGAGAATGAATCATCCGAAAACATTTGTATGCGTATCAGGTGATAGGAAGGGAATTATATTTGTTCATATCAAGCATCATCGTAACATTTGTCAGGGCAACAGGTTTGGAGGAGATATTATTAGAGATACCTAATAAAGTTTAAGGGAAGTACAACAGTTCATATAGTCATAGTACTAATTCATCTCTTCCCGACAAGAATTTCCAAATTTAAAACCGTTTGCCAACAAGGTGATGTTATTTATTGGAAAGGCTATTATAGTGATACCTAAGGAAGTTTAAGGGGATTACAACAGTTCACATGGTCATAGCACTAATTCATCTCTTCCCGACAATGAATTTCCAAATTTAAAACCACTTGCCAACAAGATGATGTTGTTTATTGGAAATGCTACTTGAACTCAATAAACAACAGGCTTGGAGGAGATATTATTAGAGACACCTAATAAAGTTTAAGGGAAGTACAACAGTTTATATGGTCATAGTACTAGTCCATCTCTTCCCGGCAATGAATTTTCAAACGCTTGTAAATAGCAGTTTTCAGAAAAGATAATTTAAAATCGTTAGCCAACGCTATAAAAAGAAATCCAAGGAATTTCTTAGGAATTCATAAGGAATTCAAAACAGCCAATAAAAATAAATTTATTTCTACAACAAAAACAAAAAGGAACAAACATGAGCTTTAATCTCTAAACAATATGAATTTCCAACATTTACTTCCCCTACGATTTAGCAAGCAGTGAACAGTGTTTAGAAAATATTTCTTTTTGTAAATAGTCGTAAGATTTCACATTTCGAATATTGCTGATGTTTTATGTTGCATTCGAAAATCATTTGAGTAAAAACAATTTGAATTTATTGCCGCGACAATGTCATAAAGTGAATTCATATTTTTATATGAATTTTGGGCAACAGAAAAACAAAAACAAAAAGACAGGAGAGGATAATTTTTTTTTAATGGAAAACCACATTTCTGTCTCCGTGTAACATTAAGTGGCCACAACTGAAAAATACGTTTTTTTTCTCCTGAATTTTACGTTTGAACAAAAAACAACAAAGAAAAGCAAAAGCAAACCACATTCAAAATATTGTCATGTTTCTCCTAAAAAAAAGATTGAAACAAAAACAACAACAAAAGCATTAAAAAATATATAAAAATTCTATCGTTTAAATTTTATTTGCGATTGTTTTTACTAAAATTTGGAATAGTTTTACCAGACAATCGGACAAAACTCATCAGTTAAACAAAAAAAAATAAAAAACAAAATATGTACGAATAATAATAATACTACAATGTTATCCTTTGCCCCCACTCTCTTTTCCCTATCCATTGATACTTTATCCAGAAAAAACAAAAATTGTCAGACGGAAAATGGGAAAAGCAACAGCAAAAAAAAGAAATATGAAAAACAGATAAAACCGCAAAAAAAAGTGGAGGAATATTCAGAAATATTTGAAAAACCCAAAAGATAACAATGCAAACAAAAATTATAAAAAAACAGAAATAAACAATGAATGAAAATAGAAATGTGAAAAAGAGAATAACTCGGGTATTTAAAAGGCATTTTTTCAGCTACACTATACCTATTTATTATTAATCAATATTAATTCATTCCGAAATTGTAACGATACAATAACTTTATTTATGTAGTCGATCCTTGTGGGATATTAAGGACGTTACGCCCAAACTCTGCAAATACAGTGACCTTTGCAGAAGCTATAATAGCAAGAAAGAAGACGATACTACTAAAAATATTCTTTGAAATACTTCAGAATTTGGAAACCTAAAATGTACTTAATCCAGATATGCCCAATGCTATATATATTACACCAGTACATTCTTGTTTAAATGATTCGTCACGTTTAACAAAGTACCGTTTTTTTGCTTACATACTCAGTACTCATCAATACTTCGTGGGAGATTATGTGATCACAATATTTAGTTACTGAATTATTGAATATTATTATAGTGATAGTGATATTTTCATAATGACAGAATATGGGGTCACGTTTGTACGGTAAGTAAAATTTTGTACATTTACAAGTGAATAAACACTATATAATGTTTGAATTTATATTTAAGGAGAGTACCTTGATTGATATTCATATGTATAAAAGTTTAATTATTGAGTTGTTGTTGTGTCACCTTAAAGTTTGGTGACCTATACTTAGGACATTGCGCATATAATATGCTATGCATTTTATGTATTTTCCATAGAGGACTTTCTCTTCATGAAGCTTTGGCGTTGAAAGAGGATGAGGACTTAGATGTGGATAATATAACTATGAAGATTGCGGCGATGAAGGCTACGTCGATAAAAATAATTTACCGGCTTCGCTAATGCAAAATAAGGTGGAAATTGTTAACAAAATCAATTTTGATAGTGATTGGGAATCAGAGGATGATATCCCTTTCTCTCAGATTAGAGAAAACTCGTCTAAAAACACGAAAAAATTGAAGAAAAACAGAAAAGAAAATATCACTATGCGAAGACAGACTTGTCCACTTATGATGCTACTTTTGAAAAACCTGAGGATGGCGTCGCTATGGAGTGTAATCCTACTACTATTTCTTGCTCTTTATTCGATGATGAAAATTACGGATGAGACAAATCTGTAAGCATCACAAAAGAATATAAACTTGAGCGTAAATATAGCTGAAATGAAATCCTTTCTTAGAGTAATTTTGCTTAAAATGGTATTTTCCCATCATAGCACACCGTGTAGATATGGCGGTACATAATGCTTGCAGATTTACGGATCAATTGTCTTTTAGAATAAAATTATTTGTGTTGTATCACACCCAATAAGTCATGTGCCCATTGTCCTATATATAAGACGCCTTCAAACACCACTTTTTTTTCAATAAATCTTATAAATGATTTTTGAATTTTTATTTCTCATTTTCATCCAAAATAATATAAAAATACTTTTAAAATGATCATGATCAAGCAATGGGCATATCTGGTTTAAGCAGCCAGATTTCCTCTATATAAAACGCCTTTAGTCAGAGGTAATTTGAATGAAATCTACAAATTCTTGAAATTGACGGGATAATTGAGAAATTTGAATAACTGAGCACAGGATAACTGAGCATTAACATAATCACTTTCATTTTTACCTACACTTTATTTTGGGACTCCGTACGATAGATTTTTGAATATATTTTCGTGGTAATTTTATTTGCTTTCAGAGTTTTATCACAAGACGGTTAGAAGAATACGCCGATAAAATATTTTTGCATATTTCTACGCTAAGAAGGCTAGACACTACCTGCTAGACTAAGATAGCATGACACATAATTTCCGAAGAAGTTCAATCAAAATTAGGTAAGTTTACTTAAAGCTTTCTTCTTTACCATAACCTTGCCAGTTTGCCAGATTTTTGCACGCTTTGGAATTGTTATACCAAGCTTGGTCCACTCAGATGACAATCGGTTTGATTCTGATGTACAATAATGGAGCCATGTGTCATCCATAGTCCAGAAGTCGTCATAGTCCAGTAGGTAGTGTGTTGGCTTATAAGACGTAAAGCTAGATTTCGAGTCCTAGGCTAGACAACAAAATAAAATACAAAAACTATTTTTTAGCGCGATCAACATGAAAATGAAAATATTTCTTCGGCGACTTCCTCTCAGCAGATTTCTGGCAAAAACTCTGAGAGTTAAAAAAAAATTGCCATGAAAAGTTTCTCAAAAAAAATCTGTCGTTCGGTGTCGACTTTACTTATGTATAAAAATTAAAACACACATAAGGGGTGTGAGAAACCAGTTCAATAATCCAAACTGAAGGGTTGTAATGACCAATTACGTATGTATGTGTAAGTATGTCATCCATTGTCAGATACTAATGCAAAGACAGCGGTTTTATTATGGTAGATCGGTTGCAAACAGTGCCAAGAATGATCGTTTCATTGTTCTTTGTATTCCATTACGAGCTTGCCTGACAGCTACTCTGAGCATGGCTTTCGCATACAAAATGTTAACGGCCTCTGAATATACTCCTTGAAGTCTTTAGAGCCTCACTTATTTGGATAAAATTTATGTTGCATTCGGCCAAAATTATATTGTGGACTTTTTTCATTATTTGACGATAACAGCCACTTTGGAATGTTCAGTCCTTATTTCACTATGTGTAAACTTAGTAAATCTACAGTTGATTTGGCTGGTGTAGACTTAAGCCAAGTCTTGGATTCAACATTATTATTGTTTGCTCTTTAGTGGAGCAAAATTTCCTTTGGTAAAACTGCTCTAACCCACTATCTGTGTTTTAGCTGACGAAGTTTGTTGTTGAGAGTATAAAAGCGGATATAGTGTGTTTAAAAAAATTTACTTTTAGACAGCTTAGATAGGCATTTATCACACTTATAAGGGGCTGCCGATTATTCTTCTTAGTGAAAACATAGGAGACCTTTTAGTCTTTATTGACAACTCCTTTCATAACAAGTTTTAAACAGAAGCGTACTTCAGGAATGTTGTATAAAAAATGAAAGAGATCCGGTATAATTGATTTAAAATAAACATAGAAATGTATTCCCCATGTACACGTTCTTATTTGTTTTGTTGGTCAATGGAGAAAGTATGAGAATTTTAAAGTATGACTACGGCAAATAGTATTTGAAAGTTAAAAAAAAACGAATGAAAATCATAAACGAACAACAACAAAAAAAATGGGAATACAACCAAGTATTGTCATGACATCGTCTAAAAATGGTATTTCAAAAAATGGAAAAAGAAAATGAAAAACAAAAATCGAAACGATAAAAGTTGACAAGCGAAAAAATGAAGAGAACCAAATGCAAAATAAGCAAAGAAAACGTTGTCATAAACACAATTGCCCGAAAATCTGTTGAACTGTTTGAAATATTTTTTTTAAGTATTTTAATTGTTGAATTCAATTCCGTTAAGTCGTTTAAGTACTTCTGCAAGAGAATAAAATAATTCGAAAGTTTAAACTAACGCAATTCATATGATTGGTTTTATGAATTTAAAAATGTGAAGAAAGTTTAACATTTTAAACTCAGTAAGTCTCTCTTAGAGTACATCAATCACCAGTGTAGTCGGAAAAAAGCTAATTAATGGTCGCAAGCACAATTCTCAGCATTCTACACAGTTTGCCTAAGTGAATTGGGTGTGCTCGAAAGGGTGAAATATTCGTTTTTGAGTACCAAGAAGATCAATGCCATTGCTTCCTGTTTGTCAATAAACAACGAATTGAATTCGAAAGAATATGGCAAACAGAGGAGCTGTACGCTTTCCAATTCAGTTAGTTATGCCTTGAATTGTCTTGTTGTAAAAGACCTTCTTCTTGTTCAAATGTCATTTTGAGGCTTCTCAAGTTGGGTAGAAAAGAAGGCTAAGGCTCATTATTGACAGTAGGGAAATCAATCTCTTTTGATTTATTACAGCACCACCACAATTTAAAATGTATTTCCTTTGTTTGCAGCCACTTAAATGGAACTCCCTTGAAGAAGTTACTTTTACTGCCGATAACAATATAAACGTCCATAAGCATTTCCTCTTACTTCATTGTTATTTTCCTAGTTCCAATACAATACTACAATTTGAAGTGAATTATTAATAAATTTCACACTCTTTACTTTTGTACATGATGTACTAGTTTAAGGTGTTAATTTGACGTTTATTACCTAATATACTCGCGCCTAGTGCGGTTTAATAAGGCAAAACTTTCCAGCAAAGTTGTCTTTGCATTGGTAGTTGATTTAAGGCAAATATCGCGCAGGAGAGTTTGAAAATTGAAGTGATTGAGTCATGTACAGGATGGCTGATATGTATTATAATCAACTTTAGTTTGTTATCATTTGTAAACCGCTTGTCTGACAGCTGGCAGATTTATTCCAGTTACAGTTCATTTTATTATTTACAAGCATACAAAAGCATTTTGATCTATTGCATTCAGAAAAAAAGTTATTCGTAATGGAATTCAAGCGTGATAGTGTGATTGCTTTAACTTTGTCTGGAAAACTACAGGTGGCTATAGATAGAGCCATCCAGCATTTAAATATGAATAAATATTTTGTTTTTCGTACCATTGCTCGTTACCGTGATACTGGCAGTGTTGCATCGCGGCCAAAAAGTGGACGAAAAAAACGATAACAACACCAGAAATGATCCGAAAAGTGAAAGGCAGATTTGATCGAAATCCACGCCGCAGTAGTAGAAAAATTTGTCGTGAGCTGAACATATCGCGAGAACGGATGCAATACATATTGAAAAATAAGCTTGGACTAAATCCATTTAAGTTCCAAAAAGTACAAGACCTCACCGATGGACAAAAAAAGTTAGACTGGAAAGAGCCAAGAAGTTACTTCGTTGGACGAAAGTGGCCAGTTACCGAATTTGATTTTCTCCGATGAGAAGCCATTTCAAATTGAGCAGTTTGTGTACAAGCAAAATGATCGAGTTTACTTGACAAAGACGTCAGCTGAAAAATTTACACCTGCGATTGGTCACCAGAACTCTAGCGCCGCCGATGGTAATGGTGTGTGCGGCCGTAAGGGCCCATGGTCGCTCTCTGCTCGTATTCATTTACCGTGGGATCAAAATAAATGCCGAATATTATCGGGAAAATGTCTTAAAGATAGTAACGATGCCCTGGGCAGACAAACATTTCGGCCGCAGACCATGGACATTCCAACAGGACTCAGCACCACCGCACTCAGCACGCGTCGACTAAGAATGGCTTAAAAAGGAAGTTCCTCGCTTCATTTCTGCCGCACAATGGCTACCAAAATCTCCGGATCTCAATCCGTTGGACTTTTGCGCCTGGAGCATCTTGGAGTGTAAGGTTCTCACTAAAAAATACCAAAGTGTCGATCATCTCAAGACGGCGCTTCGCCGGGAAAGGGTCAAAATACCGCAGAGCCACTTTCGTGCATCTGCTTACATAAAAAAAAGGGGGAAAACAATCATAAAACCCTACAAAAATTCTTTAGGGAAAACTAAAATACGTAGAAGCTAAGAATATTTTGAAAAACAAAGAGTGGGAGAATGAAAAGTTCTCTTAAAAGGCAATTATACAAAAATTTAGAATTACTGTTACTATCAGATTAATTGGCTAAGTGGTAATAGTCTGGTTGCCTAGAACATTGACATCTTCTGATCGTATTTTTCTATTGAAGGTATTCGTGTTCATTCCATTATCCTATTTTTTAATGTTTTGGAAGTGTACTTGGTGCAGTCACAGTAGACACAGACCATCGATGACATTACTGCCTTTATTATTAACTATTTACAGATACCATCAATCTTTAATAACCAATTATAAATGTGGTGTTATATAATACAGACCAACCTTTATGTCGATGGGTTTTCGATATCCGAAATTTTTATCTTAAAATAAAAAAAATTTTACAGTTATGGTATAATAATAATGGAGGAATTGCTTAAATGTATTACAAACTTTTCACAAATTCTTTGAAGCCCAGACTCGATAGAAGTATCAAAGCACCACCGGGTTTTAGCTAGTTATATTTGAAAGGGATTTCTAACGCGGAATATTAAAAGGGTTCTTGAATACCAAAAATACTTTCTGCTTTAGATACAAAATTTAAGTGTAAGGGAATGACATTTCAATGTGTTACAAAAATTTCAGCTGAAATGTAAAAATACTACCCTTTTCTAAAGTAGTCTCTCTGATGAAAGCCTTGGGGCATAATAAATATTATTTGTTTTTTACTTTTATTTTCAACTGTTTTTTATGATGTTTAAGCTCATAAAAATTATTATTTTCCATAATGAATTTTAATTAACCATAAAACTACAGCGGAAGTATTGGCCAATTAAAATAAATTCAAATCAAATATACGCTCGTTTTCTGCAGTTTTTTTTTGTTTTTTTGTTTTTTTATTATGCTTTTAATTTGTGTTATTTTTGTTATTATCATTCATATTTATTCCTCCTAGACGTTGAATGCGTTTATAAAGCATATAAATAAACAACAAATACAAAAAAAAAACTAGGAAAAATAAGCACAAACAACGACAATGAGTAAGGAATCCACCTTTTATTATGACACTCATAAATCATAAACAGTTTAACACCGAGTGGCTCTTCTGTTTTTCATTTTATAATGCCACGGAATGACTGACGACAACTGGTGGTATGAAATGGAAATAAAAATAAAAAGAAAAATTATCGTTTTGCATAAACGAATAAAGAAATGAATGTGACGGCGGCACTCCCTCTCCATATACAGTATTTAGCAGTTATAGTTGCACGATGTTGTATCATAATGTTGGAACAATCATAAATAACACTTTCACTAAACAGCCATTGATGCAAACACCCTCACCATCCATCCAGCCATCCAGCCATCCATCCCCACTATTTACTGCACAATATCCGAGTATTCTTATTTATTCTTCTTGGCGAAATGATGAACCGAAAATTAAAAGAAAGAATAGAAACTAAAAAAAATAAATAAAAAAGTGTTGGGCGGGGGGAGGGGGGTAAATTAAAAATAAAAACTAATAAACTAATTGCTGTCAAATGAAGAATGTTTCGTTTTAGTTGAAATGACAATGTGCTGCAGAGCAAAAGTTGCATGTTTCTTTAGAAAAAAAAGGGGTGCTTGTCTGCTACTCACTTAGACGTTCTGTGCAAGACCATAAACTTCAATTTCATATTTTCTCGCGTTTTTTTTTTGTAATTTCTTTTTTATTTGATAGATGCGTCTTCTACGTCAACGTAAAGTAAAGTTTCGACGTTTGATGGTTTTAATGATGAAGTTGCGTAATAAACTGAAACAATATTTCGTATTATTTTACCATACTTTGCTAATTAAACAGATGAGTCCTGCAACAAACTTGATTGGCTGCTTGCAATAGCAATAATGAGAAATAAATGTGAGTTTATTACTTGAATTCTATTATTTTTTTTGTTTCCTTTTTAATAAAATTGTAAAGAATTTGCAAGTACAGGTATTCCTCGTATAACGCGGTGGTTAAGTTCCAGAAAAATGTAATGCGCGTTATAAAAGACTTAGCTTTCATATAAATTTAAGGGTTACATTCCAAATAACTTTTTTCAAAATAAAAGCGATACTAAATTAAAGACGGATATACGTTTACAACTCAAAACCAATATTCAAACTTTGTTTAAAAAAATTAAAAAACACTAGTCTGTGTCATTTACTTCGAACATCATATTACGTCAAAATAGTAAGCATTAGGGAAGCCAATCGGGAAATCCCGAATCTCGAAATACCGTTAATTTCGGGATTAAAAATTTATCCCCGGATTTTCGGGATTGTGAATTCATACGTATTTTGACCCTGCAAAAGGTCCTAAAAAAAATTTCTATATCACTCGACTTCGATGATAGCATCTCAGATGAGGAAAACCCTACTTTTATTGATAAAAAGTTATTTGATGCCATCGAAGAATCCAATAGCCATATAAAACGGATTAATAGGGGAACTGATTTAAATAGTCATCGGGATCGGGATTACAAGATCCCGAATCCCGGGATTTTTTAAAATTAATCCCGTTTGGCATCCCTTGTAAGCATAGTCATCATATTCATCAGAAGAAATTTCAGCGCAACAGTTTTCGTCTTGTGACATATTGTTGAACATTCTTCCAGTGATTATGCGATTGTGAAATCGTTTATCAGCCTTTGTTTGCTTTTTTTTTCTAACTGTTTTTCGATTTCATAATAAGGCGCGTTATACAAGTCGAAATTTCGCCAATGAAACTGTTTTTTTTAATCGCATTATATCGAAAACGCATTGTAGAAGTACCGCGTTATACGAGGGATACCTGTACAACCAATACAATATAAATTTTATTTAAGAAAACTAATTAGTTTTATTATAAGCCGTAATAAGTACTAGAGGGAGTTTACAGCAGACTTTTATTACCTCAAAGTGAAATGAATTTAGCATGACAATATTCATTTGAAGAGTTGCCAATACGTGCTAATGAACTCATTATAAAAATTAATAGTATTACAACAAAGGTAATAAGATATAGGAACAACAGAACTGTCTTTTACCATATACGTACGTAACTGGCCATTACAACCATTCAGTCAGGATTACGACCTAGCTTCTCACACCACTTATGTTGTGTGCGTTAATTTTATACATGAGTGATGGGATCTACAGTTTAAAGTCGACTCCGAACCACAGATTTTTGAGAAACTTTTTCATGGCAATTTTTACTCTCAGAGTCTTTGCCAGAAATCTGCTGAGAGGAAGTCGCCGAAGAAATATTTTTTCGTTTTGATGTCTGACCTGGGTCTTTTACCATATAAAGTTTGTTTTAATAACAACCATCCTTCCTATGACCAAAAAGCAATGTTTCAATCGAATTTTTCAACAACAAACCACTTGATAGATTTGAATTCAGCCGATATTTGTAATACAGCCAAACTCGTTTATAACGAACTCGGTAATAACGAATTCTTAGTTATTACGTACATACTTTCAAGTCCCAACATTTTAGTAACAATTTTCATACAAAAAACTCCGTTTATTACGTATTCGTTTATAACGAATTCGCGGTTGAAAGGAACTACTTTAAATGGTCCCAGTAATTAAATTTCATACTAAAAACTTTGAAGTGTGGCAATAGTCTTTACTTTTATTTAATATGGCAGCATTAAATTATAACTCAGCATCCTTAATCAGCTGATAGGTAAAACGAATTAAAACCGTTTTGTTTTTTTTTTGGTTTTTAATAAAAAAAAAAATCTTTTTGTTTTTAATAAATGAAAAAAATTCTTTGGATTTAATATTTTCTTCTATGATCTCACTATTTTTTCTGGTCCTACGGAGTTCGTTACAACCGGGTTAGACTGTAGTTTAATTGCTACGAAATTAATGGTCCCATATCGTAACATAAAAATATGCCCTACTCTTTGAATAGTTTGGGCTATTTATTGTAAAACGCTAGCTTAGGACACATTAATTCATAGTCCTGGACATCGTTAGACTAGACTTTGCAACAAATTGAATCAGTGCCAAAAGAATTTGTTGGATTCAAAAACTTATTTCTTAGGGACACTGTTCTGAAGTGCACCATACATAAATAATTGTTTATTACAACCTTTCAGCCAAGATTACGACATATCTTCTCACACCACTCATGTTGTGTATTTTAATTTTATACATAAGTGGCGGCACTTACTATTTAAAGTCGACTCCAAATAACAGATTTTTAAGAAACATTTCTAAGGCAATTTTATTTGCTCTTAGATTTTTGGCAGAAATCTGCACGCCTAAGAAAATTTTTTTATTTTTAACCTGGGATTTATACTGTGGTCCTCACATCTAATAACCCAACACTAGCAACTAGACTACGGCGATTGCCATGGACCATAAGAATTATAAATAATTGAGTTAAAAAGTGATGCTTACACTTCAGTTGAAGGATTCATACCGCTTGAAAGTAATGAATTAACACATTCGCTGCCAAGACGAGTATACTCGTCTTTGACAGGGCATTCCGCACTGCCAAGACGGGTATGATCGTCCTTAACAGGGTATTCCGCACTGCCAAGGCGAGTATACTCGTCTTTGCGAGGGTATTCCGCACTGCCAAGACGAGTATACTCGTCCTACTTTAAATACATTATAACATGCAGGCTTTTGGAATTAGCAAATTTTTTTTCCTAGGATTTTTTTTGATAGGATTTGTAACAAAGTAAATGTAATAACAGGGTTTTGGTAAACAATAACACTCAAAATATAAATGGCAATGGGAATGACTTCATATAATTTGGACTTGGCAGCGAATGTTTTAACTACGATTGTTTAATTTGTTTTCAAAGTGGCCGCCCTTGTTACTGCATTCTAATAACGTGTAGCAATATGAACCGATCTTTTGTACTGCTTTTGTTTCTGCTTTGGCCTTTCTACTGATGCCCTGAGGCAGCTTATAGCCTAAATCTAATAAATCCCTTTCGACAGTAACACAATACTGAAGCAGCCCTGTTCTTAAAAGTTATCTACAAGGAGGTGTTCTGGTTCAGTTTATCATGGGGCTTAATATTATCCAAAGAGCTGAAACAATAGTTAAAATGTGCCCATATATATACAATCACTTAATGTACAGTGTAACAAAACCTAAGTATTCGCTCTGTCCTGATAATCTCCACCATTTAGGATAACAAACTACGTAGTATTCGATAAAATTTTTTGTTTTCTTAACAATTAGGCGAGTTCTAGATAAATTTTGCTGCTGTAGAAATCTTTATATTAGACAGATCGGTCAACGATGTCAGTCTCCTATCGAGGATGTAATTCGTTCTAATTCCGATTTTTTCAGCATGCCTGCCAAAGGACTAGCGTTTCGTTCAGTAGAATATGGCAATATTGCACGTACCTTCCTTCTGCTAACGAGATTGAATCTCACCGTAAAGAGAGTGAACATTAACCAAATTAATCGAAGCAAATTACCTAAGTGCTGTAACGTGATCGCGGACAGTTCAGCAGCAATTTCCAAACGATATTTCTGCGTCTCGGAACGTATACAAGAAATCCTCGGCTATCTGAGCAAATCAAGACATTTTCAGGGAAAATTGTGCCACTCAACAAGCATTGCGCCGGTTTTAATTTATTTAATTTTTACACTAAAAGAAAAGCTCCCGAATACAATTAGAATGCAAATAAAATTTATGACTTAAGTTAACAAGGTTATGAAATAATTTTACAAAAAAACAAAAAAAACAAAAATTATGCAAACTTTTCTACGGAATAATTTAAAATAATTGCTTTAAATAAATATTGTAAATGGCAATAAATTGTGACCTACTCATTGGGTTTATTACTCAACGCACACAATCAGACTGGGAAACATTTTTCTATTCTCTTATCAAATAATGTATGAAATGTATAGAATGTGGCCAAATGAAAACAGAAAACACACAAATACATGCACATCCATTCGTATATCCATATTGTATGGACTATGAAATGAATACACACACACACGTTGTATACGTCGTATGTATGTATGTGTAAATTTCCGTTTCATATAATCATACAAACTCATGTAAACGTATATGTAGAGGAGAGGAGATTTGGCTGTGTATGTGCGTTCAGATTATGTGACGTTAGTAAATGATGACATTGTTGAAGAATTGCCCCTTGAAATGTCAACTGCCTGCAGGTTAGGTTTTAGTACGAATAATTGTACGAATATATTTCTATGAGATATTATACTCAACAAACTGTCATCAACATCATTATCATTATCATCGTCGTCATCAGCATTATATGCTTTGTAGTAATCATCGTCATCATAATCATCATCATGTTTGTTATCATTATTGTTTTAGTTGTTGTTGTTGTTGTTGCCATCAGAATTGCCATCATCATTATGATCATCTTCTGCAATAACTACAAAATCATTGTGGCCAAAGTCATTGTTGTTAACATTCTAGTCCACGTTCCCGTTCAACAGCAACCTCAGCTTCAGAGTCATAGTCATCAACAACAGTTGGAAAAAAAATATGGAAAAAATAAATCTTTTTTCATCTGCTTACAAAAAATAGAGGGGAAAACAATCATAATACCCTACAAAACTGCTTTAGGGAAAGCTAAAATTCGTAGAAGCATCCACTCGCTAAGAATATATTGAAAAACAAAGAGTGGGAAAAAGTGAAAAGTTCTCTTAAAAGGCAATGACACAAAAATTTCCTTTTACTGTTACTATCCGATTAATAGTCTAAGTGGTAATAAATACTACCGGCATGGAGACCAAATAATTGAAGTCATGAACATCATGAAAGAAATTGACTTTCCAGGAAATTAGACCGCTGATCCATGAGAGTCACCTTTGCCATCAATAATCTTTCGCTGATTCCACCTCTGATAGCTCTGATATAATATCACGATTTATTTTAAATAAATGTGTGGCATCTGGTGGCCTAGAACATTGACATCTTCTGATCGTATATTTCTATTGAAGGTATTCGAACTTAGTCTTGGTTTGGATGATAAATTTTTTCTAAAAAAAATAATCCTCGATTAACACGGTATTACCCTCAACTTATATTGGAATGTTGGTCTTCAAATGCTCAATTGTCTCTGTTTGGCGGCACCCAATTGAAAATGCAACATCGGTGTCAAATCGCAGATTATTAGAGCACACATTTCGACTACTGAAATAGCCATTAAACATTTGATGCAATAGATTGATTGTAGCATGGGATGTGTGGCATCGTTTACATCAATATCATGAAGAACGGGTACAAAAAATCAGTTATCATGCGTTAGATGTCTCCATTGACTGCTATTATCATGTCATCAGGGGCCAATGATGCCGTCGCTTCACAAGTCGCACCAAACATTCACCCGTAATAGGTGCATTGGCTTCTCTAAGACCACATATAGGCTTTCTTAGGCCAAAATACGGCAATTTTGCTAATTAAGATAAAAATTAATTTTTGCAAAATTAACACCATCATTGGCCAAATGGAGCTCAAATGTTGCTCAAGCGTAAACCAATGCAAGACGTTCAGTGGAGGTAATATACTGAGTTGTGTAACAAAATAGAATGGCATACATATGTCAGATTCAAAATAACTAATGTTTCAAATTTAAATCCACAAAAATTTAAATCTTACAAAAAAAATCTTAAAATTAATATTTAGTTTAGTTTTCAAAATTTCTTCTAATTGTCTCTTATTTGACGGATGTTTCCTCTTAACTTCCCGATCTAATAGCTCCCATAGATTTTCTATGGGGTTTAGATCGGGAGACTGTGATGGCCAATCCAAAACATTGACATCATTGACGCTTAAAAAGTTTCGAGCTAAGCGACTTGAGTGCTTTGGATCTTAATCCTGTAGGAATATGCTACCAGGAGGCATTTTTTCCCGCAGATGAGGAAGCATGTGTTCTCCAAGGATTTCACAGTACTTCTTGGCGTCCATTTTTCCTTCGATTTGAGTTAAGGGACCTACTCCATAACGGGAAAACGCACCTGTAAATACGTGACGTAAAATCAATAATTTTTTTTAAACATATCGTTCCTTACCCCACACCATTATTGATCCACCGCCATGTTTTACGGTTGGAAGTTGATATCTTTTAGAATATATCTGTCCAGGCGGTCTTCGAACAAAATTTATCCCATCGGAGCCAAACAAATTAAATTTGCTTTCATCGCTCAACAAGACTTTAGCCTATTGTTCATTTGAGCATTTTTTGTGCTCGCTACTGTATGTGCTAGCTCATTAGACGTAAAGCTAGGATTCGAGTCCCAGGCCAGACATCAAAATAAAATACAAAAAATATTACTTCGGCGATTTCTTCCCAGCAGATTTCTGCCAAAAACCAATAATCCTGACTGAAGGGCTGTAATGACCAATTATGTATATAAGAGCCTGAATATAGCATACATTACATAATTGGTTATTACAGCCCTTTAGTCCGGATTATTAACCTAATTTCTCACACTACTTATGTTGTGTGTGTTAGTTTTATATATAAGTGGCGGGAACCTACAGTTTAAAATCGACTCCGAACGATAGATAATAACCAATTATGTATGTATGAGCCTGAATATAGCATACATAACATAATTGGTTATTAAATCCTTCAGTCAGGATTACTACCTAGCTTCTCACACCACTTATGTTGTGTGTATTAATTTGTACACATGAGCGACGGCACTTACAGTTTAAAGTCGCTTTTGCCAGAAATCTGCTGTGAGGAAGCCGCTGAAGGAATATTTTTCCATATTTTCGTTTTGATTTCTGACCAAAGGTTTGAACTCGAGCCTTCAGTCTAATAAGGTAACACACTACCAACTAGGCTACGACGACTTCTGAATATAGCGTGCATTGAAAAAGGAGATATCTAACAATGAAATTCTAACTTAAAATACAAACGTACATACATAAACACATACGACAGTACAGGCATGTAAGTATGTATACAAACTAATAAACAGCGCCCAAAAAAAAAAAAAATTACATTTCATAACCCTCTCTCTAACACATAACGTTGAGCAGCAACAACAAGGTATGTATGGTTTTAGATCCTCTTATACTTCAAAATTTCACCATTAATAGCAACAATAGCAACAACAACATAGTAAAAGATTGCCTTTATATAAGTTTATGTATGCCTGTGTGCAGCAAAACATATTTATCCCTGCACTCGTTTTACCCTTTATTACTCTGGTACTGGTGCTGAGTTGAAATAGAAAAAAACAAAATCAAGCGGTTGCTGATGTTGCGGCTTAAGTTTTGTAGTAGAGTTGCGGTTTTCTACTGCAAATGACTGTTGACGCTAATGTTACTACCACTGCTAGGATTTTAGTTTAAAATCTTTGAATCTATTTTTAATTTTTCCTCTTTTTTTCCCCAAATGTCAGCCGTTAAATGCCGTCAATGTATTCTCGGCACAATGGAACGCTTAAAACGAAAGTTTCATTGGCACGACCAGGGAGTTTTTTGAATATTATGCCCACTTTAGTTTTTGTGCGGCTTATTGTAGACGTTGCTGCTCTTGTTGCAACATCATCATCTTGTCCTTTATCATCATTACAGCCTCGCTGTAATCTTTCTCTGTCACATTCACATATTTTGTCGCCGGTTATATTTCAATAGTGAAATTTGTTTCTTAAATTTATAGAGTTTATCGTGGGTAACAATAACCTACAAAAAGGGATGGGCATATTAAGTTGTGTATTAAGTTTGTTGCGCCTTTAAAAGGAACTTATATATTGAATTTGATTAGCTTGTTTATTTCGTGGTTTGAAATGTATAGAACTGAAATTCGTACTTCTGTCAAACTAAATTGTGAAACCAAATTTTTTCTTTTCAGTTGAAAGTCTGACATTGACGCTAACATACAACGCATAAAAATTATCGAAACCAACTACAAAAATAGTGATTCTGCCACAGCCACGTATCGTGCTTTAAGAGGAGATTATGGTTTACATTACCAATTGGCAAAATTGTGAAGAAATTTGCAGAGACTGGAGCGGTGGAGACCTGTGCATCATCGTTTCGCTCGTTCCGCTGAAAATATCGCTATACATACATACATAATTGGCAATTACAACCCTTCAGTCAGGATTACGACCTAGCTTCTCACACCACTTATGTTGTGTGCATTAATTTTATACAAGAGTGGCGGGACCTACAGTTTAAAGTCGACTCCGACAGATTTTTGAGAAGCTTTTCATGGCAATTTTTACTCTTAGAGCCTTTGCCAGAAATCTGCTGAGAGGAAGTCGCCGAAGAAATATTTTTCGTTTTGATGTCTGACCTGGGATACGAACCCGGGCCTTTCGTCTTATAAGCCAACACACTACCCACCAGACTACGTAAAGTCCAGCTTACGCAACAACTAAAGCCAACTGGCCAATCACAACCTCGTAGATACTTGCTATGACATGGGTGCTTGAACAGCAGGCGGTGGATGGCACATTTTACACTCGGTGGGTATGCTAATAAACAAAATTGTCGTATTTGGGCTTCTGAGAATTATCAAGTAATTAAAGAGGGGCCATGACATCCAGAAAAAGTCCCTGTTTGGTGCGCTTTTGGGTCCGAAAATGTGATTGAACCTTACGTCTTCGAAAACTACGATTCGCAGCATTATGGTCATATGATAACAGACCTTTTTTTGCCTGTTATTGGAGAATACGTCTTGGAGAATATGAGTCATGTCAGAAAACACCAGAACTTTGGTCTTTGGTTGCTCGTAAGGATAGGAATACACTTCCCTTTGGTATCTTAACCTAGTCGAATGTCCCGTAAAATGTAGAAATATCAATCTGGAGACCAAAGCTATTTTGTTTTTGTAAAACTTGCTTTAAAAAACTCTGCTTAATAGGGGATTGTTTACAAAAAATTATATACACTGCGGACAACGTAGCCAAAAAGTGCCAAATTGATTAGACTGTTTTTGCTCGTAACATTCATACCACCAAACCCTTACTTTCTTTCCGACTTTAAGATAAATTATGTCTGGTCATAGTCATATACGTCTCATATTCCATCTTGACTGCCTGCCTGTATGTATGTAACACAATCCTGTCGCATTCTTATTTTTTTTTTTTTGGCTCCCTAATGATATCATTTTTCTCCAACTTGCATTCCTTTTTTCCTTGCCACCTACCACCACACTTAACTCTCACTCTGGCTTTCGCTTTCATATCATTTCAATTTTAGCCTTTTGTACTCACATACAGATTCTGAGTGAATTTTCATTCCATTCTTTAGCATTCTTGTGCTGACTGTAAATTTGCCTGCATATTTTTTACTTTGATTAATGTGCTGGCAAATATGGCCAGATAAAACAAAAAACAACAAAAAAAAAAAAACTGAAGAAAAAATGGGGAAAATAGAAAAAACTAGATGGGAAATATGAAGAAAAAAATACGTTTTTTTTTTGTTTGTTTGTAGAAATAAAGGAAAATTATGCTAAAATAAGCATAAGGCAGGCACTAAAGCCTAACAATGAGTTTTGTTATCATCACTAGACAGATTCAAGGTGTACAAATAGACCCATACACGCACACTTCTTTCATTTGCATACACACTTCCACTTACATCTATACTAAGGATAAATGCTTCTTTTACTTTAGTTTATGTCTGTATATGTATTTGTATGTATAAGCATGTATTTGTATGATTGTATTGCACGGTAATGAAATGTAATTGAAAATACTTGAACTATAAAGCAAGTGACTGCATGCCTGCAAATGATGTTATAACCTTGGAAATAATAGTTGAAGATTCAAATTCTTTTGTAAAAACTTAAAAAAAAAATTATTGTTTTAAATTATAGTTTCTAAATTTAGTTTTCGCTTCACTTAAATTTAATGAGCTTGAGTACTAAGAATACTAATTTGTTTACTTTAGATTTCTTCTATAAAAACAGCTCGAACAAAAGCTTTAAATATTGTTTATAAAGCTAGGCTGAGGTAGCCTTGTCAAAAGCAGTTCGATATGAAACACATACTGTTTAGGAGTATAGCCTTAACAATCGGCTCCTTAATTAGGCGCTTTTAATATTTAAATTTAAAATAAAGTCGCCATAGTCTAGTAGGTAGTGTGTTAGGTTATTAGACGTAAGGCCCGAGTTCAAATCAAAAATATGAAAAAATATTTCTTCGGTGATTTGCTCTCAGTAAGAGTAAATAAACCTGCCATGAAAAAGTTTCTCAAAAATCTGTCATTGGCAGCCGACATTAAACTGTAGGTCCTGCCACTCACGTTTAAAATTAACGCACACCACATAACCGGTGTGAAAAGCTAATTGTAATCCTGATTGAAGGGTTGCAATGACCAATTATGTTTGAATATAATTAAAAGAAAGTATGTTTATATTTGTTTGGACAATTACAATCGTTCAAAACGATCAATTATCTGCCATGGCTTCTAGAGGTCGAAAACAACAAAATTTTAAAATTTTCCATAATTCTGGCATAAAAATCAGAGTGAATATGGTTGGTGGTATGGCTTATTTTATTCTAGAGTTAGAGAGTATCAGAAATTTTAAATTTTTTAGGCGTATAAATCAGAATTTTGGCTTTTAGGACGGCTGTAGCCTCTCGAGGTAGATAGTATCAGAAATTTCAAATTTTTATGAATTTTCCGTATAAATCAGAGTAAATTTTGATGGTGGGATGTCATGGTGGTTGTCTTGCTATGACCGCTGTGACTTCTAGAGGTAGAGAGTATCAGGCATTTGGTCAATGGCAATCAAGTTTTTAGAAAAATTGTTTTTGTAGTTTTTTCGCATACACTTGCAAAAACTCTAACTGACTTAAAATATAAGATTGGCCATTGACAGCTGCCTCAAAATCGCTCAGGCACAATGATTTTCATTTCATATTCTCCTATTAAACACATTTGTAATGGCTTGTAATAATAGATTAGGAAAGTGGATTGACTTCTTTTACTTCAGTAGCATATCATTGGATCTAAGGTTCATTCCAGAGGGTTTCAATCATGAAGCTTCTTTGAGTATACAAACCTTTTTAGTGATTTTCAGCCATTCCTTTAACTCTTCTATCTTCTAGAAACTAGCATAACAGTCTTGTTTTAAAAATTATAGAATTTTATTTTATTTTTCAGCAACTGGTATACCAAAGCAAGAGCATTAATGATATTCTAACCAGATGCATTCTCAACGTATACTTCAATATTTGGAGGACGTTTCCCGCTACTCATTAACGAAATGTTTACGCCCAAAATTCAACCTGAAATCTTAGTCATCTCCCATATGTTCAACCCCCACAGTCAAATATTTCTTGCACTTGAATGGACTACTAAATAAACAGCGATTGTACATTTTTGGATTTGATTTCCAAAGTCTCATGAAAAGTTTCTCCAATCTGTCATTCGGATTCGATATGAAAATATAGTGGCATACTCATGGAAAAAATAAACTTACAAAACATGAACACAAATACTTATCCATTAATACCAGAGATTTTCAATGAATCGTTTTTCCGCTACTCATAAGCAGTCATGCAATTTTGAGTATGAGTGAATCAACAGAATTGAAATTCAACTACTCTGATTCATTCGTTCTCGCTACAACATTGATTTATAAGTATAAGTAGCAATGTGTACGAGTACAACGTCGACATCAAACACACAACATTCGAAATAAGTTTGATTTATACGACTACTCATTCTAATTCATAAATTTAGAAAAATACTTATAAGACTTATAAGTCATTCGAGTAGGGCCGAATCATTCATCAAAATTTACAGCCTTTGTTGTTGTTGAATATAGAAACAAAGAAGAAAGGAAAGACAAAGACAACAAGCAAAGCATACACACAATCTTCTTGTGAGTATTGTAGTATTCGTACGCGAATCATATTTATTTGGTGCTTCGTGGAAATGTTAAGTAGAAACAAGTCGAAGTCAATAACATCATGCGTATTGTTAAGTATGAATACAGCGAGTACTTCCAACTTTAAGTATGAGTAGTATGAGCATGATATCAAAATAGGTTGAATACTTATAAGTATCTGAAATTATAAGTATGACTCGAACCTACTCATCGTTTGGAATACTTATTGCTGATCTCTGATACAAACATACAGAGATAAATTTGTTATAGCTACCTTTTTGGTTGGCATTACAGCCTAGCCTCTCTAACCACTTATGTTTTGTGTCTTAATTTTATACATGAGTGGCTGGGGCATACAATTTAAGGTCCGTTCTGAAACTTTTTCAAGACTATTTTATTTACTCTCAGAGTTTTCGCCCGAAATCTGTTGAGAGGATGTCGTCAAAAGAAATGTGTTTTCATCATTTGTTTAATTGGACTTGCCTGAGCTGTGGTTTTAACTAAGGCCCCATGTCTAATAATTCAACCCACTACCTAATAGACTACGGCGACTACTACGCAGCAGATACTAAAATTGGAGTTCATTCTTTTATTACCTACGGCACAGTCGCGGACAATGTTTTCAGGAAACAAACTTCAAAATTAAACTTGCAGTCAGTCACTTATCAGATCCAATTAAATATTAAATTCACTTCTTTTTTATGGATTTTCCAAAACAAAACATTTAAAAACACTCCCTTCAATTGTAGTTATATTTTCATTTAATTATTTATTATTTATTTCAATTACGAAAATAATAATGAATTCCTTCTTCTTCTTACTACAGAGTCAGTCAATTAAATCTTTCCAAATTGTGGACAATTAGAGAATAAAATGGGAAAACCATAGCCTGTACATATATGGACGAGCATGGAATAAAGAACGTAATTACAGTACAGGGTAACAACAAATTCATTTATTACTTACCCATTGACTTAAAACTGTTTTAATTAATATTTTAAAATACTGCATTACCAAAGAAAAGAGAAACTATAAGAGAAGAGATGAGAGGAGAATAAATCGAAAGAATTGAATCACTGAACAAATAATCGACATACTGGCAATACTAAATAAAACATAAAGAAAGAGAAAGAAAATTGAAACTGGGTTACAATTATAAATAAAATAATGAAAGAAAATACAAAAAAAAAAGAAAAGAAACATTGAAGAGGAGAAAAATAAATTGTAAATTATTTGCAGTGCAAATACTTTGAAAGAAATACTTGAAAAGAAGGCATGCAAGTGTGTAGTTGCGGTTAGGCAGGGATAAATTCTTTGCTTTACTTTATTACTTCAGTCACTATTTGTTTCCATTTGGCGCTGGATAGACAGACCGAAGCGGCAGTCGTGTGGCAATCAACGTACATACATACAACGTACATACATACGTTATAATATATGGGATATATACCACATATACATACATACATACATATGTATGTATTCCTATGTAACTGTTGTTTTTTGTTCATATAAGGTGAGAATGCCACTAAATATATTTCCTAACATCCGTTTGACCAACCATCCGTATTGTGTCTGACTACAGGACACTACATCCGTTTCTACTACCTTCCTGTAAAATGATTTCCTTTTATTTTTCAAAATAAATGTTTACACACATACCTACATACCTACATATGCATGCATTGCCCTCCTGTATGCAACGTTGGGTTTCTCTAGTTGGTAGTATGTTTGCGGAGTTGTTGCTGTTGTTATAATACAATTTCTATTTCTATTATGGCTTCTCCTGCAATTATTTTACCTGAGCTTTCTATGATGGCCAAGTAAATGTTTCATTACTTTATAGCACCAGCCAAGCTAAAATACATGCATTTTTAATGAGTTTTTTTTTTCATTCTTCTTTTGCAGTTTTAACACCATTTCCAGTTTTAATTGCATTTAGAAGAGGCAGTGAAGAAGTTTTTAGAATTAGGGAAGCTAATGCCATCTTATTTGTGTCTTAATACAGAACATAGTTTTCAAATTAGATTCATTTGTCTTGTATATATTTAAAGAAGCCTTCAAAGCTTTGTACCAATGCCTTCAAGGACTTTGCAATAAAAGAAGTACCCCAGTGATTGCGGATCCAGTAAGTGACTTAAATGTCGGAATATAGACGCCACAAACGCTGACACTTTCCACTCTACTCTTAAAACCTGGGGTTTCGCCGTGGTCTAGTAGGTAGTGTGCCGGCCTATTAGACGTAAAGCCAGGGTTCGAGTCCCAGGCCAGACATCAAAATAAAAAGAATACAAAAAAGTATTTTTTCGGCGATTTCTTCTCTTTCTCTTCTTGTTTCTCAAAAATCTGTCGTTCGGAGTGGACTTTAAACTGTAGGTCCCGTCACTTCTGTATGAAATTAACACACACACATAAGTAGTGTGAGAAACTGCAAGCTTCTTGGGGACGATTGCTGTATACTGTCTAATGGTGAAAGTATAGCACTGGCCATTTTATAGTCACCAGCAGCAAGTCGTTTCCTTACCGTTCACATCTTCTCTCTCTCCGCCTTTCCTAAAACCTGCACAATGCACTGCATGAGTAGGGGTCATCCCCTGAGTGCTGGTTTATAAAAAAAAAGAAAAAAATCTTAAAACCGGTTGTGTCAGTAATAATCACTTCATATTCCGATCTGTTTTCATCAAATCGAGCATCGGATTGTTGTTTTTATACCGAAAACTAAAGAAAGTCAGGAAATTCCCATGTTAAGTTTGCTTTGATATATCTACCCATAAATACTATATCCGGGTTGGGCTTGACTTCTAGGGACTGGCTTCCCAATGGCGCTTGTAGAGGCCTACAAAAAAATGTTACCGATTCGTCCTAGGTTTAGCTTTAGTTTAGAGGACATGTACTTGTCAAATGAGATAAGCACAATGTCAGGAAGTCAAGTTGATCCATTGTACAAAATATCCCTGAGATGAGAGGATAAGGGGAGGGGATGGGAAAGAATAGAAGTTGCAGGAAAGTGAGAAAAAAGAGTAGGCCTTAAGTCATGTACTAAGAGGTACGTTACACAATTGTAATGAGAAATTTCATGAAGAGGACATTCAGTTTAAAATAAGGAACCTTACTCGACAGTTTCAAGGTTCTTTTACAATTTTTAAATTAACGATTTGTAATATTTAAAGTACCATCTGGACCGTTCCCGTAGAAAAGGCACTATTGATGGTTTAACGTTAAGGCTAAAGGGAATATCTCATCCTGAATTGATATGAAGAATACGAATAGCCGTAATTTGTTAGGAATCGGTTTTCAAAAGACTCTGGATGGAATACGTAATTATCGGTTTTCAAGCACTGGATGAGCTATTACGGCAACGATGAACTGTTGTAAGTCACGCTCGATAACAAAAAAGCGTTCAGCACGCTTGACCTTTAACCTAAGGTACCTAAGGTTGCTATATGATACAATACCACGAATGTCAGTTACGTAGAATGTAATGACGATGATTCAAAAAGTGGTTTCAGTTGATAAGAATCCAATATAACTGAGATCTATTGAAGGTCACAAAAATAAAGGCTGAGAGTTTCTATCAACATCATATTCTGCATAATGGTTGACAAATCGGTTTCCAAAAGAATCGGTTGACTAAAGTTGACAGTAGATAAACCTAAACGTTCAGCACGCTGGGATCGAATTACATCTAACCTAAGGTACCTAACGTTGGTATATTATATTGCGAGTGCTATCAAAGCAGTTATTTAAAGCAGTTAAGACGCTGCTGATATCAATTATAAAAGAAGACTTCAGACGTATATTACAGTGGAGATAGTGCTTCAATATGAATTAGCAACCAAGGAAAGGAAATTGTAATCAGGCCTTTGAGACAAAGTATGTCTGCAGCATGCTGTTGTTGTAACAGTTCTGTTTTTGTATTCGAAAGTATCATAAAAAATAGGTTTATGTGTTTGATTGTTCTTCGGTTGATTGCGATTCTGATGGATATGATATGAATAAGAGATGGAATTATGACTTGTGAGTTGAGTATGTTGGTAGTTTAATTACGTGATCGGTAGTTCTAAAAAGTTCGCTACTAGTGATGGATTCAGTGATAGATTCAGCCACAAGTCTGTAGGTCTAAGGGTTGTTGGATTTGCAGGGCAACCAAAGAGGTGGTCATGTGGTCCTTGATTGCATTAAGGGTAATAACTCCTGCCTCTAGCCTGCTGTTCAGGATGTTCGCCTATCCTGATCTTAGATGGGCCGGGATGGTCCTTGTAAGTTTGGGAAGCTGCCTTTCATTATTCGAGTTTGGTGGTGGATGCTGATTTAGAACTCTGTTGTGGGGAAAGCCGGCAGTCACAGAAATGGTTTTAGTCGATAAGAATCCGATATACATACAATCCGATATATCTGGGATCTATTATAATTCACAAAAAAAAAAGACTAAGAGTTTTTATCAACTATTGTTGTAGAAGTGTGTTCTTTTATTATGCGCTTGTACTTGCATTGGAAGAAGGTATTCCTGTATTTGATACAGAACTAAACCTGTTGTACATACTTACAGGTATTTATTCAATTATATTAGATTTTTGAACAAGCGATGATTTTATCAAAGTTAAGCAAAAAAAAAAAAATAAAAGGAAATCAATTCCTTCACAACAAGGATAATTAATTACCAGCATAAATCTTTTCTTTTTTCGGTGGAAATGCTGTACTACCATCATTCGTTTACTTTACGTTGCTGTTATTTTCCCAATGCACACATACGTACAATACATACATACATACATACATCTGAATGCATATTGTAGAGTGACCAACCAATTTAAACTCAATATGTATGCGAGTGTGTGAGTGTACAAGTGCGTGTGAATGTGTGAATAAATTCTCCAATAGTTTAGTAGATTTTTAATTGAAAACGATGTGGAAAATACTTTAGTGCAACACAAGCATAACTTCAGGTTCTTCTCGTTCTCTTTTTCTCTCTTTCGCTGTCTTTCTATCATTACAGTACACGTTCATATGTGTATCGATTAATACATTTCTAGTTTAGATTTGTTAGGGAAAAAGTGAAAGAGAAAAAATAAATTCATTCTCAATGCATTTACAATTGCAACCTGAAGCATTATTTTTCCTTTTTTTTTTTACAAGGATGGTTGAATATTTGGTGTTGGTGTAACGGAACTGGAAACTAACTTATACACGAATACACATACAAACACTTAAAACGTGTGTGTTTTTGTAACTGCTCATACAGGTACAGAAATCAATTGATTAATGGGTGAGTGTAAAAAGCAATTTCGTTTGTTCAATTTATTTGTTAAAACTATTCTAACTGAATTGAAATAAATCAATCCAGCTGCAATCCATCTCTTTCTAATGTTTTTCTCTAAAGGGTCTTGTAATGGATGAATAAGTAACTGGAAGAAGGCAAGTCAGTTCATCTGCAAAAGGAATATACTTCTACCCCTATCCAATATATATTGTATTGTTTATATATTTTGTATGAACTAATTTCCTAAATTTGTTTGCTGTTTATATTTTTCCACTATAGTTGCGATAGAGAAATAGAGAAGAGAATCACTTCAATTAAATTCAAGTACTGATAAGTTTGCAAAAAATCTATAAAAAATCTATTCGAACAGAACAAAAACAAAAAGAAAGAAAAAAAAACTTTTATTGCAGTATATTTCAAATAATTGCTGAGAAAGTTAATTAAATTGTTTAAATATTTTATATTTTCTTTTTGTTTATACTTTCGTATGCTTTTCTTAAATTAAATTTTCGGGTTACGTGTGTAAATGTTTTTAAATTCAATAACAATTTAACTTAAGTTTAAATATTCTTTTGGAAAAATTTAATTTATTTTCATTTTGAAGAAATATAAACTGAATATTTCAATCATAAAGTGTTATCCAGTTTTTGGTTTCATACATACACACTAGGGATGCCAATCGGGAAATCTCGAATCCTGAAATCCCGGAATTTTCGGGATTTACAAAATCCCCAATCCTGGTGTTTTAAAAACTTGTCCCGGGATTTTTTGGGATTTTCGGGATTGTGAATTCATATGTATTTTGACCCTACAAAAGGATCTGAAAAAAATTCTATATCACTTGACTTCGATCATAGCATCTCGTATGAGGAAAACCTTACTACCAGTGACAAAAAATTATTTGATGGCATCGAAGAATGCAAAAGTCCTATAAAACGAATTGAAAAGGTAACTGATTTAGATACTCAACTCTTCCATGAAATAGATTTATTTACATCAGAAGGTGGTAGAGGTGAATATTTAAAAGCTGCATATAGCTATTTTGGAGCTATTTTACCAACATATATTGATTGCGAGAAGTGTTTTTCAACGGCAGCGTATGTTGTCAACGAATTTCGTTGAAGCCTGCCAGATCACATGTTAGATGCGTTAATTGTTTTGCTGGAATCCAAATAATTTTCTTAAAACCAATGAATAATTTTTATTTTCGTCAATTTACGCTTTTTTGTTACATTTTGTCTTCCGAATCCTGGGATTTTTAAAAATCGATCCCGTTTGGTATCCCTAATACACACAAATTGGCCAGGATTCCGGCCTAGCTTTTCACACCACTTCTATTGTGCATACAACAGTATACATACAGTTTAAGATCAATTTTGAACGGCAAATTTTATGAAAAACTTTTCATGGCAATTTTATTTTCACTTAGAATTTTTGTCAGAAATCTGTTGAAAGGAAGAATCGCAAAAGAATATCTTTCATAATTCGTTTTGCTGGAGATATCTGACCTGGGGTTTGAATCCTGGATTTACGTTTAATAAAGCAACACACTACCTACTAGACTACAGCGACTTTATTAGGAAAATTAAATGAAACACGCACAAAAAGCTATGATTTTGAGGGAATTTTTATTTCATTAGAATACTTGGGCCTAAACATTATTTGCGAAATAAAATGTTATTTGGATTGTGTTTTATTGTGAAGTACAATAAGAGAAGATCGGTATCTTATATCAAAATAAGTAGAGGTCTGTAAAAGGGTATTTATAGAATCAGATTACATTATGGCAACATATCCTTGGAACCTTAAAATTTTAGCTGTTCATCAGTGATTACAATATGTTTCCAGGCAAGGAATCTTTCAAGCCGAAGATGTTGCAACAGGACTACATTGAGGAATTATCTATTATCTTATCTATTTCATCAGAAGTCCTATTATTTCTTTTTCAGAAGTTATTTTCATAGCAGATTATCTATAAGAATTAGATCTCTTAATCCAAGAACACTGGAAATTTATTTCACAATTCTTCACCCTAAGAATAAATTGAATAAATTTTCTTTGCCATTCAGCGTCACGCCACCATCCACACTGTACAAGCACACAAACCAGTATTAATGTATCTCGTCTGACGTCTTCAAATCTCTTGGTCTTCTTGTTTGTTTGTTCATGTATCCATTTATTCAAAAATAGGACTCATTGCTATAATTGATACTTTTCGCCTTATGTTGCTTGAACACAACATATATTGTGACAAACATATATAGATTATCATATATCATTACAACCTAGCTTCTCACACCATTTATGTTATATATGTTAATTTTATGCATGAGCGGCAGACCTACAGTATAAAGTCGACTCTTAACGACAGTTTTTTTTAGGAAATACTCAGTGCCAATTTTATTTAATCCCAGAGTTTTTACTGAGAGAATGGCGTAGGAGTAATTTTTTGTTCCCTGTTTTTTAGAGATGTCTACCTTGGATTTAAAACTGTGGCATCACATATATTAAGCCAATATCCTACATACTGGACTGTGACGACTACAATAAAACAATTGTATTATTTTCATGTTCCGTCCAAGATAATTTGTCAAAACAAACGGTTTAGATGACTCAACTCAAAAATTTCGGATGTTAGAAACCCCTATTTAATTTTTTTCTGAACTGAAGCCTTCTTATATTGGCATATGTATATCATGCATTGAAATTACTCCATTTAAATCAATATTAAAAATAAATTTTTATAATTTTTAACATTAAACGTACAAAAACTCCTTTATACTGATTCTTTTTACTTAAGATTTCTGCAATTTAGTATATTCGCGTTAAAGTTTTATTCAATTAAATTCCACTTAAATTTCTGTGTATATTTGCGGGCTTTGAAGAGAGTACTTGTATGTTCGTAAATATAATAGTTAAGCATAAGTCATATAAAATTCATAGAAAAATTAATTGAAAACAATTTGTTATAAATAAGAAAATAATAAACGATTGGCTAATACCGACTGCAAGATATCCTACAGCAATGCTCTTACAATTCATAATGGCTACTTGGTACTAGGTTTGTTTCCATTTGTTTATTTTACATGCTCAAGAATTCTTTTTCATCATCATACGATGAAGCTTTTTATTTTAGAATAATATGGACTGACGAGGAAAAGGATTAATTAGGAATCCTTCAAACCATACTGTTCGACAGCCGAAAATCGAGGAGTACGTCAGACATATAAAAAATAAAAAAAATTACTTGAAGAATTCGTTTGAATCTTCTTGCAGGCTTCTCCTAAATTCTATTAAAGGACTCATGTTTCCCCTATAGAGTAGGGCATTCTACATGAGGTAACTGCGAACACAACTCACGGGTTTTCGAACGTATCGAAGAAAACTTTTGTGTATATTTTTAGTAACAATTTAAAAACATTATTACGTTAACAAACAGAAACAAGCCAGACAATCAGCTGAAGAAAACCACCAAAACAACAAAAAGAACAAAAGTAACTCAATTAACTTGTCCAGTATTTTATAGGAATTATGAAAGGAATGGAGCTGGCGGGTGAAAGGAAGACATGCCCCATGTCCATTTCTCAAAAAGAAACTGAAAACTAACCTTCCAATAATTGCCATATAAACGAGACATTGCACCCATAAAAACCCATTACAACCACCTTAAATAATGTATACTCCGACTCTGAAAGCAACTTTTTAAGACAATAGCACTGCACTGTTGTTCAGTGGAAATACTTTCATATTCTATAACTATGGACACCACATACAACCCAATACTACTGCTGGTACTTCATGTATTTGGTTGTTGGTTTGCTGCTACCATGTAAAAGTGTTCTATTAGTCATTAATTTTGATTACGTTAACTAATTAATTGACTTTGGTGTGTAACAACAACAAGTACTGCCATTGCCACTGCCACTGCCACTTCCACTACCACTACAATTATTGGCAATGCCACTACCATGGCCAATAACATCACAAAACCAAAAGGGGGTTATAGACATGCAATTACAATAGCAACAACTTCAATAGAAAGCGTATCAAAAAACGTAGTCGTTGAGAAAATATAATGTTACCGTTAAGTTATCGAAATGCACAAGTTTGAGGTCTTATTACGTCTGTTTATAGAACTACAGTTGCAGTTGAATAAATAGCACATGAGAATTTGATGCACTCATAAGGAATTTGGCTGTTTGCTAGCCTTTCGCTCTGTCCAAACATTTATACTCTTACACTGGCTTGTTATTGTTATTTGAAAAAGATATCGGCTTGATAACGATTTGAAACATTGCAACATTGGGCGAATATCCAGGATATTCAAATACCAAGTACAGAGATATTTTAAGACAAAGCAAAGCATACGAAACGAACAGAATGAGGGGTTCCTGACAAACATGAGCTATGTAGACCTAGCCTATGATGGAATAATGCCTGAATAGACTTCAGGAAAGTATTTAATATCATTAGGTGATGTATTATAAAAAGTATTGGGCAATACCGCAGGTCACACAGAAGACTTCCTCTGAGAAGGCTTATTGCTTTGGAAGTAAATAAAATTGTCATGAAAAGTGTCTTAAAAATCTGTTGTTCGAATTCGACTTTAAAATGAAAGTCCCGCCACTCAAAGAAACTAACGACGAATGATGTATGTAAGTATGTATTATCAGTCAACCATTTTATGCAAACGCTAGAGAAAAACAAATACCTTTACAGCTCAGTCAGAATTACGTTATATAGTTTCTCACACCACTTATACCATATGTGCTAATGCTATACATGAACGGCGGGACTATAGTTTAAAGTCGACTCTGAACGACAAATTTTTGAGAAACTTTTAATGGAAATTTTATATACTCTCAGAGTTTTTTTCTGAAATCTGCTAAGAGAAAGTCGTCGAAGAAATATTTTTTTTTTATATTTCATTATGATCAGGGGTTTGAAGCGTGGCCTTATGTCTAATGAACTGACTACTAGACTATAATGACTTGAAATATTAGCATGAAAAACTGTAATAAGCGGCACAAAATCAGATGCAGCCTAATGATTTCAGGAACATGGATATACGGAAATGGAGGTGGATTGGCATTGATATCAGAACTAGGGATGCCAAACGGAGTCGATTTTTAAAAATCCCGGGATTCTAACATGTGATCTGAGATGCTTGAACGAATTTTGTTATCAACATACGATGCCGTGGAAAAACACTTCTCGCAAAAAACATTTGTTGATAAAATAGTTCCAAGATAGCTGCATGCAGCTTGTAAATACTCACCTCTAACACCTCCTGATATAATAAATCGTTATCTTTGAACATTCGAGCATCTAAGTCAGTTACTCTATTAACTCGTTTTATAGGGATTTTGCATTCCTCGATGCCATCAAATTATTTTTTATCACTGGGAGTAGGTCAAGTGATATAGAATTTTTTTTCAGGACCTTTTGTAGAGTCAAAATACATATGAATTCATAATCCCGAAAATTCCTAAAAATCCCGGCATAAGTCCGTAAAAATCCCGGGAATCGGGATTTCCCGATTGACATGCATTGAGATACAACCAAAACGATTTTTAATTTTCTTTCCTTTTTTTCACATTATTTTTAAGAATTTAAAGATTTCTTTTCAGTTATCCTCTGCTGTATTGTATTTTGTTGTTATGGTATTGGTGGTGAAGGCAATGAAAATGAAATAGTATTGGCGTGGTGGTTTGCAGTCGCGGTTATAATAACCGACGTATTTTGCTACTTCACAATTATGATTAGAAAGCATGTCCATCCATATATCTGCAAATACATACACCTACACACATATCTACATATGGACTTATGTATACGTAAACAGTGCACAAATACTATTGCATACTAAATATGAAGGAGAGTGTGTGTGTGTATGGAGCGTATGCGTTTATATAGGTGTGGGTAATTGGAAATTATTGGTGTATTGACCTGTAATTTAAAACACGTTCACTTATAATTCAATTTTGATGCAGAACTATAAATGAACTATTAAAATGAATATACTATCATGGTATGGCTAAAAAAAACAAAAACAACTACAAAAATAAAAACAAAAACAAAAACAAGTTCATTAAAGTTGAGTTTTTCCATTATTTTCTATAACCGCAGAAATTTCTTGTTCACTATATGCGAATACCAGGAACGGGTATAAAATAATTCCAAAACCATTTTTTCGTAACCGTAAATGGGGAACCAGCCAACCATTCAAGTATTATCGCATTTCTTAAATATGAAAACATGTCTTAATGAAACCATAATTTTAATTGTTAAATAGTTTTACGTTATTGTATTGAGTTTTGCTGGAACATTTACTTAAGCAATGGTAGTTGGTTAGAATCATGACAGGCGATAATAAGGATATTATTTTTAATACAACCAATAGTAAATACAATAATTATAAGGTTTTATTATGGAAAAAAGTAAAACGAAGTTCACAAAGGCAAAAGCAAAAGGTAGGGAAAAAGGTGACAGGTAAACTAGTTTAAGGGCGCGGTGATGTGCAGACAAGACGGGTTAGTTTTTAAGCCACGCTTGGTATACATATGCAGACAAAGGATAGATACTTTACTACGAAATACAGAATATCCAAGCTACAATGGCCCTAGTTCGACTGTTCGAGTAGACAGCATAGTGTAGCGGTTGCAGAGTGGAGTTTACGAAAAGTTTTCATCATGGTTATCGTATTTATTAAATAAAGAAGTTTCAGTTCCTTTACTAACCTAATTGATTACTATAATCCTTTAGTCATAATTACAACGTAGCTTCATGCACCTCCCATGTTATGTGTGTTACAGTTTAAATTATTTACTCTAAAGTTTTGTGACAAGAATGATAAGAGGAAGTCGCTGAAAGTAACATTTTTTCGAGATACCTCATATCGGGTTTATCCCATGGGCTTATGTTTAATAAGCCAACTCACTACCTTCTAGGATATAGAGATTCAAACCCATTCTAGAAAATAATAAACTCAATCCCTGTCTCCTAAGAAATATTAACATTATCTATGAAAATCATAGAAAAGCCATGTCTTAAGGAAGCAAAAATTAACTCAACATGACATCCTCCAAAATTGTTTCCAGCATCAACCGAGGTTAATCATTCCATCTTCAACACATATCTACAAAATCTTATCTAAGCATTTAGCCTTCCTTAACTAAGTTAACAGGACATTGTATTTCCAATTTTTTCCTGGAATTCATAATAAAGAAATTGTTGCATACACGCTGTTACGTTAGGTTAGGTTAAAGTGATAGCTTTGATTAGATGTACTGATCGAATTACACTAAAGTCATCGAGTCACAAACCGAATATCAATGTCGTAGAGTTGAGGGCACAATAGGGCTGCTCAGGTGTTCCTGTCACGAATATTGTTCACAGTCACTGCAATTTCGACTTCATTATAGAAAAAATTGAGGCCCAATCAAGACCAAAATCCTCAAAGACTTGCTGCTATTCATTCATTACGAATTGCCTGTGTTTTCCATTGCTGGAGGTCGAGGTCTTATATTAAAATTTGTTGCCTATTTTTAGAAGAACAAAACAGAGGTGATACCCTCGAATTTATATTTTCAATGCGATAAACCGGAATGCTAACGTCCCGATAATTTTCTGAACGTAATGTACCAAGTTCCTTTAAATTTTTTGACTAATTTTCGAAATGTTGTAAGCGTACGCCTTACGGTAAGTTCAGTAAGTTCACGCCATAATCTAGTGGGTAGTGTGGTGGCTTATTCAAAATCCAGGTCAACGACTTCGTCTCAGCAGCCTTCTGGCAAAAACTACGAGAGTAAATAAAAAAGAAAAAAAAAAACTGTAGGACACAACACTCATGTATAAAATTAAAACACACAACGTAAATGGTTGTAAACCTGACTGAAAGATTGTATTTATCAATTAGCTACGGTATGATAGTACAAAACTAATAAGTAAAGTGGTTGAGTTAAGAAAAAGACAGTCTACCTTAGGAGTTTCAATAAATTTTTAAAGACAGTCTTCCTTCCATAACATCAGTTATTATTGCATTCAACAAATCAGCCTCTTTTCTCTAAACTTTTTATATGACAATTAATTTATTTCTTCGCATCATCAGTTTACATTTTTTTTTTATTCTTCAAAGTTACAGCCTTTATTTTATTCATTTCCTTTAAATACACCCCAAGTGAGCAATGAACCGTGAATGAAGCCGTTTCGAACAATAGAAAACAAATTTTGATTTTCATATCAATTCTTTCTCTCTCTCTCTCTCTTACTCTGTCTCTCTCTGTTTTTCTCTTTCATTCGTTTGATGGCCGGATAAAACACATCAAAAGTTCAATATGCCTTTGTTTCCTTTGACCCAGAAAACACCATGACATTTAGGGAACAAGCACAGTATGAAACATATTGATTTATGGTCGTATAAATAGCTAAAGTTTTACATGGTTTTCTTAGCCATAAATTTTGTGGTTGTAAAAAAAAAACAAACAAACGAAAAGAAATTTAATTCTAAACATAAGCAAAGTACTCGTCCTGAACCTGTGATGACATCAGTTAGTTATCAAGTGAGAAAATGAAATGAGTGCCTTTGAAAATGTTCAAAGTCGAATATTCAGCCACTACAAAAGGTTTTCACTGATTTATTGAATATTAAATCAAAATCAAATTGAAATGCTTGAGACGCATTTTCCTATTTTCAGCAGCAAAGGAAATGGTTTGTTAACAAGAACAATTAAGCTGAAGCCAGAAAATTACATGAAAATCAAAGAAACTTTAACTACACTTCACTTGAATATCTTTTAATCAATTTCGTTTCGATTTCCATGACTACAAAATTGGCTGCTGGATATCTTTAGTTGGCAATAAGAAATTTTGTATCCACACTTAATAAACTATTGGAATTAAAATCAAGTAGCAGAAGAAGTTGTTGTACAACCACTCAAAGAAAGTTTCCGCTTTAAGTGGAATATTTTATTTACTTTCATTCGATTTTAAATACAATTTTTTTTAACAACAAATAAGCCATTTGCCATTGAGAATATGTTGTCCTTATGGACGCATACTTACTTAGTTTAGTTGGCAGACAGTAAGACAGACCTTTCATGCCATCCATACACTTCATTGCGATTTCAATCATAATCAACAATTTAATTTTGTGTCTTTGCTTTCTTCTTAAATGTTGCGTAAGATTATCAATTTATTTATACGAGGCTTAAAATGCTAAATATATCTCGTTGGTTACAACAACAAAATAAACTTAAGTAATTTCATAGTAAAAAAAATTTCAAAATTTGAAAAGCCTTGATTAAGGCAACTAAGGTCGATCCCATATCTGGATTGCCAGCTTGTTTATAGAAAATAATTTCAAAACTTCTAATCAAATTAAGCATTTCTTCTCTCTCTTAATCAAGTTTCTTCACTAGTTTAAAAATTTTATTTGAAAGAAAAAGATTTTTTAGCTTATTTAGAAGGTTTTGAGAAGATGTTTTAAGCCTCTTCCTAGAAAATACCAGCGTTTTAAAATAGAACGATGAAGCCCACTTTGCATATTTCAATTTTAAACAATCCAACACAGTTTATTTAAAAATGTAGTGCAGATTTAAAAGTTTGACTAACAAAAGGCATCTTTTAAACCGAACCTTTATCACCCTTAGTACTGACTTGCCCATCTTCTTCAAGAATGAGATCTCAAAACTTGTTTTTAGAGATACCTAGATAAATATTTTTTATTCCCTGACTTGCTCTCGAAATGATTCTCAGATCGGCCAAGAAGATTTGAGTCACTCGACATGCAACGCAACAAACACTTATTTTAGGCGGTTATCCAAGTCATACGTCATACGTGGAAAATACGGTGTAGTATCGTCTAAACTCAATGTATAATGAGAACGTACTATATTAAAAGAAAGGTTATGTTAGGTTAGAGGACGTGACACGCTACCTGAGAGACAGTGCCGGCTTCAGACTGAATTCAATTGCCTTCAGAAAATTTAGCTTACGATGGCTAATACTTTAATGAGTTCTTTGCTGAAGCAGTACTTGCCCACAGAGCTCTGATATCAGAGACTTCACTTGAGGCGGCCCGTTGTGATGCCACGGGTGAACGCAGTTCCTGTACTAATCCATGTTCCGCCAAATCAGGGAAAATGAAGAAGTTGGTCAGCGCAAGGGCTGCATAACAAAAGCACGACTACCCCGCACTGGAAAACCAGCCAGAAAGTTTGATGAACGAAGCTATATCCTCGATATCAATAGATGATAGCTCTGTTAAGCTAACAAAGAATGGGGAGCAAAATAACCTATACCTACCAAGCAAGAGACGGGCACTGGCAAAGAAAGTGAATAACCGTCTCCTCTTCCTCTCTTCAGACCGGCAGACACGGAAGAAGTCATTAAAAAGCCTCACGACCGAGACCAAGTAATCGGTAGGTACGCCTTCCATCCATCTTGGACCACGTGAGTCTAGACCCAGGATAGGTTGGCGTCCCGAAGGAACCTCCGCGCAATGGTCAACTTGACCGAGGCAAGTGGCATACCCAATTCAACAGAAGAGGATTCCGGAAGGAACTCAACAGCTCTGGCGAGCTCTTCGGGCCTACAGTTTCCCGGAATTTCACTGTGCCCGGCCACCCATACCAGAGAGACACTGGTGAAGCGCCCCCACACAAGGTCGAGACAGCGGCGACATTCTCTAACGATCCTAGAGTTAATCACGAAATCTGACAGAGATCTTATAGTGATCTGACTGTCTGAAAAGATCGAGGATCCATTGAGCGGCCCGGTAAATTGCCATCACCTCCGCCTGAAACACGCTGCAGTAGCAGTAATAAAAAAAGTCTCGACAACAGTTCAGTAGCATTTTTATATCATCTGCACCTCAAATTTGGTAAATTCTTTGTTATTCCTCACAATATTAATTGAAATAAATGTTTTTCTTTAGGATTCCAATTTCCTTCTGCAATTCCTTATCAAAAATTTTAAGCAAATTAGAACTGATGCCATATTTTTGGCATAAAATCAGAAAGAAAGAAATTCTTTTAAACCCAAAATATAAAATTATTATCAATGTTATGAACAATAACAGCCTTAAACTGCATGGCACTTGGAAAGAAAAAAAAATATTCTTATGCACATAAAGAGAAAATAAAAATGTTAAAAACTTGGCGTTAATATTGTCATTATTATTGGTATTAGGAAAGGCACACATACATACATGCACACATACACACATAAGTATCATGAGTTTTAAAATGTCATACTGGGGATTAAAAATGAAAGACAATCCTTATGTTGTTGGCAATACGAATGTCATTCAATTGTTGCACATGCACAACTTCAAAAGAACACAACACATTAAAATATCTACTAATACACACACACACATGTATATCGTTGTGGGTGTGTACGAGTATGTGTTTGTGTATGTTGTGTTGAAGCAAATGAATGTCAAAATATTGTTGAAGAAAATGTAATCTTTTATGCATAAAATGTAAGTGGGTGAAATAGGATTAAAAAAGGATTTCAAATACAAGTATGTATGCGTATGCAATTTCTATATACATACATGCACATATATATGTATGTATGTATACATAAGTGTTGTTATATTGGAGCCATTTAAGTCCGTATATGATAATATGATGCATATGAATTGTGTGTGTATTAATGTGATAAATATTATATAATGATGTGCATATATACGGTAAATCATCTATCCCGTATACACATAAAATATTATCGCATTTAAAAACTATTCAAGTTAAACAGTTGCAATGGAAAGAAGAAAAAAATCCAAAAGCAATGAAATGAAAAAGAAAAAAAATCTAAAAACAATAAAGTCATTGCACCCACACAATACATTCATAAATTTACACACACACATATACACTCGATAATATAGAAAGACTTGTGAATGTATGAAATAATACAAGTCCTTTCCTATTTCTATTTCTCTATCTCTCTCTCTCTCCGGGATCCATAGTTTTAATATGCTGTTGCTTTACTTAAGTAGACTAAAATATAAAACGCTTACATTGCTAATATCCCGACATATTCCATGCATAATATACCAGCATAACATATTTGTTTTGAAATGCGATGCTAAACAGCTAATGTCAACTAATTAGAAATAATATGTTGAACATAAGCAATGGAAAATCCATGACGACTTAACACGACCTGCACGACTCTTACATGGAGGAGACAGTTAGACATTAAAGTTGACAGTCATATCTGGACTGGAGGTGTAAAAGCGATTTTATGTTAGACTATAAGATTAGACTAGATTAGGGTGGATACCTGGTCTTTGCAGCACTAATAGCAACTAATTTTCCAATGAATTGGCAAAAGTTTGGGAAGTACAACAGAAAAGCAACCGATAAAGCTTCTTATTTTAAGGAAAAGTTCAAATGCCTTGCATTCCATGCATGGCTATGTCGAACGTACTCTAGGGTTGCAATAGGAACGAACCTAATACTAACTAGGCGTAGGCGGTAAGTGAGGCTTATTATAGGAGTACTAATGGAGTTTGACTCCTTTATACATAGAATAGCATATGCAATATGAACGTTCTGTAGGCTATCCTTCTTTTTGCATTTACGTCCTTGTCTAGGTCACCGTTGTCTAGTAGTTAGTGTGCTGGCTTATTAGACGTAAAGCCAGGGTTCAAGTCCCAGGCCAAACATCAAAATAAAAAAAATGCAAAAAAAGTATTTTTTCGGCGATTTCTTCTCTTTCTCTTCTTGAAAAATTTCTCAAAAATCTGTCGTTCGGAGTCGACTTTAAACTGTAGGTCCCGCTACTTCTGTATAAAATTAACACACACACAACATAAGTGGTGTGAGAAACTGCGGGCTTCTTTGGGAACGATTGCTGTAGACTGTCTTATGGTGAAGGTATTGCACTGGCCATTTTATAGTCACCAGTAGCAAATCGTTTCCTTACCGTTCACATCTTCCCTCTTTCCACCTTTCCTAAACCTACACAATGCACTGCATGAGTAGGTGTCATCCCCTGAGTGCTAAGTGCTAGTTTAATAAAAAAGGAAATAAAGACTAGAAGAATAATCTTCTTGTTGAGAAATTGGCAGATCAATTGGATTAAATAATTGGGTTTGAAAGGTTAAGGAGATATCATTTGATGAATAATTTCTCTAGGATGGTAGCACCGGTTTATTATTATTTTTGCCTCTTTTTATTTCTCTTTCTATTTTGATTTTGCTCATCCCTTACCTCTATTTCTCTTTACGAACATTTTGTTCTCTCCTTACCCTTTCCTTCATTCTTTTTTTTTATGAAAGGTCACAATGGACCAATGGGAAACCAAGCGAAGGCATGGAACCTTTGGAAATATACCCCAAAAAAATATAATGTTCATAGACAGTTTTATTTCTTCAAAACTAAAACGGTTAAAGAAACTAAAACCAAACGTAGAACAATATCAATGAATATGAATATTCAATATCTTGAAGGAACGAAAAGAAAGATTTAAAGTCCCGGCATCACCTTTTGTCATTCTTTAAAGAAGAACTTTTTCTAATTACATTCTCCATTCTGTTTCCTTGTTTATATATTAAAATAATCCTTTTTTAAATAAGTATGTATGCACCATTGGCACATCGGAATATATTCCAACTTCTTCTGTATACAAAATTTGTTTTTTTTTCATTTCTTTTATTTCTATTCTCTTTATAGCTTTCAGGGTTTTACAGTATATAGCCAGAGCAGGCCAAAAGCCCCATTGACTATGGGTATGTACAGGCAAATGGAATACAATTCTTATTATTATTGTTGCATTCAAATGATGCAATGATGATGATAATGATGCTTGTGTTGGCGCCAAGTGCTTGATTAACTGGCAAACCGGAAAAAGGAAACGGAAATTGTTGGCATACGCGTTTATAATTTAAATATTATATAACAAGTCTTTTAGTCTTTCAGTTAACAGCAATCAACTAAACATTTGTTCTTATTCTAAACATACATACATAGTTGGGCAGACAGACAATGCATTTTTATTTTGGGCCAAATTCCTTAACGATAAACTTATTTTAGGCTTAAATGTCTTAAAAAGTTATTGCATAGCATAGCTGGCAGCAAAAAGTCATTAGAAATTTGTTAAATCCTTCTCGTTTATTCAAAACTCAAAATTTATTGGAAATTGTAGGAGTTGCGAAACTTAAACAATATTTTTTATTACATTTATTTAGGCCTCATTTATAATAATAATTTCAGTTGAATGATTAAACTGAATAATGCTTTGAATGTTGTAAAACTGCATAAGTTTAGCAGCATATGTAGTAAGTATGACATCCAAAACTTTATATGAAAAATTTATAAAAATTGAGTCGTTGGTTTGAAATAAATTATGGTTGTTCGAAACTAATTTTTATATATAGATGAGCATTGAAGATGTCCATGAATTTTAGAATTCGTTTTCGTAGAAATTTATGAAAGTTTCACAATCCATTATAATTTTCGAATGAGCTTCTTTACATCCAAAATGATAAGACAGTCGTTTACAAGTGATATTATATTACGCATTCACTGAATAATGAACCACAGACAACAGAGCTCTACAGTTTACAAAACAATATGTTGAGTCATGTAGCATCCCATACTGCACCTCGTATCCTTTTTTATTCTGATAATGTCATTCGTTTAGATACCGTATAGGTGATAACTTTCCATCGCAGGTTATGGGAAATGTTTTCTTTGATATTGATTTCAATCGCGAACGTCCATAATCTCCAGCGTTGTCAACTATAAATTTTCAAAAAGCACCAAATTCTTTAAAAAACGCGCAATTTCGACAAAAAAAAAGCACTAAAACATTATAATATTTATTTTGATTTAATCAGCATATATAATTGGTCATTACAACCCTTCAGTCTGGGTTATTCTTCACACCACTTATGTTTTTGTGCGTTAATTTTATACATGAGTGACGGGACCTCCTACAGTTTAAAGTCGACTCTGAACGACTGATTTTTGGGAAACTTTTCATGGCAATTTTTATTTACCTTACTCTCAGAGTTTTTAGCCCGAAATCTGCTCAGATTGAATCGCCAAAGAAATGGGGATCGAACGCTGGCTTTACGTCTAAGAAGCCAACACACTACCTATTAGACTATGACGACTTCATAATCAATTTATATAATCAGTAAAAAAAATGTACGAATTTACAATTTAATACAAAAGTCTATCGTCTAGCCTATAGTCTACTCTAGCCTATAGTTTAATCTATAGACTTTTAGAATAGTTTATAGACTAATTTTTAGTCTATGTATATACTAATTCGATTTATTAAGACTGTAGTATTACATGTAAATGAAAGTATTTATGGTGAAAGTTAACATACCTTAAACAAAATTTTTTTAGACGTATAAAATGTAAATGATTTACCTTCGAAAATGTATCTACGTAATAAAGTATCATCATCATCCTTCGTAGGCATTCATCACACTAATGATCCAGTGATATAAAAGGCAAGACAAAGCGAGCAAGGAGGATGCAGAGTTCACAGTTTGAGTTAAATATCTTCGCCCAAAATTGTTTTTAATTTCCAAAAGGACAAATTGATTTCTTTATTTTTTTTTTTTTTAATTTTTGATCTGGTGTCACTGACATGAAAAGAAAAGCACTAAAAAAGCACTAGGCACTGACTTGAAAATTTTCCGCGTCGAAAGTTTTAAAAAGCACTAAAAACAGTGCTAAAAGCACTGAGTTGACAACGCTGATAATCTCTATTTATTTCTGAACGTTAGCTTAGGTATTTTATCAGACAAATTAAGACAGAAACTAACATTATTTTCCAATCTATGAGTGGAAAAATCGTAGAACTTCGATAGGCTATGGCATGGGAATGAAGCTCATTTAAATCTAATGGACTTAATGAATAAACAAAATTGTCGAAGTATAATCCTCATGCATTCGATGAGAAATATATGCAGCCTAGATGAGCAAGTCGCTGCGGTCTAGTAGGTAGTGTGCTGGCTATTAGACGTAAAAGCCAGGGTTCGAGTCCCAGGCCAGATATCAAAATAAAATAAAAAAAGTATTTTCTCGGCGAAAACTCTGAGAGTAAATAAAATTGCCATGAAAAGTTTCTCAAAAAATCTGTCGTTCGGAGTCGACTTTAACTGTAAGTTCCGCCACTTATGTACAATTTTAAGTGAGCAACTAGGTCCATAATCCCGACTGAAGCGTTATAATGACCACTTAGGTATGTATGTATGTTAATGAGCAACTGCCTGCTGCAGAATTTAGTTAGGCAGTGTGACTGTTATTGACAGTTAACGGCATTTGTTTCAGGAAATAAAAACGCTGTTTGTGTGACCTCATTTGAACGACAGAGGGTTTCTGCACCGCGTTTCTTGCAATCAATTTATTGTAACAACAATTTTCAGAACAAATTATTTCAACAAATTTGGAATGATTTAACTGGCTATCGAGATCATACAATTTAGCGCCAAGCGACTTATTTCTTTGATTCTAAATTCAAGATCCAAAGTATCATAGTTGAGATACAACAATATCTCTGTAGTAGTATTAAAGGAGATTTCATGAAAATATTAATGAATGTCTTCTCATGAGTTTTGTACATTTTATGTCCATATAATATATAGCTGGCCCATGCATACATATCTGATTATTACAACCCTTCAATCAAGCTTTCAACCTAGTTTCTCACACCACTTATGTTGTGTGCGTTAATTTGTATCCATGAGCGATGGTATCTACAATTTAAAGTCGTTTCCGAATGTCAGATTTTTGAGAAACTGTTTTTGTGAATTGTAAGGAAGTCGCCGGAAAAATATTTTTTGCATTTTGTGGGAGATGTCTGACGTGGATTTCCAATCGTGGCCTTAAGTCTAATGCTTATTAGAACACTTTTATTTCAAGAAATTCTGATGATTCAACGGGTCATCGAGATCATGCATTAATGCGAATAAACCAGAAATAACTTCTGATCTGAAACCTGATATCCAAAGAGGCCACATCTCTGTGGAAGAGTTAAAGAAGATTTCATGAAAGTAGTAATTTATGCATCTTTTCTAATTTTTTCCGCTTACAGGTGTCGAAAGGTTTACACCGGTCGTAACTTTCCATTGGAGCCTTCAGCATCTTCTTATGTGACTGCTCACACAATCAAGAACTTTTGGTGGAGTATTTTCATCGTTCATCCGCCTTATATATTCTATTAAAGTATTTATCTATTTATTTATATATTTATTAATTGCAATACAATGAAGTCGCCGTGGTCTAGTAGGTAGTGTGTTGGCTTATTAGACGTAAAAGCCAGGGTTCGAGGCCCAAGCCAGACATCAAAACAAAATACAAAATGTATTTTTTCGGCGATTTCCTCTCAGCAGATTTCTGAGAAAAACTCTGAGAGTAAATAAAATTGCCATGAAAAGTTTCGACTTTAAACTGTTGTAGGTCCCGCCACTTATGTATAAAATTAACACACACAACATAAGTGGTGTGAGAAACTAGGTCAATAATCCTGACTGATGGGTTCTAATGACCAATTATGTATGTAATTACAATACAATTTGAAATTATATTTTAATTATATACAAACTAAGTAACCAAAGTCTTTGATGGAAATCGAACCAACGACCCTTATGTTAATAGTCTAGCACACTACCCACTAGACGACCACTATAGAAGTAACCTTAGCCTTTTAATTTATTTATAAAAACTGTATAAAGGGTAGCGCTTTTTTCTTTTTTTTTATTATAACTTCCCTAATACCACTTCCACTTGTGCTCCTACCGTATGATGCAAAATCGACTTGGCAATTAAGCTTGATTTATTTTGAAAAAACTATGTCTGCCAAAAATATTTATAATTTTCATTAAAAATATACCAAAAAATTATTTAAAAAATCGAATATTAAAATATAAATTTATTCCTAAAACATATTTGGAACAAGAATAGAAACCAGATAATTTATACTCTTCCATTTGGCACAACTGAGATAAACTTTTGGCCTCATGTGGTAACATGTTTTTAATTAAAAAAAAAAAACAAAATGAGAGCTAAAGTAACATCACATTTACTTAATTTACAAACAACAACAACAACAACAGCAAAGTATGCTACTCATTAAAAAATAAAATGAAATTTTATATATTGAAGCCAACAAAAGATCACCTGATTTACAGATAACTAAGCAATGATGCAGCAAGTGGATGCAATATAATGTTGCAGCATAGAGAATAATTTTCAACCCTTTTGTTGTTGAACTCAAAGTCATGTTACGTTTATTAAAAGAAGCGAAAAGAAATCCAAGTAAAGAAAATGACTACCTGGGAAGTTAAAGGTGAAGTTGCAAGACGAATGCTATGCCAAGTAACAGCACATTGGGTGTTCTGCTGTTATTTAAGTTGAAAAAAAATTCATTTTTTTCCTTCGATATTAGGCAAAAATATTATTTACCCCCACCTATTACTCTATTTAACAAGTGATTGATTTTATAATCCGATATTTGATGCAACATTAATGAATTGAAACGATTTAATTTCTAATTTTTTTTTCATTTTTTGCGTAGACGACACAAGTGTGTGTGACAACATTTCAATTTATTATTAATAATTTCAACGCGGTGCAATATTATATTAATATTTAAATAAATACATAAAAAAACAAAAATAAAAACAAAAAAAAAATAACGAATTACCATTTCAAATACAATATTTGAAATAATAAATAACTGGGGGGTACGCGCAATCATGGCATCGCATTACATTTTTATTGCAGAATAAACACTTTATTTACAATTGTTTGTTTTTAATTAAAAATTAAATTGATTTTTTATTACTGTCGACGTATTATAATAAACATACAGTTGTGGGTAAGTGAATAGCACTGTCTGCAGCTGTATTTATTATATTTTAGTACACTAGCTTATACTGCGTGTGCTTAAAAGTATGTGCGCAGTTATTAAAAGTATGATTAACAACCATTTTGTAAAAAGTTTCTGTTGACATACTAATGGATGGGAAATTGAAAAGTTTGGCAAATTTATTTTTTTTGCTGTGAAGAAGAATTGTTCCGATTAGAAATGGAATATTTTATCATTGATATGGATGTCGCGGGTGGTATCACAGTACTTCATGCGATCGAACCAATTTTCGAGCACTTTTTTGAGTCGTATATCTGAAATGGCATCGCGAATGTTGGCTTTCAAATGCTTAATTGTTGGTGATTTGTCGGCATAATACTTTTTTTTAATGGCGCCCCACAGTAAATAGTCTAACGGTATCAAATCACAGCTTCCTGGCCGACAATTGTCATCACCTTTTCGGCTAATTAAATGCCCATCAAACTTTCGACGCAATATATCGATTGTGGCCTGAGACGTTGGGCAAGTTAAATCATTCTGTTGAGACCAAACATCATTCACACCAATACCATGAAGAGTGGGTACAAAAAAAATCGATTATCATGGTTCGATAGGCTTCATCATTGACTGTTATGCTTGCGCTGCCCGCATTTTGCAAAGACAAATACGGCAATTTTGCTTATTAACTTATTCACCAGGATTAGTTGTTCCAAATTTCCAATAAACCACAACATTGCTCAAGAGTAAATCGATTCATTACATTCAGAGGAATAATATACTAAACTTTATGACTAAATCGAATGGCAAGACAGAATGACCAGATTCGAATTAAACGATTGTACAAATTCAAACCGATAGATGGCCTAATCTATATAAGGTATATGGACTGTGTAGTTGTAGATTCCAGGCAACAGACAGTTTCGTGACTGATGTAAGGGTGGGAAGCTTTAGATCAAATAGAAGAAATTTTGTACTGCTTGGCGACTAGCCAAGTGGTTTTCCAAATGAGTCATTTCCACGTGGACTAAAATAAACCTGCAGATAGGCTTTTCAGAGGTGCGCATATAACTATAATTTCGGACAGTCAGGCGTGTTGTCATTTTGACGACCTGACGATTTATGCTCTTATTTTGACGATTTTAGCAATTAAAAATTTACATAATTTTCTTTACTTTAGTACGTTAAAGGCTTCCTTAAGCTTTATATTTACTTTGCAATTTATGTTAGTAATATGAAGGTGGAAAGTATTTTCGAATACCAGTAATGATTTTTCTATATTTTATGGTGTTTTTAATCCCTTAAAAGCCAAAAAAATTTCAACTGGTAGTTATTTACCAGTCGCCGTGGTCTAGTGGGTAGTATGTTGGCTTATTAGACAAAAGGCCCGGGTTCGTATCCCAGGTCAGACATCAAAACGAAAAATATTTCTTCGGCGACTACCTCTCAGCAGATTTCTGGCAAAGCTCTGAGAGTAAAAATTGGTCATGAAAAGCTTCTCAAAATCTGTCGTTCGGAGTCGACTTTAAACTGTAGGTCCCGCCACTCATGTATAAAATTAACGCACACAACATAAGTGGTGTGAGAAGCTAGGTCGTAATCCTGACTGAAGGGTTGTAATGGCCAATTATGTATGTATGTATGTAGTTATTTACCAGTTTATCGCAGCTGATAATAAATTATCATACGCCGTTGCAGACAATTTTAAAAATTCGATTATAACTTCTAATATTACCAGCGGCAAGGGCAAGTGCCATTATTTTTTTTCATACAACTAACACTCACGGGTTGGCATTGTTTTGGAACTAGGAATGAGGAAAGAGGAAGCAGTGTTTATGGAGACTATGTTTGAATATTTTTATACCATAAGTAGCAGAACAGATCTCTGTAAGGAAGGCAGTTCCACATACGAATAGAACGTCTAACAAACGTACATACTTTGCCTGTAATGCAGTGTTCGATACGCTGGCCAATCGACCGTATACGGATGTGCTGGCCGAGAAAGACCAGTGTAACGTAGGAATACATAATTTTCATAAACTAGTCCCCTTATTTCGCTCGATCAATATTCATTGTATTAGCGATAGAACAGTGAAACACAAGCTACATTGCAACGATGATCCAATGAGTCAATAGAGTCGGAACACTATCGTAATTAACGACCTACTATGGCCTCAACTGTACATAATCGAGAAGCCTCAAAATATACTTTAAGGGCTTACCCATACATGAGAATTTTATTTCATTTTCGGTCGGTTATAAAAGATCAGATGAAGTAAAGTATTTATTGCAACGTCTTAAGAAACCAAGAAACTGAAAAATGTGTCAGTTCAAGCGAACATCACATTGAATTTTCATGCCCATAAAGTCAAGATCTTCTGCTTCCCTAATATTTACACCACGCAAACTTGACTTTTATATGTTTTTTTCTTTAAAATCTTTCAATTTATTTATTTTTTCTGACGTTTTTTTTACGATTTCGATGAACTCCATTGACGATTTTGATGATTTTTCTCAAATATTTGACGATTTAATGCTTCATTTATCTGGCAGCTTTGCAGTATCTGTATAATTATTATAGAGAATGATTGGCTTTCTAATATCATTCCATATCATACTATTTTACGTATTTTATTTTAAAAACTGCTAGTATTTTATCCACTTCTATACAACTTAGGCACACGAACAAAAATTACATGAAATTTAATGTCGATCAAGGCTATTTTGTGATATCCTCTATCACTGTGTATCTCGTTGTTACTTTAAATAAAAGTTACCAAAGCCAATAGTAATAGCAGCTTTTTTAGAGTTGATTTATAATAAAATGTAGAATTGGCAACAAGACAAAACTCTGATAATATTATTATTTCGTTGCATTACTTGAATTTCTTTAATCTTATGTAATTGGGAAATTGGAAAGAAATTAGCAGGTTACTGAGGATACCTAAAACACTTTGCTGATTGAGATTAAATTTCAATAGTGAAGGCTTGTTAAAGTTCCTATGATATTCATTCTTACTTGGGACACAGCGTTCAGGCTGCTTCCTGGCTAGGTTATTTGGAGCCTAATTGCAATCTTCAAGGTTTTAAATTTCACAAAGCATAGTGAAGATTTTTCTCCTGCTATGAGATTAAAACCTGATTTGATTTGGTTTGTAACAAAACCTAATTTACCTACTACTACTTGGCATTTAAGTTTAGTTTAGATTATTTTTAAACCGCCTAACCTTATAAAATAAAGACTTTACAAATGTCTGAATAAACCAAGAGCCAATGTGTAGGGCGCGAAAATATGAAATTTATAAATATGAACCAAAAAAAAAAGAATCGCCAAACGTCAATTATTATTTTTAATCGAAAATTATTTATTATCAAATCAAATGTAAAATTTTAATAAAAATCTGTTCATTTTTTTTAATTCTCTTCCTCACAGATTTTTATTATTTTTTAATTCGCCTCATATTGTTAATGGCCATTTCAAAAACCAAAAAAATATATGCCCGAGATTCACTAGGGAAAAAGCACGTCCCTTAAATATTTGTTAAATTTCATTACATACGTATGTACGTATGTATTTAACAATTATTTGTATGTATGTACATACATATACATACATAAATATGTGTTCATTGATATTTATTTATTCGTATTTATTTGTATTGAGTGTATACATATTTTTTCTTCCCCTCCTTGTAATTTATAACAACAAAAACCTTCTGGCATTAATGACATTTACTGAACGTCTCTGTTAGACCGTTTGGTCAGACTGATGATTGATTGTTTTACAATTGTTTAACGTTTTTTTTTTTCTTTGTAGGATCTATTTTTTTTTTTTTGTATTTTTAATCTGCGTTATTAGAGAGGAGTAGATGGGCATCTATAAATCTATTGCTGACGGTGATTGTTATTAGAGTAGAGATTTCCGGCATTACGGTAATAAATTAAGCGGAAATTGTTATAAATATTAGCAAATATAAACGAAAAAAAAAACAAGACAAATAAGTTGAACAAAAACAAAAACAAGAAAAAAAACTGTAATAAATACAAATTAAATACATACGCATTGATTGTTATGCAATTTTTTTTAAACAAAAAAAATTACAAAAAATCGTAATAAACAAAATGAGTGTTAATGTTCACATTAAAAGGATCTACAAAGGCAACTGTATCATAGCTTTGTTTCTGTTATTTATAACTCTTGAAGTCGCCATAGTCTGCTTGGTCGTCTATTGGTTTATTAGACACGATTTCATGGTTCAAACCCCAAGTCTCAAGTAAAACGATAAATGGAAAAAAATTTCTTGGGCGCTTTCATCTCAGCAGGTTTCTGGCAAAAACTGTTGAGAGTAAATAAAATTGCCATAACATCTTTCTCCCGCCATTCATATATAAAATTAACATATACAACACAAATGGTGTGAGAAGCTGACCAATTATCAATGTTGTGTTCTGTATGTATGTTAAAGCCGTTGTCTAGCAAGTAGTGTGATGTTTCATTAGAAGTGAGGCCTCGGTTCAAACCCCAGGTCAGACATCAAAACGAAAATATAAAAAATATTTCTTAGGCGGCTTTCTCTCAGCAAATTTCCGGCAAAAACTATGAGAGTAAATAAAAATCGACTTTAAACTGTAGGTCATTTATGTATAAAATTAACACAATCAACATCAGTATCGTAATCTTGACTAAAAGGCTTGTGATGATCAATTATGTATGTACAGGGTGGCTGATATATAATGCAACAAAGTAAAGCGCTATATTTTTTTAATTTGTTATTTTAATTTTATTGTTTAAAAGCAAAAAATGTTGGAAATAACAACAAATTTTAGAATCAGTTTAGATTTGTTCGAATTGGCCACCTTTGATACGAATTAAGGTCTTCAAACGGCCGGCAATGCTATCACAGGCTGCACGAAAGTGGCTCTACGGTATTTTGGCCCATTCCCGGCGAAGCGTCGTCTTGAGATGGTCGAAACTTTGGTATTTTTTAATGAGAATCATACTCTCCAAAATGCCCTAGACGCAAAAGTCCAACGGATTGAGATCCGGAAATTTTGGAGGGCATTGTACGGTAGAAATGAAGTAGAAATGAACCTCCTTTTTAAGCCATTCTTGGTTGATGTGTGTTGAGTGCGGTGGTGCTGAGTCCTGTGGGAATGTCCATGATCTGCTGCCGAAATGTTTGTCTGCCCAGAGCTTCAACACTGTCTTTAAGACATTTTCCCGATAATATTCGGCATTTATTTTGACCCCACTGTCGATGAACACGAGCGGGGAGCGACCATCGGCCGTTACGGCGGCCCACACCATTACCATCGGCGGCGCTTGAGTTCTGGTGGCCAATAGCAGGTGTAAATTTTCAGCTAACCTCTTTGGCAAGTAAACCCTATCATTTTGATTGTTCCCAAACTGTTCAATTTGGAATAACTTCTCATCGGAGAAAAAAAAAATTCGGTAACTGGCCACTTTAGGGCAAGCGAAGTAACTCCTAGGCTGTTTTCAGTCTAACTTTTTTTTGTCCTTCGGTAAGCTCTTGCACTTTCTAGATCTTCAATGGCTTTAGTCCAAGTTCATTTTTCAATATGTATTGCATCCATTCTCGCAATATGTTCAGCTCACGAGCAATTTTTCTACCACTGCGGCGAAGATTTCGATCAAATATGGCCTTTCAATTTCGGCTCATTTCTGGTGTTGTTACCGTGTTTTTTCGTCAACTTTTTGGACGCGATGCAACACTGTCGGTAACGAGTATAGGTACGAGAAAAAAAAGGTTTATTAACATTTAAATGTTGCAGGGCTCTAACGATAGCCACATGTGGGTTACGAGCCAAATATAAAGCAATCACGCTTGAATTCCATCAGAAATAACTTTTTTTTTTCTTTTGCAACAAATGATATGAAAAAGGAAAGAAACAGAAATGATTTCAGATTTGTATATAAGAATTTACCCCATTTACTGAGAGACGATTCATAGCAAAATTTCCCAAAAAATTAACAAAAATTTGCATGAATTTAAATTTACTCCAAAAATATTTTCAGCACCAAAAGTTAAACTCTACAATGGGAATGAATATCAACAGGTTGCTGTCTGTTGCCGGAATTAAAAAAAAAATGTCTATGAAATTTGCCACGTATGTATGTGCATGTGGCCCACTGGGAGTATGAGTTACATTTTTTTCTCGTGTTTTGTTTAATGTTGACAATTTATATATTAATTATACGCTTAGCTGTCCTGTACATAAGCAGATATTGGGGAAATGTGTGTATGTTGTGTTGTTTAATGTAATATATTTATTTGTTTTAATTATTATTTACCAACGGTCTGGTTTCCAATGCAAATAAATATATTTAAATACAATTTTTCTCTTTTTTTATTTTTTTGTTTCGTTAATCCCTCCAGGGCATTTGTACTTATTCAAAAAACGAAAAAAAAAATGTGTTTTAAATTTATTTTTTACATGTTAATTTATAGAAAAGCTGTGTAAAATAATACAAAAAAAAAATCGTTTAAAACTATTAAATTTAAAATTAATGTATTTGTTTATTTAGCAGCAGCATTTTTAATTTGAAATAAATTTGTTTAAATTAAAATAACTTGCACATATGCGAAGTGACAATAATTTAGTAAAACTTATGGCACATTTTTTCAATACATTTTTACCGGATTCTGTGCATTCATATTTATTTTATTTTAAACAAACCAATAAAACTTTAGTAAGGACTTGAAAATATATATTCAAAATTATAAACAATAAATTCTATAAATTTTTTTTTTCCATTTCTAACCCTTTTCAGTTATATATGTTCTTTGCTTTGGAAAATTATTTAAAATGCTTTCGTTTAAACGTTTCAACATTTGCGGTTCATTCAACTCTACTGTTGGCTACCAAAAAAAAAAAAATGAAAATAAAACACTGGGTTTGTATCCAAGTTTTCATAAATATTTAGAAACTGGAACAAACAAGTGCTTAGTTTTTTATTTTCATTTTATATTTTAGTCTGTTATTATTCGGCTGATAAGAGTTTTATATTTCTTTTATATACTACATAGGCCCTAAAGCAATTTCAGAATAAAATAATAAAGCATTTATGCATTTAAATGTATGCATGCTTATAATGAAAATTAAGCTACTGCTACTGCTTTAGATCTTTTGCATTTGAAATTAGTTTCTTAATGTTTAAACACTTGATACAAAAGGCCTATTTAATTGTTGATTTTCCGATTAAACTATTTCATTATAAATATCATTCAGAATCAGAGAATCTAAGTAGACAAAACTAATAGATTTCAATTTATCCTTTAAATAATACATCACGATTGCTATTGGGAAGGATATATCATAAGAAGAGCTCTGGAGAAAGATTCTAAATCAATGTACTCAATACAATTCAAACTAATATTAAAGAAGTCGACAACCTTTAGAAATTATTTTCTGACCTTAAGGTAACAACGGGTTGTTTTGTCTCTAGGTGTCTATGGCCTGCTGTGGACAGTAGGCTGGGCTTGAATTAGATCAGCTTAAGGTTGTTTGTCGGTCATTGACGACGATCTGGAACAGATCCCAGCCGGACTATTGCAGGGCATGTTGCGATGGGGAGGAGTTGGAAGATTGAGATTGAGTTGGTAGATTGAGATTGAGGACCCTTAGCAGGGCCTTCTTTGAGAGCATAAATTCATTATCGAGAGCCAACATCAAGGCTCTCCACAAATTCATTAGTGGCTTATGCTGGTTGAGAGGTGCTAGGACTTCATCGGTGTAATTGCGCTCTCCCACCCTTTCTGTTGTATCTGGTCTGTGTGATTCCTCCATTTCCCACTCCCCTCTTTCTCCTACATGCCCTCCTTTCATTCTTTCCCCTTCCTTTCCTCCTTTAGGACGTTGTACAATGGGTCAGTTCGACCTCCGGGTACTGTACTTGTCTTGTTTGACAGGTACACGTCCTCTAACCTAACCTAACCTAAGGTAACAAGTCACCGCATATTCAAGAATTATTTAAGGAAATATTAAATGCATTGACATGCCCTCCAACAGAGCAATGGCCGTTAAAAACTGCAATACAATGTACAATGAATAGATATGCGATTTAAGGGCAGAAGGCTATTATTCCTCATCTTATCTATATCTGTACAGCTGGGCTGAGCAACATTGCATGTACAATACAAATTTAAATCGCCCCATAAAATCAAAGCCTCTGGGAAAATACTCAGATGAACTGAGACAAACACATCTCTAATGACTTGTAGTATAAGTAATCCGAAATTTCCCGCTGAAACACATTTATGAACGAAATTTATCGCGGAACTCGTTTATTAAGGACGAGATGCCAGCGTAGCTGATTTTTGGTTAAAAACACAGGCCTCCGCCTGTGAAACAATGCAGCGCTATACAAACTTTAATGTCAAAACCCTTAATATATGTAAAATCTCCGTATCATCAAACCAGAAGTTCTTAGTTGAAGTCATAAAATCTGCTACGGCCGACGCTACTGCACTCCCGGAATTTCAGCGTATTATAGTCCTCTAGGATTGCTTTAACCCTTACTGCCACCAGCCAATTCAGTAGATCAAATTATGCCATAGTGCAAAGGACGCAGATTGTACTAGTAATCAGGACGGCTGACGGTACTTACGTTTTATCGCCGTAAAAGAAACGGAAGCCTTCATACAATAATTTGGACCACGTTAAAGATAGATTTTTTGGACAATAATTTACAATTTTACCACCAAAAGCGAAAGCATATACAACGACACGTGATGTGTAATTATTATTTGTATTAAAAATCAGTTTGAAAATTCAAAAAAAAAACTCTGTGCTCTATTGGATAGAAACTAATCATAGCTCCGTTATTAGGCTATAAATGAAATGGCCTCTGACAAATAAAACGAGCAGTACGCTATTCCTTCTCAACTGACCTATAACGCCTATAGAAGTCATCAGCATTTAAGCGATTTCCGTCCGTAAGCTATGCATTTGCCTTTATTCTAATTTAAATTAATGTTTATCAACCTTGATTCAATCCCCAGGTCAAGAATCTTCGGCGAATAATTTTGGATTACAGACAAAATGTTAGGAATAAATAAAATTGCCATGAAGGCCCTGTAGGTCTCGCTGCTTATGTATAAAATTAACACGTACAACATAGGTGGTGTGAGAAACTAAGTCTTAATCTTAACTGAAGGTTTTGTATAACATAGGTGGTGTAAGAAACTTGGTCGTAATCCTGACTGAAGGTCTATGAAGACTAATTATAATGATGAAGGAAGTATCCAAATTTTCACTTTTTGTTTAAATAAATGCTAAAAACATTTACTCCAAAATGACCTCTTGCGGTAAATATTTTTTAAAATAATTTAATGTGTGTGGGTTGTTGTCTCCGCTATATGACATTTGATAACACTGTTTTCAATGCTTTCATCATATAAGCGATGGTAATAGTGTTTCACAAAGTTGATGGTAAAAATGTAAGACTTTTTAGGACGACTTGTAAAACTTTTTTAGGATTGCCACTGTTGGTAAAATCCATTTTTACAATGTACGCTGTTTCAAATCGTTAGCAACAGTTGGCAACCCTGTCATCCTAGAAACCGTTGCAGGAGATCAAGCATCTGTTAAGTTTTGATAAGTCTTCAAAGAAGACTAACTGCAAAAATATTGGGGAACGGAATTTGTGTCATAAAGAAATGAACAACAAACAAGGTACAGTCATATCCGGTTATAACGAACTCCGTGGAACCAGAAAAAATAGTTCGTTATAGGCAAAGTTCGTAATAAACGGGGTGAAGTCATAGAAGAAAATATAAAATACAATTTTTTTTTATTAAAAACCTAAAATATGTGTTAATTCTTTTTATCTATCTGCGGATTAAAGACGCTGAATTATGATTTAATGATGACATATTAAATAAAAGTAAAGACTATAATTATGTGTCCCTATAATAAATTATTTTACTTAAAATATTTTCACAGCTATTAATAAACGTTTAGGTGGATATAAAGTCATCTAGATATGCGTATGTTTGTTTTTATGTTTATTTGATCTCAAATATAACTTTGTTTTGTTACTCAAAAAATTATCGATTTATAGTTTATGTCAAAAGCTTTTTATCACTCAGTGTATGCACAATATCCATAAAATATGAATAAAATTATTTTTATTCCAAAATAATTTTTAAAACTTTAAACCCCCTATAGTGATAAAATCAAAAAAATAAAAATAAATAAATAAACAAACAAATAAGTTCCAATCGGTTTAATCTCTCTACATGGTACCCTATAATTAATTTTGTGATACAATTGGTTCATAGTAACAAATGAATTTTAATTCTACTTAACATTATCCTTATGATTCCTTTAAGGAAACGATTTTTATCCGTATAAACTTATTCTGTAATTTCTTAGTTAATTAACACATTAATTTAATTAATTAGACATTCTTGGGAATTATTGGGACAGTGAAATGGAAATTAAAGTTCATAAGGAAATAATATTAAAACGATTTACATTGCGACATCCAAATTACAATTTCCTGTGATAAATTTTGTGTGATTCAGTCGAAAATCGTTCACAAGCAAACATAAGCAGTTATTACAGGAAAAAGATGCAGTCATTTTATGAGAAGACAATTTAGTACCAATAAAAGTGTGAGTCATTAACCACATTTTATCTGTATTCTAAAATAACAACAGGGTTGAATAGCCTAAAGCTATATATGAGCACTTTCGTTACGAGTTATATTTCGAAACATATTGTTTGGAATTATAAGGGTGGTTCAATAAGTCAGTGATTTTTTAAATCTTCCTCCTCTAACTAGGGGGAAGGTACAACCCCAATCAATTGGCACTGGCATACACACTTAAATATAGTTTCAGGTATTGATAACAGACTACTACAGACTACTGTGTGATTTGGAAAATAGACTCAAGTCCAGGCTTGAATAGATAAATACTACGTGAATTCGTGGCTTTTTAGCCGCAAAGCCAGGGTTCGAGTCTCAGGCCAGACATCAAAATAAAATACAAAAAGTATTTCTTCGGCGATTTCTTCTCAGCAGATTTCTGGCAAATACTCTGAGAGTAAATAAAATGCCATGAAAAGTTTTTCAAAAAATCTGTCGTTCGGAGTCGACTTTAAATTGTAGGTCCCGCCACTTATGTATAAATTAACACACACAACATAAGTGGTGTGAGAAGCTAGGTCAATAATCCTGACTGAAGGGTTGTAATGACCAATTATGTATGTATGTACGTGAGCACCATATAATCAATTTTAATAGTAAAAAAGCTTTTCCTCAATTTTATTGCGACTCTCCAACCACCAACAGTCCAATGTCCAAAAAAATTTTTACATTTTCCACTTGTCTTGAGATTTCTAAACTCGTAATAAATGTGTGTTCGCTGATAAGAGATTCAAAATTCTGCTGATTGTGGAAATTATAGACAATTTAGAAAGCTCACAGATTTGAATTTTTAATGTACGCTTGATAAAGCTTTATGGAAGTTAGGTGTCCCATTTGCTGTTGATAAATTAAAATTTCAATCGTAAAGCATTGGATTTCTTAAAGCAAATCTTGGTCCAAAAAAGGCCAACAATTTGACTTTTTGGCTGATCTCACAGCGACCGTATAAGCCACATTTATTATCTCTAAAGAGGAGAAACAATCTAGGCAGTCGCCATTGTTTAGTAGGTAATATACTGGCTAATTCAATATGAGGCCGTGGTGCAAACTCCAGCTCAGACATCTGGGACAAAATTTGAAAAATTATTTCTTAGGGCGTTCTCTTCTCAGCAGACTTCTGGAAAAAGTCTAAGGGCAAATAGAATTGTGAGGAATAGTTTCTTAAAAATCTGTCGACTTTTAACTGCAGGCCATCTACTCATGAACAAAATATAAGACAAACAACAGACTTGATGTGGGATCCTATTTTTTGAAAAGGACAAAACAAAATTAGAAAATTTTAAGAGATTGAATAAGCTGAAAAGATTTTTTCTTTGTTCAATATTGCACTCAATAAATAAAATTTAAATCTTCTGGGTCTATGCAAGCCTATACGGCATTATTAGCACCTCGAGTGCTGCCAACGTCTTCTTAAATACAACATACCACGATCACCTACAGATCAATGTTACTGCACAAACTACCCTTACCTCTGCAACCGCATCGAAAGCAATAACTGAATAAACAACCTAAAGCCAAGCAAATACCTTGAAAATATTGAAATTGAAATTGCTAGGCGATAAGATTATGAATGAAATAAGCAAACGTTTTCGTATCGTGTGGCAATAAAATATTAAATTTCACCACCACTTACTCTACATAAACAAACATTTTTAATTAAAGAATCTCATTCAAAGTGTATTTATCAGTTTCAGTCGTTTTGAATTCGTCAAACTGTGTACATGATCCCATAATATTAAAGCCTTTAAAAGAAAACCATATTTTGAAGGGAATTTTTTAACTGAATGTTAAGATTTTTTAAAAGTGTTTTTGAAATAAACAAAGTAAGTGGGAAGTAAAAAAAAAAATCAAATTAAAAATAAAACCAAAATGTTTATAAAATAAGAAAATAAGCAAAATAAAAATCCATGAATGGATTCATTAAAAAGTGCAGCTTGTGTACTATCGACGTCTAGGCTTTTTTGTTATCAAAAAAGTAAAACTTTGTTCTTTTGTTTTTTTTTTTTTTTTTTTTTTTTAAATTTAACAATAAATTCTATGTTATCACTGACAAGCCGGTATAAACTCATAAATTTTATAAATAAAGCAACAAAAAATTCATTCACGTGCATGACTGACAAATTTTTATAACTGGCACGTGAATATCAAAACAAAAATTATATTTAACAAAAAACAAAAAAAAAGTTAACGATAATAAATGATTAAAAAACAGACGGAAGCTTATCAGCTATTTTATTTAACCCCTTAACGCCAAATGGGTAGAAAAATACCCAAAAAAATACCCAACTAAACGAGAGTCCAAACGCTTCTTTTATAACGAATAAAGAACACATAGAACGATTTAAAAAAAAAAAATTAGTAAGGCATGGTACTCACAGATTTTCGATGACAGCATAAAGGTCCAAGATAATGAATTTTTCAAAATCAAAATTTTGTGGAAAGAACTTCTGCGGAATATGGCTCATAGGTGGCAAACCCTCCCCCATCCCCAGCACAAGCAATATAGTTTGGATGTGTTTACCAAAGCTACGTCAATAGTATTAGTGAGTAATTGCCAATACCACATTTTTTCGAGTATTCGAATACGATTCGCGATTATTGAATAAGTCAACTCTACCCATTCGCTGATTATATGCATATTTCTCTAATAGTCGCAGTACCATGTTTTTTTCCAAGGCCGTAGTCAATATTATTATTAGCAGAAGCGCCAGTATATGCGATAAAGGATTAACAATAGCCTGGCAAAGAAGCTAGTACCCAGTATTTGAAGCCAAATCGTATTGGCTTGCCTTTTATGTACATCTTTAGGGAATGACGACCAAAATACGCGATCATCTGTTCATTCACAGAAAGACTATGAGAAAATATGCGAAACGGCATGAATTTTTTATTCAGTGCATTGTTTAATGGAGTAATTTTGGTAAATTTATCATTATTATTGTCACAAGCGCGTATATTTTCAATAAAACTTTCAAAAATAGCTTAACTATATTGTTTAGCCGTCATTATAATAAAGAGAAAAAATTTGTATTTTAGAACACAGTTATGCCAAAGTGGGTAGAAAAATACCCATGCCCTACAAAGGCACCCACGAGACTGAAAAAAAATTTAAATATACACATCGGACCATGGATTCTCGGGTCAGGCCTTAATGGGTTAAATTTGTATATTTTCTTTTTTTTTTGGAACATAAAATCATCAATTTTTTTAATTTTTATAGTCAGCGGTAAGCATAAACACAAATCCTTTAGAAGGTAAAGTTCTTGTGGAACTGTTAAAAGAAAAGTTTCAAAATATTATGAAATTTTGTGCTCTTGCATAAAATTTGCAAAATAATTGATTAACATTCAAATAAGTCATGTGATTACAAAGAAAAAGTCAATAACATTTGAACCGTAAATCAATTTAGAAAGTGTACATAAATAAAAAATCGTTATTCCAAGTGAAATATTAAAAAAAAACCTGTTACAACCTTATTTCTCAAACCACTAATAATGTGTGCGTTAGTTTTATACATGAGAGGCGGGACCTACAGTTTAATGACACTTTTCAATTTTTGAGACTGTAGAACTTTAACTCAGAAAAAGTTAGTCACCAGATATTCTTTGAATTCGTTGGTATTGTTATTGTCATTATTTTAAAATAAATAAAAAGAGAACATTTCAAACAGGGATAAAAAAATCACTTTTGATACACACGTGATTCCCAGTGATTCTTTGGGGTTTTTTTTTTAATTTTTCAAAGATTTTGTGAAGTTTTATAGTAAATAATACAATATTTATGGTATTTGAGAGCGAATTGAAAGATAAGTGTTGGAGAAAAGCGAAAAGGTTGAATTTTATGGCATGATATATCCTAGATGTTGACGCCAGTAGTTATAGTCTTGTAACGAACTCGGTTATAACGAAATCTTGGTTATTACGTACATATTTTCAAGCCCCAACGTTTTAATAACAATTTTCATACAAAAAACTTCTTTTATTACGAACTTGTTTATAACGAATTCTCGGTTTAAAGAAACTACTTTAAATGGTCCCAGTAATTAAATTTCACGCAATTTTTACGTTTTTCATAACGAACCCTCAGAAAAAACTTTGAAGTGTGGCAATAATCTTTACTTTTATTTAATATGGCAACATTAAATTATAACTCAATAGCTTTAATCAGCCGTTAGATAAAAAGAATTAACACATATTTTTGGTTTTTAGTAAAGAAAAAATATTTTTTGTTTTTAATAAATGAAAAAAATTCTTTGTATTTTAAATTTTCTTCTATGACTTCACCCCGTTTATTACGAACTTTGCCTATAGCGAACTATTTTTTCTAGTCCCACGTAGTTTGTTATAACCGGGTTTGACTGTATTTAGCGTGTTAGCTTATTAGATGTCAGACCAATGTTCAAACCTCAGGTCAGTTATGTCCAATTTACAACGAAAGGATATTATGATCGATTATGTGTATGTATGCAATATTCCTGCTGCTGGAGACTCTAAAGGAAGAAGAAAACGTCTTATGAACTAACAAAAGTATTGGCAGCAGCAAACATTCAAATTGGATGTTTATCGCCAAATGTAGTACTACTTTAGTAGTTTGAGAACAGAAAATACTCAATTTATTCACGTTTATTTCTCTATTTCATGAAATATTTTAAAGTCTTTTTACTGTCCTTCTCATATTTATCTCACGTGATAGACAAACATTATAAAAATGTTTTTAGTCCTATGTATTATTTCATTGATATTACAGAAAGATAATATTTAGGAGAATTACGTATGTACGTAAGCCATTACAGAATCATTCGTTTTGATAACGTGCTATTCCGAAATAATGATAAATTTATACAAAAAAATACTGGACTTACACTTTCCGTTATAGAAATAAAACTAAGTGGCGGATTTTTTTTGTTTTATATTTCAATTAAAGTAAATAATATTTGAATTATTTTGTGTATAAAATTTTTTTCTGACAAAGATTTCAGAGCATCCAACTTTTTGAGCCACTTTTCTTCCAGACCTTTTAGGGTGTTTTAGAAAAATACGTATTATTTTACTTGCTTTAGTTTTGGTCGGCAAATTCTTTTTTTTTCTTCCACTTCCACGCTTTCTTTAAATACTCAAAGACTCCTTATATTGTTTTATTCTTACCTAGCAATCGTTTCTTGTAAGCGGCGCGGTTTTTCATTGAAAATTTCAATTATTTTTTTACGACATTCTTGTTGGGTGGCCATTTTCAATAAAACTAAGTTTGCTATTGAAATGAAATTTAGCACGTGGATTTTGAAACAGTTGTCTAACAATAACAAGGTAACTTTAAAGTAGGCCCATTGTTTTTCGTGCGCACTCCTTATTACGTTTTTTCGAAAAATGACCTGAAAGCCTTTCAGCTTTTATTGATTCAAACAATTTTGTCTCTGTAAATGATGAGTAAATAATAGAATTTTATTGTCATTATAAATTTCGTGGTCCAAAGATATCGAATTGGCAGTTTTAGACTCAACTACATTCTACATGCATAGCAACTACTTATAACCGCATTTGTAGAAACCTGTATCCGGCAAACCAGAGAGAGAAATCCTAGAGAGAGCCTTTTTATTGCTACTCGAAACTTTTTTACTTTACATGACATTGAAAACAAATTTTTCTTACGAAATGTAACAATAGTTTGTACCATTAGGTTTCAGCCAGCCCTCAATTGAGAGTGTTACTGATACGAGGGACAATAAGCTGCCCCACCTGAACAATGGGGAATTGCCATTTAGATAAAAATAAAACCAATTAGACATTAAGTGTTTGATTTTTTTAAGAAATCAAATTAAAAACAACAAATTAAGTGCAGTCAAACGATATCTATGACTATTCATACATATACGACATATGTATGTACATTAGGGTGCTCCAAATGTTCCCGACTAAAATGAAATTTTGATATTATCTTCTCTATCTGACAACCTCTGTTAACCTAATTCATATATGTAATGGGCATCAAAATAATGGAATATTACGGACAAGAAGATTACATTATAACGGGTTGTATCGCAAATATTTTGGTTTAAATGTAAATATTCGTTGTAGAACAAAATAAAAGTATAAGAAATTATACATCAATGGAAAGCTTATAAAAGTAGGTTTAAAAAAATTTTAATAAAAATTGAACTAGATTGAATTTTCCTTTATAATCAAGGAATTTTAACAATTTAGTTAAGAAATTATACATCAATGGAGAGCTTATAAAAGTAGGTTTAAACAACTTTTAATAAAAATTGAACTAGATTGAATTTTTCTTTATAATCAAGGATTTTTAACAATTTAGTTAAGAAATTATACATCAATGGAAAGCTTATAAAAGTAGGTTTAAAAAAATTTTAATAAAAATTGAACTAGATTGAATTTTCCTTTATAATAAAGGAATTTCAACAATTTAGTTAAGAAATTAGACATCAATGGAAAGCTTATAAAAGTATGTTTAAAAAAATTTTAATAAAAGTTGAACTAGATTGAATTTTCCTTTACAATCAAGGAATTTTAACAATTTAGTTAAATAAATATTATGAAAAAATTAAAAAAAATAAAAGTTTTGTTTGAAATTTTCAAAATTTTTTTAAAATTTCTGATAACATATTGAAAGCGCCTCTTATGATACTAAATTTATATAAAGTTCCTTTGGAAGATATATGAAAAAAACTCAAAAAAGGACCTTTATATCCTTTGGTTCAGCTCACTAAATATTAACCCCAGGCCAAAAATTTTGAGAAATGTAGTCTTAGAATGAATCAAACTTTCATTTTTGTCGGGAACATCTATACCTTATTTTTTTCTCGATACAAACGGGGCCACCCTAACGTACATGTATGTTCAAACAAATACTTTGAACACAAATCTATGTACGCCAACCATGTTGTTACCTTGAACTTCACCTTGTCGAATAACCGGAGATAGGGTAACTGTTGTCTTTATTCCTATCTATCTAATCTCTCTTATCTCCCAACATTTAAAATTATTTTTCAATCAAATTATACTGCTACCTAGCAAATGGAAAGCACAGATATAAAAAATTTTGCAACTTTTTTTGCAAAAGGAAATTCTACATGGAGTGCTAAAGATAGACCCGCAATCATGGTATAATTTTCGATTTATGGTCAAAGTATTCGTAAAGATATCAGTCTTCTGTGTATTCTACCACAATTATGAATAATATTTTCACTTGTTTGAACGTAAAGTATTTTAGTAGATAGTAGAAAGACCTTGAAAACATAAGTTCTTTGATAACAATTCTAAAAGGTTTTAAATTTCGATTTCTATTACAGATTATGGCACCCCGGAATATTTTAAGCTTAACCAGTGAAGAGAAACGCAAATTTCTCGATTCTTTTGATCATGTCTTCTCAGATATTGATGGTAAGTCCAACACTTGCAATATTTTTATGTAGAAAATATATTAACCAAGGCACGGTTTCTTTAATTTAAAGGTGTTGTTTGGACTTTGGCACACATTGTGGAAGGCTCTGGTCAAGGCTTTAATGAGCTACGCAATGTTGGCAAACAGTTGACTTTTATCACCAACAACAGTGTCAGACCCGAAGAGATGTGCATGGAGAAATTACGAAAAAATGATATCGATATTGAGGCAGTAAGTCTGGTGAAACCTTTTTAAATTTATTGATTACAGAAAAAATGGTTTACATTTTAGGACCATCTCATACATCCAGCCAAAATGATTGCTGAGTATTTGAAAAGTATTAATTTTGATGGTCTTATATACCTTTTAGCCGCGGAAAACTATAAAACTATATTATGTAATGCGGGTTTTAAAGTCAAAGATGGAGTAAGTTTTGATACATGACAATTTTTTATTTATGGAATACTCTAATCCGTTTTGTTTTACAGCCCAATGTTATTCTTAAAGAATCTTTTACTGAACTAATGAGCCATGTTGTGGATCGAGATCCTGTCAAGGCTGTGATAATAGATTATGATTTCAACATAACATATGCCAAGCTGACAAAGGCTAATTTCTATTTACGCCAACCAGATTGTTTGCTAATTGGTGGGGCAACCGATAATGAATTACCGATTACTAAAGACCTTACTATATTGGGTCCAGGTCCTTTTGTTAAAGTATTAGAACAAGCCAGTGGCAAAGAGTTATTAACGTTTGGCAAACCAGGCAAACACTTGGCCGATTTATTAATGCAACGTTTTCATATACCTGCACCACAACGTGTACTTATGATTGGTGATATGCTGGAGCAGGATATACGTTTTGCTACTGTTTGTGGCTTTCAATCACTGGTAGTGCTTAGTGGTGGCTGTTCTTATGAGCAACTCATGGCCCAAACAGAATCCAGTCTTATACCTGATTACTATGCCCACAGTATGCTAGATTTTGTAGAGTTTATGAAGGATCTGAATAAGTCAAATGTTTAGAATAAATTTTTTTATATTTTTCGCCTTTATTTTATTTTATTTTTTATATGTAACATATTTATGCTTTAAAAACAATAATAATAAAAATCTTAAATTAAATTATTTAAATCTGCAAGTTTTGCTACCAAATAATCTGGCTTTTTATCCATTTTCAAGATACTGTCCAAGTCCTGTATTTTCGTACCGCCTGTGAGAACAAGCATGGTTTGAAAACCGATGCTTTTGCCAAACTCAATATCACTACGCATGCTATCGCCTATCATTAGCACTCTTTCGGGTTGGGTAATGTTAAAAGTCCTTAGCAGTAGTTCACCTAATTCAAGGCCAGGTTTACCAAATATTTTTGCTCGACATTGATTTGCCTCTTCGATGACTTTAATAAAAGCACCAGGTCCCAGTAATTCATTGCCTCCGAATGGTATTTTCGGATCTGCAGCACCAGCTATAAATAGACAATCGGGATTTTTTAAATGCAACTGAGCTCTCATTAGTTTCCAAGCTGTTAAATTGAAATCAATGTCAATAACGACAGCCCCAACAGGGTCATCGCTGTAGATGGCTTTGTAGAGGTCGGATAACGAGCCATTGACAATAAAACGTTCATCCTATAGAGGAAAAGAAATTCAAATATTTTATGTATTCTTTGATTGATAAACACAACGTACTTCTTCAACAATTTCGAAACCATTCTCACGCAAATGTTGTTTAAAAACTCTGGAAGCGAAGCATAAAATTAAACCATCAAAGTTTTTCAATTTCAAATAATCGCAAATGGTTTTAGCTGGATGGATTAAGTCATTCTGGAATAAATAAGAAGTTAATATTTTTGAAAAGTTTCTTTTTAAATGTATTTTTAAAATGGTTTGTGAAGATCATGGTTTCGTATTGACAATTCTCACGACAGATATGCTCTCTAAGCATGTGTTCTAAATTAATATACACCAAGGTCCTTACCTCACATAATCCAAAGTCTATTTTATGCACTATAAAGCTGCCATTTAGGACTTTAAATATTCAGAACGAATAATAAAAATCACAGAACAAGTTCCACCATTAAAATCTTTCTTTAATGAAAATTTCATTGTGATGCCATGGCTGAAATGTCTTGGATATTCGCACAATTTTTTTTTATATCGATAAAAATGTGTTTACAACACAATGACAGAAACTACGTAAGTTCTTATAATCTTCTATATAGTTTCAAAAATATGCACTGATCTGATTCAAGTACTTTGAGGACGGCGAAACAGTCGATGGAGGCAGCAATTCTACCATGATAATCCACTGTTTTTTATACCCGCTTTTCATGGTATTTATGTGAACAATGTTTGGTTTCAACAGGATGGAATAACTTCACACACATCTCATGCCATAATCGATTTATTACGTCAAAGTTTTGATGGCCGGTTAACACTAAACCTACCGATACTTCATGTATTCCCATTCCTACCTCTGACCCCTTGCGGTATTTAAGGTAGATTACATATATTTTTGGGTAAAAAAAAATTAACAAGAGAGGAGTAAATCTTGGAAAACACATTTGATGTATTTTGTAATAAAAGTCGTAAAGGCAAATGGCGATGTGATTATGTTATTTTCAAAAAAATTCTGACAAGAATTTCAAAATGGGTCATTTGACCCGTCCATGGTAGGTTTAGTGTTAACTCGCCGTCTGATGTCAATAGGACTCTAAATAGCTGCAATTTTCTGTGGGGCGCCCCTAAAGAAAAGTATTATACTGCCAAACCAGCGACAATTGAGCATTTGAAAGCCAAAATTCGTGATGCCATTTCAGAGATACGGCTCGAAACTGTGCACGATAATTGATCCGATCGCACGAGGTACTGTGAGGGCCTGCCACGTGTGATATATTTGTTTACCCTCCAGACAGGAATGCCAATCGCACATCTAAATTCAATTTTGTTTTCGACAGTATATCAGAACATATCCCCGTGTCTCTATGCTGATATTCAATAATCTCCTTCATAATAATTCCCGCATAATTCCCGATATGCATACACTCACTACAGATTTAAATACTACTTAGTTATGTACAAATGTCTGCAAATCCCTGTTAAATATATTTTTAAAAAGAAAAAGTATTTCTATAGCAAAGTAGGTGTTGATTTATTAGACACGAACCCATGGTTCAAACCACAGCTTAGATGTCTCGTACAAAACGCAATATAAAAAAGCAGTCCTCTGGCAAAAACTCTAAAAGTCAAAATAATTGCCGTAAAAAGATTATAAAAAACTGAATACAACTAACATAGATGGTATAAGAAGCTAGGTCATAATCTTGCCTAAATCTTGTAACGATTGTGCAGTAAGCTTGGATAATCTTCTGTGGAAAGTAAAGGCCAAATCTGAATCGAAAACTGGTTCAAGCATAGTGTAGCCAATACGGAGATCCAAATCAACGAAACTATAGATTTTATACTGCTACTGTGCTTCTGCGCATTCAATAGCGTTACTTTTAACTTTCTTCTTTAACTTCTTAGAATTAAACAACTTTTCTAATAGTAATAACTTCCAAATTCTTCAATTTTAGTTGTAATTTACGATCAACAGCATTATGATCCCAAACTGTTTTTATGTAAAATGCACTATAAACGCAAGCGCAACTCTTTGATGCCCGAACAAACGCAATTTAAATAAATTGACTCCCTCCATCATAGGCTTACCTCTTCAATGTCTAAACCGCAACTGGAAAATTTCTCTAATTGGTCTTTTGTAGAAATAATGCTGTTGTTTGTAACGAATGCCACTTTTTTGCCCATTTGACGTAAATATTTGATGGCATCTGAGGAGCCAGGTATTTCATCATAAAAATTATGCCAAATAACACCTGCAATTTAATTAAAATTATAATGACATCATCTCGGAATACAAACGTAGGGGACATACCATCACAATCACAAAAAACCAAATCAAATGAATCGAGAAAATTTTGCTTTTCCTCCGACGACAAATCGTTAAGAAAGGGTGGTGTTGACATTTTTTCCATGCGAAACTCAAATATTAACCAGATGATGGAAGTATTTTTTTTTTATTCTTTGTTTTATTATTCTATGATTAGTATTAGATTATCTTATTAGAATTTATTAGATTAGTTTTATGCAGTTCTCTACAGGCAGGCTTCTAAACTAAAACTAAACAAATGTTGTTGATTTGAATTTCAACTTGATTGTGTGTATCAATTACTACGATTTTTATTTCATTTTTTCTATTTTTGTCAATTGCATTCAAGTTGCACTTACAAGATTCAGGGCAAAATTATATGCAAAAAAACAAAGTGAAATATGTATGCAATAATATGCTTTAAAACAATTGATATTTGTTTACCAACAACTGAATTGTATGAATAGCAAGAAATAGTGGAGAAGGGTAAGCAGAAATATTTCTGTTGGCAAATTCACATTAATTGATATGAATTGCCAGTCGTCATAATTTCAATTTCAATTAGAAAATTAATTTCGATACATTTGTATGCAAAATATTTTTTATATTAGCTTAGCACGTGCAACTTCTTCAGTTTTTTTTTTCTATTCTTTGTAGTACTAAATTCATATGATGGCCGATTTATAATTGGTCTATATATTGTAAGTTATTTACAGATCTTGATAATGCTATAGGACAGCCTAAAATATGAGTTATGAGTATTTCTTTTATATCTTCTGAACATTGAATGAACATTAAAGGGAAAATAAAATAATTTAATTCAAAACCATGTTTGGTCACAATAGTCTACTACGCTAGCACAGCTCGGACATGTAAAAAATAAAAAAAAAAATAATATTTCTTACGAAGTCCTCCTCCTAGCAGTCCTCTGGTAAAAGCTCTGATACTAAAACTTCACATACCTAACATTATAGAGTCAACGTAAATCGGTAAGTCCGTAAATCGGAATTTATTCCACCTGTCAGACATAGTGCTTCAACTATTTTTAAGGAGTCAACTGAAAAGCAAAAATTTTTTCTTTATACATCCAGTGAATTATGTTGAAAATTAGATTTAATAGAAAAAATTTGTGCTGGAATATCATTCAACAAAGCAGCTGAGAAACAAATTCTTTCATATCGACCAGAAAAGCCTGTGCTCTACGGGAAAACTAGAACGTCAGAAAATTACATGATTACATACATACATAATTGGTCATTATAACCCTTCAGTCAGAATTATTGACCTAGTTTTTCACACCACTTATGTTGTGTGTTCTCCCTCCCCTTACCTACATTCCTATATCCTCTATTTCCTTCGTCCCATAAGGACAATGTACAATGAGTTAATTTCGACCTCCGGGTACTGTACTTGTTTTAATCTACAAGTGTAGGTCCTCTAACCAAACCAAATTTTATACATGAGTGGCGGGACCTATAGTTTAAAATCGACTCCGAACGACAGGTTTTTGAGAAATTTTTCATCGCAAGTTTATTTACTCTCAGAGTTTTTGCTAGAAATCTGCTGAGAGGAAATCGCCGAAGAAATAGCTTTTGTATTTTGTTTTGTTTTCTAGCCTGGAGCTCGGACCATGGCTAGAACCATGGAACCTACTGGACTGCGGCGACTTCATATATGATATATTATATGATTATCCATGATTTATTTCCTTAAATTCATTTCGTTGTCTTGAAACATAAATTCAAGACGCTTAATTACTTTACACATTCCTTTTCTTCCATTTAGAAACCTGAAGCATCTCCTCCATCTTTTACTAGTTTTCTTGGTTTTTTGGTTTGTATTAATTTCATTAGCCAAGCCAATAGGTTTTGAGTCATTTGTGTATTTAAATTTTCCTTTAGAACTTAGAAATCTTTTTCGATTTTCGTTAAAACAGACTTTTTTGTAGGATGATTTGAACAACATATTTTCGCCAAAACAATTCAAATAAGATATAGTCACTGAAAGCTAAGTCCGGTAAACAGGGCGCTGTAGTTATGCTATTAATGTCTGGCAGGGCTTATTCAACTGCTACCAGGAGCCATTTGAAAGATGACTATTGATAGGAAGAAATTTAAATTTCATGGATTGATCAGGTTTGCAGTTTTAAATTAAAAGCACTACACCTAGCCGCAGCTTCAAATCTTTACATTCTTGGGAGTCAGGGAAACTTGCAATAGATCGTTCCGTAGTTGTTGCCTATATACAAAGTAAATCTATACTTTGGTTCAAAGTCTTATTAGAAACTGGCTTGGGGTCAAGAAGTAAGACATCATTCATTTAACTTATCCTGCCTCGAAGCAGAAGTTGTAATACCAGGCAAGCACATCAAATTTTCGATTCTAGTATTCTTAATTGGATGAATGGACACCGTTTTAAAATGTTTAACAATTATCATCACATCAGAAGCATCACTGAATGTTGACTTATGTAGTCACAACAGCGTTGCGACATATTTAACACATCTCATAACCACAGAAACATCACTAAATGTTGAGGACTGATCACATTTTATGGGTTAAGTTATTTAAATTCTTACACTTTACATTGTCATAATTTGCAGAGACACCATTCTATAATAATTTACTTTTCCTTTAAACTCGCCGTCAATTAAATTAAACATCCACATCATCCACACCCACTTCAATTTGACAATGACACTCAGAAATATTTATTTTTCTTTCAATTACGTTTAACATTTACTTGGACTTTAAATCATCAAAAAATTGCAAAAAATCAGCCATACTCTCGGCATAGTAGTCCGGTTGTTCATTACAAGGTTTGGCTAGCATTTCTTCTTTGTTATGAGCACCACTCAACACGAACAGTGTTTGAAAACCCAAATCGTGACCAAATTTAATATCCATTTCGAGATTATCGCCTACAAACAGTACCCGCTTGGGTTGATCAATTTTGAAATGATCCAACAGATAGTTGCCCAATAGTTGACCCGGTTTGCCAAATAAACGAATTTCTTTGTTGCAAGATTCGGCCAAAATATTTATAAAGCCAGTAGGTCCTAGTGTTGAAAAATTCTTTGATACGGGTATGAGGCCATCGAAGGCACCCACTATAAGTTGAGAATCTTTCTGCAAAAGATACTGTTGAGCCAGAGCCAATTCAACAAAGGTCATATTGACATGAATATCAACAATAACGGCGGCTACTTCATCGGTGGGCTTGATGAGATCAGGTAAATCTTCTAATTCGATGTCGGGTGGTGTAGTCTATTTGAAAAAAAAAATATATTTTTAAAAATGATCTTCTGTTTATAAGACAATAATTTGATGACAACATACCACTGTCTTAACATTTACACCATTCTCCCTGAGGGTGGTAATAAATGCTTTCGAACCCATCACCATGCATTTCTGTTTGGGGAAATGTTCATTTACATACTTGACTATGGTCTTAACTGGGTAAACTAAATCATCCTTTAAAGAGAAAATTTTAATTTTTTTTTATTATTATTGAAATTAAATTTTGAAAATCAATTTAATACTTTACCGCTGTAACATTATCGACGCCAGTATCTATGAATTTCTGTAAATATTGTTTATCGGTTCTCATGCTATTGTTCGATATGAATTTGTACTTTTTGCCGGCATTTTTCAAAAGATTAATAGCTGGCCCTGTATTGGGAATGGGCTCAAGTAGTAACCACACAACACCTGCAATTAAAATAAAATTTTATATTGTAGTAAAAGTGATTTCAAAATTTATTTCTACTGTTAAAGGCCATGTTACGGTTACGTATTTATTTGTTTACTTTATTTGTGTTCTTTAAGCACCTAGGATCGACAGATATATAGATTGTAGTTTGATAGAGTTGCCAGCTTATAAGACCTAAAAAGGTAACTCTGAGCAAGAAACTGTTTGAGCCTTGTTTTGAATGTTGTAGTGATGACGCCATAGTAAATATCTTTGTCTTTGACAATCTGCCTATTCTGCCGGAATCTGGACAGGAATAAGCATTTAAAAAAATTTCTACTCAATGCATCTTTCGCATATAACATTACGAAGATAGGTACAATAAAGATCGATATGGAACATAAATTCAAAAAATTCAGAACATAATTGATCAAAAATAGGCCAGAATGTTCAGCAAAACTATTTTGCAAGATGGCACTTTGTACAGATTAAATTGGTCAAAGGCAAACCCAGTTAATAAGTTAGTTTCAAACCTCGGAAAAGGTCGGACGAAATCTCCACCACAGTTGTCGAATTCATTACATACACATATAAAGGGTGATTTTTTAAGAGCTATAGGAAAATTTATCAAAAAAAAAAACACATAAAATTCAGAAAAATGCATGAAATCTTTATTTGAATCGATAGTACGTATGGTCCATATAATTTAAGGTTTGAAGATTATTTTATGCAAATGTTGACCGCGACTGCGGCTCAAATGGTCCATCCGCTTAGTCTAATTTTTGCATACTCTTCCAACTTTTCGGCCGGTATCTCACGAATAAATACTTAAATGTTATCTTCCAATGCGTCAATTAAAGCGGGCTTGCCTGTATAGACATGAGTTTCAACATAACCCCACAAAAAATAGTCTAAAATCGTTAAATTGCACGATCTAGGCAGCCAACTGACCGGTCCCGAACGTGAAATAAAATGTTCAACGAAATCGCCTTTCAATAAGTCCATTGTTATGCTTGCTGTGTGGCATGCAAGTCTAGCTCTTGCATTTTGGGCAAAAAAAGTTGAATATCATGGGCCGATTAAACTGACCATAAAATGGAAGAAGCACGCGATGAACTTTCTTAACAGAGCACTTATTTTTATAATAAAATTCAATGATTTGCAAGCGTTGTTCGTTTGTAAGACGATTCATGATAAAATTATGAACCAAACTGAAGATGTTTGACAGTGAAACTAAACACGAAATGTTTTAACCAGTGTTGCCAAAAGGATTATAGCTAAAAAATCATACATAATTTATAATTACAAACCATCCGTCAGAATTGCGACTTAATCCCTTACAACACTTATGTTTTATTCATAAGTGGCGGGAACTACAGTTTAATGACGACTCAGAAAAACAGATTTTATAGAAACTTTTTCATCACATTTTTATTTACTGTCCGAGAGGAAATCGCAAAAAAAATATTCTTTATACTTTGTTTTGTTAAAAATATTTGAAAATATTGATAAGGCATCTCAAACTCTCAGCAGATTTTTAGCAAAAACTCTGAGAGTTAACAAAATTGCCAAGAAAAGTTTGTCAAAAATCTGTCGTCTGGAGTTAACTTTAAACTGTAGATATGGTCACTCATGTATAGAATTAACTTACACAACATTAGTGCTGCGAAAAGCGTGTTCGTAATCATAACTTAAAGTTTGTAATGACCAACTATATACAGTGGATAGCAAAAGTCTTAGTACGGCAATAATATATTTTAGCAATTTCATGAATTTTAGCTAAAAATTTTGTAAAAAAATAAGGTTTTCATATTTATTTCATTAATTTATTTAAATTTTATTATAAAACGAAAAATTTTTAAATGTTTTTCATAAAGCAAGAGATAAATAAGTTTCAGATGACTCCATAGCTAACCATAAGGAGAACCCTGAATAAATTTAAAATTCAAAGGCCTAATATATGAAAATGTTATCTCTTGTATTTAGTAGATTATTCCGAAAGGTTAAACATGCTATTTAATCCATTTAGAATTGAATTTACAAATTTTGTTTTCTGGTGGTACCATGAGCAAGTTTTTCGATTGACTTTTCTTTAAGGTTTAGCAATGACGTAACCGTTCTTTCAATCTGATCTCCTAAATACTCTTTTAAAGTCATATTGGGACTTTGTGCAAGAGTATTATGCCTGTGGGGAATTTTTTCTATGTCAAAATATATTGAAGTTACTAGGACTTTTGCTATCCACTGTATGTAATTTGATTATTTTGCTATCAACACAAATGTGAAGAAATAGTAAATTTACTTTCACATACCAACAATCTAATGGTAAGTACCCTTTACAAGTTACAAGCTAGTAATTTCATGTAAAGAACAAATTACTTTTCAGTTATAAAAATATATGAAACCCGTAGAATATACAGCAACCAAGTTATTCTTAAAGTTGAAGGAAATAAAATGCTATGAAACAGTAGAAATAACTTAACATAACAAAAGATACCCCTACTTTTCATTTTCAAATTAGGGTACTTGAGTAATATTTATGCGTCAAGGTCAAGTTTAATGTTATGTAATACAATCTGAACATGTTGAAAATAAAAGCTTGTTGGAAATTTTCCATAATTTCAAACGCAAGGCATCAAAAAAAAATTTCGTAAAGTTCGTAAAGTAAGTTAATCACCATTATATTGCATTACATTGCCAAAGGAAAATACAAAAACTGATACATTTGAAGCTTTTGTATGAAAAGGATTCAAGCCAAAAATAAATTCATACATTTACGGCCCATACTCGTACTACCAAAATTGATTTTGACCTTTAAATGCCTTTTTTTCTTGTTCTGGTAAAAACGCTGTAGCGTGTGACAAATACAATGTTGACTGCGTATATAGGATGGGGGTGGCTCAATAATGTGACGAGTTGTTAATACAAACGTAAAAATTTCAGCATATTGTTTATAATTATTGGTGCGGTTTATAATCAATTCAAGAGAACTCAATAAACGTGAACACATTGTGAAGTTTCACGTTCTCTATTAGTGATAAACTATTGATACGAATTCGGTTGTTTGGTCTGTCTGCTTAGGGGAATATTTGCTTGTTTATGTGGGCAAAGAGGTACGTACATATATTTTTTTTTTTTTTTTTGTTGTATTGTGTTAATATATGTATTTGGTTATAGACAAAATTAATAACTATTGATGACTAGACGGTTTTTTATTTCAAAGGGAATTTAATTAAAAAACCAATCACATAAATAAAATAAGCATATCCAACACGGTTGCTGGAATAAACTAAGCCCTAATGAAATCTAATTTATGTTTGTATGGAATTAATAAAAACCGAAAATTTCCAGCTATTGTTATGAAACTTAATTTACAAAAAAATTTTTAGGGTTCTGTACTTACCATCACAATCTGATAAGACCATATCGAATGAATCTAAAAACTTTTGTTTTTCCTGTGTACTTAGTTCCAGTATATGTCTGGGTTTAACGGCTTTAAGTGACATTTTTGGTTAATAATTTAAATTTCTTGCTTCACTTTTCTTTAATAAATAATTTAAATAGTTTTTTTTTTTATTTTCTTTTCTTAACGTCTAACTAACTTAAATTAATTTCTTGTGTCTGTGCGATTTTTAAAATATTCTTTTTTCTTTTCGCCCGGTTTCTTTAGTAAACAACCGGCACGTTGAATGAATTCAATTAAACTGAACTGAATGTGTAGACAAAATATGAGATTTAAATGTATAGTCTCTAGGGTGTGCGCTATCTTTTCACAGAACGCATAAGTGCTTCAATAATAGATTAAAAGCCAATAGAAAAAAATACCCAAAAATAGAAAATTCAATCGAGTGAATAAAAATTATAAAAAAAAATATTATAATACCCTTGAACTTATCCTTCATTGTAAAAACAATTTCCCACATTTTATTAATAATTCAAAATTTTTCAAAATATTTCTCTTGAAAAACCCACCATTAATGCGCAGGCTTGTTAATATGTAGGGTGTATCATAATCGACCTTTCCCAATACTCCACCTTTTTTATGCTTCTTGTTAGTTGTTGCTCTTCCTGACTGCTTTTATTTATTTTCCTATACAGTAGATTACAGTTATAACGTATTGGCTAGTCATAAATGACGTCAGGCATAAACATTCAAATGAGTGGCGGTTTTCACGTGCTAAAACTGTAGTAAATAAAGCTCTTGAGTGTAATAATAATTCTCCATAGAAAATACTTAATGTCGGCAGATTTTATAAAAAAAAAAACGTAATTAACGCGAATTTATATAAATTCATCAGTGTTGAGTTGATGGTTCTTCGTCCATTCATAGAAATAATTGAAATATTATGCAATTCGATTGAAAATAGAAATTTTTGTTTTCAGATGATGAAATCTAAAATTTTTAAAAACAAAAATCTTCAGTAGTTTTATTTAAGAACTCTTTGAAATTTTTGAACAATAAAGTACATCTATCCAACATTAAGAGAAATTTTATTCCAGCTTAAACTCTGAGAGTAAATTTAATTGCCATGAAAAGTTTCCAAAAAATCTGTTGTTCGGAATCTACTTTAAGGTCCCATCATTCATGTATCAAATAGACACACACAACATCAGTGGTCGCAATCCTAACTAAAAGGTTGTTATGACCAATTATGTATGTATGTATGTATCCATGTGGTTATATCTCTTAGACAACGCGTTAGATGTTGGATTTGAGCTCAACCCGAAATTTCAATGAACCAACCCTAAAAGAAAAATCAGAGGATTTTAGAAACTGGTTGGTTTCATTCACAACTCTGGGCGATTCAAACCAACCACTAACCAATCATGACAATGGGTTCTAACTAGAGGTGTGTATAAGACATTCTGCTAGCTTACTCTTCACCGAATGCAATACTGTAGTGTACTCTTTTCTGTTGTTCTTGATTTTACAAGTGCAATAAAGTGTGTTTCTCTTTTGTTCAAAGTGTACAACAGCACTCGTTTGCCTGTGAAGTAACGGAACTATGTTTTGTGTTGTAAGAGCATATTTTACTACTGAAGCTACATTTTCAGTATTGCCATATGAATATCAGTAGTAGTAATGTAAAAAAAGCTTTTTCCACAGAAATAAAAAGTTTAAAAAAGTTACTGGCAATGCTGGCGTCGACGAACATGTTCGATTGCCGAGAGCAAAAAAAGAAATACATGTTGTGACTCTATGAAGAGTACAATATCTTTGCTGCATTTTTCACACAACTCTCTTTTATACTGTTGTACAATGGTTTACGAGTGCAGTTTTTTTTTTTGTACTCTATCTTTGCTTCACACTTATTTATATTTGCAGCTACAATCAATATTCGGTCTTGAGAAAAGTGCAATAATGTGCAATCTAGTCTTAACTTACACTGCTTAACACGATGGGTCATATGAGCCACCGAAAGAACTTGCTTATGAACGGCGAATTACCCGCTTACCTAACCTAACCTAACCTAAAAAATAAGGCCCCAATACCATCGCCTGATCGAAATTCCCACCAAACACCTGCTTATTGTGGACGCATTTGTTTCTCATGTATTGCACGACGTTTTCCTGTGCCCCAATTTCAATCGATAAAGAAAATGACTTCGTCGAAGAAGATGCCATTGACCTCACTTTGCTTCATTACTCATTGACGAACTGTTTTCAATGTACTGATGCTTCAAATGCCTAAACAAACTGAATTTTGCATGCTTAAATTTGCCACTTAGTGCTTGATTAACTGATGTTTTCGGGTTTCAGACGTCACTTTCCTTTTCAGCAACAATATTTTCCTACAAACTGCCTGATATGTTGACGCCCAGTTATCTTTCTATCCATAATTCATTCAGTCTCTTAACATTTTTGACTACCCTTCGAATGGTTGCCATATTACGTGCCGTTTAGCAACTAAAAACTTCGAAGTTTGGAGAACGTTCTCAGTATAAGTTCCAGAAAATTTTGAAATAATTTTTCACAATTAATGCACGTTGTTATTTTGTAAAGTACTTAAACTTGGATATCATTATGCATTTAATATTTTTCTTTTATATTTAATGGAAATTGGAAATGATAAAATACTGATCAATACTAAAAACGAAAGGCAGAGATTACATTTAAGGCCTTCTTTTACTTTAACGAATAATTAAGTCAAAGAAATCTTTTTCAAATTTTTAATATTTGAAATGGTTAATGTTTTATTATTTAAGCATTTAAATTTTTTTAATGACTATATGTATGTATGTATCTGTATAACTAAGTATAGATATACCTAAGCAACTAAATTAAAAACTTATCTTCTAATTATTTCATTTTATTATCTATCTCATAGTTATGATTGTAATATTTCAAGTGTAACCCTTTATATCAGTAATCCACACCATAAACGCCGTGATACAACTACAATGAATACATGATTCATGAGTGCACATTATTTTCGCTATAAAAAATTGAAAATTTTCTATGATCCACAAAATGAAAGAGAGAGAGAAAAGGGTAAAACCGGAAGACAAAGCATGTTGTTTACCACTTTATCATCATAGTATCTGTAAAATGGACTAATCCCCATGCTTGACTGGACAAACTACTTAAATGAAACTGAGATACAACTTAACTTTTATTCCTGTCTTAAACAATAGCCGAAGTTTCTATATCGTACGCTCATAGTAGGGATGCCTATCGGGAAATCCCGAATCTTGAAATCCCAAGATTTTCGGGATTCACAAAATCCCGAATCCCGGGATTTTTAAAAGCTTATCACGTGATTTTTCGTGGATTCATATGTATTTTGAACCTTAAAAAGGTCCTGAAAAAAAATTCTATATCACTTGACTTCGATATTAGCTTTTCAGATGTGGAAAACCCCACTTCCATTGATAAAAAGTTATTTGATGCCATCGAAGGTCTATAAAAGGAATTAATAGGGTAACTGATTTAGATACTCAACTGTCCAAAGGAATAGATTTATTTACATCAGGCGATAGTAAAGGTGAATATTTACAAGCCGCATACAGCTATCTTGGAACTATTTTACCAACAAATGTTGATTGCGAGAAGTGAAAGAAGAAAATTCGTTCAAGCCTATCACACACATAGTAGATGCTTTAATCTTTTTGTTGGAATCCAAATAATTTTCTTAAAACTAATGCATTTGCATATGTATGAATAATTTATATTTTTATTAATTTACCCTTTTTGGTTACTTTTTGTCTTGCTGTTTTTATATTTTATTTTTAATGATAAATAATTCTGATATACATAATTGGAATACAAATGATTTTGTTAACAAAATATGTTTATTATTAAGAGAAAATCGCGATTTTTCCCATGATTTTTCGGAATTTTTTGATCCCGAATTATCCCGAAATATTCCCAAATCCCGGGATTTTTAAAAACCGATTCCGTTTGGCATCCCTACCTTATAGTAACATTTACAAGGGAGCCCTAAAAGATCGGGTTTTGTCTTGTAAATAATAGTGGCAGATAATGGAATTTCTTTGGATCTTTCTATCAATCCTTAGGTATTCCTTTTTAAGTTAGTATATAGCATACCATACCAATCCACCGATATTTTTCCCTGCTCCTCTAATTTTATTTTCTTGTTAAAATGGTAGATAGCATAGTAAACCCTGGACATTTTGCATGTAGCACAGTGTATTTAAAAATTTTTTATATGATGCAATTGTAAAAATCAAGATGCTTATCCATGAAGTACATGATCTTTTTAGTTGATTACAGATAAACGTAATCTGGACATTAATCTTATTTAATGAAATTCTATACAAACAATTTATTACTATGTAGCAACGAGAATGAAGATTTAAAAACAATTTATTGCTGTGATAAGAATCGTACGATTGCAATTTTATCTTTATAATTGCATTTGATACGCAAATTTGTAAAATAATATCCACTGACAATTATTATTTTCGTAATAAAATCACAGATATGTAGAGGGAGGGCTTATCTAAAGATAAATTAATTTTACTATTCGAGGGCATTTAAACACTATTTTATCTCTAGTATAATTTCACTATCATTATTTTAAGTTATGGTAAATAAATTAAGTAGTCAAGAAGTTTTCAAATGTTTTAGTAAATATTTCGTTTATTTAAATTCTTTATGTGAAAACAAAATATTCTAGGATTATAGGGTTGCCACCTGTTTCTAAAGCTAAGATTTGTTCATTCCTGATAATACTATGATATTCTTTCTGGCTTACTTAATCCATTATTTGGTGTGTGCTGAGGCCATTTAATTCTTTTAAGTCGTAAGCTGAACTTTTTTTAGATTTCTTCCAGATTCATGCCAGGTTTGAACGTGTTAGTAGCCGAGAACTTTGACACACCCTACCCCCTCTATATACAGATCAAAAGTTTTCAAATTCTCTTCCTAACGTCATCATTAACATGAGCGTTCGAAGGTCAAAAATTTGCCTTAATTTAAGATAAGACCTGAACAGTGAAACAGAAATAAAATAAAAACTTAGTTTCTCATGATGGAAATGGTCCACTAAAAAAAATATTTTTTTGTTATTGCATAATTTAGTTTTAATCTGTGATTACAACCCTTTAGACAAGATTACAACCTAGTTTCTCACACCACCCATGTTGTGAGTGTTAATTTTAAACCATGAGTTGATTTTTTTAAATTAACTTCCAACAGAACGTTTTTTAGAAACCTTTCATGGCAAATTGTCTCTCAGAGCTTCTGCTAGAAAAATCTTAGCATTCAGTTACTTACATTAGGTTTTAATAATGTCCTAGCTGTCTCTAGTCTTTAAGTGGAAGGACGTAGTAGCTATTACACTATATAAACCTTATAGTTTTTAGTTATTCGGCTCGTATAATTTGTTTTTGCATTGTAATTAATAAAAAAAAGGTAATTAAGAATACTATTAAGTTAAACTACTGCAATGAGAAATAATCACTCAATTTGAAATTGTCGTTAAATAATGCACGTGTTTTAGTAAACCAGCTGCAGTGCAATAAACTTAATGTTATTTCAATAATTATAAAGGGCGTACCAGTAAGAATGCTCCTTACATTTTAAAAATCAAAAAAGGACTTTTGAAGATTGAAATTTTAATATGTAATATGGAATAAAATATTTGACAATCGTCACCACGGCTACGATTTCATTCATTACTCTTTTCACGAAATTTTTCATAAGATGTGCCTATGGATTTTTTTTCTGGGTTATTTGCACAAATTCGTTAAGAAAGAGATCATACGATGCTACGTCGCATAATCCTGATATCAGAATTTCTTAATTCAATAATTTCTTAATGATTTGTTCTAGAATTTGATGCTGCAATAAATCGGTTGTCGCCTACGTGATATGTTAGTTGACACCGCCTTGCTGAAACCTCAAGTTTTCCAGATTCAAAGTCATTCGCTTCAGTAGATAACTCAATCATCATGTTCTTGTAACGATTGCAGTGGACAGTCACTGCAGTTTCGGTCTTATCTTAAACAAATAAGACGCAATCACGTCAGCTGACTAAAATCCGCACTAGAAACTGGCATTTACTTTATTTTGCTCCATTACGCATTGAACAAATTGCCGAAATTTTCTATAGTTTGCTGGTTTGAGTTGAATGTTAAGGTTTTGAAAATGGGAATCTTTTGTAGAAATTCCCTACGTAATGTACTTAAAGTTTGAAGACCTTTTTGCTTATGGCAGAAAATGTTTTCAAGAGATCGACCAATACGTTAACGCACAAGAGTTCTACTATCCGTAACCAGTCAAGGTTCTTACAATTTTGATGACTTTTCGAATGGTTGCTACATCCCATGCATTTGTTCTGCAGAAAATCCTTTTGCAGTTTGCGATCGGCCTTAATATAACTATATAACATCAGGAAGGAAATAGAGGATTCCTTCCTTCTGTCACTTTCGACCTCCGGGTACTGTACTTGTCTTAACCGACAAGTACACGTCCTCTAACCTAACCTAACTATTTAACAAATTTTTATAGTAACTTTTTGACTTGTTGCACTCATAAAGGGCTCCATTTTTAATAACCGGAGTAAACAGTATAAGTCTAGTAGATAGTGTGTTGGCTTATTAGACGTAAGGCCTGAGTTCAAATCCCAGATCAGTTATCAAAACGAAAATATGAAAATATTTCTTCGGCGACTTCCTCGTAGCAGATTTCTGGCAAAATCTCTGAGAGTAAATAAAATTGCCATGAAAAATCTATCGCTTGGAGTCGACTTTAAACATATCATAAATGGTGTGAGAAGCTAGGTCGTAAACCTGGCTGAAGGGTTGTAACAACCAATTATGTATGTAGACAACAGCTTTCAAAATTGTGAGTTGCCATACAAAATATTTGCGAGTTGCACAAAAACTTTAAAAAATTGTACTCTTACTGAGATACCCTTTAGAATGCTTCCATAAAAAGTCTCCAGTTTAAAACCAATTTTAATTTCCAATTTTTATTTCATTAACAAGAATTGCATCTGTTTTGTTGTTTTTTAATTATTAAATTTTGTTTTATTTCTTTTTAGTTGTTTCATAATTAATAATAATACTCTATTAAATTTCTTTATGCTACTTATAAAAATATAATATATATTTATATACTTCATTATTATTATTTATTATTCAGTATTTTTTTTTTTAATAATTAATTATTAATTTTAATTTTTTCTTATAATTCTTTACAAAACTTTAACAACACATTTTAAATGCAAATTATAGCAAAAAAGTTCTCTTTTTTAACATTTTTTTTTAATTATTTTGTAATTTAATTTCTGTTGTTTTTTTTTATTTCAGAAATTAATTTAGTTTTTGTTGTTGCTGTAGAAAAGCATTTATTTAACATTATTTACTTAAAATATATTTTAAATTTATTTTATTTTAATTTTTTTTAAATTTATTACTTAATAATAGTGTTTGATTATTTTATTAAATAAAATTGTAGTTCTTGTTGTTGTTGCTGTTGCTGTTTAAGGTACATAAAAGATTGTATTTATTGTGGTGTTTCATTTCTTAGTGTCTATTCAACTTATTCGTATTTGTTTTATGAGTGTCATCTGTCTTAATTATTAATTTTTTTTTTTTATTATTATTTTGCATTACATTTTGAGTTTGCATTGTGATTTTTATTTAGAATGTATGATAGTTACTTGTGTTTTTCAGAGTTCTATAAGCTCACAATATTAGTTTTTGTTTCATTTTGGTTTTGTTTTATATTTAAAACTTAAATTTAACGCAGGATTTATTTACTGTTATCAACGCAATACTATTCAAAATTAAATGTTCAGATGCCGTCAAATAATGGAGTCGGAATATTTCTTCTAAAGCGGATTTTAACTGAAACTTTTCTCATCGGTTGAGGACTTCAAATGACGTATAATAGACCGTTCTTAATAGTATTGCGTACCCGTTAGAAATTTGTTAAAATGAACACACAATATAACATTAAATATTTTAATGTGGCCCTTTAATAAACTTACTAAAGTTAGACTAGACTGCATGTGGTCACCCATGATATTCGTCTACTTGATAGTCTAATGGTCACTAAGATAGTTACGGGATAGGGAATCTTTCTTTCTCACACGCAGAAAAAAAATGCAAATGCATGTAAAAATCAACAATCTCGTCTCTACAGATGCATAAATCGGATTGTGCATAAACATAAAAAGAAAACTTAGACTTCAAACTCCTATTTTAGCATAAAAAGCACTTCCATCGATAACGATAAATAAAGAAGATCTTTTTCTGGCTAGCGTAATAACACCCAATGGAGTGGTCTTATCAGATGTGGCGAGTGGAATAACAAAGGCCAGAAGAAATGCCGAACAAAATCATAAGTTTTGATTTGCTACAACTGTACATCAAGGCGACTTTAATTCCGAACTACGTCCGCCGAAAAGCTAACATAAATGGGTTACAGCCTAAGGAAGACCTATGACAATCTATGATGCTGACATTTAAGTGGAGCTCATGGAAAAGTTTGGAATAGGTGGCGGACAATATCCCAAGGATAATAAAAAAGAATCTCTGATCTTAAAATTGTGTGAATAACTTCGATACTTAAGCGTACAGATGGATGGGAAGTACTTTAATTAGAACCTACAAATTATGGTGTGGCATTTCCATGCCGACCATGTAGGCTTTGATAAGGACAATTATGGAGGTTGAAAATATTTCTGGAGAAGATAATAGCATTCGGAGAGTTTGTGGTTATCGATGTAGCAATATTCCAAGTAACTGTAACTGCTCTTTTCTACTTTGAAAACACCCTTAAAGGCTTTCAAACTTATAATTGGTAATACAATTAAAAATTGTATCAACGCCTGATAGATGCCTTTGAATACATGCTGAAATAGACTGTAACTCTAGTCAAAGGTTGAAAGGTGGTGCACGAAAAGTCTGTTCAAGCTTCAAAAGAGCACGTTCTATGCGGTTTGACTAGTCACTACTGACTAGCTACTTACATTAGACCTATTGGTTAGGTCACATGATGAAAGCGGAAAGTAATACAATCTATTCAGGAAACTATGTTTACTATACCGATTTTAATGAACTGTTGGTAAGGAACTTTGATCCATCAGAAGCGACTTAGATCGGGTAAAATAAATAACTAAGGACCTTAGTGGTCTAGTAGGTAGTGTGCTGGCTTATTAGATGAAAAGCCATGGTTCGGGTAACACACACGACTTCAAAATAAAATACAAAAAGGTATTTTTTCGGCGATTTCTTCTCAGCGGATTTCTGGAAAAACTCTGAGAGTAAATAAAATTGCCATGAAAAGTTTCTCAAAAATCTGTCGTTCGGAGTTGACTTTAAGCTGTAGGTTCCGTCACGTATGTATAAAATTGTCACACACAACGTAAGTAGTGTAAGAAACTAGGTCTATAATCCTGACTGAAGGGTTGTAATGACCAATTATGTATGTATGTAAGGGCCTTATATCGCCTAATTGAACAACCACTTCTACTTTCCTGTCAATCGTAGTATTTAACTATGATTTCGAATATTCGAAGTGGCGTCGCTTATACAAACTAACTAAGTATTATCAGAGACAGTACAAAAGCAAATTTTAAATAAGAAAATGTTCAAATAAATTTTAAATTACTATTTGAAATTCAATGCTAAATATTATTGCTATTGTGGTGTTAGTACTGCAACCCTATGATATATTGTGCTCCCCTCATACTTTATTATGCAATGATCTGTAACAAACTTCAGGATGCTGCCCGGTATCAGCAATGCCAGCTTCCTGTTCAGTAGCTGGTATTTTTCATAGATTTCAAGAGTGTATTCCAATGATTCGTTCTCATCGGCACAAAATCAAACAACAAACATTTTTAACTTCGCAAGCTCTATTGCTTGCAAAATGTCGAGAATTCTTGACTGCCATTGGACTGCTGGATTGCTACGATTTTTTTATATATAAAAAAAAAATCAAATGTTCTCGGTTAGCACTCAGTAAAATTTGAATATGTCTTGCCTATATATTTTATAAAATGCAGGACATTTCTTCGTAAATCTTAGCTTAAAGTTTCACGAAGTATTAGACGATTGGCGCTATTTGAATTGCATAAAATCAGTGTTGATAAATTGTTAATAATTTTGAATAATATTGCATTTAGAGATTGACTTTAACGTGTATATTGTTTTGTAAAGTGTTTGCAATTTCAATACAAAAATAATGTCTATTTCGTCTACTTTATAAAACTAATTTAAAATGGACTGTTGTTGTTGTTGTTATTAATATTTTTTTTTTTTTTCATTCAATCAATTGCAGTTTCATTGTTTTCGTTTTAGTTTATACAACAAATTTTGTTTTGTTTTTGTTATTTTAAGTGTTTTGTACATTAAAAAATAAGGCAAATTGTGTGGGTGATTCTTTTCTTACTGTAGTTTACAAAGGCAAATTAAATAGAAATTGTGTAACAAACATTTTTCATAATTTTTTGTTTTCTCTTTCTGTCTTACAAAATACTTGTACAGGTCAACTTAGAAATTTTCACTTAAGATAAGTACTTGAAACAGAGTTTTATTTTTCTTTTTTTTTTTTTGTTTTAATAAATAAATACACACAAAATTGTATAAAAAACATTTACATTATTTAACAATTTAACTTAAAATTTATGATTAAATAATTATAAAAAATAAAATAAAATAAAAAAAATATTTTTTTTTTAGAATTAATTGCATTAGGTTTACTTTTCGTTAAGTTAATCGTTTTGTTACTTAAAATTAATCACAAAAATTATGTTTTTTATTTAACCCGATAATATCTTACATTAAAAGAAAATAAAAATTAAAAATTGAGACTGAAATGGTGGCTGAGAATGAAGAACAAACAAATTTACAATTATTTTTACATTTAATAAGTCCTAAGATTACACTGGCGTTATATGATCACGTGGTATATCATGATCACTAGTAGGATTGCCATTGTAGTTTTGATTGCGTTTGCGTAATTGTACGCCTTCATCTTCTTCCTCTTCGATGGGATCAGAGAATCCGCTATTGTTCAGGGCATTAGTGACACCCTTCAGTATGTTGGAAGCCACAGTATGTGCCTTATCGGCTAGTTTTTTGGCAGCTTGTTTCTGGGCTAACATTTTCTCATACTCAACAATATGCTCACGCAATAAAAAGTTTTCACGTTTTATACGTTTCAACAATTTACCCGATTTATCGGGTATAAGCCAGGCTATAACAGTTTGTAGGCCACCAATGATGTTCTGTAAATACAAAAGAGAATTCAATTTCACTTATCAAGTCCTTTGCAGCAAAAAAAAATTCAGAAAACTACCTGAAATACCACAATAAAAGCCAATCTAGCTGTTAGAATTTTCCAATAAATCATAGGCCTCTTATAGGGATGCTCATCCCAGGGGGGATTTCGAAATTCCGTGTAACGACATGAAGTAACATTGGCATACGGTGAGCCTTCCAATATGGGTTGCACCTGAAAGTCTTTGGTATTAAAATAGGCCAAAGTAAAGTTGAGATAACCCTCCAAGGTCTCATCATGTGTGGCAGTTTTGTAGACTAGTTTTGGTATAAGATTCGTCGAAAAGGCAATTATCATGGCACACGAGGCAACGGCAATTTTTGTCACCACCGTCATAATACCAAACCAAACGCCAATATCTTTGGCCCGCTGGGCAACAGGCCGGCGTATGAATTTTAACATTTTAATAGCATCTAAACGCACCTCGAAAATGTTGTTAATCAATGCCAATAAAGGAGCCAACGGAAAAGCCAAACCGAACAATGTTATAAAGCCGTATTGCAAAACTGTAAATTGGAAAAAGAAATGAATTTTTGATTTAAATTTCAATTTATTTTTTACTTCATACCCATTTCCAAATATTCCGCAAACATAGATTGATTGGTAAAGGGTATCAAATGAAAATCTTCGGTCCATTGATTGCAAGACACCAATTTCTCTTCGCTGTTCTTTTTACGCATGCCACAGCGTGTACCAAATTTCTTTATGTTCTTGGTCAAGTAGGGTATAAACATTTCCACAATGGCATTGACAGCCTGTTTACCCACCATAATAATTACCAATTGCATGCACAACTCCATTAGACAACCGCCTGGATTACATTCCTCCTGGCGAAAACCCAATATACGATTATATTTCGCAGGATAGCCAACAAATTTGCCTTTTAGAAAGGCAATATAGAACAGAGAGGAATAGTAATTCACAAATTGAAAAACATAATTTTTAATCGTTAGACTTTCATCGTATTCGGTTTTTGTGCGACAGTATTCCCAATTAGTGAGGGTAACAGCCAAGGAACCATATGCGTAATCCAATATGGAAATTAAAATTAAATCTATAATACCAGCTGTCATGGGTAAGAACATGATTTTATAGGTCATGGAGTCCTCATTACCGAAAATACTATGAGAGGCACGTTGGGCCATGCGGTATACCACCATGCTAAATATGGCTATAATTGATATGCAAATCTGTTAACAAAAGAAATCTTCATTAAATAATGAAATGAATGGAAATTAGTGAAATGGAAACTTACAAATAAAACCATGATACTATAGCTGGTAAAACTGGGCAGGAACTTTGTGGTCCAAAAAGGCACTTCAGGTTCGAATACACTATTCTCATGAGCATTTTCCAGTTTGGCAGCCAGTTTCTTATTTTTTCTTATTTTAGCTAAGTATTGAGGTCGTGGATGTTCTATATCTAATGTGTAACCACTAAGACCCCATTTATGCACCAGCCTAGCCGAATAACGTTTCCAAAGTTCCAAATACAAAACAGCTGAAACAATAGAAATATTTCAAGTGTAAAACATTTTCTTTCGTTTTTCTTTTTAAACTTTCAACTCACCCCATAATGACATAATAAAAGCAAATACCACCGTCATATTGTTGTCGATTAAATAATTCATTTTGGAAGAATTACAAGTTGCCTGCAACTTCCAAAAATCACATCTTCTATCGCACTGGGGACACATTAAGGTGCTATTGTCTTGGCATATTTCGCGACTGAAAAAATATCATCGAATTTAAGTTCTAAAAAATTAAAAAATTTTATATTCCTACATACCTTATTGGATCTGAATTCCATGTCATAAAACCGTATATAAAAAACAGAATCCCTATTATGCTAACCGGTATCAGCATGTGGGTATAGAAACCCAACCAAGCAAAATACAACGCCACTTTAGCACCAAAGTACTCCTTAATGCTATCCAAAGGCTGCAGGCTTTAAAACAAACGCAAACTAATGAAATTATCTGTTCATTATTGCGAAATTTTCATACTTACTGTTTCCATTTTTTTAAATTGGCCCATTCGCTTAGCAATAAATCACGATCTGTGTCCTAAATTTTGAATTTAAAAAGCAAAACCATTGGGAATTATAAATTTATTGCACATTTTGCGTATTCACTTACATCATGCAGCGTATATGCGGATTCGTATACGCCATCGGCCAATAGCTTCTCAATGCCTAAATTATCGGGTGTCTCTTCGCCTTCTATGAAATGCTGTCGTTCTAGTATAAAATTGATAATATAGTTTCGGGTACCCGCATCAAAGAAATTTGGTTGTTCGAAATCGAATCTGAATTTATAAGAAAAAAAATTTAAATTGCAATAAATATACGAATTATATTCGACAGATGTAAAGAGATTTCAATTAGCAATACAGACTATTCAAACTCATATTTGTTCATCTGTCCCATTTAAAATCAAAAAATTCTCGAAATTAGGGCTCAGAAAGGCGTTATACAACCGTCAACTAGGCACTGTCTGGTAGAAATTTGGATAAGGCGAAGTGATTGGGATTTACTTCTTTGAGAATGTACCTGAATTGCAGTAACTGTGAACGGTAACATGGTACCGCCATTCTTGTGGCCTCAAAGGAATGAACGGCCTGTGGTCAGAGCCATGGCGATAAATTGTGGAATATTTTATACGTCTTCTTTACATTGTAAATCGAAATTGTAAAGGATGTAGTAAATTTAAACCTTGATAGAAATGCTAATAATTATGATTTTACGTTAAAAATCAAGTGAAAAATATTCCATTCCAAAATATTACTTTTGATGACTCAATGACTCATGGCTCTCAATGTAATAAAATTGAATTGTCGTTATATAACAACGCTATTAGTTATACTTGGACAATGAAAAACGTAACGCAATTCCGAGTACATCCATAGTCAATCTTGAAAGGTGCCATTAAGATACCACAATCTATTCTTCCCGGGGATCAAAGACTCCCGAGTCTAAACTAAATCTTGCAATTTCAACAAACTTTATATTAGAGACCTCTTCCCCCTTACCTTATGCAGAATTCAATTGTCTAAGTACCAAGTTTTTTGTCACAGTTTTCAGGACAGTGGCCCGTAATAATCACCACTGTGGGATGAATGTGCAGAAGTGTTCATACGTTTCCAGCAGAGGCGAGTAATATTGCACATCCGCAAATGGGATTGAGCTTCCAATAACAATATCCTAATTGGCTCAGGTAATGGAAATACGTATACCATGTAACATAGCCCTAACCAGCTCATCAGCAAAGCATTTTCTAACGATATCTGTATGTCCTGGAGCCTATATAAAAGTTACCTTTGAATGATCCGAAATTTTTTGAGAAATCCTCGGCATTTATAGACAAGAACGGACATTGAAACTATGTTCGTTAAGGACTTAATCTCAGCTTGACTATCTGAGTAAATCAAAAGATTTTCAGTGAAAATTCTGACACTCAACAAGCCTTGCTCCGCTTTTAAAAATGGAATGCATTCTGCTTGGAAACCACTACAGTGACTGGGCAGCTAGTAACAATATTTGATATCAAAACCCTTAATAAAAATACTAGGGCTCTTTAAGCCAAAAATGTAGACTTCATACGTCTTTAGAATAACTAAGTACAACAAAATCTATCAGAACTATCATTAGGGACCAGAATGGGGTTGGAGAAACTGGTTTTCTAATGATGGTTCTATTTCTACTAATAAAATTAAAAATGATTAAATTTCAACAAATCTAATCCAAATTGTACACAAAGTTTAATCAACTAGATTTATTAATACCAAAGCGAGATTTTTTTATGTAAATATCGTGATTAGGTTTTCTGGCCCAATATTTTGTGAGTTTCAGCAATTGGACCAGACGATCACAGGGGACCCATATTTTCATAGAATGTTCATAAAACAGTCGGCATACACTGTTGACGACAACAAAAATCCCATTCTGATAACGTTCGTTTCCAACTTAAAACATCTTTTTAAGCAGTAATTGTTGACAAATTTGATAGATCGATTGTAGCTTGCGGATAAAGTTTTAGTGTAACAATATTTAAAAAAAATGCCTACGATCCCTCAGTTCATTGGAATTTATAATCAAATAAAAATGTAAATACTAAAAGCCTGTTCTTATCGCTTATTATTATTTTTTAAACTTCTGTAAAATACCATCCAAAGCGTATAGAATTTCTGATATTATGATTGTTTTTATGTAAACAAAGACTAACATCTTTACAACTTCAGAAGTGTCAAAAGTATGTACATATACTCCCCGTCAAATTGTTTCATAAATTAATTTCTTAAATAAGTTTCCTTGGCCTTATTTCACAAACTGTACGGCACAACATTTTGAATATATGATTGCATTGCCATTGTTTATGATACGTTTTAAATTAATTTTTGGAAATCTACTTACAAATGCTCATAGTTTCGTTGAAATTCAAAATAAATACGTTTTGGTTTAGGTGGAAATTTTTCAGTATCCAATTGCACAGATTTAAACAGTTTCGCACAACACGTTCGCACACTATCGCTCAATTCAAATTCTTCATCATAAATTTGATCTTGGCCGGGTATCTATTGATGGTAAAGAGGAAAGACACACACAGCACATATGAGGAAAAAAAAGAAATAAAAATTATTAAATAAATTCACATGAAATCAATGTAATAGAAGAAATATTTTTGTTTTTTTGATTTTGATACGCACTAACCTTTTTCATGGGCAATTTAATTCTAAGTATTTCAGCATAACGACACAACACTTCGTGGGGGGCATGGATCTTAATGAAATGTATTCGCTGGGTATTATCACGTTCCAAATGAAGACCTTCTCTTTCTAAATTGGCTTCAAAAATCTCACGTTTCTTAATGTTGTCCAATTTATAGTCGGCCCCATTAAAGGCCAAAACGTAATCAACACTACGTTGACCATCTTGGAAGCGACGGCGTGTCTATTGTATTATTAAGAAAATTTATAAAAATTTTTTTGTTTTTTTTGTAAAAAATTAAGGAAAAATTATTTAAATAATTCTTACTTAAAATAATTTAAATGCAATAGTTTTTTTTATATACAAAATTAACGAAAAAATATTCCTTAAAGTAACAGACATACATACATCAGATTCAATTGCTACAGAATAGATATCAAAAATTTTTTCCATACAATTGCCCATATTTGGTTTGATTGGCTCTAATTTCACAATAATTTTGTATTAATTTTTAGCATTTTTATGAAAAATTTAAAATTTTCATTATATTTTAATCTTTAATTTTTATTTCTAAATAATAAACATTTCCATGTGAATCACTTATTTTGAATTTATTTTATAAAAAAACAACTTCACAGATCAGCCAGCAATAACAATAAAATCAAAGTTTAACAAAGAAAAACACAACAACAACTTCAGAAATTCTTAATGCGCTTCCCGTTTGTTGTCGCTTTCACAGCTGTAGATCCACTGAATTTCCTCTCCCTCACGTAATAAGTTCATCTGTCAAGTGCTATTCATATTTCTCCCTCAAAAGTGTCATTCATTCATATTCCCGTATTGTTTTTTTTTTTGAAATGAGAACTCTTTGCCGGCTACTTAATAGTATTCTTGTGGATTGTATTTTCGTCTAGTCATATGAGTAGTCCATATGTACTCACATTTTCTCATTGTGCAGCAAAAATACTCTTTCATTAAACCTTTTAAAAATTTATTTATTTTAATTTTTTTGATTTATTTTTTTATATTTGTTTTACTCAAATCTACAGATGCTGATATTCTGATATGTGTTAACAGGTTTCATGGGCTCTTCTTTGAAAATAATTTTTTTTTATTTATTTTCGTCAACATATGCTTTTGAAATGTTTATAAACTAAACACAAATTTAATTATTTTAATTTTAATTTTTTTTTTGTTAATTTGGTACGTTTTAAAAATATTGTATGTTTGAAATTTTTATTTACTATAGATTTTGTTTATATTTAAATGCTTTAACAGTATGTGGCCAAAATTTTATGTACCGCTCAATGGCAAAATTAGAAAATTTTATTTAAAAATTTAAAAATATTTAAAAGGTTATTAACGAAATCGACTATACTTAACGTCTAGTTGGAGTAAACGAAATGCCATCACAAGAAAGGCGAAGTTCAATATTTCCCTGTTAAAAAGTTTTTATTGAACGATGTATGTATGTGCCAATGTCAGTTCATCAGAAGATCTGTATGATTCTAGTACTACCCTAAATTGATAACAGTAGTATAAAAATGGTCTATGTTTGGCCACCTACATTTCAGAGATTAGCAATGAATTGTTTTTTCGCTATTCATAAGTACTCATGAAATTTTGAGTATGTTAACCCAACAGTATTGAAATTGAACAAATCCGATTCTCTCGTACTTGCTACAAAATTGATTTATAAGTACAGGTTGCAATGAGTATGAGTACAACGTTAACATCAAACTCATAACATTCGAAATATGTTCGATTCATACGCCTACTCATTCAGATTCATAAATTTAGCAAAATTCTTATAGTACTCATAAATGATTCAAATGATTCGAATCATTCATCAAAATTTACAGTCTTAGTTATTATTGCATTTACAAAAAAAGAAGAAAGAAAAGACAGCCAGCAAAGCAAACACACAACCTTCAAGTGAGTATTGCAGTGTTCGTATGCGAATCATACTTATTTTGTGATTCGTGTATATGTTGAGGCATGGAGAGTCGAAATCAACATGATGCGTATTTTTAAGTACGATTACGATAAGTACTTCAAACTTTAAAAATGAGTAGTATGAGTGTGATATTAAAATAAGTATTAATGCGTATAAGTATCAGAAATTGTAAGTATGACTCGAATTTACTCATTGTTTTAAATACTCATTACTTATGTCTGCTACATTTACCTACCCATCATGTGGCATATTATCTTATTTGTTACACTTTTTTAAGTATGGAGAAATATTCAGTGCTAAATTCAAATGGCCTTTCATCATATCAAATTATATATTTTGAATTGCTGCACAATGCAACGCTTATCCCGATCTAGAGATAGCAACATATCACAGTACTGGAGTGATACAATATTAAAGAATACGGCATACCTGTTATTTTAATTTTTGCAACAACTGTGTGCCTAAGAAACCATCTGAATTAATTACCAAGACTTGACCCCATTAAACTATTCCTTATATCGTTATGCGAAGCTGCTTGTACCCAGCAACAAGCCAGCCATAGTTCCTGCCTGCGAAGGTAATATTATAGTTATTGGGATTGTTAAAATGCCGGTCAATATGCTTGAAGTATTATGGCAATATTGGAGCTCACGAATAGACCAATTATATGAAGCAATTTTCAGAAAGTAAATGACAGGCATTCTTAAATAAATATTACATTCCCATTTGTAAATTTTGTGTGATTCTCTTCTTCAATTTTTAAACTACAAACGGTCAAATATATAAATGCCGCTCTTAGTCTATTTGAACTCTAGTACAGTAGTTGCCAGAGACTACTTATAAAAGCAAAATAAATTTCTATCAGTATAACAGTAAGTTAGTCTCGGAAAAATTATTCTTAAAATCTCCCTATCAAGCAAATTCACCTCAAAGATTGTATGTAAGCAGCTCTGTCTGCTTAACAAGAAAAAGAAAGCATGGGTACATGGGTATACCCTTTCAAATATAAAGAAATTCAAGACAAAATTTCCTAAATTCAATTGATTCTGCTCCATTCCTGATCTAATCATTTGAAAAGCTTTTCAAACTATTTTAAGAGAAATCAATGCATTTTAAACATCATATTGTTCCGGTAATTTAATCCATTGGAATATATTAATACTGAAAGTTATTAACAAAAAAAAAAAACGAAACAAGAACTCTGTATTCAATACTTTAAACGACATGCAGTTACTCAAGCGTAAATTATCACACAATCAATCTGCTTAAATAACCAAATAAAGCCATAGAAAATTCTCATGTCTTTCCATATTTTTTTTAACAGTAATGAAGCAAAATTATATTAAAAATTTTAAAAATAGAAAAAAAACGTAATTAAACTCAACTAAAGTAATTACAAAAGAGGGGATAAAAATTGCCATTACCCGTTCCCGCAAGCAGTTAAAAATTTTCATTGATTTGCAAAAAAAATATAAAAAAAAAATAAAAAAGAAATAGAAAAAGAAATTGAAATAGAATATAAAGAAATGCAATATTTAAATAAATAAATTGAAAATAAATAATTAAAACAATAATGCCAATAAAAACAACTTTTATTACGTAATAATAATAAAAAAAAATGCAGTGAAGCTATTTTTATAGGCATTAGTGTCAAAAAGAGTCAAAAAGTGCAGTTAAAGAGAACATGAACAAGTGTTTAAGAGTTTAAATAGAAAAACCAATTTTCTTCTTTTTTTTTAAGTGATAATTTAGAGTTAAGTGTCGTGGTGGTGGTGCATGTGTATGTATTTGAATTTAAAAGCCAAAAGCAGTAGAAATAGTTTGAATGCCATAGATAAAGTATGTGTGTGTGTGTATGTTAAAGCATAACCGATTAGGATGGTTTCTTTACCCTAAATTTCCACTGGGAGTACGTAATTGGCAATTTCTTATCTTTACTAGTTTGGTTACTACTCTGTAAGAGTCGTCTAGAGACCTCCATATCATTGGCCATGTGCAATGACGTTTCACCGGCACCCGCATTAACAGCACTATAATTAGCACGACCATTCTGTAGAGCCATTACCTGTGCAGCTATAACAGCATCAGTATAATCACCTCCCATTCCACTACCCATAACGCCCGGCCCACCGCCTCCGCCACCACCATAACCCTGTTGTACTATGCCATTTGTATTTGGCGGCACATATTGCTCAAATGGCGTGGAATGGCGATAATTTGGATTCCAAGCCGGTCTCACTTTATGACCGTTTTCACGTAAACTACCCGTTCTGCGGGCTGGTGTTTCATCGCCCGCTAAATCAACGGCCGAGTGATAGATTGTATTGCGGGATTGTGATAAAGATTTACGATGGGCTGCTGCTGCAGCTGCTGCCTCTGAATCGGCTAAGGAGATTGTATCAAAATATAAGCTCTCACGATCATCCATTTCGGATTCAGGATAATCGTAATAATCGTGTGTTCGTACTACAAATGTAAAAGAAATTACAAAATTTATTAATAAAATGCCGACAATAATAATTACAAAATCATAGTAATTGTTTTATACAGAAAAAGAAAAAAAACAAAGAATAATTGTTAATTATAATGCATGTGCATGTGTTAAGCTGTTAGAATAAACATATCGATTATCATTCAAATACAGTAATTAAGCTTAAATATATGCATATGAATTTAATGTTAAACTGCTCAAATTTCTATGCAAAAATCATTATTTTTTATTAACATTTAACAATTCTAAACAAGTAAGTTATTTAGAAACAAGCCTTTGCTAAACGTTAGGAAAATAACTGTTTTTTTTATTTAATAATAAGAAAATTGTATCCATTTTAATATAGAATATAAAAAATTAAATATAGTATACGAGTATATAGTCTCAATGAGCTGAGTATGGCAAACAAAGTACATAGTAAAGCAATTTGGACTTTACGAATTGACTTTAGCTGTTACATTTTCTTTCTGGATGGTACCTCATAATCAACTCGTATTTACTGTCACCGAACAGAATATATATGTACAGTGGACAGCAAAAGTCTTAGTACTAAAATATGTTTTAACAAAAAACTCCCCACAGGCTTAATACTCTTGCCCAAGTCCCGATATGACTTCAAGAGTGTATTTGGGAGATCATTTGAAAGAAACCTCAAACAAAAGTCAACTCAACTTGCTTATTCAATTCCAAATGGGTTAAATGGAGTACTTGACCTTTAGGGATATTCTACTAAATACAAGTAATAACATATTCATTTATTAGGCCTTTGAATTTTAAAATTACTCAGTGTTCTTCTTGGGAGTGTACCTATTGAGTCATCAGAAACTTTTCCTTATTATTCTCTTGTTTTTTGAAAAGCATTAAAAATTTGTTTGTTTTATAATAAAACAGAAATAAATTAATAAAATAAATATAAGAACCTTAATTTTTATACAAACTTTTGACTAAAATTCATGAAATTGCTAAAATATATTGCCGTACCAAGTATTTTGTTACCCACTGTATATACGGATATATTTAAGGGAAGTCACTATTTGCAGTCGATGATTATCTAGCAATCCCTTAATATTCTAAACAATTGACAATTGACCTGAAAAAGAACTTTTAAGGTTGGTGTATAACCTACAATTTGAAACGGCGTAATAAAGGTAGGAGAACAATTGAAAAACAGTTTACTGGTACGTGTTACTCCAATCAAAAAAAATATTTGCATCCTAGCGAATAATTTCTGCATAGATTGTAGATCTGACGTATGAAAGAGAATATTATCCTCTTCATTTGTCAATATCTCCGTGTGGATTGTAAGAACTTTCTCTCATTCCTCTAGCATTTGCTCGGTAATCTGGCTAAGCTAGCGTTAATCAGAAATCAGAGCGATCATAGAATTTATTATCCTTAATAATAATGCCTACATAGAACTTCTTTACCAAGAAACCGTAGAACTAACGATTGGAAAATAAGAAGAAGAAAATACATAGTGGAAAGAATGTTTATCTAGATTTAAAATGAAAATTTGGTTTTTCCACAAGCCACCTCCAAGCGAGAATATCAAAAAATATATTTCGTATATGATCTTCATATATCCTACTGGTTAGACCGCTGTAAATTAAACTGGACATATTTTCGTAAAGATTTGCACAGATATTCTGCATTTATTAGAATTCATAAAAGACATCAACAGTGTGGTCGACGCAAATACTTGCCGCTATCAAATAGGGAATCATTTGAGAATTATGGATCGATGTTCTTTATAATGCTTAATATAGAGAAAAAGTATAACACTTCAGACCTCCCTTACCACTGATTTGTCCAGTGTTTAGGTAACGTTCTTATATCGAACAGTAAAACTTTAATTTGTCTGATCTAATGTCCACTATCTTCGTGCCTACCAACCAATATCAAACTTTTTTTTACTGATATAGGGCCATTGATTACAAGTTATTGTTGTAATTATTAAGTTTATTGAATTATGTATTGAATAAAAATAAATCTTTTAATATTCAAAATATTATTTTGCAAATAAAATTAATTAACAAATGCAGGGGATTGTTAAAAGGAAACGAATATCGAAGTAGGTTTACGCGTTAACCTAGAAATTTTCATTGTCGGCAGAATGTCTGTACTTAATTACCAAAGTCATTAAATTGATGTCATTGTCTTACTACTCCATTTTTGTATCCCTAGGTAAACAAAAGATACAACAAACAATAAACAAAACTGGCAGGTGCGAAACAATATAAACACGTTTACAATTTTATAACAATCTTATCAGTTTTGTTCTGATTTTTTATATTGAATTCCTAAACGTATTGATAATAAAGATATTGTAACATTGAATAATAATTACAGCAAATACAGAAGCTTTTAAGTGCTATTTAAGTGTAATTAAGATTTTAATTATGTACACAATATAAAATTGAAAAACTGGGAGTTCAATAAAAATTTTATAACCCAATTAACCGTCAATTAAACTTTACTACTCTTTATAATTTGATATCGGAACGCAAAGAACCCTTTATTTCAGTCTGAATAAAACTACAGTAATGAAGTAATGAATGCTTGGATGATTTTCTTTGGGAGTTTTAGTCAAACCAGATCAGCAGAGCCTCTGGATCAACTATATATGTATTTAACCTATATCTGGTGAAGAAACTAATATCTGTAAAGTAAAAATCTGTCGTTCGGTGCCGAGTTAAAATTATAGGTCACGTCGGTCATGTATAAAATTAACAAACACAACATAACTGATGTAAGAAGCTAGGTTCTAATCCTAACAGAAGGGTTATTATGACCAATTATGTATGTATTGGTGAAACGTATCGTATGCAGGCCGATTACATAGGCGATCCCAGTAATTACCTTTTGTAGGATCTGTTTTAATGACGGCCAAAAGTTTCTGCCTTATTAGGAAAGTTTTCAGGATTATTTTTTAGGGGATATAGATCAAGTTCATTATTTTGCCTCCAATACATATGAACATACGTAATTGGCCATTATAACCCTTTAGTCAGGATTATGACCTAACTCGCCACACTAGTTATGTTGCGTGCGTTAATTTTATACTTGAGTGGCGGGACCTACAGCTTAAAGTTGACTCCGAGATTTTTTTCATGTTTCATTTTGATATCTGCATTGACTACTAGACTACGATAGTCTTAACAATTATCCTAAATCTACTAACTCTAGAGAAAAGGTAGATTATGAGGGTAATAAGAGGAGGCACACGTGACCAGTTTATATCGGAAAGTCACAATAAATATATTGGCCTACGAAGAAAGCTTCTGATATTAGATTATTTATCTAGGCAAACATAACCTATACCAATTAGCGAAATACTATGCATACATTCGAAAAATACAATTAAGTAATGAGATTAAAGAAAACGTCCAACAATCAATCTCTGTTGTTAACATATTTCATTTTGCAATCATTATTGGCATACAGTAGAATCTCGACATACATGATAATTAATACTTTTCATTTTGTTTGCCTTTTTTTGTAACAGAAAACTTAAACACTCAAAGAATTTAGATTTTTTCAAGCATAATTATCGCTCTGAAAAAATAATCTACAAAATTTTAATTATTTAATAGAAATTAATTTTCTTTTAAATTCTATGCCGATACCTTTTTGATAAGTCACTTCAACAAAAAAAGAAAATACCAAATAAATAATTAAAAATAGTAAACATCCAAACATAGACAAAAAAAAATCAAAGCCATATGCAGTGGACACAAAGAATAAAACTGAAATCTAAGCTAATTTTATTTTACAGTAAAGGCTCCACTTAATGGACATTTACAGATGTGAATACACAATAACCATATTTAAAACATATGCAAAAATGGATGACTGTAAGCAAGTTTTGCAATGAACTTATAAGGTAATGTGTTAATGTAAAATGTTAAGCGATCATATTGATTAAATTGAAATTAAATTAAATTAAATTAATTTGTATTGTAATAAACATACTCACACACACAAACAAACATTTTAAAAAACACGACAAATAAAAATGGAATAAAAATAGAATAAAAAAAAAAATATTTCAATAACAAATGGGATGACGTGATTTGTTTCGTATGGACTATTAAAGCTTAATAACAAAGTTGGTGTGATACAGTGGTGCTAAAACAAATAGTAACAATATAACAAAAAGCTGTAATTCCATAGTAAAATAATAGAGCAGTTTTAAATGAATAGAATTGGTTCAAGAGAAATAAAAAATAGAATTTTTAGCATTGCTTAGGGTAGGCGTTCAAATAAATATGTTCTCTTAAAAAAAAAGTTCCAACTGACTTATTAGTGGATCTATGCACTCTATTAAAGACTGTTTTTATAAATTTTCCGAACAGACATTTTAAGTGGTACTTGTATGGAATATGAGTTTTGTGATGTCCACAATTAGAGTTTTTCCATGATCACTACTGTTTATTATCAAACTCCATCCGATTTTATTGAGGCGTATTCAAATTGGTTCAAGAGAACCAAATTGAGAGTTGAGAGTTTTTATAGTTCAACGATAGCGAGATGAGGAAACTTGCCAGAATAAATGAATTTTAAATTATTCCTGAGGCTACCCAATTATTTCAGACTAAAATAATGGATATAAAGCCTAAGAGATTAGGTGAAAGTCTGCGCTTGTTTACTGGTCATTATTCCACTATAAAAATTGTAGAAGTATGTCTCTGGAGGAAATAGAAAATATATCTAAATGAAATTGTTAAGCGAAACGCGTTTCGGATGGCTAAGAAATGCTTCCATGCGTATCTCCATTGATAATCGACTTTCGTTTGATCATTTGCATTTATTTGTCCAACGAAATAGTTCACAATGATGTTGATTTTACCAAGGGAATCATCTTTTTGGAAGAAATTCATTTCCAACTTGGTGAAAATATTTTTCCATTTTTTAGGCTCAAAAAACCACATGTATTCTTAAAGAAGCCAATGCAGCCATTACGAGTGACAGTTTGATGTGGCTTGCAGAGCGAAAGCATCATTGGTCATAATTCTTGGAAAATGAGGACAGCGCAACCATTAGGGCTGATAGAAACATCTGTTCTACAACGACGATGAGTTTTACGTGGATACTTGTGCGCGTGCACCTAATGCCACAGTGCTCTTCGCACAGGATGAAATATAATGCATCTACCAACGCCCCCAAATGTAACAGACTGTTATACCTGAGTATCAATTCTAGGCGATGCATTTGGACATGACTTCCCTCTTGGTTAGGAGCGAAGCCTATCTAAAACTCCTTCCGATCTTTGGGTCACGGCACCCGGTTGAAAAAAAAACTCCACACCGAGCCCATTAACTGGACTCTTCCCGCGATTTGGGTCCACCACAATGTTCCCAAAATGGGAGCTAGCTGCCTGGCTAGAACCGAGGTTCCAAGGGCTCCTGCCTTCCGTAGTACCAGAATTAAGTCTCAGGTCAGACCTCGTAATCAAATCGAACAAACATTTCAGCACCTGTTCTACAATGATAACCGTTTTTTTTTACCCGTTCTTCTGGTATTGATGTTTGGTTTCAACAGGATAGTGCAACTTAGGCTCACATCTCATGCCACAGTTAATTAGACGGCCGTTTATTCCGCTTTAATTCGAAATGATGATGTCAATTGGCCGCCAAAAAGCTGCATTGTGGCACTATTTTCTGAGGTACGCCGTTAAAGAAAAGTTTTATTTCGACAAACCAGAGACAATTCAGCATTTGAAGGCCAACATTCGTGATTCCATTGCAGAGATACGACCACATAAACTCTAAAAAGTGCACCAAAATTTGAATTGGAATGAGGTAGTGTGAGGCATGCCGCTTCACAGGAATGGAATAGTGTTGCAATTCTAACCGGAATATTGGCAATATTTACTTGGATAGGCATAGAGACAATACTATTATTTTGAACATAACTGTGTATAATTACAAGTTTTATTTCAAATATTTTTTAAGATCGTTTGAATATTAAAAGTCATAAAATTAAAAAAAAAAATATGCAAAAAATAAAATATAAAAAAATAATTTTTGATGCCAGCAGACAATGAAATTGTTGTTTTTGTTTTTGTTTTTTTTCATAAATTTTAAAATATAAAGCTCTATACAATCAAGCACATAATTATAGCATTACAATTAGAATGGATTGTATTTTATAAATAAAATAAATTGTAACTACAATATTTAAAAATAATAATTACCAGCTGAATACATGTTTGGTTTTTGTTTTTGTTTGCGGCTTATTTAAAAATTAAACTTTATTTAGTAAATAAATTACGATAGTTTTCATAGAATATAAATTTTTTTTGTTTTTTTTTTTTTGATTTTTTTCATAAAGGTGATGATGTAGTCAAAGTATTTAAATTAACAAAAAAAAAAAAAGCAGTGGTTGTTGTCGTAGTTTGTTTTTTTATAGATGGTGGTAGAATTTAATGGAAAAGAAATTAAGGAGGAGAAACAAAATTAACAAAAAAAAAAAAAATTAAAAAAAAAATTTTTTTCTTAAACTATTTGTGATTTTGTTTCTAACTGCTTTTGTTGTTATTTGTTGCCGTAGTTAATTTATTAAAATTTACAGGTTTTTTCTTTTCTTATATATTTTTTATTTTTTTAATTTTTTACATTGAAAACCAAAATTTTGTGCTAAACTTGAGAAGAAAAGAAATGAAAAAAAAAAATTATTTAAAAACGAAGAAAAAAAACATTTAATTTGTTTTTTACAAAAGATTTTAAACAAGTTTTTACTAATGCTGTTATTATGTATGGGTTTTTATTGTTGAGTTTCTTTTATATTTCAAGTTGAATTATTTATTCAGTATTTAGATGAGCAGGCAATCAGGCAGCATCACTTAATGTTGACAATTTCAAATCATCACGTAACATTACAATTGATGGTAATGGAGCTAAACTATCTCATAGTGTTACTGTTTCTATACACATTAATTCCAACGGAAGTTAAATTTAAATATTAAATTTGCCCACTTTATGCGAAATTCATAGCATTTTTCTGTACACAAAACAGATGTTTAATGGCTGTTTTATTAGGTCATTGGCCTGGTTAAACACATTTTCATTCTAAAATGAAATTTTCTTTTTTTTATATTAATTTAAATAATTTTTATTATAAACAAATTATTAACACTTTTCGTTTGGTTTTTATAATTCTTTTATTAATTTTTTTTTATTCTCATATTTAAACCTTGAACCTTTGCTTCTCCAATGTTATCAAATTTTGATTATTTTATACGATTCTTTTACCATTTAAGCATATAATATGTTTTTCTTTTTCTTTCTTTTTTAATTTTAAAAAATTATTAAAACTTTTAAAAATTAATCACATCGTTTTAAATCGTTAAATTATCGTTAGAAATCAAAAAAAAAAAATGTTACGCTCACACGTTCGCGTTTTAAATTAAACTAAATATCCATCAGAATATTGGAATCAAACAGCAAAACAACCACTAGAACTTATTTAATTTCCATTCCTCTTACACTCATTCATTGCCGGCTCTCACAGAGAGTCTATGTCTGTCTATATAATACACCTCTTTGACTGTTTATGGTTTATATCGCTTTTTTAATTCATTAAAAAAAATAAAAAAGAACCAAAAAAATATTGAGTAACCAGCGGGCCACCACTCAAGCGTTGCTCTTAACCATGATCCATCTAAACAGCCACCCATTTGTACAAACCTCTTTCTCTCACTCACTCTCTCTCTCTCTTACTTTCTGACAGTTTCGTGAGCGTATGAGCGCCTCCAGACTGATAAAAAACAGAATTTATTAATCATGATAACGTCATCAAAGCTTTATAAGTGCCGGTACGTTGTCTAATGGCTTGTTATCGTTTATAATTATACCCTACAACCTGTTGCTTAGTATACACTGAGTTAAAGTAACGTATTCTTCTTTATTTTACACTTTACACAGATTTTTATCACTTTTCTGTTAGGCTGTCAGTGAGAATAGCTACTAAGCGATGGTCGGCCATACATCCCCAGCAGAGTCTAGCAATATTGCACGTACCTGTCCCTATAAAACAACTGAATAGTATTCAATTTCACTGAGGTAATCGGAATACATTGTAGCCACCGTAGTACTACTACTACTAGGTATGTTGGCTTATAATAAGAGAGACATCTCGGACAAAACGAAAAAATATTTTTTTCGACGACTATCTCTCAGCAGAAATTCTAGGCAAAAATTCTAAAACTAAATGAAACTGCCATGAAAATCATCTTAAAAAATCTTTGGTCCATCCAATCTTGATGAAGTTAACACACGCAATATACGGGGTGGCTGATATGTATTGCAACCAACTTCAGGTTGTTATCATTTGTAAACCGCTCGTCTGACAGTTGACAGATTTATTCCACTGACAGTTCATTTTATTATTTACAAGCTTACAAAAGCATTTTGATCTATTGCATTCAGAAAAATAGTTATTCGTGATGGAATTCAAGCATGTGATTGCTTTATATTTGGCTGGAAAACCGCATGTGGCTATCGTTAGAGCCCTCCAGCATTTAAATGTGAATAAATCTTTTGTTTCTCGTACCATTGCTCGTTACCGTGATACTGGCAGTGTTGCATCGCATCCAAAAAGTGGACGAAAAAAAACGGTAACATCACCAGAAATGACCCGAAAAGTGAAAGCCAGATTTTATCGAAATCCATGCCGAACTGGTAGAAAAGTTGCTCGTGAACTGAACATATCGCGAGGACGGATGCAACACATATTGAAAAATGAACTTGGACTAAAGCCATTGAAGTTCCAAAAAGTGCAAGAGCTCACCGATGGACAAAAAAAAGTTACACTGAAAAGAGCCAAGGAGTTACTTCGCTTGCACGAAAGTGGCCAGTTACCGAATTTGGTTTTCTCCGATGAGAAACCATTCCAAATTGAGCAGTTTGTGAACTAACAAAATGATCGAGTTTACTTGCCAAAGAGGTCAGATGAAAATTTACACCTGCGATTGGCCACCAGAACTCAAGCGCCGTCGATGGTAATGGTGTGGGCCGCCGTAACGGACGATGATCGCTCCCTGCTCGTATTCATCGACCGTGGGGTCAAAATAAATGCCGAATATTATCGGGAAAATGTCTTAAAGACAATATTGAAGCCTGGGCAGACAAACATTTCGGCCGCAGACCATGGACATTAACAACAGGACTCAGCACCACCGCACTCAGCAGGCGTCAACCAAGAATGGTTTAAAAAGGAGGTTCCTAGCTTCATTTCTACCGCACAATAGCCAACAAAATCTCCGGATCTCAATCCGTTGCACCTTTGCGCCTAGGACATTTTAGAGAGTAAGGTTCTCATTAAAAAATACCATCGATCATATCAAGACGGCGCTTCGCCGGAAATGGGCCAAAATACCGCAGAGCCACTTGCATACCAAACGTGGCCAATTCAAACAAATCTAAGCTGATTCTAAAATTTGATGTTATTTCTAACATTTTTTGCTTTCGGACAATAAAATGAAAAAAACAAATTTGAAAAAATATAGCGCTTTACCTCGTTGCATTATATATCAGCCACCCTGTAAGTGGTGCGAGAAGCTAGTTCGTAATCCTGATTGAAGGATTGTAATGGCCAATCACGTTTGCATGTAATCGGAATAGCTATACCCGATGACATGTCGGAGATTGCCGTACCGTTTCTGGCCAGCTCATCAGCAAAACAATTCCCATGTCCCTGCATCCGTATAAGAAATATCTTTAAATAATTCGAAATTTGCTCGGTATTCATGGACAAGGACGGTCGTGGAGAATATGTTCGTTAGGAACTTCATTTCAGTCTGGCTATCTGAGTAAATCAAGAGATTTTCATGAAAAATCCTAACAATCAAAATATGGTCAACCTGCCTATAACAAAGTTTATTTAGTATTGTTCTACTGTCCAAATATTTTTGAATATCTTGAAAAAAATATATTTTTCATCTTTAGATAATATTTTACAAACTATTTCATAATGGTAGGCGGTGTACAGTATTCATTGTCACTTATGCCTACCAAATTCACTGAATTTCTGAAAGATCATGTACATAAGTATGTAGTCTATGTGTATGAGTATTTTAGCTCACATATCTTTATTATTATTTCGATCATCGTATTGTGCCACTTGTAGAATGTTTTAGTTTGTTTTCGCTTTTATTTTGGAATCAAGTGTACGTACATACGTATAGGAGAGTTCCAAATAAGAACTCAATTCTCTTATACTCGTACAAATCAAACAGTTTATGGTTCTCGCAAAATACAAAATAAGCATTCTCTGTTTAGGGTAAGATCAAGATCAAACATGTGCTATTATTTGTTCGGCGGTACATTGAGTCATTTTGTTAAGAGCTCTTTAATTAGTTTATTTATTTGGATGCTCATAAGTCTTATTAAAAATAAAATATTTTAAAATTGAAATGTTATAGGCAATTAATGTTTTTGAAGTATTTTCTTATTCATTATGGAAGTATGCATGATCGTATCATTATGTTGCAAAAATTCAGAACGAAGAAAATTAAGAAAATTTATAAATTCATAAGCGAATTAGTTTGATTTTAGATTTTGTTGAAAACAATCTAAAAATTTGTCAATTTATCATTTCATGATGTTAAATATCAGTAAACTGCTCAGAAGACAGAATCAAGACAGAAGACAGAACAATAACTAGTGAATTGCGCAATAACTCGCTGTCAAAGAAGGTTACGAAATGTTAACTTATAGAAATTATGGATGTAAACAATTAATTGGACCAGTAATAGACAAAATATACAAATGGATAAATATTTTTCTATCTAGATCACGCATAGACCTCTTCCAAAGGTTCACTTTAGTTAGCATTCTTAGACATTAAAGAGATTTTGATTTTCTATTCTACGATATGAGGTTAGTGAATACAATATCGGCCTTTACTTTAATTACAATTTTAGCGTCCTGTTTATAAAAAAGAGGTTATTAGACGGGATCGCTTGTTATATGCATACCAGAGATCAGCAATAAATCGTTTTTCCGCTACTCATATGCACTCATGTAATTTTGAGTATGAGTGCGTCAACAGTATTGAAATTAAACTACTCTGATTCATTCGTACTCGCTACAACATTGATTTATAAGTATAAGTAGCAATGAATCAAACTCACAACATTCGAAATATGTTTGATTCATACGCCTACTCATTCTGATTCATAAATTTAGAAAAATACTTATAATATTAATAAGTGATTCGAATGGCTCCAATCATTCATCAAAATTTACTGGCATATACAAACAAAGAAGAAAGGGAAGACGAAAACAACAACCACAACATACACACACTTTTCTTGTGAGTATAGTAGTGTTCGTACCAGAATCATTCTTATTTAGTGCTTCGTGTAAATCTTAAGTGAATAACATCATGCGTATTATTAAGTATGAATACGAAGAGTACTTCCAGCTTTGAGTATGAGTATCATATTATAATAGGTATGAATGCGTATTAGTATCAGAAATTATAAGTATGACTTGAATCTACACATCGTTTTGAATACTCGTTGCAGATCTCTGATACATGGAATTACAACCATTTCGTGAACATTAAAACATAGCTTTTAATACCACCCATGTTGTGTGTGCTATCTGTTATCTTATCTATGAATGACGTGATCCATTGCTTAAAATCGACTCCGAACGACAGATTTTTGTGAAACCTCTTCTGTCAATTTTATTTACTCAAAGTTTTTCAAAGTTTTCGCTGGTGGAAGTTTTTCCCTGAAAACTGCTCAGACTTCCTCTTAAGAAAATTTCGATATTGTTGGACATTTTCAGCCTGGAGTTTGAACCGTGGTCTCAAGTCTAATAAGCCATTACACATAATTAGTCATTATAACTCTTCAGTTAGGATTACGATCTATGTTCTCACATCACTTATTCTATGCATGAGTGGGACCTACAGTTTAAAGTCAACTCCAAACGTCAAATTTTGGAGAAGCTATTCATTAGTAATTAAATTGTCAAAAAAAAATTACCGAAGAAATATTTTCGCTTATATTTCTTTTTCTTTCTTTCATTTATATTCTCTTTCAATCACACCTCATATTGTAGTTCAAGAATACATACGTACATACTGAGTCATTACAACTCTTCAGTCAGAATTACGACCTTGCTTCTCACACCACTTTTGTAGTGGACGTTTTATATCTGAGTGGTTGGACCTACAGTTTAAAGTGGACTCCGAAGGTATATTTTTGAGATACTTTCAACGGTAATTTTATTTATTCTCAGTGTTTTTGTCAGATATCTATTGAAAAAAAGTCGCCAAAGAAATATTTTCTTCATATTTCGTTTTGTTGGAGATGTCTAACCCGGGGTTTTATCCGAGATCTTACACCTAATAAGTTAACACACTACCCACTAAACTGTCTTCTAAAAAAGTACCAACAAATTGTGTTCATTTATATTTCCTTTTAGACAATCCTCGTCTTGTAGCTTAAGTTTGTTAGGAAAAACCAGCTTGAAATTATTTTTGGTTCGTTACTTAGCTAAAGTATTCTTAATTTGTTTATTAAATTCGACATAAGCCGGCGGAAAAAGTTCTCAAACAATAATAATCTAGGAAATGTAACGACATACAAGTGCCATTCATTCATTCCTTTTCCATGTTGAACATCATATTAAAAATGTTCTCACAAGTTAAGCCATTCATATAATTTTAATATGTAGTGAAATTTAATCGCTTACAAACCATAACACTGTAGCAAAAAATTGTAGCAACAACATCTTCTGAAAATAGCATAAACATGGCCACAAACAAACCGCAACGAGAGAAGGGAAAAAACCTCAACTCAACTTGAATGAACACGGAAAGAGGCAAAAACCAAACCCCTTAACATTCTTGCGTCAAAAAAGTCAAAAACCATCAGAAAAACAAAAAATAAAGGCGAATAGCAAGAATCAAGAATTTTAAAATTGTGCTGTTCTGTTCAGTGTTTGACAAAACAACGTACAAAACGGCTCATAAAAATTGTTTCGAAACTAACATTCTCAGGTATTTGAGTAAAAGTGTTATGTTATGTGTGTGTGCGTGTGTGACATATGAAGTTAGGCATGTAAAGGTTGTGAATCAAAAGCCACAAGTGCCATCAGATTTTTCAAACGTGACAAATGACAATTCAAGAAAACACAAACAAAAACAACAAACAGTGAATGAATCCAACTAAAATTACAAAAACAACAAAAAAAAAAACGAAAGAAAAAGAAAGTTTGAATTAAAATCGACAAAAAAAAATTGAAGACGAATGACAGTCTCATTTCCACTACCAGCACCACTACCACTACCTAGTGTAACAATAGTTTAGAAATGGAATTGTCGTCAGAGTACGAGTACGGGCACTCATATGGAACATTAGTTCTATGGCCTTACGGTGGCACATTTTCAATATTTATTGCCTTTCTTCTTCATTTCATTTCATTTAAACGATCAACGTAACATGAGAGAAGAAAAACAAAGCATAGATGAATAAAAATACATGCGTCACTAAAAGGGAAACCAAAGTTGGTTTATTATGCTGCAGACAACGTTGAAGGGGAATTGAATTCATTTTAGCATTCCAAAGCTTTTCATTAAGGGCACACCTTTTAAACGGATTAAATGAAGTTATTTGCGTTTTTTTTTTTAATTTCAAATTCTCCCTTAAGTGTTATTGCCATGAATTAAGATTTATTGTAATGTTGCTGTTGTCATTGGATTTAGTATTATAATGACATTCAAGCAATAATACTTCCCAGCGGAAAGTAGTAGACACAATAACACAACTGCGATAATAAATTATTGCACGGATTAATCGCTATCAAGCGGGGACAATTTATTGTTTAAAAAGAAATTAAACAACCAATTGGATTATACTCGTACGTTTTTATGTCGCAGGCATGCAAAGAAATTCCAGCATTTTGACCAAAGGATTGGATAAAGGTCATAATGATTTGATGAATATTAAAGGACACATATGGAACAAGATACAGAGACTATCAAGTGTAAGTATAACCAGAACATTAAAGACCAGAGACTTTGTAGACTGGACGTTCTGCTGAATTTGAGTCCATTGCACATGCTAGTAAGGATCAGAACTTTAGAGGAATTGTTATTACACTTTTTATACGAAATTTATTAACCCTGGACGGTTAGTCTTCATCGAATCGACGAAGGTCATTCGATATTGGATAATAAAAGCTTTTCGTCAAGTAGACGAAAAAAAATTTGTCTATTCGACGAAGAGTAACATTACTGTACAAAAATTACTATCAAGGATTAAAAAAATGGGTGGCTCGGGTACGTCTAATCACTACAAGCTTTCGTAATCAATCAACATTATTTATAAAAAGAGTGAAATATGATCAACGAAGAGTAACCGATTAGGGTTAAAGCGTTCGTCGATTCAACGAAGAGTAACCTTAATGCACAAAATAGAAAAGTTATCGTCTAAGGTTAATAGGCTTCGTGATCTAATAAATGGAATGGCAATTGATATCTGCGTCCTTAACCGTCCCTATGGAAAGAAGAGTTTTTAGGCTAATCTTCGCGTTATTTAGAGGTTATAACACTATACTGTGCTTTGCGAATGTGTGGAGAGTAGGTATTGAAATCGGAGATGGTAATCTCCAAGCGGAACTGTGTACCATTAAAAGATATACTAATTTTAATTTGAACAAAGAGTATATAGATCACAAGACATAGTAATACTATCGTGCTTGGTTGTGATTAAGGTTAACAAGAAAATAATATGAGATTGTATGAGGACCTTGAATTAGCTAAGTAAGGAAAGTTGCCGTAGTATAGTAGGTAGTGTGTTGGCTTATTAGCCCTAAAGACAGATTTCGAATTCCGGGCCAGATTTTAAAACAAAATACGAAAAGTTTTTCACCAGCGATATCCTCTCAGCAGATTTCTGGCAAGTAAAACAAAACCTGCCATGTAAAGTTTCTCAAAAAAATCTGTTGTTCGGAGTCAACTTTAAACCGTAGATCCCGTCACTTATGTATAAAATTAACACACACAACATAAGTGGTGTGAGAAACTAGGTCAATAATCCTGACAGGAGGATTGTAAGGACCAATTATGTATGGGATATAGGGTTATCCCCTCTTAGGAATCAAGTCTTATGGGAATTCCCTAAAATGAGAAAGGAAAAGAACTTGCAGTTAGGGCACTTTGTATGCTGCTAATAAGCCCTGAACCTTCCCGTGAAATTGGAAAAAATTTTTGTAAGGGTTATAGCCAACTGAAGATAAAAACCAAAATGGTTTTGAAGCAATTTAAGCTTTTGCTGAGGAAATTCAATAAACGAAGATTAGAGTTATGCATCAATTGAGATCAGTAACAGGCATTTTTGACACGGCTCTATAAGCTATAATAACATTTGTTCGAAATTAAAAATCCAACAATATGGATGAATGAATGATCAGAATCCATTTTTAGAAACTTCGAGAAACTTTTAGATATAATTACGCATTGGAAACAAAATAACTTCTATGGTCGCTAACATTCAGCCTTTTTAATGCTAAATTCTGAATTGAATTGTAGTTTGGCAAATATTTATTTGCAACTATGACGTCATATCCCCCAAAAAAAATATGATCTTTAATACGATTCATTCAAAGATTCTATTGGTTGTTTCTTTTTTGAAGAATGCAATTGGAGCTTTTTTGATACTAGAAAAATAATTTCGACGACTATATCCCCGGATTTCTATTATTTTGTTTATGCTCTTCATAATGTAAAAAGAACAAAAACTGTTAAATGAAACTTTTAAAACTTTTACTTTGCTTTTAAATCTACAACTACCATAGGTCTCCTCTGTTTAGTTTACCACCATATGGTGCACCTCTTACTATCTGAATAAACTGTGATAAGCCTTAATACATAATTTGTTTACTTGTATTAAATAATTCGATATTTTTTTATTGTACTTTGCGATCGAATAGAAACCGCACAGACCACAATTGTTTACATTTACAGGGTGGGTGTTTGATTTTTTCAATAGTTTCTTTAAATGTTTACCAAAACTAAGCTAATTAAAGCCAAAATATTTTTGCGTTCTGATAAGAATTAACGCCAGTAGGTTAGTGTGTTATTTGAAGCAAGCACGTTGTAAAAAAAAAGTAAAAGTTTAGCACTAAAGTGACGTTAATTTAATAAGTCACTATCGTTTAAAAGACTTAATTGAATAATGCACAATTAAATGCAAATATTTTGCTGGAAATGCGACTTAACAGTGCAGCAATAAGAAGATTTAAGAAGGAAAATTTCTGAAAACAATTAAATTTAAATTTTTTGGAACAAAAAAAAAATATTAAATAAAGCAGACTTTAAAAACTGCTAACTGACTACGAAAAACTTCAGGGTAATTTAATTTTATTTTATTTTTTATTTTTTTAGTTTGTTTTTGGGATTTTAAAAAAATAAATCAACGATTTATCGTTTATCCACACCTTTTTAAGTATTTTTTAACACACCTTCGATTAATAGAAATATTTTTATTTTTATTCATAAGCAAACAATATTGATAATTATTTATTGTTTATTTTCAATAAATAAATTATTTACTTCATTATTATTTGTATTTTAAGTGCACTCTAAGCAACCTTTGTTATTTTGAATACAATTTATTAATACAGGTTCTAAATGCGCAGCATATATTGAGAAAGGCAATTCAAAAATTCGTTTTTTATTTTCTTTTCTCATGCTGGTGTCTATTTTTCTTTAATACAAAGTAAGAATTTTGATCCATGTTATCTAAGGATACAGTCTAATATGCTTCTCTACAGACATGCAACGTAGAAAGGCTAACGAATTTATATTTTTATTCTAAACTTTGATGATGCAAAATGAAAATTGAATGATGCAAAATTATTTACTAAGTCGAGATGGTCTAGACGTGACGCCAAGGTTCAAACCCCAGGTCAGACATCTCCAGGTCAGACATCTCGAAATATGAAAAATATTTCTTCTGTAAATACCTCCTTAGCAGATTTCTGATAAATAAAAATTGCCACGAAAAGTATCTCAAAAAATCTGTCTTTCAGAGTTGACTTTAAATTGTAGTCCCTAAGACTTATGAATAAAATTAATACAATTAACACTAAACCTACCGATACTTCATGTATTCCTATTCTTACCAAATGGGGTCAAATAACCCCTTGCGGTATTTAAGGTAGATCACATATATTTCTCGGTAAAAAAAATTAACAAGAGAGGAGTAAATCTTGGAAAACACAATCGACGTATTTTGTAATAAAAGTCGTAAAGGCAAATTGCGATAAGATAATCTTATTTTCAAGAAATTCTGACAAGAAATTTAAAATGGATCATTTGACCCATTTTGCCCCGTCCATGGTAGATTTAGTGTTAATAAGTGGTGTGAGAAGCTAGGTCGTAATGCTGACTGAAGGGTTGTAATGATTAATTATGTATGTATGTAAGTGCAGTTGTTTATTATAATAAATTACGGTACGAAATAAAATTATGTTTTTGAAATATCGATGAATCGTTTGCATTCCTAATAATCCGTGAGCTTCTTAAGATTCTTTAAAGATTCTGGTAGAGATTAAGTCAACCTTATATTCAAATTATGGGCAGATCGATAGTCTCTATCGATCGAATTAATAAGATGTAAATGGCGCAGTATTGTCGTTAACCATACAGATAATATTACTGGAATTATCATTGATCTGTTAAATTCCGATTACTATAACGAAGTAACAAGTGGAACACCACAACGATGGAACAATTTACAATTTAGTATCTATAGACATACAGGTATTATCAGTGAAAGCCATTAAAAGCCAACTGTTTGCAAGAAATGTCTTAGATTAGAGCCCTCAAGATCGAAACTCTATTGGAAGATGTAAGCATATATACAGAAAATTGTATATAATGGAACAAAGAAAACTATGCTGCGTGATTGTAGCCAATTTGAAATCAATTAAATGGCTGGAATGTGCAAAATAAATAGTCGGTAGAGATAATAAAATTGGACAAATTAGTAAGTTATTCAACAAATTTTCCACTTTGCTTTTGCTATGCTTTACAACTGCATGCCTCTTTTAGATATACGAGACAAAAATATTTCAAAAATTTATTTCAGCAAAGCTGCCTACACCATCTATACCATGTTAATTTTATTTATTTTATATAAATTATACGTAATTAAAGAAAATAAAAGATTTCTTACGAAACAAGAGAGATGAATCAGTTAAGAGTGAGTGTCTCATTTTTGTTACTTGATTTGGTTAAACAAAATCCCACATGCAATTAGAAGAAATTTTTTTAATTTTTTATGCACAATATTGGTTAGTCACTTAAAAGTCAAATGAAAAGAGATTTGATAATAAAATAAACAAAAAAATAAAAAATAAATTGGACTTACATTTTGAAATAAACGAAAATAAAATTTAAAACTGAAAAATTAAATTAAAAAAAAATGTTTACGTAGAATTTTAAATTCTTTATTTTTTTTTTATTAATTAATTATTTTTATGTTTTGTTTGATGGTATATTTTATAGTTATAGTTTTAATTGTAATTTTTTATTAAAATTTAATATTAATTTTTATTGTTAAGCAATTTGTGTTTTAATTTTATTATTATATTTTTGTTTATTTATTTATTATATTTCATTTAAAAGTTATATTTTTTTGGAATACATTTTTTTGTTTTTAAGTACGGAGGCATTAAGCTTTTAAACTTAAAGAAATAATTATCGTAGGATTTTATTTATTTCTTTAATAAATATACTATAATTTAATTGTGTGTTTTTCTTGATTATTTTTTTTTTTTTTAACATTTTAATTTTTCATTTTGTTTATTTTTATTATTTTTTATTATTTTATTTATGCACACATCGATCGATTTATTTGTTTACCATGTCAATTTTTTTTTTAGATCAATGTATCTATCTTATAAATATTTAAATAGCCGTAATATAGTAGGTTCTGTTTTGAACTACAAAAGGAGAGCTCAACATTTCAAACCCCAGTTACGACGCCGAGTGAAAAAAAGAATTGGAAATATTTCTCTCGGCGATCTTCGCTTAGCAAGCAAAAATTATGAGAGGGCATGGAATCACAATGTAAATCTTTAGTTTGCAATAAAAAAACACACATTTCCCCACTCTTTAATAAAATTGATACATAAAATATATCGCTCCTTTATTGCATATCTCAAAAAATAAAAAATTGTAGTTATTTAAGCAAAACTGTTCTTTTAGACCTCCTGATATGTTGAAATAAAAATCAGTTTTATATAAAAATCAGTTTTTTAGATCACAGGACTTATGTCTTGAAAACTTAAATCACATTTTACCAAGTTCAAGTTTTTTTGAGACATGACTATGTTGCAATAAAGGAGCGATATGTAGGTGATGTAAAAAACTAGGTTGTAATCCTGACTAAAGGATTGGAATTATCAATAAGTTGTGTGCATTACCCTAAAGCTTTATTAATTTAACTTCATTGCAAAACAGGTACATTTAAATCTTCGGACCACAAACACTATTCTTTCCTTCCTCTCTACCATAAACTATTTTCCAAGGTCCAACTTCATTGCATTAATAGGATATATATACCATAAGTGAAGTTGTACAAAGAAAAGATGTAAAAACCTTGACTAAAACTAGCACTTTGAGTGCCAAGCGGTTTTGACGGAAACCTTCCCAGGAGGCCAAACATTTTTTTTTTTTTGTTAATTGCGTGTATTAGTGATAAAAAACGATTTCTGAGAAATCCCTAGTCCATGTTCATTTTATATAGGCTTTTTTGTATCGTACATTTCAGTACGACGTGGCACTGTATGCATTTGTAAAGGTTGCTGTCGTACAAAAACGGTCGCCACTTTTCTCTTGTTTTTTTATTTATTTTGTCTTTAAATTTTTTTTAGTTTCTTTTTTAGTTTTTAATCATTACTCATTTGTAGAACTTGGAAATACCTAAAATGTCGAAATGAAATTTAAGCGAAGAGGAAATATTGGAAGCCTTGTCGGAGACTGCTGAGGATTTTTTAAATGATGATGATATCGATTGGATACTAGAGTTTTCGGATTTTGACTCTGAGCCTGAAATAGATCCAATGGAAATCGATGACAATTTGTTTGAAGATGGTATCAATATGGAAGACAAAGCTGAAAAAGAAAGTTCACATATTTTTCGCTTTATATAACCTCAATAAATCATCCTAGACCCATGAATTCTTTTATAAAAACGTTCACTATAATGGGTCTTTATTTAAACATCATATAAAATTTCACTTTGTGTCTTATATATATGTGGGTATATATTATATATCGAATCACTGTCGGACGGATTTGACGGGGTAAGTGTCATACAGAAATGTACGACGTGGCAATCAATGTGTTAAAATACCAATGATTGATATTGTTTTGTATTTGAACTTTCTTGAGATATGGTTTCAACATGAAGGTAGTATTAGAATGGCGAATTTAATTAATTTTTGATGCATTCATGTGATTGAATTCCAATAGTCTAGTTTTGTGGAGTAGTTAGGTAGGTTGGAGTGGTAGCTTTGATGCCAAAGCTTTCTTGATCACTTATTACAGGTAAGTCGCAGTCCCTGTACTGATAGAATTTCATCAAACTAATCGTAGAAGTTGATCAGCTTGGGAGCTGCACACTAGTTTCATGGAGACATATGCAGTTTCGCAAATACACTGGGAACTTGTCATAATTCAAACACTGGAATATAAAATTATTACTGGCAATTATCGAATAATAAGCTTGTTAAGGTATAACAAAATATGAGTTCTCGACTGCCCAATAGGCAACATTAAAATGAAGTACTCTTTAAAAAAAAACGCAAAAAATCATTCTACTTGTGGTTTTTAAAATGCCTCTTTTTATCTTAAGTGTTTTATTAGTCACACTAAATTTATTGCATATTTTATTTATATTTTAATATTTAATTAAATATTTATTATTATTATGAAAATTTATTTTATATTTGATTCCAAGGTAAGTTATACATAATTTGTTATAATAATTTCAATATAGGGGTATTTTTTTATATATCACTTTCATAAATTTTTTATTTTATTTAAGTTTCGTTTGAAAAACAATTTTTTTTATTTTTATTAATTTTAAAAACAATATTTTTTTTATTAAGTTTTAAAAATTTTAATCTTCAAGATAGTATTTATTAACTTAATGACATTCTTTTCCTTTTTTTTTTGGATTTTTGTTTTTCTCAAAATAATTTTTTGCTTTCTTCTTCAAGATGATGCAATTTATTTTCATTTTGTTTACATTTTGTTTATGTTTTGTTTTCTTTTCCTTTTCAATCTCTTTGATTAAGACACTTGTAGTAGTTTTATTTAGAATGCGTGTGGCACGTTCATGGTAATGTTCTCCGACTTTAAAAACACTGTTGCTGTTGACTTTAAAAACGACAAAGTTTTTTTTCAGCTTGCAACCTTAGGATGTCAAGAGAAACAACACCAACAACAATAACAATTGTTGCAAGTACACGCACTTGAAAACGAAACAACACTATACAGTCATTGTATGAGTATAAATATGAAATGAAAGGAAAAAAAAACAAAAATAATCCATTCGAACAATTAAACTCAAATCATAAAAACCCTTAGAGTAGCAGTCCAAAACAGAATTTCTTAAACAAAAAAAAAAAAAAATAAGCAAAAAAGAAAAAAAAATTTGAAGAACTGGTGGTTGAATAGCTTGATTGTTTCGTATTCATGTGATATAGCCCGGAGCAAAGAACAGAAATACAAAAAAAAAGTAGAAAAACCTAAAAGTACACACACTCCACTGTTAGAAATATACGCAGATGTTGATTGGTATTGTTGTACAACGAAATGTAATAATTTTTTTTTGTGTGTTAATTGTAATGTTTTATGTTTTTTTTTTTAATATTCTTTTTGTATTATTGTTTAAACATTATTTTGTATTTTTTTATTATTTTTTTTCCTAACTTTGTTGTTTTCATTTAATGCTATACATACTCGTACTTCATTTATTTATTCATTCAACAAATGACATCATTTCACAAAAATTCATTATTTTCATGAGAATTTCTTTATTTAATTTATGAATATTATATTATAACCGTTTTTATTATTATTTTTCTTCTTTAATAATTAATTATTAAGTATCATACACACACTTAATTTATTTATTTTATTTTCATTTAACAACATAAATTCTTTTACACAACCAAACAGTGTTTAAATATTTTGCTTAAATTTATAGAAAAAAATTCATATTTTTTCTGTTTTTCTATCACTATTAAACGCGTTACTCAATTTCGGGCAAACATAAAAAAATAAAATGAAAATAAAAAGGACGAAATACTAACACATATAAATGCGCTCTCACACATACACACACACACAGACAGGAAATGCTTGGAAATATTTTTTTTTATTGTACGGCTCCCATATAACAAAACTACAGTATTTACATTATTTTTTGTATTTAATTTATTTATTTTATTTTTATTTAACAACATAAATTCTTTTACACAACCAAACAGAGTTTAAATATTTTGCTTAAATTTATAGAAAAAAAATTCATATTTTTTCTGTTTTTCTATCACTATTAAACGCGTTACTCAATTTCGGGGAAATATAAAAAAATAAAATGAAAATAAAAAGGACGAAATACTAACACATATAAATGCGCTCTCACACATACACACACACTCTCTCTTTACACTCCTTATAATAACGACAGAAGACGAATGTTCAAATAGCGTATGTACAAATCGGAAAATGTATACAAAAAAAAAAAATATTCGGAAAAACGTATTTTATGAATGAACCTTAAGGTAACGTAGAAAATGTTAAACTGTCATAATAATGTTAGAGAAATTCATTGCAAACTCTACTACAGCAATACAGCAATAACAATAATAATGTATTGACAACAACAACAATGTGCCTATTGTATTATTGTTTGGTATAAGAAAACGTCAAATACTTGATAAATATACTGAGCAAAGGAAAAATTGAAGAAAAAGAAACAGCTTCACAGCTGTTATAACAGCATGTCTCATAGAGCTAAATTTACAGTTAAAACTACTAAGTATAACGGTGCCATATACACACTTAATTTAGTAGGGACAAAAACCACAAAATTTGAAGGTGAATGGCGATGCTATACACAAAACTCATTGTTAAAAGTTTAAGTCAGAGCAAAAGGCACACATTCTATTACATTTCAATATATACAGTGGAGGCAGTAATAATAGTTGCATATTAAAATTTCATTACTGAAATTGAATTTTTATATATCTTCACATTCCTTGTATCATGACTATATATCGTCATATCATTGAAGTCTGTTTAAACTGTTTAACTGTTTAAATAAGATTATAGAAATAGCATACTTTTTATCACTCTAGTGCTTGGTCCAAAGAAGGTGCTGAACCACGGACTTTCGTCCAATAAGCCAACAGAATACCTTCTATACTACGGCTGACTGGAAGTACACGATAGAATGCTTTTCAGACTTTGTGATCCAGAGATCGTTTAACAACCACAAAATTTTTTTCACAATTTCCGTTTACTGAGCGAATTACTTTCACCATGTCAATTCATCGGCTAGGGTAAAAGATTTCACCGAGTTTCCTTTTATTTTTTCATTATTTTCAAGGCCTCAATCATTCAATCAATATACACTGAGCGCCATAAGTGAGTCAACACCTACAATAATTTAAAATTTTCTATTATAAAACAATATTATTATAGCACAACAATAATTTCGTTATTCGTGTTTTTGTTTTAACATTTTTAAGTAGTAAACTACATTTTTAATTTTTAAATTTTTCACCTTTGAATTTACTTTTTGCTATTTAAAAAATATTATTTCATGTTTTGTTTTACATTTTGCGCTATGATAAGAATTAATCTTTGTGAAACTAATAAAAATTTGATAAGAACTTCTTTCAATACTGTACTGGTTCTTAAGTGATGGCAATTACAGAGTATTGGACATAATCAACATTACTTTGTAGTTCACCAACTTTCTCACACAACTATTGCGTAAGATAGAACTGTTTCGCATTAACTTTAAAACATAAAGGTGGTGCGGGCAGTTAAAGGGTTCGAGTACCAGGCCAAACATCAAAAATATAAAAAAAATACAAAAATAATTTTCCTTCAGCGATTACTTCTCTTTCTTTTTTTGTTTCTCAAAAATCTGTCATTCGGAGTCGATTTTAAACTGTAGGTCCCGCCACTTCTGTATAAAATTAACACACACAACATAAGTGGTGTGAGAAACTGCGGGCTTCTTGGGGACGATTGCTGTAGATTGTCTAATGGTGAAGGTATAGCACTGGCCATTTTATAGTCACCAGCAGCAACTCGTTTCCTTACCGTTCGCATCTTCCATTTCTCTTTCCACCTTTCCTAAAAACCTGCACAATGCACTGCATGAGTGCTAGTTTTATATAAAAAAAAATATTTGATAACTTTCAAGAAAGACAACTAGCCGCAGAATGACTATAGGGGCACGGAATGGCGGTACAGAAACATACGCTTACTATGTACAATTTTATGTGAGATTATATAAATGTTATTCTCTTAATCCAATTCCTAGAGTTAATGTAAGAAACTTCCTCTTCTCTCTATGGTAAAAATACTTCCTCCATGATATCATGCAATTCGGTGATGAAGATTGGTAATGAATAAAGGCATTTGTGTTCGCATTTAGTATTTGAATGAAATTAAACTCTTTTTCATTTTTGAATGAGCACTTTTTGTAGGCATGTCAAAGGACAAGAGGAAAAGAAGACAACCTTATCACGCTGCTTCTGTTATGTGTGTTAATTTTATACATGAGTGACAGGATCTATGGTTCAAAGTCGACTGCGAACTACGAATTTCTGAAAAGCTTTTCATGGCAATTTTATTTACCTGTTGGTAGCTGCAGAAATAATTCGTTTCATATATCACGTTTAATAAGCCAACACAGCTATCTACTAAGCTACAACGACTTCTACATGAAGTCATTGATACGGGGAGAAGGTTACTGAATGATTTTCAAAAACGACGAGAGCGCCCGTCTGCCAGATATCAATTGTACGTTTTTTTACACAATGCTATCCTATCTCGGAATGTCATAGAACTTGTGCGATTTATACGATTTCCCCTTTAAACCATGTTTACTGCCATTGTTGGTTAACAAATCGATTGGAGGGGCAGAGGCATCTGAAATGATATGTTGCGGCAGGCCGAAATCCGTTAATCGGATTGTTAATGGCCAATTAAGTAATTAAATAAGTTGGTAATCAAGTTTTTATTTATTTTTTTTTTATTGATTCATTAAGTTATCGACTCTTTGCTTAAGTACATATAACTTTGCTCTTAAAAGCTGTGTTCGAAAATTTTTATTACACACTTTAGGTATTTTGGTAACGGTGTATCGAAATAATGTCTTATCTTGTGTTTGTTTTGCTTTATTTTTGATGCCTCTGCCTATTTTTTTTTTTTAATAAATTAAAATTTATTTTGTTTTAAAAATAACCGTAAATTATAAACTCAACTGCCTATTTTAGAGAGAGGTGTCAATTCAAAATACTTTAAAATTCAGGTTGTTTTTTTAAACATTGCTCGGATTTGTTTACATTTTATATGTTATTTGAAATCAAGCCTTCAGTAATAGTATTTGACGATTGAATTGAAATTTGGCCGGTTAAAATTTACATAAAGAGGTTATATGATCCAAAAGTATAAGCTGATAACAAAGCAAAACAAGATTAATAAATTTTGGAAAACAAAAGAAATCAAATTTAATGGATTCATTAGAAAGTAACACAAAAAACTATCAAATATTTTGCCAAATCTCTACTAATCAAAGTTATCAAAAGCAAAAAACCGAAGAAATTTTGCAAACTAAGGAAATTAATATAAATTACACTGTGCACTAACTGAATATATTAAAAATAGAAGCAAAAAGAAATAAAATTTACTGAAATACAACAGAAAAATAATCAATTAAACAAACAAGCTTCAGATAATTCGATTTAAATTAAAAATTTAAAGCTATTAGGGATAGGCTATTATAAGTTAAATGGAAAATACACCAAGAGGGGGATACTTAACATTAAAGACTACTATGTCTATGTATTTAAAAAGTAATTGGAAAATGGTCACAGTAAATCATCATTAAATTCATCTTATTCATCTCAATCATGTTTACTGTATTACGCTACTGATAATGCATGACTCAACATTTACTTCCAATAAATTTTTTAATTTTTTTTTTTATTTTCCTTTTTGTTTTTCATCACAAAATTTTGGTCAGTGGAGCTTTAATGAAAATAACATATGATTTCCTTCATATTCATCTAAAGCATATGGACCAGTAAACTTTTACTTTCTGCCAAGCCATGCTGCCTGCATCGACAGACGATGCATTTCAAAATTTAAATTCAATAGGATTTGCAGTACATCAAACTAAAGAAAGAAAAGAAACTTAACTAAACCGGAAAGAGGATGAATGATGGGGTACTTAAGCTCAAGTTATTGATTTTAATTTTCAACGGATTTTTATCACTTGGTTTACCGAAATTTTTCATTTCCTTCAGATTATTTTCCATTTCACAAATTTATTATCGCTGTAACACTGACGGTAATGATGTTGATGACACAATAGCTTAATTTGTAGTATTTTTTAACATGTTGCATAACGATTGTTTGTATGATTAATACAGCACTTACGTTCACACATTTTTTTTTATTAGTTTTCAAAAAGATAATTTATAAATAACCCATTAGGAGAGGTATTTAATAGAAAAATACAGAATTTACAGCAAATAATGAATTTTTTAATGTGGTTGGTTCGTGACTTTAATAACTTACAAGCCATTCTAGACAGTCAACCTCTCTTATCTATTGCCACTTGTAGTCACCGTGATCTGGTAGGTAGTGTCTTGGCTTATTAGACATAAGGCCAAGGTTCAAACCTCACGTCAGACTTTTCCAATAAAGCAACTTCCTAAGAGTAAATAAAATTCCCATGAAAAGTTTCTCAAAAAAATCTGGGGTGCGGAATCGACTTTAAATTGTAGGTTTTGCTACTCATGTATAAAATTAACACACACAATATAAGTGGTGTGAGAAGATAGGTCCTAATCTTAACTGAAGTGTTGTAATGACCAAGTATAAATGTATGTATCTATGATTATCGAATTTTATGACAATAAAGGGTCTTTTGCTGAAAACTTTTTTGTGCTTCTGTCACTTAAGGTTAGCTAGTAACGACTGTAAGCAGTAGGTTCAACCCAAAGCTTGGAAATTGGGTATACCACCTAAGTTGAAGACATGAAACGTTGAAAGACAATTTCCTATGGTCCTAAAGCTTGAAACGCCATAAAAATAAATTTTGCATTTAATTATCGATAGCAATATTGATCAATATTGCTGCACCCACATAAAGATTAAGCTTTTGCCTTTTTGAATGTCATTTATATTAACAGAAGCAAAATACGCTTCACTTTAGTTATTGACTTTATGATTATGAGGCTTAAATCTGCTCCAAATAACCCCTCAGCGGCGAACATCAGATGAAGATTAGGTTGCGTTACCATTTTGACAAGGAGCAGATATCAAGCAAGAAAAAATTTACGTTTACCAAATCAAATTAAATTTAGATAAAATAATTCTAATGGCATGTGTGGAAAATTCAGTTTACTCAGGAGCTTAAACCAACAGACTATAGAAAAAGCTGTTAATTCGTTTAATCGATTCTAGAGGAAACTGAAGTCTATATCTCTTCTCTGTTGAAGCTTAAATCCATCGGATTGGTTTAAAAAATACAGAAAATTTCCTATGAATAAACAAAATTTTATGCACAAAAATCCTCATGCAAAATATGAGAAGCATACAACGCAAGCATCCACAACAAGTAATATCTACTGCTGCTTCTGATCAAATGGTTTGATTAGATGACGAGGAGAATATGTTGACGTCAGCTAGACAACATACACATCATCATACAAGATGAAGCCACACTACACTTTCAGTAATCGGCTTATTGCTGCAATAATTTTCAAAACAAGTTATCTAAAGGATATCTTATCTTAATACTCTGCAGTCAAAGGAGGTAATCTGCCTAAAAGAAACATTTTTGTCAAGAATTTTTTTTATGCATCGTTTGACATCTACAATGATAATGTTAGGGAATTTCTCTAGTATCTTGTTTGTCTCTTACCATTCAAATACTGCTGTAAAGTATGTTTCGTAAAAATACTCATTTTTCTTGTTCATAACTTTCGTAACCTCTCTTAATGGATTAATATTTTTATGTCGTATATTTTATTTGTGCCAATGATAACAGACACATTCCTTATAACCCAACATTATTTCAAAGTAAATAGCATTCCCGCTAAACATCAAAGCACAAGTCAAGGTTATTTTCAGCCCACAATTAAAAACAATTTGATCTTAAGCGTCAAATTTCGATCGGCTCAATTTGATAACGCATTTCAAATCATTTTGATGAATTTGTTAGTCCAACAATGTTTGTTAAGTAAATGATCTACAAATTAACTTTTTTTTTTGTTTTTGTTTTTTTCTTTTAAATTTGTACGTTTTTTTTATTTGTACATTTTTTATGTGTTTATAGGTATCATAAGTGTGTTTTTAGCATAATTAGCCAGCAATAAATGCTTAAAGACATGAATTTCAAGCTGGCCAAGTGCAAACCAATCATGTCAGCAGAGTAGAGGGGCTTTATAATTTAAATTTGAAGTAATAAAAACTAAAAACAGAAACAAAAACAAAAAACAAAAACTAAAATGTATTTGTTATTTAAATTAATTGCAAAGTTTTCAATGAAACTATTATTCAAAATGGCTTTGATTTTTAAATTTATTGATGAATTACACAAAAAGGTTTGGTGCCAATAAAAAAAAAAAAAAAACAAACCCAACAACAAATAAATAATGTATTACTTTGCAATTAAAAAATATTAAAAAAATACAAAAAAATCTTTAAAGTTTCGTACAAGTGATGAATGTTTCCTAAACCATTAAGTTCCCACGCACTTGTTGTATAATAATGAAAAGCACAATTTTATTCCATGATGGATGATGTTTAATTAAAGCGGTTTGAAGCTGAAAAATCTTTTCAATAGATTTTTGTTTATGACATCCTTATCAGTTAAAAATCTTATTAATCTTGAACAAAAATTATAAAAAGAGAAAAAAAAGTTGTCAATAAGCCTTACTCAGCCTCAAGCAATATACAATTGAACGCAATGATGTGTTCAATTACAAAATCAACTATCATTACCTATAACATAGACATACTGACCAAACGACTTACTGCCAGACTAACTGACTTACAGAAAACCAATTTCATTTTGCGTGTACAAAATTGTTAATCATTTAGGTTTTTCATAAAAATTAAATTGATACCCTACACCCAAGTAGGTGATGGTAATTATGTTTTCGAAATATGGAATATTCATTTTCTTTTAAGCCTACATTTTCAAACCCTTTTTGCTCCTCCTAAGACCCAAAGCTTTTACAGAAGATAAGCCTACATTTTCAAAACCTCTTTCTTCATCCTAAGATCCAAAACTCCTACAGAAGATATATGATGGAATACCAAAACAAGCGACATATCATCCAAAATAATAATGAAAGTATAGTAGAATCCACTAAGAGTACATGTACCTTCCTGGTGCCAAACAAATTGAGCATCCTTGTGAACGAAATGAACGAAAACGTCGAAGAACGTTGCCATTCAGAGAGAATTATTCTCGATAGAGCTTCTTAGATGGGATTAATAACTAAATGGATATTGAAAGCAAAGTTTAAATGGAAAAGAGTTAAGAGGCGATGAATTTTTTTAATCCATACAGGGTTGAGCCAATCCACAACTTTTGCTGGGTAATTATAGTACAATGACATTTGAGTCTTTTATCTGACTATTCAGGCTTTAGCTTAAGAACAGTAACCTGCCTTCTATATGGGCATTGTACACTAACAGAAATTTTATTCGGAATAGTAACGATCTAGGGGCAATATGTACATTCTGTGATAAGAAACACAAGTCACTAGAATTTCCCACAGTTATATTATTTCTGAGGCCAGGCCCTTAAATCGCTCGTAGAGAATATCCAATCTGGAATAGGCTGCTTATCGCTTTTATTTAATTTAAATAAAACTAAGTGCATGGAAGTTATCATCAGAATTTTTATTGCTTGGAAAGATCTATTGAGACAATAAATTTTAGAATGCAATGTCATTCAAACGTCCGAGCGCATTCGAAATGTCCAATTTTCCATGACTGTGGAGCATAAATTAGGCTGAATTTTAGCAATTTCGTTGGCTTTGAAAAGTCTAATTGGACGATATCGATAGCTCATGAGATCGAATATATTCCGTATGGCATTAGCTGTGTGGTACTTATAGCAGTTCAGTTAACATCAAGAATGATTAACTAAAGATTACGCCTTGCGCATGATTTCCTATTAGATGACGTAGTTGGGCTATTTTATATGTTTCCTAGTCTATTTCATATGTGAAAATTAACATTTCTTCTAAAAAGTGCATGAACTACGTGAAAGTATATAAGTAATAGGAAAACAATTTTCGTGACGTCATTGATTCAACATGCGCAGAAAGTTTTAATTCTGTGTGCGTGATGGCGTAATTTTTAGTTTATCATTCTTGAGCTAACATCACATATTGTTGGTATTCAGATGACTGAATTCAGACATCTATAGCCCTCGTTGTTGACACTGATGGCCTGACCAAAACCGTTCTCAAAAAATATTGACCGTCAATTCAAAATTCACAACAAACAGTGACTTTTGCGAGACGCTTTATACTTTTCTGGATCTCATGTAGAGTGAAAAAAATGGAACAAATTGCTGATGATTTTTTTCATGAAGTTTATAGTCAATTTTTGTAAATTAAATTAAAATTACTTGAACTGCAAAGAAAACGCACCCTTAAACGCTTCTGATGACCGATGTTTTGAGTGAAATAAAATTTGCTATGCTCAGGTCTTATTTGTACTTATTTGTAGGGTATAACATTATCGGTTTAGATGGATTGAAATGTACTTATGTACTTTGCTTATCTCTTACATTTTTTTTTTCTTTCTTTTATAATTTTTATTATGAAATGAAAGTGAACGCCTTCCCCACAACCTAAATAAGAGGTCAATCACAGCTACTTAAGAAAACAAAAGCCATCGCAAAGTTTTGGAGTAAGCGAAAATGAAATAAAAAAAAGTGTGTCCAAAATTTTTGCATAAGAAGTTGACTTCTACCAACATAATCATGATCATCGTCGTCTAAAACCAGTTTTAAAGCAGTAAAGTAAAGTTTTTATGCAAAATGTTTAGCGGGCAACAATTTATGATGAATTTTTTTTAGTTTTTTAATTTTTTAATTTTAAAGAAAATAAATTTGAATGGCAAATCAAATGCAGTTGGAGTTGCCATTAGGAGAGAATTAAGCAAATTTAAATGGTATTTTTTTCTTTTGTATTGACAAATGCAATAAAAAATTAAAAATATTTGTTAAAAAAACAAAAAACTGATAAAAGATTAGCACTTCACAAAAACAAAAACATAAACACAAACTAACTCATAAATATTTAATTTTTTTATTTTTTTATTTAATTTTTATAATATCATATATGTGTAGTGTTTTATTTAAGATTTCAAAAGAGTTACCATTTCTTAGAAATTAGTTCCCATCGAATTTTACAAATTCATTTGATTATTATGGCGAACATGTCTTTTAAATAATTTTTTTTTTCCTTTTTTTTAATTAATTCAAATGAATTTGGCAAAACTATATGTTTCGTTTAAAAAACAAAAAAAAATAAATTGTTAGTTTCTGAAGACAGTAAATAAAACTTAAAACACACTTTGAAAAACGATAAAATCAGATATTCAACACAGATAGTGTCTCTTCTTGTTGTCTGATTGGGAATATCAAACTTGGGAAAATAAATGACCGTGAGTCATTTTTTTTTCTTTTTTTTGCTTTTAATATATGGAAGATTAAGGCAATAAATTTCCTCAGGCAGGCATGTTGGTGCAGCACAACTAGTATTACAAACAATGAATCGTAAAACAGGAATGTAAGTCCTAAGCTGGTTGAACATTCATTTGACTTCCAGTTGGATTACAGACGATAATTAAAAAAATTTTCATTTATTTATGTCGACATTATTTAAAAAACAGAAAAACTTTTTATAAAATACATAATTGGTCATTACAACCTTTAGTCAGGATTACGATCGAGTTTCACATATCTAGTAGGTAATGTGCTGGGTTCGAGTCCCAGGCTAAACATCAAAATAAAAAAATACAAAAAAAGTATTTTTTCGGCGATTTCTTCTCTTTCTCTTCTTGAAAAGTTTCTCAAAAATCTGTCGTTCGAAGTTGACTTTAAACCGTAGGTCCCGCCACTTCTGTATAAAATTAACACACACAACATCATAATATGCGGGCTTCTTGGGGACGATTGCTGTAGACTGTCTAATGATGAAGGTATAGCACTGGCCATTTTATAGTCACTTAGCAGCAACGCGTTTCCTTGCCGTTCGCATCTACCCTCTTTCCACCTTTCCTAAAAAACCTGCACAATGCACTGCATGAGTAGGGGTCATCCCCTAAGTGCTAGTTTAATAAAAAAAAAAAATTAAATTGTGAGCGTTAATTTTATACATGCGTGGCGAGACTTACAGTTTCAAGTCGATTCCGAAGGTCAAATTTTTGAAAAACGTTTCTACTGAAAGGAAGTCATCGATGAAATATTTTAATATTTTCGTTTTGATGTCTGACCTGAGGCCTGAACAATGGCCTTGCATCTAATAAGCCAACATACTACCTACTAAACTACCCCTATTTAATGTGGTCTATCTGTGAGTTCAAATTTTACTTTTTCCAGTATTTCGGTCGCAATCTCACTATCAGCAGCTCTCATGTCTTTCGTTCCAACTCTTCTACTCTTTATAGCAATTTCGGTAAGGTAATGCAAATATTTTACAGTCTCTTAGAGAAACTTTGGCTCTAATAGTTATAAGAAATTGTACGACAAGAAATCTAAAAAAAATTCCAGCTTCAAGCAATAATCCGTGAAGACATTGCACAAATTATTAAAGAGAATCTGAGGTAGTTAATTTCACATTGCTCAGGGCGCGGACATTCGCAGGCCACAAAGTGGCGAATTTTGAGTCAAGATTTGGGGAATTCATTTTTACAAAATTCAATTGATGCAGACAATGAAGGTAGATGATGTTTTTAAAGTCAGCAGGTTTTTGGGATATTATTTAATCGTTCGTAATCGTACCTAGCACGACGTATATATACAGAGAGAGTCAAAAGAAAGTGTACAGAAAAATTAAATTCTAAATCTCACCAAACTTAACTTTTACCTTTTTGGAAATTTTTTTTGTAATTTTTTTTTTTGGTTCAACTTTAAAAACTGGAAATGAAACAATTTTAAAATGAAAATAACGGTAATTTATTAATGTATATATTTTTGTTAATGTAAACTTTCTTTTGACGCTCACTGTACATATTGTAGATATAATTATAATTCGGTTTCAATAGTCGTTCGATCGTAATTTTAAAAGTTATTCGTCGTGTACAGTTTAATTTTTTTTAAACATTCCTGCCATTGCTCAGGTTTTATCTCCCTACGAATACTATTTCTTTGGTTCCTCCTAAACAGATTTATTTGTTAATAAGCATTTAACAAAAATTCGGTTCTACACTGCACCAAAACTAAATAAAATATTTTCTTTTAACAAGGAAAATTAATGCCTATGCCTAATATGATTGGATATTTTCGTTTCGTAAAATAGGAATTATGAAATTCTCGTTTATTGGAAACTCTGCATTTGTGATTAATCACAAATCTTTACATTACTTCTGCTCATCCTAAGGGAACCAGTTTTATTTCGTATCATGTGAAGAAAATAAACGAAAGAAAAAGAGAAGGTGTGAAGTTTAAGGCAACGAAATTGGGGGAATTGCATAAAAATTTACCTGATCTTCGTTGGGAGCTATCAAAAAAAAAAAGAAAATTAAAAAATTACAAAAAAAATAGTAAATACTAATGAAATTGAAAATTGAGGTTGTATCGTATAAAAAAACTTACTTGGGTTCGTTAAAAAGTAATTTAATGTTATTGCAACAATAATTAAAAGTATTTTAATTAGAAGAAAGAAGGAATTCATATTTAACAACACAATTGAGTCTTCTTTTCAATAAATTTAAAACATTAGTAAAGCATAGAGCCCGAAAATTTTTTTTGGTATATTTTCAGATTTTTTTATCGAAAAATTTAAAAGCTACCAATTAAATCTAAGAAAACAAAAGAAAGAAAAAAGGTTTTTGAGCCATTAAAAGATAAAGATGTTCACGTCAATTCTAAATTTTAGATAAACAACGTCCAAGATGAAGAAGAATTTTTTCTCAATAATGTAGGTAACTGCTTTAAATACTAGAAACTTATTCTTCCATATCATAGTACATCAAGGGTGATATTGCAAGCAACCCTACACACCTTGTTAGCAAATCGCTAGTTCTCAGTTCTTTAGGCCGTTTGTAGAACAACAAGGACTTCTTAAATTTAATAGTTGATAATGGCTATTTTGTTGAAGCTATATCTGTGACATTAGTCGCTGTCATTCAATCTATTTTGCGAATTTACAATGGCCATATACTCGTTGAATTCATTCGGAAGCGGTTAGCAACTGAACCTAATACATACAGATTTAGTCATGACAATCCACCCAGCAGATATCTGGGAAAAACTCTGAGAGTATATAAAATTGCCATGAAAAGTTTCTCAAAAATCTGTCGTTCGTATTCGACTTTAAACTGTAGGTCCCACCACTAATATATAAAATTAACACACACAACATAAGTAGTGTGAAAAACTAGGTCAATAATTTTAACTAAAGGGTTGTAGTTGAAGTCGCCGTGGTCTAGTGGCTAGGGTGTTGTCTTATTAGACAAAAGGCCCAGGTCAGATATCAAAACGAAAAATATTTCTTCGGCGACTTCCTCTCAGCAGATTTCTGGCAAAGACTCTGAGATTAAAAATTGCCATGAAAAGTTTATCAAAAATCTGTCGTTCGGAGTCGACTTTAAACTGTAGGTCCCGCCACTTATGCATAAAATTAACGCACACAACATAAGTGGTGTGAGAAGCTATGCCGTAATCCTGACTGAAGGGTTGTAATGGCCAATTATGTTATTATGTGAAGGGTTGTAGTGACCAATTATGTATGTATGTAATTCACCCATCAGGACTTAGTTCTAGACACCACATTTTATACATGAGTGGCAGCACCTGCAGTTGCAAGTCAACTTCGAACGACAAATGATTCGGGAAACTTTTCAGGGCAACTTTATTTACATTCAGAGTTTTTGCCAGTAGTCGTTTTGTTGGAGATGTCTGAGCTGGAGCTTGAATCGTGGCCTCACCTCTAATAAGCCAACATGGCGAGCTATATCACTTCATATTCCTTTGAGAACGATGTTGGCCAAGCCATTACTGTCAACTGCGAAGTTGATGATTATTAACGTCATTTTATGGTCTGAATACCAATCACTTGTGATTTCAATAGGACGATGCTATGTGATATACAACTCACGTCACATTGGATATTTAAATTTATTTATTTTATTTATTTATTAATTACAATACAATTACAGATTATATTCTAATCATATACGAGCTGAGTAACTTCGACCATATGCCCGGTATAGTGTCACAGACCAGAGCCTCTGATGGGAATGAAACCCAAGACCCTCACGCTAATAGTCTAGCACACTACCCACTAGACTACCAGGGCACTCAAATATTTAAAAAACATGGTGATTTTATGGTGAAATGATGTAAACTGGCCATCGAGATCGTATGAATTGAAGTTGTTAAACTGATCTTGTGGCGTTTCCGTCAATACGCAGATGACAAATTCATTTTAATTTATACGGCACAATTATCTTGCAGAGTAACAACGGCGGATATTTGAATATTACTTTTTTATTCAAATTTTAAGATAGGGAGCACTTATTAAAAATCCGCAAAGCTGTCCTATATTTACTCAACCATGTATCGGTACTTGTGATTAGTTTATCGGTCCAAAAACCATTAGCAAAGTTTAATCATCTTCAAAGTTAAGTATCTAAACAAAATTCTGTTTATAAAATAAATACAGGAACTCATTTGGAGTCCTCTATATATTTGTATATATGCCAGATGAGGTTACAACACGTCATAGATTGAATTATCGCGTCTTGGAACAAAATGTAATTTCAAGTATTTCATTCAAATATGAAAAAACAATGTGTGAATGCTCCTTATTCACACATATGCTGCATATTTTCATTTTTCTTCCAAATGTTGTGCAATATCTCCATAGTTAACGTTCAACAAATTCATTGTTTTCTTCTGGTTTTTTGTCAGGTCATAAAGATTGTTTGTTTCTGCAAGAGGTTATGGTCAAACACCTTTGCGGTCATTTTGACTAAACAAACAATTTTCAAATTAGCATTTAAGATTTGTAAGAGACATATAAATGTCACTTGTATAATATCCTTTCACTAATCGCTATAGCTCCTCTGAGTTCAAAGTAATTAGGCAGTCGGGTCAAAAATCTGAAAATATTTGGAATGTATTTCTTTCAGAGAACGCACTATCTGGCATGTATTCCAACCAAATTACTGTGTTCCCCAGTAACCAGCATCGTCTACCACTATTACTGGCAATGACACTTTTTAAAACTCGATTTTCATTTCATTACACCAAAAAGATGCACTTTATCATGAGCTTCTTTTGAAATTCGTTTTTGCCTTTCCGTTCACACATGTTATCCAAAATAATGTTTGTGGTCGTTGTTTCCATATTCCTGTATGCAGACTTTCGTTTTCATTTGGGTCACCTTTACCTGAAATGATGCAAAAAAAATGTTGTATTTTAGCCCATATTTTAGCTGACGACTGCGATGATGATGGTGATGATGACGTTGATGCCGATGATGCTGCTGTTTGCTGAGATATTATTGTTGTTATTGTTTTTTTTCTTCTTTTTTCTTGTTTCTTTTTTATGATTTTTTTTTTACAAAGCAAAATATGCACTGTATCTCTCTCTGCATAATCACGTTGATAAACGTTAATAATAACGATCATAATACATAATAATGTTGAGAGTTTTATGCAGAAGTTTTCAAGTATAAAAGTTGGAGTAAGTTTTGAAGACATCGTTAGTTATCTAAACACAGTTTGGAACTACAGTTTGGTTAGCTTCGTCTACTCAATTTGATTTGAACAAAAAAAAAATTAAATAAAACTTACAACAAAATGAAGGTAAGTTTCTTGGCGTCTGGAATGAAGAATGCCTTACCATGGATATGAAGTTTAATTTGGATTTATTTCGTTAGGTTTTCGTATGCCTGTTTGCCTTGGTAGCAGCTGCCCAAGCTGGCTTTTTGGGTATTGGCGGTGGTAGCTCTGGCGGTGGTTATAGCTACTCCGTTGGTCACTCTGGCGGCCATGGTGGTAGCTATGGCGGTGGTTATGGCGGCGGTTACGGTGGCGGCTATGGTGGCGGCTACGGTGGTGGTCACTCCTCGGGTGGCAGTGCTGCTGTTGTTAAAGTAATCAGTGAAGGCGGTCATGATCATGGTTTCCATGGTGGCTTCGATGGTGGTTACGGAGGCGGTTTCGATGGTGGTCATGTTGGCGGTTTCGGTGGCGGTCATGGTGCCGTTGAAGATGTTAAAGTCGTCAAAGTCATCCATCAAGGCTCTGCTGGTGGTTTCGTTGGTGGTCATGGAGGTTTGGTTGGCGGTCACGGTGGCTTTTCCCATGGTCATGGTGGTGCTGATGTGAAAGTTGTCAAAGTAATCCACGAAGATGGCGGCTTTATTGGCGGTGGTCATGATGGTGGCTTCATTGGTGGTGGTCATGATGGTGGCTTCATTGGTGGCGGTCACGATGGCGGCTACTCCTATGGCATCGGTGGTGGTCATGGTGGTCACGGTGGTTATGCTGGCGGTTTCAGTCATGCCGGTGGCGAAGTTAAGATTGTCAAAGTTATCAGCCAAGCCGGTGGTGATGGCGGTTACAGTTACGGTGGCGGTTGGTCCGCCGGTGGTAGTGGTGGTTGGTAAATTTAACCACTCATTTTACCTGCCTAGGAAGACTGTAAAATCTAACACTCTGCCATTTCTGTAATTTTAATCTAAACTTTAATCTTTTGTGATATATTTCCTGTTTCAGAACGTTAATCACTTTGACGTTCACCGCACTGAGATCGAGCGTTTTCTTATAGTCGATCATTTTGTTGTTAAGTTCATTAAGTTGTAACATGTAGACGTTGTTAATGTTGTTATTGTTTTTATTAAAAACAAATTTTTTATTGTTGACCAAAAAAATAAAAATCCAAAAAAAATTTAAAATAAAGAAAAGCGTTTTTATTGTAAATATTTTGTGAAAAACTATACGTACGTGAATGTATACATTGTTGGCCATTACTACCGTTAAGTTAAGATTAGATGCTGTAATGAGTAGAATGAATCAAAACACTTGGAATCTTTACAGCGGTAATGCATTTTAGAAGAAGATTGATCAGCCCACTTGCAGTCTCCTTCTTGTTAGTTAACAGTTCTGAAAGATTTAGCGTATTGGCCGACTACCATATCTAAATATGGTAGGATTTTTCATTTCGCCATAAGTTCATGTACTGACTATCGATGCTGAACATAGACTATCACAAAATTCCTTAATCTTTTTCAAGTTCAGTTCTTCGCTGTTGTTAAAGTCTCTTCTTTTCCGTATAGAACTTCCATGGTATAAGAAATATAGAAGGTAGTTTCATTCTCTCTTCATTTTTTTAAAATCCACATCTGACATGCTTAAGGATTATGACGTTTTCGTTAAAATAATGCTACCAAATAAATTTTAAATTTCCCACATTTTCTATGAAAATAATAAATTCAATTCAATTGAAAAATATTTTGAAAAAATTGTATATTAAAGTATTTTTGCTCAAATTGGAATCAAATTTATTGTCCGAGGGAGGTTTTCTACATGGTATATTTCCTGATCAGAGACCTGAGCCGATCGGCTGACAGCCGACTAAGCCGAGCCGCCGGTAAAATTTAGAAGCCGCCGCCGCCGAAGATTTATTCGGCTTGAGTCGACTTAAATTCAGCCGCCGTTTTTTGTATTTAAGAATATATGAAAATATGTTTTTTATATTGTATATAATAAATTTTTAATATATATAAAATATGATATTTATATATTTCGTTTTACTTGACTTAAATACATAATTGAATTTTTTTCTTCCTTTTTTTGATATGTTAATAGTAAAAATATTTAATTTCTTGATATGGTAATTTTGAACACCTTTTCTAGCTTTTTGGTGAATGTGGTAGCACTTTTAACTTAACGTAAAATTTTTATAAAAGACATAAACAATTAAAATGGAGAATCAAAAAATTACAAATTTCTTTCAAAATTTAAATGAGTTAAATTCATCTGATTCCGATGACGACCTTGCTGTTTTTAATGGTATTGACCAATACGAAAAATTACTAGCTACCGAAACAAAAATTAAAAAGCCTTTTAAACAAAAAATCTTCAGCAAAGTCAATAGTTTGGCACCATTTTTGTCAAATGGTTATTGGAAATAATCCTGTACTAAAAAGTATCACATGTGTAAAGTTTGCTTTGGTGAGCCCCCCATGCATTTGAAGGGGTAGGTACATATATTATTTCTATCCAGGAATTAAATTTAAAGAAAATTGAGAGGAGATTTTCCCAAAACAATAATGAAACTCCTATTTCAATTAGCTTTTTGCCAAATTTTTTGGGAAATTTTATTTGCAATATTCATTTCTGAAAGTTGTTGTTATTGTAAGTGTTATAAAATGCGAAATAAGTTCAGGTTTGGAGTTTCTACATCGACTTCAAACCTCTGAAACCATTTACGTGCTCATGGTATTGATGTAAAATCGAAAAAATTTGAAAATTCGAATGTCAAATAAAAATTCATTTTGCCAAGAAATTCTAAAAATGCAGATTCCGAAAAATTTGCTAACGCGCGTCTGCTTGTGCAAATGTGCTGCAGAGATCTAAGGCCCTTTAACATAGTGGAGCAACCAAGATTTATGGGATATATGAAAGCCATTTTTCGGATCACAGCCTAAATAAAGGCGCCGGTGAAACTTTACTATATTTCGGCTGACAGCCGACTTAAAGCCGCCGCCGAAGCTTTTCAATCTTAGACGCCGCCGCCGATAAATTTGCTCTGCGCAGGTCTCTGTTCCTGATAGGTCCTAATGATCCTCATGTGTTTTCTAGTAATCTTTCATGCCATCTTCCTTGCTGGTTGAAAACAAGTGCCTCATTATATATTTTCTTTGTGGTCTTTAAAGTGCATCACCGTTTCATCTAATATTTTTTGTCTCTAACACTTGTTGTGTGACAAACAAACAGAATACTGGATATGAAAATCGTTATTTTAGTTTATGTAGCTGTAATCCCTCGATTAACGACCTCTTGAAAAAGTAAAATTTTCTATAATTCTGGCACATAAACCAGGTTGAATTTAACTGATGGCATGGTAAGGGCCTCAAATAACTCGCTTAAACTATCCATTGTGTTATCATCCAGATCAACCAATTCAGGCTAAAAAGACATTATCGACATTTAGTGTTATGTAGTGATTAGCTATCATCGTTTTCAAAGATCGCTGACCCAAAATCTGTACCAAACAGTGACACTTTCAGGATGTATTTATGCTCTTGGATATCATATGGATTGATATCGTCCCAAATATGCAATTTTACTTATCTACGTGTCCGTTCTTATAGAAATTAGTATCATAATGAAATAAATTTTTGATGAAAATTAGAATCAGTTCCAAATAATACCCGACTGCTACAGCTGAGTTCAGCGAACACGCATCGTTGTACAGTCAACCCTCCTATAACGCGGTAAGTGCGCTATAAGAGTATCGCGTTATAGGAGAGCTATTCAGCCCCGCGCAATTTCAGCCCCGCGTTATATGGAAACCGCGTTCTGAGAGTACCACGTTATAGGAGGGTTGACTGTATATGATTATTTAGCATTATTTAGCAATGCAAAATTCACGAGATCTGGTGAATTTGTAAATGTAGATTTTACGTTTCTAGACGCCGTAGTCTAGTAGATAGACGTGAACCGCCGTTTCAAACTTAAAATGAAACGAAAATATGAAAAAATATTTTTTTTTCCTTCTTATTTCGACTTCCTCTCAGCAGATTTCTAGCAAAAACTCTGAGAGTAAATAAAATTGCCAATGGAAAGTTTCTCAAAAAAATTTGTCGTTCGAAACCGACTTTAAATTGTTTCAAAAATCCACAGTCAGAAGATAAGTGGTGTTAGGAGTTAGGTCGTATTTTTAACAGGAGGGTTGTAATGACCAATTGTGTATGTATGAATATAATTTGACAGCTGAAGATTTAATAAGATGATCCTTATCATCGGTCAATGTTCATAAGTTCCTGATGGAAGATCTGATATTGACCTCATGAGGGAAATTAAAATCATTATAGTAAATCGTAAATTTTCAATTCGACACCCACTTAAAATATCGGTGCAAAATACTGGTTGGAAATGGGTTGCATAAACAAAGATCTAATCGGATCCTATTCCATCACAATAATAAACGATTTTGTAATAAAAATTCGTTTCAAACTCGCTGAAACAACGACCTTACAAAGTATTGGATTTTTCAAAATAAGAATTTTCAATTCAATCCTCTCTAGAATAATATTAAATCCGACATAATGGTAAAGCAACATTGCGCAAAGCTTTCATAGGCTGATTTCTTTATTGTTGTTAATAAAATTTTATTTTTTATGTTTCTGTTTAAAACCCCTAATAGAGGATAACTGTTTTTAAGAAAAGACAAACTCATCAAATCGAAACACTTTCGATAACTTTAAAAATAAAAAAAAAATAAAATAAAAAATAGGAAACATTTATCAAAAACAAAAACATTAAAGAGCCTACATTTGCAGAATTTTAATGATTGAGTCGCTTCGCAAAGTGATGACGCGTTCCTTATTGCGCGCATATGCATGCAAAGTCTGTATCTCTCTGCATAATCTGTCGTTAATACGTGGTCTGTGATTGCGGGTATTAGAGTATAAAAGTTGAAATCAATTATCCAAATACCGTTAGTTATCTAAGTACAGTTAGGAATAACAGTTACATTAACTTTATCTACACAAATTGATTTTCAATTGAACTAAACTGACAACATAATGAAGGTGAGTTTATAATCAATTGCTGAGCAATATTGTATCCAAAGGATCGATTAAAAATACGTTCCTTTTCTATTTCTTTTAGGTCTTTGTATGCGTCTTTGCTTTAGTGGCTGTTGCCCATGCCGGATTTTTGGGTGGTAGTACCGGTGGCTATGCTAAAGGCAGCAGTGGTGGTTGGTCTGCTAGCAGTGGATATTCGGGTGGCTATGCTTCTGCCAGCAGCAGTTCTGGCAGCATTGTAAAGCAGGGTTATAATGGTGGCTTCGATGGTGGCTATAATGGTGGTTACAATAACGCTGTTAGCAGTAGCCATGGCGCCGTAGATGATGTCAAAATTATTAAGGTTATCTCACAAGGTTCGGCTGGCAATCATGGTGGTTACTCTGGCAACTTTAACGGTTACTCTGGTAGCCAAGGTGGTTACTCCGGCAATCATGGTGGTTTCTCTGTTAGCCAAGGTGGTTACTCTGGCAATCATGGCTTCTCTGGTAACCAAGGTGGTTACTCTGGCAATCACGGTGGATACTCTGGTAGTCACGGTGGTTACTCTGGTAGCCACAGTGGTTTCTCTGGCAGTCACAGTGGTTTCTCTGGCAGTAATGGTGGTTACTCGGGTGCTCAAGGCGGTTTCTCTGGCAACCATGCTGTCAACGATGTTAAGATTGTAAAAGTTGTTCATGAAGATGCTGGTTTTTCAGGTGCCGGTCACGACAGCTTCAATGCTGCAGGTCACAACAGCTTCAATGCTGCTGGTCACGATAGCTTCAATGCTGGTGCTCATAATGGCTTCTCAGCTCAAGGAAACAGCGGTTTCCAAGGTGGTGATGCTGGCTACTCTTATGTTCAAGGTGGCTTTCTCTGCCAATCACGCTCAGTCTGGCTTCTCTGGTGCTTCTGCCTCCAGCAACATTAAACTCATTAAAGTAGTAAGCAATGCTGGTGGCAATGCCGGTTATAGCGGTAACAATGCTGGTGCTGGTTGGTCTGCTATTGGCAAGGGTAAATGGTAAATTCAACCATATTTTGCCCAACTTCTATGACAATATGTTCTAAATCCACTCCATAACCTTGTATAAAATATTTCCATTTAAAAACTGTTCCTTCACTCATATTTACCCCACACTGCATTTATATATAAACCCGATCATTTTGTTGTTAGTATTTTAAGATCCAATGTGTAGGCATTGTTAATATTCTTAAAAATTTGTTATATTTTTTTCTTTAATAAAAAAAAATTGTTCCTAAAAAATATTAAACAACATAAGGTTTTCAATTTTAATATTGCAATAATCGATAATAAATCGATTTTATACCTACAGACCCTCATTAAGCACTTCCTATCTTTTAACCAAGTGTGTATGAGGCATCATTGAAATTTTTATATTTTTGCAAGGCTTATTGATGTCATTTTATGTGGAATATAAAATCGTTTTAATGTCCGGAACAACTTCTCTCGTTGGAGTGCATCCGAAATGTCTGAGATGATACATAAATCAGGTAGAATTTAATCGATAACATTACTTACATATGTTGGTTCTCGGTATCACATTGGCTTGTGACCTGTAATGTAGGAAAACCGCTCAATGTGTAACGTGGTCAAATTGCTTCATTTCGGAATATCAGAATATCCAATGTGGCCTGAGTTGTGTGAACGCAAATGTCGGTGATGTCCAGATCATTCAATTCAAGTCAAAAGAAGTTCGTAATAATCTAATCTTTGTCTAGCCAACGATTTATTTAAATAAATATGGAGCGGTAATACCGCCTATACAAAATTGACACCAAACAGGGAATCTCATGTGGATTGACAGCGTCTCAGATCGATAATCATTTTTATTCATCAGAAATGAGCACCATCGATGAAACTGATTTTTCGATAAAAATTAGAATCAGTTGCTAACTACTGCAGAGCGTATTGAGGCGTTCTGCAAAACAGATTGATAACTGCCAACAAATTTAGCATATATTTCTACCACAAATCTATTCTTCAGTCAAAATAGGAATTGAAGCCACAAATGGTGCTCGAGATGGAAATTTTTTACGTAAGGACCATCCTTATCCCTACTAAAAGTGGAAAAAAAAATGTGTGATTGATTATTTGGTTACCACTGATTCTTGCAAAACTTTTTTCAATGCTGGTTCCAATTCTCTTCAGCATTTATTGCGCATTGGCACATGTCTACACGTGGCACAGAGTACAATCAATAAGAATACATCGTGGAGAAATTTGAAGCATCTAGCCATACGGAAGCTAAGTTTGTTAGAAAATAGTATAGAGTTCTTCTTCGGGAACTGGTACTAAAGTCGAATCTAATGGTATTCTATTTGGATACTAAAGTTTTCTGTCAATATTGTTCATTTTCATTTTTACATTATGAGGAGATCTGAGTAATAAATCAGACGATTAAATCGTCGTGGTCTAGTAGGTAGTATGTTGGATTATTAGACGTAAAAGCCAGAGTGTGTGTCCCAGGCCAGACATTAAAACAAAATACAAAAAGTATTTTTTTCGGCAATTTCCTCTCAACAGATTTCTGACAAAAACTCTGAGAGTAAATAAAATTGCCATGAAAAGTTTCTCATATAATATGTCGTTCGGAGTCCACTTTAAACTTTAAACCCGCTACTCAAGTATAAAATTAACACACACAACAAAAGAGTTGTGAGAAACTAGGTCAATAATCCTGACTGATGGTTTCTAATGACCAATTATGTTATGCTATAAAGAAATAACCTGGGGTTGGTAATTGATCTTTTGATAGGATACTATATACCCAGAGTACAGGAAGTCGTCAACTTACGATCGCTCGACTTACGTCTATGCGCACATACGACCTTTTTTTCAATTTTTTTCATAGAAAATTCTTAAAGAAGACAAATATGTACTATTAGTACAGTATGTAATTTTCTTCTTAATTTTTTTTATATGATTTAGGGCTCAATCGACTTACGACCGAAATAAGTTCCTGGTTATCGGTCGTAGATCTTTAGAGTAAGGAGAAGTATGAGAGTCTTTGAAGACGAACATATTGTTGGGAATAAAAATTTTTTAATTTGAGTGTCTCGGTGGATTTTCGGAGAAGTTCCATTTCCGTCTATGCCGCTTTAAAGATCTTCTGGCCTTGGAATGAGAACATAGTGCAATATAGTACTAAAATTTCTCAAACCCTCCACCACTATAATTTCAAACTTATAGTTGATGTACTCGGAATACTAAAGAAAGACAGGTCGCCATAGTCTAGCAGGTGTTGGTGTATTAGGCGTTAGGCCTCGGTTCGAGGCCAAGGTCAGACATGAAACGAAAAATATGAGAAAAATAATATTTCGTCGACGACATTGTTTGTGGCAAAAACTCTGTGGAGCGAGGTCGTAATACTGGTCCAGGCCCAATATCTAGAGGATAAAATTTTGGTTGACGCTGTGCTTAAGCCTTGGTCCACTTGATTTTAACCATTATATAAACAGTTTAAGCTGTCCATGTTTATTTGGTTCGATATGATTTGAAAATACTACTCTAGGGCTAATTGGAATTTATCATGTTTTCGCTTAACTAGCCGGTTGATATAAACAAAAAGCGCTAATTTATAATACTTATTAAAAACGCCTAAATAAAACATCCTAAAACTATACTTTCAGTTAAACGAGTGTGAAATATTTTCAATCAATAAATTAAGCGCATTAATTATGCCGAAATGCACAAGCCACGCTTTGAATACCAAATCCGATAATTAAGCAACGAAAAATACTAAAAAGAAGGCAATTATTTTAAGAAAAGACAGAAGATAATCACGTTAGTATTATTATGCTGATTTTGTTTGTTTGTTTCTTTGTTTATTTGTTTTTGCACTGCAATATACCACAAAAGACACAGTAAGAGATAAAAACCAAATAAATTTTATTATAATAAAATTACTTAAAATTGCCAAAAAAAAACAAAAAATAAAAAAAAAAACTTGTTTTAAAAACCCAAAATTAATCTCCGAATCAAAGGCAATGACGAGTCTCTCAAAGTGATGCGATGATGGTTGATTTGACTTTTCAGCAGGTTATTCCCACAGAAATTGAGGAAGACTTATTCAAAACATCAACAATTTTGTTTTGTTTTGTGTGTTTTTAGCAAAACAATAAAATTCTTACTGTCTGCAATGGAACAAAAGTATAAAAGCGATTTACTATACCAAAATCGGTATTAGTTTTGAAATTAGAACAAAACTAGTGTCATATTATGAAGGTAAGAAACGGATCACGGAGTAAAGCAAATTCTAATTAAAGGAGGCAGTGTTAAAGCAATTATTTTGGATATTTTAGGCTTTTGTTGCTGTCTTGGCTGTAGCCAGTATTGTGGCCTCAGCTAATGCTGGATTCTTAGGTGCATTAGGTGCCCTTAAGGGAGGCTTCGGCGGTGGTGGTTATGGTGGTGGCGGTTATGCCGGAAATTATGGCTATGGCGGTTACGGTGGCGGCGGCTATGGTGGCGGCGGCTATGGTGGCGGCGGCTATGGTGGTGGCGGCTATGGTGGTGGCGGTTATGGCGGTGGTGCCCATGTCATCAAAGTTATAACCACAGGTGGTGGTGGCTACGGAGGCGGTGGCTATGGAGGCGGCGGCTATGGTGGTGGCGGCTATGGCGGTGGTCATTATGGTGGTGGCGGCTATGGTGGCGGTCATTACGGTGGTGGCGGCTATGGTGGCTATGGCGGCGGTTATTATGGTGGTGGTGGTCATGTCGATGTTTACAAAGTCATTACTACTCACGGTGGTAGCTACGGAGGCTACGGTGGCGGCGGCTACGGTGGTGGCGGCTACGGTGGTGGCGGCTATGGTGGTGGTTATGGTGGTGGCCATGGCGGCGGCTGGGGTGTCTGGGACAAAAAGAAGTAGATTCTAAGTAAAAGTCAATAAATTCTAATTTTAAACGAACTAAAATCGAAATGCAGTTTTTAATATTCTTTTTAAATCTGTTTTTTTTTTCTTCCAACCTAAAAAAGCATTCTAAAACAGGTATCTATCAATTAATTTAAATTGCTAATTAATAAAGAAAAAAAAACTAATTTAAAACCAAACAGCTTCACTAGTCAAGGTCATAATCAAGAAGATGAAAGAAAAAGTTATTCTAAATCAAATCATCATTTATATTTTAACTAAATTATTAACTATTTAACATTAAATGTTATCTTCAAACTCATGAGTGTATATAAAATGCGAAACAATAAAAATTTTAGGACACTTTTTGTTTTGTTTTGGCAAAAACTTTCACTCCTTGCAAGAAATCTGAGTGCCCTGGAAATCTAGTTCTCTAGTATGAAAGACTATTAGCGTGAGAGTCGAAAGTTCAATTCCCACCAGAGACTCTCGTTTGTGACCCTACGCAAAGCTCAGCTTGTATATAATTAAAAATCATTTATATTTGGATTGATCTATTCCAAACAATTTACCAAACAGAAAATATTAGGCGTGAGTCGAATGTTCCAGACCTTTACTAATAATGTTGCAGAGTCTTCTCAGCTACAGTTTCTTGTTTACGAATTCATATTCATTGGTGCAGAAACCGCTGGTCTTTTTTTTTTTGGAATTATTAGATTTCTAAAGGCCTAAATTACTGATCACTACTTCAGTACACGGGAACATATGACTGCAGTAACCGACTTAAACTTATTTGAGAACGAAGTATATAACGTAGGTGGTCTAATATCGCTACATCCAGTAAATTCGTGATGCGGAAGTCTTAGAAATCAAGATTTTTACGAGTATAATTACAGGATACTATATGATTGGACGGTCGCCGTGGTCTAGTAGGTAGTGTGCTGGCTTATTAGACGTAAAGCCAGTGTTCGAGTTCTAGGCCAGACATCAAAATAAAATACAAAAAGTCAACAGATTTCTGGCAAAAACTCTAAGAGTAAATAAAAAAAATTGCCATGAAAATTTTCTCAAAAATCTGTCGTTCGGAGTCGACTTTAAAACTGTAGGTCCCGCCACTTATGTATAAAATTAACACACACAACATAAGTGGTGTGAGAAACTAGGCCAATAATCCTGACAGAAGGGTTGTAATGACCAATTATGTATGCATGTATGTATATGATTCGACTTTTGATTGAAGGTTGGATTTAGAAATTAGAAATTTTGTTTAATCAGTTTAACTCTTTCTCAAGAAGCAAAGACACCAATGATCTGACAAATACATTCATTGTTATGCTCTCTAGAGCATCACTGGGCTTTATGAAAGTATTTTAACTATTAAAATTCCTCACCCGGCTTTATTCAAACACTTTAAATGCTTGTTTTATTATTAAATTCAATTCCTGCTGTTAGTCATACTTTATTTTCTTGTTTTCAAAATAGGACCGAGTAATTTTACAAACAATCAAATTTTTGTATTAAAATTTTATCGAACCATTTGCATAAATTTACAAGTTTATATTTTATTTTTTTTTTTTCTTTGATGGAATTAAATCAATAATAATAAACTGGTTGTCAAAATGATTTGTTTACCAAAATATAATATTTTAAATAAAAATTTAATACAAAAATTAATTTTTTTATTTGTTTTTTTTTTTTTATAAAAACTTGATAAATCATGTTGATGATATGCAACGACACAGTTGTCATTAAATTATTAACAAATTAATTAATTTTTATTAAGTTATGTTATCACAGTGACTGGAGTTGTATTTTAAATTCATGTTTATCTCGATTTTTTAGCAGTACAAAGAAAATATTTCGTTTGTAAAGAAAGTGAAACGTAAAGGAAAAAATCGTTTTTTTTTTTTAAATTAGTTAAGTTAATAAAAAATAGTTACTTTTATTAATAGGAATAAATACACAATAAAAAGTGATCATTTAAAACATTTTTTTTTCTGTTTTTGTTTTAACAATTTAAGAATGCAACAAAATTCTCGTTTTCACTTTTAATTGCAGTAAGCAAATTATCATTAATGTTGATATTAATTTATTGGCAACATCATTAATTAGCAAATTAGTATTAAATAAAGCCTCAATAAAACTTTTCTTTTAATTTCTAAATCCGGCATTATATTCTACATACATACATACATAAATTAAATTTGAAATTTCACCAATGATTCATTTATTCAACTGATAATGTTTCGTACATAAGAGTAAAATATTTTCATTTGATTTAATTTAATGACATTCCGAGGTATAGATACATCGAAATACATACAGTATGTTTTACGTAACGATTTGTAATTGAACTCTAGTGATTCGTAAATGCTCTACATAACAAGGGGTGACTGAAATATCAGATTTGGAAGTAAATATTCTTTATCAAACAAACATGGAAATGGTATTTTAAATAGTTTTAAGCAGAGGCAAAATCTAATCCTTTAACTCTTTGCCTTTCACTTTCTGTTAATTTAGATTTCAATCATTGAACGCTAGTCATTTATCACTTTAATTTTACTATTAATAGCATATACTATTAATATCATATATTAAGTCAGGATTACAACCTACTTTCTCACATCACTTATGCATATAAGTTTAAAGTTGACGCCGAACAACAAATTTTTGAGAAAGTTTTCATAACAATTTCATGGTGAGAGGAAGTCGCCGAGGAAATATTTTATCATATTTTGTTCGAGTCTTCACGTCTAATAAGGCAATACACTACCTACTATACCACGGAGACAATATTTTACAATCTAATCTAATTATTCTCCACTGCAAGCGCGTATTACGTCAGGATATGAAGTGCAGTTAGTTATAAAATGTCGGAGGATCTCTGCTTTACACAAGAATGTCAATTAAACACGCATGCATTGAGGATAAATGTACTGCTATAAGGTTCTTGCTACAATATTTTGCTGCATTTACTTACTTTTTAGTACCTTTAGTCAAGATTACAACCTAGCTTCTCACACCATCTATGTTTTAGATGTTAATTTTGTGACATGTATAGTTTAGCATCGAGTTCAAATGACAGAAACTTCTCTTGGCAATTTTATTTCTTCTCAGAGTTTTTGCCCGAAAGTCTTCTGAAAAGAATTTTCCTAAATAAATATTTTTTCTTCATAGTACGTTTTGCTCAAGATGTCTGAGCTAGTATTTGAGCTGTAGGTTATCGTCTAATCAGCCAACACGTTATCTGAAAGGCTACAGCGCTGATCTGTATTCACTCTCTCATGGAAGTACTGCACACATAATTCCAATGCATTTATTTTCATTACACATTTAGCACTTTATTGTCCAATTTATTTTTTTTATAATATGGATTATGTGCAATTATTGTCCAATATTGTCCACTCATCCGAGCAATACACTTCTCTGTGCTCCCGTACAACATAACTCCATGAAGTAATCAAATTATCTGTCTTCTCTAATATTAGATGTCACTTCTCAGGTGGACTTATCCAATGTATACCACATTTTTCTGAACTGCAACGTCACCTCCATTACATTGCCTAATCAGGCCGTTCACAGCCACTCATTTCCATTCCATATTTGAAAATTTCGGTTATTTACAGTTTCATTTTCGTTCTGCTAGTAAGGGTGTCTAAGAATTAACTCATCGGCTTTGGAGCGCGGAATTATATTCGAGAAACAATTCTGACATTCCCGTTCAGTTTAATTCAATTCAATTATCCTCCATTCTGCGGAGCTAAATGGATTTTTAGTATGTAAAGTAACAATGACGAACTAAATTTGGCAAGGAAGAAATTGCATTAATTTTAATGGAAAATATTTTGGTTGCATGGAATATATTAAGCCTCTTCAACATTTTTAAACCAGTGACCTATAGATATAGATAGATAAGCTGATGCTTCTGGTTCTTCGATTTTAGCATCAGTATATTTATGCTTTAGTTGAACAAAAACCTTAGCAACCGCATAGGGTCTTGTTTTGAGTATAAACTTGTACAATTAGTTATACACAGTGGTTATGTTCCTCCTTTGGGAGAATAGAAATGGATAATGACATCCTCTTTTTTCACTTCATTTAGCAATAATTCATCATTGAACCACATAAAGTATGGCTTTTAAAAAAGATGAATAATAAATTGGTTCAACTAATTGATTTGGGCAGAAAATTTTCAAGTGATGATCAAATTCAATATATTTGTTCAAATCCATTGGAGTGAAAGAATTGTTCGAAATAAAACCATTTTCTGGAACTGAATTTGATACAAAACTGCACAGCTTAGAGCATGTTATTCAACTGTTTTCGTCCATAAAGCATATGAAACTGATCAAACAATTTTAAATACACCACCACTAACTTTAACTGTCATATTATGATGCACATTTAATAGAAGAAATTCGTGAAGATATTTATGTAAGCGAAACGGTGTCAATTACGATTATTTTCGTTCATCATCAGCCATAAAGATGAAATTTTTATGGGGCTGCTGTTATGATTACAAATCCCAAAAAAATCTTTGCCGTTTGATATCCGGCCTAATGTAAGATTCACTACGTATGCGTATATTTCATAATGAAAGTCATTTATTAACTTGAAGACAAAATCGATTTTTGTTGTGTATTGTTTAAAACCGCATCGCATATGTTTAAAGTATTTCTTAAGAAAAAAAAACATTTTTTTTTTCTTTTATTTTGACATTGAAGGTCGTCTACTTTTCTATTTAAAGTGTTAGAGACTATTAAGAGGTGAGAGGTTATAAAAAAAAAAACTAAACAGAAGGTAGTCTTTTAAATATTTCAACAAAGAGTATACAATTAATAATTAATAACAACAAAAACAACAAAACAATTAAATTGAATTGACCTAAAAATAAAACGAATAAAAATTTTTCAAATTAATTTAAGAGGATTATTAAGAAATTTTATTGAGTTCTGTACTATTATTGATCACAACTGTTTATTAACTTTAAAATGTTGTTTCGTAAGTTCTAAAGGCGCTATTCAAGGTTTAAGAATGTATGATTAACTACCAGTTAATGATATATTTACGGTAAAGAATCGAAGCAGCATTAGACAATATGGATTGAGTAACATCGGTTCTACCAGTAACCCATTGCTACTATTACTGTACTTTTTTAAAGATGGCACCAATGCGGTGTATTTAGACATCTTCAACGCTTTTCAAAGTGTTTGGCACAATGCAATTTTATAGAAAATTATAGTGTTTTGGCTTATTGGACGTGAGGCCATGGTTCTAACTCCTGGTAAGACATTTCTGCCAAAAGAAATATGAAAAAATATTTCTTCGGCGACTTGCTCTCAGCAGATTTCAAGCGAAAACTATGAGAATAAATAAAATTGCCTAGAAGAAGTTTCACAAAAATCTGTCGTTCGGAGTTGACTTTAAACTTTAGGTTCCGCCAGTCATCTATAAAATTTCGACAAACAGCATAAGTAGCGTTAGAGGTTAGTGGTCCTAATCCTAACTGAAGGATTGTAAGGACCAATTATGTATGTTTGCATTGTCTTTCCACTTCTCTTGAGTTGATTCGAGATTTCGTAGCATGTGTGATTGGATAGGATTTTATTTAAAATTTCCGGCAAAATTTATGGGGTCCAATTAGGTTCTGTTCTTTCTCCAATTCGACATTTAAAAGCCATCTACCAACAATTTGTAAGTTCACTTACAAACTGAACACCCAATACTTTATTGGCTTCGAAACTGCTTTCATTTTGTTTAAATATTGCAAGAAATATAGAAATGGATTGCAATTCGCTTATGCAGCTTAATACAGAATAATTTTAAGTCACTGATTATTAAAGGCAGTATCATAGTGTGATTGCGTCATTGAAAAACATATATTTCAACTCAAAACTTACCATCTTCATAGAGCACTATATGGACCACTATATTAATTAATTATTCAAATGTAAACCAATCGTGTAAATATAATCAAATTTTCTATCCAAATCTAAACCTTCTTTACTTTCTTTTCCCATCATCTTCCACATCCTGTATTCCTAGTTCTTACGTGACATAACAACCAGAGCAGACTATTCTTAACTTATTAGACAATAAAAATAAAATGAGTAAAGATTTCAACTTTTATTGAATGTGTTCTCAATATTTATTTCATGAGGCAAAATCTTCCTCAAAATAAATAGACAATGAAAGCATTTCAAATAATTTATAATCTATTGCTTACCGACTTAATAACTCTCGCGTATAACCTGTATGTGGATCTGAATAAGAACTGGAATTTAAGACAGAAACAAGAACGCGTGCTACTTTTGGAATGTTTTCCAAATTGACAATTGACAATTAAAAATATTATTTAATTTAAATATTAAAAAATAAAAAACAAAAATCTTAACGAATTAAAACATCAGGAAATAATGCTGCAGGTTTTTTTTTTTGTTTTCATTCAATTAAAGAGATTGCAAATGTTTACTTCAATACGATTAAATAATGCGAATATTTTTTTAGTATTTTAGTTAACTTCGAGTTACCTTAATTAGCATAAATAGCATAAGTTTGAAATTTGGCTACCCACAGAACCCTTTTACAAAGCAGTGAACCAATGTAAACCAATCACTGAGTAGAACTTATAAATATTTATTACAGTGAGCTACATAAGTAGGATATGATACTTAGTATATATTCTAATTTACATAGTTGATACTTTAACGTATTTCTTTATAAAATATAAGGATTTGAAGTGTCTTTAAATAATATTGAAAAATAAAAATATGAAATATCGATATCCAAGTGACAATTGGATCTTGTTGATGCTGTAGTTTCGATATTTTGTAGGTATACTTTTGAAAAAAACTTAAGTAAAATATTATTGCGGTTATGACTTCAAAGATAGACTACAGCAATATACTGTTACAGCTTCAATTGTCAATTTAGTTGTCTTGACCGACCATAGACGACAACAAAATATGTTGGTTGTATGGACTCTGGAGCTAGTTAGCAACGAATCTTAATTTTCTTTGAAGAATCATCTCCGGTGATGAAGTTCATTTCGGCATCAATAGGTACGTAAACAAATAAAATTATCGTACCAATTGACATTAGATACAAAATGGTCGAAATTTTTTTGAGAACGATGTAAGCCTAATGATGGTCTGAATGGCTAGCACCATAGGCCAATGATTATCAACTTGTTTTAACCTGAACATGGTAGGACGGCGCTAAGTGCCACTCAGCTCATACATACATGCATACATAATTGATCAATTCAACCCTTCAGTCAGGATTATTGACCTCGTTTCTCACACCACTTATGTTGCGTGTGTTAAATTTATACATAAGTGGCGGGACTTACAGTTTTAAAGTCAACTCCGAATGCCAGATTTTTGCGAAACTTTTCATAGCAATTTTTTTTACTATCAGAGTTTTTTCCAGAAATACTTTTTGTATTTTGTTGTGTTGTCTGGCCTGGGGCACTACCTTTTAGACTACGGAAACTTCTCAGCTCATATGACATTGCATATCCTTTACAAAGCATGGAGTGCGAACAAATAATTTTTTTCCATCAAATTTTTCTCAACAAATTTTGTTATGAATATTTGCCCTAAGACGGATTTAAATTTTCTTTAAATGAGTACAGAAGTCGCTATAGAGTAGTAAGTAGTGTGTCGGCTTATTAGACAAGAGCTTCGGTTACATCCGCTCAGTGGATTTCTGGTAAAAACTCAGAGAGAAAATAACATTTGAGAGAGAAAATTACAATTGAGAGAGAAAATAACATATGCCATGATAAATTTGTTTAAAAAATCTGTCCTCCGGAATCGACTTTAAACTGTAATTCCCGCTCATGTCTACAATTATAACCACACAACATAAGTGGTGTAAAAAGAAAGTAAGTGAATAAGTTCATAATCTTAACTGAAGAGTTGTAATGGCCAATTATGCATGATGGTATGTAAATTTTAAAATTAAAATTAAATTAAATTAAATTAAGGGCAACGAGAGGGATATCACTCTGAAAAATTTCACTCCTTCTGTAATTCTGAAAATCGAGACGTTACTGTCGAATAATCACGATATGGATGCAATGAGTACTAATGGATGACATTAGATTTAAAGAAAATGATATCGTAAAGCTATTGAGAGTCGAGGGTGGTGTACGATGAATACGAACTTAAGGAGCAGTACAAAATCTTTTTACGAAGTCTATGCTGCACAGTACAATGCTAAAGCTTTAGTGAAGTACAGGACTAGCTACGTAAGCAAAAATAATCTATGAAAAGCATGTTGAAGGAATTCGTTTTGCAGTCTTTTCTCGCATTTGGAAATTTTTTGTATATTTTTTTTAATTTTTAAAATCGAAGCTTTTAAAAATCAACTGCACTTTTTATTTTTAAATTTAATTTTAAAATTTTCTGAAGTAAAATTTTTGTAGCAGGATTTTTTATCTGTTAGGATGAATTTCATGATTCTTTTACATAAATTTTAAGAACAAAAATTTAATAACATAGCATGATATATTATGATTTTTGTATTTGATATTTGATTTTCACAATATCGTGCATTATTTTAATTAAATCGAACATATTTTCTTAAAAATTCCTCTGAACACAATTTCTACACCGTTTTTTGGCTATACGTTGATGATATTTATCACTTTCATTGATTTGCTGCGGTTGCAAGCTATATTATGATTTTTTTTTTTAATTCGTAGTAGATAGTTTAGGAAATCCTTTTTTCATAATTTTAAAACAAAATTTCAATTTGAAAATAATTTTTTTAAAAAAACTTACTATTTACTACTTTCATCTCCCAACCAGCTTAATACCAATGCTGCATGGTTAAGAGGTATTTTTATTTACTATTGCGACTTTATATAACAAAATTCAATTTAATGCGATAACATTCGTACATAATAATACAAGAAAAAAATTAAATTATTTATGAATTTAAATTTGTTTTTGTAAAAGTAAATCTTAAGTATCTTATAATTGTGAAAAAACTACGTAAGATTGCCAGAGGCTTTATAATCTGATCATAATTTGTACACATCATGCAAAGCCCCAAACAAAAATTGGAAATTTAAAAGACACAAATCACAAGGGAAACAAACAGAAATTTAGTTTAAGTATTTAATAAATGAGGCATGTAATCAAAAATGATTAATTTTAACATAGAAAAACAGAAACAATGATACAATGATTGAGCAAAACAATTTCAAATCAATATTTGGCCACTTGAGAAATAATTGTATTGAGGGTATAACAGAAGTACGTACCATATAATCAAGGAAAAATGCAAGTGTTTACAGATTAATTGTGAATATAAACGAGGGGAATTTGTGTTGGATTATAAAAACATACTGAAATAACTATACTAAAAAAGATTTTGTATTACTTGAAAGAAAACCAAATTTAAATTTTCTGTCAATACCTTTAAATCATGAATAGGGTTTTGGCCCTTTTTACGCATTAGATTATTGCATAATTGTTATGCTTCTATTGTCAAAAGCAATTATTAAAATTATTTTCAAAACATATTTATGTTTGCCTAATGAAACAGTAGCAATACAGTGTAAATAAACAAACAACCATATATATGTATGTACATAGATAAATTGTTAATTAATGCTTAGGCTCAAAAGATATTAAAAAAATAAAATAAAACGCATATTAAAAAATTAATAAATTTTCCACATGGGCATTGAAAAAAGATATAAAATTTGAATCATTAGTTTTTATGCATTTAAGGTTTATGTAAAACATCATTCAGTTTTTAATATAATTAATATTAGTAAATATTAATACCATAGCAAGGAGTTGCCAGACGTATTGTAATAATTTTTATTATTACTATTATTCAAAAAGAAATAAAAAATTTGCACCATCTTGCCTAAATGATATAAATGAAAAAAAAATGAGATTCTATGAGAACCATTCAACAAATATTGATAAGTAATATTACCTACTTAAATGGTCCTTACATTTACTTTAATTAAGATTGCAATCTAGCTTATTAATCCTACCCATGTTTTGTGTATTAATTTAATTCATGTGTTTAATTTTTATCATATAGTTTAACTTCATTTCGGAACGATAAATTTCTTTTTATTAGAAAACGAGTTCTTCCCAGAATACTACTGCGAAAAAGTCTCCGTGTATATGCCTAAATTTTTTGGTATTAACAACCCATCCAACCCACTATTTACTAGGCTACGGTGACCCCAGAACAAATGAAATTACTGGTCATTTTACAACCCATGAGTTAGGATAACGACTTAGCTTATCACACCACTTTTTTTATAAAAACCAACACTCAGTGGATGGCCTCTACTCATGCAGAGCATTGTGTAGGTTTAGGAAAATAGGTTATAAGAACGAGGAAAGAGGGAGTAGTGTTTGTGTACATTTTATTTAAACTTACCAATATCGTAATTGACGGGAAAAACCTTCGCAGGAAGATGATTCCACTTATGTTGTGTGCCATAATATTATACATGAGTGCCGGGACCTACAGTTTAAAGTCGACTCCGAAGGACAGACTTTTTGAGAAGCTTTTCATGGCAATTTTATTTACTCTCAGAATTTTTATCAGAAATCTACTGGAGGTTGTCGCCTTAATGGCCACAGCTTACTTAAATCTTATAACATCGATATCACTTATTCCGTCATATAATTATAGCCCCTAGATGCGCTCTATCAACCATTCGGTTGAAACTGTGAACTTTGCCTTCAATCACCGTTGACTAGACATATTTGATCAATTAATTCTAAATGTCCAAGAATTTATCTTCTTAGATTCCCAAGCATCAGACAGTGACAGAGCCGATGTTCTCTTCTTTTTCGTTATTTCCTTAATAAACAAGATGGAATCTTGATAGTTTCAATAGAAATACTATTTTACGTCAGATCTGTGTAGAGTCTCTACATCCGGGTTAATTATCCCATCTTATCTGTGCCAATGAATGAAGTTTTTGCGAGAACATTTATTTGCCTCTCTGGAGAAGAACATCAATCTGATGTAGGATATATAAGAATTTTTCGTGGTACGTGCTTAAGCAAGCATGTAGATCTTTAATAATTAAATCATGTCCGCTAATCCAAGTAAATTTAAACGTCAAGTGTCCCGTGATGTGGTGTACATATTCTCTAGGGATGTAAGGATCTTTGTAAATATGTGTACAGTCACAGTAAAAACTCTACATACACCATTGTATGTATAATTTCCAGGTTATATTTTTTATATTCGTTTTTTTCTTCAAACATTCTTAATTGTATATGCCTTAAACAACGCTTTCAATTTGATAAAAATCACCGGGAAAAAAGCCTACATATAGCGGTGTGTTTCGGCTTTTTTTAATGTACCAACATACGATATACTCTAACACCGAATTCACACGGCAGCAAATTTAATAGCCAACTGATAGTGCTAGGCACAATCTAATATTTTACTTGTTCTAAAAAGATTCCACATCCAACTTTGCCAACCATCTGGCAACACTATCATAATTAATGTTGTAAAATCTTTTTTTATAAATCTTAAGCTGTGTAGTGTAGCCTCAAGCCTTCAAAAACGAATTTTGCCTTTACACTGTCAAGGTAGCTTGTTGATGATGTTTATTCAAAATGATTTCTCAATTCACTCTTTTTCTTTTTTCATGTTATTATTGCATTTGACGTACATATTTTAGTTTTTGTTGTTGTTTTATTGTCAAGAGCATCATAATATGTCGACAGTGGCAAGTGGCAAACGACGCGGTCAAAGTTGTAACATTTCGTATATAAAACGAAGAAATTTTATGATTTCATTATCAATCTCAGTTAAACACTCTTTGGATTTTCATTAAAAACTTACATCAAGCTCAACAAAGCTAAACATGAAGGTGTGTACCATAAAAAGACTTAAAAAAAAAAAAAATTACTTTCATTTCCTAAAATATTTGGAATGCAAGTATTATTGCCAAACACCAAGGATTACTGGCAATGGTGCTGTTATTTCCATTTAAATACGGAATAAGGAATAACAAATCAATTCAAGGATTACTGATATGCGATTTTGAAGTTAATTTGAGATATTTTTCTTCTAATTCTCTAGATTTTCGTATGTCTGTTGGCCATTTGTGCCGTAACCAATGCCGGATTCTTAGGCGGCGGTGGTGGTGGCGGCGGTGGCTGGTCTAGCGGTGGTGGTGGTGGTGGCTGGTCTAGCGGTGGTGGTGGTGGTGGCTGGGCCAGCGGTGGAGGTGGTGGTGGCGGAGGCGGTTCCGTCAAAATCATTAAAGTCATCTCTGAAGGTGGTGGACATGGTGGTGATGGTGGCTATGGTGGTGGTTTCGATGGTGGCTTTGGAGGCGGTCATGGAGGCGGCTTCGATGGTGGTCACGGTGGCGGAGATGTTCAAGTCATTAAAGTAATCTCTCAAGGTTCCTCTGGTGGCGGCCACGGTGGTGGTGGTCATGGTGGTGGCGGTTGGGCTTCTGCTGCTCCCGCCCCCGCTCCCGTCAAAATCATCAAAGTAATTTCTGAAGCTGCCCCTTCAGGTGGTGGTGGTGGTGGTTGGGCTGCTGGTGGTGGTGGCGGTTGGGCTGCTGGTGGCGGTGGCGGCTGGTCATCCGGTGGCGGTGGCTGGTAAATCACAAACCATCCTAGATCTATGCAAAAAGCTGAATTGTTTAATTAGCTTTGTGATATACTTTTAATGAAACATTCTTAAAAGTTCATAATTGTTATTGAATATTGTTATTGTAATTGTATCACACTTCATTTTTAAAGTGCGCTACATTACTTCCTCTATTTTTTGTTTGTTAAATAAATTGTTTTTAATTTTTAACATAAATTCTTATTGAACAGTATTAATCAAATAGAATGTCATGAATTTGTATGTCATGGATTTTGCGTGAAACCCGCATGTTTTCGAAATATTTCACTCTGGTACAAAAATCTTGCTTTCCTATCCCAATATCTGTACTCGACCCATTCGTTTGCAGCTAAACTTTCCCTCTTTTAAAAGAATATGTAGAAGTTACTCGATCAAAGTGTTTACCAAAATCTACTGGACTACAGGTTTGACCCGGCAACAGACGATAAAAGTTACCAGGTGTCGAAGTTTCCTTATGAACTACGTTATAGTTTTTTCTTACATTATCCCAACTATAGTTTTGAAAACTCTGGTCTTACCTATCATACCGAGTCCCTTTGTCTTGCTCAATTCTATCTGCACTACTGTCAGGTTTGTTCTACCTACCTATACAATGGCCGCATAGGACACATATGGTCTGACCATTTATTTATTTATTAATTACAATACAATTACAGATTATATTCTAATTATATACGAGCTGAGTAACTTCGACCATATGCTCGGTGTAGTGTCACAGACCAGAGCCTTTGATGGGAATCGAACCCACGACTCTCACGCTAATAGTCTAGCACACTACCCACTAGACTACTCACTACGTACATTTATGTCATATGAGAAAACTTTTGAGTTGCTTTCAAACGAAAGTTTACATCTTCGGGAGATAAACTTGGATAGGAAGTAATACTAATACTATCTGACAGTAGGGCTTATGAGCAGATCAGAGCCTTTCAGCGGAGGAAGAGGAGTGGCTTGAAACGAAAGATCTATACAGGCAGGGTCTCTTCTCACCTCAAATGGATTTGGGAGATTCTTAAATTTGGTTAACTAATTACAATAACAAATAAAATAAGTTATCCATAACACTATCGAAAAATTGCCGTTATATTACTGGACATAATAGAATAAAAGAAAACTTGTCTGGTCACCATACTTCAGTCGACCTCTCTGAAATAGAACAAACTTCACTGGACCTGTGTGAAATAATAAGTGCTCTGCATTTTTTTCCTCCAAAATTCAGCTGATGTACTCGGAACAGCAATGTATTATGTGGAATAACGATATATCATGGAACACCCTCTACCCTACGTCACATAGGATAAGTAAATGACAGAATGAATATTTAGCCAACCGTAGAATCTTTCGGTTGCTCTGTTCTGTTCAGAAATGTTATTAGTGATCACACGAAAAGTATACACTGCCACTTTGACCTCATTAACAATGTAGCATCTATGAGCACATCATGAATATTGAAATGAGATTTTAGCACAACGTAAACTCTATTCTAAAATTATGAGAAAATTCTATAAGAGATTCTGCTTAAAATGCATTTGCTACTGAATTATTTCTGATGTAGTGAAAATATGAATCCTTTGGGGGATGCACTATAAAATACAGGTTAATTTAAAAACTTTAATGAGTAATCGAATCAGGCATTGTGAATGCAATTTGTGTTGTGTTTAAGCACATTAAACATAAATAAATTTTTTTATGTGAATAAATTTGAAATTTGCTCGTAAGATTTCGAATCATCATATAAGTGGGGAAGAATACTCTCATATCCGGCTCGCAAGAAAATTCTTAGTTTTCCATTAAATTTTTAACATATTTGGTAAAAGACACTTTGAAATAACACGTCTAAGAGCCGTTGATATAACACATCTAAGGCAATACGCTGATCTAATGGCTAATTTATGACTCGAGTTCGTTATACACTTTGATAATGTGATTCCTTATATAAACTTAATATTAACGCTTAATTTAGACCACATTTAGCAAATACAAATACAAATAGATGACTTAAACAATTAGAAAAATCTATTCAAAATGCAACACAGTACAAAATTAACGTAACGCGACTGTGAATGGTGAGCGCTACTGTGAGATGATATCCAACTTATTTTTTTCCCAAAATGCAAGAGCTTGACTTGCATGACATATGCTTTCAACAAGACGGTGCCACATGTCACACAGCACGGGTAACAATGGACTTATTGAGAGGCGAGTTCGGTAATCATTTTATTTCACGATCGGAACCAGTCAATTGACTGTCTCGATCGTGCGATTTAACGCCTTTAGACTATGTTTTGTGGGGTTATGTTGAAACTCATGTCTATACAGACAAGTCCGCTTCAATTGATGCGTTGGAAGACAACATTATGCCAAAATTAGACAAAGCGGATAGACCATTTGAGACGCAGTCACGGTCAACATTACATACATATATAATCATTACAACCCTTCAGTAAGGATTATTAACCCAGTTTCTCACTCCACTTACGTTGTGTGAGTTAATTTTATTCATAAGTGGCGGAATCTACAGTTTAAAATCGACTTTGAATGACAGATTTTTAAGAAACTTTTCATGGCAATTTTATTTACTCTCAGAGATTTTTTCCAGACATCTGCTGAGAGGAAATGGCCGGAGAAATACTTTTTGTAATTTGATGCGATGTCTGGCCTGGGGCTCGAACCCTGGGATTACATATACTAAGTCAACACACTACCTACTACACTACGGTGACTTCCTAGTTCATGTATTGAAAATCATCGATGTTTTCTTTAAATTTTATCATTTCACAACACAGTGTGTTCCAACAGGGAAGGCCAAACGGAATCGATTTTTAAAAATTCCGGGATTCTGAATTTTGTGAATCCCGGGATTCTGCATTCCCGGGACATTTCGAGATAATTCGAGATCAAAAAATGCCGAAAAATCACGGGAAAAATCGCGATTTTCTCTTAATAATAAAAATATTTTGTTAACAAAATCATTTGTATTGCAATCATGTATGTGTATCCGAATTATATGCTATTAAAAATAAAATATAAAAACAGGAAGACAAAATGTAACAAAAAAGCGTAAATTAACAAAAATAAAAATTATTCATGCATATACAAATGCATTAATTTTAAGAAAATTATTTAGATTCCAATAAAAAGGTTTAAAGCATCTAAAAATGGGATCTGAAAGGCTTGAACGAATTTAATTGTCAACATACGCTGCCGTTGAAAAAGATTTTTCGCAATCAACATTTGTTGGTAAAATAGTTGCAAGATAGCTGTATGCAGTTTGTAAATATTCACCTCTACTACCTCCTGATGTAAATAAATCTATTCCTTTGGACAGTTGAGTATCTAAAGTAGTTACCCTATTAATTCGTTTTATAGAGCTTTTACATTCTTCGATGGCATCAAATAACTTTTTAGCAATGGAAGTGGAGTTTTTCTCATCTGAGAAGCTAATATCGAAATCAAGTGATATAGAATTTTTTTCCAAGACCTTTTGTAGGGTCAAAATACATATGAATTCACAATCCCGAAAATCCCAGGACAAGATTTTAACAATCCCGGGATTCTGGATTACGTGAATTTCGAAAATCCCGGGAAGTTGTAGTGTAATACGTTTGTGTCCCAACATCTGAATGATCTAGTCTCGATTGTATGTCTGAAAACAAAAATTCATAGATTAATCTATCGGCACAATAAAGTATTTCTCTTTATTAGACCTATTATATTAATATTAATAATTAATATTAATAATTGTCTTAGATTCACTATTACTAGGCCTATAAACCAAAAAAAATTCAAATTTTTTATTTCTTTGCACCTCATTAAGTCGTAATAAAGATGTAAATGAAACCTTTACAGTTATGTCCACGATACCGATAATAAATTGATATTTTTTTTTAATAATTTTGATTAGATTCAGAGACCAGCTAGGGCAAAGAATTTAAATAAGTGAATGGTGAATAAATTAATATAAGCTATGTTGGATATTCTAAAATTTAAACTTATAAAGCGATTAATTGACCTTTAAATGAAAACTGGACTTACATAAATTTATTGTTTTTCAAAATTATAATAATTAATTATAACTGCTTTTAATTTCAAATTACATCAGACTAATGATAATCACTTTCTCATAACTGATCGCATTAATAACAAATATTTCAAAATAATTTAATTTCATTGGAAAATAGTTGTCAAATTAGTTGCTTATCAATTGGATTCTCTTTTTGTACATTTCGAATGCATTTTCTTAAATACAAAATAAATTATTTATCTTTACATAATTTACATTAATTTGTAATAAAAACAAAAAAAAAACAACAAACAAACGGGAAATTTCATTAAAATGAGAGTAGTTTGTTTCAAAAAACACAAAAACAAAAACAAATACAACAACATGCATATTTCAAATTACAACATTTTACAACTGCAGGCGGACCAAAAATTTGATGACAACCTTGTGAAAATATTATGCAGTTGAGCCCATATAATTAAAAATTTTTTTCCTTTTTTTGTTTTATTTGAACCCAGTTGTCTAGCAGCATCTAAATATGCATATATTGAACAGATGTTTTGAACCTTAAATACCGACTATCTCCAAATGCCTGTATTTTTTTTAATGTTTTAATGATAATTTTCATAATCTTTAATTTGTTGTAACTAGTAAATACAGTTTTGTAAGCAGACCATAGGCATGTGGTTTCTAGTTGTTTTTTGAACTGCCATTCAAGTTACAATGCGGCCATATTCAGAGCTTAGATTTTGTATATAAAACCAAACGATTCTGCCATTTCAGTATCAATCTCAATTGAACACTCTGTGGATTTCCATTCCAGAAACAGAATTGAAACAATCCAACTTTAAACTTAACAAAGCTAAACATGAAGGTGAGCATTAAAAGGATTAAAAATTGAAAAAAAAAAAAAATTTTTTAAATAAAAAATATAAGAATCAGAATATTATAGCCAAAAACCAAGGATTATTGGCTGTAATATTTTTGATAGCCTTTCAGCCTTAAATGAAGTCAAATTGAAGGCTTAAAGTGTTAATCGTACTGTGTGTGTGATTCTATTTTCACAGGTTTTCGTATGCGTAATGGCCATTTGTGCCGTTGCTAGTGCTGGCTTCTTGGGCGGTGGAGGCGGCGGTGGTGGCTATGGAGGAGGAGGAGGTGGTGGTGGCTGGTCTGGTGGAGGTGGCGGTGGTGGCCATGGAGGTGGTGGCGGCTATGGTGGTGGCGGCGGTGGTGGTGCTGTGAAAATTGTGAGAGTAATTTCCGAAGGAGGCGGTGGTTATGGCGGAGGTGGCGGTCATGGTGGTGGCGGCGGCTATGGAGGAGGTGGTGGTGGCTGGTCTGGTGGCGGCGGTGGCCATGGTGGTGGTGGTGGTTATGGTGGTGGTGGCGGTGGAGGCGAAGTGAAAATCATTAAACTAATCTCTCAAGGCGGTGGTGGAGGCGGTGGTTATGGAGGTGGTGGTGGTCATGGAGGTGGTGGTGGTGGTGGTCATGGAGGTGGTGGTGGCTATGGAGGCGGTGGCCATGGTGGAGGCGGTGGTGGCGGCGGCGGTGTAGTTAAAGTTATCAAACTCATTTCTGCTGATGGCGGTGGTGGCGGCGGCGGCGATGGTGGTGGCTGGTCTGGTGGCGGAGGCGGCGGTGGCGGATGGGCTGGTGGCGGTGGTGGCTGGTAAACTCCAACCACACTCCCCATACCTCTATAAACAAAAACTTCGATTGTTTAGTTAACTTTTTGTGATATGTTTCTTTTAACAACTGGATTAATCTCAAATAGTTTACTGTTGTTTGCAGCATTTTTATTTCCCCACACTCTTTATAATTTTGTTGTTATTTTTCACTATTTTTTTTTTTAATTAAAAAATAAACTGTTATTGTTGTTATTTTCTTTTCAAAAAAAAAAAACAAACTAAATGCTTTCAATTAAATCCCAGCTATAAATTTAAAACTTTTAACCTTAAGCCATAATCGATATTCCAAGTCATAAACGAATTCCAAGGCCTGCCAGCTTTATCGATACTTGACTAGACACATATTTAGTACCGCACAATGAAAACAGAGTCTGATGTCTCTGAACTTAAGTCTACTCGAGTAGGTTTCATATGCTTCACGAATGTGAACCAATGGTGCTACGCTATTCATTGCTGTTTAAAACTAAAACTGAAAACTCGCGTCATAGATGGTAAACCGTTAATGACAAATCTGAAGGGGAAGTTTCCATATTTTTACCGATTGGAGACGTGCTTAAGGCAACAACACATTTTGTAAAATGTTTAAATAAACAAATTACTTTATTCGTTTTCAGATAGAATATAGGGTGTTCAGAAATGCTTCCCACTGTACTCCCTTTAATGTATTTCCTGCTTCAAACTACTCTGAACTTGCTATCATCAACGTATCGCTTGCATATATTTGCAGATTTTCGAAGCACTTCTGAAACAATTGCTGTTCCGTCCTACATAAGCTGTAATTTCCCGCTGATATTTTAGGATTTCTCGTATCCATCTCCAAGATTCATTAGAACACCTTCACAATATGGCACCAAATAACGAAGTGTCCTTGACTAGAATGTTTGAAAACTTCTATCAACTTTTACATCCACATTTCATTCACGGCATAGAAACGACTTACCATACCATAGGGATGGTGGACTGTCTATTAAGTCATGATGACAGTTTCTGATATTATGCCTTCATAAATAGGGTTACGAATTATCTGGAATTTGTTCTACTCTTCAGATTTACCGGTACAAGCCAACTGTGATACCCTTTGCAATAGATAACATAGGATGTTAGCATTTCGTCTCATTTTTCAAATATAATTTTTCAATACATATTCATACACAATTCGTCATTACAATGCTTCAGTCAGGATTACGATCTAGTTTCTTACACCACTTCGTTGTGTGTGTGTTAATTTTATAAATGAGTGGCGGGACCTATAGTTTAAATTCGACAGATATGGAAATTAAATTAACTCTCAGAGTTTTTACAAATAAAAACTGCAGATAGAAGGTCATCGAAGAAATATTTTTTTTATTTTCTTTTATTCCACATTTCTAAACTGGAGATTGAGCCAACGTCTATAAGCCAACACACTACTTATTAGACTTATTAGACGAGAGCCTGTGTTACCATCGCATACATCGTGCACAAAACAAAATATGAAAAACTATTCCATTGACGATGTCCTCTCAGAAGTCTTCTGGCAAATGCTCTGAAGGTACATACTATTGCCATGTAAAGTTTCTGAAAAAGAATCTATCATTTGAAATTGACTTTAAGGTGTACATATGCAGGTATGTCGCTCTATTGATAGATAAAAATTAACATACACAACATGAATGCTGTAAGAAGCTAGGTTCTAATCCTAACTAAGTTAATTGAGCCTGTTTAAGCAAACTCTTGGCATTGATGACGTAGTTTAACGTTGGTGAAAATTCAAAATATTAATTTTACATAAGCTCTTCTGGTGTGCTTTCCTGTGATGAATTATAATTCACATAATTGGTCATTACAACCCTTCAGTCAGGATTATTGACTTAGTTTCTCACACTACTTAAGTTGAGTGTGTTAATTTTATACATAAGTGGCGGGACCTACAGTTTAAAGTCGACTCCGAACGATAGATATTTGAATAACTTTTCATGGCAATTTTATTTACTCTCAGAGTTTTTACCAGAAATCTGCTGAGAGGAAATAGCCGAAGAAATACTTTTTGTTTTTTATTTTGATGTCTGGCCTGGGTCTCGACCCCTGGTTTTAATTGCAACGTGTAAAACAGACTATTTAGCAGTCATACAAAACGGTAGCATGGGAATATCTAAAAAAATATCATACTCCCACTCTACTTTTGGAAGCTATAGCAGTGTAGAGTTTTTGATATTTTGATTTCGAAATTTCTTATAAGAGTTCATTTGATTTGTTTGTATAAATTAAATAAAAAAAATCTATAGCTTGAATTTTTTTTGTTATTTTCTATGGGTTATTTCAATTATTTATTAACACAACACCCACTTATTGCAACAAAATTTATTTATTTTGGATCACCTACAAAGTAAGCTATTTAAAAGTCATTGCAAAATGTTTAAACGTTTCTTTTTGTTTCATCTCTTAAAGCGTTTTTTAAAATAAACTCTTTCAGTTAGTGATACATATGTTGCAAACCATAAAGCATTACAAACTAAATTAAATTTCATTTGTATTGTCGTCATAAAATTAATGATTAATTAAACACATTACCCGAGTAAACTGGAAAAAAAGCAACCAATTTCATTTTAAACTAAAGCATACACATAATTAAACTAAATAGGTATAGAGGCAATGTAATGTAATTGCCGATATATTTTCTTGCATTATTCACAAAAACGAACAAAAAAAATTGTTTCTTTAAGTAAAACGAATTTGTTTTAAATTTAAAAAAAAAAAAAAAAAGAAAACAAATACAAACCAAATTACTAAACGATTGAACAATAACTAAACAAAAATTTATTTCCTTATTTAAATTGAAAACCCATTTTTGCGATTCATCACAACTCCTCGTAATGTTTTAATTAAATAGCAAAACTGTCTGTGAAATAAGTAAAAAAGCAGAAAGGAAAAATCATTAATCATCTCATGAACAGAAAAATAAAAAAAAGAAATAAACAAAACAAAGAAAAAAAATTAATAAAGAATTATAAAATAAAAGAAAGACAAAAAACCAACAAGTAATGATTAACACGAATATCTATTGATATTTAATTGTTAACAAAAAAAATTTAAAAAAAAATATTTCCAATTATAACAAGACATTACATACCAAACACACGTACCCTTCATTTTACATTTCTTGTAAGTCATGATTAAATTCCAAAACCTACTCTAAATGAGAGTTATTGTATGGCAAACAAAAATAAAGAAAAAAGGAGTTGTAGTTTGCTTATCAAATTTAAATATTTTTACTTGCAAAACAATGAAGGGTTCAGTAAACATTATTTATCACTCGCTAACCAACTGCAATACAAGATAATTTTTTTTCTTGTTACTCTACTCGTACAAACTTTAGTTTACGTTAATGGGCAATTAATTAGGAAATGTTTTGTTAAAAAATATGTTTTAAAGTAAATCTTTATTTGAGATTATAATTGTTTGCATAAAATTTAAATATTTGCTTAAATTTCTTTAATTTTTTTTTTAATTTTAGCAAAACAAAAATGTATGTCAGGGGTAATGACTCTTCAAAAATTTTAATAAAAAAAAATATTTCAAATTATAACAAGACATTACATACCAAACACACGTACCCTTCATTGAAATTTAAATTATTTTATGTGAACTCTGTTATATTTTTCTACAAACTTAGTTTACATTAATGGGCATTAATTAGGAAATGTTTGTTAAAAAATATGTTTAAAGTAATCTTATTGAGATTATAATGTTTGCATAAAATTAATATTTGCTTAAATTTCTTAATTTTTTTTAATTTAGCATAAAAATGTATGTGCGGTAATGCTCTTGAAAATTTTAATAAAAAAATATGAACGAAATGAAGGAAATATTACCGCACACACGGGTATTTTTCACAGCTTCTAAGTAAAATGGCAAAAACTCTGAGAGTAAATAAAATGCAATGAAAGGTTTCTTAAAAATCTGTTGTTCGGAGTCGACTTTAAAACTTTAGGTCCCACCACTTTGTATAAAATTAACACACACAACATAAGTAGTGTGAGAAACTAGGTCAATAATCCTGACTGAAGAGTTGTAATGACCAATTCTGTATGTGTGTCTAATTAAAATTCAAGAGCGTTTTCTGAAAGACAATCTGCTTTATAGCCTATCGTCTCACACCACTGATGTTTTGTGTGCTAATTTTATAAGTTGCGGTACCTACAGTGTAAAGTCGACTCCGATCTCAAGACATTTTTAAGTACTCTCAGAGTTTTAGTCAGAAATCTGCTGACAGAAAATCGCTGAAGAAATTTTTTTTAATTTTTCGTTTAGCTGGAGATGTCTGACCTAGAGATTGAACCATGGCCTCACCTCTAATAGACCAACACACTGCCTACTAGACTATAACGACTTAAAGCTTTGATGCTGAATATAATTTACACCTCCTCGATATGAAAGGAACATTACGATGATGTAATGCAATCAAAAAAGAAAGGGACACTGAATACACGTTTGGATATCAGATCAGCTAACACCCAAGTTGTCATTTCCCATTTTTAGGATATTAATCCACATAAGATCTTACAGAGTGGATTTTGAGCCATATTACTTCGAGAACGACGTTGACCAGTCCATCACTATCAAAGACAATCCATATGGATTGATAATTATCAACTTCTTTTAACCTGAATTGGATAATCTGATATTTAGTATTTCAGGGCATGAGTAATTCCACGTAGAAAGGATATAAACTAGTCAGCGATATCGCGCAATTTGATTTTATTAAACTCTTTCTTGTGGGAATTTCTCAAGTCAAAGATGTTTAAGAATAAGCAACATATCGCAACAAACCTTAAAGCCAACTAACCCATGCCGTAAGTCATATTCAGCCTGATTTATGTGACAAAATCATGAAAGATTCAACATTTCGATACCGATCCACTTAGGGAAGCCCTTAATATATTAACTTTGTTTTAGTTAAATTTAAAACAGCAAGCGCTTAATGGCAGACCCGATACATAAGACATGCTTTACTTATGCCAAGAATTTGTGATAAGTAATAATCAAATGTTTTCTTATGGTTTTGTTTGAATAATACAAAAGACTTAAGACACATGCGTTTTATATTGCAAAACAAAATATTGAACTCAAAATTGTAATTCCATTTTAAAAGAACGGAACAGTTTAAACTTGATTAAAATTTGTATCTTAACGTTATTAAATAAAAAATGCTTAGTATAAATGCACAATTCGATATTTTATTCAATTCATTTAAATTATTTTTAAGATCACAGTCCATTTAGATAATGATTTTCGTTGCATATTGTTATGGTTGAAATACTGTTGGCAAATAAAAATTTTATTGTTTCCACCAACCAGCAGCAGAGGATGAAGCAGAAGATGCTGCAGAAGCAGAACCATAACCATAGCCACCGAGACCGCCGCTGCTATATCCACCGAGACCGCCACTGCCGTAGCCGCCAGTGGACTTTCCAGCCCAGCCACCGCTACCATAACCGCTTCCGAGACCACCAAAGCCACCAGATGATTTACCAGCCCAACCAGAACCATAACCAGCTGAGCCGCCATAACCACCTCCAATGCCAATTGACTTGCCAGCCCAAGCACCAGCACCACCACTTCCGTAACCTCCGTATCCACCAGAGCCATAACCAGCTGAGCCGCCGAAACCTCCTAGGGACTTTCCAGCCCAACCACCGGAGCCATAACCTCCAGAACTATAACCACCGGAACCGTAACCAGAACCATAGCCAGCCGAGCCATAACCACCACCAAAGCCAACAGATTTACCAGCCCAAACACCACCGGATCTGGCACCATAACCGCCAGCTCCTCCATAAGAAATTTTGGGAGCTGAATACAAAACTGCGGGAGCTGCGGCATAGGAACCATGACCAACGCTAGCATGTCTGCTGATGGAACCACCAAATCCACCGCCATAACCACCGCCATAACCACCACCATAACCACCACTTATAGCACCAGCACTGGCACTAGCACTGGCAAAGCCTCCTGATGAATGGCCACCAATAGAAACATGTCTACCACCGGGCAAATAGCCACCACCAGCACTGACCACAGCCAATGATGCTAAAGTCACAATAAAAACCTGCAATTTGAAAGAGTTTAGAAGAGATTTTGGTGAAGATTTTTATGTCAAAAAAAATACCTTCATTGTTATGGATTTGAGTAGAATTGCAGTTGTTTTTATGGATGTCCTCTTCAAATGCCTTTGAATGTTGGATTACTTTACTAAACTAAAAATGTTTGCATTTTATAGCAGAATCTATTCTTTTTTCGGAAATTCTGAAAAAACTCAAAACAGATTTCATTTCTATTAAATCTTCTTTATTCTATTATTTGGAGAAAAAAAAAGTGAAAAACAAAAACGATTTAAATGTTTGCAATCATATTTTGGGTTTTTTTTTCTGAAACAATTATTATTTTTGGCTGATTATGGTCAATTCGAACTCGGAATATTTTTTCTTTTTGTTTCTTGGCTTAGAATCTTCTGCATTTGTATTCTTTTTTTGCTTTTAATTGATTGCGATCGTTAATTATTTTTATCTTCTTTCAAACCATTTATTTGTTGCCTTTTAGATGGCATCAGAGGGGGTCAGGATCGTGCTTGAAATATATCATTAACAATAATTGGATTTAATTTTGTATGATTGAGAATATAATTGCTATTGAGTGAGGTTAGTTTTAAGATTTTAAACACTTGATATTGATTAGCATGCTGGGATTTAAATTGGTAAGATCACTTCTAATTATATGAACAACAAGTTTATTCGAAGCTCAATTAACCAATAATGTTAATGGTAATTTTGAAATGTACTCTTACAATTTAACAGACCGAGTTTTTACTTTCTGCATTAACCATGAAAATAAGTTTCTTTCTTAAGTCTTTTGTTTGAAAAGAAAATTTAATCACTTAATTTGAAATGTTATTTCAATGCTTTAAAATAATAGAAAAGAGAAATAAATTAAATATTCATATTCATAAGTTTCGGAAAATATAAGAGAATACACTGTTCAACAGAATATTAATTTTAGGCATAATTTATGAATCTCAGTTTTATTTGGTAGAACTTTTTGGTCTCGTCCAAATCATCTAATAGTACTTATATATTTATGTGTATATTTATTGGGAAGAAATATGTATGTGTGGGTTAAATCTAGCCCTGATTGCTAAATTAATCGCAGAGTGATTAAGGTCAGAAAAACATTTTATATCATATTTATATATATAAAGATTGTGCAAGAGAAATGATGTCAGTAAGTGATCACTGTTTGTGAGTCACTAGGTAAATGTATTTGCAACATAACGTGGAAGAGGTAAGAACTGTTCCAGTTGTCCATCTTAGTTTTAAGTTAACACATATTGAAAAGCCCTTTATGACTTAAACTCAAAAAAACTCTTGGCATTGAAATACCTAAAATAATTTTATTATCCCGAATTGCAGTAAAGCTACATGTCACAGAAAAAAAGCATTGACATCAATTAAGACATCGGAGAAATTGCTTAAAACTTGTCTTAAAACATATGGAAAGTGTTGAATTATTGAAAATTAAGTCTCTATCTCGAAAAATGGTTTTGCCGATTGAAGCTGAAATATTCAAAGAGTATGATTTGGGATCCCCCACTGAAATGCATCAGCACACATATACGCGCCAACATTTTCAGATTTTCGTAGTTTCCAAGCAATTACACAAGAAGCCTTACAATGGTATTCAGTTAAGAGGCACTGCCTCTGCATATAAACGCTTCAAATAAAATTTAGAGGTTGGCTATTAATGGGTTTACATTAAGATGAGAATATTAAGATCAGATTAAAGAAATTCTTAAAGCAATCAGATAATTATATAAAGAAACTAGTACTTCATCCAAATAAATAGGCCTACAACATTCTATGCAATAAGGAAAGGCAATTGCATACCAGTAAAGAGTTCGTTCAGAATAGGTCATATAACCACATGCAATGTAATCCATTTTTCTGTAATATTAAACTAAAACGAGTGTCAGTGAGCAGCTGCAATTTACAATTGACATTAGCGTCAGATAGCACTCGAAATTTAACACAGTGTTTTAGTCGCTTAGATTATGTGGAACGTATAGCTTCAAAAGAATTTTATGATGGAAGGTTATCTCATTCAAATCGCCTTTGGCTCATTCATGACACATTCTGTCAATGTATTTTGAATGATAAAAAATTCTTCTGTTTAGGTTCCTAAGTACCGAAAAATGACAAAGTGTTTTCCTGGCAGGAAAATCAAAATGGAATTTAAACAGGTTAAACCTAAATGAGTTTCCTCTCCAATAGTCTTTTTTAAAACAAAAATTCAAATATTTTGTCATATCATTTTATTGTCTTCTCGACTTTTTAACAAAATTTTTAAGTTCACGGAAATCCTATATCGTTTATAAGCCATTTGATTTCCACCTTTTTTTATAGTTTGATTCTTTACAATTTTAACTAAAGATGTCGCAGACTCGTAAAGTTTTAAGCAACCATTGTTGAATTAAAAATAATAAATGAAATACAAAATTTTCACTGTATGGGATTGAAAAAAGCTTTAAAAAACTAACTCATCCAATAGTTGACATGCTCCAACGGTTAAGTTTGAATTACCAATAAAGCTTGCTTTACTGAATACGAAATTAAAACAAAAGATGTCGCTTTGATAAGCATATTCAATACAATGTTTCATTTGCAAAGCTTTTTAAAATAGAAAGCAGGTTAATGACAGAAGTTTTTCAATGTATGCCTGCATCGAGGTTACACAGGTTCAATGCCAAACAGGGAAAATGAAAGTATGTACTGTGTTATCGGTGTCTTCTGCTTTTACGTGAGTCATGTTTAAATTCAGGTTTTATTGTAGGTTCTTATTATTCTCTTCATACAGCATGTAATTGGAGAAAAATGCAAGAATAAGGTTTTAATTGTGGTCATCATATTGAGGAATAGGAATACATTGATAGAGATAACATTTATGTGGACAATATTGTAACTTAAAACTGTATTATAAAGTCTCTTAATACAATAATTAAGCAAGAGTTATTTTTATATTTGCTATGTATGTAGGTACGTTAAGTGTATTCATTTTATAGAATATTTAAAAGAGTCTTTTATATTCATAGGATTTATGAAAATAACATTTAAACATTTTAATTACTTGCTTTACATCATTTGTCTGAAATTTAATTCATCAAATAAAAAAAACAAGTCGCGTTTCTGTCTTAAGTCTTTTGTTTACTATCCATTGTACAGGTGATGTAAACTGTAGCAGTTCATGACATTTGATTTTAAAAATAAAACAAAACCTTCATTTAATATTCTCTACACTGCACATCCAAATGTTTCATTTTTCCCCAACCACACTGTTAGCTACGTGATAAGCGTTTTAAATTAATAACCACCCGCATAAATATTGTAAATAATGGAGTACAATAATAAAACCAAGAATATTCTTTTCATATTAAAAAAAAAAAAATATGTTTATTTAAAGTTTTGGAAATTTTGATCCAAACACTATTTGCGTAAATTATTTATTTATTCGGTTATTTCATAAAATAGAACAAAAATTGTCTATGTCTGTTTAGAAAATTAAAGAAGAAAAATAAAATATTTTTGAAGTATACGGGTGGGCGGTCTATTGGTTTAAACCATCGATTCTTTCGAATCTATCAATACTTATGTCACTCTTCTCTATCATAAAATTCAGTATATTATCTCTACTGAATGTTAGGATTAATTGGAAATTTATTTCTATGAGAAAAACTATTTTTTCGGAAATTACTCGCAAATGACATACAAAATTTGATCACAAAAATGCGCAAGTTCATGAAATTGGTTTCATTGCTGATACGTTAAGATTTAAGTGGCTGAGTATAGGTGTGAATGAGAATCCATCAACATCAACTCACCATTGTTCTTAAGAATTATATACTACATGCACCAGATAAAATCAAATTTTTACAAAGTTCAATTGGTTCAGGAGTTGAAGCCACATGGACTTCATTTTCTCTAAATGAGCCAACGAAAAACTTCACGATGATGTAGATTTTATCCTATCGGAAGAAGCTCATTTTCATTGGTGCGTGCATTAATAAGCAAATTTTGCTGTATTTAGAGCTCAGATAACCCAAACCCGGTCTTACAGAAGCCAATACACCCATTACGAGTGCGGCTTGTGAAGCGGAAGCGTCTTGGGCCCGTATTTCTTTGAAAATGAGGACGGCGCAACTAATACCGTCAATGGAGACACTTATCGCGCTATGATAACCACTTTTTGAAGCCACTCTACATAGTATTGCTATGAATGATGTTTGGTTTCAACAGAATGTTGCATCTATTTATTGCGTCAAACGTTTGATGGTTATTTAATTAGCCAAACTGGCGATGTTTATTCAAGAATAACAAACTAAAGATTACGCCACCACGCACACAAAATTAAAACTTTCTACGCATGTTAAATCAATGACGTCACGCAAATTGTGTTCCTATTGGCTAATGATAATGTAAGTTATATTGCAGGGCTGCCAACTACTTTCACCTACAGTACACACTTTTCAGAAGAAATGTTAATTTTCACATACGAAAAAGACTTGGAAATCTTTAAAATAGCCCAACTACGTCATCTAACTGGATATCATGCGCATAGGCGTAATCTTTAGTTTATCATTCTTGATGTTTATTGGCAATATTTTCTGTGAGTCGCATTCAAAGAAAAGTATTATGCCGAAATACCATACGCAACTGAGAATTTGAGGACAATATTCGCTGATGAGTTGCAGAGATACGATCCCACACATTCGAAAAAATGCATAAAAATTGATCCAATCGAATGAGGTACTGTGAGGCCAGCCGCAGCACCCATCTGACTGAAATAATATTCCATTTCTAACCGGAACAATTGTACTTGAAAAGTAAATATGGCAAAATGTCAAACCGTTTTTATTTTATTAAATTCTTTTATTTTAAAATTTTAAGTTTCTCACTCTTTATAATATTGCCTGATTACAAAGGATAAAAACTACAAAATTTTCAAAATTGTTTTTTTTTTTTATATTATTTTACTATTAACCAATTTAAAATTTGTGACTTAAAGAGTTTGTTTTAAATAATTCTGTACGTGTAAGAATGTCCGCTTATAATTATTAAATCAAACAAATGAAATCAGGCTGTAATTAATGCAACACTCGTGCTTAACTTACGACAGATAGTTGGGAGTGATTAATTTATTTGAATTTTCATTCGTAGGTGTTGGTGAATAGTATTCTCCATTTGAGTATGTATTGTGATTTATTTTGTTATTATTATTATATTTTCTTTTTTCAATTAAGTAAGGTAATGAATGAGCTCAACGGAAAAATAATAGCATCTACTTAATCCCCCATAAAATATTCAATATAGTTAATACGAAACATTTTTTAAATTTTAGAAGAAAACTTCTGCTACAGGATAAATTAAGTGTTATTACATAAATACGCAATTGGGAATTTTTACACTTCTACACACTACTTATACATCAGTGAAGAGATCTACAGTTTAAAGCCGATTCCGAAGGACAGATCTTTAAGAAACTTTTCATGGCAGTTTCATCGACTTATTCTCAAAGTTTTTGCAAGAAAACTGTTGAGAAACAGTCGCCGAATAAATATTTTTTTTTATTTTATTTTGATGCCTGTCCTGGGATACAAAGCCAGGCTTTACGTCTAATAAGCCAACACACTACCTATCTATCTCGTTTTGTTGGGATGTCATGGGATTTGAACCGTGGATTCACTTCCCATAAGTCAACACATTATCTATTACAATACGGCGTTAATATTATTAGAGTTACTATTATTATTAGAGTTAAATATACGCACTATAGACAAACAAATACAAGAATTTTGTGTATATTTCATGGGACCTCTTCTAGGTTTTCTTTGTCGTTTCTCTACATAAAAGAAGCCGGGCATTGCTTTTTATTTTAACACAACCTAAACAGATTTTAGTAACTGCTACTACTAAATATCAAATGTAAATAATTATTTTAACTCTTACTATAGCTGCTGTCAAATAATTTCATTATAAAAACCACAAATATTTATTAAAAAAACAGAACAAATATTTTTTCTATTACCGCCATTAATGAGAAATAAAATAAAAGTAATTATTTTAATTTATAATTGGCAGAAAATTACAAAATCTTATAAATATTCAACATTTAACATCAATTACATCAACATAACACAAATTATTTAATTTTACAAAAACTTTTCTTGATAAATTTTTAGAGGAATATTTCTGAAACGTTTGTAATTTGAATTGAATGAAATATTATACTGGGGTTTTGCATCGCAGTCAAAATAAAACAATAATTATCAATTCATAAATTTAAATTCATTACCGGTTCAATGGGGATTCACTTTTAAAAACTATTTTCGGTTTTCCATATACATGAAATTAATCTAATGGAAACAAATAACAGTTACACTGTGTAACATCGATTAATAACACTGATGCTAGTGGACAAAACATAAAAAATTTCATATTTAAGTTGGCATAGCTGTATTGAAAAATTGACTTTCCAGGTTATGTTTTATGTTATCTTGGGTTGAAATGGCGGATGCGGTCTTCGTTTTAAAGTGAACGGAAATATGGTACCCTAGAAGCAACAGAAGACCTCTCGAAATTGCCAGACATAATATAAATGAATTAAATTGAATGGCAACGTTTTCACAGGCGATGTAAAATAATCAACGTAAAAATAGTATTAGAGTTTACATTGGAAAATTTGACGTTCATAGCAAAATGGACGTGTTATAAAATCTATAGTGGATTTTGCTAACTAAAGCTGTTGATATTTTTAAATAAAATAAAAAGGAAACAATTTCGTTTATTTGAAATCCGTGTATTCATAAGCTAAGGTATGAATTGTAATACAAGATTATAAAGCTTTAGAAATTGAAATATCCATCGTAAATAAATGACCTACTCTAATAGATTTTTCAATCCTCTTGTCTCTTACACTACCTTTGGAATTTAACGCATTTTAGTAGTCATCGTTTTGTGTTACTATACTAGAATTCTGAGTTTATAACTCAAGTATGGAACATGATGCAAATATAAGAATTTGAAATATTTTTTCGGCAATCACCTTTCAGTAAACTTCTGGTTAAAGCACGGAGAATTTGGTGTCTACATTATACTATAGGTCCAGTCTATCAAGATAAAATGAAACCAATGTATGTTTCTATACAGACTTATCCAAAAACATAGCATTATTGAGTGTTATTGTATCGCCGTAGTGTAGTATATGGTTCAAACCCCAGGTGAGGCATTTTCACCAAAACGAAATACGAAAAAATACTTCTTCCTCTCAGCAGATTTCTGCAAAAACTGCCATGAAAAGTTTCTCAACAATTTGTCATTCGGAGACGACTTTAAACTGTAAGTACCGCCATTCATATATAAAATTGACTCACACAATATAAGTGGTGTGAGAAGCTAAATCGTAAGCCTGGCTGAACGGTTTTAATGTCCAATTATGTATGTATTCCTTGAATTTTCTGAATAGCGATCTGGTACATAGTTATTAGTGGGTACAATAGTTGATAACGATCATGATCACTTGTGCATCTACTCGGACAGAGCTGTATTCAATAATCAGATTTCATTGTAGTGTTTCTCATAATTTAAAACTGGGATCCAATATGTGTATATAAACAGCTCCTCTGTAAGTAAAATTCAGATATTTCTATAGTGTCTTACAAAGGCTATCAGTGTCGAGTTTGATTATAGTGTCCATAAGTATGCACTGAATTTAGATTTTCTTACCACTCCTTATTTCAGGAAATTCAAATTCTTTTTTATAAAATCTGGGTAAGTACTATCATTGACACTTGACATTTTATTTGAAAGGAAAACGAACGCAATTTTTCTTCTACCATTTGCAAATGAATTTTTGGTTATAATATATAATATACCTGATGAAGGAAAATCTTTAGACCATCTTTCACGATAAGTTACTTTAAAGTTTTTGTTTCCAAATTAAAAAAAAAAAAACAAGATATTGTTGATCAGTGTTATTTTTTTCTTTTTTCTCTGTCCATCTAAGAAATTGAAATGGATTCAATTAATCATTACAAATTAGCTACATCGTAAAGACGATACAAATACATGCGAAAAACAACATATAGAGGCTACTTAATAATCAATTACTCGAGTGACATAAAATCGTTAAATATTTAAACGAAAAAAAAAACAAAAAAAAACAAGAAAATGAGCAAAAATTAAAACAAAGATGAGTCGCAAAGATATTCGGTGGATTTCCCAAACTAATAAACACGCTCGCCATTAATTATAGTAATTTCTATAAGAGCGAGTACACTAATACGAAATGAAATAAAAAATATCGAAAAAAAAAATTATTATTCAAATGCAAATGGAAGGGTGGTAATGGTCGACACAAAAGAAATACTTCTATGATCACAATAAAAATATTACAGCAAAGCAAAGCAAAGAACATAATTTGTTTTGTTATAACCAAGACCTGCTTTAGTTCCATTTTGATATGAGAATAGACAGACAAGACAGACATTGGTAGCTCGAATATTTATGTGAAAGACCTCTACTATACTGTGGATTTTTGAGTCTGTTTTGCATTTGTGATCTGTCTACCTCATTTCATACATAATTGGTCATCACAACCCTTCAGACAGGATTACGACTTAGATTCTCGCATCAATTATGTTGTGTGTGTTAATTTTTATGCATAAGTGATGGGACCTACAGTTTAAATTCAACTCCGAACGACATTTTTTTTGAGAAACTTTTCAGGGGAATTTTATTTACTCGCACAGTTTTCGACAGAATTCTGCTGAGAGGAGGAGTAGCCTGAGAAATATTTTTATCATATTTCGTTTCGTTCAAGATTTCTGACATGGGGTTGTAATCCTGGCAACTTTAATACCTTAGTAATCGACCTTCTCAGAAGTACTGTCTTATTCCAATTTTAAAATAAGACAGATTTTTCGTCATGTTTAATAACCTCCAAGTAAAATGCTTATGGGCTTGCGGATACTCTAACCTAAGATAACCAATCATAGGGTTATTCCAAAGTCCTTATAGCCATCGCTTTTCTCTGTAATAATAATTACAATAAATGTTCAATTGATTTCATCTTTTTGCACGACCAACTATCCATCACACGAATGACGACATCAATTGATGACGTTGGTATGAATGACCAGAACAGAACAGTACAGATCAGAACATCTCTCTATAGAGCATGTGAAATCAAACAAAACGACTGCATGAGAATATAACTGGGAATTCATATCATTAAAAACAATGTACGAAATAAAAATTAATTTAAAAAAATAAAAATAAATTGAAAAACAAAAAAAAAAAACAAAATCAGAAACAGAAACAGAAACATGCCTAGAATAATATATTTTCCATCATGGAGTATAAATGTGAAGGTTTCTGTATCCAGACATTTCAGTTTATTGCAAAGTTTCTAATCAAACGTATAAGGGTACAGACATCAGTGACAAATTGATAAAACAAAAAAAAAAAAAAAGAATTCAAAAATTCGTTTAAATCCGGTAACGTGTGAAAAACAGTATCCAGCGGTTTTACAATGAAACGTTTTGTGGTTTTGCTACTCGTATTGTTTGTGGCATCAGCTACACCTACTCTGCATAAATTAAAGAACAAATTATTGTTTGGCAAAGGAGGTGGTGGTGGTGGCGGCGGTCTAGGATTTGGTGGTGGCATTGGTTGGGGAGGTGGCGGCGGTGGAGGTGGTGGCTATGGCCGTGGAGGATATGGCGGTCAACAATATGGTCAAAATTACGGCCATGGTGGTGGAGGCGGCGGTGGCAATTATGAAGTTGTTGCCGTTAAACAAGTTCCCGTATACACAGTGCAAAAGGTTCCTGTAAGTTATGGAGGAGGTGGTCATGGTGGCTATGGTGGTCAGGGAGGTTATGGTGGCCAAGGAGGTTATGGTGGCCAAGGAGGTTATGGAGGTGGTGGTCAAGGAGGTTATGGCGGCCACGGCGGATATGGAGGTGGTGGTCAAGGAGGTTATGGAGGTGGTGGCCAAGGAGGTTATGGAGGTGGTGGTCAAGGAGGTTATGGCGGCAGTTGGTGGTGGTGTGGCAGTGGCACTTACTCTAATAGTAATGCAGGCAGTTATGGCATTGGTGGTGGCGGCAATGGTTATGGTGGCCATCCCGGTGGTGGTTGCAACACCTGCGGTGGAGGCAATCAACTTTATGGCAGTGGTGGCAGCAGTGGATCCTATGCAACAGCTAGTGCACAGGCTTCTAGCGGTAGTTATTCCCACGGCTGGTAAAACTTGCCAATATTTTAGAAAAGTATGTTTATAATGTAAGTTGATATAAAAAAAGGAAATTTTAATAAAAAAAAAAAAATGGAAAACTAGTCGAAAAACCTAAATAGTGTGTTTCAAGCATGAATAATGTTTCATAAATCTTGCGTTTTATATTCTTAATGCAAAATAACTACTGGAATTAACAAAGTATTTCGATAAACCATGCTCAACTCTAATCAGAATACAATACAATACAAACGCCTTTTCTTGAAATTTCGTTAAGCCTTAATAAAAGCAGTCCTAGAAAATTTGCGTGCAATGTATGAAAGTAGCTTGCATCACTCCATTGGCTACAATAACGACAAAGAATAACATCAAATTCAAATGAATACGAATCAGTTTAAAGAATTTCACAACTTTAAAAAATTTTAGAATTGCGCATAAATTAAAAATAAAACTTTTCACTTTAAACTTTGAATCCAAAACAAAAATTAATTCTAATAAATAAACAATAACAGAAATTCTATAAAAAGGAAAGTATTGCTACTAATTAAATAATTTCACAGTCAATTAAATCCTATAATACTTAATTAATTAATAAATTCATTAGACTGTATGTATAACACGGATTAATAACATAATCAACAGTTGAAAGGCTTTGACGTTTTCAGTGATGCGCCTTAGAAGAAAGCTCTTGGAAATATAGGCTTGAGGGGAGTTTAATAAAGAGAAAAAGATTTAAGTAAGTGCTACCAAAGTGACCGGGAATATATCAAGTGTACTGAAAGCAGTAATAATATTGTAAAAATAATCATACGTGTTGTCAAATTGCAATTGAAAAGTTACTGTAACTGTGTTAAATTTTAACATTCATATTAGCCGGATGTTGGTACAGTTACTTCCGAAAATGTTTAGAAAAATTGCCTTTAAAAAATCTTTTAGATAGTACTGAACGAATTCAACCATAAATATGATTTTTTTGAAAGTATTATGAACATAAATCAAGAGAACTAACTTATCTTTATAGAAGCTAAACTAAGAATCTAAAAGCTTAAGTCTAAACTTCGATTGGATATCAATGTTTAATGCTTCAGTTTTATTTTCCCATCATAGCGTAAAGTATTAGAACTTGAGATACAGAAATCTTAAGGACAAGATTTTGCCAAGAATTGTTTACATACTTACTTAAATCGATATAACAATTCTTTAGTCAGAATTATGGTCGCACTTCTTACTCTACATATGTATTTTCAATTTATTCATGTGTGGTGGAACCTACAATTTAAAGTCGACTCCAGAGAACAAAATTTTGATGAAACCAGTTTCGGCGGTTGCATAGGAAGACATTAAAGTCTTTGAAAATTGACATTTCAAATTAACATATTTAGTGACGATAGTCTTTAACTAATGGTGAAGGAATAGCCACTGGTCATTTTATAGTCACCAGCAGCAACTCGTTTCCTGCACAATGCACTGCACGAGTAGGAGCCATCCCCTGAGTGCTGGTTTTTTAACAAGAAAAAAAAATTAACTTTTAAATTGTATAAAAAGCATAAAAGCATGTTGGAAGACTTTTTATGGTACAGTGAGAATAGTGGTGCGGTTTACTCAATTAGGTTCGAAAATTTCCCTGTCATAGACACGATAGTTCGCTGTAGAAATTCAGTCACTATAAAACTAAATGAAATTTATAACAGGATACATAAGCGTATGAACTAAACTTAACCGCTTTAGTATTTCGAATCATTGGCAAAATTCTGACCGCCTAGAAAACTGCGATTTCTGACTTCCACATAAAAAGATTGAAAAGATACTCGCTTATTTTTTATTTTGTTATATATTTTCCGTCCAATTATAGTCCTTCTTTATATGTCATATTTCTGATATTGACAAGTGTGAAGCCTTTGCTGAACTGTCACAGACATATATTTGACGCTGGCCTTAAAGATTTCATTGTAACCAGGCCTTTGGAATGTCCTCGATAGTTTTGCGTATGATAAGACCCACCAATATTAACTTTCGATGCCGAATTTGTTTTGAAATTGTATTTTGATTGCTAATTAATAGGAAGTCGCTATTCGAAATGCAATCATAATATTCTGTTCTTCTTTCTGAGACATTTGGTTACAAACACTTGCAATTTTATTGAAGCTGAATTGGCTATCTTCCTTGTTTCGTAATCAGACAGGAATAATAATAATATCTTTTGGAAACACTAAAATATTTGTGATGGGAATCTTAGTAAAATACATATACGCACATTCCGTTTTATTCACTCCTTTTACTACACCCTTAACCATAACATCAGCTGTTCGAATAAGGCTTCCAAAATACGTCCAGCAATTCACGTCATTAATTCTTATGTCATTTAATCAAACAAAAGTTTTTTATTGAACTTCTTAAATGATCCTCGATTTTAGCTTTAAACCACTTCACTACAGTTCGGCTTTTCGTCTACTTACTTTAACAGAGGTCATTGTTAAGTCAAAGGTCAACGGTCATTTAAATTTATAGCTTTAAAGAATTCTTTATGCATTTGAAAACGCTCCTATATATATTTATTTGTCGTAATTTTTTCTTCTTTTATTACGAATTAGCCTCTGTGACACGTGGAATTCTCACAACTTTTAATTTAATATGCTTCGATAACCGACACGCAAATTTTTATATTTTTGTGACGCTTCAATACTCGTCATATCAGATTTTCGTAGGCTCAATGAGAGAATTTATTGTTGAAAAAGTTAAGATAAATTCAAGTACAATGGGTCCATTTCGAACTCCGTGTACTGTACTTGTCTTAACCGATAAGTACTCGTCCTCTAACCTAAGATAAATTCAATAGAAAGTTATGAGGCTTGAAGATATATTATTCAGAATTTTATTACTAAAATTTGCTCTTTAAAGAAACAAAACAAAAACAAATTCTGAATTCGTATTCGTAGATATTTCCAATTGGTAACAGAGATGGTGTAAAAGGAAAATCGTAAAAAAAAATCCCATTGAAGGCAATTAATAAATAAATCAATAAATTTTAAATTCGTCACAATGCACGAATTTAATTTCTTTTAATTTGTCTCGCAATTTATTTTAATTCAAACAGAAGCTTATTATTTAGTAATTAATATAAAAAATTAAAAAAAAAATAATAAAAAAAAGATTTTATTGTTTATTAAATAACATGCTTTTTAATAAAATAAAAAAAATTAATTAAAATGACGACAATAAATAACAAATTTGGCATGCAAGATCACCAATGCAAATACAAAAAAACTGCTGAAAATAAATTCTATTCTATTTCCAAGTGTTTTGTTGAATATTAAAATTAAAATTCATCTCAACTAGTATTTGCAAACAAAACAAAAAAAAAGGAAAGAAATCATAAATACACGCCTCTTCCAGTTGATGCCGGGAATTCTGTTTTAAATTAAGCACATAATGAATGGATAATAAATTTTAGCACTTGAATGCTGGTATGAATGGAATTTCATTTCATTTTATGACAACTGAACTGAATTTATAGCAGAAACTGGTTATGCAAAATTTATTCTTCCTATACAGGCCTTAAAAAAAATTTTTTATGCATTTAAATCTTGTTTTCATTCAAAATAATAAATTTATCTGAATCAAACACATCAGAGATAGTGGACAGCAAAAGTCTTTGTACTCCAATATATTTTAAAAAATTTCATGAATTTTAACCAACAATTTGGATAAAAAAATTTAGTTTCTTAAGTCTTTCGTTAAGAGTTAATTCTACCATGCATGGTATGTGCTGTTTTTTTTTTTCTTGATTTTAATGCGAACATTTTAATAATTTTAAGTATCAATGGACCAGCAGAAAACTATAATAAAGAAAAATAAAATAAATATTCTTGACAAATATTATAACTTACAATCGATAAAATGACCGGTTATACTTGGCGACATATGGTCTGAAGTACCGTAAAATAAAAATTATTTTGTTTAGAAAGCCTTGAATTAATACAAGTTTTTTAAATGGTTAAATACAGGTAACAAGTAACGCGTGTGAATTTGACCACACCATTGATAAGATATTAAAAAAGTAAAAATAAATATTAAACAACGAATTGCTGTTTCATTAAAATGTAAACCAAACTTGTTTTAAAAATAAATATTGAATTTAAAAACCTGAGAAAAATCGGAAATATAGCCCATGTTAAGCGTTGTAGTTCAATGATCTGTTTGACATCTTCAAATGTAAATTGAAGATGAATTTGCCTATGACTTCAATAGTTTTTTTTCAAATTCTTTGGTGTGGTTTGTTTAGGCAAACATACCAGTTTTTTGTTTTTTTTTTTTTGTATCTTGTACATAAACATTAAGAAATGCTTGACAAATTATTTGCTTAATAAAATATTTCAAGGCCAATAATTTTTAAGCATTAATTTGTAGTTTGATTAACTTATTTTAAAACATTTAAGAATTATTTTTGAAACTAGAAAATATGAAGAAAACTCATTCTTAAAGACGTGTTGAAATCGTGTTGTCCAAATAAATAATAAATTTTGAATTATTAACAACACGCAACATCTTGAAATGACTCATTTCAACTACACGCTTGACCACATTTTGTTGCCCCACTCAGTGCACAAAAAAAAATTATTACGTGCTGTGTTTTCTTAAATAACCGGTAAAACAAATATGTAGAGCCTCTGCCTCCTCATACAAGGTACTTAAAATTCAGAACGCATCATGTACATGCAATTTATAAAAAAACTGAAAAAAAATTGAGATTTTTTCATTTCAGAGGCATGTGTTCAATCAGCAGGTAGTCTGAATATTGTTGATCGATAATAAAAATCATAATAATTATGAATTAACAGACAAAAATTTAAATTTTTATTAGTTTGGTTTTTACGTGGTAACGTCACTTAACTAGCAAAAGTAAAAATAGTTTAACCCGGAAAGTATTTTAAAAAAAAAAATTTTAAATAAATCAAAAATGTTGTTTACACTGGGATATTTTATAAAAACAAAAATGTGATTGTAATAAATCACACTTAATCAAAAGTCAATTAATAATTATGCTTAAATATTTATAACTTACCCATTACATAACATATTTATGTTAATGGGATAACAGTCTGATGTAAGTGTCGAAAAATTAAAATAAATTAACTTGTTGTGTGTTCGACTACCGATTAGAGTATTTAATAGCGACATTAGAGTTCTTGTAACGGCGTGAAATTTTCTCTTTCAGCCTTTATAACTGAGACAGGAGTCCACAAGTTTGATTAAACAATTGATTAAATGTGTCTGTCACATTAATATTAAAGCACGTTTGAAACTATTTTCATTTATTAGGAACACAACTCATAAAAACTGATTTACGAGACAATAGAACATAATTTCGCCTGCATAGTTTTAAAACTCTTACGAACCCATTAGTGAAAATAACAATTTGACTAGGCTTTCAATAAAACAATGTACACTAGTAGGAGAGTAGGATAAGAATAATTTTACCTTTTTATATCAAATTTCTCTTCAATAACTTCTGCAAAATTATCGTTGGAAAACTCTTACATGCGAATCAATGGCAGGTAATCATCTACAATAAGAAAAAATTTTTGTGTGCAACGAAAGTAGTAATCAATACTAGAGCGTATTACATCACTTTTTGAATATTCCATCTCTTAAATTAAATGTTAAAACAAATAATGCCCGCAAACATCAGGCAATTTTAACATTCTAAAACGCTGTGTCACAACGATTGATAGTAGGTCACCGCGCGATTTGAGGATAAAAATGAGAAAAAATTAAATTGTTATGCTCAATACTCATGGAAAACCAAACCAAAGCTACTATGAAAACCCTATACTATCAATTTCATTAGCAAAATAGTTTTAACTGAATTCCATTCCATGGTAAATGCGCGACAAAAGTCATGACTTCCATGCAAATTCCCAAACAATGACAAAATTCTACAATCGATTGTGGTCCATTCGGAATTTTTTTTTTTGATTCTTCACTTTTTCAATAGATCAATAACGACACCACTTCCTCAACTTAGTCATCTCAACGCAAACAGGGTTGGCATCTTCGCCAACGTCCGCAAATTCCCGCATCAAATATCCGTCTCACCGAAGCATCCTTTCGAACGACATTAGTGAGCCAGCGCAACTGCAGGATTTTAATAAGTTGCACAACATTGAAGGACTCATACGTTGAGGGTCTCATACAGCTTGTTGTTGAATCCAACATGGAAAACATCGCCAATTCGAACTGGACCGAAGATCTTAAGTAGGACTTTTCTCTCGATTGCTCTCAAGGCACTGTATCAGTGCTCAAAAGTGTGCATTCTCTTCTTGACGTAGTTGTTTCAATTTTGAATGATGTCTCGAATGTAAGCAAATATTCCATATGAGGTAGCCGTTTTAAGGAAAATTAGTATTTTCGTTCACTACTGCTGCAGCCTACCAGTGATGAAATAGAAATAAAAACGTAGGTTTTATTGGAGCGAATAGTATGCTAAGTTTTTGATAAGATTATTATGACCAAGAAAAAGGTATTTTTATACCAGAACAAAACAATGCAGTTTCCGTAAGCAGACATTCGCAAATTAAACTATGAGTTCTCTCATTTGCGATATTTATATTTCGGCTTAAGTCCAAAGCGATGCTATACATACATTACAATCTTTCAGTCACTATTATTGAGGTAGTTTCTTACACCACTTATGTTGTGTGCGTTAATTTTATACCTAATTGGTGGGACCTATAGTTTAAAGTCGACTCCGAAAGACAGATTTTTTTGAGACACTTTTCGTGGCATTTTTTTTTACTCTCAGAGTTTTTTCTAGAAATTTGATCAGAGAAGATCGGCGAAGAATTAGTTTTTATATTTTGTTTTGATGCCTGGCCTGGCTAATTAGCCCTGGCTAATAAGCCAACACTCTACCTACTAGAGATACTATACTGGATATTATTATTGAATAATAGAAAAAATTTATTTTCACACTCTATTATTTATAGGATGTTGTTTAATGGATTCGGATCAATCGATTTGAACCGCTTCCGTTCAATTTATTAAATTTTTTACAAACTTTCTGAATCTTGGCTAAAACTAAAAAATCACTAATAAAGTTATACAAGGTAACTATTAACAGTTCAGAAAATTAAAAAAATAATACAATATAATTAATTAAAATTACTCCATATTAATTGGAACTAATGTGCTTAACCTCACATGTGTTTTTTTTTTTTTTGTCGTTTCAAACTGATTTGATTTTTTTTTAAACCTATAAACCTATATACCGTGTTGTGTGTTGAAATACCTGTTTATTTAAAATTTTGAAGCTCACATATAAAGCCTTAAAATAAAAGATAGCGGTCTTGCATATGATATATACACAGCTTCCGATAGCGTTTTTTTTTTCACAGAAACAAGAACTTCCGGCTTTCAAATGGTAATGCCAGTAATAATTGTAATCAAATGCATAGAATTGATAAAACTAAAATGGTGATGATATTGTGATTTGAGATAAGTTTTTGACAAAAATTGACAAGAAACACTGTATAAAATAAAATAGCTTGACGGACAAAGAAGATAATGAAGACAAATAATAAAAATTAACACAATAAATCAATAAACCAATAACCCAAAACTATTTAAAACTAACAGGCGGAGTAAAACCGCCTGTATGATACGCTAAATCATAAAGACTATCCTGCGACGTAGTCTACTGGATAGTGGTTTGGCTTATTAGCCGTGAGGCCCCGATTCAAACCCCAGGCCAGACGTCTCTAACTAAACGAAATATGGAGACGTATTTCTACAGTAGTTTCTCAAATAAATCTATTGTTCGGAGTCGACTTAAAAACTATACATACCGTCACCATTTATGTCTGTATTTATTTTAAACTGAATTACACCAGTTATGGCTAAAAGTAACATATAACATTAATAGAGAGGAAGAATCCGGTGACCTATCCCAAAGCAAGTAAGCGATATCCTTTCGAATATTTATATACATAATTGGTCATTGAACCCATCAGTCAGGATTGTTTACATAGTTTCTCACACCACTTATGTTGTGTGTGTTAATTTTATACATGAGTAGCGCGACCTACAGTTTAAAGTCGACTCCGAACGACAGATTTTATGAGGAACTTTTCATGGCAATTTTATTTACTCTCAGAGTTTTTGCCAGAAATCTGCTGAGAGGAAATCGCAAAAAAATACTTTTTGGATTTTGTTTTGATGTCTGGCCTGGGACTCGCTTTTACGTCTAATAAGCCAACACACTACCTGCTAAACCACGGCGACTTCAATTTTCTAATACTTACACTTTCATAATAAAAAAAAACTTTTCCGCCTAACTCAGACTTTAATGAGCTAAGTTCAACCATTATTCAAATGGGTTAATTCTATTACTTAGAGAACAATTTTGCATTAAGTTCTATGGAACTTATTTGCCAATACTTATGAAAGTATTGAGAGAATACGTTTGGATGCCAAGTTGTAAAAGGGCCAATAACTTTCAATCTATACGTAGCATCGAATTAATTTGATTTGAAGTCACCGTAGTGTAGTAGGTAATATTATTAGACGTAAAGCCAGGGTTCAAGCCCCAGGCCAAACATCATAACAAAATACAAAAAGTATTTCTTTCGTCTTAGCAGATTTCTGACAAAAACCCTGAGAGTAAATAAAAATTGCAATGAAAAGTTTCTTAAAAATCTATCGTTGAGAGTTAACTTTAAACTGTAGGTCCCGCCACTCATGTATAAAATTAACGCACACAACATAAGTGGTGTGAGAAACTAGATCAATAATTCTGACTGTATGTATGTATACGTATGTGTTTAAAAGCTGTTAATACAAACGCTACATAAAACACAATATGCTTAGCATTAGCTACACTTATGCACGTAGAGTATAAAAGTACCGCCACGAGTTAATGAATAACAGCAATCATAACAGTTTCTTTTTCATTTCGAATTAAACAGATGCCAAATAATATTATTCGATGCAATAAAATTAACAAAAAAAAAAGTAAAAAGGCAATGTCAGAGTTTATGAGACCAATTGATAAATTAATTTATAATTAAATATCTAATTAAGTTGAAACACAATGTATACTACAGGCTGCTAAATACAGCAGTTGGAAGTACTCGTCTTATTGATACAAAATAAGTATGATTCGCATACGAACACTACTATGCTGACAAAAAGATTGTGTGTATGCTTTGCTTGTTGTCCTTGTTTTTCCTTTCTTTTTTGTTTGTAACAATAACAAAGGCTGTAAGTTTTGATGAATGATTCGAGCCACTCGAATGACTTATAAGTATTATAAGTATTTTTCTAAATTTATGAATCAGAATGAAGCAAACACATTTCAATTGTTGTGAGTTTGATGTCAACGTTGTACTCATACTCATTGCTACTTATACTTATAAATCAATGTTGTAGCGAGTACGAATGAATTAGAGTAGTTGAATTTCAATTATGTTGATTCATTCATACTCAAAATTGCATGAGTGCTTATGAGTAGCGGAAAAACAATTCATTGGTAATCTCTGATGTATACTCACTCTACATTTCTAAGGCTAATCCTTCAATTTAGAACAAGTAATTAAAAAAAATTCAATTATTTGTAACTCATAACGTCTGTTAGCGTTGCTTCAGTTATAGGGTAGTCTCGTAGGTAGTGTGTCGGCTTATTTGAAGTAAGGTCTTGGTTTAAACGCCAGATCAGACATTTCCACCAGAACAAAATATCAAAAATTTTTTCTTTAGTCACTTTGTCTCAGCAGATTTTGGCAAAAAACTTTGAACGCAAATAAAAATCCCATGAACAAAAAATTCTCAAAGATCGACAGACATTCGGAGTCGACTTTAAACTGCAGGTTCTGTCACTCATGTATAAAATTATCGCACACAACCATAAGTGTGAAGCTAGGTAGTAATCGTGATCAAAGGATTACAATGGCCTCTTGAAGAAAAACAACGTAAGAAATTACGCTTCCAATGTGTAGCAGCGCATAACGCTGCAATTCTGCTTGTGCCATAGATTTTCATTTAAGAAAGATTTATTTTTATCGTCACCCTAACACTTCAAAAATATTTTTTAAATATTCCAAAATTATGGACATGTGTTTGAAGCAGCAGCATTAAAACGTAACACGCGCTAAAATTCATGTTTATTTACAAGATCGACAGACTGGTTTAGATTTTAAAAGCCCGTTTGAAGTTGAAGCATAAACTATTGCTTAGAAATGAAATAAAATGAAACCAAAGAAAAAAAGACGCCAACATGACTAGTTTTTATGCTGGAAATAAAACTTTAGTTTCTTAGTTTTTTTTTTATTTTTAAAAAAACTGGGTTATTTTTATGCAAATTGTCAAAATGATGCTGAGATGTTTGATAATGTATTCAAGATTTAATTTTCTTAAATTAAAAATTCCATTTCATTAAACGTTTCATATGGTCTTCTCTTTCTGGTTTATGCTATTAAGGGAGTTGTGTTTTATGAAAAGGGGTTCTAATCATTCTATCGTTATTGTCTCTTCTGTTTCGTTATGATTGGTTTTTGTTTTTAAAGATTTCTCCTCAACAATAGTTTTGGAAAAAAATATTATTTTTTTGGGGGTATAAATGGTTGTTCTTAGTGAGTTGGTTAATTAGTTAACGTTTCGACGTTTCTAGCATTGGATTACTAGTTTGTGGATTATGAAGCCCTTCGCCTGTATTTTGGTAGTTTTAGCTGCTTTGGCTGCTTGCGGCCAGGCCCACAATATTCAAAAGCGCTCTTTGGGTGCCTTGTTGGGTGGCGGCGGTAGCGGTGGCATTGGAAACGGTCTTGGCGGCCTTTTGCAAGCTAAACTTAGTTTGCTTGGCGGCGGTGGTGGTGGTGCCATTGGTGGTGGTGGTGTCTCTGGTGGCTACAGTGGTGGCAGCTATGGTGGAAGCTACGGTGGCGGTCATGGTGGCAGCTACGGTGGCGGCCATGGTGGCAGCTACGGAGGCGGCTATGGTGGCGGTTATGGTGGCGGCTATGGTGGCGGTCATGCCGGTGGTGCTGCTGATAAAGTTGTTGTCGTTAAAGTAGTTAATGACGGTGGCTATTCCGGTGGCTATTCCGGCGGTCATGGTGGTGGCTACTCTGGCGGTTACAGTCACGGTGGCAGCTATGGCGGTGGCTACGCTAGCGGTTACGGTCACGGTGGCAGCTATGGCGGTGGCTACTCCGGCGGTTATGGCTCTGGTGGTGGTGCTACCGTTAAAGTTGTCAAGGTTATCCAACAATCTGGCGGCTATGGTGGTGGTTATGGTGGCGGTTATGGCGGTAGCTCTGGCGGCTGGAGCCAAGGCGGTTATGGTGGCGGTTATGGCGGCAGCTCTGGTGGCTGGAGCCAAGGTGGTTCATCCTGGTAAATCGCTTTACAAACCAAAAAATTTATACAACCCACAAATTAGTGTTAATGCTGTAGATTAAGACGAAAAAAATAATTCGTAAAAAATAAACAAAATACTTTTTTTAAACCAAAACAACAAAATGTTTTCACTTTTAATCCTTTCACGAAACTTATTAAAAATCTGAGCATAGTTTGTGAAGTGTTAAGAACTAAACATAATTATTAAGAAAAAAATGTTAATAGATTTTCAAGAATCTCTTGCAGCTCTGAGCTAATCAATGCCTTTGAACATTGAAATTTAATTACGAAAGTTAAAAGACAAGGATGTCAAGAACTGTTCTTCTAATTTAGCCACATATTTATCAAGGATGAACACAAAAAAATTTGGTATTCTTGACCTTTAATGCATATTGGTCTATAGGTGTCCCTTACATAAAATCTCATATTCTGGATAACCATTTTTTCAAAATTAAATGCCAAAAAACGTAAGATACAATGATGGTTTTTTAAAAATATTCGATTAGAATTCCTATAAATTACAAAACTTTGTTTAATTTTGAAAATTAAAGGGTTAAAGAGAACTTAAACAATACTCAAAGATATGACACATAAAACTTCTAAGAAGACCGATGACCCATATGGCTTAAAAGGTTAAATATGGCATAGAAATATGCACATGTTGCCATTAAGTTTAATTAAAATCTGAATATGAATATAGAACCGGAAAATTAGGCCTCTTATCACAAAACTAATTAAAAATTCTAACGAATTTTAGAACACAAATTAAGCCGTGTGATATAGACTAATCGAGAACATTAGCTTTTAGGAAATATTCTCAATATGTTTGCCTTCAGGTTTAAAAATGAATTGTTTTTTTTTTGTTTTTTTTTTTGTTTTTTTTTTTTAACGTGTATATTAATTATGAAAAATACTGGATTTAAATCCAAATGCTGCAAAAAAAAGAAAGAAAGACAAAAACAAACTAAAACCTGTTTCATATGTCTTCAATAATTTCCATAGGAATATTTATTTTGTTTTTCTATACAAAAAATTAAAATATCGATTATAATTTATTTTTAATTTAATGGTATTTGCATAATCTAACAGGGCTTACCTCATTTTGTGTTCTTAGTTCAAGAATCGAAATAGAAAACAAATACATTCAATATATTCAACTAATGTTCTCTTCTTTTGTAAATTTTAGATTTAAATTCTAACCATTTAATATAAAATTTTAGAATGTAAACTGAATATTTAATGAACTCAGTGGGAATCCCCAGCATCAATTATAATCAATCATAATTAATATTACAACAGGCCATATTCTATTGACACGAATTTATATCCCATAAAAATTGTATGGCCTATCTATATATATATGTTGATACAAACATTAAAGAATATTCTGCATTTTTCACATTAGAGAACAAGAAGTTCTATTGATTTTATGGATAATTTTAACTGCCATGTTATTAGAATCTTATATGCGTATTACTACTGAAAAGAATGCCCTGGAAGTCTAGTCGGTAGTGTGCTAGACTATTAGCGGGAGGTCTGTGTTTCTGTTTCCATGGGTACATGGAAAGACACAATTGTCGGATTTCTATACGTCACATGGAATTTTAGGATATACCGAAATGCTTACCAAAAAAGCTGGCTCAGATTTTCGGCTGGCGTAGTTTTCATACATGCATAATTGGTCATTAAAACCCTTTATTTATTTATTTCATTTAATTTAAGTCAAATTCCTTACTGACTAATAACAAAAATAGGTACGTGAACAAAAATTTTAATACAATTACAAACATTTTATTTAAAAATGCAATTAATTGTTATAATAAAAATATAAAAAGTTATGAATTAAGAAGAACAATAATATGTCGTTTTTGAAAAATCAACAAAGTCTGACAAATAATTAAATAACATTGTCCGACGGCTTAACTTAAGGGTAGGCAGTTTTATTAAAGCCAGTCTGGTAGTATATGAAAACAAATCCAAATAATTCCATCCCAGGTCACGCAAACAGAAGAGTAGAAATGGTTTCTGCACAAATTCAATGTGTTCGCTGTAAACATTATTGTATGGATACCATACAATGGATCTATACTCCAAAATTGGTCTGACAAGCGATACAAATAGCTGTTTCGTAATATATGGAACAGAAAATTCTTTTGCCCAACATTTTATGAAGCCGAGGGGTGCTCCTTGCCTTATTTACAGTCAAAATGATATGATCATTAAAGTTTAATTTTTATTGATGACCTCCGAGTAAGTAATCAGCATACATCAAGATAAGAAGATCGTTTATAAACACCCAAAAAAGTAGTGGACCAAGATGGCTGCCCTGAGGAACACCAGATACCACATAAATGTACTTATATAAGCTATTGTTCATATATATGGTCTGCTTTCTACCAGTTAAATACGACTTTAACTACCTTAAACTCCTATGATTTACAAACATTAAATCAAGTTTAGTTAACAGGAGTTTGTGCTTCACTTTATCAAACGCTTTGCTAAAATCTGTAAAAATTACATCAGTTTGCTTTTGTTGAGAAGTAGTCAGATTTACGGCCTAGACTCACACATTTAAGCTTTGGGTATTTATTTTATCCATAAGTCGAGGGACCTAGAGTATAAAGCTGAACTACAAACACTTTTGAGAAATTTTTCGTAGCAATTTCGATTTACTCTCCGAGATTTTGGCAAAAATCTGCTGAGAGGAAATCGTTACCTACTTGACTTCACAGTCTTCACTTTATTAGTTCATATTTTTTTTTTTAGAACAGTTTTTGATAGGTAAACACTATAGGTCAAAGACTACCTACCTCCTTTTCTGTGCATTGAATGATCTGCACACTAACGCCGTGTGGTTTCAACAGAAGGGTTAAAAGTAACCCAACAAATGCCATATTAGATTCTATACAAATGCGCTCCCAGGATATGATGTTCTCACGAGGAGGTCATATAAACTGACCGCCGATAAGAAATGAGTTAATCTCGTTAGGCAATTTTTGTGGGGTTATCTTAAGTCGCAGCGTTGGTTCTATATTGACTATGCTGGAGACCTCATAGCTAATGATATCGGCCAACAATATCGTACATATGACTCTCTAAGGGGCTTATTAATGAAGATTTATATATTTATATATTTATTTTTAATGATTTTATTTGAAACTAGCCAGATTTTACATCCACATAAGAGAGTATATTCCAAACAAGCGTAGAATATTTGTGAGTATCTCCGTACTGATTTTTCCTTCACTGTAAACTCATAGCTTTTTGTTATTTAATATCTAACAAATATTGGATTTAAGTAAAATACCTAAAAATATGTTAGAAAAATCGTTATTAGACCTATTCAATGAATGAATGTTTTAATTTAGAAACAAAGCTTTCGACTCAAAGCTTTTCTGCCACAGATTCATTTAAAAAGATTTATTGCCGCAAAATTTTAATAAATTTTTTTTAAATTGACTTTTAACGCCGTATTTAAATATTGTATGAAATATTAAGCATTGTATGTGTACAATTAAGTTAGGCTTTAAAAAAAATGATTAAGTGATGTTAATGTTTCTTGTTTTATTAATTTTTTCAATTTTATTATTATTTTAATATTTATTAAAATTATAATTTTTTACATACTTAATTTAGTTTTGTGATTTACGACATAATTACTATAATCAAGGAAGATTTTCTATGAATAATAAAAACCAAGAAACACATAAGCAATGATAATAATAATGCAAAAAAAAAAATATTAAATTTATTTATTAGATTTAATTTCGAAAGGAAATATGTAATTTACCACAAGACATGTGTATGATTTATTTATAAAGTTTTTGTTTTTAAATCACAAAATAAAACAATAGAATTTTAAAGCTGCAATACTTTAAAAGTCTTATTTCTATAAAATAAATTTACAATTTATTGTGTGCGTAAAATAATAAAATCATGCTCTTAAAATGATGATATGATTCTTACAGTGGACAGCAAAAGTCCACTATATTTTGACAAAAAAGTCTTCACAGGCTTCATATTCTTGCATGACTTCATTATGACTTCAAGAGAGCATTTAGAAAATCAATTGAAAGAACGGTTATGTAATCGCCAAACCTCAAACAAAAATCAAACGAGAAACTTGCTCATGGTGCCACCAGAAAACACTAAACAAAACTTCTACATTCAATTCTAAATGCGTTAAATGGAGTGTTTGACCTTAAGGGATATTCTACTAAATACAAGAAATAGCATTTTCAAATATTAGGCCTTTGAATTTTAAATTTGCTCAGTGTTCTCCTTAGGAGTACCTGTGGAGTCATCGGAAACTTCTTCTTGGGGGTATCTGAAACTTTTCCTTATTTTTCTCTTGTTTTATGAAAAACATAAAAAAAATTTTCGATTTATAATAAAACAGAAATATATTAATAAAAGTCGTCGTGGTCTATTATGTAGTGTGTTGGCTTATTAGACGTAAATGCCAGGGTTCGAGTCCCAGGCCAGACATCAAAACAAAATACAAAAAAGTATTTTTTCGGCGATTTCCTCTCAGCAGATTTCTGGCAAAAACTCTGAGAGTAAATAAAATAGCCATGAAAAGTTTCTCATAAAATCTGTCGTTTGGAGTCGACTTTAAACTGTAGGTCCCGCTACTCATGTATAAAAAGAACACACACAACATAAGTGGTGTGAGAAACTATGTCAATAATCTTGACTGATGGGTTCTAATAACCAATTATTATGTAATATATTAATAAAATAAATATAAAAAACTTAATTTTTTATACTAACTTTTGGTTAAAATTCATGAAATTGCTAAAATATATTACTGTACTAAAACTTTTGCTGTTCACTGTATATTGTACAATCTGCATGTGGTTCGTCACTGCACAGTATGGGAGATATAAAAATAAAGTGTGAACATATAGAAGGAGGGAATATTTACACACTTTAGATATAAATCTGTTCCGATTGTAAGGAACTGAATTCAGGTTTACAATCTTGCTTCTCACATTACTTATGTTGAGTGTGTTCATTTTTTCTATTAGCGGCGGGACCTACAATTTAAAATCGACTGCGAACGTCAGATTTTTAAAAAACTTTTTCATGACAAGTTTATTTACTTCCACAATTTTTGTCACAAATTCGCTGAGCGGAAGTCGTTGAAGCAATATATTTGCATATTTCGTGTCTGAACTAGGAATTGAACAATGGCTGCATGTCTAGTAAGCCAAAACACTACCTACTAGACTACTTCGACTATATAAAAAATCCTTGCTAATAGTGCATTGTATGTTTCATTACAGTTGAGTTCAATGCTTTAAATTAAATGCTTTAAATTTCCAAGCGATGCGAGTACTAGATACAGAGTCTACGGCTCATTGGATTTATGTGCACGTTTTTACTCCCCAGCATTTGTTCGACAAGATGCCTTCAAGATACCTATGGATAGCAAAGTGTATTATTTTATGTTCGGTGTAATAAATTCAATGTGCACTTCCTCTCTTTAAATTTAAATTAAACTAAGTGTGTGTAAGATAACTTCAAAATTCGAAAATTAATGTTATCGGAATAATACTTTATGGTCTTAAGAGTGGACTGAGGATTGCACCCTTTGCTTTCTGATCATCTCACAGTATAAGGAACATTGTTCTGAATTGCAAACAAATCTTTTCTGCTGGACCTACACAGTTAACACTAGGTGAAGCATGGTTTCCGTAATATTATTGTTTGGAGGTAATTTTGACACTATGGTGTTGTGTTACTATATTGTATTTATAAATACCTTAAAGAAATGAATTATGTTTTCGTCAGGCTTATGACTCAAAATGTACTGCAAAGTGCACTAAAAAATTCTTCAAAGTGTATTTGACTGGCCTGCACTATCTACAAATACAAATCCGATCGAGAATTTATGGAAATACAATGGGAAAAAATTCTCACATGATTAGGCGGCTTCTATCAGTTTTAAAGAAGACTGGAGTCTCTACAGAATACTAACCACTCTGGAACAAGATTAAATAAATTCTGAATCTGTACACGTGTGAAATCCATTACGGATTTTTAAAATATTAGCATCAGTATAAGGCATTGAAAATTTTTACGCAATTTTGTACATTTTCTATTTAATTTCCTTGAGGTATATGTTGAAAAGTATTTTTAAGAATAAATGAACAAAAGGTATGAGGATATATAACAAAAAATTTATAATATTATATAAGAACATCTTTCAATCGCATCATCGCAATTTACTTTAAGTGAATACCCCTAATAATTGTGCCTCTAACGCTATAACAATTAGTTATTTTGGTTAGAAGCCGATGGCATAAACCAGCATAGTTTTGTAAGTCTATTAAAATTATATTAAAACAAAAAAAGAAAACAAACTTGAACTTGACTTGAATTTTCATACAAATTTATGTGACTTTTTGCTACGGTATCTTTGGAATTTTTATATTAATTTTTTCTTATTTTTCTGTCTTCTTTTTTTTTTGGTAAATGATGAAACTTTAATTGAATTTAAACCACATTCATTAAAATTTGTTGCGGTATTTATGATGACAGCACAAATTTCATTGTACCTTTTGAGACGAAAACCTACGTACTGTGTGTACTATACACACAGTTTGAAAACATTTTTCATTTCAATTTCATTTAACCCAGTTTATTTCAAAAAAGAATAGGAAACAAAACAAAAAACTTAAATATTTTGCAAAATTTTTGATTTATTTCTTTAAAACAGCTATAAATGTCGCTTATTGAACAAAATTACAAAATACTTTAAAAATTGTACTCAATAGGTTAAGACAGACAACCCGAAAAGAAAAGATTTTTTAATCGTGTTATTAAAACTACAAAAAAAAAAAAAAATGAAAATAAGAAGAAATATTATGAATCATAAAGTTTTAATATTTATTAACGCCATTTTGTGGTCAATTCTTGGAACATGTCCGGTAACAAGTGCTTTACAAAGCAATGCCAGAGTAACACAGACAGGTTACTAGCTCCACCACCAGGCACCCATTGGCCTTTAAGGGTTTATAATAAAAATCCAAATAATAATTGGATTTTACCAGCACCTTCACCATTTCGTAAATTATCTGCAGCAGCAGCAGCATCATTACAACGTGCTACAAATTTGGTTGAGTCACCTTTAAGAATTGAACGTAAATTATACCCTCTGTTATTGCATGCAACACCAGCAGCAGCCTCTAATGTAATGGACTTGCACAATATTGACATTAATCCGTATGCACAGAGTTTAAATGCGGAATTAGAAATAGCATTTGCAACAGTTGCATCATATGGCAATAGCAACAAAAACAACAATAACAATATTTACAATCATAAAAATATTTTGAACAACAATAAAATGGCTGTGAAACAACTACCCGTGGTGGCTACAAATAATTTAAATGTAGATCAATCACCTACAGGTGCTGACGTCTCTGATGCCGCTTTTCCATCATTCGATTGGCATCGTTACTTTACCATGACTGTCGATAATGATGATCGTTCAATATTTGAACAACGCCAACAACAACTCGAGCAACAACATCAATTGGCATCAACTGCAAATGCAATTTATCACAGCGAAACGTAACAAAGTTACAGATTTTCATTAATCTGTTGCCTTATTTCTATAGTGCCTTAGTGTTTTATATTTATTTGTGTTACTTTGTAAGCAAGTTTAAATTTATTTTAGTTTTTAATGTGTATCTTTAAATACAAATATTAGGTGAAAATTAAGTGAATTGATAACTATTTAAAAAAAACAAAATGTACGCTGTTATCATTTTTAATTTAACCGCGTATTAAATTTAAACAGTTAAGAGATTAATTTTAAGCATGAAAAAAATATATTGAGATGAATTACAATTCTCGAGGGCCTCGTTCCTTTACAGTTTCGTTGTACAATGGATATTGCTTATTCTATACAACTTCCGGTTGCTATCTTTCAGCCTTACAGAGAACTTTCTGAAGGTGTGCATATTATTCGTATCGTCTATCGAAGAAGATATTTTGCCATCTCCTTATAGTCCGCGTTGTAACAGCTTATTCGTAAGTCCTCCATAAGTATGCATCCAGATGCCACAAACCCTTTATAACGGTCTGATCTTCTGCAGAGGCAAACCCACCTCATGTGCGTATGAATTTATTTTAATTTACTGTAGTTCCTTTCAATGTTCTCATAACCCATTGCTATCACAGAGTATCCTGAGTCTTCAATGCCCTATAAAAAGTCAGTTACCAATTTTTTGAGATTATAGGTATTACTCAGATCTCTTCTTATTGTAATTTGCCAACAAAAGTTTTGATTGCATCAAACCCAGTTGATAGAATCTTCTCTTTCGTTGAGCTTGACTTTCCAAACCTCCATCACAAACCACGCCTAACAAAGGCGTTGAATCTTCACTCTTCGTATGCTCATATGCTTGCTGATAACTAATTCAGACAGTCGTTATCTTCGATCTCACTTTATGAGAGCCGCGTGCTCGAATGGTCGCCTGAGACCAAAAACTACTGCTCCTATCCCCAGAATCGTTTTTGACCCATTTGTATTGTTCGCACAAATTAGCCGTATTTGTTATAAAGTCGGTTGTTTATATCCAGAGGACTCTTAAGAAGGAAACTGTCAACCGATCGATAAATTCACGAAATGCCATAATGAATTGCATGTCAGACTTTTCTCTCATCAAAGATTTGATATTCATTACCAGCAGCCTTAAATTCAATAGAGCTACCAGCGACGCTATAGGACAGTTCCTTATTATCTTTGTTTGTTTTCAGATTTGTTCAATCTCTGTCCAGACAATTGTTCCATAGGTCACTAATTCTCTAACGACCATTATATACATTTAGTGCATAATTCCTATCTTGCTTCCCCAGGATTATCCTGCTAGCCTTCAGCGTATAATTGTGATATGCCTGTCCTCTTTCCAGATGCTCTCAATATGAGCGCTCCATATCAATCATACTTTACCTTTACTTGGTTAAGTGGCAGACATTGTCCACGTTTGACAACTAACAAAGATATCCCCAAAACTTCAAAAGAAATAAAACCAATACTTGTAATTCAAAGAAAAACAAATGTCAGTAGAAAATTAGACAGACTAGCTCAGATCAAAAAATTGTCACATAAAATTCAAGACCTAATTGTTTTATGACTCACTGAAAACGTTCTAAGTTCCAAAAACAGCAGCTAGGAAAAATTACGGGAAGAAGGAAATAATGATTCAAGGTTCCACTTTTTGTACAAGAGCCTTAAAGTACATTCAATTAAAGAGTCCGCGGTCTCTTCAACAAAGCTGTTAAAGCATAACAAAAATATTTTTCGTTTAATTAACATTTAAAATTCCTATAACATTTTAATATTTAACACGTTAATTAATTTCAAAAATGTTATAAAATTTAATATGAAAAGACATTAACTTTAAAAGTATAGAATTTTTTATGAAAAAAATAAAAAATATAAATTATTTTTGGCATTATTTCAACTAATTTAACAAATAATATACTTCACAGCTGTCAATCACTGAAAAAAAAATAATTTTTTTGTGAAAAAAAATCTTATAAAGAAACTCCGCCACAATACATTCGTTCTTTACACAAATTACAGAAAAAAACTAAAAAATAAGAAAAAAGAGTAAAAAATCTTAATAATTATACAGATACTCAGTTACAATTGAAATAGACAGGCTTACTTAATAATCATGGCTGGCTTAAGCAATTTTTATTACAAAAAACCAAAAAACAAAAAATGTTCTTTCGTTATTGCACTTGGAACACATTTGCATATTCTACTCGAATTGCACTACTTTGGACGCCTACAAAAAGTTGGGCAAACGAAATATTCAAATACTCTGATTAACAGTGGCTGATAGCAGAAGGAAATATTGTTGGAGTTGCAGTTTCGATTAACTGAAAATAAATGCTAAGAAGAGTTCAAAGTTTAATCACTTAAAAAAAATTACGTGACGGTCCATATAGTTGCATATTATTTGAAAATAATCCTTGAAACGCATAGAAAAATAATTTTCTGTTAAAATGTTTGTATTCATGGTGAAATCCATTTATTTTTAATTTAATCACTTCAACGTTTGAAATTTTAAAAGAAAAATATTTTTTTTTTTTTCATCAAATAAAAATTTTAATTTAATTTGAGTTAACTTGACTTCTGCCAAAATCAGATAATAATGCTGATTTTATACAATTCTTATGGTTATTGTGGCATGCGTTACAATTGAATTTTTGCAAAACAAAATAAAAACAATTTTTTAAACTTTAATTTTTTTTTTTTCATTTTTAGCTTTTATATTTGCATTATCGATATGAAATCATCATTTTATTTAAATTGTGATTTTGCATTTTAATTTTTTGTGTTTTTTTTTTAAGATTAATTGTACGTGTACCACCTGTCATAATATTTGAACAGAACAGAGTTAGAAAAAAGTAATTTGAAATATTGAAAGCCATTTCAAATTTCAATCACAATTATTTTAATTGAATATTGACTGAAACGAATGGCTTCTTTTTTACTTGAAACTAATTAGAATTTTAATAATAAATTTCAATTTAACATTTTAAAGTTCAAACCTTTTGGCCATAATAATAATCCCATTTTATAATACAGGGTAACTAAAACAAAATTTTTTCTAAAAAGGCATAAAGCCTTGGACCACCTTCAACCACCAATAACCCCTTCAACTACTTGCAAGGATAAAATGTTGTAGGAAAGATATGATATGATAAATATGATATGATAAATAATAGATGGCATTAACCTAGATTAGAGAGATTTATCTCACATTTTATACCCAAATACCAATAACCAACTAACATTCACAAAAACGTTGTAGAAATTGTTAACATAATTCGAACAGTAATCACCAGTTTAACTAGCCCTAGAGGAACTGCATTATTAGTCGTTGACCAGATTTTTTTAAACAACTGCTAAAAGTCAAGAAGACTGAATTACTTGATAAACGTAAAGTTTAACTGGTCTGACTTAAAAGATTATTCTATAAAGAACTACTAATTACCTTTGAAGTCCTGGCCAGTCCTGCTGGGACGACTTGTGCACGACTTTGCGAAATAATTAGCTTTGCTCTTCTGTGAGTTACAGTTCTAACACACAGCTTTAATGAGTTCAGCTGAGATCTCATCATTGGGGTTTAGATTGTAGCTGGCATATGCCTGTATTTGACGTATAAAAAAATTCAGTTGCATGGCACGATCTTGATAGGCCGTTGAATGTTCCAAAATGTAAGTTTTAAGTTGCCTTTTCATGATCATATTTTATTAATTTTAGTAATAATTACTCAAACAATATCTTACTTCAATTAGAAAGACATTTCAATAATATGCTATTACTGGCTGCTCTTCACACAAAATTCAGCAATTCTAATAATGACGTACACGTACAACCTTATTGAGCTTTTGAAACCTGTTCCCTCCTGGATTACTTCATACACTTCAAAAATTCCTTCAAATAATTCATTATCATCACCACAGAATCTTTATGTTGGCTTCGATACGATGCCCATTCTAAACGAGTGTACTTTGAGAAATTTTTTATGGCAATTTAATTTTTTTTATTTTTTTTATTAAACCAGCACTCAGGGGATGACCCCTACTCATGCAGTGCATTGTGCAGATTTAGGAAAGGTGGAAAGAAGGAAGATGCTAACGGTAAGGAAACTACTTTGGATTATAAAATGGTCAGTGCTATACCTTCACCATTAGACAGTCTACAGCAATCGTCCCCAAGTAGCCCGCAGTTTCTCACACCACTTATGCTGTGTGTGTTAATTTTATACAGAAGTGGAGGTACCTATAGTTTAAAGTCGACTCCAAACTACAAAACTTTTTAAGAAGAGAAAGAGAAGAAATCGCCGAAAAAATACTTTTTTTGTACATTTTTGTTTTGATGTCTGGCTTTACGTCTAATAAGCCAGCACACTACCTACTAGACCACGGCGACCCCCAAAGCTTTTGCCAGGAATCTGCTGAGAGGAAATCACCGAACAAATATTTTGTCATACTTCGTTTAGTCGGAGATGTCTGACTTGGGATTTTGATTTAGACTACGATTTAGCACTCACTATTCCAAGAAACGACTACCTTCTTGCAATACCAGCTATAAAATCCATTATAAATGGAAAATGACTCATTATATTACTTTTTCTTTGTATGTTTGTAAGAAAAAGAGCCTTGAACTCGAAACCGCAAATGAACGAAATTCATAAATTATTGTAATAGGGCCTTCAATTATATACCATATGGTATGTATGTATATCCAGTACGCAATCCAGATTTAAAATAAAATTATCAAAAAAATACTTTACTGCCATGCTAACAAGATATTCTCTTTAATTACAACCGGAACTTTGATATGAACACGACTTTTAATGTAAGACAAAGAAAACCAAAAAAGACCAGCAATTTAATTAAACACCTCCAGCTGATCATCAAGTAATTATTTATTTTAACAAAATGCTCATTATCCATGTACTTACATATAATTTTTACTTGTATCATGTCAAACGAAAAAAAGAAAAATAAAACACAAAATAATGATTATGATCGTAATACTAGTGTGTATATGAATAAATGCAAAAATTAAAATTGAAATTAAAATAAAAATTAAAATTCAAATCAAACTATAATTTTCTCACATCTACACTACAATACAATACAAAGCAAGTAAACAAACAAATTAATAATTAGGCAAACTTGAATACAAGCAATAAAATCTAATGGAATCGAAATGCATACATACAAATACACACATACACACACACACACACACACAAACATCTCATGTGGCATTGCACTGGCAAACACTTGAAAGACGAGACATGCCATGGCCTGGCATGGCATGCCAAGTCAAGTCATTTTTAAAAAAAAACCCCTTTTACACCGACTGACAGAAGATGTTATTAAAAGCTCTTCAGAATAATTTGACCATAAATTGCAATTTTTATACGTTTACAATAAACACGCACACACACACACAGGCGCAGACACTGTCAAACTATTTCGACTAAAAATTATCAGCCTGTCTGTTTAGCCAACTGGGCAACAATAATTATTAAATAACAAAAGCAATGAACGAACAAACGAACGAACGAAAGAACGAAAATATCAAAATAAGTGGCGCTATAATTCAAACTGAAGACGAGACCTCGCAAATATAAACGATGATGATCACCTCTAGTACGTACGTTAACTGCGTCAAGTGTAAGTCGAGTAAAATTGAAATAATTTTTTGGGCTTGTATTTGTGGTTTTGTAATGAATCTACTACTATCGTCCAAGTTCTATGGCACAGTTGATGGTCAATTGCTTTAAACAATGTATTCAGCTTTGGCTGTTTGGAACATAGTCTTACAGCCCATCCGTCCCTTGTATTAAAGATAGTTTACTTGCTGTTCGTTCGTTGTTCGTACAGGCTAAGCAGAGGTGTAATAAAATGCATAAATGATTGGGATTTTGAATAGAGCGTTTACACTGCACAATTAATTTTGTTTGTTTTTTTGCTTTCATTTATGTCTCAAATGCAATTAAGGTTCACTAGAAATTCTATTCTTGAATATATTATGAGAAATAAGCAACCCTTACATCTTCTAAGTATGTTTGATAAGTGGCTTCAAAATGAATGGACCCTGGTGCCGCAGACAAATTTACACTTTGCTGAAATATTTTAAAGCAAACAAGGCCGAGTTATAGTAATGAATGTCATATATGAACGTAATTTCCACAATTTAAGGGAAGGCATTAAGTTACGTAGAAGAATTCTTTTCACTACAGAGTTTGACTGTAGCAATGTCTTTTACTTTTTCGTTTGTATGAAAGGGATGGTCTTTACTGGCCTTAGTATCCCCTATTGGGAAAAATGTAGAAATCAACGTTTAGAAAGGTTCCCTACCACTACAGCACATACTCGGAGGCGTTGGTTTTCAGGCAACGACAAGTGACAGCAATTATTCCAAGACCTGCTGCATCAGCCCATTCACCTGCTTAGCAGAAGTAATAATAGAATAGCGAAATGCAAATGAGGTAGAACAACAAGCTACTAAACTTAAGGCAACAGCAGTAGCCAACCAGATAAGATGGCAAATGTTTTGTGGAAACAATATGCTTTCAAGAGGTGGAATGAAAAGAAGTCTACACATAGAATCCCTCTAATGACTCGTCCAATACTATTGCTCTAACAAAATTTGAGGTTTCAATAAGGACTGGTCCAGTTACTAACCTTAGAGTGCTTCGGGATAGTATGATGCTTTACTCTAATATCTTCCCATTATAATTAGGCGACATATTTCAATATTTTCAGCGCTGTGGATTGCTCAAACCGTTTCTCTATCTTCCTTTTTGCCAAGTATACACTCTCATATATTTTTTATCATTCACATGCAGTTTCTGGCCCCATTAATGGGGCATAAATCTGGCAGTTTATTGCACTAAATTCAGTGCAACCACCTATATCTCTTAAAAGAGTTTGTACCCTCCAGGTTGCTTCAATAACTCTAATTACTTGGAAAGCATTTTTCAAAATTTCAGAAGAATCTACTGCTTCTGTCCAGGATACAATTAAGGAGAGAAGTGCTGACACTTGATTTATCTTAAGTCTTATCTTATCAATAATCTCTAAGTCTCTAATTCCCACTTTCATATGCAACGGACTCAAATAGAGCCTTTAGCACCGTTGTAAGACAGATTTTTATTATCCCGATTATTGATTAAATGTTTATAAATTTACAGAGAAGTCTTGTCTTATAAGACGTGGGACCATGGTTTAAATCCCAGGCCAGATATGTCGATCAGCAGATTTTTTAGCAAAAACTGTGGAGTAAAAAAATTTCTCAAAAAGCGGTCATTCGAAATCGTCTTTAAACTATATAAAATTAACACGCACAACATAAGTGGTGTCAGAAGCTAGGTCGTAATACAGCCTGAAGAATTATGGTGGCCAATTCACCAGCAATTTAGATGTTAAAAATATGTTCTTGCAGAGTTTAACTAGAGATTTTAAATATAGCTTTCAAATACAGAGCCACTTGAGACTTGAGGAATTATTCTTGTTGTTTTACCAAAGGTTTGCCAAAGGTTTGCGTCAAATCCCCTGAACCAAATCTTTCTAATTTCGAACGTTTGTATCTCTTTTTCATCTGTCGTTTGTGTGTTTTCGTTTCAAATGAGGCCTCCTCTCCTCCATAATCGCTAGCACAGCGTTGAATGTAAGTCAGGTCATAAGTTATTTCACTAGTCCAGTAGTCACAAGCAAAATTTCTCAGTCCGTTTAAGTGTCGTCCAACAGTTACTGCAAATATCACGAATCTACTTATTTCGTTACCAGGTAGCCGAATAGTCACTTCGATTTAGTAAGACCAAGGAGATTGTAAATTCCAGGATAACCATACCTAATTGGCCATTACAACTCGTCAGTCAAAATTAGAGCCTAGCTTCTCACACAGAAGTCGACGAAAAAATTGTTTTTCATATTTCGATTTCTTCGAGATGTCAAACTAGGGGTTTAAACCATGGCTTCACGTCTAATAAGCCTACAAACTACATAGAAAACGGCGGAAAAATTTTAGTTTATTAGTATTTCATAAACTTGCTGATAATCCGATTTGAAGACTTGCATGTGCCTTTTAATTCTTCCAAGAATAATCCACTATCCTTTAATTAGAAAACAGTCGGACACAATCATAATCCAAACGGTTAAACGCCATGCCAATAAATTGATTTCATTCCATTAATATTCTCGGCTAATTGAACAAACAAAAATTGATTTGTATCTGAATTACGTACTTCAATTATGCCAATAGTTTGAAGTGTCATCAAATTCATGAAGTCATCATCAAAGTCAATTATACTAATGACCTCGACATTTCAGAATATTGAATACATCTGCCAGTATTCAATATTCCTTTGTGGTCAGTGTAAACCGCCTCAGACAGCAACGATAATTATTTGGTTCTGTCGATAATGGTGAACGCATTTGGAATACGTTTTCGAATAGATTCAATACAGCCTGTGCATTCGGTAACGTTATGGTGAAGGCGTTGTTTTGTAAAGATTTTGAACGTAGAGATTGTACTCGTAAACACTGGTAGTTATTGCTGTTGTAGCTGCTGTAATTGTTGGCAGCATTAACAGCAAACACAGTAACACCGCAATACAAATTTTGTAATAAAACAAGCCCGTTGGATTTAAATGGTTGCTGCCAGCAATGATGAGACAGCATGGGATTCGCACAATACCCGTGTGGTTGTATGGATTTGTGAGATGAATGTATGTGTGTAACTATGGCTATAAAGTGAATTTTATTGGAATATTGTAATAAATGGCACAAGTTGAGAGGAGATTTGTTGGTTCAAAAAGTTAACGTTTCGGGCTGCCTGTGCTAGCTAACAGACTAACAGCTTGGCTGGCTGTTGTTTCGTATTGCTATTGTAGCATAAGAATAGCAATAGAATTTGTAAGTAAAGTCATGATTTACAATTGGGAGGGGGTGTTAACTAGAGGTGATGTTGGTGGTGATAGTGGTGGTAGCAGTGAGGTTATGGTGTTTGTTTGACGATTTAATGTTTCTATTTTAACCAGCAGCAGAATGTTGGGAAATGAATTGTATGAATTGAAAAAGAAAAACAAAACACACTGACAAATTTCATAGTCTCTACGACTTTTAATGTTACGTTGCCGGTATAAATAGTTGTTGTTAATCTCTAACCGTTATTAGTCGAGGCATTTCAATCTTAGCGATAAGAACTGCTCCTTCAATTAAACGGTTTACTATGAGACGTTCAATTCTAATACTGCTGGTGGGTCTAAGTGCCCAAGCCTTTGCTGGATTTCTAGGCGGCGGTGGTGGTGGCTGGTCTGGTGGTGGCGGTAGCGGCTGGAAGTCTGGTGGTGGTGGTGGCGGCTGGTCCGGTGGTGGCGGTAGCGGCTGGAAATCAGGTGGAGGCTGGTCAGGAGGTGGCGGTAGTGGCTGGTCTGGTGGTGGCAGCGGTGGTGGCACCAAAATTGTTAAAGTCATTAGCCTAGGCGGTGGAGGAGGCGGCGGAGGCTGGCCCTCAGGTGGCAGCAGTGGCTGGTCTTCAGGTGGTAGCGGTGGCGGCTGGAAATCTGGTGGAGGGGGTGGTGGTTGGTCTTTAGGTGGAGGCGGTGGTGGTTGGCCATCTGGTGGCGGTGGTGGCTGGTCTTCGGGTGGCAGCGGTGGCGGCTGGAAATCTGGCGGCGGTAGCGGTTGGTCAGGTGGCAATAGTGGCTGGTCTTCCGGAGGCAGTGGTGGCGGTTGGAAATCCGGTGGAGGTGGCTGGTCTTCCGGCGGTGGTCACGGTTGGAAGTGGTAGACTCACCTAAAACACAATCTCGAGCAGTGATATCATTTGTTATCTTATGAAGTCGATAAACATAATGTGTAAATAGTTTTTTTATTTGTGTTAACATTTGTAAAGAATTGTAAAATAATTTAATTAATGCGGTGCTAAACGAAATGTATATGTATGTGTAAATAATCAAATTTATTAAATAATAATAGTAATAAGCTCAATTATATAAATAAATCTGTATCATTAAAAAAATACAACATTTTGAAAAAGTTTTAAATCAGATTCCAATGGATGATATGTATTGTAAAAACAAAATACTCATCAGATTATTCGCTCATATATAAAAACCAATTATCGGAATAAAAAAGGCAGTGAAAGACATTATTTGAAGTTTGAACAAAAGTTTATCCTCAATCCAAATTCAACATACATTTGTTCATTCCAAGATGGACTTCATTAGAAAACAAAATTTTAAATGGATAAGGATATCAAAGGCAATTTGTACTTCAATTCGTGTGGTTACGGAACTTTAATTCTGGCACAAGTTGAGAGCTTTATAGCTCAGATCTTTCCATAAAATCATCCATAAAGTGGAAGGTCTGAATCCCAGTTGCTAAGGACAGCAATGACTTCTTCAGAACGTACGGTTTGGTATCACAATGGATGCAGTAATAGTAAACGTAGACCGAAAACCAACTACAACTAATACGAACGGCAAGAATTAGAAGCACTGAAAGTACCAATATTTTGAAAAATAAAAAATGTCAGTAATTTGTAAGCGTTACATAGATACAAACATAATTGGTCATTATAACCCTTCAGTCAGCATTACGACCAAGGTTCTTACATTACTTATTTTGAATGTATTTGTTTTACGCACGACTGTCGGAAAGGAGTTTTGAGAAACTTTTCGAAGCATTTTTTTACTTACCCTCAGAGTTTTTGCCAGAAATCTACTGGATATGTCTCACCAGGGGTTTTAAGCCAACACACGTTACCTGGTAGACTACGTCGACTACTTAACATGGTGTAAGTCTATATTCATAACGAAAAGTCAGACTAAACAACTATTAGCTCTACGAGATATTTGTGGTATTTACGGTATTCAGAGAGTTTATAAATCTAGCTATGGTTCTAGAAAAATATCGTAAAACATTCGTTGGGTTATGCGGCAAACCCGACTAGTTATAAGTATAAACTTATTGTGACACCAAGCCAACATCTAACTCGATAATCAAAGAGAACATACACGAGGCAAGTTCTAAAAGTTTGGTTACCATTTAATTAAATCAGTTAGTCAATGTAAGTGAATAAAATTTGCCATTAAATGGTTTTTAAAAACATATGTCCTTCAAAGTCGAGTTTAATTTTAATGTCTAGCCACTCATATATAAAATTAATACATACGACATAAGTAGTGTGAAAAGCTAGGTCGTAATCTTAACTGAAGAGCCGTATTGACCAATTATTTACATAATGAGAATTTGGAAAAAAAAACTAAAGTCAATAAATCATATTTGGAAAGTCTAAGTGGTTTATAAGTTTATATCTTTCAATACTATTTGATTACTTCAATTTATAGGACAACACTAATAAAGTTTAGACGTTTTTCTGCTGAAAAATAAAATTTTTATTCAAATGCTGTTTAAAAGGCAATTATGACAGAATGTTGCTAGCCGCAATTATTAAAACAAATCCCCTCCCCCTGCATTTTTAATCTAAATAAATTTATGAATTTATGTCTTCCCTATGTCCATGATCATCTTCTAAATAAATTGTATAAATTAGAAAAATTTCAATTAATGAACTGGTTCTATAAAAAAATAAAAAGAAATTCATTTAATGGCATATGACCATTAAAACTGCAATTATTAATATATGCAGTCACACTGTGAATGGCAAAAAGTTATTGTTACAGATGTAATCATTATTATTACGAATACTGGTTGGCATACAAATTAATGTTTTTTGATTTCTTTATAGACTTTAATAAGTTTTATATTTTTTATTTGCCTCTATTAAAAAATAAAATTTATTTAAAAAAAATGCAAATTTTTTTTTTATTTTGCCTTTTTTCTGCTTAATTTTGATAAATTTTATGTGAGAAAAAATCATACTGAGAATTACACATTTTCATATTGAATAATAATTAAAATGATATTGTAGTAAAACAAAAACCGAAAGTTATAAATTTACTATTAAACAATAAGAATTATTTGAAAATAATTGCAGAAAAATTCGGCCACAAAAGTTTCTAGACCTTTGAAGGTTATAGTAAATGGGGAGAAAATGTGAAAAATAAATTTTATTCGAAATTGTTTATAAACCTTTTAAAATTATTAAATGCTATTAAAATTAAATTATTAAAAAATTGACAAAATTATTGCGAAAATGTCTTAAAGTTCTGTGCAACAAAGAAAATAAAAGTTTGGTTCTTAAGTCTTTTGTTTTTGCAGAGCAGATATTACATTTTTTTAAAAAGTTTCTTTCTTAAGTCTTTTGTTTAGAAATGGCTTTCAAAAAATAAAGTTAACTACGTACAAAGTACAACAGAAAAAAAGAGAAAAGGAATTTGTATTTTCCCAGTGTACTCAGTACAGTTTGCCATTGGCAGTTCATGTTCAATCCTTTAATTTAAACTATGCTAGGCTTTCACAAGGTTTTGATTTTGTATAAGGTGTACATGATGATTTTAGCGACACATGTCAACAGGATAAGAATTATTATCTTTATTTTAGTGCTAAGACGTTAGGGTTAGGATTTCTGGATAAAAAGTTATCGGAACAATAACGTACACAACGTACACGTACTTGGATGGCATTTGGGTATCCAAAAACCAGATTATTCCAATAATTCAACTCCATCTAAAGTCTAGAAATCTGAATCGGATAGATTTAATAACCGAAGCACAAAAACCTATGGAAACAAAGAAAGCAATACCCATAGAAGCGTATCACCTGTCCAAAGGTTATCAGTCTCCAAAGTCTTAGAGTCAAAAAATTGCAAAAGGTTATTTTGTCAGTAAAGGTGCCAATTGAATTGATATTTACACAGAATTTCTCGAGCTCTACGTTCCATCTGATTTCCGTACTATTTACGTCAATTATATGGTATCCATTGGTTCACTAATGCAATGTGGCTTGTGTTTCACTATAATTTATACTTGCATAACACTCATCGTTATCGTAAAGCACATTCATTTCTGGTCGACTTGCCAATAGATTGCACACTACATCGTTGACAAATCTGAAACTTCTTCTCCGTTTTTTTCTGTCATTTATTATATAGATAGTCTTAAATCTATTATCCACAAACACTACTTTCTTCTTCTTTTTATCGGTAACCTACTACCGAACAAGGAATAATACCACATGCCAAGCAACTCAGTTAAGAAGCACTGGATAAGAAATTACCGAACAATGTGCAGTTTTGAAGCACAATAATCTTTCTAGAATTCATATAGAATCAAAAGAACAGACCTTAAAGCGCAAATAGTGTAATGGGAAACAATAACTGAGCTAACTCAGGAACAAGAAATGTCAAATGCAAAAATGGAAATAAATTTAAGGAAAATACGAAGACAATTCTTCTAGCCAATGTATCTAAAAACTTATTCAAAATAAAAATTTAAATCCAAAATTGCGCCTTCTTTGTAGTACAAATAAAAATAAAACTGCTGTGTTGTCCACTTGCACACTGCGCAATAATAAATATAAGCTATCTGCAAGATTACAAAAGATTTTATGCAGTTAATGTGTTCTGTTCATCGAAAAAAAACCTCAAATATTCCTCTTGGAAGTTAGCATTTGCAACTTGACTACATACTTATTTAGGGGGACAGTCATATAAAATTACACTTTTGTTCCAAATTTCCTTTGCTCAGTTCCGTTCCATTTCTAATTTGTTTAATAATGATATGATAATTAAATAACTTTAATTTACCTTTCAAATTGCATTTGTTTTTAAATAAAACTAGCAACTTATATATTTAAGAAATATTTTTAAAATATTTTATTTGAAATTACTAAAAAAAAAGATAATAATAATCAGTGAACACAAGTAACAAGATAATAAAAACATTAATTTCAATAGTTGTCGCCAATACTATGCAGTAGAAGAGCTTTAAAGTTACCAACCACCACCATGCTTTCCACCGCCACCACCGCCGCCATAACCGCCACCTCCTTTACCACCAGAACTTATTATGTAGCTACCTCCACCTCCTCCTTTGCCACCGCCATAACCGCCTCCACCTCCTCCTTTGCCGCCTCCATAACCACCACCACCTCCACCTTTGCCGCCTCCATAACCACCACCGCCTCCTCCTTTGCCACCGCCATAACCACCACCACCGCCGCCTCCTTTACCACTCGAAATTATTACATAGCCTCCACCACCACCACCTTTGCCGCCGCCACCATAGCCGCCACCACCACCACCTTTACCACCGCCACCACCATAACCTCCTCCGCCTCCACCACCTCCTTTCAGATAACCACCAGAAACCACGACCACTGCTGAACAGACCACTAATATCGCCACAATTAAACGCATTTTCGAAATTCTATTCGAAACTGTTGTAGTTTTTCGATATCTTTTAAATGAAATGCCGCTAAATTGTTTAAATTCTGTTAATCAAACAATATTTAAAACTCGACTGACTCTGAAAATCATAATTCATTTAGTCTTTATATATGATTCTTACAACAGTTCTAAACCTTTATGTTGCAATCTTCATTAAGTGCAACTTATTTGAAACTTTTCCCTTTTGTTTCACTATGAACATCAATTAAAGTTAGTCAAGTGCATTCATTTCATATAAAAATTTAATAAAAATTTTATTTGAAAGCATGAAGAACATCGTTAAATATTTTTTTTTTTATTGTTTGTTCTACCAACTGCATTTAGTTTTAGACGGTTAATCTTCAATGTAATGGAGTATCGAAAACTTAACAGTTGAACATCTCAGTAGTATCGCTTATGTTGCAGTAAATAGTTGACAAAAGGAGTTAATGCAGTAATAGAAGAGTAGTAAAGAGGCTTTATGTTAAAAAAAGTTGTCGATTGAAAAAGTCAGTAAGGATCTCAAGATATTAGAAATCTGTATAGAATCCTTTCATATACAAGAGAAAGATTAACTAGTTTCTAGCAGGTGATCCAAATGCAAGTACAGTCAAACTCGTTTATAACAATCTCGGTTTTATCGAATTCTTGGTTATTACGTACATATTTTCAAGTCCCAACGTTTTAATATCAATTCTCATACAAAAATTTCGTTTATTACGAACTCGTTTATAATGAATTCTCGATTAAAAGAAACTACTTTAAATGGTCCCAGTAATTAAATTTCATACATTTTACCTTTTTTATAACGAACCCTCAGAAATAACTTTGAAGTGTAGCAATAGTCCTTACTTATATTTAATATGGCAGCATTAAATTATAACTCAACATCTTTAATCAGCTGACATGTAGATAAAAAGAATTACAACATATTTTTGGTTTTTAATAAAAAAAAATCTTTTTATTTTCAATAAATGAAAAAAATTATTTGTATTTTATATTTTCTTCTATGACTTTACCCCGTTTATTACGAACTTTGCCTATAACGAACTATTTTTTGTGGTCCCACGGAGTTCGTTATAACAGGTTTTGGCGTATTTCGAAATTTAAAATTGGAAATGTACTAAACGGGACTTGCATATGTCAAAATTGGTCTTATTATGCTTTTAAATATTGAATTTTTATTTTTTGTATTGAGAGTTGAGCGTTTGTTGAGTATTGGCCACAATGATTTCATTGTCTTAAGCGCTTTCTTGCGAACTTCTTCTATATGGTTTCGAAAATTAAGTTCCTTATCCAAGCACATACCCAAATATTTTACATTATTTTGAACTATAGTCGTTTTGGAGATTTGTTATGAGGGAATATAATTACTTGAGTTTTATTTATATTAATATTAATCTTCAATTTGTAAAAGTACTTTCTGCATGCTTCAAAACTTTTTTCCATTTTCTTAAGCAATGCCTTCGAGAGTTTGCTAGACGTTAAAAGAGCGGTGTCATCTGCATAGTATGCAACTTTTAAGTACGACGGAGGAGAGAAATCGGAAGTATAAATGGAGTATAATATAGGAGACAATATAGAACCTTGAGGTAAACCTGTCGTAAATGACTTGGGATGGAATAATGTGTTATTAACTGCTACTAAAAAAGTTCTGCCAGCGAGTAAATCAACTACAAACATGCACAAATATTCCAAAATAATCATTCCTGTGGATTTTTTACTTCGTTTGTTATCTTTAATTATATTTACAATACGATGAATTTGACGTACAGCACAATGTTGTGTTTTAAAACCAAATTGTTCCTTTGCTATTGCCGTTGAGTCTTCAATTTCATCACAAATTTTCTTTTGAACTATATTTTCATAAATTTTACCAATATTACTTAATAAGCTAATCGGCCGATAACTACTTGGATTGTGTTTAGGTTTGTTTGGTTTTGGAATGGCTACTAATTTGGCTTTTTTAAAATGTGTTGGAAAAAAATTGATTTTCAAACAGCTATTTAAAATAATCAGAAGTAATTTTATAGCCTTTACATAAATAATTGGCCATTACAACCCTTCATTCAGAATTACGACCTAGCTTCTCACGCCACTTATGTTGTGTGCGTTAATTTTATACATGAGTGGCGGGACCTACAGTTCAAAGTCGACTCCGAACGACAGATTTTTGAGAAGCTTTTCATGACAATTTTTACTCTCAGAGTCTTTGCCAGAAATCTGATAAGAAGAAATACTTTTTCGTTTTGATGTCTGACCTGGGATACGATCCCGGGCCTTTTGTCTAATAAGCCAACACACTACCCACTAGATCACGGCGACTTCTTTATAGCCTTTGCAGGAAGATTTTTAATTAAAACATTTGGGACATCGTCTGATTTTTGTTTCAAATTCCATTTGTTTTCAAATAAAACTAAAAACTTATGTATTTAAGAAAAATATTTCAAAATATTTTATTAGAAATTATTTTAAACGAAAAGTAATAATAATAATAATCAGTGAACACAAGTAACAAGTTAATTAATTTCGGTAGTTGTCGTCAATACTATGCAACAGAAGGGCTGTAAAATTACCAGCCACCGCCATGTTTACCACCGCCACCACCGCCGTATTTACCACCACCACCACCTCCACCGTAACCGCCACCTCCTTTACCACCAGAACTTATGATGTAGCCACCTCCACCTCCTCCTTTGCCGCCTCCATAACCACCACCACCTCCTCCTTTGCCGCCTCCATAACCACCACCGCCTCCTCCTTTGCCACCGCCGTAGCCGCCACCACCACCGCCTCCTTTGCCACCGCCATAACCACCACCGCCACCGCCTCCTTTACCACTGGAAATTATGACATAGCCTCCACCGCCACCACCTTTGCCGCCACCGCCACCACCACGTTTGCCGCCACCGCCATAGCCGCCACCGCCACCATAGCCCCCACCACCTCCGCCGCCTCCTTTCAGATAACCACCAGAAACCACAGCCACTGCTGAACAGACCACTAGTATCACCACAATTAAACGCATGTTTGAAATCCTATTCAAAACTATTGTATTTTTTTTGAAATGCCGCTAAATTGTTTAAATTCTGTTAATCAAACAATATTTAAAACTCGACTGACTCTGAAAATCATAATTCATTTAGTCTTTATATATGATTCTTACAACAGTTCTAAACCTTTATGTTGCAATCTTCATTAAGTGCAACTTATTTGAAACTTTTCCCTTTTGTTTCACTATGAACATCAATTAAAGTTAGTCAAGTGCATTCATTTCATATAAAAATTTAATAAAAATTTAATTTGAAAGCATGAAAAACATCGTTAAATATTTTTTTTTTATTTATTTTTGATTTATTTTTTATATTTTTTTTTTTTTTTTTGGTTATTGTTTGTTCTACCAACTGCACGGTTAATCTTCAATGTAATGGATTACAAAACGTTTTCGCATGTTAACAAACAAAAATCAAAAAAAATTTTAGTCATTAAAGCATGCATTTTAGTACTCAAACAGAAAATTTTTATTTAAATTTAAAAATAAATGTATTAAATATTAAGTTTATAAAATATTCTCTGTTTGAGACTTATTTCGACAGTATCTGATATATTTTAGAACATACAAAATAATTATTTTTGGAAAATATTAACACATGCCTTCTTCCATTTATTGATCAGAGGCCTATTTACCTAGTTTTTAAGCAATTTCATTCATAATAAAAAAATTTCCGTACTAATTGTGAGCGTTGTAAGCAACGATGAGTTCAAAAGAACCAAAGAATTTTAAATGGCAATAAATATCATTGCCAAAGAGGAACAAGCCTAGTTCTACGTCTCGTAAATATTGTATCAGCCGTGTTAATAGCCCAAAGTGATTTTCGAGCAGTTCGTAGTCTTACCTGATGTTCATGGATTTTGAAAAAGGTCTTTTTAACCCAAAAAAGGCGAATCCATAAAGCGAATCATCCAATATCATAAGACCTATTAGGGGCTTGAAAGTAACCAAGTCAGACAGGGTAATGCGTAATATATTGGACAACAGTAATGGATTCACAGCTTATATATGAGACCGCATAAGCACGGTTGGTTAAGTCTAGGGTTTTCTTAAATTAGGAATAATTAGGAACGCAATGTATAAACACAGGCGAACGATTTAGGCATATTACACTTGGAATACTTATTGCATGACAGAACAGGAAACGAAATAAATACCATGTCTTACTTAAATTTGAAAGACGAAAGTTGGGTTTAAACACATTTTTGGACGACGATGTAAAGGAGCCTGTTTTTTTTTTTGTAAATCACAAGACTGTTGAAGACCAAAAAGACCGTACTGGAATTGCTTCGTATAAAGGTTTTTTTATATTCAAATGGAATATTACCCTTGAGCTAACCCTCCTATATAGCAAGGAATTGAACAGCACTTACACTACTTCGATTCTGCTCTTTCTTTACCATGGTGTTCAGATTGATTGGATCGTACATACATAATTAGTCATTACAACCCTTCAGTCAGGATTATTAACCTAGTTTCTCACGTCACTTATGTTGTTTGCGTTAATTTTATTCATAAGTCGTGGGACCAACAGTTTAAAGTCGACACTCGAACGACAGATTTTTGAATAACTTTTCATGCCAATTTACTCTCAGAGGAAATTGCCGAACAAATACTTTTTGTATTTTGTTTTGATGCTTGGCCTGGGGCTCGAACCCTAGCTTTACGTCTAATTAGCCAACACTACCTGTTATGATTGTACCATCATAGTCACAGGAATAAATTGCTTTCAAATTTAAAAAAAAAAACAATTTTCCTCGATATGATCTAATGGACAGCCACCTGCATTGAAGTGATATCAGCTGATATTAATCTCAGATGTAGTATACCAAATATTTTCGTCAACTACTTCTCACTTGTCGTTTTTATTTTATTTTCAATTCATTTTTATTTCAACTCTTAAACATTTTTATTGTATTTTAAATACTTTCAAATACTTCATATTGTTCATATGAGTGAGTATCTGATAATGTTTAGATCATGATTTGACAATTAAAATATTTTATGATCTGTTTGGATTATTAATTACAAAATAAATCACTGTTCGTTCATTGTTTAATACGCGGGAAAGCTTCATTTATGGATGCATGAATGCTTTACAATGATACACAGAGAAGGTTTTCATTAAAATAATTGTAATTATCAAAATGAAGTGTTTAATTATTAACAATTTCCATTTAATATTATGGCATGGCACCATCAATTCACAAGCAGGAAATCTTAAGTTCAAGAGACTGTGGGTTAAACTTGTTAGTGAATATGAAGTGTTATGCTAAAAACATGCATTTTTAGCTTATTTTTTAAGGAATTACCTTAAGGGTATTGCAATTAAATATAAAAAAAGAAATTCTAAATTAATAATATTTGCTTAGAGTGCAGAGTAAAAAATAATAGGATTCGTGTTAGAAAAATTTTCATTTTAAAATTTTCCAATTTTTTTTTAATTTTTAATCGTTTTATACAATTTTATAATCAATTATCTTAAATTAAGATCTAAGCATAAACTTAAGGTTATCCATTTAGTGGTTTCAACACAGACCGGGGTTTGATAAGGGGGTGCTACATCTTCAAACTAAACAGTTAGTATAGTATAGTATAGTATAGTATAGTATAGTATAGTATAGTATAGTATAGTCTAGTATAGTATAGTATAGTCTAGTATAGTATAGTATAGTATAGTATTAGTATAGTATAGTCTAGTATAGTATAGTCTAGTATAGTATAGTATATAGTATAGTATAGTCTAGTATAGTATAGTATAGTCTAGTATAGTATAGTATAGTAGTATAGTATAGTAGTATAGTATAGTCTAGTATAGTATAGTATAGTCTAGTATAGTATAGTATAGTCTAGTATAGTATAGTATAAGTATAGTATAGTTATAGTATAGTATAGTATAGTATAGTTATAGTATAGTATAGTCTAGTATAGTATAGTATAGTCTAGTATAGTATAGTTATATAGTATAGTATAAGTATAGTATAGTATCGTATAGTATAGTATTAGTATAGTATAGTATAGTATAGTATAGTATAGTATTATAGTATAGTATAGTATAGTATAAGTATAGTATAGTATAGTATAGTATAGTATAGTATATAGTATAGTATAGTATAGTATAGTCTAGTATAGTATAGTATAGTATAGTATAGTATAGTATTATAGTATAGTATATAGTATAGTATAGTATTAGTATAGTATAGTATTATAGTATAGTATTATAGTATAGTATATTATAGTATAGTATAGTATTATAGTATAGTATAGTATCGTATAGTATAGTATAGTTATATAGTATAGTATAGTATATATAGTATAGTATATTATAGTATAGTATAGTATAGTATAGTAGTATAGTATAGTAGTATAGTATAGTCTAGTATAGAAGTATAGTATAGTAGTATAGTATAGTATAGTATAGTATTAGTATAGTATAGTATAGTATAGTATAGATAGTATAGTATAGTATAGTATAGTATAGTATTAGTATAGTATAGTATAGTAATAGTATAGTATAGATAGTATAGTATAGTATAGTATAGTTATAGTATAGTATAGTATAGTATAGTATAGGTAGTATAGTATAGTATAGTAGTAGTATAGTATAGTTAGTATAGTATAGTTAGTATAGTATAGTTAGTATAGTATAGTATAGTAAGTATAGTATAGTATATAGTATAGTATAGTATAGTTATTAGTATAGTATAGTATAGTATAGTATAGTAATAGTATAGTATAGTATATAGTATAGTATATAGTATAGTATAGTATAGTATAGTATAGTATAGTATAGTATAGATAGTATAGTATAGAGTATAGTATAGTAATAGTATAGTATAGTATAGGTATAGTATAGTATGTATAGTATAGTATAGTATAGTATAGTATAGTATAGTATAGTATAGTATAGTTATAGTATAGTATAGTATAGTATAGTATAGTTATAGTATAGTATGTATAGTATAGTATAGTATAGTATAGTTATAGTATAGTATATAGTATAGTATAGTATAGTATAGTATAGTATAGTATAGTTATAGTATAGTATAGGTATAGTATAGTATAGATAGTATAGTATAGTTATAGTTATAGTATAGTATAGATAGTATAGTATAGTATAGTATAGATATAGTATAGTATATAGTATAGTATAGTATAGTATAGTATAGTTAGTATAGTATAGTATTAGTATAGTATAGTTAGTATAGTATAGTAATAGTATAGTATAGTATTATAGTATAGTATTATAGTATAGTATAGTATAGTATTAGTATAGTATAGTATTAGTATAGTATAGTATAGTATAGATATAGTATAGTATAGTATAGTTATATAGTATAGTATAGTATTAGTATAGTATAGTATAGTATTATAGTATAGTATAGTATTAGTATAGTATAGTTATAGTTATAGTATAGTATTATAGTATAGTATAGTATTAGTATAGTATAGTTATAGTATAGTATTAGTATAGTATAGTAGTATAGTATAGTTATAGTATAGTATAGTTATAGTTATAGTATAGTATTATAGTATAGTATTAGTATAGTATAGTAGTAGTATAGTATAGTATAGTATAGGTATAGTATAGTATAGTATTATAGTATAGTATAGTATAGTATAGTATAGTATAGTATAGGTATAGTATAGTATAGTATTATAGTATAGTATAGTATAGTATAGTATAGTATAGTTAGTATAGTATAGTTATATAGTATAGTATTAGTATAGTATAGTATTAGTATAGTATAGTATAGTATAGTATAGTATAGTATAGTATAGTATAGTATAGTATAATAGTATAGTATAGGTATAGTATAGTATAGTATAGTATAGTATTATAGTATAGTATAGTTATAGTATAGTATAGTATTAGTATAGTATAGTTAGTATAGTATAGTATTAGTATAGTATAGTATAGTTATAGTATAGTATAGTATTATAGTATAGTATTATAGTATAGTATAGTATAGTATAGTATAGTATAGTATAGTATAGTTATAGTATAGTATAGTATTAGTATAGTATAGTATAGTATAGTATTATAGTATAGTATAGTTAGTATAGTATAGTAGTATAGTATAGTTATAGTATAGTATAGTATAGTATAGTATAGTATAGTATAGTATAGTTATAGTATAGTTATAGTATAGTATAGTATAGTATAGTATAGTATAGTATAGTATAGTATAGTATAGTATAGTATAGTATAGTATAGTATAGTATAGTATAGTATAGTATAGTATAGTATAGTATAGTATAGTATAGTATAGTATAGTATAGTATAGTATAGTATAGTATAGTATAGTATAGTATAGTATAGTATAGTTCTAGTATAGTATAGTATAGTATAGTATAGTATAGTATAGTATAGTATAGTATAGTATAGTATAGTATAGTATAGTATAGTATAGTATAGTATAGTATAGTATAGTATAGTATAGTATAGTATAGTATAGTATAGTATGTATAGTATAGTTATAGTATAGTATAGTATAGTATAGTATAGTATATTATAGTATAGTATTAGTATAGTATAGTATAGTATAGTATAGTATAGTATAGTATAGTATAGTATAGTATAGTATAGTATAGTATAGTATAGTATAGTATAGTATAGTATAGTATAGTATAGTATAGTATAGTATAGTATAGTATAGTATAGTATAGTATAGTATAGTATAGTATAGTATAGTATAGTATAGTATAGTATAGTATAGTATAGTATAGTATAGTATAGTATAGTATAGTATAGTATAGTATAGTATAGTATAGTATAGTATAGTATAGTATAGTATAGTATAGTATAGTATAGTATAGTATAGTATAGTATAGTATAGTATAGTATAGTATAGTATAGTATAGTATAGTATAGTATAGTATAGTATAGTATAGTATAGTATAGTATAGTATAGTATAGTTATAGTATAGTATAGTATAGTATAGTATAGTATAGTATAGTATAGTATAGTATAGTATAGTATAGTATAGTATAGTATAGTATAGTATAGTATAGTATAGTATAGTATAGTATAGTATAGTCTATAGTGTATAGTATAGTATAGTATTAGTATAGTATAGTATAGTATAGTATAGTATAGTATAGTATAGTATAGTATAGTATAGTATAGTATAGTTATAGTATAGTATAGTATAGCTATAGTTATAGTTATAGTATAGTATTAGTCTAGTTATAGTATAGTTATAGTATAGTATTAGTATAGTATAGTATAGTATAGTATTAGTATCGTATAGTATAGTATAGTTACTTATAGTCTTAGTATAGTAATCAACGTAAGTATAGTATAGTATAGTATAGTATAGTATAGTTCGTATAGTATAGTTATAGTATAGTATAGTATAGTATAGTATAGTATAGTATAGTATAGTATAGTATAGTATAGTATAGTATAGTATAGTATAGTATAGTATAGTATAGTATAGTATAGTATAGTATAGTATAGTATAGTATAGTATAGTATAGTATAGTATAGTTATAGTATAGTATAGTATAGTATAGTATAGTATAGTATAGTATAGTATAGTATAGTATAGTATAGTATAGTATAGTATAGTATAGTATAGTTATAGATAGTATAGTATAGTATAGTATAGTATAGTATAGTATAGTATAGTATAGTATAGTATAGTATAGTATAGTATAGTATAGTATAGTATAGTATAGTATAGTATAGTATAGTATAGTATAGTATAGTATAGTATAGTATAGTATAGTATAGTATAGTATAGTATAGTATAGTATAGTATAGTATAGTATAGTATAGTATAGTATAGTATAGTATAGTATAGTATAGTATAGTATAGTATAGTATAGTATAGTTATAGTATAGTATAGTATAGTAATAGTATAGTATAGTATAGTATAGTATAGTATAGTATAGTATAGTATCGTATAGTATAGTATAGTATAGTATAGTATAGTATAGTATAGTATAGTATAGTAAGTATAGTATAGTATAGTATATAGTATAGTATAGTATAGTATAGTATAGTATAGTATAGTATAGTATAGTATAGTATAGTTAGTATAGTATAGTATAGTATAGTATAGCTATAGTATAAGTATAGTATAGTATAGTATAGTATAGTATAGTATAGTATAGTATAGTATAGTATAGTATAGTATAGTATAGTATAGTATAGTATAGTATAGTATAGTATATTGGTATAGTATAGTTATAGTATAGTATAGTATAGTATAGTATAGTATAGTATTATATAGTATAGTATAGTATAGTATAGTATAGTATAGTATAGTATAGTATAGTATAGTATAGTATAGTTATAGTATAGTATAGTATAGTATAGTATAGTTATAGTATAGTATAGTTATGTAATAGTATAGTATAGTATAGTATAGTATAGTATAGGTATTAGTATAGTATAGTATAGTTAATAGTATTATGTATAGTATAGTATAGTATAGTATGTATAGTATCGTATAGTATGTGTGATAGTATAGTATAGTATAGTATAGTATAGTATAGTATAGTATCTAGTATAGTATAGTATAGTATAGCTCTAGTATAGTATAGTATAGTATAGTATAGTATAGTATAGTATAGTATAGTATAGTACTAGTATAGTATAGTATAGTATAGTATAGTATCGTATAGTATAGTATAGTATAGTATAGTATAGTATAGTATAGTATAGTATAGTATAGTATAGTATAGTATAGTATAGTATAGTATATATAGTATAGTATAGTATAGTATAGTATAGTATAGTATGTATAGTATAGTATAGTATAGTATAGTATAGTATCGTATAGTATAGTATAGTATAGTATAGTATAGTATAGTATATTATAGTATAGTATAGTATAGTATAGTATAGTATAGTATAGTATAGTCTAGTATAGTTATAGTATAGTATAGTATAGTTATAGTATAGTATAGTATAGTATAGTATAGTATGTTAGATAGTATAGTATTAGTAGTATAGTATAGTATAGTATAGTATAGTTTAGTATAGTATAATAGTATAGTATAGTATAGTATAGTATAGTATAGTATAGTATAGTATAGTATAGTATAGTATAGTATAGTATAGTATAGTATAGTATAGTATAGTATAGTATAGTATAGTATAGTATAGTATAGTATAGTATAGTATAGTATAGTATAGTATAGTATAGTATAGTATAGTATAGTATAGTATAGTATAGTATAGTATAGTATAGTATAGTATAGTATAGTATAGTATAGTATAGTATAGTATAGTATAGTATAGTATAGTATAGTATAGTATAGTATAGTATAGTATAGTATAGTTAGTATAGTATAGTATAGTATAGTATAGTATAGTATAGTATAGTATAGTATAGTATAGTATAGTATAGTATAGTATAGTATAGTATAGTATAGTATAGTATAGTATAGTATAGTATAGTATAGTATAGTATAGTATAGTATAGTATAGTATAGTATAGTATAGTATAGTATAGTATAGTATAGTATAGTATAGTATAGTATAGTATAGTATAGTATAGTATAGTATAGTATAGTATAGTATAGTATAGTATAGTATAGTATAGTATAGTATAGTATAGTATAGTATAGTATAGTATAGTATAGTATAGTATAGTATAGTATAGTATAGTATAGTATAGTATAGTATAGTATAGTATAGTATAGTATAGTATAGTATAGTATAGTATAGTATAGTATAGTATAGTATAGTATAGTATAGTATAGTATAGTATAGTATAGTATAGTATAGTATAGTATAGTATAGTATAGTATAGTATAGTATCGTATAGTATAGTATAGTATAGTATAGTATATAGTATAGTATAGTATAGATAGTATAGTATAGTATAGTATAGTATAGTATAGTATAGTATAGTATAGTTAGTATAGTATAGTATAGTATAGTATAGTATAGTATAGTATAGTATAGTATAGTATAGTATAGTATAGTATAGTCATCACAATCACAACTTTATGTTTAGATTTATATTGCTTTACATTTGAAACAATAAAATAGCCAACCCTTTATAAGCATTTTATTTTTAGTTTTCTTTACCTGAGTAATTATTTTTCGGTAATAAATTAGTAGACTGTGTTTTAATTTTGAAATTACAATTACAAGTAATTATTTTCTGTTTTCTTCAAGCACTTGAATTACCCACTCTGAACTCTATTCAGCATCTTAGAAAAGCATTTTGCGATAAAAAGCACTTGTCTCAAGGTCGGAAAATAATTAATTGCGCGCATATTTACAACAATTATATTAAATCTAAGTTTTATGTCTGTTGCAAACGAAAAAGAGAACATAAATTCAAACAATTTAGTGAAATAAACGGCTACTTTATTAATAATTTAACCATAAAACGACTGTGTTGCTGTTAAAATTTAAACTTTTTCAAACAGACAATTGTGGTTTATCACTGTATACAAAGTAAATAATATGTCCTTAATGTATTCAAACAAAAATATTTTGAAAAGAAGTTTTAAAGGTTACGTTGTTCAATTATAGAGTGTTTTCCAAGGCAGACTTCCGAATTGTGATAGTTGCTAACTGCCTTCTTGTTAAAGCTAAGTCTGTGAAATTAGATGTCATTTATTCAGCTTTTTTTACCGAAACGTCATAGACAACCATACACGACTGACTTATGTTCGTAGAATGGACTCTGTGACCCTAATTCTTATCGAAAGAGACCCATATTTGAATGTATGGAGACATAATGGCAATCCACTTGAGTTCTAAGAGATTGCAATAATCCACGGTACAAGGAACAATTAGATTTGATTGACATGTCAAAGATCATGTAAAAGAAAAAACATTTTGGATAGAGTGGGGCTTTTACTTTAAGCATCAGCATCCTATTGGCTATATCCATGCATGGAGGGAGCTACAAATACGTAGTATCGGGCCCGATCAACACATTTGAAAAAGTGTGCATGGCAGTTTTATTTAGTTTTAGAGCTTTTACCAGGCGATTGCAGAGACACAGTCACTAAAAAAAACGTTTTATTTTTTCGTATTTCGTCAGTTTGATATGTCTGAACTGAGTTTTGTATCACGGACTTTCGTTTATGTACTTTTGCTTACAATCATCATAAGAAAGAAGATTTCTTTAAGACGTATGAAGAGTCCAATTGAACCATGCCGTTTACTCGCTAGTGACATCATCTGACTTAAATTCTTTCGAAATAAGAAAGAAGATTTCGTTACGGCATATGATGAGTTCTATTGAGCTTTGCTTAATAAATTTTTGAAAACAAACATCAGCTACATTTGGTTTGGACAAGACGTTGCAACATTTAGAGCGCTTGAAATGGTCTTTAGAGGGGCTGGCCCTGTTTATTTTATGGTTTTAAATGAAATTAAAACAACTATGCTTGATCATTGGTTTATACAGTCGAGCCAGCCAATATTAACGCCAAACTTTATCGCTTACCAGGAACGTCGTAAAAGCCCAATTAATCAAAATATTTTCACTTAAAGATTTAATAAGAAAGTAAGTATAGTAAAAAAAAATTTTTTTTTACTATTTTAGAGTCGACTTAAAGATTAAATGCATCACAAACATTAGTAGTAATTGAGTTTTACACTTTTTATATTCTTTTCGAATTATTTCCTTTCAGAATTATAAACATTGGAGTTGGTTAAACAAAATTTTATTTACGAAATAATTACCCAAAATAAAAATGAACTTGACAAACATATTTCATAACAGTTAACACAGAAATTAACACATTTTTTTTAACAATTGACTTTTAAAGCTTTTTAAAGGACTTATTACTTGCTGTGGCGACAAACATATTTTTACCACCAGCCACCGCCGCCATAATAGCCGCCATAACCACCAGATTTCCAGCCGCCATAACCTCCACCATATCCACCACCAATACGGATAACTTTAACAATTTTAGGACCACTGCTCCAACCACCATAACCGCCACCATAGCCACCACCATAGCCACCGCCATAGCCACCATTCCAGCCACCACTATTCCAGCCCGAATGAATAAAACCAGCCGAAGCAATAGCAATCAATGCGAATAGTACGATTAAAACCTTCATGATCGATTTTGTATTCCTTAAAAACTGCGTGCAAGACGTAAAATTGTTTCAGAGCGAATATCTTTAGAAGACTGTTACTAAAATGCACGCATCTTCTGGTATTTATATGACTCTCCTAGAAACATTTGCCTTTAAAATATAATTTTTTGTTGTTTTTTTTTTGTTTTTAGACAAACCACACTGATGGCTGATAGTTGTCCCCAGAAATAATCCAACAACAGATATGTAGCAATAAAAATGTTAAAATTACTGAAGTTGCACCAGCATAAAGTCGACAACTTGTTAATATAAGTAGTTGTTGCCATAGTTATTGCTGTTGTAGCAGAAGTCAGGAAGAGTTTTTGTCGAAATCATACTAAAAACCAGAACATTAAAGACTTAAGCCCCTCCCAGCAGCCGATCATCAAAATTGTATGCTTTTGCTGCACAAAAAAATTTTTAACATGAAATTAATCAGGGTCAACTACTTCAAACGTGTACTTACAATAAAATATTTTTTATCTTAATTTTTTTAAAATACAATTTAATCGTATAACAAAATATCATTTAAAATACTCATACTCACATAAAGTTTTGACACTTGGCTGACCACAGTTTGGATTTTTGGCCATAGTTAAAATGCTTTTAAAATAAAAAAAAAGATCTCCTACAACGACGTCATTTGCATCAATCATTTCTACACCAGATTAACGATTGTATGTAGTTTTAGTTTTCAAAAAAAAAAAAACGGCTACGAGATTAAATTATATTAAACGTTCCGGAGATCAATCGTATGAACAACTTGTTCTTTTAGTTTCAATTTTATTTCATACACAACAAGAAGAAACCATGATTCAATGAATCACTTCAATGCATCATTACTGGTAAAGCTGCTTTTTACTTGAGCCGTTTTTTTTAAAAAAATTTTTTTTTTCAATATATTTTACAGCAACGAAAGGAATGGGGAAGAACCTCAAGGATGAAATAAATGTACTGTTCAAGGATTTCTGTGTTTTAGTCTTCATTTCTTGTTCCAGTAACGGAATTGATTATAAAATTACTTTTAAGGCACTTAAAGTACCCTACAATCCATAAAAGACTAATAATTCAATAAATAGCCAATATGTTAAAAACCTTTAAGCCGTTTAGATAAACAAGCTGATAAAAGGAAAAATAGCTCCACAAAAATACGGAAATATCAAGACAGAAACATGAAAAAAAATAAAGAACATGAACAACAAAAATATAACAAAGAAATTACGGAAACTAAGCGCAGAAATTACTAGTAAGGAGACAAGCAAAGTTTAACTGCAACCACAAAAGATAGAAAAATTAAAAGAATAACAATATCAAATCGAAAGTTACTTCCAGAAGTTACCAGACTAAGTATAAAAGAGCAAGAAATATAACCAAAAATATTGTTGCCTGTGAATTGTTCTAAAAATCGTGACATGTAAACATTATTGTTTTAAACGCAACAAAAGCTTCGTAGAATAATCGTAATATACTTAATCGCTTCGTTATTAATTAATTTAAGACTTCAATCCCCAAATTTTAAACGAAATTTTTAAAATTATACAAACACAAGAACTGTATTCGACGAAAACTCTACAATAAACAAATTGTCCAATAAAGATGTATACTCCACCTGGAACACCAAAAAAGAATTGGAACACGAAAAAAGAAGCCACAAATTGGGCTCTGTAACAAAACTAAATTCTCTAATTATGCCAATGATATATACACTCTCATATATAATATTGGGCTACTTATCAGTATAAAATTGATGAGAATTTATATGGGCGATGTGCTCTTTGAAGATATACAATCGTTGCATTACATTGGATTCACAATTACAACAGAAAGTAAGTCTGTTGAATAGGCAAGACATGCATTTCATTAAGCGCCCCCAGCTTTAAATTTAAATAATCTATTGGTGCCATTATATCTGCGAAAGACCGAGTTCTTGTGAGCAACATGAAGTTGACAACTTCGAATTCTTCTACACTGCCTACACTGCCCATGGCTATATTTTTGGCTCCATTTAAGTACAGGTGTTGGCCGACCATTTACTGAACTAGTGGACTCGCATTCATGCACCACATTGCTTATTGCCATGTAGGTTTCCCCGTATGGTAGCGGGGGTATTCTCTTCCACAGTGATCACAATACTTGTCGTAAAAGGCGACTAAGGGTGCTGTTACCAGTCAGGAACTTTTTGAGTTCAACTGGCAACAGTCTAGTCTTGCTTGGCTGCGAAATCTGACCAAAGGTCTTAATCTGGAACCACGGGTGCTGGGAGCTCCAAAGACTTGTCGCTGTCCAGCAATGGTGAGGAGAAACGTGGTGGTTGTGGTTTAGACCCAAATCGCAGAGAGTGCGCGTGTACGGTGTGGCGGTACATTGTTAACGCATTTGAAGGAGTTTAGATGGTCTCCGATCCCTAAATAAGAGAGAAGTCATGCCCAAAAGCTTTGACTTTGAATTAGTACCTACTTACAGGGCTGCAGCCAGTGTTTAATGCATGTAAGTGGAGGCGTTGGTCTACGCATTATTTTTCACCCCATGCGAAGTGCAAGAGATCCACCTGGACAGTTACCCATGTAAAACACGTATTGGCGTTGGCCGTTTAGGTGAAACAAATATGATATTCGTTAAATGAGCTAAGCATGTGGTATGTTCCTCGAAAAGAACACTCATTTTGATAATGCAAGCCTATTATTTCTACATGTTATTGCGCATCCACGATGATTTGGCAAAACACACTAAATAAATAACAACAAATTTGACAAATGAAAAGGTCAGAACTCCGTATTGGAAGACTCCATAATTCTTGTGATTCCAAGTACGTTTGTTAACACTGGAGAAAAGTGTGCAGCAGTAAATGCACAAAAATTTAAAACTAAAAAAGTATGAAATACTCAACTTAGGCATACCAAACCAATGGAATACCACAAAGCACAATTTCAACAGAGCTTCTAAGCAACAAAACAATACAAAGTCTTTAGAAGACGTTGCTTCTTGACAAACACATTGCATACAATGATACAATTTCTTAGCACTAAACTAATTACAACATTTCGATATATATTCACAGAAGATATAGTTTCTGGGTAATGACAGTTGGCAGTATTGAACTCATCACCCGCTTAACAGGTTTTGTGACATTTCCTTAAATAAATCAAAAATAAAAAAACATTAATATCCATTTCACATTACAAAGCATAACTATCTAATTAGGTTTCCTGCTGGAGTATCCATAAAAGTTCCGACACTGTTCAAATTATTCGCTAGTTGCTAGTCTCCAGTTAGTCTTTGATCAACGGCAGCTTCTTTAACCTTGTGAATTCTGATGTAGTAACATTTAAGCGACCATTTCCAGTCTTTCTTTTACTTTTAAAAACTACAAAGGGAAGTAAATTAAAGGGTTTTTTGCAGTTCGTTATGGCTGATTTAAAAAAAAAACCTCTGACAGAAATTGATCTCAACACAGTCTTGAATGCAGGTTTTATTGTTGTTCTTCTCTTTTGTAAAACGACACTTTTTTAAGCGGCATGAAATTTTTAGGTTTTTGCAATTTTCCATTCATTCAATGTATAACGAACTACAGGCAGTGTGTTTATGTTTCAATGCTTTTGTTTAGTCATCAACAGGTTTAAACTGATGGTTTTAACATTTACACATAATGGTTGATGCCAAAACGAGAATTTCGTAGTAACACAGCAAAAATTCCACAAGACAGAATAAATAAAAGACAACAACACTGTTGCAACATGACGCAAACAATTGTTTCCGCTATTTACGTCAAGCTTTACTGTCTTAAATCTTCTTCACTAAAGCAAACAAAACTATTTTGAGGGTCGTTTGTAAGTGGTTCTGTGGTACTATTTTTCTTCTTTTTTTTTTTTTGTTTTGTTTGTTTTTTGTTGTTTGAGAAACAACTTGTAATAAAAACAAAACGTAATAAAAATTTAATTTGGCCCACACATGTTTGTGGCCGAAATAATGCAACGTTTCTTTAACAGATTTTGTTTAAAATAATGAAATTTTATAGTTAAGCTTTATTACAAGCCAATTTAATTTTACAACAACTAACTACTCTAAGTAAAGAAAAAACTAAAATAACAATTTAAAAAAAATACATTTTAATTTTTGGTTTTTTTTCATATATTTTAATCACTTTTTTATTAAATTAAAAATAGAAACCACAATGAAACAACAAAAAATATAAACGTAAGCAGAAAAAAAATTAAATTTTTATTTTAAAAAACAATTTGAATTAATTTTTCTTCTCTTCACATAGGCCACAATTTTCAAAACCTAAATGACGCTGTTTGCTACCATGTTTGCCGTAGGGTGCCTCTCCATTCACCTCTAAAAAGTAATTACCCTTGGCATCGGTGGGTACAGCATAACCCATGGGTACCTCTCTGCTGGGACATTTGCCCTCACGCACACGTGTCAATGAGCTGCAACGTATGCCAATGAAATTTTCCTCATTACCAGGATACACAGTTTCAGCATAATATTGCCAGGCTCTTTCATGTGCACAAACCACACTCAAACAGCCGGTGGGCAAGGGATCCAAACCGCCTGGATAGAAATCAATATCACCCATAGGGTCACGTTTGCCCAATACACCAGGATTACTATGGATTACATCAATGAAATCAGCATCACCTCTGAGTAAACCCGATAAAGTTTCGCCTTCGTTAAAGCATGGCTTAGCCGGATCCAAGCCAGTAATATGGGGTATAGACTGTTTAGTAAAATACTGGAAATAACGTCCAGCAGCGCCTACGATATGAGCACCCAAACTATGACCAATCAAATGGATATTTTCCACGGGTACAATTTTTATTAATTGCTGCAGGCCTTCGGCAATATGCATGCCCAAGTCATCGGTATTAAAGGCAGACCAAGTATACAAAGTATCGACAAAACGGGCAGCATCTACAGCCTTCAAAGTCATATCAAAATATTATTCATTATGATTGAGATAATCCATACAAATTTCATGCAACTTACCACAAAGTTAACACCACCGCGACAACTGTAGGCTTTTGCAAACACATCTATGGTTTCCGATTCGTTGACTGTAGTTGTCCAGCCTGTGGCCAATATGACTACCTTTTTCGAAGGATCAAAATGTGGACTTGTCCACATATCATTGGCCTTTAAAAGTGGAAAGCTATGGCGTTCACAGCCTTTGCGCAACTGAAACTGTATTTTATTGATGTCGGGTGAAAATTTCGGTTGAATGGTCTTTGATGCCAAGGCCGATGAACCTAAAAATGGAAAAATTTTTAAAATATAGAATTGAATGTGTTTAGATTCTACATAGAATATTTCATATCTCATTTGCTAGGAACTTAGGCTTAATAGTTTAGTTTTAGAAATCTAATTTAGGAATAATAGCAACAACAATCATTATAATAAAATCAAGCAATAATTTCTCTTAAGACAGAGTAGGACCCCTGAGGCAATTACCTTATCGTTACAACCTTTACTAGGTAGACATATTTTAACAAAACACGTTTCCTCTAAGCAATCAGATGGCAATTCTAACTATTATGTTAAGCGCCTATTACACAAACGAACTTTGTCTACAAATGGGGTCTTAATGCTCCAAGAGAAATTAAAATTAAATTAATTATACACATCGGTTCTTCTTACAGAGGCTATCAATCTTTAGCACTTGATAATGGAAATCTTGTTAATGCAGTCAAATCATCATATGCGGGTATATCATCCTACAATATATGCGAATTCTGTTCCAGCAACGTACCGCCCGTGGCGTCTATTTTACGATCCCTGTAAACATTCTACTGGTTCCGTAAATGGGTCCCCTGGTTCCAGGTGTTGACCTGTATATCGATGAAACATAAGATCAGAAAAAAAATAGTGCCGCGTTTTTTAGAAAGTGTGCTGGAGAGTTCTGCGGATTTCTCATCGTAAGGAAGAACTCGGCCTTTCTCAGACACAACCTTCCGAATTTTGTGTCGTGACTTGAGGCTACATCTGTACGATATTGAGCTAACCCAGGAACTAGCATTGTTGACAACTAAACTAATCTAATCTACAGCGGTGAGGTAGATTTTTTAATGAATAAGTGCGGACGTGAACTCAAAATTGTCGAACTTGCAGCGTACAATGCATCCCCAAGAAGATACTGCGTTTTGTGGGTTGTATGTTGGCGCTACTATCGAAGTACATTTCTTTTCTTTCTTTGCTATAGGTTGACAAGTTTCAACTTCTTTGCTGAATTAGATGATCTAGCACCTACACCATGCGGTTACAACAGAGCGGTGCCACGTGCTATCCGACTCATGTCAGATGTGATAATCTGCATGTGATATTTGACATTATCTCACAAAGACATCTCACGTAGGGGTAATGGGAGTTTGGCATCATCATCGTATAATTTGACCCCGTTAGACCTTTTCTTATAAGGTTTTCTTAAGTCACAGAAGCATGCGAATAAGGCACAAACCTTAAAGACAATATAGCTCTTGCCTTCGTTCATATTCAGGGTAAATGTCAATCATCGAAAATTGTGCTTTTAGATGCATTCCATCCATAGATGACTGGTGGATAGTTGAATGATTTTATATTCCATGCTGTTATCAGCATCAACACATTTTTAAAACTAATAAACAATTACAACGATATCATACACGCATTTTTTTAAATTTAAATATAAGAGGAGCCTAATGAAAGACTCGACACTTTGTGGCAAGTTGTCATACACGAAATTTATTGATCTGAGGTAATACTCGATTTAGTGAATATTTTTTATTTTACAAAATTTTTCTATTTTATTATGAAACATTTTTTGTACTTTATTTAGATCACCTCTAAACGTTCATATTTTAAGACTACACTTACATATTGTATTTATCGATGACGACACAAATTCAAACGGATAACCGGCAATCACTTGCTTACTGGTTTCGAATAGGCCATTAGGCGTAGGCAATTTATTGGCCACATCCTTAGCCAAACCCGTTGTCACATCGACGGTAGATTTAAAAACATTCTTCAAACCGAATTGTGGTACACAATTTATATCACTAAACGTGCTAATCGCTATTAAAACACTTAAAATTAGTTTCAAATGCATGCTGATAATAACAGCAATTATATTGCAATCACAAAGAAATCAAAAAATTGACGTTCAATAAAATACTGATTAAGTATTAAACTACTTGGATGACCGAACACTTTGGCATTGATTCTAAAACTAAGCTGATAAATTTGTAAAAAATTTAATTTTATATGGGGACTGCCTGATTGACTGATTGAAAAATAAAAAAAAAAACAACAATGTTGTCAAAATTATTCGAAAACTTATATGGGAATACGAGATAATAATGAAAATAAAATTATAAAACTAAACAATAAAATATAGAGGAAGAGAACGAAAGTAAATAAAATAAAATTGTTATTAAAATTTAAATAATTTATTTAAACATTATGGGAATCTAGCAGCCTATATAAACAATAACAAAAAAAATATTTTAGTGGACACACATACGTTATAAAATCTCGTTTATATGTAGTATGTATGTATATTGGATCTTATAGCAGTGCCGCCCAACACATTTTATGCGTTTAGAATTTTTAATGAAATTAATTTCTTATATTGGGTATATGCATTAATTTCTATGTTTTTGCATATATTTTTGTTCAAGTGATGATTTTTTAACTATACAGGCTTCATGCACAAACTACCAGTGAAAAACATGAAAAGATGTGCTGCAAAATTCTTGTTTCTTTCTAAATTTACATAGAACCGTCTGCTATTAAGTTAAAAGCATTTAGATTAGATTAAGTTATGTGAGTTGGCGGACTTTGCTTGAAAGACGATCTTACTTGGGCCAGAATTTAAACCCATTCTATTACCGCAGCTAATATCTAACTGGAGATCAAACATGCCGCACAGGAAACCAACCATAATTCAAAATAAGTATTCCTTTTGCAGCAGGTCTCAAGATTGGATGGCTCAGTCAAGAATGAAGTCTAATTCTAAATTTATCTAAGAAATTTATCAGCTTAAAGTCGCGTTAGTCAAATGGGTAGTGAGTCGTATTATTCTCAGCAAAAAAATAACTTCAGCGATTGCCTCTCCGTAGATTTGTGGCAACAACTTTGAAAGTAAACAAAAATTGTCGTTCGAAATCAACTTTAAAACATAAATTGTATGAGAAGCTACTTTGTAATACTAATTGAAAGGTTACAATACCCAATTACATCTATATCTATGTAATCATCGCCGTGGTCTAGTAGGTAGTGTGTTGGCTTATTAGACGAAAAAGCCAGGGTTCGAGTCTCAGGTCAGACATCTAAACAAAATACAAAAAGTATTTTTTCGGCGATTTCCTCTCAGCAGATTTCTGGCAAAAACTCTGAGAGTAAATAAAATTGCCATGAAAAGTTTCTCATAAAATCTATTGTTCGGAGTCGACTTTAAACTTTAGGTACCGCTACTCATGTATAAAATTAACACACTTAACATAAATGTTGTGAGAAACTAGGTCAATAATCCTGACTGATGGGTTCTAATGACCAATTATGTATGTATGTATACATAATTGGCCATTACAACCCTTTAATCAGGATTACGACCTAGCTTCTCACACCACTTATGTTGTCTGCGTTAATTTTATACATGAGTGGCGGGACCTACAGTTTAAAGTCGACTCTGAACGACAGATTTTTGAGAAGCTTTCATGGCAATTTTTACTCTCAGAGTCTTTGCCTGCTGAGAGGAAGTCGCCGAAGAATAATTTTTCGTTTTGATGTCTGACCTGGGATTCGAACCCGGGCCTTTCGTCTAATAAGCCAACACACTACCCACTAGACCACGGCGACTTATTATGTATATGTATATGTGTTCGTAATTATCAGCTTTCATAGATTATTACGTACCTTCGGTAGAGGCTTAATTGCAGCTTAGCTAGCTTACCCAACAAGTATTCCGATGCTATCATAATGGCCATTACCATCACCTGAAAAACACTGTATAAGCCCATCATGTTTAAGTCAATCCTGGTTAAACTGAGAAAATAAATTTGCAAGCGATTAAGGCGATTAAAAATTAAGGCCTTAAGCAGTTAGCAAACAGTTTCAGTTTAAAAATAATGTAGTAAAGCAATGGTGAGTCCATAATAATTATTCATATTCGCGGCTACGTCGTAAGTACTTTATCAGTGGGCTATAACGTTAGCTTAATTCTTTAAGCATTTCCGTTATTTACTAATGGCTGCGGTAATTTTATATATCAAAGCAGGTATTTTGACAGTATTTCATACGTACACAAAAAAAAATACTCCAGTGAAGTAAAATCACAAACGTTTATTTCAAAACGTGAGATTAAGAGCTCAGCATCCAATGAAGTCCAATTGTTTAAATTTTAAGCTAAAGACTGCGTAAGTATTGTTATATTGACTGTAATATTATCATTTTCACCATTCATGAGGACGAATTTTGTTGCTGGTCCACAAATCGATAATTATGATATTTATGAACGAAAAATGGCCTTCGCTAGTAAAGATAATTCTTCCATAAAAACGTATTTCTTTCGTCATATAAATTTTGCAAATTTTTAGTTTATTCAAGACCAACTGGTACAGCTCATTAAGCTTTTTTGACATCATCTCAAACCACGAAATTTTTCTTTATATTGCATAAATTTACATTAGGTAATAAAATACCAAAAAAATCACCCTCTACATTAATAAACAGATTAGGGTAGTGATCTACATAATGCTGAATTAATTATTTTGTTTTCAAATTTTTTTTATACTTTTTTTGTGATTAAATAATATTTATTTTCCAATTATGTTATCAAAAAAACCTAACCCCGATGCTGCCAAATTTGTAGTTTGTTTTTAATCTGACTGTACAACACTTAATAATTGTTTTCAAAGAAAATGATTTTATTAAATTAAAATATTTCGTTGTATTCTTCATGACAAAGTGATTTATGAATTGATATTTATTAAATTCGAAGAAAGCATTTCAATAAGATTTCTTGTTGTACTCTTATCTCACAATTAATGATTCCGTACAGCACATACAATACCTGTATTTACGTTTGTATACGTTGATTAATATTCCGATTAGAAATAAAGATTTCCTGATAACAATTTATATTTTTAAAATATTATTTTTATTTGTGCATTATTATTTATTTGCAACTATACGCGACCTGCACAACAAGAACTTATAATTTAACATACAGTGCCGGTAGTAATCTTAAAGCAAAGTTCTGTAATAACAATTTAATTAAAATTAATTAAAATTAAAATAACATAATCACATAATAGACATCAGCACCCGTGACAATTTTTATCAACTTGAATATAATCGCTTTTGTCCTTTGTTTGAAAAGTTCATGTGGGCGATCTTACAGTCTCAATCTCTTCAGTAAATTCGGAAAAAGGTCTACACGTCGAACCATTGCTGTTTGATCAATATCTTATGTGATGACTTACTTAATTGGTCATTGCAACCAGAGCATAAGCACTCATGCAATTTTGCGTATGAATGAATCAATAGAATTGAAATTTATATGATTCATTCGTACTCGCTACAACATTGATTTATAAGTATAAGTAGCAATGAGTATGAGTACAACGTTGACATCAAACTCACAACAATCGAAATGTGTTTGATTCATACGCCTACTCATTCTGATTCATATATTTAGAAAAATACTTATAAGTCATTCGAGTGGCTCGAATTATTCAACAAAATTTACAGCCTTTTGTTGTTGTTGCATATACAAACAAAGAAGAAAGGAAAGACAAAGATAACAAGCAAAGCATACACACAATCTTCTTGTGAGTATAGTAGTTTTCGTACGCGAATCATACTTATTTGTTCTTCGTGTAAATGTTAAGTAGAGACGAGTTGAAGTCAATATGAAGTATTGTTAAGTACGAATACAACGAATACTTCCAACTTTGAGTATGAGTAGTATGAGTATCATATTAAAGTAAGTATGAATGCGGATAAGTATCAGAAATTATAAGTTTGACTCGAACCTACTCATCGTTTTGAATACTTATTGCTAATCTCTCATTGCAACCCTTCCATCACCAACCATATTTTGTGTGTTAATTTTTATCCCTGAGTGGCGGTTCCTACAATTTTTAAATCGACTTTAAACAATATAATTTTGAGAAACTTTCCAATTGGTATACTTTTAGAGTTATTGTCAAGAAATCTCAGCAAACTGAGAGGATGTCACTGATGGATGTTACTGCAGAAATATTTCTTAATTTTTCGTTTTCAGTAACCTGTGCGATCTAGTTTAATAAGCCAATACAAAGCCTTCTAGACTACGCGACTACAATTACAATGAAAAGTGAAGTGAAAGTCTATTGTTCCAATTCGTAGACATACGACGATTGACTATGGATGCATTTGCACTGTAGGCAAACAGAAATTGTTTTATTTATATTGCATTTTGTTTTCTAGGTTCTTTTATATGCGTCCGTTTCGTAAAAATTTATTCGTACAGCCCGCTCTATCTTAAGGTAGTTGGCTTAAGCACGTTGCCCCTGCAGCTGCACATATCCCAGAAGTAGTGGAACTTTTTCGCACTAGAAAAAGAAGAAGAAATGAGCTGGGAGAGAGAGAGAGAGTGAAAGAAAGAACAGTAAACAAAGCAGAGGTGCTTGTTAATGGTAGATCTGGAAGAAAACATCGTAATCTTGTAAATAGTGTGTTATCTTATTAGGCGTGAGGTCACAGTTCAAACTCCAGGTCAGATTCTTCAGCAAAACCAAATATGAAAAACAGTTTTCTTAGCAGATTTCTGGCAAAACCGCTGAAAAGAATGAATAAAATCGATTGTTGCAAGTCAACTTTAAAATGCAAGTTTCACTACTCATGTGTAAAGTAGACCTACACAACATAAATGGTGTAAGAAGAAAATCGTAATCCTGACAGAAGTATTCTAATAAGCATTTAAATAAGCAGGTACGTAAGGAATTCTGCATATATTTGAATAAATTTAAATTTAAAAAATAGTATTGGGGGAACTTGAGCTCATAAAGTTTCTTTATTACGCAGTGATTCATGTCTCCATTCCAATACAAAGTGATATTTCGCTTATCAAAGCATCTCTCTCTCTTGATATAACCAGTCTCTATTAAAAGCCCTTTTTAACGCAAAGTAACTCAAAATGATGTTAAGACCATCTCTACGAAAGTAGTTAATTGATAAAAACAAAGGAAATCCAAACTCGAGAAAACAAATTTTTTATGGTAACAGTTGTCGCATGATATCAATCCTAAAACTTTTTTTCAAATTCGATTAGAAAATAATTTATTTTTTTTGCAACAAGAATGATAAATTAGTTAACATTTAAATCGTATAAAATTTTTTATTCAAACTTTGTAAGAACTATTTACATTGAACTTTAAACAAATCGAAATTGAAATCAATTACTTTAAAACACTTCAAGCCAGCCTTTATTCAAATAATAAGTTTCCAGTTACTCTTTGCAGATACCACAGTTTTCATAGGACAGCATACGATGTTTGTCACCATTAACACCATACGGCGAATTGGGACGAACCTCCAAGAAATAATTGCCCTTAGCAGTTGTGCGTACAGCATAGCCCATTGGTACTTGTTTGCCAGGGCATTTACCCTCACGTAAACGTGTTAAGGAACTGCAGCGAGTGCCAATGAAATTCTGCTCATTACCGGGGAAAATAGTTTCTGCATAATATTCCCAGGAACGAAGATGGGCACAGACAGTGGTAATGCAGCCGGGAGGCAAAGGACTTAAACCGCCGGGATAGAAATCAATATCACCCATAGGATCACGTTTACCCAAAACACCAGAATTACTATGAATTACATCAATAAAGTCAGCATCACCTCTTAACAAGCCGGACAATGATTCGCCTTCATTGAAACAGGGCTTGGCCGGATCTAAACCGGTAATACGTGGTATAGTCATATTGGTTTTCATTTCGAAATAACGTCCAGCAGCGCCGACTACATGAGCACCCAAACTATGGCCAATCAAGTGGATATTATCAACTGGAACAATTTCAACCAATTGCTTAAGGCCCTCAGCAACATGCATGCCCAAGGCTTCGGTATTAAATGCCGACCAAGAGTAAAGAGTCTCCACAAAGCCACCAGCATCAAGAGCCTTCATATTAATTATTTTTTAAACATAAATTTATAATCAAAATATGGGTAGAGTATTAATAAAGAGAATAAAGTAACTTACCACAAAATTAACACCACCACGGCAACTGTAGGCCTTCGAAAACAAAGCTATTGTTTCATCATCGACCACTGATGTTGTCCAACCAGTGACCAAGAGTACTACTTTATTTTTTGGATTGAATTCTCGACTAGTCCACATTTCATTGGCCTTTGTAAGAGGATAATTATAGCGATTACATGCTGTTCTTAACTGAAATTGGAGTTTATCGATATCAGGCAAGTATCGTGGTTCCACTGCCTGTGATGATAAAGCAGAAGAGCCTGTAAGAGTAATACAAATTATGAGGACATTTGTTAATTTTTTTTTTTTAGTTATTAAATATTAGAAATAGGAAAATTATGAAATAGTTTTAAAAATATATTTTAATTAAAAATCATTTTTGTACTTTTTCTTTATAAAAAAAAATTATTTTGTTTAGCAAATAATTTGGTCTGAGTTTGATCCTTCTTTGAATAAAGAATTCTTAAGGGAAGATAATTAATATCATTTTTGAAAATACCTCTAATCGGTATAAACTTATTTTCTGTAGGCTTAAGTAACTTTAAAATTTGGATTAATTAAAAATAAAACTTTCACCAGCTTCAAAACTTTAAGGTGGTTGTTATTCCTGTGAGAAAATTTATAATTTTTTATTTCCAACTTACATACGGCATTAATCGAGGACATTACAAACTCAAGTGGATAGCCTGCTATCCACTTGTTTGCTTGAATCGAATAGACCCCTTGGTGTAGGCAGTTTATTTCCAATCTCTGTGACCACACCGGTGGTAACACCTTTTGCAGAGTCTAGAACGTTTCTAATACCCAAATCCAGACCATTAATGCCAGCGTTAGAAAAAATGCAGAATATTAAAAATAAAACATTAAATCTCAAAAACGTTTTCATATTGATTTAAAATTGTCTATTTTTTTGATTGCACTTGAAAACAAAGATTTTCGAACTTGAACTTGATGCCTTAGAATTTCTTCTAAGACTGATATGAAAAAGTGGCCATGAAACTCATTAAATACCAGAACAAATATAATCTATGTATTGCAATTGTATATATGAATTGTTGAAGTAAATATTTAATTTAATAAAGATTTTATGAAAGAACAATTAAATACATAAACAAACATATTAAAATGCATATCACACCTGAGGAGAAAGATGCAATTCCTGTTCAACAATTGTATTGACAGCAAATAAAGAATAAAGGAATAAAGAGATGATGCAATCCCTACATACGGTAAAAACAACAATTAATGAGGTCAACTGTAATAAATTTAAGAAATATGAAAGTAAAATGCAGAATATGATGATAGTGTGTGTGCTTATTAGACGAGTACCCGTCGTTCAAATCGTAAAAAAATATTTCTTTCAATGCAAATCGTCTTCTGAAAGAAACTCTGTGAGTAAATAAAATTTTTTAAATCTGTCGTTCAGGACGGACATTAAACTGCCGCTCATGTATAATATTAGCACACACAACACAGGTGAGAAACTAAGTTCTAATCTCGACTAAAGGGAGACAATTTTTTAATGACAATTTCTCTTTCTTTTTTCTAATCTAATTAATCAAATGAAATTAATCGAATCCACAACTTCAGAACTTAAGTTGGCCTTCCCTAACTCGGCTAAACTATAGGGTTGTAATGACCAATTAAGTTATGTTGCGGATGAAGGCATTTCTAAAACATTAGACATTTTGTGCTTTTGGTGTCGGTTGTCAATCGGAATTCAAAACCCAGATCTGACATGGCGAACAACACAAAGTATAAAAAAAATATTTCTTTGGTGACTTTCTGTTAGTACGGTTTCAGAAAATGGGGCCTGAAAAGGTAGTGTAACCCACCTGTTAAGAGACTCTGTACAAATTTCCACTGACGGTTCTAAGCTGAACGGAGCAGTTGGCAGTAGATTTTTTTTGGAATCGATTGGAATAGCCCAGTCTATAAGATTGCTGGACCACTGCAGTGTCTTCCAGGCGGAGGAGGTGGCAATACAGACTACGGCGAGTATTATTGGGGATGGAAGAGTCTTCAAGCGGAACGTCACCATACTTTCTGAAAGCCAGACGACTATCAAGGGTCTGAGTTCACATTAGAACTCCAAGACGATATACAGCTGTCGCAGATATCTCGACGAGACAGCGGAACGATATAATATCCATATCACAGTGGTATTCCGGGTAACTACAGAGCTGGTGAACTTGCCAGACGGGGCGGGATCACCGAACTCTCCAAGGAGTCCTCAAATCTGTGAGTACCTATGGGAACCTGTAAGCTCTTAATGGTAATGCGACCGTCGATTACATCAACGACACAGGCTCGTAAAATCTAGCCAAGGCTGTATGAGGGGCGCACAATGAATCTACATAAACTTCAAAGAGGCGCGCTAAGTGTAGTTGTCGGTATCATTACGTGGCACTGCATTATGGGTACTCACCTTACTAATGGCTCCTGCAGAAGCGGCGGAGATGAGGAAGAGGAGGAATATGTCTCTCACCTGCTACCGGCTCTTTACCAAAGGAGAAGGAAGTACTTGGGTACTTATTACATGGATGATCTGGAGGAACTATCAAGAATTGACATTGGCAGCCTAAAGCACTTCATCAGGCGCTCCTAGTGGTTCCGGAACTATGGGATAACGGATAACTCTGGTAGCACAATGGGCACAATGCGGCCTAAGTGTGTCCCTCCAAGAATTTTTCTTCGATGGACAGCTACCCTTACCTACATACCTACATTCTATTAGCAGTCTTTTTGTCAAAGCTCTGTCGTGAAAACTTTCTCAAAAAATATAATAAAATGTTGGTCCCACCAAATACAGATTTTATTACAACTCTCTGTATAATTTAATTGAATTGAATAGATTGAAGGCGTCGTAGTTTAGTTAGTAGTGTGTTGACTTATCAGGCGTAAGGCCATTGTTCAATCCTTACGCCATATACTTCAACTCTCAGCAGATTTAGAGTAAAAACTCTGAGAGTAAATATTACAATGACAAGTTACTCACACAAATCTGTCGTTTGGAATCGGCTTTAAGCTGGATAAAAATAAAGAATCTCAAAATGGTAAACATGAGAAGATAGCTTATATGCAATCATACTGATCTCTCTCACTCTCTCTCTCTCTCTCTCTCTCTCTCTCTCTGTCTTAAGCAAATGTTTTATGCAAATTTTAATTACAACACTCTTGATCAGGGGGCTGTATATTTTAATTGAATTGAATTTGTAGACTGAAGACGTCATAGTCTAGTAGGTTGTGTTGGCATGAGGCCGCAGATCAGACATTTACAACAAAACAGAATATTAGAAACATTCCGTTGACGACTTCTTCTTAGCAGATTTAGAACAAAAACTCTGAGAGTAAAAAAAATTGCCATGAAACGTTCCTCAAACAAATCTGTCGTCCCGTCACGTGTTTATAAAACATACACAACATAAGTGGTGTGAGAAAATAAGTTTTATTCCTAGCTGACGGTTTGTAATGACCAATTAGAAATGTATGTACAGTAGCGAGCACAAAAAATGCAACACTGTGCCATATGATCTTTAATAAGATCTGTTTCAAAATAACGGTAACTAATTTATCTATTTTCTTTTGCTGTTAATTCTTTCAATTATAAGTTTTCAAAGTAACCACAGTTTATTCCAAATTCTGCTTTAAAAAGTTAAATATTTTTGAATTAGTGAAAAAAGTGCAAATTTTTAGCGAGCAAAAAAAATGCAACATAATAAAAAAATAGTTAAAGTAAGTTATTTATTTAATTATAATTGAAAATTTCTTAAATAAGTTATACAACATGTGTTTTGTAACAGAAGCAGCTCTCAGCTGACAGCAAAACTGCAATCATTAAAGCCTTAGAAGAAGGAAAATCCAAGCGCGTGAAGTTGGACACCTCTTTGGTGTAAATCAATCAACCGTATGTCGGATTAAATCTCGATTTTCCTTGAGAAATAGTGTGGAAAGGAAACCAGATAGTGGTAATCCTCGAAAAACTACCTCTCACCAAGACCGCCAGATGATTGCACTGGTTAAAAAAGATCCACGAAAGACCGCTGTGGACGTTGCTAATTTCGCAAATGAGCAAATGGGAGTCTCTATAGGCGTTCACACTGTTCGCCGTAGGTCGAAAGAGGTTGATTTGCATGCGAGACGACCCGCAAAGAAACCTCTCATCAGTGCAATCAATAAAAAGAGCGATGAAAGCAAATTTAATTTGTTTGGCTCCGATGGGATAAATTTTGTTCGAAGACCGCCTGGACAGAGATATTCTCCAAGATATCAATTTCCAACCTTAAAACATGGCGGTGGGTCAATAATGGTGTGGGGTAAGGAAATATGTGTTTAAAAAAAATTATTGACTTTACGTCATGTATTTACAGGTGCGTTTTCCCGTGATGGGGTAGGTCCCTTAACTCAAATCGAAGGAAAAATGGACGCCAAGAAGTACTGTGAAATCCTTGGAGAACACATGCTTTCTCATCTGCGGGAAAAAATGTCTCCTGGTAGCATATTCCAACAGGATAACGATCCAAAGCACTCAAATCGCTTAGCTCGAAACTTTTTAAGCGACAATGATGTCAATGTTCAGTCTCCCGATCTAAACCCCATAGAAAATCTATGGGAGCTATTAGATCGGGAAGTTAAGAGGAAACATCCGTCAAATAAGAGGCAATTAGAAGAAATTTTGAAAAGTGAATGGGAGAAAATATCCATTAACACATTAATAGCTTTAGTCGACTCTATGCCTTCTAGATTGCAAGAAGTCATAAAAAATAAGGGCTACGCCACTAAATATTAATTTTAAGATTTTTTTTTTGTAAGAATTACTATTTAATTTAAATAAACACATTAAAATTTATGCTGTTGCATTTTTATTGCTCCCATGAAATTTGCACTCTTTTTAATAAATGACAAAATAATATATCATTAATTAAAAATATTTACATAATGTTATTGATAATAGGTATCTATAACTGTAGGGATTAATAACCCAAAGAAATATTTTGAACTGGTCACCATTTATTTTAAAATTATCGCACTTAAAGATAATTTTACCCAACGTTGCATTTTTTGTGCTCGCTACTGTATATATGTGATATATATATATGTGTATTCCCCAAACTTTTTATTTAAGTTTAATGATATGAAACGCTACGTATAATATGATGTTTATTGCTAGAAGAACGCACGAATTGAGATGTATAAGATATGAACAACCTAAACCTACCAGTTATATGTACAGAGAAGCCATTTATTTATTTACACATGGAAAGATGAGGCAAATCACGATCAAGCTTGTCACCAAGTCTTGAAAAGGAGATGAACTCACATTCAGGGTATTTTTCATTGAACAGCAGCTATTTTTAAGCAGAAATGAAAATGAGTGATATGAACGAATGATGATAGCGACTCAAATATTCGTTTCTTATTTGGTAACATGAATTTCTTTTTTGTTTGCCATTACCAGTGCCATGGTTCCCGCTTTTATTTTTTGTTTAGTGTTTTGTAGAACATGTTTAACGATATTATTTAGAAAACATTGAAATTTTCATAATTCTAATCATTATTAAATTATAGTAAAATAGAATAAATAGTTAAACTACATGAATTCATTAACACGCCAAAGTTTCAGTTCGATTATAATATTTAGACTCTTAATTAACTTGTTTTCCCCAATATACCCATATACCCTCGTATTTAAACAAAACAACAAAAAAAAGGTTAATAAACAGAATTAATTGCTAAAATATATGCAAATCATATAAATTATAAAGAATTGTAGTTAAAAAAAAAACAAAAAACGATTTATTAAATTATTGTATTATAACATCTAACAGGTGTGACCAAATTCTAAAATCTGATTTTAATATTCAAAATTGAAAAAACGATGATGAAAACTTTCGAACTAGAATTACATAAGAATACATCATAAAACAAGTCATAGTTTAAACCGCAATTTATAAATTCATATGAAATTTTTTTAAGTCGCCGTAGTCTAGTAGGTTATTGGCTTATTAGACATAAAGCCAGTGGTCGAACCCCAGGCCAGACATTAAACCAAAATACAAAAAGTATTTCTTAGCAGCTGTCAAGCAAAAACTCTGAGAGGAAATAAAATTGTCATGAAAATTTTTTCAAAAATGTGTCGTTCGAAGTCGATTTTAAACTATAGGTCCCGCCATATATGAATAAAATTAAGGCACACAATATAAGTGGTGTGAGAAACAAGGTTAATGTATGTATTGTGTTATAAAATTTTTTTTAATTAATTTTTAAATCAAATTAATTACGTTTCCCAGCTCTGACTCTGTTGGTTGAGATTCTAAATAGTTTTTCTACCGCTATTTTCAGCGTAAAAAAAAAAGAATTCTCATTTAAAATTTTTTAGTAAAATCTTCTAAATTATTTATAAACTGTTTAGTATTTAAATAAATTTTATCCGAACAACATATACTTTCGTTCCTTTTTTTGAAATTCTATTCGAAAACCATGAAACTTTTAACAATTGCTGTGGCCTTGATTTCAATTACAACACATCACTGCTGGGCACAAAGTCGTTTTATATTAAATCCCGTACATTTCATTGAATCAGCCCGTTCTGTGGTAACAGGCCTTGGTAATCAAGTGGCCCAGAAAGCACTCTCACCGCGTTCTCTATTCCGAGGTTCAAGGCAATTACTATTCGGTTTACCCGAGTTAGCCGTATTTCGTACCATACATGAGTTGTGTAAATAATAAACAAAACAGTTTTCACACAGTTTTCTTTAAAAATATATTTTCTTAAAGGCTCCTTATATCTGAATGCTGGCACCATTGATCCCAGCATAACGCCCGACATCACTCAAATGTACTTTCAACTGCGTACACCCTGTAATTATATAAGCATTCCCATACAACAGTCTGAACAAATAATTGAAGCAGCAGAATTTGATAAAGATAAACCGGTGGTACTGTTTATAAGCGGTTGGACCTCTACCATTGAATCGGATAGCATACAGTATCTGGCCAAAGCCTATAACTGTAGGGGAGGCTATAACTTTTTGGTAAGTAAAGAAATAAAATAATTAAGATTTTCTAAGAAAAAAAACGTATAATTTTCCTTTCAGGCTCTTAATGCCTCTTATTTTATAGACACTTTGTACACTTGGTCGGCATTTAATACCGAAGAAGTTGGTCATATTGTAGGCCAGGGTCTGGTAAAGTTACATAACCAGCTACCTTCAACTAGGTTCCATTTAATTGGCTTTAGTTTAGGCGCCCACATAGCCGGCTATGCCGCCCGTTATTTTGAACAGACTACAGGTGAGAAAATTAATCGCATTACCGGCTTAGATCCAGCAAATCCCTGCTTTGGTGAAGGCCAATCTCTAGAGGGTTTACATCGTGGCGATGCTGAATTTGTAGATGTTATACACACTAATCCAGGTGCTTTGGGTAAAAAGGATGCATTGGGCGACATTGATTTTTATGTTCAAGGTTTCGCTCCGATTAAACCAGGCTGCATGGTTTTTGGTTGTTCACATGCCAGGGCATGGCAGTACTATGCCGAAACAGTATATCCCGGTTATGAAGAGAATTTTTTAGCAACTCATTGCCGCTCTTTAAGAAAAGTAGAAAATGGTCAATGCAATGAATCCACTTTAACGCCTATGGGTTATGCTGTTCCGAACGATAAAAAGGGCAACTACATGTTGAGTGTAAATCCTCAATTGCCGTATGGCGAGAATGCTATCGATGATGGTGAACTAATATTGAATACATGCGGTTTGTGTGATTATGAATGAAATTAAAATCAATAATATTTATAGCTAGGGTTTTAATCAATTGGAATTATTTCAGTCATTTCATAAATGAAAGTTTTTAACCGACATTGTTGGTATAAATTTAGAAAAATTAAAAGCGAAATGTGTGCTGCAACAAAACTGCGAATATTTTTTAAGAATTTCGAGGACTATAGTGAATCTAATTTGTTTATTTATATTGAAACATATAAAATTTTGTTATCATAAATAAAAAAAATGACAATCGTATCTATTTCTACTTAAGAGTTATTGCTGTTCCATGAAAAAGTTCCTGAATGTGGGTTTATCACCTCTTTAAGTCTGTGTGTTAAACTTGATCGCGATTTGCCTCATCTACTCTTTGCTTGTAAATTCCTATAAAAGCTTCTCTGCGTATATAATCTAATTGTAATGGTCATTACAAGTCTTCAGTCAGGATAACAACCTTACTTCTCACCTATAGCTTAAAGTCAAGCGTGAACGTCAGATTTTTTGGGAAACTTTTCAATGCAAATTTATTGACTATGAGAAGTAATGGCAGAAGTCTGCCGAGAGGAGTTGGCGAAGCAATATTTTTTCATATTGCATGCTGTTGAGATGTCAGACCTGGGGTTTGAACCGTGGTCTCACCTTTACATATTTGACTTAGGCAGTGCATACAACATTGTTCAAATGCCATAAATGGCTGAACTTGACCGGCATAAGGAGTTATGTTGGTTTTCAGTATCGCCCTGGTTTGTGGCTTATTCGCATACACCTATGACTTCAGAAAAATCACCAAAAGAAAAATCCTATAATAATAACGAAATCAAATTGCACTATCATGGTGGCTGGTTCACAATATTTCCACGTACTATGTCATCCCCTTCGAACCGCACATGCAAAATGATCGTGAGTATTCATGTCATGAAGTATGTAACACGTAGATCCGTGCTGTTAAAACCACATATCATTGGAATCCAGATCATTCAATTTACGAAAAAAAAAGTTGGTTGTCATCGATCTAAGAAATATGGACCGATGATGCCACCAGCCAAACACTTACACCAAATTATCACTTTGTTTTTGAAGACTTTTGGATTACTTGTGGCTTAGTATCGTTTGAAATTCAATATCATTTTCAAGCATCCTTTCATTCCGAAATGGGTTTCACCGCTAAAGATAATTATTCGATAAAAATCAGACTCAGTTGCCAACTGCTCTAGAGGCCATTCAGCAAACTTACATGTCTATGGTCATTTGATTGGTGGAGACTGACTATTTCTTTGACAGATGTAGCTTTAAGGAGACGACAATTATTAATTGTCAATCATCATATAAAAAGAATACATTGCATCTATACATATATTTCGAAACGGGTGGTTAAGAATATGTAAATTATTCCAAGGGTAAATTCTATGGCCTATGACTAAAGAATCTCTTTCTTTTTCAAACTCACACGCTGATGGAATTTTGTGTTGAAGATAAACTAGCCTAGAGGACCAACAAACAATTGATTGGTACCCATTAGCTGTCCCAATTACGGATACAGACGATAATATACGGGTGGCAGAGTTTTCGGTTTTATATGCTGGTAGTGACTGAATCACTACTGTCAGCTTGGCTGGGAACATCGTTGTACTGTAGTCCTTGCATTACAACATTTTGACTATCCAATCGCAAAGAAAGGCGACATCAGCTAATATTGATTCAAATATCAAATCAAATCAAATGCGTCTAAAAATTTCGTTATGATGTTGTTGTTGAATTAAAAATTTCATGCAAATAAATATGACGTGCTTCAACACTGGTTGCACTTAATTTTCATCAGCAATAGAAAGAGGATTCAAAAAACTATACATCCCAGCATACATTCAAGTAAACCTTAAAAAAAATAATATTTTTAAACAGACGGCATGTTGGTTTTTCTTGTCGTCATAAAATTAAAATTTAAAGGAAAATATTGTTGCGTACTCATTTATTTTTATTCATTTAGGAAATCATTACAGCGCAATTTATGCAATGTTACTTTACGATTGCTTTTTCACAAGCTGCTTCATAATGGTAGTGCTATTAAGCAACTTCGATGCGATGTCCATAAATACTTTTTTCTTATTTTCGATATCTTTTACAATTCTTTCAGGTTTAAAGTATTCTTCCGCTAATGAAATGAACTGTTCTTTAGCTTCCTCAGTTTCACTCAAAGCTACTTCCGTATCGAAACTCTCCATTACCTTATTTACGAACTTTTTAATAACTTTCGCGATCTCCTTCTCAATATCCTTGGCCTTAATGCATTTGTCACCGCCGGGAAATGCGCTTTTTATATCGTTCCAAATTTTATCTAAATCAACACTACGCTTTTGTATGTGGTGTGCAGGATAATTATATGATGCTGCTTCAAATGATTTTGTAGGATTTCGAATTACGAAAATTAGAATTACAATTATAAACGTAATTATCTTCATTTTAAATTGTTTTCCTCGTTGTCTAATTCGATAGTTTCAACAACACCCTTTCTAATCGGGATCTATTTCATGGCAACTTTGCAAGCTTCTTATATAGTTAATTGGATCGCTTGTCTGAATTAATGCATGGAAATGTCAAGTGTTTATACGTGTTTAATAATAATGGACAATTATTTTAGTCGTATTATATCGTATAGTGTTTTCCATAACTGAAAAAAATTTTTCTTTATAATTTCAATTAGCAAATGCCCTAGTGGCATAATTTCTCAGTATAATCTGCATCCAATATGAAATAAAGTCCATAATGCTTGCCAATAATAGATGTATCAGTGCGTTCCTCTTAGGTAGGGAATTAGGGGAAAGAATTCATAGAAGGAGTTAAAGTATCACAAGCTGTAAAATGTTGTGTTTCGGATTATCGCATTAACGGTACTTTTCAATCCCAATAGATCTGCATAACGTACATATAATGAATACTTCAGATCATCCCTGCTAAGGAAAGTCGTTGCTTATTGGCAATTTTAATCTATAATAATAGGCAAATCTTGATTATAACCCTCTGCTCAATTAATTACTTGTGAATTGTATTGCAATAAAGCTAGTATCACGTCTTTGCTATCATTTTGCACTAGAACTATACTTGATCGAGGTTGCCGTTGCCTAGTAGTTATTAGACGTAAACCCAGGGTTCGAGTCCCAGGCCAGACATCAAAATAAAATACAAAAAATATTTTTTCGTCGATTTCCTCTCAGCAGATTTCTGGCAAAAACTGTGAGAGTAAATAAAAATTGCCATGAAAGTGTAGGTCCCGCCATTTATGTACTAAATTAACACATACAACATAAGTAGTGTGAGAAACCAGGTTAATAATCCTGACTGTAGGGTTGTAATTTACAATTATGTATATATGTACTACACTCGTTCTTTTTTGTTAATTACAGGCTTAGTTCCTTCATCGATCGACTCCTGCAATTTGTTCCATTCGTCGAGAATTTATCTTAGCTTCAGATGTGCCGATTCTGTACATATTTTTCTTAAGCCACAAATTCTTCAAGCCATCAAGCTATTTAACATTTTGTAATCATCAAACGCAATAATGTCATATCGTCACTTTGAGTACTAACCATTTCCTTTTCATTCATTTGTAACCAAAAGATGGGCCACTGCAATGATGGAGGATATGGAGTATGTTTATTTTTGATGTAGCTGTCTGCCATATTTATGTTCTTCTCTTATGTTCTAGTAAACATATAATTCTAGATATTGCACTCCTTTGCTACTCTCTAAATAAATATGTTCTGTAAGCCCAAAAGAGCTATTAACTGCTCTAGAGTTCCCTCTTACATATTTTGCAAGCCTTCAAACTTTTTCTTGCTTGCTTTAACCCACTTAAAATGTTTTTAAATTTAAATAAAGTTTATGGTTTTCTCTATGCCAGTTATTCTTACAGTACCACTCTACTAGTTCCCAAATAGTGCTGTATCGATATACAAATACTTCTCTACTTTAGCTAATAACTGGTTTAAAAGCCTTTCAATTCCGTGTTAAATATTATCTTTAAAACCCTATAACTATGTATGTCGAGTATACTCGTCAGAGCGAATTAATAATGATTTCCATATAATCGCCTTAAAGAACAAAAAACTTTATTTATTTTAATAAATAGTAAGAATAGTATGCAATAAATAAATTTTGTCTTTTAAAAATGTTTCTAAAACACTTTACAGCCAGAAACATTCTACTTTGATAGCGTCGGATATACTCGTCATTGTTAGAAAATAATTAAGCAGGAAGTAAGAGATCTTTAAAACAAAATTTAGCAGCAACTACAATTTGGCATAGCGTTCGATTTTGATTAACAAAATCCTAAAGCAATAAGAGACTGAAAGGAACAATTCTTTTCAAGTTGAAGTGAACTTTATTAACAGTTTATGGATGACTCATCATTTGTGGAAAATTTTAATTGGGTTTCAGTTATGAATTAATGTATGGAAATGATAATTGTACGTGTTCAATGTTAAAGAAGTCACTTGCATTTCATTCGAATTCTAATCAGAGAAAATCCAAACAATAAAGGTATGCGATCTTTTAAATTGGCACTTAAAGCTCATGGCTTTTATGACTACGCAAGACCCCATGGCTCAAATTCTACTACTTGTCTATAGTCTTCGGACAAAAACTGCGAGAACAAATAAAATTGCCGGGAAAAGCTTCTGAAATCTGTCCATTTCAGTCGACGTTAAATTTTAGTTTCCGCCTTTCATAAATATAGTTAGCAAAGGAAAAAGGGTGGTGTGTGAAACTAGGATGGAAACCTTACTAAAGTGTTGTATCACACATTATGTACAATTGCTTAATTTATTTAACATTTCATAACAATAAAAAGTATAGGAAAATTTCTGAATTATTTTCAATCACTCTCGTTATCACATCTGCCACACTGAGCTGACGCCTCATAGTCGCTATTTGCATTCTTTCCGAATGGTTTATTTGCATTCACCGTTAGATAGTAATTACCCTTCAAATTGAAAGGAACGGCGAAACCCATAGGATATTTGTCGCCCGAACAGAAACCATTTCTTAACTTTGATAGCGAATTACAACGAGTAGCCAAAAAATTCTCTTCATTGCCAGGATAAACGCTTTCAATGTAATATTCATAGGCACGACTATGAGAGCAACCGAACATCTTACAGCCTGGCTTAATGGGATCTAAACCTTGAACAAAGAAATCCACATCACCGACAGGATTTGATTTGCCTAAAACACCAGGATTTGTATGGATAACATCAATGAATGAGGCATCGCCACGCTGCAAGCCCGACAATGATTCACCCTCATTAAAGCAGGGATTGGCTGGATCGAGACCAGTTATACGTGGAATTATTTGGCCAGTAAATTCATTGAAATAACGACCAGCATAGCCAACAATATGGGCGCCTAAACTGTGGCCTATTAAATGTATATTTTCCACAGGCACTTTTTCTACTAACTTTTCCAAGGCAAGAGCCACTTGTCGGCCAATTTCTTCTGTATTAAAAGCAGACCAAGTGTATAAAGTGTCAATTGCATTTGAGCTATTTAAGGCCTTAGAAATTAAAAAAAAAAAACAAAAATTATAAAGAGAAAATTTAAAAAGAGGCACAATTCTTACCAAAAAATTATAATCACCCCTGCAGTGATAGGCTTGAGCCATCTCAGCCACATAATCATCTTCGGAGCTGGCCATCCAACCAGTAACAAATATTGTCACCTTTTTTGTTACATCAAATTCAGGACTTTCCAGAATTTGCCCAGCATCTGTTAAAGGAAAACTCAATTCTTCACAGGGTGTACGTAAACGAAATGTAATCGAATCCATGTCAGGTGTTACACGAGGATTAATGGTGCCAGAGGACAAGTACACCGAACCTAAATGCAATTATATGATCATTTACTGTTATTTGCTATTTTTTCCAACTTCACGAACTTACACAAATTATTTATGGTCTTGAATATGGCCACCTCTGGCAAACCGAACAAAATTTGCTTGGAAACTTGAAACAGTTCCTGGGGGGTGGGTATTAAATTCGGTATTTGTTTACCAATGCCAGAGACTATGCTATTAATAGATTGTCCCACATCGGAACTTGAGAAAAATGCCTTTCCCTGAACATGATTGCTTTGCACCAGGCACCAGAGTAACAACAAAGATATTAAAACTTTCATCGTTACTTTAACTTCGACTTTACTTGTAGACACTTGATTTGATAATCGTTCCAGATAACAACTGTCTGATACCTGTGACGAACTGTGGCCTTTATATAGAATAAGAAATAGAATCTTGTATAAATATTTGCTATTAATTTCATAAAGTAAATTAACTAATTAATTTACATATACATACATACATATATGTTTATATAATAAGTGAAAAGATAATAATAACAGATGTCTTTGGATTATACTGCAAAGAACAATGCAAATTAAAAGTCTGTATTCGTAGGTAAATGCGAAAAACATTTTCTATTTAATATGAAAAGAAAAACTTTACAAAAGAATTCTTTACTTTACTTTGCTTTACAATATTACGTTTTAGGGCCTATATATATACTCAAAGTAGATGACTATATACACAATTGATCAGGATTACGACCTAGTTTCATACACCACATATGTTGTGTGTTAATTTTTTACAGATTTGTTTGAAAAACTTTTCATGACAATTTTATTTACCATCAGAGTTTTTGGCAAAAATCTGAAGAGAAAGTTGCCGAAATATTTTTTTTTATTTCTTGGAAATATCTGGCCTCACTTCTAATCAGCCAACTTACTACATTTACCCTTTCTACTTCATTAAAATAAAATTTTAAATGATTTTTTTTTTAATGATTCTGATTCCTTTATTTAATTGTAAGAGATAAGACTGTATCTCACCAATGACGCATTGGATTTCCTATTTGTGGTCAAGAATTATTTCTTATTTATAAACAAGATTTCACCTTGAAGATCCTGAAGAAAAAATCGTACGACGATAAATTGCACGACAACTTGGCATCCAACTGACATTAAAATTTCTTTACACAATCGTTCTCGAAATCGTTGCTGCAATAATCATTACAAGACTCTTTCGAGATGATCAAATGGGTCTAACCTATTGCTATGCCCTTAAATTGCACGACAACTTGGCATCCAACTGACATTAAAATTTCTTTACACAATCGTTCTCGAAATCGTTGCTGCAATAAATCGATTGTTTCATGCGCAATGTAACAGAAGCTGCCGAATTACCACATGTCATCAAAATCCACTTGATTGAAGGCCTATAGCAAACCGGATTCAGTAAAAATATTGTAAACTTTGGTGAGAATTGAAATTCTTTGTTATAGAGAATATTGGTAAGGAACTTAAAATCGATATAAGGCTCTCTCGAGATGATCAAATGAGTCTAACCTATTTATATGTCCTGTGCAACGAATCTCCTTTTCCCCTTTAACGATTATGTTAACATTCAAGTCAAAAGAACCATCATCTTCAAAGTGGCTATTTATTGTTGAAATTGCAGTAAAAATAATAATTAAGTTGATGGAATAACAAAAATTGTATACTATACGTAGATATTCAACGAATTTGATAATATGTAGCCATTGGAAAAGCTTGATATAATGTGACCAGACTTGTAGGTAGAATAGGCGGCCTACCAAAAGCCTCATACAAATTGCCATACACCTAAGCCATCATGTAGGTTTGTTATGCTCTCGCCAGGAATGTAATGTTACTTTCCAAAGGAAACCAAATCTTATACATATTGGTATGAGTACAAGTTTCTATGAGTTACAGACTTCTTCCAATTTATTTCTCTGAGACAAGTTATATCTGGTACATTTGGTTCTTACAAAAGTTAGGAAGTGATACAAAACTGCTCTCTTATTTCGATGTCTTCACCGTATTCCATGTACTCATATTTTTCCACCACGCCACGTCTCGTAAGTACGTTCAATAGCGTGCTCAGGTCGCTCTTACTTACTTCTATAATAATCATGATTCTGCCCTTATATCTTTAAAGTATTTCTGTAATTCTTTCTGTTGTATCTTTATTCCACAATAGTTGCCTAACTTCTCAGATTGGTCATTAAGGCACTTGTAGTGGGTTATCCAAGGTTATGGCTCTATTAGCCAGGATATTAGCTTCTTCATTTCGGTCAGATTTGTAAGACTTGTATCACTACATAACGCCACTATGGAGACGATTTTGAGAATAGAAAACAAGCTTAAATGCCTATAAAATCGAAAGGTGGACAACCGATTGTCTACAACAACACTCCGTACTCAATGGTAAAAATATTTAATCTATTATTGACAGCAGTTGTACCTATGACCGATGGAAATGAACGCAAACTGATTTAATATTTGTAACACCACTGTGAATTCTAACTGAAGTTTTTACAAAAGCGGAAATCTTTAAATCTGAATCATTTAAAATAACATCATGAATTCATTTTTAATTGCCTCATGAATTGTATTACAACGTAATAAGAAAAATATTACTCTTAGCACACGTAGATTAACAGCAAAATAAAAATTCAATATTATTTATCTGTATCGGCAAGGTACCCCTTTTGAAAAACATTGAAAATAAATTACTAACGCTTCATTAGATAACCATAATTTAAATGATAAGTGAATGGCATATAACATACCTATGCACAGGCCCATACCCAGTCAAATGCATCTTGTATAGTATAACCAGTCATTAAAGTAATAAATAAATTCAATTGCAATACAAAAATATTCTAATTAAAGTTATAAATTTTGAATTGATGTTCCCACTTACCTGCGGACTTGTTATCAGCTGGCTTTTAGTTAAACAAAAATAAATTTTCTTATTTTTTTTTTCGTTATTCGTTATTGGTTTTTTTTTTGTTGAAAATCTTTAGAAATTATAAGAAAAACAATAAATATTGCGGGTTATTAAATTTGAAATGGAATAGCAGCTAACGAAAGAAATCAATTGTTTTTATATTTCTTCAACGCAATACTGTATTTACAAAAAAACGAAATATTTGTAAGTAGGTAGTGTGATAAGTTCATAGATATGGAGATATATAAGCTATGAAGGTAAAATTCTTTTAAAATACAAAACACTTGTTTTACCCCCTGCTCATGTGTAAAAGGTTCTCGTTTGCGGTTATATCGATAAGATATTAGTTTGAGATTAGTCAACGCCTTAGTTTTACCTACAAATCACGTCGTGTTTTATTTAAATATTAGAATTTAATTGGCAATCATCCCCATATGCCGTATGATTCACAAAGTAATTTGTTTTCAATTGTAATAACTACTCTGATAAAAAGTAATAGAAATAGTCTCTTCGAAGAAACACTTTTTGTGTGATTATTACGATAAATATATAGGGTAATACGTTTACAAGGTTTTTATTTTTTAACTTAAAAAGAATTCAAATTAATAAAGAACTCTTTGGAGAATAGTTCTTAAAAAAAACGTATTCGAATAGACCAGCAAATAGTATGGGAATTAACAAACCTTAATAAAGGAGAGCAGAACTTTGTTTTTTATAAAACTGTCGTACAAGTTAATAACTGAACCAAGAGAAATACGACTGTAAGGTTATCCAACTACTGATTTAAAAATGTCGATCTAACAAAGATAACAGCTGTAAAAATGCTTAGGTTCGTCTTAATCAAGCAATTGAGCAAGATGTTAGCATAATTATAAAGAAATTTATAGAAACTAGAAGCGTTACCCAAGATGAGACACTTTCAACAAAACGAAATATGAAAAAATATTTCTTTGACGACTACCACTCAGCAGGTTTCTGGAAAAAAAAAATTTGAGAATGAAATGAAATTGCCATGAAAAGTTTCTCAAAAATATATTGTTCGGAGTAGACTTTAAACTGCAGCACTCGCCCCTCATGTATATACACAAATTAACACATCCAACATAAGTGGCTTAAGAAGCTAGGTCGTAATCCTGACTGAACATCAACTATGTATGTGTAGAAGCGTTGCAGGTGCCCTCAGACCAATGCATCATTGCAGTAGACCTAATGCCGAATATATCGCTTCTGTTACGGAATGTATGGGAAATAATCTGAATTTTTCAATTCTATCATGTTTTAACGATTAAACCAATTGAAGCAATTAAAGTTTATCGATATAAATTCGAACTTAGGCAATAATTAATACCAACTAATTACTCACGACACCATACAAATACTGGTTAGGTGCTTTTTAAAACAACATTTTTTTCATGGTTAAACCCCATTCCTCAGTCGCTATGTGGCTCATAGAGCCCAGACTAGTTGTTGAGAAACCACATTCGACCATAGACCATTTTAACAGAAGAGAGCAGAACTTTGAACAAACAACTCTCGTTCAACAAGCCATCACACTCCAAAACCTTCAATAACTAGCAAGAATATGGCTGATATGGCAAATGTTGTAACAAATGCACCAGCATTGTCTTTTTCTTCTTCCCAATTGAATATTTTAAACGATTGAAGTAACACCATTTATTTATTTTATTTATGAACATACATAGTCGGTCATTACGGCACTTCACTCAGGATTATGATCTAACTTCTTATACCACTTTTGCTGTGTGTGTTAATTTTTTACATAAGTGGCGAGACCTACAATTTAAAGTCGATTCGAACCATAGATTTTTGAGAAAAATTTCATGACAATTTTATTTACACTTAAATTTTTTGCCAGTAATCTGCTGAGAGGAAGTCATCTAAGAAATATTTTTTCTTATTTCGTTTTGTTGGAGAAAGGACCTGGCATTTGAACCGTGACCTTACGTCTAATAAGCCAACACACTATCTACTTCACTACGGCGACTTATGAAGCTGACTACTTTTTAAACAAACCTCGCAAAATTTTAATAAATTTATAAACCTTTTAACGTGTCACTGAAAGGCTACTTTGCATCGGAAATACTTTAAAGTTCAAAGCTCTTAAAAAATATTGCCATGCCATATTCATAAGGTTCGAGTATCTGCCGTATAAGTGCTCTTAACATACAATTCGAGCTGTCAATTAATCTTCCAAATTAAACATTATTTTATGTATCTTCTCTATATTTTAAAAATAATTGATACGCAAATTAAAAAAAAAAAGAAATAAAAAATTAGAAAATATTGAATTTTAACAATTTTGTTTTCGTTATTATTATGGCCAATAAACTATAAAATATTGAATTCGTTGCAAATCGTTTTATTATTGTTAATTGTGATGTGCAATAACGTATATTTCCGTTTAATTAAAAATTTATTGAAACGGTAACATTGAATTGATGAAGTCTGTTATAAAATCGTTAAAATCGAGTGAAATGAAAGTAATTTTACCGCATTGTGACAAGTTTCCTAAACAGGCGAATACAAATAAAAACAAAAATATATGAAATAAAAACACCATTTGATTCCGGAATATCGTATAATAATTGAAAAAATAATTAGGAAATTAAGTTAAAACTAGATGACCCGTGCGAATATTTCGCACCGTTAGTTGTCATTTTGTAACATAAAATGAAAATAATATAATAATAATAAAATAATAGAAATTTTATTAAAAGTATAAAAATATTAGAAATCATAATATCATCATACATATTTACATACATTAATACATATCGCTTCTTTATTGCAACACACTAATATCTTAAAAAAACTTAAACTTGGCAAAATGCGATTTAAGTTTTCAAGACATAAGTCCTACGATCTAATTACCGCAAACACTTTTTGCTATAACTTCGGTTCAGCTTGGGATATAAAACTGATTTTTTTTCAACATATACAGAAGGTCTAAAAGACCAGTTTTGCTTAAGTAACTACAAATTTTTAATTTCTTGAGATCTGACTATGTTGCAATAAAGGAGCGATATGTTTAAATGCTTTAATAATACTTCTTTGAATACAATGTTAGAGGTAATGACATGATCATCGTTAACTTTTTGCCCGTACGAATCCTTAATACAAACAAAAATATCTTTAAAAGTACGCAGTCGAGAAAAAGCCACGTATAACTGCCCATATGAAAAGACTGGTTCTGGTAAATACAATCCTAGCTTTTGAAGAGTTTGACCTTGTGCTTTGTTTATCGTCTCAGCAAAAGCAACTTTCACAGGAAAGGCACAGTTGATTCGGGGTATGAGTACAGTTTTATCGGTATGAATAATTTTTGCTGATATGATGTGCTCTCCCAAGTTTGTTACGATTAGCCTGGTACCATTTATTAACCCCTATTTAGCATTAAGATTTCTGATTAACATTATAATTGCATTTGTCTTTTCAAATGCACGTTATTTATATTCTATTATATATTCATTACAATTAAGCGACCCTGTTTATCGCACTTGATCTAACAACAATGAACTGCATTACTATTAAACGTCCCTGTATTAGCACACTTAAACAAAAACATATAATCATAATGACAACAGTATTATCTTGCAGTTCTATATATAGAATATAATTTTATCAATGAAAATATTTATTTTTCAATTTCTAATTATTTTCTTCGATTAGTGTTAGACATAAGCTTTAAAATGAAATATCATTCATTAAATTTGATGCGGTAGTATGGGAGATATTTGCAACCGACAAAAAAAAGTACTTCAGAAATATATATATATATATACCCATGAAAAAACGAAATATTTTTAAAAATTTTAAAGTCGAAAATTGATATTTAAAAGTTATGAACAATTATTTTTCATAACAACATTACCCAATTAATGAAGTCATTATTTTTCTTCGGCAACTGTCTCTCAGCAGATTTCAGGCAAAAACTCTGAGAGTAAATACAAATGCAATGAGAAGTCTTTCAAAAATCTGTTTTTAAACTTATGAATAAAACACAACATAAGTAGGGTGAAAAACAGGTCGTAATCCTGTCTAAAGACTTGTATTGACCAATTATGCATGTATATACAGTCAAACTCGTTTATAACGAATTTGGTTATAATTCTTTGGTATAATTCTTGGTTACTACGTACATATTTTCAAGTCCTAACGTTTTAATATCAATTTTCATACAAAAAACTTCGTTTATTTCGAACTCGTTTATAACTAATTTTCGGTTAAAAGGAACTACTTTAAATGGTCCCAGTTATTAAATTTCATTCATTTTACCTTTTTTATAACGAACCCTTTGGAATAACTTTGAAGTGTGGCAATAGTCTTTACTTTTATTTAAATATCAGCATTAAATTATAACTCAGCATCTTTAATCAGCTGATAGATAAAACGAATTAACAAATATTTTTTGGTTTTTAATAAAAAAAAAATACTTTTTGAAAAAAATTATTTGTATTTTATATTTTCTTCTATGACTTCACCCCGTTTATTACGAACTTTGCCCATAACGAACTATTTTTTCTGGTCCCACGGAGTTCGTTATAACCGGGTTTGACTGTATATAAGTTTGCGAGTTATAATAGAATTTTTATATTCATTTGAAAGACCTATTGATGCCGTTAAGTATGGATGAAGCGAATCTTAAATTTCCAAATTTGCATGGCTCTGGCAAATAAATCATGGGTTGTTTTGACTTCGATGACCGCTATGGTTTATTCGCATACACCTGCGACCTAGGGAAACACCATCAGAAAAGTTCTAATGAAGCCAAATCGCAAAATCTCGGTGGTCAGTTCATATTACCTGCCATGTGAGATGACCAAACTCTCAACTCTTTCATGTGAAATATCCCATGTACTGTGAGCTAACTGGCACGAGCCTTTGTCCTGTTGAATCCATATGTCGTTGGTGTCCAAATCATCCAATTCAAAACAACAAAAAAAGAAGCCGACAAACACCATACTTTAATTTTCACCAGGACAGCGTAGCTTTCAAATATGAACCGATGGACTCTTAATCCACACTAAAATATATTCCATAATCTCTTGAACCTTAGTTGGATGTGGAAATGATTTTTCCATAAATAGTCATCCGTGGAGATTTGTAAAACAGGCTGAATAAATGACAACTAATTTGGCAAATGTAGCTTCATTATCTTCTAAACTGACAGATGTTGCTTAAAGAAAGAAACGTTTTTTAAAAGAACTTTAGGAAATAATATTTCAATAATCTTTTAAGGTTCCATTCAGTGCATTCGATTTACTACATAGGAAAACTCATTTAAGTTATTCCGCGAAAATTCAAAATACTGGCTTAATTTATAACCACATTTCGTACTTCATGGACGATGATCTTTTCATAAATTACAAATTTTGCTGAAATTTGATTTATAATTTATTTGAAACAATAATTGTCATGACCAGATGACAGATGACTCTTTCTTTGGCTCTATACTCGGTATTCTTTGATAGAATTTTGTCGGCTTTTCAAATAAAACTGTTTAGTAATTCGACAGAACAATAGACATTATCCCATATAACTTTAATCGCAATACATAAAAGCATTCAATTATGACGGCACTTATAAAACATAAAAGCATATTTAAATCTTAATAACGACGCATTTAAAATCTAAAAAAATAGTAAACTATGGCGCCATATAATTTTACAACACAATTTCATATTTCTAGACTCTAATAATTTTTGACTTTCAAACTAAAAAAAATCAATAAAAAAAAACAATTTTAAATATATATAGACCCTGTATCGCAACACTTTGTGCAATAATGAATGCAATAATTTTGTTGCTGATAATAATTTGTTAAAATGAGTTTTAAACGAAAGTCAAGTGGCTTTGAAAAAAGCAAAGAAAAGGTGTGTTCCTGGTTGAACATGAACTTCAGGCTGATAAAAAAAAGTGATAAAATTCATAAAGGAAAAGTCTACGAAAATCAAAACGAATTCAATATACACCTTTTCTAATGGGCTAGCATCTCCTACTGCCAATCTTGTGTGGTAATGGTGATGGGATCGAACCGACACATTTTTCAGTGCCTTAGCTTCTCTAAACGGTGCAAGAAATATTTCACTTCATCTGATCTTCTTAGTATTTGCACCACTTGTATCCGAAAGGGAATGGAATACAACTTTCAAGTATAGGCCGGTGCCAAAGTTGGTCATTAATGAAGGTAGTGTATCCAACTCTATTTATTCATTGGATCATCGTTAAATTGTGGCTTGTGTTTCACTGGTCTATAGCTATTACAATGGATTTTGCTCGAATGAAATAAGGAGTCTTATACCCGAGGATTATTTAACACTCGCCTTTCTTTGCGAACACAAAGTAGCAATTATTTACTCTTAAAGCTTCTGATCGGAAAACGGCTGGCTACATAGATATCAGAATTTATAACAGAAGTTTAGACTCAAGATTTCTCTTCAATTGAGTCAATATACTACCAGCTAACGAGCTGCACGCGCTTTAATAGTAAGCCTTTTAAATCTCTCTGTTTGGATTGTTTCAAAATAAAATATTAAAACAATCTTTAAAGTTTACATTTTATTCTATTTTTTTTTTCTATTTTCGACGTGTATTTTTGTTATTTATTTTATATGGTAATTTAAACATAAATTTGTAACGGCTATGTTAACAACAAATTGTAAAATATTTTGTTGTCAACAACATTTTCTAGTGTATTTATGAAATAATCATTTTAATTAAAAAAAATTCATTTATTTTTTTTATTTTTTTACTTAATAAACAAATTCACTTGCATGTGTACCAATACTCATAGACTGGTTTTCTTCATTTTCACGAAATTACAACAGACAGTAGGAACGAGTGAGTTAAAAAGCTTTTTAAAATTTTATTATTTGTCAGCCTTTTACAAAAATAAAAATAAAAATTCTGTGTACATACATACTACATAATTGGTTATTACATCCCTTCAGTCAGGATTACGACATAGCTTCGCCTGTCCTCTGCGTTAAATTTTATACATTCGTGGCAAGACTTACACTTTAAAGTTGACTCCGAACATCAGATTTTTTTGAGAAACTTTTAAAGGCAATTTTATTTACTCTCAGAGCCTTTGTCAGAAATCTGCCGGGGGAAGGCGCCGAAGAAATAAATTCCTGGGATTTGTACCGTGGCCTCACGTCTAATAAGCTAATACACTACCCACTAAACTAGACCACTTCAACGATAAATCTTCTCTTAAGGATCATATCATTCCGCGGTGGTAGAATGGGTCAGAAGCTACTAGTGGTAATGGTCCAGGTGGAGCACTGTACAAGCTCAAAGTCATTTTTCAAGCGAAAGCTTATGCCATCGAAAGATTGTCTGAATTAAATTCGGACAAAAAATACAGAAAATGCAACATAACAATACAATCTGACACGTTTACCGCCATCCAAGCACTTAGCTCCTTTCAGATTGACTTGAAATTGCTATGCGATCCCTGATTAAATGTGAAATCAGAGCAGGGGTTATCAAAAATTTTTTGGTTGTGTATTAGTGTGTAAGAGAGAGGAAATAACTTGAGAACTGACAGTCGTAGAAAAATGTTAGTAGTATATCCTATTTCGATTTTCATTTCGTCAACATACATAAAGTTATACATCTTTGACTTAATAATTAGTTAATGTTTTTTTAGATATTTGCTGAATACTAATTTTGGTTCATAACTTTGCTCTCGTGCTAATAATCAACCTTATAATTTTTCCAAAATATTCTTTATGTCTTTAGAAAAGTTGTTCTCTTTCCACATCATCTTAATTATTTACTTGACTGTTAAAACAATAAAAATGTTTTTTAAAAACATATAAGACTTCGAATTAAAAAAAAAGGATTTTTTAACACAAAATATTTTTTGAGTGTAAACCTAAAAAAAAAAATATTATAGCATCCGCTGATATGTGTTCTTGTCGCAGTCTGATTGACGATCTAAATAAAAGAGCATAAGCAATGTGTGTAAATTTTCTCTGCACAATTGTGCTATGAAATGGTAATCCCTGAATCAGAGCAATGAGCGAATAGAGTGAGTTTTCCACTTTAAGCACTAAAATATTTTTGTAGAATTGGCGGAGGAGTTTTCTCAATCCGAAAGACGTTGAAACAATTTTAAATTTTTTAGAAATTTATATTGGGAATATGTTTGAGTGTTGACATTGAACTATTCATGAATATAGTAAAAATTGCCTGTTGACCAGACATTGTAGACACATTTGTTAAAGATAAGTATCGGCTTCAAGCCAAATATAAAAGAAAAGCGAATCAGCAGGTTGCATATGGTGTTACCCCTTTTAAGAGAAACAGCTTACCAGACAGCATATTGAGGCTTTTTCAGGACTACAGAATAAAAGAATCATTAAAATAAAACTCTATAGAGGACAATACATTACAGAGGTTCAAAGAAACTTTGTGCTATTCTTTTCTATGCAACGATATCGACGAACAAAAATTGTATTCAACGACCATATATCATTTGCTGCTATTACATCTCTAGTAGGTGGCACCGTAAACTTTAATAATATGCCCAGGTAGTCTCTAAACTATTACCGAGAGGATTGTGGAATCGATTCCACTGTTACATTCCACCGAGCACATGATCTTAGTTACTCAGCTACTAACGATTAGTTATAATTTGTAATTATTTTTATTTTATTATTATTGTTATGAAATTGCCGTAGTAGGTAGTAGACGTAAAAACTCAGTTCAAATCCCAGTTCAGATATTAAAATGAAAATATTTCTTCCTCTCAACAGAATTCTGGTAAAAACTCTGAGAGTAAATTAAATTGCCAGGAAAAGTTTCTCAAAAATCTGTCGTTCGGAGACGACTTTAAACTGTATATCCCGGCCTTCATGTACAAAATTAACACACAAAACATGAGTGGTTTGAACAGCTAGGCCGTAATCCTAACTGAAGGGTTGTAATGGGCTGTTATGTAATTATAATATAATTAATAAATAAATAAACATTTACAAATAATGGATGCATATTAGGGATGCCAAACGGATATTTCGGTATAAAATCAGGAAAAATCGCGGGAGAAATCGCGATTTTCTCTTAATAATAAAAATATTTTGTTAACAAAATCATTTGTATTCCAATTATGTACATTGTACCGAAAAATCCCGGGATTCGGGATTTTGTGCATCCCGAAAATCAATAAGGCATATTCAGTGTTGCCGAGTTAGTAAGACCATAATAGTAGATACGTCACATATACTTTTATATTTATTTTCCTTAAGCCAATGTAAACCATGTCACAATGCATTATGCCTTAACTTTAAATAGGATTTAAAATTTAATTCACAAAATATTCTAATTTTAACTCACAACTGCCCCACTGTTCACCAATCTATGACGATTATTACTCGTATTAAAATATTAACTTTAGTGGCCTGTATTTAACATTTTGTTAACAAAAAAAAATTATAATAATAATGTGACATTTAATCTTTTCAGATACTTTTTGCATGCACTGTAATGCTGTTTTTGAGCTTTTTCAACTATATGTTAAAATGTTAAAAGTTTATCAAATGATCTTTAACTTGTGCCCCGAAAGGGTTAATTATAAAATGTGGTAAAGTGGACTGTAATACTTTAAGAAAAAATAAAAATTATTGCATTCAAATAAAGATTCCTTTATTTAATTCCATTTTATTTTATTTAAAAAAAAATGTTTCCTAAGACAACCGTAGAATTCACGCGCATACGTATGAATACATATCATATATCAGATTATCAGACATTATTTAAATACTAGTTGTGTTTAGAGTTTATTGTTAAAAGATTTCTCAATGAATTCTTCTATGCACAAAGGCATTTTGTGCTTAAAATTAAATTTACAAATTACACCAGGCTACAAAGTCTTCAAATATATTTTGAATTGAAAAGAATAATATTTTGATCACACCTAAATACATACAAATATAGATCTCTTGACCTATGCTGCTGTATAGCTGCAAAAATAATCGCTTTGCTAAGCGTAAATATTTTATAAAAAAAAATCCTTAAGCAAAATATTTTTTTACATTTTCCAAGAAATATATTTAAACCGTAATACATACGAAATTTCTGTTACCCAGTGTTATTATTAATATGCGTGTGTGAAAATATATTTACATTATGCTTGAGTTACATGCAACAATTTGTTTGTAAATATGTTTCTTGGTTTCTGTTTTCTTTTTGGATTTTACAGTTTTTTTTGTGCGGTTAGAAATTGTTGTTATTGTTGCAATGAATATTTTTGCAGAATGTTTTAACGAGGTACGGGGAGTGTAAAGTTTGGACACCACAAATAAGCGTATCTAATTGGTTTATGTTTAAACCAAAATTAAAAAAATGGGAAAAAATAATTGAAAAGAATTTAATTTAGTTTTAAATGACGTATGGATACCCTAAAGTGCTTTTCTTTCAAAATTTTGGAGTCAATAATACAATACAACCATAATTGGATATTACAACCCTTCCGCTTCTCAGTGGCCGAAGAAATTTATTTTTTTTTTTCATATTTCGATACGAACCCTGGCTTTATGTCTAATAAGCCAACACACTACCTAATAGACTACGGCGACAACATGCATAAAATATTCAAAGTTTAAATATTAGCTCAGTTAAAACGATCTTACACTGGGCCACTATCTTCGAGTTTATATTTGCTCTCTAGAGAGTAAACTAAGTTTCTTAATGCCCTTTAGTCTTTCGTAATTTTAACTCTGCTCGTATTATTCATGATGCCTAACTCATATTCCAAACTTTCACTACGGCTAGATTTTATGCTTCCAGAACGCAGTCCAGTATAAGCGTTGCACTCCAGTAACACTGGATGTGTTTACCTCCCAAACAATTTCCCGCTCTGTCATACTATCGTGGGGGGATATGAAACTTCATCTTCTGGACAATAATACAACAACAACTACAATGACTCGCTGTAGTCGCCGTGGTCTAGTAGGCTGGCTTATTAGACGTAAAGCCAGGGTTCGAGTCCCAGGCCAGACATTAAAATAAAATACAGAAATTATTTCTTCTGCAATTTCTTCTCAGTAGATTTCTGGCAAAAACTCTGAGAGTAAATAAAATTACCATGAAAAGTTTCTCAAAAAACTGTCGTTCGGAGTCGACTTTAAACTGTAGGTTCCGCCACTTATGTATAAAATTAACACACACAACATAAGCAGTGTCAGATACTAGGTCAATAATCCTGACTGAAGGGTTGTAAAGACCAATTATGTGTGTATGTATGTACTACAATGACTCGCCTGATTCTTTTGATGTTGGTATGGATCTGCTGTGCGCTTTAAATCACCTAACCTAAATTTTGTAAGACAAATGTAATTGAAATCATTTCTTTAAGAATACAGATTCCAGATTGCTTCTTATTATCTTCCTCTTTTGCAGTCAAACAATCTATTGGACCTTATGATAATACTAGAGTTCGATCGTTCGATTAATTTTATAAATGTAAGGCTATCATAAGTATGCATTCAAATTCCTCTGTTACAGTGCTTAGCTCGCATATAACCGCAATGTGAAATCAAACTTATCGTTGAACTTATTCTAAAGAATTGTCTAATGTAGGGTATTAAATACAAAATTTAACACACACTATTTTTCTATACGTTTCCACTGCAATTACAAACGTTGTTTTAGAGGGTGGGTGTTAAAATCAAATAGTTTTTTTTTATAGTTTTTCTGTGTTTTTCTTTTTTTTACTGGAAAATATTAAAAATACAAGCGTCATCGTTTACCTCATACCAAAGTGTTTGTAAATTGAAAAAAAAAATAAATAAAAACCTCTGTGAGTAGTTAATACTATTTATCTGTACGTCTGTCTGTTCGACTATCTGGCCCGTTTTTTTTATAGGCTGTCTAAATAATAATTACGCTTTAATTGTTTTGTTAAAACATATTTTATTATGGTTTTGTTTTCTTTATTTTTTTATTTTTATCTATTTTTTATTCACTTAATTTATAATTTATACAATGATTATTGCAAAATTATGTTTATCTAATAATAGTTCAAATACTAAAACAGTAACAATGACGTTTGAAATTTTGTTCGTTATTAAAAAAAATCATTATTACATACATTATTACATACATTATTACATACATACATACATACATATGTATATATTTGGAAATGGTCAAGCACTGCTTAATTTAATTGTATTTACAACATGAAAATTTAAATTTTAAATGAATATGGATTAAACTTCTTGTAATCCTATATGTACAGTCAACCCTCCCATAACACGATAAATGCGTATCGCATTGTATGGAAACCGCGCTATAAGAAACAGAGAATTAGTACAAATCACATCCTTCATACCAGAGATCAGCAATAAATATTCAAAACCATGAGTAGGTTCGAGTCATACTTGTAATTTCAGATACTTATACGCATTCATACTTATTTTGATATCATACTCATACCACTCATACTCAAAGTTGGAACAACTCGTCGTATTCATACTTCACAATACGCATGATGTTATTGACGTCTACTCGTCTCTACTTAACACTTACATACATACATAATTGGCCATTACAACCCTTCAGTCAGGATTACGACCTAGCTTCTCACACCACTTATGTTGTGTGCGTTAATTTTATACATAAGTGGCGGGACCTACAGTTTAAAGTCGACTCCGAACGACAGATTTTTGAGAAGCTTTTCATGGCAATTTTTACTCTCAGAGTCTTTGCCAGAAATCTGCTGAGAGGAAGTCGCCGAAGAAATATTTTTCGTTTTGATGTCTGACCTGGAATTCAAACCCGGGCCGTTCGTCTAATAAGCCAACACACTACCTACTAGACCACGGCGACTTAACACTTACACGAAGCACAAAATAAGTATGATTCGCGTATGAACACTGCTATGCTCACAAGAAAATTGTGTACATACTTTGCTTGTTGTGTTTATCTTTCCTTTCTTCTTTGTTTGTATGTGCAACAACAACAAAGGCTGTAAATTTTGATGAATGATTCGAGCCACTCGAATTACTTATAAGTATTATAAGTATTTTTCTAAATTTATGAATCAGAATGAGTAGGCGAATGAATCAAAACGTTGTACTCATACTCATTGCTACTTATACTTATAAATCAATGTTGTAGCGAGTACGAATGAATCAGAGTAGTTGAATTTCAATTCTGTTGATTCATTCATACTCAAAATTTTAATGAGTGCTTATGAGTAGCGGAAAAACGATTCATTGCTTGTCTCTGATTCGTACCGCGTTATATGGAGACTAAGAAATACAAACGGCAAGATAAATTATAAATTATTTTTATTGAATTCAAGAGTTCCTATAAGGATTGATAAAAAAAATTAAATAAAAAATAAACTAAAAGACTGGTTTCCAACAAAATTATGAAAGGCTTGTAAAATAATGTAATTTTTTAATACTTATCCTCACTTGGTTCATCTTCATTCATTGTTTTTTTAAATTGAAAATCCAACTGCTCGGCTAAGCTTTTGTGTGGAAAATAAAACTTATATTAAACCCTCTTACAATATCTAGTTACTATTCATTCATAGGCAGTGCGGGAGGAACTTATGGGATGAAGTTGAATGCAAATCGCGCTATAAAAGTACCGCGTTATAGGAGGGCTGTTGCAATTTCAGCCCCGCGTTATATGGAAACCGCATTCTGAAAGTACCGCGTTATAGGAGGTTTGACTGTATTGGAGTGCTATAAAAATAAATGTGAAAAATTAATTCATATTAAGCTGTTGATGTTGAATATTTAGAGGATTAAGTGGAACTTTAATACGTATAGTGAGATTACGAAACAGACTTTTTTTAAACTAATTTAACTAGTATTGGACAGGTTAATACAAAACAAATAGAATTTAAAATAGTTCAACATTTGGCACATTACGTTACATATCTTAACATCACCCACTTTAAACCCACTAGCTCATCAACTTTGCTGTTCTTGCTCTAGAAAAATACAAAATTTTAATGATAATTCAGCAAATATAATATAAAAAAAAGATTTCGTGGTGTAGTAGGTAATGTGGTGTTTTATTCGAAGTAAAGCCATAGCTAAAGAACCGGCCCAGATAATCTAAATATGAAATTCTATTTCTATGGTGTCTTCGTCTCAGCATGTATAAACTAGGAGTAACCAATTATGTATGCCTGGACGTATGTATTATGTAAAATATGGTTAATGGCATGAATTTCGCCTCTAAATTATTATTTCGAATTCATCATAAATTCATGATTGATTTATTAATTATAAAGGGCTATCCATTTCATGGTTTCAAAAGTATGAGACTGGAATTCGACATCTGTTAAATTAAGTTGTGAAACCAATTTTTTTCTTTTCAGTTGATAGTCTAACATTGTCGAAAATGGATCATTTAACTATCATACAACGCATAAAAATGATCAAAACCTACTACGAAAATGGTGATTCTGCCACAACCACGTATCGTGCTTTAAGAGAAGATTATGGTTTACATAATCGTCCAACTACGCAAGCAATTGTCGAAATTGTGAAGAAATTTGAAGAAACTGGAGTGGTTACAAATATTGAAAGGCCTGTGCATCATGGTTTCGCTATTGTAAGTGAAAGTATTGCCGAAGACCCGAATGTGTCGATTCCTAGTCGTTCTCAAGAATTAGGACTGTCTTACGGCACATTATGGTGAATTTTGCATTTAGATCTACGCCAACATCCATATAAAGTCCAGCCCACGCAACAACTGAAGCCAGCTGTCCATTCACAACGTCGTAGATACGTGGAATGTTTGCTTGAACAACAGGCGGTGGGCGGCAATTTTTCGAACAAAAGCACATTTCACGGTGGGTATGTTAATAAACAAAATTGTCGTATTTGGGGTTCTAAGAATCCTCAAGTAATTAAAGAGAGGCCATTACATCTAGAAAAAGTGACTGTTTGGTGTGCCCTTTAGTCCAAAGGTGTGATTGGACATTACTCCTTCGAAAACGGCGATGGAACGACTGTCACCGTCAACTTGGAGCGTTATTGTGATATGATAACCGACTTTTTTTTGGCTGCTATTGAAGAATACGACTTGGAGAATATGTGGTTTCAACAAGACGGTGCCACATGTCACACAACTCGAGCGAATATGGGTTTATTGCAAGAGACATTTCCTGGCCGCGTAATTTCTCATCGTGGCGATATCAACTGGCCACCAATATCATGCAATTTGACACCATTAGACTTTTTTGTGGGGGCTACGCGAAAGATCGTGTTTATGCAGATAAACTTTCATCTCTTGAGGACCTAAAAACCAACATCCGTCAAGTTATGACTGAGATACCGCCCAATATGTATCAAAAAGTGGTCGAAAATTACCTCAAAGGAAACAATACTTGAAACACTTCGCATGGAGGTCATTTAAATGATGTAGTGTTTCACACATAATGTCAATGTTCAAACTTTACAATAAAAAAAGAAAATATCATGAAAAAAATAATCACGAAATGAATAATTTTTGATAGCGAATTCTCTCATTAACTCCGAACTGTTAGTCTTACATACATTGCAGAGTCCACGCTGCATATGTACTCCATTGGAGAGTTTTATAGAGTTTCGCATCGATCCATAGTTAGGTGTTGTCGTGTTGTGTTCCTGGGAGTCTAAGGACTCGTTAAGGTTATTCTAAATAATTTTATAATTACACATACATACATAATTGGTCATTTCAACCCTTCAGTCAGGATTATTGACATTATTGACCTAGTTTCACACATTACTTATGTTGTGTGTGTTAATTTTATACGTAAGTGGTGGGACCTACAGTTTAAAGTCGACTCCGAACGACAGATTTTTAAGAAACTTTTCAAAGCAATTTTATTTACTCTCAGAATTTTTGCAAAAATCTGCTGAGAAGAAATCGCCGAAAAAATAATTTTTGTATTTTGTTTTAATGTCTGGCCTGGGACTCGAACCCTGGCTTTACGTCTAATAAGCCAGCACACTACATACTAGACCACGGCGACTCCCGAATATAACAGATTATAGACGACATTATTAAATGTTTTTTTTTTTTTAATTTCACTGGATTATCAGCTTTTTTTAGGTATCCCATTTTAAAGTTGTACGTGCAATGCAGCCGTGTGGTCGAAGTAATGTATCATTTCCAACTTTGTCGTTCTGTTATTCTTATTGTTGGTTCTTCATTTGTTTGCCTCATTGAATGTATTTTGTCCACAGTTGTAGCATAAATGTATTTCAAAAACACGCTTTATATAGTCTGTATCGCCTAATTACCTTGAACGATGTGTAATATTTCGATAACATCTGACGCGCACTGTAGTCTAATAGGTAGTGTGATGGCTTGTTAGACGTGAGGTCATGAATCAATCCAGCAATCTTCCGGCATAAACTGGGAAAGTAAATAAAATTACAACTAAACGTTTTTCAAAGATCAGTCGTAAAACTGATACAGATCGCTTAACTAAATATGAATCATCATACGTTGTATCGATTTAGCTTAGCCCCTTCAAAAAAAAAAGTCTTAAACAAACATAATAAATTTGAAAAAAATTTTTAAATAATTTTTATTTCTGTTTAAAAACCGCAATTGATGTTGAAAATTATGATTTTTGATTATTCTCACTCCAAAAACGCTACCGCAATAAAACTAAACTTTAAAATTTTTTACACCCATAACTGAAAACATTTGTAATGGCCATTTCGTTTGAAACAAAGTTAACGAATAATTGCAAATAATTTAATTACACGTTAGAGTTAGTTGAAAGTGTCACATCCCCACTTTCAAATATTATGTGCATTTATTTAATAGAAGACAATGAATGCAATTTACTACTCATTTTAGTTAAATTGTGTGGACAATTGTTACATCAAACATTACATTATGACAGCAGCATGAAAATAAAAATATAATAGTCAGTTGATGGGGATGGACAAAAAACGTTAAACAACTACTTTAAACCGCATAAAAAAAGCATAATTTACGCCCAGTGGTCAATCAGAGTTTTAAACCGTAACATAAAAAGAAAACATACATTTCGTACCAACATACTAACCGAGTGAATGTGCATTTGGGATGTTTAATAGTGGCTTAAACAGAGTTTTAAATATAATTAAACTTTAAAAATTTCTTGCAGTTTTCTTGAGATACTTATCCGTTCATTAGCTAACATTTTCACTGCATCATATCGCGCAGGTGTTTTTCCACCCTACTAATATAACTTCATGGCCGTGGTCTAGTAGGTAGTGTATTGGCTTATTAGACATAAAAGCCAGGATTCGAGTCCCAGGCCAGACATCACAATAAAATACAAAAAGTATTTTTTCGGCGATTTCCTCTCAGCTGATTTCTGGCAAAAACTCTGAGAGTAAATAAAATTGCCATGAAAAGTTTCTCAAAAATCTGTCGTTCGGAGTCGACTTTAAAACTGTAGGTCCCGCTACTCATGTATAAAATTAACACACACAACATAAGTGGTGTGAGAAACTAGATCAATAATCCTGACTGATGGGTTCTAATGACCAATTATGTATGAATATAACTGCATCTCCGGAATGGTTGAAGCTACTTACTTAATTGATCACTATTACCCTTCATTCAGGATTACGATCTAGTTTCTCCCACCACCAATGCTGTGTGTATTAATTTTAAGCCATTAGTGGGGGAGACCCTTAGTTTAAAATCGATTTCGAACTACAGATTTGTGAGGAACTTTTCATGGCAATTTGTTATTACATTAAAACTGCTGAGAGATCTTGAAGTTTTGGGCATGAAAATTCTATGTGATAGCGCTGGAACCAACATAGTTTCCAAGTGTCGAAAGAAGAATTCATTTCGCCACAATATAGCATTTGTTTCACAATTCTTTCTCTGCTATCTCTATCGCTATTTATCAGGACTTGTTTTCCGGAAACTATGCGTAAAATTCGTTTTTCTTGGAGAGCCCATCCATTTGTGTTTGATTGACCATGAATTACATAAAAAGCTTAATATTCAATCGCTTTTCCTAGTTTCAATACAAGTCACAATCCAAAATATTGTTTACATGTAAAACGCAGGACGTTATGCTCTTAAGCTCTGATATTTTTCAACAATTTATTCCTTTACAAACTGTTCAAGCCAAAAGCCATTTAATGTTATCCACCATAAGATGTAATATTTCTCCATTCAATGTAATCACAATGAAACAAATGTTAAAAAATTTACTCTTTAGTGTTAAAAATTATTCGAATAAAACGGCGCTAAGTAAAAACTCAAATTTGAATTTCATCTGAAAGTAAATAGAAACAAGAAAGCATAAAAGGAAATAAAACAACAAGTACAACATAAACAAATTACCGTTGAATGAGTGAGTGCATAACATGTCACTCACTTCGCCACTCAACCAAACTGAAGTAGGAAGTTTTCTTTTTTATGAAAACCGCTTTTCCAACTTCCACGAAAATGAAAAGCGAAAACTTGGTCAGTGAGACGAAATGCCTTTTTAATTTTATTAACCAAAATGCCACAACTTGTTACAAAGATGTTCGCCCAGTTATTATTTTATTTTTTTTTGTTTCATTTTTTTTTTTTTTTGCTTTGATGATTTGATAAGTAATTACGGGATTTTAGTTGTAATAGCGGATTGATTTCTTATGATTACCATTTAATGTCCGAATAGTAATAATTTGTTGATGAAATAACACAATTAAAAAAAAACCACTATTTCGCAAGTTTGTAATTAAATAATTAAACAATAAATTTTGTATATTTAGTAAATGTCTGTCTGTCTGTCCATTTATTAAAGTACGTATATAATAATTGTAGTTGTATTAACTTAGAAAATAATTGGTATTCTATTGGTCAATAGGACATACGTTTAAATATCTTCTTTTTTTTTAATTATTATTTACAAATTTAACAATTGTTACAACAATATTAGGGGCAGCTATAGTCGTTGAAAGAAAAATAAATGATTGGATTACACTTTGGTGGACTCAACAAAACAAGTAAAAGATTTGCTAAGAATTTTTTTTCACATGCGACTTTTTTATGGAATTTTGAGTCGACTCAACAATTATCCTAATTTGCTCCAAAAATCTTGATTATGAATCAAGCTTTCTAAAAATAAACATAGAAGAGAATGGTTTCTAACTGGTTGCTGTATACTCAGAAGGCATATGTATGTACAGGATAGAAGTCGTTTCAAGCCCAATATTCAGATTCTGTGATGAAAAAACCAAACTATCAGAGCATATATTTAACACCTTGCTTCTTACACCACCTATGTTGTGTTCGTTAATTTTATACGTGAATGGCGGGATCTACAGTTTAAAGAGGACCTCCGAACAACAGATTTTTGAGAAACAAATTTTATTTATTCTCAGAGAAAAATTTGGCAGAAATTTGCTGAGAGGAAACCACTGAAAAATATTTTTTCATATTTTGTTTTGATGTCTGACCTGGGCCTTACGTCTAATAAGCCAACACATTACCTACTAGATTACAACGACTTCGCAGTAGGTAGTATGCTGAAGCCCCAGTTTAGACCAGTTCAACAGAATGAAATATGAAAAAATATTTCTGGGAAAAACTCTGGGAGTACATAAAATTGCCATAAAAAGTTTCTCAAAAATCTGTCGTTCGGAACCGACTTTAAACAGTATGTCGCGCCACCGGATAACACTAAAACACACAACATACATATGTAGGTTGTGTGAGGAAATAGATCGTAGTCCTGACAGAAAAGTTGCAAATAAGATATTTCACATTCTTTCGGCAACAACTCTTAGAGCAAAAAGAATAGCCTTGAAAAGGTCTTGCCACACGTGAACAAAACACGGCTGGTGTGAGAAGCTAGGTTGTAATACCTACTAAAGGGGTTGTAATGTTAAGTAAGTCAAAAGTCAGACGTATTTCTTGCAGACTTTAATCCAGGAATATCAATTACAGAATAGACAATTTTCCATCGGTTTACAGCAGTTGAAAGTTAGCAGAACTTCAGCAAAGTCCTCAGATTTTTAGAAAATAGAAAAAATATTGTGAATATCCCCATTATTAGAGAAGTATAAGTGTGTATACAACAATAATAATATTATCAAGTATGTACAGATATTATACCACTTTAATATACCATATAGGAGTATACACGTACACACGTACAGTGTACATACATACGTTTATCTAACAACACAAACACCTGACCGTTTGTCTATCTTTCTAACCGCCTGCTGACTCATTATATAGTATACCCCTCTGGATAGTATACAACTGAGATACGAATGCCACATTGACGACGTGGTCGCCTACCCCTCAAAATTTATAAAATTCAGTATCATCATTAGCTTTTGTTTCGCTTATGAGCAATTTTCTTTTCCAGTATTTTGGTTTTTTTTTTTTTGGTTTTGTTTGTTTTGTTTCTTGTTTTTCGATTTTTTTTTATTGTTATGATTTCTACTGTATTTATGCTTTTCAAATCGATTGCAACATTCATATATAAAACGCTTCCAACTTACCATCAAGAAATTAGTCTACTTGCAACGTCAAAACAACGCGGTATTTCTATTTTTATTGTCTATAACATATTTTGGAATAAGCGTAACGCCTTCTTAAAGTTAAAAGAAAAGGATACGAAAGGATATTTTGACATTATAAACATGTCGCCTTACATTATTTGTTTAAGCATTACTCTTATGGCTGGCTGTCTACATGCTGGTGTTATTTCCGGTCATTATGGTGGCCATTTAGATGGCAATGCTGAAGCCCATGACTTTAGTGAGGGTTTAGTACAAAGCGAAACCCACAACTATGAGTCTTTGGGTTCTTTGGGTGATCACTTGCAAGAGTCTCACTTTCCCAGTGACTATGCTGAAGGCTACAAAGGTGCCGAATATCATGAGTCAGCTGCTGCCAGTGAACACGTCAGTTATGGAGACTATGAACACCAACATTATCCCCAATACGAACATGAGCCCATAAGTTATGGTCATGATGTACACCTTGATTCTCATGATTTCGATAGTAAACCAGTTCCGGGCATTAATCATGGCAAAGGTGCCTTAAGCTACAGCACCACCTATGAATTCAAAGATCCCAAACCATAAATGCGGATATGGTGATACAAAAAAAAAAAAACAATTTCATCAAATCTGTTTAACCAAAAAAGAAGCATAAACAAAAAGCAGAAGATGAAGATGAAGAAGAAGATTGAATTTTATTTGAGTTCAAGTTTGAATGCGTGTGATGTGTTATTTTCATTTTGTTTTCCATCCTTTTTTACTCTCTACTCTACGAATACGTTTAGTTAAGTTTATAAATCTCGTTTTTAAGCTGTGATTGCGTTCTTCATACTATAAAAGATGGTGTTAAATAATACATAAAAATTGGAAAATAAAAACAAAATGCAATAACAACAACAACAACAACAGCTAAAAGTGAAAATAAAGAAAAACTAGTAACATGTAGTAACAACCATAATAATTATCAGACCAAAGAAAAGTGTGCTTTAGAAACTTGTATGCATGTGCGTTACTACTTTTTCTTGGGGTTTTCTCTTTTTTTTGTTTTTGCAGATGATGGCGACTGATTGTCTAATGGCACGTTCAAGGAAGATGTTGTTGTTGGTGGTATTTTATAGTTGTTATTAAATAATACAATAAATTGTACAACAATTTATGTGTTGTATTCATATTGTTGTTGTGTTTGTTTTTCATTTTTTTTTTCCAAATTAATTTGTATTTAAAGAGCTAAAAAAATCAGAAGCTTAATATTATTAGTAGGTTAATAATAATAATAATAAACAATAGCAAATATTAATGTTTTAGTAAATAAATGTTGTTATTCGATATTTAGTTTATTTAAAAATATCTTCAAAATGTGTTTTATTTCAAAAGTGGAAAATGCTTTCAAAGGTTTCAGAATGTCAAATAATTTAAGCGATCTTATGGCGTTTAAGTGATTTGAGAATCCAGCCAGAACAGTGAACTCGACACTTAATTGGTTGGTATGTTAGCATTGGAGCGAAGCAGCCACAATTTTTTTTTTATTCAAAATTTTAAATTTTTGTGTTCATAATAATTTAAGTCATAAATAATGGAATCTTTTTGAACCTCGCCACAGCTTTGGTGGCATACATATTCTATATGACTTTGACACATATATATGTAGTTGAGATTCAAAGTCGTTAATATGCAAATAATCTCATTTTTTGCTCTTGTAGTATTTTTGGTTTGTTGACCTACACTTTATCTTTGAAATATCGCCAAAGAAACAAGTCCGACGGTTTCAAATCACATTACCATCACCACTTGTGTCTACACAACGTATTGACGATACATGGCATGGTCAGTAGGCTTTAACTCTTGAGTTATTCATAATTCGTTCGTGAGATGGCACAATGACGAACTTTCTGACGATTGATGGCTCATCAGCCACACTATCGCGATCAACAACAATGGTTTCCCCAAAATAAAATGGGCGAGTAGGCATAAGTGGTTTCACCTTTCCTACAGATACACTTTGCTGAAATTTACTCAAAATTCTTCCGATTGTGGGCACATTTGATCGACAATGCAAATAAAAAAAACTACGAAATGCACTCCCATTTTCCTAAAAATCTTAAACAATCTTAGTACGCTCTTCAACTGTAAGTATACCCCTCCATGGATGAATTTATAAGACACTGAAATAAAGAAATGAATTTGTAAGGCACTGAAATAAAGAAATGTCAAATTAAGTTCAGTAACATAAAACTACGTTAAGGTGTGACTCACAATTTTTTTGGTTATTTTCGAAAAACATTTTTTATCACATGGACTTTTTCGCTTTATTCTCAACATTTCTATACCGTTACTAGCTCGGATAATTTATATAATTTGAACGCATTACTGATAGTCGAAAGTTTCCAGTTGCCTGCATGCACCTCATTCCACATTTGGTCTTTTTATAAATGTATGGCTTGACTTGGAATGCAATTACTAAGGCCCTATGCCATTTGTAGAAATAATATATGTAAGTATACTTAAAATTTTCATAAAGAGAACCAAGCCAAATGTCAGAAGTACAATATCTGATTCTGTTCTTTCTAAAGCCTTTATTTCGTTCATAATCGCTTAGAAATATGAACAAATTCAAATGTTGTAATTAAGCTCATCACACAAATTGAATTACAAGGTCAAGATCAACTGATTTTCATGCGTAACATGGTTGTTTTTTTAAAATTTGTTTTTTCTAAATCTCGTCTCGAGATGATGCTTTAACTAAATAAAAATGTCACTCTAGTTAATAAAATGCCACTCATGTTTGTTTGCGTTTTTTCTTTTTTTCTTAGTAGAAAAAAATTAAAAATTTCATTGAAAAGTTGCTTTCATGCATAAAAAGTTCGTTTCCTAAGTCTTTTGTTTTTCTATTACACAAACAGACAATTCACTTGCGTACACGCTTCTCAACTTAAACAAATATTAAATACAACACAAACACATACATATGTATGTATGTGTTATGGCATTTTGAAATACTTGTATGTACTGATTTAATTATTTACACACACTCAAATACAATTAAAATTTGTTAAATATTTATATGCTCATGCATACATTTATGAAGAAAAGCTAATTTTAAATACATGGGTGTGGGAAGATTTATATTTTTGCGAGTATATTTTTCATTTTTTTTTTAATTTTTTCATATAAGATGCCAAGAAATTCGAGATCATAGCATAATATACAATAAATATTGCCATATAGAGGAACAGATTATAGAATAAATTTACATTCAACATTTTTTGGATACTATTTGATATTAAATATTGACTTGAGGCAAATGAAAGCTAAGTTCTAACATAATAAACTATTTTCTAATAAAATACTTAATCTGTACAGTTATGTTTAATAGCAATGATGCTGATGTGTTTCTTTTTAATTTGTGGTACGCAGGCGAAAGCTGCTAATTTGCCAAGTAAATAGCAGAAGAGATGAAACTGAATGCATAAACTGTAGAATTGCCTAAATATGATCAAAACTTGTTTTAAAGAGAATTTAATAAATTTCATTAGAACTTCAACGTTAATGGTGTGATAAACTGTTATTTTTTCTTTCTTCTTTTATTTATTTATATACACTCAGCGTCATAAGTCAGTCAACACCCAATATAATTTCAAAATTTTATATTATAAAAAAAATACTTGTAGCACCACAATAATTTTATTTTTGTTTTTGTTTTAACATTTTATAAATACTAAATAAACGTTTTTATTTTTGGAAATTTATTCGTTTATTCTCATTTACTTTTTTCGCTATCCCAAGAAAATGAATTATTTCAGTAGTGCTTACTCACTTTTGGCGCTCAGTGTATATTTTCCTCTTTTATTTTTGCACAACTGCCCAGTAGAAATTAAAAGAAAATATTTTTCAATTCAAAAATATTTTCCATTTCAAAACGGATTAAACGCTCAAACGTTTCAATTATCTTCTTTTGCTTTCTAAATCATACTTAATTGGCACTACAACCCTTTAGCCAAAGATACCACCTAGCTCCTCACACCACCAACGTTGTGTGTATTAATTTTAGCTATGAGTGAAGTGATTTTTGAGAAACTTTTAGTTTTGCCAGAAGACTGCTTACTAGCTACCTTTGCTAGCTAACTTTACTAGCTGCCTTTCTAAGATAGTCTAAGATGAGTAATCCGCCGAGCACATTTTAAGATACCGAACATGTAATCTAGCCAGTCTACTATTGCGCGTTTTGAAGTCATTTCACAACTTGCTGTTAACTCACATGATGATCGTTTTGGTTATGATAGGAAATAATCACATATCGACGCTTATATTCATAATTTTTTTTTCATTTGGGTAGAACAGCTTCAAATTAATTTACGAAACATCGATTCGTTTCTGTTTGCTTAATTTTGAACTCTTGCGGCACTTATTTGAACAGTTCTTTCGCATATCCAAGTGTTTATGCACGCTATGTCTAACACAGTCATTTAATATCTTCAACGCCTCAGTTTTTTCGATTTTAGTATTAATGATGTCTTCTTCGCCGTAGTCTAGTCTGACGTAAGGCCACAGTTCAAAACATATGAAAAAATATTTCTTCGATGACTTTCTCTCTGCAGATTTTTGGCAAAAACTCTGAGAGCAAATAAAATTGTCATGAAAAGATTCCCAAAAATTTGTCGTTCGGAGTCAACTTTAAACTATAGGTCCCGCCACTCATGTATATAAATTTAACACTCACAACATAGGTGGTGTGAGAAAGTAGGCCGTAATCCTGACTGAAGTGTTGTAATGGCCAGTTATGTATGTGTTATGTGATGTCGACTTCGTTGGTGTTTTCGTCAGAAACGACTTTTTGGAATGTCCATAGTATGTATGTCATTAGTCCCCGTTCTGTTCCACTTAACCTTATTACAACATTTCTGACGGTAGGTTTTCCTAGTGCTGACTCCGAATATTGTTTATTAAGCCAAACTTTGACTTCAACAATATTTTTTCCTTAAAACTATCTTTACTGTGCACCTTAAGGTTGAATTTTAATTTTCATCATTCTAAAGCAGCATATAATACTTCCTAGAGTTGTTGTAGGCTGAAAGGGCACAATTTGTAGTTGTAAGAGAATGATTTAATTACAGAGGATCTTTTAATTTTATAAATTCGAATCCCACAAACATTTAACTCGTATTAACATATTTGCCTTTGACGTGTTTAAAATGTTTTAAAACCAACAAAAAAAATTTTTCTTGCAAAATTTCCGACAACAATTTCCAATGTAAGGAGTTTTCCCATATTAACGCATACACAATACATTTTCTATTGGGTTTTTAAAAATCCCATATCATTTTATTAAAAATTATTCTTAAAATTTAGCACAACTAAAACCAACACGCATCAAAATGAAATTATAAATTGTGAGTCTATATGTCTCACTCAAACAATAAAAACACTCAAAATAAATTTAAATATTAGTGAAGTAACTTATTTACCATACGATTTGGAATAATGTTTGCTTTTTATATCGGCAACATTGTTAAAATCAACATTGTCACTTATTGCTGAAATGCCATGATCATGAATGCCAACACCGGTGTCAGAGCCATAGCCAATGCTACTGCTGCTGCTGATTTGTGTATGCAATTGTGAGCTAGGCCCTACAAGAGCTGAATGCCCTGAGTCGCCAGAATATACAGAACTTGTAATGTAATCAGATGATGGATGTATAGAGCCTATAGAAGCTGCATGTGCATCAGATGAAATTATATCTGAGGACCCTATGGAACTGCTTAGAGCATGTGATGAGATATCTAAAGCTGAAGATGTGTCAACATGGGACGAAGGTTCTAGATAGACTTCATAACCTGGCGAAAGACCAGATCCAGACCAAGGAATCACCACTAGCGGCAACAGAATCGAAATGGCCACCGCTATCTAAACTGCTGATAGAATGTTGATGGCCACTGTTACCGTATTGCAAAACAGGCGAGCTGATTTCTATAGAAGAGCCGAAATCTATTTGAAGAAAAATTAAATATTTTTGTATTCAAATGTTTGAAATAAAAAATTTCTTTAAACTTGCCATTGCCGCCATAGTGTGCAAAACCTCTTTTTGATCTCGCATTTGCATTATTTTCCAATGCTTTCAGAGACTTTCCCTCCAAACTGGCAGCCAATAGACAGAATATTATTATGATTTCACAAATCCTTAACATGGCAGACGTCATTTCGATGACAGTCGTTTACAGTCTGTTTAATTAAAGAGTGTTTTTATTGTTTAAAAAAGTCTAGGCTTTTATATAAACTTTTTACTGTCACTATTAACTAACAAAGTGTCGTTGCTTTTAATTCTTGAACGGATGTAATTGTTTAAGCATGAACAGTTTTTGAGGACACTGTCATTTGTTAGTATTTTTTCGTTTTTCATTTAACTTTTTTTAAAAATTATTGTTTATTATTTAATTGCAATGCAGTCGTAAGAAGGTGACATTAATTGCAATCGTTCATAAATCATTGACTTGGTGTCAAAATAGAAACGTTTTTATATGTTGTAAAATAAATTTAATTATTTAGTAAAGTAAAGCGATATAAAAATTGTTTGATTGGTAATTCAAAGGCTTGTCTGGATTTCTGGGCACAGAGACATTCCAGGCAACTGCAGGGCCTATAAGTTCGCCAGAGCTGATACACTCCTTCATCAATCGATTTTGTATGCCAAATCGCCCTATGGACGGGGTCAATAAGGAAACTTGCTACACTACCAGACTTACTTGGCCCACGAGGGATAGAAAGCCCACCAAACAATTACTACGACTTGATCTCAATGCAATCTCGTTCACAGTGGGCAAGCTTACAGCTCATTGCATTGTAGAAAACAGGCAGAAAGATTGCACGACTTGTGCCATGGGTGTGGGTCTGCTGAAGAAGGGAAACTAATTTTTTGCCAATAGCATCTCTTGCGAAGTGCAAGTCTAAGTTATTTTGCTCTCCATTGCTTATCTACACAACGAAGTTATCATCCATTGATGTCAAGGGTATAATTTGGTTTATTCAACTTTCAGACTGGTTTTCAGCTTTGGCCAGCTGTGCTTTTAATGTGTAGTCCTTACAGTGATCAATTTCATCGCTAGTTTGCTGATATTCAATTAGTACAGGAACTGCGCTTAACCGTAACATCACAATGGGTCGCAATGCGTGCTCAATAAGAGTTACCACTTGGACCTAACCTAACTTCAATGGCTTCTATGCATTTCTTATTAAAAAATATTTACTTAAAAATTAAGAATAATTTCTTTCGTCTGAAGAAACAAATAAACTCATTTCTTAGCAATCCTACTTTACTAAATATTTAAATAAATAGAGCAAAAAAACCAATTCAGAAAATTACAAATTTTATGTATAAAAAGTTTGTTTCTTAAGTCTTTTGTTTAATACTCGTAAAATCAAATGCAAAATTATTTTTTTCTTTAATTTAGTTTGCAACACTTATTTATCGAAGCTGGTTTCAATATCACACCCTTCATACGTGATTTTAATTTTCATTTCCCTAGAAAATTATAATTCAAACTGAAATATATTCTTGAAAATAGCATCACTTTTCAAGCTATAAACGTAACAAGCAATACATAACATTGAATATTCCATTATCGTAAAGTGTTGCAATCGCATTTTACAAATAAAATGTAAAATTTTGAAATTTGAAATCAAATTCATTGTATTGACACATGAGTTTACCTAAGTTTGTCTTGAACTGTCATTCAAATATTTAAGACGAACGAATTGAACATGTGCTGCTAGACATGATCAGTCAGTCACCCAGACAGTGTTTCTCTGTTTTTCTGTCCAATGGATTGGCATTTAATATTTGAAATGAAATTTTTACGTTTAGTTTTGTATAGACGAGCAATTTTAGCAATTAACACTTAAAAAATCAACATAAAAAATTAAAAAATTTTATTTCTTTATTTCATATTTAAATATTTTATTTTTTGTTTTTTATTTATTTGTTTTAGTTTTTATTAGTATTTTATATTTGACTATTACCTAATAATGCTAATCGCGTGTACTTTTGTTTAAGATTTTATTTGCTAGTGCGTAGATATCTTTTGGCAATTTTATAAATTTCTGAATGAATATCAATATAATGCTTGAGTAGTGCTATAAAAATATGTTGGGTATTTCTGTTTCAAAGAGGATATGAAATTTAAATCGTGTAAACATTGTTAATAGGCAGAAAAAATAAATATTCAATATGAAGTTGAATGTTTTAGATTCTTTTCGATGTTCAATTAACAGTGGAGCAAACTTTTACATCATACAGCCACCACATTTTCATTGAATACTTACAAAAACGACCCAGAGCCACGCTAATTACTTCTTGTCTCTAACACGCTTTGCAGTGGTCAAATCCAATGACTTTATTATAAGAATACTGTTGTACTTTTAAAACATTACTAGAAGAAAGTATACCCAGTAACTGGGCCCTCATACAAAATTCTTACGAGGTTATCATGTAAACGTCTGAAATCAAGGAAAGTTCTTACGTTAGTTGATCCTGCTCCGTTGGCAATCAAGTCGTTACAAATCAAGCATGGAAACACTATTCCCAATAGGTTATATTATAGTTTCTTGGCCTCTGGGACCAATAGACTGTCAATTTTGTGAAAGTGACGCAGAAAGTGTCTTCACCATCTAGGTATCATTGTTGGTGCTTCAATTGTGGGACGCTAAACTTCTAATAGCGCCTGAATTACTTAAAGGTCTTGATTCTGATGCGATAAATTTTGTACAATTTTGCTTCTGGCCAATCTAGAGGTTTTTATTCATTATATCTTTAGCGTGATTCATTATCTCATCTAGAATAGAAAGAAAAAACTAATGATGAGGATAATCATGCTCAAGTTCCTTAATGATCTTGATTGGGATGTTAATGTGATATATTTTGCACAATAGATTTGGTCAACAATAAATCTGGTCAACATACAGTCCCTTTTATAATCTCATCTAGCACAGCGGGAAAAAGTTAAGGACGTGTATAATCAGTTACCTTTGCTTAGCAGCAATAATGTCGAATTTCGTACATGTTTTTTTGATTGGGATGTTAATCAATTTATAATCTTTTATAATCTCATCTAGTACAGCGGGAAAAAGTTAATGACCTTAGCACCAATAATATCGAATTCCGTAAACATTTTTAGTCGTCCATCCCCATACTCACATGGAATTCAATCAATTATTAATAAATTTCTCTACGTTAAAAATTAAAGATTACAACAAAAGTGCATACTTTTTAGGCATTCCTGCATAACTCTAGCTATTTAGTGTAGAATAGTCTCAACTGAGCAGCCCAACTCAGTATAAATTCAAAATGTAATCTCTCCAGTGGTGTCAATAGCCCTAAAGTTTTCTATCCTTCCATTTTCAAGGCGTTCCTTTATCTTGAAAACACAATTCCTTTCTCTTCTCCAACTCGTGCATAGTCACATTAAGTTTACATCCATCATCTACAGAATTACATATTTATTAGGTACCCCCTAATATTTTCTATTTTTGTTCAGGGCTAGGATCATTGCTAGTAAATGAGTCAAAACATCCATTCTTTAATAGCTATTGTTACAAATTGAAGACGTAAAATTAAATTCAATAAATCTGCTTTATTATCTTTTTAAACCACTGTGCCGTGCCTTTTATTGACAAGAAGATCTCATAAATTTATGTTTTATGAATTTTTTATTGTTATTGGGACGAGATAAATCACTCAATGGTGTGACTAAATTTACGAGTATGAGTACCTTTCTCGTGTACAGACTGCTGAAAGATGCTAAATCTCCGCAACCGTTAAAATACATCATAAAATGGGTAGGGTTAAACGTTTTGCTTCGTATTATACAAATATATCGCCGTTTACTTATTTAGTAAGTAAACATGAAATTATTTTCTATCGCTTATGTACAGAGAGGTTTAAGGTTTTTTTTTTGCTATTGTTGGAATATTTATTACACACGGTTTGTAAATGATTTCTGGAAGATAAAGTCTGAGCGCAAATAAGCAATCAAAAAATATCAGATTTTGTTGAGCTTAAATAAGTTGAGATTAAAATAGTTCTTATACCGTACAGCGCTCTCATCTCATCTAGAAAATTTATTCATATTTTGAATGTTTGGATTTGAATTGGTAAAGATTAAATTAAATTGGCCTGAATTTAAGTTTAAACCAAATTCACTTGTGGCTATAAATTTGTGCGTAAAGTTATCAATTAGCATCAGTTGTCTGCGGTTATTGACGGTGTGAATTGCGTGTATTAAACGGGCCAATCTATTTAGAATGAAATTGTACGTTGGTTTATTGTTTGCCCTATTGGCAATGGCTGGCCCTGCCCAAGCCTTACTGGGTGCCAAATTGGCTTTGTTGGGTGCATTGAAAAGCGGAATTGGTGGTGGAATTGGTGGCGGTGTCGGCGGTTACGGAAATCGTGGTGGTTATGGAAATGGTGTAGGTTATAATGGTGGTTATAACTACAATCGTCCCGTTTACACTGGCTATTCGTCCAACAATGGCTGGGGTCAACAATCCTATGGTTATGGCGGTTATAGCGGCGGTTATTCCGGTGGTTATAATGGCGGTTATGCTGGAGGCTATAATGGTGGTAATGAACAAGTTATTAAGGTTATTAAAGTTATTGAGGAACCTCAAGTAAATGTTGAGAGTTATGCTAGAAGCTCATCAGCAGCTGCAGCTGTATCAACATCTTCTTCGTCTGCTGGTTGGGTACCTGTACCAGCTCCAGCACCCGTAGTACAAACATACTCTGCTCAACCAGTACAAAGCGTACAAATATCTGCACCAGCACCTGTTGCTGTTCCCGTCCAAAGTGTTCGTACTCCGGTTCAAAGTGTTCAAATTTCAGCTCCCTCTCCGATCCCAGCCCCCGTACCAGTTATTCAGCCTCCATCAAGGCCAGTATATGTTTCCAGGCCCATCCAATATGCTGTACAACAACCGATCTATCAACAACCCCAACCTTTGCCACAAGTAAGGACAGTTAATGTTGTTGTCGATGGTGAAGCACAACATATTCCCGCTCAAACTTATGGCCCACCAGCTCCCCATTATGTACCTCCTTATACAGGTAATAATGGTGCCTGGAATTCTGGCTCCTGGAGTAATGCCAACAGTAATGTGGGTTCTTGGAAAAATGGTGGTGTTTGGGAAAGCATTGGCTGTTAGTAAAAAAAAAAACTTGTCCTAGTTGTTTAAACAATTTTTTTATAGTCATTAACCAAATACAACACAAAAAATAGTTAATGTTTTTACGATTTTTTTTTTTTAATAAATATTTAAATACAAACAAATAATAATAATTCAAGCTAAGTTGACGAAATAAATATTTTTTTACGAAATTAAATATTCTTAAGAAAACAAAACTTTTTTTTATGCAATTTAGTCAGCATATTTTAATGAAATTTGCATTAAATTAAAATAAAATTTCAGGAAAGCGTTAAGAATTGCACAGAGATTATCTCCCTAATATGGCATACATATTGGTTCGTCACATAAATAGTTGCTCCCTACCAGAACAAGTTATTTGCCACCGTTTAAGTTTCAGATCAGAGCAGTATGGTGAGTATCATCACAGTTTTCGTTGAGTGTATCAATCTGCCCATATTTGCTCTTACTTATCTTGACGTTAATGTACAGCTGTAAGGTAACTTTTCGAAGCTTCTCATTGCATGCAAATCTGGGCTGCTGTATTTATAGAATATTTCAAAGACAATGTTGCATAAAGCTCTACAGTTTTGCTATCATTTTTACGAGCTATGTTGGCGAGCTGAATAATGTCACATAAATAGTTGACATTTACTTTTCCTTATATTGACATTGATTTACTCCTGAAAGGTTTCTTTAAAGAATATTTCGTAGACAAGGTTACATAAAGCTCTACACGCTTGCTTTAATTTAAAGTCCAATATCCTGTACAAATTCTCCTTCGATTGAAGGAACACTTCCTAAATATATGATACTGTTCACGTCCACTATAGTCTGGCTATTGTTTAATAAAATGCCAATTATTGAAAAATTAATTTCGCAGTGATTTTGTGTCTAGGATATTCTGTCTAGGATATTCGAAGTCGCCGTGGTCTAGTAGGTAGTGTGTTGGCTTATTAGACGAACGGCCCGGGTTCGAATCCCAGGTCAGACATCAAAACAAAAAATATTTCTTCGGCGACTTCCTCTCAGCAGATTTCTGGCAAAGACTCTGAGAGTAAAAATTGCCATGAAAAGCTTCTCAAAAATTTGTCGTTCGGAGTCGACTTTAAACTGTAGGTCCCACCACTCATGTATAAAATTAACGAACACAACATAAGTGGTGTGAGAAGCTAGGTCGTAGTCCTGACTGAAGGGTTGTAATGGCCAATTATGTATGATATTCTGTTCTGTTACCTAACTTTGTGATTCCCACTGTTGTGCGTTTAATACTGATTTTATGGGCCAAAAATTTATAAAAAAATCAACTGGTTGCTGGTCAATTTATTCTGTTCTACTAATATTTGTAAAACTTTAAATACGGTTAAGGCCGAATTCCTTGTTAGTCGACCTAATATTTTATAAGGAAAGTGGATAATATCGTTTCGTTTAATTGTATGCTGTTATGTTAGGTTTGGTTAGAGGACGTGCACCTGTCGGTCAAGACAAGCACAGTACCCGGTGGTCGAAATTGACCCATTGTACATTGTTCTTAGGGGAGGAAGGAAATAGAGGATATACGAATGTAGGTAAGAGCAGGGAAAATGGGAAACGGAGGAATTACATAGAAAGAAACAGACACAAAACAAAAGAGGGTGAGAGTGCGACTACACTTATGAAATTGTATGATGTTGGTAGCAAAGAAATTAATGAAATTATGCGATGTTTATACTAAAATTTAGAGGAAAAGTATTACAACTCATTAATTAAGCGGGATGTCAGTTGAAATTCAATGTAGAAATTCAGGTGTTAAATGCGCTTGCATCCTTTCTATCTATTTGCAAGAATCTAGCTAATTGGAGGATCATATGTCTACTCATATGTAATGGTGTTTTGGCTACTGTGTCTTCTGAATTACGAAAACACAATTTCAACATTGTCGAAATATGATCCTTCCTCTCTTTCTATCTATTCTTTCTAATCTTTAAACGATGTAAAACATTAATTGTCGCCAATATACACCGAGGTTGTATACAGTACATCGCATACTTTACATAAAACATACAGTGGACAGCAAAAGTCTTAGTACTCCAAAATATTTTGACAATTTCATGAATTTTAACCAACAGTTTGTATACGTAATATTTTTATATTTTTATAGTTATCTTATTAATTTATTGCTGTTTTATTACAAAATAAACAATTTTTTAATGGTTTTCATAAAACAAGAAAAAAAACAAGGAAAAGTTTCGATCAACTTCACTAGGTACCTCCGTGGCGAATCATAAGTAAATTTAAAATTCAAAGACCTAATATATGAAAAGTTTACTCCTTGTATTTAGTAGAATATCCCTTAAGGTTAAGCACTCCATTTAACCCATTTGGAATTGAATATACATGTTTTGTTTAGTGTTTTCTGATGGCACCATGAGCAAGTTTTTCAGTTGACTTTTGTTTGAGGTTTACATACATACATATATAATTGGCCATTACAACCCTTCAGTCAGGATTACGACCTAGCTTCTCACACCACTTATGTTGTGTGCGTTAATTTTATACCTGAGTGGCGGGACCTACAGTTTAAAGTCGATTCCGAACGACAGATTTTTGAGAAGCTTTTCATGACAATTTTTACTCTCAGAGTCTTTGCCAGAAATCTGCTGAGAGGAAGTCGCCGAAGAAATATTTTTCGTTTTGATGTCTGACCTGAGCTTCGAAACCGGGCCTTTTGTCTAATAAGCCAACACACTACCCACTAGACCACGGCGACTTCTGTTTGAGGTTTAACGATTACGTAATTGTTCTTTCAAATGATTTCCTAAATACTCTCGAGAAGTCATATCGGGACTTGTGCTAGAGTATTAACTTGGTTTAAATAAGACGACCATCAACCATTATTGACCATTTTTGACCATCAAGGTTGTATGTTTTGACCCCATTAGTCCTTCTTTTGTGTGTATTATTAGACTGTGGTACGGTATCTTAGAAGACATGTTGGCAAAAGAACAAGTCAAGTCCTTTAAAGTAACAAGGTTTTATCATTGTTACATTGAATTTATGTGCAATTGATTGGAAACAATTAAAAAATCGCGTACTTTATTGTTATCGTCACCACTGTTGCTTAAAACAACTTCAAACAATCAAGCCTCAGTTATCCCGGATTATTCTTCTGCTTTTTTCCTTAAAATCCCAAAGGAAGGACTCATAAAAGTAGAGCAGATCTACAGAATAGAATACTGATGAATGAAATGTTTCAAGCTAAAGCTACAATTACTAGTGAAGAACAGAATTACCCAAAGGTTTTTGCCGAAATCTGCTCTTTTTGAACAATTATTTTCTGCAATTAGTGGCTGTCCAATGTGGTTAAAACCAAATTTATAACTATTTATTAAATTATAATTTAAACACATTATAGATTAACAAAATAATAAATTAAAATATTTTTTGCGAATAAATTTAAGAGCACTATTTGGCTGTTGAATAGCTAATCGACTGACTTAACAATTTCTGTGCTCATACAATTGACGAAATTTATGAATTTCATTGAAAAGGGTAGGGTAGGTAGGGTTGTTGTATAGATTAAGTAAACATTCAAATTATTTTCCTTTATATTCAATTAGACTCTTAATTAAGTTTAGGTTTTTTTTCTTTTCTTTAATTCGATTCAGCAAATATTACACATTTAGTGATAATTTTTTTTGGGTAAGTCAAGCAGCGAGTAAGCAGAGCTGCAGACCAATATAATAATTAGATTTGACTTACGCTGGAATTTAAAAATAGTTCTCTCTCTCATCCAGAGAATTTATTGACACATTTCATTGAAACCATTTTCTTTTAACGTTTTTTTTTTAACTCTTCAAGCCGAGTTTTATTTAGTTTTCGTTAAGTTCACATTGAATTAATTTGGACTATAAATCGGGGTGTAGACTTGCAAATTAGTATCAGTTTTCCGCAGCTGGCGGTACGAATTGCGTGTATTTTAAAAAACTTTTTTCCGGTGTTATTTAGAATGAAAGTGTACGTTTGTTTATTGGCGGCCATTTTGGCAATGGCAGTTCCTGCCCAAGCCTTTTTGGGTGCCAAATTAGCTTTGCTGAGTTCTTTGGGAGGCAATAGCGGTGGTGGTAAACAAAACACCGGAGGCTATGGTGGCGGTTATGGTGGCGGATATGGTGGCGGCTATGCTGGCGGCTACGGAAGTGGTGGTGGTGGTTATAGCGGTGGTTACAATTACAATCGCCCTGTTTACACTGGCTATAATTCCAACAATGGCTGGGGTCAACAATCGTATGGTGGCGGATATAGCAATAGTTATGCTGGTGGCTACTCTGTTGGCAATGCTGGTGGCTATGGCGGTAGCAATGAACAAGTTGTTAAAGTTATTAAAGTTATTATTCCACGAGAACAATCTCAAGGATATAATGACAACTATGCAAGAAGTTCAGCTTCCGCCTCAGCAGTATCCAGTTCATCTTCGTATTCTTCCGGTTGGACACCTATTGCAGCTCCTGTACAAACATACCCCGTTCAACCAGTACAAACTGTTCAGGTTTCTGCTCCAGCTCCTGTACCAGTACCAGTACAAAACGTTCAAATACAACCCGTGCAAGTTCAAACTCCAGTGCAATCTGTACAAGTTTCTGCACCTTCACCCGTACAAGTTGTTCAACCTCAACCAAAACCAGTTTATGTACAACCTATTCAAGTGCAAACCCCCGTTCAATCGGTTCAGATTTCTGCACCATCGCCTGTTCCAGCTCCCGTACAAGTTATTCAAAGTCCACCAAGACCAGTATACGTACAACCCCAACCCCAACCTCAACCACAACCACAATACATTTCACGTCCTGTTTATCAACAGGTTTCAGTACCCAGAACTATACAATATACGGTACAACAACCTCGTCCTCAGCCCGTTTATCAACAAATTCAACCACAACCCGTTTATCAACAACCTCAACCTCAGCCCGTTTACCAACAACCACCACCTCAAATCGTATATCAACAGCCTCAACCAGCACCAGTACCAGTTCCTCAACCTGCACCTCAACCTGCTCCTCAACCAGCTCCCCAACCTTTGCCACAAACACACGAAATCGTCAAGACCGTTAAAATAATCGTAGATAGCGAATCCGAACATGTACCCGCTCAAACTTATGGACCACCACCACCAGCTCCCAACTATGTTGCCCCCAGCACAGGAAGTAATGAAGTTTGGAATTCTGATGCCTGGAGTACAGCCAGCAGCAGCAGCAGTACCGTCTCTGATAATAGTTGGAAAAGCGGCAGCATCTTGGAGAGTATTGGCTGTTAAATACAACGAAATCGATCCGAGTCTTATTAGTTTTTTAATCTAATTTTGTAAATAGGCCTTCAAAAAAAAAAAAAACGATATTGTTGTTATGTGTTCTTAACATTGTTATTTCGATTAAATAAGAAATATTTTTAATTTTAACAAATAAACTGTATATAACGAAATAAAAACTTTTATTATATAAAAAATACTCTGAAATTATATTCAAATTTATTAATTTTTTTCTTTTGGAATGCGTTTTTGGGAAAAATTTATCTCAAGCTTGGTACCCGCGTTTTACATATTTGTTTAGCGACTTGTCCTTTAGGAAATCTGTTTAGAATTTCGTCCAATAATATACAGAATTACCCACATATTTTTAGCATTTGAACGGTAATACGGTATAGTTCCACTCACCGCCCATATTTTTTTTTTTATAAAATAGCATTCAGGGCCCCTACTCATGCAGGGCATTATGCAGGTTTTAGTAAAGGTGGAAAGAGGGCAGATGCGAACGGTAAGAAAACGAGTTGCTGCTGGTGACTATAAAATGGCCATTGCTATACCTTCACCAATAGACGGTCTACAGCAATCGTCCCCAAGAAGCCCGCAGTTTCTTACACCACTTATGAGTGTTAATTTTATACAGAAGTCACGTAGTGGTATTGTATTTGATAATTGATAATAAAGAACCTGCTGATATCTTTATTGCAATCTTGACTTCGAAAAACAAATCTAGAAAGGTATTTTAGTTTCTTTTACTCAATTCAATTCTTGATCAGAAAATTTCAAGATATTATGTTATGTTTGTTCATTTTGCCAAAACGGCAATGCTGAGTATTGTAACTAGAACTTACGCCTAGTACGGCAACACATTACAGTAGACTACGCTTTGTTAGCATAAGGGTCGTGGAATCGATTACCACCAGAGACTCTGGTTTGTTACACTACACTGATATACTCGTATCAGGTAATCTGTATAAAAATATAATAAAATTAGCGCACACAACATAAGTGGTGTGTGTGGCTGGTAATATCTCTACCACATCTTCGACAAAAAATTTTTCTTAAGGCCATGGTTAAAATCCCAGGTCAGACATGTCCAACAAAACGACGGTGACTGCTTCTCTGAAGATAAGATTTTTGTCAAAAGCTCTGAATGTAAATAATTGTGCCCTGAAAGAGTTTCTAGATTATCTGTAGTTCGGAGTCGAGTTTAAGATGTAGGTCCCGCCACCCAAGTATAAAATCGACTTACACAACATAAGTTATACAAGAAGATAGGTCGTAATTCTGACTAAAGGATTGTAATGAACAATTATGTAAGTATTAGGGACGCCAAACGGGATCGATTTTTAAAAATCTCGCGATTCGGGATTTTGTAAATCCCTATCCCGAAATCCCGGGATAATTCGGGGTCCAAAAATCCCACAAAATCACGGGAGAAATCCCGATTTTCTTTTATTAATAAAAATATTTTGTTCACAAAATCATTCCAATTATGTATGCCAGAATTATATTTCATTAAAAATAAAATATAAAAACATACATATGCTGCAAATGCATTAGTTTTACGAAAATTATTTGGATTCAAACAAAACGATTAAAGCATCTAACATGTGATCTAATAGGCTTGAACGTGTTTTGTTGTCAACATACACTCCCGTTGAAAACCACTTCTCACAATCAACATTTGTTGATAAAATAGTTCCAAGATAGCTCTATGCAGCTTGTTAATATTCACCACCTCCTGACGTATATAAATCTATTTCTTTGGACAGTTGAGTATCTAAATCAGTTACCCTATTAATTCGTTTTATAGGGCTTTTGCATTCTTCGATGCCATCAAATAATTTGTTTTTATCAATGGAAGTAGGGTTTCCTTCATCTGAGATGCTATTATCGAAGTCAAGTGATATAGATTTTTTTCAGGACCTTTTGTAGGGTCAAAATACATATGAATTCATAATCCCTAAAATCCCGAAAAATCACGGGACAAGTATTCGGGATTTTGTAAATTTTCGGGATTTCGGGATTCGAGATTTCCCGATTGGCATTCCTACTGGATACAGTACACTAGACTCAAATGCAATTAACAAATGGTAGGCCGGGAAGGGAGTATATCGAAAGCCTCATATGGAATTCAAATTTAATACTTTCAACAATGAATCGCCAACAATTATTCCTCACTTTGTGGTTATTAAACAAAGGAAATTATATTTATGGAACCAAATTCTTAGGACTGGGAATTCCATTTTTTAAGTAATTCTGTTCTTAAAGCAATAGGCACATCGAAATAAAAGTCATTATACTCTTCCCAATACCAAAAATGTCAGAAAGGTTACAGAAAATGTCAAACTGAGTTTAACAGCAGTTCTGAGGGATATTATGTAGTTAGAAACACTTAGATTGCGATGATTTCATTTCAAAATCAATAATTTTTTAATTCTTTTTAAATATTTACTTAAATTTCACACATTGCAATGGGGATTTTTTTTTTTTGTTTTTAGGAATTTCCGAACTTCAACGATTTCACGCATAGTTGGGTTTTTTTCGCTTCTCATTTTTTATTTCATTATTTAGTAAGAAATTAATGCTTTTAACTATTGATGTTGATATTATTGTAGTGTCGAAATGATTGGCTCTATTTTTAAAATATTATTAAAATCAAATATTTTGATTGAGTGGATGGCATGTATGTATGTTCTAAAATTTAACACTTTTGTACTACAAAATTTCAATGTCTTTTTCCAATTGTTCAGCTACAAAAATCAAGGTTCATATTATTAACACTATGGTCCAGTGAGGTTGATTGGTTGTATGGCTAATAAATATTCTTTCACATTAAATCAGAAAATATGAAATATTTATGCTCTGTACAATAAACAAATGAAAAACATGGTAGGCAAAATACAGATAGGCGTATATGACTATAAAACACTCTACAAATTTGATTATGAAAACTAACATAGCATCTACCAGTTAAGTCGTTTTGAATAAATAAAACATGGTGTTATTGAAGCGAAAGGCCTCAATCCTAAATAGATTTGTTTAAAACGAAATTTTTTTTAAAGGTTGGAACAATCATGGCAAATAATATTTTGCCTTCAAGACTTGACTCGGAGGTATTCGGGTTTGTGATCAAGTACTTTTCCTTCATTGACCTCCTGTGAAGAACTAATAGCCATTAAAAAGATTCTCAAGCTCCGCTCAGGCATAAAATTAACACACTTCATCGCAAATATGAGAAGCAGACTGTAATCGGGACTAAAGCTAGTAGCCAAGGAATTTTAACCACTGCACCATACCATTTCAAAAATGCATTACTAGTTTAGTGTTTTTTTAGAGATGAGTCAATGACACTCATTATTACTTTAATACGTAATAAACGGTATTGTCGTGAAGAGGTGCCTTACGATCTCTGGTACCCCCTTTAACAAAATAGGATATCCCTATAATGTCTTCTATTCTTATTAACCTCAGATTATTTCTGAATAATGTTGTAATTTGCGATGTTGGATTTGCGAAGAGTATTTGCTCTCATTGAGTATACCTTTACAAACCTCCGATCCAAATCCACAGAAGCGTTCTGATCCTCCTCTTTCACACATTCGTCTACTGGCTCACTACCGAAAATTCCCACATGAACTGGGACCCAGCAAAGGATAACTCTATAGTTCCTCAGATAGTTCCATACTAATCTTTAATGTAACAGCATAAGAGCCGAGTGCTCGAATAGAGTCCTTACTGTCAGATAGCATTACTATGTACCTTTTGTTCAAGTTGAATGGAGGACATCATTTGATGACATTAGATTTACATTTACAAGATACTGGCAAGTTTGAGCTCGGAGCATTTCATTATGAAACCAAAACCGCTCTGTTCTGTTCTAAGAACGATTCTTGATCCATTCTAAAGCACCGTAAATTTTAAGTGGGATGATACATACATAATTGGCCTATTACAACCCTTCAGTCAGGGTTACAACCTAGCTTCTCACACCACTTAAGTGGAGTGACCTACAGTATAAAGTCACTCCGAACGACATATTTTTCATAGCAATTTTATTTACTGTCAAAGTTTTTGCCAGAAATCTACTGAGAGGATGTTGTCGAAGAAATATTTTCATATATTCGTTTTGATATCAGACATGGGGTTTGGACTCGCGCCTTACTTTTACTAATAAGCTAACACACTACCTACTAGATTACGGCGATAATAATATAATAAAAAGTAACGAAGCTCTATGACTGTGATAGCTTCCTCAATTAAGAAAAATAAATTTTCATTACTGTTTTAAATTAAAATTTTTATCTGAATACCCGGGAAGTATATGCGGTAGTATTTTTTGATTAACTTCAGTATTCCAGCTTACTTTGTATAACGATTTAGGAGCATAGCCTTTCAAAAAATATTTCCAACTAGTTTTTGTTGTAGCATTTGCTAGAAGGACAGGGTTGCCATTTCCGGGAAACAAAGTCCTTAGTTTACGCCCACCAAAAACCTACAATACAAATTGGTGCTCGCTGTACAAATAACTCATACACTTTATCACCCATGACAGTATAGGGAACCAAGAGATAACATTTTGCCACATTTATAATGTATTTTAATAGCTAATAAGTTAGAAAAGCTTGCCTAAAATATTTTGTATTTAAAATTTGATTCTCTATGATTAACAATACTCCTGCTTAACAATGCATTTTTTTGGCGTGAAATGCCTAATAAAGCTGACCTTGAATTAAAAGCAGTAGCATTCAGCATATGAATATTTTCAATGAATCTTATGTGGATTTGTTGTCAAAAACTAAAAAACCTAAAAATATAAACGTTTGTCTATGAGTTTAATGGATGGGTAGGTAGGTAGCGTTTTCAAACATTTGCCATGGATGATAGAAGATTTTGTCGATTTTAAATTTTCTCTCTTCTCAGTTGACAAGATCAATTAGTTGCTGTATGGCTGTCATAAAAATTAACACCTTCTTCTTCTTCTTGACTTTAGTTATTGGTGGTCATTTTTGTTACTTTTATGTTAAATTTGTTTCTTTATTTCGAGACGACTAAGCCAACAAATTAAATACAATGTCAGTTTATTTGTACATATTTTTTTGTGGATTGCATATTAATTTTTATGATATCCACAATGTTATGCTCGTTTTAAGCGTAATTGAGTGTAAATACAAAATATCTTTATACAATAATAAATAATATTTATGATTATTATTAAAAGTTTCAATGCAGATAATTTGAGGAGCATAGTTGGCATTGAACCTCATAACTTTTAGGTGTGACTTGCATGTTTCCCAACATTGGACTTTGTTGTAAGCAATTCTAAATATAATGAAAAGCATAAAAGAAGAGAGTAAATACAAATGTAAACAATTCTTGCGACTATGAGTATCTCAAACATAGTCAATATACAGCAGGTACTCAAGGAGATGCTTAAGAATCATTAAGGTATTCTCCAAAAGCTTCATTGTATTTGCCTTGTAGAAGTAAGCGTTAAGGGAAAGTTAATTTTATTTTATCTGTAAGTTGTAATTAAAGATAAAAATGTAGTTAAAGATAACTTCACAAGATCCCTTTAGCTAAAGGTACCTTTAACTAAACCCAAGTTTAAGAGCAAGTTGTAATAATGGCCTTAAATCTGCTTAATAAATTTAAAAAATATTCATTTTGTTAGAGGCTATTTTATTAAGAGCCTTGGTTCACGCCTACATTTGTCGTTAATGTTTCGCTTTCTTCCATTTGGCCTGACATGACGCATAGAATTGGAACACATTCTTTTAATTTTACGATTTGTTTTCATTGATTAGCCCTTCGTTCCCAAAGTTTCCTATACTATATCTCACTGCGTTTTCCGACGTCAAACGCTTTTTGGACAGAGAAATGTGTCATTATGTTAATTGTACAATAACGAATGAATAAATGAATGAAAACCCAAATGCTAATGCCATCATATTTGTTTTTTGCATTCCAGACATTTATTTGTTTTTATAATTCATTGGTACAATTCAAATCAAACTCAATAAAACAACAATCATATCATCACTTAAATAGGCAAATCAATCAAAAAGAGAGAATATTTACTTCTTAGCAGAACATAATATCCCAAAAACTAGAATCGAATATATGCATGCATACATAATTGATCATTACAACCCTTAGTCCGGATTATTGATCAAAGTTTCTCCTATCACTCATGTTGTGTGTGTGTTAATTTTATACATAAGTGGCGAGACTTACAGCTTGAAGTCGACTCCGAACGACAGATTTTTGAGAAATTTTTCATGGCAGATTTATTTACTCTTAGAGTTTTTGCCAGAAATCTGCTGAGAGTAAAGAAATACCTTTTGAATTTTGTTTTGATGTCTGGCATGGAGCTGGAACTCTGGATTTACGTCCAATAAGCCAACACACTACCTACTAGACTACGATAGTAAAATGAACAAAATAAAGAATGTTATGTCTCGCTGGAGAAGTAAACATTTCACGGGTATCAAATAACTAGAGAGTGCTTCATAACCTTATATCACCAATTATTAACAAAAAACGAAAGCTCAGTTCCATTATTTAAGGACTGAATTTCCCTGAAATTCTGTAAACTAATCTCGCTACAACTTCTATTGTAAAAAGCTCTTAAATAAGGACGTGACAATATGTGATAAATGGAGAGAAATCACTATTGAAGTTAATAGATAGAGTGTTGGCTAATTGGACGAGAGCTCGTGATTCAAATTTCTAATTACAACTGTCTTCTTGCTCTAACAAGATAAGAGAACTTTTTGCCGAAAATCATGTATTCTAGGCACATCCGTTTGTGGTGTATTTTCAAGGGAATCGCATACTGCATTACAGATAGAATTTATTCTTTAGTGTGGAACTCCTTACCTGAAGAAGTCTACACTGCCACTTAAGATTCAAATATTATCGCCACAAGCACTACTTTCTCTGTTCTTCTTCATTTTTCTAATTCCAACAATTATTTTCACGCAGGGCACATCCGTTTGTGATCTATTGGCCAGTGCATCACATACTTAATTACAGACAAAATTTGTTCTTTAGCGTGGAACTCCTTACCTGTATTAGCCAGTGCATTGCACACTGTATTCCAGATAGAATTTGTTCTTTAACGTGGTATCCTTACCTGCTATGGTATTTCCTGCCACTTAGAAAAAGCATCAAATCTTGTCTCCACAAAAACTAATCCCTCAATCCATCTACATTTTCCTAATTCCAATGAAGTAGAGGCGATCTCCTGGCCCCACAAAAATAAATTAATTTAATCTGTTCTTCGGAGTGGACGTTGAACTTTACGTCCCGCTACTTATGGACAGAATTAACACACCTTCTGGTATTATTTCATTATCCTGGTGTTCTCCATATCTGTATGATAAACGCCTTCAATTTGCCAAGAGAAGTTTGGATAGGATATCTCGTAAGCCTAGGGTGATGGAGAAATACCGGCTTTGCATTCAAGTGCAAACCAACCATTCATAAAAGTATAGTTTAATTTCTCGGTCTGACGACGTATGCTATTGATAATCGTACTGGGTATCTCTTTATTTAAATTTGTAACCGAATCAAGGCGTATTAAGACAAAATTCTCAAACAAAGTATACGTAACCACTATGGCGAGTTAACTAATTCGAGTTATTGTCAGTCCTAAATGTTTTTAAAATAAATGTTAATCTCTTATGAGTTAATGAACCTCTTAGAGGTTCTGCAGTCCAACGTCGAGAACATTCTTCTGAACCCTTTTTTTATAAATAATGACGTAAAAATAAATTTCTTTATACTTTTTTACAACTTTATGATGTCATTAACACCAGACTAATATTAAACACACGCTTAGAACCGATTATTAGTTTTTAATTAAAAAAAAACCGCCTCTAAGAACCAGATTTTCAAACAAAACGTAAACGACAACCACAAAGTGTTAAACTATGTTTATTTAAGAGTTTTTTTTTCCTTTTTTTGCAAAATATTTCAACCACAATTCAATAAACAATTGTCGAGATTTGTTTAAAAATAAAAAATTAAATTTAGTTTTGGAGTCACAGTAGAAAAGTTGCTATTAAACGGGAACAATGTGATCATTGTTAACGAAATCGTAATCTTTAGTATTTAATCCACGAAATGGTTCAACTTCAATATCAGTTTACTGAAGTATTCCATTAGGAAAACAGTACCACCAAGTCTTCCAGTACCAAATTTAAATTAAAAATCCATATTTTCGTTTTGATAATGAAAGTGTTTGTTTGTGTTTTTGCTTTAATGGCCGCTTTGGCTCCGGCCCAGGCCACTTTCGATAAGCTTGGATTTCTAATTGGTGGCACTACAACGGGCACAGCAGGTTATGGTAGAAGTTTAAATACTGGCTATGGCGGTGGTTATGGCACTGGTTATGGCTATGGTGGCGGTTATGGTGCAGGATATGGTACCGGCTATAACTATGGCGCCGGCTATGGTGGAGGTTATGGTGCTGGCTATGGCAATAATGTTAAGGTTATCAAAGTTACCGTAGTACCCGGCAGTGGTGGATATACTGGTGGCTATGCTGGCGGTTATGGTGGTGGCTATGCTGGTGGCTACGCTGGTGGTTATGGAGGAGGCTATGGTGGTAGCGCTGTGGCTTATCAGCCTGCTGTTTCTACTTCGGCTGTAGTAACTCCAGTTGTAACTGCTGTCTCTACTCCAGTTGTAACGGCCGCTCCAACGCCTTTAGTAACTCCCGCTTATACAGGTGCAATTGGTGCCACCTACGGCGGTAATTATGGTGCTGGATATGGCGCTGGTTTTGGCGGTGGTTATGGAGCTGGCTTTGGCGGTGGTTATGGTGCTAGTCTTCCAGTTACATATGGCGCTGGTGCTGGTTATGGCGGTGGTTTCGGCTTGGGCTTTGGCCATCCAGCTGGTCTTTCCGATTTGTGTTAAATCGACGCGATAAAAAAATGTTTTGTAATCGATCATTCTTTTAATGAATTTGTTGTTTTGTTTTGTCAAATAATTTACAAATAAAATGTTAAAATTGTTTATATATACAGTGTACTCTCTCTTAAACGAACACTTATGGGAGTGACAATTTTGTCCGCTTAAGACGAGTGTCCTTATAAAAGAAAAATATTTCTTCCTTAAAATTTTTTTGGTACTGTAAAAACTGTCCGGTTATTTAAGGTGTCCGCTTAAGAGCAGTGTCCGTTAGGAGAGAGTACACTGTATACAGTTCTGTTAAACGATAAAATTTAGCTTTTTCTAATTTACTTTGTTTATTTTTAAATTACAAAAATCATTTTACGAATATAGCTTCTGAACTTTCTGGTGGTCATTACAACCCTTTAGTCAGAATTTTATTGCATGTATATTAATTCTATCCATGAGTGGTGGGACCTACAGTTTAACGTCGATACGGGCTTAGAGAAACTTTGCGTGGCATTTTTATTTTTTCTCAGAGTTTTTGTCAGAAGACGAAAAAAATATTTTTGTTATCATATTTCGTTTTGTTTGAAATGTCTTTGCTGGTGTTAGAACCATAGGCTGCTCCCCTTTAATAAGCTAATATTTAACAACTTTTGACGACAAGTATGGGACAACATATGAAAACAAAACATAGGTTCGTTAGGTCAACTCTCAAGACACACGAAGAAGAGACAAGAAAGGTTCTTACTAGTAAGTTCATTTCATATTAAGTTGCCCAAGCAATTTGCACAATATTTTACTGGATACTTCTCTACCCGCCACATCCTGACAGTACCCACTGGTGGTTGGAAAAATTCGTTTTTTGATTTAAAAAGCAAACGTTGAATGATAAATTCCCACATTCTGTTTTAACGTTACCGATTTGTGTAAATGAAAATGCAGCACCCATTGTTGTTTAAGAAGAAAATTATCGCGCGTGTGTGTGTTGTTTGTGTGTGGCCGTCATCTTTCTGTTGGAACCAATTTGTCTGAATTTGTTTGTGTATGCGTCGTGGTGTGAAGTGAACAACGGCAGTTTTGTATTGTTTCTTCTAGTGGTTGGTAGTTGCGTGTGAATATGCTGTTTAAGAAGAAATTTATGGCGGGTGTGTTTGTTTGTGGTTTGTGTGTGGCGGTCTTCTTTCCTTATGTTTAAATGAATTTGTCTGAATTTGTTGTATGTGTGTGCGCGACCGTCGTGGCGTGGAGTGACCAACGTAGTTGTATGTATTGTTTGTTCTTGGTGGTTGGTTATTACGCGTGTATACGGTTTTGTGTGTGTTCGGATTTAATCGGATTTGACCGACGGGACGGTTTGGCGAAAATAGACACAAAAACGAAGAGCGCGTGGCAGTGGCAAACACAAACAACCACAATTATTACAAACCACAGCAGAGTAAACCATCGCACACACACAATGCCACAATTAAATTATAAACTACTAAAACTACTAAACTATTTTCGTTTTGATATCTGACCTGGCATTGGAACCTTGGCCTTTGTGTGTCGTCTAATAAGCTACTAACTAAATACCTACTAGACAGACAAGCCGTAGAGTTCGTTAAACAAACAGGAGCGCTTCATTTTTATTTACTTACCGGAAACGGAAAAAGAATATGAGAAATAGGAAGAATAATTTTTTTTTTTTTTTTTGAACGAACAAAAACGAATTTTTCATTAGTGCTGCCAGGAATAAACTTTTAACGTGTTGTTAACATATAAATACCTAAAGGTATGCTACACTATTTTTCACAACTGCCATCTATTGCCTACTAGCATCAACATCATCACAGCTGTTATATTTTCTTTTTTCCTTTATTCACACACAGCTGACTGTCAATTCATATTCTTCTTCTTTTCCAGCATACACGAGCAGGAACAAAATAGTGAGCGAATGAAAAAATTATAAATTAAAATCCAAAGAAATTGAATTAAAATTTCCTATTTTCTTACTTTTCAATTGCAGTTCCAAAATGTTCGTTCGTCAATCTTTACGGAAATTACCTTCGTTAACCGTACGTCGCTATACAGCGACAGCAGCAGAAGCCACCGCTAGCGAAACAACACAACAACCCAGCCTAAGAGATACGCTTGTACCGACTGATTACCGCACCAATGAGACAAATGCAGCTGCTCATTCAAAGGTTCATGATGCTAAATTCTATACCATACCGGCAGATGTAAAGAAACAAATATTCGGCGGCGGTGGTTTGCCCAAGAAATATGAACAACAACTGAAAACGTTCACAGAATCTACTTTAATGGTTAGGCAACCGGCTTTGGAGTTAATAAATTACATTAAAAACACCGACTTTACTAAACCCGTAGTGCGTTATGTGTTGTACGGTGAGAATGGTGTTGGCAAAACTCTTACTATGGCCCATGTAATTCATTACGGTCATCAGAATGATTTTCTATTGGTGCATGTACCATGGGTTGCCAATTGGATGAAGCGGCCCAAAGAAACGGCGAATGCTGCTCAAGAGGGTTTCATAGATTTACCATTTGATGCTGCTGCATGGTTATTACACTTTAAGAATCAAAATGCCAAATTACTGCAAACACTGGACTTGAAAACAACCCAAGAATATGTCTGGTCCAAACGTGAATCTACACCCGCTGGCAGTACCTTATTGGAATTGGTTGAACATGGCATAACACGTATTAAATTCGCTTCCGAAACCATAGCAGCTTTGTTGGCTGAAATCAAACAACACGCCTGTAATAACAAATGTAAAGTTATGGTGGCCATAGATGGTTTCAATGCCTTCTATCATCCCATAACAAGGATTTTAGGCGATAATAAGCAAGTTATTAAACCCGAACGTATAACTTTAACGCAACCCTTCCTTGATATTACCGCATACAATTGGACGAATGGTGTTTGTATCTTGACTGTGGATAAAATTGCAATGACTGAAGGCTACATGGAGTCGTATATGCCACGTTATTTATTGGGCCGTAAAGGTTTCGAACACTTGGATCCTTTTGTGCCCTTACATATAGAAAATTACAATGATAAGGAATTCCATAGTTGTATACAATATTATTTGGAACGTCATTGGATTCAAAAGACCCCCGAAGGTTTTGAGGATCAATTGAAATTTTTAAGCAACAAGAATCCCTACGAACTAATGCGTCAGACCAGAGCCTTGTAATGTATGGTGGTTATGTAGTCATATAGATTTAAAATATTTGTTTACGTTATTAAAACGACTAAAGAGAATTGTTTAATTGGAAATAGAACTTTTTTTAAGATTTATGCTAATCATGCTTCTCATTTTATTCTGAATAATGTAAGGATGAAAAGAAGAAAATCAGAAAAGAAAATACAAATAATATCGAGCATAAAATATTGATAAATAAATAAAACAAAACAACTTAAAAAAAAACCCGAGCTCAATTTGCATTCAAACAAAACAGTTAGGGAAAAGCAATTAAATGTAAATCATCATTGTCTAATGACTAATGATGAATATAGAGGCATTAAAATCTCTTCATTTTCAAGTATTAAAATAAGAATCACTTCTCTATATATCAAATATTTGCATTGCATTCCGCCTGGACTCATTTGACCACTTTTAATTCGAATGTTTTTCTTAGTCCATTGATATTTCTGAGTATTCTTATCTCCATATTATATTGTGCTAATGAATTTATTTGATAAAAGTTAAAACCATAATCACTACGGAATTAGTCGCAAAGACATCAGTCTCTATACATACAAAACGTATGTCGATTTTCCTAATGTTACGAAAAAATTATGATTAAAAAATTTTTCACAAATAAAAATTCAAAGTTTATCCTCTTCCCTATTTCCCTGGAATCTAAGCCTATTAAACGTTAGATTGTTGATTTCAATATCTTTATAGTGCCGGCAGTGCTTTAATGCGCCGTGGCCTTTATAATAGTGCATGAAACGATTGACTTCATTCGACAATCTACTCGTATACCTAGGAATCCATGTATATTGCAGCTGAAAGTATTGACGCAATTTGAGTTCTCTTTCACATTTCTATGTAATAAAAGCTTAGGAACTGGTAATGATTAGTATTTACGCACATTTTTAACATATTTTTTGACACAAACAGTATCCAATTACATAATTAAACTTCATCTCTTAACCGCTTATGTAAGATGAAAGCGAATAAATGCTGAAAATGTAAACAAAAGTTAAGAAAAGATCTGACGTATAGGATAAATCAGAAAAGAGGAAAATTTTCTTTAAATAATCCAACTTTTTTATTATGTAAAATGATACTTAAACAAAACTAAAGTTTTAACTTAAAACAACATCAAACAATTTTATTTACTATAGTATACACGAGAAAGAAAAGAAACTGAAAACGGTAAGGAAACTACTGACGGTAAGTCAAAACAAATTGGGAAATTGTTGTAATACTAAATAATATGTATTAAAGATATACATAAATTAAAAAAAAGAAATTATTTTTCATTGGAAAGTTTATTTAAATGGATTTTTCGTATTTTTTTGTTTTGATTCTCCTTTATAATTCAAGAGTTTTATTGAACAGCATCGTATAATTTGTAGGCGCTTTAGACTTTGTATTTTTAACTATGGGCTGAAAATAATTTCTTTGCAAACGCTGATAAATACATGAAGAAAAAGCATGAAAAAATTTTAATGATTTTTTCCTTCTTTTGCTTCTTATTTAAGGGATTTAAAAATCATTTAACTATACAGGAAAAATATCATGATTATCACCATATCCACTAATGCTAGACTTGGAATTGTATGGGCCGAAAAAGCCGTGGCCAATCCACAAATTCCAATGCATAATTAAAGATGCCAGTGATACTAACGCCAATCATAGCGCCCCAGAGAAGCATGAATAGCAAGTTTTCTGTATTCAATTCGGAAGGTACCAGGGCGGTCAAAAAGAGCATGGCTATGGAGAAGATTAATATCGAAGGGAACTGTAAAAAAATAAATATAAAAGCAACCAAACGTTTATTTAAATGAAATGAAAAGAGGAGATGAACAGAAATATTTACCGCATTATAACGCCAAGAATGTTTAACATCTAATGGTGAAGGCAGAGAGGTATTAACAGTATAACGGCCCAAAAATAAATCAATGCCATCCTAAAGATTTGTAAAATTTAATAAATTAAATTTAATATATAGCCAGATTGAACTTACCTGCCTAAAACCATCAGCAAAATTATTTAAATAATAACGTGTCATTGAATTAACGCCATCTTGTAACATACCAGCCGTAGTACGTTTACCAGTGCGTGTAAAATCAGTTTTCAATGCACCCGTACCTGAGTATTGTAATGATATCATATCGGCATTATCAGCCCATACACCCTTAAATAGCAAATCGAATTGTGAAGATGCCGATTCCACTCTCTGGCCAGCATTTAGAATGCCTAACTTCTGTAAAGTGGCATTCAAAGAACGACGGGCCAACATACTTTGCACAACATTAGTACGATCCAGACAATCAATGCAATTGGTACGGAAAACACCATGTTGAGTTGAGAGCACAAGTCCATCAACGCGTATATGAAATACGGAAAATTCGTCCTGTTCGTGGGCTAAACGATCGATTAGCATATTCAGACGATCCCAACGCATCTTTTTACACTCGGCATGAAAATCGTAAGCCTCATAACGGATATTAGAATCGTTGAGTTGTTGCACAAACGTACGATAGGACTGTTCTAGAGCACCCTCGGCACCCTTCTGATCAACCTATTAAGAAAATTCACAGACTTGAAACATTAAATACCTATTCCTTTCGAGTTCAGTTGGCAAACTTACCAGATTTACTAAAACTTGCTTGCCATACTTTGTCAATTGTTCTTCAAAATGACGGTTACAAGCACTTAAATGATCATGGCCCGGTATAATATGGGGTCTAGGCTTATATCGCAGATTGGGCAATTGACGCCAATAGAAAGGCATGCTACCACGTGTCTAAATTAATATTGAAAATATTAGTAAAGATTTTATTAAGATAAATTTTTATAAAACAAACAAAAATACCTGCACAAATGAAATCTGCTGGCCATTGTATTCTATAATCTGTTCGGTCTCTACGAAATTAGCTACTTGGCCATCATCGTTAATGCCACGACTGAAAAAACGTGTGCCAGCCTTATGTATCGAACGCCTTGACACAATTGACCACACAAATGTTTCTCCATTAATTTGCACTTGGTTGATGGAAACAACTTAAATTATAAAATTAATCGATTTTCTTTTTGAAAATGTATGTTCAGAATTGTATTTCGGTTATACTCACATCCCAATATCATTGGCAATTGAAATTGTTGCATTTCCTTGCAATTAAAATTGTTCAATAGAGCTCCATTCCATACAAAACGACTGTCGGCCCTCTCGAAAATACTTAAGCTCTTCTGTTCGGCTGTCATATTATTTTTTCGCTGCAGCGAATGGGTAATATCATAGTTATCATCGTATGTAAAATAAAAATAATTTGTATCCAATGTTTTTCGTAGCATTTGTAAATAGGTTTCATTATGCTCCAACTGCTTTCGTTTATTACAATCAAATTTTGGAATGTAATATCTGTACTTAAGTATATCGTAGCCAGCCAAGCGCCATACAGCACAGCCATTTATCATACCAATGTAAAGGCGATGAGTTGCTACGATTATGTAATCACCATCCAAAAGACGTATACTACCTAGGATACCGCAAACACGACGATAAGATAAAAGATTTTCCAATTCTTTTTTAGAATCTGTTTAGAGGGGCAAAAAGAAAAAATAGTAATAAAAATATTAAAGAACGGATTTTTTTAATAGCGCATTATTTATTCTTCATCTATTCTAAAATGTAATATTTTTGGTAATATTAATTGCAACACTACGGCTATAGTGACATTCTAATTTAATGACATGCAGACAAATTCTTTGACAAATTCTACGATAACGATGCGGTTGCTAGAAACAATCCAAAGGACAATATCTAGTAGACAAGTAGAGCCGTGCGGCGTATTGATTCTCAAATTATGCTCGATAACTATACTTTTGATACAGTCAAGGAATTCATTTATTTTGGCTCCGCCGTTACCACCGAAAATGATGTCAGTCTGGAGATCAAGCGCAGGATTACTCGCGCAAACAGGTGCTATTATGATCTCAATAGGCAATTGAGTAGCAGAGACCTCTCTCGTAAGACGAAACTAATATTCTACAAGACGCTCATCCTACCCGTGCTTCTTTATGGCGCAGAAGCATGGACCCTATTAAGAACTGATGCAGCTGCCTTGAGAGTAGTATTCGAGAGAAAAGTCCTACGTAAGATCTTCGGTCCAGTGCGAGTTGGCGATTATTTTCGCATCCGATTCAACAGTGAGCTGTATGACCTCCTCAACGACAAGGACGTTGTACAGCATATTAATATCCAGCGGCTGTGCTGGCTCGGTCATGTCGTTCGAATGGAGGAGGATGCTCCGGCGAGGCGAATCTGCGGAAATTGGCGAAGAGGACGACCTTGTATCCGTTGGAAGGACGATTTCTTCTCAGCAGATTTCTGGCAAAAACACTGAGAGTAAAAATAAAATTGCCATGAAAAGTCTCTCAAAAATCTGTCGTTCGGAGTCGACTTTAAACTATAGGTCCCGCCACTTATGTATAAAATTAACACACACAACATAAGTGGTGTGAGAAACTAGATCAATAATCCTGACTGAAGGGTTGTAATGACCAATTATGTATGTATTGAAGGATACACTTACTTTCCACTTTTATCATATCGGAATCACGATCCATTATCAATACTTTGTCTTCAGCTTCCACCATAAAGCGGTCCGGACTGATGTACCTAAAAGCCAATAACAAAAACATTATAAAACAATAAAAAACAAAAATAGAAAAAGTGGTCAATGGCAATTGATGAAAATCGGTAATATTTTTGGGGTCAAGTGTTTTCTTGCAAAACCCAATGTAGTTTTTGTTTTTGTCTAGAAAACAACACATCCACCACCCACAAAGGTGGCAATATGTGTTCTACGCTTAATTGCCATTGAATTAATATGCAAATCAATGTAATGCCATGAATGAGTGGCAAGACTTACAGTTTCATGTCACCGTAAATACTGGAATTTTGTAATTCGTCCATATCGATTAAGAGAAATTCAGAATTAAAAACTTAAAGATTTCGTTGTTTTGTCTTTTATTTAAAAAAAAAAATTGTTTAGTTTTTTAACTGGATTGTATGTAGTTACGACGACTTGGTGTTATTCTATTGGGCCCTTCTGATTTAGTAAAAATAATAAAAAAAAAAAGCAAAAACAAAAAAATCACACGCAAGAACTATACGGCACTAACACACACAACCCCACGGACACAAACAATTTATTGTACTTTAATCAATGAAATCTTCCTGCAGCGCTAACGGTGCAAAGGCGTTTTTTTTTTATAATTTTCCTTGCAGAAATCAATTAAATTTTGTTGGCATATGTTTTTTCGTTTTTGTTTTTGTAATTTTTCTTAAAATTTTGAATTTTTTAAAGAGAATTTTTCACAGAAAATACAGAACAAAAAAATTAATTTCCTTCCAAAATATTTGACGTTTCATTACTGTTTGACATCTGCTAATAAGAAACGATGACGTTTGCAAGTCAGCTGCTAAAAAGGAAGTTGCCATACTGCAGCTATTCAATCTAATAACAGAATAATACAGCCCTGTTTTAGCGATTTTAAAAAAAAATATTTATTCCAGTTAGAATTTTAAGTAAATGATGCTGTATTGTAACAAGTGCAAAATAAAAAAGTCATGGCAAATTTATAATATTTATTTAATTTAATTTATATTTAGTTATAAATTTGCCTTGAAACAAGTGTTTTAGTTGTGAGTATTTTAAAAATGTTCAAGGATAACTCCTGTTACGTAGTACTTTACGTCGGAATTACAAAAATAAGTTGTGGGTGACAGTGAAGACTTCTGGAAGAATAGCACTCCGTAAACGAAGATTGAGACTACAGACCGAACTCTTTCCCTTGGATGTGTTCTGCTAAGCAGGCGATTACCGTGTAAAAATATGCGATTTTCGAAAACAATCCATGTTGCTGCGATGTTCTAATGCATCAAAAGCATTGGAACTTTAGCGTTTCCTGTACGTGTACGGTAAAATATAAGTGATGTATAAGGTAAGTGGAATCCAGCATTTCTTGTACAGTCTTAAAAAAGCAAAGCACTTGAAAGCTCCTTTCGGCGTTTAAAAAATATGCACGTTTAACCCAAGAACGCATTTCATTCTTTATGCCCAGAATATCAGGAGGTTTAAGTTCTCCAATACTTACAGTGCCCATACTTGCACATGGTTTGATAATAATGTTACTCATCACTACTGGGTTATGAGTAAGTGGTTCTTGTAGAATCATATTGCGATCTTTGAACGACAGATTCTCAAAGACAATTTGGTAATTATTATCTACAGAAGTTAGCCCAGAACTAATAACTAGTCATCCCATAACTTATGACTACGTGGCTCCACTGATTCACTAGTACAATTTTGTAGTTGTTGTCGGCATTAGCGGACTAACGAAAGAGTGGTTTCTTTCAGGACCAGAACTAATGTCATTTTTTTAGGATCTTATGGTGATATTAGAACTATGTACCTGCTGTGGTCTAGTAGATTGTGCGCTGGTTTATAAGACGTAAAGCCAGAGTTCGTGTCCCAGCCCAGACATCAAAATAAAATACAAAAAAAAGTATTTTTTCGGCGATTTCCTCTCAGCAGATTTCTGGCAAAAACTCTGAGAGTAAATAAAATTGCCCTGAAAAGTTTCTCAAATCTGTCGTTCGGAGTCAACTTTGAACCATAGGTCCCATCACTTATGTATAAAATTAACACACATATCATAAGTAGTGTGAGAAACTAGGTCAATAATCCTGACTGATGGGTTCTAATGACCAATAATGTATGTATGTACATGCTGTTCTCTACACTATTGACGCTATAACTGATCACCAAGTAATTCTAATGACTAAATGGTTCTTTTTGAATCAGAATTGCTGGTTAAGTAATTCTTTTAGGACCATGTGGTAATTTTGGGACCATTGATTCACTTGTACAGTTTGGTAGTTGTTGTCTACCCTAATGACCACAAAATTAGTGAGTATTTGGTTCTTGTGGGATACACAGAAATAACACTGGAAATAATGGAACATTGCCAGGATAATAAACTGAAACATGACCTACATATCGACCAATTTCAATACATTTCCAAAGCACAGCATAAATTGAAAATGTAAACGTTGTTTAAATATTAAATTTCCAACGCCAACACGATACTTGATTAATGCTCCTCTTTAAAATTAATAAATTTGCACATTTTATCAAACGTTGGTGGCAAAAACGTTTTCAAGTCATGATAACCGTGTCCAATAAAGGGCTACAAACTATTATAGTAGCAACATTTAATAATTCAACAGCTATACGTGCACATCCCCAAATGTTCTAAATCTGATATATAAAATTTTCGTGTCATGGTGTTATTGGTTAACCTCTTCCTAAGGACAATGTACAATGGGTCAATTTCGCCCACCGGGTACTGTGCTTGTCTTGACCGACAGGTGCACGTCCTCTAACCTAGCCTAACCTAACCTAACCTCTTCCGAAATAGATTGATCGATTTTCATGAAATTTTATGTGCATATCGGGTGGGTCTGACAATCTGGCAAATCGTTAAAATTGAATATTTAGTTACATATTGATCGTAGAGGAATAAGTGCGTAGAGTCAATATCAACCAGCCCACCAAAAATGGACGTGACAACCCTCCCCATTCAAGTAATACCTATAACCCTTAAACTACTAAACCGATTTCAACCATTCATTTCTTGTTCGAAAGGTTATCAGGTTTAGATGGCTTAAAACAATTCGATATAGCAAAAAGTAGGCGTGACAAACCTTTAAAAGTGACTATTTAAGGACATAGTGATCGTAGACGAATGCAATTTAGTGGTTTGTAGAGTCAATATCGACAACTCACCAAAAATAGGCGTGGCAATCCTTCCCCATTAAGAGATACTTATAAGTCGACTAATTCGATGGTTTATAACTACGTATTTGTGGCAATAAATAATAATGCCTTAAGTTGACATAAGTGTTTTTTTCATTTTATTACATATTCTTATACTCTTCTGCAATATCTATCACTGAGGGAAATTTCATGTATAAAAGGTCATTGTTAATAAAACTATACGCATTTATATTTTACATACACCATTAACACACACTATCTATCTCAGACAAAACCCTTAATATCTCTAAACACGAATTTTCGACTTAAGCTATTATTATTTAATGCCACAGATATGTATGAGCGATTATTACAACTTCATCGACGCTTTATGCAGCGTATTACAATAAATATATAATGCGACCTGTTTTTGAGCAATAAAAAAATCGATTTTGAGCGGGACGAAGTTCGCCGGGTCAGCTAGTTACAAATAAATTTTGATTTCATAGCTGAAAAAGAAATAGATTTTTTGAATAAGAAAACCTATTTTAGTTCATTCTAAAAACAATAACAAATTAATACTTGAGGTGCATTGATTAGGAATCGATTAATTTCAAACGTTATTGTTTTATAAACAAAATAATTAATATGTGGCGCCGTATTATTATTAATAACGATAATAAATAATAAAAACAGAAACAATAAAAATTAATAGTTGACAAATGTTTGTATATATAAGAGCCAATGTCTATTTGTTTGTTTGCATGGAAGCTTTGTAGCTGCCTACGTTAAAGCAAAGAGTATCTAATTATTATAAATATAATTGAAATTCATTACGTATTAACTGTCCTAGCTGGCTTGACATTCCCATTGTCCTTATGTGCAACCTGCCAAGCGAGTGTAACATATTTAGTTTGAAGTACTAAAAACTAATTACATAGACAGCGAAGCACAACTTAGTGTGTTTAGTGGCCAATTCAAACATAAATAAATTCATATTTTTTATCAATGATATACACTCTAGTAATACAAATTGTTTTCTGTGCGTTCACTATGGTTTTATTTAAAATTAAGAGATATTTATAAACAATATTCAGTGAACATATTCATTTCATTGTCTTATCACAAAATAATTCAATTAAAAAAATGAAAATGGATTTTAAGTAAATAAAACCCATTAATTGGAATTGACTCAGGGGATTTTTGTTTTTCCTTACTTTTTTCCTAAAAAAGTTCTTGTGTAGTATTTTTAAATGTTTTCGTTACAAAAATTCTACGAATTACTCTTGATAATTACGATTTAAATATGAAACAATAATAATAAGGAAATTAAATGATATGGAACTGTAATAAATTTATAATATTTTTATAGCCTTAAATATGTTTTGAGAAATTATTAATCCCTATAATAAATTTTTTGATTATCAAAAGCATGGAATGTATAGTTCACTTCCTGTAGTTTTCTTATGGTAATAACACTGTTGATAGTGGTGTAGTCGTTATACTCTGATTTAATCTTTATTTTGTACTATTGTTTGTTATTATGCGTATTATATTGAAAACTAAGTTTTGTCATTGCCATGAAGGTCCCAAGATAAGTGGCATATTTTGCGCTGTATATATCCACAAACGAAAAAATTCTTATGCCACCCTTTATAGATTGAGAGCAGTACAGTAGATTCCATTACACGACAATCATAATAATAATAAGATCCCATCAAATTATCAGTACGTTAGAATAAACAAATTATTATTACTTTTTAATTAATATTAAACACTTTAAACATTTTATTTGTAAATAATTTGACAAAAGAAAAACAAAACAAGATCATTACAAAATGAGTCAACAAAATTATTATTCAATATGTGTGGTTGAAAAGTTTTCAATTAACACAAAGTGGAAAAACCGGAAGATCGACCAAAACCCAAACCGAAACCGCCACCATAACCGTAACCAGGACCAGCACCATATGAAGCAGGTATACTGCCGCCATAGCCACCATTAAGACCAGCACCAAATCCAGCACTTCCATAACCGCCACCGTAAGAGGCACCAACTGAACCAGTATAGGCAGGTGTAAGCAAAGGTGTGGTAGAGGCCGTCAACACTGGTGTTGAGACAGCAGTTACAACTGGAGTTACTACAGCCGAAGTGGAAACTGAAGGTTGATAAGCAATAGAACTACCACCGTAGCCACCGCTATAGCCGCCAACCGAGCTAGCACCATAACCACCAGCATAACCGCCGTTATAACCGCCAGCACCGTAACCACCGGAATAACCGCCAGTATAGCCTCCACCGCTGGGAAGTACACTTACTTTGATTACTTTAACATTATTACCATAGCCAGCACCATAACCGCCATAACCACTTCCATAACCGACACCATAGTTATACCCTGTGCCATAACCAGCTCCATAACCGCTGCCATAACCTCCATTGTAACCGCTGTTCAAACTTCTACCGTAACTCTCTGTAGTACCATCAATTAAAAATCCAAGCTTGTCGAAGGTGGCCTGGGCAGGAGCCAACGCAGCCATTAAAGCAAAAACACAAGCAAACACTTTCATTTTTTAATCGAAAATATTTTTTTTTTCTTAATTTAGTTTAAATTTGTTAATGAAGTTTTATTTTGTATGTTTGGTAATGCTATCCTAATGGAATACTTTTGTAAACTGATATTGAAGTTGAACCATTTCGTGGATTAAATACTAAAGATTACGATTTTGCTAACAATGATCACATTGTTTCCGTTTAATGCCAACTTTTTTTTTTTTACTTGGACTCCAAAACTAAGTTTAATTTGTTCATTTTTTTTTCCTCAAATAAGTTTGGCCAATTGTTTACAAAGTTGTGGTTTTAATATTTCACAAAAAAATGGTCAAAAAAAAACTTAAATAAACATATTTAAATACTAAGTTGTTGTTGTTGTTTTTTTCTTTGTTTAATGCCGTTTTATTTGATGATGAACTAAAGATCAATATTTTGTCAATGATAAACTATAAGCAGTTCTAAGCGTGTGTTCGATATTAAATTAGTGCTGGCTGGCCTGGTGTTAAAATGACATCATAAAGTTGCAAACAGAAAAGAAATGAAAAAAGTTTCAATAATTTTCTTTAAGTTTTTTGTGTTCACAGTACATATTTGTTTTTACGTCATTCTTTAATTATTATTTTAAATAACTTTAAACCTTGTTTAATACAGGCAAAGTGTTAAAGCGTCTTGCCTAACATACAGTGGTTAACAAAACAATAAAACTTTTTCAAAATTGCACAAAAAAATTAAAAATATTCTTAAGAAATTCACAAAATAGTTCTGTTGTTTATTAATAAAAAAACGATTTCAATGCTGAATTTCAGCAAAAAAGAATCAATATGTGATAAATATGGACTTAACAAATCAGAACTTACAAAAATTATTAGAAGATGTTTTGAATCAAGACCTGTAAACACTCATCATTTTGGGGGAAGGCTTCAACATTTCAATAATATAGCTTTTTTAAATTTTTATGCATTCTAATGGACTGCAATTTCCAATTTTTTTCTTTCCAATTTTGTCTGATTAGAAAACATAAATAAATTTTTGAAAAAGTTTCCATTGTTTTGTCACCCACTGTATGTGTAAAAAGTTTTTTTTTAAGTGTCAAGCCTAGCTTATTTGAAAAAAATGTTTTTATTTGATATTCACAATGATAAAAGGCAGTGCAAAATTTAACTGATAGTGAATGCATACCGAAACAGTCACTGTTTGGTGTGGATTTTTGGCTTGGCGGCGTTAATGATCCATATTCCTTTGATAGTGAAGGCGCTGTCAGCTACGAGCACAATATGTCGATGATTACTATTTTTTTTTTTTTTTGGTGTAATTGGACGATCTGGATACTAACAACATATAATTTCAATAGGACAGTGTTATGTTCCATACATCTTCTGATACATTGGATAATTTGTACGAGCGATTTAAGGACATTGTAATTTCAAGTCGATCTGAGTTCGTTTAACTCTTTCTTGTGGGGTTTCATTAAGTCACAGGTGGATGCAAATAAACGAGAAGTCACATAAGGCCAAATTCAGCATGATTTTGATATTTCACGATATTATATTCTGCATCATAATGTCATAAATAGGCCTTTCAAACTAAAAAAATATTTCGGCGGTACCTCACACACTTACTAAATTGACCATTAGAATACTTTAGTCCGGATTACAAACTAGTCTTTCATATCATACATGTTGTGTGTGTTAATTTTATCCATAAGTGGCAGACAGGACTTACAGTTTAAAGTCGATTTAATGACAGATTTTTGATAAACATTTAATGGTAAAATTTCTACCAAAAGATTACTGAAAGAAGTCATTGCAAGAAATAATTATTTCATATTCGTCATGTTCGAAAACTCTAAGGCAAGGTTTAAACCACGGGATCTTGTCTTGTCTAATAAGCAAACATACTACCTACTAGACTACGGCTTTTAAATCAAGACCCTATATTTCCGATCTTCTCTGTACTCTTTCTACATATATGCTGGTTATTTTTCCGAACTGTGTGGATGATAAACAATTTATTCCTCTGGAGTTATAACTGAAATTTAAGGATGAGGAGGAAATATTAAATGCCTTAAAAGTTTGCTTTGAAAGTCGTAGTACTTTCACCATGACTTGAAAATGTTCAATCCCCTATTGCACTATGGAACAAATCGGATAATCGAATATTATTTTGCAATCAAATTTAAAGGAGTTTCTTACTCTCTCTCCCTCTCATCATTACGAAAATCATTATTTTAAGGTAACGATTATCATAATAAAATTTTTAAATTTAAATTGATTGTGAAAGGTTATTCAAAAGTTTTTAATTGAAATTAAATTGCATAAACGCTCAGCACTTGACAAATATAGATTGCGAAAAGCAAAAAAAAAAATCACAACTGTTATCGGATGATGAACTACAACAATCAATATCGAAAAATATTACATTGACAGTAGCTGTGTTACCAAAAAATTGCATGGGATCAAATTCATGGAATCATTTTTTTTGTTCCTTTTTTTTTAACATAGGCTTTTACAATACGAAAAAAAATGATTAAATTTTCTTTGTTCTCAATTTTGTAACAATTTATTTGGTGGGCCTATAAAAAGCCAAAAATTTCTGTAAAGATCAGTATACGTTCGGTGAACAGTTGAACAAATAAACGCGGATTTTACTTTTTCAAATCGTAAGACACCATAATGTTTGGCAAGCAAAATTCAATTTTTCTATTACTGGCCGCTTCATGTTTAATTACGGCTGTAATGGCTTCCACAGTTCGGGAGTTTTCAACCAAGACATTCAATGCAAATCTGCTAAATTTAATGGCACGTTCAAGTAATTCATTTAATTATCCGAAATGTTTCAAATACTACACGCCCGATTATAAATCAATTATTGGAAAAGTACGAAAAAGATCACGAAACCTGCTGTAAAAATGCCGATAACCAACGTAATGCAGTTGATGAGAAGACTCTACTCTCTCGTCAAAGATTGGCCAACGAAACGGATGAATCCTGTGCTCTCCTGTTTGGGTGTCCACTGGAGAAATCAATTGATGCTGAATATGATTGTTATGCGAAACGGGTAAGTGCAAATGATAAAGAAAAAAATAAGAAAAAAAGAAATTGGAGAGTAAAAGTTTTGCTTCATCATCATACACTCAAAGTTGTCGCAAATGATTTCTTTTTTTAACATTTGTAATTACGTTCCTAAACTTGGAATAGTACCTACAAATTAGCAAAAAGATTAATATTGCGCTTGTAGTCGCCGTAGTCTAGTAGATATTGTGTAGGCTTATTAATCGTAAGGGCACGGTCCAAACCCCAAGTCATATATCTCCAACAAAACGAAATATGATAAAATTTTTTCCAGCGCCTTCCTCTCAGCAGATTTCTAGCAAAAACATAAAATAATTTCTCAAAAATCTGTTGTTCGGAGTCAACTTTAAACTTTAGGTTGGTTCCATTCCAAAAATTAACACACACAACACGTATAAGTGATGTGAGATGCTAGATCGTAATTTTTACTGGAGGGTGGATTATTATTTCAAAATTCTTTCAAATCTAAAACTATTGAGCAATCTCTACTTAACCAACACCATGTAATGGGAACGCATTATATGGAGGCAAAATACACTTTACACTGATTTTGATACTGGGCGTCAAACATAAATAAAAAACTCTGTTTGTTATAATTACGGCAGGTGTAAATCAAAAAATACTTGGTGATAGGAACCAGAGATCAGCAATAAGTATTCAAAATGATGAATAGGTTCGAGTCATACTTATAATTTCAGATACTAATAAGCATTCATACTTATTTTGATATCATACTCATACTCAAAATTGTAAATACTCATCGTATTCATACTTCACAATACGCATGATGTTATTTACTTCGACTCGTCTCTAGTTAACATTTACACGAAGCACAAAATAAGTATCATTTGCGTACGAACACTACTATGCTCACAAGAAGATTGTGAGTATGCTTTGCTTGTTGTCTTTGTCTTTCCTTTCTTCTTTGGTCGTATATATGCAACAACAACAAAGGCTGTAAATTTTGATGAATGTTTCGAGCCACTCGAATGACTTATAAGTATTTTTCTAAATTTATGAATCAGAATGAGTAGGCGTATTAATCAAACACATTTCAAATGTTGTGAGTTTAATGTCAACGTTTTACTCATACTCATGGCTATTTATACTTATAAATCAATGTTGTAGCGAGTACGAATGAATCAATATAGTTGAATTTCAATTCTGTTGATTTCTTCATACTCAAAATTGCACGAGTGCTTATGAGTAGCGAAAAAACGATTCATTTTTGATGTCTGATAGGAACAGTGTTCTCCTATGTAATGTTAGGCAAACCTAGATTTGACCATAAAAATATATCAACGGGAATTTCCAATTTATTTTCAATATTTTACCAAATATTATCCTGTTTTCTTCACAAGGGTATTACAAATTTGAAAAGTATGCATGAAATATCTAATGGTGCTATATCGGACTGGGCCGCATTCAAGGAACAAAAGCGACTTGTAACTTATAATGAGGAAATATGCGTCAATAAGACAAGAGTTTGTTTCGAAGAAGAAAGTGGTGTGGTCTCCAGAGAGTTGGAGAGATGTATAGCAGGACTATCTGATGTACCCACACCGTCACCCACAACTTCATCTACGACTGTAAAGGTATCCAGTACCTCCGCAGCAACGAAGCCCACACCAACGGAGTCCACTACAACGAAGGCTACTCCAACGGAATCCACAACAACAAAGTCCACGCCAACGGAATCCACAACTAAGTCTTCCAATGAAAATACAGACGAAGATGATTAATGCATTAAAAAATTATAAACAATATTCTTAAAACATAAAATGTTATTATAAAAAAAATAACAATAATTAATATTATTTTATTACCCACTTTATTTTTAAATAAACACACACATGTTTGAATTTAAATGTCTGGCATAAATATCACAAAATTTGTTTTACTTTTTGGTAATTTTGTTTATTTTTTTTTTTTGTTTTTGGTATCAATAGTTAATTAACGTTTTGGCTATCGTTAAAAATCCTAGCGAGTGTTTATTTTTAACACATAAACGTGTTGAGTTCATAAATTATTTTTAAAAATTTTTTAATCATATTAACTGCCGACGAAGTGTGGTTACGAAGCATAACACGTGACCATCTCTTATTGGGAGTACATTACAGAAGCGTAACATAACTTTACGCATTTGTTAATAATTTTATGAGTATAAATGCTATATACATACATACCTGTAGTTACAGATAATGAGTACCTATTTTACAGCAGAATTATAAAAATACTGTACGTTCACGGGAAACCAAATGTTTTTTCTTTTATTTGTATTTAGTTCATGTATTTACAGCACGCTGTGATAAATTTTCCTATCATAGAAGAAGTCGTAGCAAGAGTATCGCTTAAGATATATCAGTTCTGACGTCAATGAAGATATTGAATTGCTGTAAAGTTTCTTAATTGATAAGGAATCATGCGTTTAAGATAATAACGTCAAAACTAAAAATCCAATCGAACTGAAAGAAAAAAATTACGATAAAATGAGAGGATTTTTTGTATTCACTACCATTAATGTGGCATGTGATTAGACTAGTTTACTTGGCTAGTTTATCTAAAACATTAATACTCAATAAAAAAATTAATAACAAAAAAAAAACTCATTCTGCGTTATTTATTTCTGTTTTAATGTCAGATCCCGCAGTTTAATCACGTCTTTAAACACACAGTACATCTTCGCTTCTCTTTTGAACATACATATATACATAATTGGTCATCATTACAACCCTTCAGTCAGGATTATTAACCTAGTTTATAACACTACTTATGTTGTGTGTTTTAATTTTATACGTAAGTGGCGGGACCTTTAGTTTAAAGCCGACTCCGAATGACAGATTTTTTTTTTTGAGAAACTTTTCATGGCAATTATATTTACCCTCAGAGTTTTTACTAGAAATCTGCTGAGAGGAAATTGCCGAAGAAATATTTTTTGTATTTTGTTTTGATGTCTGCCCTGGGACTCGAACCCTGGCTTTACGTCTAATAAGCCAGCACTCTATCTACTAGACCACGGCGACTCTAGTCTTTTGAACACCGCAAGAATATTTGTCTTCTATTTACCTTTGCCCATGGGAGATCTCTTTGGAGATATACGACTATGCTTAGTGTTACATGAATGACTCATTCTTATTTAATCTATGGAAACCCAAAATTATATAGATATTCTCGGCAATGAGTTAGTAAAGAAGGGAGCTTTCACGCCATTTTAAAAGATATGTTCAACGAAAGAGATTACAAAGAGTTTTCTCAAAACAAATGGCTTTGAGACAGTCAAAACTTTTATCGCGCGATTACAATAAGAGGAGTGGGCGAAGACAAGTTTTCTGGTAGGACACTGTATACTTAGGGTACATTTAAGCAGAATGTAAATTGTCTCGTGCTCAACATGTAGATGAGTTTGAATTGTCGGAACACATTCTCGGAACCTATGGCCCATTAATATATACCAGATGGAAACATATGGGTGTACGTGTATGCTTGTCGTTGTTGATGCCGGGCATCATTATCAAAATTATCAGTTCAATAGGCGTGGAGATGACATAGGAATATTCTCTTAAGTTTGTACTAAGTATTAAGGCACCTAATCACTACAAATAATAATAATTAAAAGGCTTGCTTGACACGTTTTCTAGACTTTTGTAGATCTGGGAATAATTAGATACCGGGTTTCTTCATTATTAAGCTACGTTTTCTTCTCTGAAGATATTCTATACAGCACGGAACATTGAATTCCTGCATTAAATCAAAGGAAAGTGGTTAAATGTAGAACTACTTAAAGATGAACAGTTTCTTCAACCATCAGTTTAACTATACTGTAGGCAGTGGTGTTGTGGTAATTTTTTTTTTTACGTTCACGGTTCGAAAAAACAAGCCGGTTCGTTTCGGTTCGCATTCGGTTCAAACCCTTGTTTATAAAAATACGTATAAAAATTCATCAAAAATTAGAAAAAAAAATCAGCAATTCTTTTTAATTTTTTTTTTTTCAAAACGTCAGCCAATTCTCGTTATCAGAAATCATCTTCATCATCCGGAATGCGTTCCTGTCCAAAAAGGAAGTGCCGGAACGACGTTCCGGAGCGTTCTGGCTCGACAACACCACTGACTGTAGGTTAGGTTGGGTTAGGTACTTGACAATTAAATACAGTACCCGGAGGTCGAATTGAACCATTGTACAACGTCCTTGATTAGAGAAGGATAAAAGAGGGAATATTATTAAGGAGTAAACTATACTGTAAGTAAATATGAGTTCAAATGTCCCTCTATGCAATGAAAGCTTATATCATAAAGAAATAAAATCCTCTATATTGTTAACTGTTTTGTCTTCTGTTCTATTTTTTTGTTTCGTTTTGTTTTTCTTTAAACTGTTAATTTATGATGATTGTGTTCATGTCAACAACATTTATTTTTTTCTGTTCTGTTCTGTTGTCGTTAGAACTTATTGTTGTGGAAAAAAACAACAAATTTTTATCATTCATCATTACTGGGCCAATTATTTTGAGCATTTTAATTAAAACGAAATTTGTGGAATCAGTATGAAATGCGATCTAAAAACAAAAAACCAACAAGAAAAACAAAATCATAAATTAATAAACAAAAATCAGTTCATTTTTCCTATACTGCTGGTGCAATTATTAACCAATCATTAGCAATATTTAAAAACACAATAGAAAAAACCAAAAATAATAATAATCATTCGTTTATCAAAGAAAAAAAAAAATTGCGTTTATTTCTAATACAAAAAAAAAAAAAATTATTAAAAGATTTATGGACTCTCGATGCGTGTATACGTCAAAAATGATTCACCTAAGCAAACAATATTGCAGAATTGATTTCTGGTACTTTTTTTTTTTTTTTTGCCAAGTCCATATATTTTATTATTCCTATTATGTATAGTTTGACAATATTGAAGACAATTAAAGTTAGCCGCAGCTCTAAGTATTATTAATTCATTAAAAAATATCTCATAAAACAAAAACAATTCGCATTCATATTAGCGACAAAAGCATATGACGAAGAACAAAAAAAGTGGTAAAAATCCACTGATAAGATTATTATTGACAGTGATACTACAATCATTTGTCTGAATGTCATATATTTTGGAATACCAGCCATAAAAGAGACCAAATTTTCTAAACTATAAAAAAATTTGATGTTTTAACTGCATTCAAGTGGTTTAATCATTGTCATAATGGTCGACTTGAATACAAGGCTACTATGTACGTTTGCATGAATATGCATTTTTTCAGCAACTAATATTTTTGTTCACAATTTTGTGCCTAGTGAAGTTATTGGAATGACCGAGGCCGCTCTCTACGATTTTGTCCGCCATTGTCCTTGAAGAAATAATTATAAAAGTTGCCTCCCATAAAACAGGAATATTTTAGGATCTTGATACACATCTTGCGTACTTAAGCCCCGGTTAGCCAAACGTCCACGCATTGTAACGTAACGTATGTTCGTTTTTCGCATATGAAGAGCAATGTAAATGCTTATCGAAATTTACATTACGATTAGGTAATCGCTTTCATTGTTTTTCTTATTCTAAAACCGTACATAAGTTTCGTGTATGTTTGGCTAACCGAGGATCTAGACTATATGCAGGGAAGCTTCGTGTGATATTTTCAAAAACATCTTGAGGGCTTGAATTATTAAGCGATACTATTTTTTGCAACAATTTCAATGGTTGAATCTTTTTTCGTGTGTCCATCTGGCTTATTTCGAATATATGCTTATAATATCGGCTATCCTCCAAGTAGGCAAGGTATCTTAACAAACGTCGGATCTCTTTTTCAGCATCCACTCATCAGATTCAGACATGGCTCTTATTTAAGTATCGTAAGCAATTTCTCGGAGGGTTAGTGTGTTATAACATAGAATATCAGGTTTAGATACATCACAGAGCCAGCAACTGGCCAAGTTTCAACTTCACTTCATTGAATTATCAATAGAAACTTTTAATCTCTAGTAAAAGAATTTTTGGCCTGCTTCGTTTTGAGATGAGATTGATGATGATTCTTTTGTATTTCTGTTGAGATTTATACATATTTGTGACGAGTAATATGTGCTTAGCAGACTGGTTGCATAGTGCGAACGTCCATGTTAATAATGCCTATGCCAACCGTATATGCCGGGATGGGTAGAGTAGTAGGTAGTCCGCCTTCTAGTTATTATAAAGGAACTCTCGCATAATTTCAAAAAGCTTGCGTTACTGATGCTGCATTATGAGTGGTTAAAGTCCTTTGAATGCTCGGAAGAATGTACTAAATGCGTGCAGCTTGATTATATCATACCACACTGGTAAGACCCATTGACATTACTCATGTAAGATTTGAGAACCACACACAATACGATGTATTCCGTATTATTAAAATTGCCATTAACAACCCGGATCCCTATATATCCATTTTCCCAAGCAATGTATTTTTCAAAATAGTTGGCTTTTCAATGCATATTAGAAATGATTAAACACAAGTGTGTGTGACATGTTTAAAATGTTTTTCTAATGAAATGAAGAACGAAAAGTTCTTAAACCAATCGTTTATTAAACAAAACGATATACGATCGATTAAAGTTTACTACGTAGGGCATTGAAATACAAGAATATGGTATTTGATATCAATTCTTGGTAGTGGTCGTAAAATTTAGTCTTCGGAGCTAATAACACTTCTATACTCTTGCACTCATATCTTATACTTCTTTTACGAGGCCTAATAAAAATTGTTGTTGCCGGTCTTTATTTCTTTCTTTTTTTAGTAACAGAAATTTAAGTTTTTTGGTATAAAAAGTTCTAACATTCTTCGTACCATCAACAGTTCTTTCGAAACAATCGGCGACAAGTGAACTTAAAAGTGATCAAAAAAAAAGTCGAAATTAATACAAAACGAAATTAAAAAATATTTGTTTAAGTGAACAACGAGTGATACTTAGTGAAATAGAAATATTTTAAGAAATATGAATTCTAAACATAATTTATTTGTGGCACTGATTGCCTTTTTGGGCGTAACCATGGCTGTAAGCGGAGATCTGGGAATCCAACATGAAAACTCTTTGAATTTGTTGAACTTTATGACACGCTCTAGTGATGTGCTACAAAGTAATCCTGCCCGTTCACTGGATTGTTTCGACTATTATGTTCCATTGCTTCAACAAATTACCGAAACATACGAAAGAGATTTTAAGGCTTGTAAACAGACTACCGCTGACAGTATAGAGAACGCTGAATCAGCCACTTTGGAACAACGTAATGATTTGACCCAAAGATCGTCAGATTCTTGTGAACAGATGAGCCAGTGTAGTAACAGCGGTTCTGCTAAAGATGCATTTGAATGTTTCGCTAAAGGGGTAAGTAACACAAATGAAATTTTTATATGTTAAAGTTTAGGACTTAATTATTATCTCTTTTTCCTTCAGGGTTCCGATAATCAAGTGGTCATGCATAATATTAATTCCGATGCCATACAACATTTGGCCGATTTCAACAGACAACTATTTTTAATTGATCTCGATGATGAAAAATGTACTAACGGAACTAAGAAAACTTATGAAAAGGACAGTGCTAAAGTCTATTCGGATATGAATGATTGCTTAGCTGGCAAAACTCAAGTGCCCAAACCTACTGATCCTCCAGCAACTGATCCTCCAGCAACTGATGCTCCAGCCACCGATCCTCCAGCCACCGATGCTCCAGCTACTGATCCTCCAGCAACTGATGCCCCAGCCACAGATCCCCCAGCTACTGATGCCCCCTCAACAGAAGATCCTGAGCCAGCACCTGAAGACAAACTGCCTGAAGAAGATATCTATATGCTACGTAAAGCATTAGAAGCACGTATGAGAAAACATCGTTACTAAATGTTTGTTGTAATCAAAATTTAACTTTTCTTACCACAAAGTATTATTTTGTCTACACCCCTATTGTTATTGTAAATAATTTAAAATTTTAAAAAAATTGTTCCAGTCTAAATTGTAAAAAATATGTTCGTGACAATAAAATATTGTGCATTAAATTATTTATTGGAATACAAATATTTTTATTATTTCCTTAATTTCAAACTAATTCCGGGGTAAACTACTTAATTGAGATATTAATCCTAATATATACATACATAATTGGTAATTATAACGATATAGTCTCTCGCATCACTTATTTTGTGTGTGTGCTAATTTTATATATGACCGGCAGGACCTACTGTTTAAAGTCTACTCCGAACGACAGATTTTAACGAAAACTTTTCATGGCAATTTTATTTACTGCCAGAGTTTTTGCTAGAAATCTAATGAGAGGAAGTTACCGACGAAATACTTATGTTTTCATATTTTGTTTTATTGTATAACCAATCCAAAATGGAACACAAACACTTAATTCGTAGCTTTTGCGGATAACAAAAAACTAATGTGGAGCACAGTAATAACTTTAAAACAAACAAAGTCAAGCTTTGAATAAACAAACACAGAACCAAGCCTTTGCTTACTGGGAATCTAATCTGAGCGATATGCTTCAGATATCTGTAGTAGTAAAACCTATAGCATCAAAATATTTGCATTCCAAGAATCCAAAAAAAGCGGAAAGCATTCCAGGTGTTCTAAAATTGTAATTATTTAAACAGTGTTCAAACCCAGTCTTGATTTTGGGGGGAAAAATGTCCTCAGGAGAATATCAAACCCAGCAATGACTCATTAATGTCGGTCTATCCTAAAATCTTAAAGAATAAAATTGGCGCTTAATAACTAGGAAAATGGAAGTCGCCATAGTCTAGTAGGTAGTGTGTTGGTTTATTAGTCGTAAAGCCAGGATTCGAGCCCCAGGCCAGACATCAAAACAAAATCCAAAAAGTATTTCTTCGGCGATTTCCTCACAGCAGATTTCTGGCAAAAACTCCGAGAGTAAAAAAAAACCTGCCATGAAAAGTTTGTCAAAAATCTGTCGTTCGGAGTCAACTTTAAACCTTAGGTGTCCCGCCACTCACGTATAAAATTAACGCACACAACATGAATGGTGTGAGAAACTAGGTCAATAATCTTGGCTAAAGGGTTGTAATGACCAATGATGTATGTATGTAATTAGGGAAATACGTTTTAAAAATCAACTACAAAACAGAGCAGGGAATATAGAGGATAGGACATAGGAATACTTTCGGACAGTCTGGCTGTCAACCGATCACTTCCATGAGGTTGAGACAGGGACACGACAATATGTGGACATAATATTAGCTTACAAAGGTGCTAATTTCCATGTCGATGACGACGTCAGAAGCTTTCTAAAAAATAGGAAAACGATTTTAGAAAAGTACACTCGGCGAAAGAAAAAATTTAGGGGCGAATACTCTTCCGGAAAAAATAGTTTAAGTTTACTTCATACTATTGAAAAGTAGATTCGGCATTCTATACAGTTTTTGTAGATTCAAAGAACATTTGCTTTAGAATAGAGATCGATTCAAGCTTAAAAGTATATTCAGCGATGAGAAAAACGAGACACTAGAACACATGTTGTACTTGCTGAACAGCGCCTTGAAGTTTCCCAGGTTGACAGAATTGCGGACGACTTTATCAGGATATTCTGACAGAAACTCTATCTTTCGAAGTCAACTTTAAACTGGATGGATAAAATTAACATAGACACCATGGGTGGTGTAAGAAGTTAGGTTACAATACTGAGTAAAGAATTATAATGATCCTTGAAGTTATTTGTAATATCCATCAGTAGGGTAAACGATTTTAAATTTCTTTTTTTTTGGTAATATCTCCTTTAAACTTGAAATATATACACTGAGTGCCACAAGTGAGTCAATACCCACAATAATTTTAAATTTTCTATTATAAAAAAATACGACAACACACAACAATAATTTTGTTTCTGGTTTTTGTTTTAACATTTTATAAGTAATAAATAAACGTTTTTATTTTTGGAAATTTATTGGACTATTCTCATTTACTTTTCTCGCTATCCCAAGAAAATAAATTATTTCAGTGGTGTTTACCCACTTTTGGCGCTCAGTGCATATAAAAAAATGACTTTCTGTAAGCTCAACATGACATTCTTGGAACATGTAGTTTCAACTTGAAATTACATCCTAAACCCACTAAATTTTGTAGTTTCTGATATCACAGATTAATTTTACAGAATACGAATAATAAAAACTATTTTTGGTACATTTTCTTGATGCTTCTTTGAAATGTTTATTATTGAAATAAAATTAGAATTTAATAAGAATTGCTTTCCTTGTTAGATCTATTAAAATATCCACACAGAAAAACACTCCACATTAGAAAGCAAATGTTAATAATCAAAACCCGCCGTATTATCAAATACAGGCGTAGTTTGTTCTTCGGCAATTGGTTCATCTGTGCTTATTTCAACTGGTGCCGGAGTAGGGACTTCTGTGATCGGCTGCGGTTCTGGCGTAGGCGGTTCAGGTGTATTTATTGGTGGCGGAGTAATGGGTACTTCGGATGTACCCAAAATGCAACTATTAAGGCTGGCATAAGCAGCAGCAGATGTTTCTTCATAATGACGTCTACTAGCATTGGTACATTTGAATTCATCACTCTGGATAAGATAATAGTCTTGACGTAACTGTGCCAATCCTTGGGAAGCATTACCTTTTAAGTCGTACACGATAATCAGGCTACTCTCACCCTAAACAAACGTAAAGAGGGAAAAATTCAAAGTAGTGCTTCGGTATACAAAATGTATCTCAAACTGTAAACCATTTAAATTTGTAACGTAATTTACTACAAAAAGGACCTAAGAAGCCTTGAATTGTTCGTAGGCATTGTGTTAACATTTAAAATTTATTTTATTTAGACTGTATTGTTTGTCCAAAGAATTTCTACTTACGCCATTAATGTAACACTCATATTCATCCACCACTGCTTCAACTGCATTGCATTGAGTCAACAAGTCACATGTATGTTTTGCTGCAACAGCTAAATCGTTACGTTGCTCCAAAGTGGCCTCGTCGACCTTTGAACGAGCCTCTACTGATAAATTTTGACAAGCTTTAAAATTTGCTTCGTATTCATTGGCGATTTCATTGATAAGCGGAATATAAAAATTAAAACACGCCATTGTACGGGTGGGATCACTATGAAGTAGATCGACCGAACGGGCAAAAAAATTCAAAAGCCCAACATCTGCGTCAAAACCAATGCCTGTTGATGCACTCGTTAGGGCCAACACAGTAACGAGGCTAGCGATAGTTGAAATATTCAATTTGAAGTTCATTGTGTCCTTTTAACAATTCGTTCTGTTTCTGAAAGCACTTTCCGTATGTATTACAATTAAGAACTGTTTCAATGGTTTGATGACAATTTAGTTTTTATAGTTTTGCTTCTGTTATTATTGCAACCGTTTGTTTAAAGTATAATTATTTGTTTAATTTGCTTTTCTATTTTCTTAAATCACGAAGTGAAAAATAATTAGTTTTGGAGAGTTACGATAAGTGATTCGATACTTGAAATCGTAGTAAATTTTTCTATTTTTTTTTTTTAGTTTTTGTAAAAAGATTTTATTTTTCCTAGGAAATGTCTTGATTTTATTTTTATTCAATTATTGATACTAAATATAGTTCATAATCACTTTAAATTTATCTTTTTATTACATAACTAAGATACACAATATGCTATTGGGAGCTATTCATGTGGCAATTACCATAGTAAACCGATTATTCCAAAATTTTCAAAATGTTTAAAAAAACCAGACTTTTGTCTGCAAATATTGAAATTTTAAATCGTATTTAGATTTGAAACCTAACTTAGGGTCGAGAACCAAGGTAATTCTATTGTGTTAACTTAATGAAGAAACAAGGAGGAGTATATGAAAGCTATTCCTTATTCCAAAAGGAATTCCGTAATAAGTGTTCAAATCAGGGATGGGAAATTGGTCTTAACAAATGGTATTAACGTTGATAAAAAATTGTACTTTTTTCAGATCGATTGTACTAAATTCACTTTTTTCTTTTTTTAAACTTTTTTTTTATTATAAATTAATAAAAATATAAATGACAATTCATTTCATTGTGTATAGAATTAATGTAAAAGAACAAAAATAAGAGTAAATTTTTCAAATTGTTAGCGCAGTTTTGACTTCAGTTTAAAAATTAAGGTTTTTAGTCTTTGCAAAATTATAGCACCAGTCTTATTTTTGTTCAATAAGAAGCTTTATTTACCAAAAATATTTATACTTAAAACTTAGCAAACCCCCCTTATTAAAGTAAATATTCGGTCTTTGATATTCTTATAAAGATTATTCAATATTTCTTCCTCTATTTTCATCCATTCTTCGATCATTTTTAATTTCAAATATTCAGCTTACCAGCTTGTCTGTTATTTTGAATATAATCTTCGGACAAAATGGGGAATCCGTTTGGGAAAACCTTTTCAATAATAAGCATATCAGGATAGCAAGCTGGCCACGATAAAACCTCAATAGATTGTTTACGGAACAATTCCATCCTCTGTCTGCTGACATGAATTCTGGCATTCTCCTGTTGTAAAATATATTTTTTCATTATTTTCTCGCAAGAAGAGGAGCAAACTACAGCTAGGAACAGTAAAGTACTCTGTACAATCCATTCGCATAGATGGAACAACAATAAACTAAATCCCCAAAATTTGAATTTCTAAGGTCACGACAGTAGTATCGATAGCCATCTGGTCTATTTACGTTCCACTTTTTTTCATCAGAGTATATGACCTGAAGACAATTCATTGTTTGTTATTATTGAAATGCTGGTGGTACTATAATTATGAAAAGCACTTTATAATAAGTAAACTTAACAACTTACTTTAATACTTAACTATAAAGAAATAAAATTTATGAGATCTAAATTTTAAATCATTATTTGTGATAAATTTTGTACCAGCAAACTATTTGTTATTTCAAAATTGTTGCAACACTAATTAAATGACGCCCTTGTTTGGATTAAATTACAGACAGTCAAAGGAAACAGTCCATTTGTCCCTTTGATTTTTATTAAATTTTGGTATGAAAATATCCTTTCTACATTTACAGATGATTGTGGAACGGATCATATATTCCTTTTATAACTCTTAATATGTCAAGTTAGTAACGAGTTGCCATATGCAAATGAAATGAAAACAAAAAATTATACACAGATGAGACAGAATATTTGAGTGATGTAATAAAGCAGAGAACATTTTTCAATAGTGCTAAATAAGTCATTGAGGTGCTATGGTGTTTTTGACTTCCATCCCTGGTTCAAATGCATTGGAATGATCACAAAATCGAAGGAATATCCTAAGATTAAGCTCTCTGAAATAAATTCCCCAGCCTACTCAACGGCCAAGCTTAGAACCGTCTGTGTTGTCCATTATCGGAGGACCAGCCTTTTCTACTACCATTTCTAATGTAAACTTTCCCTGTCAAAGTTTTATTCCAAATCAATATATTCGTAATATTAACAAAAGAGAGAGTGAATGGACGGAAATGGGATCGTGCAACACCATTTTTTCTTTATGGAACTTTCTCCATTACATTTCATAACAAAAATCCATATTTTGTTTTTATTAACATATTTTCATTTGCAAATAATATTTTAATTGCAATGCAAATATACTTGTAAACTATAAAATAAATAAAAAATTTTATAATTTTTTAAATGAATATTTAAACGGAAATAATATTTTTTTGATAACCTCTTTGGTTGTTAAATACTGAAAACCCTGGCAATCAAATTTTAATATGTAAAAATAAATTTTAATGTCAATGTGCAATAAATAACATTGGAATGGAAATTTATTTCCAACATCAACAGTAAAGACGACTCAACACTCCCCAAAACTCTAAACAAGATTTAATTGCCCATTTTACATAAAGTTTCTTGGTAATAGCTGTTGGTCTAAAGTTCCTACAGTTTTTAAGAAGAAAGGACGCAATAATAGTGCGTAATTAGGCTTATACGCACATGGGAAATATTTCATTTGATGTTAAATGTTCTTGCATAGAAAGAAAGCATTTTTTACAGCCACAGTTACTTAAGTCACTAGAAGTAATAACTTTTAATGCAATCAATCGCCGTGGTCTAGTAGGTAGTGTGTTGGCTTATTAGACGTAAAAGCCAGGGTTCGAGTCCCAGGCCAGACATCAAAATAAAATATAAAAAATATTTTTTCGGCGATTTCTTCTCAGCAGAATTCTGGCAAAAACTCTGAGAGTAAATAAAATTGCCATGAAAAGTTTCTCATAAAATCTGTCGTTCGGAGTCGACTTTAAACTATAGGTCCCGCCACTTATGTATAAAATTAACACACACAAAATAAGTGGTGTGAGAAACTAGGTCAATAATCCTGACTGATGGGTTCTAATGACCAATTATGTATGTATGTATGAAGGGTTGTTAGGACCAATTATGTATGTAGTTACTTGAAAATTTGAATAAAAAAAACGAATTTTGTTAATAAATCTCTTAATCGATTAAATTATATTTAATTTTTAATTAAGAACCCATAATATAGAGTGTTAGAAGTATTAAATGATTTATTTATAAAATTATTTTCTAATCGGTGACGCCTATAATATGAAATAGTATAAATACTATCGACTATCACTACAAACTTTATCGGTTATCAGATATGATACAACAAAACAATGTAGAATATAACAACACAACTACTCAATCAACTGTTGGTTGAATTTCTATTGATGAACAAGTCATTGATAACCCAGATCGTTGTCAACAATTTGTCTTTCACCCTAGAATATTAGTTGCCTTATACAGATGTCCAGATATCGTTTAACAAACCTTTAAAAAATAATTTTGAAGTGGATGATGTGCGAAAAATGAAACAAAACAGCAAAATTATTGTGTGATTTCAATGTATTTTGAAATGCTTAGTTTTAAATGATTAATCATATTTTATTTTTATGTAATAATTGAAATTATTATAGAGTATTGAATGCGATTTAAGTCAAAAGTTTAAATTATTCGCTTTAGCATCTTTTCAAAAGTTAGATGTCGACTCAAATGAAGTAAATATTCACTGTGTACAGTACATATGTATGTTAAAGATGGTCAACTACAGAATAATATCATATCCCTCCAACCATTATAAAAAAAACGTAATTTGAAATTGTCTTTATTTTAATTAAATGCATCTCATTCATATTATTCTTCTCTTTATTTCACAGCCATTAAGTTTTTCCAGCTAAGCTAGTCCTAATGTAGCAAGCTTTAGTTTCTAATTGATAGCACTGTCCTCTGTGAAAATGCATTGAATTTAGTGGTGAGGTTCTATCCTAGTCTATCTCTCTCAGTTGTTGTTAATATTATTCTCTTGATTAGGTCAGCGAGAACATTCTTCCGATTAAATAAATTTGTATGCAAAAATGTTTTTTGGAATTGTTCTGAGGGGATTTATCAACTTTACAAACACATTATTATTGGCTTTTACAACCTTTTAGTTAGGTTAACGGCATAATTTCTTACTCAACTAATGATGTGTGTGGTTTAGCATATACTCCGAACGACAGGTAAATAAACGTTTATATGGGAATCAGTTTATTCTCGGAAGTGTTGTCAGAAGGTTAAGACATCTAGACAAGATATCTGTGCTGGTTTTTAACCTCTTGAGTTATCATATTGAACGTTATCACACTATATATCAGACTAACTGGACAACTGCTCTTCGATGTTGTTTTACTCGTAAGTTCAGGGTATTTTGAAAATTTTATTGACTCAACAGCAAAGAATAAACTAGAATAAACTGAAAGCTTTGCAGGAGTAAGATGTAATTCGGTTTCAAAACTATTTGAAATTATTGGATCAAATGAAGTTTGAAGTATGATAAACTACCTCAAGTCCATCATCATGCAGGTGTCAAATCAATCTATATTGATTAACTACTAAAATATTCTTATTTATACAGTTTGCATCAGATTTTTGTGATGCCAGTGAATAGTGTTGTTGCTCTTACTTAGATTACGACCAAATGTGGTGTTGTTTTCCCTGTATATGCTTTATCGCTTGCTTTAAAAGTCAAAAAATGTCCTTAAAAAACTATAGAAGCATTTGTTCAGGAATGTAAAAAAATATTTCAAATCTCATTCTTATTTTCTATAGATGTTAATCTTGTTTTGTAACGAAAACAACCGTGCTGAAACTGCAGGGATTCATTCATCTGGTGTCAAAAATAATTAGCAAAGAACGCTTACAGCGAATAACAAATCGAAACCAAATTATAACTGAAATCTTATGTTGAGACTGCTGATGGTTCCATAATACCCTACATTAATACATACATGCTGTGTTTACCCACGTTTTTACGCTCGTTAAGGTGATATAAAGTTATCTTACCTTTCGTATCAAATGAACACATGTTATTTTAGTTTACAATATTGGTGGATAAGTCTTATAATTTGTCGACTAATATCAATTAAATATTTGCGTGTAATTTCAAACACCTGATTTTCCAGTTCCACAGAATTTGTATATTCACCATTCACAGTTGGACTTGACCCACAAGACAATTTTTATTTTGTTTGCCATTATTTGCAAATGAAGGTTACAACATGTTGTGGTAGATTTTATACACTTTTTTTTCTTCTTTTTTAATATTTATTTGAGTTTTTTATTATTTTTATAAACGTTTATTGATCAAACGTTTTACAATATTTTTATTAGTTTTTGCTTACATTAAAATCTAACGTTGCGGTGTACATACTGCGCAACGTTAATTGATTTGTTTGATTTTACATTAAAAATAATTCAAGTTCTCTTATTGCTACAAAACAAACAAAAAATTATTTGAATATCAGAAATTGTAAAAGGTAGTATTTGCGTTACTTAGATTCTTTGCCTTTATGCAACCTATAGAGATATGAGTCTAATGTGAGATGGCACTTACGACGTATTGACCTCATATGATAAGGTAATAGATCAACCAGCACCATAGATCTTATGATTGGGTGTCACTGAAAGGATACTCGCTTGACGTGAAGTTGTCCGGCAGGATAACTAACTTAAAAACCTCAACCAATTGAATCACTTTGATAGCCGATTGACTTTCTTGGTCAAACGAATGGCAAACATGAAGGCGGATCCGTCAATAGAACGATTGTCGTCTATGGTCCTATATACCTTCAATTTTTAACGCGGATCCACAAGCAATTAGAAAATATATGGGCTAGTAACAATTTAGCAAACCTGACAAATACAGATTTAAATATCTTCGTTGATAGTCAAATGACAAAAAAATAATAGCAACCAAGGATACTGTGTTGTTGTTATTAGACATAAGACCACAGTTCAAACTCGGGGTCAGACATCAAAACGAAAACGGCGACTTCCTCATACATACATACATAATTGGTCATTACAACCCTTCAGGCAGGATTATTTCTCACGCCACTTATGTAGTGTGTGTTAATTTTATACATACGTGGCTGGACCTACAGTTTAAAGTCTATTTTTTTTGAGACAATTTTCATGGCAATTTTATTCACCCTCAGAGTTTTTACCAGAAATCTTCTGAGAGGAAATCGCCGAAGAAATACTTTTTGTATTTTGTTTTGATGTCTGGCCTGGGGCTTGAACACTAGCTTTACGTCTAATAAGCCAACACACTACCTATTAGACTACGGCGACCTCTAAGTAGATTTCTGATAATAACTCTGAGAGTAAATAAAACTGCCATAAATAATTTCTTAAAAATCTGTCATTCGGAGTTGACTTAAAACTGTAGGTCGCGCCACTCATACATAAAATTAATACACACAATTTTAGTGGTGTGAGAAGCTAGGCCGTAATCCTGACTAAAGGGTTGTAATGACGAATTATGTTTGTATGTAATTGGAAATGAGGAAAGAATATTCTGGATAACCCAATATCTGTCAGTGCTGATAACCAAGCACATTTTAAAACTGAATAAAAGTGACTTGAGTATAGTGATGAGCGTTGTAATGTGGTATTGAATGTTGAAGGCTTCGAATCGATTGATCATTTTTGATATCAGAGTACAGCCTTTGTAGACTTGCGTTCCTAACTTGTCTCTGAAGAATGTACTGAAAAAAATAAGGAAGTCTGTATTTTATATAAACTTGGTATGGAAAGTATGTTCGGTACACCTTAAGAAATAGCGCAGAATATCCCTACTTAATGGCTTAGCTGTATGCATGCCGATAAGAAACTTAACTGAAGGAAAATTGAAATGATGTACTGCTGGAACAGTAACACCAGTAACATTCAGTGACTAACTCAATGGTTTACAGCAATTTGCTCCTTTTCACAATCACAGCGGTTCTTATTACGTTATGCTACTTGTTATGAACATATGCTAGTAACAAATGTCACTGTCATGTGCAGAAAAATTAATGGTATAAGAAGCTAACAGATAGAGAGAAAGAGAAATAGACCAAATCAAACGCATTACCAATATATTAAACGAAAATTCAAAAAAAATATTTGAATTTGAATAACATTAGTAATAAATAGCTGGACAATAAATGCTTGCAGTAAGGCTCAGAGGTTAAATGAAACTTAAATAAATTTTCTGTGTATTGTTATAGCCTCCAAGAGGTCAAAACTTTGCTTAAAATTTTTTTAATATACGCTGTCGCAAATTATTTTTAATAATCTCCCCCGTTTCTGCAGATGTAATTAGTAATGGTTCTCATGCTGCTGCTCATCAACGTTTATAAATTTTAATAATTAACCATAAAATGTTTAAACAGGTGTCGAGTTACAACTGTTAAATAACAAATATCCGATGCCGCTTAAAATGAAATTAAACATTAATCCGATACGATACGATACGATATGCAATAAAATACATGCCATTATTAATAAAACTTTTCATTGAAACAAAATAAAACAATTCAAAACAACAAGTTCTAGCAAAATTACTTTGAGAAATACGAAACGACATTAGCAGCAGCAACTATAAGAATAAATTACACAAGTTGTGCATGTCCAAAAACAGAAAAAAAAACAACTGAAGGAACTACATGTGACGTAATTATTAAATATGCAGGTATTTGTATAGTATACTACTCAAGGTATATGAAGTTTGTTTAGACAATGTTATCCGTTATCTATTTTGAAGTAATGTTGTTTACAACGATTTTTTGAATGTTCGAAACATTTAAGAACTTTTCTGGTATAGGCGAGATATTTTTCACCACTTCAGTTTTGGAAGTATGACAATGACTTAAAGCACCAATTCTGTTTGAGACTGATTGTGACTATACTTTGGCCAAGAAAAAAAAATTCACTTACAACGTTTAGTGGAATAGCCAACATTGGTCGGACCAGTACTCTCAATGGTGAACACTATAGGTCGATTAATACTAATTTCTTTTGGTCTCCATTAAATTATCTGGTCACCAACGATATTTGGTTTCAACAGGACAGCACTACGTACCACATAGCTCATGCCACATTAAATGATCTACACGATAGATGGCTTGGTCATCTAACATGAAGGTGATCTGAACTACCCACCCATATAGCGAATAGTTAAATCTAGTTAGTTAGTTTAGTTTTTTTCTTGTAAACTTTTTTAAGTCACAGGTGCATGCGAATAAGCCACAAATCACAGCGGTCCTCAAAATCAACTTAATCCATATAATCTGTGAAATTCAATTTGATTTATGCGTCAGACTTTTGGACGCTAAGTAGGGATGGCATTCGGGCATTTGAATGATGTTATATTCCCCAGATAATGACTTCAATGGTCCTTTCACTCGAATAAACATTTTCGATAATGTTGCACATACACTTTGTTTTACTTTAACGTTTAATGAAATACCCAATACTAGAATTATCTCTATATAGGAAGCTTAGAAGGATAATACGCAAAATCGTAACGCGTTCTAACGGGTGATATTTTAGTTATTATCTTTATGGCAACACTTGTTTAAACATTTCACGCACGTTGCGTGTTTTGTTTCACTATCAAACACTTTCAGTTTGGTCTATAATTTAACCATGAATCGTCTTACAAACAAACAACGCTTGCAAATCATTGAATTTTATGATCAAAATATGTGCTCTGTTAAGAAAGTTCATCGCGCGCTTCTCTCACTTTATGGCCAGTTTACTTGATCCACTGAAGCGGCTATTAGGGCTATTTTCGCTAAATTTCGGACCAAATTTACATTGTTGGACATTAAACCATCAATACGCTTACGTAGAGTGCGAACTGGAGAAAATATCGCAGTTGTATCGGCCAGTGTTAATAATGACCATCAGTTATCGATTCGTTGCCGCTCGCAGCAAATGGGGGTCTGTTACTCAACAACGTGGAAAATTTTGCGGAAGGATTTAGGTGTGAAGCCTTTCAAAAGACTTACATGACATGTAGTTTCAACAAGACGGTGCCACATGCCACACAGCACATGTAACAACAAACTTATTGAGACGCGAGTTCGGTGCACATTTTATTTTATGTTCGGGACCGGTCAATTGGCAGCCTAGATCGTGCGATTTAACGCCTTTAGACTATTTTTTGTGGGGCTATGTTAAAGCTCATGTCTATACAGACAAGTCCGCTTCAATTGACGCATAGGAAGACAACATTGATGCATTTATTAGTAAGATACCGGGCGAAATGTTGGAAAGAGAATGCCAAAATTGGACTAAGCGAATGGACTATTTGAGGGGCAGTCGCGGTCAATATTTGCATGAAATAATTCAAACATTAAATTATATGGACCGTACTATCGATTCAAATCAAGTTTTCATGCATTTTTCTAAATTTTATGGTTTTTTTTTTTGAAAAATTTTCCTATAGCTTTTAAAAAATCACCCTTTACTTTCTTTTCGGCTGACTTGTCTACATTATTACTTGATGTGTGATCCTGCAAGCTTAAAATTGATTATACGATAATGGATTTCGGAAGCGGCTTAGGGTATAGGCACAGTGCAAACGGTGCAACTGGAAGAATGAATATTGTAAACAAAGAGATGCTGAGGTACTGTGTTGACTTATTAGAAGTGAAGGCCATTATACAAACGCCAGATCAGATATCCCTATATACTTTTTTGGCGGCTTTCTCTCAGCAAGTTTTCTGGCAAAATCCCTGCGAGTAAATAAAATTGTCATGAAAAGTTACTCAAACAAATCTATCGTTCTGAATCGACTTTCCACCGTACTCTTGTATAAAATTAACACACTACATAAGCGGTGTATGAGGCTAGGTCGTAATCCTGACTGAGATATTTGTAATATTTTGAAACTAGTATCGAGGCCTGTCTACTAAGGTCATATTTTATAAGAAAACAATTTAGCCTTATATTACAGAGTGTAGAGGATTTTAAGTTATTAGTCTTAATCAACTTATTTTTTTAAAAATATTGTTGCTTTTCTTAGCATTTTTATTGAACAAATTCTATAAATTCTTGTTAAAATAAAACAATTTTTGTTTTCAAGCTGTTTGCCAACATCTCTTCATTGTTTATATAAAATGTTGTTTATCAATATTGCCATGAATCAATATTTATGGCATCAAAAAAAAGAATCGTAATTGTTTTGAAATAACTATGACTCAAAATTGCATGCAATTCAAGAAAAACAAAACAAACAAGATAAAGCTATTCCATGGATTCTAATGCATTTAAAACACAATACAATATAAAAGAAATATTTATGGCAGGCACTTGGTATAGAAAATAATACCTTTTTTCTTTTGTGTTTTTTATTTTTAATATTCAACCATTCTTGGTATTTCTATTGTAATCGCCATGGTCATATCACAAGTACTTTTAATTTACAACAAATAAGTTGTCTTTAATATTTGTTCTGTCCATAATTAGAACAGAGAATACATTGCTATCTTCGTAATTTATTCGTAATTCGAACATAAATTTCATCATCATTCTAAAAGACATCAGCAGTGATTAATATTCTATGAGAGGGCAATGTCAAGTTTTCAATTATTTTCTAATTTGCAACTGCTTATATAAACGAACACCTGTCCCTAGCTATGTCTACCATAGTATTTATTTGTAGATAAAATTATAAGATCGTTTATTATACTGTTTATATGAGTATCCCACAGAATAGGTGTTTTTAATCAACATTTGCTGACAAGCAAAAAACCAAAACATTTCCCATAATAATCATTAAAATTTTTATAGAGTCATTTGGTTTATGACAAACATAGTCTATGACAACTGTCTACGTATGCCTTCAGAAATAAATCGAGGGTGTGGAATGAAGTCCAAAGTTTGTTTATTCACATTTCGACACACTTAATCAAGATGTCTGTGTGACGTTTTCGAAACAAAAATCAGTCTATACTCATAAAATAATTTGAATCACGCATTTTGTATGACGTTCAATTGACGCCTAATTGTATGCGAAAATAACGTATAAGAAATAATAATTTTATGCGTGGGTTAATCAATAAGTGCTTGTACAGCAAGTGCTTGTACGCTACAAATGCTTTTCCTAAGTTTTTTTTTTATTATTATTTTTAACTTTAAACTGTGTTCCAGAGATCAAATTTTTCAAAAAAAAAAAACACAAAATTTAATAAATGCATGAAATCTTTATTTGAAACGATAGTACGGTCCATATCATTTAATATTTCAAGATTGTTTCATGCAAATGTTGACCGCGACTGCGCCTCAAATGGTCCATCCGCTTATCCATATTGACATGCTCTTTCCAACATTTCAGCCGGTATCTCACTAATAAATTCTTGAATGTTGTCTTCCAATGCGTCAATTGAAGCGGGCTTGTCTGTATAGACATGAGCTTTAACATAGTCTCACAAAAATTAGTCTAAAGGCGTTAAATCGCACGATCTAGGTGACCAATTGACCAGTCCCATTGTTACGCCTGCTGTATGGCATGTGGCACCGTCTTGTTGAAACCACATTTCATGCAAGTCAAGTTGGATATCAGCTCAGGGTAGCGCTCACCATTCACAGTTACGTTACGATTCGCAGCATCTTTGAAGAAGTACGGTCCAATGATGCCACCAGCCCATAAACCGCACCAAACTTTTTCGAACTCTACGCAAGCGTGTTGGTAGTTCAATGTCCAACAATGTAAATTTGGTGCGAAATTTAGTTACAATAGCCCGAATAGCCGCTTCAGTGGATCGATTAAACTGACCATCAACAGAGCACGTATTTTCATAATAAAATTCAATGATTTGCAAGAGTTATTCGTTTGTAAGACGATTCATGGTTAAATTATAGACTAAACTGCAGAAACACCAAACGTGCATGAGCTGTTTAAACCAGTGTTGCCAAAAAGAATGGTCTAAATAAAAAATATGATTCGTTGTCTTAAGATCCTCACCACGAAAGCCCTATAAGTGATCATAGAGGACGTTGTTTCAAGACAGTAACGGACAATCTGATAATGAAGCCCAAAAAATATTTGCAAAAACATTTTCTTTATTTCGTTCTAACCTTTTTCATCACAATTCGACACTATTTTGTCAAAGGCATATCTGGCAAATTGTTTAATGAAAAAATATGATTCGTCCTCTAAAGATCCTCATTCCAAAATCCTATACTTGCTCATAGAGGACGTTGTTTCAAATCAGTGATTGTCAATCTGTTAATGAAACCCAAAAAAATTTAAGAAATCTTTTCTTTCATTTCGTTTTAAACTTTTTCAACATAATTCGATACCGTCTTATTAAAGGCACATCTGTCAAATAAGTTGTCATTCATTCATTAGACAATGACGTGTGTGCGCAGAGTGGACTCTATATCAGTTATCAACTGAACTTTATATACAGTAATGAGCCTCATTTCTTAATACCTAATTATGTGTGCAAAAAAAATTTTTTAAGTTTAATGTGAATTTTGAATTGACTGTCGAAGTCATCGTCCTTATTGTTCATTATACCAGCTGCTGTCAGCAATGAATGGTAGTTTCGCTAATCATAAGCACCCATGATATTTAGAATATAAGTGACTCAACAATATTTCAATTTAACAACTCTGATTCATTCGTACTCACTACAACGTTGTCTTATAAGTATGAGTACAATGAGTATGATTACAAATTTGACATCGAACTCATAGCATACGAAATATGTTTAATTCATATGCCTACTCATTTAGATTCATAAATTTAAAAAAATACGTATAATACTCGAGTGATTCGAATCGTTCATCAAAATTTACAGCCTTCGTTGTTGTTGCATATACAAACAAATAAGCAAACACATAATCTTCGTACACGAATCATACTTATTTTGTGCTTCGTGTAAATGTTAAGTGGAGACTAGTCGAACTCAATACCATCATGCGTATTGTTAAGTATGAATACGACGAGTACTTCCAACTTTGAGTATGAGTAGTATGAGTATGACATCAAAATACGTATGAATGCGTATAAGTATCTGAAATTATAAGTATGACTCGAACCTTCTCAAACTTTGAATATGAGTAGTATGAGTATAATATTAAAATAAGTATGAAAGTGTAAAGTATCACAAATTAAAAGTATGATTCGATTGTACTCATCTTTCAAAAGCAACCTCTTGCTTAACAATACTGGCCGCAATAATGAAAAAGATTTAACAAATTTGAAAGCTTGCGAATTCCTATTATTTTTTTCACAAAGAATTTACTCGTTAATTTGAATAAATTCAAATAATTTAAATACAAATTTATTCATATATTTTGAATAAATTGTTTAATAAAATATTTTACATTTCTTTCATTCATAATAATTTATTTATATTTAAATGTGTGTATTAAATATTTATTATTTATTAGCAAAAAGTATTGATTTAAATAATATTTTTTAATTACATGCTTGGTTAGAAAATAATTACATTTTTATTTATGACGCTCTATTATGGCTTAAACATAAAGATTTATTTATTTTAAAATAAATTTGTTAACAGAAAAATAGCAAACAGAACTAGATTTAGGCACAATAATAGAAAACAAAAAAAAATTCATTCGTTCCATTGTACTCGTCTAATGATTGATATCAAATCATAGCCGATAATAATAACGAATCACATAACATAATACCAGCTAATTGAAGAAGTGTGTTTATATTGCAATAAAACTTAATTATTTAATTATTTTATTATACATAGTTTGTTTTTGTTTTGTTTCTGTTTTTCTTTTCTTCTTTTGTGAATTTATGATCATTGCATACGTTAAGTGTAGAAAGTATCACAATCATAATCAATAAAAAAATCAATTTTTTCTTTTTCCAATTAATACTTCTCACCAGACTTCATTTATGATTGTGAAATGACCCAGCAAAATTTTTAAAACTATAAATATTCTTTAAATAATTCGAATAATTTGAAAATGCTTGTGCTTTCAGAATTTTTTTTTAGAAAGTTCGCTATATTATCGATTACTTAAATAATTGAAAATTTAAATTTTCATAATTTACTGGCCTAATTTTGAATATATCATTTGATCTAAACTAAGGACTGCGCACAAAAAAAAAAAATGGGCCTACTTTTAAGCTTATAACTTTTTTCATAATTGAAAAAAAAGGAATACCGTTTCAAAATCCACGTGCTAAATTTTATTGCAATAGCAAAATTAGTTTTCTGAAAATGGCCACCCAACAAGAATGTCGTAAAAAAGTAATTGAAATTTTCAATAAAAAACCGCACCGCTAACAAAAAACGATTGCTAGGTTCGCAAGTGTTAACCAAAAAACGGTTTCTAAGATAAAAATAAAACAATATAAGGAGTCTTTGAGTATTGAGAGTTAGCGTGGAAGTGGAAGAAAAAAAAAGATTTGCCAACCAAAACTAAAGCAAGTAAAATAATACGTATTTTTCTAAAACACCCTAAAATGTCTAGAAAAAAGGTGGCTCAAAATTGGATGCTCTGAGACCATTGTCAGAAAAAAATTTTATACACCAAAGAATTCAAATATTATTTACTTTAATTGAAATATAAAACAAAAAAAATCAACCACTTAGTTTTATTTCTATAACGAAAAGTGTAAGTCCAGTATTTTTTTGTGCGCACTCCTTATTAAAGATAATTGGATGGTATTTTCTTAATAACAAAATAATTATAATTCTGAAACAGGATGTATGGAAGTCATTCAGTGAATTGTTAAATAAGATATTGTCGGTAAGACTACTGAGGGGAACCCCACACTATGGTAAGAGAAGCTACTAAATGCACGAATGTGCAGGATTTCGCGCATGCGATGTGAACTTTTGAAAATGCCCTGTTTTGACTCTGATATCTCGATGATAGAAGAGTGCTCCCTCAATTCTATTAAATATCAAAGTATTGGTCATTGCTTTTAGTAAATACCGTAGCATATTGCACTCGATATTCTTTTCTCAAGATCGGGTTTTCGGTCAACAATAAGTAGTACCTAGAAATAACGCCCCATTTGGGTGAGGCAATAGAAAAGTCGCCGTGGTCTAGTAGATAGTGTGCCGGCTTTTTAGACGTTGAAGCCGGGTTCGCGACCCAGGCCAGACATCAATATAATATGCAAAAAGTATTTTTTCGGTGATTTCTGACAAAATCTCTGAGAGTAAATATAATTGCCATGATAAGTTTCTCAAAAATCTGTCGTTCGGAGTCGACTTTAAACTGTAGATCCCGCCACTCATGCATAAGATTAAAGCACACAACAAAAGTGGTGTGAGAAACTAAGTGAATAATCCTGACTGAAGCATTGTAACGTCCAATTATGTATGTATGTAATAGAAAACACAGTTACAATAGGTGGCGTTTTTTTTTATCCAAATGTTACCCTTTTCATCTCTCAGCCTCCATTGTAACCACACGTAAGGCATCAACGCCTTTTCGGCTATTCCCGAAACTGAACACACTTGCATAGAGTGAGATAAACATTACTTACTTACCGATTGAGAGTTTTTTGAGAAACTTTTCTAAAGAATTTTATTTACTCTCACAGTTTTTGCGAGAAGATTGATAAGCGGAAAAAATATTTGTTCATATTTTGTTTCGCAAGAGATTTCTAGAGCTGGGTTTTTGATTCCCTGCATTTTTAATAATAAGTTTACGCACTACATACTAAACTATTCCACACTATCTCAATTTTTCTTTTTCGTTTAAACTATCTTTGCTGTATTCCAACACAATGCACTGCTGGAATAGGACATCATCTATTGAGTGTGGTTCTCAAGAAAAAATGTGGATCTGCTTGGTTACGGATATGATATCAACTTTAAAGACTTTTTAACCGTGCAATAGATAGCTATGTTGCCGAATCTGACATCAGGAGTCTGTCTCTAACATATTTTCTAAAATTAATCATAAAGTTTTGAGCTGATCATAATCATAAAGAGTAAATAGAACTTTGCACCTACATTTGGATAGTAAGACTTGTATTGGAACTACTAGAATAATAATATTTAACAGATGTATTGGTGTTGGAATTGTTCTGGTTTTTCTTAACCAGAGGAATTACAAACTAGCCAATGATTTAACACCACGGCTAACAGAATATCCGGAATAACGGATCAAAAGAAAATAATTACGTTTTAGCAAGCAAAATATGGTACAACTTATTTAGGATTATATAACTTATGGGAGCGTTTGGTACTTTCTTAAAAGTGATTTAGACAAGCCGTACAAGCCAAGTTCTTGAATAGAAGAGAGTGGTTAGTGTTACATGAATTCAATGATAGTATACGACATTGACAGAAAATAAGGGAGAAAAATTATAATACGACTCTCCCTTTTTTTCAGAAATGCAAACGTTTTAGTCTGTCTTGATATTTTTTACTATTTGGGTAAAAGGAGGAGGAGTTTAGGAGGTTGAAATCGCCGTGGTCTAGTAAGTAGTGTTCTGGCTTATTAGACGTAAAGCCCTGGTTCGAGCTCCAGGACAGACATCAAAACAAAATACAAAAAGTATTTCTTCGTCGATTTCTTCTCAGCAGATTTCTTGCAAAAACTCTGAGAATAAATAAAATGGCATGAAAAGTTTCTCCAAAAATCTGTCGTTCGGAGTCGACTTTAAACTGTATGTCCCGCTACTCATGTATAAAATTAACACACACACAACATAAGTACTGTAAGAAAATGGGTCAATAATCCTGGCTGAAGGGTTGTTTATGTATGTTCTTAGGAGATTAACTGCCGTGGCAATTTTCATTAAACTGGCCAAAAATAGACCCTAGATCTACGAGTTTTCTCGTAGTTGGCAGTCAACGTATTCAAATATGAATGAAATTGTTTATTTTCTGTCTGACTTTGCGTACATAGACTCTTACCAAGTAATTTTCAACATGTTTTCCTTCGTGAGCTTAATTTTACAACGATTTTAAAATCTTCCGAGTATACAAGCTAATGATCGACTATCAATAGAATCTAAACTTCATCTGACTTATGAAATGAAAAGTCATGAGGGAATACAAATTAATAGAAAAAGAAAAGGCATAGCAAACAGTTTAATTAATTGTCTTGTTATTATTTAACAGTTTTTTTCGATAAGAAAAAAAAATGGAAAAATTACGAAAATTAATTCGAAAACATTAAATAATTAAGAGTCATTTCGATATATTTGTTGGCACTTAAAAATTTTGCTGGGTTTTTATTGGAAAATGAAAAATATAAAAGAAACGAATAAGAAATTAAAATACATTATAAAATATGTAGACTTAAAAAGTTTTTATAATTAAAAAGAATTTTTTTTTAAGCAAAATTGTGTGTTCGTTGTGATTTAGGTTTTAGTCGTTAAGCAATAGAGTAATAATAATAATAATAATTGTTGATATTAAATTAATTACAAATTGTTTAAAAAATAATTTTCCATTGTTTTTTTGTTTTATATTTCTTATATAAAAATTGCACATGTTCTAAATGTTTATTTGCAATCATTTAAAAAGCTTAAATATGTATATCAGTTATTTAAATAAAAACTAAAAAAAAATGTAAAATAAAGTAAAAAAAAATAATTAAAAATAATACAATAATAAAATATTTTTTTTTCATTTAATTACATGCTTATATGCTCTTATACAAATATAAATATGTTCATTACAAACAAAATAAAATAAAAAAAAAAATAAAAATAATTAAAATATGGACTTAAAACAATAGATTTTAAATATAAAAATAATAAGAAAATAAATTTCTATAGAAATCCATCACTAGTCTAAAGACGCGTCTTATGCGGTTAATTAAGTAGTAAGAAACACGCCTCTTTTATTTTGATACCCCATAATTCTCTGTCACCCACTTTAATGCTGTCAATCATTTTGAATAATTTAGTTTCATTGCCACTGTCAATGCACGCTACTGATCGTACTGGCACTGTTAGACCGATGCTTGCGAATTTAATTTATTTTTTATTTTATTTTTCCTTTTTTTGTTTTGTATTTTTGTTTTGTATTTTTTTTTTTACTATTGGCTAGCAATTATCGTTTAGTTGGTCACTATTCTGCTGCATAAGCCAAATATTTTCATGACTTCTCGGTGTGTTTCTAACAGTTGTGACATTTTACCAAGCCCACTTCGTCACAATTCATGCATTTGAGTGCCACAAATTCAGCGGTAAAATGATTTCGATGTACGGATTTCTTGGAGCCATTACAAGAGGGACATGGCAATAGACGATAGCCACCGCATGTTTGACAAGTGTAGGTTGTTGATATTGACTGCAATAATAAAGACCACAAAAAAAAAAGAAACCAAATTAAAATGTTAAATAATTTTTGGCATTTATAATGGCATTTAATTAAAAATAAACAATAAAATATAAAAAAAAGTAAATTATGGCATACCTTGTAGGGTTTAAGTAACTGTCTTAGCTCACCCGTTTCATTAAGACGTTCCACTGTATCGGCATCCTAAAAAAGAAAATACAAGGAAAAATAATTTCCATTAAAAATTTTTGGGTAAAAATGAAGCAAATTTCTGTGTCTAAACCTTTTTTATATTTTCAATAAAATCTATGGTTTATCCTAAACCCACACTACATCTTATGAGAGCCAATCCTTGTTCGATTGTTTCCTGTAATGTATGTAATAGTTTTCTGCTACCTAAAGTATTCGGAATCTAATGAAATTTGCATTGCAAAAGCGTAAATCAATATCTGGTCTCCACAAGAAGTCAAGTCATTACAACCCTTCAGTCGGGACTACGACCTAGCTTCTCACACTTATTGTGTGTGTTAATTCTGTACATGAGTGGTGGGACCTACAGTTTAAAGTCGACTCCGAAAAACAGATTTTTGAGAAGCTTTTCATGGTATCGTAATTACGTTTAAGATTTTACAACCTATAATAGACGAGATTCTTATATACCTTGCAGCAACTCAGACAAAAACGCTTTTCCATTTTAAATTTTTAATTTAAATCCTAAATTTAGCTCAAGTCACATTTCCGGTTTACATATACCTACTGCCGGGCATTTTTTAAACTCCTGATAGAGAAGACCATTTTATCGAAATCACTTTTGGCTAGACATGTGCTACAAAAGAATTCTGTCTGCTTAAGAATCGTTCACCCCAGATTCCCATGTATTGGTCAGTGACGGAGAATAGACTGTGTGGATTTTTATAGATGCATTATTTCCTATTCTACAAGCTTTTAATCTTTTCATGTTAAAATTTACCATTTTTCTTTTTAATATTGCAACTATTAAATCTCCTTTCCATCGAAAAACCTCTAGTGGTAAGGACTAAAATCAGGGTAACAGTAAGGTCCTATGGTATGTCCAACTCTACTTTGTATTTTATCTCTTTAACTTCTAATCTCCTTAAGAGTTTAGTAGTAGTATAGTGTTCTTTAATTCATATTCCTTTCAACCCTAGATCAATGTTTTAAATATTGAGCTGAAGAGGCATAATATAAAGTCCAAATGGGTACCGAATAGGGATGCCAATCGGGAAATCTCGATAATTAAGATTTTTAAAAACTTGTCCCGGTATTTTCGGGATTGTGAATTCAGATGTATTTTTACCCCACAAAAGATCCTGAAAAAAAATTCTATATCACTTCCCACTTCCATTGATAAAAAGTTATTTGATGCCATTGAAGAATGGGTAACTGATTTAGATTTTTAAAAATCGATCCCGTTTGGCATCCCAAGTACCGAATAACATCGGTCATTAACAATATGCCATCTGCAACTATGGATTCTATAAGATTGGGAAGAATTTAATGTGATATTCGTTATTATTTGCGAATTATTCACCTTATTGAGGCGCCTGCCAATTCAACCTAGCCTAACAAAGCGTGCTATAACATCAATAATAAAAATGAAATAGTCAGTAATAAAAAGTAGAACGTAATTAAAACAAAATTGTATAACTGATGTCGTTTTAAAACTTCACAAATTAAATTAACTCCTCATTTGCTAAGCACGACAAATACTTCATTTATTTAGATCACGTACTACACAGTAATAAACAACGTTTAATTAATTCAATTACATTACACTTTGAAAAACAGAAACACTCGATTTAAATAAGAAAAAAAAAATAATATAACCTGTTCTATTCAGAGACATGATATTGTAAATGTGCATCTACATGACATTACATTTTAGGCTATTATGACCTTTTAATCAGGATTCCAATTTAATCCATCCATGACAGAGAGATTTGTAAAGATTATTCATGACAATTAATAAGCCTCAGTGCGAATTTCTGAGAGGAAGACGGTAAATAAACAAATATTTTTCGTTGAAGATGTCAGAGCAGAGGTTTGAAATGCAACCCATTACCACGACTGTCCATTATTTAAAAAATCAAAGAAAAAACTAGAAAATTGTGCATAAATAAATGAAATTTGAATTTGTAAAGATTATTTCCTCAAATGTTAGCTGTTGCAGTGAGGTCTAGCCGTGGTCTAGTAGGTAGTGTGTTGGATTATTAGACGAAAGACCCGAGTTCGAATTCCAGGTCAGACATCAAAACGAAAATTTGAAAATAATTTTTCGGTGACTTCCTCTCAGCAGATTTCTGCAAAAACTCTGTGTAAAAAATTGTCATGAAATGCTTCTCAAAAAATGTGTCGTACGGAGACGACTTTAAACTGTAGGTCCCGCCACTCATGTATAAAATTAACGTATACAACATAAGTGGTGTGAGAAGCTAGGACGTAGTACGATGGGTAAATTCGACTACCGAGTACTGTACTTGTCAGAATTGACAACCTAACCTAGCCATCCATAAGATTTAATTGCGGCTAACTTCTTCGAAGAATTTTTAGAAATGATTCATCCGAAGCAGACGTAATGTTATCTTGTATAACTGGTACTGCGGATAACTTTAAACTGTTGTAGAATTAGACCACATTGCTTTGGCATGTATTGTACTTCCCTTTATTTTTAAAGAGTAGGTCTAAACTGTCTTCTTCATCCTATTGCCCTGACAAACTTCAGAATTATGCTCGCCGTTAAGAATGACAATTTACTGTCTAGCATCTAATATGCACCAGAGATCAGCAATAAGTATTCAGAACAATGAGTAGGTTCCAGTTAAACTTATAATTTCAGCTACTTATATGCATTCATACATATTTTGATATCACACTCCTACTACTCATACTTAAAGTTAGAAGTATTCTTCGTATTTATTATGTTATGTTATTGACTTCGGCTAGTCTCTACTTAAGATTTACACAAAGCCCAAAATAAGTCTGATTTGCGTACGAACACTACCATGCTCACAAGAAAATTTTGCGTATGCTTTGCTTGTTGTCTTTGTCTTTCCTTTCTTCTTTGTTTGTATATGTTACAACAACAAAGGCTGTAAAATTTGATAAATGATTCGAACTACTCGAATGACTTAGAAGTATTTTTCTAAATTTTGGAATCAGAATGAGTAGGCGTATAAATCAAACTTATTTCGAATGGTGTGAGTTTGATCTCAACATTGTACTCATACTCATTGCTACTTATACTTATAAATCAATTTTGCACCGAGTACGAATGAATCAGAGTAGATGAATTTCAATTCTGTTGATTCATTCATACTCAATATTGCATGAGTACTTATGAGTAGCGGAAAAACGATCCCTTGCTGATCTCTGATATGCACCTAGAAGTTTCCTACTGGAATACATTAATGCCTCGCAAGTTTAAAGAATGTGATCAGAAATGATTTATTCCTACAGTCACAATATCTGCATGCTTGGCTCGAAACAATTCCCCACTCTATAGTGCCCTGGCAAAAAACGGATTACCAACCTCAGATTATTTCTGGATAGTCTACTATATGGCCCAGATCTCTTCTTACTGTAATTTCTCAACAAAAGTTCTCAAAAACACTTGATTTGAGAAGAGCTGTCGCCTGTCTCTACTTTTTTTTTCGTTGACTATAACCTAGAGAAGGGTTCTGCCCCTATCGACGCCGTGCAAACTACTATTCTCGCAAGTTCATCTAATTTCTCATTGGTGAGAAGTCTCACATGACCCGGGAACTAGCAAAGGATGACCTAATTTGGCCTACCTAGATGAGTTTCCACAGGACAGTTTCATACTATCTTCGTCTTAACGTCATGAACTACAAAAACTTTGGTTGAAAAATAATGAGAATACCATGAGTATTCGAATGTTTGAGGCAAGTTCACATAGTTTTGATTAAATTAGAGAAATGCAAAAAAATAAACAGTTCAGAGTGTTATTGTGTATTTGAAATTAAAAAAAAAAATTTACTGATTTTCGGAAGAATACTTTGCAAATGCTTTGCTAGAAGGAATCAACCAACCAAAAGCAATTACCATCTTAGACAGTTTGCAGCTATATTTTTACGTCTTTCCAAGTAAAATTTCAATGTCTTAGTTGATGTCGCCGTAGTCTAGTAGGTAGTGTGTTGGCTTATTAGACGTAGAGCCTGGGTTCGCATCCCAGGACAGGCATCAAAAACGAAATATAAAAAAAATATTACTTCAGCGATTTTCTCTCTAAGCGACACAGTCAAATTGAAAAACATTTAGAAAAACAAAATTTAATTTAATTTTTTTTTTGTTTAAATTAAAAAGTCAATGAAGCATTAATCAAAATGTTAGAAAAACCAAAAAAAAAAAAATTAAAAATACTACACAGGGAATGCAAACAACCGACAAACAAAAAAAAAACCACGACATGTTAAACAATATCAGACCCAAGGATCTGAATGAACAGCTGCAATACCATACATGAGTAGACTTAAAGACTTAAGAGATGTTGAACTTACTTAAATGTGGTGGCATTAAATGTTGTTGAAAGTCTTTTTAAACAGTTGCAGCACAAGCAAAAAAAGAGATAAAAAGCAAGTGTCATCGTCAACATTATGCTGATGATGATGATGATCAGCATCATCATTATCATGTGCTTCTTTCTTCCACTGCAGCATTCGAAAGTGAAACTGAAGAAAAGTGTTCGATTTACAAAAACAAACAAAAATCAAAATCTAATACATTCAGTTGGAAATAATAGGGGGAAAAAATAAAATAAATTTTGCTTTCATTTGAGCGAATGTGAAAAATGGTAAAAATCAGTAAGAAAATAAAATTTATTTTTGTTTACTTTTTTTGGGAAAACATTGTCAATGTCAAATGCAAAAACTAAAAACGAAACACTAAGGATATCCGATTGTAATAGTGATAAATACATGCTCCTTAATATCTCATGTATGTATACATAGTAATGTAATATTTCATTACAGAAAATTAAGATAACAAATGCTTAAAAGTGCCTCTTGATCGTCATTAACGCTGTCAACAAACGCCTCTGATTTTGGCCAATGCAAGTCGTTACAGTGGTAACAAGTTTTCCTATAAGACTTTGCAAACTCTAACCATAAAAATTATTATTACAACAACACAATAAAACAAGCAAAAAAAAAAATCTCATTATTTGTAATTTTAATTGCCCATTGTCTTGTCGACATTTCTGATGAATTGCTTTCAAACAATATTTCCAATAAATGCAGCCAGTGATTGATGGTTGGCTTAGCTTTAAGCATCACACAAAATTTTCCATGACGTTTTTGTAACTTGAAAAAGAAAAATAAATTAAAAGTTTAAACAAATCAAACCATAGTGCGTATTTACACAGTGCTGTGCAACATTTTTTTTTATTCCTTTACACATGAGTTCAACTGACTTTCGTGCGAAAACTGTTCACACATGTGTGTAAAATAAATTTAATAATAATAATGAGCATGATGAATGATGTATTTTATTTATTTATAATAATTTTTTTTTTTTCTTTCAAACATTTACACTCGAGAAAAAAGTGTAATTCATAAAATGAAAGATAAAATAAAACGGTATACTTTAAGGGATGATGGAGATTTTTGAGTAATTTTGTTAGAAACACTAACATTGGGGTTTCAAAAAAGTTTGTGCGCAAATTATTGGTAGATTACTCTAAAACATAATATCCCTGGAAATATAAAATGCATCAGGCAACACTTTAGCTTCTTTATAAAGCCAGATTTATAGCTTTAATACAATATTCTGCGAAAAGTTGTCTGCTTTTAGAAATCTGTGAATATTCGTAAAATTATTGTCATACATTCATAATACATAATTGGCCATAACAACCCTTCAATCAGGATTACAGCCTAGATTTTCACACTACTCATGTTGTGTGCGTTAATTTTATACGCAAGTGGTGGGTCCTACAGTTTAAAGTCGACTCGGAACGACAGATGTCTGAATACGCCTGCATGAGGCTTATTTACACTCAGAGTTTTTGCCAGAAATCTGCTAAGACGTAGTCGCGGCAGAAATATTTATTTTTTTTTCATATTTCGTTTTGACCTGGGATACGAACCCGGGCTTTACGTCTAATAAGCCAACACACTACCTACTAGACTACGCCCATTATTGTCATACGTAAGGTAAGAATATAAAGCAAGTTACTGAAACAGTTTATAAATTTTACGGGGATATTACTGTAACTAGGAAAAAAAATGGAAATGGAGTGCTCTTTTTCCGTTAAATAACATAACCGGTCTGGTCGAACAATAACCAAAAAGTCACTAAAACTATACAAGAAATTACGAAAGACCGCCACATAAATAGCGTTGAAACAAAGGAACTAGACATTCATCAGTTATCAACCATTTGAGAAGAGTAGAATGCACAAAGATGTTCGGTGTTTGAATGCCGAATGTATTAATTATTCTGAAGCTATTAATTACAGGCAATGAAAATAGATGAAGTCTTCATAGTGGGTAGGGTAGGACTTATTAGACTCTAGTGTGCGGTTCAAGCCTATCTTAGATACCTAGAACTATGAAAAAAATATTTTTTTCGACATCATTCAGGTAAAAACGCGGAAAGTAAATGAAAATTGCTATGAAAAGTTGCTCAGAAATCTAGTTTCTCTACTCATGGATAAGACCTACAAAAGACCTACATGATGGAATGGATAAGACCTACAAAATGGAATCGAATGCTTGTTTTCGCTCAGAATGCTGGAAATGGTAACAGTAGAGGCAATAGGAGTCATTCTTGCATTTACATTTATGAAGCTCCTAGTAGCTTTCTCGTGTTGTTTACGGTACGATGTTTCTTGGTATTATTTTGGAACGAAGTGAGTTTCATATCACACAGTTATGTAGGATGTGAAGCGCCTTTTTTGAAGTCAAGGAATATCATTGAGTGTTCCACTATTATTCTTAAACCATTAATATGTATAATGTGGATCAACTTAACCTTCGGCTCCTCTTTTGACAAGTACGCGTCCTCTAAACTAAAATCAAACAACTGCTATGTACAGTTGGAAACCTGAATATTCTTAAGGATGTCGCGTACGAGAGCGTATTTTTATTATTCAGGATTATTTCAAATTAAATTTTAAGGAATATCATTGTCTATTGAGATATATCAAACCATGTAACTGCAAACTAGAATTACTGAGGCTCATTTATTACTTCACAACATAGTTCACGATGCAGGATATTTTGAAAGATTATCATAGAAATTTGTGAAAAAAAAAATTCCATGAAATTAAAATAAATATGGACGCAAAAAACAGAATTTTGACATTACTTTGCTATATTTTAGGTCCATATTAAGACTGAAGCACTTACTTAGCCTACTGTAAGCAATTCAGTTCAAAAGATTGGAGTTTTAGACGCCCAAGTTTCCTTTAAAAGATTACTGGAACTATATAGGTTTGTCTCAGACCTACATAGCCATTGCATTGTCTTCTACATGCTGGCATCAGTTAGTGTTTTTTTATTTTGAGTTCTAGATCATGTCAAAGGTATTTCGGTCAAATTTTACATTCATTCCATCCATAAGTTCTGCCTTGTATAACTTATGGATGGGAACATTAAATTTCAGCGCAATTGCCAGACTTTCGTAAGGATTACCAAGACTATTTCATTCGTATCGTATTCCAACTTCGAGTATAAATTGTAGGTCTTTAGTGGAAAAACGGTAGGATTTTTAAAGAATGCCGAAGATTGGGGGTCCATTTAATCCTAAAACAACAGAAATTGGTGCCAAACCTTACATTAGCTTTTACCAATTTTATTTTTTCGAGTGTATCCTCATGCATATTAACAAATATTTTTAAGATTTAGGGGGTCATTGTTTTTATACAATTTTTTTTTTTTTGTTTTTTTTTTCTTCATTTGTGAAGAAGAAAAACAACAAAATCTCACCAAAAGTTACAACAACAGAAAAAAATAAGAGAAGAAAAAAAAAGCAAAAACAACAATAACAAATTAAATAAACAAAAGGTAATAGTTTTTAATGAAAACGTTACCAATTTAATGATGTGAACTTCACGTCGTCTTGACTTGAGTAAAGTGGTTTAGAGTGGAGTGGATTGGAGTCAACTTAATAGTTGAGCCAGCCAGCGAGCCAGCCAAGCAACCCAGACAGGGTGTCAGTCTGTTTTCTCAACAATGTGCCAAATAAACCAGTTAATTACGTGTTGAATCGTGTAATATTCCACTTTGATTATGTATACGAGAGACTGTGTACGATTTATCTAGGTAATATGAGCGTAAATTTAAAAATATTTTTGCATACGCTATTGAATTTTTATGAACTAATGACGACAACTGCTGCAATTACGGTTAATTTATGTTAAATAGTTTTATGGGGTCAAAAGCAATTTAAGTAGAAAGAAAAATATACATTTAGATAATGTCTTTAAGTGGGTTTCAGTATGTACATATGTCTGAGCGTTAGATAATTAGAACATCAACTTTTTTCGCTTTAAATATTTTAAATAAACATTGACAATGAGAAGGCTAACGTTAAGCAAACATTGTCACACATATTCTACAAGTCATACAACATCTGTTTAACGATTCATGATTAAGAGAAGTAGAAATCATGAGTGCAACCACTGAAATTATTCCATTATATTCCGTAATAATTATTCACAACATAAAAGTGCTTGGCGATGGCTTGGGTGAAAATAAATGGTACAACGACATTTTTTAAAAAATTATTTTCAAAACTTGTTACACATTTTAAACCAAAGAAATTAATAAAAATTGAAATAAAACGATGATTAATCATACATAGAAACCACTAGACAACAAACTGTTTAATGGTAATTGATAAATCAAGTCACTTGTCATTAATTTTAACAAGAAAAAGAAAAAATTCCATTACGATAAGGAGCCTAATATCAGTTGATTTAAGCCGGCAATTAATCTTTTAAAACTAATTAAAGTTCGTGGGCGTGAAATTTAGTAGTTTAGGTCAACGAACGAGGGTAATGGAGTTATAAATTCCCGACAAATGTTAAGATATTTACACTCAGCTATGATTTTTAATTGAATTTATAAGAAAAGGACAGGCCATAGCATAAAATACAACACTATTTCCCCAAAATAAAGAACCATGTCCTGAGAGCAAATTACGGGACTCTTGATCGAACTAAATCTGTTCATGATTGTTTGAAAATAAATTACAAGTTTTTGAAAATAATTCCGATCGCGAGTTCAGTAATTAGCCCCCATATTTTGTTCGAATTTTTAAAGTTTTATGCCAAAATAGAAATTAATATCTTCGTTTTTACTATTAAACTTAAAAGTCGCCATGATCTAATAGGTTGTGTTGGCTTGTTAGACGTAAGGACTCGGTTTAAACCCCAAGTCAGGCATTTCCAACTAAACGAAATAAGACAAAATATTTCTTCGGCAGCAGATTTCTGGCAAAAACTTTAAGAGTAACATAAAATTGCCATGAAAAGTTTCTCAAAAATCTGTCGTCCGGAGTCGACATTAAACTGTAAACCTCACAAGTCATGTATAAAAATTAACGCACCCAACTTAAGTGGAGTAAGAAATTAGTTTGTAATCCTGACTAAAGGGTTGTAATGACCAATTTGATATGTTAGGTAAGTTTTGATGCCTTAGAATGTGACTGATCATCTTAAGTATAGTAGACCATCTAAACACCACGTCTTCTGATCAGTACCAGCTGCATTCCATGATTCCTATCCATGCAAGGCATTTGGCTACACAGAGCAGTATGTATAATTTAGTATGTTGTAGAGATATATGTGCGTAAACTTCTCGGACTTTTTTAATAAGGTTTCAACGTCCTCTCTAGAGCCACTGTTTGTTGTAATAATGATCTCCCGTTGCAACGTATTGCGCTTGTAAAGTTTCATGGCATATGTTTTGGTCATGGTTACATGTATATTGAACTATATGGCGTCCCCATAAATCATAGAATTGACTCCTTAAACTCTATATTATACCTTTTGATTGTCGTCCTAATGCTCTCTATGTCCGCGTTGGAGAGCGAAAGCAATAATAGACAGCCTGGATGACATATATGCATAGGGATGCTTGTAGTATTAAAATTTGCAATGTATCAGGTTAACAATCTAAGGCAAGCATTGAAGACATAGCAAATGCAAATGCCTAGAATATGCAGTATTGTTGGCTACAGAAGTGTTTGCTCCCAGAATGAAATATTTTGGGGTTTTTGGAAAACTGGCGGATATATTCCAAGCGGAAGTCTATGCTATAAAAAGATGTGGTCAATTTAATTTCGACAGGAAATAAGAACACAGGACTAACGAATACTGTCTAGCATTTAATCTGCCGTTCGAGTACTTTATTCCATTGAGATTAAATTGAAGATGGTATGGCTAAATCAACTAAATAGATACAATAAGACTACCCTCTGCTGGGTGCTAGGTCATGTGGAAATTCTCTGCAATGAGCAAAACGATGAGTTTGCAAGGAGGAGCGCTTCTGTGGCTTGAGGGTGGATGTGTGGCAAGACATGCTCAACGAAAGAGCAGATAGAGGCAAATACCAAGCCAGTTTGAGTCATTTAAAGCGTTTGTTGAGAAATTACAATAAAAGGTGATCTGAGCCACGCATTAAACTGTTCAGGAACAACCTGAAATTGATAGATAACCGGCATTTCGGCAGTTCACAGTAGAATCAGGTTGCACTTATTTCGACTGTTCAAACGCAATATGTAGAGCCTGTAACGATGAGTATTAATCATCGAATCACATCCTAAGAATATTAATTCATTTCTACAGAAAACTCCTAACAGCCAATTTATTGACATAGAATTTAAATAAATCGTATGGCTTTTAAACATTAAAAAATTGTTGCCTCAGGTACTGCTAAAGATTGTAGACGTTGTTTTTGTGTTTGACTGCCTGTCCTAATTGATTATGTGCAAACATCTTTCATTTGACTTGTCACTAATTAGAGAACATCTTACAAAAAAAACATCCTATTTTCCTTTATAAGATCTACGTCTGCTAATATTATCAGCAATATTATAGCCGCTATAAAATTTATTTTTCTTTACTTATTTTTATAAGAAAAATTCCAATGAAATCTATTTTTTTTTTTAAACTTAAATCTTAAAACTTGTTTCTTTGATTGTCTCTTCATGTTAAAAGTTATAAAACAAACTTGTCACAGATTTTTATTTTTTGTTTTAATTTTTTTTTTTCTTTAACAAATAATGTAAAAAAGCTTAATTAAACACAATTTCCATTTAAAAAAAAAAAAACTGAATTTCTAATTTCCATTTTATTTAGTAAAAAGAAAAAAAATATGCAACCTACAAAAGTAGGGTGCATTAAACTTTAATTTCATGCACAATGGAAAATGAGACAAAAACAATAAAACCTGTAGCAGTAGCATCTTCCAAAGATTAAAACCAAACTAACAAAATAGACGGACTAAAACTGATACTTCTTGTTTCCAACGTTTTTTTTTTTTGTTTTGGATTTTTTTTTACTGTTATTGTCAGCAAGTTTTATTGAGGAGACTCTTCATGAAACATGTTTAGTTGACTACAGTAATTGCTGGAAACTTCTGGTAACGTAGTGTAGAGTTTCGTAGAGTATTTTTAATTTTTATTTTCTTATTTCTTTCATTGTTTTTGAATAAAATCTTGCATTCATCTTTAAAATGATTTTTTTTTTCATTTTTTTAATTTAATTTTTATAAGAAAAATCAACAAAAAAACAACAACATCATCAAAATGTCATATTTGTCTCATGGTTACAAGTGTATTCTTGTTTGTTTCTCGATATTTTGTTTTCTTTCCTTTACTAATTATAATTTGTTGTTGTTGTTGTTGTTGACTTTTTCGGTTACTACTTTAAGAAAAACCCTCAATTAAGCAATAAATAATGAATAATAATAATTTGTTTTTGTTGTATTTTTTTCTGTTTTTCAGAGACTACATATAATTTTATAAAATACTTACACCAATATGTTGGCCTTCTACATATAATTGAGGTACTTTTATAATATCCGAATGCATACGCTCTTTAATTTCTTGCTGATATTCGACACTCATAAAGACGTCACGTTCTTCGAATTTCACCAGCAGCGTTCTTAAAATCTTCTTAACATTTGAACATTTTGCATAAGTATCACGTATGATTCCCATACTGGTCGTATACAATACAACTTTGCCAGAGTCTTTTTCCTTGTAATTCTGCAACAACAACAAAAAGAGAACAGGAAAATTTAATTAAAAAAATTATTTCTGAAAAAAATTACTTGTAAGTTGTGAATATAAGTCTTGAAATGTTAAATAAAATCTGTTATTGGATTGGATGTTAAAAAATGTATTTTTTTTTTTGCAAATTCTTAAGAGAAAACTCTGAATAAATAATTGTTTTTCTTTAATTTGGGTGCCATAATATCAGAAAATAATAAATGTAGAGTAAATTTAAATTTTATTTTATTTTATACCCATAAAACAAAATAAGAATCGTTATAAAAATAATTAATAAATTAAAGTGTTTAAAGTTCATCTTCAAAATTTTTTGTTCTGTAAGGTAAGTAGCAGATTCAGTTGGAAATCTTTAATGTAATCTTCCTTTAATATTTTCGCCAATATACACTAATACCCCGGTTTGCGTCACTAATAGGGCCTGAAGAAATGCGACATAAACCGAAACGACGCAAAATGAAGCACGATTTTCCAAACATTTGTATTAATTTTCACATAATTTGTTCCGAGATTCATAATTTTAGCTGAAAAAATAGATTTTTCTATAAAAAATATTTAATTTACTAAAGACCTACAACTTGCAATATATTTACATTAGACTTAAACGGGAAATCACGTTTTTCTGTTTTAGCTTTTTACAAACATTTTCATATTAACGACCCAAACTGAAACAAAAACGACCCAACTTCGAAGTTACAGAAAAAAGCATGCAACTTTGAAATTTTAAAAAGACGCAACTTCGAAGCAGACGCAATTTTGAAGCAGACGCAGAACGAGACGCAAACCGGGGTAGTGTATGTTGCTTTTAATTTCGTAATTACACTGTTGTGTAAGTACGTCCTTTGTAATTTTTATTATATCTTTCACGATGTTTTATGAAATCCATTACCACATTATGACTTCGTTCGAATTTTTTACCGATTTCGCGATAAGAATAATCTTCAAAATGGTAAACATGAATTTTTACCATTTTCAAAGAACTATTTTTCTGCAAACCTAAATTCTTTAATTCTATCTTTATTTGCAATTTATACACAGTTTTTACTTTAAAATGTGTTGGTTCTATCCTGATGAACCGCAGTGTATTTAAAATTTTCTTTCTTCAATTTTGCAAAGTTTACTTTAACTTAACAGTCTCTGTTAATAATATTCACTGTAAGAGAGAACTTTCGTGCTAACTTTACTCACACAAATGATTTGACGATTATTCTTAATGTTGTGACGATTTTCCAAAACATGTTGCCGAAGAAAAGGAGCAAGTGGGCGTGGCAAATAATATAAGAAAATGAAAGTTCGAATTCTTAGCTTTTATTTTCTAGCAAATTTGTGACAATTGATGCTGTATAAGCAAAGTTTTAAGCATTTAAATTTAATTTTCTTAAATATCTATAAGTGGGCGTGGCAAATATAACAAATTTATAAGAAATTAAAGATATACATTTTTAGCGTTTTAATAAAATTCGTATCGAATAAAAGCTACAAACATGTACTTTCATTCTCACTGTAAATAACTTTTGCCACACCCACTTTGAGATATTTAAGCAAATTAAATGTAAAGACTTAACGAAAGTTAAGAACGTAAACTTATGTTTTCTTTTAACAGCGAGAAGTGTTACGCCCACTGGATCGTACTTAGATAGATTAAATGTATTAAAAGAAGAAGCAGAAGAAGTTCTTAGTGTTACTATAAAGTGCATCTTGAGAGTAATTTTCCTCCCTCAATTAATCTGTGATCAACTCAAGTTAATTTAATTCCTGAAGTTAATAAAGTAACAGTACTTAATAGTGGAACTTAAAATGAGTTTAAAGGTGTAATGGCTGCTAATTGGATAGAAGGCGATAATCTACTACAAAAAAAAAGAAACAAAAAATAGGAACATATAAGATTAAGTCGCCGTAGTCTAGTAGGTAGTGTGTTGGTTTATAAAACAAAATATGAGAAAAATTTCTTCGGTGACATCGTCTCAGCAGATTTCTGGCAAAAACGCTGAAAATAAATATAAAGCACCATGGAAAGTTTCTATAAACTGTAGGTCCCGCCACTCATGCATTAAAATTAACACACACGACATGAGTGATGTGGAAAGCTAAGTCGTAATCCTGATTGAGGAATTGCAGTCCTGTGTAGTCCTGTTGTAACTTCTTCAGTGTGAAGATCTGCACGTGAAACATCTCATCATCAATGATAAACATTTCAAATTGAAATAATGCTTGCATTACAGGTAGCAAAGATGTATTTCAAGTATTTATTCTCATCGCCATAGAATTTACATATAAAGCTGGATATAATTCCCATTCTGAACAAGTGAAATCTGTTTTACAAAGCCCTGTAAAAAGACTTGGAACCAACCTCAGGCTAATTCATGTTATTCTGATATATGAAACAGATCTTTTCTTAATGTTCTTCATGCTCCCTTGAAGTAAACAGTTAGCTTTATCACCTATATCTGCGGTCCTAGGTAACGCCCGAAAAGAAACCATGGATATATATAGAAAGTGCTATATTCCGTAGTATTGACTATTCTGATCAGACAGTGTTAACAGAGTGAATTCTTCAAGCCCGATTAGTAAAGTTCCAAAATTATTTGGGATGTACGACTAATTGAGTTTTTCTAGGCAATAATTTCTATATAGTGCGATACATCTAGCAAGTCCCATTTTGCACTCAGTATTGAAAATTCTCCCGAGACATTGTTAAAACAATGTCTTACCAGAGAAGCTGATCCTCTCAGGAAAGGAATAGAGATTCCACTCTTCGTATATTTCGGAAATTTCTTTCTTAACCATTTGTGGTATCTTCTGTTAAACACTTAACATTGCTCTGGCTTTGGCTTAAAAAAATCTGTTCTGTTGCACATTCAAATAAAACCCACTATTAATGTTGTTGACATTTCCACACTGCAAGATAGAAAAGAAGGTACCGAAAAAATATTTTCATATTTTCTTATGAGGTTTGAACTCACGCTCTGCTAAATCAGCACACTACCTGACTAAAGTACGTTGACCATAGAACCAGAACCTCTTATGAAAATATGTTCAGATTTGAGATGATGCTCTACTTATTATGCTACAGAGGAATACAGAGGCATAAGCAAGGCGGTAGAACATCGGACGTCGTTCATGAGACGCTAAAATTCTGCAAAAGACTTTCCATACATTTCCTGCTTAAGATTATGAAAAATTTTATTTCAAAATGAATTTGAATCGATTCTATATAAGATCAGAGTCGAGAAGTAACTGTTTGTTGAAGACTCCCTAACCTTGTTTAGAAGTCCAAAAATGTTTGTGGTACTTAATTGCCTGGTTATAAATGGCAGCTCATCCTAAACTTAAGCTAAGAGGTGCTCTTTATAAGGTAATCAAGCAAATCTCAAGAATTGAAACCTTTTTAAGATGTTAGTTTCAAGTAGTTTTTTTTTTCGATTACTGTTATTAACCTTAAAAAACATTATGTTCTCGTGGCAATAGAACATTAAGGTAATTTAGTAATGAGTATTGATTAACGATACTTGCAGATTTTCAGTTTCGTTAGTGATTTATTCTGTACAATATGGCACAAGAAAGGCAAGTGCTTAGCATTCTATAGCGGAAGGTTGTTAAGTAATAAAGTCGTTTTCGTTAAATGTTATATTTTATCAGTTGTTTATTTTATTTATTAATTTAAAATACACACCTTTTATAGCTACAATAATAATGTTTATAATTTCAATATTAAAAATGTTAAACAAATATCAATGACTGAAGCCATTGAATTAGTTCCACTACTTAATACGTTTTTTTTTATTTTATTTAAATTTTTTTTGTTATGTAAACTTTTAAATTAAAACAACCATCATTATTAGCCTAACTAAGCTAATACAATGGCAATTAAAATTCAGTTTTGTTTTTTTTTTTCTTTACATCATAATGCATTCATTAATGCATTCAGTGCCATCCATAACGTGTTGCATATCATTTGAAAAAAATTTTCCTCTGCCTATTTTTTTATTCACAGAAAGAAAAGAAGAAAAAAAACGGTGATCAGTTTTTGTATGGCGAATTGGCGAAAGTCACAGCTGTTTAGCTTTATTTAAAGGTTCAATGAAATTACAACGTCTGATGGTATTTTTCTTTTTGTTTTACTTCTTCAATTAAAATGATTTTTTGTTTTTTTTTTTATTATTTATTCATTCATTCATTTTGGCAAGAAACTGTTTGTGATTTATTTAAATTTTTTTCTTCTTTTTTTAATCGTGAAGGCGGGGGAACTGAAAATAGTCATGCAAGTTGCTTAATACTTGTATTGCATACGCATTTATTCACTAAAATTATAAACGGATTTCATATTTTGAATCATATTTTAATTAATTAATTCAGGATTTGTGATTGAAAGGTGGTACGAAACATAGTTGTTGACAAAAGAAAGACTTAGGCAACGAACTTTAAAAGTTAGTGTATTGAACTGCATTACCAAGACCGGTTTCAAAAATCATAATAAATAATAATAATTTATTAGGCAACCGACTGTAATTTTAAACATGAAAACTATGTGTTCTTGTTACAGGTAGTTGTCAGTTGATGAAGCTGTAAATCAAAGAAATTTAAAATTTAATTCGGATTTTCAGGTTTAAACTAACAGTGCAGAGAGCAATCGAATTGTCGACTACACATGGAAATTGATAGAAAAAAATTACCACAACAGAAGATTGGTAACCCAATTTATATTGCACAATATCAATACATCACCACTGGGCAGAAATACGCTAGGAATGTTGAGAAATAATATTGAAACAGCAATACATGAACCAGGTGAACAAATATAATATGGAAGCAGAATTCATTGTTGAATAACCAAGAACACATAATCAATAGGCCTTCTTACTATGGAGGAATTCAAAATTTAATGCAAAACAAAACATTCTAACATTAAAATTGTTTGGGGGCTGTCAATTCCCTACATATGTAACTGTCCCCTGAACAGAACCCGCAAACTCTACTATTTTGAATAAAACTTTGCAATGAGGCTTAGCAATAAAAATAAATGGAATAATTTGTAAGCTGCATAATATTTTGTGGCATGCAAATAGATCAGGAACGAATGTTGGAACAGGAGCTGGAGGTTTTGGTCCCAGAATGAAATATTCCGAAGCTATGGAGAGCCTCGGGTATCTTCCAAGCGAAAATCTATTCTATGGAAAGATGTGCTTAATTCGTTTTGGATAGGAAGTATAAAAGGCAAGGCAAACGAATACTTTATGGCATTCAATCTGCCATTCGAAAACTCAACTATTATGAGATTAAATCGGTAGATATAGAAGTGTTTGGAGAAACTTAATCGGCATGGTAAGGCAAAAAATATTATCATCTGCTAGGTCCAAGGTCATGTGGGAACTCGAGACAATGAGTCAAAAGACGAGCTCATTAGCTCTACGCCGCATATGAAATCAGAAGCATTCTGTGGAGTGGGAGTGGATTTTTGGTAAGTTATGCTCATTTGAAAGGAAAGAAGAAGAGAAGCAAAGACTCTTTTTTAAATCAAGTGCATTTGAGGCAATCGAAACTTTTCTTGAGAAACTACAGTACGAGGAACTCTAAGTCAAATATCAAACTATTCAGAAATTATCTAAGGTAACTGGTCTTTTGAAAGGCAGTGATTTTATGACATTGAGGATGAATCAATGGAACATTTTCTTGGGACATCAACATGCACATCAATTGATGGACAGGGAATTGCCACTGTTGTCGCCGTACAACACTCTGAAATCTGACAGGGCAATAGACTTTGAGGGAAGAAAACTAGGTCAATAATACTGACCGAAAGGTTGAAATAACCAATTATGTATGTATGTATCGACTTAGAGGAGGGATTATAGGGTATGCCTATAAAGATGGAATAATAAGTGTACGATAATAATAAGTGTGAAATAAAGATTGTATACCAAGACTAGGCCAGACTACTTCGTCAATAATATTTAGGGATTATTGATAAAACAAACCACTTTTTGACAAGTGGACATAAATCGATATAATAAAGCCACCAAAGGAAACATCTAGTGTTATGCAATATTCGCTTCAAAGTTATTGCAACTATAACAAATAACGGATTACATACTTACATAATTAGTCAATACAACCCTACAGTATTACGACCTAGTTTCTGATACCACTTATGTTGTGGGTATTAATTTTATATATGAGTGGCGGGACCTACAGTTTAAAATCGATTCCGAACAACAGCTTTTTCAGAAACTTTCCATGGAACTTTTTTATATGATCTCAGGGTTTTTGACACAAATTTGCTGGCAGGAAGTCGCCTGCAGCAAAACCTTTTTTTGTATTTCGTTTTGTTATCTGACCTGGGGTTGGAACCTAGGCTTTACGTCTAATATGCCAACATACTACCTACTAGATTACGGCGACTTGAATAATTCGATTTCGGAATGAATGAGTAGAGTAAGAGCAGATGCTACAATAACAAGAACTTAAGAACTTCAGGAAAGCGACTGACCCGAAGGATCTTGGTGCAATATATGGGAAACCATAAAATGAAGGGGCATTGCAGTCGAACGCTCAATGCGTCATTCAATTAATGGGTTTTTTTTATGTCTTCCAGTTTAAAAAGATTTATTGCAAACAATTTTTATAACAGAATTTAATCAATTAATTTCAAAATATTATACGTTTAAAGCCTTTTTGAAAACGACTTTCCTTCCATTGTTTTTGTTTTTTTTTTTATTATTATTCGGTTAATATGGTCAATTATAAAGTCTTGTTATAAAGTGTTGTTATTTTTGTTGTATAATATAAAAATTATTTGATTATAATTATTATCGTTTTTTAATGATTGTTATTAGTTTTTTCTTCGATTGAATTTTGCTGTTTCTTTGTTTTATTAACTGATTAGCAATAACCATATGCGATGCAATGCAATACAACACATGCAGCCATTTTACCATGGCCAAGAAAATAATAAGCAAGTTACCATATGTTTCTTAAATTCATTAATAAACAATGGAAAATTATAAAACAAAACATAAAAAAAAAATTAAATAAAAAATTAAAAAATGCCTGATTGTCTATTTGTTTAATGCAGAAATATGCTTAGTTTTCTAGTTACAATGTCCATGCGTCCGTCCTTAAAGTTTGTTTGTCTGTTTAATCAAATATTTTGTTTGTTTGCTGTGCCTTGGAGGTGTTTTATTAATAGTGGCTGTTGCAGTGGTTGTTGGTATTTTTATGTTTTTGGCATGAGTATTTTTTTGTTGTTGGTTGTTCAAATTCATATATTGAATTTATTACACGTTCAACATTAACTAACTTGATTAGAGGTAGTAGGCAGGCAGGCAGCCAGTCAGGCAGTTAGCCAGGCAAATAGCCTGGCTCATTGAACCGGCCTTTTAAGTCACGAATCAAGATCATGGTTACTTTTGGTTAAATATTATAGTAAAACGTATTTATTTTTCAAGTTTTTTTCTTTCTCCCTCTCTCTGTCTTTCTTTCATTTACATTATTTGCAAGTTAGACATGTAAAAATTGTTGTTTGTATAGACTCTGAAGAATTTTGAACATGTAATACCAGCATGTACAAGTACTTTCAGCATGTACTTGTACTGTGGTTTGCCAAGCGCTTATTAAGGAAATAATAAGCGATAAGATTGTTATTTGTTAGCTTGCAAAGAATTTATTTTATTCATTAATTTAAAATACACACACAATATAATTGGTATTCAAGGAAAAATGTTTACATTTCAGTGGTTGTTTGGTATACCAAAAAAAAAAAGTTTGTTTCTTAAGTCTTTTGTGTTTACATGCATTACGTATTGATAATAATCTGCCTTGTTACGTAAATCTTTTTTAAATTAAAAATTAATAGGGATTCGTGATTGATATAGAAGAAGGTATGAAGGTTTATATTTAAAAAAAAGTCTGTTATAGGAGAACAATAAAATAAAAAGCATTTTAGCAGGACGTCATGAAAAAGAAATTTGCTCGATAGGTTGAACATTCAGAGCTAACGGAGATAATGGTAGTATTACTGTACACTCCAAAGGCTCTCACTGAACAGAGAAATTTATCTTGATGGTGTCCGAACCAAAAAGTTGCCGTAGTCTAGTAGGTAATATGTCGGCTTATTAGACGTAATGGCCACGGTTCAAACGGTCAAAAGTCAGACATCATAACGAAAATATGAAAAAAAATATTTCTTCCTCTCAGAAGATTTGTGGCAAACACTCGGAATGTAAATATCATTACCATGAAAAGTTTCTCAAAAATATGTCGTTGGGAATCCACTTCAATCCAATCAAATTTATTAATATTTTCGGAATATTTTCTCTGTGAAATCACTGTATTAAAATGTTATTTACGAGTATTTAAATCAAATTGCTTGACAGAAAACATAAGATTCTTTAAAACAACATTTTTTCAAACCACTTACGAGTACCAGTTTTGTTCACCTTGTCCACAAGACCTAAATACATTTCAAAATTTTTTTTCTTACAAATTTCTAACAAACAAGAGTAATATTTTTACAAAAATAAAAAAAAGAAAAGAAGTACAGAAATTAGTAGACTATTGAATACCGTACACCATTTCTTACTTGAGGCCACAGCTTCTACTTAAAATATTTTCCAATGAGTAGCAGTGCAAAATATTGATTGCCTTTCACTAAGTTTGATTCGATGATTTATATGTAATATTTCATAAGATGTATCCGTTGAACTACTTTTGAAAGACATGGCATGGCATCCAGGGTAATGATGCGTAGTTCATTAGTCTTACCCGTGTAGCCAATGACTTTTGCAGGATCTATAGAGAGGACAAAGTAGTGAAAACTGTTCAGAGTTTTATCAAGAAAGTATTTGGTTTTCTACTGGTCTGGCAAGAATTTGACATTGGGAGTCTAAATGGATTCATCAGACGTTGCGAAGAGTTGTAGCGTTAGGAGAAACAAAAGACTGCTGATCTCGTGATCTAAGTGGCCTTGGGCTGATAAACCTTTTGGCTCTTCTTTCACCTATAAAATCAAGATGCATTAACACCTACTTTTAGTAAAATATTTCAAATGCAATAACTTTTACACAACAACAACAATGAAAATAGGTTGTTGTAGTCAATCCACTTTAGTAAACGCTACGAATTCTAATTTCACTGCATAAAGGCATTGATAAGTGAGAAAAAAAGTTAGAAAAATTGAAGTTAATATATGTACGACTAATAATGCAGTAACCTAGTATAATTTCAACAAGTAGTGATTAATCTGGTTTAGTAAAATTCAACAAGGAGATAGTGTGCTAAACTGGTAGTGTGAGGGTCGTGGGTGCGATTGATCAAGGGTAGTTAGCTCGTGGGTAATTAATTATAATTGATAATTGAGTTGTAATTAATAAATCAATTAATAAAGTTCAACAACAACATTTTCCTTTTGTTATAAAATTTATAACTATAAGATTTTAAAGATTTTGCAAGTGGCAATAGCTAATTAGTTTTGATTTCATTCTTTCTGAAAACTCACTTAAAATCAAAATAAGAAAGTACAACTTTTTACTTCCATTGTACCCAGAGCTCAGCAAACCTATGAATGGTGCTGTATTTAGTTCAACAACCTCAGTATACCCACTACACTTATTATATATGTGATCCATTGAACGAATATAGGCTTTCGTATTAATTTTAAAAGAATTGAAAGCCTCCAACCAAGTTATTATAACTGAATCTCATCAAATTAGCTCTAAAACGAAGACCCATTTTTTTATTTTTGAAAGTATATATGAACGAATGGATAGACAATTTTCTTTCTAATGTAAAGTACGCTTACAAACCCTGGCCTAATATGAACATGCCGCAGACATATTCTACCTACAGCAGTTTAGAGTAACAAACACCACAGACACTTGTTATAGACAAAGTGTAATAAGCCAAGTTGTTAAAAACAAAACAAAAAATATCCCCTCAAGATGAAATGACAATAAAACAAGTTCTACAAAAAAAAAAAGAAAAAAAAAACAACAACAACAAATAAATAAACAAAAAAATTCATAGAGAGATAATTATATGACAGCAACAAAATGTTACACGACCCACAAACCTACAATTGCAAAATGAAATATTTTTTTGTTTTCATTCTGCTGATATTTATTACGAAAGGAAAATTAAAGAAAAATGCTTTATCCCTCCTCAATAAATAATATGCAGAAGTGGTGAGACGCAGATATTAAACAAAACAAAAAAAAACGAAAAACACTTGCACTTATAAAACGCTGAATAGAGTCTCTCTCGATTGAAAAACTATAACAGCCAACGGTTATAAACTTTGAGACAAAAAAAAAACACAGAAAAAATAAATCTTTTTAATAAAGGTGCATTCAAGCCATGGCCAATATAAAAATTATTAAAACCATACGATTTGTAGCACTATAATAACAAAAAACAACAACAACATATAATTTTATTTCTAAGCATAAATGCTTTACTTTTGGCTTAAAGTCGATGTTTGTAAAAAAAGAAGAAAAAAATAATAAAAAAAAATCGAAATTAAAATTAAAATTGTAGTAATTTGTCTGTCTGTTGCATGAAAGGCGTTTTTTATTTTATTTCTCTGTACCACACCAATCACGGCCAACAGCAGTAACACCATGATTCATATTATATGACCAAATGAATGACTTTTTTCTCAGGCAATTGCAGCTTTTTTTTAGGTGTTTTTGGAATTGTTGAAGGAAGTAAAGGTTTATGAGTGTTTTTAATGAGACTCTTTCCAACTTGTGTCTGAAGCCAACATTTGTTGCGCTTTGTATTTTATGTCTGGCTCGTGTCGAATAATTTGGGGTCACTTAAAAACAAAACAGCTTAATTACTTTAACAATTTGAATTGTAAATAGTTGTGGTAATAAAATTTCAGTTGTTATAATTTTATAATTAATTTATATTTTTTTTAATAAAAAGTAGTTTCAATTTAATATGATCATAAATGTTGTTATAAAAATACTACCACATAAAGTACGGATCATATTAATATTGCCTTGAAATAATTAATTATCTTTGTAGTCCCTAACTTATTTCCTATCAAATTATATCATAACTTTTTAAGAGTAGCGAATCTATGCAACATCTTATGTACGAGAAGCTAGCAGGAAATATTTGGAAAATCATTGCTTTCAATATTTCAAATGAATTATAAACAGGCATTAAGCTTATACTGGCTAGTTCCAAGTAAGTTGTTAAACATCGTTTGTTTCAGCCAAAAAAAGTTTGAAGATGATAAATCAAAGTCTTAAAAATTCTTATCAAATTAAGCCGAATTTGCATTATCATTTGAAGCCAACAAAGCTTTAATTTATTACTTAAACAAAGAGCAGAACTTAAGCGAAAGAATGTTTCCTTAAGGTTACTTAACAAAGCAATGAAAAAATTAACTTCAAATTGGATAACAATACCAGAAGACTTTTTTTAAATATCATCTGGTAGCAATATGAATAAACAAAAGTCATCTGCATTACAGGGCATTATCAGCACTCTCGATTTATAAAGGGCATAAAATGCAATGGCCTCCACCATTGGAAAGGACGAATTATTTAGAATAAAACATTTTTATGAAACAAATGTAAAATTGCATTTTGCCTTAATAAAACGCACATTTTTTGGTTGAAAAGAAAATACCATTAGTAACGACATTCATACATGGGTACGAAATGCTGTTTCAAACAATTAAAAGTAATTACTTTTGCAGTGAATCGATATAAAAAAACTGAAATGCTAAAATTATATATAAAGTCCGAATATGTACGCACCAGAGATCAGCAATGAATCGTTTTTCCGCTACTCATAAGCACTCATGCAATTTTGAGTATGAGTGAATCAAGAGAATTGAAATTCAACTTCTCTGATTCATTCGTACTCGCTACAACATTGATTTATAAGTTTAAGTAGCAATGTGTATGAGTATAACGTTGACATCAAACATTCGAAATATGTTTGATTCATACGCCTACTCATTCTGATTCATAAATTTAGAAAAATACTTATAATACTTATATGTAATTCGAGTGGCTCGAATCATTCATCAAAATTTACAGCCTTTGTTGTTGTTGAATATACAAATAAAGCAGAAAGGAAAGACAAAGACAACAAGCAAAGCATACTCACAATCTTCTTGTGAGTATAGTAGCGTTCTTACTCGAATCATACTTATTTTGTGCGTTTTGCGTATTGTATGAATACGACGAGTAGTTTCAACTTTGAGTGTGAGTAGTATTAGTACCATATTAAAATAAGTATGGACGCGTATAAGTATCAGAAATTATAAGTATGACTCGAATCTACTCATCGTTTTGAATATTAGTTGCTGATCTCTGGTACGTACATAATTGGATATTACAATCCTTCAGTAAGGATTACTACCTAATTTCTCTCACCACTCATGTTGTGTGTGTTAATTTTATACGTGAGTGGCGGAACCTACAGTTTAAAGTCGACTCCAAACGACAGATTTTTGAGAAGCTTCTTCATGTCAATGATGAAGTCGCCTAAGAAATATTTTCATACTTTAGTTTTGATGTTTGACCTGGGACTTGAACATACTACCCACTAGACTACGGCGACTTCTTAAATTTTTTGGCTTTCTTTTAATAATTAATAGAAGCAGAACACTTTTGCTGTAATACTCATCAGAAAAGATTTGTTTGCATTAGAAAACTTTGGCCATCAAAAATTTACGTTTTTTTCATATGAAATACAGTAAGACGGAAAAATATCGCAGATAATGATGGCCAATACTTGAAATATATTTTTATTGCATAAATAATTCACAATAAATTCTCCACACTTTCGAAAAGAAGCCAGCATTTTTACGTCAAATTTGAGCAGAATTTTTATTAAAATTTTCGTTATTAAAATTTCGTTTCCAAAATCAGAAAATTCTTGTATCGGTTCCTGACTCCTAGCCAAAATACCCAGTGTAACCCAACCTTTCAAATGAAATTATCACTCTACCCCAATTTGATCCACATAACTCTAGGAAACAGAGAAACTAGTATAGTTTTTAGGTAAACTGGTCACCTTATTATTGTGTTTTTATTTACTACTTATTACTCATTTAGAGGTTATAGGGCATCAAATATAATATAAATTTAATAGGAAAGTAAGATTAAATCATTTTGCTGGGCGTGTAAATTCCAATACAAAGGATGAATAACAAATAATTGCGGATTTTCAATTGAAGGACAAATTTCGCTCATAATTGTGTACAAATTGGACTCAGTTGGCAGAGAAAATGCGGCACCTACAGTAAAAATTAAACGTAGAGAAATGTATTAATTCAAATTAAATGATGAGTTTTAGTTTTTAATCAAAGCACGTTATGAAGTATAAAAGAAACAAGTGAAACGCCTATCAAATGGGTATGTTTGTGGGAGCGGTATCTCACCCAAAAATTGTTTAATAACTAAAACATTTTAATAAATGACCTAAAAATTTCATAGGAAGAAAACGAAACTGTCATGATAATAATTTAGGCAAGTAATTCCATGCATTGAACAAAATGAAGCCTTAACAAATTTTCCTAATTAGGTAACAAATACGCTTTATAGATTCTAAACTATAGTAGATCTTTGTTATCGTATTTCTACTCTTTGCTGAGATTTTCATAAATATGGGCCAAAAACCATGATGAATTAATTTACGATCTGTTGAATTAGGATTCAGACCGAAAGCAGTTCGGGTGGATATAAAGTCAAGCGAACTACGTTGTGTGTTTTGTAAAGGAATTGAGCCAACGTATACAGACAAGTCGAGTATTGTATGCAAAGCTCTACTGATCTTCGGGTCTAGTGGCCTATTAGTTTACATTTTGTATTTGTCTTCAGATTGTAAACTATACTGCGAAAAGAGTTACACAGAAAAGTTAAGGGGCGAAAAAAATCGGTAAAGTGAGAATCCGAGAAAAGTCTTCAGTGGTATTGGCATTAAAATGAGTCTCATTAAACATAACATGAAACTTTGTGATTGACCTAGATCAGAGCCTAGGATAGAGAAATTGAGTTCGAAAGTAGAATCAATCTGTTGGTGAATTCATATATAAAAGCACTCACTTATTGTTAATGCTAAGCTAGGAGGGAAAATGACTTAAGAGCATAATAAACATTAACAATTCCTTATTCCCAGTTATATTCCATTGTTACGTATGGGATGCAGATACGTTTATTTAAACAAATCGCAAATCAACTTATGGCTGCCGGAATAACGTTGTCTGATAAAAGCTAAACTAAAATCTAAATTGATGTAACCATTCAACATTATTTTCTGTACTTTATGCCGAATGTCTGTGAATAACGATTACTTGTTTTTATTCACACTAAAAGTGCTTCTATTTTCCTAAACTCAAGCGACTCACCTGATCTTTCGTTTGCAACAGAATAATTTCATTCTTCTCGTTTATATTTTGCTTATCCTTTGCCAAGTTATCCTCATTAGCAACATTAGATGAGGTGTCTTCATTGTCCATGCTATCCTGATGTTTTTCTAAATTTATGGCATGGATTAATGGTATGACTTCATTGTTTATGGCTTCATCTTGTTCATCGTTTACTTTGGGCGCATTATCCAATTCATCTGGAGAAGGTTCGCTGATTGTTACATCATTAATTGGTTTCTCAGGGTTCTCATCAAGTGGCTTGGACGTCTCCCTAGTACGCCATGGTATAATTGCCACTTCGTCTTGGGAAGGTACGGTGATTATTAGATTATTAATCGGATTTTCAACGTTTTCACCAAACGGCTTGGATGCCTTCTTAGTACGCCATGGTATAATTGCATTGCTCATTCGTTTAGCATTAGAAGTTCTTTGATCGAAAGAAGATGGCTCCGAGTTTTCCGAAATAAGTTCACTATCCATTTTTCCAAACTGTTCACCCTCCTGAAGGAAACTATTCATCATATCGTCATCAAAAGGTCCAGTTATAACTGTGTTAGCCGGAAGCGGAGTGCTTTCTTCATGCTGCTCCTCTATGTTCATAGCAGAAAACGGTATAATTTCATGGTTCAAAGTCCTATGCCGTTGACTTCCTCTGGCTCTACTGTTTCTAATAACATCCCCGAATGTATTTGGCTCAATGAAACTTTCATCAATATTTGAAAAGCGTAAATTGTGTTTATTTAAGTGTTGATTTAAATGGCCAAATGCCTCATCACTAAGGACAAATTGTGAACGAAAGTCATCCATTAAAGTTTTAAAGCTTTGCAGAGCATTATTTAGCAATGCTTGATGATCCATTGGCATCAACTGCTGTTTTGTCTGGACTTTATAGGGAAACTTTTGCATGTCTTTAACCATTACGCGTTGCATAGATGAGCGTGTTATTGTCATATGCGTGGAATGTCGAGTAATGGATGTTATTGGTTTATTGGGAATATCCGCAGGCATTAAATGATGTACTGTCTGTACTTTATAGGGAAACATCTTCAACTCCTTTACCATGACACGCTGTAGAGACGAATGTTTATAAGTCATATGCATAGAACTGTGGCTGCTAGAAATTAAGGATCTATCCGGGACATCTTCTATAGTCACAGGAGTATCGGCCTCCTCAGTAATCGAAGATGCATTTGAAGCCTCAGGAGCATTATTATCTATCCATCTTGTTGTTTCAATTTCCACACCATTTTGTGTAGGACGACGCCGTATTCTGATTTGTTCCTCAAAAGTTTTGGTAGTTTTCTTACGTGCGAAATTATTTGCACGAATTTCATGTTCCTCAATGGTATTGTTTTCCATTATATGGCGTTTCGATGTATTTTTTTTTTCGATATGTTTTCTTTACAAATTTCAAATTAAAACTAACAGTTGCAGACGGTTGCAAATGTTTTATTATTATCCTAATAAAAATAATTTGTTCTGAGCCACCCATTTTAACGATAAGAATTTTCTTTCTTATCTGCCTAGATAGTGAGTAATTTTTGTGGATTTGTTGTCTTTAAATGGTTATTTTGAAAACTATTGAAACGTATTGAAATTGATAACATTTGAAATGCTGCACCCTGTATTATCTTTAGTTAATAATTTATTCTTGAAATCTGACTATTTTAATGACAATAAATTAAAGTATTTTTAAAAACTCATAGCAATTATATATGATTAAAAGCAAAATTATTAAATATTTTCCAATTAAAAAATTTAATAGATCTGGGCTGGGGAGCGCTATATTGATTTACTTTGATGTCACATTAGTAGTCAAATGTCTCATACTATGGTAACAACCATGTTTCAAATTTAAATTGATGTTCACGACCCATACAGAATATAAAACAAATTCTGCAAGAAAACTAAAATTGGACTCGTAATGTAGAAAGGAACCATTCCGACCGATACTATTTCGTGGGCACTACTGCTATCTACTATCTAGAGTTTACTGAGAACATTTGCTTAAAAGTCCTATGTGTAAAGGAGAATTCTTGTTTAACTTCAAAGACAAAAACCAAAAAAATTTAAGAATGCCAAAATTAAAATTAACAGACCAATATTCAAATGTATATATTACGCGAAACGTATAATTAATGTACTAGTGAAGTTTTTTGGTAAAACAGATCTAGTAATATAACTGAAATTATTTTGAAAATTAAAAAATATTTTTGACCAAAATGAGTGTTCTGTTCCGGTCCTAATCTTCATCGAAAAATCATTTGCAGAGATCAGGCCCTTTTCTAGATTAATGGGCACACGAATAAACAAAACTGTTGAATTTGGGCCCATACCAATCCCCATAAGACTCAAGAGCATCAATGTATCCTAAAAAAAAACACTCATTGGAGAGGATTTTCAGCTGACAGCGTTGTCTGTCCATAATCCTTAGGAATGCACGTTGGCCAGGCCATCGTTGTAAATAGTAAGCACTATAGTTCGATTATTTTAGTCTACATTGAATAATTTGGACTGCAAGGACATGGTCATAGCACTTGGAATTGATGTATTGAATTGTGTGATGTAACACCGTGAGATTTTTCTTGTAGAGTATCCTGAAGTATGCGCAGAAACTCAGAAATCACAGTCATGCCTTTATTCAAATTCATTTTTCTCGAACAAACCGAAAGATTAAAAAAATATTACTTTCTGTAACTTCTTTTCAGCAGTCTTCTGAAGCTTCTGAAGAAGCTAGATCGCAATGCTGACTAAAGCGTTGTCACGACCAATTACGTAATTCATGTAAAATTAAACATTTAGGGTGGGATCCAACCAGGAAAGCTGTGATGGACATTGATTTCACACATAAGGGGATCAATAGGTCTTTCATATGAATAATATGAATAATAACAATATTGTTTTGCTTTAAAGATAGCCTGATAAAAGACCCGATGTGTATTTTTACATATTCCTATGATTTGATAATCAGTATGTATTATTGTCGTCCAGCAGCAAAAGTGAAGACATTAAACCACTCTCTTTTATACCAAATTGAGTTAATAGAGTGCATTAATAAAATATTTGGCGTTAAAAACTATAATAATTAATATTGGAGCATAGCCCCTCCCCAAATGGCATCTCTGCAGTTATTGCTGATATCTATAACAAATCAGCAAAACTGGCGTAAGAATTTTATTTTTTTGCATGGAGGTGCGTTATTTAAATAATTTTTTAGTTTTAAAATATTCTCTCTTAATTTGATTGTACTTTTTTATTAATTTTTTAATTAATCTTAATTTGATTACCTTGAAAATGAAACAAAATATCCAGAATTTTCTCAATAATTCTATGGCAAAAGCTTACCTAAAAATAAAAATAAAAAAATATGTTTCTTATTAAAACAAATTTTATAAAAATATTTATTAACTGTAAACAAAACTTTAAAAAATAAAACAAATTCGAACTTTTCATAGATTTGCTCTATATTTTTAACAAAAACAGCAATTTAAAGTTCGAATGCCTTTCTAAAATTTTTAAGAAAACCAAACCCTCCAATCAAATCAATATGAACGTTACGAAAATAGAATCTGACCTTGATAAAAATTAAGTTGGACTTGAAGAAAAAAGAAAAAAACAATAAAATTGGATAGGAAATACGAGTACTAACGTATAAAGAAAGTTATTTATTTACAAGTTAAAAACTAAAATATTTTTTTTTTTTAGCAATTTTTGCTTAATCATTACTGGGCCAAAGACAAAATTTGGGTTAATATCATATACAAACTCACTAACGGGTATTTACACTGGCTGCAATGATGACTGGGTAAATTTCAAATTAGTAGGGTACATGAGTATTTTCTATAATTTTTAATGAATTGGAAATTTGTCTGGCGTATAATATCTGTTTACGAATTTAAAACAAATATTTCTTTAATGGGTTAATAAGTTTTTAGTAAATCTTCTTCGCATATTCCATTTACGCTTTTATACATTAATGGCGTATGAATTACATGCAAAATATTCATAAAAAATAAAATGAAAATAATAAAACGGAAATTGTTAATGAGAAAATGTATACAAAAGCGCCGTTTTAGTATTGGAAAGTGCGCTACAGCTGGGTTTTTACGAATTTACGGTGGAAAAACATTCAAATATGAAACAGAATTTGCAGATTTTTCTTTGCAAATTCCGTCTTAAAAACACGTTTCGTCTTTTAAAGGCCAGTAACTGAATCAAACAAATTCCTGTAATACAGTGAGATCATTCAACATCAGCCAGATCAAATGGTAGCCAGAAGTGACAAGGCTATATGACATCCACTGTTTGTGAAATAGTTTTTGACTGGACAGAATGTCACGAAGGAAATTATGGGTCCTTATCTGATTGCACATTCATGGTGCTTTTCGTCTAATGCTTACTTTAAATGAGTTAACTGCTGTCTTGACAGGTCTCTCGTGATTATGTGGCTGGGTTTTGGCAGCTACAACACTTCAGTCAGGGTTACGACCCAGCTTCTCACACCGCTTATGTTGTTCCTGTTAGTTTTAAAAAACTTTTCATGGCAATTTTACTTACTCTCAAAGTTTTTGCCAGAAATCTGCCGAGAGGAAGTCACCGAAGAAATATTTTTGCAGATATCTGGCCTTACGTCTAATAAGCCAACACTCTACATACGACTATGGCGACTTCTAATCCTAATGTAAAACCCGATTGACTATTAAGTATTTTTATTTAGCATCTTCTCACAACCAATGATAAAAGCGATAAAAAAGACTTGAAGAAGTGTCGGATAAAACGTACATAGTTCAAGAGCTACGTGTAGGTTAAATTAGATTTTATACTAAAGATCACTTGAGCAAGCATAGCTACAGATGTGATGCTACAGATTTTGAGCTAACCGAGTTCCACGGTCACTACAGAGTCTGCACACTAAAGGATAACTCTCCTATGCTGGAAACTTGCCTGAAAGTTTAATATACGAAGCTATTACCTTGATATCAATGGATGATAAGCTAGTAAGGAATAGAGAGCTAAATACTCCAAATTTTTTTCTCAGCGAAAAATGGGCGTTGGCATAGAAAGTGGATAACAGTTTTCCCCTCTTCAGCGGACCCTTCTCTTGATGAGAACTACAGTAATTTCGCGTGTCTTCTCAAAACTCAAGGACCTGTAAGCATGGCCAATGAGGACGAGATGACATTGCGATCAAGTTTGAGTAGTTGATTGCCACCCACGCCATCTGTCCATTGTAGACCAAGTGAGTCTGACAATGAATTGTTTTTTCACTTCAAAGAAGCTACAAACTCATAGAACTGGCCTCAACTTACATTTCAAATTTTGTATTTTGTTTAAAGTAGATCTCATAAATATTAATTTTTTTTATTTTGCATTTTCCTAGTAATTTCCGGTTTATGTTAGCCAAATGACTCATCATATTATTACCCATTGCGTAGGGTATTATATTGACAGTGTTCACCCGTTTGCTGGTTGCTTTCGTACAATTTCTTTTTATGTTCCGTTTGCTTTTAATGGCAATAAAAAAAAAATAACCGTTAAACGTAGAAATAATAAAATTAATACAAAAGAAAGAAAAAAAAAACGAAAAAAGAAATAAAAATAAAAATACAATTGGTTTCTTTGGCGCTGGTTGGCCGAAGTGTATGAGTTAGTCGAATGGCCTCTTGTACCCATATGGTAATGGACAATTATGGTCAGCAAAGAAAACGTTTATGGTCACTGGTTGTGGCTCACTACCGATTCATAAAATCAGAAGAAACTTGAATATTTCTTTTAAAATCTGTGGTTTTGAAAAATAATTTCAGAATAAAACATGCCGGACAGACGAATGGACGGATAGACGAACTCTTACTCACAGCAATATCTGTAATAATTTAAAAGATTTAATTTCCATTTCAATTTAAAAGAAAAGACAGTTACTTGTATGTATGACTGGTGTGTGTATGTGTGAAAAGCAATTCTATTGTATTTTCTCATTTGCCTTATTTGATCTGGCAAAAGAAGTGGCAGAAAAACAGAAAAAAGATTCTTTCATTTTCATTTGTTTCATTTGAAAAATTTCTTTTTCATTCTCACATTTGACTCTGGAAATGTTTAATTGTGTGTTTATTTTTTTTTTTTTATTTGATTTAAAAAAATTCTTCCTTTCTGTTCTGTATAATTAAAATGTGGCAGGCTTAAAACGATAGAAAATCAGATTTCATGGTTTATTAGTCTCACCTAAGATTGGCTTCTTAGCAATACAAAACATAATGGAAAAAAAGAGGGTCATCGGAAGCCACAACAGAGAAGAGAATCAATTTTAAAGCATGCAACAACAAAGTTGTAGAAATTTTAATTGAAATGGAAACTTTAATACAATAACGTTCTGGGACAATTTAAATGTCAAGCGTGAACATTTTTGTTCACACTTTTTCTTTTTGTTTCAAGCTATAGGTGGACAAAGAAATGGAAAACAAATTAAAAATTTTCCTCACACCTTTCTATTTAAATTCTTTTAGATTTCTATACCCTTTTCAATACCTCCAAGAAATGAAAAAAATTCATTATAGTGGCGTTGTGGTTCATACGATTTGCAATTCCTTAACTGTTGTAATAAATTGTCTTTGTTTTCTTTTAATTAATTTGCCAATTGATTGTTCGTTTGGCCGATTGATTGATTGATTTTCCTCATTTAGTTTTGTTAAACACCAACTTCCGTTTAATGGTCTCCACCACTCCACCATTAAAGCCAATAGAGTTTAACCAATCAACAAAAAAACGATATTTATTTGGTTTTTGACTTCATTTCGATATTTATCGATACGCTAAGTAACTGGAAGAACATGTTTTGTTTTTTTTTTTTTGTTGAAATTAATTTAATTGAAAACAAAGCTATACAAATAAATAATTGATTACTTGTTTATATTTGCTAATAAATTGTCTATGAATGTGGTTATTTTGATTGTGAAATGATAATGATTATTAAATAAAAGGAATAACTAGAATACAAAATGATCTGCAATAATCACCATCACTGATCACCATCTCAAATTACCAGTTTTTTTTTTTTTTTAATAAAGCAAGTGACAAAATTTGAATGCATTTAGTAAACAACGATAATATAAAACACCAGAGCACATGAAACGTATTCACTTGTCACTTCTAGTGAATTAATGTGTTTGAAGAGGATATAATCTCCGGTCACCATGCGGAAATCTTACCTATTTAGATAGTAACTTAACTGCTTAAACACTTTTAAGGCATCAAAGTTATCTAGACTATATACTCCCTTAACGTTTTGGCAAAGTACTATCAATTTCGTCTGCAACTGCTCAAATACTTAGATAATAAAGATTGCTACACAGCTTGGGTTGTATTGAGTACTTTTTTTGTCTCAGTCTAGTAGGTAACGTATTGGTTTATTAGACATGAGCAAGCGATACAATCCTCAGGTCAGAAATCTACAAAATGAAATATGAAAAAATATTTCTTCGGCGACTTCCCCTCCGGGGATTTCTGGCAAAAACTCTGGAGGCAAATAAAATTGCTATGTAAAGTTTCTAAAAAGAAAATCTAGTCGTTGCGAGGCGATTTTAAACTGTAGGGTCCGCCGCTTATGCATAAAATTAACGAAATTATTGATGAACTTAACACACACAACATAGGTGGACTAGGAATCTAGGTTGTAATCCTGAGTGAAGGAATACAATAACTAATTAAATAAGTAAGTAAGTTATGTCGACAGCATTACTAGGAGAAGATTCTAAAATCTGTCAACTTTCAGCTGTAGATCCCACCGCTCATCAAAGAAATTAAACAATCAAGTCATCTAATGACCAATTAAGTAAGGCATTACTACTGCGTAATTCCACAAAAACATCTTAATTAAACAACCCGAAACAAAGCTAATCAATTAAAAATCCAGCAAAATCAAAATAACAATCTTAAATATCAATTAGATCACACAGTTTAAACTCGAAGATCTTTAATTAGACTCTCATTGCAATGAATATTTACCATTGCCAAAAATAGTGACTTTGTTCCAAAAAAAAACTATTTCTTCTATTTTTCTTTGCAACTGCTTAATACTATTACAAAAACTGTTAAGCTAAACCACAATGTTAAGTGAACTAAATCCAAGAGACATTTTTCCACATCTACTTGTCCTTATTGGAAAAATCTTTTTTTTTTTAATAATTTAGAACAAATATTTTTTAAAAATAGAATTAGTTTAAGAATTGAAAAAAAAATTTTTTTACCAGTGAATTACGTACATGTGCTGAAACAAAAGACTTAAGAACGAAGCGGCAATATGATCCTAAAGAAACTGGAAAATAAAGTTTTGTTCTTAAGTCTTTTAATATTTCAAAGTAAAATCACTTCGAAAAAGAATCCGAATTATTTTTTAAAAACTTTTGTTAAAACTACATTACTTAAATATAAAAGCTCGCAATAAAAGAAAATATTTTATAATGATGCAATACTTTTGAACTGTAGTTTATATGAAGGCCAGTAGCACATATTAATTTTATGTCAACCAAGTTACGACGACTGAAAGTTGAGTTAATTTGTAACAAGACGTTCATTCTATACTATCATCGTATTGTGTTGTCGCATAGAGCTACTCAATAGAGATTGAGATGGTGTAGGGGTAGTTTTTCCTTTTAATGTATATTCGAACAATAAACGTTAAATATATATTTTTAAGAAGACTTCCAAGAAACATCTTTTAGTGAATAATTCATCCGCTACTGATTAAGTTTATAATCGGGAAAAAACCATATTAAAATTTAATTACATTGTGGCTAAGAAAATTGTTACGATGATAGTATTGCTTGAATTTACAACTTAAGAAAGGCACCTAAACACCTACTATCACGTTTCCAAAACAAACTGATACACTTTTCATGAAAAAGTCACGCTTAAAAATAACAGACTACAACACTTTCTTTTTTAACACAATTCGATCGCATGAATCCGACTTACATTCCAACGCAGAATAGTAATTTTTTTTAAATTTTTCTTGAAATTTTTGGTGATAACCTGAGATTGGTAATCGGTCTACTGACAGGTCACTGTAGACCCGAGGTACAGTTGACTCTAACACGTAAACTCTGCGATGATAGGTATGAGAAATCGAAACACATCCCCGAATGCACCCCGAATGCATATAAGATGTAACGCACGGAATTGTTATTGTTGTCTCTAAGAGCAAAACTGAAATTTGTGAAGGCATTAAGCTTAGAGAGGAAAGTACAATATGGTCACAGTATCTTACGTTAACAATAACCTCATACGTTATTTAGCATTTTACAACTGAACATGTTTATTTCTTAAGTCTTTTGTATCTTGCGTGTATATGTATATAACCTGTCTGTAAAGTGCATAAATTATAAACTTTTTGTTGTTATTGTTGTTATTATTTCTTATATAACTTAATAGCAACAAATTGAAAGAAATGCCGAATACACACATTCATGCCAAAGAGTGTGTACGCAGTTTTAACACTCGCCACCTTAAAACCACACAAACTGATGATGATGTAGTAGCAATTAGTTATGCAGATGCAACAATGTTGCAAAGAAAGGCAAAAAAAAAAAAGAAACTGAAAACAGTTACGGCTTCAAAACATAACTGTTGAATGCAAATATTTATTGAGATATCAACAGCGAGAAATACTCAAAAATTTTTACTCGAAGTCAATAGTAATAATATTTGTGAAAGGATTTTCAATAGAAATACCCACACACAAAGGATTTTTGAATAATAATTTATAGGATGTTTGGAGAAATCTTTTTATAGAGAAGTCATTCAACTGAAAAGATGCTACAGTTTGTTTAAATTTGGTCAATTCATGTTGTTTTGCCACCGCATACAAAATAATGCCATTAATTGTGCTTTAAATGGTAACATTTAACCAACAACCAAAAAGGTGGTGGAGAACAACGCTAAACAGTGTAGTAAAATGTCATAATAAAACATTTTTAAGTTTAATTAGCTTTTGCAAAACGCTTTGTATGTATATTTTCTATACGCTTAATGTAGTTGCAACAATTTTTAATTCAAAATACTTACAACACAGCTCATGGCAGCTGTAGAAACAAGTTTTAGTTGCAGAGAAAATAAAAATTCCCCACCAAACAATTGTCGTTGATATAAAACTCTTTGGACTGATTCATTTCGTTGTTGTTGCTTTTGTTGAAGTTATTGTTGTTGTTGATGGCAAGAAACTTTTTAATTGTTTTGAAGACAAAAAAAAAATGCCATCCAAATATTGATTTTGCACGAAACATTTATGTTTGCAAAACAAACAAATATTTTAACCACTTTATTTTGTGGCATTTGCAACATGTCTCGCTATAAGCATGGCGAAGCTAATCATGTCCAAATATTAATTGTCTCTTGATGCATATAAAACAGGTTGCATTTTGTTTCATTTTTTAATGAACATTCACCAGAGTTAGAGCCTCATTATTTATGAATTTTAAATTAATTTTAAACTTTTTCCAACATCGTAATAAAATTATTTTTATTATCCTTTTATGAGCTTCAGAAATAAACGCTTTTTAAATATACTTACAACAGGAATAGCCAATCGATTGCAATGAATATTATGATACTTCCGTTTGGAAGGGACAAGTGATGAAAAAAATATTATTACGGTCTGTTTTTGTTAATCATCTTGGACGACATTTCTGGATATAATGTGAACGTGGATAATATGGTACCCTACCAATCCACATTAGATTCAAGAGCGTTCAATGGTTCACGAAAAAATCAGCCTTTAGTACAGATTTTGAACTAACTATGTCATCTTTCTTTAAAAAGGACATTAACCAAGACTTTATTGTCAACAGTGGGCACTATGGGATAATGATTACTGGACATCAACACCATGTGGATTCAGCAGGACTCCATTTTCATGTGGGGTATTCTTAAATCGTAGGTATACATATGTGAATAAGCCATAACCTACAGCGGTCAAAATGAAACTCAGTTTGATTTATATGCCAAAATCATGGAAAATTGAGTATATAGGATGCGTTCTATCCCCAAATAAGATGTGGCGAATATTTTAATGATGTTATATTCCACATATTATGACATCAATAGGTTCTTCAAACAAATAAAAAATTTCGGGAGACGAAAAGTTTTAATACTTACGTTCTTATTCATATAACCTCTTATTGGTCATTACAACCCTCTAAACAGGATTAAGATCTAGCTTCCCACATCACTTGTGTTGTATGTGTGTTAATATTGTACAAGAGGGATTGTAGATGCCAATCTAAACTTGTCAGATTTTTTTGAAAATCATTTCAAAGTCAATTTTTTCTTTACCCTCAAGAGTTTTAGACAGAAAACTGCTGAGTGGAAGTTGCAGAGTTATATTTCGTTTTTGTTGGAAATATCTCACTGCAAGTTTGAACCGTACCCTGACGTCTAATAAGCCAACAAGCTGGCTACTAGACTACAACGACTTTAACTGTCTTATTAACGGCTAATATTTAAATTTTTAAATAGAATTTTATAGTTTTGCTACAAGCTGTAAATAAGTGTAAAAACCTTTCTAAAAACATGGCTTTTAAAACCAATCTAACAGTGCAAAATACAATAAAAAAAAACACAACGAAGCATTTCAAAAATATTGATGGTTTTTGTTTTAACTATGACATCCAACTGCGAAATAAATCTACAAAAAATGTAAGGCAGTCCAAAAAAAAAACTTCAAACGCCTCTTAAAAAAACTCTTAAATGACTTTAGGCTAATCAAATAGCAATAAAAAATGTATTTAAAATTCTTTTTTTCTTGAAGAAAAAAAAATATAAAATCATAAAGATGCTAAGCCTAAAAATATTAAAAAAAAAAATAATTTTTAATAACTTTTAAGCATAATTTTTAAAAATAATTTGAAAGTCTTCATAAATAATGGCAAAAATTAAAATCTGTGTCTGAGTGATACGTAAAGCTAATTATTGATGCCTGTAGAATTTTTAAGATCAAAATAATTTATTGCAATGCTTGCAAAAGACAACTTTGCAAGCTAATAAAAAGACAGAGACAGACACAGTCACAGACATTAAAACTAATTTATTTAAAGTGCATTAAAATTAAAATCAATAAAAATTTTATTTTTTCTTATACAAACCAGCAAATTTAAAAGATTTCCTGTGTACGTACATACTTAAAAAAAATATTATATAAGTTCTAATGAACAACAAATAAAAAAATCACAAAGTTTCAAATTACTTTCAATTTATTTTTATGACTCATAAATGTTTCCCCATACCTTGTAGCAAACGAGTAGAATCTTTTATTTTATGATTCCTTTCTTTTAAGCAAATTTAAATTGTTCTGCTGTTTTGTATTGCGGTTTGCTTACCTTTGCTGTTCACACAAGAGACATGTCGATAAACAAAAGACTTAAGAAACAAACTTGTTTTAATTTTTTCTTTTAATTTTTATTTCATTTGTTTCGTTTCAACATTCATTGCCAGTCATTTCTGTTTCGATTTTTTCGTTTTTTTTTTAGTTGTTATTTTCTTCTTTTTATTTTCGTAATTATTTCCTGTCACTCTTTGGCCACCACATGTGTCCACTTTAATTATTTGTAAAATTGGCAACAATTTCCTTTTGCTATGTGCATTACAAAAAATTCTTTTTTTGGTCTTTTGGTTTCAATTAAAATCAAACAAAACGAATTGAAACAGTGAAATCCATCAAGTACCCCACCACCTTAAGTATGGCAGTTAGATTTCCCTTAATTTTAAACAAATAGTAATTAAAAATTAAATTGGCAGTGGCATATGACCAAAATAAATTCAAAAAAACAAAACTTTATAATGGCCAATAGCTTCATATGGAGTTCATTTTTAAAAAAATTAATAATGGTGGACACTTTTCCGACAATTGTTTTAAATGAATGGCAATAGCATTAGCTGAAGATAGGAATATTCGAAATGGTTTAAACAATTAGTCATCCAGTGTATTTCCTTATGGTAGCCAGCTAACGAATGGATAAAGTGTCAATGAAATGAAGATTACCATTTCAGCTTAATTAAATTCGTTAATCAATTACAATACAATACAAGGCAAGCACATTGTGGTGTTGTTAAACGAAATTACATTCAATATCTTGCAAACAACTTTTAGCTTTCAAGTCCAAACAAAAGCCTACCAATTTTGAAAATCAAACAAATTCCTATGACAGAAATATATTGCCTATTGCATAGGAATTAATAGGCCTCTAACAGGTTACTAAACGTTACTCTATAAGAGTATCTGTAGCTCGACATCATATATAAAGGAACTAAAAGCTTGAAAAACATTCTAGATGACGCAGGACTTGGATTTATTATCTTTGGCAATACTTAAAACAATATTTTTTGTTCTGATATTGCTGTCATGAATCCTTACGACATAAATAAAAATTTCTGCTACACTGTGATATTGCATGACCGAATTATTATTCACACACTTATACATTTACTTCCGAAGCCATTTTCTATCACATGGCCATACCAAACATATTAAAGATTTAAATGAACGCATGCTACCTAATAGGAAATGAATTATATTGCGTGTTAAAATATCTTACAGACTACTAGACACATTTTGAATTCTTGACCAACAATGGGTGATAATTTTTTTCTGATATTTGGTTCTTCTTTGGGAATTTTTTTGGTATAAAAAGATTTCGCAACATGTGCTAATGTCTAAAATGCTTGGTAAGTTTGACCTTTTCATATAAAATTGATTAAAGAACAAACAAGGCTTCTCAATCATTGAGTTTATCAATATTTATTCTATGTATTGAAAATATATCTTCAATTTCAGATCAAGAGTTATGTTAATCAGCAGAATTGAGGCATATGTTCTGAAGAGCAAGCAAGGAATTTCAAAAGCTAACAATGCTATTTTAAAGTGGCATTGTTTTGTGCCGTTTGTTAACCGGTGACAACATTAGGTTGAACTGCTTCAAGGATAATAATTATAAAGGAAACACTAACTTCTTTTTACTTTAAATATTGTCTTGTCTATAATTAAACGGTGCAAATTGCCATACGGTATACAATGCCTTGAACCAATTGAAGGCAGTTAATCGTATATTTTGGAGCTGGTCCATTTAGCGCCAAGATCATTCTGTTTGGTTTATTTTTTTGTAAATTTTTTAATTTTTGTAATTTTTTTTTTTTTTTTGGATTGTACAGTGACAATCCAATTTCAGTTCCAGCTGTGGAAGAAATGCTAGAAAAAATATGCCTTAATTGCTATAAGCAAACCTTTACGGGAATATGCTAAAGCGTGAATATTAAACTATCTATCGGATCTACATGCTACGAAACTCAATCTCTGTGTTATTATGAGTCAATGACTGGATATTAAAAATCTAAAGTGTTGCTACTTTAACACTCGGAATGAGAATTTGGCTTGAGAATGTTTGAATCATTTTAAATTAATAACACCATAAGCCTAAGACCTAAATAATATGCAAAAAAGAATTAAAATCGTAAATGGCGAATAGGTTGAAGGTTTTTATAAATCTTATGTTATTGGTATTTGGGCAGTAAACATTAATTTCGACTAAATTCCAATTGATTTTTAAAAGCTTTTAAGAATCTTTTTTAAAAAATATAAATACTCGTATAATATAATTTTTATCCTCTCAAACGGTTGTTTATCGTTTTATTATGACTTTGAATGATGAAATGAATAATACGTAAATATTTTATTTTTTTGTATGTTTTTTTACAAACCAAGAATATGCCTTTCTCGAGTTGTTAAATTATTGTTTTTAATATTTTTTAAAAAAGATTCATGCAAACTCTTTACATTTATAGCTTTTTGTAATCAGCACACCCGTTCGAATTCTTTCTTCTTCTTTTTTCCATTATGCAGCTTCATTTTCAATTATTATTCATTCTCCCTCATTATTCTTGTTTAAGAATATTTGAACAAAAAAATCTCAATTTTTTAATAAACAATTGTTACTTTTTTTTTGTTCTTTGTTTAAATAAGCAATTATTTGAAATTATTTTTATTACTTGTTTCTCTTTTTTCTTTTTTTTAAGAAAAAACATAAAAAAACGCCAATATTTGTTGTACCATGTAATACTTTTAAAAATAGATTTTTTTCTTCTTATAAGGCTTTTAACCTTTTATTATATTTTTAAGGCCTTTTTAAATGGAATTTAACATGAGATCTATTTATTCAATAGCAATGGAAATATTTACTGTTGGATGATAAGGTAAAAGGTAAGACAATTGAAAATAGTAGCTGGAAATTTAAGTAAAAATTTCGACGCAGATGCTTAGACCTTAAGAAAATCATGCTAATTTGCAAAAGGCCTTAGAAAAGATATGGCGTCAGTTGTACATAATCATTACAACCATTCAGTCTGGATTTCAACCTAGCTGTTCACATTACACACATTGTTCAAGTCGACTGTTGTTCGGAGAGAGACTTTTTATGACAATTTATTTACACCCAGACAATTTACTAGAAGATTGCTAAGAGGAAGGCAACGATAGGAATAATTTTTTCATATTCATCGTGTTCGAGAAGTCTGAACTAAGGTTTAAACTTGTCTAAAAATTCTTTACAATTTATATCACTTAATGTGGCACCCAGAGTTCTTTAAATATCCAGCTTTGTTTAAATAAATGATAACTGTTTGGTCTTATATGCCTAGCTAATTAGGAAGTTATATGCTGCTTATATGCTAGTTTTTCATGAGTGATTAGTCGACCAGAGCAGAATACACCTACATACATAATTTGTCATTACAGACCTCCAGTCAGGATTAAGACCTAACTTTTCACACCGCTTATGCTAAGTGTGTTAATTTTATAGGCGAGACCACAGTTTAAAATCGTCTCTGAACGACAGATTTTTGAGAAACTTTTCCAAGACAATTTTATTTTCTTTTTTTTTTTATGAAACCAGCACTCAGAGGATGACCCCTACTTATGCAGTGCATTGTGCAGGTTTTAGGAAAGGCGGAAAGAGGGAAGATGCAAACGTTAAGGAAACGAGTTGCTGCTGGTGACTATAAAATGGCCAGTGCTATACCTTCACCATTAGACAGTCTACAGCAATCGTCCCCAAGAAGCCTGCAGTTTCTCACACACTCAGAGTTTTTGGCAAAAACCTTATTAGACGTAAAGCCACTGTTCAAACCCTCAGGTCAGACATTAAAACGAAATATGATAAAATATTTTTTCGTTGACTTCCTCTCAGCAGATTTCTGGCATTAACTCTGGGAGTAAATTAAAATTACCATAAAAAGTTTCTCAAAACTCTGTCGTTCGGATTCGACTTTAAACTATAGGTGTCCGCCACTCATATATAAAATTAACACACACAATATAAGTGGTGTGAGAATAAAATAACACATTTCAAGTTATAACTGTGGTGTTGCCTGATACCTGATGGTATTGCAAAGATTTAACTGCCTTCTACCAGCAGGTTACAACATGAATTTTGTTTCAACACCAACGTATTCTTAGCAGCTTAAAAGCTTAAAGATCTAAAAATATGTATGCATGTATCGTTATCTTCTTTTTAACATTCTTTCCATTCGAATATCCTACTTTATGGAAAAGTGCAATGAGGCCAACACAACATTGAGTTTGTGTGTGAATTTCATGTTTTTTTTTTTTTTTGGGCTGAAACTAAGTCACAAAATCAAGTCCAAAATCCAAACCAGTATAAGCAGGAATTTTATAAATACCACAACAGAATTGTGTCAACGCATTTATGCTTTCGCATATAGTCTTCTCGTACCACACATATTTTTTTTCGGATTTGAAATACTTTTTCCAATGATAAATCAATTGTGAACTTTTGGGAATAGTTAAGTAATTAGAACGTTAAGCGTTTAAATAAATTTGAGCAGACAGTCTGAAATGAACCGCAACCGTTTGATGTCAACACAAGCGAACATAATTTTTAAGTAATTCAATGCAATTTTTTCGAAAAAAAAAAAAAACTAATGAAGCTGAACGACTGTTGTGACTGTCTATTGCAATTGACCGCAAACAAGATTCAAAAGAATCTGTTTGTCTTGTGTTGTGGACAGACAGACGGACATCTTAAGCAATAGAATAATGATCGGTAAGTAAACGAATGTGTGTAATTGTTAACTGGCAGAATATAAAGTGATAACTTGTTATAGAGCAAGATAGGCATTGTGGCATCAGACAGATCTAGTTAATATAACAACAACAATTGTCTGTTTTAGTAATAAGAGCCTGATCATAAAATGAACGCCAATTTATTTCCACTTGCAACACCAATAGCCCCAGCAACAACACTTTATTGACTGACTCCTCTCTAAACTAAACACTGATAACAGCTGCCTGCAATGGACTAAATGAACTAAGAAAAAAAATACCAAAAAGAGATGAAAACGAAGAAGCCGAGAAGAAAAGGCAACAAGGAAAAATGGCTAAAAGAAAAATATTGCAAAAGAAATTCAAAATAACAGTTCGATTCGATTGTTGGTGATTGTTAGTAGCAGTTGTGGTAGTAGTAGTAGTATTACAACCGTTAAAATAAAATACAATAAAAAAAAACAATAATAAGAAAAATCAAAACACTTTAGTATTGTGCTCGCATTTACCATCCGATCGTAGCAGCAGTTGCAGCAGTCATGGCAGCAGCAACAATGGAGAAAAAAATACGTTAAAATGTTGAAAAACGTAAAAGAGAAAGCAGGTCACTTGTATGACAACTTTAGGCCATAAGTATAACCAATAGCAACAATAAAAAGAAAGAAAAAAAATATAAGCAGCCAACTGTCTGTCGACTCGTTCTGTTCCCCCAGTCCGTCCAGAAAAAAGTCGGTCTCTAGTGGTGTAGTGTTGTGGTTCAGTTGAGTCTTCAATTGTTTTGAAATATTTTACTATTGTCAGCCAGCCAGCCAGCCTATAGCTGATGCCGTTATTGTGATTGCGTTTGTAATGAATGCAACAGCAGCCATATGTAGTTGTTAACCGATGTACATATTCTGGTGGTTTGCTATTGAATTTTTATGGTTTTCGTTATGGTTTTACGATTCTCCTCTAGTTTGTTGTGTTTCGGAGTTGTGAAGGTTGTTGTGCTGTCTTGTAGGTTTATTGATCATTCATTTCCCAATATTAACATTTTTTCTGCCATAACGATTAGAAAGAACTGTTGAAGATTCAAAAATTTAATGCAGTTAAGTTTTCAATAAGATTTAGTCACTGTGTCAAATTGCCTAAAATCGGTAAATAATTGTTTCTGGCTTAGATAATTGGCTTCAGTATGCATTTGTAATTAATTTTAATCAACATTTCACTGCGATGCTAAAAAGGGAGAAAGGGATATACTCCAATGCAAACACAAACATCAAAGTGAGAGTAAATTGTTTTCGTAATCTAATAAAGCGATAAAGTAGCACAGTTTCTATATGACGATTATACAGAAAACCATCACACCATTATGTCGAGGGCTCGTCAGACCCTTAAACTCTAAAGAAAATTAATTACACTGCAGTTGTTGTTACTTTAGAAAGTTTAATCAAATCGCGAATGCGTGGTTCTATACGTTTATCTGTTTAATATTCTATTGAAGTTGATTAAAATATAAATATTTACTCAACAATCGGCCAGGACAGTTAGGTCGCTATATATGAAACGGGATGACAGTGATGCGCCACTGGACACTGTATAAAAAACATTTGTTAAAAATAGTAATCGATTTCACCCTAATAAGTAGATTCTTTGATAGGAAAAATGAAACGTCAGAACACATCCTATATTTGCAGTATTCTAGCACAACTACACACATACATAGTTGGTCCTTACAACCCTTCAGTAAGGATTACAACTTAGTTTCTCAAACCGCTTATGATGTGTGTAATAATTTTATACAAAAGTGGCGGGATCTACAATTTTAAGTCGATTCCAAATGACAGATTCTTTAAGAAACTTTACATGGCAATTTTATTTACTCTCAGAGTTTTTTCCCGAAATCTGCTGAGATGAAGTCGCCGAATAAAATTTTTTTCACATTTCGTTTTGTTGGCAATATCTGACCTGGGGCAACGTCTAATAAGCCAACACACTACCTACTAGACTGCGGCTAGCACAACTACATATTTTACAAGAATGTGCAGACAAAAACTGTAAGAGAAAATTGGACCAAAAGCTGATTAAGTCTGAATATTTAAATTCTGTAATAATTTATTGGACTTGTAGTTTCACTTGCGGTTTAATACATCAAAGAATACTGACATTTCGCATAGCCAGGTTGTAACGTTAATAACTTTCTTATTTCCTTCCGTCTTCTTTAACCAGTTTCTATGCTAAGCTATGCTAAATTACTGAATTTCTCAACATAATTTCACAAATCCGTTTGATTAATTGAAATCCATTTGGCAATTGGTTTGAAAAAATATTTCAAATTTATTTTGAAAAACATTATTCCAAGAAATATATTTTTTTTTTAGTGTCAAAGAACTTTTTACAGATTTAATTAAAACAAGAAATCTGTTTCTCATAAACAAACATAAAGATCTTCTGCCTAAAACTGTCAGAATTTGTCTTATAAATTAAGTCGCTTTTTGGCCAAAGGGCATATTTTAATTTTGTATGTTATTTGAATGAAATTCAAAATATAGTAGGTGGAGTATACAAAATTTCTTTTAACACGATCAGTAATCAAGCAGTGATTAATTATTTATTGTATAAATATGTATATTGCTTTGTTTGATAAGTAATTAACAGAAAAAAATAATTTTAAAGATTTATAAGCTTTATAAGCTTTTTATTTTACACATTTTACAAAAAAATCTTGGCTTTGTTAAATGAATCTTAAAAACGATTCTTTTGAAAACACTGAACATTAGCAGGTGTTGGTTAACGTTACACCCTTGTTTTAATAATTTTTTAAATAGTGTTTGCTTTTTTATTAATTTTCTCAAACCATAAATTGACTTTAAGAAGATAGAAGACATTAATTATATAAATGAATAGGAGAAAAAAAAATTTGCGAATAAAATTTATTTTATTAATGACCTTCAAAAAGTAAAACAAGATTCATAAATTAAAAAAATTGATAAAAAAAAGAAGAATAGCGTTAATAATTTGCATACTAGTCAAGCAATTTTATGCAAATAACAGCGACAACAACAAATTAAATAAATCGTAAAAATCGATATGAAAATGATTAAAATTGTTTAAAATTTCCAAAGAAATTCGGTTGAAATGCGAAAAGGCCATAGAATTAAAAAAATAAAAATATTGAATAAATAATTTACTGGAGTAAATGGTGGGGATTTTAATTAAATCGAATACATCTATTAAATTTGTATCTTGGTTACGGTGGTGATTTGGGAAAAATGTCACCTTTAACGTCATACACAGGTGACTTTCTGTTTTGTTGGACACTGCAATTGGCCTTTTTATAGGATGTATTATTTCTCTGCATACCTTTAAACCTTAAAGCCATTCAAATAATAACGTACAATAGCCTTTCAAATGTCTTTCCTAGATTAGGTAAGGTTAGGCAGCGGTACCTTCTTGAAGTAAGATGACCAATTTAGACCAGCATTTAGACTCATTGTAAAGCCACAATTTTACACAACCCGAAGAACCTAGATTCCCTAGAAGAAATTAACAAGAATCCAAAATAAATCCATCTTCCATTAATACTTAGGATCTAGAGTAATCCCAACATGTTTTACTTTCTTGGATAAAGGATCGTTAAGGCAATAATATTCGTGTACAATGACAGTGTATCATAACTGGATGATAATCTCAATCTGGTCATCATCAATTAACATGAACGCCAGTGAGATACTAACCAGTAATCACTTTAACAAATCAGTAGTCCAGCCAAGATTGAATGTAACCCTATTCCCAGACCAGCTTAAGCTAATTTCTTCTTAATACTTAAGTTATTTACATCAACGGATGATGATCAATACTGTACATCCGTGACTTCAAACTAATACCGTTCACATGAAACCCATTATGCTTTTAGGCCACTGTGTTCAAAATACCCCTGGTCAAGCCATGACTAATTTGAATGGCAATGGTTGTTTTCATCATGAGTCTGTAATTAAGTATCGCATACGTTTTAACAGATACTATGATCTTAAACCGTTGATGATTTAATCAACCTACACTTCTGGCCTTGAAATTATTTCGAATTAATAATGCATTTCCTTTCTCTAATGTTAACAACTTTCCAAGAGAATTTGTTATTAAAAATCCAAAAACCAAATCTTCTGTTTATTTTTTGTTAAAAAACAAAGTTTAAAAGGCATTAGCAATTACATATGCACAACGTATTTTAGGCATTTAAAAAAAATTTAAGACTTTTTTTTAAATATTAGGGGAGGTCATTAAAATTATTGCAGCATTCTTTAAGTTGAAAAAATTATTTAATTTTCATTAAAAAAAAAAACTATTGTGGTCAAGAGGTTTATGTGTCAATATTTTTTGAAACAATTGGAAAATATAATCAGTTACGTTATAATTAAGATTAATTAGCAAAAGTATACACGTTTTGAATAATTTTTTTGAAAAATTTTTGTTAAAAAAAGTTTGAATTTAAAAGCAAAAAACTCATTATCGAATGTCTTATTGAGTTTCAACAGCCCAACGGTTACTTGAGCAACGAGGGGTGGAGTAAAAATTTATGTTTTATAAAATATAAATTATTTATCTATAACTGATTCAACAATTCTAGTGTTTTCATCATCTTGTTTTTACATTAATTTCGATTTTGTACAAAGACTTAGGACTTAAATATCCAACATTATTAAAAGTAAACTAACCCTGAAAATTATAGTCAGTATAGTGGATCAAAGACGAATTTATACTCTTATATAATAAGGAAATTATAATGAATTGGGTACTAGGGCAACTGGGAAATGTTGCGTATAGGCTCGCCTTCTCTCCTGTATGTGACATACCACGCAGATTACAAATACAGAATTGTGGTCGATTAAGGGCATGACCACCTAATTATGGCTAATGACGTGTTTTGAGTAAGGGCATTCAGCAACTTCCTTTCGTAGTCTTCTGTCAAAAACTCCGAAAGTAAAATAAAATTGCAATGAAAACTTTTCATTCGGAGTAGATTACTCATGGATAAAATTAACACACATGACATGGGTAGTGTGACTGATTGAAGGGCTTAAATGACCACTTAAGTAGTTGCTAAGATAATTACACACTAAACTGTTCCAATAAAGTAGTGTACATTTCTGGTATTATTTAGCGTACCGGATTCAACTGAAATTCAACAACAAACATGTTTGTCATACGATCATGTTTTTTATGTATAGTATGACCGATTCACAGTCAAATAATAAAATTTTTTCTGAACAATAACACTTTAAAACGAATATTATTACAAGGTTTCCATACTATTGATTTAACTGTTAAACTTTGACCCTATTTGAGTTACCTTAATTGCCATAAAATTCAAAAATAAAGTTCAAAAATCTCTTAAAAAGCAGAATATCTTCAATAAGCCTAACTATCATTGTACGACTGTCTAGCAGCTTGGCAAATTGAAAAATATATGATTTACTAATGACAACAAACTGAACTAAAAAGTAACGCATTTTCTTTACAAAAACTACTTTAACTCGTTGACTGCCGCGGCAATTTTAAAAAACTTGCCAAAAAACGACAATTTGATGTTTTCATATTAGTAAGTACGAGATAACTCGTAGTTTAGCGCCCTAGAAGGGAACGTAATCCACGAGTTATCTCGTTATCGGCATTTCAAACTCGCCTATCTATTGTTTAGTTATAAAACCTATTACTTTTTTTTGTTATTTGTCGTCATCGTAGTCTAGAAGGTAGTGTGTTTTTTTTATAAAACCAGCACTCAGGGGATGGCCCCTACTTATGCTGTGCATTGTGCAGGTTTAGGAAAGGTGGAAAAGGGAAAGATGCGAACGGCAAGAAAACGAGTTGCTGCCGTTCCTTCATTAGACAGTCTACAGCAATCGTCCCCAAGAAACCCGCAGTTTTTCACACTGATTATGTTGTGTGTGTTAATTTTATACATAAGTAGTCTATTAGACAGAAGGCCCGAGTTCAAACTTCAGGTCAGACATCAAAACGAAAATATGAAAAAATATTTCTTTGGGGACTTCCTCTCAGCAGATTTCTGAGATTAAATAAAAATATTGCCATGAAAATCCTGACTGAAGGTTTGTGATGACCAATTATGTATTTTGTTGAATAATTAATAATTTTAGTCCTTTACTAAAATAAATTAATTCCGATTTATTACAAAACAGAAATTTTTTAAAAATTGTTTTCAAATATAAAACTTGTTGTTCTTATACAATGAAATTATTACAATTGTATATAAAAAAAATTTAAAAGAATTAATAATTATGTTTTTGAATAATTTTTGCATTAAAAGAAAAACAAACAACAAAAAGACAAAATGCTAGAAAATTGTATAATTATGACTGTAAACAATACAACATAAAATGTTTTTGTTTTAAGTTGCAGCTATTGTTTTAGATTTTATATCTTGTTTAAATTTTCTTAATTGCTGTTGGCCTATAACACAACAAAACTGTTTTGTTTGAAACATTATTATTGCCGTTGATCTACTAAGAAAAAGTGTAAAAAATTGTTTTCAAAGAAAAAAAAAATAAAACCATTAAAAATAAATCCAATTGCATAGTGTTGAATAAGAAAATTAAGCAATAATTTTGAAGTTGCATATCAAAAACAAAAGACCAACAATACAACAAAGCTACGAATAATGCATTTGTAGTGGTAGTATTATCAATATACTTTCAAGTAAATCAGGCTACAATAGAAGTAGTAATACTCATAAAAATAATAACAACACCTGTCAAAATTTTATCTTTGTACCACATTCATAATGATTTTGTTTATAAATACAGTAAGACCCCGCTTAGCGCGAGAGATATGTTTCAACAAGTTCCAGCGCTAAACGAAACAGTCATTAAACAGGGAAACTTAACACGTACATATGTATACAACTAGTAACGTTGATGACAACTAATAAATCAACTGTGACGCAGGAAGGATGTGTTCATACTAGGGATGCCAAACGGAATCGATTTTTTAGAATCCCGGGAAAAAATAAAAATTATTCATACATACATATGCAAATGCATTAGTTTTAAGAAAGTTATTTGGATTCCAACAAAAAGATTAAAGCATCTAACATATAATCTGATAGGCTTGAACGAATTTTATTGTCAACATACGCTACCGTTGAAAAACACTTTTCGCAATCAACATTTGTTAGTAAAATAGTTCCAAGATAGCTGTATGCAGCTTGTAAATATTCACAGTTGAGTATCTAAATCATTTACCCTATTAATTCGTTTTATAGAGCTTTTGCATTCTTCGATGGCATCAAATAACTTTTTATCATCTGAGAAGCTATTATCGATGTCAAGTGATATAGAATTTTTTTCCAGGACCTTTTGTAGGATCAAAATACATACGAATTCATAATCCCGGGATAAGTTATTAAAAATCCCGGGATTCGGGATTTTGTGAATCGAATTTCGAGATTCGGGATTTCCCGATTGACATCTCTAGTTCATTACCGTGATTGCGACTTCGGAAAATTCAATTGGAATCCTTTTTCTGAACAAACTAACAAAAGAGCGTTGAAAAAGATACACAGTATACATCGTTGCTATATAGTGACCGTTTTATTTGCAACCGCGTAATATTGAAACATCATTAAGCGGGGTCTTACTGTAATAATAAGAACACACATACACACACTTAAAATGCTGTTATGCTAACAACAATAATTATAAAAAAAAAACTAAATAAGCCTTCTCTTTTTATTGAGATCATATCTATGTATGTATGCATGTATGCATTGTATATACTCTACAAGCGGATAATTAATTGTAAATGACTGTATGACTTATATGTGATTTATATTGCTAAGTATGTATGTGCGACAAAAAATTGTCAAACGCAATATGTATTGTTGTGTGCATGCATATGAGAATAATTTCTATAGAATTCTTATATTGGTTTTGTTTTTTTCCTTTTTTAATCCTCAGTGTCTCATACACAGCACACTTTACAGTGCAAAATGAAAATACATATTTGCTTTCATCCACAGATGTTTATTAATTTATAATTTCTTTTTTCTTTTATGTCTTTATTTTTATAACATTATATAGCTTTTATTTTTCCTTATTAGTGCATATAAATTATAACAACACGATAAATTTTTAATGCCCTTCATTAAGTCACAACTGAAGATAGTATTCCTATAAAAATAATAAAATATTACTGTTCACATACATATGTACGTACGTGACGTACTTATCTAAATACAAACATATCCATACATCAGTAAGCTTAATAATAAAAAATTTAATTCATGAAGAGAAATTTTATAATGAAAGAAGATAAATATTTACACAGTCTTGTTAACTGCTTATAATTATAAAATTTCAATCCAAAAAGTGCGTAAGTTTTCATTTCACTTTTTCTCTTTCTTTTTTGGTTTTTTTTGACGTAACAATACAATAAGATTACTTAAACAGATAATTTCTTTTGAGAAATTCATTATTTATTATTACACAAGGTTTATATTTATATTCACGACCGACATACTAAGGGGTTTCCAAACTGAATATTAAGGAAGGAAATAAATTTCAATATTATGTTTTCGGTATAGGAAGGGAAAACGGCAATTCAATATTATGGGAATAAGTTATTTGGGAGTAAACTTTTATTCCCATCCCAAAAAATCGGTATTGCGAACATATTGGGAGTAAAAGTTATCATTGTGAATTACCACACAACCACCGTTATCGTGAATATTATGGGAATAAGTTATTTGGGAGTAATCTTTTATTCCCAACCGAAAAAATCGGTATTGCGAATGTATTGGGAGTAAATTTTTTTATTGTGAATTAGTGATAAATGCTGTATAAACAAAAATTTTTTTATTGTGAATTACCGCACAACAATTTTTCAAAGAAAAATACAAATATTAAAAAATGAGTAGAGTATATCCTTGTTTTATGGTGCTGGATGAAGAGGAAAAATCTATGGAAAGGTTACAGAGAAGAGCTATTCGAAAAGAATCTAGTGGTTTTGATTCATTTCGAATAGCTCTTCTAGCTTCACTTCCTGAGCTTAAGGAAAAAATATACTAAAATATTTATGGTGGACGGTAAATCCTTTACAAATTTCAGGAATATTACAGGGTGAACAAATTTTTTATATTTGTGAATTCACTCCCAAACTATTTTTTGGGAATAATTCGCAATATGAAATGAGGAAATTTGGGAATTTTTTATGGGAATAGTTGTTTGCGATAAGAGTGAATATATTAGACACAGAATTGGAGGAAAATTATGGAAAGGAATACATTACTATTCTATAGTAAGTACATGGTTAAACATTCCCTTGTTAGATAGATCAGATTTAGTTTTATTATTTACTTTTATTGTCGTGAAGAGGAGACCTAGTACTGTAACCATAAAGTCTATTATACTCCCCTCAAACTTTCCTATTGCCATGTCAATTCCCAACCTAGCACTTAATATGCTTGAAAACATCTTAATAGCATTAATGCCCCACAAATTCCAAGAATATGTTTCGATAATTCATTTTCATCGTCATAGAGTCTAAATTTTTGGTTTGAGGCAAACGCATTCTAAACAAATGTACCCTGGATCTACAGTGCTCTGTCAAAACACCGTTTTTTATAGAACTCTAGCTCTATAAGGTAATTATTCGTTTTCTTATTTCCGATCACTTTTTGATGACTGGGTATCCTTATAATGCATATCCTTGAAGGTCTGGAGTAATTTTTAATTGTTTTTTTATATTCTAACAAGAGTTCTTAATTTCGTATCCCTATATAGTATTGCCTGAATTGTTATTTGACTATTGGTAAAGATTTTTTAGTATCTTTGTGTCAAGGAAGCCACAAGGAAATCCTGAGGGCATCTGTGTCATGTTTTCTTTTGACCATGACAGGTCAAATCTAGTATCAGAATAATGCTGTTGCTTGCTATTAATATGTTAGGCACTCTAATGAATAATTCCACGTTAAGCAAGTATCCACCTAATAAACTAATTTTATTCTTGTGATACAATTTATGGTTCTCGTTGACCTATTTCCCCATATTCAGAAAACGATAAAACGTGAGTGCCCTCTCACATTGCGCACATATCTATATGAATTAATTGAATAAAAATTATTCTTGCCTTGGGATATACTTTCATCATGGCACCGCTTGGCTACTATACAAATAATTTTAAATTAAATTTACTTTTAATGTGTTTTTGTAATTAGAGAAGTATGTTTAAACATTTAACATTACCTAAATGATAATTAAATTATATTCCAAAAAGCACAGTCTAGCAAACCGAGACTTGACCCACATAAGTATGTAACTGTCTGTTCCAATATTTTATTTTAATAAAATACGTCCTACACTTTTAGATACCAAAACCATCTGTCGACAATTAGTAATATAATCAAAGTTATTAAGACTCCACTACACCTCCATTTGCCAGCATGTCATATGTGCCAGATTCAATTACACAAGAATCATTTAATAAAAAAATATTAAAAACAAGAGAAGTTGATTTTCAAAACTGCACTCAATTTACGGCCTACACTTAATTTGGTAAGACTATAAGTTCGCGTCTTGAGTCTGAGTTAATCAAGAAAACAAAGAAAAACGAGTTCATTTAAATACCCCTACAAAATAAATGAAATTTTTTAAAGATTTCAAATAAAGAGTCTAAAAAATATGTTTTTTTTTCCTTTGTTTTGAGGTGATGAGTCAATGTTAAACAAAAAGATTTCTTTGATTTCTTTTCAAATATTTGTAAAACCGCCAAGAGGAAAACAATTTTTTTTTTATTTATTTTGTTATTAGCGTTATTGTTTGTAACAATTTTTTGTTTTCCTGTCAATTATTTGTCAATATGCCAAGATGTAAATCTTTGCATATTTTTGACAGTTATGCGTGGTAAAAATCTTTATTTATTAATTGTTAATAATATGTCAGCGTATAAACAAAATTTAAAAATATTTTTTATCTCTTTTCAAATATTTGGGTCAAAATTTATATTTTTTTTTATAATTCCTTTGGCAAATTTTCATTTCATATGTATTGTATGTATCTTTTTATTTAAATTTTATATGTACAAACATATATTAAGTATCACTTGTCCCTCAATGGATAGAAGGCACACCAACCAGTTAATTGGACTTGTACGTTACATCATCGCGATCGCAGTTGCCATGCTTACAGGTCACTGTGTTATGGGTAGACATGCGGAAAGAATGCGGGTCTCATTTAACGATTTCTGCAATTGATGGAGATCCGCTGAGGAAGAGGAGACTATTATCCACTTTCTATGTCAATGCCCATCTTTTGGGAGATACAGATATAGGTTCTTTGGCTCTCCAACCCTTGCCAGCTTGACCGAGCTATCGTCCATTGACGTCAAGGACATATCCTCGTTTATAAAACTTTTTGGCTGGTTTTCCAGCGTGGGGCATTAGTGCTTTAAATATTCAGCCCTTGCGCTGACCAACTTCTCACTCATTGGCTCGGAGACTTGGTCAGTACAGAGACTGCGTTCACTTTTGGCGCCACAACGGGCCAACATCCATGCATGTGTGTTAATTTTATACATAAGTGGCGGGACCTACAGTTTAAAGTCGACTCCGAACGACAGATTTTTTAGAAATTTTTCATGGCAATTTTATTTACTCTCAGAGTTTTTGCCAGAAATCTGCTGAGAGGAAATCGCCGAAGAAGTACTTTTTTGTGTATTGTTTTGATGTCTGGCCTGGGGCTCGAACCCTGACTTTACGTCTAATAAGCCAACACACTACCTACTAGACCACGGTGACGTTCTTTTTTCAATTAGTGCTTATTTCGTGAATGGTAACACTTAGCTCATGTTTGATTTGACAGACAATTAATTTTATACTTCCGCTGAACGAATATGGTTTTCGCTTTGCTAAGTGGGCCTGCGAACAACTTACAGAAGATGCCGATTTTGGAAAAACAAATCATCTTTTCAGATGAAGCTCATTTTGATCTTGTCGGGTATGTAAACAAGCAATATTGTCGCATTTGGGGCTCAGAAAACCTGCAGGCATTCATTAAAAAGCCGACGCACCCAAAACGAGTCACTGTTTGGTACGAAAATAAGCAAGGAGTGGCCGCTACAGTCAAAGACGATCTTTATCGGGCCATTTTGAACGAATTTTTGTTCACAAGAGTTGAAGCGGAGGATATTGGCAACATTTCGTTTCAGCAGGCCGTCGGTACGTGCCACATAGCCGAAGTTACACTCGTTGTTTTGCGCCCAGGTTTTGAAGATCGCATTATCAGGCACAGATCTGATGTCGTTTGGCCACCTCGGAGCTGCGATTTGACACCATTGGACTATTATTTGTGGGGTATCGGCGTTACGTCGACAAGCCAGACAATTGACGCTTTGAAGGACAATATTTGTGAAGCCATTGGTGAAATACACAATCGATTATGTGCTTAAAAATTGGACTGATCGTGTACGCTGCTGCATGGCCAGCTTAAGCAGCCATTTGAATGAAATTATTTTTCATTACTAACCGGAAGGATTGTACTTTCAAATAAAAAAAGAAACTTGAAAAATATTCAGTAGTTTATTTTTAAAGCATTTTCAAAAAAAAATATTTGGCGGACCCTTTAATAATTAGCATAGTTTTCCTTTTGTTTAAAACAAATAAAAATTTCTAATTTTGCCCAAAAATTTAAAAAGAAAACTTAATAAGGAAACAAATCAATAAAAAAAAACCAAAAAACTTTCATTTCATTGTATGCAATCACTCATATTATTACGATTATGGCAAACATTGTTGTCAAGACCTACCAAAATAGTTTAATAATGGCGTACAACAAAATAACTGTTCTTTTCTTTTTTGCTTTTTAATAAAAACAATAACACAACCATATAAAGACCGCAACCAAAAAAAGGAAAATAGAAAATCAACCACTTAAACAAACAAATAAACAAACAAATAAAATGTAAACACAACTTAACAATTACAATACAAGAGAAAATTGAAATTGAAAACTGAAAACTGAAAGAGAGCCAGCCAAAGAAACGGTATTAATTGTTTTTATAAATTTTTAAAATAATTTATAGGCTTTTGAACTGTTTTTCTATTTATTATTAATTATGAATTGTATGGCCACATGCACAACAATATGCCTGTCTATACAAAGATTAATTTATTAACAGATAATATTGTTATTGTAAAAGGTGTAGCAACAAACATTTTCCATTTGCATCTTGACGTGCATGCATGCCATTTGTTAGGAAGAGACAAAGAGTAAGTTTTATGCAAAGAGAGTGTTAAAAGAAAATACGGGATTTTTTCATAAAAAAAACAAGGGTATTGCATAGAAAATAAGTACAATTTAATATGCTCCATAACATAACGAAACATTTCAAGAGACAGAGAGAGAGAGAGAGTGTGTGTAGAAATAAAAATGTGATTAAAAAAACAATTGTTTTAAAATTTGTTATAAATATATAACACAAATACATACTCATGTATTATACTCATGGAAATAAAGCGTGCAAATTTTAAAAATAAAATGGCAATAATAAAAAATGAATTGTTTAATAGTAAAACGACTTTCACTTTAAATACAGAATAAATATTAAAAAGCGTTTAAAATCATTTTAAGCAAAATTTTGTAATTAAAAACAAATAAAATTATTTAAACATTAAACATATATTTATTTAATGTACAAACCTACAAAACGTTTACAAAACATGTAACAAAATTGACGTTATAATAAAATATTTGCCACTTCCAATATTTATATAACTTAATGTGTTTGCATGTAGTACATATATTTAGATATTTAATCCTTTATTTCTTTATTAAAATTAGGATTGCTGCGAAGTATATCTCCCATGTTCCAATTATTTCTTTAGCTTCGATTTTAATCCACTAAACAAGTGTTTCTAGTTAAGAAAGTGATTTACTATGGCAGGTCCTAGAACAATAGGGTTGCCATCCTTCATTACATATAAACCAAGCCCACTCTATACACACATATATTGGGTATAGTGGTACAAGTACTAAAGCCTCTTTATTTTATAAATTGAAAATTATGTGATAATTTAATTGCCTTTGACCAGGTTTGCAAATGAATGACCAAAGTTTCTAGTCAAGCAGACCACGCCGTTACAAGTATGTTAAATAAAATATTAGAGATTTTAAAGTGAATGTAAATATAGTGAGTTATGAGCCCAAAAGAAATACTTGCGGAAAATTATATATTATTACAGTTCATAAGCATTTGACTTTCGCATATGACAATTTTCAAGTCGACTTCCAGAAACTGATTTAAAATATAGATGGACAAGAGAAAACTCATGTCAATTATAAAAAAAACTTGCATATTTAGTGGGATATATATATATATATATATATATATATATATATATATATATCCTTAGTACTACTGTTAAATAAGATGATATCTAGTTGTACTATATTTGCGTCTGAATGAATAAATAGATTTAAAAGCAGTAAGATTGGTCGACCTTAAAAACAAACCGAAGTATTGTAATAATTTATGATAGAATCAAATATTTTCAGAACGAAGAAAATGCAGCAGCCAAAGTAAATTATGTACTAGTATGTACGTGGAGTATTGTCAAATGAGGTAATTGACACATTAATCCCAAGTAATAGCCAATAAATCGCCGTGGTTTAGTAGGTAGTGTGTTGTCTTATTAGCCGTAAATGCCAGGGTTCGATTCCCAGGCCAGACATCAAAACAATACGAAAAGTATTTTTTCGGCGATTTCCTCTCAGCAGATTTCTGGCAAAAACTCTGAGAGTAAATAAAATAACCATGAAAAGTTTCTAATAAAATCTGTCGTTCGAAGTCGACTTTAAACTGTAGGTCCCGCTACTCATATATAAAATTAACATACGCAACATAAGTGATGTGAGAAACTAGGTCAATAATCGTGACCGATGGGTTCTAATGACCTATTATGTATATATGTATGTAATCGCCAATAAGAGAATCAGAAGCTCTATTCTCAGCTGAAAAGTCAAATAAATAATGGGTCACAAACATTCGTAAGATAAACAAGACCAAACAGGTAATAACCTGTTAGTTTTAATAGAATCAGTAGCACTGTACAGTATTATTGTGCCATTTAAAAATTAGACACAAGTTTTTTATTTTCGAAAACGAACTGGAACGATATTTAATGTAAAGCAACGCCCAACCTCTATTGGTTTAAATTTAACAATACACTTAAATGCATAACCGAGCTATTGATTTTATTGCAGAATCCTTTTACTACTAAGATCAAAGCGTTGGGTTTTGCTCTATTTATACCTCATTCAGAATTTGTCTGACAACTTCTAGAACGTCACTGTTAATTTGTGTTTGTTGTTCTCTTTCTCTCTCCCCTTTCACTCTCTCTACAATTTCTATGAAGTTTTGCTCATGATGATCAATTGCATTGTTTAGAATTCTATAAGGTACATAGAAACAAACATTAATTTATATATATATCGTTGGTCTCATATAGAAAGGCCCTAACTCGCATATTTTTTTTATTAAATTTTTGTGAGGAGGTGTACGTATTTTGTTAAATGTAGTGGAATCACAAAAAAAATCAACTTCAAAAAAGTGTGATTTAAGGCCTTTCTACATGAGACCGACGATATAGAAGATTATTATATATTCCGATAATTTTTCTCCAACAGTATTTAATTTTATTAAACTCTTAAATAATAGCTGTTTAATCTTCCTATTGAGTATGCAGGTGTAAAAGTAAACTCCTTAACAAAGTGTTAAACTCTATAAATCACGGTAATTTAAAATATTATAATAAAAAAAAAACTCCCCATGTTAAACTGTTGCTCTCTCTAAATCTTATGTTTACAATGTAGTTTACAAAAGAGAAAACAGAAAATACTATGATAACAAATATAACGGTATCTATTAACACATCATACAAGAAACATATTGCAACACTTGCATACAAACGAGTACATACCGCGGCAGATATTATGGTGTGTAGATGTTTTTTGTTTCTTTTTTCTTCTATTTCTTTCAATACAAATAGTTTTGTTGACAAGCCACTCAGTGTTAAAAGCAAACCAAAATGTTAAATTTAAAATAAAAACAAAAATGATTAATTAAATTGCAAAAGTCTTGCTCTTATTGTATATCCGCCTAATTTTCTTACTTTGCTACTGTGGTGGTGATTTTGTTCAACAGCAATTATTTGGTGTATTGAAAAACCAAACAATGAAAACGGAATCATTAAATTGTCAACAATTTAATTTGTTTACCATTTGCGAAATTTCAAAAAGAGTTTTTGTTGTTGTTGTTAGTATATGGTTTATTGTAAACAGAATTATGTTGCCAATTTAGCGGTTGTTTAAGAAAGAAAGAAAAAACTATGGGAATGTTATTGTTGACACAGTATTTTCGCTTAGAAATATTTTGTAATGAAGTATAAAAATGTTGAAATGTATATTTTTAACAGGAAATATAAATTATAGCAAATATTTAAAGAAAAAAATAAGAAAAAAACAAAATAAAATCACAGAAAAAATTAAGACAAACCAGTACATACATAAGTAGTTGCTTGTGTCACCACGAATTCATCATCAATCAACTGTTAATTAATTAAGTTCGAATTGTTCAACAGCTTTAACAAATGATTGATTCTGATCTCTACTTTAAAAAATTTACGAGATTGAAGCCAGCAATTTAGTAAAAATGGTCGGAAACAGACAAGGTGTCATCGTAATAATGTCCATATCAGACTCATCTTTGAGAACCCGGCAGAAACTTTGCTTGGCTGGGAAATTTTGATCGCCATTTGTTTCGATTAAAGTCTTCGTTGTCTAGTAGGTAGAGTGTTGGCTTATTAGACCCACGGACCAGGTCAAACATCAATACGAAAATATAAAAAAATATTTCTTCGGCGACTTCCTCTTAGCAGATTTATGGCAAAAAAAAAATTAAACTGCAATGAAAAGTTTCTAAAAAATCTGTCGTTCGGAATCAACTTTAAACTGTAGGTCCCTCCGCACATGACATGTGGTGCGAAATCCTAACTGAAGGATTGTAAAGACCAATTATGTAATGCTTGTTTCAATCGCTGGAAATTTAAATTCCGTAGAGTCTTGCAAATTGCAATTGGATCAGCTTTCCAACCAGAAAATTAAGCTGTTTTGCCGAAAACTGACTAAAATGTTATTGATCACAACGGTGCAATAAAGCTCATTTCAAATTTATAAACGAATTTTATCAAGCGCCCTACATTTTGGATTTCCTTATTTCGAACTTTCTTTGCCAAAAATTTTAAAAGAGTATCTATCCGTTGATTGTTATGTAAATTAATCGTGAGTATGTTTTCTAACGACAGATGAATTTCAAACATGAAAGTTCCGATTGTTTTTAGTCTTTTTTATGGTGAATCGATTATCAAACATTTTATTATCACACGAAATCTAACACACCCTAATTTAGTAACTGTGCATATGAGTGGCGTACAAGACCTGTGTTTATCTGAAAGAAACTCGAAAAAAGAAATGAAGATTTTTGAAACCGACAGCAGCGGCTTCAAAAATAAATAAAATTTCACAAATGAAAGTGAAATTTTCAAAAAAAAAAAATGAGAGAAACAAGGAAAGAAAGAAGGCCTTTCGAAGACAAAATCAAAAAAGAGACAAAAAATTGGGATTTTTTTAATGGAAATAATTAAATGCCCATCACGTAAAATATGCTGAACTGATTTGAATCGAACTTGTAAAGGTTTTCAAAAACAAAACAACAAAAAATTTATTTCTTTCTACTAAGAGAAAAATATACGAGGAAGAAGAGTAAAGCAATAGATGGCCAAAACTAAAGAAAAAAGGTCTTATCGTTAATTTTTGTTTACGCTTTAATAATTATTTTGAGTGTAACTACATAAATAAATATTTATTATAATCATTTATTGTTGTTTAACACATCCGACGTGTATGAAATTACATGATTTTTCAATTTTTCCATTTTTTTTTTTTATAAATGAAAAGGAAAGTGCCACTGACTATTGAATTGTATTATAATTTTTATTGTTTCTGTATTCCAAAAATTAAAGTTCCCTTAACAACTGAAAGAAAAATTATTTTATATTTTACCTTCATCAATTGAAATCGCTTTTATTTTATGCGTAATTTTTTTCTATTTTTTTCTTTTTCTTTTTTCATTCCTTAACTTCTCTTGCATTTATTCCATGCAATTGCTATTGTTTTTAGTTTGAAAACATTGTTTTGGTGTTTCAAATTTTATTTCATATTCCATTTCCTGATTTGCGAAAAAAAACAAACTAAAAAAGTTTATTTTTCTTTTCAAATGCAAACCACTTTACTTCTTTAATGAATTTCAAACTGATTTAAAGTAATTCAAACTGATTTATTTGAATTTTAGATTAACGTGTGTGTATATATTCATTTTAAAATTTTGGTACAAAAAAAAAATACCAGGAAATATTTTCTTATAAATAAATGGCCTTAAAAAAATACTAAAAACTCTAGCCATAGACTTATAAAACAAATGACATTATTTTAATGCAAATAATTTTAATCGAAAATAAATTTATAAAAATAGAACTTTAATGTAAACATATTATTTCCCAATTAAAATTTATATAACATGTGCTCTGGTCGTGAACAGCGTAAAACTAAAATTACGTTTTTTTGTTTGAAGTCATCGAATGTAATTATTTCGGTCAAATACTAAAAAATCTTCCCGGTAATCATGCGCTTCATAAATAATTTGATTTCATATCGTTTTAGCAAAGAATTGCACTTTCCCTATTATTACTATTAACCTTAGCGCTTCATCAAACTTCTTTGTGCGTTCAGCAAATCGTTAATAATTGATTTGTGATGAAAACATAGTTCCCTAGGTTAGTTATAGGATAGTTACCTGCTATCTCATGTTTTTCCCAGATTTCATAGATATTTTTAGTAGTTGGGTGAAGAGAGGAATTTGCGTACACACACATACATAATTGGCCATTACAACGCTTCAGTCAGGATTACGACCCAGGTTCGCACAATACTTATATTGAGTGCGTTAATTTTATACATAAGTGGCGGGACCTACAGTTTAAAGTCGACTCCGATCGACAGATTTATGAGAAACTTTATTTCCCCTCAGAGTGTTTGACAGAAATCTGTTGACAGGAAGTCGCCAAAGAAATATTTACATATTTTCGTTTTGATAACTGACCTGGAATTTGAACTAATAAGCCAATACACTACCTACTAGACTACGGCAACATCAAAGAATTTACATATCGACGCCTCCATTCTATAACGTTCTGAAGCTGGAGGTTCACACCACGCATTCTACGCGGTTGTCAAAAAAGAAGAATTAATGTATTTATTTGGTGCAAGTTACACGCACAAAAGCGTAGGATGCCTTGACGCATAGAACGCGAAAAGTAGATCTACTTTCTACTTTTGTAAGCATCACAACCGGCGCGCGTACAAAACAGCTGATTTTGACAAGTTGGTTTTGTTTTAGTTTTTTTAACTTTAGGAAAGTTTCGGCAAAAAACCGGACACATCTCGTTCTAAGTACAAAGGACGTACCCAAAATCGTTTTCTGTTCTTTTGGAACTTATTGTGCACACTTATGACACAAAATATTATATTCACAAACTCAATTAAATTTAATTAAAATTAATTCACTTTTTATGTTGTTAACATCAGATCAAAACAAACATTGGCGCGTAAAAAGCGTTGCATGTAACTTGAAGCGTAGAATGCGAAGAAGGTATGAAATGCGTGCAACGCTTTGATATGAAAACGCGTGGCGTTTTAAATTCCATATTCTCTAACTTAAATATTGTTAAAATTTAGTTAAGATGCACCCATCCGTTCCGAAATTATAGGGAAAAATTTACTTAGAATGCACATATAGTCGTATGGCGCGTGAAAACTTTGAACTTTTCGACTTAGAATGTTATAGAACGAAGGCATCGATATAACATCAAAATTATTCGATCGGAAACGGTACAAACTATTTTGCATTTGCAACAAATTTAACATTTTTTAGCATTCTGCGTCACAATCTTATCTTTTTTTTTATATAAGAATGCAAAATATTTAAACACAGATAACTTTTTTATGACATATTTTAACTAAGTGAAGCATAAACAAGCAATAATGTTTTCTAATCACTTTTAATTCCCTATTGGCCAGCACCATATACTCAAATTTTCCGATTGTTGCGAGTACAAAAACCCTAACTAAGTGTATAGAACGTTATGGACTTTCGTTACGTTACAAAAAAATTCAGTAGACCACCTAGAGAGTGCTTTGATATTTATCTGCTGAGAGGAAGATGCCAAAAAAAAATTTGTTTCATATTTTCGTTTTAATGTTTGACTTGGCATTTGAATCGATTTCAATATTATATCCCTAGCTTTGAAAAAATATTAACAAAACGAATGTAAAAATCAAGTTTAAAGATCCACTACAAAATTTTCATATCAAAAGTTTATTAAAAATATTAAAAACAATATTTTAACCTTGTCAACGTAAAATAGTATTTTTTTTTTTTAATACACTCTACTCGTTACAATCCCACCGTTAAAAGGGAATGTATTAATCCATAAACTTTGAAGGTTTACAAAGCATAACTAAAACTGAAACCTTTTCTATATAATAGGCCCATAAACTTAAAAAAAAACATAATTTTTAATATTTTAAATAACTATTAATTATATTGCAAGATTATTTTTTTAAATTTATGTTTTTTTTTTTCAATAAAATATTTAAACAGATCCATTAACAAGTTATTTAGAGACTTCATGGCAAAGTATTTTAAAAAGTAAAAAATTAAAACAAAACAAACTGTGTCACATCTAAAATATTTCTAACAAATGGTGAGAAACAAAAAGACAGATAAACAGACGGCCATTGATAAATAAATTTAGCATAACAAAAACTATAATGAACACAATAATAAATAAAAACAAATGTTGTGTATTCTGTAAATTGTTTTAACCTTAAAAATTGTAAAAATATAAAACGAATGTAAAAAGAAAATAAACAATAAAAAAGGAAATAAGCAAACAAACTATTTAATAGGTTTTCGATTCTTCAAAGAAACAATTTATGAATCTATAAACTTAATTTCTTTTTTTGTTATATTAAACCAACACTCAGGGGATGACCCCTACTCATGCAGTGCATTGTGCAGGTTTAGGAAAGGTGGAAAGATGGGAGGTGCGAACGGTAAGGAAACGGAAACGAGTTGCTGCTTGTGACTATAAAATGGCCAGTGCTATACCTTCACCATTAGAGAGTCTATAACAATCGTCCCCAAGACACCCGCAGTTTCTCACACCACTTATGTTGTGTGTGTTAATTTTATACAGAAGTGGCGGGACCTACAGTTTAAAGTCGACTCCGAACGACAGATTTTTGAGAAACAAGAAGAGGAAAGAGAAGAAATCGCCCAAAAAAACACTTTTTGTACTTTTTATTTTTTGATGTCTGGCCTGGGACTCGAACCTTGGCTTTACGTCTAATAAGCCAGCATACTACCTACTAGACCACGGCGACCCCCAATTTAATGTGCTCCTTTGTATGTAGAGTAGATAAATAATGTTTTAAAAGAATAAACTATCATAAGCGACAATAGGTCGTACTAAACACAGGAATGAGATAAGATGGGGAGTGGGTGGCAATAATAGAGCAAGATTTCTCGAAGTTTCGGTAATCAAATGATTAGTCTATTGTGATCATGCTTACAGTTCACTGTGTTACGGGAAGACACGCAGAAAGGATGCGCCTCCTATTTATCGACTTCTAACCCACTGAGGAAGAGGAGTACAATTATCCACTTCCTTTGTTGGTGCCCATCTCCTGCGAGATGCAGATATAGACTGTTCGGCTTTCCATTTCTAGTCAGCGTGATCTGGTCAATCTGGCTTAGATCATCATATTTATACAGCTATAAGATAACTCTAACTACATACCGCTTACAAGTGTCTTAACTAGTAAAACGACACTCTGTTCACTCTGTTGAATTAGTTTCACATTATCTGACAGTATCCCTGCTTTCTTAACGAATCTCTCTGTCTTGAAAGAAGCCTAAGGCTTATAATTTCCTAAATAATTTTAATTCAATAATATTAATAAATTCATCAATATGACTCACCTTAATATTTGGTTGCTGCAATTGCAAGAACGTGGCTATTCCATTGCGCACACGATTCTTGACACCGCGTACAGTGCCCTTCGACGAGCGTATTGTTGAAGTATTTGAACCGCAACGTATATCTCTATAGCCAGCAAAGACGTCGTCTTGTAAGCTCTTAGTATCAAAATCGGAAATGCTGAAAGAATCACTACCGTCAGCACTATTTGAACCAAAACTGCGGAAATTATCGTGTTCGTTGACATGGAAATTATAGTATTTATCGGCCTCATATGTACGTGGCATGGAATTCATTTTTGTATCAATAAAAGTGCCATCTTCGGTATTTAAAACAAAAGTTTTCGAAGGCAAAGAGGCTCTCTTTAAGGAAGAGGAAATATTTAACGGTAAATTACTAAGATTTTTCCGTGACTGTATGAATTCATGAGATTTAATATAGTCTGCATGTTCTGGGCTAACCTTAGGATCATCGTCATCGGCTTCGTTTTCGGCCTCGTAATCGGTAGAGGAGAATTTTAAATTTTTAATGTCACGCAACAGTGAATCAGGTAAGAGGGATTTAATTTTTTTCGAATTAATAGAGGAATTGGAGTTTTTCAATGGCGTGGGAGAGGTGGAAGATTGTCTAAGAAATTCATTGGAGTGCAACGAGTCACAACTCAAAGAAGATGCCTCACTCTCTTCGCTGTCAGTAAAAGAACACTGTCGCTGTTGGATTTCCAGATTACTATTATTATTCTTCCCATTGCCTAGTCGAGCTTTAGCATTTTTCAATTGCATTTCCAATGGGGCCAAAGAGTTTGTGGAAGTTGTAGACGACGATGACGATGACGATGAACAGGAAGATTTTTTCGTTTGCGTACTATTAGAGTCTTGGTTCTGTTGGCCATTACTTTCCAAATCACTGCCGGTACCACTATCCAAGGTATCGCAGGGTGAAAATTGGCCACTCGACATCATATAGTAGAGATACTGAGGATTCGAGACATTTAATTCCGTTACCGTTGTGGATGAAGCCGTTAAAGTACCGTTACTGTTACCGTTCGTGTTCGCGTTTGCATTAGACGTGGGCGTATTGGAAACGTTTAAGTTAAGAGTCGTATTATTAACATTCGTTACCGTAACCGTTGCGGCATTAGCAGCATTATTTGAAGGTTTTTGCACCATATTTACGATTTCGTTTGCGTTTTCTAACTTTTGTTCGTTTTCAATATTTTCACTTGCACTATTTGTATTATTATTATTATTATTATTGTTGTTGTTATTGTTATTGAAATTTTCAATTGATTCTGATTTTTCTGGATTTTCGATTTTCACTACCGTTATTTGTTTTTCCGTTAATATATTGTTATTGTCGTTGTTGCTATTGTTATTTGGTTTAATTTGTATTTTGACCACGTGATTGTTTTTCTTTTCCGTGGAGTTTTCTTGAATATTCTGTTTGCAATTGAAATTTGTTAAACTTAGAGGAGCAGTGTTTATGGTCAGCAGAGTTTTGCTCGACTTAGTATTCGTAGTAGTTAATGCATCCGCTTGCGTTAATAGACTGTTGGAGTTTTCTTCGTACAATGATCGTTTACCATGACTAAAGTCATCAGCAACTTCTCTCTTAACTTGAGTAATACAATCACTACCAATACTAATACCATTGCCACTACTACTACCACTACTACTACTATCCATACAATTTTGTTCATTATGATCAACATCATTATTATGATTTCCTTCTCTATGAATGTGTTCATTATGATTTTGTATTTCATTATTATTTTGGATATTATTATCTCGTTCTTCATTATCAGCATGTGATTCATTTTGGCCATAGTCGGTTAAGAGGAGTTTTTGTTTTGTTGTTTCGTTAATAGAGCGGCTTTGACCATTTTCTCTAGTTTTACTGTTACTGTTACCATTACCATTACCATTTTCTTCAACCTGTTGTTCAAAACAACTTTGCTGAACTGCTCCGTAATGCTCTTTTTCTTTATGCTTATGTTGTTGTTGTTGTTGTTCTGATTGTTGTTGCTGTTGACTAGCTGTTTGGCCACTTTCTTCGTCATCATCTTCTTCCTCTTTAGTAGCCAAAGTTAAATTGAATTGTTGCTTTAGTTGTAGATTTATTGAAGAGTTTTTGTTTAGTTCGCCGTCTGCTTCATCGTTTTCGTCTTTTTCTTTCTCTTCACCATTTGCCAATTTCAAATGCTCTTTAATAGACGCGTTAACATCATCATTATGATGATGTTGCTGCTGTTCATTTCCCCTCTGATGCTCTGTTAAATACTCTTCATGATTAGATTCCAAAATTTCTTTTGCAATAGGGGAAATTTTTGCATTTGCATTCGCATTCGCATTGCTATTGCAACAATCGATTTGTAAGATGTGCTGTTGCTTAACCTCATGATTACCAAGAGACAAATGATCATTTAATGCAACATCTTTACTATCATTAGGCGTTTTAATATCGATTAAAGTCTTTGTGGTATTATTGGTTTTACCATTTCCAATAATGTTATCATTCAATGTCAACAGAGTTGTTGTTGTTTTTGCTGTTCCTGTTGTTGTTGTTGGTGTTGTCATATATTGTTGCTGTTCATTAGAATGTTTAATTTGTATAATATTGGTGGTATTCATGGTTTTATTATAACCCGCTTGTGGATCAATTATTATTGAAATGCCTTTATTCGTTTGAGCCATATTGTGTTCTAGGCAATTAATTACAGTTTTTGTGGCCATGTTTGTTAATGCTTTTGTGTTCTTTGTTTAAAGCAATTCTATAATTATTTATTTTGTGTTTGTATTTGTTTTTAATTTTTTTAATTTCTTGATTTATTTTAAAAGACTTATTGCGACTATATTTGTAACATATTTTGACTTTAAATCTTGGGTTTTAGGTTTCGTTTCTTTGGACTTTTAAATTGTTTGGTTTCAATTCGTCTTAGAATAGCTGAAATAAGAAAAAAATAATTATTAAATACATAAAAATAATACAAGTTGCTTGAAATAGAGTACGCCTAGAAATTCACAAGAACTTTAGCATTTCAATTGTTCCTAAAGGAGTGTTTTAAAAGATACCAAAAAAAAGATTTTCTATAACGAATCCGAAGTGTAACCTATAGAATTCTCATTTTCTTAAAACAACCGTGTAGACTGTGAAAACAAGTGAAAGCCAACACCGAGTTTACATTTATTGGGAGTACCATTACATCATTTCAAGGTACTGCAGAAAGACAATTACAACAAGCAAGAATTTCGGAAATCTGTATTGTATTCAACTTCAACTGTGTCATCACGACCAAATAAATTAAGAACCCACAATAATTTACTTCGATTACGGAGATTTACTGGAACTACAAATATTTGAGGAGTGGTGCCTACTTAGGCCAAAAATCATAAGCAATCAGCAGCTTTGGACCACGCCAGTATATAGCCCAATAAATGCAGAGCTAATCATCGCAAATGGCGTTGAGTTAGTCACAGTTACACGTGCATGGCGTAAACTAGAACGCTACCGCATAGGCAGGTATTTTAAGACGTGCCACGACAAGGTAAAAATCACAGAAAATTGTTTCGTTGGAATTCAATGTTCCTTGTAGGAATTAAAGAAATGTATAGAACGTATAATAGATATAAATAAAGCAAGTATCGGGCCTTTCATTAAACGCTTCCTATGTATAAATGTGCATAAAACATAGCATGTGTGAGATAGCATTACATAATTGGTCATTACAACCCATCGAAGTTACCGTGGTCTAGTGGGTAGTGTGTTGGCTTATTAGACGAAAGGCCCGGGTTCGAATCCCAGGTCAGATATCAAAACGGAAAATATTTCTTCGGCGACTTACTCTCAGCAGATTTCTGGCAAAAACTCTGAGAGTAAATAAAATTGTCATGAAAAGTTTCTCATAAAATCTGTCATTCGGAGTCGCCTTTAAACTGTAGGTCCCACCACTCATGGATAAAATTAACGCACACAACAAAGTGGTGTGAGAAGCTAGGTAGTAATCCTAACTGAAGGGTTGTAATGGCCAATTATGTATGTATGTATGTAGAACCCATCAGTCAGGATTATTGAGCTAGTTTCTCACACCACTTTGTTGTGTGCGTTAATTTTATACATGTGTAGCGGGACCTACAGTTTAAAGTCGACTCCGAATGACAGATTTTATGAGAAACTTTTCATGACAATTTTATTTACTCTCAGAGTTTTTGCCAGAAATCTGCTGAGAGAAAATCGCCGAAATCGCCAGTTCACATCACCTCAAAGCGGTTTGCCATACTCTCAAGCAGAATATTCAATGTTGCCTGAGCTGTATGAAACCACGTATTCTTGGAGACTTCAAATCGTTCAATTCACACCAAAAGAATTTGATGATCATCAACCTTTATTGCTGGCCGTTAAAAGTGATTACCTGGCCCATATCGTTCACAAATAAACATGGGCCGCTGAGATCGTCAATTCAAAATCCATACTATACATTGCCTCTTTCGGGATGCATTAAAAATTCTTGAAGTTTAAATAGATGGGTATCCTTCCAAAATCGGCAATTTTATTTGTTCACGTACACTTTCATTTAGAAATGGGCACCGCTGAAGAAGATTTTTCGATGAAATTGTTTGATTAAACAATTTAATTATTATTGCACATGTTGATAAATGTTATATCCATGACCATGATGATTTGGCAAAACAGACTGAATAAATAACAACGAATTTGAAAAATGTAGCGTCAACAATATGGCGATTATGAGGTGTCAATGTTCGAAAGTCCCTGATGGCTCAACCCATAGAATTTCGTTATCATTCTGACTATATTTTGAAAAATTTAATCAAGCAATACAGAGTAAAATCGGAAGAGGGAAGACACAGAATTAACATGTTTAGATTGTAAGTTAATACTGTCCCTTCTCTTTCAATAAATTCGGGAGGTAAAAAGTCCGAGAATTTTGTACGAAAGACATAAGAGCCTAAGATATTCGTAAAGAGGTATTGTAGTAGTAAATCGAAATTTGAAGATATTTTATAACAATTTTTACATTGCTTTAGCCCCTAAATACTTTTGATATTATTTTCAATGTCTTGCTACTTTAAGTACAATACAAAGCTAAGCAATAAATGTTTTATTTATATTTTATGGCAACTTATTTCTTTATTTTTGTAATTCGAGTCAATGCGGAAGTTTTAAAAAGTGTTCGTACCTATTTCTTTTCTTTTACTTGGTTTTTTTCTTCAGTTTCTTCTTGGTTTTTGGTCTTAATGTTGTTTTAACACGTTTAAAAAAAATTTTTTCTTTCTTTATAATGATTTAATTTCTTTTTATATTTTATACATTTTATACTTACAGTATTGGGAAAAATAATAGCAAGAATTTTATTTTAATCAACACATCGTAATAAATAACATATCATAACAAATTAACGTGCTACCATTTAAAGTGAATGAGATAATTGTGAATGCACTCGGCAAGCAGCTGTCAGAAAGTTTTTATTACCAACTATCGCAGTGAATAGGCTAGTGTTCGAAATGTTATGTATAAAATTGATATCATCAAGAGTCTACGCATTTACCCGGGACAAAACGTGAATTATTGATCTCTATTATGCGTGATATTCGGTGACTTTGATAAGGCTAACGGCAACTATACCGTTGCTATATGGAATTTACTACTATTTTTGTATAATTAGACACCCTGCCTTATTGCATGCAAGAATACGGCAAGTAACCCCATAAGTGGAATTGTCGAAAATCGTCTACTACGTTTGTCTACTATCAACTTTCCTCTTTCAACTTGATTGTGATTAAAGTTACATGGATTGCAATGGATATTGCCTGGTATTTAAAAGGCCGCCTCGAGACTAATCGACTGATACACATAGAAGCATATGTCTACTATTGCATATTTCAATATACACTGAGCGCCATAAGTGAGTCAACACCCACTATAATTTAAAATTTTCTATTATAAAAAATAAATAAATAAACAACCATAATTTTGTTTTTATTTTAACGCTTTATTTGAAATAAATAAACGTTTTTATTTTTGGAAATTCATTAGATTATTCTCATTTATTTTTCTCGCAATCCTAAGATAATGGAGAATTTCAGTGGCGTTTACTCACTTTTGGCGCTCAGTGTATATCCAAAAATATATCCAAAACTTAGGAAATACGAAGAGTTGCAAATTAAAATCATTTTTCTATCACAATAACGTTTAGAACAGTATTAACAAAACTCCCGGTACATTTCGCGAAGCACTAATCCGTATATTTTTAAAAGTTGTGTAAATCGCAGCCGCCTTCTAGGGATGCAAATCATTAAATGCAATTTATTGTAACTTTTAAGATCTTTTTCAATAGATCTTTGAGACAAACCCAGGCAATTTTCTTGACAAACATAACCAACCCCAGTTGACATTGAATTTAGAGGATAAGTATGGCCAATGGCTGACAAGATTTCAGCTGATTTTCTAGGCAATCACTATCAGCAATACACAAGTCTGGGAAAAAGCTGATAGTCCCGAACTGAGATCAACATTCGAAGCAGATATTGCAAAGGGGTCAGACATGTTTAGCGCAGAGCGTTGTCTGATACAAGGGGGACTAGAATTTCGAATAGCATATTGAGCATTACAACCCCTTAGTTAGGATTACGACCTAGTTTTTCACACCTTTTATGGTGTGTGTGTTAATTTTATTCCTGAGTGGCGGGACTTATATGCTTCAGTCGTCTCCAGACGATAATTTTTAAAATTAAAAACATCCTTTATTTTATCAATGTAATGTTAAATAAATTCTTAAGAAACTTTAATTTAAATGTATGGTCCCTATTGTTTCTTCCAACACTGTAAAAGTGTTACAATTATTTTATTTTCTGTTTTGTATTTATTTCTCTTTGGTTTTGTGGTCATTTATCTCGAATTTAAGTTGCTAAAGTCTAAAGCTTTAAATGGTTTCAAATTACCATTTAAAATTTAAAATTTTCTTTTCATACAATTAATGATTTTAATTGGTTCGTTAAATGCCTTTAGATTAGTCAGTAAGTTGTTGTAGGCTTTTTATTTTTTTTTTTCGGTCCACATATGCCCATCTCTGGTAGCCTTAAGTTAGTATAATAAACATTACGTGCCATGTTGCAATTATTGTAGTTTCAAAGATTTTCAAATTTTCTTTACTAAAAAAAATAATTTTTTTTGTTTCTTATGTTTAACATTTTTTTAATTTTATTTTTTAATGTAAAAATATTAAATTATGATTCTTGTTTCTTATAAAAATAACTTTAAATTTATTTCTAATGTTTATGCATGTGGTACGTGCTTGTAAAGTTTTGTGCATAATTTTTTAATGTTTTTTATTTTCTTCTTCTCCATTATTCGCTGCGTTAAATTAAATTTTTTTCACGTTCAATTTAACGGACATGTTCGTTTAGCTATTTAGAAATATTATAATTTGTGTTTAATTTTTATTTTGCAAATTGTTTTCCATTTCAAAATAATAAAATTTCTTTTCTATACAGAAACGACTCCACTTTCGATAAATTCTGAAAACATCAATTAAAGCAAAGTAAAAAATGTTTCAAAATATTTTAGAAGAGTTCTTTTTTATTATGAGAACATGTATTAGAACATATTTAAACAGTGGATTCGTATATGCCATCTATAATTTTTAGTTTACTTGAGGTCATCCTACTGGTAAGGGTTCATTCGTAGCATACAAAAACTCTTTTAATATTTAATTGTAACGTTTTTAGATAACAATTTTGTTGTGAGTTAATAAAGTACAGACGTTCCATTCAACTGCACAAAATCTCTATAAGGTTGTGCTTTAACGCCTCCCCAAATCTCTACCACAATGCCTTTGCGGTGTCTGTTAAGATAACAAGTGTTCCAATTGACGCCGCACACATTCGAAATATGTGTTCTATGAGTTTTAAACTATTCGACCGATTCTCAAGTTTTCTGTGGATGCTGTAATGCAACACTTAAATCAAACACTCAAATGAAATTGCCGTAGTCAAATTGGTAGTGTGTTGGCTTATTAGAAACGAGGCCACGGTTCAAACTTTTTATCAGACATCTCTAGCAAAACGAAATATGAAAAATATTTCTTCGGCGACTTCTTTCTCAGCAGACTTAGTCTAAACTTAACTGGGGAAATTAAGGAGAGAGGAGGTTTGAGTATTACAGACATAATTGGTCATTACAACCCTTCAGTCAGGATTACGATCTAGCTTTCCATACCACTTATGAGGTGTGTGTTAATTTTATACATGAGTGGCGGGGCCTGCAGTTTAAAGTCAATTTCGAACGACAGATTTTTGAGAAGCTTTTCATGGCAATTTTATTTATTCTCAGTGTTTTTGCCAGAAATCTGCTGAGAGGAAGTCACCAAAGAAATATTTTTTCATATTTTTGTTTTGATGTCTGACCTGGAATTTGAATTCGGTCCTTACGTCTAATAAGCCAACACACTACGCCTGGACTACGGTGACTGACAAAAACTTTGAGGGTAAATAAAATTGCCATGAAACTGTAAGTTTCGTCACTTATGTATACAAAATTAACACACGCAATATAAGTGGTGCGAGAAGCTAGCTCATAATCCTAATTGAAGGGTTGTAATGACCAATTATGTATGTAACACTCAAACCTCCTCTCTCCTTAATTTCCCCAGTTAAGTTTAGACTAATTTAAATCCATTTGACTAGAGAAGAGTCTATCATTTCGCCGGGTATACTTTTAAAAAAATTTCGACCTATTCAACAGAAATGTTTGTTGTAAAAACAATACTCCTATCATGTTCATTTACCTTTTCATTGGCCTGAATTTCCATGTATTATCTGGTTATGTTAGACTGAATTGGCAGCTGCTTTGATAAGCATGGATTAGTTTGCATATCTGTAATCTCCCTCTGTAATACTGATAGTAATTATCATTTATCTATAACTACTGGTTGGCTACCTTAGACATACCGATTGCTTTATGAAAGTGTAGATTTTATTCAAATCAATAAATTCTGAATGCCAAAGTCAAACTTAAAGCTTCCCAAGTGAAAGACGATGACAGATAGTACCAAGCTATTATGGTTTTATCGAAATGACTACCTTTGCCTAGACCACTTATCACAATAAACTCTGAATGTACAAAAATCCTTTGTTTCAAATTTCCAAGTTTCCTAGTGAGAATAATCACAGAAAAGGCAATACCATACCAATCTCGGGTCAAATTCATAGCAGTTTTGAGCTCGAATGCTGAGCTATCTTGAATTCACAAAAATCTGTCTTTTTTTACGAAAGATTTCACTTGGAAAATAACCTACTTGAGCTTGACAACATATTTGTCCTCTTTAAAACCCACTACTCACTACATTCAAGCCATTCAGCTCTGATTTAATGGGCTATTTTCCATTTCTAGATTCAGTAATACTATTTGTAATCTTCTTATTAATCAGATGAAGTGGCATTTTTATTAGGACTCGTGTTTCAAATTTATTTAATTTATATTTTAACTAATTAACCACTATCTCAATTAATTCGATTTTTAAAAGTTTTATTCAGTTTTTAAACTGTTAAATAGTTGACAGACATCATTAGCATGAAACAGAAATATTCAATTCTATTTAATTTAACAATTTAAATTTAATTTTTGTTTGAATTCTATTGTTTTAAAAAAGAAACAAATTTTAAAGAAATTTTAAAATATTTTCATTTATTAAAGAGAAGAGGAGTTCAAATTGCCAACTGCAAAGTATAAAAACACGTTCAAAGCAACGAATTGTTGTTGTATTTTAATGAGAATTGGCACAAGTTCTCTTTTATTTTTTTTTTTTTAAGTTGTTATTGTTATTACTGCTTCTTCTTGTTTAACCTGATAATAATAAAACTCGTTATTGATTTGAATATCATCGGGATTTTTGTTTGCTTTTGTTTTTGTTATTAAAGAAATCAAAAAAAAAACAATAAAAAAAACTAAAAAGAATGATGGCATTAATAAAATTTGATTATCAACATGGATGAGCAATTTATCGGAGATGGGATGCTTGCATTGTAAATAAACAAAAAACGTAAAGGCATTTGGTTTTGTATTAAGGGGTTAGTATACTTCGTAAGGATGTTAAAATTGATTAAAACAAGTGAATCATTTTATATAGTGTCCGTATTATAGTAGATAAGGTTTTGTTTGTAAGATCACGGTTCAAATCCCAAGGTCAGACATCTCGAAATGAAAAAACATTTCTTTGGCGTCTTCCACTTAACAGACTTTTGGCAAAAACTCTGAGAGTAAATAAACCTGCCATTAAAAGTTTCTCAAAAATCTGTCTTTCGAAGTCGACTTTATACTATAGGTCCCACCACTCATGTATAAAAATTAACGCACACAACATAAATGGTGTGGGAAGCTAGGTCGAAATCGTGACTAAAGGGTTGTAATAACCAATTATTTACATTCATATGTATGTATGTAATCTGTTTTATATATTAAGCAGAATATTTTATTGTTTATAAAAAAAAAAAGTTTAAAAATGGTGAATTACGGAGGGCTGTAAGTAGCCGTGGTCTAGTAGGTAGTATGCTGGCTTATTAGATGTAAAAGCCAGGGTTCGTGTCCCAGGCCAGACATCAAAATAAAATACAAAAAGTATTTTTTCGACGATTTCCTCTCAGCAGATTTCTGACAAAAACTCTGAGAGTAAATAAAATTGCCATGAAAAGTTTCTGATAAAATCTGTCGTTCGGAGTCGACTTTAAACTGTAGGTCCCGCTACTCGTGTATAAAATTAACACTCACAACATAAGTTGTGTGAGAAACTAGGTCAATAATCCTGGCTGATGGGTTCTAATGATCAATTATGTATGAATTACGGAGGTGTCTCTCGGCAGCCAAAAAAGGTCGTTTAGAAATTAGATTTGCGAATTTAGGAATGTCTGAAAGCAAAAATAAAAATGGATTCTTTGAAAATACGCTGCTGGTTATATCCTGAACTTGAATTATTTAAACCGATTAAAAAGATAACAAAATGGGGGTGTTTTGAAATTCTTCCCCTTTTTCGCCTATTTTTTTCTATCTTAATTGTTTAATAAAATACATAATTATTGATAATGTCCTAGGTCGTCCTAAACTACATTCTTGTTTTAGAAATATTGAACAAAAATTTCAAAGAAATCGATCAAGTAGTGTTTGCTAAATTGTGGTCGCCAGATCGTACGTACGGGTCAAAGATCAGCAATGAATCGTTTTTCCGCTACTCATAAGCACTCATGCAATTTTAAGTATGAGTAAATCAACAGAATTGAAATTCAACTACTCTGATACATTCGTACTCGCTACAACAATTGATTTATAAGTATAAGTAGTAATGAGTATGAGTACAATGTTGACATCAAACTCACAGCATTCGAAATATGCTTGATTCATACGCCTACTCATTCTGATTCATAAATTTAGAAAAATATTTATAATACTTATAAGTGATTCGAGTGGTTCGAATCACTTCATCAAAATTTACAGCCTTTGTTGTTGTTGTTGCATATACAAGACAACAAGCAAAGCATACACAGAATCTTCTTGTAAGTATAGTAGTGTTCGTACGCGAATCATACTTATTTTGTGCTTCGTGTAAATGTTAAATAGAGACGAATCGAAGTCAATAACATCATGCGTATTGTTAAGTATAAATACGAGAAAGTACTTCCAACTTGAGTGTGAGTAGTATGAGTATGATATTAAAATAAGTATGAATGCGTATAAGTATCAGACTTGAATCTACTCATCGCTTTGAATTCTCATTGCTGATCTTTGGTGCGCATGTATTTGATTCAATTCATTATTGAAAACGTAATCATTTTACAACACTGTTTATCATTTATAATGTAAGCCATACAGAGTTATTATTCTGATTGTAAAGAGTGTTGAATTCAATACGAATTACAGCCAACCTTTAAAGTGTAAATATTATTTTATTTGCTGCTGTTGTTGTTGTTGCTATTGTTGTTTTATAAACGACACTTAACAAGGACGTGTTTACGATTAGTATGACTATGAAAATAACAAACATTACAACAAATAAAATATAGAAAAAAAAACTCAAAATTGTTTGTCGTTGTTGTTGTTGTTGCTGTTGGTGTTGAATGTGCCCATTTTTCAAGATGCCAAATAAACCTGTTCCAGAATTTCATACCCGATTATACTGTATTTATAACTCTGTGTTTGTAAGCATTGTACTCATCTTTTGCGATATTTTGCTTTATAAATGCCGATCATTCATTTACAAAATAATACTAAATTAACAACAACAACAGCAAAAGAGGTGTAATCGTTATAAGCAATAGTTGTTGTTGCTGTTATTTTTTTTTTTTTTTTGTTGTTGACATAAACTTTAATTTATGTTGCCTTCAAAACAATTACACGCGCCTTCTTACATACACTTGTTTATGTGCCCTGAAAAAAAAACCATGAAGACAAAACAGAAGAGAAGAGGAAGAGTACAAAATAACAACAAAAAAATATTGTAAACAAATAATAAAAACATGTTTGAAAAAAATGGGGGCTTTACAATGCAAGGAGTGTTAAGCCAAGGCAAAGAGACAGGAGCACGAGAGAGAGAGAGAGTAATGTTATCTTGTTTGTGTTTTTAAATAGAACATACACACACACACATGTGTAAAGGACTCTCATAAATAGAAATCAAAACAATTATTTGTATTCGTTTCTTATTTGATTTCACATGCCAATTTGCTGTTCGAACAAAACTTTATAGTGTTGCCTATTTAGCAGGTTTTTTTTTTGGTATTTTTGTAATTTATTAATATTTATTACGTACTATGTATTTAAAGATAATGGGTTTTTTTGTATTTTAATTAACATAAATTATTAATTTTATACCAAAAGATTTAATAATTTATATTGTTTTATTGCCATTGATTATGCAAAAACTAATAAAACAAAATTTATTTTATTTTGAAAATAAAACCAACACCTATTAACATATGTATGTTCAAACATATACGCATAAACAAAATTTCTTTAAAAAGAATGAATAAATTTAAAACATTTCTAACAAAATTTACGTTCTTTTGATTTCTATAAAATATATTTGAAGTTCATCATTCAATGTCATTATGCGTTGCCAATTTTTCTATAAAAAAAACTTTTGTTTAGCCAACCACCGTTTCCGTAACTATGCCTAAGCATGGTTATCCCTGCCAGAATTTATTTTTTAATATCAAATCATATGGGAAAAAATCTAAAAGAGTTAAGACGAAAAGAAGCATAAAAAAATTCAAAGAAATGTTAAGGTTATGCTTAAAGTTTCTCTGATATATTCTGGCCTAGTGCAAGAGGCTAAATTACCATCTCTCGATACGTTGCCTGTTGTGGAAGCAAGAATTTAGACAAACTGTTGATTCCTTTTTACCGTCAGTATCCCTAGACAAATTCAATATAGTATACGGTGTAAACTCTAGAGGTTGTCACTAAATCGGTAAACTTTGTAGCGTCCTTAAGATTATTGGAAGCAGACTTGTTTGCACTTGCGCTTGGCAAGGAAAATGCTAAGCAATCGGTGTAAAATAGTTTTCTCTGATTCTTAAATAAAGCTTCTAAGTATTATCTTCTCAATTTAGAGTGTGGCACACAGGAACATCAGTTGAAATCATTGAATGAAAGAACTGATGACCTTCATTCCCAGCACGAAATCAATGGAATAATCTGTTGTCACCTTAAACTACGACATCTGTTGGCCTATTACTAAAGTCGCAAGGGAAAACTGAAGAGAGTAAGCCCCATTACAAAGATATGTCGAACAATTTTCTAGTAATTGTTATTGTTTATGCAAAGGATGTAAACAAAGAAATAACAAACAAAGCAATTGTTGTTGTTTACATCAAGTTGTGAATAATGGGACACAGACTTGTAAGAACAGTAAAGAATTTTAATTAAAACTAAACACAAATTTATTTTTATTTTATTGGCAATCTACGAGCTTATATGTTAAACGTTTTTAAAACGTAACAATTTTTTTGGCACATATTTAGTACAAAAAGAACGTTTCCAATGGAAAAAAAATTGTTTCCTGGAGCACAAATACTTCGTTATCGAATATTAATTGATGAGTCATTTCAAACACCGGTTGAAATAGTGTTAAATGCCAATAAGGATAAAAAAGCCTTCAGAAGGTGATTAAAATCTTCCTTCTTTAGCAAAAACTTGATTAATTAAAATTCAAACGTATCCACACGAGCCTCTATTTCTGTTTATTTATTGTTATTGTTTTTATGCTAATACTTGTCATGCGAAATTTTCGAATATAATGTTGAAAATGAAAAGAAGAATTAATTTAAACAAATTATGTTTAAAATTAGTAATAATCGTGTTCTTTTCGTTTTTTTTTTTTATTATTAAAAATCTTTATTAATAAACAAGTTGAGTTGATAGGAACCAGTTTCCGGATTTAACAAAAAAGAGGTTTTAAAACAATTAAAAGGTTCGATTATGTCATTGTTGTTGTATACATAGTCAGGTTTAATTAAGTTTAAGTTAATAACTCGCATTCTAATTCGGACATTAATAATTATCATAATAATTTTATACGAATGATTGGCTATTAAAGAAGATTTGGCAAGAAAAAAGGTTGTTTTTAAAAATTAAATCGTTTATATAGTCATCAAAATATTAAAACATTTAGACAGACGGAAGGGAAGTTGTCATTGCTGCCTCATCTTATGAGGTATGAGCAATTTGAAGCTTTAAAATTGGATAAAAACCTTAAGGAAATAACTTGAAACTTTGTTTATTTTACACTACAAAGTCTCAGTTTGAATATGACCAATAGAATGGATTGTGTTAACTTTAAGGATCTGCCTCTGGTTTATAATTTATTTTGTGTTCGAATAAAGAAAGTTCCAACAAGATCACGTGATTCTTACTAAAATAACTTGATAATCATCTTACTAATCAAGGCCAGCCTTAAATCCACAAAAAAACAGTAACTTCTTAGAATACATTACTCGCTCTTGGATCTAATGTGGGTTGGTATCGTCTCAAATTCGATAATTTCCGCAGCCACGCACACATTCATCTAAAACGGACCATATCGTTGAAAATGAAAGTCAGTTGCTAACAGCTCCAGACTCTATTGTCGTCCAGAGTAATTTGGTAACACAATGAAGAATGAAGAATGACAACTAATTTTACAGATGTAGCTTCAACAAGATGGTCGTTATCAACTATTAGAACTTAAAAGTCCCGATTGGAAGACCAAATATTTTAGCATTTCGAATGTGGATTAAGTGATGAAAATATACACGAAAAAAAGTTTTTGAGGTATTACTTGAGAGGTTTTCCTGATTTTCTTTCTGTTTTTGTAATACCTTTGCATATAAGCTCATTTAACTTGCTTTTTCATTAAGGTCCTAACTATCATATTGGTGTCCTTATTATTTTTCACATCACTGTACATTTTTTTTTTCAAATTTTCATTAGTCCATTCTCCTCGTTTGTTTGCTTGTTAACTTAACTTCACTATAATTTTTAATTACCTTGTTAATGGGTTTGTAATGTGTTGTATAAATTAGATAATCCCAAATAGCCAATATAACACAGATGTCAGCACCAATAGCAGTAACATGCAGCAGCAATAAATAGATCCCAGCTTACACAGCGCGTCATAAGTTAATAGCTTGCACAGCAATCGTGCAAATTAAGTTGAAGTTATTTTTTAATGATTTAAAAAAAAAAATCCCCAATAAACTATTAAAACTGTGCCTTAAGTTTTAATCAAAAAAATACGTTTTTTTTATTTTCAATTTCACAAGATTTCAAACACACCACTGTTTTATGTAACACACAAACACACTTTGAATATTAAACATAATTTTTTTTGCTTGTTTAATTGTCTGGTTGCTTTCTTTCTTTCTGTATTTCTTACTATTGTACACGCAGTGTTTGTTTTTTTTTATTATTTTTTATTTCTCCTATAATTAATCAATTTCTTTTCTATTTTTGATTTTTGTTTTGGTATGGAATTTAACATTTCATGGTGGTTTTTTTCTTTTTAACAAACATTCACACACACATAGGCACACACATAACAGTAACAATACTTTATATTGGCGTAACGAAACAAGTGTAAATAAATATCGTATTAGTGGCGTTTATGCTAAGAAAATAATTTTTGTTGTTGTTTTCGAATTTTCACAAAAGAACATTCATAACTCATTCAAATGTACATATGCAAATACATCGTAAACATTCCTAGAATCACTTTCATAAACAACTCTCCTGCTCTCTCTCTCTCTCTCTATCTCTCTAACACACTCACTGTTTCTGGTTTCATTTATGCAAACACAGGAAATTCCTTATTATTGCTGCTGCTAAAACACACTCAGGAGCTTACTTTGATAAACAAACCAGTGATGTTTTTGTTTTTCTTTTTCACACACATACACACACTGTGTCACACACACTGTGTCAACTTGATTTGTCATTTAATATAGCAGCAGTGGGCAAAACTATGCTTATTTTCTTTTTTTTTTTTGGAATTTCCTTTTCTTTTTTACGTTCTTTACAAAATTTTTATGATTTTCTTTAAATTTGTACAAATTTTAATGGTTTTTTGTGAATTTTTCTTTTTTGTTTTTTGAAATTTTCAATTTCAATTTTCGTTTTTTCTTTTGCTTGGTTTTTTTTTATTATTTCCTTTGCATTGAAGGCGCGCGTTTTAACTCATTCAGTCAATATCACGTCGGCAACTGAATAGCATATGTTGCTAGCTGTTTGGTTACCGAAATGTTCCACACACCACGCTTTAGCTTAAACTGAGAAGACAGAAATAAAAAACAAAAACAACAAAATAACCAACAGCAACAACAAAAACATCAACAATAATAAAAGCAGCAAAATATATTCATAACGATACATACGGTTTGGCGTACTACGTTACTTCACAGTACCAAGCAAGTGCTTCATTGAAAATGCTGAAAACAATAACAGCAACAACAACAAATAAGAAACTTAACTTTAGCACACCGAATTACAGGCATACCAAGCAAAACATACAATTTCAGTCAGACAGTCAGTTATTTAAACACCACAGCAAAAAAAAAAGAAAAACGTTGATTGAGTCGAGCTTTTTAGCACTCTTAAGTACTCAACAAGAAAGAAATAAAAAAAAAACAAACAAACTACAACAACATAAAATACCTGCGGTGATCTATAGGTAAATTTCTGATCAATGTTTTTTTTATTTTTTCCCCCCCAAACAGTGAAGTAAATAGATAAATTCATGAAAATGTTTAAATTTACATCAATAAAGTACAATTAAAAACACGAACTTTAATTAGAATGTGTTGGAAGATACCCTGGCTAATAGTAGACCAATTAATAAGCTCGCTTAGGAAGAGGAAAAGTCCTTAAACTTACATTTTCCTTTTTTGTTATGTATGCACTTATTTAAGTAACTGCCTACTTTACCAAATAACTTTACAATACAACAGAAATACCGACAGTAATAGCAGCAACAACACCACACACACACACACACACAACCAATTCAAATAACAACAAAACAAAAAAAACAAAAACCCTCAAAAACAAAAGAGCATTAATTTACTGAGAATTCCGAGTTTTTTTTTTCATCACATATTAAAACAAAAACAATAATTTGCGGTTGCTCTCCGCTTAATATTAGTGGGCAGCGCAGTATTAATAACTGCGCAGTAAACTTTGTTGGTTGGCTGGCTGGTCGGTTGCTGCTATTAAAGGTAGACTAGTGGCTGCCTTTAAGGTAGTCTGGTTATTATGACTTTTTCTGGTGTTGTTGTTGTTGATGTTTTATGCACTTCTCCTTGCTGTGTAGCTATTGTTGTTGTTATTGTACTGCCGTGTGTATTGCATTTTGTGAATGATTGTATGTTTTGATATATTTTTTGGGAGGCTCTAGCAATTGTTTTCTTTATTTTTTTTCCTTTTGTTTTGTTTAATTTTTCTGCTATTATAACCCTTTATTATAGTGATCTTTGTTGTTATTGTTGCTTATCTTTGAAAAGGAAAAACAAAACAAAAATAAAACAAAATAATTTTGCAATATTGCATGTTGCATTGCATACACTGGCTTTAGATGTCATATGCATACATACATGCATGTACTAATACATTTAAATGTGTATGTGTGCTTGCTTATAAATCATGTATGCAATATTTTATTATTTTGTTTTTGTTTTTGTTTTTTTCTATTAATATTTCTATAATTTTGCTTCTTTTGTTTGGCTGTGTTTATATTTTTATTTTGGCATCTAAAGCCTGAGAATGAAGAGTTTCATTGTTTTCAGAATCGAATCGAATCGTACAAATGATACAAACAAACATCTGCATGGACTCACTCACATATATGTACACACACACACACATGCAGTCAAAACCATAAGTACATTAAATACATTGATTGCGTGTTGCCAAAGTCTTGTAAATTTTAAAAAGATTTAAAATGTGCATTAGAGGCTTTAAAATGAACCAAATTTTGAGGGCAATGAAAAGTAAAGTGTTCCAAAATAAAAAAATTAATTTCTTTAATAAACAAAATTTAAGAAATTTAAAAAATAAAAAGAATGCCTAACACATTCATAAAAAAGAAATTCCACTCGTCAAGGTCATACAATTAAATTATAAGATTATTTTTAATAAGATTTTATAAAAATTTCTTTGTTAAATAAAATAAATCTTTACAGAAGCCTTCTCTAAATGCCTAAGATAAGCTGATACCTTGGACAAAAAATACATAGACCAGAGTGTCTTAGTATAACAGCATCAGTGATAACCTGTGCTACAGCGGCGTTTGTGGCTTTGTTAGATGTAAGTCCGTTGCCCATGCATAGGGGAGACTAAACCTTTAGAGACTACAATTAGATTGATGGGATGAAGATTCATTAGGAGATTTTAGGAAGTTGATTGGCTGACAGCTTCCCTCTTGAAACGTCTCCTAAACAGAACCAGTAGACTCTATAATGTTGTAATGTTATTCGTAACGAGACATAATATCAAAAATAAATGGAGTAATATGGAGGAGTTATATTTATGGTACTTAGATAGATCCAGAATGGATCTTGGAACAGGAGCAGAAGTTTTTGGCACCGGAATAAAATCTTTCGAGCCCATAGCGAAATCCGCATTTATCTTTCAAGCATAATTTTATGCAATCGAAAGGTGTGTTCAATTCAACTTAGATACGGGGTATAAAAAACAATAAATTACTACACTATCTTACACTCAAGCCACCATTCGAGCACTCGGTTCTTATGAGCTTAAATCGAAAATAATATGGAACTGTCTGAAGAAAATTAATCCACTAGGTAAGGAAAATCAGAAAATTTCCCTGGTCTGATGGGGACCAGGTCATGTGGAAGAGAGAGCTGGCAAGCCGCTGTTAAGCCCAAAAGTCTTGCAATGAAGTGGCAACTGATGTTTAAAAGGGATGACAACGTAGCAGAAGATAAAGAGAGGAAAAGACTCTTCTTAAGCCAAGTGAATTTGAGGAAATCAAACCTTTTGTTATGAAGTTATAATAGAGAAGAAAAGAGGCATGTATCAGACTATCATCAGTTTAAAAACTGAGGTTGATAACTGAGCATTTGGTAGAGCACTGTGTATTCAAAATGAGAGTCATATTGACCCTAACATATGGATTCTGTGACGATAATGACTGCTTATTCAATAGAAAAACTTAAACGCGATAATAAGACATTTGCATGAGAAAATTTTTACAAGTAAATAATACAAGTCCGTCAGTTGCATGTCAATTCCTATCATTGATGGGGACTAGTAGAGCTTGTAATGTCGCCCATTTATATAAAGAAGACTGCCCAAATATTTTTACCTATAAAATCATAGGCACAATATCATCTCTGCATTCAACATCACCTAACAATTTTATATTGAAGTAACTTAGATAAGATGTTCAAATCAGCGCATTTACAGCCTCAGAACTGAATGCCATGTCCACCAACAATAATATGATGACAGACGACCAATTATACTTTCTCTAGAGATCTGTGAACCCTTTTCTACAGAAATCCAAAAATATTACGAACATTTCTTATGAAATTATTATTTTTTTTAATAACAAAAACCAATTCTTCAACAAATAAGGTTGTCTTTTAAAGTTTTTTTTTTCTTTACAATTCCCTAAAATTTCTGATGATTTCTGTTGGTTTTTGTGTCTTTGTTTCTGTTATTATTGGAAGTCATTAAATAAGATTCAAGATTACTTGGCAAAAATTATTCTTCTCACATAACAAATGATGTCTTTTAGATATTCTTCTTTAATTTTATTTGTTTTTTTTTTTTGTTTTTGTTCGCATAGTTATTGTAGCTGCTATTATTATCATTCATTTGTTTTAAAATGTTTAAATTAAAATTTCAATGAACCTTTGAGGATTCGAGAAGGCAAACACCGATGGTAGTAAGTAAAGATTTTATTTTTAAAATTTTAAAATTAAAATTAAATTTCATTTAAACAATATTAGAAATTTTTATACTCGTATTTAAGAAAGAAAAAAAAACATGCTCATATAAATTATTTAAATTTTTATGTAATATTGTGATAAAAAATAAAAAAAACAACGAACCATAAAAAATTTCACTTTCAAAGGGAATTTGTTTAAAACAAATAAGATCTTCAGATTAAAATAAAAATTTATTATATTTTATTTATTGTTTTTTTTTTATATTTTTTAATTTGTTTTTGTCTCTAATTAAAATGTTGTACTTTGCTTTTGGAATTCAACATCCATAAAAATTTTAAGATTTTTATGATTTTAATGATTTTAATCGCTTTGAAAATGTTTAAAAAGAAACAAAACACAACAAAAAATAAAATTATAATAATGAGAGTGATAAAACATTTAAAAATAAATATAAAATTGTAAAGAAAATTAAAAGAAATTCTCTTTACTGAACTTTCCTTAAATGTTTGCAAAGACAAGAAAATTGAAATCGCTCTAGTTTGATCGTTTGAAACATAACAACTCCATATAAAGAGTGTTTGTTTTAAAGGTTTACAACTTTTTACAAAAATAAAAGAAACGAAACTCTTGAAAAATCCTTATTGGCTAGTATTCTATGTTTTTAAATGACATCCATTCAAACATCTGATATAAATGAAGAGGCCCCGTTTTGACATCAGTCCTTTAATTAATACTCTAGTCTTGCTATGAAAAAGTCTACCGACTTCTGAATTTCTCCCGAATTCTCCAAACTAAGAAGGATTATTGCAATCATAAGCGCAGAAATTATTTTTTATAGGAAGGCTTAGACTAAGTGGGACAAAAACTCCCATTTTCTTGTTAACAAGTTGACGTAAATAAGAATAAGGTCCTTTAGCACACCTTATATGCGCATTTGTGTGATGTTCAAACTCTGCAAATATTTAAAATCAAACACCTTTGAACTGCGTTAGTCAAAAATAGCTATTTTTCATGCGATTTAATACAAATTTTTATGATTTTTTTTTTTTTACCATAAAAGCTTAAATGATTTGGAAACTTGTTGTTGAATCTGTCTGAATCACTCATAAGCGTGAATTACACAAACAATTACTCAGGCGTCTAGGCGTATTTACTTCTTTTTTCTTTTTTCAACTCATTTTAATTGCAATTGTTTAAGTACCGCAAAAAAGTACCTGGAATGGGCCGTACTAACTGATGGGCGAAGAAAATTTTTTTTATAAATTATGTTTTAAATTTAACTTTTATTTTTTATTTCGTTTGTTTTGTTTTGTTTTGTATTTTATTTTCATATTTTTTCATTGTTTTCAAATAAATTTTCTTTACAATTGTTTCCAATTGCAGTTGTATTGGTAGCAGCCTCTAAATGCGCATCTTTGGAGCACAGCTTCAACAATTAACAATAGCAACAAAACAAAAAACAACAACAACAGCAACAGCAACAATAGATAAAAAACAATAATAATTATTATGATTTTTCATTTTCTTTACATTTCTTTTCCACTTTATGCTCTGATGCTTCTCGGAACAAATAAAAACAAAAATTGTTTATTTCTTTAAGCTGATATTGCAACAATTGGCAAGAACAACAACAACAAAAAGAAAAAGAAAATATATAGCTTTCTAAGAAGGCGAAACGGTAGTCCATAAAAATGTTTATTGATCAGTCGTTAGTTGTATTGTTGTTAAATGAACGCAATAAAAAGAAATTAAAATCAAAAGTACTGCCTCTCTTCAGTTCTATTGCACTTGAGAAGTATTTAATCATTTGAAATTATGAAAGGTCAACGGTCATATATTTTCACAATCACATAGTCCAGAATGGAAATCTCTGTCTGAATACTGACTATGATTAGTAGGGGAAGGTATCTATAATGAATAGACGACTGTCACATTGACTTACTATAAGTCTTAGAACAGATTTCGCCAGGCGATCAGGTAAATCCACTCCTTTTGTGCTCTATATCTCTGTAGCAGTGCCTTAAGTACGCACCAACCGAGGCACTATTTTTGTCTGGAATAGCAACCAACTGTCACCTTAAACTCGATAATCCACTGACCTCAGCAGCTTCACGAACATGGTAAAGTTAAAGACAGTTATCGCTCAATATCGATTGATTGATTATATAGTCCTCTACAACTATTAACTAGACCGGAGCTTAAACATTGTCAACTAACGATATTGGAAAGCTAGACCAGGACCTAATCTGAATTGTAAACAGACAGTTTAAAATTGAATGTGAAAACGATGTTTATGTAGTCAGCATAAAAAGGTCTTGGACTTCAATGGGGAAACGTTAAGTATGTAGCGGGCATATAAACCACTTGGACATCAGAAACTCAAACAGACCCCCAGTTTACTGGAGCATCTTCAAGGCGGAAGATGTATCATGGTTAAATGCCAACAGAAGAAGAGCTCCTTCCGGACATTGATGTGGAGGTTGATATGTCCAAGTCCATGAATGGCATCTATTTTTATGGAAAATGACAGATCATTCAAAGGTTTCGCTTATTTGGCTCCCTGAACATAGAAACATGTCAGGAAACTATGTCGAAGACTCACTAGATTAAACAAGAGCCCACACTGGAAAAAAACGAAAAGAAGCCATAGTAAAGTTTCAGGTTGAGTTGGCCAGATCTAACCAGAAAAGAAGGAACTGCTTATTGTGATCTCCGTCCTACTAGCGTGTTGAATAATGCCCTAAAGGTTCTTATAATCGCCCCCACGTATTTTTTTCACAAAGTACTTATGATTAGGTCTCAGAACTTCACCATTTTAAATTAATAATAAAAAATAATAAAAGAAAAATAAATTATCAATATATTATATAATATTCGAATAAAAGCCTGATTGCATTCTCCTTACAACTCTAACCAATTTCTGACATTTTTTCTCTCTGTATACCTTATGCTAATTGAACACAGCTTCGAGATGTCAATATAAAAATGTAAACACAACAAAACAACAACAACAACACCATCACCGTATAAGTATTTTTCCCATTTACAAATAAAAGTGTAAGATTTTTTGTAGTGCAATTTTCACAACAAAAGAAGATTGTGAATTGAAACATAATTAAATAATATAATTTAAACAAAGCAATTGCAAAGATATGCAATTTAAAGTGTAAATAGTAAACAAATGTGAACGAAAACCGAAACAAAACACAGCTGACGATAATACACATATAAAACCAAATTTAGTAAATATCGTTTGTAAAAGGAAAATTAAAAATTCTGCTTTAATTAAATAACGGTAATAATAGAAATAAAATAATCCCATTAAGGATAATTGGAAAGAAAACGGAAACAAAAGAAAGAGAAATTGTTAACCCTGACCTTGACTTTTATAGACAGATAAAACGCAAAGGGAACATCAAGGATACCCCTTTTAAGTTGTTTTGTTGCTGTTAATGTTGGTGTTGTTGTAGTTGTTGTTGTTGTTGGTTTACATAAAAAGCATTAAAACAAAAACAGAAGCCATAGAAATCAAAGAGATTGGAAACAGGGGACACGTCAGTATTTTTGGGTGGTGCTTAATACCCGCTAATGATATCAGCAGCCAGCTTGCTTATGTTCCTTTTGTTTGAGGTCTTTGGGAATTCATCAAAATTGTGTTTGGATTGCATTGGTGGACACAATCCCAGTCCACTCCGGCTACAACTATTGCTCGTACGCGTAGCTGGTTTGGATTTGGATTTACGCCCGAACAGCTACTAACACTGACACAGCATTTACAGAGATTGTGCCAGGCTCATAAACCCCTAAAGATGTCATCGTCAACGTCGTCCACCTCAGCAGAGGACGATGCAAGAGCAACTGGCGATATATCGGTAGATGTTGATACAGTGGTTAAAATACCGCATCACCATTTAGGGGAACTAGAGACAGCATTAGATTCAGACGATGACTATGAAGTAGCTGGTGCTATGGTTGATGTTGAAGGCTTCTGTTATGCTGAGTATCGCGTTGAGCAATATGCCCATAGTGTTTTGGACTTTAGCTCACAATACGGCATCGACTTGAGTATATCCTATACGGCTCCCAATATAACAGGCAGGCCCTCCAAATATCCAGAGTATGGCTGATTCACCTCAGACATTCGCCATGGTAAGTTGGTGCAGTATATCTATGTATATAAAACTTAATTCTTTGGTTTTTAGCGCACTTATGGCGATTGGTGGGATAAGGCGCCCTCACGCTTGCGTGAAATAGCACCGCAAAATCTACCCAAAGTACCGGCTGAAGATTTCATTGTTTTATATTTTGAAGATTATGTCATACCGGACGAAATTGCTATTTTTGAAACCCTCAATCCTGGCGCTGTTATACGCATTTGGGCATATACAATAACCAAAACGTGGATTTGTTTATGGGAAGACACGGAATTCTATACACGTTCTCCATATACACTGCAAAGGTCTAGGCGTTTTTCACCACCCTTAAAACGCATAAAACTACCAACAAAGTAAGTTGAATAAAAGAATTTATTTTCGATTTTAAATACATAAACTTGTCTACTTATCCGATAAGTTATCGGACGTAATCGTCCGGATTTCAATTATGAGCCTAAATGAACCCTTTCCTACAGTTCTTATCATGTATAGAATATATTTTTCATACACCCTTTTATTTAATGCATTAAAAAGATTAGGCAACCTTGTTAAGACGTATTATGGATGTCATTTCCTTGTATTGACGTACAAAATAGTTCAACATTTTTAATGTTCGGGAAATCAATTAAAAATATATTTTGATTGTTTTTTTTTTTATTCAAAAAAAAAAAAAAATTAAAGAATAAAGTAAAAAAAAAATTCTCTGTGCTAACGAAACCATTTTATTAAACAATGATAAAAATTTTAAAGAAAATCAAAAATATGCAAACCTTACAAATCAATCAATTGGAACAAGTCGATGGTGTTCAATGTTCAGAAAGGCGACAGCATCGATTTTCAAAAAATCACAAAAACAATGAAAACTATTATCAAACCCTAATACAAGCAATACGGGAAACGTATCCTAAAAATTTCCATTCATCTCATTATCACATGGATACGTTGGTGTCTAAGCAAAGGAAAACTTATCATTCGAATCGAAAACGTAATTTGAATATGAATTTGGGTGAAGGTGATAAACCACGCTCTGCTTACCCGAAACCTAGTGTTACATATCAGAAATTTAATGTGAAAAATCTAAGCAAAATACCTAAGTCTGTTGCCATAAAAACTAATCAAACGTATAAAAACAATTCAAACGATAAAATATCTATTGCTACTTCTACATCAGACTTACATAAAAATCAGTATTTGAAATCAATTTTAAAAAAGGAACCTCATAGTTTCATTCAAAATTATATGAACAGTATGGAGAAGTTTCGTGTCTATTACAATAATTTACCAGTACAATCATCTTATTGTTCTACAAAATCGGTAAAACTGCCACCACTGCGTAGAAAGCCAAGTAAAATTCCGATAAGATGTGTAAACAAAATCGTATGTCATAATAAATTACCGGAAAAAGTTGTAGAAAGTGAAATTTGTAAAATTTCTACGGAGAGACCTTTAAACCAAACAGTTAAATTCGATCACGCACCAACTAAGCAACACCGACTTAGTTCAAAGAAGTCACAAGAGGTTTTAAAAACGAACATACGTAATGTCTTAATGCATAGCATTGATATATTATTGAATACTCCATCTATGCCCAAACGATTTGGTAAATATTTAAATTATTTGTTTCACTTGAAATTTATTACATCTATAATACTATGTATAATAATTAAGATAAATTAGATAAAATATGTAGGAATTATGTTTGGATTATTAATTTTTGTAATAAGGAACTAAAAATCTGTTGTTTGCCCCATATAAATTCTAATTTATACGGAAATTTGTTCTTTATAATTCCCTATCAGAATATGGGAACTCTCTAAATAAAATATTCTTTCACCTACATACATACCTAAATAGTAATTATAACCCTTCAGTCAGGAGTACGACCTAGCTTCTCACACCCCACTTATGTGGTGGGCGTTAATTTTATATATGAATGGTGGGACTTACAGTTTAAAGACGACTCCAGACGACAGATTTTTGGGAAACCTTTCATGGTAATTTTATTTACCCTCAGAGATTTTACCCAGACATCTACTAAGTGGAAATTGCCGGAGAAATACTTTTTGTGTTTTGTTATGATGTCTGGGATTTGAACTCAGGCTTTACGTGCAGTAAGCCAGCGGACTACCTATTAGATTACGGCAACTACCTAGATCCTTGTTATTGAATAGTGGCTTTATTTAAAAAGGTATTTAAACTTGGTTGATATGAAAAGATTTGTAATAAAAAAATTTATTCCGATTTTTTTTTTTACAAAATTACGTGGAAATTATTCCGGTTAAAGTATTCGGAGCGCCTGACGAACAATATGTTCAACTTTTTCGTTTTATATACAGTGGACAGTAAAAATCTTAGTACGGCCATATATTTTTGCAATTTCATGAAAATTAAGGTGTTTATATTTATTTTATTAATTTATTTCTGTCTTATTATGAAGCAAACAATTTTTTAATGTTTTTCATAAAAAAAAAAACAGAAAAATAAGGAAAAATTTCATGTGACTCCATAGGTGCCCCCAAGGAGAACACTAAGTAAATTTAAAATTCAACACAAATATATGAAAATGATATTCCTTGTATTAAGTAGAATATCCATTAAGGTCAAGCACTCCATTTAACCCATTTGGAATTGAATTTACAAGTCTTGTTTAGTGTTTTCTAGTGGCACTATAAGCTTTTGTTTGAGGTTTAGCGATTACGTAACCGTTCTATAAAATTATCTTCTAAATACTCTCTTGAAGTCATATCGGGTCTTTGTGCAAGAGAATTAACACAGTGGGTACTTTTTTTTTTTTTTTGTTAAAATACATAGGAGTAATAAGACTTTTGGAGTCCACTGTATGTATACATATACATTTTTTTTAAGTCTACTCAACGCAATCAATATTGTACTTACCCTCGGAGCCACCCTGTAAAATTCAATTTGATTTAGATAATCGAAATACTATGGCCTGTAAAATGTCGCAAATTGTGAACTCAGCACCGGCCTGAATGTTATGCAGACCACAACTTATTTTCTTGTTTGGGCTGTACATTGAACATGGCAGCAATAAAGGACGTAGTCCCAAGCGCCATTCACTTCACTGGCGTCGGAAACGATCTTAATTATGCTGGCGAAATTTGCTTATCACCTTTGAAACCAACGAAGAATGAAATAAAGGCTGCGCATCAAGCACAATAGCATTTGAGTCACCTTGGCTGACAAGTTATCTTTGTGGAAAACAGTTACAAAAATTATGAAACCGTCCTAGCACACCTAACGTCCTAAAATTTAATTTATGATATCATTTTTAATCAGAACGAACTTAAAAAGGCGCAATTAATCAATTAGCTGTGCTTTTTTTCACAAAAACAACAACAACATTCGTTGCTGTGTGCTCTGGACGCAGATTGTCAAATGAAACTCGCCATGGAGTTGAAATGACAAAGCCGACTTCATGTAATGACATTCAAATTGCTGTTTGCTGTCAAATTTTCCCGCGTTTCTTTGCTATGGCGTTCTTAAAAAATAACATTTTTATTCGTAAACAGAAATTATTGCAAATAACTATTTAATTAATTAAAGATCTTAATTTTGTTGACGAAATTTCTGGTCAGCTAGATCATCTACATAGAAATTAGACTCTATTGCTGTCAAAGTAAAATGATTGGGAAACCTGTGGGAACTGACTGTTGCGTAGTTTTTTCATCGTGCGAAACAATAAGAACTTCTCCTAATAGATTCCGATGGAAGCCGCTCACTGAGACCACTTGGTTCTAAGCTTAAGAAGAGCAATATGGATGCAGCTGGATCATCTACATTGAAATTAATCTCCATTGCAGTCAAAGTGAAATGATTGGGAAACCACTGGGAATTGACCAACCAAACTAAAAACTGCTCCCAATAGATGCCGGTGGGAATCACTTGATCCCTAGCTAAAGAAGAGCGGTATGGACGCAGCTAGATCATCTACATAGAAATTAGTCTCTATTGCAGACAACGGAAAATGATTGGGAAACCTGTGGGAACTGAATGTTGCATCGTTTTCATTATTCGAAACAATAAGAACTCATCCCAACAGATTCCGATGGAAGTCGCTTACTGAGACCACTTGGTCGCAAGCTTAAGAAGAGCGATATGTATGCAGTTGGTTCGTTTAAATTGAAATTAATCTCGATTACAGTCAAAGTAAAATGATTGGGAAGCCACCGGGGGCTAGTCAGCCAGCCAAACCAATAAGAACTGCTTCTAATACATAGATTCCGGTAGAAATCGTCTACTGGGATCACTTGGCACGAGCTAAAGAAGTGCGGTCCGTTCGCAGCTAGACCACAGACATTAATCTCTTTTGCAGTCAAGGTAAAATACATCAGATTTTATAAAACGGGAAAAGAGCGACCTGGATGATAATGTGTTATTGTGGAAAGCAGTTACCAAATTGAAGTCGCCGTGGTCTAGTGGGTAGTGCTATTGGCTTATTAGACAAAACGCCCGGGTTCGTATTCCAGGTCAAACATCAAAACGAAAAATATTTCTTCGGCGACTTCCTCTCAGCAGATTTCTGGCAAAGACTCTGAGAGTAAAAACTGCCATGACAAGCTTCTCAAAAATCTGTCGTTCGGAGTCGACTTTAAACTGTAGGTCCCGCCACTCATGTATAAAATTAACGCACACAACATAAGTGGTGTGAGAAGCTAGGTCGTAATCCTGACTGAAGGGTTGTAATGACCAATTATGTATGTAGTTACCAAAACTATGGAACTCTGTAAGTTGATCCATTAAAGATGCTATTGTAAGTATATTCGGGTTAACATTGTAGCTATAATTGTGTAAAACGTTAAAATCCCAAATACAGCAACTTGGGCTCCTTTTCAAAAACTTGAAAATCACCCAGCCCTATAGCGCGCAACAAAATTCGTTGTTAAAGTTCTATAAAATAGACCACATCAGAATATTTTACGTTTCCTAACACTGATTCATTGTATGTATTTTGACTTTGAAGAATCAAACATTTCATTTTAAATTTTATTTTTTCTTTTGATTTCAAAATCAATTCTTTTTTGTAAACGTTAATTATTGCATAAATTATTCGTGTGAAGAAATTTTTCGTGTGAAAAAGGATTTTAAAATTTCAGTTACATTAAACGAATCATGACCATGTCAATGATCACAAATTCGGATCTGAAGAAGGTCATTGAACATAAGGAGAATAAACTAAAACAACTTCTACAAGAGATCAAACAATATGAAAAGATTATATCGTTGTCGAAACGGAAAAAATTAAAAGGCTACAAAAAAGTACAACGGATGAAAAGAAAATTCTTGCTGCCGACATCCAGCTCTCAAAAGGAATTCAAGAAAAATAAAGAAGTTCAAGGGGACTGCTTCGATTATTTATTGAAAGCAATGAAAAAATTATATTCCGACTTTCAGACATCAAAAATGAATATCGAAGAATATTTGGAAAAAGACGAGAATGGCAAGAAGGATCGCATTAAAAAGCTTAAAGCGGACTACATACATAATATTGATAAGACAAGTCTACGAAGCAGGAATAAAAGGGAAAACTCTAATAAATTGAAACCGAAACGTAAGGCCAGTGTAATATATCAGAAGACAACAAAACCAAAATTAATGCCCGGCCCTAAATACAAACGTCGCTCAAGCAGTTGCGATTCGAGCACTACTACAGATTCCACAGAAATCAATTATCCCGTTTTAAAATATAAGTTTCTAAACAAAAATCGTCAAGATAGTAGCTTAAAACTAGAAGCGAAACCAAATACCACCAGTATAAATGAGGTCTTAAAAGTGCAACAATATCCTGGCCTGGAGAAATATCGTGTAAAACCAAATAGATTACAAGCAAGCGTAAACTCTCCACAAGGTTCAGCCTGTAAGGCAGTGAGTAGTCATAAAAATATCAATCATTATGGCAATCTTTTTGAGAGTATAGTCTATAATCAGCTACGTTCGTCGGTTGAAAATTCCTTAACAAACGTTCAGCATCGTCGAGATCATATGACTGAAGATATTCACAATGCCGTTATGCTAGGTCATGCCAAGAACTCTTTATATGATCAAAAAGTGAATAATGCCATAAAAAATTTAGTTCAATTACTAGACAAGTTTTAAATTTCAATTTCGATTTTCATTTCATGTACAAAAAACAAACAAAAAATTGTGTTCAAATAAAACTGGAATAATTGCTCATCAAAAAGTAAAACTTTTTGTTGTACGTATATGAACTGTAGTTGTATCCATGCTGTGTTAAAACATTCAACCTTATCTGCAGTAAAATGTGGGGCTAGTATTGCTCTGGCTTACATCGGTTTTCTAGATTTGATGGCAACATTCGTACGTTCAGAGATTGTGGACTAAGCTTGCTTTTATCTCCGTACGTTTGTGATAACCAAGATTTCTCCAAGAGATCAGCGCACTTGAAATTATTTACTGTTTCGAACGAAAGTAGGGCTCTCAGTTATTTTTATTTGTAATCAAAGGTTAGTTTAGGTTTTTCATCGATAAGTTTGTCAAACTTTTTTTTTAAAGGCTTGGACTGAATCTATGATTCACTTAAGAATATCCATTGCTACGTGCAGTGCCACGTTCAGTGACAATTTGAAGCCAATCTTGAGTTTATAATTATGCTATCGGCGTGCGGACTTTCTCCCTGGCAGCTAATATATTGCCCTGAGCTTAATAATTAAATCAGGCCATAAACTGGCTGATTACCAAACTATACAGGTTTTTTCGTAAGTTAAGTAGGGTATGAATCCCAGGAAATGGAAGGTTTTTAGTCCTCCTTTCAAAAGCTCGGAGTGTTGTTCGTTAGGGTCACCCTAGACGTAGATAACAAAGCATTTTGCTTATCTTGAAGTGATACAAAGATTCCGAAATAATCTTTAAAACATAATTTTCAAATGCATTGTAAAAAGGATTTTTTTTTCTTTTTCTGTTTTCAATTTTACAGGACAATAAGACTGGAATTTAATCATCAACGTCTACATTATTACACTGAAATTGATGCAGTACTATTAAATGGGAAAAAGTTTAACATGAGAAACATGCAGACCCTACTCGACTACTATGAAAAACAAAGAAAAGGTTATTTGTGAAATTTTGTTTTTGTAATCAATCATTTAAAATAATCTTGTTTTGTTCCTTAGGTTCCATTTTATGTAAATTACAAAATATGAAATTTCGACCGATATGCAAGGATAACTACCAGACACGTTTGCAACATTTTCTAATGCACGATTTGAATAAATTTATGACAGCCTTAAATGATGTACAAAACACTGATACAACAGCTACCAAAGACAACCATAAAGCACCACATGTAGATCTAAAAGACATGCCGGTAATATCATCGTAATTATATTGTTTTTAATTATTTAATTGGTTTTTAATCCCGCTCTCTTCCTCCCTTTCTCTTTCCTTTTTAGTTTGATATTGTTTTAAAAATATTTAGCTATTTAGATATGGTTTCACTATTTCGTGTGGGCCAAGTAAGCCGTTTCTTTTACGATGTCTCTACACATCCCTTGTTATATAGTGAATTGAATTTAAAACCCTATTGGCATTTAGCATCTACAGAATTACTTTCTACTTTGGCGAAAAGAGCTACAATATTAAAGAAACTCGATATGTCCTGGTGTGGTTGCACCATACAGACTATATCACCCACGGAGTTTAAAAAGTGAGCCTTATTAAATCCAACATTGAAGAATATTTTTCTTAAAGCAATTTTCTTTTGTTTCAAGGTTTATACAACAGCGTGGTGATTCTTTAACACATTTACGTTTGAATTCGGCCAAGTTTTTAAATGCCAGTTGTATAGAAACTTTAGGCATAGTCTGTGATAATTTAAGAGGTAAGCTGCTGTAGACGGCTTCTTTAAGTTTGCACAAATTGGTTTAATTTTCTTGTTTGAATTTTAGAACTCTCTTTGCGTAACTGCTCTACTAGTCCGCCTTTATTAAATTTCTCCTGTTTGGCGAATTTAAAAAACTTGGAACGTTTAGATTTATTTCAAACGATTATAGAATCGGATTTATTGCTAACCATGTTGGAGAATAATCCGAAACTGAAACATTTAAATCTGGGTAAGTTAAATGAGACAAAAAAAATGAAAAATGTAAACCAAAGTAACAAAGACCATTTCACCTTGTATTCAAACGAATTTTGCAAACTTTTTCACTTTTAACTCTTTTCAAATTCTGTGTTTTCATTGAATTTCATTAATTTTCAGCATTTTGTAATGTAGCCGTTAATATGGATGATGTTGCTTTGCATATATCCCAGTACAATAAGCAATTAGTGTCCTTGGATTTATGGAAAGCACATTTTCTATCAGCTCATGGTCTCATTGCTTTATCCGAATGCCATGATTTAGAAGAAGTGGATTTCGGATGGTGGTAAGTTTTTAAATTATGGTCGTCATCACTGTTATCACTCTTCTTTAATGCAATGAAATTTCTTTTTCTTAAACAGTTTACGAGAAGCAACTTTAGGCGACAGTTTAAAAGAATTTCTTACGAAATGTAGAAAAATCAAGAAATTATTTTTGGCTGCTGTACGAGGTTTAACCGATCGTGATTTAGAATATATTGCTAATTTATGTCCCAATTTGGAACAGTTGGACTTAATGGGTGTTTTGGGTATATCCAAAGAAAAATACTATGAGTATGTTTTGGAATTTTTTTTTCTTTGCAACTAATAAGCAAATAATTTATTGAAAAAATTTTTTTTTCTACAGAATATTACAAAAATGTAAAACCCTTCAGTTAATGGATTTAAGTTTTTGTGATGTCATGGATTATGAGGTAACAAACCACAAGCCTAAAATATTGATCTATTTATTGAACATTTTTTATATTGTATTTGCAGGTGGCTATGTGGTCTCGTAACTTTAAAGTGAATATCAAATGTTGTCATGTACCTAACGATTTTAGATAAGATTTTTACTAACAAAACATTTTAAAACAAAACTCCCCAACCTATACGTTTAGTTTAAAATAAATTCTAAACAAAATTCTTTATGAATTCAAATATAGTTTTTAAGAACCTGTTATTTAGATAGTGGAATAAATTACAACTAAAAGTTCATATAAAACTCTTGAAATATATTTCGATTTAGATTTATAACGGTACGTTAGTACCGTTCAACGATTTTATGTCACCCTACTACAGTTTTTTGTTGAATAACTCTTGTGGATCCAAGCTTGTTGCAGTGATTAAAAATTATATTGGGCATGCCAGTACATGTGGCATAAATGTGCTTTTACATCGGTAGTCCCCGACTTACGACCATTTTTTTTCATTTTTTTTTTTTATAGAAAATACTTAAAGATGTCAAATATGTAGTTGCGAGAAATTCCTAAAACATGGGAAAAATTAAAAAAAGAAATATAAAGTTAAAAAATTCGATTTACATACATATTTCAATACAAATAATACATTACATTAGCTAAGTTGGAATTTTTTAAGTGAATAATTTTTTTATCATCCCATAAATTAAATAAAAAAAAAATTTTATCAAATTCGACTTACGACCGATGATCAGGAACCTATCTCGGTTTTAAGTCGGAGAATCCCTGTACATAAATTTTCAAAAATGACTTCGCAACTATTGTTTTATATGTTGTTTAGAGTCTGTATAGATATTTTGGCAAACGACTGCTGTATTAGGAAGAAACAGCTTTGGAAAAAGATGTCCGTATATCCTTTTGTAGGAGACTGGCCAACCAAGGAGTCTTGATCTTAATCACTGATGAGTTGAATCTTACTACATCGACTCAAATGCGAGACTTAATTTTCATTCCAACTGAATTATTTATTAGGAAGGGGAAAAGACTTTAATAAAACTTAATGGAGGGGATTTATAAAGTGATATAATGTGCAGAAGCAAAATTTCTAAATATTTTAACTTGCCTTTTTTAATTTTTTTAACGGTCATCTACTAAATAATTTCAATACACTCTTATACAACCCTGTTATTTACCGTTTGCCATTTCTTGTGTTTTATTATTAGTTCTCTCTTTCTGTCATTGATCTATTACAGTCCATCACTCAAATTCTTTTTTTTTTTTGCTTGCGAACTCAAGTATACGGTCTTCAGTTTTTTTCTTCACAAAAAAAACACAATTTTTAATAAACAAAAACAAAAAAAAATTAATAAATTCTATGACAAAAAATTCCCGTTAACAAATTAATAATCCTCAGTGTTTAATTGCAAAATTAAAAAAATAATAAAACAAATAAACGCGTTATTCTTTCATCCAATTTGACAAAATTAAGATTATTCGGTGGAATTCTTGCAAAAAAAAAAAGAAAAAAAGGAAAATTATAATTAAGAACAAAAAGTAAGCATGACAAAAGCAAATCACGAATGAACATACACAGGTGAACCGAGAGAGAAAAACAAAATGTCAAAACAATGTTTTTGTTTGTTTCTATTCTTATTTTGCAGTTTTGTTATTGTTTTGCATGTTCACAGTGTTGCTTAAATGAGTGTCGGTGTTGTGTTCTTGTTCATAGCTTGCAAAAAGTACCAACCATCTCCTTGAAAAGGGGGTGTTATTGTATGAATAAAGATGATCGTTAAGTGGTTTTAAGAATCTTATTAATTTAAATGTTAATAGGGGATTTTTAATTAGCTAATTAATTCCTTTGGAATTGTGTTGGCCATATTACCAAATTTTTACTATATAGGCAAGAGTAAAATGAAACCTGATGTCAGGAGTTTTAAAAACTCCAATTGGGTCCAGTCATAGTACTGTTCTAATTGGAATTCTTCAACTGCAGTTTCATTTTATATGTGTAATATTAAAGGAACACAGAGTTAGTCCAGCATATTGTCAGAATGACAATATCTTTCGATATTACCTGCTCTGGAATTCCTTCCAAATGTTCTAAAATAAAATTATGTAGTTGAGAACAATTATTATAGTTTCTTACAGTTTTATATATAAGTGGCGGAACCTACAGTTTAAAATCGACTCCGAACGACCGATTTTATGAGAAACTTTTCATGGCTATTTTATTTACTCTCAGAGTTTTTACCAGAAATCTGCTGAGAGGAAATCGCCGAAAAAATACTTTTTTTATTTTGTTTTGATGTCTGGGTTCGAGTCCCATGAACACTGGCTTTTACGTCTAATAAGCCAACACACTACCTACTAGACCACGGCGACTTCAAGTAAAATTTACGCTAATATTAATATTCAGCTCCAAACGTTTAACCCTGTGTTTTTACAATCTACTACGGAATATATACAACCCTGCAAGGCCGACGTACGGATGACATTTCAAATGTATCCCCATTTTTTTCTTCTTTTTCTGCTCTTTTTTTGTAGTTATTCTGCTGACTTCTTCGTTTGTCGTACCGTTTCTCTTCATACAATTCGTTTGTGTGGAATTTCACTGTGAAATGCGTTGCAATTTCGATAAATTTTTATGCAAAAATTGCTGCTATTAAACGCGTTCATCAATAAAATTAATAATATTAAATAAAAATTAACAACAATAACAAAATAACATAAAAATCAATAGCAGCAAAATTTCTGAGAAACTAGTGAGTGAGAAAGAAAAAACCGAAACGTGGTGGTACACGAAAAAAGAAAAAATCAAATAATCAGTTTTTTTTTTTACTAAATTTAGCATAAAAAAGAATAGAATTGAAGTGAGTAATTATAAAAAAAAACTATCCAAATCTTCTACGAAGAAAATTGAAAAAATTGAAGTGCAAGAATTATTAAATGAAATAAAATTAGAGAAGTAGAACAGAAAAAATGGAAGAATAGAAGAAATATAAGAGTTCTTTTGTTTATTATAAGAAAATACTTTTGCAAAAAAAAAAAAAAAGAAAAAATAAATTAAAAACCTATAAAATTAAACGGGTCACTCAGACGTTGTTCTTTCGGCTACTCCGTCTGTCTGGCTCAGCGCGTTAGCGAAGAAGAAAAATTGCGTGTAACAAGAAGATCTGTTCTAACTAATCCATAAGGGGGGGGACACATGAAATTCCTCTAAAGAAGTCTAAGAAAATTGTTTTTTGTTTTTTCCAGCGATAAAGAGTTTGCGGCCAAATTTTGTGCTTCTGTTCTTGGAACACGCCTTTTTTTGTTTTTGTTTTATCCATCTACATATTAAAATAATAATTTAATGTTATACAATAGAAGTGTAGCGGTATTCTATGATTTAATAATTAATGAAACAAATTAATAATTTTATAAAAATATTTCATTTTAAATTTGTGTGATTTGTTGCCTCTAAAAAAAATCAAATTCATTATAAAAACTTGTTCGCTCTCTCTTTCTCTCTGCCTGCCATAACGAAAAAGATACGAAAGCAACAACAAGAAATCATTAAAAAAGAAGACAAATATTCGAAGTCAGCGTCAACGCTGACGTTAACCGTCACCTTCATAAATAATAACAAAAACAAGACGAATTCAATTGCAAAGCAGCAACAGTATTATCAACACAATAACAACAACAATAAGAAAAAAAACAAAATAAAACAACTGTCTGCCAGTATTGCTTACTAAAAACAACAATAATTAATAAATAAATAGAAATAAAAAAAAAAAAACTTGAAACATAAAAACTAAACGGTAACAACAACAATAAAAAAATAAAGCAAAAATTGTTAGAAAAACTAAAATAACCATAACAAAATGGATGAAGATGATAACAATGTGGCTAATAGCAGTAGTAATGACAGAATAAACAGTGTTGATAACATAATTGGGCAAGACGAAGAAGAAGAGGAGCCCGAAGAAGCCCAGGAAGAAGACTTTGACGATGATGATGATTTACTCGATACCATAGAAGTTACGGTGACCACAGATGGTGCCCCTTTACCCAGAGATGATGTGGAAGATATTGAAATTATAAATCTTTCACCAAATCGACAAATTTTGACCGGAGCCTCTGCCATTTCGCCCACGATTAATTTAAATGCACCTCCTCTTTTAAATTTAAGTGAAGAATTTCAAAATTGGCCCTGGGAAACATTAAGCAATAATGAAGAAACCGACGATGCCATGATTTCAGGATCATCGTCTGGGCCCTCTACCTCGACTCGAGCAAATGCTTTGCTTTCAGTTATGTCCTCATCGGCTCACAGTGGTGAGGGCAGTGTTGCCGATGAGGCGGCCAGCAGCAGTAGTGGTGGCGCCGGTGCCGGTGCTGTTCCCAGCTATTGTTTCGATACCTCTTCATTTTGTTCACGCACCCGTAAAGAAGTGGCCGCCTTAATTGTGGCGCAATGCTGTAGTGGCGGTCCAACGCCAGACTTAAATTACATTATGGACAGATTTTTTAATCCCAGTACACCCATTGATAATCCGGATAATATCTCATGGATACGTTGGCTTATCGCTGGTGGACGAACTATAAGTGATTTCGTTAAAATTGGTAAGTTTATAAGTTTAACACGCAAAATAAGTATGTATTGACAATAAGATTTTTATATAAAATGTTATTTATTTTTTGCTAGTTGTTGCTGGAATAAAAAGAAATCCATAAAAGCTGGATTTTAAAAGTATGAAATAATAGGGTTTAGAGACTAGGACACATAGAAAATAATTTTGAAATGTGTAGATTAAGTCATTGTTTATGGTTAAATGGACTTTATAAAGGCGATTAAAGATTTTATAACGTTTTCTATGTATTGTAATCCCTCTAAATGGTACATAAAATAATAGAAATGCAAAGTACTTTAATTTACTCTTCCTGGTATGAACTTTCTGACAAATTTTCTTATTAGTTAAGTGCAGTAACCAAAATATTCCACAGTTTAATATAAAACAAATATTAAGACATTATATTAAGAGTACAAGATAGTTTGCTTTTGCATTGTATTATTGAATCAACTGTTGAAAATTAGAGTATTATTGATCAATTTAAAAGTAACTAATAATCTTGGTAGTCGCCGTGGTCTAGTAGGTAGTGTGTTGGCTTATTAGACGTAAAAGCCAGGATTCGAGTCCCAGGCCAGACATCAAAACAAAATACAAAAAGTATTTTTTCGGCGATTTCTTCCCAGCAGATTTGTGGTAAAAACTCTGAGAGTAAAAATAAAATTGCCATGAAAAGTTTCTCAAAAAATTTGTCGTTCGGAGTCGACTTTAAACTGTAGGTTCCGCTACTCATGTATAAAAATTAACGCACACAACTTAAGTGGTGTGAGAAACTAGTTCGTAATCCTGACTAAAGGGTTGTATTGGCCAATTATGTATGTAATAATTCTCATGGCTTAAAATCATCACATACATACATAATTTAAGTTTTGGTTAAATCTGTTTTTAATATCAAACAAAACGTCATTTTAGGTCCAGTCTTACATTTACATTTATTTGTTAATTCTCTTTTAATTGAATTTTCTATGTTTTTTTTACCATTTCAAACATTTTTTATTTGTTTTTTGTTTTTATTTTTTTTTGTCTATCAATGAAATTCGTTTTTGACTTTTCGCAATATTGCCTCTATTTTATTGTTGTTGTTGCACTTGGCATTTAGCCATAAATTACAAGCCTACACTAAAAGCTGCAATAGAAACAATTACAATAACAACAACAGCAATAATAACTACAACTGCAACAAAAATAATAAAAAAAAAAAAATCTGTTAAACACAAAATAAAAAATTGGTATAAAAAAAGCACAAAAAAATGTTTATGTTTGAATTTCACTTTAACAATGACGTCAGCATATTAATAAAACATTTTATTCAGCTAATTTAAGTCATTGCCCCGACTAGAAATATTCGAAACTTTTATATACTTATACGTACATACGTATGTATGTATTTACATTTACCAAATTCATGCATTAATTTAACACTGCAATTACAAGTTCATGCATACATTTGTACGTATGTATGTAGAAATAGGTATATTAATTAAATAATTTGATAATTTGCCGATAAAATTATATTATTTTATCATTGTTGATATTATACAGTGATTTAATACAAATAATTTAAAGCAAAAACAATTTGAATTAATAATTCAAAATTATTCCTAACAATTATTATTGTTAATTACTGCAAACCAATTACATATTAATTTTTTTTTATTCACCTTTGTGTTAAGTAATTATTGCCAATTAAAAAGTTTACATTATTTGCGGAAAGGATATTATTTTTACATTAAAACTTCTTCAATACGTGTATGCTAGTTTTGATATATTGTACCCTGTAACCTTGAATGTGTTTATGGGGTAAGAGGCAGGCACTACCTTGAAACAAAAAGTTTAAGATCTCAGGCTAATAAAAGGTCATTTATCATTCTGTTCATGACATTTCCAATATTTAAGTCGCCCCTGGGTTATTCTGCTGTATCTGAAAGTTCATCCCTATAGATTGTATTGTAGAAAGAAATTAGTATGCCATACAAGGATAAGATATTTACATACATATATACATAATTGGCCATTACAACCCTTCAGTCAGGATTACGTCCTAGCTTCTCACACCACTTATGTTGTGTGCGTTAATTTTATACATGAGTGGCGGGACCTACAGTTTAAAGTCGACTCCGAACGACAGATTTTTGAGAAGCTTTTCATTGCAATTTTTACTCTCAGAGTCTTTGCCAGAAATCTGCTGAGAGGAAGTCGCCGAAGAAATATTTTTCGTTTTGATGTCTGACCTAGGATTCGAACACGGGCCTTTCGTCTAATAAGCCAACACACTACCTACTAGACCATGGCGACTACAAGATAAGATATTTACTAGGCGCAAATCAGTGGGTCGGACTAAACAGTTAAATATGTAAACCCTGTTGTGAAGACATTGATGACAGGCGAGGCATTGGTTTATGGAGTCGAGAATAATCCTCTTCGGTAGCTGGATCTTAATTAATCTTAATTAGTACAGAGCATGTTTTTCTTGGCAATTGTTTCTTCCTATCAGAAATCGTAGGCGTTTGTTTATTGAGAACCGTGTTACAAGTTTAGCCGTAACAGATGCAAAGTTCACTGTACATTTAATGTTGACAATCAGTAGATACGAGAAGGATATCTGCATGCCTACATTAAAGCGAGAAAAGTTCAACCGATTCCGCCGAAAAAGAGACCTTTCATTAGTGTTCATATCTTTGCCTACTTATGTGTATTTTAACGGGATTCGAAATGCATTGTTTTGAGTCTTCTGCAGTGCTCGTCAATATTTCCCATTTAGGAGAAGTTTCTTGTAATTTGGCTTACCCTATCGCTGTCATTTAGCGTTCTATATGACATTTTAGTTCATTCATGCAGTTTAATTTGCAATAAGAAGGATCTAAACTAAGTCTACGAATTTCTAAAGCGGATTAGTGACTGCTGATGGAAAGTTAGCCGTTGACAACAACGTCTACCAAATGTATTTGTAGTAAATTTTCCATAAAATGTGTAGTGCACGAAGGATTCTATGCTCCCGAACTTGTTTATTCATACTCATAGTTTGTATTGCTAACATTGACATTTTTTTTTTTTGCTTTAATGGAATTAATTTAAACAAATTTGATTTTTATTTAATCGAAAAACACCTTGTGAAACGGATGCACTTTTAGAGAGTTTTTTTCTTTTCATTTTTGGAATCATGACATAATTTTAAACACTTTGACTAGCAACAAGAAACAACGCATACAATAAAAACATGTACACACACAAATATTGCTTATCAACAATAAAGTGTCATAAAAGAAATTAAATTAAAAAAAAACTAATAAAAGATTGCATTTAATAACTTTTTTTTTTGTTTGCTATAAAGTTATAAAAATAAAAGATGTACAAACAGTTAAAATGTTTTTTTTTTTAAATTTCTTTTTAAAAAATAAAATAATTGAAAAAATTTTTATTTGTTAATTGGTTGGTTAAATTCTATTGTCAGTAAAAGTATTCAAACAAAATACTATGTGCGGAAAACTGTAAAGGAATACCCATCTCACTAACAAAATAATCGCAAAGAATCTGTGCAAAAAAAAAAAAAATCTAATCAAAAGCGGAAATTGAACAAAGTTTCCGCTGAGTTGATTTTCAGTTCAATTCATTAAGTTTTACGCCGCTGTCTCTGTTTATTTCATTTAATTTTATGGTCCCTTCCTTCAATCGCATAAGTTGACGGTAGTTAAGAGGTATATTTCTTTTTGGTTATTGCATTAGTCTTTTCCATTTCTTCTTCTTTTGTATTTCTTCATCTATCTAAATGCAATGTCGCCAAATTGAGGCAATTTTCAGAAAAATTCAATTTTTTTCAGCTTCACTCACATATGTTGTTGGCAATTGTTTTGAAAATCATCAGCGATAAAATGAAATAAAACAAAACATTTCAATGTTATCGTTTTAATTTTATTTTTAATTGTTTTAAAAGAAAAGTAATGTTATTGTCCACTTTTTTGTTTTTACTTTTTTCAATAATACTAGAACTGATATGAACACTGAACGGTTATTTAAATAAACAAAGCTTATCACAATGTAAATTTAAATAGCAGTTGTAATCAATATTGAATGATTAAGAAAGCTACGAAGGTAAATAATGTTTAATGCAATAATATTTGTAAATAAGTAAAATGGCAATGCTGGCAATGTCCATTGTGTAAAATTGTATTATATTTTATAATTTGTTTGTTAACTTTTTTCCAATGAACTAAATAAATAACTTCTTACTTTTTACTCCCGTAATTATAGTATAACACTCATATTAGTCTAAAGTCTGTTAATTTCAAAATATAGTTTCATACACCAATAATTTATTTTTGATATTTTCTACAAATGCATATACTTTCAACCTTGTATAGAATGAGTTTTATGTAAAAATTGAAAACAATTAATTAAAATTCGATAAAATTTAAAAAGACGTGTTTTTCGAACGTAGTAAGGTGGATAGCTTTGGGATCGGTGACATAGCCGGCAAAGCTTATTGTGTTCTTTAAATGAACAAAAAAGAGCAATTAGCTTCGTTGTCTATATTTCCAAACCCAATTAGCACCTGACCGTAAAGAAACCTGTTTTGGAATCCTTGGTACTATGGTTATGCAGTCCACTCGGCCCATTTGGGGCTTACAGTACTATTTTGCTACTACAGATAGAACTGGAAATATTTGGACCATTGTCAGGATGATTTCATCAGAAGTGCCAGACAAGATCGTGTTGGGTTTTTTCAGAAGAAAACAAAAACTTTTAACATTGAGTCGCAAGCCGGAAAAATGTTTCGATGTAAGAAAAGTGGTGGTGATTACTGAATATCACATGTTGTATTCATAAGACACAGTTAGGTTAGGTTATGTTAGAGGACTTGCACCTGTCGGTCAAGACAAGCACAGTATCCGAAGGTCGAAATTGAGCCATTGTACATTGTCCTTAGGGGAGGAAGGAAATAGAGGATATAGGAATGTAGGGAAAGGGAGGGAGAATGGGAAACGGAGGAATCACATATAAAGAAACAGACACAGAACAAAAGACACAGTTAAAGTTTGTCAAAAAAAAAAAAAAAACTAGTTTAGGCTATAAAAATAATAAATTTTCCATTAAGCTACCAAAAGCCAACTGATGTTATAAGTCTAGGTATAAGAGGAAACTCCTTCACCATTTGGAGAGATAAAATTCTAGTATCATCGTATTTAAAAGCAGGTGTTGATATCCTGCTTTGTTTTGCTTTGAAACGACTTCCAACAATTTTAATTGGTAATCTCTTCTATACATTCAGTATTAAGGATTTGTTATCTGTGTGTGAAAAATGATTCTAACTATTTTCCCTGAATAAAAAATTTTTCTATTTTTTTGTTTATATCCCATAAATATTCTTTTTCATATTAATTTTATATATTCTACTCTCGCAGATATTTAACCTCATTTTTTTTTAATAGTTGTTTACTTTACTGTTGTATGCTTTACAAACTTTACTCTTCTAAGTTGTTGCTTTATTTGTAAGGGGGATAAAACATGCATGTATGCAAACATACGAGGGTGTATCAATAAGTTCCATCAATAAGCCATTGTTACATAGTCTGGTTCTTGAATTTTTGTTACATTTGCGTAAATTTAATTTTTTTATAGCCACCCCATATTACGTGTTAGCTTGCCAAATACATAAATAACACGGATTGTTCAAGTTCAGAAAAGACTTATCATACCAGATATATGACTGTTGACAGAAGCATGCGGAAATTTCCAAAAATCAGTAATTTCCTGAACTGTACTCGTCTATGCATATACAAAAACTCAAGACTTATACTCTTCAACGCTCATTCTCAGACTATGACTACGTATACGTCTTTGAATTGTTTCGAGAGAACGTTTTGAAATTTTTATAACGAAAGGGCTCCATATAGGACCGTTTATAATCCTAGCAAACAATTGAAACTTACAAATAAATGTACACTATGGAGCAAAAGTCTCAATTAAATCAGATTTAGACATTATATCGCTTAAGACGATATATGTACATATATACAGTCGAAAACAAAAGTCTACAAACAGTGGTGTATTTTCCAAATTGAAAAAGGTCTTATAGCATTGTTAAAGGCGTTTACAATGAATAATGTTTGTGCCCACTGGATGGGCACGCTATATCATATGCACCAGTACCACCCCATACTTTTCCAAGAATTTTCTGAGTGTCTGTTGCCTAAGGGAACAAAACGAAAAAATGTATTTTATTATGATTATTTTATTTTATTATTTAGTCAGGATTACGACTTAGGGTCTCACCTTGGCAGTGAAATAGCTTCCAACAATATTGAAGAACTCTAGGGCTGATATACCTATTATTATCCACTAAGGTCTGGTCCGAATCATTCTCTAAATTATATTGATCAATATTTACGTGTTCTTTAAAGTAAAATCAATACGCAATTGAGTAAAACCTATATAGAATACTTCTTATCGACTTGCTCTCTATTCTCTGTTATAAGCAATACTTACAAACAAAAATTGTACGTGTGTTACAGAATGTGTCCTATTTAAAGTTTTTATTCTTAGTAAGCCAGGAGAGAAAAAAAGCAAAAAAAAAAAATAGAATAGAATAGAATAGAACAAAGTCACAAAGAGTAGAACAATGTAACTGAGAGCTTCCTGTTAAACCATTACCACATATTGTATATAAAACCGCTAATAAAAACAATCTAAGCAACCAGGCTACAACCAATTAATTAATTCCAGCTTTACCTCTTCCACTCCATTATGCCCAATGATTTCACCATCAGAACAATTTGAAGAAATGAAAAATTGCCTCATTATTGGCTGTTTCTTCTTTCGTTTTTTTTTTCTTTCTTTGTTTTTTTTTTGTGTTTAAATTATTATTATTTTACTTCATTTGTTAAATTTATTTGTTTATGATAGTTTCCATGTACATTTTGTCTTTTGCTTTACAATCAGTCACATTCTCTCTCATCCCGTTTTATGTTTGTTTTCATGACGTGTGCCGTTTTTTTTCTTTTTGTATGTTGGAAACTTGTTAAGCCATTTAGCATGTCTATCTATGCTAATAATTAGTTTTGAAGGATTGTAAGCTTGGATATTAAAATTAATATCAGATAGCATATGCAAAAATTTAACGATCACATAAAAATTAAGCGATCGATTTTCTACGTGCTTTTGGTACTCCTAACTCTAATTGATAATTTGTTTTGGTAATAAGGAGTGCCCGCGTAAAATTTTTTGATATATTTCTCAGCTTTGACTATGATTAATAGAAATAATTTCCGTTACTGTGGTAAACATGTGAAAGTTTTGAAGTTTGCATTACACAGGAATCATGAAAGGGAACAACCCAAAATTATCATTGAAAATCCGCTTAGTCCACAAAAAACAAAAGTCAAGCTTAATGGTGTTAATTGAAAAATTGTTTCAAATGTTGTAAAAAATAATATAAAAGGCTTTTGAGCATTGCAAAAAAACACAGAAGTGTAGGGAATAAAGGGTTTGCAGATTCCTCAGCTAAGACTGTAAAATAAGAAGTATTTTTTGATATTTGAACATTTTCGGAAAAAAAAATTGGCCTTGGAACATTGGAACTTAATTCGCCATTACAACCCTTTAGTGATGCTTTTCGCACCATGAGTAGTGGGACCAACAGTCTAAACCCGCCTTTGAACGACGTATTTTTGAAAAACTTTACGTGGAAATTTTATTTACTCTCAGAGTTTTTACTGAAGGGATGTCCCCGAAAAAATTTATTTTAATACTTTGGTCTTTGAGTTTGAAGAATAATGCATCTGGAAGACACAAAAAGTACTGTCAAAAAATAAAGTTGAGAAGTGCCAAAATGTTAAAGTCTATCTAACCTAACCTAACACGAGTAGAATGCCCAGATGTTTTCGGACTCACTCCTTAGAAGTAATGTTTCAAAAATTGCTTGAAACAAAGATCTCTTTGCTTATCTTTGATTTATTTAGAGTCCATATCAGTATGCTTTTTACTCAGTGAATGAGGTCTTCAATAATATAAATAATCAATTACTTCACTTTAGCGTAAATTAAAGAAATTCGCCAAATATTTCGAAATATAATACGATTACATACTCTAGAATAATTTTTGAATAGTTTCTTTTAAATTAAAATTCATTTGCAAAAAGTCAAGCTAACAAGTTAAATCAAATATGAATACAAAGATAGATTTTCATTAAAGTTTTTACAGGGCAGGCATTGTTCATGGGGATAAATTCAATTTTCTAGTGGAATGTGCTGCTTATAAAGACTTTAAACCTTGAGCTGCTCTAAAAGTAAAGTGTTAAAAGCGATTTATTCAAAGAACGCAAAAGGATCAACTGCTACAAACAATCCAGAGGTCGTCATTTAATATGCATTGTATTTCGTACATAATGGCAAAGTTTAAGCATTAAAATGAAATAAAAAATTCAACGAATTATTGTTTTTATTTAACCGAAACTATGATAACTTGCAGCTAGCCTCTCAACTAGATTAAACCAGATACTAGTAGATATAAATCGTAGGCTTTACTAATTTCATACATACATACATACATAACATAATTGGTCATTAGAACCCATTAGTCAGGATTATTGACCTAGTATCTCACACCACTTATGCTGTGTGTGTTAATTTTATACATGAGTAGCAGGACAGTTTAAAGTCGACTCCGAACGACAGATTTTATGAGAAACTTTTCATGGCAATTTTATTTACTCTCAGGGTTTTTGCCAGAAATCTACTGAGAGAAAATCGCCAAAAAAATACTTTTTTTTATTACGTCTAATAAGCCAACACACTACCTACTAGACCACGGCGACTTCAACTGCCCCTTCTTTTATTTCAGCATCGATTAAAGTTTGTAGTGTTTGATACCAGTATAGATTTCTGATGCATCTAATTCATCTATTCTACCGAAGGTCTTCTCATAACCCATAAAGCACATAAAGAATATTTTCTGATTTTTTTTTTACAAAAATTTTTAACCCAAAATACTGTAACGATTTTTATTTTTTAACTTTATTCATATATTCGGTACTCTATTGTATTTCTGCATTTTAAGAAGTATAATAGCGCCTTTGTTCGTATTAACAATAAAAAAAAATGGTTTTAATCGCATAAAAATCTTCGATAATGGCTTAAACAAAGATTTCATTACTAACTTTTAATTGAATTCTATTGAATTGTCAATTACTTTTGATTTTAATCTGGCATCACTGTTTATTACTGTTCATCTCCAGTTAATTTTGTACTCTACCGTTTCTCATTTATTCGTTAAAATTTGTTCACTCTATTCGTCTGAACGTATGTGCACATGTGTATGTGTTTGTGTGCGTACGAATGTGTATTATGATTACGACGATGCCATGAAGTTTTGGAGCATTGAACTTTATTTAATGTGTGTTTGAGCCATTTTTTTTTTTTTTTGTTTTTTGTCATTTTATTTTTCGTTTAGCTCTTCTTTTTTGTTATTTTTTTTTTAATCATTTTTTGTTGTTGTTTTCAAGTTCTTGTATAAAAATCTCAACAATTAAATTCTTAATTTCTCTTTAAAGCCTTCATTATTGCAAAAGGTAGTGATTGTTTCAATTAATTTATTCATGTTTTTTTGCAAATTGGCAAAAATATTTAATTACTCTTAATGAAAATAGTAAAACAGAAAAAAAAAATAGATTCACGTGCTTTTGAACGGCGTAGAAGGTGGAATTGAAGGGGGGAGTATATTGCATGTGAAATGAATATTTCTTTCAGAAATTTGTTTGACAAACATACCAATATTAATCGTTTTCAAAAAGGCGAATAGAAATGGAACTGGATCCTATTTTTTTGGTTTACATATGTATATCATGTTTGGAGTGATATAATCTGTACATCAGTCGCGATGTCTCCACGTAGGAAAGAAACCCTTGTCCCTATTGGAAAAATACTGATGCAAAAAGTTTTCATAAGGCTATGGGATGATAGATTAGGTCGTTGAAGGGGATCTGAAACAGATCCCAGCAGGGTATGTTGCGATGAGGAGGAGTTGAGACTGTAGAACATCTCCTCTGCAACTGCCCAGCCCTTGGTAGGTTGAGGACCTTTGGCAGGGCCTTCTTTGAGAGCTTGAGTTCTGTGTCTAGAGCCGACATCAAGGCTCTCCACAGATTTATTAGCAGCTTGGGCAGGTTGGGAAGTGCTAGGGCTTCATAAGTGTAGTCGCACTCTCAAACTCTTTTGTTTTGTGTCTGTTTCTTTATATGTAATTCCTCCGTTTCCCTCCCCTTACCTACATTCCTATATCCTCTATTTCCTTCCTCCCCTAAGGATAATGTACAATGGGTCAATTTCGACCTCCTGGTACTGTGCTTATCTTGACCGACAGCCTCACGTCCTCTAACCTATGGGATGATAATCAAACAGTATTGACTTGGATTCTCCTCACACGATGAGTGAGGTGTTAATTTAATCCATAAGGATTGAAACCGAATGAAAGATTTGTGAAGGCTTGGCAATTAGCTTACTCTCAGAACTGTTGTGAGAAGACAGCTGAGAGAGGGTCGTCGAGAGAAATGTTTCTTATATCACATTCCATAATATCAGAGCTGAGGTTTCAGCTACTCACTAGACTATAGCGACCACATATAGTAATTACTAGGTACCTAATCCGGAGCATAAGGTATACATATGTATAAACATGTCGCCTGCAAAACCTTGGCGCTTGAAACCAAAAATTATTTATGACTATGACCTAGTCTAGCTTTAAACCACATGGATACCATCCATGTTGTTCGAGTTAAAATTTTTGTTGCAAAGGTGTTTTTATTAGAAAAAGTTCCATCAAATACTTGATAAAACCTTTTTAAAAGTCATTCTTGACTTTATCACTGTTTACGTTGACTGCTGCAAGACCGGGAGCATTGTGCACGCTGTAATTCGCTACCTTTTGCCCCAATAATATAACAAATAGTTCTATTAGATCGGTAAAATGGTTATAAATCGTATCCGTCATCGCGATAAACTAAAAGTCGTTCCTTTGCTCTTAAAATATTTTATTTTGTGCATTCGTGGTGAAACTCATACTGGACTAAAAGCATAAAGGTACTATGAAATTAATTAAAAATTTTTTTTTTTTTCTTAATTAACAAAACATAATTTTTATTTTCATTTTTATTTATTCACTGGACTGAATGACTTGTACACATTGATCCAAAACTATTTCAAAATTATTTATTTGAAAATTGAAGTTGACCAAAGCCATACGCTGGCAAACATCTTTATTTTTCTGTGATTTTTCTAAGCTTTCCACCATGTCACTTCTTGTTTTAGAGTAAGTTTTCCAGTATTTTCCATTCATCAACGTTTTCAAATCTTTGCTACAGTCTTCTGAAGGTGTTGTGTCAGCATCGTCATCTTCGTCATAGTTCTCATTCTTACAAGTTTTCTTATTATAATTTTCAAACTTGTCAATAACTTTAATGAGCTTGTCTAAATCTTCCAGTTCAGATTTGAGTTCCTTTGCCACTTTTGGTTTGCATGAATTGTTGACTTTGTAGGAGAACTCTTTACCAGCTGCTTTCAAATTTTGTAATGATTCTGCCATGCAATTGATTCCTCCTAAAGTTGTAACGAGCGTGTCAATGGCATCAGAGAAATCCTCTGGGTCTTCATAGCCATAAAACTGAGCCTTAATTCCCATAAGGGAAATTAAAACGAATATAAGAGATAACTTCGTATGCATTTACAATCAATGATGGTGCAGTTTAAAGTCTCGAGCAAAACTAAAAACAAATTATGCAACTCTACCGAGTATATATAGTGAAAATTTTCAATTGCAGTATATTTATACAAGTTTTTCTTGTTTATTTAACAATTAAATGCATATTTATGTTAATAAATAATATTTGAAGGTGTTCCTTTGTAAAACACTATGTGACTTTAGTAAACTTGTTTATTTGTTTAATAACTTGGAAATAATTAGAGATATTCACACAATTTTTCTAAGTAAAAGTGTGTTTCTGGCTAATACCTTATGAAACTCGATTGAAGAAGATAACAATTTCTTTGAATTAGAAACAGAAAGATTTTAATATTTTGTATCAAATCTTTATCGTTCGAAATTAATGAAATTTCCGATTTAAAATGAGCCACCTCTAAAAAGAAACTATTGAACCAATGAAAGCTTCTTTCAGTGCGCTGGTTATCATTTGGCGAAGGAGAATTTAACTAGCAAAGACAAAAACCAACAATCTTAATAGAGCTAGCGTTAAGGTTATCAGAGCAATCTTAAGTGGTTAACAGTAAATATAAAAAGTGGTTAGGGAAGGACCAAAGAATTACCGAATTACCTGAGAAGCTGTTCCATTCAGGAACGTGTGGAGTATTATATTTAAAGAATGGAATAGAGATTCCATTTTTCGATTTCTTTTTTGAAATTTTTTAATATTTTCTATTATCCAATTAATCTTGCTCTAATAACTTTAACATTAGCTTTGTTTTTGTCTTTGCATGTTAAATTCGAATTTATCTTCATACACATTATCGTCCCGATTGTCATGAGAATATAATTCAATAGAAATTTATTCATCCGAAGCGTGTAAATATTGAAGTGATATCACTTTTTTCAAATTTCTTTTATCGGCTGCTAAATACAACTTTCTTAAAACGGGATCTAAAAAGTACTTGGAATAAACCTCCAAAACGCATGTGTTTTAATAAATAAAACTCCACTTTAGAATTGCTGCTGAATCAAACCAAAATCTAACAATTTTTAGTAAGAGCTAGTTATGGAAAGTGAATTATTTTTAAACTATAACGATAATCATCAAATTTTTACGGTTACGGTTAGATGGGTTTTTGTAGTATATTTGTGAGATTGGCGAGTAATCATTTGCAATAAACTGTCACAGTCAACGTGAAATATTAGATTATCAGAAAATGCAGTCATCCGTAGACGGTCAGCTTTGACCAAAAGAAATGACTCATATGAAGTTTCGGAAGTTCGTTTAGAAAGTTCTTATGTTCTACCTTATAGTTCGGGTATGTTGGTCTGTAAGATGAATAATTTTGTTATTGGGAAATTCGTCTTAGTAGCTTATTTTTTTACTTTTATTTCTTAAAATTGAATTAAACGGGGCTAAGCATTCCAATAAATAAGTCAAAAAAAAAAAAATAAATTTAAAAGAAAAGTAATAAAATTGTGTGTTATTTTTATTTTTATTAAAACTTTTAAAAACGTAGTGTAAAATTATTTCTGCTTTTCGGCCACATTTTTACATTCAGAAACCAAATTCACAAAATCATTCAACGATGAATGGAAATTTTGCATTGCCTTCTTCTGGCATAAACTAGTGTTGGACGTATCCTTTAATCCAGTTTCGATATCTTTGGTTGCTTTAACATTCGCTAAATACACTTGAGTCATTTGTTGTTGATAGTTTCTGCGACAATTGTACAAGGGTTTCCGCTTGCCATCCCAGTCTTCATCGAAAGCAGCATTATCGCAGTCGTTATCATTAATATTTAACAGTTTAGTAGTTTGCTTTATTAAGGCACGGGCATCTTTCAGTTGTGTGGCTAAATCTGCACCAGCACTTTGACTACATTTTTTATTGATTTGAAATTTAAACTCAGCTGCAGCATCTTCTAGATCTACAACGCCTTCGGTAATACAATTCAGGCCAAGCAAATTGCGTACAGCAACAGTTACTTTACTATCAAAGTCGGTTGTATCGACGTTTTCAGAGGATACTACACCATTCCAGACAATGGCTAGTACTAGTAGAGATGCTTTCAGAGACATTTTTTTTAACTTTAATTAATTGGACCTTATTTAATAGACCTGTATTGGAGAACTAATTTGTCAAACGAATGTTTTTGCCGACTTTATATAGGGAATATATAATTTACTTGAAACGTATTAAATTGCAATGCAAATAAACTATTTATTCAATTGATTATCAGATAGGGGAAGAACAATGTGATATTAATTAACTTTTTAAATAAGTACAGACTATATTAAAAGTAGTTTTAAGTGTTACTAGCTCGATTGAGTTAATTAAAGAGAAAATAATCGTCATTAAAACGAAATAGACTATGCTACTGTTTTTCATTATTATTTTTGTTAAATAATAGCGTAATAATCACATTTACTAATACGAAATTTGTTTAAAGTAAATGTATTTCTCAATAAATATTTATTGATCATTATCAAAGGATAGTGAACACTTTAAAATAACCCTCCTCCAATTTTAACTCTTGGTCTGACAACGCTATGTCTATCTCCTTCCTAGTAAAAAAAAATCTTGATTCCTTTCTAGGCCTCTAACGAGCAATTATGATAATACTATTGCCCAAAATATCAATCACGAACAATATTTTTAATTTTATCATTCCTTTAAGCACATATTACTGTCACAAAGTATTTCTATCTTTCTGAATACACTTATTTGGTAAAGTAAAAATGTTATCACATTGCATACAGAAATCAATCCATTATCCTTTATATTAAGTATCGTGAAAATTGTCTGCGATGCTAAATTATAAAGGTTCCGTTCAAGTTTTAATTTCCGAGAATCTAAAAGAAGACCCTTTCGCATTGCCTCATCTACTTAACATCATTTAATCTATATTATAGGCTCATATTCATTTCTCCTATAGTCCTTTAAGAGCCTTTAGAATTTTCCTTAACTAACCCTTCTCAAAATTATTTTGAATTAAACAATACTTCAAGATTTAATGCTCCATTTTTATTAAACTTTCATTTCAATTATTTTTTCTAATAAGTATCGGCACAACTTTCAATTGCATCTGGAAAATATTTCAAATTAATAAGTAAATCATTTGCAGCACTGTTACTACAAGAATTTCCAGTATCTTGCTTTACATCGTTCAATGAATACTCCAAGAAATTGTAAAGATATGTCATCTTAGTTTTCATTTCCTGGGCGCAACGAGATGGAGCCGTTTTCTTAGCATCTGATCTTTCATTATATTCATCATTGTCGCAAACATTATCGTTAACGTCTACAACCCGCTTAGACAAGGCCTTCAGGAGATTACAATCATCCAAAATGGTTGAAATAGTTTCAGTCTGCCTAACATTGCAGGCTTTAATATCGTCAGCGAATCCATTGGCGGCATTTTCCACTTCTAATGCCGATTCAACTAAACAATTGACACCGCCAAGTGTTTTCATTGAATTTTTCAGATTGGTTGTAAAGGCATTGGCCGAAGAAGTTTTTGTTGTTCTGGCCAAAGCCACAGCAATGTTGGCAAACAAGAAAATTATTATTTTGCTATTCATACTGGTACAGCTTTCAATGTGATACTAATAGTTATCGAGACATAAAATCGTTTATTTATATAGAATGTAACCGAATAAGGTTTTCAATTCAGCATATATTTTCATATTTGTTTACACAATCTACTTGTGTTTCCTTAATTAAATTCTATTTTATTTTTTTCGTTGTTTAAATTATTTACAAATTGTTGAGACACTTCAAGCAGTTGCACTTCTTAAAATTCTCCTTAAATTATATCAATTTAAAGTAAATATTTAAACTGATTTTAATATAATATGTTGCAAAATTTAATAGAACAATATTTATTTATTATTTATGAGCTAACCACCCTCAATCAATTGTAACTTATTATTAAAAATATAAGGAGTGGGCAGGAAAAAATTTGCAAACTACTGTTAGGTCCATACATGTGTTGTTTTTAAATAAAATAATTACCTACCGGTACTATACATTCTTTCTGTCTCAGTGAAGACGTATTGAAAGAACACCCATAAGTGGAAACCAGAGGGAATGAAAGATTGAATTGTTTTGTGGTTTCTCTTTTGCCAGAAGGTATCTACGTAACTTCCTTACTTAATTGGTCATTACAACCCTTTAATTCGAATTCCCGTCATGTTATGTGTATTAATTTTATTCATGATTGGCTAAACGTACAGTTCATAAAGGAAACTCCGGACGACAGGATTTCGAAAAAAAAATATTTTTTTATTTTTCATTTTATTCGAGATGTCTGGACTAGGATTTAAACTACAGCCTCACATCTAATAACACACTAATTGCTAGACTAGGTTTAAAAATAAGTGGGTATTCGAAATATTTCCGTTATATTTGACATTTCTATTACAGAAAAGTTAAAAACGCATTACGAGCTGCGAAATTTATGGAGATGATGCTGCAACTAAAAAACAGCAGTAAAATTATTGGGTAGTCGTAGTCCAGTAAGTGGGATGAAGTGTTGTGTTAAGAGCTTAAACCTCAGGTCTAAATTTAAATAAATATTATTTTTTTCGGCGTGGGGATCTTTTAGAAAAAGTTCTGAAACTTAACTTAATTTGCCATGAAAAATCTGCTCATATTTGTCGTTTGGCAGGAATAAAATTATCGCATCCAATATGATTGGTGTGAGAAGCTAGTTTATAATCCTCACTCAAGAGCTGTATTGGCTAGAATGAAATCAAACCATTTCCGAAGCGAATGAAAAGTGTTAAGATGAATTTTCACAGACGGTGGAGAAGCCAGGATTGACAGCAAGAAAGGTAATGCCATGTTTCAGGGGAGATTGAATGTAATTGTACATTATGAGCTTCTACAAGCTTTCCAAAAAATTGTTTCTGATCTCTAATGTCAACAACAAACCAGATTAAAGAGTTCAATTTAAGGTAGTTTGTCTAGAAAATTTTAATACATCCACCCCGGACTTGGCTTCTTCAGATTATAATTTGTTTTAATCCCTATTTTCTTTTTTTTATTTTTCTTTAAACGTTTAATTCATTGTATGTTAACGTTTGAACTTGGTTGCTTGGTCTTTCCAATTTAAATAATTCTGTAATTCGTATGAGTTATTTTTTCTTATAAACTTCTACATTCGGCTTAATTCAATAAGAATTTTTTCTTTCTCTAAACAAGTTAGAAATTGCTCCAATTAGAAACCCTGTTTCCCGCCGTAACTTATAGGAATTCTTTAAAAAAGAAAACGAACTTGTAACGCCTGTAATGCAACATTTGCCGCAACTTCTTCGTAATTTTGCTAATTGCACTGACCAATTAGTCTAGTAACAATCTGAAGCAAGTTATCTTGCTTGTCAGTGCAAGAACTATTGAAAATTTACATACTTAAACTAAATTTTAGTCAGTCAGGAAAAAAATTACAAAATTAAATAAAAAAAAAACAAACTGATTGTCAATGTTGACTTTGAGAAAATTAAAAAAAAAAAATTATTAAAAATAATGCACGAATTATTATGATTAGTAATATTTATTTTTTATTTTTTTAATTAAAAGAAAAAAAGCAAAAAAAAAAAATTTCTAAACAAATAAAATAACTTGTTTTCATTTAAATTAAATTCCACATGATAAAAGTCTTTATCTGGTGGAAAAAATAGTACATCAAGTACATTAAAGAAGAGTATAAAAAGGTTCGTATTTCACTTTAGGAGTTAGTATTACAAGTGACAACATTTTGAATATTGAAACAAACGGTAACATGGCCAATAAAAGTTTTATTCTGTTTGTGGCTTTTATTGCGGCACTTGCCAGTGCTAAAGCCAGTGTCAAGACAAACATTGCCAATTCGGTGAATAGTTTAGCTGGTATTAATTGTTTGGTTGAAACGGCTTTTAATATGGAGAACGCAGCCAAGGACTTTAGCTATGACATTGAAGTATGCAGTGTCGATGTTGCTGATGAAATTTCCACCATTTTGGATAATGCCGCCGGTATTACTGAAATAACTGGCAAAATTATTGACGTAAATGACGGCATATGCGGAAATGCTGCTTATAAGGAATCAACTGATGCTGATACCAAACCACCCAAACGTTGCTCCAATTTAATGAAGACTCACTTAGGTAGTTTGAATACTGCCGTAACGACAGCACAAAGTTCTTTGGCAAATCTAAGTAAAATTAAAAATTCCTGCAGTCGTACGGCCGCTTCAAGCTTTAAGTCGCAGTTATCCATTTTCACCGGTTCCGTCAAAGGATGCAGCTCTCTTTAATTTAAATAATCTTAATAAAAATACAAAATTTAAAAAATATTGAGCATTAAAATAATTTTGTTTCATTTAATTTTTCCAAAAAGGAATTCAAAATAGTATTTTCTTTTATTTTTTAAATTTGAGATGCAATATTTAAACCTGTCTCATTAAGATAACAATCAGTGTTTAGATTATTTTAGAAATGATTCACAGTGATTAACACATAAAGTGAAAAAAAATTTAATATGAGATCATCCGTTTTTTCAATGCAGTATTGTACATCACATATTTCTTATACGAAATTAATTATGGAACATAAATAATTGAGACATTAAAAGATGACCGCTACTATTTTTCGAATATCTGGAATTAATAAAATTTTATAAATTGCACACATAAATGACATTGTGCTATGGAAGAACATTATTTTTCGTTTTTGTTTGTGGCAGTCTGTAACCTAAGAAACACCTTGGAAGAAAACTTCTGACGGAGTCAAATCAAGAAACCCTGTTCACGTACATAACTCCAACGTGACTGTGTTCTCAAATCCCTCGTGCTGAATATCAAACATAGCTTGAACTGTGTAATCACACGTCGTTTTCAGATTATTCAATTCAAACTAAAAGAAGTTGGAGTTTTCCTGACCAAAGTAATTCCCAAAGAACTTTCGGCCGTTGACACCGCCAACACAAAATCCTCACCAGATATTGACTTTTTCGATTTGCATTGTATGCTCTTGGCAAAAGTGTTCATGTACCCATTCAAGATCTTTAAAAACTGAAGAGTGCACACACGTCTATAGTGATTTAGATAAACAAGCGGAATAAATTACAACTAATCTGACAAAATCAATTACTATTGGAGTCTTACAGGTTTGTCTCCAAAGTCAAACGTTGCTAATAGTGTTTGGCCACAAAATCCTCTGGATTCACCTTAGGCGTCCATGAACAACGTTCTAATTTGTTTAGCGATCACATACAATTTTAAAATAAATTCAGAAGTTCCATACTAGTCCTGGTAATAAGGTTTTCAGTGGGGTTTTCGTTGACTCATGTTCTGCTTAACTCTATATTGGGACCATTACGTTAAGATATATTAACATTTATGTGTTGTGCTTTATATACACGCCCATTTCACTTTTCGTTACGTGATATCCACGTAACCGTGTGCAATGCTCTGTGCGAAAAAGGGTTCAAACAATTTCGAACTTCCGTTAATAGTTGTCGTTAGAGAGAACCCAAAAATCTAAAAATTATGTAATTTAGTATAAAAAACATTTGGAATAATTATACAAATGTATGGCATAGCATTTGAAATTTGTTTAGTACTCAGTATTCTTGCTATACTTCTATTATCGATTTAATATTTTTTGTTTTTTTTTTAGTTCATGTCTGACGTTTATTTTATTTTCTAAATATTAACTCCTATTATTTACACACATTATGTAAATATTCTAGTTTATTAACTTCAATTCCTACAAATATTTACTTTGTTAAATATTACACAAGAATAGGGGATTTCAGCTTTTCTTTGCACACCTTATAAATACCCTGCGATGTTTTGGATCTTTTAATATTTTCAGACGATTGAGTACAATTGTTATTTTTTAACGGAAGAATCTTAGAAATGAAATTTAGTATCTCTATAATATTATTCGTTTTACTATTTACCTTGGTTTGGTCAATAGATCCAAATCCACCAGCAGCAGACGACACAGACACAACCGAGGCAATTTCAACTGAAGGGTCTGGAACAACGGAATCATCATCTGGTGGTGAAACTGAAATAGTTCCTACTGAAAGTACGAATAATGGAAATACAGAAACTTCTGGAGATTCTACAGAAACTACCACAGAAACTCCTGGAGAAACCACTACAAATTCAGCTGATCACCATACAGAAACTCCTACAGAATCTCCTCAGGAAACTACCACAGAGTCAGTGGATGAAACCACCACCACAACAACAACAGCTGCTACCACTATCGCCACCAAAAAACCATCCGCAGTATTTGCCGATAATGTAGACTCTGCTACACAGAACTTTATCGGTATCGATTGCATCATCAATTCAATCTACGATATTGAAGATGCCACAATGAATTTTGAATTTGAAATTGATTTATGCGGTTCGAAAGTAAAAAAAGAAGCCTCAGCTATATTCGATGAAATTGAAAACCTTAAAGATTATACTCAAGAGGTACAAAAGATAAACGATACCACTTGCAAAAATAAAAACTCTTCACAGAAGAATAAAGCCACGAAGGTGCCTCCCGCAAAATGTGTAAAAAATATTAAAAAAGCCATGACGAATGTAAGTAAAAGTATCGATACCACCACCAAGAAAGTAAATGCATATCGCAAAAAGACTTCAAGTTCCTGTGCTAAGATAAGTCTTACAAAGTTTAAACTAATGCTGGGTACTTTTGATGCAGCCATTAGTGAGTGTGCAGAAATTGCTACAGATGCTGAATAAAATCTTTTGTTTTTAATAAAATAAATTGTTTAGTTTTAGAACACTAGACTTGCAGATATTTTTTTTCCTTTTTTTTCTAAAAATTTAATTGAAAATTAATTCAAAAATATCAGTAACTGGAGTTCACTAGAAAACCATTTCAAAGTTATTATAAAACTTCTTTCAGAGGTTTCTGCTTTTAGTTGTTTTTACTGTACAAATTATTGTGATTATTTTTGAGACGTTATTGAATTATAAGAACCGATAGTTTACCATTACATTTTAGCTCTTACTAATGCATTAAAAAATTTCATACATTCTCTGTCGAACAATAGCTAAGATCATGACAATTTCTATAGAAAGTGAGAAAACTATTATTTTCCTAAATATCCTAATAAAACAGTTATCACTCCGAGATTTAACAACAATTGACGGCTGGCAGTATATCAAGGATAGTTTTACTCAAGAACATCGAATCCAGTTCTAACCAACACCGACATTGTATCTCTCCGTTATATGAATGAATGAAATATGGAATACACCACCCATGTCGTATATGTGAATGTCATCTATGAGTGAAGTCCGAATAACACATTAAAAAAACTTTTTCATGGCTGATCTGTCTTCTTGGGATGTCAAAAATAGAGTTTTATCTTTAGTCTAAAAGGCCAACACACAGGACGACCTCGAATCAGACAATCTTAATTACTTACTTAATAGGTCATTACAACCCACAAGCCACGATTACAATTTAGCTTTTCATACCATTCATGTTGCGTGTTAATTTTACCCACGAGTGGCGGGACTTTGAGCTATAAATTGTTGCGACAATTTTATTTATTTACCTTCAAAATTTTTGACAGAAGACTGTTAAGAGAACGTCTCCAAAGAAATTGAATGTTTTGTTTGAAATGTTTGCACCAGCAGTTGAACTATGGTCTCAATACTGCCTACTAGACTACAGCGATTTCAGACAATCAATACCCATACCGTAATTGAATCAATTCTCTTCGTCAAGCGGTATTAAATAGTGAAAATGGAAAGGAAGAGTGGCTTTAATTATATAGACACTGTTATTGCTTACCTTTTTAAATTTTGATACAGTGTGTAGCATTATTTTGTCCTTAATAGAAGGCTTTCATAAATAAATGTTTAATTGTAATATAATTGAAACAAGAGTTTATATGGAACAATTTATTTATATGGCAGTTACATTGTACGTACCTAGGGTGCTTAAGCGTTTTGGAAACTTATTTAACGTGTAACTTCTTCCAAATCAAGTTTTTCCAACTTTAAAGACGGAAAACGTTTTCAGATTTATTGAATAACATTTCGCATACGTTAAAATGGAATTGTGAAAATATTTTGTTTTTTTTTAGAAATATAAGACGATTAGCCCTTACATACTGTATTTATTTATCATCGAATTAATTTTTCATACAATTCCCCTCTAATTCTTATTATTTACTCCTTTTCTTTTCAGTACGCAGTTATGATAATCATGCCAAATGTGGTTTAGTCTGGGTACCCCATGTTGTTGCCTATCGATGTCGCACCTGTGGCATATCGCCGTGCATGTCAATATGTCGAGACTGTTTTAAAAAAGGTGATCATACGAATCATGACTTCAATATGTTTCTATCACAAGCAGGTGGTGCCTGCGATTGTGGCGATACCTCCGTGATGAAGGCTGAGGGTTTTTGCAGTGATCACGGCATCAACAATCGCGTCAATAAAGAACCGGTACCCGCAAATCTTCTAGCCGTTGCAGAGGCAATAATGCCAAAGTTATTATTTCGTCTATTGCAACATTTCCGTGAACACAGTGATGCCACCTCTCAGTCATTTGTTGTTGTTGCTCAATTATGTGAGCTCTTTACAAATATGCTTATCGATCTGAACAATATGGGCGAAATAATGCGTAAAGTTATGACGAAGGCTTTAATTAGTCGAGAGGTTTACAAACAATTTGCTGACGTCAATTGTCTCGGTAGTAGGCATGCTCGCGTACTGAAAAGAAATCGTGAAAAATATGAAGAGGCTGTTAATCGATTTCCCCGACCCGAACCACCTGATGACTATAAACACCTGCCCGCCTTAGGAGAAAAACTACTGCATACCACGCTGCTGGAAGAGTTTATTTTTTGGACATTTAAATTTGAATTTCCCCAAAATTTGGTGTGTTTTCTTCTAAACATGTTACCCGATCAAGATTATAAGGTCCACTTGACAAGAACATTTGTCATGCACTATAGTCGTATACCATCAGTGTTGGAGATGTCAAGGGATCCGGATACTCTAAGTAATCGAGTAGTACACATGAGTGTACAGCTGTTTTCCAACGAGAGTTTAGCTTTAAAAATGGTAAATGAACTATCGCTGCTACATGTGATGATTATAAGTTTAAAACTAATGATGTCCAAGATACTCATACAAAATACTTTACATGGTAAGCAATTGCTGCAATACATAATTTAAACTACAAGTATTTGTTTTTTATTAAATAAAATTAAATTTTACTTAACAGATCCTTCAAAAAATTTCCATTTCGTTATTGACTGCACCCGCCAAGTTATGAAAGACCATTGTTATTGGCCTTTAGTTTCCGACTTCAATAATGTACTGTCGCACGAATCAGTGGCGTTGGTCTTTCTACGTGATGACAATCTTATTGACATGTGGTTTCAATTTCTTTTAATGCTTCAGGGCATGAATGTAAATGTCCGTGAGACAGCATCACATGTTGAATTCGAACCAAATTCATATTATGCAGCATTTTCTTGTGAATTGGAAGCCAGTGCTTATCCCATGTGGTCAATTATCTCTCATTTGCAGGATGGTAAACATGCTCACTTAGCTAAAAAGATTATTACCTACTGTGTTAATATGCTACATGAATGGTTGGATGCCATTTATTTTCCTGATCCGAAAATTTCTCAAGTATGTTCGTTTTTTGTTTTAGTTACTTTAGTTTGTTTCTTAACTAAAACTATTTTATATTTAATTTCTTTAAGGAGGAAATGCTACAAGCTTCTTTTCATTTTCCTTTACATCGTTATTTGGCTGCTTTCGTCTGTCAAGCGGTTACTAAAATGGGAATGTTATTGTCCGAAGTTTTACCCACAAGATCATATATTTTACCATTACTTATGATGCATCCTTTAAGAGTACAGGTAAGTTTCAATATAATTTACTATTTTGAATATCATAATAAGGGATGTAATGTTTTAAATGGTACCTACAAGTTGTGAATTTTTCTATTTAATTATATTTAAATACGATTTTTCAACTAAAAGCTTTTATTTTGGTATTTAAGAATTATTGAAATATAATTAGGAGAGGGGACATGTTCTAGTAGTCTTTTTTTTTTTTGTGGAAATTAAATTTCTTCAAAATGTGCCACAGTACTTCTCTTCAAAGGCTTTAGATGGCGGCTCATAATTAATGTCATAAAGAAAATTTGCAAATTTCGGTTTGCTTTTCCACCTGCGTTGTAGACAAATAATGAAATTGGTATTAACAGCAAGCAGGTAGCTATAGAATTGTTATATGTTTTTGGAGCCATTTTAACTTGGTCGTTTTAACGAAGCGTAAACTTCGCCACACACAATAATATTTTACTCACATGCTTCATAAATCTCCGAAGCTCATTCGAATTTCTTTTTAAAAACAAATAAAATTCCTTCAAAATGTCTACTAAGTGGAATATTTTCGTTAAGTTTCTAAACTTTGAACACTTACAAACCCCTCAATTAACCTTCCAGATTCTCTAGTCCCAGCCTTCTTTTTTTTTTTGTTCTATTTTAAAATTCGCATTATCAAAACATACTAAAAATTAATTTTTAAATCTTTATCATGAATTATATTTATAAATCTTGAGATCTGATTATGATAAAGACGAAATTACCTATTCGGATTCAGATGATTGGCGTACAATACATAAAAATGTAATAAACATACATTTTTCATTACAACCCTTCACTCAGGATTTTTGACCTAGTTTTTCACACCACTTATGTTGTGTGTGCTAATTTTATACATAAGTGGCGGGACCTGCAGTTTAAAGTCAACTCCGAACGGCAGATTTTTGATAAACTTTTCATGGCAATATTATTTACTCTCAGAGTTTTTGCCAGAAATCTGCTGAGAGGAAATCGCCGACGAAATACTTTTTGTATTTTGTTTTGATATCTGGCCTGGAGCTCGAACCCTGGCTTTACCTCTAATAAAACAACACACTACCTACTAGACTACGGCAACAAAATGCAATAAAGCGAGCATTTATCCAACCAATTGGTATTACTAAATATCGATGCCACATCATTCTTTCCAAAGCGAAACACTTTTCATTTGGAGTTAGTTATTTTGCCATCCCATTATACTTTTGTTTGAACTTCTAAAACATTTTAAATTGCAAATATAAACCGAATATTTTATACAAAGACTAAAGTTATTGTATACATACTAACTAAAGCTTTTGAAATAAATGTTCGACCTTCTTTAATAATTCGAAATTAAAACGATTACTCATTCGATAGTTGCTAATATTTATAAGGAACTTAACATTCCCACGCAACGGACGCTTGTTAAAGACGAATTATACTATAAGTAGGTCTCTTCGAACAAATAAAGAAATCATTATCATTTATTGATTTATTTAAAAATGTATGTATGCCACTTTATGCTCATCTTGCTTACTTTGGTTTCTTCGAATACAGAAAGATAAACAAACAGTGCGTGATATTATATTTTTTTCAAATATTTCATATTCTTTAGAATTATACGTTGCTTTTTGCCTCAAGATTACAAGTCGTATTACAAATTTATCAATATTTTTAATTATGTATTGTTGTATAAAAACAATTTCTGTTAATGTTGATTGTTTACACATTTCCAAATTTCGGTGTTAATGTTTTCAATATATGTTCTGATCGAAAGTTGTCGATTAACGAAAATTCTTTTCTTTTTTCCTTCTTCCATGCCCGGCTAGACAAAATATACAACTTGAATCTACAGTGTCCTGTCAAATTATCGGTTATCAACCTCATATTATTACTTGATAGTCTGATGCATGATTCAGATATTTCTTATTATACTTTCCTAACAAAAATTTTATTTGCCTTAAATCCACTTGGCTTGAGAAGAGTTTTTACCTATCTTTATCTTTCCCACTCTATATTATATACCCATCATCGGTGTGGCCAACCCCACCCTGCAAACTCGTCTGCTTACTCATTTCCGAGAATTCCCACATCTTTGACCCAAGAAAGGGCAATTTTATTCTGCCTTATACAATCTAATGATCAAGTTCTGATCTCATTTCCTTTAATTTTTCGCATTTTTATGTAAGACCAACATTATTTCTTCAAAAAGATGATGCATTTTGGTATGCATTTTATGTTTTTATATTAAACATTTAAAAGAATGCAATACTATTCCTAAAAGGCATATGCTCTTCACACCAACTAATAACAATTTATGTAAATATATTGTGTTTTATTTTAAGAAATTTTATTTTTCTACAAACTACATATTTTTGAAATTAATTTCACTTAAATATAGTATTCGATATAATTAAATATAGTATATAAATTTGGCATTTAATAGAATGCTTTCATTTATGATCCTCTGCTATAAAATATACTTAAATTAACAAAAAAGTTTGTTCGTTCTACAGCACTTTTGAACTAAAACTTACGAGAATTCATAGAGGGATAATTTTAAGTTTAAAGTAGGATCAAAAATAATATATATAAAAAGATAGGATTAGAATAATAATAGAAAATGCTTATGAAAATGTGTAAACATAAAATTAAGTTCTACGAGGTGTATGAATATGTGGAGCGAAATCATAAGTCATAAGTTTTGGTGCTAAAAATCCACCATAACCAGGCCTACCCTTGTGATAAATGCCAACACCAGCCAAAGGCACAGAGGGCTGGGAGACAACATCTTGTATATCTATAAATGGTACCGTAGACTGGGCAGCATCCTTTTGCATACTTGAAGCTGAAAATTCTAAATATTGATTATGACGTGAATCGGGCTGTGACTTAGCCTTGGTGCGTGTGGGGATATCAGGGTTATCCAAAACAATTTTGGCTCTGTAAGAAATGCGTGTATATATAAACATTTTCTATACAGTTCTTAATATTAAAAGATTTAAAATATACCTTCTATCACCACTGACATCTGTATTATCATTCGATTTCCAAAAACTATTTTCTTTGGGATTTACCAATTGACCGGTTTCGAAACTAAATTCACTTAATCTGGCTTCCAAATTTAAATGGGCACCCACTACACGAAAACGTACACCAGTCACCACAAATGCATTATCTTCCGTATGGATATCATCCAAATCAATAGAACGAGCACCATAACTCAACGTATAATAATCTCTATTATTATGAACACCCTTTTCATTGAGAGTATAATTGTCCACCTTCTTCCAAGTTAAAGTTGATTCATTAATCATGCCTCTCGGCAATAACTGGCCTTCTTGTATTTGCAAATGGAATACACGATTCTTTTTCGTAAAACGTAAACCCGTTACTACACTGTAAAGAAGATAAAAAAAAAAGAAATATTTTTTGAAGTTTAAAATTTCGTGACAAATTTATCAACAACTTACTTGTTGCTATTGACGTCAGATAAAGTTTCACGTAAATTGAAATAACGATCGGTTTTCGAGCTGTATTGATCATCACACAAACAGAAACAATAAGAACAATGCCAGAACAAATAACGCCACCATGAATCAACCTTTAAAGTATTTTTTTTTTTTAGGAAAAGATTACAAATATTAAAATGTTTGAATCGTTAAGGCCTCAAGTTATTTAAATATAGAATTTTTTCAAATATGTTTAGTTTGTGAAAGTATTATGAGATCATATAGCGAAGAATATTAAATTTCGAAACCTTATTTAAGGAATTCTCATATTCTTTCAGATTCATTAAGTATTTAAGAGTTGAAGTGAGTCAAATAAATTTTCTTTTTTATTATTTTTTAATATGTGAAAGTAATTTGAGCTCGTAGTTAGTTATATTATACAAATTCGAAATTTTTAAATAATTTCAATATCACAAAATATTTATTAAAGGGAATAAAAATGCAGATTTTTTTGTATATTTTATGTATGGCTTAGAAATTCTCACATAACTAAATACTTACCGGCGTTTTACCGCGAGGACAATTATTGGGCTTTCCCAACGTTACGCCATTTTCATATTCAATAAATTCGTAGCGGCGTACACTATCACGAGCCTACAAAAACAAATTATTAAAATAATTCGATAATGTAAAAAAAAAACAAATAAAAAATATTACTAACCGAAGGACAAATCATCATATCAGAATCTACATAATTACAGTTATGTATGTGACCCGAACAACGCTCTTGACGTGCACAGAATTTATCCTTAAAGCAGCCTTCATTTTTGGTATTTTCATAATCATCACACGTCTTCCAGCATTCCCGATTATAATTCATATCGACTTCATTTTCTATATAGCCTTGCATTAACCTTGTCACCTCTTCATAGGTTTCGCCTAAAATATATTTTTCAGGATCACAACGCCATACAATACGATCAGCACGATTCATGACCTCACGCAACAATCTTACAGTTTTCTGCGTACGCTTTTCATAGTCGTTACGCATTAGCTCGGCTTCTTGAGTGAAATTTCCTAAAGTGTAATGGTGGTAGGGAATTATTATAGTTTCTATTTTTCAAACTTATCATTAACTTACCCTTGCCATATACTCTCAACATCATCCATGAGAATTCCATCATGGTGTAACCTTTAAGTTCCGTTAATGCAATATCCGTATATAATGAGTATATAAATTGTTGTGTCGATTGGCGATTTAAACATCGTTCTTCTTTAGAGGCCTGTTGTTAATAGAATGAGAGGGACAGTGAGAGAGGGAGAGAGGAGAAAAATGTTTAATAATTCATGAATAAATAAATGTTTTTTATTTCTTTGTTTAAAAAAGGTGGTCTTTCTTATAATTTTATCGGTTTTGTGCTATAGTCTATACACATTTTTGTAATTATTATTAAATACATACATTTGTATGTACATACGTCTGTATTTGCAATAATTTAATTTATTGTTGTGTTATTGTTTGAAAATAAAAAAAAGTCATGTACAAATTCCCAGATGTTTTCATATCATTTTTTTTTTCTTTCTAATATTAAATGACGTTTTTAATTTCCTATTGAATGTTTCATCATGTAAGAGAAATCTAAATATACTAATAAGTAGATTTGTTTTTTTTTTGTGTTTGTTATAGTTTAATGATAATTTTGTCATTAAAAAATGCATGTTGAATTTAAATTTAAAAAATCAGTCTAAAGAAATCCAAATAAAAAAAATGTAAAATAAAATTTTAACGATTTGGAATAGTTTAGACTAGGTGAACTAAATTTGTATATCATAAACTGTATTCGAAAGTGAAAAATGTTGAAAAAAAACAGACAATTTTCGAACTCTCGACAGTGAGAAATAATACATTTTAATAGAGAAAAAAAAAACAACTCAACTTTGAAAATGATCGTCTTTCTTTAAACATAAACATTTTCGAATATTCTACATTATTGTCGAACAAAGAATATCTAAAATTTTCACAAATGTGCAAAGACGTACATATTTAACTTGTAAATTTTATGCGAGCGTGCAAAATTTTGAAACATACAAACATAGAATAGTATTTGGTGTTGTATATTTTAATATCTCAAAAACTTTTTCGTTCGCGTTACTAAAACTGGACAAAAGCACTATTTTTTTTTTTTACAAAACATCGCCAGTTAGCGTGTTAGAATAAAATTAATTATTTTATATCTTTCATTTAAAATCATTGCTAATAATAAACAAATATTCTATACAATAATGAATATTTCCACTAACCATCATGGCACGATAATACATTGTCTGTTTAACCATTATCAATTCGGTATCCTGAAATATGCGATCCATTGAAAATGTTTTATCGTTACGCAATATATTCTCCATTAAATCTTCCAAATCATTTGAACGTGTCAATTCAACACTATTCTCTTCGGAATTCAATACAAGCTTGAAGGCATTAAATAGAGTTTCAATTTGCTGTAGATCACGCTCCAAAATACTCCATTCATAATGATTCAATATTTCATACTTTCCCATAGGCCAGGTAGAGTTCATGCGTTCATTAATAAGTTTACGATGACTATCGATAATTTTACGCATTTGCTGTTCCGTATTGCGATTGTTTGGCGAACGATTCAAGTGTTGCCATAACGATTGCTCTAAACTTAAATATTGATCACGCGTCTCATCGATATCAATGGCTGGTATATTGCCTAAAGCCGTGCATTTATCAATATTTACCGCCGTTAGGCAAATAAGAAAAGCTAGTAATAGTGGCATTATGTTTGCCACCAGTCCATTGGCTTTTCTTAATCTTTTGTTTGACGACGTCATTCGTATGTGCTCGTTAAAAAATTGTTTCTTTTATTCAATTCTGTGTTTTTTTTATTAAACGTCTTTCTTTTTTTTTTTTTAAGGTGTTTACTTTTCAAATGTTCTTTTTTTTATAAAATTTTTGTTCTTATTTCTCGTTCCTTATGTTATTATATATGCAAAAGTTTAAGAAGCATTTAAATTTTGTTTTTGTTATTATTTGTTTGTGTTGATAATTCAAGAAACGTAAATATTTAATTTAATATGCGTTCATTTCGAAACCATAACCAAACAATAACAGTTTTTGTGGTATTCTTGGCAAAAGAAAATAAAGGGCATTAAAAGCATTCTTACTTTCAAATACAAATATTTACAAGTCAACTGCTTATCGTAATATGGCTGGTAATTTCTTAATTTGTATTACATAGTTTGCAGTAAAATGTTGCTGTACTGAATATCATAAAAATGTATTTTTTATTATTCAAAAAACTTTAAAATTTTAAGCAATATTATACCTCAATTTGAAAATGTTTATTTTTTCGCTTATAGAAGCATTTCTTTGTTAACAATTTTCAATCTGTTTGCAAATGTTTACATTACTACATTGTTAAGAATTTATGTATCACAAGCAAGAATGAATATAAAATTCAATTTTTTTTATTCCTTTTTTGCATTGGAGTACACTTTTTCTTAAATAAACGTGAAATATGGTCTATGATTCGGCTGTCAAAGCAAAAACTTATAGGTTTAGAAGGCCTTTTTTTGATTTTTTAAAGCGAGAAGGAAAATACTGCGCTAAGATCTTAAAATATATGATGTAAGTAAAAGTATTATTTTCGAACTACATATGATTCAGAATTTTTTCCGGTAAGCTTTCAAAAGCGAGAAGGAAATTACTTGTTTGGAGAGACAGATCAAAGATCTGTTTGTTAGAAAGAAAATTGCAAGAGTGATACTGTCCTCATCTTATTATTGGGCTTTCACTGTTAACAATCACTTCATTTTGTAAAGGTTTTAACTTCCTTAGAACATTTGATGTGTTACAATTAGATTTGGAGATGCAATTTGGCCATTTTGGAATAATACAATTGTTGCTTGTTGTCAAACTTATTTTAGTTTATGGTGGGTGGAAAACAAACTCATCATAAAAGTTACTCCCTTATTTATCGGAACAAAATTTCATTTAATTACTTCTTTAAGTGCTATGACGGCATCACATCTTCCTCTTTATATTTTTATTTACATTGTTTCAGTGTCATAAATGCCTTGGAATAATTGATCTAATATAGCAGAAAATTTGAATTTAATATCGATTAATTTACATTACATTTACATACGTACACCATTTATTCCATGGATTGGAAATTTTCTAGATAATAGTGTAGGATATGAAAATAAAAAAATTTTGCAGTATTTTGAAATTTTTCTATTTAATTCCTAGCTACCCAGCACCACTCGTTATGTAGTTATCAACGTTTTCATTTCTCCTTATTAATATTATTTTTTTCTTAAATCAGCAAAATTTTTGCTATTATTCTGCAAAATTATTCTAAATTTTATGCAGATGAATTCACAATCGTTTTATTTTTCTTTTAATGATTTTTTATGACTTCCTCAACTACACAAATCTGTTGGATATTTCGCTAAGCGATAGATAAATATTCGTCTATAAAAAGCTTCAATAATATATTCATTAAAAAAAAAATGAATAAAAAGAATTGTGTGAAATGTGAAATTGTTCATTTCTTTATTTTTTTTTTTTTGTTTTGTTATTTATTTCAACCAAATCGTTGTATTATAATTATTGTCTGGTTGTCGAAGTGACCTTAAAATCAAATCGAAAACAAAAAAACGTTTTTTAATTATGTATTTTGATTTGATTTTGTTTAAAGTCGTTTATAATCATTTAATAATGTTCTTTTCGTTTTAAGATCGTCTTTACTTTTCTTTCTTTACTAATCTCTGTTTGCCTTTTTCTTTTTAATTAATTGACATTAATTTAATTTACTTTTTCTTTTTTCACTTGATTTTTTTTTTTTACATTTTTTAAAGCAAATAAATTAAAACGTGAATTCCGTTGCGGTCGATTTAGTTTTATTGTTTGTTTTATACTTGATTTTTATTAAAATCTTGTTTTTTGCGATGGAATTTTAATTCTTTTTTTTTATTATTTTTTATAGAACAATCTACTCTCAACCGTACCCAACGCGTTCCAAATTTACAATAAGAATAAGTCTCAGTAATACAAAAAATTCAATTTAGTTGTACTTTTTATTGCTACTTAAACAGAACTTTAGAGTTGCCCTATTACCAAAAATTAACAAAAGTTGGTGTTAGTCATAACTATAGAAACAAGATTCTTTAATTTATTAATACTTGCACGTTGTATGAGAACTAAGTTTAAAATAATATCATAACTTAATAGATATTCCTTGTATTTAGGTGTTAATTTAATAAGAATTGGCAACTCTTTGTATCTTTTTTGTACTGTCTCTTTTTAATATTATCATCCATTCTCTGAACACTAAACAAATTGTATTTATTTCCTACACTGTTTCTCTCTGTCTCTCAATTTTAATTTACTCTTTACTGAGAAGAGTTTTCACCATTTTGTGTCCATTTTTCTTTGTTTTACTCTTTGTTATTGTTATTGTTTTTTTTTGCCTGGTTTTGTTTACATTTTCATATGTATTTGCTCTTTGTTATATTATTGTTTTTTTGCTTCTTTGCAATTTTGCTTATGTATTTTAATTTTTAAAGTCTCTCCTCTTTGTGATACCCTGTTTTCATGTGGCTTTAAGTCAGTGTTGTTAAACAGGTACATAAAAAACTGATTGAAATTAGTAGAACTAAATTTGGTACTCTATCGCTAGACAGTAAGCAGAATGTTCTATTGCTGAAAAATTTTAAATGCTTTTAAGGATATGAACACCACAATCCTGTTTCCATTTTATACACAAAATACATCAAAATCTTTCTAAGATCAATCTGACAACGAGTGTTTTTTAACCGTTTGGAAACCACAAAAACAATAAGACTCCATTTATTGTATTATTTTGGCAGGGAAATGATCCATGACGTAAAGTTAAAAACGAAAACTAAAATAAACACGAACTTTTTAAGCAAGCAGTACCGAAACTTACAAACTTGCCAAATATAATCTATATACAGTCGAACTTCTCTATAGTGAACTCCTATACAATGAAGCTCTCCCTATTGTGAATTGAAGTCAAACATACAACTTTTTCCGTTCCAATTACATTGTTTTCGATCTCCTTATAATGAATTTCCATACAATGAAACAATTTTGCAGGTGTAATATTTGACTCACATGCGTTTTTGTCTCCATATAATGATTTTTTTCAAACAATTTTCTGTTACGCATACTAACAATTCTGTGTACCGAGAAAGATTCCACATATAATGAGGGGATTCCCAAAGGAGGAAAATAAGAACAACAAAAAAAGAAGAAAGCAACATCAATAACAATTTTGGCATCAGTTGCCGGTGTTCAGTAATCGGAAATGACACAATGAAGTAGCATTTCTCTAGAAAAAAATTATTAATTATTAATAAAGTTGAAGAAGGATTAAATAAAAGATGTGGCTAGGCAGTTTGGAATTTTTCCCAGCACATTATCAAATATTTAAAAAAAACAAGGTTGTGATTCTAAAAAATGTAGAAGACAAGCAATTGAGCACTAAACGCAAAAGGCTTCGCACCTGCCTTATGCCTAATTATTTTAAATAAAAAGTGGGGGGAAAAATATAATTTCTGTATAATGATTTTCTGGTCCCGTCAAGATTCATAATAGGGAGGTTTGACTGTACTATAATCTATACTTCTAAATCGAATAGTTTATTATAAAATCAAATTTTTTGTTTACTTTGGTATCATAACAACGCAGAATTTTGAAAACGTGAATTTAAACATCTTCAATATGCCTCTTTAAAATAAACAATATTCTTTGTTACGCTTATGTTTAAATATGTATTTGGAAAATAAAATACATATATTTAAAACCACTTATTATTTTTTTAATTAAAATAATATTTAAAAAGTTTCTCATCTGTATCACTGTTATCGAATACTATCTCATATTGGCTTTCTGCAAAAACCAAAACAAGCTTGCAAAACGGTTTTATTGATTTTTTTAACTTGAGTGTTTTATTTTTAGACAGAATGTAGGTATTAGTCATATACATTGTTTAAAGCGAACTTTTTCTTTCATTTTAAAAAAAAGGTAACAACAAAAATTTATCTATGATGTTAAAATTAACACAAAATATTAACCGTTGATGGCAACACTTTAGATTCAAAGCAAAGCTGTAATAACTTGTTAAAATTCACGTCATTTGATATATTGATTGTTCTTTACAACTCTTCCCACTTTACAATATAAATTGCTCTCTTTAATATATATCTCTCTCTCTCTCTCTCTCTATCACTATCTCTTATATTCTTTGTTTAACTCGATATGTTTTGAATACTCGTATCCAAAGTATCGCAAATGCAATTGCATGCTGATTTTTTTTTTGTTCTTTTATGCGTCAACCACCCGCTGTTACAGGTTTTGTATTGCAGTGTTTGGAATTTCTTTATATCTCTTCAGTTGTTGGTTTGCATATGTTTTTATAATTGTTGTTATGCTGGGTTTTCGTTTCTAATGAGACTGCTTGGCAATGGGCAAAAGTGGAAAAGGCGACGACATTGATTAAATATCATCATTATGAATGAATGATACTTTTACATTTAAATAGGTCACTGACATTTATTTTTAACAAAAAGAGAAATTAAAACCGTAATTTTATAAGGTTTTTACCTAAATTATGTAGTATATTTTCATTAACCGTGGATTTATTTTTATCTACATCTTTATGTAAGTTTCTTAGATGAGCCATCATATTTTTCTTCAAAAATTTCATGATGAATCATCATAACCAATTTGCACTTTTTTCTGTGTACATAGGTATTATTATTATTTAAATTGTTGTTGTTGTTTAAAACTAGTTTTTCTATTTAATTCTGTTTGCTAAATATATTTATTGTTTTTTTTTTTTATTAACATTTAAAGTGATGGTTCTTTCACCCGCAATAAATGAACAGTCTTTGTGTGTTCTCCACAATATGTTGTACGACAGACGCGCTCTTTCACGAAGGTTAACTAAACTAAAAGAGCGGGTATTGGAGAACAAAATTTTTGAATGCTTGTTTTTGCATAAATCAGGCGGTTACAAACATGAATCATGGACTTTTATCCAAAATCCAAGACAAAAAATAAACTTTCTTTGTTTTATTTTCTCTTGAATTTAAACTGCCTTTGTATTAAATGTTATAAATGTTATAATATGTACTCTCAACTTATTTTCATTTACTCTCACTCTCTTTTCTCTTCTTTTTATGTAGTTAAATTGGCATTTCCGAGTATTGAAAGAGACTAATTGTTATTGAAACCAAAACATTTTCGGCATTTATGTATTATTCTTTCTGTTAAAATGAAATTTATTTATGAATCATGGAAAATAACAATCGTTTCTTTAAATTCTCTTTCTTTACTTTAGAGGATTAGTTTGTATATTAAAGTTCTTATTCTATAATTGGGGATTTCCCCTAATTATACATATGCTGTAGAATTATGCATTCTAATGCCTTATCATTTCGCAAATAAGAAAGAATGGCTACTGTACACAGTATAGAATTTGTACTGCATATTTGCATTTAATCAAAATCGAATACAGTGAAATCTCCCGTAGGCGGACAGCGAACGTCACAGCAGATTTGACCGTTAACGGAAGGTGTCCGTTCACGGGATAGTTCGCAGGACTTTGCCAGGACTTTGTGCTATTAAATATGCCATTATGACTAATGAGTAGACAAATTTCAAGACAACTTACGTATATGTTTTGTTATTTTTTAATACATTTTACTTTAAACATTCATTTGCACACATTTATAACACATAATATAAGACAGATCTCCCGGAATAATTTTTTCCGAATGGCTTTCCAAATCATTTAAAGCAAGAGCTTTCAAACGCACAATCTGTGTTAGTGTTCATCGAACGATTTAATTTCATCGATTTTTTGCTATACAAATTCCTCTTTTGAATCACTTGCCTCAAATGAACACATTAAAAAAATATGAGAAAAAAAAACTACACAACAATCTGCCAGTGATAAATAAATATGTTTTCATTGGTTAACATTTTTGAATTTTGTCCGTCTACTGGAGATATTTTATGAAAAAAAAGTGTCCGGGTCCAGCCAGTGGAGTCTCCATCTAGAAGAGAGTAATCTGTTCTAAAATTTCTTATAAAACAAAGGGACTAGGAAAATTGTCCGTTTTAAAGAGGTGACCGCCTATGGGAGGTGTCCGTTAGTAGGGTTTGCACTGTATATGTTTTGTTGTTACTTTGTCTAAAATAATATTTTAAATAATAAAAATTAAGAAACTTTCCAGATAAGCTATACCTATCTACCAAATACTTTAATAATTACCATATTTTTTAATAACAGAAATTATACATTTTTTAATATAATTTTGATGATTTATACAAATCAAAAGCCAAATATTAAAGTTTTTAATAATGTAGTATATTTTCTACACGACTAAACAGTTTCAATTAATACTATCTAAGGGACCCCTTCATTTTAACATACCTATGGTCGCTATTATAACACTTTACATGTCACAATATTATAAATATTTAACTCCATAGTCTAATAAAGGTTTTTCCTTATACAGACGTGTTCGAAATAAAAAGAACAACCAAAGCGAAATAAAAGATCGTTTTAAAAAAATTTTTTTCAGAGAGATTTGAAAATATGGCTTTCTATTATTTTTATAGTAGACATCTTTTGCTTTTGAAAAATATTAAAAGTTATGTTCTAATTCATCTTATTTTTTTGTACTGGCAGTAATGTTGAGCCAAGTCAAAAATCAGCTTCGAAAAAATAGAAACAAATCATATTGGACCCACTTACATTTCTCATATTAGAGAAAAACTCCAAAGTTTTGTTGTAAATATAATCTTTGAGTAGTCATTGATCATTTTTTGTGCAGAATATTGATTTATTTTGGTGAAAAATTCTTATAAAATGGGCAGAAGCAAGCAGCGACCAGCGTAAAATAATAAAAAAAAAAATTGCTCATGATTTTTCAATTTGAATTTCCAACGGAATGATAAAAAATGCTAAGAACTGGTCACTGAAGATCGAAGGCGCGGTAGGCGTAAGAAAACTAGCAAAAGGCAGGATAATGCTATCACATGAATCGTTAAAAAGCACCCCTCTATAACGTCTTTACAAATAAAAAACGGAATAAAATCATTATCAGTGTAAAACATCTGGGTTTACTGAATTAAAACCTGACTCAAGAGCGGAAAGAATGGCAACCTGAATAAGCGAATTTCGTGGTAGATGCATGAAATCTTCTTGTCAGAATGACAGTATTTCAGCTGTTAGGAATTTTGAACCAGAAAAAGAACATATTTTAAATTATAGCGTGATAAAAACTGGAATTATCTTGAATACTGATATTTGTGGCCATAATTTTTCAAGTTCCACAAGTTGTGCTTTGTTGTATATTAAAAGTAACACAAGCATATTCGTGCTAGCAAATTATACATTATTTGTTGCACTATCTGAAATTCTAAGGCGTGTGAAGTGATTCATAAAATATTCTATTCTAACTTCATATTCATTTTAAATCATTGCTTATGTACATATGTACGTGCGTATTTTTTAATCTGCAACAGAAAAAATTTTAGTAGGTTCCATTTCACATGGTTTCATACCTCATAACTCAAAGCCAACATTTCAAGCATATTTGCGCTTGATTTGTTGGCCTTATCCTCTGGACCAAACATGGTTAAATGCAAACGATCCATTAAATGATGTACCGAATAAGCATTTGGTGAGACAGTCCATTCGGCAAATGTCAACAAAGTGGCATTTTCTAATTTATCTTGATGCAATTCATACTGTTGCATTTGCTGGAAACGTGACGTAATGCGATTCATAGTATCCGTAATATCGTTACGTTTCGCTAACAATTGTAAATTGCCTTCTATGAAATTATTAACAGAATCTATAGCCGCAGCAACTTGTTCGGCATGCTGAAAATTAAAAGAAAAAAATCACAATGTTTTCCTTTTTTGATTTTCAATAAGATTTTGTTGATGTTGTTCTTGCCTGATCTTCAATTTGTTGGATTTGTTTTGAGACTTCCCTGAGGCGTGACAAAACTTTACGTTGTTTCTCACGCATTAAAGGATAATTTACATTTGAGCCCAATGGTGTGGTTTGTACAATATCCCAGGTCTTTAAAACGACCGTTGTGACTTCTTTGACGACATGCAATACATCCAAAACATCTTCTATTAACGCTGTTGACTGTTTGGGACAGGTCAGAAATATAAAAAGCAATGCAACTGACCAGAGAACACTTTGAGGTTTCATTTTGATTTTATTATTGTTTCTTTCTTTTTTTTATGATTTAATATTCTGACACGTTTTAAACAACAATTAATTTTTTTTTACACACACGAAAAGAGATTTTGTTTTTTAATAAATTTTAAAACTGGTTTTTTACGTTTTATTTTTTGTTTTTCTTTCGTTTTATAAAAGGTTTTTTCTTTCCAATTGTATTTCTTTCAATTCACGATTTATTTATTATTTATTTTTCTCTTTTTTTTTTTAAATTATTATTTATAAAATGACTAGAAAAATATTCACATGAAAAGCTCCAAAAAAGAACCAACAATAGCAGAAATGCTTGTGGCAATTTTTTCGACAATAAATTTTGTTGTTGCTTACAGACTGTCTGCCACATTCAAAAAATAAGAAAAAAAAAATTAGAGAATAACACAACACATGAGTTGTTACTGTAGAAGCCGTTTCTGATGGTGTATCGACTTACTAACTCGAGTGTTAAAAACCATTTGACTTCTAGTCTTTAACGGTTTATACTCCCAAGCTGTGATAATATCACTTTTGCTTTGTTTGCATAATTTTTGTGTATTTACACTCTCTGGTTTCTCTCTTCTTCTTTTTTTTTCAACCTTTTGAAGCAATTTTCTTGGATTTTTCTCTTTCTCTCGCAATTTTATTCTCTCGTATTTAAGTCTTCAATTACAGTTGATTAATATTTTTATATGTATATATATATGTACATACATATGCGTATATAACATTTTTAGTGTCTACTTTCAATTAATTTCGTTGTAATTTATTCTATTTGGTTTATGAGTGTAGGTATGTGTGTGTGTGTGTATTAATAGTTTTCTCATTTTATTGAATTCATTCATTGTTTATATTGCGTTAATGTTTTATTGTTGTTGTATTAATCAGTTTCCTATACATACAAAACAAACAAAAAAATACAGCACTGCTTGAAATTATGGCACTTTCATCACATACTTCATGCATACATACAGTTGCGGTATAAATAATAGCAGCAGACCATATATTTACAAATTACTTTCTAAAACTCCATTGCTTTTTGGATTTCCATTTTTTTTTTTTTTTTTTTATTTAAAAGAAGCAAAAACAAAAATATAACTGTAAATTTTATAAATTCTTTGTTTCTTTTTTAAAATGTTTACGTTTTCTTTTTATTTCTGTTTTACAAGCAGTCCAAATAATAGCAGTTTTTTATGAAAGTGCAAAAAAAACATACAGTTTGTCAAAAAAAATCTTTGCACATAGAGAAAAATTAAGAAAACTTTGAGGAATTCATTGATTTCTAATATAAATAATCAAATTTTTAAATTTTTTCAAACAGGATTTTATAAACTTATGTTTTGTTAATATAATAAATAAAAAAAACTTTTATAACAATGAAAATATTCTCATGTAAAATATAAAACACAAAAATAATTCAATTTTACTGCTGTCAAAAAAAATATTTGCATACTTGATAAAATATGAAGACTTATGCAATTTTTTTAAATTTATAGTGCTAATATTTTGTGCGTTCACCTTGAGCATCAATTACCGCTTGCCGACGCCTTCTCATGGATTGAATAAGCTGCGGAATGTCATATTCTAATGGTATTTTTTCCCACTCTCCTTTGATGAACTTTACCAAATCGTTTTTATTTGTGGGCGATCTTTTCCCTACCTTTTTCTTTAGGTGAACCCACTAATTTTCGATAAGATTAATATCAGAACTTTGGACCAGAGTATCAATAACTTTGGTGCAGTTGTAAAGTAACCTGGAGTTACATAAATAAGATTTAGTTTAAGGATCATTATCTTGATAGTAATTAAATTTATTCGGATTAATCGGGTCAATAAAACCAAATTGCTTAACGCTGGCGGTCAATTCACTTGTGACTTCGTTGGAATCCTAACGCAAATGTTGGGGATTTTTTATTCAAGGTCTTAACAATTTCAATCTGCATCGTTAATATTTTTTGCTACAAATTATTTTGACTCTTTAAAAGTCGCAATGTGACAATGTCATTGAGTTCTACCTAAGTTTAGAATACTAAAATACATTTCATAAGAAAGTTTCAGTATAGTTACAGTCCTAGATGGATAATATGGAATTTCGGTATTAAAGAATGGATAAAACAAATTTCCAACGAACAATTATTCCCAAAACCTATAGAGACCTATTAAAGAATATACAAGGATTTGAAATAATTTAAGACAAAAGGATAAAAACTGCTTAGCCCAATAGGACAGGAAATAAGAAAAGCTTGACATAATGTAAGTGTATTATATCTGAGGCAGATTACTTTAGAACGTCATCATATTTCTCTTAAAAACTATCTGCTTATTTGTTGTTATCTAATATATAGAAATTAATTCCACTTTTCGTTTTCATTTTATAACTCAAGAACGGGCTCACCTATCCAAGCCAAATGTTTAGGCTTTGTTCAGATTATTTAGTAGATGGTTTATGTGAAATATGCCACTTCCACTTTTACGCCTACATTTCCTATTTATCTAATATCAGAAAACGGCACCATCGATTTGACTAATTTTTCATTCAAATGTTTGTATTTATCCATTTAAAGTTTTCATCAAGAGAAAATTTTGCCCCGCCCACTTTTTTTGAAAATTACTTAAAATGAATTAAATCTTAAACTGTGCATTTGGTTATATTATGATCTTTAGCAAAGTTGTTGTGCATGAGCCGACAAAGATTTCTAAATTGGTATGACCAATTTTCAATAGGTGGTGCCACTGAAAATTACTCAAAATGAATTAAATCTTAAACTGTGCATTCTTTAACAAAGTTGTAAAGTATGAGTCGACGGAGATTGGTGCTATTAATTTCCGATGGATGGCGTCACTGAAAATTATTCAAAATAAATGACAAGCAATTGGTCGACCTAGACCTTAAGCACGGAAGAAAAGAGCATTACGGGCCTCAGAATCAGGCGGGCACTATAACTGGAAAATCTTCGAGTATATGCCGCTGAAACCCGCTCGCATGAACCACTTGAACACCGAGAAGTGAGATTAGAAACTGATCGAATGCTTACTACTCAGGCCCGTTCATCTGAATCATCAGGACAACGCGAAACAAAATCAATAAAATAATTTAAAATTAATTGGACATTTCGGAGTCGACTCCGAACGACAGATTTTTGAGAAACTTTTCATGGCAATTGTATTTACTCTCGAGAGTTTTTACCACAAATCTGCTGGGAAAAATCGCCGAAGAAAAACTTTTTGTATTTTATTTTGATGTCTGCCCTGAGACTCAAACCCTGGCTTTACGTCTAATAAGCCAGCACACTACCTACTAGACTACGGCGACCCCGTTTATATATTTACGTTGAAATTTTTCAATCTGACTATTTTTTAATTAATATTTAATAATTTACTTTTTTGTTATCTGTGTGTACTTACTTCATAATGTTTTGCCAAAATACTCAAAGGACTATTGTGTAGACTTCGATGACTAATGCCCACTAAATCCAAATGTAAAATACTGAGTAGATTATTAACAGAATTTGAATTTGGACTAATAAACCATTCGCAAAGATGTAAAATTGTCGAAGGTTCCAAGGCATGTTGATATCTTTCGATATTTTTCATTTGTCGATACATGGAATCGATGCGATTTCGTGTCTTTTCGATATTTTGAAACAACATCATGGCCTGACTATGTCTCATAATAAAGTTAATGGTAACATCTTGAAAGACAGACATATAATGTGAATGCTGAAGTTCAAAACAGAACAAAAAAAAAAAAATGCTCGTATTACGGTCTTAAATAATATACGAATAATGGTATACCATACCTTAGCAGTCAGACTCTCTAAATCTCTTTCAATGGAGTTAATTCGTTTTATAATTATCCGCTGCCTGTCCTTGATTATCGGCCATACCAGGTTGCTTTTTGTAGAATCTGTTAAATACTGTCTTCCGATTAGAGAAGTTTCTAAATTTGTTGTCAACTCCATTACATCTTTTAAATCCTCTAATTTGGAACAATCACTTGTTAAAATTATAAAAAATAGAAAATAAATTCCAAAATATCTTCCCATTTACACAGTTTATGTGTCTCAACCTAAAGATTTTGATATGAAACTGAAATAAATTGTCAGCAATGCTACAGAAAATTGCTGATAAGCCAGCAATACATCTTTACAATAAGAATTTAATGAAATAAAAAGAAATAATTTTTTTTTTTATATGTAAATGAAACACATCCACAGTACATGATTTTTATGATTCTGAATTATTCTCTTTTCTTATTCATCTTACAGAGTTTTTTCTATGAAATATTAGCCGGCATATGGGTGCGCAACGGTCTGCAGATCAAAGGTCAGGCAATGACTTATATCCAAGCCAACTTTTGCAATTCCATGGCCGATATGGATTTGTTCTTTTTGCAAATTTGTGCCACCAATCTACCACAATATTTCTTTTTACAAAATGCCATCGAACTGTTCGGGGTATCACAATGGCTGGAAACAGCACCGCTCAAGCAGCCACAAAAAATGGAACAGACTTCTATGCTTGAAGGTTTCTTAACATTCCTAGCCACTTTGGTGACCAGTCGTACAAACTTGGGAAACGATGAGGCCACCCAGTGTATCATAGAGATTAGCGCATTGCTGGCAACAGAGAATAAGACTCATTCGCAGTTGTTGGAACTGATGCCAGAGAGGTCGGGCAATGTGCATACCAAGAACTTCGAAACATTCTTAAAGAAATTGTCTGTGTATAAGGCTCCATCGGCGGGTTCAGAAAATCTAGAACAAGGTCTATTTACGCCCATAGATGAAGTATGGGAGGAATATTACGATCCTTTACATGTCCTCCTTAGAGCTGTTCATCGCCGAGACTTCCAATCATCTTTGGATCGTTTTACCAACTATGTCAAGTCGAAAAATAGAATGCCAGCCAGTGGAAATTTATGGCCACCGTTTAGATTGCCCAGACCAGTTGGTCCCGCTTTCAGTGATCCATGTCGTATACTGGGATCACGTGTCTTCCACTCGACTATATTATCGATCTTGTATCGTGCTGTACATTCAAGAGATGTCTCCGAACACTTATTGGCCTTAGCAATATTCCTTTTGGAAATTGCCGTTGAAACTAGTGAAGATACCAAACTGAAAGGTAGTGATAATGCCGCTGTTGTAGAATGTGAGGATCAAAATAAACCCTGCTATCGTTTTGGCATGCGCAGAGATCCGCCCAAGTTGTTCAAGTGTTATCCCACGGATAATTTGAGCTGCAATCTAAGACATATTGTATCAAAAATTTCACTGAAATCTCAAGAGCCTCAAGTGACTCCAGCCCATTATAGATCAAATCCATTTTATCAGGATGTGGACTATGATCTGGATGACAATACGGCCGGTGCTATGGATATAACGCCGGCTTGGAACTATGTTCACAGCACATCGGCTCCTAACGCCACCACAACTTCAACCGCTATAGTGCCTATGCGATTACAGACCATGGAAGTGGCCTTGCCCGCTGATTTGTCAGTTGTACCCGAAACTGGCCTTGTAATAAGACAGGATAGTCAGGATGATGATTCGTTAAGAGAAGTAGGCAATGCTATAGAAAACACTGGTGGATCCAATTCACCTGCATTAGAGTTTCGTTTTTCACTGCAACCTATTACCATGGCAGCTGATACCGGCATGGAAGTGGTCTTGCGTGAAGGTCAGACCCCGGGCACCTCAACGAATACTGCCAACCAAGCTAGAAATCCCATACCAGCACAAAATCAAAGACAACAGTCTGATATGTTCCCCATTACCACAAATCTCAGTTCAATAGGTAGCCTAATACCCTTTCCTCGCGTCCAACCAGTTGCTGTACCGAGTACCAACATGGATGTTGTACCTTCCAATCCCACGCTTGGCGTTAGTGCCTTAGGCGCTCGCCGAGCCTTTGATGCCAGCAATCGTAAACGTTCAGTGGACAATGCTATCGATGGTCTCAGTAAAGATGAGGTGATCATAGAGGAAAGTATTTTATCTTTACTACTTAAATTACACTCCCAACTGAGTGGCACCTTAGACAGTTTCTCTTGCATCGATCCTGAAGACGAAGAAGCAGAAGACGAGAATGGAGCAAAAGGAGATTCGTCATACTCAGCCATGGATGTAGACTGTGAAGACTCCGCGGAGCCTTCAACTTCTTCAGCGGCAGCTAAAGCCGCTTCTAGTCAAACTAAAAAGCGTAACATTAAAGTGTCCGATTCACGTATTGGTGATGGGCCTTTCTTTATTGGTAATCTTCTGCGAAAGATAGCGAAGGCCGATGAAACATGTGCCCAAAATATTGACGAAATTAGACGCAAACTCTGGCCAAATCAAAGAGAAAAACAGGCTGAAGCTAAGGCCAGAGAAGCTAAAGAAAAAGAAGAACGACGCAAGCGAGCACGCGAAAGGCAAATGAAAATGATGCAAGAGTTTGCCAATAAGCAGAAGGAGTTCATGCAAACGGCGGCTGCCAATAATTTAGACGCCGGCATGGAGGAAGAAGAGGAACTTTATGAAGAACAACCCCGCGAAAAAGAATACGATTGCATCATATGCAATTGCACAACACCCAGCACAGAGTCGAATCCTATAGGACTGGTGGTTCTAGTAGAATCAAGTGGCATTGTAGGCCATCGGCGTAGAACGGCGGATCGATTACCACTCCCTTTATCGCCTGAAGACGAAGAAAGACTTAAACATAGCACTCGGTTAGCGACAGAGTTTAATAGACGTACGGAGATATTAAGTTTGAAATTTGGTGAAGAATCCTGGTATCTTTCAAACAATATGGCATATGAAAATGGTGTCCATGTACAGTCCTGTGGCCACCATTTGCATCTTAGTTGTTTAGACGCTTATCTAAAGACTTTGTACGCCAGTCAAAGGCAACATTTACATGAGCGGGGAGAATTTTATTGTCCAGTATGCAGGCAGCTTTCCAATTCAGTTTTGCCTCTAAGTCCTCAATTGGATCGTCCCACACCAGTTGTTCGTTCTGGGGTACAACCATTTGAACAGCTAGTCTCAGAGCTGACAAATCTCATCAAGGAAAACGAAAGGCCACCGGTAAGTTATTCCCAGTAATTTTCTATATTCCGCGGGCTCAATCAATTAATATTCATTTCAGACTTCTACAAAACTATCTGAAGCCATGGGTCGAGCAATGGAAGACATGACGAATATCACGAATCGTAAAATGAAACGAATACCACCAACGTTCCGTAGTCTGTTCATATTTGTTACCTCAATAGCTCGCACCAATTTAGAGTCTGAAATTATACAGCGTGGTGGTTCATTATGTACCACAAATCCTACACGTTATAAGCCAAAAAGAGACTGCATTGTCCCACTGTTACATGTTCTATCCGTTCATGTGCGGGTGCTAGTCGAATGGCCTTTGTGGAGCTCTTGGGCTTCGTTAGCTGGTATGCCGATTAAAGAGAGTGCACCAGTGCCCTCACATTGCCGCGAAGTAATACCGGGTCTTTTGGCAGATCCCATAGCCTTATTATTGAAATTTATACTTTTAGCACCTTTACATTTAGATCAGGGTAAGTTAAAGCCCTGGAGTTGGACTTTAATTTTAATTTTTCAATTTCGATTTTTTTTTTTTTAATAAATTTCAGAATATTTCACTTGTATGGTTAAAGTCATGTACAATTTATTATATTATCAAATTGTTGTACAACTTTGCATCACTTTGACTGACTTGGAATGCGATTATATATTGGCTAACTTTAATTCGTCGCCCTCCGCTGAACAAAACTCACTCTCTAGCCGACGTAATTCCATACGTTCACCAAATATTTCCTATTTGGGTCGCGCTATGGCCTTAGTTTTGAAGAACACCAATCGTTTGTCTCATCTTAGACGCGATAGTATACCTTCCACTTCAGCAGCTGCGGCAAGTTCATCTTTGGGCAGTAGCGGTAATAACACTGCTGGCGAAGATAACTTCCTACTGGGCGTAGAAGTTAATCTAAAATCGATGGAAACTCAATTACAGACTCTCTGTCTACCCTTCTTACGTATAGCGGCCTTACTGCGTCAACATCTGTATAGAAATGAAATGCCAGAAATTTTAGCGCCTGGCCTAGAGTTTGTACGTTTAGTTTACTATTTGGAATTGGTTACCGATTCAATGGACTGGGATTGCTTTAATGCATCGAAAGGTTTATGTTTTATACCAGGCACAGAGGAATCTCTACCGAAATTCTGGTGTGAACAACTAATGAATATACGTCCACCAACCGATACCGTTCGAGAACTCGTATTACTCAACCAACATGCATCGTGGCAACAGCCAAAACTCTTGGAATTACCAAGGGAATATGAAAGATTATTTACGGTAACTTATAATAAACCATTCGATATACATATTGGATTTATTTCGAATTTTTTAATCTTGATTTTTTTGTTTTTTTTTTTTTTTTTTTGATTTTAGTATTACCATGAAAGACCCTGTCTAAATTGTTATAAAGTTCCGAAAGAAAGTTCTATCTGTTTACTGTGTGGCACTATAGTTTGTTTAAAACAAAACTGTTGTGCTGAGAATGAATGTTGTGAGGCTGTTAGGGTAAGTTAATATAAAATGAAGGAAGGGGGGGACATTCATTGAAAGTTGATTATCATTTGTTTTTAGCATACGATATCTTGTGGCGGTGGTATTGGTATATTCTTAGTTGTAACGTCGACCTATATAATTGTAATACGAGGTCGTCGTGCTTGTCTATGGGGTTCACTGTATTTGGATGATTTCGATGAAGAAGATCGTGATCTTAAGTGAGTATAAATAACATATATATAGATCTTTGATTTAGTGAATTCAATTCAATCCTTACTTATTAACCCTACCTATATACCAAGCAATGTACAGATAATGTAACACTTCTTATTTTTTCCTTTAAATTTTACATTTTCCAGACGCGGCAAACCGTTGTATCTTAGTAGAGATCGTTTCAATTTATTGGAATCTCAGTGGTTGTCACATAAATTTGCCCATACAAAACATACTTGGGTATTCCATAGGGATCTATTGTGAAATATGCAAGATTTATTACGTAACATTCAAGACATGATGGTAGTAGAAATTTAAAAAATATTATAAAATAAAAAAGATTATAATAATAAAATAAAATTAACGTTAAATATTTGCAAATATAATACTATGTTTACTTTCGCCCTCTATAATATAAACTATATCTACTATATACATATATATAATTTAAATAAAATAATAGTTTATAAATGATAAATTGATATTAAATTATAAATATGTATTTAATTAAAATGAACAAAAAAACTCGTAAAATAATAATAATAAAAATGAAAATGATAAAAAAATAAAAAAAAACACTTCGCTGAAAATAAAATAAATCAATAATTGTTTCGAAATTAAAACAATAATAATATATATTATATATAGATTATAAAATAATAAATAAATACATACATAAATTAAATAATATATTTAATTTAAAACTTCCTCACTCCTTATATAAATATAGTTTTTTGTTAAACCTCTTATATACATTCATATATGCATAAAAAAAGCAAAAACAAAAAACATACACCTATTAAAAACGTAATTGTTTTAATTTAATTTTTTTTTTTAATTTTCTCTTTTCCTACTTTATTATTTTATTATTATTCTAATGATAATTTTTATTTCTTTGTCTTTTTATTTAAAGTAATTATTATAAATTAATGAATAAAATTTAAATGACACTTTGTGTACGTAATAATTTTTTTAATAAAAATTATAATAATAATAAATCGAATTATTAAAAGTTATAAAATTTAAATAGATAGAATTTTTTTTTTTTAATAAAACAACATCTTTACTTCAGATCAATTAAATAAACGCCAGAATTTAGTACTCAGTTGTTAAGAATTCGCATAAATTTATTTTATCTGACAATTGGCAAAATAAAGCTTAATAATATTAGGCACATTTGTCCGCAACATGTTTACTTATTGGATAAGGCACATCCCGTGGAAAAATTGCATAGTGCCCAGGCTCTAATGGAATCAATGCATCTAAGTACAAACCTTTTATTTATGAGTACAGCCATTGCTTGGGGAGTCAACTCTGGACGATTGTCCTGTTCTAAAGGAAGGCAAACGATAATACATTATATCGAGATGTCGACTGTCTTATCTATTATGCTGTCTTCTAACGGTAGACATTGAATTTTAATATGGGAAGAAGTCCTTCACATGAACATTTTTCTGGTGTTTCTAACTATAAGAGATCGAATGGTGAATCTATTATTGTACACACGGGTAACACTTAAACCAGTGCCCAACCAACACACCAACAACAAATGGACCATCGCAGAATTAGTCTAGAACTTCCTTATAACTTGATCCTCGTCAACGACGCTCCTTTCAGTCGCGTCTCGATCTTTTCTGATAGTCAGGTCGCGATAAGATCTCTATCGGGTTTCGTGATTAACTCTAGGGTCGTTAGGGAATGTCGACCCTCTCTCGGGGCGCTTCACCAGTGTCTCTCTGGTGTGGTTCCCCGGACATAGTGAAATTCTGGGAAACTGTAGGGCCGACGAGCTCGCCAGAGCTGGTGTGCTCCTTCCGGAATCCTCTTCTGTTAAATTGGGTATGCCACTTGCCTCGGTCAAGCCGACCATTGCGCGGAGGTTCTTTCGGGACGCCAACCTATTCTGGGTCAATGAGGAGTCGTGCTCTATCGCTAGACACGTCTGGCCCAACACGCGGAAAGAATGAGCCTCCTTTTTAACGACTTCTGACGTAGATGCAGGTCCACTGAGGAAAAGGTGACTGTTATTTACTTTCTTTGCCAGTGCCCGTCTCTTGCTAGGTGTAGATATAGGTTATTTGGCTTCCCTTTCCTTGTTAGCTTAACGGATCAAGGATATAGCTCCGTTCATCAAACCTTCTAGCTGGTTTTCTAGTGGGGGATAGTCGTGCATTTGTTTTGTAGCCCTTGCGCTGACCAACTTCTTCCTTTTCCCTGATTGGGTAGAACTTGGTTAGTACAGGGACTGCGTTCACCCGTGACATCACAACGGGCCTCCATGCGTGCTCAAGTGAGCTTTGTGATATCAGAGCTACCACTCCGACCTAACCTAACCTTCCTTATAACTTAGTTTACTGGATCGCTCTTCTACTAGCATAAATATTACCTAACAGTCAGCTGTTGTAGAATTGCAATTATTAAGGGTAGAATTAGGCCTTAACTAAACTGCGCTAAGAATAGCATATGAATTACAGTAAGAACCCGCTTAACGCGGGGGATACGTTCCAATGAGTTACAGCGTTAAACGAGGCAACTTAACACGTACATATAAAATACAGGAGGAATCTTTATTCTGGACATAGTAACAAAAGAGCGTTGAAAAAGATCCATAGACTACACCGTCGCTATATAGTGCACCGCTTTTGGTTGGCGTATGGCCGTTTCATTTACACAATAAGTATCAATACAGTGTGCGATTTAGAACAATCGGAATACTACCGCGTAATACTGAAACAGCGTTAAGCGGGGTCTTACTGTATCTTCCCTTTTCCCTGATGTTCTAATAAATTGCCCGATTAATTTTTAATTTCTGTTCCACATGCGGTAATTATTTTTTTAAGTAGCTTTGGCAATACTGTGATCATTTTACAACATTACAAAAATGTTGAAACGCCCTGTCAAATGCAACTCTGTTTAATTTGTCTTGAGAGCCGTTAATTGTCTGTGAAAAAAATTTCTGCTGCAATTTTCTATCAATATTTTCAATTAAAGAATATTTATAATTGCTCGCAAAGTACTAACCGAAACTGGCATTATGGATACAAATATTGCTTATATATCACGTCCTGATATTTTAAACTTTCCGTTTCCCTATAAACTATGGCTGGTTATTCATCTGGAATATTGTGATTTTTTGCGTTGGAATCGTGATGGTACCGTCATACTTTTAGATTTGATCAGCCTTGAAGACTATTTGAATTCTAATCGGTCAATATTCAAAATAAAAAATAGCTCACAATTCCTGGAACACTTGGAAGAGTTCAAGTTTGAACGTTTAAATGCTACACCAGAAGCCGAAGAGGATTTACTTCTGCAATATAAAAATGATAATTTCCAACGTCATCGTTTGGATTTATTGGCTAAAATCCGTAGACACTCATATCAGTTGCTAGGCGATATGCCATCAGAAAAGCAACCGGATAATGTAGGTGATCAAAGCACTGCCATACCCAAACGAGTGTCGGATAGAATGTTGGGCGACTTATGTTTCATGTCTCATGGTGGACTTTCAAGGATTAAGAAAAGCCGTATACGCTTCCAAACCATGTTGCATTTTTACAATGAAACGCGTATTTTAAAGGAAAAGCTACTAGCTTCCGATACCGGTCAACGTCGAAAATCTACATCTAATCGCTCAAGTGTTGCTGAAGAAGATCAAGTTATAGAGTTGCCTGTGGAGTTATTCGAAAATCCTCATGATTCGGTTTTAAATTTAGGTGAAGATTTTCGCCCTGAATATGCGGGCTATTATGGTAATTGTAGCAAAGAACAGATTTCACGTTTCTTTGGCGATTATTTACCAAAATATGAAGACGGTTCAATGGAAGTGAGAAAAATTGTGGCCGATAATGGGTAAGTATTTGCATTGGATACAGAATTATGTAAATAACTTTTCATTATATAAGAGTGATTGCTTGGACTTGGACGTGTGAATCACATACCAGTTGACTCAAAAAATGTCATTTCGCTGAATCACAACAAAATAGAGTGATTAATGACTGTCTTAAAATCTATCTTTTTAATGAATTTTTCTCTAATTTACCTTTTTGTCGTATGGTTAAACAGTTCAGTTAGTAGGCCTTATTCCGAAACAATTTTACATTTTTTTTTATTTAATTTAACAAGTACATACTTTTATTCAACTATTCTGCTTAATATTACATCCTTAATTTTACATTGTCGTAAAACAATTCTTTGCAGTACCGATAATGGTTTCAATTCTTCGAATGCTTTTAATAACTCCGATCCTAATATAATTCAATATTATCCAACAAATATAATTGAGAATAATCCAAATATTTCCATTACAAATACCGATACTGGAAATTCAATAATTAATTTGAATTTTTCTTCAAACCTTGAACCGATATTCAAAACAGCAGAAAATAATGAAACCATTCATTTAAGTGATCCAAATGGTAATAACACCTATTCCGTAACTCAAATCAATGCAAACAATTTTGATACGGAAACTGATATTGCAATGGAAGAGTTTATAAAATTTAAAGACAAACAACACCAAGAAACATTTTCCAATAATACACAAGAAATAAATGAAAGTGAGAAAGAGACGTGCAAGGATGAAGAGACAAATGAATTTCCCCAAATGCCTGCAGCAGTTAAAATGGAAATAACAGAAGACGTAAAGGAAAATGAAGCGAATTTTCGTAATTTTTTTAGCCAATACCGAGCATCTTTAAATTTGTTGTATGAACGTCAGTAGAAATTTAACTTTTTTTTTTTATAATTTACTTGTTGTTTATGAATTATTTTCAATTAAATCAAAATGAATTTTAAACCTTTTTCGTTTATCAATAAAACTTTGTTCTATTTGTGGAAAATATACCATTTTTATTTCAATAATTAAACTAATTATTAAAGTAAATTAATTACTTTTGTTTTCACAGAATTTTATTATTTCCATATAACATTGTAAACTCTTCTGAAATAAAAAACGCCTCTAGAAATTCCTTTTCTATTTGTTGTATATTTTTTTCTTTGCATTATTCTCTTTTTACACTTTATACATTACAAAAGTTTTGAAATAGACAATTCAGATACACATCGGAACTACAACAAATTCGTTACGTGTTTTTATTTTATTTTATTTTATATATGTATGTACTATATTCTGTAATATTTTTAATAATATTTTTCAATTAATTTAATTCTTGCATATTTAGGTGAGTGACTTTAAAGATTTTGTTTTAAATTTTATTTATTTTGTAGCTAAATTTAATAGTAGTAATAAATTTAATTTAAAATGTGTTTTGGAAACACTCTTACAACACTTCACGAAAGAAGAAAGTTTAACTAAAATTTAACAAACAGCACGTTGTTGTTGTTTAGTATTCTGCTTATTGACCGCGGATATACATTTAGCCATGGTTGGTGATGCCCTGGAAATAGCATCAGTCATGAAATAATCACGTAATTCCTTCAATTTAATATCGATTGGAGAGTTATCAATTGATTTTGCCTAAAAATATAAATATAATAATTTTAATTTATTTTGTATTATGAAAATGAAAAAAAGGCAATATTACCACTGCTACTTGATCAGCTAAACCTTGGAAGATTGCAGGTTCCAATTTGCCCCAACGAGTCAGGTGTGGAGCAATATCTTCAATGCGATTGCGTAATTCGTCAAGGGTGTCGTAGGGTAGGGGAGTTCCTAAAAAATGGGAATTAGTTAATTAAGAAATAAATGAATGATAAAACCGAATCTTTCAGTTGTTCGCTTTAATATTCTTTTAACTTCGAGTATAAAAGTATCTTTTGATATAGCTAGATGGTGTTAAGAATATGAATAAATAATAAACCTTTCCTACAATTTTGTGAAACCTTTACTCAGAAATGTCTAAAGCGCTTAAGTAAAAGGAAAATACTCCATTATTCGGATAATACCTAATTTTTACACAGTTTTCTTGGGTGTACGGATTTTCACACAATTTAACGTAAGAAGCTTTATTGACTACATTTCTATTAACGAACCGCTTTTTCATCACAACTTAGTTCATCAATTTTCGGAAGCAGATAGTAAATCGACAACCTCCGCTATTTATTCTGTAGAAGAGTTCTAAATTGTCCGCAATTATATCTAATGACCTCACCTCAATTGGAAGTTTTAATAACCGATTGTGATAGTTTAGAGATAAGGTCTCGTAACATAACGATAACTATTTAAATAATTCCCTCATTTTCATGCATAAATAGTGATTTTTTTCTATACCTTACAATATGTTTTTACATTAAAAGAATAACTTCAATTTCGTTAACCTTCGCAGAATAACTGCATAATTTTGATACTTACCGGCTACTTCAGAAAGAGCACGAACAATCTTCCAGTCTTCACGGGCCATTCCTGGAGGGGAAACAGCAACTAATGTTTGTTGGGCACGACCTTCGGTATTAACATAAGTAGCCTGCTTTTCAGTATACGCAGCACCAGGTAAGACAGCGTCAGCAATCGATGCACCGTTGTCACCATGGTGGCCAATGTAAACAATGAAACAATCTTGGGGCAATTGATCACGGCTGATTTTGCCTGCATCAGCACCTAACAAGAATAAAACTTTTGGTTTAGCTTTAATAGCGGCTTGTAGACCAGGTTGATAGCCAACATCATAAGCGCCAGTTTGAGCGGCGTTCGTTTGTAAGATATTCAAACTATTCCAGTTCTAAAATGTAAATTAGGAAACATTTAGTACTCATGGACAATAAAATTTATAAAAATACAGACGTACGGGCTTGTTCAATTTCTTGCAATAAGCAGACACAGTAGCCAAGATGCCAGAGCCGTCGTTACGTTCCAAAACATCAGCACCAATGATAATGGCGGGTTTCTTGGCTCCTTCCAAAACCTTAGAGAAAGCGTGGGAACCAGAGCATACGTTGGTAATCAAACCAGCATCATTACCCAAGTGATTATGTTTATAGGAGAGATCTACTTTGGAGCCAATGGAAGCAATTTCCAATTCATTGTGGACATAAGCCTTACGCAAACGGGTGTTTACCAAAGGAGCCTCATAACGAGGGTTGGTACCAATCAACAAAACAGCATCGGCTTCTTCCAAAGCTAAAAACGAAAAGGTGTTAATGTTACAACAAAAACTGTATACACATTGTATTAAAAAAACTTACCAGCAATTGAGGTGTTGCACACATAGTTGGAACGCAAATCAGTGCTGGCTCCACTTGTGGCAAAGCCCTGTTCAGTACACAAAACTTCAGCTCCATTACGATTAAGTAAGTCCTTAAGAGCAACCATAGCCTCAACATCAGCCAATTGTCCAGAGACAGCAGCCACTGCACCCTTAGCATTCTTCAAAGCTTTGGCCACTGAAATGAGGGCACCTTCCCATTCGACTGCTTGCAATTCACCGTTGGGCATGCGAACCATAGGAGCTACAAGTCGTTGACGTTTTAAACCATCACAGGCAAAACGGGACTTATCAGCCAACCATTCTTCATTCACTTCTTCATTTTCGCGAGGCAAAATACGCAATACTTCATTTGTACGTGTGCTAACAACAATATTGCTTCCAACAGCATCCAAAACATCAATGCTACTGATTTTGCGAATTTCCCATGGACGAGCTACGAAGCTGAAGAAAACGTGAAATGAAAAAGAAAATTTTTAAGAATAAATTTAAATTGAATTTTCAATATTACCATATAGCATAGACCTTAACTTGCATATTCTTTTTTAATTAAATTTTTATGAGGTGTATACATTTGTAGCAAATGTATTGGAATCACAAAAACAATCAATTTCAGAAAAAGTTTCGGGTGAGAGGCTTTCTGAATGAGACCAACGATATGTATTTATATAATATAGAATAATATATAAAATATACATACATATGTATATGTATGTGTGTATGCTGATTTATTTTTTGTCATATTTCTGCGCAATTCCTTTGCATTTAAATGATCATGAATTAGTTATATAAACTATATAGTATAATGACAAATCTACTAATAAAAATTTATTTCTTTCGTAAATATTTTAATTTGATTACAAGAAAACTTTTGTTTTTCAATACGATATTTTAATACTCTCTTTCAATATGATATTAAGATCTTGTGTTAAGGTCTACAATTTGTAGAGAAAATAAGCGATGCTTACCTGTAAGGTTTGTTCGTTAAAGCACCGACTGGACACAAATCAATAACGTTGCCAGAGAGTTCAGTCAAAAACAATTTTTCTACATATGTGCCAATTTGCATATCGTTACCACGGCCGGTTGTACCCAAATCGTCGACACCGGCAATTTCCGAAGCAAAACGAACGCAACGTGTACAATGAATACAACGTGTCATAATGGTCTTTACCAAGGGGCCAATATCTTTATCTTCAACAGCACTAAAAGCAACATAAAAAATAAATTATAAGCGACTTTTTATCAAACAAAATGCTTAAATTAAATTATTACCGCTTGCCAGTATGATTGATGTCGGTGAAACGTGAACGATCCGAACCGAAAGCCATGGCTTGGTCTTGTAAATCACATTCACCACCTTGATCACAAATAGGACAATCCAAGGGATGATTCATTAACAAAAATTCCATAACACCTTCGCGGGCTTTACGAGTCATTTCAGAATTTGTCTTGATGCGCCAGCCCTTCATGACAGGCATAGCACAGGCGGCAACAGGCTTAGGGCTCTTTTCGACTTCAACCAAACACATACGACAATTACCAGCTACAGCTAAACGTTCATGGTAGCAAAAACGGGGTATCTCTACACCAATCATAGCGGCTGCCTAAAAGCGCAATAAGAATTTCACAAATTGAAAAATCAATAATATCCTTATATAGTATAAACGAAAACTTAAAACTAACCTGTAAGACAGTAGTACCGGGGGCTACTTTTACGGGAATGTCATCGACAAAAACTTCAATCTTTTCGGGAGCTTTGGCTGGTGTCTGGGCAAGAGCGGCGCTAGTACGCACCGCTTTTGTGGCGATTTGATGAGTGGGCGAGCCCAGTGTGCCCAAGGCCTTAACAAGCGGTGCACGAATCATATTTCTCTGTAATAGTAAAATTCACAATTAATTTCTAAGTATTCCTTAAAGTTCCTCCAATTGTCGGCCCAACTTTTAATTACATAAGTATCAAAGATGCAGTAGACATTTGTATGGCAAAATGCAAGAAAAATCTGTTAAAAATTATTCAATGTAACATCACTTAACAATCGATTTCAAAAATTAAGATTCATTTTTACATTTTTTAGCATTTGTTTTGATTTTTCATTTTAATTAATTTAAATCACTTACCTAAAATATGAAAATATACAAGAGCAGCCAAATAAAATACAGTGGATAAAATATTCTTTTTACAATCGCCCGTTTGACATTTATTATGACATGTGAAACTAGTGTTGCCAACTTTAACTTTGTTAAAACTTCATATGTTTGGATGTTATTTACAGAGGCATTGATAACATATACTCCATAAAAAAATGTTGTTATTATTTTTAAGAATAAATTTTAATTTTAGAATAAATTTCTAACGATCATTCGAAATACATATTTGTCTAATAGGAACATTTAAAATCAAATTTCGTAATGATGAATATAAATTTAATCACAGTTCTGCCCACATACCATAAAGGGTTAAGAAGCATTCGTTTCATTACCGCTACGTTTTTTTATATGCATTTGGGGTTGTTTGTGTTCCAAAGGATATATGGCAACGTTTATAAAACACTAAATCACTTCCATGATTATTTTATTAATCGGATACTTGGAAATAAGCAGCACTATAAAACAATATTTATAAGGGCTGGTTGGTTGTATATTCCAAACAAAAAATCAAAAGAGAAAAAAATTTTTTTTCGGAAAATCCAATATTTCAAGCAAACAATTTCAAATATGGCACATAAATTAAAACATAAAAATAAAAACTTCACAACGAATACACAAAATAAAGCAAAGACTGTTGGTACAGCGCGTCTATTTAATAATTTTCAATTTAAAAGCGGCATGACAACAGATACTGACAAACAGGAGTACGAAATCAATGATTTGTATTCCAGAGAAGATGAGAGCAGTAATGATGGCAGTCCAGACAACGGCAATGTAATAGAAATTGAAAGTGAGGATAATGTTTCAACGGGTGGTTATGAGGAACCCAGCTACAGTGGCGAAGAGATGTATACGGAAGTGTTAGAAATTCAAGATGAATGTGCCATTTGCAAAAAGGTAAGTGCGGTCACCTTTCTTGGCGCAGTTAATTACTTTGATCTGCTTAGAATCAATTTTAATGCCCAACCAAGTATCACAAATAGGAAGAATATTGCAAACATCTCAAGAGAGGAGTGAATATTAATTTCCAAAATTATTTTTTGAAACCATTGTGAATGTAATCGATAAATCTCGTTATGATGAACCCAAAGTGAATGTCGATCGATGACTAATGCTTTTAACTGATATAGGAAGCCGTTATTTAAATATACATATTTAAACCCTATTTTACCTAACAACCGTTGGGTGGATGAATTTTGTAACCGTTTTAAGGTACTTCGGACCTTTCAGTATCAATACAAACTTTTACTACGATAAAAAGTTTTGATACATGTATACACATACATAATTGGTCATTACAACCCTTCAGTCAGGATTATTGACTTAGTTTCTCACACTACTTATGTTGTGTGTGTTAATTTTTATACATAAGTAAGTGGTGGAACCTACAGTTTAAAGTCGACTCCGAACGACAGATTTTTGAGAAACTTTTCATGGCAATTTTTATTTACTTTCAGAGTTTTTGCCAGAAATCTGCTGAGAGGAAATCGCCGAAAAAATACTTTTTGTATTTTATTTTGATGTCTGGCCTGGGAATCGAACCCTGGCTTTACGATCTAATAAGCCAGCACACAACCTACTAGACCACTGCGACCACCGGTTTTGATACAAACTTGTAAATTAAAATTTTGAAGTTAATCTAAGCACTATTAGTATGGTAGAAAGAAAAGGAACTTTAATACTGAATTAATTTAATTGCTGCTCGTGAGGTCCTTTAATTCGAAATTAATACAGAAAATATTAACGGCAGATTTCCTTTATAGAGTTGACGTTATGATAATATGCAACTATTTTATCGCCTACTTGTAGTACAAAAAATTTTTTTTTTGATATTTAACTCCTATTGCTATCCATCTGTGCTAAAAAAAAATTATTCCAATTCTATTATTTTTCAGGTATTTCCCACAAAACATGCACTCGTTAGGCATGCGCATGCAATTCATCCAAATGGAAGAGCGTTTAAATGTAAAATATGCAAAAGCGTCTTTTCAAAACTTGAATCTGTTCCTGTACACGTTAAAGCAGTTCATGGTTCAGAACCTAGACCTGAGACTTGCGAATTTTGTAGTCGTTCATTTATAAGCAAATCCCATTTGGAGAAGCATAAAAAGTCCCACAGTCAGGAACGACCGTTTTCATGTGATCAGTGTGATAAAAACTATAAATATCGAAGAAATTTGTTATTCCATAAAAAGACCCATTCAGCCAAAGACTCAGCGAAAAAGAACACCACTAATAATGATAATGAAAGCATAAACTATAATGCCATAGAAGAAGATGAAGAAGAAGATTATGGAGTCGACTATGATATGGAGCCAGAGGAATACTTAGAACAGTCTTCAAGTATCAATGACGTCGATATTAATAACGGCGAATATACATATTTTATAATAGATGAATTAAATACGGATACTGAACAAAACAATGAATTTGAAGAGGATGATGACGATGTAATTTTTGATAATGCCACAAACGAAGCTGACAGTGCTGCTAATGATTCTTATTTAAATTCTCAACCTTTGAAAGAAGTTGATCAAAATGAATGTGGAGTTTGTTTTCAGGTAATTAATTATAAGAACTACATATTACTAAGCTGTGTTAAATTAGTTTTTAGCATTCGTAACAAGAAATACTATGATTTTTTAAGTTCTTTTAAAGAAAATTATATTTTAATCATTTTTTCATTTTAGTTGTTTAATTGCCAGAATACCGTGCTTAAACATGTACATCATGAACATCCTGACACTGATATCTTTAAATGTCCCTATTGTGATGACAATTTTTACCATCTTAGCGTATTAGCGAAGCACGTTCGAATCCATAAACATTTGATAAAGAAAAATGTTTGTACACAATGCTTTAAGTCTTTTGATCGGGGCAACGATTTAAGACGCCATCAATTAACGCACAGCGATGAGCGTCCGTACTTATGCGACATTTGTAATAAAGGCTTTAAGCAGAGAAATCATTTAAAACGTCATCGTGAAATACTGCACGAAAAGAAAACTCAGCCTTTAAAGTACAAATGCAATTTATGTCCTAAGAATTTTTCTCGACCTGATGTTTTAAAACATCATATTAATTCGCACTATAAAAAAGCGGCTTTTTCATGTTCGGTGTGTCATAAAGACTTTCGAAGTGCTACAGATTTGGACCAGCACGAGGAGAAGCATAACCACCATAAACCATTTAAATGTGGTTTCTGTTCAAAGTCCTACGATACTAATGCAAGTCTTCATCGTCATTTTCTTACCCATTCAACAGTACGTAATTTTACATGTTCGGTATGCGATAGAAGTTTCAAAGAACGAAGTCACCTGAAAAGTCACGAAAGGATACATTATTCAAATTCGTAAAATCCAATGCAATTTATTAATTATTATTACATAGACAAACGAGACAAAACATTTTTTTTATTTATTTTTATTTATTTATTAATTTTAAAAAAATATTATTTATGTACCAAAAATTGACTGCTTAAGTTTTCATAAATGGCAAATAAAATATGAACTAAAGCAATATGACGATCAGATTATTTAAAACAACGCGGTGGTAATAGATAATTTAGTTTGAAATAAAACCGTAATTAAATTTAAAGTTTTGAACCTTTAAATAACAGTCTTAATGGCGTATGTCAGTATTGAAAAATTTAGTACTTTGTATTTTTTTTAGTACTTTTTCATTTCAATTTGTACAATGGGTCAATTTCGACCTCCGGGTACTGTGCTTGTCTTGACCGACAGGTGCTCGTCCTCTAACCTTCATTTCAAAAATACCGCAGTACCCCCGCCAAGCTTTTAGTACTATTTTTCATCAAATTTGTTTTAGTTCGTTCTAAAAATTTCAATTAATAATTCGCACATTCTTTTTCCGTTTCCGGGTTTATAAAGTAAGTATTAAGCCCGGTTTGTTTAATGTGATATGTTGTCTATCTGTCTAATAAATAGTTAAATTAGCCTTGGACGTCCAACTGCCACTGTTCAACCCCACAGGGATTATCTTCTTATGGAGGTTGGCAACTCCAAATAACTGCCATGTGAATAAAAAATCGTATATGGCAATACTATGTGTTTAGCAAAGAAGAAGAAGCAGTGTTTGTGTTTACGAAACAGTAAAAAAAAACAATTGAAACAATATTTTTGACAAGGAATAAGGAAATCTGAGAAGTTTTTAATAAGAAAATTTAAACTATGGGCGAATCGATGCGCAAAATAATTTTTTATGAGAATATTTTGGAATTTAAGGAAAACAGAAATGATCATTTAACATTGAATGAAGTAAACAATTGGGAAATATGTCGTACGTGCCTTGTGGACACAGATGTCAACGATGTGGATGTGGAAAGGATGTGTGTCATGGATTCTATACAAGGAACGTTTTATAACATAAAAGAAATGTTAGCGGTAATTACTAATATAAAGGTAGACATTTAAAATTATAAACATAAACCAAGACATTACAAAATATTTTACATACAATTTCTAGATGTCTACTGAAGACAAGATTGCTATGAGGGTTTGCAGCACATGCTTTAACAAAATCACAAGTTTTTATTATTTTATCTTGCAAGTACGTAAAGCGGAGCAGATTTTGAAATGTATGGCCAGTAAGTTAAGAGATGAAAAGAGTCCTCCTTTAACAGACATTAAGAAGGAAATAAACGAAAATATCGAAATTAGAGAGGCTGAAACAGGAAACACTGAAGAAAGTATAATTATTGAAGTGGAAGAACTTTTCGGCTATACGCCGGATATGGAAAATGCTGTGGAAATAGATGCCAACATCATTGAAGACAATGAGATTGGTAATAATATAGAGAACTTTCAAAATGCCAGTAGCATGGAAGAGGAAGAAGAAGAGGATGGTATACACTCATGCGTGGAGGTGAAGAATGATAGCTTAGGAAGTAAGCCCAGTTTTGAGTGTCTTGAAGAATTGTTTCAAGAAGAATATGAAATTTTCGCTTCTGAGCAAAATAACGAACATGAAAGTAATTGCGAGAAACATTCACAGGAAGGCGAGTCGTTAAAAGAGCCTGCAGACGTTAACAGAAATAATGAAGATATTGTATCTCAGGCTGACAGTTTTGAAGAGGTATTTGTAACAGATTCTGAATATCTTGACGATGAGTCCAAACAGTCGAAAAGCAAAGGCACAAATTTAAACCCTCAACAACCCTCTATAAATCTCAAACCCCGCAAGTCGAAACATAGGCAACCTCGTCTGGACCTACCCTTATTAGAAGAGCTTAAATGCCGTTTTTGTGATCAGGTTAATAAGTTCGATCTTTAATTTCCATTTACAATTTAAAAATGCGATACTTGTTTATTTCCTTTACAGATATTTGAACGTCAAAGTGATTTTGTCGATCACGTTCAAGATGAACATCCCAGTTCCAAAGCTTTCAAGTGTCGTTATTGCAACTCGGCTTTTGCTCATGTACAATCATTATCACGCCACGTGAACAAACATAAAGAGCATCTGATTAAATATACTTGCGAATATTGTTATAGAGAGTTTATGCGAGCGGATGATCTCAAACGTCATATAAGAACACATACTGGAGAGCGTCCCTACGCCTGTGCGTATTGTGATAAGTCCTTTAAACAACATGGGGAAATGAGATCACACGAGGATACACATTTGCCAAAGAAAGTTTTTAGTTGTGAGCTTTGTCCGAAAACATTTACGTCTCGTAATGGCTTGTATTTGCACAAAAGGACACACAATAACACTGTAGCAGTTGGTCGAAAGACCCGTCCTTTGAAAACTGAAAAACGTGACAAAAAGGAAAAAAAGAACAATGAAAGAATTCTACAATTTTCTTCAGACGAGGGAGAATAAAATTACTATTCAAATTATTTAAAGAGTTTTTATTTAACTATGCACGTCGACAAATCTAGTATTACAGATAACATCAAATGCAGATTAAGCTGTACGTACGAAAGAAAAAGTGATAGAGTAAGATAGCAAGAGTAACAGGTAAATGGGTAATGCCGTCTTATTTAAATAATTTTTGTGAATGAATAAAGATATTTTCCAAGTCTAATGGAGTAGCAAACCCGTCCTTTGTGTTAATATTAAAAAATATATTATTGATGTCATCGTACTTTCAGTACTAAAATTGCAAAATAATAAAATTAATAATCATAACATCTATCTCGCTGCAGACACATTTCAAATTACTTTCAAATTTATTTTTATACAATCATGTTATCAATTGTATCTGGCGCTTTACTCTGTGGCGTTATCAAATGATCTTTGTTTCAAACCGCCCGTCTGTAGCCTGCTTAATATGTGAGTTAATAATTTGAATATCAATTTGATATGCCACAACAATTAGTAAATTGATGATCAGATTAAATAATAACGTACGGTAAACACAAGGTTGATTTATTGCGATGAGTTTAATAATGCATCTTGAAACTAATAGAAGGTTTGAATGTAATGAAGCAATTGCTGATATACACTTAGGAGGTACAATTTCTACCCTTTATCTGACACCCTTTTTATGTCATATAAGATACGTATATAAGTATATTCCTTACAGAACTGTAACTAAGTACATATTTTCCTATCATTTCATTATGTTCATTACATATATTATCTTTGCTTTATTAGTGTTTTATCAATCAAGGTTTTCGAGTCAATCCAATGATTGCGGTCTATTGTAGTAAGTTTTGGGATCATAATTGGCCTGGCCTTGAATCAAAGACCTCTGCGGACATGTGATAAAGTCATAGTTTTTCTGAAGAAGTGGCGCTACCTACCTTTTCTTTGATGTTTGTTCTACATGTTATAATCTTTGTTGAAAGTAGAAATCAGGACGTTTTATAAATTTGGCAACCATGATGACAATTGGTTGATTGTGGTCTATTGTATCAAGTTTTAGAATTATAACAGGTCTAGCCATCGTTGGCATGATCCAGAGGCTTCTCTGGCATTGTGTTTGTGAAGCAATTTTTGGCTGATAACGTCCTAGTTTTTGTGAAGAAGTGCCGCTACCTAACTTTTCTTTGATGTTTGGTCTTAATGTTGTCCGCTATGTTAAAAGCAGGAAGTTTTATAAATTTGACAACCATGATAGCAATTTCTCGACGCCTCAGAGAGAATTAAATTGTAATTTTTATGTTGATAGTCTTGCACTTTAACCACAATATCTACTGTACTTATTAAAAAAAAAACGCATTAATGATCTGATATGGAGCTTATGATGTACTGGAGCTAAAATTGTTTTTTATATTGTTTTAGATAAATTGGATTCCATACTTTGTCTTCAGTGCAAGTTTATTTGTGCCTTTAGATATCGAAATTATGTGTCCTAAATGCTGTAATTAGAAAAAATCTTTATGTGAGACAATGTTGCTTGTTGACGTAATAGAGTTAAATGTAAATTTATTTCTACTAAAAATTAGTCACAAGGGAATAAGCCCTCAGAGAGCATCCTTCCCTGCACAATAAGGCAATACGGCCACTTTAAATAAAAAATTATTTATTTTTGAAAATTATATTTTTCTTAGCATATTTTTTTTGGTAAGTCTATAGTTAAAGATACTTAATAAATAAAAAGTACCTTTTCAAAGTACCTTTATCAATGAATCAATCAGAAGAGCACAGAACTTAAAATGCAAAACGCAAAAAAAGTGCATTGTTTCCCTATCTCTGTATCAAATTGAAAAACCTTTTGGCTTTGGACAGCATCAGCCAGCAGGCAACTGACTTGTCGCAGTCAGTCAGGTAAGGCGTCATTATGCTGATGTCTCAAGATTTTGTTTAACAGATTTGATTTTTTTTTACTTTTTTTATTTCGATATTGTTATTGTTGTTGTGCTGCCGCCCGTGTATTTTTATAGATAGGCCGATCTATGGATACAACCTCATCATTATCATCATCATCATCGTTACCTTCATTTGTAATACAACAATTGTTTTAACACATAACCAACCAAACAATTGAATGATCGTATGTATTCGTGGTATTAAAATTGAAAAAAAAAAACGACGACGTCGTCGTCAATTACAACAAAAACAACGTTTACAAATCGAGAGTCAGTCAATTTGATTGTTGGTAGTAGAGGTTGATTCTTATTTTGATTTTTTTCTTTATTTTTTTTGTATTTTCATTATCATTTATTTTGTTTTTTTTATTGATGTTGTTGTTGTTGTTGATTTTACTCTTGCTGCTGCTGTTACTACTTGTGTTTTGGTACACGGGACATACTAATATGCCGCACGCTCCAGACGTGTCGCCACAATTTGCCGCCAACTGGCGTCGGCGTGTTTTTTTTAAGCGCTGGAAACAAAATCGAGAAAATAGGGGGCAAAAAATAATTTTTAAAAATAAACTCGACTACAACAGCAACAGCAACAATGGTAACAACAACAATTTTCACAGGCATTTAAGTATTGAAAAGTAAAACAAGAAGAGTAACAACAACGTTTGTATTATGAAAACTACAACAGCGCTAATGATGCGGTTCATTACATTGTTGTTGTCACTTGGTGACCGCTGCCTTTTATTGCTGTTGTCGTTAACATGTTGACTTATTGTTTTCTTTTATTTTTATTCACATATTGTTGTTACGTGGCAAGGTAATGCAAGACTTGCAACATCATTCACTAAATCATTCATCACTACTAACCACCACTACTACAATCTCATTCTCTTAGCAGCTAGCAGGCAGGAGGCAGCAGCTGTAGTAGAAGAAGTAACCCACTGTTATGAATTGTAGTAGCATAATAACGTGGTTTTATATTGTCGTCGTTATTGTTGTTGGTGTTGTTGTTGTATTCTGACAAATAAGACATGATCTTTAAGGTCATTGGTTTTCTGTACAATTTTGTAAATAAAGATGACAATGATGTTGACGACAATGACGACTTGTAAATTGGCTGCTGGAATATTTTTGCCGCTGTTGTGTAGTTATTGGCTTGTTTAAGGAATTCTTAGAAATCCAGATCATTGTATTTATTCAGTGGCTTCCATTGTTTGCTATTAAAAATAAGTTGTCATAAAACTTAAAATTTCCGATTAAAACGGCGACAGTTTTCTGTTTTACATTTCAAATAACAATTTTACTTTGTTTTAATTAATGACCTTGACAAAGTTCATTGAAATGACAGTTAAAACTTGATATAGTCCAATCGGGACTTATGTATATCGTTTAAGAACTGTAGATCCTTATTTGTGCCCTTTAGGTGAAGTAATGTGATGTGCTGAACATCATATAACAGTACATCCAAGGCATCTCTGATGCGATTTGTGAAATTGAGAAATATTTTCATTCCATTTTTAATATGCACATAGATCCATACATTCATAATTAGCCATTACAACCCTTTTGTCAGGCCCAGCTTCTCACACCACTCATGTTGTGTATATTAAATTTATACATTAATGGCGAGACCTACAGTTAAAACTCGACTTCGAACGACCGATTTTTGAGAAACTTTTTCATGGCAGAAGAAATTCTTGTTTCCATAAATATAGGGCACATTAAATTTGTGTGCGAGAGACCAAAAATATTTGCAAGTAAAATAACTTTAGTGAACGATTTCCCCTTTTCAACAAATTTATTTATTTTGTATTTTCTTAATTCTAACATTCTGGATTTCTACAGTTAAGGACATTCAGTAAATCCGTTGTCTGTTTAACCTTGTATCCTATGTATATGGTTACATACATACATACATAATTGGTCATTACAACCCTTCAGTCAGGATTATTGATCTAGTTTCTCACACCACTCATGTTGTGTATATTAAATTTATACGTGAGTGGCGACAGTTTAAAGTCGACTCCGAACGACAGATTTTTTTGAGATACTTTTCATGACATTTTATTTACTCTCAGAATTTTTGCCAGAAATCTACTGAGAAGGAATCGCCGAAAAATACTTTTTGTATTTTATTTTGATGTCTGGCCTGGGACTCGAACCCTGGCTTGACTTATTAAATAGATATTTATTGTTATTATTAATTAAAATATCAAAAATAGTATAAAAAAGTTGTAATGACTTAACACTATTGTTAAGGTTTCTACAAAGTGTATTCGCCAATATATGTATGGTCTCCAGTAGTTCTCCATTTTTAACTTTTAATAACCTTTTAAGTAGTAAAATTAAACATAAAATCAGTGGACATGCATACAACATAACTCTTCTCTGGTGTACAGTTGTGAATTGCTATAGATCTAAAGCAATAAAATCATATCAAAGACACAGAAACCTTATCGGTGATACTGTGCAATGGGAATAATTGAATTAAGCTTTGGAATAGTAAAAGATAGCACATATCCAGTTAGGAGAGCATTAACAAAACATAATGATATCTTGGTTTATTAAAAATGAAAAAATAAAAATTATTAACAATAAAAATTCATAAACAATTAAATTATTATAAATAATGTTCTGATCACGTTTATTAAACAATATTAGAGATAAATTGATATTGTTTGTATTTTCTTTTAAGCAACAAAATTTATTGTTGGCCTAATACACTGCAGATCAACACAAACGCAGAAGAAAAAAGTACGTCAACAATAAATTTTCAATTTTCATACTTAGTAGTATTGTTCAATCAAATTTTAACAAAAATTGAATATTATTTTAGCAACATTGTTGAATGGCAATTGGTAATTGAAAATAATAGCTAATGATTATTACATTTCTATACAAAGTATCACAACAGTGTTGTTATAAATGAAAGAAAAAAAAAATTATAGAACAATATTTGACTATGCTATGAAGAAAGATATCAAAGTTTGATATCTAGAAAAAAAAAGAGAAAAAATTTTACAAGTTAAGTTTTGTTAATTTCTTTCTCAATTCTTCTCTCAATTTCTAGGAACTTACAGTCTTTCTTTTTAATGTTGCGATGAGAAGGAGTTAGAGACAAACCAACACCTCCTCTGTAACTAGTCAGCCCTTAGTAGGCTGTGGTTGAAGACCCTTGGCTGGGGCGTCTTTGAGAGCCGATATCAGGGCTCATCATATATTGATTATTAGCTGGAGCTGTTAGAGAAGTGCTAGGGTTTCAGGTACAATCCCTGTCGATATGCTGGCAGCAGAGCGGATGTAGATTTATAAGGCGAAATCGGCTGGAAATCACATAACCGGTTACTTTATTTTTATTATTACGTTACATCGGACCACGGATATTTTAGGAAATATCTGAATAGAATGGGCAAGACCACCTCCCCTTACTGCCTTTACAAGAAATGGGAGGTAATAGATAATAGATGATGCAGAACACACTATCTTCGAATGTGCACGCTGCACTGACGTCGATGATCGGAACGATAACGGCCGCTGACATTGTCGGGGTTATGATTGCGAGCAGGGAGAATTGGGCCTCAGTGGTGAATTACGTGGCGTGCATTCTGAGACTGAAGAAGAGAGATCTAGAGGCTGCGGGGCATATAGGCACGCCGGCATAGATAACACTAACTCACGTGTCAAACGAGGTCCCAGTTGGGAGCTTGGACGAAAGGAATAGTGGAGACACTTAGAAGTCTCCTCAACCTTCAACATGCAATCCGGACGCGGATGTGAGCATAAAGACAGCCAAAGGGCCAAAAGGATTCCACTCCGAAGTAATACCACCTTAGTTCCGGAGTGCGCACATCGGTCCACGGTACGAGGGGGGATTTAGTCGCCCCACACACGGAGGACGTGACGAATTCCTCTATGGTTCGGTTAGGCACATTTGCCCCTCCTCGGCGTAAAAAAAGGGTTTCATTAGTGTAGTCGAATTCTCTCTTGTGTAATTGTTCGTATGTGTAATACCTCCGCTACCTTATTCCCTCTTTCCTACTTCCTCAGCTTTTTTCTATCCCCACTATTATGCTCTCATCTTAAGGACGTTTATACAATGGGTCAACTTGACCTCCTCCGGGTACTGTACATATTTCATTTGACAAGTACAGGTCATCTTATCTAAACCTACAGTCTTCTCGACCATATGAGCGCGTATCAATTATTCTGATATTTTTCCTATAGTCAACAAATATCAGTCAGTTGATCTCTATTATACTATATTTTTTGAGCAGCCTGCGTTATTTCGTTTGCGTTTGACGGTCATTAATAGCAGACTACCGAGTAATTTATAGAGACAATGGCGTTTTGAACTTCGTTTGCTAACTAATAATAATTGTTTTTATGCTAATCCATTTTCAAATAATATAGTTCAGGCTTCAATTTAACTGATCAATTGGATATTAACACTAAACGTACCGTTTCTTGAAAATAACATTATCACATTGCCATTTGCCTTTGCGACATTTGTTACAAAATACATCGTATGATCATCATCATCAAAGATTTGCTCCTCTCTTGTTAATTTTTTTTTACCGAGAAATGTATGTAATCTACGTTAAATACCGCAAGGGGCCATAGGAGGTTGTAGAAATAGGAATATATGAAGTAGCGGTAGGTTTAGTGTTAAGAAAGCTGCCTCCAAATTGATTATAAACTTTATTGTTGTTTGGCACAATTGTTTGGCGTTGATCAATTGCACTGCAGATTAATTTTTACGGTATTTTGCAACAGTCGAATAGTCAAACACAACAGTAACAACTTTTGCCAATCAATAACAGGCCTATTCAATAAGCAATTAAAAAGTCCGTCAAAAGAAACATTATTTAAAATAAAAATAAGAAGGAATAAAACCTTGAATTTGTTTCCTTGCAAATGAGTTCTATTTTAGTTAAAATTCTTACTTTGGTATATCAATCAAGCAAACCATTTCATATTTCACTTTTTATCTGCTTTTATTTTATTATTTATAGTCTCGTTCAGTATTCATTTCAATTCCGTACGTTACAAATTAAATGACAAGCAGACTAGAGCCTCCAAGCGGTTCTTGAAAATAGGAAAAAAAAAATTGAAACTGAAAAGATAAAAACTAAAAATAAAAAATGGAAAATTTAAAATAATAAGAATAAAAACGAAACAATCAATAATGCTGAGGAAGAAATTAATTGAATACAACAAACATGTACCAACAATGACAATAACAACGACAACAACAGCAATAGCAACAGCAAAGACAGCAGCAACAACATCCATCAATAAAAACACAACAGAAACATGATGTAGTCAGTGGTACTCGTAACACGAACACAATGTTAGCGCCAGTGTCAGACTTTTAATATGAATTGACATTAATTTTGATTAAAAATAAAATCACTATGACAACAACAACTACAACAACGAACAGTAGTCACCAGAAAACCGAATGAAAGAGAGTATCTCAGAGAGTACGCATGTTCATCACTTTCAAAACAGCAGCATAATCAAAGAAATTATTACAAATAAAAATCAGAAAAAAAAAAAAATAAACTGAGAATGACAAAATCAATTTCACTGATAATCTCAAATGAAGAGCGTAGTGGGAGCATAGAGGAATGACTCAATATTTATTTTAATAAGAAGAAATTATGAATGAATTGAGTTATTTTTGCGAGTTTAAGAGAATGAGGAATAAGTGAGAGTGGTCATTCATTGCATTGCTGTTTACAGAGAGTTCTCTTTGAGTAAGCAATTGAAAAACAATCAATTTTACCGGCATTAAAATGTAAACGTATTAGTGAGATTGTGTGATTGTAAAACTGATCATTGATATTATGAAGCGCCAATCTAAAAGCTATCAAAACAAGCCTGCACAGTGGTTTAAAATACACAAAAAAAGTGTTAAATTTAAAATATTAACGAAGAAGATCTTTGCATGCATAGGGGGTGTATAAACTTCAATAACGAGGTTGCCTAACCGTCAATGCCGTACAACACCCAAAGCTCACGTCAATGTACTCAACGGTGAACATGCAGTATCGAAGAAGTTGCGATATTTATTACATTTCAGTTCCTTTATTTTGAATTTCTTCTGGCGCAAATCGCTCAATACTTGCCGAGCACTGATGATAATGCGATTTCTTAACAAGTTTCCCTGGACTTAAGAGCCTCAACTTCACACAATTTTTGGCATTGCTATCCTTAAACGATATCTAAGTAGGTAAGTTTGAACATGTGCATAGTTATGATAGAATCGAAGGAAGTAAAGAATTGGATTAAAGAAAGTGAAAGCTAATCAGAAATAAAAACAGTGCAGATCTTCAAACTTGCGCTAAGAACTCCTAATACGCTGAACGAAATCTTAACATTAAATCATTAATTCCAATTCATTCGTATTTCTACATCTTTGTTTAAAAAGTCGGTTGTGGTCATAAATACTTTGGCCCTGTTTGTTGAGTTACTGGAATATCGCCGACCTCTTCCAAATATACTGCCATGGAAATGTGTTTTGACTTTATTTAGTAGCGTTTAAAACACGGTAACTTTTGCATGCATTGTTTTATTCAATCGTTTGTTGTAATCAACTTTGTTTTTTTTAGTTGCTTTTGTCGTTTTGTATTGTTTTTTTTTTTCTTCTTTATATTGTTTACCGAAAACGATCATAACGATCATAAATGGGGAGCCAGCCAGACAGCCACCAGCAGAAAAGCACACAAATACGAACGAACCGTACGAACAATTGTTTAGAGCCAACAACAGCTCTTTTAAATTCTCCAGCTCTTAACGATATTGACTCAGTTTGAGTTCGTGTATCCAATGGATAACATCTGTACGCGTTTTCGCTTATAAGGAATTTAAATTTAATGAAAATAAAAAAAAAATAAAATTAAACGGGGAAAATTCATGAGTTTTTAAGAGGAAGAAATGAAAAAAAAATTGTTTACCAAACAATTTACTTTAAATCTCTGAAGACCACGTGAAAATTTAAAGAGAAATTTAAGGAATTCCTTCTAAGGAATATAAGCGAATTTAAAGGGATTTTTTATATGAAAGTGTTGGAAAAATATTAAATAAATGATTTTCTAATAAAATTATCAAGGAATTGTTCTTTTAAAATAGATATAAAAATAAAAACTAATGAAATTTATATTATAGTGGCTGGTGATCATATTTTATCGTTTTTGTTGAGTTGAAGAAAAAAACTAAAATTTTCGCGTCGTTGCCTGCTGCTGTCCGCGTTTAATGTCTGTCGGACTATCGGTGAATCACAATAATTCGTTTAAAACGTGAAAAAACAAGCAGCAGTAAGTCCAACAACAACAACAACGGCAAAAATAAAAAAAAGAACTTTAATTCAGTGTAAAACACGATTATTGGCCTTTTATTTGTGTTATCGTACGTTCTAAATATCTGTGTCTACCTTTTTTTTTTCATTAATCCATTCAACCATTCAGTCAACAATTCAACCATACATCCATCCATCCATCTATCCAGCTACAATCTGTCTTCTGAAAAGCGTCCGTCTGGCTGTCTTGCCTGTCTGTCTAACTGTCTGTTTGTCGTCTACCTATAGTCGGCATAAACAATATTAAACTCTTGTTTTTTTTCCCCCATTTTTGCTATTTTTTTTTTATCAATAATAATACAAATTGAAATAGTAAATAAAATTAAAAAAAAAAATAAGAAAAATAAGATTTTCAACAATAACAATTGCAAAAAAAAAATAAACAACACAAACAACAACAACAGTGCGATTTATATTTTTTTTTTGTGGTTTATCACACAGTGAAGGTATATGTTTGCATGTACACGAATATGTGAATGAGTTTTTATTTCGTGCCGGTGTCTCTGTCTACAAATAAACTATCAGCGTTTAAATAATGATCATTGGTAGGTTCACAAAAAAAAAAAAATTTTTTTGTATATTTATAAAATATATTAAATAAATAATAATAAATTAGGAAAAAAAAAAATGAAAATTCACAAAAATTATGTTTGTTGTGCAAAAATAATAAAAAAAAAATATTTTTTTATAACTGGCGCCGCTTTAGACCTCCTTAATTTGCGTGTTGCTCTTCAAATCTGAAATAAAAACGAATTGTTTATTGCTTATTTGCGTTTTATTGCCGCTTAAATAACTTTTAAATCACATTTAATGATTTGATAAATATTTAACGACAATTATTGTGATATGATTTATTATGATATGATTTATAATGCCTTAAATTAATTAGTGGCTCTTAAGCAGTTTCATAAAAATTAATTCATTAGTAAATAACGAAAATATATTGTGCTAAAATAAATATGTACATACATACATAATTGGTCTTTACAAACCTTTAGTCAGGATTGCGACCTAGCTTCTTACACCACTTATGTTGTGTGCATTAATTTTATAAATGAGTGACGGGACCTACAGATTAAAGTCGACGCCGGAAAGATTTTTGAGAAGCTCTTAAAGGCAATTTTATTTACTCTCAGAGTTTTTGTCAGAAATCTGCTGAGAGGCAGTCGCCGAAGAAATATTTTTTCGGAACTTACAGTCAATGATGTCCGACATACTACTTACTATCCTACGGCGAGTACACAATAAATATGTATTTTGTTTTAATATTGTTGCAATAATGAAATTAGCTTGTTTTAAGAGAAAAAATAAATTTTTTTGATATAAATTCTCTTTATCATTTGCACAGTGCATACAGTGTTATTCATTTTTGCACGGTATCTCGGCGATATGTTGCCCCATAGAAAAAAAATTCTAGTGGCATCAAATCGATGCTCTTGATGGTCAAATGGCCTCGGCAAAATGTGAAATACATTTTCTACAAACTTTTTATGCAATAAAGTCAATATCGGCAGAGATGTCTGGTTCGTGGCTCCTCCCTGCTGAAACTTTGTCCCATGTAGTTCATAACCTCCAACTTTCAGGTCGAACACGTCAGTTATCGTATATTCATTCATAATTACAACCCTTCAGTCAGGATTACGGTCTAGCTTCTCACAGCACCCACGTTGTGTGTGCTAATATGATACGTGAGTGGCGGAACCTACAGTTTAACGTTGAGTCCGAACGACAGATTTTTGAGCAATTTTTTCATAGCAGGTTTATTACTCCCAGAGTTTTTGCCAGAAATCTGCTTAGAGGAAAGAAGATATATTTTTCTCATTTTTCGTTTTGATGTAGATCTAGGATACGAACTCGGACTTTATGTCCAATAAGCCAACACATTACCTACTGGAGTACGATGTTTTGCCTTAACAGTAAGAACTCTCCCATGGTAATTTTGCAAAATACGGTCTAATGACACCACCAAACCATAACGCCCTTTAAACAATACTTGCTTTCGAATGCAAAGGCTTATCCACACTTATTTCGAAATTCCGTCTTCCCATGCGCAATAATTTTGCTTGTTGTTATAACAAATATGCTTCATCCCTAAAGAAAATATTGTTGAAAAAATTAGCATTGTAAGTCTGTTGCTGTTGCATCAGCACATCTGATACGTTGTGAACAGTCAGACGTTTTAATTGTTGTGAGACTCTATATATATTAAGTGTAAGTACAAACCTCAAAGCAATATCTACCATAATGAATCGCTATGTAGGCTAAATTGCTTAGAATACTGTGGAAGCGATAAATTCAGAATAACCACTACACTTTCCCTTATAGTAGCGATATTTTTCGGCAATGCCAACATTGTGATAGTGAACAGTCCTGAACCAATCATTACAATTCAGCACAAATAAGGTTGATTATGATGATCAGAATCACTTTGTAATGCTCGGAAAGTGGACAACTTTGTTATTTAATCAGTTCGTTAATCGGTCCACCTCAATAAATTTTAAAAGTTTTAATAGATAAACGACTATTCTGAAACGTGATATACAACTGTTGACCGCATTGCTAGGTTTTCCGTTTTGAAATCTATAAATGTATAACCCGTTATTCTTTAAATATTTAGCGGGATTTAATTTTCTGATGAAAATGCTTTGTTAAGTCAACCATTTCATCGTTAACAGACTAAGAAACGAGTAAGGCTTCTAATTCACTGAGTTTTATTTATAAAATTTGTGCTGCACGGGTAGTGTATTTCTATCAAAAAATTATCTTAAAAAGAAGTAAATGTTTGGGTCAGAAAAAAGATTTACTGGCGCGGTTCAAGACCTGCCAATGTCCTATGAAAGACTTATTGTTTAGTGCTGTTTGAGTGTCGGCGGTATTATTGGATCGTACTTCTTCAATGAAAATCGGAACTTACAGTCAATGGAACAGTGCGATAATTTAACAAAACAATCCCGGTACCAGGAACCAATTTAGATATAGATTTGGAAAGGAATTAATCTCACGTTTTGGAGCTATCAATTGTAGTGACAGAAATGTTTCGTTCTATCATATTCTTAGAGGCTTAAAGGACCTATAGGGTCCTGTTTCTCTGTAAACACTTAAGCCATCTTAAGTATGTGGTGACTTTCAATTCATTTAAATTTTATTTATTAAATGTCCCATAAAAATACAAAATTTCACGCTAAAACAACGATATTTCTTTCGCGATATACCTAAACGTTTATAAGACATTGCGAAAAAAATAAATAAAAAGAAATTAAAAAAAATTTAGTTCCAAATTGTTAAATTTTAGCACCAATTGGGAAAATACCCTTAGACATAAATCACGAAATTAAATAGAATACTACACCAAAAATAGAAAATCAAACAAAAAAATTCACACATAAAAATTCAAATTTCGTTTGTTTTCGAATTTATTTCAAATCAAAATACAATAAATTTGAATTCAATTATGACTAATTCTTAGAATTTGTCATAGATGTTTGTTTGTTTGTTTATTTGTTTGTCTGTCCATCTGGCTGTTTATTTGTTTATTTATTCGTTTATTTATTTTCAGAGAATATAAATCGTTCAATTAACTGAAATTTATTATGCCGGGCACATGCGATCTGAACTAGAGTGTTAAATTAAAAGAAGCAAAAAAAAAAAAAAATTAATTAGAAATAAAAAGAGAAATTATAGTCGATCATGTCCGACATTTAAATTTGGGCAATGATAATTTCTCATACAGGAAGAATTTTAATAATAAAATTCAATGATTTGGAAACCTTGTTCATTTGTTAGCCCAGACATGACTAATCAATTTTAGGGTTTAAAACAATAAGTAGAGAGAGAGAATGCAATTAATCAAACAGTTCACTTCCTGACTTAATAGGATTGCAACCTAGCCTCTCACACCAGTCATGGGTGACGGAATCTACAATTTTAAATCGTCCCTGAGTGTCGAAATTTTAGAAATTTTTCATGTCACTTTTATATGCTGTCAGACTGTTTGCCAAAAGTCCGTTGAGAAATATATTTTTCGTATTAAGTTTTTTCGAGATATCTGAACCTGGATGCTACATGCTGGACCACGGCGTTTACAAGTGGTTGAAAGACGAAAGTGTGAGGTACATATAAAGCTATATTGGCGTAGATTATCATTGCTTGTGTATCTAAGTCATATTTTTATGAATACTTGAATACTTTAAAGTATCTAGTAAGTAGTGTGTTAGCTTATTGGACGTAAAGCCCGGGTTTGTATCCCGGGTTAGTCATCAAAACGAAATATGAAAAAAATATTTCTACGACGATTTCCTTTCAGCTGATTTCTGACTAAAACTGTAAGAGTAAATAAAAAATTGCCATGTTAAGCTGCTCAAAAATCTGTCGTTCGGGGTCGACGTTAAACTATAGGTCCCGCCACTCACATATGTACATATAAAATTAACGCACAAAATATAAGTGATGTGAAAAGCTAGGAAGTAATCCTGACCGAAGGGTTGTATGTTATGTTATGAATACTTTGTATGATCGCTTGATCGCTTTTATGAATACTTATGTTTTGCCTTATGAATACTTATGTTTTTCTTTGAAGTCGCCGTGGTCTAGTGGGTAGTGTGTTGGTTTATTAGACAAAAGACCCGGGTTCGTATCCCAGGTCAGACATCAAAACGAAAAAATATTTCTTCTACGATTTCCTTTCAGCTGATTTCTGAATAAAACTCTAAAGAGTAAATAAAACATAGCCATGAAAAGTTTCTCAACATTCTGTCATTCGGTTCCGACGTTAAACTATAGGTCCCGCCACTCACATACATATAAAATTAACGCACCACTTATGTTGTGGTGTGAAAAGCTAGAAAGTAATCGAAGTAATCGAAGGGATTATGTATGTTATGTTATGAATACTTTGTATGATCGCTTGATCGCTTTTATGAATACCCATGTTTTGCCACCATAGAACGAGTCTAATCGTACGCATGTGTAGAATGTCCGTAAATTGGTTTTTTGTTTATGCAACCAAAAACAATAAATTTAAACAAAATTTGTCCTCAAATTGACACTTGTTATAAAAATCTTTCGTGTGTCTTTTACTACCCCAACATTATTTTTACCTTGTCATCAGCCTAGTCCTGTATGTCTAAAAATCTGGGTAATTTAAATACTCAAGGTATTTATGTAAGCTTCATGCTACTCGTCTTCTATTCATGCTTAGTGCTTAGACAATAATTATTAAAATAATCTAACTGATGCTTTCATATCCTGCTGTAGGGCATTTAAACAGAAAGAAAATTAAGTCTTAAAATATCAGAACATAAATCAGCATGAGATGTTTTTTAATTATCAATGATAATCATTTTTTTTTTTTTCGATTATTAGAAACAACAATCACGATTTCTATACAAACGCAATACAAAAAAGAAAAATCAAGAAAAAGATTAAATTATCAAAATAGCGAATGACATTAATATTGCATTAAATAAACCAAAACCAAAACCAAAGAAAATACATTTTAATTATATAGTGGGCGTGTTAACAATGAATTAATTTACAATCTATGAATTTATTCATTGATTCTTTTCTCATTTTCTAACTCATTCACTAATTTATTTATTCACTGATTCATATAGTCAGGCATTTGACCAAACGCTTACGATCGTATATGAAATCACAAATTAAGTGGGGGATTTATAAGGCTAATCTGAAGATTAAAATCGTTATAAATTTACATTTAAATTGCCTTTCAAATGTTTATTAAACCGTTTCGAATATTTCAATTATTTACGGTTATCACACCACTCTATTTATGGACATACATACATACATCCACACATACATTCATGCATATGTACATACATATTTGGTTATTAAAAGCATTTTGATTTTTTTTTTCTCGTCGTTTCTTATAAATTAAATTGTTAACGACATTGTCAAGTCAGGCTTTTCGAATTAATTTTTCTCACCTTAAGTGACAATAATTTGAAATGAGTTGTCATCGTTTATTATTGCTGTTGCTCTTGTTATTATTGTTGTTGTTATTATTAATAAACTAATTGGTACATAATTTAATTGAATAGATGAACAACAAAAACGGCATGTTAAAGGATTTCTACGATTTGAGTGCTCAATTAAAAATACTTGTTAATTGGAGATTAATATTAAAAAACGGGGTAATGTAACATTTTGAAGTTTTTAATAATACGAGGTGCGTTAATTCATCGGTCAGTTGTCTCTACATTTGTGATAATCAATCTATGATCTGTTTTGGCATGTCGTTCAGGATATTTACGGAAAGGTTAGCGATCCAACTCCACTTACATTTTTGTGTGATTAGCGTTTGATTAGTCTCCGATCATTGAAATAGTCCTTGAGTAGCTTACAATTTTTGTGTAAAATGCTATAAAAGTCTTAAATGAAGATAATTAAGTAGACTTGAGGAAGAGTTCTCATTAAGGATATTAAAGGTTTAAGTCAAGCCCTGTTACCCTGATGTCCCAGGCCAGGCATCAGTATAAAAAATTCAAAAAAGTTTTTTCGGTGATTTCTTCTCTTTCTTCTGTATAAAATTAACACACACAACATAAGTGGTGTGAGAAACTGCGTGTTTCTTGGGGACGATTGCTGTAGCCTAACTAATGGTGAAGGTATAGCACTGGTCATTTTATAGTCACCAGCAGCAACTCGTTTCCTTACCGTTCGTATTTTCCCTCTTTCCATCTTTCCTAAACCAACACAACGCATTGCATGAGTAGGGGCCATCCCCTGAGTGCTGGTTTTAAAAAAAGAAAAAAAAAAATTAAAGAATAATCAAAAAGCCATAAAATATTTGTTGATGGCAACACTTCTCCCTATCGCATATAAGGTTCTTACAGGCGTATTGTGTGAACGACTGAAGCCACTCGTCAAAACACTGATTGGACCTTATCAGTGCGGCTTCAGACCTGGCAAATCCACCATAGACCAGATCTTCACACTGCGCCAAATCCTGGAAAAGGCCCACGAAAAACAAGTCGACACACACCATCTTTTTGTCGACTATAAGGCAGCCTTCGATAGCCCCATAAGGGATCGTGTTTATGCCGCAATGTCTGAGCTCGGTATACCTGCGAAGCTGATAAGACTATGCAGAATGACGTTGAGCAATTCCTGCAGCTCCGTCAAGGTAGGAATGGACCTCTCCGAACCTTTTGATACCGTGCGAGGTTTCAGACAAGGCGACCCCTTATCATGCGACCTCTTCAACTTCGTCATGGAGAGTGTTCTGCGAAAGGCAGGAGTGCATCGCAATGGCACTATCTTTCAAAAAAGTGTCCAATTGCTTGCGTACGCTGACGACATCGACATCATAGGGCGTACCAAGCGAGATGTTACTGCTGCCTTTAGCGCTATTGAACGGGAGTCTAAGAAGATGGCAAAACAAAGTATATGTTGTCGACAAGTAGAGACGTGCGGCGTATTGATTCTCAGATTACGGCCGATAACTATACTTTTGATACAGTCAAGGAATTTATTTATCTTGGCTCCGCCGTTACCACCAAAAATGATGTCAGTCTGGAGATCAAACGCAGGATTACTCTTGCCAACAGGTGCTACTATGGTCTCAATAGGCAATTGAGCAGCAGAGACCTCTCTCGTGCGACAAAATTAATACTCTACAAGACGCTCATCTTACCCGTGCTTCTTTATGGCGCAGAGGCATGGACCCTATTAAGAACTGATGCAGCAGCCTTGAGGGTATTCGAGAGGAAAGTCCTACGTAAGATCTTCGGTCCTGTGCGAGTTGGCGATGATTTCCGCATCCGATCTAACAGTGAGCTGTATGAGCTCATCAACCACTGAGGTCGCCGTGGTTTAGTAGGTAGTGTGCTGGCTTATTTGACGTAAAGCCAGGGTTCGAGTCCCAGGCCAGACATTAAAATAAAATACAAAAAGTATTTTTTCGGCGATTTCTTCTCAGCATATTTCTGGCAAAAACTCTGAGAGTAAATAAAATTGCCATGAAAAATTTCTCAACAATCTGTCGTTCGGATTCAAATTTAAACTGTAGGTCCCGCCACTTATGTATAAAATTAACACACACCACATAAGTAGTGTGAGAAACTAGGTCAATAATGTATGTTATGTATGATGGCAAACATTTGGTTATTAATGACTAACTGAATAGCCTTCTAATTAAACCTATGTTTTTATACCTTTTGATACTAACATTAGGCCTCAATACTATAGGCTATCAATAAGGCTTGTTGTTTCTCGCACTGCGTGCTAATAAACGTCACACAACTATACAGCAATAGTGTTAATTGTTCCTTGGAATTACAATCATTGTAAACGTATAAATTATAAGGAAATAAAAATTTCATGGCACGTGCCGCCTGACATGACAATTTTGGTTCTTTTGCATCGTGATTTTCGTGACTTCATCAATGGTTTTGGCATTTCTCGATGGACAGATGGAAGCTTATGTTCTTAGCAATCTTTAATAAATTACTTTCATGACATTTTGAAAACTATTCCCATACCTGCTACATTTTACAGACCGTGTTTCAATTTACTATCTTATGTTTCATTCAATGAAATATGTGCAGTTCCCTTGATGCGGAATCTATATGTTACCGTAAAGATTACATTGAAAATAAATGTTTTACAATAAACGCCCAGAATTTGTTTAAATATCTCGCAATTTTCCGTGGTAAAGAAAGAAATTTGTTATAAAAAATTAAAAAAAAAAATAACTTCTCAGTAACAACGGAGAAAAGAAAAAAAACATCTAAAATACTTCAATTAAATCAATTTTACAACGGAAGTTGAAATTCCATTACAAAAAAAAAATTTCTTCTACACACATTCTTAAAGTAAAATGGAAAAAAAGAAAATTTATGTTAAAAATTTAACACTTTATAAAGGAGATTTAAAGAGAGATCGCTAAAAAAAAACTCAAAAATAAAATAACAAACTGAATCCAACGCCAACAGATCTGTAAAAATTATGGCTTTTTTGGCAGAGTTTTTTTTTTAATTTCATTTTTATTGTAAATCTGCCCACATGCTGTATAACCACGAGCTGATGGTAACAGAGCGGCAGAGAGTATCTTTAAACATAAAATATTTGTAAAAGCTACAATATTTTACAATAAAATATTTAACAAAACAAAAAAAAAAACATATTAAAATAAAATAAAAAGTAATAAAAATAAAAAACACACTTTTAAAACTAAATAAAAAAAAATTAATAAAAGAAGAAAAAAAAAACGCACAGGCGCAAACACTCACGCAAAAAAATCATCAAAAGCATAAAAAGAAAAAGAGATAAAATAAAACGCGATTTAATGAATGAAATACAACTTTTGCGCCAGTATTGTGTGCTTTTATTGTACGTTTTTTCTCGTTTTATTTTCATTCATTCACAAAACAAAAAAAAGATACTTTGCAACGTTAATGGGCATGAATAAAAACGAGATATTCAATGAATGAATGAATGAATGAATGAAATGTAAAATATTCATTTATACGCAGTGCGATCGTTGTAATACTGGATTGTAAAGATGAGTATAATGAAGCAAATCATAAAAATATTTCAAATATTTTAACTTAGAATTTGCCCAAGAGTATTTGGCATAGTGGAATACCCTATTAAAAGTGTTGACTGTTCTATATTTAATAGCTGATAGAAATATGATAGTCGCATGCCTTAGCGTCAAGTGCAAAAAAATTGCATGGAGCCTTAATTCTGGGTGGCTCATGAAATTTCAGCAATGAGAGATAACAACCACATGAATTTATGGGAAATTTTCTCAATTTCCTTCAACTAACTTCTTTTATATGAATAAGGTCTAGTAAGGTGTTATCCAAAAATAATAACAAAATACACAAACAACGATAATGAAACAATGGTGTTTACGTTAATAGAGATCTCGAGAGAGTGAAGCCACGAACATTCACCTTCAAGGAGATTCCTCAGGCTGTTTACGTTGCCATATAAAAGGCAAAGGAAAGTAAAAGTTCAGTCAGTCTTGTGTAAAGACGAGATGTGTTTGAAGAGAGTAATCGTGGTTTGTAGATCTCCGTTACAAAGATTTATTAACGTTTATTCAAAAAGTGTTAATAGAGATCTCGAGAGGGCGAAGCCACTAACATTCACCTTCAAGGAGGTTCCTCAGACTGTTTACGTTGCCATATAAAAGGCAAAACAAAACAGGCAACGGTGTAAGTAAAAGTTCAGTCAGTCTTGTGTGAAGATGTGATGTATTTGAAGACAGTAATCGTGGTTTGAAAATCTCCGTTACAAAGATTTGTTAACGTTTATGCAAAGAGTGTATATAAAGTAATAACAAACAAAGCAATTGTTGTTGTTGCAATATATTTAGACATGTACTCAAACTTGGTGAATATCATCATTGTTGTCTTTTCGGCCTTCTCAGTGAAGCTTAAACAAATCATTATTCTAGGCGGCTGCTGTAAATAGTTTAAGTATTTTAAACAGATTTTTGATGTAAAAGACTTGATTCTTCTGCAGAAAATTGTCGAGCATATTGAACATAAAACTTCATGGCTATAAATTCAAGTTGAGATTTATACCTACTACCGATAAGTATGTTCAATACGCGTAGAACAAGAGAATGCGAAATCATGGTCTTAAATACTGTAAAAAATCTGCTTTAAGAGTCTCTAACCGAAACAAAAAAAAACCGAAAATTGTAACTTTGATACTCTTTTTTTTTGAGATAGCTTTAACAGTCGCTTAACTAAATTTTGTAAAGCTTTAGTATAAAACGAGCAACACGCTTAAGTCCCCAAATATAATTTAATTTATTTAAAAAGGTATTCAAATTCTCAAAAAAAAGGTTAATCTTGACGCATGTCTACTACACCATTAAACACCGCAAATATTTCGTTAATAAAACTGTTTCCATAAAAATTTTCGTCATACGTTTACCATGACTTTACAAAAAATTGTATTTTCATATTGAAATCAATTTCGTTTTTTAATTTAATTTAAGTGATGACATTTTAATAACTTTTTATGAAATTTTATATTCTGTTAAATATTCTAATCAATTCGAAACATATTCTTTCAATGACGAACAGATCTGAAGTCGTTTGAAATTTCAAAAGATAAATGAAACTAGTTGGGTGGGAAATCTTAAATTTTTAATAAATTCAAATCTCACTAGTAGGGAAATAAATAAAAACAAATTGAAAAAAATAATTTTTTCCCAAATCTTAATTCACATCTTGTAATTTATGATAATCGTCCTCTAGACGTTTAGTTTATTTGGGTAATTCCATTAATAAAAACTAAATTATACAAATCATATGAAATTTATTGAATTATTCATACATATGTATACTTTATGTATATACGTTTAAACCGCTACAGCGTTCATGTTAAGTTTAACATAACATTTAATACGTTCAATTTTATGTTGTGGAAACAAAATTCTTTTCCTTAACTGGCGTTATAATGGATGTGTATTTGTGGCAGTGCTTCTAATTTTTTTTTTTTTTTTATAAAACCAGCACTCAGGGGATGACCCCTACTTATGCAGTGCATTGTGCAGGTTTTAAGAAAGGTGGAAAGAGTGAGGGAAGATGCAAAAGGTAAGGAAACGAGTTGCTGTTGTTGACTATAAAATGGCCAGTGTTATATCTTCACCATTAGACAATCTACATCAATCGTCGCCAAGAAGCCCGCAGTTTCTCACACCACTTATGTTGTGTGTATTAATTTTATACAGAAGTGGCGGGAGCTACAGTTTAAAGTCGACTCCGAACGACATATTTTTGAGAAACAAGAGGAGAAAGAGAAGAAATCGCAGAAAAAACACTTTTTTGTATTTTTTTATTTTTGATGTCTGGCCTGGGACCCGAACCGTGACTTTACGTCTAATATCGGTGTAAATTGTTTTACGTTATAATAAGTCACTTACATACTTCTATCACCAGTCATTATGCTACAGCGGTTTATATGTAAACATTACGCCGATTGACAAGATGCTAGTTGTTGTAGTCTAGAATGTAGTCCTGTCAGATGAAACCTTTGATTTTTAACTTAAGCTTTCACATTAAAAGTTCAACATCAACTAACTGTCATGGAAAAAGCTTCACAAATTCGTTTTTCTAAATCGTTGTTATAATTGTAGGTGTCGTCATTTACAAATAAAAGTAATATACACAGCTAGGACCTATTCCTAAATAAACGAATATAATGGCCTATAATGTAACGTATTACACTTAAATGAGACCCGACATACTGTAGTAAATAAAGTTATTAAACTAAAATCTATAATTATATTCACTTTGTAGGGTATTTACAATTCATGGTTGACAAAACAGAATATCAAATAGTTGTTGAGCTTTTAACATTTTGCCAATCATAATTGTTTTTGTTAATATTTCTTCTTGTTTCTTTTTAATTTGACAACAGAATAAACCAAAAAATAACAGAAACGCGAGCGTCACTCTCACAATTAAGAGCCACAAAACCTGGAAAGATGACGCTTAATGGCGCCTAGCATTTAAACAATAAAAAAATTTTACGTGTATTATTAATAATACGAGTAAAATTGTTTTTTTTTTCTTAAATTTTTTTTCTTAATGTATACATGAGTATAATATAACGATGTCTGTCTATATGTATGGCTGCCCGTACGAATGTCTAGAGAAAAATACTTTGTTTCTCATGTTTTTTTAATAAAAAAAATTTTTAAATAAGCTGGTGATGCCACTGAAAGTTATTTTGATTCCTGAAAATCTGATTTCTATTCCGAATGATTTTTAATTTAACTTTTCTTTAAAAATCACAAATCATTGTTTCAATAAAATTGTAACTATTAAACTATAGTCATGATAATAATATAAATTATTATAATTGAAGGTTAATATGTTGTTGAGGCTGTTGAACTGTAAGGGCTACTAGATTTGTATACCTTTACAGGTTAGCGATCATTTTTGATCAATTCTCGCTTTATACTTAACAAACGTATCTCAATGGATTGTAATTTTTTCTTTTAAGAAAAACTTTAGTTTTTAGAGGTATAAAATGTGTTTGAATGTCTCAGAATCCTTCACATTTAAGTACACTGTGCATGAAAACAGCTATATATGTGTCCTGCAAACTGGTCTTTGCCTAACCAATGGAGACCTTGTAGACTTCCAACTGGTATTCAATTCTTATTAATAGAAATTCTGCAGATTTTCATTTTTAGAGGTTGAAAAAGAGTTTGACTATCTTAGAACTCACCACATTAAAGTACACTGTGCAGGAAAACAGGTATGCTTGAGGCCTGCAAACAGGTCTTCATCTAACTTATTAAGACCTAATAGACTTCCAACTCGGATTCAATACTTATTTATTGATATTCTGCAATTCCTTTTATTCAACCATAAATTGTTGAACGATCTTCCCAAAGAAATAACTGAAGAGAGGTTTAGCATAATATTCCATTAGATCCGTTCATTTTTAAGCTCTATGAATTTATGTACAATCTCGTTATCCCATAATGACCTTTTCTATGGAATAAAACTAGTTTCTAAGCATTGTATGCCCATTGCTTTCAAGTCTGGGTATAATTAATACTTGGTATTATCCGAAAGAGTTATTTTAAACAAAAAGTACGGCAACTGTTTTTAATGCTGTTGAGTTTTGTTTCACATTTTGGCGTTTGGTTTTTTTTGTTTGAATTTTAGTTTTTCTTTTTTTGTTTTAAATAATTTATTTTCATGTTTAAACAACAACGCGAAAAAAAAAATGTTTTTGAAGTTAAGCGCCTCATTATAGGTGAGATCTTATCATTGATTCCCATGTGTCATGTGTTCTGGCTAATTAAGACAACCAGTACTCGTAACTCTAATAATGATTTTAAAAATTTACTCATAAAAATATAAAAATCAGTCAATAACCAGTTAAAGCCAACTAATTAATTTTTGTATAAAATTTGTTAAAAAAAAAATTATTATGATCACTTGAATAATAATTATTTACTCGTATTTTGATTGTTTTTTTTTTCATTTTGAATTATTCTTTTAATTATTGAAAACATAAATTGATTTGGTTTTAATTTATTTTCATTGTCTGTCTGTTTGTCTGGGTTTTATTGAACTGATTTTAATTGTCTGTTTATATAGACAAAGGCAAAGAAGAAAACAAAAGATATCAGTTGTCGTCATAAAGATTATGTTAAATTTTGTTGTTGTTGTTATTAATATTGTTGGTTATACATTTAATGGCGCCAATTAATGTTATTAAGAAGATATTCAAATAAAAAGGGCAATTACGGTTTAAAAAGGCGCCATTAATGAAGTTGTGGTATGGGTTAAAAGAGCATATAAGGTAGTAACAAAATATTAAATGAAGTATCAGTACTACGATCAACTCTCACTATAAATTGTAACTTTTTTCTTTAACAGAATAATTTATGAAATCATGCAATCATGAAAACATTTATGTGGTGTTTCTGTTTTTTGAGAATTCTAGATGCATTTGTGCATAAAAGCTCTACTTTTCCACTTTCACACTGATTATAATGGTTGTTTGGTTCGCCATGAACCATCTTAATCATCAATTAGTGTCATGAACCACCATTTTGAGTATGTATGGCAGCAAATGGACCGCAAGTTTATTTAGTTAGGTCAATAATTGATATCTAGGAAAAATAAAGATATCACAGACGTCTTAGATTCTATTGGCATCGTTGAACAACTGATATCATTCTAGACCCAGTTACATTTCGGGAAACTATAGGATATTATTTCCTGCAATTTCCCCTTTCAAAGCTATAAACGGGAATTCCTCTTTCAATTGTTCTTATTCTAATCATACGTCTCACAAAGATACATAATAAATAGGAGAATGTGCTATTTATTCTGTGCTTTCAGCTGTTCCCTATGGCTAACTATATGGCAAATTTAAGTTGTGTTATTGTGATGTATTGAGAGCCCGTGATTTAAATCCCATATCAGTTGTCAGATATAAAAAGAAATATGAAAACCATTTTATTGACCATTATTTATGACGGTCTTAGTCCCAACAGTCTTCTGAGATTAAATAAAATTTTCATGAAAACTCACTCATGTTTAAAATTAACATAACGCGGGATAGGTGGTGTGACAATTCGGTTGTAATTCTAATAATAATCCGATATTTATAGAGTTCTAAGGCTTTCAATTTACCTATTTGAAGGAGTTTAAAATCATGATAATTTTGATACTACAATAGGCAATACTATTCGCAAATAGAGTGCAATAACGGCCAAATTTAAAAGCAATTTTGATACCAAAGATGCGCCATGATCACTCTTGAGAATAAATGAGTATTAACCATGTACCCAATGAATGCTGTAAAAAAGCTCTATGGACCATTATACATTAATATGTATAAATATATACATAAATGGCATAGGGTATATTAATATAGACTACTTTTTGAATTTGTAAATAACACCAGCGTACTTGTAAAATATGATCAAATAATATCCACACCACAATTATAAAAACCACAAACGTTTGTGATGTATTCATTATACAGTTCCTTTCTGTCTTTAAGGGAGGAATAAATCAAGTTTGTAAAGACATTTTAGTAATACAAATCGTATGTATTCAATTGTATTGTACATTAAAACTCATATTACTTTTATAATATTAATTAAACGTGAACACAAACATAAAGATTTCGATAAATTTCATTTCATTTCGTTTTGTTTTGTTTTTTTTTTTGGTCATCCTATCAAATTAATATCATTTTGTTAATTTAAACCAAAAACAATTGATTTTAATTTGCTTATTTCCATTTCATTACAGCTTAATAACGAATTTCGGTCTACACTATACTTATAAGCACTTCGCTTGAATCTCTTCGATTAATTTGTTGTGAACAAAATGTTCATCGGATTGCAATGTTAAAAATAATGTATAAAATTAATAGACTTATTGATAATGGATAATTATTATTGAATTGCTGAAACAACACAAAACAACGTAAAGAAACAAATAAAAATTTAATTTCAACAATAAACAAAAACAACAGCAAAAACAAAAAACAAAAAAAAAAAAATTAAAAATCTCAAAATGGAACCTCAATTACAATTAAATTTGCTTTTATGCCTGGCACTCACCACTATATGGCATGTCTATGGAGCTAATGGAGAACAATTATATGGTAAGTAAAATAAATTTTAGATTATCAGCGTATAACCCTTTAGTCAGGCTTACAACCCATCTTTTCGCATTACCAATGTTGTGTATGTTTTATCCAAAAGAGGAGCAACCAACAGTTTAATGACAAATTTGAGAAATTTTTAATGGCAATTTTATTTCCTTTCAAATTTTTTGCCAGAAGAAGTAGTGAGTTGGTGGTTAAACCACATGCTTCCATCTACTCGATTGCAGCGTCTCAATATGATCAATTAGGTAATGCCTAGTAAATAGTATACTGACTTAGTAGACGTGATTCCACGGTTCAAACCTTAGGTCAGAAAACAAAATGAAATATGAAAAATATTTCTTCGGCGACTTCCTCTCAGCAGATTTATGGCAAAAACTCTGAGAGTTTAACAAATCTATCATTCGGAGTCGATTTTAAACTGTAGGTCCCGCTGGTGTGAGAACCTAGGTCGTAATTCTGTCTGAAGGGTTGTAATGACCAATTATGTATTTATGTAAATAAATATGGTGTAGTAAAAACCTATTAATTTTAAAGGAAGAGTATTACAATTCTTATAATATACGTTTTATAATGTAATAATCGATCTCATCCAGTTTTGTTTTCGTTGATTTTGTTTAAACGGTTGTTGTGATGTCAAATATGTGTATGGCAGGATAAGAAAAGATGTTCGATGCCTACATTAAATTTCCATTTGCGAATTACATATCGTTGGTCTCATGTAGAAACTCCCTAACTCGGATTTTTTGTTATTAAATTTTTGTGTTAAATGTATTGGAATAACAAAAAAATCAATTTCGAAAAAAGTGTGAGCTAAGGCCTTTCTATATAAGACCAACGACATAGAGATGTCTATCCAAACATGTCTTCACACTTCACAGAACGATTTTGGCCTTATTCGCAGCGTTGAAGCTTCAATCCTCGTAAGATTAATGTATGTCTGCTCATGTGAATTCTCACATTATCTGGGCCCTAGCATATGAATACATATATTTACAGATTATTTTAAAAAGTAAACTTATGCGACTGAAAAGAGCTGTCACACCGACGGATGCTTAGAAGGCAAAAAAACACAATTTTCAAATATTTTATCTCTTAAAATGGAATTGATAAAAAAAGAGTAGAGGATCACCCACCACAATTTGTGACGGATTCTTTGAATTATTGTTAATTACAACAAATAAAAAGCTAAAGTAGTGACCTTGTCATTACGATTGCTTCGCTTAAAATCAATTTTGTATTGAAGTCAGCTAGTGAGTCAGACGGTGTCATTAATAAATTACAAATCAAATTGAAAATAAACAATCAAAAAAATATAAATGAAACAAAACTGTTGACCAAATTAAACTGAAAAATTCATTGATTGTTTTTATTTGTATTACCAATTCTTTTTTCTGTTATGTTTTCTTTTATTTTGTTAAGAATTGTGGGATACACCCCCACAGTAGAATATCCCAATTAAAGTTTTAAGATTTGATCATAATGATGCCATAATAACGATTAAATACAATTTAATGGAGAATTTATTTTATTATTTTTTTTTTGTTTTTTTTTAATTCATTCGTTTTTGTTGCCACAACAATGTTGTGCAGGCTTTAATTAAATTTTATGTAATTCGATCTATCGTTCAGTTGAAATTGGTTGACCGTAAGTAAACTGGACAGTCATGTTCACATTTTTTTTAGCACTGATTGCAATCACTCAGTCATTCATTCATTCATTCAATCACTTTTTCTATTGTTTTATATTAGCGAGGCAACTAAAATCATTAAATATTATTAAATTGAATTTATAAAATTTTCGAAAACAATATTCGCTTGAATTGAATTTCCCCCACCTAGTTTCTTTTTCCCTTTTTTATGCAGTTTTTAAACACGATTTTAATTTAAATGTTGACGTTAAACATGGGTGGCAACTAATTTTTTATTTTTTCAGATTTTTTTTTTCGTAACTAAAATTCTATTTAAGATTTATAGGATCTTGTGATTATAAATTGTACGCAAATTTTTAATAGATGTCACTCTGCATGTTTTTATTTTTTCAATTTTGTTTGTTGTTGTTTTCAATTTATCTTTTAGAATCTATTTTTTATGCAATTTACGCCAACGTATGATTTGTTGTTTATTGAATGACTTTATTTTTATGAATGAAATTTCGTATTTTTTTATTTATTTTGTAGTATGAGTTGAGACGTTTAATTCATTAAAAATAAACTCTATTACTGGGTTTTTCGTATTTTTATTTATTTTTTTTTTGTTCGAATGGCAAATTTTGCAAATTTATGTGCACAGGTAAAAAAAAATAAATATGTATACATATGAAGCACAGCGAAAACTACAAAGTCATACACAACCATTAAAAGCCTTACATTGATTGTGAGAATTTTAGACCATTCTAGTTTTATTCCTTTCGAAACAGTTCATCTGCATTGACTTTCAAAAGGAATTTTAAACCATTATCTAACTAGAATGATTCCTGCACCTCAGTTAATGCATTTAATCATGTTAATATGATTCAATTTGAATTCAAAAGTTTGATAAACAAAATATGTTTGTGGTAGATGTAGGGTATTATAGTTTTTGGTTTCAAATTGTATACGAGGGATGATAAATAACTTTAAAATTACTGAGTTCATTTTGTTGCATTTATTTTCTTTTAATATTATATTATCAAAGCCTTAAAGAGAGATTTTAATTTAGGTTAGGTTAGGTTAGAGAACGTGTACTTGTCAATTCTGACAAGTACAGCATCCATTGTACAACGTCCTAGCTTTTCACGCCCCTTATGTTGTATGCATTAATTTTATACATATACATACATATTTATACGGGATCTACAGTTTAAAGTCGACTCCGAACGACATTTTTTTTGAGAAGCATTTCATGCCAATTTTTCTCTTAGAGTTTTTGCCAGAAATCTGCTAAGAACAAGTCGCCGAATAAGTGTTTTCATATTTTCGTTTTGATATCTGACCAGGGATTTGTACTCGGGCCTTTCGTCTAATAAGCCAACACCTTGCCTACACTGCCAGAAATCTGCTGAGAAGAAGTCGCCGAAAAAGTATTTTCATATTTTAGTTTTGATATCTGACCTGGGATTTGTACTCGGGCCTTTCGTCTAATAAGCCAACACACTACCTACTAGACCACGGCGACTTCAAGATTTCAATTTAAATCTTTTGACATTTCATTTTATTTTTATATTTATTTTTCTCATTTGAAATTTAATCGCCGCTAATCAATATAATCCCTTCTACTTCTTAGTGATTCTACTTAGATTCTTGCATCTATGCACCGTTGAAGCTTCCAATCATTTATTGGGAGTCGATTACAACACATTATCTTGTCACTTCGAATGCTCTGTTTGAACGAGAAATATTTAATCAAATTTGTCTCTGAAGTTGTGTATTTTTTTAATTTCTAAATGTATTAGAAAAGACATTTTTGGCGTTTGGAGGGGTATTCATCCCATAAAACTTTGTAGTTGTTTTATGAATACATTTAAGTTAATAATAGGCAAAATAGCAAAAACAATTCCAAAGATATTAAACATTACAAATGCTTGTTTAACGCATTTGCTTCGAATGTTCTTCAAATAATTACTCTTGCTTATCAGTACATAAGTGCAAAGTATTGTGCAATGCCTACGGTTAATTATTTTGCGTCAGTAGACCATTACTTTCAATTGTGAATCGAACATTTATAGCGGCAACTGTTTGAGGTCTTAAATAAAAAATTTTAATTTTTAAAACTACTCTCGTACATATGTAAGTACATATGCATGTATAAAGATTTGGTATAAATCTTGTCTGTTTATATTACACAAGAATAATAATTGGCCATAAGCATGTTGTACCGTGTAATTATTTTTAATTAAATTTAAATATCACTTCTAGTCACATATGCTGCTTACCAAAAAATTATTCCGTTTAATTTCTATTTGGTGTGATTTATGGGATGCACAATATACGATAAATTTTATGCAAATTGAAAAGAATTAGAATTTAAAAAGATAAAAAACCGTATTAATAATAATTAAATTAAGCTAAAAATAATAAATAATTAACTTTTTGTAATTAGATCTGAGATTTAATTATGTAGAGCGTTTATTAAAAAATCGATTAATCGACTAATGATACTAACAAAACGCTTCGGAATTTCGAATGTATATTTTAGTTCTGAAGAGTGGAACCAGCAAGCTGAGCTTCCGTTCATTTGCCGTGGCAATCAGTAAGTGGAAAGCCAATTAAATTTCTGTTATTGGCTGTTCGGTGAAGCAATTATAGAGTTACCTTACAATTTGCTATACATTTAGTTCAATATAAAGTGCATCACTTGTTTTATATTAAAAATCCCTTTGAAATCCTTCACATTCTTAATTCATTCATGAGAGCATTCTGTTGTTGATTACCATTTTGGATAACTAGTTTGATTAGCTTTGTTGGTGTTCCAAGTTCTTTAAAGTTATTTTTAATGCAATTTCTTATCCAAATGAGTTGAAAGCTTGTCCATAGTTTTCAGTTCGTATTCGGTGGCATTTCCTAATCGTGGGTTCTTTAACAGGGGCTTTCGAACTTTGGCCGTTGATAACGCCTAAATAGTTAAAACTACATTAGCTAAGTTCGTTGTCATTTATTTAGTCTGTTTTGCCACCATTATCATGGACAGATATAATAGCGGTTCTCAAAGTTCTCAGTTTATGAGCCAGAGTCCAACAAAAGCCGTGGCGTATATTTTTAAACGTTGTTGTATTCTACACATAATGGCATTATGGTATTTCGATGGTATCTCACAGAGACTACGCTTGATGTTGGATAGCAAAGATCTAAATAGAGAGAATTTAAGTTCAAGTTTTAAAAAATTCAAACTTTTCAATGATCTCATAGATGGATGTTCGTTTATACATACAATTTGTGTGTTACAAACATGTTTCTTTCTTAAGTCTTTTGTTTTTTTTCCTCAAACTAAAATTAATTAATGCTTAGTACATACTACAAATAATTTACCAATTGATTTAATATTTAATTTTCATTTTTATTTTCTGTCTTGTAGGCCTGCATTCGGACGAACTGATTTCTGGTGAACTTGTCACACCAAAAAAAGTAACAAAATCTGGTGATTTTTTGACGCACAATCTGACGCATCATCACGATGAGCATTACAGGCATCATCGGAGGCGTAGAAGTTTTAGCGTTACTGAATCTGTGCCAGAAACCGAAGTTCATTATCAATTAAAAATACAAAACGAAACGTTACATTTGGAATTAGAGTAATAAATTAAATTCTTAACTGTCATCAGTTGGAAAATAACTCAAAGCATATATTTTTTCTTTCTCTGTTTGTTGTATTTCCTTTACTTGTCTAGACCCAATACGTATTTCATGACGCCTCATTTGATTGTGGAACGGCATAAAAGAGATTTACGCACACGCAAACGTCCGCAAAAAAATACAAATTGTCATTATCATGGCAGAGTCAGAGGACAAGAACAAGACTCAAGGGTAGCTTTATCGGCTTGTCGTGGTTTGGTAAGTTGAAAAAAATTTGTTCATGTTGTCTTTTGGCAGTTGCCAAGATGATAATTTCTTGGCTTGGTAATTTGAAGCTGGAGAAGAACAAAAAAGCAAAGAGAAAAAACAAATTTGCTGGTCTTTAAAAGCATTACAAAACATTACTTTGCATGAAATTGTTATTTTGTGTGGAATAAAATTGTAATGCTTATGGATAACAATGCTTGGCTGTTTGTTTATTTGTTTGTTTGTTTATCTTGTTGTCTATTTTGTTTCAATTCATTGCCATAGTCTGTTATACTGGCGTGAGTTGGTGAGAAGGAGTTGGTAGGGGTTGTCTAATTACAGACAAAGTGTTAAGCGTGAGTGTTAAGTCTGGTTGACTGCCGGAATGGATTTTCATGGATGTTGGTTCATTTTTATTTTTGTAAATTATGGTGTGGCTGTGGCTTAGAATACAATGGTTATACCTGGCGCCACCTTAACATTCACTTTACGGCACAGTGGCGTAATAAGGTTTTCGACGGCGACAAAAATTAACAATTGAATTTTATGACAATTAAAAAATTTTAAGTATCCAAATTATTATTAATCCCTATAACATATTGGCTATTTAAAACAAAATCTTTTAATAAAATTTTAAAGGTGTTATGCATATGGTTATAAACCACTGTCTTAACCATTTCAATTGGCAAATATTGTTAAATTTCCAACATTGAAATTGAAAAGATTGTAAAAGGAAAAAAGAAAAGGCAATGAAGAAACATAGAACCCCTTTTATAAAGTCTAGTCGTGTCGTCGTGTTGTATCGTGTCTGAAAATGTTAAGCACTCACGTACAAAATATATTGAGTTGAGTTCTCACATTAACGGAAGCAACAATTATTTGTCATTAAAGTCATAAACACATTTTATGACACCACTTAAACGTTTTTATTATTATTTTCTCTATTACAATATTATTAATATTTATTAGAACAGCAACAACAACAATAATAAGCATGTTTATAACAATTATTATTAGTTTTATTTATGCATTTATTATTGCATTTTCATTATTAATATTGTTTTTATTTGTTTAGTTGTCATCACTTGTTTATGTCATGAGCCATTTTGAGTTTGTAATTGTTTTATTGACACCGCGTGTCTATCGCAATAACACGATTTTTTTTTAATTTTTAAGTGCTTTCATTGAAAATAATTACTTGGAATTATTGATAGATATTGAGCAATTTTGTAATGTTGCTGGGAGAAATTTATTTGCGAGGAAATTTTTTCTTATCTTTCCTTTTCACGAACTTAAACTACGAGTATTTATTATACGTATCGTATTTGACACTTTGCTGACATCATTATTATAGCTAATTGATTAGGAACCCATTAGTTTTGCTAAAAAAAAAACGCTCTTATCAAATCACGTTTGTTGCTTAAGTCCTTTGTTTTCTTGCACTCAATGATTAATTGCTTTGCTGTTGTTGACTGACACTTGGCTTACATCTTAATTGCAACTAATTGTTTACAAATTAAAATAATAAAATCTATTCAGAGGAAGAAAAAATTTGTTTTTGGTTAATTAACTAATGCAGTGGAAATATTTTATAACTTGCATGTGTTAAAATTTCCATTGACTTCTATTAGAGAGAAATAATTATAAAATTAAAAATAATTTCTATTCAGAATCAGAGCAAATGCTTGGAATTTGTATTTCTGATTATTTATTGCTTATTAGTGGTTAGAAAGTACTGCAGCCCAGAAAGATATTTTGTGCAAAGCTGATGTTAATCTGGCAATGTAAGGATTTTAAGAAATTTAAGTACAAATTTGTGGAATCACGATAATGTCAGGAAAGTTGTTAAGCTATAGCCTGTCGAGTGTAGTATAAACACAAATAATGTCCCTAAACATCGCTTTTGCAAAGTAAGGTGTCTCAAAAATAGCTTATAAACTGTCCTTCCGTTAGGGATTTCAAACCTCTTCCCTAGTTCCTATATTCAGAAATACACTAACTCACTAAAAGTTCTAGGCTCTTACACAGTTATTGAAAGGAGTTTTTTTTATCCAAAAGTACCTTTCAACCTCTTACAATGTCATTATCTAACACATGTTCCAATGACATTAATCTTCGTCTAAAACATTGTTAGGTAAGCATTCATTAGAACCAAAAGAAGTAGAAATTAGTTTTTCATAACTTGGTTTCTGTTGAAAAATTCTCGTGATCATTTTTATTTCATTTATATTTGGGACTGAATTTCAGAATGAAATTGTGATTTGATTTCTCGCCTTTAGTGATCATAAATTGGAATAAATGATCAGTGGTTGTTAATAAGAATGTTTCCAGGATTTGGATTGAATAAGTAAGCATAACAATATTATAACTGCACAAAATCTCTTCAGCTGGTAGATTTTTATTTATTCCAAAACAGTGGCATGATTTTATGCAACCAAAATCACTAAAAATAGAAAATTTGTTCTTTTTTTCGAGAATTATGAAAAGTATGAATAACTGGCAACATGTAACGTTTTTTCGAATGGTCACTGTACAAATGAGATTGCTATTTCCTTTCGAAGCTTATCAGTAGGTTGGTGTTATTGGTTTACCTTACTTCTCGCCCATATGATTTAGTGCGGATGACTATCTTGTAAATTTTAAGTATCGTAGTTATGGTCACTGGTTTAAGTTGGAATAATTTCACATTGTCAGTTTTCAGTCTTACTTTCCAAGAGGTTTAACGTTTTTCTTTGTTAATATAAAGTCTTGAGATTTAGTCTAAGAAGTGGTTCCCGATGTATAGATTAGATAATTTCAATATTTCCATTCAAACAAATAGTTAAATACGATCATGTATCGACGCAAGATGATATTTCTTTCTGTTCTAGAGATGTTAAAAAATTTCAGTAAAATATGCTGATTTAGGAACAAGACAAAAACTGTCTAAAAATTTAGATCTCTTCTTAAAATCTATGAAAATATGAATATACGATAAAAATAATAAAAATAAAATTAAATGTTTTAAAAAAATTTACAATTTATTGCATAGAAGAGATGTTGTTCCGGTTGATTAGTTTTTTAATTTGTATAAAGTTTGTGTCTTAAGTCTTTTGATAAGTTCATGAATCTGTCCTCAAACTGAAAATTTTTTTAAATATTGTAATAATTTAAACGATTTGACAACTATTTAAAGAAAGTTTATTTTTGAAGTCTTTTAATTTTAAACCAATATTCGCATGACATTTATTATGCCATAGTTTTAGCTAGTCAGTTTGTCAGCCTATTCGTATCTTAATGTCAGTGAATTAATGTTGGTTGTCGCATTCTAATTTGGTAATAAACTTTTTAAATTAATTGTATTGAATTTTATATTTTATTTTGTTTTTTTTTTGTTTGTTGTGTCTTGTTCTTTTTCAGGTCGGTCACATAAAAACTAAAAATAATGAATATTACATTGAGCCATCAAAACATCATACGGCCCACAACCTCGACGGACATCCGCATGTTGTATTTCAAAGATCTTCTGTTAAGGAAAAGGTAATTATACAAAATTTACATTAAAATTTTTTTTCATTTTTTATTCTCTATCTCTCTCTCTCGCTCTTTATCTATCTCTACTTCTTCTGACAACTATCTGCTTACATACAGACTGTATTAAAATACAGAGTTAAAGAGATTTTAAGGAAAAAAAAAAAACAACAAAGAAAATAAGGTGGGCTGTATAGTTGTAAATTGGTTTGTTGGTTAGCTTTAGCTGACTGCCTGCCTGCCTGGTTGGATGAATGAATTTTTATAAAAAAAAAAAGAAAATAAGCGAATAAGTGTATGAGTGAGTGCATGAATGAATGAATGAATGAGTGGATAAATAAATATGTTTATGGTTTAAAATAGGCAGGAAGGTTGTCAGACAGATACACAGACAGATTCGCATTTAGCAGAAGAAGTAATACGGGGATAAACAACGTATAGACAAGGCAAAAGACGATTTAATGCAAAGCAATGTAACAGACGAAAAACTCAAGTAAAAATGTCAGACAAATTGCAACAACCCACTATGACTTAAAGAAATGCGAAAATCAGAAACATATTTTGTCCGAAATAAATGAAGAGTGTAAAAGAATGTCAACACTTAACATGCAAATGAGACGAACAGGACTAAATATTGCAAAGGCTTTTGGGTTTACACTGAGAGAATTAATTTAGGGAATTAATTCACTGATTCAAAACTCTCAGTAAAAAAATTTCTATGAAAGAGTTTCTAAAATATCTGTCGTTCGGAATAGAACTTTAAACTTTAGATCGAGCCACTTATGTATAAAATTAATGCACTCAACATAAGTAATATGAGAAGTAAGGTCGCAATCCTGACTGAAGGTTATATTGACCAATTGATTGACCTATCGTAGTGTTGTCTTCCTTTGTGAACGTCTCCAATTTTAATAATCACATCAATCAGAGATGAGAAGCAATAATTTCAATTTCTTTAATTGCCTGATTTAATAATAATTAAACTTTTATGGTTTTATTCAAAACTACATGATTAAATATTAATTTTCTTTCTCTGTATGTCTGAATAGTCAGCAAATCACAACAACAACGGCAATGGCAACAGCAATAATAATACAAAGATTAAGAAACCACATAAACGCAAGCAGGAGCAACATAAATTGCAGCAAAACGATAGAAAGAAGCCAAAGAAGGCTTTAAGCAATTGTGGTACAAAAGAACCCAAAAGACGTATCGATGCACGTCTAGTTGAATGGCAACCACAAGGAAAGGTGAGTAGGTGAACGAGTATGACTGAAAGTATGAATGTAAAGACGTAAATAAATGGTATTTTATTATTATTATTTTTTCTTAATAAGTTTATGTTAATTTGTATGTTTGTTTGTGTGTTTGTGTGTTTGTTTGTTTATTTAAATGAATTGAATGACAAATAAATAAAAGGAAAAAAAAAAAAATTCATAATGATTATAATTAAATGCAGGTAAAAATTCAAGGTGGTAGAAGAATACGTAGACTACGTCATAAGCATCAACATAAACAGCATGAGAAATCACAATATAAATATCAGACAACAACAATGACGGATATTAAACAGCAAAAATATGAACAACCAACTTGGAAACATGTATACAACAATAATAACCACCATCACCACCAACAACAACAACAACAAGACAGCTTATCATCAACGGCGTCATCATCATTCGAACAAACAACAATTGCTGGATTTGTAGGAGCAGCGAAACCACTGAAACCAAAAAAGCTTCAGCTTCATCTAAAACCAGAGTTTCATCTACAACAACAATCGCCACAGCAGCCACAACCTCAACCACAACCACCGCGGCAATTGCAACGAATGAAACGTTCAATTAGCAGCCCACGACATGTAGAGACTCTAATCGTTGCCGATCCAACAATGGTTGTATTTCACGACGACATAGAAACGTATCTATTGACCATAATGAATATGGTATCCGCTCTTTACAAGGATCCTAGCATTGGTAATGCCATTGAAATTGTTGTAGTGCGTATTGTGTTGCTGGATGATAATGATGCCCATCCAGACTTGAATTTAACACAAAATGCCCAACAGAATTTGGATACATTTTGTAGGTGAGTTTTCATACTCTTTTCCATTGAAAAATTAATATCCATCACATAAATATATGCCATGGAATACCCCTTAAACTGCAAAGTAATTTGATCATCATCAACGTCATCATTATTATCGTGTATTTTATTTAGGCGCCAGTAATAGATTGTTTTTCTTTTTAATCTTATCGCTTTAAGCCTTAAACGTTAGCTATGTACGCTCGCACAGAGAGTGTATGTATACATACAATGTACATGTGTTTTTGCATATTCTCTATAAGGTGGTGCTATTATTCTTTAAAAATATAAAAAAAAATTCTTGCAAATTAAGTTCGAATATACTAGATACGATATTTTATTGATGCTGTCTCAGTTATAAGATGAGGCAATACATTGTAATTTTTAAAATAGAAATTCTATTTATACATGCATCATCAATATTTCGTGATTATTCCCTTTGCAGTTGGCAACATAAAGAAAATACAGCCAGTGAATTGGATCCCCAACATCATGATGTTGCTGTTCTGATCACACGTAAAAATATATGCGGCAACAATTGCATGTAAGTGTGAATATGGTGTATCCTATAATAAATTCAAGGATTTAGTAAGCTTTACTTAGGTTAAAATTATATTTTCTTTTTCTTTTATTGTTAAATTACAGGACATTGGGCCTAGCCAATGTGGGTGGTATGTGTAAACCAAAACAGTCGTGCAGTGTCAACGAGGATAATGGCATTATGCTGTCCCATACCATAGCTCATGAATTGGGTCATAAGTAAGTGATTTTAAACAATTTGTATATTTTCATAAATTATTATTACCATTTAAATAATACACGACAGATTAAAATTCTTTATTATTACATTTTAATTCGAAGTGTTTCCAATTTCCAGAAAAATGCTTTAGGAAAAGGCTTTAATAGTCAATCGCTTCAGTATTTAATATTAAAATTTCCAAGACTTTTCCAATGAAATCGTATTTGATTAATTTCTAAATAAATGTTATGATTTCATTACTAATTCTTATGAGTTGAACTATAAATTATATTCACTTATCAGATTAAAGAACAACAAACAATAAATCTTTTCACCTTTGAAAAAGAAATTTAAATAAAAAGTGGCAAAAATATTAAAGAAAAATTTAATTTAATTTAATGAAATTCATTTATTTTCAATATATGCATGCAATTTAAATAAATTGATAACAAATTATTGGAAATAAACAAAAAATAATTACATACGTAGTTAAAATCAATATTAACCATTTAAAACATGTTAATAATGGCGATGAAAGTCATTAGTAATTAGAAAATAATTTAAATTCATTAATGACTGACTAGTGCTGTTGTTGCTATTATTATTATTAGTATTATTGATTCTTGCTGTTTTTGTTTTCATTTTACTGTTTTAATTGAACACGCTAATTTATTGTAACATTAATAATAAAACAATATATAATTACAATTGGTATTAAAGAAACAAAAAAACAACAACTACTGTCAAAACAACATTAAATCATTGAATATGTAGAGTAAGTAACAAGTAACAAAAATAATAAAATACCAAAGTTATAAGATAATAACCTCAATTTAAACTTTACCTGTTCAATATTGAAATAAATAGAAATGATATTAACAATCAATATTTTAGATTTCCTAATCACATATTGCCATAAATTATTGCAGCAGTCCAGTAATCTATTATTCACTTACCAACAATCCATTCATTGGTAGGGTACTGGTTTCGCTTGCATAATTAATTAATAAAACAAGAAATTAATTCATATCATACGATTAAATGTGTGAAATTACGTCAATTTAAATAATTTATTTTTTATTTTCATTTGTTTTTTTTTTTAAAATTATTATTCAAACTCTGTTTGCATTTCATTAATTCTGATTGAACTCCTGTTACATTTCATTACAGTTTTTTGTTTAATAATAATAAACAAATACAAGTATTTAAACGAATCATATACACCCTACAATTTGAAAGCCTTAATAATTATATTCAGAGAAATATTATCAAATTGGTTTCTAATCTGTCAGATAATAAAACCGCTTTACATAATATATTGAAATAAGTAGAACAGAAATAAACCAAGAAATATTAGCCAATATTCTGTCATGTCCGATGGATATGGATTGAGGGGTTATTTTTATATTACGTTCTATTATGTTCCTTGTATAAACATAGAACTGCTACAAAGGATCTTTCCTGTCTAATAATTTTTTAACTATTTCATTTTGGTTTATGTTTACTATAATGTAGTGGTATCTTGTTACTCTGATCATTCGGTCTGTAGTTTCCTCATATTTTATTAGATATCCTCTAAGTCTATTGTCCTGATAAATTTTAGATTGCTACTCGACGTCAAGAATGCAGATTCTGGGATGCATTAATGTCTACAGATTCCAAGATTATCCCTATGCATTCTTATGTTATATAATCTACATGTTAGTTGCGAGCCACCGCCATACTGAATAAGTGTACTGTCATAAGGCCTGTTATCAACCACAAGTTATTTTTGACTCATATCTCTTATTGTAATTTTAAAAGTTTTCATTGCCTCAAATCTAATTAGTATAGCGAAGAGTCTTGTTTCTCTCTTTATCTTACCTTTCACTGGGCATCCCTTTCCAAACGTTCACTCCCACTCCACAGAAGAGTACTGGTACTATCAATAGCTGTGACAGCTTCCATCCTTGATAGCTCAACTTCTTGCTCATTGTACGAGTGTAACCTAGCCACACTAGCTTTTCTAGGCAGTCCCATTCTTTCTTCAAAATGACGATCAGACAGTATTGCTATGTCCTGGATGTTTCAAGTTTACATCTTTAAATCTTTGGATGGCACAAACATCCATCTCTGGTGTGGGTCCCCGGGCATAGTGATATTCCGGAAAACTGTAGGGGCCGACGAGCTCGCCTAATCTGATGCGCTTCTTCCGGAATCCTCTTCTATTGAGTTGGGTATGCCACTTACCTCGGTCAAGTTGAACATTTGCGCGGAGGTTCCTTCGGGACGCCAACCTTTTCTAGGTCAATGAGGAGTCCTGCTCCACCGCTAGTCTTACCTGGCCCTAGGATGGATGGAAGGCGTATCAACCGATTACTTGGTCTCGGTAGTGATGTCATCTCGACTGTAGTGGCCGTGCTTATGGGTCATTGTATCATGGGTAGGCACGTCGAGAGAATGAGGCTGCCCTTGTAACGACTTCTGCCGTGGATGCAGGTCCACTGAGGAAGAGGAAAGCGCTTATTCACTTTCTTTGCCAGTGCCTGTCTCTTGCTAGGTGTAGATATAGGTTATTTGGCTCCCCATTCCTTGTTAGCTTAACGAGCTATCATCTATTGATATCAAGGATATAGCTTCGTTCATCAAATTTTCTGGCTGGTTTTCCAGTACGGGGTAGTCGTGCTTTTGTTGTGCAGAACAAATTCTTCCTTTCCCTGATTTGGCGGAACTTGGTTAGTACAGGGACTGCGTTTCACCCGTGGCATCACAACGGGCCGCAATGGGTGCTCAAGTGAGCTTTGTGATATCAGAGCTACCTCTACGACCTAACCTAACCTAACAAACATCCATTTATAAGATACCCGTTAATTTCTGCGCTTCCGTTCCAAAATCCCATCTTGATCCATTTGTATACCTCAAAATAGTCCCTGTATTCAGAGATTATGCAGTTTTCAGATTACTCCATTCATTTTTGTTACTAAGTCTTGTTGTAAAGCACTTCCCAAAATCATGGTTCTGTCGAGGCGACAGTTAAGAAGGGTGCTACCTACCATCAACTCATAGATTACAAAAATTTAGTTATCACTACCATGTACAGCGCACAGAAATCAGAAACAGATCTTTCAACTCCCCAGTAGAACAGGCTACACCAAGACACACTAGTTCATGTATCTTGTCTAAACTACAAATCTTAATCTAAATAAAATCAAAATCGAATTAATTTGAGGACTACTGTTTGAAGACAAAAACAGCCGTCAATCCAAAGAGGATTGACCCAATATGATATCGTATAAAAAGCAACACACAAAAGAAGTACCAATTGTTATAGACATTTAGTGTAGGGTAGAATTATAAATTATTTGTTATTGCCATTTGATAGTTAAAACGTCGTAGACAACAACAACAACAACAACCACAAAACAATAATTAATCATAGCTTAAAGCGTATCGTATGCAGCATGTAGTACAACATTAATAAATAAAAATTTGTTTAAAATTCTAATTAAATTGCGTTTGAAAAATTGTTTTTTAACTTTTTATGTCATTTGTTACAATATAACAATATTCTAAATAATGTTGTTGTTTTTATTGTTTTGTAATTGTTGCTATTATTGCATATTCACAAAATGGAATAAATTATACAAAAAGCAATACAAAAAAAAAAAAAAGAAAATATAACAACTACCGTGAATTAATTAAATTCGTAGAACATGTTTCAACAAAATAAATGCGAAAGCGAATAACAAAAAAAAACAAAAGTGAATTTGATTACGATTACAACAATAATAAATGCAACAACAAAAGCATGAGAACAAGTGAATACTTAAGACCGTTCCTACACCAATAATGACCAAATAACTAACAGGCTGACTGACTGAGTAACTGGCTGATGCAAATGTTAAGAACATGACTCTTGACAGTATAGTGTCTATAGCCAAGCAGTCTAGCTGAAACGATAACAGCAACGGCAACACCAACAATATAATTATAAATGACAACAATATTAGAAAGAAAAAAATCTGTTACAATAATATCAACAACAATAACAACAACAATTAAGGTATTTTGCAATTCTAATTTTGCATTGAACACGGTAGACTAACCGGCACTAGATTTGATTTTTATTTAAATTTTGTTTTTAATTTTTTTTCTTTGTTTTTCGTTTTTTTTTTAAAGTCCCACACATCAATTGTATTTTTCAATATTCATTACAATTCATTTGTGCATTGCATTAACTTTGTTTGTGTGTATGTAATTGTTACGAATAATGTTGTATTTTTGCATTGTTGTATGAATATTAAGTGATCAGTTTAGTCAGTTGGTCAGTTTGTTTCTTAGACGAATATTGTATGAACTTAAACTTGTTCACAGTTTTCGTTTGACTAATATGGGAAGAATCCTTAGTAAAATAAATGGATTTCAAATTTTAAAATATTTCTACATGATTACAGAGTGATGTCCATGAGAAACTACGTTCACAAACTACAAAACGTTTGTAGCTCTTACGATCCTGTTTACTATTCTCCTTATTTTGTGAGGCATTGCTTTAGTCATTATTTCGTCCAATACGCTAATAAAAAGCATAGGAAATGACCCAAACTAATGTAAAGAAATCGAAAGGTTAATACAAGTTACATAGGCTCAGTTTTTCTTCTTTGAATTGAGGCATAAGACTGATGTAAACGTAATTAAGTTTTCAATCAGTCTATTGGAAACCTTTAATTTAATTTTCATAATATTCATCCGACTTGTATGTACTTTTCTCTTTTCTCTCATTAAAGAAACAAGAAAATAAATTATAAAATAATTATAGTATTGAGTAGCACGAAGCTATAAATTTTTACCAAAGTACAGCCATTGCATCGGTTATTGTTGTTGTTGTCCGTAAATTACATAAGACTGCTGGTCTTGTGTTTTGTGTAGATTTCCAATGTAAATCTTTTCCAAGTGGGTGTATATGTATGCCTTCATCAAAGAGGTCAGTCAGCAAAATAAAAATCGAAGAAAAATACGGGGTTGAAAATAATATTTTAATTGTGCTTTAGTCTATTAGACTGCATGCAATTTTAGCAACAAAGTAAAAATAATAACGCTTCAGGAAATCGATAAAACCAACGCACTTGATATAAAAAAATATGAAAAATTTTTAATTAAAAAATTTCTTATTTTCAGCAACTTTTTTTTTATGGTTTTTGTTAGAGAACCAAATCAAAATATTGTAATAAAATTTATGAATGAATTTTGATTCATTCATTCATGATGCATTGAAAGAAATACAAAAAATAAAAACGATTTTCATTATTTTAATTCAATTTGATTGGAGTAATACGAGTTTCTTGAATGAATTTATATGTCAGTGAGTGTGTCTGTGTTTCTTTTGCATGTGTGTTTGTATCTGTATGTGTATATGTATTGTATTAAATTTATTTCCGTTTAAGTGTAGGCTGTTCCACGCATGCTATTACTACACATACACACATTTTCCGTTTCTATCAGCCTCCAGTTAACCACTCCGCTACGATTTCAATGTGTCTGTTGCTCTACAGGTGGTATGGCTGTGAATCTACAATATGTTGTTGTAACTTGATTTGTTTATTTATTTGTTTTGGTTGTTTACAAACAACCTGGTATGATCGTATATAAAAAGTTGTTTGAAGTGCTACTTGATTTCTGTTTAAATAAAAACGTATAAAAACAAGAGCAGTTTTACAAATCAATTCATCATTTTTTGTTGTTTTCATTTTTTTCTTTTTATTTTAGTTTTTTGTTTTTTTTTCGTATTTTTAATAAATTCAAACGACAAGTGTTTGTTGTGTTCACAGTGCTGTTAACTCACAGTGTGTGTTTGGGCATAACATTTAAATTAATTATTAAATAAATGTTTATTTTTATTTTTATTTTATTTTTTTTTTGATGATTGATCTGATAATATTATTGATTTGACAGCTACTTTTTTTATTATCATTAATGCTATTTGTTTATGTGTGTGTGTGCTGTTTTTTTTATTTCAACAATTTAATTGATTTGATTTTAATTTCGATAATAATGTTGTTAACAATTTTGACATAAAGTTTCATTCACTTACAAAATAAAAATTGTAATTATTTTTATACAATAGACTCAAAACACAAACTTGATTTTTTGTCTCTAAAAATATCACGAAGATGACATATCAAAAGACTTAAGACACGAACGTTTTTCAGTAGGCAATATTAAATCTCTTGTACTAATTGAATAAAGAATATTTTTTGAAGATATCAAATATTAAATACAAAATGAATTCATTTTTATTGAATTTATATACACCGTTATAGTTTGTAACTTATAACTTTAACTTATAAGATTGGTAGAGATTTCATACTAGAAATCCAAGCCAAGAAGACTGTTCCTGTGCTGACATGATTTGTTCTGTCGAATTCACTAAAAGTCGATATTCTACACGGACTAATCTAAACTTGAGAATAATGTAAGCTAAACTACTGGATGAGTTTCAGACCCAGGTAATCATAAATAGCTTTGTGGATGTGATCCTGAGTAAAGCATCTCCTATTAATAGCACTTTCATCGTCTCTAACAGTCAGGCGATAATCTGACATATCTTTCGTCAACAATCTTTAAGTATAAACAGAATAACACCCATAATCGAGACTCGCAGCAAGTTTGTATCTATTTAATATAGGTTTCTTGTCATAGAGATATTCCGGGCAATTGTGCAGCTAATGAAATTGCTTACATACATTCATTCATAATTGGTCATTTCAACCCTTCAGTCAGAATTATTGACCTAGTTTCTCCCACCACTTATGTTGTGTGAGTTTAAAGTAGATTTCGAACGAAAGATTTTTGAGAATCTTTTCATGGCAATTTTTTTTACTCTCAGAGTTTTTGCCAGAAATCTGCTGCGAGGAAATCGTCGAAGAAATATTTTTTGTATTTTGCTTTGATGTCTGGCCTGGGGCGTTTACAACCAATCGTACTCAATATAGAGCAGCCATCGCCCAAAAAAAAAAACAGTCTCGTATATCCAAAATGCAGCCGTAATCATAATAACGTGACTTCCCACTATGTGGTTGAACAATGCCAAATTGTTTCTCACCTGATTCCACGGCTCGGCGTACCATTAACCGGTAGCGTGGTTCATAAACAAATAATATTAAGCATAATAAGCCAACACACTACTTACTAGACTACGGCGACTTTAATCCAAACCCTTTAACTCTGTTATGCTGCTTATTAAGCAAAGATATTTATTAGCCACTGGTAAACCCTCAGTTGATTAAAAAACCTCATATCTTGAAAATTTGGTTACCATGAAACCATATCTGTCACCTCATTGCGGGCCATTATAGAAATTAAGGAAAGGAATTTGTTGGCATTATTTGCTAATGCCCGTCTCTGGCTTAACATAGGCTTGTCTTAATTAAATCCGCCGTTGCTCGATATCCTCATTAATCTTACTCGATGGTTATGTTTAAGATCGTTTAATCTGTACTTGTCGGTTGTTTTCTCGTGTATCTTTTGTTGTAGAGTCGTAATTTGTGTAGTATAGGTTCATGATGTCGCGTGGCGTGTCTCATGTGGTATTGTCTTGTTGAAATCACTTCCTCCATTTTGGACAAAATATTGAATATTGTAACGTTGAAAAAGAAAACTCTAACGAAAAAGACTGTTCGAAACACATTTAATACAAAAGCAATCATAACTTGACATTTTGTATAACAAAACAAAAGACTTAGACAACAAACATGTTAAAAAAAACAATTATTAAAGCATTTAATAAACCGCTTTTATTATTATTAAATTATATCAAAATAATATTAAAATTTTTCATTTAATATAACAATTTCTCAGGAGTAGGATAGAGTCTTGTGAGGAAGATAGCAGATTAATCAATATTTTTAAAGAACATACTTTTGAGAACCAATTATCGTTTATTGTATTTATTTTTCGTTTGAATCAAGACGGAATAAAATCTGTGATAAATTTGCTCGTTGCTTAATTAGTCTTCCTTTTGTTCATTTTAGTTTTGGCATGTTTCATGATACCGCTAAAATTGGTTGCCACCCTCGAGTGGGTTCTATAGTGCACATTATGACGCCAACATTCGGTGCAGATACCTTGCAAGTGTGCTGGTCCAATTGTAGTCGAAAATTTATCACACACTTCTTAGAGTAAATCAAACATATACAGAATCATAGAAAAGTTATTAAAAATTTGATATTTTTATAGCCAGGGATTGGGTGACTGTTTAGATGATGAACCTACCGATAAAAACGAGTATGCATATCCCGAAGAACAACCCGGTTTTCGTTATAATGCCGAAGTTCAGTGTCGCTTACAATACAATACAACTGATAGTGAGGTGAGCGCCTGCTCATCCATGAATGAAATCTGTTCCATACTGTGGTGTCGTGTCAATGGTGAATGCATTACAAATATGAGACCCACAGCACCGGGTACACCGTGTGGAAATCGTAAGGTTTGTTTTGGTAATTTTCAATTGAGAAGTTATAAACATTTCAATATAACAGAAGAATTATTATTTTGTTTATTAACATTTTTTTTTTATTATTATTTTATTATTTATTTAATTCCTTTAAAGTGGTGTCAAAATGGTGAATGTGTGCTGCAGGAATCATTGGAAAAAATTGATGGCGGCTGGGGTGAATGGTCTGAGTGGAGTGAATGTTCACGTTCTTGCGGTGGTGGTGTCTCCATTCAGCAAAGGGAATGTGATAATCCATTGCCAGCTAATGGCGGTTCATTTTGTATTGGTGAAAGGAAAAGGTAGGTTGAGAAATTTGTTTTTTTTTTGTGAATAATTTGCATAATTTTTTGGCTGCTTTAAGGTATCAAATCTGTAATCCTCATGGCTGTCCCAAGGATGAGCCTAGTTTTCGTGCCAGACAATGTGAAAAGTATAATAACAAGGCATATCAGGGTCAATTATACAAATGGTTACCGTATTTTGATAAACGTTAGTAAAGTATTCAAACGCATTCCTTATCAGAGTAATATTCTCTTTGTTTTTAGAAAATCCTTGTAAACTTTACTGCACCGACGACGATGATACCATTATTGCCAATTGGGGTGACGTTGTCTTAGATGGTACACCATGCACATTGGGCACCAACAACATGTGTATCGATGGCATTTGTAGGGTGAGTACTTTTTTGAATTATTGCCTAGCGCACGGTCTCTATGGAATTAAATCCACTAATTGTGATTTCCTTTAGAAAGTTGGTTGCGATTGGATTGTTGATTCTGATATGCAAGAAGATCGTTGTGGCATATGTGGTGGTCAAGGAGATCAATGTAAACCGGTAAAGGCCACTTTCAATGAAACCCTTAAAGTGACAGAAGGTTATGTGGAAATAGTAGTTCTGCCAGGCTAAGGCCAGACATATTGTTATTAAAGAATTGGGTAACTCACCACATTTCGTGGGTGTGGCCAAAGCTAATACAAGTCTATTCTATTTGAATGGTGACAGTTTAATTTCAATGCCCGGAGAGTTTGTAATAGCAGGTGCAGAAAGTTTTTATGATCGCATCGATGAACAGGAAATAATTAAAATACCCCAGCCTATACAACATTCCATAGCTATATATGTAAGAGATGAAGGAAATTTATAATAGGAATGAATATTGATAATGATTTTATGTGTCTCTTTTACAGATAATTGTTAGAGGCGATGAGCCTAACGAGGGAATTTATTATGAATTCACTTTGCCTGCTTTAAATGTCAGCTCTTCCAAACACTTCCTATGGAAACTAAGTGATTGGTCTGCTTGTACGGTATCTTGTGGTGGTGGTGGCCTACAATACCGTGAACCCATTTGCTATGAAAATGGGCATGGTAAGTTCATAAAATTAAAAGTCTGTAGTGATATGTGTTTTACATTTGTTTCTATATTGTAGTTACCTCTGATATAGAGTTGTGTTGGGCTTTTGCCAAAAATCCACGTCCACAACGTTTAAGCAAACGTTGCAATGATAAACCTTGTCCCGCTCATTGGCTCACAGGTCCTTGGCAATTTTGCCCAGTGACTTGTAAGAGTACAGATGCTCCTATACCGGTGCGCAGGCGTTCAGTCATGTGTCTCGATGAAAACGATATTGTGGTGGACGATGAGGAATGTAATTCTCTAACGAAACCTCTTGAAACCGAATATTGTGAACAAAATTTACCCGATTGTAGTATAAAAGAAAAATTTCAAAAGTTTTCTCTTTAGACAGCAATAAATAATTGAGATAGGGTAGTTTAGCATAGCATATCATAGGTTATTAATAAGAAAAAAAATTGTTTTCATTTAGGTTTTTACATACAAAGAAAAATTAAAATCTCATGATAAAATTAGCTGAAAAACACAAGTATTAATAACACCTAAAAATGTTGATTTATTCGAATGTAAATGTAATTTAATTTTAAGTTAATAAATAATTTATTTCAGTGTCCATAGATAGTAGTTTAATTCTAGCATTTTAAGCACATATTTATAAATAATTTAATATTTTTATTTTTTGTATTTATTTTTATAATTTAATATGTCGTACTTAATTTTAAAGAAAATATTTAATTTTAAACTTTTAAAGAAACTTTTCAAAAAAGTTCTAAACATTTATACTCGTTCTAGTTATTAGTTAATTATTCGTTATTCATAATTGGGTTATTAAATTAATAATCGAAAACATAAAAAATGTCCAATAATGTCCGTGTTTTAAGTCAAATTTAGTAAATAGTTTTAAACAACAAAAAAAAAAACTTTAAATAAATAAAAAAATAAAGAAAATTATTATTATTCTATCGATGAAATGGCAATCACTTTTGGCTTATCAGAGTACTAATGAGCCATCACTACAAAGTAACTATCAGTACAAAGTGAGCTTTATAGCTGACGATAACATTGCGAAAAATCAGCACTAACATTATAAGGATGGTGAAATAATGAGCCATGAGTTAAGCTCAGTTAATCTGTTATTTAAATATGCTCCAAAAGGCGCGGTCCTTAGCTTCTTTTTCTTCCAAATTTATGACTAAACATGATAAGTTATAAGTCGACAAATGTCATCTGTTTATATATCTTCAAGTGGGCGTGGCAACAAAATCTAACTCTTGAGCTTTCATTCGCTTGCACATTTATGAAAATTGAAACTACTCATGCAAAGTTATAGACTACTCTATTTAATCTATGTAAATAGATTTTAATGGCCGTGGCAGTAGAGGGCGCTCCACGATAATGAAAATCTAAGTGTTTCATTTTCATTTGCTACCAAATTTATCAAAACCGGTGCTAAAAGTGATAAGTTATAAGCTGACAAATTTCATCTGTTTATATATCTTCAAGTGGGCGTGGCAGTAGAGGCTTTAGGCTTTACACGAAAAAGAAAATTTAAGCCTTACACTTTCATTTGCTACCAAATTTTTGACAATTGATGCTATATTAGCGAAGTAATCAGTATTTGAATTTAATTTGTTTAAATATCATAAAGTGGGCGTGGCAAAAATTATAATATTTACATTGACAATAAAAGTACATATTTGTAGCTTTCATTTGATACCAATTTTATATAAATTGATGCCTTCATTACAAAGTTATAAGAAGTTAAAGAAAATAATTTGCCAAACACCTCCTGGCTATACAATTCTGTTCGCCTGGTAGGACAACAACAATTTTAACAAGAAATTTTCATAAAAAGTCTTATGTGTGGATGCGTGTGTGAGTGTGCAATATGTTGATGGTGTTTGTTGGCAAAGTATTTTCTTTAACTTCTTATAACTTTGTAATGAAGGCATCACTATTTATAAAATATATATCAAATGAAAGGTTGACACGTATACTTTCATTGCAGGTGTAAATATTATTATATTTGCCACGCCCACTTAAAACTATTTACGAAAATTAAATGTATTAGTGTATTACATAATTTGTAGTTTGTTTGCAAATGACATTTTAAAATGTGAGTTGTTATCTGCAATACCATTTGGGGCAACTGGCAAACTGGCAACCAAAGTTCATTTGCCATAAATAATCGGCTCATAACATCTCTTCTTTTTTGAAAGGAAAATTTTGAATACCGCGAAAAATAAGAGACTGTAAATGAGAATGTTATGATATTAGTGGTAGGCATTAAAAACTTGAAAAAAATAGAATTAAGTTGAATACAGATGGCAGTTATTGTTTCCTGTTCATTTTCATATAAAAGCTTTTTAATAAAAGTTTACCAAATAAAGCGTTTTTTCAAAAACAACATTTAAAACGCAGACTTAATTAAAACGTTACTTTTTTAAACTTAAATACAAACTAATAACGAAAAATATTTTCAAGAGAAAAAATACTGTTGACCTTAACAATTGAAGAGTAGCAAATTTTCGAGAAGACATTGGACTCAGAGGGAAAATTCCTCACCACAATCCGATATTCATATTTTCTTAGAAGGCATTGTTTCTAAGCAACGACACACGATAACTAGAAGATGGCTATCCAAAGTTTGATACGTGACTCAAATCTCTCGCCAATGGAATTCAATAACAATTTCTACGAAGGGATAATTATCTTGTCATACTGCGAAGGTTTACACTGCAAACACTAACGTGATTATATTGATGGGAAAGGCAAATCTGAAAGGTAGCTGATGGCCAATAACGAAGAGTTATCTCAAGGGCCAGATTAGGATAGTAAGTAATCCGTAGTAAATTTCAATTGGGCTTGTTTTACGAGTAATATATGAACAAAAATATAATAAAATCAAAAATAGACAAAATAAATCTGCTAATGAAGTCCACAACAAACCTGACAGTCCAGATTGGAATATGGATGGAGCATGAACACTGTGATAAAGTCTTAGGTCCTTGCTTCTGCTAGAAGCAGCAAATCAATGGTGATGCCTAAAGATAAAGCTTAAGAAACAATTGGAGCATAGGCAACACTAAAGTAGCAATATTGTTAACCATATGAGAAGAGTAAATCAGAGGTGGAATAGACAATTTACATAACTGGGCGGTACCAAGAGAACAAATTAAGATGTGACATGCACTTCCATCTTTAGAAGCTGACAAGCAACAGAATGCATTTTTTATCTCTTTTTTGCGAATATTGCTGATGTTCGAGCCCTATGTATGTAAAAAACCGAAAACGTTCGTTCCCGGGGTCTGTTGATGTCGACCATTGATTTACATCCACTTTCGCAGTATTGCGTCAGAGCCCAGGCGTGAAAAACATTGGTGAAATAAAATATAAGGTGCTCCTCACTAACATGGAGGTGATCTATGCGTATTCCGGATAATTTGCCTAATTTGTATGCCGTAAATTAAAAGTGAAGTCGCTGTGGTCTAGTAGGTAATGTATTGGCTTATTAGGCGTAAAAGCCAGGGTTAGCGTCCTAGGCCAGACATCAAAATTAAATACAAAAAGTATTTTTTCGGCGATTTCCTCCCAGCAGATTTCTAGTAAAAACTCTGACAGTAAATAAAATTGCCATGAAAAAAAATTTCTCATAAAATCTGTCATTCGGAGTCGACTTTAAACTGTAGGTCCCGCTAGTCATGTATAAAATTAATACACACAACATAAGTGGTGTGATAAACTAGATCAATAATCATGACTGATGAGTTCTAATGACCAATTATGTATGTATATGTAAGTAAATTAAAAGAAATGTTTTTTTCTTTAATTTCTATTTTTAAAGTTCTCATTTCTTTTTATAAATAATTACTTAATATTTTTTAAAACTACATATTAAACTTAAAAATAATACGAACTTAAATTAAAACTAGAATTTACGTTTTGTGTATCACAATTTTCTAAAATCTAGTATTATCGGGTAATTTAATAAAATATGCTATTTTGTCTTTGGCTACTTTATAATTGTGAATCCAACGGCTGCCTTTTCGCAACGACCCATCAATGCCATCCTTCCAAACACCTTGAGGCAGGTAAACTATAAAAACAAATAAAATGAAAATTAATAACTTGGAATTTAATAATAAATGCACCTTCAAACATACCTTCTCTCTCCTCACTGTCCTTTTCCAGTATGGGAGCCACTATCATCTCCTCGCCTACTGAAAATTCATCGTATATACTTAAACAGGCTGGATCATGGGGATCCAACATCCATAGTGGTCTCACCAGAGGCAAACCCTCATTCATAGATTCACTGAGATATTTTAAGAGTAATGGAATCACATGTTTCTGCCGAATAGTGGTCAATTCTTTAGCAATATCGGTTATATAATCACTTTTGTATTCGGAGGGTAAATGATTGAATTGCATGGAAGGCATAAAGGTCATCAATTGCAACCATCTTATATACAAATCCTGTTCGGGCAGCGAAGGTTGACCCAATGAATAGAAGGAAATCATTTTCGTCATAGATTTGTTCAAAGCATAATCACCACCTATGGCGCCAGGCAATACGAAGGGAAAGCCTATGACGCCATAATTTAAAACCGTTGACATAACTTCGTTGAGACCCGCCCAAGAGGAATTTATAGGCGGTGTACTAAGAAAAGCAGGAGGCTTAGGTACAGTGCTGGCTGTAGATACCCCAATAAAGCCAATAGTTTCTAGACTTTCGGTAAATATACGAGCATACATGTCGGGATTATCCAAGGTCTGGCGACACTGATAGTAATGCGGCAAATTAAAGCCAGTGCCCAAGTCCAAATAAAAACTGTCCACTTTGTAGTCTTGTTTCAATTTCAAAAGTTTCTCCTTAAGCCACGCCACTGTATCATTATTCGTTATATCCAAAACGCCAGCACTGGAGCAGCTTTTATAGCGCGTCAATGCTGGTATACTTCTTTCCGAGTATCTCTCATAGATTAAAAGCTTCTTGCGTACAACCTCTTTGAAATTATCACTGTCGGTGCTGATGAAAGGCTGTATAGAGAATACAATTTTGAAACCACGGCGATGCAACACATCAATGGTGTCTTTAAGAGTGGGAAAACGACTCCGGTCCACTGCAAAGTCACCAATATTTTCCTGCCAAAATTCATTGATCAGTATATGGCCCAAACGCATAAAACCCATGCCAATAACATCTTCCGAGTAATTGTAAATCGAAGTTTCGTTAAATGATAGTGCATGCGATTGATAAGGTATTTGCCATACGGGTTCCTCTATCAAAGAATGCAAAATTTTCATATCGGCCTCCTTTAAGCCATCCCATAAACTCTGCTGGGTCATAAGCATATGCAAGGATTTCATATCTGCGGTGGTACAAATTCTATACTTTAACTCTGGCAGTGCGGTCAATTTATTCACGAACGTATAGTCATCGTTTTTGGCTCTTAAACAAAATTCATTTCGGCTAGCGTTTACGGCCAGATGTAAGGGAGTCTTTTCACTTACTTGTATGGCCACACCAATTGAATTTATAAAATATCGCTTGACACCATTGCCAAACTGATGAACCTTTACATCACCACTGGAGAAGGGTGCAAAATCAAATTCATTTTCACTAAGAGACCAATCCATATTTTTCGTTATGCCACCACCAAACCACAGGCCATTATTTCTTTTCAGTTCATAACAATCGGTGGGATAATTGGTATCGCTTAACGCTTGCCAAGTCAGGGTGTAACAGCGAAAAACATTCATATCTTGAAAGTTCATATACAATCTTGCCATGCCATGCCATTCTAAACACACGCTACCATCATCCTTACGATTATCCTCGAGGCAATGAAACGGTTGTGTATCCTTATCAATCATTTTACCCAAATGACCGGAAATGACCTCCTCTTCATCATGATTTAGAATGCGCAGAACGCGATCTTTTGAATTGAATTTGATTTTATCAAAATACGAAAATGTTAATATTTTACGTTGATAACCCACGTAAGCAAAGCCGATCTGAAATTATCATATTTTTTGGGAATTAAAGTTTTTGAATCTTATAATAATTAATAGTGGACTCACCAAAAATATGATCATAAAGAACATTAGGAGCACAAATATCTTGATTTTATAATCTTTGGTTTCTCTTTTCTTTTTCCGTATCATGTTGGGGAAATTCTTTAAATAGAAAATAATTTTTTTCATAAGTATTTAAGAATACTCAAGAAGAATATCAAGAGCATGTCATACGAACCTGCATTTTTTCTCTTAATAAACTGGCCAATGAATTAACACTCGTTATAGAAGCTTGATTACTAGCCAAACTGTAGGTATCGAAATCACTAGCCAACATTGTCCCGTGACCCGTGAGCAGCGCTATAAGTTTGTATATAAAGGCAGATCTCATACACATAGTTGCCCCCCGAAAAGTTATTAGCCTCCATTATTCCAATAATGTTTCTATATTTCTGGTTACCACTAGCCAGCACCAGTGTCTAGTATAACAGAGTAGGCTGAGCAATCATTTAATTTAAACTACATTAGTCAATATGTAGCAGAATTTTGGAATTTAAAGAACAAGAAAAGTCATAAAATGCTCAAACGTTTTATGTTCCCATATATGTGTATTTCATTTGCGACAACTTGGTGTCTATAAAGAGAGCATTATTTACTCTATTAATTTGTCATTAAAGCCCATTAGCCAGGATGGGAACCTAGCTTCTCACACTACCCATATTGTGTGCATTAATTTTATATATAAGTGGTGAGACAGTTAAAATCGAATAATAATGATAGATTTGAGATACTTTACATGGATATTCTATTTACTCTCAGAGTTTTTGGTCAGAAGAGGAGAGTCGGAGAGGTGCTTGTCGCAAGAAACATTTATTTGTTCGAGATGTCTTAGCTGAGTTTTGAACCATGGGTTCTGGTCTAATGAGCCAATACACGATCTACTAGACTACGACCTTAAATTATATCCTTTTACTGACTTATCGTCAGTATCTCAGGGACACCGATTTAAACCAATTTAGTATGGAAGCTTTCTAAATCCACAATCCAGTATTATTTATTCTGATGGAAAAAATATGCTACAGACCGGTGGACAACTACTTGTATTCCCGTATACAATATTTTAAAATATAGTTGTTGCCAATACAAGTAAATTAACGATAACTAAACTTTAAATGTCGCATATTATGCCAAATAATTTTCGCATAGAAAAAATTAATTAACTGGAATATTTTACGTCTATGTATGTTTGCTTATTAGGGTGCGCTGAATCATAGAAATAAATAAATTATATTTACACTTTTTTATTGAACTATATAAATATGAATTGAATTAAAAATCAAAAAAAAAAAAAAAGAAAGAATTTTTTTATGTGTTATAAATCACAATTTACTCAAATAAAGATAAAATTTATATGACGTGAACAAGTTAAGCCACTCGAAAACTATACACCGACAACAAAATATTTCAAAATCACTTTTTATTGATTTACGAAGTTTTATTAACAAGGTAAACACTTAAACATTTTTGGAAATATTATAATAAAACTCGCCATGATTATTTTTATTACCAGTAAATGGAACTTAGGGGGTCAATTGATTCAAATTTTAAATTAAAATTGAAAATTGGATTTCATTTAAGATATTATCTTCATTAAAGGATCAAGGATAGATGTTTTAATATTTTAGAAATATTAAATAAAATTATGGATATTAAAATTGCAAAAAATGTTTTGTTCAATTGCAAATTAAAATCTTAAGCTTTTAAAAATTGTAAACAATTTAAATATAAAATTTTTTTATTGTTCTCATTTAATGTAAATTGTTATTTAAACTTTTATTATTTTTTTTTATTATTTTTATAAATTATTATTGCAATGTCTTGTTTTCATTTTCAACAACATATTACGATTTTTTCTAATTTTTTCTTTTTCTACTTCAGATCTTATTTTAGTTCTCTTTGTTTTTTTTTAAGAGATAAAAACGTTTATTTTTATTTTGATTGTTTATCTTTTAATAACACTTGAAAAACGTATTTTATAGGGAAAATAACAAAAAAATAATAATAACGAATTTAAATAACAATAATGACAGCCTTTAAATATTATTTAGCAGAATATTAAATAAATATTTATTTTAATGTTTAACACTTCACTCCAATAAAATATTTAAACATTTTGTTCGTCTCCCTCTCTGGTTTTTTTCTTCTGTTTAATGCATATAAAACTTGGCCTATTTATGTACATAAAACAAAAAAATTTAAAAGAATATGATAAAAACTGAATACAATTTTTTATTTAATTGTTAAACTCGAAGCAATCATAATTATTTGACGAAAAACAAAACAAAAAAAACCATGACATTTTGCCAGATAACAGACAGACAGATTATCTAACAAACCGAAAACAAGGCAAACATTTTTATTTTTGTTTTAATTTTTATTCTCCAACAACTATAAACATATTATATTCACTCATAAATGATAAGAAATTAAATAATTTTTTTTATGGGAATAATTAAAAAAAAAAAAACAAGAAAACGCTCTACGCAATTATTTATTTAATAGGTGACAACAAATAATATTTTGAGTTTATTTTCACCCAAGCAAATAATAGAAAAGGTAACATGATAAAATAAAAAAATCGAAAAATTATACTAGACCTAACACGCCTATGTCGTATAGGTACATGTACAATGTACATATATTAACTAAAGTAGTTCAAATTCTTTAAAAAAGTAAGAGGAGATAACTGCTCGCCTACTCTGTTACACTAGACATTGGTGCTGGCTAGTGGTAAACAGAAATACAGAAACATTATTGTAATAATGGAGGCTGATGAACTTGTCGGGGGGACTACAAGGTGTATGAAATCCGTCATCCGCTGTACATGGATTATTGACAATCGGCACACATGTAAGCTATTATTAAACCTTGGTGCTACCGCAGATGCTGATGTCGTGTAGACCAAATCGCCTTATATTCCCATTTTTGTTTTTCTTTAAAGTAAATACAGTTTTGAATCAAAAAATTTTATTGCCCACATTTATTTTTAATCGCAATGTTATATGCAACAAATATATCTTCGATGTAATCGAGGAATTTATTCACCTCAGTTCCACTTTCACTAGCAATATCGGTCGGTATATAGCGAGAAAATCAAGGGAAGAATTACTACAGACTCCTCTCTAGTATTAATATTCTATAACTAAAATCTCCTTCTTGGCGTTTATGTTGTTAAGCGTTAAGTAAAGATGGAACAGGAACTCTAGCTCAGTCATAGTTGTTCGAGCGGAAAAGAATGTTTGGGCGTGGCGGCTATTTGATGTGAAGGTTAACAGACAAATTTATAGAAGGAATAAATTGTTTATAGAGGAATAAAGCACCACAATTGATACAACTGAGTAATAAAGGCGCGTGCGAAGGAAAGGAGTCTGTGAGGAATAGCTAATTGAATAACTTAATAGCTATTATCATTAATATTTGAAAACTTTGAAGCTGGAAAATATTAAACCAAATATTTCACTTTTAAGACAGTAATGGTGTTTTCTTTTCTACAAAGAAAAATCATCTGCTTTACAGGTCATTATCAGCACTCTCGATTTATACAGGGCATAAAATGCAATGCCCTCCATCATTAGCAAGTGCGAATTATTTAGAATAAAACATACCAGCCTTTTAGAGGGCGAAATATTTTTAGCAAACAAACGCAAAATGCATTTTGCCTTAATAAAATGCACATTTTTTGGTAGAAAAGAAAACACCATAAGAAATGCAATTAACTTGTAAAAAATTAAATAAACAAACAAAAAGCTAAACGTTTGTAATTGAAATTCTAATTAAGCAGTGCTACTAAAGCCATTGTGAAAACATACGCAGTAATTCTCAAATAGCATATTAAAATCTTTTTTTTTGGGATTTTTGCACAAATATAAAAATTCTCCTCTTTAGACCCGTAAGCTAAAGAATGCCCAGTTGAATAGCAGTGGTGCGTATGAGTACCACAATAGCACAAATGATTGCCGTAATATTTAAAGAATGCACATCATCTCTTCTTTTCGTATCCAGATTAATACGGAACTTCATTTGAGCAGAAGGAAATACAGTTTGTCTTAAACAATCAGAACAGCAAATGTCAGTGACATGTTGGAAATTGTGAGGTCTATTAAGACAAATTTTAAAAATTCCTGGATCATAAAGATTCTAAGATCATAAGGTCTATTCGGTCGTTGCATTTTAATAGAGGAAATTATTTTAATTGTAAATACGTTTTTCCTCATATCGTTAATTGATATGGCATCGATCTCCAGATCCATTACGCTCTCAATCTAGTTTCTAGCCAAATTCCAAGATAATCATGCTTTTAAGAGAAACCCTAATGTTAATTGCCGGTTAATTCTGGGGCCTGTCGCTATATTGTATCACAACGAACTATCATGTGTGCCCAAGTGAATTTGGGTTCCATGAAAGCTGGGGCTCCTTAATATAAACATAATTAAAAATTTGTTCCATCCCCTCTAAACCCTTTTACCTATAGCACGCAAAAATTTCTCAGAATTGTACAAATCTTACTTTATACTTCCGTTTCACTAGGTAATCCTACCTAAATATATTGATATTGAGTTGCGTCTTAATTTCGTTTTCATTGCATCCAAGACTTGAACAGGAACAGTCCTGTAGTTGGTTATAAACACTAGAAATCCGAAACTGTATTTTGCAAAGAGAACTGAAAAATGTTTTAAGGTGATCGTGTATTGGCAAAAACTTAAAACCAAATTATTCCAGTTTAAAGCAATACGCTTCAAGAATCAAAGTCTTTGTTCAAGCAATAATAAGACTATCACGTGAAAACATAATAAAAATATTTTTAATTTAAATTCAATTCAAAAGATGTACAAAGTCATTAAATTGGAGATAGTCACTTCATTCCTTAATTTAAAATTGTTTTTTATGATTTCCTAATAAAAAAATCTTTAAAACTTACCGCCAGCAAAGGAACGAAACGAAACGAAATTTTTATGATGTTTTCAATTGGCCCACAGTTATTTTTATAATGTTCTTTAAAATTTTTATTGAGATTCACAAAGTTTTATATCCACTTTATTTGTTTGTACTTTTTTTTTTAGCAAAATCCAAATTTTTTCAAAAGTAAAGAATTTTTTTTTTGTTTATTGATTATGCATCACACCTTTTTTGTTAACGAAATTTGTTTATAATTCTATTGAAATAAACTTGAAAAATATTTTCCAGAAGATTCTTTTTCTTTTTTTTTAATAGTCATATATAATCGCTTTACTTTATTATTTAAATTTTTTATAAATTTTAATTTTTTATTTGTCATTAAAAAGATTTTAATTCGCCTTTAATTACACACACACTTCGTTTAATCTTCTTCTCAAATAAACTACATTTTTAATTAGAAAATCCTGAATTTTTTTTTGTTTATTTATTTGATTATGATTATTGAGAATAATCTTATCCGTTTGAAATCCATTTTAATACTGAATAATTTCGTTTGATTTTTCAATTACGCATCGCATTTGCTCTCCCACTGGCTATCGCTGGACCGTAGTGTAAACCGTTTAATGAGCGTAAAATCAAGAAAGTAAGTAAGTAAGTAAGACTTTAAAAGACTTGGGCATAATTTATTCCCATTTTATCAAATAAAACTTTAAAATCTCATACAAACTAAATGAAATGCTTGAATGGTACTCGCACAACAAATAAGAAAAGAAAAAATCAAATAAATCTGCGAAATTATAAACACAGTAGCAGCAATTCTATTTACTTGAATAAAGTCTACTTAAACAAGAGAATAAAATTTTTAAGGCATGTTTTTACATGCTTTTGATTTTCTCAGAGTAAAATTGTGTTTTTTTTTCATTTTCATTTTCAACGAATTTAACAGCAATTGTTATCAAATAAATTTAAAAATTTTGTAGCTCTTAATTTATTCAAAGTGAAGTCTTGATATGACGAATTGTTGGATATTTAAATTTTGGTTTTTTACTTTTGTCTCAAAACTAAACTATTCCATTAAAATAATTTGTTTTTTCATACATAATACTACGCCGTATGTAGTGTGTTGGCTTATTGGACGTAAGGTCCGTGTTCAAATCCCAGGTCAGACATCAAAACGCTTATATGAAAATATTTCTTTGGTGACTTCCTTTCAGCAGATTTCTGGCAAAAGCTTTGTAAACAAAATCACCATGAATAGCTTCTTAAAAATCAGTCGTTCGGAGTAGACTTTAAACGGTAGGTCCCGCCACTCATATATAAAATTAACGCACACAACATAAGTGGCGTGAGAAGCTAGGTCGTAAACTGACTGAAGGGTTGCAGTGACCAATTATGTATGCATCTTATGTAATACTTCCTTTACCATACTCGTTACAACAAATATAAAGTACGATTTGATATAGTGAAGTACTAATTGCTAAGGAGCGTAATATAAGTACTATTATTATATAAATATCAAAAAAGATAAGGAATATTTCTTGCTGGAAAGCACCAAAGTACCAAATACAATCTGCTACTAACTGACCACAATGTGGTTTCTCAAACGGCAGGGCGAGCGATCAGGGAATGATTGATTTGGGTTAATGATAGTTTAATAAAAATGACGGATAGGGAATGCCATAGCAACCAGAAGTAGAGGATCAATGATTGTCCTGAAACCAAATATGTACTCCACTCATGGAGTACCCTCTTTCCTTTCTCCTGCAACTATTTTTTGGTGTTCCAATATAATGCTTAAATTTTGGACTTAAAAAAAATAATTAAATTTGGAAAACCCAATGCTGTGTATTGGAAAACGGTCAACAAAAGTGAACGAAAGCGTCCCAACGACTATTATGGAACAATAAAACATCAGGATGAATTTTATAGATACTCTGGAAAATTTCAAATGAGAAGAAAACCATATTAAGACTATATATGGGCGACTAGTAAACAATAATGAGCAGAACAGAACTGAACTGCACATGCATGGTAGTAAATAATGAATGCGGGGCGCTATTACCTTCAGTTCAGTTTATATTTTTTTGAAAACGACGTTGCCCAGGCCATTATTGTCAACGACGTACACTATAGGTCTATAGGATGACCTAGACACTTTCCTTCAACAGGAGGGCGCTACATGCTACCCAGCTCATGCCAGAATGGATATGTTGAAAATGTGGAGTAACTTGAGAGCTTGATCATCTCACGTATATTGATATGTACTGGCCAGCGATTAGATTGACCCCGTTTAATATTATTAGGTAGCTGCAGGTATAAGGGAATTAAGCTAAGAATAATTTACAAAGAACTTTGGTTTTTGTATTCCATTCAAATTAATTAAAAGCTATTTTAAGTGTCATGGGTATGCCCAGAACCATTTGTTCGTATTTGAATATCTTGAAGTTTGTGTTGAACTGATAAGAATTTTAATTTTAAATTCTTTTCTATGACCTGTCACTGTATTGTATGAGCATTCAACAATTTCATTCCTCCCCAACTTACACAATGAATTGCTTACTTAAAATGTCATCGTCGTTGTCATCATATTTGTCTGTAATTTGATCTTTTCATTCATGCCTGAGATGAAAGTAGAGATCTTAGTGCGCACTCTCCCTTTTTGTTTGATATTGTTGTTGCGGTTAATTAAATTTATGATTTTAATTTCCTTTTTCGCTCTCTTTCTTAAATATGTAATTGACTCATAGATTCTGGAGGAATTGCATTAAATTATTTAATAATTTAATAAAAATAAATAATTGCCAGTATAATTGACTTTAAAGATCTTCTGACATTAACTTTTTAAATACTTTTTAAATACATGTAATGATTACTAATTTTGAATTGAATTTTAATTTTAATTGAAGTCGCCGTGGTCTAGTGGGTAGTGTGTTGGCTTATTAGACGAAAGGCCCGGGTTCGTATCCCAGGTCAGACATCAAAACAAAAAATATTTCTTCGGCGACTTCCTCTCAGCAGATTTCTGGCAAAGACTCTGAGAGTAAAAATTGCTATGACGAGCTTCTCAAAAATCTGTCGTTCGTAAAATTAACGCACACAATATAAGTGGTGTGAGAAGCTAGGTCGTAATCCTGACTGAAGGGTTGTAATGGCCAATTATGTATGTATGTGTATGATTACTAATATTATATTAAAACTATGGAAATTGATTCATTAAGAATTAATTCATTAAAATTGAGTATTAAAATTACATTGAAGTTAATTTGTGGGTTTCCATTAAAATCATAAATATTTACTTTACAGTTGTTTCTAAATTAGGTAGGTAGTAGGTAGGCCGTCCCCCCAAGGACGAGTGGATGCTCTTGGGACCCATGGAGCCCATTGTGATACTATAGTTCATGTTAATTATCCCATAGTCCTGGAACCACTTAAAACTTTCAATGAAGCAACTCAAACTGCTGACGTCAATGTTTGAAAAATCACCTAGATCATCGATATAGTGTCTCTTTCTCCTTGACATAGCGTCGGGCATGCTCCCTGTACATGAAAAACAGTCTCTTCTTCCTCCTTATCTCTGTAGCTTCTACAGAAATCATTTGCGAGGTGCCCCACATCAATACGCCTCGCGTGGACATCCATAATGCAATGTTCCCTTCACGGCTACAAATACCGTACTGAGCATGCTTCTTTGGAGTTATAAGCAAATTTCTCTAGGATACTCCAGTGTCCACGGTCTGAGTCGCCCAGAGACGCCTACCAATCCCAGTCGCCACACCCTTCCAATATACATCAAACGATGGGAGGCCCAGAATTAATTCCAGTGCCACCGCAAGAGTAGTGCAGATCGTTGCAGCCACCCTATTAGATTTCATTTTTATAGCCCTACCGAGAGATTCCTACCACCAAGAAAGGTCTGAACACCGCTATATAAATCCAGTGAGTCATCCTAGGCAACAAGAGCCATTTTTTCCTAGAAAGTCTCATCCTTAAGTGCTAGTTCCAACCCACGCATTCTCAGTGGACGAATCGGCGGTGGTCTATACTTCCTAGTGAAGAGTATCACTTTAGCTTTCCCGGGATTGAATCCCTTGAAATTTTTAAAACCTGTTAGTATACATTTCTTAGCTGCTGGAAATGGGTCCTGGGTGAAGTTATCAAAGTGAAGAAATCAAATCCCTATCAACCATCGAAGCCAATACTAAGAAATGCAAACTTAAAACTCCATTCTTTATCAATGACTCCTAAAATGAACCTGCAACGAATTCTGCAATTTAAGTAGTATAGTAGATAACCTGGACATTTGCTATGCAAACAACAAGATTTCCTGACAGGAGCTGGACTAGTTTGGAATCGTCCGGGATTCCATACTTGAAAGGGACAAACAATATTTATTTAAATTATCTTCAGTGCCATCGTAGGAGTGGTGCAGATTGTTACAAGCCACGCTATTATATTTCAATTTGTCGCCCTACCGAGTGATTCCGACCACACTAAGCCTCCATTGGCTAAGAAAGATCTGACCACCGCTATATAAATTCAGTGAGTCATCCTAGGTAACAATGTCCACTTTTTCCTAAAAATTCTCATCCTTGAGTGCTAGTTCCATCCCACGCATTCTCAGTGGACGAATCGGCGGTGACCTGTAATTCCTAGTGAAGAGTATAATCTCAGTTTTCCCGGGAAGTCAATACTAAGAAATGCAAACTTAAAACCCAATTCTTTATTAATGACCCCTAAAATAAAGACTACAACAAATTCTGCTATTAAGAAGTATCGCTGTGCAAACAGCAAGACTTCCAGGCAGGAGCTGTACTCGTTTGGAATCGTCCGGGATTCCATACTTGAAAGGGGCAATACAATATGTTTTGTTTAAATTATATTTACTCACCTTCTTTTGCCATGTATTTCCAATTCATCATCACTATCGTCCTCTGGTTTTTCACACTGTATAGCGGTATCACTTTTTTCCGGTACGCTTAATGTAACCGAACCGGATATATCATCAACAACCTACAATGAAAAGTTTTCAAGTACATATTAATAGTTTATGTAGTCGATATCGATTAGGTTACATAAATCTAGAGGATCTTAGATTATTTCGTTTCTCTTTATCATACTTTATGATATTCGTATAAATACGATTTCACAATATCTTCAAAATGTACGCGATTTGTTTCAAACATTTAAAAATTAAACTCAAAACTAACGTTAGAAAAAATATTTGAAAGCTGATAAAATTGACTGAATCCTTGGATAGAATATTAATTTTTTCTATCTTTTTTTAAATGCAAAACTTATTAGTCGTTCTGCTTTCAACTCTAAAAACAGAGTAAACAGTTGTTCAAATTAATAACGAACAATATCTAGTGGTACTTTGTAAATTTATTTTTTTTTAATTCCAAGTCTCGTGTAGTTTAAGATGCCCCCTGTAATTTATAGGCTATTAAAAATTTGCATTTAATCGTGATTTCTTTAAGATAATTGTTCAAATTATACAATTAATTTATTCAAATGGCTATTATGAGCATAGTTCTAAATAAAATTTCCCCCTTTTTTTAACCTTTTAAAAAATGGAAAATCTAAATGCATATTAATGGAATTTGTTGAGAAAAGCTTGAACAACTTTTAATGGCGCCTTAAATATATTATTGTCATTGGAATTGAATTTTAATCATTTGAATATTATATTTCATTTAAGCTTGTAAGAAATAAGGAATGACATTAATCTCTTTGAAGTTTCGTAGCAAAAAGGTTTCTGGCCTTTGTTATATGTCATCTACACGCTACTTTCGAACAAGATCGAATAACGGGTGTAAGTTGAGCAGGGAAAGTCGAAAATGGTGTGCCATGACTGTAAAATAAACAAATCTATTGAGCCATTGGAGCACAGATACAATGTGTCTTCCTTTATACTACATATATCACTACGGAATGCTTTTTGCCCTTATTTTCAATATTCACAAAATTTTTAAGCGGTCAAAGATCAGGAAATTTGTCTAGATGACATCAATCTCTCTTTGATCATGATGTAAACTTATTTCATAGGATTTGAAGATGTGGCGACTCCTTTCATCCTAAATCCGATATTCTAAAACACAAATTTATTTACATAACCACCATCCTTGTACATATGTTTAGTCCATAAGTTTTCGAATAGTCCCAGGTTTAAAAGGGGAAGGTGTACATAAAATCAATTTAACCCATAAGCTTTAAAATAATAAAATACAGTAAGACCCCGATTAACGCGAGGGATACGTTCCATTAAGTTCCAGCGCTAAACGAAACAGCGTTAAACGAGGCAACTTAACATGTACATATGTATACACTATGGATGCCAATCGGGAAATACCGAATCCCGAAATCCCGGGATTTTTGGGATTCACAAAATCCCGTATCCCGGGATTTTTAAAAACTTATCCCGGGATTTTTCGAGATTTTCGGGATTGCGAATTGATATGTATTTTGACCCTACAAAAGGTCCTGAAAAAAAAAATTCTATCTACTTGACTTCGATAATAGCATCTCAGATGAGGAAAACCCTACATCCATTAATAAAAAATTATTTGATGGCATCGAAGAATGCAAAAGCCCTATAAAACGAATTAATACGGTAACTGATTTAGATACTTAACTGTCTTAAGAGATAGATTTATTTACATCAGGAGGTGTAGAGGTGAATATTTACAGGCTGCGTATAGCTATCTTGAATCTATTTTACCAACAAATGTTGATTGCGAGAAGTGTTTTTCAACGGAAGCGTATGTTGCCAACAAAATTCGTTCATGCCTATCAGGTTATATGTATAAATGCCTTAATTTTTTTCTTGGAATCCAAATAATTTTCGTAAAACTAATGCATGTCCATACGTATGAATAATTTTAATTTTTGTTAATTTACGCTTTTTTGTTACATTTTGTCTTGCTATTTTATATTTTATTTTTAATGATAATTCTGATATACATAACTGGAATACAAATGATTTTGTTAACAAAATATTATTATTAAGAGAAAATCGAAATTTTTCCCGTAATATTTCGGGATTTGTGGATCCTGAATTATCCCGAAATATCCCGGGTTTTCGGGATCGGGATTTTGTAAAATACCTAGTATACACCTAGTAACATTGATGGCAACTAATAAATCAACTATGATGCAGGAAAGATGCGTTCGTTATGTAATTGCGGCTTCGGAAAATACAATTGGAATCTTTTTTCTGAACAGACTGACAAATGATACATAGTATACACCGTCGCTAAATAGTGCACCGCTTTTGAGTTACTGCATGGCCGTTTCATTTGCAACCGCATAATACTGAAACAGCGTTAAGCGGGGTCTTACTGTACTTCTTTTCTATGGATCCGTAACATAAAACCATTTCGATGCGGTAATCGAACTCCAAACGTTGATCACATAATATCTCTTCATACATTAAATTCCTTTTTATTTAAAAAAATGTTACAGGGCATGTTGCAAAAAAAGGAATGAATGCAAGGAAACAAAGTACGTCTATTGAAAATTAAAACAGAAATTATTTGTACTTCCGCTTAAAATTTAAATTAAATTACAACGGAAATGTAAACTTATAAAGAAACATTTGACAAAGCGAAAACATAATTAAAGAGCATTTTTGTAATACTTTACTAAATCTTAAACTTAAATTGTATGAAAGTACCTGCCTTATCTAAAATATTATTGACACTATCCGCACTAGAATAATTACTATCATTAGTTTCAATATTATTAATACTTTTCCAATTATTTACACCGTTTGAACCGCTTGCCGAATTTTTTTTAACCGCATTTACCGCTTTTGTCACATTAAAAGAATGATTCGTATAGTTTTTATCATCACCGTTAGCATCATTTTTGTCACCACCCTGTATGAAAATATTTGCTAAAGATGCCATCACTTTTACAATTAAATTTTTAAATTAATTGTGATAATTTTTTCTCTTTTTAATTTTATTAATAATTTTTATTTTTATTTAAAGGGATTTTTAGCCTTTTTATTAATCGATTTTAACGTTTTCAAGTCTGACGCTGAACTGAAATTAAGTTTTTAGTCGATTTAATATCAAACCGAACCGAATAAATGAAGAAAACAATGCTGTTCTTGTTGTTGTTGTTTTTAATTATTTAATCATCATGGCACAGTGGGTTTAAAAAGTAAATGTATGTTGAGCATTTGTGAATAAAAAAATTATTCTTTTTTGTGTATTTTAATTTGTTATTATCGCTGATCAATCCGCTGTATTTTTTTTTTCTGTGTTGTTGTTTTAATATTTAATTGTTACGTTCGTTTGTTTTTTTTTATAATGATTACATTATAATTATTTATTTTTACTCCTCTTTTAATTTTTATTTCATGTATTTGTTTGTTTTATATTTTCATTTTGAGCTGTGATTTGTTTACAATTCTTTTATTTTTTTTTTTTTATTTCTTTGTTAATAAAATTCAATATTTAATTCCATTTGTTTTTGAAACTAATTTGCATGGCTTATTATTATGCTGTCTCTCCCTTTCCTATTCGGCATGTGATCACTGTGTTTTTGAAATGATTTGTAACCGCTTAAAATATTTTAATGAGAAACTTTTGCTTTTCACAATAAATTTGAAAAATAAAGAAAGATAAAACTAGACAAATAATAGATAGGTATTCACCTCTAGGCATACGACTGTAATAAAACATTGACTTTAAACATAAACTGTTTTAAAATTCCACTTTTACTCTGCTTACTGCTGAGCATAAACGATTAAACTTTTTTGGAACGTAGCTTGAGAAATTTCGGTTTTTATTACTGGTTTTAACATTTGGAGTACTTTTTACAGTGGAAAAAATAAAAATATTTAATAAAATGTATGAAAACAAAAAATGGTATTAAGGGCTTTATTACAACTTGGCATTAAAGTTGGGTTTAGATAAAGCTAACTTTAGTCGAAGACACCTTTAACGTCGTTTCTTTATTACAACCTACAGATAAAATAAAGTTAACTTTTTCAAAAATACGTATGGCATTCTCGTTGCAATGTCGATAACATTACCTCAAATATAAATAAAGTAAGTTTTTTGAAAACGCATTGGCAACGAAGAGCTTCTTTTTTTGTTGTGATTACTCCTTTCGTTTGTATTTGACATTGCCATATTGAAAATAATATATAATATGACAAGTTCAGCCATAAAATTAACTTTAAACGTTGCCAGTAGGATGATCCTCCCTTTAGCTTAACATTCACTTTTGCCTTATTGTTCACGTATAACAATAAAATAAATTATACATATCTGGCCATTAAAACCCTCCCTTTATTTAACGGCAAATTATAATAATGGACCTTAAACTTTTAAGCCTAAATCTAGAATTACCTAAACGTTCACGGAACATACTTTCTTTTCCAAAATGTGAAATACAATGGAAACGATTAGCTAACCGTATTGGAATTTCGATTCGCTTAATTTTAGCAGCAGTTGTACATTTTAATATGACTTTAGTACAAAGGGGTTCAGTTTCCCTCCTGAAAAACCGATATTTCAAGAATTACAGTGAGATAACACTCACTTCTCCCTGGAAGATAACCACATATCATTCTAAGCGAATTACTTACTTAATTGGCCATTACAACCTTTCTGTCTTGATTATAATCTAGGTTCTTCCAACACTCGCATTGTGTGTGTTAATTTTGCCCAGAATGAGTGGCGCAGCAGCTTAATATCGACCCCGTCCGAGAGATTCGGGAGGTTCTCAGAATTCTGAGATTGCTGACGCTAAACCAGTTCCATTCCATCTGTGGAATGCTATGCTTGTTCGAAATTCTATAGAAACAACAAGTAATTTAGTTACGATAACGACGACTTATGGAAGTAAGTTCGGATTAGGTTTAATCGAATTTGGTTACGCATTTGAAATTTCTCATCCAGCAAATTTGAAAGAAATTTGCTCATGACATGATGTTTGAATTGTGTCGCCGTTGTCTAGTAGGTAGTACATACATACATAATTGGCCATTACAACTCTTCAGTTAGGATTACGACCTAGCTATTGTTGTGTGCGTTAATTTTATACATGAGTGGCGGGACCCTACAGTTTAAAGTCGACTCCGAACGACAGATTTTTGAGAAGCTTTTCAGAGTCTTTGCCAGAAATCTGCTGAGAGGAAGTCGCCGAGGAAATATTTTTCGAGGAAATATTTGTCTTACCTGGGATACGAATGAATGTAAACGAAAATCCCCGTCGTAGAAAAAAGAAATAATTTTGTTGACCAAAATCATTCCGACGCCATATACAAAATATAACAGTGAAATGATGTACAGAGGCGCCATAGATAATCTTAACCCTATACATTAATGGATTTGAATTTTAAATTAAATTTACAATTTATTAGTATTTGGCCCACTGTTCCAAATATAATAGCTGCCATAGCCCTATTGATCTAATCTCCATTTAATTACAAACAATGGCTGGCTAGTGTGAGAACGATCACCATTCGGTCACAGAGGAACAAGAAGCTAAAGTTGAAACATTGAATTTTCATGATCAAATTGTATTTGTTTTTCATTATTATTATTGTTGATATTGTTTTTGTTGTTTGTTTGTTAAAAAAAAATATTATTAATTAACTAATCCCAGTCTAGAGACAAAAAAATAAGAGAAAAAAAGAAATTAAATACAATATCATCACAACAAATTATAATGAAATTAATTTAATGGATTGACTGACGATTTAAATCAAATGATCATCACATGCACTGTTCAACAATACACTGTACACCATGCGACAATTATAAACGATTTCGATTTAAATTCGAATTTGATTTAGGCATGCAATCTTTCGTATTACAGAGAGACACGATGATTTGACTATCATGATCATTAAGTGATCACTGGCGTTTAAGACAAGTTTTATAAATATTTACTATGAAACTATTTATTTACATATTTAGTCTGTTTGTTTATTTGTTATTGTTTTATTATTATTATTTTTACATTGACGGCGAATGATTATTGCCCGGGAATTGATAGACTTCTTATGATTGTTTACAGTTCAACTACGTTCCGTATCTCAGTATATGAGTTACATTGAATTGTTTGAACGATTAAAGGTTCCTGATAAGATGGGAATTTAATTTTGTTATTCTTTTTATTTTTATTTTTAATATGTACGTTTTTGTTTTATATTACGATACCATAAAGTGAAGTGATTGAAATTTTTTTATGACAATTTTTGTTTTTGGTATTTTAACAATAAAACTTTGATTGCTATGCGGATAAACCTAAACAGTGGGATTAAGAAAATAAATTACGATTTAAAATTAATTAAAAATATTAAAATACAATTGTTACTGTTTTAATTTTCAAAAACGTTTGAAATATGATGTCGTAAATTGCAAATAAAAACTAAAATGAAATTTTATTTTTATATTTTTTTTTCTGTGTGCCACTGTTTTCAACTTGATGTAAACAACAACAATTGCTTTATTTTATATTCCTCTTTGCATGCTTTTGCGTAAACAAAAACAATTGCAAGTCAATTTGTTCGATAGATCTTTATAACGGAGATCTTAAAACCACGATTACTTTCTTTAAACATCGCGTCTTTACACAAGACTAACTGAATTTCTTCTGGTTTTAATTTCAAGCCTTCCAGAGTGAATTGCTGCCAATTTCTAAGTGATCTAACCGGACAACGGTTACTACAAGCATTTTACATATGCTGCTCAGTAAAAACTTCCACGTTTTCTGAGAAGCGTATGGCTCATCCATATCCACTTCTACTCTTTTAAAAGGGGGACTGTTATTCGGGTACACGAATGGGTCAAGAACAGATGTTGAAGCAGGAAAAGGAGGTTTTGGTCCCAGAATGAGACCATGGGAAATCTTCTAAGCGGAAGACAATAACATCGAAAGATTAAACTTGAAGAGATGGTACAATGGACATAGTAATACAATTTGACAATCAGGTCGCCATTCCCATATTCAGTCCTTAAGAGTTTGAAGTCGATGGTAGTTTGGCACTGGCTGAGGACGCGAAATGAGTTAGAGCTATCCTCTGGGAATTCTTGACATTAAGCAACTAGATCTTTCACACCATTTGGAAAGGGAAGCTCAACAAAAGGGAGAATAAAGAAAGACAAAGACTTCCGCTCAAATTGAGTTTAAGAGAAATTACAACAACAGGAGATCTAAAGCATGCATTAGACAATTCGGAAATAACCCTGAGGCTAATTATCGGTCTTTTGACAGTTGAATTTTGAACTATCGGTGCACATAACTGGAACATGTGGTGCTTTAGGCAAGAAAATTGTGATTGTTGATACAGAGCAGCTTCAGAAATTTACCAGGACAGGCTTTTTCAAAGCCCTTTATTCCCTTTAAAATAAGAGGGGAATAAAACAGGCCGTTTGATCGCACTACTAAGTTCCGTCTTTACCGCAATAAATAATGAACTTTAAAGGAATGAAAGGGCTTTAGAAAAATATACAGAAAAAACGATCCTTAGGCTTTTCGAAAGCGAAAGTTTCAAAAATTTTGTAATCTATTACCTCAAAAAATGTTTTTCAGGAATTTTTTAATAATTTTATATTAAATATGACGAAAAATCAAATTAATATCAAACATTGGTATGTACAGTGAGCGTCAAAAGAAAGTGTACACTATGGATAAAATTCTAACAATCAACAAACTTAACTTTTACCACTTAAGGAGAGTGGCCGAAAAATTCGATAATATTTCGAATTTTTTTTTAATTCTAAAATAATTTTAATTTTAAAATAAAAATAATGGTAATTTATTAATGTATATGTTTTTTCGTCTTTTGACGCTCACTGTATGCCTTCACTTAACTTTACCACCGTTAAACGAATGTAGTTGTTTATTGGGTTTTTCGTTTTAAATATATTTTATTCAAAAATTTTAAACATACTTTACGGGCTTTTAGAAAAATATTATGTATGTGATATTAACCCTTTAACGTATCATTTATTAAAACAATAATTTTTCAATCTATAATTTATTGTAACATTCCATACAAAAGGTGTAATTTATATGTGAATACGAATGAGTACGTGTAATGTGACTCTAATTAAGAATTTAAACTAATGTATTGCACTTAATTTAAATATATTTACTCTGCAATTGTTCTAAAACATTAGCATATACCACACAAATGTTTATACAATAGTCTTATTAATAATTATAATGATCACAGAACTTCTGTCTTTCCAGAATAACAATTACGAAATTCCTATATAAACTAAAAATAACGATGCATCAAAAATAAATAATTTATTATCTGCTGCTTATGAAAATGTATCATTGGTTATTGATTTTTAATACATATTTTTTTTATTATTTATAATAATTATAAATACGGTTGTAGGTCACATGACAAAGTTTAATTTTGAATTTTGTTTATTTGAATTGATTTTTTTCAAGTCAACTTAAAACGTGATTTCAAGAATGACTTTAAGAGGAAGAAAAAAAAATGAAAAGAAACAATAACACCAGCATGTGATTCTAATGATTATTCATTCTTTTTTAATTTGAAATGTTAATTTAATTCCATCTGTTCAAAATATAAATATTAAAAAAAAATTTCAGCAAATCATTAGAAGCGCACTTTCAATTTATTTATGAACAGTTCGAATAAATTTTGAATACTAAAGACATACATTTCTGGGTTAATGTCTCATTTAAAGATCATAAAAACATGGGTTTTTTGGCAATACCTTTTTAAGATGAACTAAAATCAACTGAATTGATCGCTAGATGGATGTGCAAGTAAATTAATAGATTTCAGAGAGTATCCCAGCACCAAAGAAGCCTTACGCCGCGTACAATATGACAATGACAAGCGCTTGGAAAATAATTTACTAGCCATGTAATGTATACAAAAATTTAATTCCAGAACTCAATATCATCATAGGTGTATAATTCTCACCCTACTGTTGACCTGCATATCTTATGTGTTCACTGGGAATCTCCGGATCATCAGACTAGAAGACTCTAGTAGGAATAATGCCGAATTAACTTTAATATTTCTCTAAGAAGAAAAAAAAACTTTACATTAGTGTGAATATCGGAGTACGTCAACGTTGTTCATAATTTCCATTTTACTATCAATGTTCACATTGCTGATATAATGGCAAATGGCTCTTCCAAAGAGCTAATAAATACAAATAGCTGCTATGACGTGGTTTAGTTTCAGTGAAATGCATGTGGTCGAAATTGAAGGTTAAAGCAAGGCATCAAGAATTATCAACAACTACAGACTGCAACAACTTATTGACTTAATTGGTCATTACTGGCATTTTAGCCAGGATTACAACCTAGCTCATCACACCACCCATGTTGTGTGTGTTATTTTTATTTATAAGTAGTGGAACCTACAGTTTAAAATCGACTCCAAACGGCAAATGACGAAAACTTTTGATAACAACTTTATTTATTCTCAGACGACAGAAATAAAAATTATTAGAAATGATTGCCTTACACCCATCGTGGAATTCCGGGCACATTTTGCAGCCTAGTAAACTGAGCCAGCTGTTATGATCTTAGAACAATTCAGATTTTTTTCAACGAATGGCTGACCTATATTGAAATTGACGTATTAAAACGGAAGTGGAATTGGTCAGACCGCCCACATTATAATTAATGCCGAAAGATATAAAGAAATGAATTTAAATTGTTGAGCCTTCTGCTCCTCATAGGAGCAAGATGAGATATTGTGTATACAAATAGATCGATAGATACTATATAATTTTATTTAATTTTCAATTAATGGTGTTATAGGCCAAGTGCGATCTCATACATGCATACATAATTGGCCATTACAACCCTTTGGTCAGGATTAATACCTAGTCTCTCACCCCACTTATGTTGTGTACGTTAACTAGTGGGAACTACAGTTTAAGGTCGACTCCGGACGACAGATTTTTGAGAAACTTTTTCATGGAAATTTTATTTACTCTCAGAGTTTTTGCCTGAAATCTGCTGAGAGGAAGTCGTCCAGAAGAAATATTTTCATATTTTCGTTTTGATGTCTGACCTGGGATTTGAGAACTTTGAGAACATTTAATAAGCCAACACACTACCTATTAGACTACGATCTCATATTAGATTATAAAACTTAATTAGAAATGTTATTTTTTCATGCTTATTTTTTGAAAAAAAAATTTCAATTAAATTATTGTATAATTTATTTAGTTTTTATTACATACATTTTTTTGTATATGGCATGACAAATTTTTATTTCATTAACTCTTCTATTGATTTATTTCCATCGTCTTGATTTAATTATTTTATTAGACAGTAAAATAAGTCACAGCATCTGATGGGTGCTAATAATTGATTTTTTTTCTACTTTTTTTTTTTAACATATTCCTACTAATTTAATAAAAATCGTTCGACAGTATTGTACTATAGAAGACAAAAGAGTATTAGACATCTGGTTATTAATTAGATTGTCTTATTGGGTCAATATGAGGTAATCTAGGAAATATTTAAAGAATTTCAAATGCAAAATGTTACACGTTTTTTACAATCACTTAAATAACATACGGTTTAAATGAAATTCAAATCAATTATAGTTAAAGTATGAACAAGTGATTGTAATTATTTGCATTTGAAAAAAAAAAGAAAGAAAACTGTTGACTTTGATTGTGTTAGAAATGTGATCACATTGTCAGTTGCCCAATCGAAGAAGTAATACTTCTCTGTCGCGGCTTAGCGAATGGGGTATCTTGCCGTTAGTAGAGCAGTTTAATGTACTCCATACAATGCTTTATTTACCTACTTTGGGCATAAGATAGAGGTCGATACTGAGGCCTAGAGAGTTACATACATGGCCATTGCAACCCTTCAGTCTGGATTATTAACCTAGATTCTCACTCCATTTATATTGTGTGTGTTACTTTTATATATAAGTGGCGGGACCTACAGTTTAAAGTCGTCTTCGAACTACAGATTTTTGAAAAACTTTTCATGGCAATTTTATTTACTCTCAGAGTTTTTGCCAAAAATCTGCTGAGAGGAAATCGTTGAAGAAATACGATTTGTATTTTGTTTTGATGTCTGGCCTGGGGCTCGAACTCTGGCTTTACGTGTAATAAGCCAACACACTATCTACTAAACTACGGCGTTCCATAGGTTATGGAAAAATCATTCTGAATTGGCACTACATTACTTCTTAACGTTTATAGTTTTTGACGAACTGAACGCTTCTACCAGCTTCTATGAAATTTTATTGATTGATGGATGGGTCGATCAAGCTATTTAACTAGTTTGCATACTACTGGAGATCATTGCCTTTATCTCGGCTTTTTTAGAGGCAATGATATACTTGGTCCCACTGGACATCTACATTACAACCATCTTAGTTAAAATGGTACTGGGATTTCGTGGACTTGAATTTGATAACTCGAAAGTCTCATTGACTATTGTTCAACGATTATATTCAAGAATTTATTGAAAAAACCATTTCAAAAAGCAGAACCAAGCTTGCCCGCTACTGTTTATTTGTAAACAAAAAACTGAACCGTCTGATTGCTATCCGATCGTCATTTAAATTTTTGGAAAGCTGAATAAAGTTGATCAGACATACTGTTTTGTCATCGTTCGTAAGTTATGGTATTATTATTAAGCCTTTGTTTTCTACCTATAATTACACCTGTTAATGTTTAATTATATGCCAATGTTCTCAATTGTTTTATTTTCTATATTTATTAGTTTTTCTGTCAGTTAGGTTAATTAAGATCAGAGTTTAAAATTTTAATTTGCTTTCTTAATAAAAGATTTAATTTCTTTTTTAATTTATTTACGAAAGGGAAAGTATTCGTTAATGTTTTGTAACATTTTTATAATTTATTTGAACGCTTTGTTAAAGATTCCCACCCATGTATTGTGTTGTGTATCGAAAGCACAATAAATTGCAATTAAATATTTTGATTACTTTACAAATCTTTAAAAAATTTCAAAACTGGAATTATACACACAAAGAAATTTTAACTGAAATTAGTCTCCAGAGCATATAAAATTAAAAAAAATTTAATTAAAATAGCGTCCTTGGACATATGCATGCTCTATGTTTGGGTTTGAAGACTCTGGGTTTTTTAATAGTACTGAAATCGGTTTGAAGATAAAGCCCTGTTTGCGGGGGAAAGTTGGGGGAAAAAAAAGCAGCGAATACATTGGATAGGAAGGGATCTGTAGTATTTTTTTTTTGGTTCGGAACCTTACTGTATTACTTACTGCTAACTATTGTTCTTATTGTAATTAAAGAATAAAAAATTTGTAATACTTGGAAATGTGGAACAGTCAATAGAGCTTACGGACACTTGATTAAAATAATATCAACTTTAACCATTTCATAGACATTAGTTTCGTGATTGAAAGTCGTTCAAATATTCGTAAGTAAACCAGGCCATACCTGAAGTTCCTAATGAAGTTTCTTACGATTAGGGATGGAAGAGCTCATCTACAGTGATGTGGATATGAATGCCTATGTGATGTAACATATCGGAGATAATCACACGCAAAGATGTTTGCAGATTATGCTTGCAGGTCCCAAAAATGAGTGGACATACATTATTTGAAAGTGGAAATCTTAATAGATTTAAATGAAATTGAATATGAAATTAAAAATTTTCAAAATTTAATTTTCTCTACCACCACTTTCATTTCAAACAATACACCAATAATTTCTTTTATAATAAAAAGAAAAAAAAACTTACACTTTCCGTTCGACTCTTTTCCTCCTCCATTACAGGTTCTTGTTCTTGCATTTGATGTTTCAGCCTTAAGGCCTCCAAATCTTCAATGGCATTTAAACCCTGCGGCATGGATATTGAATTACGCCTTAAGCTTCGTGGCAAAGGTAATGGCGGTGTTTCGATGGCTATTGATTCATCTGAAGCAGTATTCGGTGCATCAATAACATCGCAACCATTAAGCTTGGAATTCGAAATCTGATCGGGAAGTATTTCTATGGTTAAATCAATATTGCGTCTACTGCTCAAAGACACTTTACGACTGGGTGATTGGCTATTAGACTCCTGAGAATTATCGTCGGCAAAGGGTATTTGAGAATTATCGCTGTTGTGGGTTTTAAGACTATCGACCGTTAGAGGTATATTCTGTTCTGATTCTTCTTCTTTAATGGGAATCATATTTGAATTCTATTTATTTTTCAATACACTATTTACGTTTTTAGTTGTCTTATTGATTTTCTTATTATTTCATATTCTTTTTTTTAAAAATTTTTTTTATTTAATTTCACTTATTTTTTTTATTTCTTTTCAAAGAAAAAATTGCAATTTTAAAAACCTTTTTCTTTCGTTTAAAACGTTGCGTTTAATTTTTTTTATTTCGTTAATCGACATGCGTTTAATACCGCTCAGTTAAACTGCTTAACTGCCGCATACTAACTTTGACAGGCCGCTATTCAGCCCACCAGCTACCAGCTCTGGCAACAACTACAATAACAATTCTGTTTGAAAATATCGTATACAAATATAACCGTTGTTTCTATAATTTGCAAACATCGGTTTTTATTGTATTACGATCATATCGCATCGCATCGTTTTTTTTTTTTTTCGTTTTATTTGTATTGTTGCTGATCATTTATTTGCTTTTGTTTTTAATTTTTCATTATTTTTTATTTAATAGCGACACTTTTAAACGATATTAACGATTACTTTCCGTTAATATTTGTATATTATAAAAACAACAACTATATCGGCGGCCATATCGATCGATAAACAAGGGTCTGAAATTGTTTAAACAATAATTTAATTAAAATTGAAAAATAATTTATTCAACAACAATAATCTCTTTCGTTGCTATTATTGTTGTTTTCTTTTCGCGTTTTACGTACGCGCTTGGAATTAAAAATTTTAATTGATTCCAAAGTACTCACCAAAAAAGAGTGCGGGCAATAGAGGCGGAGTGTGAGAAGATGGAAGTGTATTACTAAGCATTTAAAGAAATATAGTAGAATACACTACGAGTAAAATAAAATTCCTAACCGATAATAGTTATACGTTAAATATGAATGAAGATTTTACATATTTGCCAATGGTTTATCCTATGTGGGCGTGGCATTTTCCATAAAATTTTTTGCTTTAGAAATTTGATAATATTGTTAAAAGCACAATCAATAATTTAATTCAGATGAATTATGAGAGGTCTTTTCCAGACCCCTTCCACGAATGTCTAGAGCTTTCTTAAGTCATGTCACGGTATTACATACATAATTGGTCAATACAACCCTTTAGTCAGGATTACAAACTAGTTTCTCACAACACTTAAGTTGTGTGCGTTAATTTTTATGCATGAATGGTGGGACCTACAGTTTAAAGTCGACACCGAACGACAGATTTTTGAGAAACTTTTCATGGCAATTTTATTTACTCTCAGAGTTTTTGCCAGAAATCTATCGCGAGGAAGTCGCATATGAAATATTTTTTCATATTTCGTTTAGTTGAAAATGCAGGACCTGAGGTTTGAACTGACGCCTCACATCTAATAAGCCAACATATTATCTATTAGACCACGGTCATATCGCAGTATTATGTAGACAATATTCACTTCGCATAAACAGGCCACTGATCAGTCGCTAAAATTATCTCCAGTTTAGCACTGGGTGAGTATCCCTATATATTCCCAAGAAGATTGACTAATGAGCTAACATTTCTAATAAATAAATCCGCCAAAAGATTAAAAAGAAAAAAAATTATCTTCGTATTAAAAAATACAAATAATAGACTCATAAAAAATAATATAATTTTGACATCTCGAAAAGTTAGTACTGAGACAGACCTCATAAATATATCTCCATACAATAATTGGCGATAATAAATAAATAACGACACATAAAAGTCAATAATTATTATTAAATAGTTAATAATTTATTTATTTTTTAACGCACAAACTCATACATACAATAAATATTTTGAAAATACTTGTCAAGATATAGATAAATATAGGCAGGTATAGTATATTTTATTTTTTTTTTTAATAATTTTAACTAAATTAATAAATTATTTTTTAAATAAATAAATAAACAGCAGAAACTATTAAAATAGAAAACTTTCGTGAATTTCCCAAGTAAAATAGGCCTAAAAATGTCTACGACTGTTTTTCCATACTTCTGCTCTGTCTAGTATCTAAAAGCGTACTTAAGTATTTGACCTATGACCTTAAGATTATTAAAATTTAAACACTTTAAAAATTTAACGAACTCTCTCCAGATGTAACAACATTTTGAATCCCTTACATTAAGAAATTTAAAAATGACTTTATTACCTTGACACTTAACTCGAAAGTACTCGAAAGTACTTATATGGGCTGTAATAGTGAGAAGAAAACTCAATAGCTTCGATAAAATAAATTCAGATTAAGATAGTAAAGGTTATGATTAAGACCATAGAGAACACAAAACAAGTGACGTTAGTGGTGACTCATAAGCCTATAGGTATTCACTCGATCGTCAGCTAAGTTGCCTTCATTATTCCACAGAAAAGGCCCAAATGATGCATTCCTTGTTGCACATACCAATCTATTGATTGAAGAAGACTTGCAATTCACGAACAAGACCTGTACCACAAGAAGAGTGGGACGCAGCGAAAGTAGTTAAACATTGAATCGAGATTCTGAGTTAATGGATGCATATCCCCGTTATAATATTGGCCAGTAGTATTATATGCAGCGAAAATGTAGGCTAATAAAAATAGCAGATGATAAAGCATTAGAATCACAGCTCTACAGAAGAATATTGAGATAACACACAGAGGAAAGTCAGCGGGTAAACAAAGAATCATAATCTTTTGAGACTAGACGGAATATTTTATGTCTTCTGAAATTTTCAGTTCATCTTCAAATTTTTCCTTAGTTATTAACATACTAGACCGTATAAAATGAAATTCGTAGTCATTTTAAGAGCTTGCGGCTCTTATTTCACTGGAAGCTCAAAAAGTCATTAAATACACTTCGGTGCATCAATGAACGTCTTATCAAGTATTTTTTACTGTCATTAAGTGATTAAAATGTTCAATATCATCACTCGATGTAAAGTATACATTATTTAAATACATGTTGAGTTTTTTTTTTTTTGTATTATGTACCCTACTAATTAGTTGAAAACAACTGTAAATACAAATACAAATTAGCCGCAATGCATATGCGTTCCATTATTATTATTATTATTATTGAATTGTTATAATTCTAGAGCGTAATGAAAAATATAAATAAAATTGACAAAATTAACAACGATAATGAATTAAACAAATACTTCAGACAACAAAATCAAAACCATTTCATTCATCCCTCCTCTTCCTCCTTACCTTCAGCTTTTGTGTGAAGAGGGTATTTGCTTTAAAATCAAAATCAAATAAAAAAAATAAAAATCATTTTGATAAAATGAAATAAAATATTTGATTTAAAAGTGGATCGTAAAAATGAATAAATAAATCGCTTTAACAATATACATACAGATGTATGTATGTATGTATGTGCGAACGTATAAAATAAAATTAAATTAAACTCTAAAAACAAACAAAAACAGAAATAAAATATTGATTTATTCATTTATGACACTTATTGTACGAGAAATTGTGATCGGAATACATTTTGCACTGCGATCGATGACAGTTTAAGTGTTTGACACTTGGAGTCATAAAATGCCAAAATGTCGTCAACAATCTTCATTTGATTGATCGATTTTCCCAGTCATTTTTGTTTTTGGATTTCTTTCTATTGTAAAACGTTTTTTTTTTTTGAATTTGAAAAAATAAAAGTTTTGATGGATTATTTAATTATTTTATGGCGTTCTACGGTACGCGTAACACATTTTTTTTTATATTTTTTTGTTTATACACTTGTTTATGTGTGTTGTATTTTGTTGTTACTTTTAAAATAAATAATTACTAAGTTTTGTTTTAAAGTTTGCAAATTTTTTTTCTCTGCCAGCTTTTTTCTTCAATGTATGTAAGTCAAGGAAATGTCTTTGGGTGACTGACTGCCTTATAAATACTTAAACTTTATGGATTTTGAATACCAAATGAGACGTGTAAAGTATGTTCAATATTTTTTTTTTTTTCAATTAAATTTGTTGCATTAAGTTGATTTTTGTAAACTCAAAGAAATATGTATTAAAAAAAAAAGATGGAAGGAGATTTGTTATTCTTGAAGATTCCTTAAATAGCTAGCGCGATCGCGTTTTGAGGCATGAGGAAGATTGTTTGAGTTATTTCTCGTTTCTCGATTCCAGGATTTTCCGATCAAAAAGAATCTTAAGACCAATTGTCGAAAATATTGTTCCGAAAATGGCAATGGTGTACCATTGTTTAACATTACACAAATAAATACAACTAGCTCGTTATAAGTAAACCAGAGACATTGGTATGAGCGAAAGCCAAGCAAACGAACGCAACAACAAGCAATGTGAACAAAATACACAAACATCAATCAAGTTGCCAAAAAATTCTCGAGAAAGCGAAAACACGAACATTCTACTTCCAGAATATTCGTCAGACTGCTTATGCGGGTATATAAAAAGGCAAGACAAAGCGAGCAACGAATAGTAAGAATTCAGTCAGTCTTGTGCGAAGACGCGATGCGTGATGGCCGTTGAAAAGATCTGTATTGTAAGCAAAAGAGGATAGCAAACAAGCAATTATTGTTGTATTAGTCACGTTATAAAGGGTGGCACACAAAAGTTCTGCGAACAATAAAGAGTTTAATTGAAACTAAACACATATTCGTTTTTATTATGTTTGCAATCAACGAACTCATATTTTAAACTTTTTTTTTTGAAAGGTAAAAACGAGCGCCCTGGTGTGTTCTATTCCCATCGGAGAGTCAGATCAGTGACACTACACCGAGCACATGGTCGAAGTTACCCAGCTTGTATATGAAAATTAGAATATAATTTGTAATTGTATTGTAATTAATAAATAAATCACTTCAGTTTTTCTCCCATAATAGATAAAACGTATGCCATCTAGTGTTTCAAATGAAAAGTGTGTTTAAGGTCCGGACAATGTAGCAGTTAATAGCAGGCTATTTTAAGTTCCAATAAGCTTAATGTCAGGCTTGAAGTGACGAAAATGTTCGTAAATAGAGAAAATCATAGAGTCCAAAAGTCATGTAATTGTCGATTCCTTTCTCCAGCTGTACAGTGTAACAAAAATATTTTCGAATCACATGAATAAAACTGAAACAAAAAGAAGTACGTTTTATACAGTCAGAGACAAAATTACCCAATCAAATTAAAACAAAAAGTTGCCCAGCTTCTAGCAAATCTATCTGATCAACCTGACCTACATATATGTATTTCACCAATCCAATAGACAATTAGTAAGTATTTTATAATTCTAACAAATCGATAACAGAATTGGCAAATCGCAAACATTTTTATGGATTCAAACGATTCCAATGACAAGTTTTCAATATAATAGTTTCGAGTAGTTCAGGTCCTAAGTAGTATTTGTATTGCTCAAAAGTACTTCTTAAATGATGCCTAACTTCTAATGTATGTTATCATTTTGATATTTCCAAGTGGGTATCACGTTTCTTTAGTTGAACAATATTTGAAAATATTTAATAATGGTGCACGAGTGTTTGCCATTTGCAAAAAAAAAAACACTTGTTTTATAAATTAATTTTTTTTTATTTTTAAATAATTCCTTTTTTTTTTTGCAAAATTTCTTTGTTTTTATCATAAAAAATATTGAATTTCTTTATCATTTGATGGCAGTATGATTACTTTTTTGACTTGTCGTCACCCGACTTCCCCCGTATAAGAAATGCGATACGATATGATTAACAGATCAAGTGATCAAATGATTTTTTAATATGAATATTTGTTTTTTCTATTTTCTTTTGTTGTTTTTGTTAAATTATTGGCACTTGTTTGCAAATATTATTTTGTATTTTAGTATTGTTTTTTGTGTATACATACTTTTTTCATTTCAAAGATAACCCTTATTTTTATCGAATTTCATGAAGACATTTTAGTTATTTTCGGCATCATAAATATTTACTGGGGCAAGAGTACATTTTAATAAGATTAAAAAATATATTTTTTAAAATGGTATTATAAAAATCGCTGTGATAATTAGGTAAAACCGTATAAGTCAAGTTAAAAGTAAATTAATAAAATAATGGCAACTTAGATCAACGGATTTTGGCCTGCCTTAACACATTCGTCCTGGCGCCTCTGCTCATTGCGCGTATACACCAGTCGATGACAGGCCTTTCTCTATTTGGCCCTCCCAAAGCGAATATGGTTGTCTTCTTCGCCGGCTTCTGCAAATCTCCGCATCAAATATCCGTCTCACCAGAGCATCCTCCTCCATTCGAACGACATGGTCGATATATTAATACGCTGCACTACATCCATGTCGTTGAGGAGCTCATTCAGCTCACGGATGGATCGGATGCGGATATTATCGCCAACTCGCACTGGATGGAAGATCTTACATAGGGATGGTTGAGATACATTTAACAAGGTAAAGTTTCTGACTGTGGTCAGCGTGGCGTCGTCCAGACGATTATTGTCTTGCTGTATTCAATGTCTACTGGCAGTCGCTAGATGTTAACTAAAGTCCCACGGACTTTAAATTTAGGATTACAACCTAACTTTTTACATAACCCGTGTTGCGGACGATAGATTTGAAACGGAAAACCTGTTTATGGCACTTGGTTATTCTCTTAGATTATGTCAGAAGACTGTCGGGAGGAAATCGGTAATTGTCAGGCCTTTGATCTACCAATCCTTATCCAAGACATACATACTGATCCAAGTGCATAGTACAGTGAGATCTATAAACTGCTTAAAAACTTGATTCCTATGACTTTTAGTATGAAATTAATAAAGCGATTTAAGCCTCGCAATTTTTGGAAAATTCGAAAGCCAGGTTAACAATTTTTTCGTCTTCTCCCACACTCTAATTTGTATTGATCGAGTTTGTGGTCTAGTTTTTTTTTTAATACTGCACTACAGCAACCCAATGAAATTAATTAAAGGCTTCGAATTCCACTCACAAGAACAAATGTAATAAAAAGATCTAGTTATTCTGCTCTTTTAAATAGCGTCCAGTATTTAACGTCTTTTTACATTGCACGAATAGGGCACAAGCTTTGCATTCCTATACATCAAATCAAGTAATCCTGTTGAGCCTTAATTTTTAATGAAGTAGCTGTACCCTCCATTGATTAATGGACCTTGTTATAGATCCGTATAGAATTAAATTCAACCAAGTAATATTAATTAAGTTTTTAATTAAAGGTCTATATATGTAAACATTTCGATGTTTGGTTTTTAATTTCATGGCAATAGATACAGGTTACCGCTTACCTTCTCCTCACAGCGCTTATTTATATTCTCAAATTCCTCGCCACCATCAGGTACGCGGGTACGAAATCTTAAAGCTTCCAAATCGCGATCACTTAAACCAGTTGGCAATGATATTGAGTTACGACGCAAAGCTCTGCCCACATTATGAACTTTAATAAGAAATCCCGGTAAAAGAACTGGCGCCGCTGAAGGTTTGCGATCCAAATGTGAATCACTCTGTTCACGATCGTCATCACTCAAATGTACGAGTATCGATAGATCAACATTACGATTTAAATCAATGCTGCCTTCAAAATTAGTGGTCGTCTCTTCGTTAGGCGATTCCTCATCAGCATAGGGTATGCAGGACAAACTTAAATCACTCTGTTCATTTATTAAAGGGGTTCGCGAAGAAAATTTTATATTTCTGACTGATTTGGACATTTTCTTAGACAGATTATTTTGTTTAATTTAATTTAATTTAATTTGTATGTTTGATGTTTATTTGCAGCAGATGTGTACTCGTAGTCTAATAGTAATTGTAAACTTTAACTGACTGATCAATGATGGGGTTTTGTTTTTATGATCTATTGAAGTGTTTTAGAAGAAAAGAGTTTTATGTGTCATTTTAAGTGGGAATGTATGTAAAATAGTAATTTACACCTCCTCCAAACATCATCACAGTGCTAATTGCTTCATAAGTCAAAACTAATTTCAATACGCTGTAGTTTTATATTACTTAACGAAATGTAAACAAAAATGCACTGAACCCAAAAGAGAATCCAATTAAATGCAATGATGGAGAAAGTAATCCAAGGGGTGTGTTAATACCAAATCTCTTCATCGATAATTTAAAGAAGTTATTAGAGTTTCGATCTACATATAACTTAATTCATTAATCTTACAGGTTGAATTATATATAAGGGTGTCATGCTTTAAATGCGAAGCCCCTGATTACTGATTTTGAAGGTTAATTAATCACGACTTGCCAGTTGTTTCTAGGGACTAATGCTTTAAATGATATTACAACAGGGATGATATGTGTGCTCAAGTGAGATTTGATCTAATAAAGATGCCTCCTATCTGATGCAATCCCACCCTAAATGCAACAATAACGAATCGGACTTCCTTTAAGCCATTTCAATTTTCACACGTCTTCGTCAGTTGGCTGCACCACGAGATTGCAAACAAGCTTGACCTCTGAAGCATATCAGATATCCTTCTCGCTAAAACATCGTATTTCTTCTGAACGACACGACCGAACCAGCGTTAAAGGTAGACATTAATGCGCTAAACAATGTTCATATCGTTGAGACATTCTTACAGCCATTTGATAGTTCGGATGCGAATATCATACCCAATTCGCAGTGAACCGAAGATTATGCACAGAGCTGACCTTTCGAATACTCCCAAATCGGTTGTATAGGTGCATGAAAGCGTGCTCAGCTTATACAAGAAGAAGAGAATGATCGACTTGTGTGAAAACTCGTACGTTTAATTCTTTAAAAAAAAACGTAAAAGAATGTGGAAATTTGTGAATCCTAAAATGGTTTCTTGATTTCGCTTGAATTGATTGCTGATTAATTCAAACAAAAATTAGAGAGACGATAAATCTGAAAAATAATTTCATTACTGCACTGCTGAGTTAATCACCCTGTTTTTTAAATATTATTTTAAAATTTCAATATCAATTATCATGTTTTCTAAGCAACAATCATTTGTTTAAAGACTCATACAAGAAATGATTGAATAAGTAAACGAAAAAATAACAGACAAATAATTCGCAGATACAAATACATGTTAGCGCAGTATTTATTCAGAACTGAAAGAAAAAAACATTAAAACTAAAGCTTAAGAAACGAAGAAAAATTATATATTTTGCATTTTGTTTTTGTTCTAATGTCAGCTGCACCTGAACAAAAATAAATTTGAATTACAAATTAATTATGCCACCTACGTATGCTACTTGTACAACACGACGGTATTTTTCAATTAAAAACAAAATTCCTTTAAGATTATTTGCAAAACAACAACAAGAAATAAAATTAATTGTTTAATTTATTTATTTCTTACTTTATTTATTTAAAAAACGATAAAAGAAAATAATAAAACTTCTGAGCATGTTTCAAACCATTAAGTAAATTTACATACAACCAAACAGCCACCATATAAAGGCGGGTTTGATTATTTTTTCTTTTTTTTTTTTTGCTTTTTATATCCACAATAAAAAGTAAAAACAATGATAAATAATTACCGATTTAATTAAAAATCAAAAAAAGTAAGTAAATATTTATTTATATTTGGTCTTTGTATTTTTATTTATATTGGGTGTATAGCTTAAAAATGCGGAATTTAATTTATTTAAAGATCCATTTTAGTCACCTCTACCTTTTGTACGAAAATTTTCTATTAATCTGGCATTCCACGAAAAATAACTTATAATTTTTATAAGATCCTAAAGTAAACTGTATTATTTGAATACCTTTAATTTAATGTATATAATGTGCATACTTTGTAATATTTATGGAAAAATTATTAAAAATATACTTAAGAATATATAGAAAAATTTAAGTGTCCCTATTATTTTTTTCAGGCCTTTATTAAAAATAATAGGGACACTTAAATTTTTCAATATATTCTTATATTTTCAATTGTTTTTCCATAAATATTAGCAAAGGTATACATTTTATACATTAAATTAAAGCTATTCAAATAGTTTAACAAATGAAGTAAAAATATTTGACCAGCTCTATCAAATTCTTTAAAAAAAATGTAAAGTAAAGGCCTGGAAAAAATAATAGGGACACTTAAATCTTTCAATATATTCTTATATTTTCATTTATTTTCCATAAATATTACAAAGTTTAAATAAAAATATTTGACCAGCTCTGCAAATTCTTTAAAAAAATGTAAAATAAAGGCCTGGAAAAAATAACAGGGACACTTAAATTTTTCAATATATTCTTATATTTTCAATTATTTTTCCATAAATATTACAAAGTATAAACATTTTAGAAATTAAATTAAAGCTATTCAATCAATTTAACTAATAAAATAAAAATATTTGACTAGCTGTGCCAAATTTTTAAAACAAATGTTATTTTTTCTAGGCCTTTATTTAAATTTTTTTTTTTAAGAATTTGGCAGAGCTTGTCAAATATTTTTATTTTATTAGTTAAACTATTTAGATATCTTTAGTTTAATGTTTACACTTTGTAATATTTCTCCCAGGCCTTTTTTTCAAATAAATTATATTTTTTTTAAGAATTTGGAAGAAGTAGTCATTTATTTTTACTTTATTAGTTAAACTATTGAATTTTTATTAAATCTATACATAAATATTTAGTAACATAACAGAGCTCGGTTAACCGAATTGGTTTGCGTCTGGGGAGATAGATTTTCAAATCTATCATCACACACATTAAAAAATTTGTCACTTGTTGTGAGTCTCGCACCTTCAGTTTTATAAATATACTAGCTGATCCGGCGAACATCGTCCCGCCGAAAATAGATTTTTTTTATTGGCTAAAACAGGTCGAATTATATATTGATTGTAATAAACTGCATAAAGCTCTGATGAATTTGTAGTTGTTGTAATCGTTCCAAAACAAAAACTAACAGACATACATATTATATATGTACATATGTATGTAGTTATAAACTATCGAATTAGCCGACTTATAGGTATCTCTCAAGAAGGGAGGATTATCACCCCCATTTTTTGGTGAGATTGTCGATATCTACTCTACGAACTTACCCAGCAAATGGCATTTGTCTACAATCGATATGTACCTAAATATTCAATTCTAACGATTAATATTTAATATTTAGGGATATGAAAAATAGATATTGTCCGATTTTTAGACCTATCCGATTTGCACACAAAATATCATGCAAATCAGTCGATCGAACGGCCGTTAGATATGAAATGACTGCTTCTAATTTCCATTAAACGAATTTCGACAAGCCTTTACAATTTCCTTCGTAGAATTATAAGTTGAAAAATGAAATGATTTTTATCCAAACATTTGAATACCTTTCAAAGGTCCACGCCCATATTCAAAATATCGTGTTTAAGAGAGCTTAACATTCTTCCATCCTCCACCTCCATTAGGTCTTTTTGTAGGTAATTTCATTCATATCCTGTTGCTTACGATTTCCCATAAAAAATAAATATTTTTGAATAGTTTTCTTTGAATTTTTCGTTTTTAATTTCATTTTACTTTAATTTATTTTCAAAAATTCTGTGTTTTCTTTAGTCCTTTTATAATGGTTTTAATGCATTAATTAACACAATCATTCTTCTTTATTGAATTATAATTAATTATTTATAATATATTGAAGTAATTTGTTTTTTTAAATATTTTTTAGTTTTTACTGTTTTTTTTTTTTAAATTGCTAACAGTGAATGTGTAATCAGAATGATTGGGAGAGAGAGAGAGAACGACTGCTGTTAAATGTATGCAATTTTAATTGTTTCAATTAAATGTTTTATTATTACTTTAATTACAGGCATAATTATGGAATAATATAATTGTAATGATAATAATAATTAGAATAATAATAATAGTAATAATAAGATTGTATAAATGTTGAAATTTTTATAATTTCATTTAATGTTTGTATATAAATAGGCAAATCACATTTTTGTTTTTGTTTATGTTTATTTTATTTTTTTGTTTTTTTTTAATAATGAAAATAAAAAAAATGTATAATATGCAATAATAAAATAAATTCTTAAATAAAATACATATTTATTAGCATATATGAATCTTGCAAATTGATTTCTTAATACATTTACGACTTTTGAAATTAATGAAAAAAAAAAATAGTTTTTAATTGCTTTAACAGTAGTTTGTTTCTCCAAATTTTTTTATTTTATTACGTTTTTATAGTTCATTTTTATATTTTCATTTTAACATTTATTTAAAACTTTATGATTGATTACAATTTCTTAAATTCTTAATTTAAAAGAATTTTTATTTAATTTTATTTTGTTTTAATTTATTTTTCTTGTTTTAATAATGCGGAAATGTATTGTTCTATCTTTTATTTAATTTTTAATTTAAAACTTTGTTTTACATTTTTTTTTTTCTATGAATAAAAATTAAATTTTTTAATGGCCTCTAATATTTTGTTTTAATTATAAAGAAAGATTTAAAAGTATATTTTAATTAAAAATATTTCAGGTTTATAAATGAAATAAAAAGCTTGTCACTAGCATTGTTTACATAAGAATTAAATTATGTTTTCTTTTGAGAATTTATAATTTTTAAGGCGAATTTGTAAGCATTTGTGCAATATTGAGGATCTTTAGCACTCAGTAAAGAAAGAATAATTTTAAGCTTTTACATATGATTTCATTCAAAACTGAAGCGTGATGAAATCTTTGAATAAAAAAAAAGCAGTAAGTAAAAGTGCTGCGATAAGTCACCTATTCGATAACATTCTCAAATTAAAATTTCACTGTGCCTTATGCACAGGTTTGTTGTTGAAAGAAATTTTAATCCGTTCGTTAGAGAGTCCTTTCAAATGTAAGAAATCATATCTACACATCTTTTGCAAGCTAAGTAACTTAGACATTAAGTTCGATGTAGTATAATTGACCACAGAGACTCTTGTGGGAATCCCACCAACGACCTTCGTGTGTACACATAAATGTTAATTGCCATCCCTCAGTCAGCATTATTGACCTAGTTTCTCACACCACTTATGTTTTATACATGAAAGGAGCAACCTACAGTTTAAAGTCGACTCCAAACGACAGATTTTATGAGAAACTTTTCATGGCAATTTTATTTACGCTCAGAGTTTTTGCCAGAAATCTGTTAAGAAGAAATTGCCTGGGGCTCGAACCCTGGCTTTTACGTATACTAAGCCAACACAGCCTACTAGACTACAGCAATTTCGTGTATATCATTGACAATATAAGCAGTTCATATAAACAGGTTTCCTTCAATGATTTCATAGAATCTCGAATACATTCCATCTGAATATACTCAAAAACTTCGCTTTAAAGTCTCAGAATAAGATTTATTGTATTCCTAAAACCTTACTATCTATCTCGATATAATACATCTGTTACAGGAAAATTCTTTAAAACATCATTCTGTTATTAGAACTGTGTACTACACACAGTGTGGATTTTAATTTATCTTTAAATATTTATATCACGGCTGATAGGAAAACATTTAAATTCTAAACATTTAAATTCTTAAATGTTAAAAGCAATAAAAAAAAAAAAAATAATTGACTGCTTATATTAAAAGTCGTCACCACAAATATCTCACGGGAATAGGTTAATTTATTGTGTGACAAAAAATTCTTAATAGAAAATATTTTGAAATTATTTTAAGATTTTAAAAATTTTATAACAAATAAAAAAGTTTCATCAGATATTAAAAACAAATTTATTTTCAAATAATATTGCTTTTAAAATATTTTCCTCAAAAACAGTTAATTTCTTATTTAAAAATATTTGCGATAATTTTGATTGCGTAGAGAATTTCAAATTTATCAAAAGCAAACTTTTTCGAATTAAATTTCAAATATTATTTAATTCATATGAAGGATTTGTGGAATTATAGTATGGGAAAGTAAATTAAAAATATATTTTACAAACAGGATTTTTATTTGAACGTCAAAAACTGCTTAAGTATTTTAAAATTGAATGATGATTTTTCTTCGTCAGGAAAAGCAGATTTAAGAGAAAATTTAAATTTTTACTTTTATTTTTTGAATTGAAATATTACAAAATTTTTGAGATGCTTTTTCATGAACATAATTGAAAAATCTTAAAATATTATTCATAACTGTGATGCTATTAATTTTTAAATGAATTTCCTTAGTTTATCAATTCATTAATTCATCAAATTTAAAAAGGTTTTCAAAAAATGAGAAGCCGTTCAATATTCAAAGGAATTTATTAATTTCATGTATTGATGATAAATTGACTGCTATTCCTTTGTATTCCTTTAAAAAAAATTTTTTTCTTGCCTTCCCTGTCTCTCCTTGCCTACTGACTTTCTTCCCACTTGTCTTTTCTTAATTAAATGGCCTAAGTAAAGTGCAAAATTTGAGTTTTTAATTATTAAAGGGTGCCAGTATTTAATTTTTTTTTCTTTTTTATAATTATTATGTGATAGAGTTTCGGTTTCTATGATTTCATTTATAAATAAATAATTTCAATTTTTTTTATGAATTTTTTTTGTTCTTTTTTTACTTTTAAATAGTAAATGTTAACAGTAGCTTTTTAGAAATCGATTTTAAACAATTAAATTGTTTTTTAATTGCTTATTAATCGTTTTTTTTTTCTCTTTTATTGTATATTTATATCTGATTTAACTTTAGTGTAGATGCTTTTAATCTCTATAATTCATAATTCGTGTAATGATTTTTAACATTTAAATTTTATTTTTCTTTTTCTAAATTTATTTTACATACAATATTTTATGTAAAATGCGGTAATCTTTTTTTTTTTACTAAATTATAAACATATTTTATTTAATTTTTTTTTTGTTTAAATTTAAATTGAGACGATTTATGCCTTAATTTAATAAATGTATATATAATAGTATATGTATGTATGTAATAATAAATATTAATTTTTTTACATTAAAATAATTATAATAATAAAGTTTATAATTGAAAGAAAAGAGCTACATATACATATGTATATAAAAAAAAAGAAGAACAATGATATAAAAATAAAACTAAGTACTCTAAATAATAATATAAAAATATACAAAAAACAATACATATTGTTTTTATTAAATGAAAACTATATTTATAAAAAAAAAATTAGTTAAATAGGAATACCACAATATAAAAACGAATTTTGGAATGAGTTGTATATATCGAATTGAGGCAATTAATAAAAAAAAAATATTTTATTTTATTTACAATATATTTATTATTATTTCCATGGATGTTGTAATATATTCGAATTATTATTTTAAAGGAGCTGTACTTACATATGTTTTTATTAATCATTGTTTCATCTAATCATGATCTTAAAACCAAAACCTTACTTCGAATCAATGTAAAAAAGGAAATTTTGTTATTTTTTAGCAATTTTGTTTTTTTTTTCTTAATTTCATTAATTCAGCAAGACATACAAAAAGCTTCATTTCATTTATAAAAAACCATTTCCTTTCATTTGCTGTACAAATGTGTTCAAAATTATGGTTTCCATTTGACAATGTAATGAGTTTGCATTCGAAATACAAGAAGACAAAAACACGTCTAGAGATTACCTGAGGTATACCTATTAGCGCTTAGTTTTTTAACTACAAGCTAGACATAGTCATAAACAAGGAAACTTTTTGAAAGCAATTCGTTTCCAAGGTCCTGCAAGCTAGATTAGAATCCTTCGACCCACAGCTTTCATAACTTTCAAAGAACATGGGACAAAAAGGGCAAAAGGGCCCTTAACAGTTTTTCTTTAGCTATTTTGCTTTATTTCAATTTTTAGTCATTGGTTCAGTAATTTGTAGATCCGTTTGCCCTTGCCAACGTTCTCCGTGAACATATAACTTTTTGCTGATTCAAGTTCCACTTTTTTCCCATCTGACCTTCAATCATTGTCTGATGTTGATGTATCATTATGTGGCTTATTTAAAGGACAAGCAATTTAAATTCATTATTAAGGAAGTTTTAAATATTCACAGAACAAAAAGTATGACGAATATCACGCTAAGGTCATATACCCAACAAAAGGCAATCTACACTAAAAGTTAAAATCATAATCCAAATAAATCCGCATAAGAGGATAGTTGAGTTAGCCATTGGTAAATGCAAGAGTTTATGACTTTTCACAAACAAAAAAAAATTTTTTTGTTGTCATTTTATCCTTAAATTACGTTAGCAATGTTAAATGCTAATGAAATTATGCCAGATATTGACAGATACGCTACGACAGAAGGTACAAAAAGTCATAAAGTGATTAGCCCACCTAGTAGTATCATGTTACCTATAGTATGAAACATTGCACAATTAATGTAATACGGAGAATAAACTCTATCCTCTGGCCAACTCTAGCATTAGGTAATAGATAAAACGATCAATCATATCGTATGGAATGCTAAATGCAGTCAACCATACATAAGAATCACAAATCAACAACGTTCCTGAAGTCATTGTCATAGTAATTGAGGTGAATTGGAAATTTCTTAATTAAGATAAATGCCGTTGGAACGCGTAAATTGAGGCTTTATTGGAAACAATGAGGACAACAAATGATAAATATTTGGACATGCATGCCTAATACAGCCGATTGCCGTTACGTAGTTAACGGAGTTCGAATTTGAATTAAATTAAACGAACGTTTTATTACATATGGTATGAAAAAAAAAATAAAGAAACCAAAGCAATAAAAGGCTTTAAGCAATTATATGAAGTAACGTACATGGAGGAAAAGTATAAAAACTTAATTTGAATTGTATTTAATAGAAATATAATCTTTCGAATTTTAGTTCGAATTTTCTACTTTCATATTATAAGATCACAACAGCCATAAAATTATGTTTCCATTCCCAAGATTTTCTTGATGATGAAAATTTAGAAACGCAATAACATGGAATGGTTATCAAAATGTATTATTCGAATATAATGTTTTTAAAAAGAGTCTGAAGAAATTAAACAACTAAAATAATGATGGAATATATGAAATGTATTTGCACTACAATAATTCTTCAATATTTATAAAAGAAAAACATTTCTAACTCGTGTCATTACTTCTTCACTTCTAACAATAATTGAAATCTTCAAAAAGGGTATAGGATATATGTCTAAACGATTGGTATTATAAATATATACTTTATAATAGTAAATATAAGATCGCATAATAATTATAAGTTTACACAGCTGCACACCATAATGCATGTGCGAAAAAATTTGTTTCATAGAGGCAAAAACGAAAAAAAAAATAAAATAAATAAATTGTAATACGAAATAAAAAGAAATTGAAGAAAAGAAACAAAATCTTCTTTCTTAGATCTGAGATAATTTACAAAATGATAAAGAAATTGTTGTTGTTGTTTTGTTTTGTTTGTTTTTCGTTTGGTTTTGCAAACTTTTGTTCTCTTAAACTTAATCTTAAGTGAGGATGTTTTAAAGGGGGGTTTTTCTTAAGGATTGATAGGTTGTTTAACCTAACATTACAAACTAAATTAAAATCTAATAACGTTGTTGCTGTTGTTGTAATTGTTAATCGCCAGCATCTTCCCATTTACGTTCTTCCATAATGCGATCAAAACAATCAGAAAGAAAAGCGTGCTTTAAAAAGAGAAAGAAAAAAAACCAAAAAACATTATTTTTTTTAAACAAAATTGAACAGAAATACTCTTTAAAACTTACATAAGGTGTATAAACCTTAACCCATCGAGCTGGTTTATCGGGTCGATTGTATTGGAAACAAAATGACATGGATTCTTCATCGCTCTCCCAGCGCGTTATGCTATCCCAAGTCAGTTCCACCATTTGGGCTTCTAAAGAGCCGTCTTCGCGACAAGCATGTAAACGGAAACTTTTCATGCCTAAAAATTTCAAAAACAAACAAATTAATTACATTTCCTTTGGCATACTAAAAAAATTTTTATTATTTTCAACCAACCTACTGCAGGCACTACATGACCCTCTTTGCGACTATCACAGGCGCAATGTGGAAATACCACATCACCGTAACCGGGCAAAGTGCGTGCCAAAGCCAAATATTCTGAAGCTTTTTTAGCATCTTGCAAAGCTTTCAGTTCATAGAGACGTCCTTCCGCACGTATATTACCGCGATTAACTTCATCTACAGCCTGATAGAATATAAATTTAGCTGCCTGTTCACCCTGAGGCAAAGTCAGTTCACGTGATACCGAAAACAGCCATCGTCTAACACACAGGCATGTACTCGAGGCTGTACTATAGTTTTGCACATACAACTGATGTGGTATTTCATGTGGCTGTAGTTTCCTTTCGAAATTATACTCAACAATTTCAAAAAGATAGAAGTACTGCTGCGTATAGGAAGTGAAATTGGCGCGCTGTACTAAAATCTCCCATACAACTTGAGCATTAGCGGATTTTTTCACCGAAACTGTTGTCACTTCATGGTCGGGCAGCATCACTTTAATATCAACAGGCGAGGCAGAAATATCATCTTCGGAATCGGTTAGGAAATCTTGAACTGCATCACTTTCGGCTATAACACGCACGGCACAGACTTTCTCCAAGTACTGTTCGAGACCGCGACGTCGTGTATCCAACTGTTGTTCGCTTAATTGGAAGGGCCATTTGCCGGGTAATTTGGGAAAATTAAAACCCGTAAATTCTTTGCGAAGAATGGAGTGTAAATTGGCAAATTCACGATAGCGTCGCGAGCATAGCTGGCGTCCGGCCATATGAATATTAAATACAATATAACGTTCACCATTACGATTGATAATGCTATAGTCAGGAATACTATAAAAGGGAGGCCACGGCACAGGAGAATCAAAAAAATAAAACAATAAATCATTTAATAAATGGACATTAAAAAGAGATTAAAGATTGTAAAAAAAAAACAAAAATAAAAACGTACCTTATTGGCAATGATCGTTTATCAGAATAATCAATATACGAGTAACCACTTTGATCTTCTTGAGGTTCGAGACGTTCTGCTTCCTGGAATGATAGAAGAAAATTAAATGATGATAAGAACTGTAGTTAATTTATTTTAAGAACATAACTTTTCTTAAACACTTCTTCTTTAATAAATACAACCAACCGATCATAAGGCTGGTTGCTATCCTAAGGCTACTTCTGAATAGTCTGAAGCATAATTCAAACCTGTTTCCAAAGTAACTACTAAAACTAGCAAAAGTTATGATTTTATCTAACTCGTTTGGCTTGATAAGAGTCTCTGCCTGTCTTAATATTTCCTTTCGAACCTTTCAAACTAACTTTCGAATTCCATAGAAAGGTTTTGGAAACCACTAACCTGTAGCATATCATTTATGCCTGGGATATAAAAAGTAAGGCATTCTAGGAACAAAACTTCACAATAGACACCAAATAATAGAAACTCGATTTTCTAAAGAACACTAAGGCCCTATATGCTCTTCTCAACTCCGCACACTTTGTGGGTTCTAGCTCAAAGTATTATGGGAACAATCATCCTAGACTTTTCGCATAGTTAGCGACACATTTCCCTATTTTAGTTTTGATATTCGACTGCTAACTTTATGAGAATTCCTAATAGATTCCTAATAGGTTGGGCTCACTCTATATCTCCGCGGTTTTGAGTCGTGTTTCCAATCAGTAAAGAAGCACGGCTTTTAGTTGTACAGCTGTTGAAGATTGATGCTTTTTGTATGCAATCTAAACTGTTTAGTTCCTCCCTTAATGGTAAGAACACACTTGGCATCAAAATATTAAGGATAGAATGGACAAATACAGTAAGTAACAGGATCCTTAACGAAAAACTCCAAGAGTACTGAACCAAGTTCTTGCACCTGATTTTCGCTTTGTTAACGAAGAGTGATCCATTTAATCTTTAGTTTTAACATTCTTACCGTCTTTATCATCATGTTATTATTTTATGCTGCAATAAAATATCTGTTTTTCCGTCTATTAACTAAATAGTACCATTTAAAGGCGGCAATTAATTGAATTTTATATCTTTTGTTCTTATTATTAACAAAGCATCCGTCTTGTGTGAAATTAATTAACTTTGTATTACATTTTGCAATAAGAACAATAATACATAGTAATATAATAACAATAACATTGTAGGTGCTTATTTTGTAACGGGTAACCTATTTAGTGGTTTCAAAACCACCAATCTTGCAAGGCTATCAGCTGTTAAAGTGTAGGTATTTCTATGAAAGATTTTCTATTTATGAATATAAATTCTTTGACAAGAAAAGAACTTTTGAAATCGATAAATGGATAACTCTTTATGTATGAGTATGTTGTGTTGGGCTTGCATACTTACTTGCTGTGTTACGGATATAACGGTTAATGTCAAACAATCACCGCCAGATTTAATGAGATCGACAACTTGTTTATGTGTGGCACCTTCGACACTAATACCATTTCTGTAAAGAGAACGAGAGAGAGAGAGAGAGAGGAATAGAAAGAAAAGGGCGGTTAATAAAAGCGTAAAAATTAATTATTATTGAGAAGTATTTATTAATTTTTGTATACATACATACATTCTATTGTATATTGTCTGTAGAAAATATGCTAATGAACGAAGAGAGTGTATGAGATGAATGTAAACAGTCTTTAAAAATTCTTTGTTAAAAAAAAAGTCATTCAAGTGTGTGCCTGATGCGTGCTTGATTTGAATCTATTTTTTTTATTGCTGTTGTTGTTCTAATTTTTATATTTTACTTTACTTTTATCCTTTTCTTGAGTGTGGTTGTGGAATACACTTGAAATAAACATTCACACACATCCATTCATACATACATTTAAACGCAGTGCTTTTACGGTGGGAAAAGTGTTGCCATTAAGTGAAAAAAGAAATTTTCCATTTTTGAACAATTAAAATAGTAAGTTGCTTTGTTTTGCTATGTTTTCAAATAATATAAAGAAAATATTTAATCCATTGCATTATCTCCGGTACTACAGAACGTTTTTTTAGACCTTTGAGAAGTTTGAGAAGCCCTCTTTTCCTACACTAAAGCTGAGATTTCTAAAGTAAAATTAAATTTATAAATTTATAATATAAATTAAATTTATATAATATAAATTAAATTTATAATTTAAATTTATAATTTAAATTTATATACTAATTGGCTAATTATGTCTCCCACTGCATTTGCATATACATACATAGTAACTTCATTTTAAAGTTTTATAAAAAAAATTATTTTAGAAAATTAACACAAAGGTAACACTGAAAATTCTTCCTTTTAAAGGAAGGAGCCAAATAACGAAGAAGTTCACACTTCACACATTCAAGCAAACATACACAGTTAATTACACAAGGAAGCAATTTGTTGTTGCATTAGAAATCACTAGAGAGAGTGCAATTAAAGTTCAACTACGTACGTACATATGTATGTGAGACTAAAACCACCAAACAAGTACAAATTGCAAAACTCTCACAGCCAGCAACTGCAAATCAATGTTCTTTGCAGGTATGTACACATAACGAAAAGAGAAAGACGAAGAGAGAGCTGGATAGAAGAGAATTTGCAGTGAATCAAAAATACTTTTTAAAGGATTTCTTTGTTTGCACTTGTTGGTTGGTTGGCAAGCATTGATTCAAAATTATTTTGTAGCTGACATCAGAAATTTAAAATTATTAATTCTTAAATAAAAAATTTAATCCAAAGTGTTGCAAAAATAAGAAAGAAAAAAGAACAATAGAAGGTTTTAATAATTGGATAGGACTACGTTACATTAGGAAAAAACTAAGAAACTTCTATGACAGTTTCATGATATCTGGGCTAACCTTTATTTGATTTTTCAGATATAACAGCTAGAGACCTGAATCGAGTTTGACATGTTTATTTAAAACATTAAGGAAATAAAAGAAATCAGTCGAAGAAAACATAAAGTCCTTTGGAAACACTTGTTTAAGTTATAGTAAGTTCGATTTTAGCCCGTCCCATGGATTAACACAAAATTGAAATATGAAAAGAATTTCCATTTGAGGATCACTGTTAAATCGTGCGATACAGGAATCATAATGTTTTTTAAAATAATAAAACGAATTTTAGAAAATATTCCAATTCAATTGGCTCAATTCCATTCAGTAAAACTGGTTAAAGATTTAAGAAGATGCATTAAAATATTTTTTGTAAGAATTCCCTTCTTTACATTCTGTTTTATCCCCTTAAAAAGCTCTTCTACATACATTGTATTTGAAGGGAAAACTAGAGTGAGTAAGAAAGAGATGAAAAGACTATGTATGCATGTGTGATTGTGTAACTGTGTGCATTGAAAGCCAAACAAAAAACAAATAATTTTAGAAAATGAAAATTGAAAAAACCTTAAGAGTTGCATAAAATGACATAAAAAAAGTTAGAAAAAGTGAATGCACTTGTCTGTCTGTCAGAGGCCAATTTAAAAGTCAAAAGATTTTAATTTTTATTTAAAAAAAAGCACAAAAATGAAAAAGAAAAAATTTAGTAAATCAAATAGAAAATTCTAAAGCAGTGGATGGTGTTGACAAATGCATCCTTTTTGGTTTTCTTGGCTGAAACATAAGCAGTACACATGCTAAAAAAAACAGTCAAAGACTGAACAAAAGTTCGTTGTTGTTTCCCAACCTGTTTCCTGTAAGTCGAGTACCTGTGTGTGTGAGATAAATTCGAATTTAAAAACCAAAGACGCAAACCCATACTATTAGCAGGGTCACATCTTGTATCTAACAGGACAAAACTTTGTTATTAACAGAGCACTGTTAACGGTTTAACAGCGGCAGTTAGTAGATTAATCTCTGTGCAGTAAGTCCCATTTTTCCACAATATCCATCATCCCTCATACTACCCACATCCTGTTAATATAGGCAATATTTGAAGCCCGATATCTCAAGTTCCAAAATTATTTGGGAGATACGACTTATTGCGTTTTATGAGGGACACCTTAGGCTACAATGTGTATATATGTAGTGAGATATGTGCAGCAAGTCCCATTTTTCCGCAATATCCATCATCCCTCATCCCAGCCAGACTCTGTTAATATAGGCAATATTTGAAGCCCGATATCTCAAGTTCCAAAATTATTTGGGAGATACGACTTATTGCGTTTTATGAGGGACACCTTAGGCTATTATTTATATGTAGTGAGACATGTGCAGCAAGTCCCATTTTTCCACAATATCCACCATCCCTCATACCACCCACATTCTGTTAATATAAGCAATATTTGAAGCCCGATATCTCAACATCATCCCTCATCCCAGCCAGACTCTGTTAATATAGGCAATATTTGAAGCCCGATATCTCAAGTTCCAAATTATTTGGGAGATACGACTTATTGCGTTTTATGAGGGACACCTTAGGCTATTATTTATATGTAGTGAGACATGTGCAGCAAGTCCCATTTTTCCACAATATCCACCATCCCTCATACCACCCACATTCTGTTAATATAAGCAATATTTGAAGCCCGATATCTCAAGTTCCAAAATTATTTGGGAGATACGACTTATTACGTTTTATGAGGGACACCTTAGGCTACAATGTTTTTATATGTAGTGGGATATGTGCAGCAAGTACCATTTTTCAACAATATCCATCATCCCTCATCCCTCATCCCAGCCAGACTCCGTTAATATAGGCAATATTTGAAGCCCGATATCTCAAATTTCAAAATTATTTGGGATATGCGACTGATTGGGTTTTATTAAGGACTCCTTAGGCTACAATTTGTATATAGTGGGATATGTGCAGCAAGTGCAATTTTTTCACAATATCCATCATCCTACCCAGACAATCCGAATTCAAAGAATTACAGAATTACCAAAGCTGCTGTTCTACTCATGAATGTGTGGAGCACATTTTTAAAAGAATGGAATATAGGTGTTCCTTTCTCCGATATCGTATATTTCGGTGATTTCTTCCTTGAATATTTTCTATTACCCACTTAACAGTGCTCTGTTAACTTTAAAATTAGCTCTGTTAAAATGTTTGGTTTTTGTCTTTGCTAGTTAAATTTATCTTCAATTCAATTTCTATATTATTTCTATTCTTTTTCCATATATTTTAGAACTCTTCTCGCCCGCTTGTTAGCCAACAAAAAAAAATGAATTATTTATGCTTCATTTATAGAAAAAGAAAAAAACAACAACAAAAACAAGAAAAAAAAGAGGAAAGAAAATAAATAATCGAACAGAACTTAAGCTTCAGCATTGTGCAGGATTTGTTAGAAAATCTTCTTAAAGGTTTCATATTGAAATCCTTAAGGATTTAAACTCTTTAATCCATTTACGAAGAATTTCATCGTTTACGTTACAACAAAACGCCTCTCAATCTTTTTAACTATGTCTGTGGGGATGTGGTACGGATATGACCGTGTAGGTGTGGATGTAAAATAATACCGAAAAACGATATACGATACGATGGCATTTATTACGGGCCATAATTTTCTAGACAAACAGACAATTTTATCACAATTATGGGTGGGCGTATAGCAAAAAAAAAAAAAAAAAAAAAACAACAAAAAGTTGCCAGCATTAATGATAAATTCAATCGAATCAACGTCATTAGAATGAAATTCTTTTACGCAAAACTCTTACTTCCTACACTTGTTGAACAGAAAATCTTTTTTTTTGGTTTTGGAATCGCTTAGTATTGTATTACATTTGTTAAAATATGTAAATACATACTGGGACGTGTAATCTAAGAATGCGGCATTTATCAATAGATGGCATTTCTTTTACAATATAATTCCTGTCTCTAATTGTGCTTCTTTAGTATTTTGAAGGCTAAACAACTGGCACATATAGTTCCTTAACCATTAAACAAATAAAATAATGGAAATAAAGTACGACTAAGACTTATCGATTGCTCACCTTTTCAACGTGTGAGAGATATTTTGAACTGTTCAGAGGGGAGATGATATTGACCCAAAAGATCGAAGATGGTGAATATTGTTGGCATGTTAAAAAAAAAAACTTGGAAATCCACTGGAAACCACCCAAAGAGCAATTACAAGACCTTTTCAAGTACTAAGATTCGCGGTGTTGCCAAAAAAACAGATGCGTTCGCTCCGTACATCACCATGGCAGATATCGTTCACATACAGTAAGTCACATCAAATACCAGAGGTTTTGGACATGGAATACAATTCTGTTTCATGCAATTGAAGCTTACAGTGCAACCAAGCAGCACGATTCATATCAAGGCACGGAAATTGGTACTACATGAAGTGATGCATGGAGACGTTAAAAGATTCGATTCGAAATGTTGCAAGACAGTTGTAAAGTACAGTGTTCTAAAATGGTTTATAGCTATTACATAGACAGTAGAACGGTATGATATTCGTATCATATGGCCGGAACACCGGATTGGCGGCTTCAGGTGTAAGCCGAATCTGCCAGTCTAACAACAACTGTATACAGGATCCACGGAAAGTCTGCTCTACCACGGTTGGAAAGAGGACCCTCTGGGCTATCATTTGCATATAGTGTGTATTTCTTATATGTTCCCAAATGGCCACTAATCTTCTAGAGAATTCTCATATATTTTTGACCAAAAATCGATTTTTTTTTAAATTCAATATCTTGACTCACAAAATAATTTCAGGCATCCCACTACCACGGTTGGAAATAGGACCCACTGGACTATCATTTGCATATAGTCTGCATGGTGTACCATTTCTTATATATTCCCAAATTGCCACTGATCTTCTAGAGAATTTTCAATCAAAAAATTTATATTTGCAAAGCCAATTTTTACAATACCATATCACTTCATATAGGACTTTTTTGCTGATTATATTAGGAGGCATTGGAATAATCCCTAGAGTATAGTATATATATATCATGGACCTAAAATTATCTCCTAAACAAGTGACTTTGTTCAGATGCATACAGTTAAACAGTTGACAGTGCCCTGTTAAGGGCAAATTTTGCTCTGTTAAGAGGAAATTGTGCACTGTTAACGCTTAATGTGGCGCTGCTAAAATTTATGGATTGCGTCTTGGGTTTTGAAATTCGAATTTATCTTCACACACATTTGTTGGAGTCATTACTGGATATTAAATTATGGATACTCATGGCAAATAAAATTCTGCAAGAGCTGTAGACATGAGAAAGACGAGGAAACTTTTAGCTACAGGCTACACATGCACAAGATGTATTCCATCATGACAACACTCGATCATATGTTGTCTGAGCAATCAGAAACTAAGAAAACAATGGGTTGGAAAGGCCCAAACCTTTGGCACTGTTTAAATACCTTTATACTATTTGCCCAAAATCTCCCGAATTTTTAAATTATACAAAATGTTAATTGTTTACCTTAAACACTTTCGTTCGAATTCAGCGAATTGATGGCCCTGACTAAGAGCAGCAAATTGTACGTGATTAAAAGGCAACATTTAATGAGTATGCCTGGAACAGTACAGTAGCAGTAGCAGCAACGGCAACAACAGTTTAAACACTGTTTTTAATTAATTAAAAAAAAATTTTTTTTTTTTTATTTTTGAAATTAGACTTTAGAGAAAAGCAATTAATTTGATTTTAATAAAGTAACACGACACTACGTTTTTATTGTACAGAATGTAAGTGGACGACAAAGATAGTCCTTTCTTTTGGGAATGCTTGTTTTAACGACTTCACGTTTAATTCGTTATTAAAAATGCAATTTAAGAAGATTTTTGTTGCTACTCTTAACACAATTTAAAATGAAATTAAATGAAATTTTTTCTTTTTGTTCACATTTATTTACTTCTTAATTTTATTTCTTATTTTTATTTAATTTCTTATTTTCATTTAATTTGTTTTACTCTTGAAATTCTGGAGTGGAACGCAAACAACAACAATAGCCAAGAAATAAAGACGAGGATTTTCAAAAATCAAAATCAGTGGCAAATATCGTACGAATAAAATCTAGAACAAATGAAAATTAACAACAGCAATAACAGAATGACAGCCCCGACAACATTAATACAGAAAAAAAAACTGAAAAACATACTGATAAGAAGCGTCCGTCCAAGTCCAACAACAATTAAAGTCGCTACGAGTTTGTTTATATGCATTCCCATTTCCATCCTCCAAAAGTCAAGATTTTTTTTGTTTTGTTTGATTTTCAATATTACTTTCGTTTGTAAACAAAAAAAATTATTGGGTTGTATAAAAAGTAAAAGTGGTTTATGTTTTCTGGTTAATATTCGAACTAAAATTTTATATTTTGAAAATCAATTCCAAAAAAAGTAATATGAGGTCTTGAAGGTTCGGTTGCCGGTTATCCCGACTCTAGTGTAGGAAAATTGAAATTTATTCGCTTAATGGCAAGCAAGTCGAACTAATGTTGGCACCCAATTATTCGTGAGAATCTTTCGCACCATTTCCAACATACATATATTCCTAAAGCTTTTAAAAAATTTAAAAAATTTAGGTGAATGGTTGAAGAATATAAAACTCAGACTAGGTATCGCCGTTTGCACAAATTCCAGATCTTTTTTGTGGTTGGTAAGGTGAAAAACTTTTTTGTCTTGTCTGAAAAGGGAAAATGAATCCAATAAACTTTTAGAAGGCGTAATAATGGGATACTGTAGCGAAGAACTAGTCTACCTACTAGTCGTCGTGGTCTACTTGGTAATCTGTTGGCTTATTAGACGTGAGGTCTCGGTTCTAACACCAGATCTGACATCTCCAACTCAACGAAATATGAAAAATATTTCTTCGGCGACTTCCTTTCAGAAGATTTCTGGCAAAAACTCTGAGAGTAAATTCTCATTTAATCAAAATTCTTTCGTTCGGCATCGACTTTAAACTGTAGGTCCCGCCACTCATGTGTTAAAATTAACGCACACACCATAAGTGATGTGAGAAACTAGATCGTAATTGTGGCTGAAGGGTTGTAATAGGCCAATTATGTATGTATTTAGCAAAGACAAAAGAAAATCTATACTACTTACTATAGCGATCTTGGTAGTGTTCAAATCTTGTCAATTTCATCACGGGAATCGGTTTACTCCCGTTCAATTTTCCTTTTACCATCGACAACGTTTCTCACACATTCAAACCTAGGTTAGATTAAATTTAGGTCTTGTTGAAGGACCCACCGTAATACTATTTTTCCTTTATTACCCCACGTCCACAATTGCAGATGATATCAGCGATCGTATCAATTTTATGAAGTTTTAAATTCTCTCTGGCCAGACAAGTTCCAATCGTTTCTAAAAACCGGTAAATGGTAAATTTATCGAAATTCGCCTTCCCTTGAATGTCTAAGCAAAGGCACTTTAGGCCCGGCAACGGTGCCGCGGACGAATTAACCAGAAGTGGTCACAACAAAGCTGGGAATTAAAAACAAATTTCATTTCATAGCTTACACTTCTTATCGAAGCACCTATTGTAACACTATTTTTCCTATATTACCACACGTCCACAATTGCAGATGATATCAGCGATCCTATCAATTTTATGATGATTCAAATTTTCTCTGGCCAGACAAGTTCCTGGCGTATCTAAATGGTAGCTGTTTCAAAGTTCTTCATTCCTTTTTACCTGAGCAAAGGCAAATACCCGGAGACTGAGTGGGGTACTAAATAACCAGACGGAGTGACAACAAAGCTGGGAATTAAAAACTAATTTCATTTCATAGCTTACACTTCTTAACGAAGCACCTATTGTAACACTATTTTTCCTATATTACCACGCGTCCACAATTGATTATCAGCGATCCTATCAATTTTATGATGATTCAAATTTTCTCTGGCAAGACGGGGTGACAACAAAGCTGGGCATTAGAAACAAATTTTATTCCATAGCTAACAAAACCGCTTCTTAAACTACTGTAGCTTGGGTTCTACAATGTCTAGATGTAATACTGACAGTACCTATCCGTCATTCATTCCAGACGTTATAGGATAATATTTTAACTGCTGTAAAAATATTCCACAACCGACTTTGTCGCATTATCTGAATCCGTTTAGTAAATACTTGGTCGTAGTATACCATATGCAAAGCGGGTTCCTGTAATGTGTTGTCAATAGAAATATGCCACGGTGTTTAACAATTTTTTTCGTGTACTGTCTTTAAGTTTTCAACAGAAAAAAAATGTTATGGCCTAATGATATGGGATTTTATGAAAGAGAAATGATGTGATATTTAAATTAATATTCATTTCTCTTATAATATTTTTATCTCAAATAAAATAAAAGAAAACTAAACAAAAAAAAAAAATAAAAATTCCATTCAGTCTGTGTGTTGCGTATTTCATACACTCACTCCATACATCACCCATTCCGCTGTTTATAAAACAATTTAAATTTAAATTTTTATTTCTATTCATATATGTATAGAAACCAAAAACAACATTTAAAAAAAATTGGCTTATTTGATAACCCTGACCTCAGTCTCTTCTGTATCTCTTGCATTCCATTATTATGCATCTCTTTCTATACCCCGGCTTACATATATGCGATGTGCGTGTGTTGTCACGAAAGTGATAAAAAAAATGAAATATTGTCTGGTATTTCTGTTCGGGGTTTTTGCACTTTTCTGGAGATTATTTTTAAATTATTTTTAATATTAAAAAAAGAAAAAAAATATATAATTATGGATGAAGATAATTGATACGAGTAGTGCATTTGATGGACTGACTTTTTTAATTAAAATAATTCCCAGTAATGGCTGCAGAACTTAAGAATGAGGGAATGTCATCGTACACATTACATTTCTTCACAATATTGGTAATCTTTGGCTATTTACACGTTCTAAGGTCTATAAACGTTTAATTGTTTAATCTTGAACTAGAATAAAGACAATATTTTAAAGAGACATTCATTTTCTTTATTCATACCGCCATTAAGACCGCAATAATAGTTTCAAGTGTTTAAACAAGTCGCTAGACAATGTTTTTATCGTCTTCAATAAAATTGTTTGACTTGCAGAAATAAAAACGCATTGAAAACTAAACGCTTTTTTTTCAAATCGTCTTTCTTTTTTCCAATTCACATCCAGTGTGACAAGCAAGCAGAAGCCAGGCCAGTTTCTTTGAACTTCAAACCAACCACGAATGAATGAAATTTGTTTGCCAACACAAAGTAATGACGTCAATCAATCTATTGATTTATTGTTGTGGTTTACACATTCAGCGAATTTGGATAGGAAATGAAGAAGAAATAGAAAAATAGAGGTTCTATCTATCTAGGGTTTCTGTTGACAACAGAATCATTACAACTCCTTCGGTCAGGATTTCGACCTAGCTTCTCACACCACTTATATTGTGCGCGTTATTTTTATACATGAGTGGTGGGACCTACAGTGTCTACTCCGAACGACAGAATTTTAGAGAAACTCTTTATAGCAATTTAACTTACTCTCAGAGTTTTTGCCAAAAATCTGCTGAGAGGCAGTCGCCGAAGAAATATTTTTTCATTTCGTTTTGATATACGAACCCGGGCTTTTCGTCTAATAAGCCAACACACTACCTACTAGACTACTGCGACGACAACTAAAAACACAGATTTTTTAATAGTTAATAGATAAGCTGGGAAAACAAAATGTAGATCCATTTATCCAACAAGACAGCAACTGGGATATAAGTAAGAGGACATTCCTAATGGGACCTTTGACACTTAAAGGTTCGTGATTCCTGCGGCATATTTATTAAAACGTCTGATATTAAACTTTCTTATAGACTGCCTGCCTAAACACTGGAATCTTTTCCAGACAGAGATCATGAATGAAACCAATGCTTGTTTGGTGGCGAGAATCGTGCATTATTGTTGGACTCTGCTGGGCATGTACGGATAAAACAACCGGCTCTCTTTTATCCTTAAAACACATGACCATCCATCACACAATACCGATTATCTGAAGGAACTGTCGTGCTTTTGATAAGCATGCCGAAAGACTTGGCACTCCAGAAAAATATTTCTTCAGGGGGTGTGTACCTGACATCGTTCATCGCGCTCTCTAATATCGAGATTGCTGCGATAACAAAATTTATTTTGGACTCTTGATTAAATGTGTGTTGACTTATTATACGTAAAGACCAAGTTCAAATCCCAGGTCAGACATTAAAATGAAAATATGAAAATATTTCTTCGGCAGATTTCTGGCAAAATCTCTGAGAGTAAATAAAATTGCCATGAAAAGCTTCTAAAAAATCTGTTCTTCAGAGTCGACTTTAAAAGGTAGGTCCCGCCATTCATGTATACAAAATTAAAGCGCACAACATAGGTGCTGAGAGAAGCTAGACCGTAATCCTAACTGAATTATATATGTATGTATGGGTTAAATATTGATAACGTTATCACAATGGGCCTAAATGTTAATCTATACGGGACCTTATCCTTCAAGGACATTACCTAAACCTACATGAATGTCATTACAAAACATATTATAGAAAATGATAAAGATTTTACGGATAAATGATTGTCATTATAATTTACTTAAGGTCCAGCATAATTCTTTAATGGCACCTTTTAAATAAAGGGTCCCCCAAATAACCTTTTTTGAACATTTTACTGAACATTTCTAAAATTTCTTTTTTTATTTGAAAGTACAATCCTTCAGGTTAATAATGGAAAATAATTTCATTCAAATGGCTGCCTCTGTTGCCGTGCACTACACGATCGATTAAATTTTTAAGCACATTATCGATTGTGTGCAGCTGTATTTCGCCAATGGCTTCACGAATATCGTAATTTTAAGTTTCAATTGTCTCTGGATTGTCGACGTAACACTTATCTTTGACGGCACACAACAAAGTTATTGGCGGACCCTTTACAAAAAAAAAAAAAAACTTACGCGCAGACACAAGTCCTTAAGCAAAAATTTTTTAACTTGAATTCTGAAAACTTTTCTCCAATTTTCCTTGACAACAACTCGATAATTCAAGAGAGCATAGAAAATAATAACTCAGGTAATCACTTCAGATTGTTTGCAGTTTTTCCATTTTCAATATTTCTTCCCTACTCTATGGAAGAATAGAAAATTTTTGTTTTCAATAGAAGTTAAAAAAAAAGAAAAAATTAAATTAAGAGACAGATAAGCAACTCGTGTCATTTCTTGAGGTAATAAAATAAACAAAGAAAGAAAAAAAAACAAAAACCGCAACAACAACATTATTATTATAAAGAATTTGTTGTTGTTGTTCATGTTGTTGCTGGTTGCTGGTGTTGTTATTTTATTTTTAATTTCGTATTACAACCACTTTTCCACTGTTAATGGCTAAAAATAGTTTTGCAAACATTCAAGTTTTCAATTTTTTCTATTCTATTCTGTTCTATTCTATTCAATTTTTATTCTCTTTAAGTGAAAATCAACAGTGTAATGTGTCATAAATGATACAAAATTTTTTACAATACTAGCTGTACCGGTGAATTTCGTCCCGTCCAAAATTGATTTTTTTATTGACCAAAACAGGTCACATTATCTATTTACGCTGCATAAAGCGCTGACGAAGTTGTAGTTGTTGTAATCGGTCCAAAATAAAAACTAACAGGCATACGTGTAATATACATATGTAGGTAGCTAAAAACCATCGAATTAGACGACTTATAGGTATCTTTTAAAGGTGAGATTGTCGATAGGGACCCTACGAACTTACCCACCAAATTGCATTCGTCCATGATCACTATGTCCTAAAATATTCAATTTTAAAGTTTGCCACGCCTACTTTTTGCTATATCAAAGTTCTTTTTTTAACAATCTAAACCTTATAAGCTTTCGAATAAAAAAAAGATTGATTAAAATCGATTCAGTAGTTTAAGAGGGGGAGGATTGTCATGCCCATTTTTGATGGGATTGTCGATATCGACTCTACGAATTAACACATAAAATTTTATTTGTCTATGATCAATATGTACTTAAATATTAAATTTTAACGATTTGACACGCCCACTTAACATTTAGCGATGTGGTATGCATCCATTTCCGAGGATTTTAACTACTAGCACCGTGACACGAAAAATAAAAAAAAAAGGTTTTTATGGTTACAATAAGAAGATATTTCAGTGCAGCCACTCCCCTAGATTTCTCGAAAGATAGATTCTTGAATAGAAACTTTCTTTTGAGATACCTTGTGTGTACAACAACACAACACAGTAATTTGTTTCAAGTTTTTAATTTCATTTACTATTTAAAATGCGGGGGGTGGGTTTTGCCTTTATTCGCATGATGAGAAGAATAAAAAAAAATATCTCATCAGCGTAACTGTGAGTGGCAGCATGTAACTGAATTCAACCAGCCAACCAACAGTTTTCCATTCATCTATCCATCCATCCATCCATTTCATGAACAAACGAAACGAATGAACTATTCAAGCAAACAAAACAAACTACCCGCAGCACCCCAATAGCTATTAAATACTCGTAAGTTTAGAAATTAAATAAAAATTAAAAGAATAACAACAAGCAATAAGGAAATATGAAAGCGCTCTGTTGTTGTGGCATGCAACATTTCAAATATTAAATTTAATAAATTATTCACATGAACAACAACAGCAACAACAATAACAGTATTACGCTGGCATTGTAATGTTAAAAAAAACAGTTTTTGTTTTCGGTTACGAAATGAAAAGAAAGTTTAGAAAATAAGCGTTTTTTGCTTTAAAAAAAAAAAGAATTTACCAGAGAATAATACTCGTTAGAGCATATTCATAATCATCGTTAATGGCAAGAGCATAAGAGCTGTTTTAATCTCGTAATGCATGCCATCAACAACGTACAATTTTACAATCTCTTAAGGTTACAGAAATTCGTTTATTTTTACGTAATATGCCAATAGGGCTAGGTAGGTAGATAAACTGGTTATCCCCTCGATGGAGTCATGAACAGACACACTTAGGCTCCACACACGGGCCCATTATTTTACCACAATTTCACATTCTCCCCTAGTCCAGCAACCACTCGTAGCTTTCTATGAAGCGACTCAGACTGCCAATTTTCGTGCATGACAATTCCTCCAGATTCTCCATGTAGTGGGAACACAACTTCCTCTATCTCCTCCAATCAAATGGCGGCCATGTACACAGTAGGTGAAGAAGAGCCTCATACTTCTCCTCATCCCCACAGTTTCTGCAGAAATTGTTTGCAATACTCCTCGTATGTGTTGCTATAACACAATACTCCGTAATAATTCCGATAACAGTGCTAAGTCTACTTCTTTAAAGTTCAAGTAGAACCACCACGGGCCTTTTAACCAGCCTTGGCCAGATTTTCTGCGCCGTTCTGGCCGTGTCCGAAGCTGCCCTTCTACTGTTGACAAGGTCAACCATTGCATAAGTTTGCAGGTACCCAAAGGGATCCTTAATGTAGAGAATTCATTAGAGAGTTCGATGGTCGTGCCGTTTCTGGCCAGTTCATCCCCCCTGCATTTAACGGGAATGTAACTAAGTATTTACAAAAAATCTATTAAATGACCACCCATGCCATAGAGAGGTGTGAATAGAGCAATCACATACATAGATACATAATTGGCCATTACAACCCTTCAGTCAGGATTACGACCTAGCTTCTCACACCACTTATGTTGTGTGCGTTAATTTTATACATGAGTGGCGGGACCTACAGTTTAAAGTCGACTCCGAACGACAGATTTTTGAGTACCTTTTCATGGCAATTTTTACTCTCAGAGTCTTTGCCAGAAATCTGCTAAGAGGAAGTCGCCGAAAAAATATTTTTCGTTTTGATGTCTGACCTGGGATTCGAACCCGGGCCTTTTGTCTAATAAGCCAACACACTACCCACTAGACCATAGCGACCACAATCATTCACATTTATTTTTCTATGATCGTAGGCCTATAAGTATTTTAAAAAATTTTTTTAACCTTAAACATTTACCAGTTTGTTCACGATTATTTCAACATTGTATTCATCGTAGTCTAGAGATATTCTATCGGGCGTTGTGGAAATGTACATGGCTGACATACATACATACATACATAATTGGTCATTAGAACCCATAAGTCGGGATTATTGACCTAGTTTCTCACACCACTTATGTTGTGTGTGTTAATTTTTTACATGAATGGCGAGACCTACAGTTTAAAGTCGACTCCGAACGACAGATTTTATGAGAAACTTTTCATGGCAATTTTATTTACTTTCAGAATTTTTGCCAGAAAACTGCCCCGGAATGGTATGAAACTCTCCTATATATTGCAGAGCATAGATATTGCAATTGCTTTAGTAAAACTCGAAATGGTCCGCTCATTTTAATGGGACGTTCAATTGCATACAATATTGTTAGATATTGATGGCCATCCATTGCACTATAGCGATGAAATGTCGTGTTAGAAATCATACCGATTGACTTAACATTCTATCGAATGACTCCAGAAGGAGCTGTGAATTTGAACAGGAAAAAGAGGCAATCTTTCGCTTCATGAAGAGTCCTTAACCTTTAATTTTTTTATCACTCTAGATCGAACTCTCCAATCTAAAGATTGTAGCAATAGCAAGATTTATTCTGTAGTTAAATTGGTTCGTTTTATTTAAGGTATGTTTGATCCTTGGATTGGATATTAATTGTAGTGTTGTAATAGTCCTAAACTCTGGTCAAAGTGGAACCTAGTCCTTCAAGGAGATTTTATTAAGTAACTCATCTATCTAATAGAATCAATATTTGCTTGTAGATCTATTGGAACTGGAATCGGATTACAAACTTCAGCGGCATATTCAAAGCCTTTAAGCATCTGTTATTCTAATAGTTTTACAACATCGATGACAAGAATGAAAACTAACCTCACAGAATAATTTGTAAAATGTATGTATGAATCATTGCTTCTTAGAAGAATAAATCTATTGATACGTGCCAGAATTTCCTTTAAAAAAATACCTGAAAGAATGTTCGTTTTAGACGAAACACACATAATAACGTTTAAAAATACAAACAATAAAACAGGTAAAAGAGATTTACCAAAAGGAAAGTAACCAAAAACGAAGAAATCAATACAATACACATAGATTTTTACCCCAGAACCAGTCATTTATTTAGCATTCAAACAAACATTCTGTCTCGCAGCTCACTTCACTTCACTTTACCATATTTCAAGAGAAAATATTGATTTATTGTTTGTGAAATGAATTCTAAAATATTTTGTCATTAGAGAGGGAAGACATGAAATTTTTATTCTATTTTTAGAAACAAACAACACTGGTTTAGTTAGGTTTTCGGCTTAATTTAATTCGTTGTGGTAAACACAATCATTTCGTTTTAAACATTCCATTCATTCCATCCATTAACGTTAATGGTAAATGGCTTAGGCTTATGAGTTTTTAATAGTTCTTAAATGTCGCATTAATTTGATTCGAAAGTAATCTGACAATCATGTTTCATAGCGAAAATTTTTGATGGTTATATGAGGTTAAACGGGACGGTTTAATGGCTATCTGCGTCATATAATAAAGCAGGACAGTGGACGGTTGTAATATTGAGAAAGATGCTGAATAAAATTTGTACACAGGCGGCCTTCATAATATGGAAGCTACAGCACTGTCGCACAAATGAAAATCTTTTCCCAAGTCCGCAAGGAGAAAATTGCCGAATGGATATTTTCATTTTGTTGGAGATTTTCTGATCTGGGGTTTGAACCATGGCCTCACGACTACGGCGACTTTTAACCCTAATATTGTGAAAAAATGGTATAAGTCAGCCATGATATCAAGGGTTCCAAAACAGTTTTCGTTATTGTCGAGCTTTACTAGGGTCCTAGGAGATATAGGCGTCGAAACTAATGCAGGCGATGAGGGAAATGGCTTTCTCATCAACAGAAATCAAAAAATGCCAGTCATTGATCAAAAAGTGCAAGTCATCGACCAAAAAAAGCAAGATATTATCCCAAAAATGCAAGTTATCGATCAATAAAATGCAAGTCATCGTCCAAAAAATGCAAATCATCAACCAAAATACTGCAAGTCATCGTCCACAAACTGCAAGTCATCGTCCACAAATTGCACGTCATCATCCAAAAAACAAACAAGTCGTCGATCAAAAGATGCAAATCATCGTTTCAGTTCATTTCTTTGCAAAAAGTTAGTTTCTTCGTCTATATCTTCGGTCCCAATTAAAGCTCGACCCTAAGGAAAACAGTTTTGGAATCTTTAATACCATATCTATCCACTAGATACATTTTATTTATCTGATTTTTACCGATTAGATAAGAGCACTTTTATTTTTTGCTAATTTGAAATAAAGTTAGCTTTGTCGCCTATATCTCCAGTCTCAATTAGTAAGAAAACAATTTGCCAGGAAAGCTGTTGCACTCAGGAAATTGTAGGGCATAATTTTTAAGGAATGGAGTAGAGATTCCAATCTCCGATATCGCACATTTAGGTGATTTTTTGTGTATCTTAATCTGTTTACCTTTAATATTGGTTATCGGTTTTTGTCTTTGCTAATTAAATTCGAATTTATCTTCTCACACATGTGCAAGTAGACTTTTATCCTTCGATATCGTTGTGAGGCAATTAAGGAACACTTAAATTTTGTTCTTTTTGGCTGGACATTGAATTAATGTTTTATGGTAACCATAACAACTCTCAAGAGTAGGAGGAGGTAAATAGCTAGGTCTAGATTTTTTTTTTGTTTGCTTTAAGGGTAATTTATAAATTGTTTTGGCCATTTTGTTTTTTCTTATTACTTCTCCAACCCAGCATTTCAAACCATTCATTCACTCCAAATGGGAATTGTGTATGATGGATGATTAAAGAAAATGTTTCGCTTTTTCATTTCACTTGACACTGTTTCAGAAGCTTTGTAAATACGTACGTACGTACGAATGATGAGTGGGTGTATGGCGACATGATGGTATAGTTTGTGATGCAATGACACAGAAAGGTCAATAAAATTTTTAATTGTTTTTATATTGTCATGGTTATTGCTCTGCTTAAATTAATTTCAATTTAATATTCCATCATAATTCAATATTGAATAGAAAAATGTGTATTTGTATTGGACAATATAAAAATTTGTCTCGATTTTTTTATTTCTTTCTTTCTTTGGAGGGAATAAAATGTCATTATGGTGGTAATTGAATCCACAAACCCCTTCATTGAGCACATAGTTTCGAATCTAAATTTCGAAGTCATAAATTTTTACGTTAACAGAGCATTGCTGCCTATGTAAAAGTATGTAACAATATGAAAAGTCCGTTTATTCAAATCCTAATTTAGGAAATATAAAGAGTCCGGTAAATACCTTTTTTTTTTTGAAAATGCTTAAAAAGAAACCACACAATATTTTCTCAAATTTCTTTTTTTATTTGAAAGTACAATCCTTAAAATGGAAAATAATTTCATTAAAATGGCTGCCTCGGCTGTCTTTGCAGGAACCCATACGATAGGTTCAATTCTAAGCACAATGTAGATTGTGTGCACCTGTATTTCACCAATGGCTTCACGAATATTGTCCTCTAAAGCCTAATTTTCTCTGGCTTGTCGGCGTAACACTTATCTTTGACGGCACCCCACGAATAATAGTCCAACGTGTCAAACCGCGGTGCCGAGGTTACATCGAGTGTAGCTTCAGCAGTGTGGCACGAAGCGCCGTCCTGTTGAAATCGGTCTAATTTTTAAGTACATTATCGATTGTATGCAACTGTATTTCACCAATGGCTTCACGGATATTGTCTTTTAAAACGTCAATTGTCTCACCCCACAAATAATATTCCAACGGTATCAAATCGCAGCTCCGTGGTGGCTGATAGTGCGATCTTCAAAAACAGGTTGCAAAACATCGAGTGTAGCTTCGGCTGTCTGGCACGTCTTGTCGAAAATCGTTGCCAATATCTTCCTCTTTCATTTTCGTGAACAAAAATTCGTTCAACATGGCCCGATAACGATCGCCATTGACTGTAACGGCGACTCCTTGCTCATTTTTGAAGGAAAATGGCCCAATGATGCCTCTAGACCAAAATCCGCACCAAACAGTGACTCGTTTTTGGGTGCGTTGGCTTTTCAATGTATGCGTGCGGGTTTTCTGTGCCCCAAATGCGACAATTTTGCTTGTTTGCATACCCGCCAAGATCAAAATGAGCTTCACTGAAAAGATGATTTTTTTTTTGCCAAAATCGGTATCTTTTGTAAGTCGATCGCAGGCCCACTTAGCGAAGCGAAAACGCGTATACACAACCATATTCGTTCAGCGGAAGGATAAAACTAATTATCTGTCAAATCAGACATGAGCTAAGTGTTACCATCCACGAAATAAGTACTAGTTAAAAAACGTTAGATGGCGGATCCGATATATGCATAGACAACATACCTACATTAAATGCTCTTTAATGTGGTTTCATTAGTATGGATCTAACCGGATCTATTCGCTTCTATTGTATATCCTAATATACTCAGAAAAATCGAATGATGAATCGATTGATGGCAGACCCGATACAAGGTCTTAGGTTTACCAAACGCATATGCCAAAAACTATAAATATTACACTGAAAAAGTGGTACCTCTGGTATTGAGAATATTTTTTTTTTTTTTAAATTCAGTCTCCGTAGAATGTTAAAAAGTCCCGAAAGATTAGTCCATATACGAATCGTACAATTAAAATATAATAATTAAAAAATTAAAACACAAACTTTGAAATTAATTAATCAAAAATTTTGAAATTTATGTCATGTGTCAGTGTCATGTGTCAGATATAAAACAACAATTAACATTTCTTATTGACTTTATTTCCCAGAAAACCATTGTGATTCATAAAAATTATATTTTAATACCTTTATCAATACGCATTCAAATAAAATTTAAATATTTTTATCAACTATCTACAGTGAAGGTAAAAATATTGAAAACAATAGCGAACCTACTGCAACTAATGAATTTTTTTCTAAAAGATCAGAATCCTAATCAAACTAGAACACATTAAAAGCATTCGATAAATTCCGCACAATGGGATTAGGTATGAAATGAAATATCTAGCAAAAACCTTCCATCGTAGTTCTGCAATTTAAGTATTCAAAATACACCTTTATGATCGTATTTCATCACTTAGGCATTGTGAGTTATTTTACATTTGATCTGAAAACTGATTCTGCAATAAATTGTTCATTAAATGTTTAAAAATTAAAAAAAATTGTCAATACTGTTACTATAATTTTTACCATCACTATCAACAACCATATGCAACGGCATTTCTTTCACTCCAAATAACTTCTTTTCGGTTTTTTATTATGTATTTTCCTTTTATATTCGCAAAGAAGGAAATAAAAACACCACCCGGCAACAACAATAACTAAAATCACCCAAACATCCAGCCACTTCAACGAAGTGACTGAGCGAGTGTGAGTCATACATAGGCATACCACAATAAGATTTAATAATAATAATAATAACAGCAACAAGAACATAGTAAACGGAGATTTGTTGTTCGTTTGGCTGTGGTAAATAAAAAAAGAGAGAAACAAACAAACAAAACAGTAACAAATATAACAACAAAATAACGATTTTTATTATATTTTTAGTTATTATTGTTCCTGTACTGTGCTGTGCTATGCATACTATATTGAAATTATTTTTGCTATTGTTATTGTTCCTACAATAGTAATAATAACTTTTGTTCTGATTTTTAATGTTTCGTTGATATTGTCAAAAACAAATGTACTCTCACACATATACACACGTACGTATGAGTATGATATTCATTGTTCAACTCTATTCTCAGTTTGTTTTGTTTTATTTCTAATTCTTTGTGGTTGGAGCGAGCATAAGCTTACTCATACATTTACAATGTACAGAAATACTCATTTGGTATGAATGGTAGTAGTATGGCATGCAGAGTACCATTTTTAACCGTTATTTTTTGTGTTTATTTTTATTGCTTTATTATGAAATCAAATACAACCAGCAACTCTCTTTTATAAATAAAAATATTTGCAGTTGTGTGGTTATTATTATGACTGTTTTGTATCCATTGTTTGACATTTAATATCAACAAAACGAAGCCTGAATAAGTTCAAAAACTGTGACAATGTTGCTAAATCTTAAGACATCAAATTATTTTAGCGTTTAAGATAACATTCCTTAAAAAAAAATAAAAACTTTAAATTTGTAATTTAGTAAATACATACAAAACAAGCATACAATAAATTTGATGACATTATTTGTAAATTAAAACCGTATGCATGCACACTTTCCAACACTTGCTGTCATTGCATTGAAAAAGTACATTTAATACCCTGTGCTTAACAAACGGCTTTTACTTACTTTTCATTGTTACTAAACAACATAATAGGTATCATGACTCTTATGATAAAAAAAATACCAGTTTTAGATTAATAAAAATACCGTTAACAATGTAAAACAATCAAACAAAGTGATTGGTAAACAATAAGAAGCACAGCTGTTTTTATTATAAAAAAACAACAAAAACAACAACAACAATAATAACACCTATTAAATGATTTAACATGACTGCATGATAATTAACATAAGCATGTTAAAAATTGTTTGAGCTGAACTGTTCCCGAAGGTTAACAGTATGTAAAAAGAAAACAAAAAATAGACGAAGAATAAAATTTATTTGTTTGGGTAGTTTGCAAAGAGAAAAGGGCGGTGGTAAAAATATAGAAAGAACAAGAACAAGCCTATTTAAAATAACAGTAACAGCCCAGGAAGTTTCTTTACAAAACTAATGTTAGTTAAACTGTCTATGTAAAATGAATGAAACAAAATTTTGATTGCCATTGCTGTTGTTATTGCTGTTTTGTTCATAGGTTGTTATGACAGGCTGTATGATAAAAAAAAAAAATTGTACTAAAAACAGGTCATTCATTAAACTCACAGAAAAAATCTCCCTTTACACACACACTCACACTCGCACACAACATAAATAGGGTTTGACTTTACACAGCAACGGAAAAAAAGAGACACAAACGTTGACAACGATGACGTATGCCATAGGTATTAAAAAAAAAATATCAAACCATTAGTATTTATAGGGGATTACTACTTACACTTCTAAGATGCGATCGCCTTTTTTAATGCCTGCCTTTTCTGCAGCTCCATTCTCCAAAACCGCACTGACATGTTGAAGAGGGGCGTAAAGTTCACCATTGATGGAACGTAACTGACCACCTTCGGACACTTGACCACGTACATTAAAACCGAAACCCGTTTCCGTTTTATAAATGGTCACCACACGAGGTCCCGCATTGGCCAGTGTTGACGAATCGCCCATGGTTTCTTAAGGAAAAAAATGTTACCAAATTTATTACAAACACTTACACTAACACGCGCTCACAAACACAACACTGGAATGTAAAAAATTCCTTATTTTTTTAGCAACAATTTGTAGCAGCAAACAAACTGCACTCTCCCTCTCCCGCTAATGGCTTAATTACTCTAATGATTTTTTTTTTGTTTCTATTTTATTATTACACTTTATAACACTTGTTTTTTTTACTATTTCAATTTTTCTCTTTATTTCATATGCAACTTTTGAGTTATTTGCGTAACTCCTTTTTAAGTTGCCATTTATTATTGCTTTTTACTTGTTGTTGTTGTTGCTTTTTAGCTTGATTCTTCTTTTTTTTTCCTCAATCAAACCTAAACCATTCACCACCTTTTTTTCGTTTTTTTTTTTCTCACTCCATATACTTTGTTGTTGCTTGAGTGTAACAAACAAACACTGGCAAATACTTTTTCTACGTTTATTTTTTCCTTTTGTTTTATTTTCTTTTTGCCAAATTCTTCTTCTTCTTTAATTACAAAAAAAAAATTATTTTTACTTGAATTTTCTGTCAGGGGAATTTCGTTTGTTTTTCTCACTTAATTTGCCCGCATTCAATTTAATTTGTTTGGCAAATTTCCATTGCTTTGCAGGATTATAATTAAATTATTGTGTTCTTTTCTTTAAATTAAATTTAGTTTTTCACTTGATTTTTCAACTTTTTTGTGTATTTATTTTCAGTAACAACGTTACGTTTCTATACTGCCTTTCTATCCGTTTTAAATGCAGGCAAATAAATGCCAATGATGAATGAAAAGGTGCATAGAAAGAGTACAATTAGTGCTAAAGAGAGTAACTTAGTTACTTTTTGCATGAATTTGAAGATATAAGAGAGAATATGAAATTCATTGATAACAGGGTGACAGCAGATATTATAAAATTGTAATTTAATATTAAAATACCTACTTAATAAGTGTTATTTGGAATAAAATTCGTTTATAGGGTAATGGAAAATCAAATTCTTTTTAAAAAGTCAACAGTTTCATGGTTTAAAAAGCTACTTTAACACATAATAAATGAAATTAACCATTTAATGCATAAGTGTTTACAAACTTCGGATGTAATCCTGTTTAAAGGCTAATAGAGACCAATTAAGAAGCATAATGCTCTTGGCTTCGATTCCTATTAAAAACTTTGGTTTGTTTCACTACGCCAAGCAAAATGCCTTAGCTATTTAACACTTAGAAGATTATACAAAATATGTGAAGTTTATTTTGAATAAAGCCCTGGAATATTCCAAAAATTTTTTTCAGTGTAGCTTAGTTACAACTCTGTTTGAGGTGGAATACAACACTATTCTTCACTAGTTTTTTTATCTTCCTTTTTTCCCAATATATTTTCTTGTATACTCTTTCACAATTACTGTTTCTCCCACCTCTTCTGCACCCTTTTCGAAGAATTTTTCATGTTTTTCTTGTATTCCCTTATGGCATTTGTATTTTGTTTTGTTTTTATTTTCAATTTATCGGTGTTTGTCTTTAAAGTTTCTTTTTTGTAGTTTCTCTTTTCGCCAAGTTGTTCTGTTCATGGAAAAACAACGATACGACAACCGCGGCCAGAGCGATATCAGAAAAAGAGTAGTAAAGTAAACCAGAATCATTTACGTTCAAAATGGCGTCGGAAGTTGCAACGGATGAAATACAATTTGTAAGTGAAACTCAAAAAGAAATTTTATTTATTTTTAATTCAAACAAATATATAAAAAAACATAAATTGATAAAGAAAAAACCACAATAAATTAAATGGACTGTGTGTGTGCGTGTAATTTTGTGTATAGAGATAAAAAGGTTTTTCATAATTTTGTTGAAAAACTTATGGACTTTTTTTTAATTCAAAGAAAATCACAAGAAAAAATGTGTACTTTTCAGAGTATGAAAAATATTGAAAAACAAGTGTCTCTACTTATGCCCACACCTCGTAAGGGACTTTAAAGTAAACCTGAATGAATCTACAATACAATTTTACTATTTTTATTTTGTTTATTAAAGAAAAAAGAAATACAAACAAAAAATTATAATTTATTTAAAGTGTAAGAGAAGTTAAGTGTTTTATACTCTTGAAAAGTGTTGTCAATTTGTGTGTGTTTTTGCCGAGTAAGTTTTATTTTTTTTTTGTTCTTTCAAGATCTTTTCTTAGAAAATTGAAATTCCTTTACATGCTGTTTCACAGCAGCATTACAAGCAGATGATTTGATTTTACAAGATGAGTGATGATGGTGTGGCAATGTAGTAAACCCTGAGTCGTACTATGAAAAAAAAAAAAACAAAATGCCGCTTGCTTAGCAAGTGGTTTTTTGTTTGTCTTTTTTCTTTTTTTAGCTGTAGAAAACAAGAGAATATTTTATACATACTTCCATTAAGAGGTTCTCCTTGAAGAGGCTTTTTATTTTATTTTTTACTACAACAAATCAAAACCACTAACCAGCTGGTTTTGTTTTTTCTCTTACTGTATGTAGGAGCCTCTTTACAACAAACTTCCTGTGTTTTATTAAACGTCAACCAACAACACCTAACAACACCAATAGCAGCCATATGCATACATGCAAATGAATTGCACTTTTTTCTTTCTTATTTTTTCTTCCGAACTACTTCGGCCTCCACCGTCGTTTACGTTTCTCACAAACAAATTGCTCTCACTTGTGCAGTACTTTTTGTTGTTGCCTATTTGTGAAGTGTGTGTGGTTATGTGTGTTTGTTTGTTTATCTACTTCATATACTGCTACTGTTTTTCTGTTTTTTTTTTATTACTAGAATTATGTTTAGTGTGCCTTTTGTTGTTTTTGTTGTTAAAGGGGAAAGTGTTTTGTTTTTATTGTGTTGTATCGTATGGTTAGTGTTGCCATTTGATAGTAGTTAGTTTAGTAGTATTTAGTTTGTAGGTTTTAGTAGTTTTATTAATACGTTTTAATATTTTTAAGAAATAAAGTACAATATAGGTGTCAGGAGTCGTTTCTACTAAATTATAAAGACTGGCATGCAGAATGATCTTCTATGTGCCAACACTACAGCATATAAATCGTTCCCGTCATTGTCTTTTTTCAACATGTTGCCCTTGTTTTTTAATTTAATGTCTCAATTTCCATACATTAGACTAATATCCTTTTAAAAGGACCGAGTCTTTATTATTCTACAATGTAATTGTAAATGCGAATCCAATTTTTATTAAAAAGACTATTTTAATGTTCCCGATCCCTTCTCTTACAATTAAAAAATAATATAATAACTGTAAATTTTAATCTCTCTATCTTTCGTACATCAAAAAAGTTTATTTTGTATTTAACGGCGAATATAATATCGACGCCTCCATTTAAAGTTATCGCATTTTTAAATTCTACGTTCTCTAATTTAAATACTGTCAAAATTTCGTTCAAATACATCGATCCGTTCCGAAGTTATAGGGCAAAATATACCTAGAATACACATCTAACCTTATGGCACGTGAAAACTTTGACAGCCTTTAACTCAAAACACACTTTTTCGACTTGGAATATTATAGAACGAAGGCGTCGATATATAATTTGCAATTGACAAAACTTGTAGTACCTAAATCCTATTAATCGAATGGAAAAAATCAAAAACTTTAGATTTTTTATTAAAGATTTTAGTTTAGCCTCATCACAAAGAGTAGTATAGGATTTATGAAGTAAATGGCAACACTGATTATTTCCTCTTTTTACAAATTGCATTCGCTTTCTCATGTTGTAATTGAGCGATTTTGTATTATTAGTATTCTCTCTCTCTCTCCTCATTCTCTGGCTTTGTATTCTTCGTAACACACAAAAGGTATTTTTAACAACTTCCTGCAGGAAAAGGTACAAAAAGATATGCTTTCGCGTTTTACTTCCGCAAAATCCTGTTAAAAGGAATTTATTTTTTTTTTAAATTTCAAAACTGTTTTTTAACTTGCAATATCAGCAGTTTTGAAACGATGAAAATTATTACAATTCCAAGATGATCAGAAACCATTATAAAAACTGTGTATTTCGAAATTAATTGTGAGGTAAGGTTAGGTCAGGTCACTGTGATGCCACAATTAATCTTTTCCGAGGGTGAACAATTCCCTAGAAAAAACCTTGAATTCAAATGTAAAACTTATTATTACAATAATCTTTAGAGTTTTTTATTTTTTTTACGCTGAGGAGGAGTAAATGTACATAACCATACCATAGGGGTAGCCGTCACTAACTATTCCCCGTTTGAGGGGCCCTCACCCACTAAATCTCCCCCTCTTTTGGACTACCCACACCGGAACTACCGCGGTATTACTTCGAAGTGGAGTCCGTCTGGCCATTTGGACCCTTAATATACATATCCGTGTCCGGATTGTGCAACAAAATCTTAGAAGATGCTTAGACATCCACTCTACTTCTCTCTTCTAAGTCAATTTTCTTCGATTTCAGAATGACAGGCGCCGACTTTATCCTCAAGATCACTTCTTTCCAATCTCCATCACAGCGAAATAAAGTGTTTTCCGCATCATCATAGCTGAAATTTGATCGTGTCATCTTCCCCATTTTAAACAGCTACTTTCAAAAATAACCGTTTCCAGACAACAGTTGTGTCCGATAGTAGTTAACCTCACCAAATTTCCTCTCCATCCAGCGGGTAATGCAATCTTTCTAGTAGAGAGCTTGGTCAACGATCTCAGTGAATGAAACTTTAGAAATCTCCATCTCTTCATAACCAGTGCAGCTCACTGACACATGAGCTAAAAGACAGTTTATATTTGATCCTCAGACCCACACCTTCTGCAGAAGTCATTAACTGGAATGTCGAGTTTTTTGGCATGCCCACTAAAACGACAATGGCCATTGCCATAGGATTTAAGGACAGAAGTGAATGAGTACCTTTCTTGTCCATACGTATTTAGCAGAATCTGGGCATTATTGCACGTACCTTTCTGTTGCCAACGAGATTAAGCCTCCTCGTAGTGGCCAATATACAAATTAACCTATCTCTTGTAATATGTCAGAGATTGCTAGTTCTGTCAATTTTAATACAATAATACCCTGTTAAACAGCGTTAAAGGAGGCAACTTAACACCTACACATGTGAATATATTGGGACTTCAGAAAATACAGTTGGAATATTTATTCTGGACAGGGTAAAAAAAGATCGTTGATACCTAGTATACACCGTCGCTAAATAGTGCGCCACTAGTATCAAAACAGCCTGCTAATTAGGGGAATCCCAATTCTAACGTGGAATACTGAAACAGCGTTAAGCGGGCCTTACTGTATTTTAAGCGTTATTTTCTGGAATTTTGTTCTTTGTTCGTTTTCTTACAAGGATTTTCAGCGTTTGCTATGATGCGTATGAGTAAAGGTTCAATTAGTCGTGACTTTACCATAACGCTGTAGTCGTAACATAATCCATAACCGTAAATTTACTATTAGCAGCAATCAGTGCTGCCATTGCCATAATATTTGCACATATGTATTTACAAAAGTAAACAAAAAAAAAATGTGTATACACGTAAGTAAATTCAGGAAACAGCTGTTTATGGTTATGGCAAAAAACCAAAATTCAATTGGTACATATGGTTATCGTTATGACTATGGCATTATGTCACCTATAATCGAAAACAGTGATGTCCATAAAGTTAGTTAAAACAGCTGATTTATATGGTTATGGTTAAGTCACGACTAATTGAACCTTAACATATTGTTACGAACTCTAATCCTTCATCTTTCCTAGAAGATGAAGAAAAATTTAATCTTAATTGAGGCAAAATGTTCAAAATCTTGCTGTTTTTAAAGACTCAAAAAATTTCTAAATAAACATGCTATTAATATGTCCTTTTCACCATCTTCTTTCTTTAAAATAATTTCTAAAATTAAGATTTTTATTTTTACTCGTATTATATTCAAAAAAAGGGATTTTTGTACTTTTTTTTTTCATTTTTCATTTTAAATTATGTTCTATTTCACACTTTCTTCAAGGTGAATATCGTTGGTGTTTATTTTATTTTATTTTGAAAGTCCATTCAACTGTGTAGTCTGTTAATTTTAAGTTCCTGTGCAAAACAAACACTTCCAACGAAATCATTTCAATTCGCCAATACAGCAGTGGCCAGCAACCAGGGTCAATTTTAAAAGGGTACGCACATCCATACATACGTACGTATGTACCTGTGTTTTAATGATATTGAGACGTAGAGGAGAAACAAAAACAACAACACACAGCCTCCTGTCCATTTTTATAAATACTGCAATCAAAGCGAAAAATAAAAATCCAAAAAAATTTATTCCGATAAAATTGTTTAAATGGAAAAATGTGTACAGAAAATAAAAATCCAAAAACTACCCAGAACAAAAATAACATTAAAAACAAAGCACAAAAAAGAGAGAAACAAAAACAGAAACAACAAAAAAAAAATATGCAACAACAGGTATGGAGCTCAATAAAAAAAACAAAATTCAGAGGCACATCAACGTCAGCATCACCATCGTCGTCAGTGGCATCATCAGTATTCTCAGCACGAAACTAATATTATGAGGATGATGAACAACAACAACGACAAAAATATTAAAAATATTTTTGAATAAAAAATAAAAAAAAAAATTATTTTATTTTGCCATTACTCGATATTAAAAGGTCAATAAATTCTATAGGGTCCGCCAAATAACTTTTTTTTTTGAAAATGCTGAATATTTTCTCAAATTCATGTTTATATTTCCGGTTAATAATGAAAAATAATCTCAGTCAAATGGCTGCCTCGGATGGCTATGCAGTAGCCTACACGATCGGTCCAATTTTTAAGCACATTATCGATTGTGTGCAGCTGTATTTCATCAATGGCTTCACGAATATTGTCCTTTAAAGCGTCAATTGTCTTTGGATTGTCGGCCTAATACTTATCTTTGACGGCACCCCATAAATAATAGTCCAACGGTGTTAAATCATAGCTCCGAGGTGGCGAAACGACATCATCTCTGCGGCTGATAATGCGATCTTCAAAAACAAGGCGCAAAACATCGAGTTTATCTTCGCCTAAGTGGCACGTAGCGCCGTCCTGTTGAAATCAAATGTTGCCAATATCCTCCTCTTCAATTTTTGTGAACAAAAATTCGTTCAACATGGCCCGATAACGATCGCCATTGACTGTAACGGCCACTCCTTGGTCATTTTCGAAGAAAAATGGCCCAATTATGCCTCTGACTCTCTCGGGTGATCGCACTGTTTTTGGCTTTTCACGCTTTGGTTTATCGACGAGGATGCCAGTTTCTCACACTTTTTTATAAGATAACGAACATACGAAGCTGAAGGTGCTTCTGTTCTTCCAAAATCCGTAAGCAATTTTCACATAATATTTCCCAGCGTTGTTCAAGCGTATACACAACCATATTCGTTCAGCTAAGCTAAGTGTTACCATTCATGAAATAAACACTAAAAAAAACTTAGATGGCGGACCCGATAGATATTTGAACGATTTTTTTTTTATTAAAAATTTAAATTTCCCAAAATGATGGTTTTGAACTCTTAAGTTTCAAAATCCCTAAAACAAATTGTCTGCACATGGTTTTGATTTTTATTTCAAGTTTGTTACTCTCCTCTCCTTCTTTTGCTAATCTCTTCAAGTACACTTGCTTTTGGAGCATATCGTCCATCTTTTCATATTCTTCTAATTGCTTGGTTTTGTTTCAATTTCATCTTTTGTTTTAATTTTAGCAGTTGCAGCAAGTTCTGGAATGATAAGGTTGCCGACGTTGCCTCGAAAACGTCTTCTGTGAAGATATTTGTTGAATTGTGCTTTGTGGTGCGAAACTTATTGCCTGCTTTCCTATAACGTTTGTTGTTGATGTTATCTTCCCTTGAAGTTCAGTGGGCTTTTGGGAAACCTACTCTAATAAGTTTTGGAATCATAGGGTTTGCCAGGGTTCGTTGCCAAATGCCAAAATGGCCTTTGTGAAGATATTCGTTGAATTGCGCGTAGTAGTGCAACTTCCTGTTATTTCTATAACGTTAGTTGTTGATGTTATCCTCTCTGGAAGCTAAGTGAGCATTTGAAATCAAATTTTTGCTAGAAAGATTAAAGATTCGAATCTTTTTTTAACTTGGTAAAAAAGAAAAACAATACGAACTGTTTTTAGAAAATTATCAGTTTTCGAGTTACAAGAACCCAACTCCATAAAGTCAGAATTACCTTAAGCTATTGAAAACACTGTTTTGAAATTTCGTCCATTACATCAACGAGTATACTCGTCAGAAAGACTCGATATCCTTTTACGTATTTGGGCACTAGGACACAATGGCATTTCAGGTAATTTTGTAGTAAACTGGTAAGATGTGGCGCAATCATTGAAACTCGCGGGTTTGGGAATCTATTTATGAACCAGCGAACATACAATTAACAATACACTGTCATTGGCAGTCTACGTTGCTTCATGAAGCTTCGAATGGTTCGGGAACTAGCGAATAGCAAAAAATTGTAGTACCGCAATAGGCTAAAATGTGTAGCATTGAAGCATGGTGTTGCCGTACTTCTTGGCCACAACTGCACGATTGTTTTTTGGTCCCATTACCTTCTATCGTTTTATGTTCAAATGAATCGTTTTTTGTTTTTGTTGCTTTTTTCTTTTCTTTTCGAAAATTCATTGACCTTTTGTGTATTTTGTTTTATTGCGTTGATTTTTTCGTTTAAAAAATTCGTTTGTTTTTCACACCAAATTGTTGTCCTCTTGCCAAATTCCATCCTTTTTCGTTTATTTTTATTATTCCCTGTACAAAATAGTAGCCAAGAATTTTATTTTTGTTTTTGATTACAATTTCCAGCCAAAATTGCAAGTATTTGTTTACAAAACAAAAGTTCATTGTTTTGTTAATTTTGTATGGCATTGGAAAACGAAATTCGAAGGCAATTTTATAATCTGAAATTTATTTTTTAATTTTTTTGGCTCTTATTGTGATACATGGAAACCCAAATAAAGGAATTCAAAAGTATTCCATCGTTATTGCCTTTGTTCTGAAGATATACATAACTTGTTTCAGTTTCAGTTATCTTATCTTGTTCTCAGTTAAGCGTTCCTTCTATTTTTCCTCCTAGATGAATGGAATCCCCATTCTGAGTAATTGGATCCTGAGTTTACAGTGCACTGTCCTCCACAGATTATTTCTTGATAATCTGCAGCATGTCTGAGACCTGTTGTTATTGTAGTTATCCAAGTTTTAATTGCCTTAAACTCACTTAGTTTTAGAAAAGTCTTTGCCTTTCCTTTCGTTAAACATTTCCTTTCAAACATCCTCTACCACACCAAAAAAGGATCCTAGTTCCATCAACATTTTGGAGCTTGGCCCCTAATAAGTTCGTCTGCTTGATCTTTATTAAAAAATCACACATGATCTGGGATCCAGCACTGGGTAACTTGTACGGTTTAGCTTCGCCTGACAGTACCATACTCTCATCGATTTAAGCACATAAAAGCCTATTTTTCGAATGGCAGCCTGACTGTCAGATAATATTGCTGTGCCTTATATTTTGTACCTCCTATTTAAGTTGAATAGGGCATAAACTTCCATATTGTAAATACCCGTGATAATAATACTCTACGATACACTCATCACCCGTGTATCTTTATGGCGCCGAGGCATGGGCCCTATTAAGCACTGATGCATCAGTCTTACGTAAGATCTTCGGTCCAGTATGAGTTGGTGATGATTTCCGTATCTGATCCAACAGTAAGCTGTCCTCAACGACATAGACCTGGCGCGGCCATGTCGTTCAAATGGAGGGGGATGCTCCGGCGAGATGGGTATTTCGGGATCATCGAAAGTCAACGAACAGGACGCCCTTGCATGCGTTGGAAGGACAAAATCGAGGAAGTCCTGTCAAAATAGTATGCAGATTACTTCATTTATTTTTGATAGTTAGTCTTGATGCGAAGGGCTTAAAAAGGCTACTGGTTTTGCCCAGAGCATAGTTAAGGAAAGAGCTGCTAGTCATTTGCTATCATAGGTCATGAACTCCCCTAATTAATTTCATATTAGGCTTTTTTAACATCAACCTAATCTTGGTGCGAAATAAATTCGAATTTAAAAATCCAAGACGCAATCCATAAATTTTAGCAGCGCCACATTTAGCGTTAACAGAGCATCAAGATCACTTGCATAGGCATATTCTAGATCTATGAGTATCATATCATACTCAAAGGAATGTTACAAACGCCTCTTAACCTCTTAATATAATCAGCAATATAGTCCCATATAAAGTAATATGGTATTGTGGAAATTGGCTAGTCTCCGTATCTTGTTCAACTACGTTTGAACAGTTTTCAAAGTTGTTCTATAGGCTCAAACCATTTCCCCTTATAGATCCAACACAAGCCATTGCATGAGAAGAGGTCACCATTGCCTGATGTTGACAATATCTCGCCGAAATGATTTAATGAGAATAAACGATACAAGTTTAGCCTACAAAATATCAGAAGTTATTAAAGACACGAACCATGTTTTGAAAGATATGCCGGCACGGTGCATGAGATCAATTTTAAATGAAGATATGAATGGTTTTTTTTATTATGAATTTGTGTGTGATTATGCGTTTGTGTTAAAAATCTGTTATTCTGACAACAAATTCCTAATTGTGGCAACAACTTTAGGCTCCACTTGCCTGTTGCAAGAACGTTTCCCAAGCATCATAATGAGGGTTAAAAGTTTCGTTCTTTTTCTTTCTTGTTCATTTACAATTAATAATTATTACGTTAAGCAAACGAACATGAATTATTCTCCAAAAGATTTTAATCTTGAAAATAAGTGAAAAGGAAAATCGTTTTCTTTTTGTTCTGTTTTGTTTTGTTTTTAAAACTGAAAACAATTGTGAGAATTGGCATAAATTTTTTAAGCCCTCCCTTCCTCTACTGGTGGCTTGACAGTGGAGAGTAGCAACAAATGAATAAAACATTTCGTTTGTGGCGTATTTCTTTCTTTAGTTTTCCTTTTTATTCTGTTTACAAAGAAAAAGAAACAAAATAAAGTTTTTCTAACGCCATAAATTAAACACAGAAGCCAACTGAATGAAAAACAGCAAAATTATATCAATTGTCTGTCGGTATATAGAACAAGAAAAACACCTGTACCTCGCCCTTCCTATCCCCCTCTTTGCTGTTTGCTTTTAAAAACAGATTTTTTTTCGTTGTTTTTAAATCGCATTCGTTCAAGGTGTTAAATTTTTAATAGTACTTGCAACATTTGGTTACCAAATGAATGGGTTTTGAAGAGTCAAACTTGCGTGGAAATTTATTGCTGTTTTCCTTTTGGAAACAATAATTTTGATTTGTGTTTATCAGGCAATTTATTAAAACATTTGAGCAGTATTTTCTGTTTTTATTATTGTTATCGTTTTGTTTTTTAATAAAAATTTTTAATTTTTATTTCCGTTCGTATTTAATCACAAATTCAAGAACAAACACAGTCAGTTCGCCTTCAAACCGACTTCATTTAAAATTAAATAAAAAAAAATGTGAAACTTTATTGAATTCGTTCGAATAAGAAGTTTGATGTAAAACATTGGACTCTCCATTTAATGGTGTCAAGACGGCCAACACATGAATGAGAAACAACACTGTAGATAAGCTGATTGGTTGCTGTCTCTCAATGCAGTGTTATCTTCAGTAGCGAAGACTTATTTTTCATTCGGTGATTACGTCCACAAGCAAAATTGATGCATTTGGTTCCCAAAGAAGGTATGAGTAATTTTAGAAAACCGAGAACCGTTAAAAACTATTTAGAAAGCTGTAGTCGAGAATTTAAACCTCAGCCACCATGCATGCTGGTCTGCTGTAGCAAGTCTCACGATGATAGTGAGTTCACTACCATGATATTGCTGGTTGAAACCTGCTCTTTCTTAAAAGTGTGAAGTGTTGCTTGTTGTCGATGTTATTCTCTTTGGATAGCCGTCGCCGTTGTCTAGTAGGTAGTGTGTTGGCGTATTAGACGTTCAAACACCAAGTCAGACATCAAAACGAAATATGGAAAAAAATATTTCTTCGACGGATTTTTGGCAAAAACTCTGAAAGCAAATAAAATTGCCATGAAAAGTTTCTTAAAAATCTGTCGTTCGAAGTCGACTTTAAACTGTAAGTCTCGCCACTCACAACATGAGTAGTGTGAAAAGCTTGTATTAAAGCTTTTTGGGCAATTAACAGTTCAATTAAAATTCTGTTGTCATTCATAAACCTCTCATTATATATATCGGGTCCGCCATCTAACGTTTTCTTTTCAACTAGTGGTTATTTCGTGACTGGCAACACTTAGCTCATGTCTGATTTGACAGATAATTAGTTTTATCCTTCCGTAGAACGAATATAGTTGTGTATACACGTTTTCGCTTCGTTAAGTGGGTCGCAATCGACTTACAGAAGATGCCGATTTTGGCAAAAAAAAAAAATCATCTTTTCAGATGAAGCTCATTTTGATCTTGGCGGGTATGTAAACAAGCAAAATTGTCGCATTTGGGGCACAGAAAACCCGCACGCATACATTGAAAAGCCGACGCATTCGAAACGATTCACTGTTTAGAGCGGATTTTGGTCCAGAGACCATTTTTCTTCGAAAATGAGCAAGGATTGACCGTTACAGTCAATGGCGATCGTTATTGGGCCATGTTGAACGAATTTTTGTTCACAAAAATTGAAGAGGAGGATATTGGCAACATTTGGTTTCAATAGACTCGATGTTTTGCGCCCTGTTTTTGAAGATTGCATTATCAGCCGAAGAGCAGATGTCGTTTGGCCACCTCGGAGCTGCGATTTGACATCGTTGGACTAATATTTGTAAGGTGCTGTGAAAGATAAGTGTTACGCCGACAAGCCAGAGACAATTGACGCTTTAAAGGACAATATTTGTGAAGCCATTGATGAAATACAACTGCACACAATCGATAATGTGCTTAAAAATTGGACCGATCGTGTAGACTGCTGCATGGCCAGCCGAGGCAACTATTTGAATGAAATTATTTTCCATTAACCGGGAGGATTGTACTTTCAAATAAAAAAATAAAATTGAGAAAATATTCAGTAGGTTTTTTTTTTTGAAGCGTTTACAAAAAAAAAACTTCTTTCTGCTCCTGGCTACAGGATACTGAATTTCTTGGGCATTTTTATCACTACAGCACGTTGTCTGTTCTTCCTTTCAGCCACACTGATGGCATTAATAATTCCCATGATAGAACCTTTACTAGCCTAAATTTAAATTTCATCACAACCAATAAAGGCTGGGAATTGTATTTTACGGCACTCAGCCTGTATATAGTGGTCATGTTCATACGTATTTACGTTTGTTTTGTTAAATTATTACGTTTTTTTACGTTTCGTTTCTATCTCTCAACAGCACTTAGCTAGACTCAACACATTTTCCAAAAACGAAACGAAATTAATCCGACTGCAAGAGCCCATAAGCAACAAACAAATTGAAGCCACTTTTTGAAAAGGATTCACAAGCTTCCTTTTTAGACACAATCAAGCAAATACACTACAAGCAGCTAAAAGTACAATGACCTCAATTCTGTTTTCTCTCTCTCTATTTACGTAGTAGTTGTTGTTGTTTTTGCTGTTGCAGCTATTGTTGTAGTTTTTGTTGTGTTTTGTTGTGTTGCATGATGAAATAATACAAGAAATAAAATTCTGTACATGATGTATGAGTTACAACAGCAACAACAACAATAAAAAGGAACAGCAGGAACAGCAACAACAAAACTATGCAGCAGGATTATAAAACAAAGAATAGTTCACACTTAAAACAAGAAATCCACTTTCCCCAGCCTTACCCTCCTCCTCTTGCATGCCAAACAAAAACAGGAACTAAAACACAGGCAAACCTCTCCACTTCCTTTTTGAGTCAAACAAAATACATACACACATCCACACATACACGTATACGCTTCATCAACGTCATCACAACACTATGTCGTCGTCATATCCGCGTAAACAAAACAAAAACGTATTCGAAAGGAGGAAGTTTGGGGTGCAGGAAAGTGGTGGTGCATGGAAGTATGTAGTAAAAAAGGCTCTAAACAACAATGATTACTAAGGAACAGATACATAGATGACGATAATAATAATAGCAAGGAATGGCGCCCTAAAAAACTAATAAAAAAAAAATTAAAGAATTTCTAAAAACAGAAACTCCCTGTTTTTTTGAAATATTTTTCCCTAATAAAACCGGGATTCCTTTTTTTTAACGCCAACAACACAAAGACAAAACAACACAAATCCAAATGGAATGAAATGAAATGGTACTGTGGTAGTATCAAAATAACAGCAACAACAAGTTATGAGAACAACAGTAATAACAAGAACAATCAAATAGGGAATATGAATGTGTGCCTATTTAGGTCAATATACCATTGGGGAGTTGGAACAATAATGAAATAAACCTCTCACACACACACACGTACACGCACACACATCTCAACAAAATAGGGCAATAAGTCTAAAGAACATAATAGGCCTGTAACTAAAACAAAATAGAGCGAGAGAATTAAAAAATAACAGCAGCACCAACAACAACAACACATAAATACATAAAAAAGGAAGTACCGTTTATATCACTATAAATTAAATAGTTTATGTGTGGGTAGGTGATGGATGATTGTGATTAAAATTGAAAGCTAAAACAAAAACAATAGAAAAAATAATGAAGATAAGAAGAAAAGGAAAACAAAATCATTGAGTTGTTAAAATTCCTTGAATTTTTCTCTCTTACTAGCTCCTGTCTCTCTCTCTCACTCTCTCTCTCTCGCTCTAACTGTGTATATTATAATGTTAATGGAACATGTTTATAAACATGACGACGACTGGTTTAACACAGTTATTTATGCTATGCAACCAACAACAACATTAAGTCAGCGATAACAATAACAACTTCATATTACAGTTAAAGTAAAAAGTCTTCATACAACGTATGTACATATGTACATGAAGAAACATTTAATTATTTAAATATTTTTTATTTTAATTATGCGAAAACTTTTTACTCAAGAGTACAATCTAAATTTTCATGCTGACCTGACCATCCATGTTGTGTGTATTATTTTTATCAAGATGAGTGGCAGTGGACAGGAGAGTTAAAAGTCGATTCTGAATGGCAGATTTTTGTGAAACTTTTCATGTCATTTTTATTTTATTCTCAATGTTTTTTCTAAGAGGAAGTTGCTAAAAAAAATATTTCTATCGTATTTCGTTTTGCTCAAGATGTCTGAGCTGGGAATTAAACCACGCGGGTTCACATTTAATAAGCGAAAGCATTGCCTACTAGACTGCGGCGGATGGAGGATTTACATTTCCATAGGCAGAAACTCAAACTCATACTTATATCCATACATAATTGGTCATTAGAACCCATCAGTCAGGATTGTTGACCTAGTTTCTCACACCACTTATGTTGTGTGTGTTAATTTTATACTTTTCATGACAATTTTATTTACTCTCAGAGTTTTTGCCAGAAATCTGCTGAGAGGAAATCGCCGAAGAAATACTTTTTGTATTTTGTTTGGATGTCTGGCCTGGGACTCGAACCCTGGCTTTTACGTCTAATGAACCAACACACTACCTACTAGACCACGGCGATAAGTAGAAAAACCAGTTTGCGTTAATTCAGAGCGCTGTGGTAATATAATAGTCGACATTGTTTCGTCCGTAACCAAAGACTCTGAAGTGGATGGTGTTTGGTTTCAACGGGAGTGTGCCACGAGCCATTCCAAAAATTAGCAAAATTAGAATGTCGTAGATATTTGGATTATGTGGTATATCAACAGACTTTCAATACAGATTTTTTGAACAATATTTTCTTCTACGATGGAAACTTAGTTCACACTTGGGTGTAATGTTCACAGGCAAAATTATAGAATATTAGACTCGGAGAATCTATAATTGATACATAATCGACCTTTAAAAGGCTGTAGTTTCCTCCGAGCCGTCCATCTGGGAAACTTACTGATAAATGGCCATTACAACTCTTCAGTCGGGATTACGCCATAGCTTCTCACACCACTCATTTTGCGTGTGTTCATTTTATACATGAATGACGAGACCTACAGTTTAAAGTCGTCTCCAAACGACAGATTTTTGAGAAACTTTTCATGGCAATTTTTTACTCTCTGAGTTTTTGCCTGCAGTCAAGTTGTGTGTATTAATTTAATACGTGAGTGGTGAGACCTACAGGTTAACGTCGACTCCGAACTACAGATTTTCGAGAAACTTTTTATTTTTATGTCTAATAAGCCAACACACTACCACCTACTATACTACGGCGATAACCTGAAAAAACGAGTTTGCGTTAATTCAGAGCCCTGTGGTAATATAATAGTCGACATTGTTTCGTCCGTAACTAAAGATTCTGAAGTGGATGGTGTTTGGTTTCAACGGGATTGTGCCACGAGCCGTATAGCACAACTAATTTTGATTTTAATGCATGAGAACATTCCAGAAATTAGAATTTTCCGCTTTAACAGCCTGAATTGGTCATCAAGATTACATAATTTGACGCTAATAGACCTTCTTCTATGTGGAGGTGCGCCAAATAAGTGTTTACGCGGATAATCTACTGACATTTGTATGTATTTTGCGCATAGCGTTTCAATACCTAGTATTGCAATGAAAGAAGTTTCTTCGAAATTTTGCTCCTTTTTGGTTGTTGTTTCTATATTGATTTAATTTCTTGTTTTAAAAAAAACTTTCAGAAATTTCGTAATCATTTTTCTACCTGCCTTTACTGTATTAAAAAATAGAGAAAAGTAAAGTGTATGTAGAATTTTTTAAGCAACTGTACTTTACCAACTCTCTTTACCAACTCCATACATACGTCATTGAGTTTTTACTTAAACATTACGGTTTATGGTTTTATGGTGTTCGTATCGTTCTATCATCATTTGCCAAAGATGAGCAATTGCTCACATGTGTATGTGTGTATGCACAAGTACATACATTTTGTTTGTGTTTTGTTTGGCAAAATGTCAAACAGCAAGTCAGTTAGTCAGTCAATTATTCAGTCATTTAGTCAAACCTGATTTTTAGTCACGTGCCAACCACACACCAAAATTTTTCTTCAATTTTGTTGCAATAAATCGTTAAAAGTGAAATATGTATGTGTGTGTATGCATGTATGCGTGAGTGTTTATCATCACACATGCATACATACATACAAATACGTTCCTTTATTTGTTTTACTTATTTGAGTGGAAATTTCTAAGAAAACAAAAAACAACAACAACATTATTATGGCATTGAAAGATTTCTTATGTTGTGTGAGCTGTGTGTGTGTGTGTATTTTATCGTGTTGTGTTTACTTTATTCACAGCAAGCACATGGAATTTTATCTGTAAATTGAGAAAATTTTCTTAGAATTACGAAATTTTTTTTTGTGATTTTCCAAAGAGATAACAAACAAGAAAGAAAGCAAAAAACAAAAACAAGCAAATGGTCAAATATTTACTATTAAAACCTATTCAATATCGAGGTTACAGGCAAAAAAAAATTTTAATTTTTTTTTCTTTCTTCTTTTTTAATTAAAATTGAAAAAACAACAAAGGTTCTGTGTGCAAAATTATTCCAAATTAATTGAAATCTATTTTAGAAAATTCTGTAGAACAAAGCATTAGAAAAACAATTCTGAACATGGATATTAAACAGTGCCCCCCTTTCAAGAGAATATTTTCTATGAGTTTTGAACAAAGCTTGAATTATATTTGGTCACCATATTTTGAGGACTTTTCTCAGGCTTTGTTAGCCAGTTGTCGCGTCTGCATTGTAATACTGGCGGCTTAATGCTGTGCATGGCATTAAAAGAGATGATTATTTACATAAATTTCCATTGCTTAGAGATGGAGCCTTAAATATTATGCTTCGGCTATCGATAGTAACAGTTTCACAATTTGCTGAGTTTATACAACCAAAGAAATTTGTTGACATTATTGTCAAATCGCCTTTAGTTGACTTCTACACAAACCCAACATCTGTTAGGCAGGCCGCCATTCGAACACTCTGCCCTTATGAGTTTAAATCGGAGATAGTAGCTGATTCTGCTGAAAAGCTAAGTACAAAGGATTAGGTCATCCAGTCTCTGGGTTTCAGGTGATGTGGGAATTCTCGACAATAAGGAAGTAGACGAATTTGCTAAGAGCTAGCTTTCACACCGTTGATGGGGCCAGAACCCATCTGTGGTGTTTTTTTTTTTTGTCTTGGGCCGGAGATGGGAGCCACTTTTTCTTCAACCACTGTCCCCCCACAGGACTGCCGTAAGGGACTACTTCCCGGAGCTCTGGTAAGCTTTAAAGCTTTAACTCACCAAATCAAATTTCCTCCATGCCCATACATTTTCTGGCTGAATTGTCGCCGTGGTCTAGTGGGTAGTGTGTTGGCTTATTAGACAAAAGGCCCGGGTTCAAATCCCAGGTCAGACATCGAAACGAAAAATATTTCTTCGGCGACTTCCTCTCAGCAGATTTTTGGCAAAGACTCTGAGAGTAAAAATTGCCATGAAAAGCTTCTCAAAAATCTGTCGTATAAAATTGACGCACACAACGTAAGTGGTGTGAGAAGCTAGGTCGTAATCCTGACTGAAGGGTTGCAATGGCCAATTATGTATGTATGTATGGGTTCCATAGAATCCCAGAAATCAACAAATCTTCCATAAGCAAGGGCAGATTGTCAGAATGTGCCCCCATTTTCCTCGTCATATACACAGTTTGGGATGTATTACGGTCAAATCTGTGCAGGTACTTCCTGAAGCATCCATGGCCAGTTAGGAACTGGGTCCTATCGAAATTCAGCTCGCACTGTTTGTTCTCCATCCAAAGCGTTATGTTCGGGACAAGGCGAAAAGTCCATTGCTGCCATTAATGCATGGAAGTCTTTCATTCCTTCGCTTTAATAACTGTTCTTTGTCCTGGATACTCTAGACGGCGAAAGTATATTCGCCTTATCTCATCCGCCAATATGTCTATAGGTATTGTCTTTGCCAATACCAACACCGCTTCATAAGGCACTGTCCTAAACCCCGCTTATCTGTCTAATCGCGCTTAGAGGATACACCGAAGACAGTTTCGCCCTAATCGTCCCCATTGAAAGTGCCTCCATATTCATTCAGCGGAAGGATAAAACTAATTATCTGTCAAATCAGACATGAGCTAAGTGTTACCATTCACGAAATAACCACTAGTTGAAAAAAAAACGTTAGATGGCGGACCCGATATGTAAATAAACTTGTGTAAAGTCTTTTTTAAAGATTTATTTGAAAATTAATTCCACAATCATACTCAATCCAAGCTTTTCAAATGATATTCATTCAATTTGTGTACGCTTGAGGTTTGCCTTTAATTGTCTTCTAAGCGTTGCTTGTAAGATTTCTATCAGCGAGGAGGGGTGGTTATTTAGGCCGATATGCAGAATTAAAATCTTTTTAATGTCTGAATAGCATGAACATGAAAATAAAATATTTTTTTTTTTTTTGATTTTCATTTGCTGTTCTTGCTTGCTGTTGTGGCCTTTGCAAATTATTCTATGACAGGAAGTGAAATCAACACACAAAACAAAAAGAAACTTGGAAAACCACACAAAATTTAAATTTTTTTTTTTTTAATTTTTGAAAATCAAGCAACAACAACTATTAAATATAAAAACTAAATTCATATATGCAAGCAAAATAATAACAACGTTCATCATCATTATGATCAGCGTCATAAAAATTTTAAGTGAAACACCAACAACAAAAAATTCATAATAATTGTGTAAATTGGTGTTCCACGTTGATGGTTACAACGACCGACAAGAGCGTACAAAACGAAAAAAATAAAAAAAAGAAAAAAACAAATAATTTTCTAGACTTTCGCACATTTTCTGCGCTTTAGTTGGCAAACAGCTAAAGTGGGTCAGTGCGTTCGACCGACAATGTTTGTTGTTTGTTCATTAACGCCGGCCGGCCAGACAGCCAGCCAGCCACTAGTCAACATCTAAGGAAAACAAACGCCATCATTGTGTTTTGTGTTTCGCCTACCAGGCTGACAGCATTCAACAACAGCAGTACAACGTTAGACGAACAATTTTTTTTTTCTATTTCGATTTCAATTGTTTAGATTTTTTCACAGACATCAAGTCTACAAATGTTGGCTGTTGGGCTGTTGTGGGTTTTCTGGTGGTCATCTAAAATATAAAATCAACAAGAGCAGAAACAGACAAGACACAGTGTTGGCGTAGAACAACGACAACCAAAACGACAATTGTTGTTTGTCCCCCTCTTTACTTCGGTGATGTGTGTAAACAGAAAAGAAAGACGAAGCTTATGCAAGTTGATGGATTTTGTTTGAAACTTTCCTTTTGTCTTGTTTTCGTTTCATGTCGATAACGATTTATGACTTCCTGACATTAAAACCGAACTGAAATTGTGCGTAGGACATCAAAACTTTGTGAAAACTGAAATACATATTGAAGTCGGTAAAGCAACAATAGGGAATAGATAAAGGAGTCGAGCTTGTTCTTCTACAATTAGCTGCTATCAGGGCAGTAGTGTCGCCAAGTAGCAACTCGATCTTAGTAGCCCATTGCAAGGAGGAGATGAGGCTCCTTAGTAGAGATTGAAAGTTTCGCCGGTCTATGACTATCGCTGAGAAGAAAATCAACAGTTGTATCCATGAGAGGGCATAGAAGAGATGTAGATCCGCTTTCTAATATATTTTGTGTGTTACACGCAAATTTTTGCGACAATTCTATATATTTGTAATCACGTTTTAGAATGATTTGCTTACTTACTTACTTACTTATTTAATAAGGCCATTAATAACCCGATTAATGGATTTCGACCTGCCGTTACACATCCTTCCAGGCTCTTATATATGTTTCTTACGCGCCTGCGCCATTTAGTCACTCCAATCGATGACAGGGCTTTTTGGTTCGTTGTGTTTAGGTTTTCATTCGATGATATTTTACGTGATTGATTGTAAAATAATATTGCTATGCCTCCTCTTGTGCACTACGCCCTGTTCAAGTTGAATTCGTCTCATCTTCTATGCCTTATCGGTTTGTAGTTTGTATATCGACTGTGTATCTATCTGGTCATGGATTCATGAATTTTTAATTTATTTTATTAATAAACAAAAATCCTTTTGATACAATAAATCGATAATACCATTCAATTACAGAATGATTCGAACAATTTTTGTTCATAATCAAATTTGATTTTAAAATTAGAAATTCTTTCTGTGCAAAAATGTATTTGTCTTTACACAGGATTGTGTCTATAAATAAAATTCCAGAATTAATTAAAAATTCAAACAAATTGTTATCAATAGCATTGCTTTTTGCATTTTCTGGTAGATTTAAGGGTGATTTTTAAGAGCTATAGGAAGATTTTTCAAAAAAAAAAAAAAGTTGCTTGAAATCATTATTTGAATCGATAATTTAATTTTTGAAGATTATCATGCAAATGTTGACCGCCACTGCGCCTCAAATGACCCATCCGCTAAGTCCAATTTTGGCATACTCTTTCCAACATTTCGGCTGGTATCTCACGAATAAATGCTTCAATGTTTTCTGCCAATTCGTCAATTGAAGCGGACTTATCTGTTTAGACATGAGCTTTAACGTAACCCCAGAAAAAATTGTCTAAAGACATTAAATCGCACGATCTAGGCGGCCGGTCACGAACGTGAAATAAAATGTTCACCGAACTCGCCTCTCAATGAGTCCATTATTACGCGTGCTGTGCGGCATATGGTACCGTCTTGTCCACATAACATGCAAATCTTTATTGAGTAACAGAGGCCCAATTGTTGCGAACGGCGTTAAAGAAGTGAATCCTCGGCCAAATTTCCAAGAGGCCACTCACCAAAAATTCTGCGTTGCGGTAGATCGTTTGGCTTCAATTCTTGCACCAACTGTATTTTGAAAGACTTCACACCTAAATACTTCCGCAAAATTTTCCACGTTGTTGTAACAACGGCCCAATTGCTCCGAATGGTGACGAATAGATAGTTGATGGTTATCATTAAGACTGGCCGATACAGCTGCGATATTTTCTTCAGTTCGCACTCTACGTAAGCGTGTTGGTGGTTTAATGTCCAACAATGTAAATTTGGTACGAAATTTAGTCACCGGCCCGAATAGCCGCTTCAGTGGGTCGATTAAACTGACCATAAAATGGAAGAATCGCGCGATTAACTTTGATAACAGAGCATTTGTAAGCGTTGTTCGTTTGTAAGCCGATTCTTGGTTAAATTATAGACCAAACTGAAGATGTTTGACAGTGAAACCTGTTTAAACCAGTGTTGCCAAAAAGATAATAGCTAAAAAATCACCCGTTATGTATATATTGATACAAAGAGAATATGATTTAAATGTAACTGCAGTTGTGAGAAGCATGTGTATGCAACCCAGAGGAAAATTGTTAGTAATATTTTTAAGTATACTTATTAACCCATATAGCATGTATATGTTATAAAAAAATGTATAGCGATATATCCCTAGACAGCGAATCTAACTTGATAAATATTCTTCCAAAAAACGAGAATGCTACTGTAATATTTCCTTGGGTGTATAATTGAAACCTGCAAAAAAAAGCGACATACATGAACCTTCTACTTTAGAAGCTAACAAGCAACTAAATGCATTTTCTCTCTCTTTCTCTTCTCTCCCTCTCTTTTTTACGAATATTATGGATGGTTCGTGTCCTATATGTGTGAAAAACCGTAATTGTTCGGCTCCCGGGGGCTGTTGGTGTTGTTGCAATGGAAATATTTGAAACATTTTGTATATAAAATTTTCCAATTTCCAATGGCTATTGGAAATGCAAGTAAAATTGAATTGAATTTGATATCATTCGATGGCCATGGAACGAATGATTTTTTCTATTGATATTTGTGAGTAACGATGACCACAAAAATGTATGCCACTATCAACTGAGAGAGAGGTTTTATTTTATAATAGTATTGTTGTTGTAGTAGTTGTTATTGTTGCTGTCGTTGTTGTTGTTGTGTGTATAAATAAAACATAAATTTTCATTATCAGCACAGAAGAGTGCAAGCATGCATGTACATACATACGTACACATACAACAGCTGAAATCTAAATTGTTTGATTGAATGACTGAACAAATGAAATGAAAAAAAACTGCACATGGCAACCGAAATAATCAACATTATTTGTGGTTTACAGTACATATTGTGCCTATGTCCCTGGCCAACTACAGTCAGTGGAATTTAATATTTTTTTTTATCTGTTCCGGCGTTTTAACAGTTATCGATAAAGGTTGTGTTCTGTTGAATAGAAGAGAGAGAGAGAGAGAGAGGCAGACAAACATTTTCGGAAAACAAGAAGAAACGAAATAAAATTTATTAGACTTCCTTCCCCATATGGGAAATGCATCATCGTCATCATGGCCATCACCATCATCATTGCGATAATGCATTTGAATTAAATGCCCCACAGATAACAATGAATGAGTGAATGAATGAACGAACGAACGACTGAATAAATGAATGAGCGATGGTTTATAAAAAAAATATTTTCTTTTAAACAATTTGAAGCAATTTTCGATAAAAAAAAAACAAATTTTTTGTGAGAAATTAAAAGTTAAAAGTTAATAAAAATTTTACGTGCAAATGGATCAAAACAGTTTAAAGTGACCATTACAAGATTAGGAAAATTGGATGTGCATGATTACCAGATGTAATAGAAAATATTGAAAATGTTAATTACATAGTTTACTCGCAATTCATGCCAAAATGTCGTTCAAATATCCGTCATTGCTTCTATGTGAGAAACACTTCTGAATTGCACAATTTTCAATGACTTTGTCGCATAAATCAGTCATAATTTGATTAATTGCATGGGTTATGGTAGCTCTTAAGATCGCTACGGTTTAGGGTTTATTCGCTTACACTTGTGACTTAAAAAAATCTCAAATCGTGCATAATATTAAATCTGGCATAAGTTATGTAGCACGTAACAGCGTATTTTTGATAGAGCTTACCATTGACAGCGATAAGCTGGCCAAGTTCGTTTGCAAAACGCCGCTAGACCAAAATCAGTACCATACAGTTATTTTTTTTTTAGTATGCATTGAACGCTCTTGCATCTCATATGGATTGGTATCGTACTAAATTCCACAATTTGTTTGTTCTCGCTCCCATTCATTTAGAAATGGGCCTCATCGCTGATAATGATTCTTCGATGAAAATTGGGGCCGGTTGTCACCTGCTGCCGAGTCCATTCAGCTAACAGACTATGGTCATTTACCTCTAGTTGCTGATTTAGTGGATTTTCCAAGTCATGTTGCAAAATTCACATAAGGCGTGTTTTGTTAAAGACGCGAAATTTGTAGGTCGCCGTGGTCTAGTAGTTAGTGTGCTGTCTTATTAGACGTAAAGCCAGGGTTCGTGTCCCAAGCCAGACATCAAAATAAAAAATACAAAAAGTATTTTTGCGGCAATTTCTTTTCTTTCTCTTCTTGTTTCTCAAAAATCTGTCGTTCCGAGTCGACTTTAAACTGTAGGTCCCGCCACTTCTGTATAAAATTAACACACACAACATAAGTGGTGTGAGAAACTGCGGACTTCTTGGGGACGATTGCTGTAGACTGTCTAATGGTGAAGGTATAGCACTGCCCATTTTATCGTCACCAGCAGCAACTCGTTTCCTTGCCGTTCGTATCTTCCCTCTTTCTACCTTTCCTAAAAAATTTGCACAATGCACTGCATGAGTAGAAGTCATCCCCTGAGTGCTGGTTTTATAAAAAAAAAAAAATAAAATTAACTGTCATGGATTCTTCTGCTAATTCCAACAGATACTGGTGATGTTTTCGGGAGGTCATGTTGGTTGATCGTTTGCTGAACCAGAGAACTTCAGCATATCCATTACATTGTGAGTAAACTTCTGATTAGGATAATAAAACAATTTTATAATTTTCACGTTGAATCCTTGGGCTATTTGAAAAAACAGGCTTAATAAATGACAAATAACTTGACAGAAATTCAAGTTATAAACTGTCAAAGTTTGAAAGTCTTTATTGGAAAACCCTGTACAAAGAAAACGAGTGTTTAATGATTAATTTTTAGCATTTTTCATCATAAAATATTTTATCTTGTTATTCCTTTCTTTTTTTAATTAAAAAACAATTTTTAACGTAGTACTTATACTCGTAGCAATTTTGTCGCCAAGGATTGTTGTTTTTTATTTTTAAATTCCATTAAAAATATTTCTCTTTAAAAGCTAATATTTATGCAATAGTTTGTTTCTGAACATTTAAATATTCTTTAGAAAAAAAAACACTTTAAAACATTTACGCTTAAAAGGTTAATTGTTTGAAGAAGAAAAAGAATAAACAACTTCCTTTGTAACATGATTATACTTAAGCTCTTGTATACATATACGCACACACTCTCTTTTATTGCCATATTGCTTTTAATCACTTTCAAAAGAGAGAGAACAAATAATGAATTCTTTCGATAAAGGTCGTAGGGAGGGGTGGGGTATAGTTTTCTTTCCTTTTTCTCTGTTTTTCATAACAGTTTCTTTATTAATTGCAAAACATTTATTCTTAAGAGTCATCATATATATTATTTCTAAAGCACTTTTTTTTGTCGGTTGCAAATATCTCCCATACCATTGCATCAAATTTAATGAACGATATCTCATTTTAAAGCTTGTATCTAATACTAATGGCGAAAAATAATTAGAAATTGAAAAATTATTATTTTCATTGATAAAAATTATATTTTATATAGAACTGCATGATAATACTGTTATCATTATGATTATATGTTTTTGTTCAAGTGTCGTAATACAGGGACGTTTAATAGTAATGCAGTTTTACATAATATAGTATGTATTAAAATCCATTCTGGCAATACCGCTATTTACCATAATGCCGTTTAAAGTCAGTTATATGTAATATGCATAATAAGTTGTAAAAAGTTGTTTTGGGAATACTTTGCAGGAGTTGTTAGAGCAAGCGCGATAAACAGGGTCGCTTAATTGTAATGCTTCTTCACATAATAATATATAAAGTTGTATATGTTTTATGAAGTGTCTTTTAATATATACGTATATATAGTGTCAGCTGATATTTAACAGTTAAAAAGGTTTTAAGAAAAATAAGAATAAAAATAGCGAGCAACGTAAGAATATAAATAACGTACATTTGAAAAGTTTGAAGTCGCCGTGGTCTAGTGGGTAGTGTGTTGGCTTATTAGACAAAAGGCCCGGGTTCGAATCCCAGGTCAGACATCTAAACGAAAAATATTTCTTCGGCGACTTCCTCTCAGCAGATTTCTGGCAGACTCTAAGAGTAAAAATTGCCATGAAAAGTTTCTCAAAAATCTGTCGTTCGGAGTCGACTTTAAACTGTAGGTCCCGCCACTCATGTAGAAAATTAACGCACACGACATAAGTGGTGTTAGAAGCTAGGTCGTAATCCTGACTGAAGGTTTGTAATGGCCAATTATGTATGTATGCATTTGAAAAGACAAATGCAATAATAATGTTAATCAGAAATCTTAATGATAAACAGGGGTTAATAAATGGTAACAAACTTGGGAGAGCACATCATATCAGCAAAAATTATTCATACCGATAAAACTGTACTCATACCCCGAATCAACTTTACACCTTCTGATCCGACTGTGCCTTTCCGAATGACACAAAAACAATGTAAAAGTTGCTTTTGCTATGACGATAAACACAGCACAAGGTTAAACCCTTCAAAAGGTAGGATTGTATTTACCAGAACTGGTCTTTTCACATAGGCAGTTATACGTGGCTTTTTGCTCGAGTGCGTACGTTTGAAGATATTTTTGTTTGTATTAAGGATTCGTACGGGCAAAATGTTAACGATGATCACGTCATTGCCTCTAACATTATATTCAAAGAAGTATTATGATTTCTAATATTTTTATACTTTTAATAAAATTTCTTTTAATTATTTTCATTTTATGTTACAAAAATGACAACTAACGGTGCGAAATATTCGCACGGGTTATCTAGTTCATATTAAAAAAGATTTACAATGATTTACGCTATTAAGCGTAAGATTTGCAAAAATCATTTTCTGCCGCTCTCTTGTTTTTTTTTTTTTTCAAAGTTATCTATTCAAATAATATTAAAATTTTTTATTTTCTTTAAACTACACGCGACATGACGTCCGTCTGTCGCTTTTAAGCAGATAGGTTTTATGATGTTTGTTGTTCGCGCAATTGTTTGTTTTGCATTCGCATTTGCATGCCATTCTTATCAATTGTTAAACAATATGTTTAATTTTATTAATTACAGTAAGGCCCAGCTAAACGCTGTTTCAGTATTACGTGGTTGCAAATGAAACGGTCATGCCCTAACCAAAAACAGTGCATTATATAGCGACGGTGGATATTAGGTATCTTTTTCAACGATCCTTTGCTAGTCTGTCCAGAATAAAGATTCCAACGGTATTTTCCAAAGTTGCAGTGTATTTATTGCTTTTCGAGCTAAAGGTAGGAAAATCTTCGAAAGGCATTGGTAGCCCGTCCTACAACAGTGCACGTTTCGCCGCAAAACTTACCCTCGGCTTGCTAAACGCATATGTACTACAACCAACCTAGTTCGTCACACTTTCAACCATTTGCCCCCCCGGGACCACAATCAAGTATTACTTCGAGGGGGTGGAGATTCAGCGAATGCTGCCTTCAAATTCCGCTAACCTTGCTCTCTAAGTCAATCTTTGCTGCGTCAATACATTCCGTGCGAAAACACATACTGCGTTCCAATTGTCACATCAGACATTATCATCAGTTTAACTATATTCTTGGGCGTTACCTGTAATCCTATTGTTCTCTCTAGGCAATTTCGTTGAACAGAATATCGCGGACAATTAAAGAAAACATTCTGCGCCGTCTCTCTTTCATTACGGCATTCTGGGCATGCCTCATCCACGATAAGCCCTATAACATCCATGGCCCGTTAGTAACTGTGTCAGGTGAAAGTTCACCTGACCGTGTTTTCTTTTAGTCCATACGCCTATGCTCGGTATGAGCCTGTGGGTCCATCTTCCCTTAGTGGAATTGGACCATTCCTTCTGCTATCTATCTATAGCATCAGTTAGTTGAACAGGGTTTGAAAAATCTGTTCCTCTCTTTATGTCATATTTCTTCCTCTCTATATTCACTACTAGCTTCAGGGGCATCATCCCCGCAATCACTAACGCTGTCTCAGTAGACACCGTTCGGAAGACAGAAATCACCGTCAGAGCTGACCTCCTGTAGGCTGCTTCTATTCCTGCTCTATAGGAATAGCCCCAGCCCATATATAGCAATCGCTGTCACTATCTTCATTAGTAGATGTCTCCTCTCCTGTCTTGGGCCTCCTAGATTACATATGTACGTGTTAACTTGCCTCGTTTAACGCTGGAACTTATTGGAACTTATCTTATTGTATTGTTGTTGTTCTTGTTGCTACTGCTTTATAGTTAGTTGTTGTGTTTTTTTTTGTTTTTTGTTGTTTTTCATTCTTGATAAACAATTTTAGCCGGTTGATGAACTGTGTGGTTAACAAAGTATTCTGTGGGATTAAATGCAAATTATGATTAAGACATGTGCTCAAGTGTTAGTGTGTGTGCAAATGTATATGCCTTAGTCTAGCAGTAATAATAAATTTTGAAGCATCCTATTCCAGTGATTGATATACAAAACCCTGTTTGCTTACAATTTTAATACTCATAGCTCAAGTACCACTTCACATTGTAACAGCAACAGTACGGGAAGTGTACTTAAATTAACAGAAGAACGAGAGTGTGGGAGAGGGGCGGTATTAACGTCTCTGTTTATAGGAGATTTTTGTCATGTTGTGCAGATTTTTTTTTTTTTTTTTTGGAAATCAATAAGTTTTGTTTACGTTTTTTAAAAAAGTACAGCTGTGTTCAAAATAATAGGAGTGCTATCATGTAATATTTTCAAAGTTAAAAATATTTATTGTACAAATTTGCAAAACATTGTATATTCTAATGGTAGTTACAATGATATGTAAGAAATAAAATACAAAAAAGAATCTCGTAACAACTTTAATATTTGCGATGAAATTGAAAACTTTTTCTACAGTGATTGAGACAAATTTTTGTAATCATGGGACAATAAAAGCATTCTACTGAAGAAAAGAGAGAACTAATCAAAAATCTTCGAAAAAAAAAAGCCAAACTTACAAAGAAATTAAGGAAATCTTAAATTACTCCGATCAAATGATCACAAATGCATTCAGATATAGATAAAAGCCCGAAACCCGTGGGCGCAAGGGCAAATTGTGCGATACATTAAAATAAATCCTTTGGCCGTCTTCAAAAAAAAAAATCAAGAGGATCTGAATCTTGCCGTAAGTGGCCCTACTATTCGTAGGCGTCTGATGGATAACAATTTATTTGCAAGAAGTCCACAAAAGGTGCCATTGCTGAAAAACAGGTAGCTGCACGCTTAAAGTTTGCCCAAGAACATATCAAATATTCCCGCAGCTAAATGGAGAGGCATACTGTGGGCTGACGAAAGCAAAATTGTTTTATTTGGTGGCACTGGGTCTAGACAGTATGTTAGACGTCTGCCCAACACCAAATATAAAGCTAAGTATACACAAAAGATATAGAGAAGCTTTTCATATAATGGTGTAGGCCCAATACATCCAAGTAGAGACATAATTGATAGGTACGTTTTTGTCGGCACTTTGATAGAAGTGATGTCATCATACTCCACGCCTCTAAAATGGATTTTCCAACAAAGATAATGTCACGAAACACACCAGTGAATTGGCAAATGAGTGGTTTCGGGTTAATGGAGTAAAAGTTATAGCGTGGCCAGCTCAGTCACCTGACCTTAATCCCATAGGACACCTATGGGGAGATGTTAAAAAGTATGCTGCAGAGAAACAATCTTCAAATGCAGAAGAACTATCGGCCACAGTGCGCGGATGCGTGTCAACAAATTCCTTTAAACAGATGCCAAGATATTATTGACTTAATGCCTCGTAGACGTGCTTAAGTCATGAAAAACAAAGGTTATTCAACTAAATACAGTCGTACTTCCCTATAATGAATCTTGACGGGACCAGAAAATAACTTTATTGTATAGAAACTTCATTATACAGAAATTATATTTTTCTCCCACTTTTTGTTTAAAATAATTAGGCATAATACTATGTTCAGACTTATATTGAGAAAATCGCAATAAACGGCATTATTGATATCAATATTTCATATAAAATTTCAATTAATTATTAGGCAATAAATTCATAAATTGTTATAATATTGATTAAAACTTCAAATACAACACTGTCATAAGTACGTTCAGTGAGCATATTACATTTTTCCGAACACTTTCTATTGATGTTTGAGAACTCAAATGTAAGCAACGACAGTGCCATAAGCAAAAGTTTTGTTTTCTGCTATCCAATATTATCACATTTTTATTTCTCATTCTTCTGAGGAAAGCCACTTTGGAGTCACAAGTAGTCCCGTTTCGGTTAATCATTAGCAATCATTTTTTCTAAAAAATATTTTTGGCACTAATTTTCGCGATAAAATTAAAAGCAATTTTGTAGAAGCAATCAGCTGTTTTGATGTCAAATAAATTTTTGTATAATATGTCTGAACGCTAAAAATATTGTTCTCAATAAACCGAATATTGACTTAATAAAAGTGCATGTCTGAACATAGTATAAGGCAGGTTCGAAGCCTTTTTGCGTTACGTGCTCAATTGCTCGTCTTCTACATTTTTTAGAATCACAGTCTTGTTTTTTAAAATATTTGATAATGTACTGGGAAGAATTCCAATCTGCCCAGCCACATCTTATTAATCCTTCTTAAATTAATAATTTTTTTCCAAGAGAAATACTACTTCGTTGCGTCATTTCCGATCACTGAACACCGGCAACTGATGCCAAAATTGTTATTGTTGTGGCTTTCTTCTTTTTTTTTTTATTCTTATTTTCCTCTTTTGGGAATCCCCACATTATATGTGGCGTCTTTCTCGGTACACAGAATTGTTAGTATGCGTAACAGAAAATTGTTTGAAAAAATCATTATATGGAGACAAAAACGCATGTGAGTCAAATATTACACCTGCAAAATTGCTTCATTGTATTGAAAATTCATTATAAGGAGATCGAAAACAATGAAATTGGAGTGGAAAAAGTGTGTTTGAAATGAATTCATAATAGGGAGAGCTTCATTGTATAGAAGTTCACTATAGAGAAGTTCGACTGTACTAAAATACTTTACTATTTTAAGGTAATATGAAACTTTTATGCATTTTGTTTAAAAATGATTAGTTTGTGTACTAACACTCTTATTATTTTGAACAATTAATTTTGAAGAAAAACTTCATTTACATGAAATATTTTTTGTTTTTATGGTTTTAATTAAATAATTGAATAGTAAAAAGTTAGAATATGAATTAGAAATAAATTTTATGTCAAAAGAATTTGATATTTTGCTTGTTTATTTATCTTAATTATAAACTTTGCTTTTAAATGAAGGGCACTTCTATTTTTTTGAACACAACTGTATATATTAGGCGTGTTCTTTTACAAAAGTTAATAATATTTATACTATATTTAGATTGATTGTTTTTTTTTTTGTTCTCTCTCTCGCTCTCCCTCTCTGTCTTTAATAAGAATATAGATGTTTATCTTTTCATCATTAAAATGTTAATGACTTTCCTTAACAAATTTCAAACAGAATTTTATGGTATTTCATGATGTCACTATTGATTAATTTTTGCGTATTTTAAGGTTTTTTTTTTTGCTATGTTTTGTTATTAATTAATTTTATTTCAAAAATATGTTAAAAAAATGATTGATTAATTCTAGTAAAAACCAACCAAAAGTATTTGTGTATTGACAAATATTTAATTAAAAAGAAATTTGTTTTTGCTAAATACCACAATAATAAAGCGTTGAAATACAAAATAATAATGATAATATTAAATTGTTAATATTTTCGGGGATGTACCTATTTTTATATCAAGACGGATTTCTATTACGCTGAAAACAGTTGCAGATTTATTAATAAAACAACATCAAAAAGGTGGATTTCATTTCTTCATTATAATTTGTATCTCTTAATTTGTATTTCTAATTAAAAACAGAAACTGTCTGTCAACCCTGCTCCTATACTTCGTTATGAATTGGAATGTCTGTTATTGATGATCGCAAATTTTCGTCACAAATTTTGTGCCACTGTTCTTACTTATTCCACGTATACAATGATACTTCACAATGTGTGTTTGTTCGTTATACTTCTCTGCTTACAACCCATTTGTAAGCAACAACACTTCTTAGTTATTCTTCTTTGCTCACAACCTTTTTGTAAGTACAACACTAACAACTGTTTTCTCAAACGCAACTTGTCTGCACACAAGTCTGACCGAATTAAAGCTCGATAGATTTTAATTCTCACTGCAACCAACGTGACGTCGTCTTACACGATTAAATTCAAACTCAGCCTTGCTCGCTTTAACTTGCCTTTTATATTACTGGATCATCAGTGTGATGAATACCCTCGAAGGATGATGACGGCCTTCGGGAACATTCTAAAAATGTAAACCACTTATTTTCATTTTTGTTATTTCTTGTTTAGATTCGTCCAGGTAGATTAGTTGTTGATGGTTTATTTCTCTATCCGTTATTTTATACTGCACATTGTTGTTGCTTGTTTACTTCTTTTTTCCCTGCATTTTGTTGTTGGTTATTTACGTATTTTATCCCTTATTCTTGTTTATTTATAGATCTTGTAAACAAGGGCTTTATTTTTGTTGCCATATTTGTTTACTCATTCATTGATCACATGAACAATGCGCTGTTTTGTTTTTGGAGCTTTTGTTTATCATTTTTATGATATTGTGTTGTTTTTGGAGCTTTTGTTTATTAACAACCATTTCCACTTTCGTAACAATATTTTGGGAGCTTAAATAAAACTTAACGAATGTTTTGAAAAATTAACGAAACTTGATTTATGTTTACATTTAAAACTTAAAAGCTTATTTTAGGCTTAAATTGTTGCTTAAGAAGCTATTTAAGAAGAACCTTTAATAAAATTTAACGAAAGTTTTAAAAATTTAACGAAACTTACTTTATATGTATATACATATGTAATGGGTGACTTTTTAAGAGCTATAGGAAAATTTTTCAAAAAAAAAAAATAAAATTCAGAGTTAGTCCAATTTTGGCATACTCTTTCCAATATTTCGGCCGGTATCTCACGAATAAATGCTTCAATGTTGTCTTCCAAGGCGTCAATTGAAGCGGGATTGTCTGTATAGTCATGAGCTTTAACATAGCCCCACAAAAAGTAATCTAAAGGCGTTGAATCGCACGATCTAGCCGGCCAACTGAGCGGTCTCCAACGTGAAATAAGTCCATTGTTACACGTGCTTGTTTGTCTTGTTGAAACCACATGTCATGCAAGTCAAGCTCTTGCATTTTGGTCAAAAAAAAAGTTGGATATCATCTCACATTAGCGCTCACCATTCATAGTTACGTTACGATTCGCAGCATCCGTGAAGAAGTACTGTCCAATGAAGCAATGCTTCTGGCTGATCTTCACTCTAAAATCGACAATTCTGCTTATTTACGTATCCATTGAGCCAAAAATGAGCTTCTTCGTCGCTGAACACAATTTTTCGATAAAAAAGTGGATCTTCGGCCAACTTTCCAAGATCCCATTCACTAAAAATTCTGCGTTGCGGTAGGTCGTTCGGCTTCAATTCTTGCAACAGCTGTATTTTGAAAGAGCTCACATCTAAATCCGGCCGCAAAATTTTCCACGTTGTTGTAGATAATTGATGTCATCATTAACACTGGCCGATACAGCTGCGATATTTTTCTTCAATTCGCACTCTACGTAAGCGCGTTGGGGGTTTAATGTCCAACAATGTAAATTTGGTGCAAAATTTAGTCACAATACCCGAATAGCCGCTTCAGTGGGTCGATTAAACTGACCATAAATTGGAAGAATCGCGCGATTAACTTTCTTAACGGAGCATTTGTAAGCATTGTTCGTTTGTAAGACGATTCCTGGTTAAATTATAGACCAAACTAAAGATGTTTGACAGCGAAACAAAACACGAAACGTGCTTGAGCGGTTTAAACCAGTGTTGCCAAAAAGATAATAACTAAAAAAGTCACCCGTTATATATGAAATCAATTTTAAAAAATTTTAAAGTTAATTTTAATTATTTTAGACATTTAAATAAAACTTGACGAAGGTTTTTAAAAGTCCCTAAGGAGTCATTAAGGTCCTCCAAAGAAAAATGATCGTTTGTTGTTTTTATGTTAGAATAAAACCACTAAAAATGTTATTTTGTTTTCAGTTTTTATTTTTAATTATCACATCAAAACATATTAATTTTAGACAAAAAAAATTTTTAGACGAAATTATTAAAGAAAAACTAAGATTCAGGGGCCTAAGGTCCCCCACCCCATACTCTAAGGGTTAAATACTTCAGGTTCTTAAATAAATCCTCATGAATGTTTGAATTTTTGCTTAGGAAGCTATTTAAAATGATAAATTAACCTTAAATGATACTTACGAACAGTTTTAAAACTTAACGAAACTTAAAAATATTTTTTTTTTTATTTGAATTTATTGCTTAAGAAGCTATTTATAGTTATGTATTGTAAATAAAACTTAACCAAATATATTTTTGTAACATTAGTTATTTAATCTTATGCCAAATTTGGCTTTAAAATTCCCCCCAAAAATGTCCTAAAAAAAATTGTTGCATAAAACAAATTAAAGTGCCTAATGCAAGCAACAATTTGTCAGGAAACCATTCCAATTTGTGTTTTCTATTTTTGTTGTTGTTGTAGTTGTTTTTTGACAATTTTTAATGCTGTTTTTGACAGAATCTCTGGAATACAATAATTTGACAGTAAAATACTGTGAAGTGAAGAAAGCAAAAAAAGAAAAACCATGTAAACGAAACCATGTCATCCCTCAATTTTAATGAGCAAAACAAGAAAAAAGAAAAAGCAAATCCATTAGAATGAGCAGAAATCAAAAGCAGAAAATATTAGAATCACTAGCTATGAAATCATAAATCCATGACCGATTTTTTTCTTTCTATGTTTCTTTAACGTTGCTTGATGAGTTTGACCGATATTTTTCCATGATTATGAGCAGTAGCTACTACAGCTTAAGCAGCGGTAGTTAAAGCCAAAAAAAAATAAGATAGAAAAAAAAATAATCATCATAAACCTACTTTAGTTAAGTTGTCATTGTTGTTGTGGTATTTGTTTGTTTTTTTTTTTGCAATAGTAATAATAATTAAAAAAATATATATTCCCTCCTCATTAACCCCCCCCCCCCCCACACTTTTTCCTATTTCCATATGTTTGTTGATTTTAAATCTTTTGGCTTCAAGCCAAAAAATTCTTGTGTTGGTTTTGTGGTCGTTTGTGTGTTGTAAAGAGTTGCTATCTACCATTCGCCGTTTATTGTACCTTTTGCTAGAGATTAAGGAGAGATTTTTTCGCAACTGTATGCGTGTGTGTGTGTGAAAACGTAAATAAAAAAAACCAAGTTTCTTAAGTAGATTTAGTTGTCTAATTAAAAGATTTCTTAACGATTTACTGTTACAATTTGTCTCTTTAAAGAGACAATCTTTTTTATCTCTTTTTCTCAATTTCAATCTCAAGAGTTTCAATTCTAGTTCGTTAAACCTTAAGCAGTTAGTTTTGTAGACAATTTTCTTTCTCTCTCTCTCTCTCTCTCTCTCTTAGGAGAGATAAATAAAACTCTTCAACACGTACAATTTTAATTGTAAAATAACTGTTTTACCGCAAGTGTTGTTTGTAAACATGCTGGTAGGTCTTACAAAAAAAAAACCCATGCTAATGCAGTTGTAATAAAAAATATTTTTGCAAAAATTTAAAAAAAAAAATTTTTTTTTTTTCTTGCTAATTTATGTTTATGACATCGAAAATGTACAAATCGAAATGGTTTTTTGCCTGTAGTCCGTATGGTTGTAGAGAAATTTTGTGTTTTAAACGTCATTTATGGTGAAAATGTTTATTAAGATTTTATATTTTTTAATGTCTGTACACAATTGTTGTTAACACGATAAAAAACAAGAAAACATTCCATACAATACATAAATATTGCTTTTTAATGTTAATTTCTTTTTATCATTATTGTTGCATCATTTATAAACATGACAGTATAAGCATTAACAACCATGGCACTACCGTTAAAATAATGTTTATCATGGAGAAAATCATATAAAACTGTTGATTTGTTAAACACATTTATGATACAAAACTTAAAAAGAGAAAAAGATAGAAAGAGAAAACTCTATTACAGTGCTTCGTCCTTCAGTGGTTCTACCAACGACCGCAGATTAAATGTCATTACGCAACTGCTTAAATAAATTGCAGCGATTCACATGTAAATAGAGATAAGCCGAAACAAAATACGTCAAGCTTTACAATAGAGCTGTCAGTTGGCTGATTTCAATACTAGGGTTGCGAAATCCCGAAATATAAAAGGCAACCCTTGTATTACCCTCACACCGGCGAATTGCACGAAGGAGTTTGATATGTGGCCACAGTTCATTGCGATCAATACAATGTATCGGGTCCGCCATCTAACGTTTTTTTTTTTCAACTAGTGCTTTTTTCGTGAACTGATTTATGAGCTAAGTGCTACCAGATAATTAGTTTTATCCTTTCGTTGAACGAATATGGTTCTGTATACGCTTAAACAACGCTGGGAAATATTGAGACATTACTTTGAAAATTATCGTAATGTTGCAGAATGTGTGCGCAAACTCCGTCAGGATTTTGAAAAAAGAGAAGCACTGTCAAAATTGTTGCATTTGGGGCACAGAAAACCCGCACGCATACATTGAAAAGGTGACGCACCCAAAAACTAGTCACTGTTTGGTGTGGATTTTGGTCCAGAGGCATAATTGCGCCATTTTTCTTCGAAAATGAGCAAGGAGTGGCCGTTACAGTCAATGGCGATCGTTATTGGGCCATGTTGAATGAATTTTTGTTCACAGAAATTGAAGAGCAGGATAGTGGCAATATTTGGTTTCAACAGGATGGCGCTACTTGAAACACAGCCGAAGATACACTCGACGTTTTGCGCCTTGTTTTTGAAGATCGCATTAGCAGCCGCAGAGCTGATATCGTTTGGCCATCTCGGAGCTGCGATTTGACACCGTTGGACTATTATTTGTGAGGTGCCTTCAAAGATAAGCCGACAAACCAGGGACAATTGACACTTTAAGGGCAATATTCGTGAAGCAATTGGTGAAATACGGCTGCACACAATCGATAATGTGTTTAAAAATTGGACCGATCGTGTAAGCTACTGCATGGCCAGCCGAGGCAGCCATTTGAATGAAATTATTTTCCATTATTAAACGGAAGGATTGTACTTTCAAATAAAAAAAGAAATTTGAAAAAATATTCAGTAGTTTTTTTTAAAGCATATTAAAAAAAAAAAATAAGTTATTTGGCGGACCCGTTTTTCATTTTCATCTTTTAGTTCTCAAGAGATTTCATACGCAGCAAGAGAGAACAGTAATCCTTCGCTTTACGTCGCCTCAATTAACGTTGTTTCGATTTACGTCGTCAAATTTTTTGTTCCCTCTAATTTCAATTTGCGGCATCATTCAATTTATGTCGCCTTTTTATTGGAACCAACTGTGATGTAAATCGAGGGATTACTGTAGCCTTTTTAAATTCCTTATGTTAAAAACATACTACTTAGTAGTATGAGCAATATGTAATTCGATTTACCCTGCTCTTTTCTTTTTTTTTTTGGAATTAGCTGCGATGTAAATCGAGGGATTACTGTATAACAGTTGAGAGAACTTATCTTGCTCTTCTCCTTTAGGATCATCTTTACCTTTGCATTTCCAAACTCATGGTTATATAGATTTTGTTTTTTTTTTTTTGTTTATTAATATTTTTATGGTTTTTAAGGTTTTATTTTTACTTATATTAACGTATTTGTTGTTGTAATTATTCTATACAGTAGACTCTAGTGACTGGAGTAATGTTTGTAATTTTTTTTATTCGTGCTTTACTCTACCACTAATGAAGTCACCGTTTATAGTTGCTGCTGAGAACCTCCACTGGAAATCATTGTCAGTTTAACGAACTTTTACTTCCACTGGTGTTTTGTTGGGTGTATGTGTATTTGTGCGCGTATGCATGGTTATAATGGGATACAAAATATAATGAAAGATTGACGTGAAAATTTACACTCAGAAAAAATGTTAAGAAAATTTAATGTTGGTTTATAATTCAAAAAAAAAATTTCGACATTAGAGGCGAAGCATGGCGAAAAAATCACTGCTAAGACTACTAATTAGAAATGCTTTAAAATGAATCTCTGAAACAGTTTCATTTTCATTAATTAACCCAGAATTCATTGCATCTTAAAAAATTGAGTTTTTGCTTGCCATTCGGTAGTGAATTTTCAAAAATGATCTCGATAAACCGTTTCCGTCAATTCGAAGCGCTATGACCGTGTCATAATCAACCCGTCTTTGGCCGGCAATTGAAAATTATGTCAGTAATACCTTACCATAAGCCAGTAAAAAACGCCAATTTTGGCTTGATTAAACGATAAGTTTCCATAAGAAGCATTTTAAAGCTTTGGCCAGGTCAAGTGACCACGAAGATCATGCGATTTAACGCCGTTATACGTCAAACATCATATCTACAACCAACATAAGCTAGGGTCATCAACAAGATATCGGCCGAAATATGTTCGAAACTTAGTAATTAAGTTCTAAACTTTAATGACAATATACAAGTATCATATTGAAGCAAAGAAGAAACTGTCAAATCAAGGCTCTATGCAGGCATTTTTAGTCTTGAAATTGAAGATTATAAACTGTGGTTTCTAAAAGACAATGTCCTGTGGCCCACAACACTATCAATTTGGTCTTGATTGCTTGAGAACTTTTTCGAAAAAGAAAAATCACGTAAAATTGACTACGTAAGACATTTGTATACATATTTCTCGAAGCCGAAAAATGTACAGTTAAAAACAGAAGACTTCTGCAATCAATCCAGAGACGCGCGTTTAAACGAAATTATATTTCGTTCTTTATAATGAAAGAAAAGTTAAATGGAAACTAGGGTTTTAATTAATTTTTGTTTCAGATCGAAAAATAGATTAATCATGGATTTTGTTTACTAACATTTTTCTGCCAGTGTAACTTTCTTTGTTTCGCTCTGTTTACATATATAATCCATCAACAACAATATGTAATGAACCATCATAGAGGTTTTTACGTATTTTTTCTCTTTAACTGACTGACAGTGTTGTTTTTTTTTTATTATTTTTTGTTTTTGCACATATTTCTGTTACTTTTTACTCTGCCTTCCCGACTCCCTCCCTCCCAGTCTTTTTACTGCTTTGATAATGATCTCTACCTTCTTTAAGTTCTTTCTTTCACTCTTTTTGTTTTTTCGTTTACATTTTGTGGTTTTTTGCTTTTCAGGCCCTTTGTTTGCAAACATTTCGTATTTCTTGTCTATTTTTAGTATCCAACAATAATAGTTTGGAGACTCTCTATCACTATCTTGCTGTCTCTATCTCTCTCCCTCTTTCTATCTCTTTAAAGTACTGTGATGCTAATGATCACCAAAGGTATTAAGGATTTAAATACAGGGTTAACATGGTGCCTATTTAAAAAAAAGTTTTGTGGAAATACTGTGGTTTAATCTGGGTTGTAAGGTTTGAATCAAAAATGTTGAAATAATTGAATGAAAAATCAAAAAATTTGATTATTTTATAAAAAAATCCGTGAAATTTCTACCTTAAGATTTAAAAATTTTAAATTAAATTTTTTTTAAAGATTCTCATGGTTACCCTAAACATAGAAAAATTTTAATAAAGATGATGATGGTAACTGATCCATCATCGTTTTTCTAGCTTTCATTTCAATTCATGCGTTGTTGTTGTTGTTGTTATTTAAATAGTGATTCTTCCATTTTTGTTTATTTTTCTTGCGGCTTTTTGATTTAACTGGCTTTAATGTTTAAATCATTAAATGAGCCTTTGGCTATTTGTGGTCGTCTATAAGAGGAGTTTTAGATTTTTTGCATTGTTGTTGTTGTTTTGTATTGTGTTTCGTTTTAACGATCATTCTTTGAAATTTGCCTAGTTTTTTTCATATTTTTGTTTTTCGCTGGTTATTATTTAATGTGCGTGAAAAGCTTTTTACTCACACAGTACTTGAAAAGAATGTAATCATTATTTAAGCTGGCAAAATACCATTGTTTTCTTTTTTTCGAGCGTAAGCGAGCACACAGTTAAAAAAAACAATTTCACATCAACAACTGACCTAGTATAGAAAAATAATACAGTTGTCCCTCGTATAACCCGGTGGTTAGGTTCCAGGAAATTTCCTCGTTATGTAATTCGCTTTATAGAAGACTTAGCTTTCATATAAATTTAAGGATTAAGTTCCAATAAACTTTTTCCAAAATAAAATAGGTTTAAAAAAAATTCAAAAAACAACAACAATCGGAAAACATAAATATTTACATAAATACGTCGAAAAGTGAGCGTATAACCTTGTCAGAAGAAATTTCCTCGGAAAAGTTATTTTATTTTAATTTTATTGGACGTTCTTCCAGTGATTGTATGCTTGTGAAATCAAAGTTTGCTAAGCCTTTGTTTGCTTTTGTTTTTCGGTTTCGTAATAAGGCGTGAAATTTCGCGTTGTAATGAAATTGTTTTTTTTTAATAGCGTTATTGCGTGTAGAAGTAACGCGTTATACGAGACAGTCCTGTATAGAAAATAAGGATGGATAACAAATAAACTACCGTTAAAACAGTTATTAGATGCGAGATCAAACCCCGGGTCAGACATCTCGAACAAAAGGAAAAAAAAGAAATACCTTTAACCAAAAAAATGAGAGAACCTCGCAGACCTATGAAAATCAGCTCAGGAACCTTGTATTGGCAAAAAATTACCTTTTCAAATCCTCTGATGGTATTTCTGTTGGTACTTTTATTGGAGAGTTAGTGATATCAATGCATTGTGGTCTATAAGCTGTAAATGTCAGCCAATTACATACATAATTGGTCATTACAACTCTTCAGTCAGAGTTGTGGGCCTAGTTTCTCATACCAATTATGTTGTGTGTGTTAATTTCATACATGAGTGTTGCGGGACACACAGTTTAAAGTGGACCCCGAACAACAGTTATTTTTTTTTTTTTTTTTTTGTGAAGAACTTTTCATAGCCAATTTTATTTACTCACAGAGTTTTTGCCACAAATCTGCTGAGAGGAAATTGTCGAAGAAATACTTTTTGTATTTTGTTTTGATGTCTGGCCTGGGACTCGAACCCTGGCTTTACGCCTAATAAGCCAACACACTACCTACTAAACTACATGTCGGCCAATTAGATTCCACAAATACTATTTTTCCCTTTTTAATTTCAACCAATAAAATAGATTTTTTTTGTTTAATACGGCTTCTATGCCCCCTTTTTTCTCAATTTTTTTTATTTTTTATATTTTTTTTGGTTTTTTTTTTATTTTGTTGTTTTTTTCCCTTTTTAGTTATTTTTTTATTTGTTTTTGTAAATAAAAAATTTTACTTTACGGTTGGCAAAGAAATCATTCCTTTAAATGAATGTCTTTAGAAACTCTATTATAGCGAATGTGCGCTTTACTTTGTAGGTATTTTTGTTAAGGTGTTCTTTACTTTCCTATTCTCTTTACGGATCACAATTTCGCATGTAAAATCTGATTTTTTTACACTTTTTTTTTAAAGCTGAGCTTGTATTTGCATTTACTAGATGTTTTATTTTGTTTTGTTTTTTTGTTAAACACTGTATTAATTTTTCATTTACATACATTTCTCTCATACTCTCTTTCACTCTCTCTCTAAATTATGATATTGTTTAGTACTGTTGTTTACATATGTACAAATGTATGTGTGCATATGATCATTATGATTGTGACTAAATGTAATAATTTATTAAACATATAATTTAGTATTGTTGTTGCTATTGTTTTACAGTTTTTCCTTGTTTTTTTTTTATTTTTTTGAGTAGGGTTTTCGGGTTTACCGTTGTTGTTGGTTTTATTACACTTTTTTTATGTTCTTTTGATTGTTAAGCAAATGTTCATTTTGTTTGTTGTCGTTTTTGTTGTTGTTTTTAATGTTTTACGACAAACAGCGCGCATTTAGTATTTTTGTTTTTAATGTTCAACATGACTTCTCTGCTTAACTTAACGCACTCTGCTGCTGCTTCGCAGTTGAGTCGTTATTATTTTGTTTTCTTTCCTTTTTAGGTTTTTTTTTTGTATTTTTTTTTTTTTGGCTCCATGTCTGTCTGATATTTTGTTTTGTTGATTTTCAGCCGCAGTTTATTGTGGCATTAAGTGAGAAACGTTCCCCCGGTTACAGTTGCGGAAGCTGTTCAAGAAACAAAATTTCTTCTTTTCTTTTACAAAATATAAAATCGAATTTCGTTTATGAAACAACAACAACAATAAAAAAAGAAAACAACATGGATAGTGTGATTATTTTTTCTTGTTTTTTTGTTTTCATTTTGTGTAAAAAAGAAGTGTTAAAAGAAATTTAAATTTTTTATTTGATTTTATTTCATGTGATATTTATAGCAACAAAAAAAAAACTTCTCAGATTTAAGAGAAATCGTGTGTGTGAAATAAAAAATAAAACACACACACACAGAACTTTCATTTTTAAAGAAAGAAAAAGAAATTAAAATAAATATTGAATACAAAATTAAAATCCAATAAAATATACATTTTAAGTAAACAGTTTTTTAAAATTATAAAAAAAAGAAAAAATAAATTAAACAAAATCCCCTTAAAATGTCTCTGAGTTTTAAAGGAAATTATTTTTATTATTTTTTATTTTGTTTGTAATAATTTCTAAGTATTAAAGAAATCAAAACGTGTGAATGTGTGTGTGTAAAAAAAAATCTCTAAACAAATTCCCGTAAATTTTTACAAACATCACTAGAAATTGTCTATGCAAACATTAGACAATAAGATAATTCTCCTTAAAATAGCTTTAAATTAAATCTCAGAGTATTTTAAACACAACAACAACAGATCTGTGCAAAAATTTTCCCTATTAAAAAATCCCAAAACAAATCTCATCTTATTCTAAACACAACACCAGCCAACCAACATCTCTATTAGCAAGCGAATAAGGAAATTCCTATCGAAAAATCCCTTTAAAATCTCTGTAATTTCCCTTAAACAAGTGTAAAGTGTGGCCAATATGTGAAACAGTAAAGTTAATGAGAAATTTCTGAAAATATTTTAATTTGAAATTAATTTAATTTATAATTAAGTGTAATTTAAATAAAAATTTATTCAATATGATTGAGGATTGCAAAGATAATTGTCACCGCAAGGTATTTTTCAGTATTATAAAGGTTAGTTTGTTTTCTTTTCTTTCTAATTTTCTTTCTTATTTATTATTATTCTTCTTCTTGTTTATTATTTTAATCATGAATTATCGTGTGATTATTGAATTTGGCCGTTAAAATCAAACATTAGATTAGTTTGGAGCATCAAATATTGAGTAACAGTAGGGTATTAGTAAAGGGTACGCCAAATAACTTTTTTTTTGAAAATGCTTAAAAAAAAACTACTGAATATTTTCATAATTTTTTTTATTTGAAAGTACAATGTAATAATGGAAATGGCTGCCGCGCTAAGTGGGCCTGCGATCGACTTACAGAAGATGCTGATTTTGGCAAAAAAATCTTTTCAGATGAAACTCATCTTGAAAGACGTAAACAAGCAAAATTGTCGCATTTGGGGCATAGAAAACCCGCACGCATACATTGAAAAGCCGACGCACCCAAAACGAGTCACTGTTTGGTGCAGATTTTTGTCTGAGGTATAATCGGGCCAATTTTCTTCGAAAATGAGCAAGGAGGGGCCGTTACAGTCAATGGCGATCGTTATCGGGCCATGTTGAACGAATTTTTGTGCCCAAAAGTTGAAGAGGAGAATATTGGCAACATTTGGTATCAACAGGACGGCGCTAAGTGCCAAACACCCGAAGCTACACTCGATGTTTTGCAGCCTGTTTTTGAAGATCGTATTATCAGCCGCAGAGCTGATATCGTTTGGTCACCTCGGAGCTGCGATTTGACACCGTTGGACTAATATTTGTAAGGTGCCGTGAAAGCCAAGTGTTACGCCGACAAGCCAGATACAATTGACGTTTTAAGGAACAATATTCGGGAAGCCATTGGTGAAATACAGCTGCACGCAATCGATAATGTGCTTAAAAATTGGATCGATTGTGTAGGCTACTGCATGACCAGCCGAGGTAGCCATTTGAATGAAATTATTTTCCATTATTAACAGGAAGGATTGCACTTTCAAATAAAAAAAGAAATTTGAGAAAATATTTTGTAGTTTTTTTTTAAAGCATTTTCAAAAAAAAAAAATAAGTTATTTGGCAGACCCTTTATATTTTCGCTTTTTAGTTCTCAAGAGATTTCATACACAGCAAGGGAGAACAGTAATCTTTCGCTTTACGTCGCCTCGATTAATATTGTTTCGATTTATGTCGTCAAATTTGTTGTTCCCTCTAATTTCAATTTGCGGCATCATTCAATTTATATCGCCTTTTTATTGGAACCAACTGCGATGTAAATCGAGGGATTACTGTAGCCTTTTTTAAATTCCTTATGTTGAAAACATACTAGTTTGTAGTATGAGCAATATGTAATTCGATTTACCTCGTTCTTTTTTATTTATTTATTTTTTTTTTTTTTGAATCAACTGCTATGTAAATCGAGGGATTACTGTATAAAAGTTGAAAGAACTTATCTTGCTCTTCTCCTTTAGTTATTTGTTGGAACCTTAACTGGTCATTGCTTTTATGTATAATAAATCATAATAAATACAAAGCCTACAATCTATTCGAATTGTGATTCAACATAACATATTCGAATTGTGTTCATTTGAAAACACGTGACAACTTTTTACATTTCAATTAAACTGTCAAAAATATCTGCTTAAATCTAAAAAAAAAACATTAACCTAACCCCACGTCTCGTTAATAAACTTGAGCCTTAAGATTTATTAACCATCTCGTAGTATATTTTAATATTTTTTTATTATTTTTTTTTTTCATAAATTTACAAGGTTCTCAGGCTGACATTGTTAAGTGAACTCGCAAGTAAAGTTCATGCATTCAAATGATTCTTTGCCGCTTAAACTCTGGCTGTGATAAACATTTTTTTTTTTAATAATTTTTCTTTTTGTTTGCTTTCCTAATAATTTTATGTGTGTGTTTAGAAATAAAACGTGTTGGTTATAAAACTTAATATTTAATTACACTTTTTTTTGTTTATTTTTTTTTATAAATAAATTTTTTATTAAAAAAAACACACTTTCATAGTCATATAATGGATGGTTTCCCATGTCCATACACGTATTCCATTCAGCAAAAGTCGTTTCTGTTTTTTTAACAGAATTACAGAAGAGGAAATCTAAAAAAAAAAACAGCAAGTCAATGAAATCCCATGAATTTCTCTTCTCCTATAAAGAGATGAGATGTCTGTTCAATAGAAAAACGTAAATGACCATTCCAAGTTGTATTTAGACGATGGCGACACTTATTCACTGACTCCATCATTTAACCTGCCGGCCCCAGCCAGCCAGCCATCCATCCGTTCGGAAAAACATTCATTCTCGTCTTGAGTATCAAGTGTAAATGGGATTTTTTACAATTTCTGTTCTTTTTTTTTTGCTTCTTTTAATTCTATTAAATTGCAATTCTTCTGTTTTTTCTTTTCTTTCCTTTTACATTTGTTTTTACTCGAATTGAAACTTGGAGGAAACGTGTTAAAATCTAAACATTTCAACAGATGGAAAGGTAATAGCTCCTACAAGACAGGAAGAGACAAACAAAAATTTTTTGTCTACAAGTTTTGTATTGCAAAACAAATTTTACAGTACGTTTGAGCTATCGAACGAATCGTTTGTCCCCATGCATGTTTTTGGTTGAAACATGCTTTTTTTTTGGTCGATGACATGCATTGTTTTGGTGAATGATTTTTTTTTTTTGCATACTTTGTTATCGATAACTTACTTTTTTTTGGTCGATAACTTGACTTTTTTTTATATAGCGAGCACGTTTTTTTTTTTTTTGATCATTTGTGGAAAACAATTATCTTCGTCACCTATTTCTCCAGTCCCAAGGGTTTATCCGATTGTAACGAAAACTATTTTGGAATCCTTGATCCTTTGGTTATCCCTATATTTCCTAGGTGTTGGCAATACAGGCTGCGGTAACGATTATTTGGAACTCGAATATCCCCAATGGAAACATCACCATACTCTCTGATAGCCAGGTCTCTGGGCTCCAATGTGATGTACTCCAAAACGGTCTACGGCTGTCGGAAATACCTGAACAAGGTGGCGAAGTGATATAATGTACACATCATTTGGGTTCCGGGACACAACGATATCCCGGGTAACTGCAGAGTGGATGAACTGTTTAGACGCGGTACGATTATCGAAATCTCCGAAGAATTCTTACGTATTGGGGTCCCTTTAGGGGCCTGCAGGCTCATGATTAATGACGAGATCATAGACGCTGTCAACCGCAGGTGGGCGGCTTCGGGTAAGGACAGAGTGGCGGGCATGATCTGGCCGCGGCTGGATAGAAGACGCACTGCAAGGGTGCTGAAACTCCAGAAAGGCGTACTCAATGTGGTTGTTGGAGTCGTGAGGGGTCATTGCATTATGGGTATCCACGCGAGGCGTATTGGTCTGGGACAACTCGCGAACGATTTCTGTAGAAGCTGCAGGGACGAAGTGGAGGAGGAGACGGTTCTTCATCTACTGGGAACATGCCCGGCATTGTGTCAAAAGAGGAAGAGACATCTTGGTTCCTACTACATCGCTAATCTGAGTGATTTGTCGAACATTGACGTCGGCAGTCTGAGCCAATTCATTGTAAGCACTAGGTGGTTGCAGGATTAGGGGATAGTTGGCGCGAACTGTGGTATCACAATGGGCCTATTGAGGCCATCAAATACATTTGGGGAGACGCATATAAGATCCTTATATGCGATAGTTGGCACATATCATATTGGAGTGGTTGGACAATCAGGGCCCGTAGTCTTGTTGTTTGTAAGTCGCTGAACGTATAGTCGCAACTTTACTTTGTCATAGTTTCGGTCAAATGACTCCTTTGAAGGAGAAATTTGTGTCATTATCGCCTCATAGCAACGTGGACAAGTGTTGTCTTCAGAACTTTGCTAATCTGTAACCAATCCCTCAGATCATGATTGTTTCGATTAATTCAGAATCATTTAATTACAGTAAGACCCCGCTTAACACGGGGGTTACGTTCCAATAAGTTTTAGCGCTAAACGAAACAGCGTTAAATGAGGCAACCTAACACATACATTTGTGTAACGTTAATGCCAATTAATAAATCCACTGTGACGCAGGATAGATGCGTTCGTATTGTAATTGCGACTTCGGGAAATAAATTTGGAATCTTTTTTCTAGACAGACTAACAAAAGAACTTGGAAAAATCTACATAGTATACAACGTCGCCTATATAGTGCACTGCTTTTGGTTGGTTAACTGAAACAGCGTTAAGCGGGGTCTTACTGTATTACATATGGATTGGTAGTTAACTTTTTCTTTGCTTGTTTTGTATGATCTTATTTGTGTTACCCTGTTTAAATTAAAATGCTGCACCATGATGATGAACATGCATTATTATTTGCCACTTGTTTAGTATTCGATATTTGCTGACATTAATTTAACATTTTACCACCGGTAGTCACAATAAGTGGCATAATCCACAACGTAAACGCAATAAACCAAAGGAGAAGGCAACTCTATGAACAACGATGTCTACGATAGTACGTGATGAAAGCCTATTCAATGAAACACCATCAGTACAGTGACAATGACAAACATTTTCACAGCGATGATAATGATAAAATGCTGTCCGTATTGGACAATAAGTTGTAGAATACTTGCCACCGCCACGTTATGAAATTGACTGGATATTATATACAAACAAACATATTATCGTAGTAGTAGTTCTCTATTATGCAACAACAAATATAACATAATGTTTAATTTTTATTTTTTTTATGTCTTCTCTATTGGCTGCAATTTACTCATACAACAGATACAGACGTACATACCTCCATACATATGTATTGTATTATCATAAATCGTAGGCAATTTCTAGCTAATCCGGAAGTACTCATAAAGAAAGAAAAAAGAACTTCATATATATGGCTGTGTATGTGTGTGTGTGTTATGAATGAAAAAAAATTATCGCCTTGCATGTCTGTCTATAGCTTTTGATGGCAACTATCCAAACACTTTTATTTTCCCGATTAAACACTTATTCTGAAGCGTTTTTTTATGTTTTTTTTGTTGATCTTCTCTTCCTTACTGCCTCCACTCTCCACTTTCCACTCTCTCATATTGATATCTGTTTGCGATGGATAATAAAAATTGCTTGAGTCAGTCAGTCAGTCACATCCAATGATTAATTATTCTTTGTTTAATGAATGTGTTAGAATTCTTCTTCTGCTTTTGATATTATCGATTGTAATTAACCCTTTAAGAGCAATAAAATTAAACGATAATCATTATTTTTAGACATTATCTGTTCTGTTAGGAGATTGCAAGCAGTCAGCCATAAATCAGGCACTGCAAATAAATGATTTTAGGCAATAAATTCTTACAATAGGCAATAATAACTTACATGGACCTTAAGGTTGAGGTCTTGGCATTGCTTCTGTTAGAGCTAAACGCTTTTTGTTCCGATTGTCGTACTTGGATTTTTGGGTGGTAGGACACTTTTCGCACCATTTACTATCGAGCTAGATTATCAAGCGCTCCATATAAGAAACCAATCTGACTCCAGAATACATACGTATATACGTGCATACATACAAACATCATTACAACACTTTAGTCAGGATTACGACCTAGCGTCTCACACCGCTTATGTCGTCTGTGTTAATTTTAGGTGTAGGTGGGACCTACGTTTAAATAAAGTTGGTTTCGAACGACAGATTTTTTGAGAAACTTTTCATGGCAATTTTATTTCCTTTCAGAGTTTTTGCCAGAAATCTTTTTTTTTCTCATTTTGTTTTTGATGTCTGACCAGGCGTTTGAAACCGGACCTTACGTCTAATAAGCCAACACACTACCTATTAAACTATATTGCAGCAATATTTTTATCTCCAACATTCAGTCAACAATTACATGGCAAGAACAGAATGCCTTATCTTTCATTACCTTTCTTTTTATCTTTGTATTACATGATGACAGTCCTTGTATACAGATGACACGGATGCATTCAGTTATATACACTGAGCATCAATAGTGAGTAAACACCACTGAAATAATTCATTTTCTTATGATAGCGAGAAAAAAAGGAAATGAGAATAGTTGAATAAATTTCCAAAAATAAAATCTTTTATTTATTACTTATAAAGTGTTGTGCTGCAATTATATTTCTGTAATAGAAAATTTAAAATTATACTGGGTGTTGAATCACTTATGGCTTTCAATCTAGAACGGTAGTCTGTTTGTGTATGGCAACAAATGTTGGCTAAACTAAGTACATATTGTCGACAAGTATGATCGTGTAGAGTATTTTATCTGATGTTACGGAATTGCTTTCGTCTATTGGAGTCAAGGTCGAGCACAGGATTAGCCTTGTTATAGGCCTCTTTCACTCTGTACACTCTGGGCTAAGCCTAGGAAGGCCACTTTACCACTTGGGCGCAGTTGTCTGCATTGGAAAGTCCTTGTTGACAGAAGCTCTATTGTGACTTCTCTTTCTCTCTATCCACTCCATCGCTCATCCTTATTTTACCTTTCCCACGCTGTTGTCTGCATTGGAAGGACATTGTTGACAGAAGCTCTGTTGTGACTTCTCTTTCTCTCTATCCACTCCATCGCTCATCCTTATTTTACCACTCCTCATCCATGTCAACAGATGTTCTGGGCGTTGTTAAGGACAACGAAGTAAGTAGGGACAAGAATAATACTAAGAACTCTCTATGCGGTTGACTATTTCGTTGTGCTGATTTCTGTCATATTTTTCAAAGAATTTCTATTTTTTGCAATAAAATTTTAAATTTTAATAAAATTTTTATTACAACTCAGTGGCAATGTAACGTTATGCTTTAATTGTAACGTTTATACGTCATTTATTTTTGGTGTGGCAACTTCTAGAATTCTGGCAATTGTCATTTGTTATAGTTTTCTTATTGTTTGTTTTTCCTTTCCCCTCTTCACGTTTCCAGATTGAATAATTAAAGTTTATTCTGTTTTCGTTGCAATGCCACTTTCATTTTAGCCAAACGGCATGCCAAATATCGAAATGCAAATAGAATAAGGAATCAAAATATGAATTTGGACAGATTGGGATATATTTATACAATATTTCACATGTCGTGTTAACCACACATTTTCAAGGACAACCGGGAAGAATCAAAAACTGCAAACAATTTGATTGGAGTTCAGCATCATTTCCTAATAGAATCTGAATAGATCTGAGAGATTGTTCAACTTTTATTTGCATTTCCTATTAAAAACACTGTTAATGTTCATAATTCTATAGATTTCCTGGGACCGCCCCACCCCCTCCTAAGTTTCCTATTACTATGGCGATGGGTTAACAAGTGCTTGTATTTGTTAAGGTACCGCCGTTGGGGTCTCTGGTGGCTGTGTAACAGGAAAAATTCAATTTCAATTTTTCATTAAGTGTTCTTTACATTCATGTTTCATGCATGCAACATGGCAAATAGAAGAACAAACTTGTCCCTTTTTTTAATACAATTCCCATCGTCATCGTCAACATCAGTGGGGGCCTATAAGAAAAACTGAAACTGTTTCCATAGATTTGCAATGTCTACAAAGGAAACGGAAACGTACACAAACGATTACAATGACGACGATGATTATGATGATGATGATGATGATGAAGAGGAAGAGGCTGGTATTACTTGCATTGTATTGCTTTATATTGTAACAATTTCATTTGTATTGCTATTGTGTTGTTGTTTGTAGTTTGTTGAATGCCATAGGAAATTGTTTGTAACAAATATCCTGATGGTGCCTGTTAGTGCCTCCCTGCTGTACTTTTATTTTTCTTCGCATACAATATTGCAATCAACAGACAGACAGACAGGACAGACAACAATTTTTAATAGTTTGTCGTTGCAATTTTTATTTATTGTTTAACTAAAGACGAAAAAAAAAACAAAAAGAAAAGGAAAAAGGAATCATAATAATAAAATAAAATATTAAAACTTCAAAAACAATCAAAAGAACAACAACAATTATTTTAATTTTTTTCTTTCGTTTGTTTAACATCTGTTGTTGCAATAAAATATTGACTTCCGCCCATTGGCCATTTAATAGTCCAGGTTGTTATTGATATTTGAGTGAACGACAGTAGAATGTTTTTCAAGTCCTACAAACAAGTTCAAAAAAGTATGCTTTCTAGCAGATAGCTGTTCAGTCAATACTTTAGCTTGCTTGTTTGACCTTTTAAGCTTGACTTTATCAGAAGACGTTATTAAAGTCACATTGTCCTGCGAAAAATTAGCGGCATTTAAAAATGACTACAAATTACCGATACACATCAGAGATCAACAATTAATCGTTTTTCCGCTACTCATAAGTACTCATGCAATTTTGAGTATAAGTGAATCTACAACAATGAGTTATGAGTACAACCCTGACATCAAACTCACAACATTCGAAATATGTCTGATTCATAAATTTAGAAAAATGCTTATAATTTTTATAAATGATTCGAGTGATTCGAATCATTCATCAAAATTGACTGCCTTTTTTGTTGTTTCACATACAAACAAAGAAGAAAGGAAACACAAAGACAACAAGCAAAGCATACACACAGTCTTCTTGTCAGTATTGCAGTGTTCGTACGCGAATCATATTTATTTTGTGCTTCGTGTAAATGTTAAGTAGTGACGAGTCGAAGTCAATAACATCCTGGTTATTGTTAAGTATAAGTACGACGAGTACTTCCAACTTTGAGTATGAGTAGTATGAGTATCATATTAAAATAAGTATGAATGCGTTTAAGCATCAGAAATTATAAATATGACTCGAATCTACTCATCGTTTTTAATACTCGTTGCTGATGTCTGATATACATTTTACTTTCCTTTCGTATTATACAAAAGGTAACAATGTATCCGTCCGTAGGCTGCAGAAGTTAGAAAACTGGAAAGCTAAAGGCTTTGCTTGCTCTTGGTCTTATAATTTTGCCGTTATAAGCACCCAATACAGGGTGGTTAGAGAGACCAGCAATATAATGGACGTTGCTTGGGAAACAGTTTTCAAACACTTAAAAAAATCTGGCCGCTGGCTAGGTGCCACATGAAACGATAATAATGTACGTAGAGGAATCATGGGCGAAGTAAGGTGATGCTTTGCTGGGGGACACCACGAAAGTTAAAATTGTATGTCTGGTGTGATTAGAAGAAAATTCTGCATTGTAATCTGCTTTAACCGTCTCTGTAGTCAACTCCTGGCTCAAAAAAAAATTATTTCTTTCAGTGACTTCCTCTCATCTTTCTTCTTACAAAAAGTCTGGGAGTAAAATATATTTCCCATGAAGAGTTTTTGCGAAATCTGTCATTCCGAGTCGTGCACATTCATAGAGAAACTAAACACACAAACATCATGAATGGTGTGTAAACCCTAACTAAAGCGTTATAATGATAAGTAAGCTAGGGCCGAACAAAACACACAAGAAATTTAAGAATTGATCAACAGACAAGCTGTTGTATTCTATAATGACAGCAAATGCTCGACTACGTAAGACTTTTATGAACCGGCAGAATATGAGTGACCACGTCTGGAAAGTTTTACAATTTCAAACGATCATTTATTGTGATATCTTCAAAACTCTATAAGTGGAGTAAAAATAAAAATTCCGTAGTTGTCTGCAAAACACTGTCAGAAGACCTTCAAGTGGTACACTGATTGATTAAAGTCTTTGCCCATAAAGTGGACAAAATGGCAAAAATTTAGGATAATCAAGTACATTTCAAATACAACAAAAATATGTTCCATCTGTAACCGAACTTTTTGATCAGCAATATAATCAAGTCGTTCTCATTCTTATAAAGCCTTTACTGTATTAAAAGTGTCTATTGTTTTGTTATCGTTCTTCATTTTTAATTGGTTTTTGCTACCTACTGCTGGCCACCATATGACATCCAATAAATAATGTACCCGTCATTCATTCCTGCCTACCTCTGTTACCTTTTCTTTTTTTAATTACATCTTTATATTCATTTAAATTGATTTTATTTCGTTATTCGTTATTTATTCTTTATTATACTCGGTATTTTTCTTTATCAGAAAATGTCATCTTTTGTTTTAAGTTTTAATAAGAAATTGTTATAAAATTGAACGATAATATTCATGTTAGTTTGTAGAATAAAAAAAAAAAAACAAAAATCCCCAATACTAGTTAGAAATCGAAACTTATAGATTTTGTAGCACTTCCAGAAGTTCTACATTTACATAATTATTAATTATTTTATTTATTTATTCATTTGTTAATTATAAAACGATTGCAAATTATTTTGTATACTACTAGCTGACCCGGCGAACTTCGTCCCGCTTTAAAAATTGATTTTTTAATTGCCCAAAAGCGGTGATAAAGTTGTAGTTGTTGTAAGCGCTCCAAAACAAGACCTAATAGTAGACATACATGCTATATATGTATGTACTTATGTCGTGATCAATCTTCGAATTAGACGACTTATAGGTATCTGCCAGAGGGGGAGGAATTGCCTACGCCCATTTTTGATGAGTTTATCGATATCAACTCTACGAAATTATACATCAGATTACATTCGTCTACTATCACTAGTATGTCCCTAAATATACAATTTTAAAGGTATACTTTTGCCTTACTCTTTCGAAGAAGGGTTGTGTCGCCCATTTTTGTTGGGATTGTTGATATCGACTCTACGAACTTACCTACCAAATTTTATTCGTTTAAGGTCAATATGTACCAAAATATTCAATTTTAACGATTTGCCACGCCCTCTTAACATTTAGGGATATGAAAACATAGATGTTGTCCGATTCTCAGACCTACCCGATATGCACACAAAATTTAATGAAAATCGGTCGATCCATTTCGGAGGAGTTTTACCACTAACACCGTGATACACAGAAAACCCGCACGCTTACATTAAAAAGTCGACAAACCCAAAACGAATCACTCTTTGCTACGGATTTTGTTTTGCGCCCTGTTTTCGAAGATCGCATTATAAGCCGCAGAGCTAATGTCGTTTGGTCACCTCGAAGCTGCGATTTGACACCGTTGAACTATTATTTGTGGGGTGGCGTCAAAGATAAGTGTTACGCCGATAAGTCAGAGGCATTTGACGCTTTAAAAGACAATATTCGTCATGCCATTGCTGAAATACAGCTGGACACAATCGATAATGTGCTTAAAAATTGGAACGATCGTGTAGACTGCTGCATGGCCAGCCGAGGCAGCCATTTGAAAACATTATTTTCCATTATTAACCGGAAGTTTTGTTCATTCAAATAAAAAAAGAAATTTGAGAAAATATTCAGTAGTTTTTTTTTTTAAAGCATTTAAAAAAAAAAAAGTTATTTGGCTGACCCCTAATTCCGCAATAATCTTACCAAACCAAATCAAACATACAAAAAAACCTTCATGCAGGACTTTTCATTACCAGTTATTATTAATCAAAATAGTTTGAAACATGGACCTGGACCCACATTTACAACTTCTTTTTCTATCCTGTTTGTATGGCTGTAAGACTCAACAAGTTTCTTTGAAGAATCCGGAACTCAATGTTTTCTGATCCTAAACTGTGGTGTAAACACAACTCCACAATTTGCCAATTGCCTGTAGGCCAGCATTTGTACAATTCAATGTGGCATATAGGGGGTTCCATTCCATTTTTCTTTCTTTCTTTCTTTCTTAGAAAACTTAATTTTTAATACCTTAAAGTTACTGCACTACTAGCGTGTCAGTATCAGTTTCAATTGAAATAAAAATTTTTTCGTTACTTTGTCTCTTCATTGCCACATGAAACGATGTCGTCGTCGATGTTGCAGCAGCAGAAGATTTTGCTGAAATCTATTTTTGTAAGAAATTTTCACAGTAAAGCACATTTTTAGGAAAAATTGTGTTTCTGGTTAAAAGAGAATAACACAATAAATAACTTTTATTTGAAATGGTTTTTGCTAGAGTCACATCCGTAAGTAAAATTCCCTTTAATTTAATTTTTTTCTTAATATTTATTCATGCTTAAATGGCATTTTTATTTTTATTTTTGTTTTTTTTTTTTTGTATTATTTATAACACGTTACACTGTATTTGTTTACAAAACATCATGCAGTCGTAAATAAAAATATCGTTAAAACGCAATTTAAATGAGCGGGAATTTCATCATTTTCCTTAGAATTATTGCAAAATTAATTCACTTTCCCCTTAAAAATTATTGTGTGTGTGTTTGTATGAACGTTACATATTTTAATGGCTTTGTTTTCTTGTAGGAATGTTGTGTTGTTGCCTTTTAGAGGAAAAAAAAAATTCTTAAAATTCTTCTGAAAAAAACTTAATTGTAATGAACACGTTGTTGTGGTTTTTAAAACAAAAAATAATTAAAATAATGACTCAAATATTGCATTTACCTGCTGATCTTCAAATGTCAAACGTTTTGAAGACACGTGCAAAATGTCACACCACTTTACACACCTCCAGCAGAAATTTGAAAAAAAAAATACAATTTTTCTCTATCGTACTTTAGTGGAATTTTTTCTATTTCGATTTTAATTTGTTTCATTTTGTTATTGGCAAACAAATTTGTTTTAATTAGGCACGCTACTTATCAGACATTGTTTGCATTTTTTTTTAATTTGTATTTTTCCGTGTCTTGTATTGGTGTATTTGTAGTCTTCTTATCCTAATAGATAGAGTACTCTTCTACCAACAATTTACCGCATCCATCCACGAAGTCGGCGTGGTCTGGTGGGTAGTGTGTTGGCTTATTTGACAAAAGGCCCGGGTTCGTATCCCAGGTCAGACATCAAAAACGAAAAATATTTCTTCGGTGACTTCCTCTCAGCAGATTTCTGGCAGGGACTCTGAGAGTAAAAATTGCCATGAAAAGCTTCTCAAAAATCTGTCGTTCGGAGTCGACTTTAAACTGTAGGTCCCGCCACTTATGTACGAAATTAACACACACAACATAAGTGGTGTGAGAAGCTAGGTCGTAATCCTGACTGAAGGGTTGTAATGGCCAATTATGTATGTATGTATATTGTCTTCTATCCAACGCTTGAAATGGTTTTGACATTTTTTGTTATATGCCCACCACTAAGGCACTGTGTTACCCTTTACCTAACCACTTCTAACTCTTCTAAAAACTCCACAAACACTGGGCGCCATAAGTGACTCAAAACCCACTATAATTTTAAATTCTATTCTCATTTCGAAAATGTATTATTACAATTGGCGTTTACTCACTTTTGGCGCCCAGTGTATATAATCTACGTCCGCTGCTTCCCGTGCCAGCAAACATCCACATCCATGACTGTCGTTCTCTCTAGTTGAGCTAACAAACTACAATATTTCGTAAGAAAATCCTTTCGGAATTCGGGTTCAATTTATCTCACATTCTAGAACATTACAGGTAAAGCCAAACTGTTGAAAACTCTTCACCGCTTTTGTATATCGAAGCCTTCAAATGTGAGTATAAAGAAAGATTCGAATATACATGAAAACCAAAGGCGCAAACCCACACTTTTAGTAGCGCCACTTTTTCCTTTAATAGGACAAACAGAGCTACTAACAGAGCACTGTTAACCATTTAACAGCGGCAATAAGTTATGATGAAAGGATGGTTGGTGGGGGAAAATTTACTCAACCCTCAAAATTATTTTAACTATACCACTGCCGTGGTGCGAAAGATAATCCTCTGGACTACCATTTGCATATAGTCTGTATGGTGTACTATTTCATTTATTTATGTTCCAAAATAGCCACTGATCTAGAGAACTTTCCAAAATTTTTTACCAAAAATCGATCTTTCCAAAATTGAAGATCTCAACTCTCAAAATTATTCCAGCTATCTCCACTACCATGGTTTGAAAGAGCACCCTCTGGACTACCATTTACATACAGTCGGATAGGTGTACTATTTCTTATACATTCCCAAATGGTCACTGACCTTCCAGAAAATTTTCAATCAAAAATTTTATAGTTTCAAACCCAATTTTTGCAATATTGCTGATTATATTAAGAGGCTGTGGAATCTAACTTTGAGTGGTACTTATATACCTAGTATGTAAATTAGTTTCTAAACTAGTGGGCTTCTTCAGACGGATATTGTTAAACAACTAACAGTGCTCTGTTAAGGGCAAATTTCGCTCTCTTAATGCCAAATGTGGCACTGCCAAAATTTTTGGATTGCATCTTGGGTTTTTAAATCCAAAAAGCATTTTTCGTACGAATCTCGTTACCACTATAACCCTACAGATTTTAAAACGTTCGTAAATCACCAGTTCTGAAATTTTATTTGATAAAGCAGAGTCTTTATTGCCAGATATTTTCGCAATGGTTGCATGTCTTCAGATATTTTATTCATTTTCAAAACAAAATAACTTTTTATAGCAATCAAATGTAACTTGAAAAGTTGTGTACGTTATATGTACGCAATAGGCACTGCAATTATATTCTTCAGGTTGTTTTCGTGCTAGACGGATGCAAAGCAGGCAGTGATATAGTCTTCCTACGTGATTCGCTCGAATTGCTCAAAATCTTTATAAAAAAAATTTTTTTTTTCGATTTGTTTGGTTTTCAATTTCTTTTAATCAATATGACTAATGGCCTGTTATTAATATACAAGACCGCCTTGGTTGCATTCCTTAAAACCTGGCAATTTCCGTTTTTCCTTTGATTATTTAAAACACATTAAAAATAATAAAAAAAAAAAAAATTCTGTTTTCTTAAGAACATTTAAGTCCCAGAAATTTGTTTGATTATCAACACTTATCATCATCATTATGCAGAAAAATATTTTTTTTCTCAGTTTTTTTCATTATAAAAAAAATTGTTATTTCCGAAAAAATATCAACAGTGTGTGGTGGTATCGGCAACAACGATTTCCACGTAAAACTCAACATGTTTTTGAAGTTCTCTGTATTTGTTTTTTAAGACAGTAATACAGCGTTATAATGAACCCTACGACTTGAATTTCTTGTACAAATCATTGATTTTGTTAAGCTTTCTCTGCGTTAAGAAATTTTAATTGTTCAGGTTTTAAAATCTCTAAAATATTTACTGTCTGTCTGTCTTTCGGTCTGTCTATGCGGGTATATTGTTGTGTGGTGAGCTTTGTTTATTTCTGTATCTTCTGTAGAATTTATTTTTAAGCCAATAAAATGGGGATTTTGTGACGCACCAAGTGCAAGTGTGTTCATTATAAAATTATATGAAATATGACAGTCAAGATGACAATCTTAAGCACGGAGTTATATAAGCAATTATCAGTTAGACATACATATGTATATAACAGCCATGAAGTACATTTGAATACACATTTAATTGTCAATAATTATTGTGAATAACGGACAACTTCAAAGAAAATTATTTGTTTGTTAAGATTGGTGGTATTGGTGCAGCTTACACCTTTTCGATGGTGCTTTGTGGCTTTGTTAATAAAGGTTTACACATTTTTCGATTTCAAAAGTAAAATTAAATAAAACACACCTAAACCTATGCAGCCAATGAAACTTTTATTTCCATAAAATGCTTGGAACTATACAATGAAACACAATGCAACTGCCTACCTCTGGATTATTTGCAACAGTCTACACTTTATAGTTCGATTTTGACCGTTTCTTCCTAGATTTCGATTACTATCTCGTTAATCAATGATGAATTTTGGTTTTAAAATGCATAACCTCCCGTTTTTTAACGTAGTCAATATCTAAAGGCGTCAAAATGTATGATAGTCGTAGCCAATAGGCTTCTCCAAATTACGAAACTCCTCATGTAATCAAGTCAAAATTAATCGTTTTTATGGTACACTCTTGCTGCAAAGAAATAGCCTCCGGTTCATATACTTTACTAGCAGGCCAAATAAAAGTCGTTTATCATGCGGCCATAACACTATTAATTGATGGCAACTGGTTTTACCGGAAGATTTATTGAAAAATATCAGTGCCTAATACCTCCTCCAGGCTATAATAAGGACCAAGCAGTCACTTTTTCTTAATACGATGGCGTTTCCATATTCACTTTTGGATTCTTTGAGCCCCTTAACGTAACCATAGCTAGAGAAAATTCTAAACGAAAACCGGCTTCGAAAGACTATTGTCCTAAATAGCAACGAATCTAGTATATCTACGGCGATATTTGAATACATTGCAATGACGTAAAGGTCCGGCTGTAATACTTTTCGTATCTTCAAATTTCTTTCAAATCGCTCTACTTCCTTGCATAGAAGGTCGTTAATGATGAGTGTAATACCCCAAAAGCGGCCGCATTTGAATCAAAGGTTTTGCCAGTTTTTGCACGTAAACCTTCCATTACATTAATTACTTGGCCAATTCACCTGACCTTGTATCGTGTATGTTGTATTGAAAACACTTTTTATTTGGGAACGCTCCATACTATGCTGTATTTTGCGTCTCGTATTCCAAACGCCAAAAAGCAATAAGAAGAAGAATATCAATATTTATAATTTGATTTTAAAGTAATAAAATGAAAAATATTATGGAATAAAGCAAATTAATTACTTATCTTTGCGAACAATATATTTAAACTAGACCAGCGAAAGCTGTGAAACCATTAAATGGTTAACCCGTTGTGAAAAAATTCTCACACACTTTTAATAACAAATTTTTGACAAATTTTCTCTACAAATTACTTCAATTTTAACTGTCATTATGTATAGTTTTAATGTATGAGTGCATATATGTGTGTTTGTGTGCTTGCGGCATATCACAATGAAGGCGCCAAACGTTAAAAACGCGTATTTTTTAATGATTATTTTATGTACAGTAATTAGTGGGGATTTGTTTAACTTTTCGGAAATTTCTCAATTTATTTGGAAGTGAAATTTTATTTTATTAGTGCACAGTGGAGCCAGTGAAATAATTTTTTTAGCCATGATATTTAGCTGTTTTTTGATTCATCAGACCATCACCGCTATTTTTCTTGTGTTTCACCGTTTTATCTTCGAAAAACCGCATAGTGCAAGATCGTTTGTTGTTGTTGGCCAGCGGTATTCACGTAATTTGCTTCAGTAAGAATTGTCAACCATCAGTTTTATTTTTTTGGCATGTGAGATAGTGTTTAAAGTGCCTTCCCACTTACAGTGACCGTCGTCAGCTGCGTCTGTGGTGTTTCCGCTAAAATAATCCCTCCTCATCTTCTGGGGATACTTCCTTGGTCCATCACATCTTAAATTTTCTTGATTTTTTTGATTGTCCCGGTAATAGTTTGCTGAATTTTTATAACATTCTTCTAAAAATATTATTTAGTTCTTTAATTTAATTTAATCAATTTAATTATATCAATTTTAATTTATATCAATTTCAATTGTTGTATTCATTGTTTTTATAAACACGTTAATTGTTATCACACAAAAAAAAAAATAAAATAAATTTGTTCTCACAAACTTCACACAGTTTTTATTTGAAATTATGCCGACGACACTCTGTCGCCCACACTCTGTTTTACTCCGTTTGATTGATGATGCATCACCCACCCATAAACACCTTAACACACTGGCCCACTATGAATGAGTCTCTATTTAATGAGAGTGTATATGTAAGTGTAAGTAAGTAAGTGTGTGTGTGTGTTTAGAAACAAGAAAACTAAACTTACCTACACCAACTCAAATCAAATTGTGTTGATTTCGCGTTCAGTTTTTTATCATCAACGGGCGTCAGTGGTAATTTAAATTAAGTCAAAAAGTTAAACACAATTAAGGTCGACCATGTGATGGCACCCTACATTATAATATCGTATGTATTTGAAATAATTAATTAAGATTTTACAAGCTTAGGTACAGGTAATAGTGAAGAATTTCATCTGAATCAAGTGTCTTATGGTGGTTAATACCATCCTATCTCTCCTCTTAATCTGGAAATCATTCAATGCTTAAGAAAAAACCTATAAGTTTCTTAAAGTCTATCGCTAGCATATCAGTAGCATAATGTAGGGCATGTGCCCAATAAACAATAATTTCCTCTTTTTTTCTTGCCTTTGCAGCTTTTACAGAGGTCAGAGGACGAATATTTCGTTATATTTACGTTAGATTATTCAAGCAAGCTTACCATGTGAGTTCACTTAGAGTACCACAAACATTCTAGCATCCATACATTGTGGAATTTTACCAGACTTTCTGTTCGCCTCTTATTCAACGTCACTTAGATTTACAACCCTGACGTACCTCTATCAAAACCTACCCATGCCTCGTTAATATAGTACCGCCTATTAATCTTATAGCAGCTGGCTATTCGTAAGCATGCAAAAACTCTCACCATGGGGTGTATAAATGATTCTTTGGTCTAGAAGATTCTGCAATAATTCAGTAGCCTTGTCGAGTGTGTTATACAGGCTAACTTTTGTAAAAATTTGTAGAAAGTCGTTGAATATCTATCTCATCTAGATATTCCCACCATTCGAAATGATCGTTGGACTGGACTTCTTCATGTGCTGTGTGGAAGCAAGAGTTTAGTAGACGACTGGTTTTTTAGGAATCTGCAATGATTCAGTAGCCTTGTCGAGTGAGTTATACTCGCTAACTTCTGTAAAAATTTATAGAGAGTCATTGACATCTATCTCATCTAGATATTCCCACCATTCGAAATGATCGTTCTGAATGATTAAGTTTTTAGGAATCTGCAATGATTCAGTAGCCTTGTCGAGCGAGTTATATTCGCTAACTTCTGTAAAAATTTATAAAGAGTCGTTGACATTTATCTCATCTAGATATTCCCACCATTCGAAATGATCGTTCTGAACTTCTTCAAGTGCTGTGACGACTGGTGAAAATCGTGTTGGAAAATCGGAACGATTAAGTTTTAACCGCCGCCCGCCAATATTTTTAAAAATGTTTTCGTTTTTTAATTTCGAGTAAAAATTTCTATATTCAAACGAATTTAAAGGCATGTTTAATAGTGTTATTAAAGGGGATTAACATCCGTTATGTTACAAACCGAAAACCTGAAAACATAATACCGAAACTAATGAAGGGTGTAACAGTCAGATAGTAGTATTTGCATGTAAAATAGAAGAGAGTCACACATCTTTTTTTTGTTTGTAAAGTATGACGACTGAATTATTTCGTATGTTTTTTGAGTTTTTTTTTTTTGTAATAATAATGACGCCACTTTATAAAATGATTCCATGAGCTATTCAATGACAACAACAAGAAAAATGATGCGTTTATTATTACAGCCATTAATTAATGCCACAGACATTTATTACCACTTTGTTCCTTTTTTTATGAAATAATTTGGCCAATACTCATAAATGAAAATGTAAATTATGTTGAGAATGTGCATGTGTGTGTTTGTATATTCGTCGATTGTTTAAACCGTCAATGACTCAAATTTAAGTTATGCAGCCCAGTCGTTAATTTATAAAACAAATAATAAATCGGGTTAAAATGACACACACCACTTTCGTGGTATTTTTACAGTGAAGCGGCAGAAAGTAAATCTTGTTAAAAAAAATATTGAAATATCTTCTCTTATGGCTATATAAGGCAATACATTTGATGGCAAGGCTTTTAACAAGATAGGGGAATTTGATGCTGGCAGTGCATTTGACACTGATTGCCTCTGCAAATTCTTTTCAATGGGACAGACAGTGGGCTGTTAGAATCACTTATTGTGTGATGGATATAAAATCAATTCAAAAATCAGAAAAGTTTTAAGTGCGTTAGGTTTGAAGGGTTTAAACTGGGAGATTATTTCTCTTTAATCACTCATGGACTACTCGTATAATGGATCCGCCAAATAACTTTTTTTTTTTTTTTTGAAAATGCTGAAGCCAGCTGAAATTATTTTCCATTATTAACCAGAAGGATTGTACTTTCAAATAGAAAAGGAAATTTGAGAAAATATTTAGTAGTTATTTGGCGGACTCTTTACCCACTAGACTACATACATACATAATTGGCCATTACAACGCTTCAGTCAGGATTACGACCTAGCTTCTCACACCACTTATGTTGTGTGCGTTAATTTTATACATGAGTGGCGGGACCTACAGTTTTAAAGTCGACTCCGAACGACAGATTTTTGAGAAGCTTTTCATGGCAATTTTTGCTCTCAGAGTCTTTGCCAGAAATCTGCTGAGAGGAAGTCGCTGAAGAAATATTTTTCGTTTTAATGTCTGACCTGGGATTCGAACCCGGACCTTTTGTCTAATAAGCCAACACACTACCCACTAGACCACGGCGACTTCAAGCCTATATATGTCATATATTGAGATTGTTTTTCAATACAGTTGAACTTCTATTACTTGAATTTTTAATAAATTTAGCACTTGAAGAGAAATTGTTTAAGGTTTTGCTTCTTTACTTTAAGTATCTATAAGTTGAGGTTTTTTTTTCTAGATAATGGTGATTCAAGTTATAGAAGTTCCACTGTATATAAATTTGAATATCCATCCAAATGTTGAATTTTTGTTTTTCAAAACTTTTCCAGTGTATCAGTGCTCATCAAATTTATATCATTCACAAACTATTCTACGACTAAGGTTTCATTTGCAATGACATTTTCCGCTTAAGTGCTGATTTTTTTGTTTATTCTTTCAACTGAAATCTAACACCACATTGTGTTTAATAATTCTTAAAAAATTACTCTCTGATTAGATTCTAATGAAAAACTTTTTTCAATAATAGCCGTGACTGTGCTGATCATATTAGCATCTCCATTAGTAAACATGCATTCAAGCAAGAGCAGCAGTAACAGCGCAAACGTACAACGCGTCATACAGTCTAACAATTAAATGATGAAATACTCGGCTGATCAATGCAACATCTGATGTTCAATTGACGGCAAATTTTTTCGTTTTTTTTATTTCTCTTTCTATCTTGTTTGTGGTTAATACAGTCTTATTTTCTTAGAATTTTAATTCGGCTTCAAAACGACAAAAACACACCCTCTAAACATACATACAACATAGTCAGTCATTCACACCATCGTAATAATACCACAGAAATTTTTTTCTTCTGAAATTTCGTACTATGGCGTCTTGCGACCCCCTCACCCCCTTGAACAATTGCGTGATGTTTTTAACTTTATACCCAACCGTTGCGCGGTATATTGGTTGGCGAGTTTTGTTTATAAGTTTTTAATAACCAATAACAACAAAATCATTTATTTAAACGGCAATTTTGTTTAAAAAAGAATTTCTTTTGAATTTTTTTTTTTCTTTTTGTTTATTTTAAACACTTTTGGGTTATTGTGTTTAAAAGATACTGGAATTGACGGTCGGACGGACGGTGGAGGGGTAGGGGGAATGTAAAAGGAAATACAATAAATACTTTTTATAATTGATGATGATCGTCAACGGAGACGACAAAAGCAGCAGCAAAAGAAAACAAAAAATAACAAACCGAACGTCTGTCATTCATTGTCGTTGTGTTGTTCTCTTAATAAGAGTAGTCAGAGTGTCAAGTTCCGATTTCAATTTCAGTTATGAATCAAACGCGAACGGGTTCAGTTAAAACGCCGCAACATATTATTTTAAACCATTTTCCAGTTGCTACCATTATCTCTCGTAATAGTAGCACTACTAGTAGTAGTAATAGTTGTAGTTGTTGTAATAGCATACAATCACAACCATCATCATATAAGAGCGATATTTACGAATATTTTTATAAAAAACAAAAATTTTACAATAAAAGTAACGAAGTTTCTTGAAATATTTTTTTTGAAAAAAAAAAAAAAAAAAAAGTGAATTTAATTAAAATAATTAAAAAAAAAATTAATTTTCCCAAAATGGTGCAACAAATTTTAATATGCAACTCCAGCATCGAACAATATAATCAGGTTGGTTGGTAGTTCCTTAATAAAAACCTCCCGCTAATAAATAAAAATAAAAAAATAAAATAAACGGGAATTTTCTTATCAATTTTTTTTTTTCAAATTCTTTTGAAAACGAAAAATAGAAATAAAATATAAAAACTGGAAGTAATAAAAATTAAAAAAAAATAATAATAATAATTTTGCCGATAACAAAAGCTTGTGCTGTTGTGCCTAAGCGTTTAGAATGTTAACGACCGGCGTTAAAACCATTGACAATACAAATGCCGACAATTTTCTGAGTATACAACACAAATTATTGGAATTCTTAATACATTTTTTTATATAAAATTAAATAAATACGTCAAGATACCTTGTTTAGCAAATGATTGGAAATTTTGTTAATGAAATATTTTCGAATGGAAAAAAATAGTCGTTTTACAATCAACGATGTATTGTTCTGAAAAAAAAAACAAAGAAAGATTGACTTTAACCGGTAGTGACGAAAATATTTTTTTAAATGAAACTGTTTTTATTTCAATAATCAATTACCTATTCGGAAAGAGCTCTACCCCAACAGAGAGGTTAACATCAACAACGATTTCTACCTATACCTCCATATGTGCATTACAACAAACTAATAAATCTATCACTCAATAACCATTACAGCAACTAAGTATATATAAACGGTCCGCCAAATATTTTTTTTTTTTGAAAATGCTTTTAAAACTACTGAAATTTTTCTCAAATTTCTTTTTTTATTTGAAAGTACAATCTTTCCGGTTAATAATGGAAAATAATTTCATTCAAATGGCTACCTCGACTGGCCATGCAGTAGCCTACACGATCGGTTAAATTTTTAAGCACATTATCGATTGTGTGCAGCTGTATTTCACCAATGGATTCATGTCCTTTAATATGTCAATTGTCTCTAGCTTGTCGGCGTAACACTTATCTTTGACGGCACCTCACAAATAATAGTCCAACGGTGTCAAATCGCTGCTCCGAGGTGGCCAAACGACATCAGCTTTGGCGCAAAAAATTCGAGCGTGGCTTTGGCTGTGTGGCACTTAGCGCCATCCGGTTGATGCCAAGTGTTGCCAATATCCTCCTCTTGTGAACAAAAATTCCTTCAACATGGCCCGATAATTATCGCCGTTGACTCTAACGGCCACTCCTTGCTCATTTTCGAAGAAAAATGGCCCAATTATGTCTCTGGACCGAAATCCGCACCAAACAGTTACTCGTTTTGAGTGCGTCGGCTATTCAATGTATGCGTGCGGGTTTTCTGTGCCCCAAATACGACAATTTTGCTTGTTTACATAATCACCAAGATCAAAATGAGCTTGATCCGAAAAGATATTTTCTTTTTTTGTCAAAATCAGCATCTTCTATAGGTTATCGCAAACGCAGGCCCACTTAGTGAAGCGAAAACGCGTATACACAACCATATTCGTTCGGCGGACGGATAAAACTAATTATCTGTCAAATCAGACATGAGCTAAGTGTTACCATTCTCGAAATAAGTACTAATTGAAAAAAAGTTTAGATGCCGGACCCGATATATGCGTAGGCTGTACGCAGCGTTACCGTTGAGCGACTAAAGTCACAATTTTACACTTTTTCAGCGACCTCACCACTTTTTGTGCCCCCTTACTAAAATGAACTAAACTGACACTTTTCAGGATTTTTTACCCTTTTTTCCCCTTTTTTTAAAAAAGCATTTTTTCTAGACTATAAACTAGACTATATGCTTGATTATATACTAGACTATAGACTAGACTATATACTATACTATAGACTAGACTTGAGTATGGAATAGACTAGACTAAAGACTAGGCTACAGACTAGACTAAAGACTAGACTACAGACTAGACTAAAGATTAGACTACAGACTAGACTAAAGACTAGATTATAGACTAGACTGGAAGCTAAACTATAGACTAAACTAGAGACTAGACTAGACTAGAGACTAGACAGTAGACTTGACTAGAGACTGGACTAGAGACTAGACTAGAGACTAGACTATAGACTAGACAATAGACTAGACTAGAGACTACACTAGTGACTGGACTATAGACTAGACTAGAGACTAGACAATAGACTAGACTATAGACATTTCCTTTTCTTTTAAAAATGTTTCCCCTTTTTACTGTCAAAATACACTTTTTGTGCGACTTTTTTTTCAAAAATCTCCTTTTTGTGCGACTTCTTAAAAATATCCAGCGGTAACGCTGGCTGTACGTATCAAAATGATATCAAAAAATCCCTACTCGTAAAATACTCAAAGTGATTTCATTAGTATGAATCTAACCAGATCTATTCGATTCTATTGTGTATTCTAATATACTCAGAAAAATCAAATGATGAATCGTAGTTTTGGAATTGCAGAAAATGAAAGCAAATTATATGGAAAACCAGTTCCGGTGGAAAACCTCCATATTTGTCGATTTGGACGCGAATATAACTGGCAATTTTATGCATTAATCGTTCGATTACCTTTCTTTAAATCTATAATTAATGTGTGGATGTGCGAAATATGCACCAACAAAAAAAAAAAACTGTGTAGTCTTGCGTAGCAATTCAAAACTTCATAGTATTATCACTATTTTAGTAGTCATCTGACTTGAGTTCATAGTTTATGTATTTAGATCCATCGTGTTATGACAAAAACAACCAAAAAAAGCATATTTTGCTAAATATTTATTAAATATCATATTATTTTGACATCATTTATAATTTCTCTGGACTTGTAACAGGTTTAAAAATTCTTCAATACCCCGGGAATACCCTCCTTCAAAACAAGTGTCATAGACAACTGAGAAAAAGCGCAACAACAGACATTAAATAAATGGTTTTTAGGAAATTTTTTAAAAACCTTTACACCTTTTGTTTTTTTTTGGTTTTTTTTTTTGTTTTTTTTTTTTTTGTTTTTTTAATTTTGCAAAATTGAGTCATAATGTGATGAGAAAGTATTTTTGTTTCTTGGCTTTTTTTTATTGTATTTTTTTAACCCATTAATGATGATGAGCATAATAAACACTTCTTTGTTAAACAAAAAAACCAGTTGGATTTAGGAAACTTTTTCTTTATCTTTATAATACGATGCATAAATAATAATTCTCTACAAAAAAAAAAACAATAATTGCTTAAATATTTTAATATTTTTATAGTTTTTTATGTGAAGTACGTATAAGCAATTGCTTGTCATTATTAGCATTAACGCCAAGTACAGTGGGCAACAAAAGTCTTAGTACCCCAATATATTTTCGCAATTTCATGAATTTTAGCCAAAAGTTGGTTTAAAAATTTATAGTTTCTTTATTAATTTTTATTAATTTATTTCTGTTTTATTATAAAACAAACAATATTTTAATGTTATTCATAAACCAAGAGAAATATAAGGAAAAGTTTCAATAGGTACCCCAAAGAGAACCCTGAGGAAATTTAAAATTCAAGGGCATAATATGTGAAAACTAGCTGACCCGGCGAATTTCGTACCGCCTAAAATTGTTTTTTTGTTGCTCAAAACCGGTCACATTATATATTTATTGTAATACGCTACATAAAGCGCTGATGAAGTTGTAGTTGTTGTAATCACTCCAAAATAAAGACTATGTACATGTTATATATGCAAATACACACATTTGTAGTTAAAGACCTTCGAAATAGACGACTTATAGTCGAAATAGTCTAGTAAATGATCAGGATTGTCACGCCCATTTTTGGTAAGTTTAGCGATATCGAAACTACGAACTTATCTAAAAAATTGCATTCGTCTACGCTCACTATGCCCCTAAATTTAAAGGTTTACCACGCCTACTTTTACAATATCGAATTTTTTTTAACCATCTAAACCTGATAAGCTTTCGAAGAAAAAATTATGGTTAAAATGTGTTCATTAGTTTAAGAGCTATTGGTAACACTTAAGGGGGAGGGTTGTCACGCCCATTTTTAGGTGGGATTGTCGATATTTACTTTACGAACTAACCCACGATCTTTTATTCTTCTACGATCAATATGTATCCAAATATTAAAATTTTATGACAATCGGTCGATCCATTTCGGAGGAGTTTAATTAATAACACCGTTACACAAGAGTTTTATATATTAGATGTTATTGCTTGTATTTAGTGGAATATCCCTTAAGTTCAAGCACTCCATTTAACCCATTTGGAATTGAATGTACGAGTTTTGTTAAGTCCTTTCTGGTGGCACCATGAGCAAGTTTTTCGATTGACTTTTGTTTGAGGTTCAGCGATTACGTTACCGTTCATTCGAATGATCTCCTAAATACTCCTTTGAAGTCATATCGGGATATTGTGCAAGAGTATTAAGTCTGTGGCGGGCTGCTTTTTTTCTACAAATATATTGGAGTACTAAGACTTTTGCTGTCCACTGTATATCGAAAAATATTCCATTGAATAGGGGGGGTTCATAAATTCAATTCAATTAAAAAGTATTTAATTTACTTCTGATTTATTTTATAGTGTGTAATGTTAATTTAATTTCACTGTTGTTTCCGTTTCTTAAATGTTTTAATTATTTTTAATTTATTAATAATTTATTATTATCAATTATAAATATATTCTTAATGATAGATGGAATGAAATTGATTGAAATTGAAATATAATTGACGACATTTTCTTTGTAAAAATTCCTCTTAATTCTCTCATACTCATTCATACGGATATGAATATAATTAAAATTATCTATAACGGGTGATTTTTTATATCATTTAGATTTTGAAAACGTCGTAGTATCATGTAGTAAATGAATACCATTGATGATCTACCACTTAACACTAAATGTGCAATACTTTTTCTTCCATTCGTAATGTGGTCTTGTAGCCAACTTGCCCCCTGTTCGTGATTTTACGCCTCGACATAAGAAAATAATCTATTGGAGTCAATTGGGTTGATTTTGGAAACCAATATACTGCTTTAAAACATAAGATCAATTGCTCATTAAACTTCCGAGTCAACCATGTTCAACTCAGCCATTTTGGCAGTAATCATGTCACAATATTCCTTATTATCTTGCAATTATCATTGCTTTTAAATGAATACGGTCCAACAATGCTAGAAAGTGCAACAAACGCTGTATATTTCAGGATGCATTGGCAACTTTCGCAACACTTTCTATGCTTGTTTTTTTTAAGCAGTATTCAATAGTTTTAGCATTAGGTTGGTTTCAAAATCGCATTTAGTAGAAAAAGTATACAGTCCAGCCTAATACTATGTTCAGACAGGCACTTTTATTGAGACAATGTTCATTGATTTGACTACAATATTTTAACTGTTCAGACACATAATATACGCAATATTTATTTGAAAGCTGGTAAACAAAACAGCTGATTGTTCAATAAAAACCCGCCATTTTTTGTTTGTCGTTGTTGAGATTTGAGTTGTCAAATATCACTTTATAGTGTTCGGAAAACTATAATAAACTTACTAAACGTAATTATGACAGTGTATTGTATTTTAAATTTTACTCAATATTATAACAATTTGCGTATTTATTGCGCAATAATTAATTGAAACTTTGTATGAAATCTTGAGTTCAATAATGATGTTTATTGGGATTTACGCAATAAAATTGCCTGTCTGAACATAGTATAAGGCACTACTTTCTATAATAATCGAGTTTAATTGTATCGTCTTTAATATCATTTGGAACAACTTAACGCCTTTGTAACTTAATATTAAAGCAAAGCACTCTTGGCGATTATTGCGTGCGAATTGTTGAAAGTGATTCCCTAAGTCCCCAATTTACAAAAAAAAAAAATTCTTTTTTCACGGTTTTAGTTACTTTAGAGTCACAGAATTAAGGTTGAAATTCTCTTTTTCTCCAAACGATACGAAAAGAAGGATAAAAACACTAAAGAGTATAATGCGGAGATTTTATAAATAATAATTTGGTTATATTAGCTGAATTTTAAAAGAATGCACATAAGAATCGATACCACAATTTAATTTAACAGAATATAAAACAAGTCGAAGGAATATGTATACGATCATGCGTCTAATAAGCCAACCTACTAACTGCTAGACAACATTAATGCAATTATTAATGCATTAGCTATCATGCTAAAGGTAGAATTAAACGTTAGCCCCGGTTAGACAAACGTCCACGGAACGTAAGTTCGTTTTTAGAATACGAAAAGCAAAGAAAACGCTTGCTATGAATCGTAATGTAAATTCGGTAAGCAGTTGCATTGCTCTTTATATGCTAAAAACGAACGTATGCCACATTACGTTCCATCGACGTTTGACTAAACGGGACTTAAGTTATGTTACGTTCCGTATTTAATATAAATAAATAAATAGGCTAGTATGTAGATAGTTTGGTCTCTTATTAAAGGTGAGCATACGGTTCAAAACCTATGATAGACATCTACATTAAAACTAAATAGGAAAAAATATTTCTCAGACGAAAAACTCTGATAGTAAAATTGCCACGATAAAGTTACTAAAAAATTTGTCATTCGGAATAAACTTCATAGAGTATAAAATATTTAAAATTAACACACACACACACAAAATAAATGGTGTGACAAAAGTTAGATTATAATCCTGATTGAAGGATTATAATGACCAATTTTATATATGTACGTATATGAGTTAATTTTTTTTTGTAAAAGTACCATTTGATGCAAAAAAAAAGTACTTTTTCAGTCATAGTTCAGTACTATTTCAAAATTTCAGTTTTGCAACACTGATTTTAACCTATAGGTTGCAGAACTCTTGGCGGCATAAACACACACAATATGAGAGGTCGTAATTCTAACTAAAATATTGTAATGAGTAATTAATTAATTAATTAAGTTGTATGGTTTGCTAAAAAGAAAAAAAAATTAAATTAACCAGTGTATTGCAAATATGATGCTAATAAAATATTTCAATTTAGTAAACGGATAAAAATAAAAAAATTACGAAATTTTGTAATTTATTTCTAAGAATTAAATTATTATTGTTTTTATTGTCTACATATTTATTTGCATAAAGAAAACGCTTAAAATTCATACGTTTTAAGCAGAAATTCGCTGATAAACACTCTGTTTAAAAATAAAAATAAAAAAAAACCACAGAAAATTTCATTTAATTACAATAATAACCAATCGAATTGCATTTTTATCTTTTCAACTAAGTCATAATAATAATAATGTTAACATGCACATGTCTTTCAAAACCATCATTATAAACAATTTTATAAACAAAAACAAAAATTTATTTTCATTGAAAATAAAATAACTCTTCTGTGTGTTATTTTTTATTGTTTATTGTTTATTTTTAATTCACTTTCTTAACGAAATGAATGAATTTCTAGAATTAAACATGCTGAATGAAGTGTAAATATGTATACAATTCAGTAGTTTTTTTTTTTTTTAATTTTAATTTTTTTTATTTTTAACTTTGCGTTTATAAAAGCCATAAACAGTAATCGATGATTAGAATTCTATTCTTTGTATTTTTTTTTTCTATTTTTTATTAGAAATTTCATGCGAATTATTCTGATTATAAAAGATAGTAAACGTGTTGCGGTGGAAGTAGCCAATAATTAATTATTTTATAGCCGCATTATTAGTTTCCCATTATAAATGTTTTATAACAACGTATTCCAAGAAATGTTTGTGTTTTACAGAGGAATCTTATATTGCTAAGAGTGTAAATAATTTGTTGTTTATAAACATATTAAACGTGTATATATGTGATGCCTTGAGTCTGTGACCTGATTCAGATCCAGAAAAAACTCGATTTTTTTTACTTAGAAAGGAAATAAAAATTTCTTCGAAATTTACATTTATTTACGCAGACATAAATTAACTTGTTGTAGAGAATTAACCTGTCATTTGTTGCAAATTTCGATTTCTTCTTAAGCTTCTAAGTGCAATGTTAACAAGAAATTTATTACAGGATAGCAGATTCGTTGAATAGATGATAGGAAAATCGTTAGCAAATAGGTATGCTCATGAATCATGAATTATTTTTCCATATTTACATAAAATGGTTGTTAAATTCCTTCAGCAATTCACAATTGATACATACCTTTCTCCGGGTCATAACGGAATGCTGGGCAATGAGACGGCGGATGCCTTCGCTAGGCTTGGTTCGTTTTCAGTGGGAGATTTGATAGTTGGTCCTGACCCCGCAGTCTGCCAGCTCTATGACCTCATCAATGGATGGGTCATGGAGAAAGAGCAGGGGCGCTGGGGGAACGGATCGGGTTGTTTTGTCTCTAGGTGTCTACTGCAGACAGTAAGAGAACTGGTTGGCTGTTGGGCTTAGATAAGGTCAGCTTAAGGTTGTTTGTCGGTTTTATCACGCGGCACTGCGAAATTAGATCGCTGACGGGAATCTGAAACAGATCCCAACCGGACTATTGCAGGGCATTTTGCGATGTGGAGGAGTTGGAGACTATCGAACACCTTCTCTGTAACTGCCCAGCCCTTCGTAGATTGAAATTGAGGACCGTTGGCAGGGCCTTCTTTGGGAGCTTGAATTCAATGTCGAGAGCCGACATCAAGGCTCCACACATTCATTAGCAGCTTGAGTTGGTTAAGACGTGCTAGGGCTTTATAAGTATAGTCGCCCTCTCAACCTCTTTTGTTTATGTCTGTTTCTTTCTGTGTGATTCCTCCGATTCCCATTCGTCTCCTTATCTACATAATCTCCATTCATCCTATTGCCTTTATTCCTTTCCCACTCTAAGGATGTTGTACAATGGTTCAATTTCGATCTTCGGGTGCTGTACTTGTCTTAACTGACAAGTACACGTCTAACCTAACCTAAACTATGCAAATTTTTATAAATAATACTCCGAATATACTGCCGAAATATTAAACAGAATACAGACCTAGGCAGTATGGGTTCAGGTGATAACGACACGAGAATTGTAAGGGAAAGAATATCTTTGTAAATCACGGAATTACGAGAGTTGGCAGAGGACACGGTATGGTGTTTAAAGACTAACTGGCGTAGAACATCTGAAATAAACTAAAAAATATAAAAAAATCTTGTAACAAAATTTGATTGAGATTCAAACTCTAGACAGTTCGATTAAAGTCGTATTCAAAGTATGAATAAAAATACTGTTACAGCATTGAATACACTCAGGGTTATAAAAGAATCATAAAAGTTGAGCATACCACATTATTATGTATTAATTAATTTAATTAGTAATATGTACTGGTAATTCTACACTATTTCAGTTTTCACTATTTAATGTTCAGAAAAGAAGAGTATATCGCTGTTATAGCGCAATTTAGGCGTGAAAGGTAAACAAAGTAATATTTTCCAAGTTCTCCACTACCTTGAAATTAGTCAGATGTTTGTCTACTGATGTATAAAACTATTTGGGGAAACTGAAGTAGTTATAGATCACCATCAATAGGGCCTTTGACTCTCAGTTCAAATGCCACAATTCATAAAAGCTGTCAAGTTGAGAATTCAGCAAAATTGAGTTCGTAAACAAAGACGAATGTTTTATAAAAATCCTGGCTTTGATGCTTATCAAGCATACCGGACATTTGTTGACTGCAGATTTAAAAAGAAAGACTAGCGCAGAAGAATAAAAACAGCTTTTAATGAAGCACGATGTTAACTTGCTCTAAAAACAAAGTTGGAATGGATCACCCCTCAGCTTTAGTCATATCTGGGGGGTCCCTTGTAGTGTGATCACTGACTTGCATTAATACAAACAAGGGGTCAAAACATTAAGTAAACTTTCTTAAGAAGCCTTTTTTGAAACCGCTGAGAAATAGTGAATTCTGCTGTAATTTTTCTTTGGGTGTATAAATGTAATACAAAAAAATTTCAAAAAGAAGCGACGAGAACATGCTTAATTGCATTTTTACGCTCTCTTTAACTAAGCTTGTTGATATTCGTGCCCTATGTGTGTAAAAAGCCAAAGATGATCTTTCCCTGACTGACATTGGTGATCAACACCTGGGATGCGATGTAGGTAGTAGGTGCGGATAACAGTCAACCCATTTTTCAGTATGTTCCCAAAAACATTATTTGTCCCCTTCAGTTTTATCATTCCAGCCTCCCATCATAATTTTCAAAATAAAAAATTTTTTTATAATTTTTTTGTTTTTATATGCAAAAAATTTAATTAAAATATGTATTACACTTCATTTTATTTTATTGTATTTAAATTGTTAAACTTAATTAATGTCTAGTTTAATGACAAATAAATTAGCAACATAAAGAATAAATCGCATTACTCACTTGATTTAGTATTTACAAGGCAGAGTGACATTGTTTACACTTGGAGTCAATTAATTTAATTGTTTTTAATGAAATTACAGCAACAAAAACAACAACAACGGCAATAAATAAATAAACAAACAAACGAACATTTCAAGTCTTTTAAAAATACTGTGTGTACATATTTTGTAAAATAAAACCGTTCAATAAAAACTAAAACGTTAACGTTAAAGCAAACAAAACCAATGAAAACAATGAGACATGCAAACAACAGAACTGCACTTGATAGTATTACTTACAGTTGTAGTTATTATTGATATTGTTGTTATTGCTATTGTTCCTGATGCATCAAATGTTGTACTCAATCAATTAAACTCACATTCATCTTTTGGAAACTGTATGCCAAAGTTGAGACCTTACTAAACAGAAAATGAACGCTGACAAAGTAAATCTTTAAAATGTCAGCCATACAAGACAGACAACATTGAATTTAAAAATCCTTTTTTTTTTCGCCAAAAATAAAACATAAATTTAAATTTTTCTTTATTTATTTGTTTTTTTTTTTTTATTTGCAGGCTATTAAACAATTTATTGATCTCTGCAATAATATCGGTTCATCATGTACTCCCAAACGTAATATATCAGAGACAACAGCTGTTAAGTTCCTTTATGCACGCAAATTTGATGTACCACGTGCTGTATCACTTTACGAACAACATGAACAAATACGTCTTAAAGAAGGTCTCTACAATATCGATCCCGATATAGAACCTTTACGTTCAGAATTACAAACTGGCAAATTTACTATACTGGTATGTGTGCTTATGTTTATTTTGTTTTGTTGTCCTATACAAAACGGTTTATTGTTATAGTAGTTTTATTAACAATTAATCGAATTCTTTTTCATTTACAGTCTGCTCGTGATTCCAGTGGTGCTGCTATTGCACTATTCACCGCCAACAAGCACAGTCCATTAAGTGTAACACATACAACGACCCTGCAAGGTATTGTCTATCAATTGGATTGTGCTCTACAAGATTCTGAAACACAAAAGGCTGGTTTAGTTTTTATATACGATATGAGCGGTTCAAAGTATTCAAATTTCGATTATGATTTATCACAGAAAATCTTGACTTTATTAAAGGTGAGTAGTATAGCTAGTTCCTCCTTATATTAATTTTATTATACGATATTATTTCAAGAATTTATATTTTATATTATAAATGTAAAAACAATGGCTAGACATAATATATAGAAACACTGAAATCAGAAACTATTTCCCATTGTTTCTATATCCGAATATTTTGAACGATTCATTTAGCTCATCTAAAGGCATTTAAAAAAAAAAAACGTTAAAACAGAATAAGGTTTTGAGTAGCAAATGGTATATTTAAATTCTTATTCTTTAATTCTTCATAAAAGGTATCTAGGCATATGAATCAAACACATTTCGTATATTGCGAATTTGATGTCAACGTTGTACTCATACTCATTGTAACCCGTACTTATAAATCAATGTTATAGCGAGTACGAATGAATCAGAGTAGTTGAATTTCAATTCTGTTGACTCACTCATACTCGAAACAACATGGGTAGCGAAAACACGATTCATTACTGATCTCTGGTCTGAATATCATGTTCCGCTGCCATGCAACAAGAATATTGACTTGACGTTTGAGGTGAAAATAGACACCTGCGTCTCGTCAATTAGACAATTGGCTATAAACGTGAATTAAATTTATCTTAAGAGAAGTTTAAAACCATGGCTAATTTGGGTTCAAATTAGAACTGTCAGATCGTCATTCATTTAGAGATGGAAAATACTAGTAAATAGTTTAGAAACCAGCTTTCGATTTATCGTTAAGAATAAATCTTTCTGGAAAGACCAAACCATAGAGCAGTTTAGTTTTTTTTTGAACGGTTTCAAAAAATGGCTTCTTAAGAAAGTTTAGTTGATGTTTTGACTCCTTATTTGTAGAAATGCTAGTAGTAATCACGCTGCAAGAGACACCTCAGCTATGACTAAAGCTATGGGGTGATCCATTTCAACTTTGTTCGTTTTTAAAACAAGTTAACATCGTGCTTCGTCAGAAGCTGTTTGGATACTTCTGCTCTAGTCTTTCTTTTTAAATCTGCGGTCAATAAATGTCCGGAATGGGTCTTGAAAAGCATCATAGCCAGGCCAATATCTTCTTTAATAGACATGAATTTTTATAAAATTCCCCAATTGATGGTGATCTATAACTACTTCAGTTTCCCTAAATAGTTTTATACACCAGTAGACAAACATGCGACTAATTTCGAGGTAGTGGAGAGCTTGGAAAATATTACTTTGTTTACTTTTCACGCCTAAATAGCGCTTTATCAGCGATAAACTCTTCTTTTCAGAGCATAACATAGTGAAAACTGAAATAGAGTAGAATTACCGGTACATACAATGTTAATACAGGCAATAATGATGTGGCATGTTTAACTTTTATGATTCTTTTATAAAAATGAGTGTATTCAATGCTGTAAGATTATTTTTATTCATACTTTGAATGCGACTTTAATCGAACTGTCTAGAGTTTGAATCTCATTCAAATTTTGTTACAAGATTTTTTAAATTTCTTAGTTTTATTCAGATGTTCTACGCCAGGTAGTCCTTAGACACCATACCGTGTCCTCTTCTAACTCTCGTAATTCCGCGATTTATAAAGATTGTGTTCTTTCCATTACAACTCTCGTGTCGTTATCACCTGAACCTAATAATATGCTGTCTAGGTCTGTATTCTGTTTAATATTTCGGCAGAATATTCGGAGTATTATTTATAAAAATTTGCATTGTTTAGGCTAGGTTTTACGTGTACTTGTCAGTTAAGACAGATTCCGAATCCGGAGAATGGCCTCAAGTATTGCCTTCAGTATTGCGAAATTTTCCGCCTGAAAAACGCTGCAGTCATCATTCAACCTGTAGTGGAGTTCAAGACCGAGTTCCCTGCAGAAAACCCCAGCACCTGTACATCCACCTAACTTAACTCTGCCCCTGGAGTACCCCACCATTCCATTGTGGCCTATCCTGTATAATAGTTTAAATAATAAAATTTCTTTTTAAATGTTAATACTCATTTCAATGTTTGCTGGGTAGATAACGCAAAAATGTATACAAATTGAAGCCTACTTTATGGCATTTTAAAATAATTTTTAAAATATTTCTAATTCTTACATTTAAAACAATCACTCTACTTATTAAGCAACACAATATGAAATAAAATTCCAAGAAATCATTTAAATTTTAGCTATTAAATTAGAAAAGATGGCAGTAATTAATAGAGCAATAAAAAATGCCTTAAAAAAAAAAGAAACCAACTTCTACAGATCAATAATCATTATTTGTCTGGGTAGACGACGGCCGGTGTTCATTTAGCACCATGATTTAATTAAAATAAGGCAAATAAAATACGAATGCAAATAAATTATAAAAAAATAAAACAGAAATGTAGACATAAAAATGAAATAGAAGGTTGATTGGATTGGCCGTTTGCCTAGTTGGGTAAATGAGTGATGGTGTATTGACAGGCGGAATATATTTGTCGCTTTTTTCTCTCCACCATCACTTAAAATGTCAAATGAACTGCCGGGGTGTAGTGATCTTGTTTTGGCACGTGTTCAGGTATTTTTTTTCTCTTCAAATTTGCATATTTAAACACACTTGTTACATTAAAAATAAATAAAATAAAATGTAAATAAAAGTAATAAAAATTTATTTTGTAAAATATTGTTAAATCCTCTAACAAGTTGTATTTGTTGGAACAGCGGAACTATATTTAATTTTGAGCGGAAATCTTTACAAGTATTTGTCAATACTTGTTATGATATTATTAAAGAAAAATATAAATATCAATACAGATTAAAAATATTACTTTGTAAAGTCTTGTAGTCCATATTGTGTTCCACATATCCTGTATAAATTTCAAAGCTTGTCGCAATTTCATGGACACTTTCCCCTGGTTGCCCTTTTGACTTCGTTCCACAAATTTTCTATTGGCTTCATATCAGGAGACTGTGCTGGCCATTCTGAAACATTGATTGTTTTGTCCTGTAACCATTTCTTTGTTTATTTTGCCTTAAGCTTTAGGTCATTATCCTGCTGGAAGATCCATTTGAGTGCTATATTTTCTAGGGGCATATGACAGCATTGTATCAGTCGATTTCATTATGTTCTGAATACGGTATAGAGGACCCGCAACATAATGAGAGAACGTCCCCCATACCTTGGCGCTACCACCACCTTGTTTAATCGTCTTTTAAATTATATTTTGGATGTAATTCTTGATGGATAGGGCTTCTTACATGGTGGAGAAGAATAATTCAATTCAAAATATACTTCAAGTAGTTTTTGCCGGAAATTTGTTGAAACGAAATCGAAAGAAATATTTTTTTCATATTTTCGTTCTGATGTCTGATTTGGGGTTTGAACCAATACACCACCTTCTAGTTTACGGCGACTTTAAGACATAAATAGCTTGTCAATGTAACAGCAAAATGTTCCAGATTTGTGGAACTTTAGTTGGCTTTAAAATGTTGCCTCATTTGATATTTGCAATTTGTAATCGAATTTGTTTTTGTTTTATTTAAATTGTGGAATTAATGATGTGTGTTTACGCCACATACATACAGATAGACATGTGATTAAGATATCTAGTTATAAGGCATGATCAAAACGATAAAACGTTTAACAATTTAACAAATCAGCGCTTGTCATCGCCATACGATGCCCCAATTATACTAAAAATGCCCAATATTTAGTAAATTATACGTGAAGTACAGCTACTTTACCATGCTACGTGCTCAAAATGCATTTCTAACAAAAAGTTTGAAAGTTTTGTCCTTTTTTTTATTATTACTATGCCGGCGCCTGTCAAAAGAAACGGAACAGAATGATTTGCTTCCACTATAATACGCCCTAGACTTAAATGTCGTCCGTTATTTCCGCATTGAACCATGAACATTGAAACGTGCACAATTCGAAAAAACAGCAACACACACACACACTCAAAAATTATAATAATTTAATGGTTTATGTAGTTGTAAACACAAATTTAAAAAATGTTTTCAACAATTCATTTATTTAATTTCAACAATAATAATTTAAATATTTACAATATTTTTTATTTATTTTGTAATTTTAAAAACGGAAAATAAACTGTTTGTGTTGTTGTGTAGTTTACTTTATAATTTGTTACATTTCGTTGGATTTTCTTTACAATAGGAAAGAGAGAAAGAGAGTTCACGTTTTGATTTCTTACTCTATGTTTACATTTTAGTTGAAGTTGTTGTTGGGGGGGGAGGGTATGGTACTATTCAAAAAGAAAATATATATTGGGTTCTTTTATTAAGCGTTTTCTACCTTTGCATTTAAATACAATAAAATTTTGTTCATTTAACACATTCGCTGCCAAGGACGAGTATACTGGTCTTGTTAGTGCGGAATACCCTTTGCCAAGACGAGTATACTCGTCCTACTTTAAATATATTATAACAAGCTGGCTTTTGAATTAGGAAATTTTTTTTTTCCAATCGACAGTAGTGAATTTCTAAGCGTTGCCAATTTTCGCAATGTATCGCGTTTTATTTCATTTTCTTTATTTTATCCCTCTGCGTGATTTATTATTTGTTTTTCTACTAAAACGTACGCAAATACAAAAAAGATGTCGAGTCCTTCTACCTTCCTATTGCCAACGACGAGTATACTCGGCTTTGGTTTTCTTACCAAGCAACAACAGGGTTTTGGTAAACAATAACACTCCAAAATATAAAGGGCAAGGGGAATGACTTCATATAATTTAAGCTTGACAGCAAATGTGTTAAAAGACGTCTTAATGTCTTATTTATGTCCCCCACGGTTTCTCTGGATGGAGCGCATACGAAATATGGAATTTTCTAGCACTCCTGCTACTTTTAAAAAAAGAATATCCCTCGAGAAAAAGTGAAATGACCATCGCTTTAAATCACTCATGGAGAATATTCAATGTGGCCTAAGTTTTCTTTCTTTTTTTGTGTTCAGATCATACAGTTCAGGCCAAAAGGAGTTGGTAATCATTGACTTACATGCTTCTAATGTTCGCCGTTAACAGTGATGTGCTGACCAACGACTTTCTCAAAGAAATATGGGCCGATAAGAGGTTGATATCGTTGAATATTCGACAATTTGTTTGTTCATGTACCCACTGCCCCTGATATAGGCTTCATCGGGGAAAAAAAATTTCGATGAAGATTAGAATTAACTATCAGCCGCTGCAGAGTTCGTTTGGCGAAAACATGTCGTTCCATATGGTCGTTTAAATACAGTTCCTGGGTCAGGTTACTTTTGTAAGGGAGAGAAGGCCGAAGGTACGATTCAAATTTCGCCACGTTTTGGTCTGCGGAAGGTTGAATTCTTTTTAAGCAATTCGAAATTGACTGCTGCTACTTGCCCGAAAACATCATTGCTGAATGAGAGAGTGTGCCAACAGGTGTTATATTTTTGGAAATTTTTTTTTTACGCCAAGGAGCGGTAAATGTACCTAACCGCACCATAGAGGAAGCCGTCACGTCCTCCGGAGTGCAGCCCTTTTGGCCCTTTGGGCACCTTCAAGCTCATATCCGCGTCCGAATTGCGTATTGAAAGTTGAGGAGACTTGTAAGTGTCTCCACTATTCCTTTCGTCCAAGTTCCCGACTGGGATTTTGTTTGATACATGAGCTAGTGTCATCAATGCTGGCGTGCCTTCATGTTATATTTTTACTAGATAGACTGTATAAATAATAATTAATTTGACAGAATGTAGCTTTAACAAGTTGGCCGTTCAAATTTCGGAAGTTCTTGCTAAAAGATCCGATACACAATAACTGTAAATATTTTTTTTTTTTTTTATAATTAAAATGTTTTTTTTTTTTTTGCCCTCTCTTTTGTCTTGCCATTATTCCAAAAACAAAACTAGAACAATGTTCGCTTTTGAGCCTATAAAAATGACAACAACAACAACATTTCATTCACATAATATGACACGTGATGTATAAAAATTTTAAAAGTACTATTAAAAAATAGTAGAAAAAAAAACGTAAATAATTAAGAAAGAAAAATTGTCTACCAACTCATCCTTTTATTTTGGCAATGGCATGACAAACGTCATACGTAAACGTCTCGGAAGAGTAATTAACCGGGCGTAGAAGTGGTATAGAAACAGTAAGTTAATGGGATTTGTTTAAAAAGAACATTTGTATGTACATTCATATGTACAGTTATGAAGCATCAGTTCATATGCTAAAATAGTCAAGTGAAAATTGAATTGGGTAGGTTATGTTTTCGATGACGTATCGAAAATTTCAGTGAGTATTCAGTGAGCCTGAAAAAATATGAACTCAAGTAAAACTATTGGCGTTGCAGTATGACAGTATGTACTGGAACTATAACATTTAGAGTGTTGGTGTGGCTTTTTTACAAAAGTCACCGTAGTCTAGTAGGTAGCGTGTTGACTTAGTAGACACGATCCCATGGTTCAAATCCCTGTTTCCCAAAATTCTGCAGTTCGGAGTCGACTTTAAAATGTATGTTTCGCTTCTTATAGATAAAATTAACACACACGACAACATAGCATGTAATTCTTAATAAAGGTTTGGTTGTAACGATCAATTAAGTAAGCCGCAATAACATAAAAAGTGCTCAATATTCTTGCAGCAAATTAAATTCGAAATCATTGAATTCTATTCTCGAAAAATAACAAATATTTCGGCTTCAATCCATACAACAAACTGACCTCCTCGACAAAAGAAGGGAAGATAAAGAGAAGAAAAGAATCCTCTCGTTTCAAACGGGTTGGAGGCAATAAAAATGTTGATTAGATAATTAAAATAAGAGAAGACTTCAGCCATGCATCAGTTTATCAAGCAATAACCTAAGATTGATTACTGACAGGACACTGTATACTCAGAGTACACTTCAACGCCTCCGTTCTATAAAATTCTAAGTCGAAAAAGTGTGTTTTGAGTTATAAGCTCCCAAAGTTTTCACGCGACATCTACTCTAAGTAGATTTTTCCCTATAAATTCGGCACGGATCGGTGTATTTTAACCAAATTTTTAAAGAATTTAAGTTGGAGAACTTAGAATTTAAAAATTCCAGAACATTAAAAACGTGTACCTATAGAAAGTTATAGAATGGAGGCGTCGTCTTATAAAGAATGGCGTTTGTTTACAGGCCAACTTAGAGATTTTGTGGCGATTGCAATGAATCTTAGGAATAACTTTTCAGAATCTGTGTCGCATTAACGTATCGCAAAAGGAAACACTTGGAAGCATTCCCCAGGTACTGGCTAGGAAATTGCCATTGTTGACATCGAGCATTAGAATTAAATTTGTCAGGGCAATATGCTTGTAGTTATGATAGACATTGTAGGTTTGCAAACCTATAAAGTTATAAAGGGACTACAATAGATCGCATAGTCGGTATAAAAAAAGTATTAAACAAATTTGTTCAATTAAGTTAATGTTAATTCCCCGAGGCTATGGGAAATATGATCAAGCTATCTGCAATGCAATCTTTCTACATTATAATTTCATATGTATTGTGCCCACCTTTTTATAATTTTTTGTAAATTTCAAATATTTTGTTTGATTTCCTTCTTCTATTTGAATAAACGCCTTCTTCTATTTGAATAAATTTGTTAATTATCGTATCGTATTGTTTAAATTCTTTATTGTTTTTATAATAATGATTTGAAAAAATTCTTGAAATTCATTTAAACTCTTCGTTTTTTTAATCTTATTTTGACAACGTCAAAACCTGCTCATTTCAGTAATTTCTATTTCCTATTGCTTGTTTTACTATAACAAGTGTGTGTGTGTGCGTTTGATGCTTTCTTTTAAAATTCATTCATAAAAATAAAAAATATTTTTTTTAGTTTTATTTGTCCACTATTTTTAGCAAAAAAAAATTGTGTAAATTTAGCACCGTCTTGTGGAGGAGAAAATTCCAAAATTAGACAAAAATGCAAAAACAAATATAGAACCAGTTCATTTTTTTTTTTTTAAGAACGGCCCACGCATACATTTCGTTAATAACATGAGGGAATAAATAAACAAAAGAAATGAATATAATCCACCGGAAAACGTAACTTTCTACCACCACCGCTGCTGCTGCTACTGCTGGTTCGATGACGAATACCTAGCAACCACGCTTTACTAGTCATAACGTATTTACTATTTTCTTTAAAGATAAGTGTTGACAATGTTTGCGTTATTTTTATATCAAATTAACGTTATTTACATATCAATACAGTAAGATCCCGCTTAACGCTGTTTCAGTATTACGCGGTAATATTGGGGTTCCCCTAAATCGCACACTGTATTGATACTTAATGGATATGTGTGCAAATGAAACGGCCATGCACCAACAAAAAGAGATGCACTATATAGCGACGGTGTATACTATGTTCTTTTTTCAACGCTCTTTTGTTAGTCTGTCTGTCCAGAATAAAAATTCGAACTGTATTTTCCGAAATTGCACTCTCATTTAAGTTGTACTCTGTTTCGTTGAGTGCTGCGACTCCTTGCAAAAACGTACCCTTGCATTAAACGGGGTCTTACTGTACCACACCCGCAAACAGCCAAAATGTTTACATCCTTAAAACGATGAAATAACATCATAATTCCTTGATTTGATAACACTGCTCTGTTTTTCTTGCTCTCCTTTGAAATTAGTGTAAACACACGTAACTAACTGAAGTAGTAGGCGCCATTAAAAGAAAATAAAATAAAAACAACATTTTAATGCGTGTTGTGTTGGGAGGGGGCGAGAATAAAAATAAGTGAAAACAAAGTCAGTCAATTATACGCACACACACAATGAAAATAAAAAGAATAATCTGCTCTGCTACAGGCAATTCATACTTCAACTACACTACCCACCGCCTTCTTGTTTGGGTAGCTTGCCCACTTTTATTTTTTAATTACTCTGTCATGATTCCCATAAAGATAATCCAAGAACTTTTCTAGGAATTTAAAGAATTTTTGTTTTTAATCACTTGCTGGGTTTTTTCTAAACAAATTCCAAGTAAATCAAAAAAAAAAATAAAATAAATTTTTTTTGCGATGTTTTCGTTTTTAGATTTGAATTCATAATTAAAAAGAAAATAATTTAATTATTTGGAAAAGATTAAAAAAAAATTTATTTTGTTTATGCAGTTAAAAAATGGCGTTATGTGTTTTATTTGTTCAGATTTTTAGAATCAAAATTTCACTTTAAGTTCTACAGTATAAACACTCCACTTATTTCCTCTACTTCCTTTTTAATAGATTCCTTTCAGTTTCGTAATTGTAATAATGTGGCAACCTTCCTGTATACAAGCAAAATAATGACATGCTTGCTCTTTTACATACACAAACACACGGTAGTGCAGTACAAAAAAAAAGGAGAACTCCTACACATTTTCAATAGAGTTGTATTGTGTGTCTCTTGCTTGCGGAAACACACACACACACTCATATATCCACACACAATTTAGTTATAACATGTTATACGTTATATCGGGTCTTCCAACAGAGACTTCCAGACATTAATAACGGTCATCTTATTGAAGTTCCATCTGTAAAATAAATTGTCATTTATGCCGTGTGGGGTTTTCCAAATAACAAGTGCAAATAATAAAATTTCTTTTATTCGTTCTACTGAGAAATCTGTTCACTAATTCAGTAAATGGTCTTCCAACACCCGAAAGGCGACGAAACGCAAGATGAGTGAGTGAAAAAGAAAATCTAAGGCAGTCGATTTTACGTCGCACTCAAGAACTTGTCTTTTCTTACACTACAATTTTGAGAATTTTGCATTGTGTCTTGCGTTTGTACCCGCATAAAATTCAATTGACCCAGGCACTGACAGTAAACAACCATATAGAACAACGTGTGTTCGCTAAATGGGCTCTGGAGCAATTGACAACTGACCCAAATTTTCGTTTTCTGCGGTGAGGCATTCTAATTGTCGAATTAGAAATCCAGGAACATCCAGATACATCCCGAAAAAATCGGAATTTGGTATGGATTTTGGGTTGGCGGCCTTATCAGTCCACATTTCCTTGACAACGTTACTTACTAGGCCAGCGCTGTCAACAGAGGAAACTATAGGTTTAGATTGGATGACGTGGATACCAAATACATGTGGTTAGAAAAGGACAATGCTACCTGCTGCCACACTAGATATTCTCACAAGCGATTTGAGGACACAGTCAGCTCACATGGATGGGATCAACTTTTTTTTGTGGGACTTTCTCAAGTCCCAGGTGTAAGCGAATAAACCACAAAATACAATTATTCTCCAAGGCGCCATAACTGATCAATTTCAGCCTGGCTTAAGTGCCAGAGTCTTGGAAAATTGAAAATTTCGGTTGCGCTTGGCTAAGAGAAGCCGTGGCACACATTTACACGATGTCATTTTGCATCCAAGATTCTTTCAAACAAATATAATGTTCTCATATACACACACACGCACTTTGGTTTTATTTAAATTTAAAGTTAGAAAATGCTTAATTAAAGACCCGATACTTGTTTTTCTTTTTTTTTTTTTTTTGTTGTTGTTCTTTCTGTTTATACTCTCACTTTAAATATTACAAGTGCTACTGTTTATATTTATTGTTGTATTCAATTGTATTTGTTGTTATTAAAATTGTTGTTGGTTTAATTATAATGTTGGCATTCTACTATGTATGGATGTACACATATGCTCACACATACTCTTACAGAAGGCAGGAAAGCACGCACATGTTTGTTTTTTAACTCGCAAACAATATTCGCTGAAGAATTTTACCTCCCTCTCTTTTGGATTAATCTTTGTATTTTTCTCTCTTTTTTTTTGTTTTCCTTTGTGTAAGTTTTTTTCTTTTTCTTATTTATGAATGTAAGAGAGAGGGGTTTTTTTCGTAGTTTCTTTGCGTCGTCGTTAATGTCAATTACGTCTTATTACCACTTATCGCGGAGACATTGGCTTGGAATTATAAGTTGTGTGCCGGTGTAAGTGTTATTATACAAATGTGCGTATGTGTAAATAACCAACAGGTTGGTTAGAGAGAGGTGGGTGTTTAAATGCGTCACCAACGCTTTATATTAATTTTTTGTTTTTGTTTTCTTTTTGCGATAATGTTTAACGTTTTGTTTTCATTTGTCTCCTTTAGCTTTATTGAAATAAAGATAAATTGCGCTTTTAAATTAAAATAAATAAACTTTATTCCCAGAAATATGTAGATTTTAATAAATCAGAAAAAAATATATAAATTAAAACAAATTAAATCAAATTTTCATATGCATGGAAATATTTTTAATTAAAAAATATTTACGTTTTTATTCGTTTTACTTGTTTTTTCCTTAATAAAAACAAATCATTAAAAAAAAGATCACAGAAAAAAAACATAGAAAATATTTACCTCCTGAGCAAAATAAACAAATTCAAAGAGAAAAAACCGTTATCTATGCTCATTTCATAACTATTATTCTCTTTGTGTGTGTGTAAGTACTTCCATTATACACAAAACGTTCAAAAGCGCAAACTCCTCTTTTTCTTTCAGAATATTTCAAATTCCAAAATGTTTCCCATAGACACTCTATAGCCAGAGGTGAATAAGAAACCAAAAAACACTTTTTTTGCTTATTATTTTTTATAATTTTGAAAAGTATTAAACAGCTTTTTAATATTTTTTTTTTTTGTTTGTTTGTTTAATTGAACGTAATGATTCATTTATGAAAAAATAATTTTTTTTTTTAATTGAGTGGTCAATGTACAGCAAACACGTTTTCGCTGTAGTCTTCACATTCTAATACAGTGTTGGAATAATTGATAGGGAGGCATTGATTGGTTAGGGAATGAATTTAAAAATATTTAAATGGAAATTATCTCAAGATAATAAACAGTTACAAATTCTTCAGAAAGAAAGATAACTAGATTTCGATAATGTTTAATCAATAAGTCGCCGTGGTCTAGTATGTAGTGTGTTGACTTATTAGACGTAAAGCCAGGGTTCGAGTCCCAGGCCAGACATCAGAAATAAAAAGAATCCAAAAAGTATTTTTTCGGCAATTTCTTCTCTTTCTCTTCTTGAAAAGTTTCTCAAAAATCTGTCGTTCGGAGTCGACTTTAAACTGTATGTCCCGCCACTTTTGTATAAAATTAACACACACAACATAAGTGGTGTGTGAAACTGCGGGCTTCTTGGGGACGATTGCTGTAGACTGTCTAATGGTGAAGGTATAGAACTGACCATTTTACAGTCACCAGCAGCAACTCGTTTCCTTACCCTCTTTCTACCTTTCCTAAACCTGCACAATGCACTGCATGAGTAGGGGTCATTCCCTGAGTGCTGGTTTAAACAAAAAAAAAAATAATAAATAAACGTAAAATTTATATCAAAAGAAAATAGTTTTTTACATTAGATTTATCAGTTTCAAATTTTTTTTTATTATTATTTCTATAGTAAAAAAAAATTCAAATTATATTTAAACGTTACATTTTTATTACATGTTGCACACTGTTACTGTTACGTAGGATAAATGAGAATGAAACATAATGAGAATAAAACATTATGTTAAACTGACACTTATTATGTTAATATTCTTTAAAAATTTAGAGTAAAAGTTTTATTGACTTAATTATTTATTTAAAGCATGTACCTACATATTGATTATATTTTTTAATATAAAATATAACAAAAAAAAAATTTGAATTTTTTTATTCTCACTTTCGCCGCTCTTCTCCTAATACGCTCTCTACAAGCAATTGTTCTGACTTTACTTAGTACACCCACTTGGTTGACTTTTTACTGTGATTACTTTCAAGATCTCCCATTCTCTTTCAACCTTTCTCGTTCTCTCTGATTCTCTTTTAATATAAACAATAATAATAATAATAAAGACATACTCTATACATATTATTTAATATGATTTACGTTTATACAATTTTTGTTGCTTTTGTTGTTGTTGTTATCTTTCATTAATTTATTATTTTCTTTTTTCTATTTCTATGTTTGTATTGTTTTTCGTTTTTTTTTTTAAACCCCCATTAATTCATAAAGAGACAACGACTTACGTAGACAATAAATACTCGTACCATGTAAAAGTGTTTGTGCTTTTCAGTGATTCTTTTTTTTTCTCTCGCTCTCTCTTGTGTATGTTTATTACGTTGTTTTCCTTTTTGGAGAGAGAGTATATGTGTGTTTATTATATTTTTGCTTAAACGCAACCACTGTTTATTGCTCTCTTTCTCTTAATAATTTGTTTGTTTTTGTTTTAATATGTATTTTGCTAATTTCGTTTCAGTTTTCTAGTTCTAGTCGTACGTTAAACTACAGACGTGTTTACACGGTTCGTTTTGAATAATTTTTTTTTGTAGCCTTTATAAAAAAAATATCCACAAAACAATAATAACAACAACGAAAGAAAAAAAATTAAGAAAATTATTCAAAGAAAAAGTACGTACGTGCGTTTTTATAATTGAAATTTTAATTTGAATTTCATTGTATTTTTATTTCGAAGTTGTTAATTTATGAGACTGCCTGTAAAAATTCCAAAAGAAAAACAAAAATTTTTTTTTATTTTTCTCTTGACATTGAAAATGTAAATTATTTTGAAATTTGCGTTTTTTCTATTGTCTTTTTCCTCTCCTTTTTATTCTTATAATGACCTTAAACTAATTTGTTGTTGTTGTTGTTGTTCTTGTTATATTCTAATTTTCTATTTGAAAAAAAAAAAAAAATTCTAGAAAAAGTGAAACAAATTCCCAAAGAGTGTTGTTTGTAACGAAATAAAATTGAAAATTATTTGAAAACGTTTTTGTTTATTTTCTTGGCAAAAATTTTCCTTTTAAAAGTATTTTTAAATATTTATTTAGCGATTTTGTTATTGCCAATAAAAGAATTTAATTATTAATTCAAACGTAAATCTGATTTTAATCTTGAGTTGTGAGCAAAAAAATAATTAAAATAAATTCAATAAATAAATAAATGAATAGAAAGTGCTAACAAGAAGAAAAAAAGAAGAATTATTTAAACAAAATATAAAAATTTTGGTTCATTTCCCTGCTACAATAAATCATCGTTAGAAGCAGTTTCAGTTGTGATTTATTTCCCCTATCAGTGGATTTATTTTCTTCGTGTCAAAAGCGAATTTTTATGTAAGTGATGACAATTTGTTCTTGTTTTTTGTTTTATCCTACAGTGAAGTTGTTAAAGTTTTGCGATTTATTGTAACTAACTTATATGGGACATCCCTATAATGTCTCCCTTAGTGCATACTATTGCCTTTAAGGAGCTCTTTATGATGTTCGAGATAGTACAATTCCTTGTTTAGTATTATCTAAGCATTTAAGTATGAGGTTGATTTGTTTTTCTCCTCATCAAACCATCGATTCCTTGCAAGCTAATCTGTCTGCTCATGTTTTTGAATTCTCACATGACCGGTAGAGTACTCTGCTTAGCTTATCTTTACAATCCCATAATCTGGAATCAACATTCAAACCACCTGTGGTTTCAAAAGTCCTATGAAAAAAATTCTGGATGGCGAAAACACAGATCCCAATCATGTCATCATAATTATAGCTGCCTCAAAAGATGTTTTAAAGAATTTCTCGCCTTTGAATGTGTATTGTTTGCGGCCATTACCTTGTTTTGATCGGTATGGGGTGCCCAAATTGAATTCGGGGATGGATAACGAAAGAGATTTGCCAATTTACTATAAAATTGGGTTAAAATTACTATTTTTCCTCTTGCAAATGAGGAAAACCTGTGTAAGAGCATTTGTATGCTCTTCAGAAAGGCTATACTCATCTAATGTATCAATTTCTTAAAATTAAACCAACTTTTGGAATTGCGTCAGCTGTTTGGGTATATTATATGTCCCTTCCATATAATTCTCGCATGAGCGAAAACAATGAATGTATCGCTGCCACCTCTTGAAACTCTCAGATTTCTTTGAATAATCTTTAGGAATCAAATCTATTGACCGCTTTTTAATATGGCAGTCTTTTTGATAGGATTTTTATATTTTGACAACCATAAAAACAACTTTTTACAATTGCAATCTACACGAACGAAGCGGAAGAAGTTTCCGAAGCTTTATATAATTTATTATTATTCCTGGGTGATGGCTTATGTGACATTTTTTCTAATTCAATTTAGGTACGCACGTATCATGCCAAAAACTCACTCTATAAGGAACATTTCCATCATAGTTTTGAAATTGATTTGTTTTATTTCAATTAAATTCATCAAGTTTTTCCAGTTACAAAAGTGATTTATTTATTAGAGCAAATCCTAGAACGATACGAATTGTCATCTGTTGTTGTCAATACGGCAAATACTAGAATTAGTATTATATATTCTGCGATATTCTTTAGTATGTATTCTAAACATATCGCGTAGTAATATTTAAATTTGTGTTATTATCTTATAGTTTTAAATAAAAACGTAGAACTTTTCACATGATTTCACAACTCCATAGTATAAAAACGAACATATTAATTAAAAATAAATATTATTTTTAACAACATTACCTTAAAAGTTGTCCCCAACACTGTTAATTTCCTCTCACAATTCTATAAAACTGCACTGCCATATATGTTTTTAATTTTATTTTTTTTAATTTAAATTAAAACAACAAGAACATTAGCAGCAGCTTATACAATGTCCGTATATACATAATTTAGCAACAATTTATTGAAACAGCAAATTATTTAAACCGTTTATTTACATTACTTTACTTAACTTCACATTTTATTGCAACATGTTTTGCTACGTATTTTTTTTTTTACTTTTTTTTTTTTTGCATTTACTCAATACCACCTGATCCCATAATAACAAAACCACTTGAATAAACGTTTAAATGCGGCTGGCTACACTGTTTTCAATTTCAATTCCATAAAAACAAACATGAACGAAACAACTTGGAAACAAAAAAAAAATTTTTTTTTGTTGAGTAATGACTGACTGAGACAACAACCCCCATTTATGGAATTGAATCAGCAAAAATGGTTAAGACGCACAACTATTGCATAAAATTAAAGCAAAAACAACAAATCGGTATAAACACAACAAAAATAACAGCATCACTAAGCAACAATCAAAAGTTGAAAGTACATATACGAACAATATACAGAGACACAGAGAAAATAAACAACCCCAAGCAACCCCATTTTTTATACACATTAAACACTCATACACATAGATGTACATACATACACATGCAAATATTATCTTGTTTACATGTATTTTCCATTCTGTTTTCGTTTTCGTTTTTTTTTGTTTTTACATTCTCTACAGTGGTGAATTTTATTTGTCATCGTTTTTCATTTTCCTGTGTGTTGTTTATTCTTTACATTTGCATGCAACGTTAACGTTTATAGAGTGTATAGATGTGTGTGTATGTATGTCATATTTGTGTTTTATTACACAAACACCTTTATACGGTTATACAGATTTGCGGGTTAAAGAAAAATTAGCAAAAAAAAAAATAAAACAATGTATGCGCAAAAAAAAATGAGAGTTAATTCGGAAATAAAGCAGATATAAAGAGAGAGGGTGCTTTTTCTACAGGGAGCAAGTGTGGCCTACTTTTAAAAATTTTATGGCAATTGTTTTCGCGTGTAGAAAAAGGATTTTATTTTTAAAAAGCGATTATTATTTTTTTAGATAATTTCAACAATTTTTAATTCGATTCGTTAATGTATAGGGTTTGTAAACCAACTAATTTCTCATTTTTGAAATAAACTTTATTAAACTAAATAGTTGTCGTATTGATCGATAACAATATAACTTTTTTTCGATGAAAACTACTCGTCTTTCTAAGCGAAAAATTGATTCAATAACGTTTTGCAGGTCTGTACTGAATTTAATTTTATATAATTAAGGGATTTCTATAGAGGTCGATACAAATGAAAGAGGAAGGGTCGATGATGGTGGATTCTTCAAATTTCCCAGTCAATTTCTATCTATTTCTGTCGGATCTTCAGAGATGTGTGTGTATGTGGTCTGACGTAGTTATGATTGAACATCAAACTTTATAGCCAGCTTCTTTCGGTGACTGTCTGATATTTATAGTTGCGTGGGTGGTCTGACGTTGTGGTAATGAAACGTAACACTTTTCTGTATAATAATTCTGAGCCAATATCACTAATTGTTGACCTTAAAGATCAGAATTTTTCTTCCAATCCCACTGGAAATATAACATTAACCTTTTTTTTAATATCAAATTCATATGCCGCCTATCACCAACGACAAGATATTTCAAATTTAATTTAAAGCAATATTTTTGGCGCTTAATTTTTTTCACCCCAATCGTTTAGCAACACTGTTAAATATATTATCCGCTATTTCCTTTTCATTTTGCTATTTATTTTATTTGTTGTTGTTTTATTCATAAAGGTAAAACATAGAATAGAATTCGAGGAAAAAGAAAATCGGGTATAAAATAAAATCTGGAAAAACATTGCAAAAAAAAATAAATTTCATCGAACACACATCGAACTGACTTGTAAATCAACTGATGTCGTCGTCTCTCATTCGCTTGTGATTTTTTCATTCACGTACAACGATTAAAAAGTGTTGATATTCAAAGGAAAGCTAAAATAAATTCTGAAAAAAAAATAATTTATAAAAATAAGAAGAAAAAGTGTAATTTTAAAAAATAATATTTAAAAAAAAAAAACAAAAATTCAATAAAACATACATGAAAACAAAGCATTCATAATAATAAAAATTGAAAGTGTAATACATACAGCACGAGAAAAAAAAACAAAAGCAAACAAAAGAGAAACAAAATTCTCAAGGAATATTTTTTAAGCAAAAAAGAAGAAAAAAAAATGCAAAAAGGTGTTGATTTTAATAACAAAAAAATTAAATTTAGTAAATATTATTGCTAAAGTATAACAAACATATTGTTTTTCTTTGAAATCTCTTTAAAGTATAAGAAAATAATTAAGAAAAACAAATAAGTTTTTAATATATTTATGCATTAAAGTAAAACCAGTATTGAAATTAAAAGCGGCGACAGTGACAGTGACAGCGACAGCGTCCAGGTTCAATAAGTGAGTGAGTGTTATACAATTTTTGACCACTTAAACAACAGTCGAGTGAGCTCTCCTCGTTAACTAGTATAAGAAATCGAAACAAACAAAAAAAAAAAATAAAAAAAATATTGAAAACGTCAACACATTTATTTTGTCATAAAATTGTAAAGCAAAGAAGAAAAAAATCAATTTTCAAAGTCAATTTTTTTTTATCACCATATTCAACTCTCCATACTCTTAAGGTTAAGCTTTTAACAGCGAGCCAACCACGCAAAATACAGAAAGAAAAAAATTATTAAATTTTAATATTAAACAAACAGAAAAAAAACGCAAATAATTAACATACACATTTTTCTGTTCTGGCTACCAACCGTTTTCTTAATAATTTTAATACACTCACAAAAAAATTCCATTTAATTGACCAAAGTTTTGAAACAAAACAAAAAAAAATCCAACAAAAATTTCCCTTAAAAAAAAAAAGAACAAGAGATCAGATGCCTGCAATATATTGACACAATTAACCCAATTTCTTTTACGGTTTCCAAATAATTTCTTATTGGAATTTTTGCCATTGTCACTGTTTTTTTTTTTACAGGTAATGACGTGATTTTCCGTACTAATTTACAGTGAGCGTCAAAGAAAGTGTACAATATGGATAAAATTCTAACAAACAACAAACTCAACTTTTACCACTTGTAATGAGAGTGCCCAAAAAAAATTTGACTATATTTCGAATTTGTAATTTTTTATGTTTCAATTTTAAAAACGATAATTTAATAATATATAGGTTTTTTTATGTACATTTTCTTTTGACGCTCACTGTATATGTATGTTTATAAATAAATCTTTTAACATGAAATTCATGTTAAATAAAATGTTATTGTCGAAAATGAATTTATTGTTCTAAAAAAATTAATGAGTATTTAACACAATTTAAGGAAGAATAAATGAATTAACTAGTACCAGGAGTTAATGAAGGAATGCCCCAATGATTACTCCCATTTGTACTTATACAAGGCACCATATGTGTTGCTATTTAATCTTATGATAGACGTAAAATACGATTGCATGTTGTGTGTCTTAATTTTCTCTACGAGTGGTGAAATCTACAGTTTAATTATGAAACTAAACGACAGATTAAGATAAACTTTTCATTAGAGAGAGTAAATCAAATGTTGTCATAGTTTTTGCAAGAAACAATGCTGTAGTTTGAACCTCAAGTTCTCAGCTAATGAACCAACAATATACCTACCGCGGTATATACATATGTACACTGACTTTGTAAAATTTTAATAATTTTCATCATGGTTTTCAAATTTCCTAAATTAAGAGACTTCAAGACAAATTTCTTCAAGAGGATAATATCATCAACAGATGTTATCAGGAGATCAGTCAGTGCCCTCAGTAAATTTTCACACCATTATACCTAAAAACTAACCCCATGCATTATTTTTGGAATCCCCAGAATCAGAAAAATCCTGACACGCTTCCAAATGTAATTAGTTTGTCCATAAAACGTATTATTTTTATCACGAAGGGGTATTGCTTCTCGGAAATGGATGTTTTGAACTGAAAAAAATGAAGCAAAGAAATAAGAAAGATGGGGAAATGACTACAAGATGCAAAGCACATTAGTAATTTACGTTTGTAGGCCTATTTAGATTTTAAAATTATATTCAACGGTTAAGTGAAGTCGCAGTAGTCTAGTAGCTAGTGTGTTGGCTTATTAGACGTAAGGTCAGGGTTTGAGTCCCAGGCCAGACATCAAAACAAAATACAAAAAGTATTTCTTCGGCGATTTCCTCTCAGCAGATTTCTGGCAAAAACTCTGAGAGTAAATAAAATTGCCATGAAAAGTTTCCCAAAAAAAAATCTGTCGTTCGGAGTCGACTTTAAACTGTAAGTCCCGCCACTCATATATGAAATTAACACACACAGCATAATTGATACGAGAAACTAGGTCAATAATCCCGACTGTAGCGTTACCAATTTATGTATGTAAACGATTAATATGCATATGCAATGAAGGTCTATTATCCTATTGAAAAAAAATATAATTTATCTTGTGAATAGGTTTATTTCTTGTTTTAATTATAAATTCAGAAAATTCATTAAAACAGCATCTTTTTATTGGATATTATTGCATAACATTTAGCAATTCCAGGTCAGTGCAGTGTAAGTTATACGGATTTGATTATCCTTTGAGTATTGTTTTGTTCACTTGATGAGCATGTTTTTTCGCTATCATCTCCTAAAGCAATAAAAATGTTTCCATATGTACGATTGGCAGTCTATTTACTTTGATAAGATCTTTTAAACAAAATCGTTAATTAAATTATAATCAGCAAATGGAAAAAAAAAAATTCAAACTTAAAATTTTGGTTTTGCTTTTTAGTTTTTAAATATTAATTTTAAATGGCAAAAACCACATTTATTATTTTAAATATTTTCCATTAAAAAATACTTACTACTCGGTGTTCTTTCTTTGATAAGTTGGTAAGTGGGACAAATTATCGCTTTTAATTTTCCTGTAAATTTCTCGTTCATTTTTCTTTTGTTTCCTTTCAATATTGGTTGAAAAGTTCAAAACTTGTTAAAATTTTTAAAAACATCCTTTAACATTAAGACACACACACTAAGCGCCTTTTAATTAACTTGTTAAGTTTTTGTTTATCCCTTTTCGGATTAAAACTTATAAAACTTTCTTTTTAACAAATTAAATTGTATTTTGTTTGTCGGAAAAATAGTGGAAAAAATATTTTTTTTTTGGTTTTGCTTGTGACTTCATTATGGTGATGACCCAAAATAAAAAGAGATGAATGCTTCAATCGATTTTTAATTGCAATATGTTTCAGGTCAATTACCGACTCTTAATCAGCCAGCCAACTAGTCTGCCAATCGGTTAAATTTGTATAGATTTTGTTTAACATTGTAGAACATTATTGAAGATAGAGCCTTTTTCAACACTCATATCTTTGACGATAACACTGTTTCCAATATTCAAATAATATTTAATGTTGGGAAAAATATTTCACTTGTCTTTTTACAAAAGGTTGAATAAAATTCTATTAAAATATGAATGAATGGATTAAGATTTCCAAAACAGTTTTCGTTACGGTCAGGTAGGTAACCCTTGAGACCGAAAATATAGTTGACGATGACTTGCATTCTTTTGGTATGTTTTTCATCCATTTTGCGATAGATGACTAGCATTCCCTACAGATGTCTTACATTTTTAGGTTGATAACTTGCATTTTTTTGGGTCGATCACTTGCATGTTTTTGGTTAATGATTTACATTTTTTGGTTGATTATTTGCACGGTTTTGGTTAATGACTTTCTTGTTTTGGTAGAAGGCTGGATTTTTTTTTCGATGACTTACATCTCTTTGGATGGATTATATGAACGAAGTCTTGCCTTTTTTGATTTTTGGTTAATGACTTTCTTTTTTTGGTAGAAAGCTGGATTTTTTGGTCGATGACATGCATTTCTTTTCTTTTTTGGAGATGTCTTGTATAGTTTTGTTCGAGGACTTGCATTGTTTAGTAGATGACCTTTTTGACCGATAACTTACATCTTTTTGGATGGACGACATGCATTTCTGGACGAAGACTTGCCTTTTTTGAATGCAGGATTGCATTTTTTTGTTCTATAACTTACATCTATTGGTTGGTTTTCCAAATATTTTCAATATGTTAACTTAAAAGTATTTGTTAACATAATCTTCACTGTTAAAAAGAATATATCTTTCGTAGCGAACTTCACATATCGTCGTTAAAAATCTAAAAAAAATCAAATTATGATTCGGGAGTTTTTCTTACATCTTTCTACCTATTTTTAGATTTTTGCGACCAAAAAAAAACGTTTTTTTGTCAATAATTTAAAGTGACGTACCGTATGAAGTACTCGTTATTTTATAACTTTTTTTTATGTTTATTACGTACTTTTGGATTTTCGACGACGATATAGATATTATCTACACAGTTTTAAATTCACTTCCCACTTTAAATTTAATGTCCACTGTACACAGTGATGCACATATAAATTTAAACAAAAGAACCATAAAAATAATATTATAATAGAGATGACATTATCTATCTATAAATATCTCATAAATCTCTAAAATAAGTACAAAAAAATATCGCATAAATAAACAAACTTCAAATGAATGACTGGCTATATAAGGGAATACGTAGATAGACAGATAGACTTTGACATTGTTAAACGCTTTCCATTTAATCACCAAATATAGCACAAACTTTTTAACACAAATGTTATGACGTTTAACAAAAAAAAAAATGTTTCATTAAATTTTTAATAACCACAATCCATATTTTTTTACTCTACTTTTTTGAGCGAGCGATAAAAGCAAGAGCATAAAGTGAGTGAATCAGTTCATGATGTAAGTTAACGAGCCATTAATTTTGCTAAAATAGAAATTAATAAAGAAAACAAGGGGGTTTTTTTTGTTATTTTTGCTGATTTTGTTTCTTCTATTAAAAGTTTTAGGAAATGTTTGGAAAATGTTCTCAAAAAATCAAAAATCTTGAAAAAACGGGGAAGGATGAAACCACTCCTGAGTGGTGTGGAGTAGGTACTCTAGCATTCATTCAATAAAATCGTTAGACATTTAATCGATAAGATTTCATTTGTCATAAAAGCGTCATAACATAATAAATATACATGAAGAATATCTATCGTATTCGATAAAGAATTGTACAATACAACTGGGTTGGTTGGTTGTTTGGTTTCATTAATAATTTTGAACAAAAAAAAAATCAAAAATAAAAACAAATCAAAACATATTTCTTTATTTGTTAAAAGTAGCAAATATTAGAAAAATTACAACATATGTGTGTACTTCAAAACAAATTGTTTTTTTTTTTCTAATAAAAGTGACAATATTTCAATGATAAGGAGAAATAAAACTTTGTTTATTTATTTGTTATTAAGTCACATGTACTAGAATTCTCATCATTTTTATTATTATTATTATTATTTTTTTATGTAAACATAACACAGTGGGTGTAGTTTTTAGATTTATTTTTTTGCTTTCTTTTAAATATGAATTCGTCACTGTCTAATTGGTCTTAGATTCAAGTGTTTACCATTAAAATTTAATTAAAATTTTATTTGAAACCTATGAGTCAGAAAAGGTGAAACAAACCATGATAAAATAGCAAACACATTACCTGTTCTGTAGTCATTTATAAAATGCCAAAAAAAAAAAATCGTTTAATATCATCAACATTTTTTAAGAGGAAATTGTAAAAAATACCTGGAATTTAAAGATTTTCAATAAAAGTTTAGTTTCTTTTGATGTTAATGAACTTTTGAATTTAGTCTAAACAAAAAGGAGTTCTCTCCCTAGAGAAGGACGCTCGACTTATACCAAAGTTTTGGTCTAAACTAAACGCCAAAATAAATCTCGCTATTACTGGAGACAGGAAATGAGAGGCCAAGAATCCTTACTGTTTCACGACAGGAGATGGATACTGGCTAATGAAGTAAAGTATAGTCTCGCCTGGTTGCCAGATACACAACTTTTGCAGAAGCCATGTAAGAGAATCACTGTGTTAACAGCAATTGCACAATAGACGGCCATGAACGGGTTATCTTCTTATACGTCCAGCAGAATTTATCGATACTAGATACATATGAGCTTATGCTGTCAATGAAATGACGTTTTCTTATGCATCTAACATCTGGAAGATGCCAAATTAAATTGAACAATAAAGCAATTGAAGTCGCCGTAGTCTAGTAGGTAGTGTGTTGGCTTAGTAGACGGAAAACCGCAGTTTAAACCCCAGATCAGACAACAAAATGAAAAATATTTCTTCGGCGACTGCCTCTCAGCAGATTTCTGTCGCCACTTATGTATAAAATTAACACACCCAACATGAGTGATGTGAGTAGCTAGGCCGTAATCCTGGTTATAATAGTCAATTATGTTATGTAATTAAGCATTAAAACAGATCACTGATACTTTGGTATGCTGCCACTCATCACAATGAAGCGCTTTTCTACTTTTCTATGTCAAACGCAAAATTACATCCAAATGGCTACTTACAACATACAACCTAAAACCTATTGAATGCATTTTGGATGAGTTTCCAAGAATAATATTTCTTCTTGTCATAACCAAAACAAAAAATCTTTTCTCCTTTACCGGAACTTTGTATAAATTTTGTAAATTCCCTGAATCGACTATGCCAATAGACTTTGACCAAGTATTAAAACATAAATTGTTTAATTTTAATACTATGTTCACGTATGCAATTTAATTGAGTCAATATTCGGTTAATTGAGAACAAAATTTTAACTGTTCAGGTATAATAAATATAAGCAATATTCAGCTGGTTGTTTTTTTTTATATTTGAGTTGTCAAATAACAACAGGAAGTGTTCATTAAACAGACTTATGGCAGTGCTGTATATAAAGCTTTACTGAATATTATAACAATTAGCATTTAATTGAGCAATAATTAATTGAGATTTTATATTAGCGTTAATTGCGATTTACGCAATAAAGGTGCATACGTGAACATAGAATAATACTCATTGAGTATTTATCTTCCATTCTATTACACACGGTAGTGCGCGAAGCTCTTTCCTTTAGGCTCAGAATTTTCACTTGCATTAAATATAAGAAAAAGCAAATTAAAATTTTCGAAAATATTGTTGTGGCCTTATAATTTTTTAGGCAACTGTGTTGTCTGCAGTTTGATGACTCGAACCTTTCATTCACTTTAAAGAAAAATAAAATTTTTTTCAGACTTAAATGTTTTCGAAGTTTTTTTTTAATCATTAATTGGGATCACTTGCTGCACTGATTTAATACTAATAAAAATCAAAAATCATAATATAATTAACAAATTTTAATTTTCTTTTTCTAAAGCAACCACTGTTTGCTAATCATCTATTAAAGGTTACCAGATAAGAGATGAATAGAAACAAGACTATTTTCTATAGAATGCCAAGTCGTATACATTATATTTGTTTTAAGATTCCACTTAATACGCCCCGCTGTCTAACATGTGCACAAAAAAAGAAAAAAAAAATACATACTCTCCCTTGTTATTTCCTTTCTTTACATCGTAAATATTTATTTAAAAATTATTTTCTTTAGAAACTTGTTTAAACAAAATTATATTGTGTTAAAGAAATGAAATAAAGAAGAAATCTGAAATAAATATGTAAAAAGTGTTCATGTGAAATTGAAAATTAATTTCATTTCTCATTTTCAGTTCTTATTCTTATTCTTTTTGTTTTCTTTTTACAGTTTTTGCCATTTTTTATTTTGGCAAAAGTACAAGAAAATTTTATTTAAACAAATTAATAATGAATGTCGGTCATACGAGCCAGCCAGCCATCCACATACAATAAACGAAAATTAGACAATTCTTGGGGGCGGAAAAGACGGGCGGTCGGTACTACAAGAGAGAAAAGTAAAATTAAACAAATCAAATCAAATCGTATATTATTTACGTATGTTATGTATGTATGTACGTATTTGTAATTATTTAGAACGTTATACTTTTGTTGTCACTTTGAATATAGTACATGGGTGGTTTTTTTCCACCCATTTTTAATATAAAAATAAATAATGAAAAAAAAAATTATTCAAATTAAGTTCAATAACGTAAACGTAAACACCAAGTACTTAATTTGATTAGTAAATTGTATTAAGTAATAAAAAAAAAGCAAAACAAAACTTGTGTAACTAAATATTCTATTTAAAGTTGAATGTCATTAACAATAAAAATTTATTTTATAATTACATACACAACTAGAATTAATTATCATTTGAAAATGAAATCAATTTAATAATTCTAATTTAAATATTACATTTCGATATTTACGAATAATAATTTCGAATGGAATTATAAGTCGGTTTTCGTTTGCTTTAAGAGAGCGAAACCTAGTAACCAACTTAAAATATTCTTAAAATATTTGTTTATTTATTAGGTACAAAAGCTATACAATTTTCATTTTATTTATTTATTGCGGTCCTATCATAATATCTCTTATAACTCTGGCTTTGAATATATGTTAGGAATTCTTCGAATATCTAAAATTCTATGCATACTTTTCATCTCGTTCAGACCTTAAAAAACTTTTAAATATCCTGTTTTTGAAGATCCTTCAGAAATATACTCATCTTTCCTTCATGTATCGCTTAAATTTTTGGAAAAACAAAACCTAGCCTAGCCTAGACAAAAATATAAAGGTTAAGGAATGATTTCTGACTACAAAATTCGTCATCATATAGCATCAACTTAGATCAAAAGCTATAAATTATGTTTGGACAATTTTTGCTATTTTTATCTTATTCATTATTGCTTTTCGTAAATTTTCGACTGACTGCCTTCTCTTGTACCTCCTGAAATCATATTTTCCTTGTTACGCAATTAACTTTTAATGGGGCCTTTATTGTTTGTAAAGGGTTTGAAAATGCTTTAGAAATTAAAAAACTACAGAATATTTTTTCAAATTTCTTTTTTTTTATTTGAAAGTATAATTCTTCCGGTTAATAATGGAAAATAATTTCATTCAAATGGCTGCCTCGGCTTGCCATACAGTAGTCTACACGATCGGTCCAATTTTTATGCACATTATCAATGGCTTCACGAATATCGTCTTACCCCACAAATAATAGTCCAACGGTGTCAAATCGCAGCTCTGAGGTGGCCAAACGACATCAACTTTGCGGCTGATAATGCGATCTTCAAAAACAGGGTGTAAAACATCAAGTATAGCTTCGGCTGTCTGGCGCGTATCGCCGTCCTGTTGAAAATCGTTGCCAATATCCTCCTTTTGTTAACAAAAATTCGTTCAACATGGCCCGATAACGATTGCCATTGACTGTAACGGCCACTCCTTGCTCATTTTCGAAGAAAATTGACTCAATTATGCCTATGGAACAAAATCCCCACCAAATAGTGACTCGTTTTGGGTGTATCGGCTTTTCAATGTATGCGTGAGGGTTTTTTATGCCCCAAATGCGACAATTTTACTTGCTTACATACCCGCCAAGATCAAAATGAGCTTCATCTGAAAAGATGATTTTTTTTTGCCAATATCGGCATCTTCTGTAAGTCGATCGCAGGCCCACTTAGCGATGCGAAAACGCGTATACACAACCATATTCGTTGAGCAGAAGGATAAAATTAATCTGTCAAATCGGACATGAACTAAGTGTTACCATTCACGAAATAAGCACTAGTTGAAAAAACAACGTTAGATAGCGGACTAGATACTTATTCATTCCAGGCATAACTGTGATGATACTGATCAGCCACTTATTGTAGATGGCCTGCTTAAAACTCCAACTCAGTGATTCCGAACAAAACGAAAATTTAAAAAAAAAAATATTTCTTCGGTGACTTCAACAGCTGTTTTTTAAAAATATTTTTAGTTCTTAGGCATAACGAACGATTTTGCTTTTTACCAGGACAATCATCCCAAGCATATCTCGGGTATGGCAAAGCTTAGGTTGATCCATAATTGCCCAAAACTTATAGGAACCCTTGCACAGACCCCAGATCTCAACGTAATTGAACATCTTTGGGAAGAATTAGCTGGAAGAGTATTCCGACAACAATTTAAAACTTTGAATCAGCTTAAGGCGGTTTTTCTGGAAACGTGAAGCTCCATAGAACCTGTGGTAGGCTACAGTTTGGCAAAATCAATTCCAAAACGTTTACAGGTCGTTCTTGAGAACAAAGGATATGCAACAAAGTATTAATTGTTGTCTTTTGTCATTTTTAGCAATGGAGGTCTTATTTGTCCGATTATGCGTTGAGCGCAAAAAATTGAGTTAATTTCGTTTTTCTTTATAAAATTACCGTTATCATGAAAAATGTTGTAATTTTTTTTATTAATCTGAAAGTCTGGAATATAGAATGTAATAAAAGTAAAAAAATATATATATTTAATATATACTTTTCAAGTTTTAAGCCCATACATATCAGACTAATGCTTGTCCGATTATGCGATGGAGCCACTGTACATACATAATTGGAATAAAAATGATTTTGTTAACAAAATATTTTTATTATTAAGAGAAAATCGTGATTTTTCGGTATTTTTGGATCTCGAATTATCTCGGGATTTCGGGATCGGGATTTACAAAATCCCGAAACCCGGGATTTTTAAAAATCGATCCCGTTTGGCATCCCTAGTACATATGTTTATGAAAAATTGATTGTTTTGTTGTTGTAAATTGTAATCTGATATGAAAATAATAATTTTATATTGTGGCATTAAAATGAAAATTTTTGTTTGACAAACCATTGACCTGACCCTCTTCTGTTGAGTTCTTTCATACATCTTTACGCTTTTTTTTCTTTCTTTTTTGACCATATGAGGTTAAACTAGAGCAAATATTGTACTTTGTTGTTGTTATGCAAGCATATAAAAGACATATTTTTGTTTGCATTTATTTTTACTGATGGTATGCCATAATGGCTGGCTGTCATTAAGGCCGGCCACTATTCAATTTATTCGACACGCTCTTTTTTTTTTGCTTCTTTTTGTATACAAGTTTATATGTAATTGAGCAGATAAATACATAAGTACGTACATAGAAACAGACATGCATAGATACTTTCATATCTCGTAATGGTTTCAGATTCATGGGCATGCATAAACGCTTTTATATAAGCGTATATACATATTTATAGAAATTCACATGGGCTTTCTTTTTTTAAACATTATGTTGATTTTCCATGGGGGATTTTTTTTTTTTAAATTATTTTTATACAATATTAGCAGAATTTATATTTAATCATTTACAATGTATGTATAGTGAAAATTTACAACAACAAAAATAATAATAATAAATAATGGAAATAATTTAAATAGATTTTACGTACTGCATGACAACCAAGATTAAATGTCAATTTCATTTTATTGGTTTAAAATGATTATTTTTTTATTTTTGTTTTTTATTTATTTTATAAATCATTCAAATACGTCATTCACCAATTATAACAATGGATTACAGATTATACAGGGTATAAATAGTTTCTTTCCTACCTTAAGAAATTCTTATTTTCTTTATTTCTCCTTCTTTACTCTTGTATACTAACTTCCTCAATAAGTAGGTTGTTTACTTATAAACAACAGCAGCATTAGGGGAAACTAATACAAGAAAAGAACTCTTATAATCAAGAAAATATAAAGCAAAAAGCATACAAAAAAACCAAGTCCTTAGGAAACATTCAATCAAGCAGTCATTTTCAGAAAAAGGGTTGTTTTTAATTTTCTCTCGTAAATCATGTCTTGAATACAAAAGGTATAGTGGGTGAGTGGCAGTAAATGGAGGCGACCAACTACATTTTGTTTGTTTGTTATGAATTAACTCGACTTTAAACTTCTAAGTAATTCTTATTTAAAAAATTAAAATTTAAAATTTTTTAATATTTTTTCTTAATTTCGCTTGCAAGTTGCCGTAGTCTAGTAGGTAATGTGTTGGCTTATTGGACGTAAGGACACGGTTCAAATCTCTATTCAAACATCAAAATGAAATATGAAAATATATTTCGTCAGCGACTTCCTCTCAGCAGATTTCTAACAAAAACTCTGAGAGTAAATAAAAGTAGCTATGAAGACTTTCACAAAAGTCTGTTGTTCGGAATCGACTTTAAACTGTAGCTCCCACCATGTATGGTAGGATACATATGTATTAAACATGAGTGGTGTGTGAAAGTGGGTCGTAATCCTGACTGAATGATTGTAATGGTTAATTTTGTATGTTCGTAATTTCACTTGCAAAGAAAAATTGTTAAACAGAATATTGAGAAACATAATTCACAGTTGAACAAATTTTAAGTAATAATTATTAGAAATCAATAGAAAAAAAAATTATAAAATTTACCAAAAGGAGTTACATAATGATTTATGGCAGCAAGAGGAATAAGCTATTTTGTATTTACAAAATGAGCAAAAATCAACTTACTTCTTTTGACTCTCCGAATAAGTCACTAGCAAGCCTCACAGCGAAGATACTGCATGCACTTATAAAATCCCTTATTATGCATCTTATAGAACACCTTCCAACATTATTGCAGTGAAACATCCGTCGTGGAACAATTGTAAGCAAGTAGGAGTCTTACAGTTCGCTTATACATACAGTGGGTGACAAAAGAATGGAAACTTTTTCAAAATTGCACTAAAAATTAAAAATATTCTTAAGAAATTCTTATTATTAATAAAATCCGATTTTAATGCTAAATTTCAACAAAAAAAAATATATAATATGTGATAAATATGGATCTTAACAAATCTAAGCTTTCAAAAATGATTAAAACTAATTTTTTAGTCAAAAACTGTAAGAACTTATCATAGCTTTTTATACTTTTATGCATAATAATGCACTGCAATTTACAATTTTGTCTGATTGGAACACATAAATAATTTTTTTTGAAAAAGTTTCCATTGTTTTGTCACCCACTGTATATATTATATATTCGCACAGTGAATTGACTGTTGTTAATGAAACAAAAAATTAAACGTGTTGACAGCTGCAAGACTTTGTTAATTAAGACTCTCAAATAAAAGTTATCTCTTCAACACCACTTATCTCTTTAGAAAAATATCAGCCACCATCATCCAACTCCACGAATCTATTCTTTGAGTTTTTTTTTTTTTATTATAATTTTCAGACAATAACAAATTCAAAAGAAACATTAAAAAAAAATAATAAAAATTGCGTACAAAGTTGCTAATGTTAGCCATAAACGAGTGAATGCATAAATAGACAACAACATCACAATAACAATAATGTCTGTTACATATTGTTTTGCGCTATTACATATTGTGTTTAATTTTTTCTTTTTTTTTTTTGTTTGAAAAAGGACAAAAAAATTAATAAAAATAATAGACATAAAACATGCCTAACTGCATAGGCAGCTAAGGCGAAAGCATGTTGTTACATTAATTATGTATGAAATTAAAGAAGGAAATGGTATTAAATAAATTGAATGAAAATTCTTTAAAATTTCCACTTAAACATATTAAACGTAACGTATGTATGTATTTAAAATTATTAAGTATTAATAATAATTCATTACAATTGCAAATATGTAATTCTCAAAAGATAAATATTTAAATTTTGAGAGCATAAAAGTTCGAAAGTCCCTCGAAAAACCTCGATATTAATATTAATTTCATTTGGCAACACTACAGCTTATTTTTGTTAGAAAATTAAAAATATTACCGGCATATTTATGTACGTCTTTCTGTTACAGAGGAGAATGCATTGTTGCACTCTACTAAAAATATTTGTAAAGTTTATGAAGAGAATATTACTTTACTACCGTTGTTCCAGTTATCATTATTTCCCTTTAGTCAGGATTACCAACTAGCTAAGTGGTATAAGAACACTCATGTTGACTCTGTGGGCTTGCTCTTTAATATCAATCACGAAACTGTGAGAGCTTGGCTGCTATATTTTGATGCATCTACCATAAACTTTACAGATCCACACAGTTCCGGACTGAGGAAACAGTAACGCCCGTTTCAGAATTACCAACTAGCTTCTTATACCACTCAAATTGACTCTGTGGGCTTGCTGTTTAATATCAATCACGAAACTGTGGGAGTTTGACTGCTACCACAAACCTTTCAGATCCACACAGTTCCGGACTGAGGAAATAGTAAAGCCCGTTTCAAATATAAGAAAAAATTAAATAAATTTTTGTATAAATTTAAAACTGAACTTTTTCAAACACCTAATATTTATGCTTTGGCATTTTAATTTATAGATTGCTATACAAATTCTTAATAATTTAATTAAATTAATTGTATTATCTAGAGATTGACCACAAAAAAAATTTTATCGAATTAATTGAACAAATGCAATAATTGTTTTATAGAAATTATTTCTATTTAAAGACAATTATTAAATAATCATACTTCTTACCAACTAATGCCAATAAATCTATTGCATGAATCTGTTTACGACAATCTCTACACAAAATAATTAGTAATCCTTGTTAAATTCTTTCCCATGCAAACACCACATATTCGTTCTGTATGCAAAAGCAAATATCTATAGAGACCGGCAATTTCTACGAGTATAGAAACATATTTGCTCATATTTATGTACATATCCCTCCCTTGTATATATTTATGGTATGTATGGAAATCCTCTTCAAAATAACAACACAATTGTCAGAATCATGTTCTAACACTTTCGCTAAGAGCGAATTATAACAAAGTAATGTACATACATAGATAAATGGATATATACATACATGGTATATACATTTATAGACATATATAATACAACAGAAACCATTCAAGCAACCAGGCCAAATATAATTTGAATTTTTCGTGTCTTGTAAGTGAAAGATGCCGTATAGAAATTTCGATTTTAAATAATATATCACATGGGATACCTTAAACAGAGTTCTGCTTCAACTTTTTAATGTTTCCTCAAATGGTTTCTTTAGAAATAAATGTTAGGAATCTAGTCTGACCACTTTGTAACTGAAATTCTATTGCCAAGAAATGATTTGATTAGCCTTTTGATTTGTTTTTTCTTTATGCTTATTATTCTGCTAAATGACTCCCTGGTGGCAGCATTCCTTTATCAAAAATGTCAACGTAGAAATGTTGAATCATAATGTAATTAGAAACTCCATCTCTTCATTACTGGGATGTGGTGTACTGCAACCACTCTAACAAAGCATCTCAAAATTCTGGGTGCAGTAATGTAAATGATTTCTCTAATGTATATTAATTTAAGATAGGAGCTAGTGTTGAACTTTTTGGTCATAAGAACAATTTAGTTAATTTGATTCAGTCTAAAAGGTAACTGTAGTGTCCTTTAAATTGACGTATCTGTCATTTATAAGACAGGGAATAAGACAGCAATCATATGCCTATAGTACTTACCGTTAACAGTAATGGCTTGGTCAACGTCGTTCTTATGATGATATGACTCCGCCAATGTAATATCCAAACCAGATGGTGACTTTTACGGCATGCATGCATGGTATCGTACCAAATTCGACAATTTCGATTATTTCACCACGTACCCTTTCTTACAGAACTGGACCTTATCGCTGCAAATAAGTTTTCCAAGAAAATAAGAAAGTGTTGGTAAAACAATTTAATTATTTGCACCTTTTGTTGAACTAGTGCTATCCGTATATGGTGATTTAGCAAAACAAACATTTTGACAGATGTAGCATCAACAAGATGAATGCTATCTACTGTCAAAGTTCGGGAGTCCCCTTTGATGATGAGATACATATAAGTACAATAGTAACTTGTTTCTATGTAACTCCTGTCTTTTTTTTTAATAGTTCCCCTCTACCGAATATTGTGGTTGACTGTAGTAGCCGCCCAACTCAACACCAATCAGTGAAAGGGAAAGAAAAACCAAAATAGGGTGAAAACAAAACTGCTTCATGGGTGTTTATAGAAAATATTTTAATATTTGCAAAACAAATTTGCCAAAAAGGGGTCGTCAATGCACATAATACATACAGTGCTTGACAAAACAATGGAAACTTTTTCAAAATTGCACTAAAAATTAAAAGTATTCTCAAGAAATTCGCAAAATATTTGTGCTGTTTATTAAAAAAAAAAAACGATTTCTATGCTGAATTTCAGCACAAAAAAAACCAATATGTGATAAATATGGACTTAACAAATCAAAACTTTCAATAAATGTTAAAAAAAAAAATTATCATTTTGGAGAAGGCTCCAACACTTCAATAGTTGTTTTATATTTTTATGCATACTAATGAACTGCAATTTCCAATTTTATCTGATTAGAAAACATAAATACATTTTTGAAAAAGTTTTCATTGTTTTGTCACCCACTGTATGTACATAGATATGTACCTACATATACATATATGCACGTGTATAGTAACTAAACGGTGATGAAACACTATAAAAACCAGATATTTTGTGAAAAATCTATTTAAATTAATACAAATATTTTGACACTTTTTTGGTGGGAAAAATGTAAATAAAAAAAATTTATTGACTATTCAAAAGGAAATGAATGTAACAGGTATACGTATACATACATACCACGTATTAAACGGTATTCATAGCGTTGACATACATACTTGTAGTGATTTTTTAATTTTTAAATGTTTAAAAATCATATTATTTTATATTTTTCTAAAAGAAATATTTTATATTAATGAAATAAATAAAATAATAAATAGTGTTGCATATAAAAAATAATTTTGTATGTATGTATGTATGCACTTGTTTTCTGCAAAGTATCGTGAGTTATTTTAATAGAATATTTTTTGTAGTCTGATATGTTCTTTTGTATGCCATTATTAAATAAACAAAAACAAAATCAACTAAATATGACACATTTTTTAAGCATATGTATGTACACATATAGTGTATTTTATTTCTTATATACATACATATATAGTACATACGTACATAAATACAATATTAATTCCTTTTTTTTGTGCTTTGCTGTAAAAAGTAGGTTGGTATGTTGTGTTATGTTTTATTACAAAAAAAAAGTATATATTTCACAGAAAAATATTTTTTTATATTTTAATGCATTGGAATACTCAAACAAACAACAAATTAAAAATATGACAGTTATGTATATAATCATGTTAACTTCATTTATTTCAGAATTTCCCACAGGAATTCTAGAAATAATTATTGCTATTGCCAACCTAAAATGTCATAAAGCAATTAATTCATCCAATTTATATTTATATATTCATCCAATTTATTTATGGCCTATATATAAACATTATGTTATGATCTAATCACATATCTAATAACTATTAGCTAACAAGTAACAAAAATCACTATCATCGAAAACGAAATGAACAAGAATCGACCATAGATTCCATAAAATTCTTTGGAACATAACAAAGACCAACCTCTGCAGTGTAAACCTTAAGCCGAATTTAGTATCAAATATGTCCTATGGCGCAGGACGACGTCAGCGAGAACAGAGTAATGAAGGCTTTATAGCTAAACAAAAGACCTCATATGTGTTGCTAGAAGCACTGTCTTTGGAGTAGGGTATAGGAATATGCAACTAAATTAAAAATTAATATATTACCCTGCATTACCCAGCCGAATGAAGGACTTGCCAGCATAACTAATAAAGACATAATTATATCACTTAAGCAAATCAATTATCAACTTTACAACCCTTTAGTCAGGATTACGACCTTCTTTCTCATACCACACGTGAGTGGTGGGACCTACAATTTAAAGTCGACTCAGAACGATAATATTTTGAGAAATTTTCCACGGCAATTTTATGTACTCTCAGAGTTTTTGCCACAAATCTGCTAAGCGGAAGTCGCTCAATTTCGTTTAGTTGCCATATATTGTTTATTTGGAAATGCCTGACCTCTCCTCTAATAAGCCAACACACTACCACGGCGACTTCATGTCCGATATGCTGCACATAAAACCACTATTGGAATCAAAATGTAAATAATTTGCAACTGTTGGCCTGGCGTTAATCTATGTAATAATCAACTGTCAAATAAAACATAATTAACCGTAATTTAAAACATAATTTAAGTTCTAATATCGATTTGTTTTGATTTTCTTTGATTCTATCTTGTAATAAATTTGTTTGCATTGGACACTCTAGCGTATGAGTGTTTTTAGATTATAAAATATTGATCATACGTATAGGGGATAACCAAATCCTATACCTAATTTAACAAAACTTCGAAAATTTCAAATTAATGTGACTTGTTAAATCAAATCACTGAAGCTAGGTTGTTGAACAATCTGGTTGTGTATAACTAACAAAACTTTACATAAAAATTTAATCGAATAAAACCGAATTGATTTAAAAAAAAAAATAAATAAATTTTATAGCAAAAATATGTGCACTACAGCATTACATATGACCAGTATGCCATGAAATTATTGTTATTATTGGAACTTGAAGAAAATTAAACCACTAATTTGATTCATGTTTATAAGCCTACATTGTAAAATGAAACCTTTAGGGCATAAAAAGAGAGAGAAGAGAAGAACCAAAGTACAATTGAATTTATTTGTGGCAAATTGCCACTGGGGCGGGCTGTTTGGTTGTTTGTATGTGGTTGCATCTAGTGCATATTATATTGAACAATGTTGTTGCAAAAAATGACATATAGACAGATAATAAAGAAGAGACAGAGAGTGAGAGAGTAAAGAAAAAAGAAAAACATGTCAATCTGACCCAGCGCACAACAAAACACTCGAATGCCTGTCCGTCTGACTGCCAAACTGCACAAGTGGAACAAACTGCTCGTATATTCAAGTGTTTTTAATTTTTCACTTCACAACCTCTTTCTGTAAGCTATTCAGTTCAGTTCATTTCTCTTCTGTTTTGTCTTTTGTTCTGAGTTTCAATTTTTTTTTTCTTATTTTTTGTGTTTTTTGAATATTATTTAATGCATTAAAAACCTCTCAGTTAAAGTGATTATGTTCGCAACAACATTTTGGGTCAATGCGTATTTTAATTGTACACAATTATTTTGAAAAGTGGTGGCATTTATTTATGTCTGCCTCTTTCTCTCTCTCTCTCTCTCTTGTGTTCTTTCTTAATTCTTTGGAAATCTAATTATATTGTATCTATGTATATAGTGAACATTTTGGTTTTTTCTTTTCAAATATACATAGACAGTATAGCATAAGATATAATTAAATGACATTTCCTAGAACATCATTGGCAGGAAAACCCATTAATAATCATAATCATTCTATGAAAATATCCTAATTTAATTTCTGTACAAGTAGAGAGGAATGTGAAAAGAGATATTTACATAGATTTGTAGTTACATATACAGTAAGACCCCGCTTAACACTGTTTCAGTATTACGCGGTAGTATTCCCTAAATCGCACATTGTATTGATACTTGTTGAATATGTGCGGAAATGAAACGGCCATGCACCAACCAAAGCGGTGCACGTTTAGCGCTGTAACTCATTGGAACGTATCCTCCACGCTAAGCGGGGTCTTACTTTATAAATATAAAAATGTGATTGGAAATATGTATCACAAATTAAATTTAGACACGCTTCAGGCTTATGGTCGTGAATATGGAGATGAAAAGTTTTGGAAAAGTAGAATTAGACAGTATATGTATGTATGAATATTCAGGAATGTTTTCAAAAATTTAGACGCTTATACTATTTAAGAGGCATAGAGATTTTTGTCTAAAAACTTGGATGACTTTTCGATATATAATTATACAATTCCTTGTTTTACCATGAAAACGATGTTTTTTGTAAAATTTTCCATTATTTTTATATGGGTTCCAAAAAAGTTTGACAGAGTCTAGCGAATTGTTTGTAGTAGAACTTTATATGACACGGAAACTATTACAAACTTGAGTAACTATAGGACAAAATGTATATTACAATGACTTTTATAGTTTTAGTTTGGTTCAAAGGTTAAGCACTTTCTTACTAACTTAATTAGTAACTCAGGATTATGACCTAGCTTCTCAATACCACTCCTATCGTAGTACCTGTACCTATTGTTGAATGTCTATACCCAACGATAACGAAACTTTAATGCCATTTTATTTTGTTCTCAGAGTAAAATTAGAGATAATAGTCGAAAGAAATAATTGTTTATATTTCGTTTTGTTTGAATTCCAATTTCAGATCAGATCGGACCAGTCAACGACCAAAGTTTAAGTAATTAGTCGAAAATATAAGAAGTTTTTGGCTTATTAACTTGAATTCAAATTCTAATCTGTAAATTGAGATCTCTTTCTCGTCTCTTAATTATTCTTTTTAATTCAAATCTTATGTGTTCTTTCAATTAGAAAACTTTTTATATAAAAAAAGTCTGCAAAGAGCAATAAATCTTTAAAATTCTTTAATTTTGAATTTTCAGCATAATTTAATCCTGTGATCATTTCCTTGCCAAACGAATTTCTGTCTCAATGAAGTAATTTATGAAATTTATTGTTACTGGAATGGATTACCTGTTTCATTTCTTACACAATAATAGTAATACCACATAGTAACAGTTGAAAAATTGATATTATTTTTGTAATGCCATTTGCCTGTACAATTTTTAGGATAGCTTTTTACTTATTTTTTATCTTCCCTGCTTAAGAAACTTGGGAAAATACGAAAAAGAGAAAAACAGTACTAAAAATAATCCTTTTGAGGTACAAATTTTTATAAGAAAAAAAAACTAAAAGAAAAATATGATAATCTTGAATTCATGAAACATTTACGAAATATAGAAATGAGTTGCATTAAAAAAAGGGGACGAAAATAGCACACTGACCTGCGATAAAAAAAATAAAAATAAACCAATTCCCACTGCCCCTAAATAAATAATGAACTTTAATTTATGACAATGATGAAATGCTTTTGAAATCTTAAAATAAAAATAAAAAAGTAATTGCACCACATTTTTAAAACCAAATGAAACAGATTTGAATTGATTTTAATTTCTAAGAATATTCTCCTAATACAGATACTCTATATAAAGGCCTTGAAAATAGTTTTGCTTTACAACCAACTTTCTACAATGTTTAAAAAAGAAAGAAAACCTGCTATTGATGCATTTTTTTTTTTTTTTTAATTAAATTGTGAAATTATTTGTTATGAAATAATGATATGAAAATAGCTGCTGTAAAATAAAAACCATGATGACATGATTTCCAATTACAAAATATGACATCTTAAAAATAATGTATCGTATAGTATTGTATAAAAGCAGGAAATAAATGGAAATTTTAAAAGAAATTAAATGCAAATGTTGTCACGTTTCATTCTTTAATATTACACAATTAAATAATCTTTTCCAGCAACTATTATTAGCAAACATAGTGTAAATCTAAATTAATGATCAGTCTGATAATTACAATACAATCATTGTACTCCCTCCCACACAATACAAAATTAAAAATTTAAAACAATACATACTTAACAAACTTTTAATTAACTTAGTATGTTTGTATATACATACATACAATGTATTTCATTTAAACTTCAATGTACCTATACATACATACATAGTATTTCTTTTATTAATTAATTCTGTTTCAATTTTCTACTTTCAGGGTGGCTATCCAGCACGTTTAAAAAAGGTTTTAATTGTTACAGCGCCATTGTGGTTTAAAGCTCCATTCAAAATTCTTCGTTTATTCGTTAGGGAAAAATTACGCGAACGCGTTTTTACAGTATCAGTGCCTACGTTGAGTTTACACGTGCCTCGCAAAGCATTGCCCATACATCTCGGTGGTACACTGGAAATTGAACACAACACATGGTTGCTGCATTGTCGCAAATCGATGACGAATCGTGAAGACGAATTGCTCGCCAATATTGGTGGTTTGTCGGCAACAGCAACAACAACAACAACACCAATAACAAATCAAAATAATTTAATTGCCAATCAACAACAGCAACAACACATCACATCAACAGCCGCCGGAATAGCAGTAGTGACAAACGGTGATTGTCAACGATTTCTGGCGGAACCAAACGAAAATATTCAAACAACATCAACCCTAATAACCAACGGTCATCATCATCACCATCATACATTAGTGCCAATTGCCAACAATACGTTAAATAACGCTGTCAGTAACACCATAGCCACCAGCAACAGCACATCACCCATACATAATAATAAATTGATAAATCTATCAAACGGTTCAACACCAAACGGTGATATATTAGTAGCACCTCTGGTGGTTAACGGTATTAACGGTGATACGACAACGACGACAACAACAACAACAGCAGTAACAACTGGTTGTGTTGGTGGCAATCAAACGGGTCTCGGTGATTTTTGGACAGAGAACCCACCAAGTAGTGCCTCGTCTGGGTTTAGTGATGACGACAGTCTGGCTGGCCAAGAGGGTGATCCGAAAACAATTGAACAGATTGTTCAAATGGTAAAAACACTAGGACGTCAGGGACTCGTTAAAGAATATGCTGAAATACGTAGTCGAGCTCCGGATGGCACATTTTTACATGCCAGGTACGTACATACATATATGAAAATGCATACATGCATTGTACATACATATGTACATACACATTTTGACATTATTGAAACCTTTAATCATATGATATTGTTTCATTTGTATTTTGGTTTATTTTTTCTTTTTTTTTTTTAGAATGCGCAATAATTTGACGAAAAATCGTTACACAGATGTCCTCTGCTACGATCACAGTCGAGTAGTGCTTTCACGGGTTGATAGCGATGAATCGGACTATATAAATGCCAATTTTGTAGATGGATACAAACAGAAAAATGCATACATTTCAACACAAGGTAAGTGGATTAGAAATTTTAATTTATCGAAGGTATTGGACCGAAATCCCCCCTATTTTATAATTTTTTTTTTTCAATGCAATTTTAAAATTCTTAAATTTGAGATTTGTTGAACTACTTACAGTAACATAAATAATGAGTTAAGTTTTGAATAAAACATCATTCCATTCATGGTAGTTTGGTTGTTAAATTTTCTTATCGCTTATTTCAAATCTTCTGTGTTGCACATCTCTTTTAATTTTAAATACATAGCAATTATTTTAATATTTAAAAACGAATATTTGTTATCGTTTTTGTAAGAAGGAAAGTAGCTAACTTTCAAAGAAACTATTGGAATATTCACTCTCCCCACCCTAAGAAAATAATTATTTGCAATGATAATAGTTGGTGATGGGGTGGGGTATTCTATATTTATTTGCCAGTTGTGTGACCCTAATGTTTTATTTAAACACAGTACAAAATCAACATGTTTCTAAACACAAGGACACTTGGTTCGCTCGCTTTGTACATATTTGTTCTTTTATTTTATTTCTATCTTTACCATGCTGTCATCCATCGTTACTAACAACAGCCTTTCTTTTTTGTTTTTTTTTTTTATATAAAATGAAAATGAAATGGTCAATGTATAGGAACAGAAAATGAGGAGACAGACGGCGGAGCACAATAACAATAGTGCACACTGAAATGAAAATACATTGTTTACATTACCTAGTTCTTTAGCTTTAAAAAAGAAAGAAAACAACTTTTATTATACATACATATGGTAATCAGAATCAGAATCATGTTTCAATAAAAAAGAAATTTGTAATGTTTTTAAAATGTTTCCATATTTTTCTATAATCTCTGCACTCATAATATGAATAAGTATACTGCCATGAGCATGTAATATTCAAGAAAAGCTGATTATTGCCTAACATGTTAGATTGTTCCTTTGTTGTTATAGAGTAGTACACCTATTTTATTTAAAATACATTAAGTATGTAAGTGTTTGCACACTTTTTTTAACGCATAACAGTATGAGTATATTATATCCATACATACGTGCATACATATTGAGTATATTTTTAAGTTAATGAACGTCCTTGTTTCTTTTTTATTATGGTGTTGTACAAGTATAATGTATTTAATGCGGTTTTATATTGATTTTATTTTCCAATTGCTTTACTACTACTATACTTTCTTTCTTTCTGTCTCCATTCCTACTCTTCTCTTTAAATTGCATACGTCATGCAAATTATAGTGGTCTCCATAATCATCATATTGGTGCCTAAGTGCCTACTGCTTCTTTCTCTTTATCTCTCTCTCTCCCTGTATTCTGCATATGTTATTAAATGAAGTCTTATAAATGATTTAAAATAACAGCTGCGTTTTATATTCAGACATTACATAAAACTATGAATGTTGTTCCATAGTATAATGAAATAAAAATTTATATACTTTATGGTGTTTACTTGAATAGAATATGAAGAAGTCTCCTTATAGAATTTTTCAATCCTTAGTAAATAAAATTGCAAATGTTTGTACATGAGGAAAATATTTTCTTGCAGTTGAAAGTATGACCTTACCTTGACCTACTTTTTTTATTGTATACATTCTCTTAAAACAGAAGAAAAACTTTCTAAATAAAGTTATTATATGTTTATCTATTTATATTTTGAATCAAAATAGAATCAATACTCATATTCTATTTAATACCAGTCTCAGGATTTGAAGTGTATGTTTGCTAACCTTAAACTATTGCACGGTGGTAATCTATAGGATATAACAACCAACAAGATGATATTACGATCGTTTGCCAATTTCTATACAAATGTGCGGCTATTATTTATCTATCCCTCAACTTTTATTACTATAGATTCAAAAACCCTTTCTTATAAAACAATTGAAGAAGTAAAGGAATGTATTATATACATACTAGCAGATTGTACCCGGCATTGCGCGGGTTATAAGTATAACAATAAATAAAAATCCGGTTTCGAAACCGACTTCTTAAAAAATGCAATTTTTCAAATTATTCAGAAACCGGTTTATCAAACAGCCCAGTTTTTTGAATACTCTAAGTCCTAAATATAAATTCATGCAATTCGCCCGTTTTCAGTCCCTTTCCCCCTTTTTGGGCCCCTTTTGGTTTAACTCTGGAAACGGTACACCTCCAATAGCTATTTGGGAAACTTAACCAAGCTAAATCATAAAAATATACCTTTGATACACAAAATACAGCATTTATGCATAAAAGTATTAATTTCTGCCCATTTTTTCTCCTATTTTGGTCAAAATTTTGAAAGTATTTATAGCCTATAAACCTGCACCGACAAAAGCTCGATCTGTATTCCAAATTTTAAGAAAATCGGTCTAGATATTTAGGCATGATTAGCTAACAAACATCAAAAAAAAAAATAGACTTACAGAAAGATTTATAATATATATTAGGATTAGAATAACCTGCACTCAATTTGCCCGTTTTCAAACCCTTTCGCCCTTTTTGAACCCTTTTGGTTCTACTTTAGAAACGGAATACCTCTAAAAGCTATTTGGGAAACTTAACCCAGCTAAATCGTAAAAAATTACCTATTACCATTTTTTCTTCCCTTTTGGTCAAAATTTTGAAAAGATTTATAGCCTATAACGTGCACCGACAAAAGCTCGATCTCCCAAATTTGAAGAAGATCAGTCCAGGCGTTCAGGCGTGATTGGCTAACAAACAAACAAAGAAAAAAACACTTACAGAAAGATTTATAACATACATATGTTTGCTTTACAATTATTAAATTTTGAATATTAAATATCAATTTTGTTTTGTCCATTTTAGGCCCATTACCAAAGACATCCCAAGACTTTTGGCGTATGATCTGGGAACAACATTGTTTAGTTATAGTTATGACAACACGCGTTATGGAACGTGGACGTGTTAAATGCGGTCAATATTGGGAACCACAAGAGAATAGTTCCTTAGAATTTGGTAACTTCCATGTGCGAACACTTAGTATAGAAACTAATGAAGAGTATACAATAGCCTCATTAGAATTGAGAAATACAAAGGTAAACATAAATTATTTCGATTAAGCTTAATATAAAATAAAAAAAAAATTGGATTAAGAAATATTTAAATTAATTTCCTCTTTCGTTTTGTTTCGTTTCATTAGACTGACGAAGTAAGAAATGTATCACATTGGCAATTTACCAGTTGGCCAGATTATGGTGTGCCCAGTTCAGCCATGGCCATGATAAACTTTTTACAAAAGGTGCGTGAGAAGCAAGCACACATGGTGCAAGCATTAGGTGATACATGGGCTGGACATCCAAGAGGACCACCAATTGTCGTGCATTGTAGTGCGGGCATTGGAAGAACAGGTAAATATCTGTTACCCATTACTCATTACCAGTCATATTCTATTATATTTCTATTCTATTTATGTTTCCAGGTACTTTTATTACTTTGGACATTTGCATATCTCGTCTTGAAGATGTTGGCACAGCTGATATACGTGGCACTGTAGAAAAAATACGTGCCCAGCGTGCCTATTCAATACAAATGCCCGACCAATATGTATTCTGTCATTTGGCCTTGATTGAATATGCGATATCTCGTGGTATGATAAAGGCGGTCGATCTAACGGATTTCGATGATCGTGAAGAAGAATCAGATTAATTATACAAACACAACAACAACAAGGACAACATGTTATTGCTGGACAGTAGAGAAACAGTCAGTTAGACGAGTTTATTATCGGACATACACGCAAAGCAACAAAGATAAAATTCTTTAGGAAATGTAAGTAATTTCTTAATATTAATACTGAAAGCCAACACTACCAACACCACCAATTCTTTATAAATATTGACAATTTCTTTAAATGAAGTAAAAAAAAAAATTGTATAACTTTTTTTTTTTTTTAATAGAAACTACGTAGTTAATGATGATTAAAAAAGAGAAAATGTATTATTTTTGTTGTTTATTTATTAAAAAATTTTCTAAATGTAATTTAAAACTAAAAACAAAAACAAAAAACAAAGAAAATTTATTACTAAAGCCGTTGGATGTTTCAATGCAGTTTCAAACAATCATTCAAATATCCTCTCTTTTTTTTATTTATTTAAACCAGAACAAACAAACAAACAAATTAGAACCAGATGAATATAAACCATTATAATCAAGTAATATATACTACATATATACATATAATCTGTATAAATATATTCATAAATAATTGTGAACTTAAGGTTTAAACGAAAAAGAAAAAAAAGAAAGAAAAACAATTAAATATTTATATTAATTTTTATATATACATACATATATAATAAATACCTATTTATATATAGAAAGCCCATTTAAAAGTTCGTCGTGTAGAGTTATTTTGTTTGTTTTTTTTTTAGTTGAAAAAATTTTAATACGTATCTGAAAAGGAGTAAACAAATAAAAATTTATGTTAGTTTAGTTTTCCTTGTTTTATTTAATATAATAATTATTATTTTATTTTAATTTCAATAACCTACCTTATACATAATAAATATACTATATACATACATATATGAAGAAGAAAAAGAAAAAGGAGAATATTTTTTAATTAAATGCAAAATTAAAAATATAAATGTTAATATAATGCTAAATTTAAATTTAAACAAAATACAACTTAAAAGTAATATTAAATGAAAAGAAAAACAAAACATCATTTATAAATTTAAAATAATTCATAGTAAAATGAAATAAAAGAAAATTTAATAAAAAAAAATAAAAAATATATATAAACAAAAAAAATTGTAAGTGATTACAAAATCATAAACAAAATGTTTAATTTATTTTTCTTTATTTTGGAATTATTAAGTGGGAAATTAGAGATTCTGTGTTTTAATTTTTTTCTTTTCTTAGCACATACTTTTTCTAATCAATTTTTTTAAAGTTAGTTTTAGCGGAAAATCAATTTCTATCGCCTACAAGTCAATAAAACTAAAAGAATTCTAAAATCTAAATCTATAATTGAAATAATTCCTTAACATCTTTGCGCTTTAATAAAAATTCCTTAAATTCGAAATTACCAACATGTAGTATATTCAAGTATGTAAGTTAATCATTGGACTTGCAATTGGCTAACTCCAAACAATAGATCATTCATCCGTTTTAAATTTCTCACATATAAAAAGCCATAAAATCTGCTGAAAAGGAAACCTTCGGCATACAAAACATTTTGTAGCTTGGTGAGTAAAGTTTTACTATTTTCAACAAATATATTTGACTTAAAATCCTAATTAATAGTTAATTTTTTTTTAATAGAATTGAAAGTATTTATTTTATAAATTTAAAAACGTATATGTAGTATAGGATCGTACAACAGACGAAATGAAATCAAACTTTTAATACATTGCCTTTCTTAAATGATTTCTTTGTCATAGCAGTAAACCATTTAAGATACAAGAATTATGTAAATACAGTTTTTTCAAATACAGTGGGTGACAAAACAATAGAAACTTTTTCAAAAATTTATTTATATGTTTCTAATCAGACAAAATTGGAAATTGGAAAGAAAAAAATTGAAAATTGCAGTTCATTAGTATGCATAAAAATATAAAAAAACTACATTATTAAAGTGTTGAAGACTTCTCCAAAATGATGAGTTTTTACAGTTCTTGACTTGAATTCTTCTTGAAGTTTGTAATTATTTTTAAAAGTTCTGATTTGTTATGTCCATGTCTATCACATATTGGTACTTTTTTGCTGAAATTCAGCATTGTAATCGTTTTTTATTAATAAACAGCATAAATATTTTGCGAATTTCTTAAGAATATTTTAATTTTTTAGTACAATTTTGAAAAAGTTTCCATTGTTTTGTTACCCACTGTATATTTATACGGTCGAAATAATATTACGATTACTTGACTACTATCTTTATCGGTATAACTGAAAATGAAGTCCATGAATTGAAATGACTTATTAAATTCGCTGTCATAAAAGTTCTTGCTTAAAATATTTGTATTATAAAATATTTGTTGTTATTATTTTAAAATAATTGTTTAATACAATACAGTCACATTCCTTAACGTCGTTTTTATGCAAAGGATTTTTCTCTGCAACACAGTTTTGCTGCTGAAGCATTTGCCTGCCTATGAAATTTTCTAATTATGCTTTGCGAAATGCGTTTAGAAGGTCGGCCGCCTATCTTCACTTCTGTTAGTTACATATATAAATCTGTAAGTAGACTCATCCTATTGCAAATTGTTTTTATAACTAAATTTATTTAAAATTTCTTAGAAGAAAGTTCGGCTGTACTCAAATTGTAATAATTAAGTTAAATGAATGAAGGTAGTGCATACGAAGAAAAACTTTTTTTTAAATTTTATAGAAAAATACTAATACATACATGCATACAAATTAGTACATATACTATACATACGTATATTTGCGTCCTTTTAATAGGTAGTACAATAAAAAAAAAAACCAAACAAGCAAAGTCAAATATTTTCCAAAATATTTCCATAATATTTTGTACTTTGAAATTAGAAATTTAATAAAATATAGTTCTAGCAATTTGTGTATTAGTTTTAGTTTATTATTTAGACAGTAGTATTGCTAGAGGGTATTTATTAAAAGTGAATTTAAAACAAAATTTTACTTTCATTTGAATTACAACATATGATTTCAATAATATTAAAATAAAGATCATGCTTTTAGCATTGATTTTCAATTAATATAGAATAAAGGAAATAAAATATATATATACATATATAATAAAAAAAAAAACTTATGCAATAAACGATTTAAATAGAAACGTCTAGAAAAAATATTTCGGTAAAAAAAACGACTAAAAATAAATTACTATTTTTGTAACGCTTGAAGAAATAACATGGAAGAAATAGAAGAAATAAAAATAAATAGAAAAATTGCATTTATAAAATCAACATATACATACAAATTAATTACAAAATATAATATATTCGAAGCAAAAGTTATAAAAATTTTAAATTTATTATAAATTATAAAAAAAAAACAATTTTTAAATAAATTTCCATAAAATAACAGAAACAAGAATACTTCACAACAAATAAATGTTAGTTTAATTTTTAAAATAAATTTTACTGTTTGTTTTTTTTTTTTGTCTTTTTCTTATTAAAACTATTCAGTTTTTGAACAGAAAATAAAATTGTATATTTATAACAAAAAAAAAAAATTAAATAAACTTTTTATATATACATACATGCATTACATAAAATTCATATTTATATATATACATATATATATATATATATTACAATTGTTATTGAAAACAACAAATAAATCCCTATCCAAATTGCAAACAAAAGATGATAATTTCATTTCATTTAAATTCTTTAAATCAACCTGTCCAATTAATCCAGCCCAACGTTATGTAATTTTACAAAAGAACAAATAGTCAATGAATGACATTTAAATGAATGTTTAAAATAATTGTACATTTAAGTCAAATGCTATAATCATTTCTTTTCCTATTAAATAACAAAAACAACATTATTCCAAAGAAAAACCAAAAAATAAAGAAAGAAAACAGAAAATAAATAATATGCGAAACGACAAATAGAAAGATTCAAATGCGTTTTATTTACTAAAGTTAAAGGATATATGAAACCGTAAAAATTATGAAATTTCTATTGAAGTTGTAACTGAACCTTATAAAAAACAAGATTTCCCAAGAACAATATTAAAAGGAATCATAGTTAACGAGTTCATTCAGAAAGGGCAAAATTATTTAAAGAGTTTTTTGCATTTAATTTTCTTAAATACTTATAAGTGGGCGTGGCAATTATAACAATTTCTGTGCCTAGAATGAAAGAACACGTTTTTACTTTTTATCTGATACCAAATTTATAAAAAATGCTGCTCTATTTACAAAGTTATAAAAAGTCAAAGAATATACTTTACACATCCAACACAAAATATTTTAGTGAAAAATTTCATTTCAAAAATTTTTGTGTTCTATCAGGCGAACAGAATTGTGTAGCAAGGGGTGTTTGGCAAAGTATTTTCTTTAACTGCTTATAACTTAATAACGAAAGCATCTATTTTTATATAATTGGTATTAAATGAAAGTTACAAACACGTACTTTCAGTATCACTATAAGTGTTAAATTTTTGCCACGCCCACTTTACGGTATTTAAGTAAATTATATGTAAACTCCTATAACTTTGCCTATTTAGCATCAATTCTTATAAATTTGGTAGCAAACGAAAGCTAAGGACCTAAACTTATATTTTTTCCTAACACCCATCTATGCCACATCTACTGAATCATGTTTAGATATATAAATAAATATATATTTGCTTATAACTTTACACGTATTGAAGAAGAAGAGGGGGCTTGACAAATAATATAAGAAAATTAAAGTCCAGATCCTTAGCTTTAATTTGATACCAAACTTATGGCAATGGATGCTGTATAAGCAAAGTTTTATGCATTTAATTTTAATTTTTTTTAAGTACTTACAAGTGGGCGTGGCAAATATAAAAAAATATATGCCTAGAATGAAAGAACACGTTTTTACCTTTTATTTGATACCAAAGTTATAAAAATTGCTGCTCTACTTATAAAGAAAATACTTTTTTTTACACATCCAACACAAGAATTTTAGCGAAAAATTTCATTTCAAAAATTTTTGTGTTTTACCAGGCGAACAGAATTGTGTAGCAAGGGGGTGTTTGGCAAAGTATTTTTTTTAACTGCTTATAACTTAATATCGAAGGCACCTATTTTTATAAAATTGGTATCAAATGAAAGCTACAAACACGTACTTTCATTATCACTGCAAATGTTACAATTTTTGCCACGCCCACTTTTCGGTATTTAAGTAAATTATACGTAAATTCCTATAACTTTGCCTGTTTAGCATCAATTTTCATAAATTGGGTGCCAAACGAAAGTTAAGAACCTAACCTAGTATTTTCTTCTAACACCCATCTATGCCACGCTCATTGAATCATGTTTAGATAGATTATAGTTATATTAGCTTATAACTTTGCACGTATTGAAGAAGAAGAGCTGGGCGTGGTAAATAATATAAGAAAATGAAAGTCCAGATCCTTAACTTGTATTTGATACCAAACTTATGGCAATCGCTGCCGTATAAGCAAAGTTTTATGCATTTAATTTTAATTTTCTTAAAAATCTATAAGTAGGCGTGGCAAATATAACAAAATTTATGTCTAGAACGAAAAAACACGTTTTTACCTTTCGTTTGATACCAAATTTATAAAAATTACTGCTCTACTTATAAAGTTATAAGAGCTCAAAGATAATACTTTTTTTTACACATCCAACACAAGAATTTTAGCGAAAAATTTCATTTCAAAAATTTTTGTGTTTTACCAGGCGAACAGAATTGTGTAGCAAGGGGTGTTTGGCAAAGTATTTTTTTTAACTGCTTATGACTTAATAACGAAGGCACCTATTTTTATAAAATTGGTATCAAATGAAAGCTACAAACACGTACTTTCATTATCACTGCAAATGTTACAATTTTTGCCACGCCCACTTAACGATATTTATGGAAATTATACGTAAGCTCTTATAACTTTGCCTGTTTAACATGAATTTTCATAAATTTAGTAACAAACGAAAGTGAGACCCTAAATTTGTATTTTCTTCTAACATCCAGCTGTGCCGCAGCCACTCGGTCATGTTTAGATGGATTGTGTAACAAGGGAGTGTTTAGCAAACAATTTTCTTTAACTGCCAGACAGCTTTTTATCGTAAAGCGGCTGGAAAATAATTTTAATGTTTATTTATCTTACTTTTTTAAATTTTTCACACACTTTGGTTCAAAATTAAATGGTAGAACGACAACTTGCTAATTTATTTGACATTTGAAATTTACTTTTATTGAAATCTGTAGAATTGTGATGTCAGTCCGAATTGAATATAGCCATAACTTCGTTTATACAGCAATCTTTTCATCGTATTGGAATTTTGTTTAATTTTTATTATCGATTATAAAAATTAGCTTAAAAATAAACAAATAAAATGTTGATAATCAACATAACAAAATATGTAGATTTTGTTAGCTACACACTCCATTACTCCATTATGAGTCATAAAAATTTTAAATTATTAAAAGTTGAATGCATTAAAACCTTCGTTTTTTTCTTTCTTTCTTTTTTTCTCAAAAATAAATTTAAATACAGATTTTAATATAAAAACCATGTTTAGATGTTAACTGAAAATATTAAAAGTCGTAAAGCTACTAGGTAAACTTAGGAAATGATGGCATGAACAAATTTTATTTTAACGTCCTAAAAAACTTCTTGACCAATTCTTAACAATTGGTTTAGATTTAGCTTGTTCCTCACGTTCGCGTTCTTGCATTTGCTCCAATAATTTTGCTTGATTTTCACGGAATTTTTTAATCGGATCTTCAAATTGGCGGTAATAATGTAGAACTTCGCGAACATCATCAACGTCTGTCGTAGCAATGGCTATAAGAGTAAAAAAAATTGTACATTTAAAGTTTTGTTTTCAATAATTTTTATATTGTCTAACCTTTTAAGAAATTGATCAAATCGAAAAGTTGTGTGTCATCATCATTGCCCTTCCAACGTGCAATATTAAATGTGTTATCCGGATGCATTTGTGTAGCATTTGGATCCCAATCAACGACAATCACCTAATGGATATTTATTAAAACAGGAGGATTGGCATTAAAATAAAAAAATACGTAAAAAATTGCAGAATCGGTCATAACTAATGCACCCTACAACATAATTTCTGCATATCACCGTTTTATATTGGGTATGAAGTTGTATTTGTTATTGTTTTTCATTTAGTTTCTCCTGGCAAACTATAATTTTTTTGTGCTCTCGGTATACAAAAAACATATTTTGATCAAAAAAATATTAAAGAATATAAAATGCATAAATTCCATAAATTTACATATTATTTACATTTCTCAGGTTATTTTCACTGCTAGATTAAGTTTTTTTAGTTTTGGTAAATTTTCCTGATATAGGTTCTTCTGATATTTGGTTCTAGTTGTTGAGTAAAAACAGTCCGGATGTCCTGAAAGTCTAGTGAGCATCTAAGCCGTTAAAAGTTCCTCTCCAACGCCTTGACAAGGGTTGGCCCGCATTACTTAGTTTGTGAAAGCCGTTACTGTGCGTAACTTTCCCTTCACTCATGTACATACTCGTGAGACCAAATTTAAAAGGACTATGGAAACAAAACTACGGCAAAGAGGTAAGAGGACAATGAAGAAAATACAAAAGGGAAGGCGAAAGAAATTCTGTCAGGGGCAGAAATACAATGTCGCACAAAAAACCTATCATATCGAAAACGGAAAAAAAGCTGTCACTCAAAATCAAACTATTTCTAGCCAATCAGCCCATTGTCTTTTCTATTGAAGACATTAGAGAGACTGAATAACCTTCACCTTGGGAACACGATTAATACACGACTCTTGGATTTCAACTTATCTACCTATAAACCTTGTAAACCTATTGTGAGAGCTCTTTGAGATTGTTTGTAGTATAAAAATGCTCTGCGGTACGGAAAATACACGCTAACCCTATTTCTTGAGTATTGAAGGGACTTTTAATAGTATTGGGATAGAAGCAATAAAGGAGCCATTAGAATCCTTGGAAGATTGGACATGGGGAGAGGAAAAAGATAGGAAACTGGTTAAACGGCGAACACCACAAGGGGATTTCCCAGTCTTGTGCTTACTAACAGTCAACGCGACGGCAGTAATCTTTAACTTTTTACTAAATTTAACCCAGTACTGAAATTATTTAGACTTATCTTTGAAAATATTAAATATTTTTCTATTAAAACCTAACAGCTAATAATCAATACTAATATTTTATGAAAGATTTATGTTTTAAAAAATGTTAATTTAGAAAAAAATAAAAGAATACCAAAAGACTAATAAAATTGTTAAAAAAAAATGTATGCATTACCTTCTTCAAATCACGATTTAAATTATCCAAGTTTTTCACATGGTGACCATCAATGAAATGTGTAGCATCACGAACCAAGCGATACATAATGTAACCATTAGGATCTAAAGCATCCAAGATAGGGAATACCGTCATACCTTGTTCGGCAGTGAAAACGACTATTTCAAAATGTTTTGCACATTCTTGCAAAAATACATCAACGCCAGGACGTTTTTTAAAACGCCAACCAGTTTGATAAGTCCAATCAGGGTGCACTAGCACATCCTTCATTTCCAAAACTAAAGTATATGGTGGTTGGATATAGGGTGGTTTTAAAGGATCTGGCAAAAGCTGTGACCTCGATGGCTCCTGTATCATTTTCTGATAGTAATTAATAGACTTCCACATACGTTGCAAGTATTGTTGAACAATTGGACTTTTGCTGAATTCGTCCTCTATAATATGACCGTCAGCATCCACTTCAGGTTTGCCGAATTCATAAATGCCCCATAAAAGTAAAGCTGCCCCGGAACCGCCAAATACAGCAAAACTTTAAAATTGTACCATAAAATAATTGTAAACATAAGTAACAATTACGCAATTTGATGCATTCGTTGTCGCTTTATTACTCACCCTAATTTCATGCGTTTCCAGGCCTTTTCATTTTCTTTGGCTTCCTCTTCCTCCTTACGTTTACGTTCACGTTCAGTTTCCTCATCAACATTAACAGCTGTTTGGGGAAACAACTTTGACAAAATTTCTGGACTTGAAGCATTCTCTGTAACAATACAATAGTCCGTTAATAACTATAGATGGGTGAATATTTTAAATATGTCGTTTATACTTGTGCTATCAGTGCTGTACATATATTTTTTATGACCTCCGTTCCACAATAATGCTTTAGCCGCATGGTTGTGACTTATTGAAGAAGTTGTTACCAATGGTACTGCTGCATAGCCACTTGTATAGCATCGTTTGCCAATGTGTTGCAGTGTATAGCGCAACACTTTCGTGAGTCCACTTTGGGCCATTTCACTTTTTTTACAGTCTAAATGACTTTTTAATTAAAAATTATACGAAATTATTTGTGAAAAATTAAAACCGGTGCAAGTTTATATGTTGGATAATTTCTGGTTAGAATTTTGTCCATATGTTGTGACAGATGTTGATTTACTGTTGCCATTCAATTTTTTTACGCAAGATGGCGTTAGAAAATTAGTAACATGATTGCCAATATTCCTTTATAATGTGGAGTGAAGTGCTGTTGATGGTAAGTATTTTACCGTTTACCTGTTAATTTAGAATATTAAAAACTATTAATTCACCTAATAATACCTATTTAAAAATTTTATCGGAATTCCAAAATGTTTCAAAGCAAAACTAATAACAGCTGTTCGATAACATTCTGTTTAGTATAACAACTCTGTTCTGGAAATACAACGCTGCTTTTAGTAAAATATATTCTCAATTAGATTTGTTTGTACAAATTGTGAATTATTACTAAAAATAAAAAAATTTAAATAAAATAAATATTATTTAAATATGTCAACAGAAATTACAGAAGTTGTCATATGCCGCACTTGCGTTGGTGAATGTAAGGAATATAAATCTCTTTATAAACAAGGGACTAATAATGGGAGAAGTGACCACTTTGGCATCTTTGTTGTCTTTTTGTACAAATTTGGAATTTTTGGAAGACGATAACAGTAGCTTGCCCGGCTTTATTTGTAATAAATGTGTACATGAGCTGGCTAAATCGTACGCTTTTAAGAAAAAAGTTTTAGAATCCAATAAAATTTTAAATAGCCAAATAGAAGTGGATAGGGGATCCGGTACGGAGGAGGAGGAGGTAGAAAAACAGACTAAAGAAAACGTTATTGTGATCAACGAATCGGAAGCGGATTTACAAGAATTAGCGGAAGCTGCTCAAATGAAGCGGGAACAACTAGAACAACAGTTGTACGACAATGATGAAGAATACCTACAGCTCACTGTAATGGATAACGACGGTGAAGTAGAGAATCAAGAGCAACAAGAAGAGGAGCACAATATTGAAGAGCAGGAAGAAATTGAAATGGAATATGTTGTTCAAGAAGTAGCTGAAACGACTGAAATATATGATACTACCATAATAACAGATTCAGAAATACAACACATGGATGAAGATGAAGAAATGGAACAGGAGCATGAGCAAGAGCAAGAACAGAGGGAAAGTGAAGATATTGGAGGACAGGAAGAAAAGGTGGAATATGAAATTCAAGTACATGATGCCGAGGAAGATTATGTAGAGCTTATAAGCGATAGTCAGGATGGTATGTCCCAACAAAGTTTTAAGCGTCCTCCGGACGACGCAACAAACTCTGGGTCAGAAAATAATATGGGAAATCCAGCGAGAAGGCGCAGAACGTCTTCCGGAAAGCCAGCTAATCCAGAACACCAATGCAAGGTAATAAGTGCAATAATAAAAGGAATATCTATTCAGGAATAAACAATTTTATGTCTTTCAGGAATGTGGCAAGCAATTAAGCAATGCTAGTTCTTTTAAGTATCATATGAAATTACATTCTGATGAAACACCGTATAAATGTGACGTATGTGGTGAAGCATTTAAAACACGAAACGCCTATGATGGTCACATATCTATACATGATCCTAATAATCCAAATACGTGTGAATTATGTGGGAAATCTTATCGTCAGCCATCTTCTCTTCGCATGCATATGTTAACACATTCAGGTGTAAAACCATTTACCTGTAACATTTGTGGCAAAAGTTTAACGCAAAAATCTGGCTACAAAAAGCACATGCTCACCCATACGGGGGAAAAACCATATTCTTGTGATATATGTGGCAAGGCTTTTCGAATTTCCAGTAATATGTTAGTACATCGTCGCTGTCATACGGACCAAAAGCAATATCAATGTTCAGAATGCGATAAATCATTTCTTACAGTAGATCAGCTGAAACGTCATGCCATTATTCATTCAGATGAACGTCCCTTTAGTTGTAATATTTGTGGAAAACAATTTAAACGTCAAACAGCATGGCGGTCGCATTTACAAACTCACCAAGAAAGCAAAAATGATAAATCGTACGAACTGGTATATTCTGAAGATTTTGAAGAAAATAATTGTGAAAAGTCTACAGTTGTAGAGATTTTTTAACGTTAGCATATCAAACCTATTGAATTAAATTTTAATTTCGAGTAAATACATTTCTAAGTACTTTTATTTTGTATATTAAGTCAAATTTTAATAACGCCTCTTGCCTTTTAAAGAAATCTCATTTGAAATTGGAAACTTAAAAACATTGAAACTTCAAAAATTTCTACTTCTCTTTTGGTTTTAAAAAGTAATATTTTTGAAATTGAATATACAGGCTTTCGTTGAAAAGTAATATTTTCCTTAATCAATACATTTGTTTGTTATTTTGAAAATAGTAAACTTTCATTCTATGCAATATTTTACTTTTTATATTGGAACAACAATAAATTAAAAAGAATATTGGTTATGGGATTCAATTTTTTATGTTTATATAAGCGTAACTCGAGCAATAAATTAATAAAATATACTTGTTACATACAAAACAATTAGCAACATTAGACAGCAGAAACAAAACAATTATAGGTAAGTTAATAGAAATTGAAGGAATTAATTATAGAGATTGGCAGTTATAACAATATTTTGATCGTTAACACACAGAACATGAACTAGATACACCATGATACTTGGCAACGGGATAAGTACGTGAACTGCGACAAGAAACGAGAGCATCACCAGAAGTACCATGTGGACATTTGCATACAGCTAAGTGAGCTTTAGGCTCACATTCTGCTCCAGAACCGCACTTTCCGATACAAGGGTTAACGCACTGATAGTTGATGCAAGCCTTGTTATCAGGACATTCACTGTTGCTTAAACATTCACCCTAATAAGTACAAAAATGTAATTTATAAAAATGTTTAATAACTAATTTCTAGATAATATCGAACTTACTCTTGAGCAATGAGTCAATGGATTACCGGTGTGACCAGGTGCACAATTACAAACAGGACGTTCACGTCCAGTGTTATCATGGCCGGGAACACAATAGGCATTTGTACCACAAGGGTTGGGTTCACACAAGTCAGCTAATAGTAAGGAAATGAAATAAAAAATGTTTAGTTGAAATTTTTAGTTATTATTAAAAAATAAATATAATAACCTTTTGTAAATGGACGGCACCGAACGAAGGGATCACCAGTCATGTCACGTGGACAACTGCAAACAGGTGTCAAACCGCGTAGATTACAATCGGCGTTTACACCACAAGCTCCATCGCAGGTATTTTTGCAAATACCATAGAAACATGCTGGTCTTCCAGCTGGACAATCAGAATCGCCATAACATTCAGGGCGACATTCTGTATATGGACTGCCAATATAGCCCTTTGGACATTCACAAACAGCACGATGATTATTTACTGTAGCACAAGTGGCTCCCGTACCGCATTGTTGACAAGCAGGTACGCATTTAAAATTGCTACACATATCGCGAGAACTACAATCACCATCATGATCGCATTCATGGCGACAGCCAGATAATGGATTTCCAACATAACCATTTAAGCAAGAACATGTAGCTACACCATTTATAATTTCGCACTTAGTATTGGTGCCGCATGGACTTGGATGACATTGTTCCTCTAAATAAAAAAGAAAAAACATAATTTTATTAAAAACTGTATATTTAAAGTAGAGTCATTACATTTCTAAACCTAACCCAATCGATTCGACATGGGTTTATGAGTTATTCATAATTAAAATATATTTTTTAAGTTACGGAAAGAAATATTTGAAAAAATCAAAAAAATACTAAATTGGATATGATTTTTTTGCAAGATAGATATCTTGATGTAAAAAAATTACATTTTAACTGTTTTGCAAGCATGTAGTATATTTGTGTATATATAGCATGTAATACGTATAGCACATGCAGTTTTATTGAAATCTAAATCATTTTAAAATAAAAGATTGAACCTTAAAATTCATTTTTTGTAAAATGTACTCTAAATACAGTCGAACTTCTATTACTTGAACTTTTTATAAGTTGAATCACAGCAACACCATCTTGGAGAGATATTCTGTCAGGTTTTTCTTCTTTAACTTGAAGTTTCTATAAGTTGAAGTTTTTTTTTCTGGATAATGGTGATTCAATTTATAGAAGTTCGACTGTATATTATGCCATTAAAAATTCTTGAAAACGGATTTTGGCGCCAGAGTAAGCAAAAACAAAAATTATATTAATTGTTTTTAATAAAAACTACTAGCTTGATACCATTCACAATTTAAACGCCTACACGTATTATTCATCTACTACTTCCTTTAATTTAAAAAGTTTATAGTATTGTAAGATATTTTTTGCAATGTTAAATATATATTTATTGTGTATTAATTTCTGTTATATATTCACATATTTCACATACATACATAAGTATGTATTATAAATATGTGCTTATCAAAATTCTACTTGCATATACAGATGTATGAATGAAGGTAAACTAGTTTTAAAATAAATACAAACTTAGTATACTGGCGCGTTTTAAAAGTTACGTAAAAATATACATCTACGTTCAAATGGATAGGTATGTATGTAGAGAAGTATAAATATTGTAACAACTGCATTTCCTAAAATGTCCATTACATTCATTATTAATATCATTACATAAATTTATTTAACAAATATTGTGGGTTTCTGTTATGGAGGGTTGAATAAATTACTAATGGATTCACTTATTACAAGTTAGTAAATAAAATCTGGTCCTATTCAAGATCAAGGTTATTGCAATATTTACTACAAAAGAAGAAACAAATTTTAATTGAATTGTTTAAGATGTACAATTGGTCTTTCTAAAATTGTTGTAAAATACGTAAAGAGTAGGTATAAGTTGTACAAATTATGAATACAATTACGTATTTGGTATTGTTTACGTTTCGTTTAAGTAGTGACGTAGGAAGAAAATATGCCTTTTTTAATTTTATACAAGTTAATTACGTTTTTTACTTTGTTTCTATGTATGTACATTCGTATATTTACATATTTATATCTATTTTAAAAATGTTGGAATATTTATTATAAATTTTCCAACAATATTTATGGTTTTCTTTCTATAGGTAGTGTACAGTAGTGATTTTTTTTTTCATTAAAAAGCAAAATGGTAAATATATGAACATAACATATAGAAAATTCTTGAGTATCTAAAGGTATGTTCGCATTCAACACTACTTGGAGTATGTTTAAAATATCCATATGTATTATTGGTCATTGAAAAAGTTTGATCAATTTGATATATTTCACCCGTCTTAACTTCATCAATGATTTATAGGTCCTACAGTTTAACGTCGACAGCGAACAACAGATTTGAGAAACTTTTCCAAGGCGATTTTATTTAAAATATTTAATATTTCTTTAAATTTTCGTTTTGCTTAAGAAGTCATTAATGAGATACGTATTTACCAGCCAATTCACTGCCTACTAAACTGTGGCGATTTTAATAATAATAACTTGAATAAAGAAAAGCACTTACCAGGATCAGAAACACGGCAAGAAGTAAATGGATCACCATTGAAACCAGGGGGACAACTGCATACAGCCACATGATTTCTAGGCTATAAAAAATTAAAGAGGAAATAAGAAAATATTATCGCAATTAATGGATGATGGATAATATTTTTAAAAATATACATACCTCACAATTAGCGTTGGATCCACACGCACCGACACATGGATTAACACATCTACCATTCTGACATTGTAAATCACTACGGCAATCAACATTGTCCAAACATTCACCACGATTACAGTGTGTCAAAGGATTGCCACTATAACCGGGTGGACAAGAACATACTGGGCGGCCGCCTGCAGATTCTTGGCAAATAGCATTTACTCCACATGGATTTCCATGACAACCATAATTTGAGTCGTCCTCTAAAGTGTTTAATTCAAGAACGGGAAAGAAGCCAAAAAAAAAGTGTTTATTTAAATGATTTGGTTAGTATTTACTACGTGTTTTCTTTAATTTTTTAACACTCAGTTAGGAATCACATATGAAAGTGAATACAAATATTGTTTTATTGTGTTTAAACATAACTGAAAGTGCCAAAGATTATTAGAAATATTGTAAATGTACGGACATGTGCATAAAAAGTGCAAAAGAATTGATAAAAAAAGAGTGAACAAAACAATTAAATTTTAATAGATTTTTGAATACCGCGTAGATTTAAACAGTTCCGATATAGAAATCTCTGCACTATAGTACCACAGCCGTAAGAATAATACGTACGTCTACTATATGAACATGTCGAACATGTGCTGCGTTTATCTACTTTCTTTTCCTTTTCCGATTCAGATTTTACCTCGGTTGGCAGTTCAACATCTTTGGCATGAGTATAAGTGAATATAGTGAGCACGAGGAAAGCTCCGAATAAAAATTGTTTTGATATCTAAAAAGAAATTAAAAATTGAAGTTTAGTTGATTTTAATCAATATGTACATGAATGAATGAATGAATGACTAAGAGTCGATAATTTATTTGACTTGTGTTTTAAAATGCTAAATTTCAAATGCATATAATTTAATCTGCCCACACCTTTAAATTTATTAAAATAATATTTATTCATTAGTATTATTTTGTTTTGTTTTTATATTGCCATTTAACACCTTCTTATACCGGAATCACTTCTAATGACGCATAAAAAGTGTTATTGAGATACGCTTAAATTTAATTGTTTCAGCTTAAATTCGCATATAATTAAGTGTGGGAATTAGAACGAAAGTAAATTAATATGAATTTAAACAGGTTATCCAGCACCATATTATTCGCTAATAACAATTCATTCATCTTTTCATCGCTTTCAATACCTAAGAAAGAATATTGTTGAAGAATTTTTTTTTTCTACTTTTACTTTTAAATAAAATACGACCACTCATTTCTGGATCTTGGAATACTATAGATGTGTATGCATGTAATCGAAAATATTATAAAAATATTATAAATATTATTAATACTTTTAATCTACAATATTAGAAGAAATATATAGTGTATGTCCCTTTTATGACAATAGTCGTAGTATTTCTTCTATAAATTTGGAATAGAATAAGTTTAACATAATTAATTTATTATCAGTGAATAAGAAGATGGAGATGCTTAATGCCAGCCCCTATAGCCTATATAAAATATGAAGACATAATATTAATAATTCGAAAAAAAAAATGTTAAGGTTTATATACATATCTTGTTGCAAATCTTGTTTTTAAATTGATCCATTAAATTTAAATTGTGCGATTTAACGCAATTTCTATATAAACCTTATAACCTTGGTGGGTTGTCGATGTAATTAATGCCGCTAAAACCTATTTTAAACATTGGAAAATTTAATATCTCCTTTTTATCAATAGTTAGGATCCAATACATCCTTAACAGTGGTAAAAATTATATAAAATTGTGGTTACAAGAATTAGAAAATTCATCTAAGGCGAGTTTTGTACACTAAATGTAGTTCCTATACTAGGAAAAAAGTATTTACTCCAGCAACCATTTTAGTGAAAAATATAACCCGCAGTCCATGGTGTTCTATTATATAATTATGACATCAGAATACATAATTGGTGTAGTTATTAAAAGAGAACACTCTGGATTAGCTATTTTAAATAAAATGCTACATACCTATTACACAATATAAATTCAGTATTTTCTTTAACTTCACTTAGATTTTCATTAGGAAAACAGTATATATGTATGTAGATGCATACATATGTATATATTTTGCAAAACAAAATGCTAAAAAACAAATTTGAAATTGAACGTTTTAAATTTAGTTAAAATATTTCGGTTTCGTAACGCAGAACATGTGAGTTTATATTTTAATATTCTTTGAGTGAGTCAGTTTTTTATGTTTAAACTTTAAACAGTTGTAAAAAAAAACAAATTTCTATTGGTTTTCCTAGAATGACATCAACGACTAAAGTTGTTTGTTTTTAAAGAAAATGCAAAAACTATTATGTATAAATTGTAAGCTTATTAATTAGTTATAAAATTATTCTAGTTATTGTAGCACACTGTCAATATTGTTATTATTATTTTTATTTTTTTGTTATGATTTTTTTTTTTTATTTTATTAACAATGCTTTAAATTGGGTTTCTTTTTATATCTCCTGCTTAATAAGTTTATTTATCTTTCCCATCACGAACTTATAAAACACAAAACTCCGGCGTACTTTGCAAATACACTTATGTACATACGTGTATACATATTCTTTATAAACTACAGTGGTACATATAATTAAATCACAGAGGCCAGACACTAATGTATTTTGCACTTAAATACATACTGCAAAAACAGAACTTACCATTTTGATATCTTAATTTAATATTTAAATTTGAAACAAACAAAAAGGTATACGACGGCGTTTTATACAAAAGACGCCGTTAAGTAGACAAGCGCGTTTTGACAACTAAACTGTTCTCTGTTTCAATACTGGCTTTTATAATCACTTTTAAAGCCTTAGAAGTTGTTGCAAATAAAAAAAAACGTTTAGTCACAGCGACAACCGCTCTTCGAGCGAGCATCACTGAGGGCGGCTTAAAATCATTTTTAATTCAAAAAAAAAATAATGTTTGTTTCATTCAGGTTTCACTTATGAGGAGTAAGAAAACCTGTAGAAGAAGAGTATTGTTTAATTTTATTGTTTATATTTTTTTTTTTTTTTTTGATTCAATTAGTAGTGTTACCGGTACGTCATCATCATTATCGAAAAAAAGTCAACAAGAGAAGAATAATGAATAAAAAATTTAAATATTATTGGTGAATTTAATTTAATGCGTGGGTTTTGCATATCAAAGAAAAATTTGTTAATAATAATAAAACATCATTCTATTCGTATTCGTATTCATTTCTGTTTGCTTTTACTTGGAAATAATAATTTTATTTATTATAAAATTATTTTAATGCAACACATACACATAAGCATGATAGAAAGTTTAACGATTATTAAAAGACGTTGAAGCTTAAATATTTGATATTTCATTTTTTATTTCTCAAATAAAATACTGTACAACAGCTTATTTATAAATTCTAGTTCGAATTCCTTGGTTTCTTAGTAAGAATTATCCTTGCTTGATATCGATATAATAAACATTCCAGCTTATTTGGAAATTTGTTTATAGTTCTTACTTTTAAACAAAATATACATGCATTATTTATAAGATAAGATACATAGGTGGAAATAGAATATGTCCCCTTGAATTCAACATAATTTATTTGTTCTTTCTTTCATTGACTTTCACTACTTTAGTACACAACACGCAATGTATAAAAAAAACCTGAAATCTTTCAAAGATTTTTTCAGTATTTGCTACAATATATTTATTTCGTATTATATATCACAATGTATTTGTATAATGAAAACTCGGTTAAGGGCTGAAGCCTGTGATTTAGAAGTCCAATCCCAACATAATCCTGAAGAGTAGCAATGCAAATTATTTTCTTCGCACGTAATCAATTTCAATTACATTTGATTTTCATTAATATTAAACAAAAACGTAGTGGCATATCATTTCGTCTTAATGGGATCAGAATAAAATTTACTAAAGTTAATATCCCAAACTTTTGTTACATGTTTAATGAAGTCGTCGTGGTCTAGTGGGTAGTGTGTTGGCTTATTAGACAAAAGGCCCGGATTCGAATCCAAGGTCAGACATCAAAACGAAAAATATTTCTTCAGCGACTTCCTCTCAGCAGATTTCTGGCAAAGACTCTGAGAGTAAAAATTGCCATGAAAAGCTTCTCAAAAATCTGTCGTTGGGAGTCGACTTTAAACTGTAGGTCCCGCCACTCATGTATAAAATTAACGCACACAACATAAGTGGTGTGAGAAGCTAAGTCGTAATCCTGACTGAAGGGTTGTAATGACCAATTATGTATGTTGATGCAATTCATTAACGTAACATTCCGTTTTTCATTCACCTTTATGAACTTTTAGTATTCTTCTATTATGGAAAATTTTGAAGTTGTGGTTAACTTCCAGCGGCAGATATTGTAATTTATAGGTGGATCATATCTGTCATCCAGACTTCTTAATTTGCTTTATAAGCAACCACCACGAAGGCAGCGAGGTACAGCAATTTTATTAAGAGATTTGAAAGGTTTTTGTGAACCGTATTGGCATTTTGCTTAAAGGCTCTACTTCCATTTGCCGTTCCAACATGAGCTCTCGATACATAAACGCTTTGCAAGTTGCATTATTACATATAGGCATGTTTGGATTTCTATCTACTGTAAACCAGTTGCGGATAACTTTATATTGGGATTACTAATTCATAAATATTTAATAAAATTCATAATTAATTATTTATAAAATCGTTGAGCCCATACTATTCTAGAAACCATATGTATTAGCCAGCTGCCTCACTTTTCTTTGTACTGATCTTTATTTTTATAATATGCGGATATTTAATCAAAAAGTTTTCCAATTGACAAATTCCTGGTCTAAAAAGTTAAATCTTAAAAAATAACGCTATGCTTTGTAAACTTTTATATTGGAATCAACAGAATACAATGCAGAATTATATTCGATAAAAATATGAAGGATTGAGAAAACTATGCAGTCGAACTTCTATAATTAGAACTTCTTTTACTTGAATTCTCTATAAGTTGAAGCACAGCAGCAGCATCTTGAAGAGAAATTCTATCAAGTTTTACTTCCTAAACTTAAAGTTTCAACAAGTTGAAGATATTTTTCTGGATAATGGTGATTCAATTTATAGAAGTTCGACTGTTTTATATTAAAAGAGTACATACAGGTATGTTATATTTTCATATTTCTCCATATTTCTGCATTATTTCATTGCGTCCCAAATATTAGAGAATGAAACTATGAATTAGTTTCAATTCAATTACATAACATTTAAAATTTGGGAAGCTACAAATCTAGCTTATAATTAATTAATAACATTACTATAAATAACAATAAGTGTGTATACTTATGAATGAAATGAAAATTAATATACATTCATATGGATGTACACACTTAAATATACATACAATCATCATAAACACAAAATTAGCGTAGGTGTAAGCAGAATTAATAATCTTTAATAATAAAACGATTTTTTGATAAATAAAAATGGACGAAACAAGAATTACCATATTTTAAATTAATAATTCCAAAATTTCTTCTATGGTCCAGTAGCAAATTTGTCTTTATTAGAAACAAAATGATTACTAATACTTATATGAAATATACATATATGAAATATAAGAACATTTTAGAGTTTGTTGTTTTTTTTTCATATATTTTATATTGTAAAAATATAGTTGTTGCCAGTAAATATAATTAAAATCATCAAAACTAACTTGACCAAAAGAGCCATGTATTTAAATCGGTAACCTAAACTGCGTTGTCAAATAATTTTTTTTATTGTTATATTATTTCATATACATATGTATATAAAAAGGTATTTTTAAAATGTCAACAATTTATCACAATATAATAAAAACAACAAAATAAAAAACATTTTTAATATAAAACATATCCATCCATACATTTAAATAAATACAAAAAATAATTATTTAATTCCTATTTTGAACATTCGATTTTAAAACATATTGACGACAAACAATTTAGATTTTCTATGTAGGTAAAAGTGTTAAGGAGTTATATATTATGAATATTGGTTTTAGCCCTAATGCAATAAATAGCCTTACAAACTTACCATGTCATTCTTTATTACTTTGCTAAAAGTTCTGCAGTTCAGACTGTTCACGCTGGCCACCCTACTCTTAAGCCTTAGATATAAGTTTAGTTTAAGTGTATAAACTACCCCTGTACTTACGCTCTAGTTATTGTGAATTATGAAATATAAACGAAAAGAGATCATTACTGGATGCACTCCCCAACCCGAAGGTACGTTTGTTTGTGTACAAAATAAATAATATTTGATTATTTGGAAACTAATTGTTTTGTATTTTTATTCCCCGATTTCTTGCCAAATATTATATTTTATTGTTTCCCCGCTCACCCCCACACAAACAAAGCGAAAACATAATGGCGTTTATTGTGTGATGGATGTTTGTTGTTGTGTGGATAATGTTTTTGTTCGCTGCTGGTTTGGAGAAGGGAAAAGAGGCAAAAAATTTTAATTTTATTTTTTGGAAAGTGTGGAGAATTTTGTACTTGTGGTGAATTTCTAGTGTGGTGAGTTTTTACAAAATGTGGTGAATGCAATCGACTCTCCAAAGTGCCGTTATTCGAAATGATACTGTATTATCATATATCAATATACTGTATATCATGATTTATACGGTGAGTGTCTAGAATAAGTAATTTTCACATCTGTTAGTGGTGGCATTCACCAATATGTCTGGCTACCAATAGAACACTCAACAATATTGCCATTGTGTCATTTTCTTTTTAATATTCTAAAAAATTAAATTTAAATTTTAATAATTTCTTTCTAGGTTCCAGATTTTTAGTTTCCTGGCAACATTTAAATTTCAAAACATTTCACAACTTTTTTATTATTACAGATTTTATGATTTGCGCTTTGCAACTATAAATTGAGTGAGTTAGGCAGGCTATAATGCAAATAAAGAAAGGTCTTTAACCCCGATTACGAAAGGTTGCCGAATGGAATAGTATTCTATTCCATTTAGCACAGTATTAAGTATAAATAAATATATTTTTAAAAAATACCATTTAATGCAAAAAGGTACTCTTTAAATTTATAGTTCAGTACTATTTCATAATATGAACGCTGCAACACTGAAAGCAATGCGTGTGAATACTCTCTGACCAATTGTGCTTTCAAATGGTAATCATAAAATAACGTTAAAAAATTTCACGTTGGCAAGGCTGTAATTATGACGCCATCTGTTGCAAACTTTATGTTAAAAAACGTTAAAAAACTTTCAAATGTCCATTTCCTAAGCTCTCTGTACTTTACTTTGATTAGGAATTTTGGAAACGAAACTATATAGTATTAAAATTTATTAATTGACAAATTAGAGAATTCGCTAAATGAAAAAATAAACAATGTTAATGTATTATGTTTTAATTAACAATATACATCCGTTTGTTATCAATACATTTTCATAATTATTTTTTTAGAAGGGTTAGGTTTCTTATTTTTTTTTTCTTCTGGAAGAATAAATATAAATATTAAATTTCTATATTTCTGATTCAATTGTAATTCGTAATGAGCTTATAATATTTAATTGTTTACTAAATTTATTCAATAACTACTACTTACAAAGAAAACTTCAATAGTTTTCTTTTCAAAATTAAAGGCAATAATAGTTATTTTATTATTAAATGTTTTAAAATAAAAGAAAAATTTTACATACATATTTAGACATGTAACGTTATTATTAATGTTAAAGTATTTTTTTTTATTTAGAGTAGAAACATTACAGCTATTTAATTATTATATATACATACTAACTATGCATTCACATAGGAAAAACACAAACAAAAATAAAGTATAACTATCAGTATTCACTGAAGCCTTCACACTGTTTCATAACTACATACATACATATATGCATTTGCTTTTTTCACATTTCTAATTAATTTTAGTTATATTTTGGTGTATGAAAATAATATTTTTAATAATAATAATGATTACTCAAAACTTAACTTTTAATTTTTAATACATTTATTTAAAGAAAGAACTCTTGAAGTGCTTTTCTTATTTTTCTTTTTTGTTTAAGTTAATGACTATGAAAACCAATTTGTATAAAATTTTTAAAAATATATCGCTTTTATATTTTCAATAAAACAAAATAAAAATAAAACAATAATAAAATTTGTAACAAAAATGATTTTACTTAAACATATAACATATTTAATTTAATTTTAACTACAAACAAATACAAATGAATCAATAACTTTAGGAATGTTAATGATAACAATTCCTTGCAAAATTGGCACGAATTCATTCAAAAATATACACACAATGTAAATATCTCTTATGCTACTAATTCAATTCCAGTTCACCTCTCGAATGGCATAGAAATAATAAGAAGTTCGAACATAAAAAAAATTATGAAATTTATAATAAATGATCAATTAATTGAAACTAAAAAGGTTGCTCAATTATACGGGGATCAAACTTGTTAATGGTCCTGAAAGTAGAAACTTACAGATTTTATGCAGGAGCATTATAGCTTAAAGTTTTGGGGTCTTGTAACAAAAATGGTAAAACACGGTCTTAATCTTTTTCCTTAACATTCTTTAACAATTTTTTTTTAAGTTTGCAACCATATTTCTTAAATGTTCTTTTAACATATAGCATGAAGCTCCCGATAAATGGACTAGAATAGAAATTTTGCGAAATGTAAAAGGATTAATTTCTTTTTTTTTTTAATTTTGCTTAAAAAGAATAACTCATCAACATTTCCCCTGCAAATTAAAACGTTAGGGCATTAATAAGGTATAATATAATTTTGGTTTTTTCTAACAATATTCTATTCCAACAAAAAATTAAATGACAAGTGTTATTTTTATTACACCTTAGCGCAACAAATAAAAAAAATAAGTATTATTAGCAGATACATTTTTAGAATGGTACAGGTCTAGAATCAAATGCCCTTAATAAGACTTAAAGGTTTTAGGGAAAAACAAATATTAAATCTTTAAAGAGCACACTAAAATTTTGACAAATACAAAAATAGCTTTTCGTTTTCGATAATGAAGGAAGGAAAGTAAAAATATGTATACCGTTATGTATGTAATACACAGTTTCTTTAAAATATATGACGACGACATCATATATATGTAGTATAATTTACAAATGCTCGTTACAGCTAAAGGAAATAATTAGAAATAATTCAAGGAAGTCAAATTATTAACTTTGAGATGGTTCTATAAATAACAGATACAAATGTACAGAGGGAAACATATTCAATGAAAGGAAATTATAACAATTATTTGTTCTTGCGTTCTTTAACTTGGAAAATAATTCTATTATAAAGAATATGTTTACAGATTATTTGAGGATATAAATTGTAGCTTACATAGTAATTGATAAATGTGTATACATACATGTATACGTATACTTATTATATATTATTATAACAGTAAGTAATTACTTAGTTTACTTACATGAAAAACAAAACTGAATAAACAAATAAGAAACGTACGAGTATAATACAACAGTCCTTACTAAAGTACATCTGGCGGTGAAAGTTGTAATTGTTGATTTTGTTTTGGTCGATCTTTAGCATATTTCAGTGAATTAGGATATTGTTCTTTAAAGACTTCATATTCATTTTTAATATTTGTTAAAAATTCATTTTGTTTTTTGTGTTCTATTATAATGGCATCCAATTTATTATCCAGACATGTGGGTAGACTGGAACATTGTTGACGTAAATTAGACGTATGTGTATCAATGCTATCTAATGATTCTCCAACATGACGCAGAGATGACGTAATAAAATCGCGAATGTCAGCGTCATTATCTGTTCTTTCAGTGGGGGATAACAAACATGAATTTGATAACGAACTGGTATCACGAGATGGGGTAGATGAACAAGAGGAATAACTTAATGAACGTTTAGCTGGTTGTGGTGAATGATATTCCTCATCTTTTAAAACTACTTTTTCAGATGTATCTACATGTAAACGTTTAAGAACAGAAACATGTTGTGAACTGTTAATATTACTAGGTAAATGGGAATCGGTCGATGAATATGAATTATGATCATCCTGGCCATGTTTAGAACTTATTTGCAATACAGTTGGACGTTGCAAATGATTCGATTCATCATTACTAGCAGCTTTCGGTGAATTATTAAATATTTGTTCATCTATTAGTAAATTATCAGTTGCATCGTTGTTAGTATTTTCGCTATGGTTAATGTTATTTTTATTCTTATGATTGTTTTGCACCGCTAAACTTTTTGCTGCTGTTGAAATTACTACACTTACAGATTTCGATATTGAATTTTTAACTGATGCTGGTTCAGGTGGTACCAATGCTAATGGCGGTGTATTTGTATGCCGTTTTGCATCTTCTTCTGAATGAATTTCATCCACTACACATGTATTTGGTTGTCTCTTTTGCAAATTTTCTATTAAATATAATACAATTCTTTCCAACTGCTGTGGATTTTGCGATGCCGGTACATCTTGCATTGTATTGGTAGGTACTTTAGCGTTAATTATGATCGAAAATTTATTTTTCATTTCTTGAACTTTACGCTTTCCTTCTTCTTCATCCAACAGCGTATTTACACAGACAAAAGAATGTACTTTGTTCGTTCCTTTGTCTATTTCGAGGTAACCTTTGGTATTCAGATAAATAAATCTTCCATTTCTTGAGAGCAATCGATAGCAGCTTTCGCCATAGTCACTGTTACAGTCATACATTTGTCGTAAAGCCACAATTACCCAACGAACATCATCTTGATGCATAAAAGAAAATGGACTTAAATTGCGAACCTTCAAATATAAAACCATATAAAAAGTCGATAATAAAAATTAATCAGATAATATATAAGAAATTATTTGATAGGATATCAGTAGCATCAAAGAAGTTGTAGGTATATCTTTATTGTTGTAATTAATTTCTAAGAATTAATGAATCGCTTAAACGATTAATTTCACTACTCATTTAAATACTTGATCTACTTTAAATATAAAATGAGTACATTTCATACGTTAGGTCTGCCTCTAGTAACTGAATGAGTTAACGTTGTGAAGCTATTTATCTATGTAGCTCTGACTTTCTATTTGTAGTCGGATACTTTAATAGAATTATTTTAATTTTATCCACTAAATAGGAGTTTTGAACCTAAAATTATACCTATGTATGTATTTTAGGTTATTCCACTATGGTATATTATGGTATAGGTCCCGCCACTCATGTATGAAATTAATGCATACAATTTAAGTGATGTGAGAAGCTAGGTCGTAATCCTGACTGAATGGTTGTAATGACCAATTATGTATGTATGTATGTATGTGTATTATAGTTAAAATATTATTGCCAAATTTGTCAAAATGTTTAGACATTCTATCGGAATTATTTTATATAAAAACAGTAGGAAAAACTATGCACTGATAAATAAAGATAAAGATATCAAAACCGTCTTAATTATAGAGAACGTATCTTAACAAATCTTAAGAAATTAAACTTGATCTAAAAATATTAGTTAACAAAAACTTACCTCTTCTTTTAAATAACCAGCAACTAAACCAATTCGATTATCGCAATCAATAATACGACCATCGATTAAATGACGAGTTTTATATTCAAGGCGATTTGCTTCCAGTGAATAGTTCATAATTTTTGGTGAGCGTATTATTCGAGCCATTGCTACGAGAACAATGTCATTGCCACTAACGCCATGCAAAGCTGCCTGAGCAATGGCATCATGCTGCAAGAGGTGCGGCATAAAAACTCCAGTTCCTGTGCCGCTATTACTACCATACATGGAAGACGACGATGACGAGCTACTACGGGATCGTCTTATAAGTTGTGAGACAATTGGATAATTGCAAGAACCGGGTGCTAAAGCTGAAAAATCGCTTCGTCGGAAACAACCATCGATTTTAACAATTTCATATATTTTCTTTGATTCTGAACGATTTGACGCACGTGCCAAACGCACAGTAAAACAACGTTTATCCGCCCGTAGTTTTTCATCGATTTCTGTTAAGTAATTTTCATCATTTTCTAATTGTTGTTTGTAGTTGCAGTCATATTCTTCTGTGTGTGGATGTGGTTGGGATGCTACATAGGAACGTTGTTGATGTGAGCAATTAGAAGTGGACGTATCTTGATTTGGTGCACCTTTTGTGGGGGAATTATGATAATCATAAAATAATGATTCGATGTCGCTAGGTATTAATTCTTGTCGCAACATTTCCTGATCCTCAGGGTGCGTTATTTGTAGCAAGTTTTGACCATACAAGTCGGATTGACAGTGGCCTAGCAAATGTTCCACACTTGATGAAATTAAAACTATTTGACCGTGGCAGGTAAGGGTTATGAAAAAACTATCGAGTAGTTGGAGCAATGTGTTTGTCATTGAATCATTATCCCCTTTGTATAGTGTCTTTCGTCGCGCTGCCGATTTACCAAACACATAATGTAAACGCAGTCCATGAGTTGTAAGCCTTAAAACAGAAGTTTTGTCAAGGCGTCTTGGTGAATCAGCAACATGTGGCACCATTTTTGCTAATTCACCGATGCTGGCATTTAATTTATCTCGACGATGCTTCTCTGCCAAATTTCGAGCTTCACGTCCATTTATCACAACTGAGGCAGAATCGCCAGAATCTGAAGGTGAGGCAACCGGTGTGGGTACTAGTGTTGGCGCCGCGGGCGGGCTGTTGCATGAGTTCGGAGAAGAGACAGATAAAGTAGTACTGTGCGTGTTTGCCATATTTTTAGAACCAATTTTAATGGATTGAACTAAAGTTTGGGTTGTCAAAGTCGTCATTACCTATTTCGTATAGATCACTCAGAATAAGGTAGCACTTTCTTGTTTTTGTTATTGCAAATATTTATTGCATAAATTTTTTGTTTGTATTTATTGTGTTTTATTTGTTTACTTTTGATTTCTCTTATTATTGAAATTTTCCTTTTTACACTCTTTTTTATCACTTACTTTTTGATGTTTTTCTAAACTTCTTTTCGACAAAATGTTATTCTGTTCTATATTATTTATTCCTTTTGTTGTTTATTATTATTTTTCAAGGTCTTCCTTGTATGTTTTCTCACCATTACTCTTCCCCTTCAGCGACTGACTGCTTTAGACACTTCTTATATCAACTGTTTATCTGCTTCGCCACCACCACCTCCTTCCATTAAACATCATACATCATATACCTTATACCCTAACCAAATACCCATTCGTCTAATCGCTCTACGTCTTTTGGTTGCGTGTCCGTTTTTCTCTAATTATTTTTTATGACTCTGATTTGATTCACTTTTTTAATTTATCTCCCTTTACTTTTATTAATATTATTGTAAAATTTTATTTAATTCTTAATTTCTTAAACACTTGTTTCTTTATTCTTTTTCGCTTTTTCTATTTAAACTGTCTTTAAATTTTCTTTCAAAATTTTTTTATCAGCTACGAAATGGAAAACTTCCACTGAAAATAATTGTCGTCTCAATTTTGTAAAGTAATATGTTCAGTGAATGTCAAATTTTTGTGTGAAGAAACAAACATAAAAGGAAAACAAAAATTTTCGAGTGTAAAAACGCCAAACATGCATTAAGCAAGGCATACTTATCATTACTAAATAGTTCCCAGTCAGCTGATAATATCCTGAAATTTAAGTGACAAATTGTATCCTTTTCAAAGTATGCTTCAAAAATTGTCCTAACAAAAAAATGGAGAAAGAATTATGAAAATATATAACTAAAAAATGCTTTTAAAGATGCATTGAATTGAGACTTCAAATTTAACCAATATATTCTCTTCTAAACTGTTGTGCAGTATTTGTAACACCGGTATTTTATATTATTTTAAAAATGGAACAATTTATTGTGTATGGCTTCATTCATGTAAAATCCCGTTTATTAGCATTACTTTAGATATCCTATAGGCAATTAGCGGATTAAACATTAACTAAACATACCCCATTCTAAAACAAAAACATTTTTGCAACAGACAGATAATCATAAAAAACTATTCCAACAGAATAATCACAAAATAAAAAAGATAATTTAAAATGTATTGCTAACTAAATTTATACTGAAACTTGATCTAAATACAAATATTGACAAATATGTCCAAAATAAACAATGAACCTAGTTCACCAGTGCAAAAGGTATGGAAACCAGAATTGTATAAAATACAATTGGAAGCACCAACACCCAAACCATTGCATTGTAACAAGTTTTTGTCTAATGCATACGATGAGGATGAAAAAATACCTAATTTCTATGGTTTAGAGTACCATGGGCGTATGGGTCACTTGCAAGCAGAAGAAATTTTAAATAATACCGCGGACGGTACATTTATATTACGGCGGAGTCCGACTGCAAAGGATTATTACACTTTAAGTTTACGTTTTAATCAGAAAACAAAACATTTTAAAATATATTACAAAGCTGGCAAGGGTCACTATTTGCAAGAACAATCTAAACATTTTGAAACCATATACGATTTAGTCGCGGATGGTTTAGTAAACTTTTATATGCAACTCCATGCAGCACCTATTATACAACAAATAAATCAGCAAACTGGTAATTGCTATAATCAAAGCCCTTATATGACCTTAAACCGTAGAAAATTGCGGGCTCTCTCCAATGACTTACGAAAGTCTTTAATTAAACAGACAAATTGTTCAAATGATGAGACAAATGCAAAATTAACTGCAGCTACAAACACGTCATCTGAATTGGATGGTTGTGATAAACCCAATGATCACATAGAAGATACAATATTGCCTTTGGTATACGAAAAGGATCACGCTTTTAAAGTTCATACGTTTAAAGGTCTCAACTGGTGCGAGGTTTGTGCAAACTTTCTATGGGGTTTCACAGCACAAGGTGTTAAATGCGAAGATTGTGGCATAATCGCACACAATAAATGTTCTGAATTGGTGCCAGCGAAATGTGTACCAGATTTAAAGCGCATACGTGGTGTCTTTGGGACAGACCTAACCATAGTTGTGCAACTATATCAATGTAGCATTCCATTTGTTGTTCGACGCTGTGTGGAGGAGGTAGAAGCTCGAGGTATGCTGCAAGAAGGTATATATCGAGTATCTGGTTTTGCAGATGAAATTGATGCGCTCAAGCTGGCGCTTGACAGTGATGGTGAAAAGACGAATATGTCAGAATCAGCTTATGGTAACATAAATGTTATTGCGGGCACTTTAAAGTTGTATTTACGTTTACTGCCTGTACCACTGATAACATTTCAGTCATATCCCAGTTTTATGGAAGCGACACGTAAGTTGATTTTCCTTTTTTTTTGAATTTTGAACTGCTTTATAGATAAATATAATATATTGAGTAAGCGATTTTATTAAACAAAAAATACAGTCTAGTTTTATATTCCCTAAACAATTAATAAATTTTAATTGAAAGTGACAAAAAAAATCTATTTAATTTTTCTTCGTTAAAAACAAAAAAAAAACATTACATCCGATTTTGATTGGAATATAAACTAGTCGGTAAGTTCTTAGGTTACAAAATTATTTTACTTCTACATATATGCAAATTATTGTTAGCAATAACTACTTTCAGATTTTCAATGTAATGTTATGTTCACGGACTTTTATTCCGAATAAGACCAAATATTTTCAATATTTCAATGTAGTGCAAATTTATTGGCGTTATTTAAAAAAATCCAATATGCAATATTTATTTTTAATAATTATTATTTGAGAATAATAGTATAATTTTGTAATTATAGGTAACAACGGTCAAGATGAGCAGATTCAGCAAATGCGGGAAGCTGTAAAAAAACTGCCTTTAGCCCATTATAATTGCTTAAAATTCATGATGGAACATTTAAAGAGGTAATATAACTACAATACATATTACCTTTAGTTCTAAGAAACTATTTTTAAATGAAATATATCTTTAATCATTGCAGAGTTGCATCTCATTATGCCGTTAATAAAATGAATGAACATAATTTAGCAACTGTATTTGCACCAACTTTAATAGCTACGCCACAACACCTTACCAATTTAACAGAAGAAATTTTTATGCTGTCTTCGTTAATAACAAATTGTTCCCTTATTTTTAGTTGAAACGATTAATTATAAAAATGGAAATTTTTTATCGAATTTAAATCTACATTTACATGTATTTTACTAGTTGTAGTACTCGTGCACCAAAGTATTTATAAGAATCTTTATTCCCATCATATATTCGTTATCATCTACCCCACCCATATATTTGCTCTAAAAGAAATTTTATACATACACGTGAGATTTATGGATGGTTATTGAACGAACTTCTGTTAAAGTTTCAAAAAATTGTGTATTTTAGTATTACAGATGGTCACTGCCAACAAAAATTTTCAGAGCTACTGAATATCCATTGCCATCCATAATCAGCACATTAGTATTTTTTACAGACAACAAAAATAAATTATTTATTTATTTATACAAAAATACATTATAAATAAATTTATAATATATATAAATAATATATATATATATATATATATATATATATATATATATATAAATACATATATACACACATATATATATATATAGAGGAAAAGCGCAAGGTATCTAGACCATATTGCGCGCAAATTGTAATAAATTTAGAAGTTAAAAATTGAATAATTAAAGGAAATTGACACAATTAAGTAAATATTAAATAAATTAAAAAGTTTGCATATAGATTTAAATGTTATGAATTTGATGTTTAACAAATGATTGTCTGATTTCTGTAAAGTAGTGAGGATTGGAACAATCAAGTATTTTATCCAGTGGACCCGACATTTTGGACAGCTGACACTCCTTTAGGACGTGATACACATTCATTGCTCTATTGCAGAAATTGCACTGTAGTGGTTCAGTGTTATTATAATAATGTTGAGAATTGAACAATGCCTTGCCTACTCTGAGACGAGCAAATATTATGCACTGTAACCTGGTAAAATTGCTATTGTATTTGGGTCTTATAAAAGAATGATTATGTTGTCTCAAAAAACAGTTGGAATTTTGCCACTTGATTTGTTGTTCAGATTTATATGTAGATTTAAAAATGCTTGTTAATGCAAGATGATGGCATGGAACTTCAGTTATCAGAGGAAACCTTAAAGCTTCTTTTGCAGCGTTATCTGCGAATTCATTGCCCGCAATGCCGATATGTGATGGTATCCATAAAATAATAATCGGGTATTGTACATTTGGATTTTTAAAAATGTTGTCGTAAATTCCATTTTTATTGAAAAAAATACTTTTAACAACTGCAAGGCTATCAGTACATATCAGGGTTTTTGTATGCATTTGAATGGCATAAAAAATTGCTGATTTAATAGCAGCAAGTTCAGCCGAAAAAATTGTAGTAAAAGCAGGCAAGTGTATTTGCTTTACAACTGCCCAATTTAAAATGTTCTGACGCTTCACCACAGCGTAAGATGATAAACCATTTTGGAAAGACCCATCAGTATATAGTTCAAGTTCTGGGGATAGCTTGTCAATTTTTTCAGCTACTAACGATTTGAATACTTCTGGAGAGGTATTGTTTTTTTTATACTCGGCTAGACTGTAATCAACGGTAATAATATTTTCAACACCAATATAATTATTAGGTTTCTCAGGAAGCGGGATGTTATATTTCTTTAGTATAAATAATATATGCTCAATAGCACACGGGTTTTTGCTTGATTTAGTATTCACAATTTTCCAAAATAATTCATGAAGACTTTCATTGGAATCTGTTAATGATTTGGCTGCTAAAGTCACTGATCTTTTGTATAATAGGCCAATAAATTCAGTTGATTTAGCTTCTATTCTTAATGCTTCAATAGGTGTTGTTTTTAACAGGCCTGTGGCTGTACGAAAGCAGTCATTTAAAGCAGCATTGATTTTGTTAACGTTACCTTTAGAAGTAAAGCCGTAAATAGTTATGCCGTGTTGAACTAATCCTTGGACTAAAGATCTACATAAATCAATGGCAGTTTCCATGTGTGGACCTTTCTTTTTAGAGCATATTAACTTTAAAAGATTATTTATTTTACGAACTTTGGAAATGATCATTTTGAAATTTTCATTCCATAATAGGTTTTTTGTGAATAATATACCAAGTATTCTCAGTTTATCACTACATGGAATTTCAAAGTTACCAATAAAAATATGGGGATTAGGGCAGTTCCTCTTTCTGCAAACATGCAGTAATTCAGACTTCTTTTCTGGAACTACAGCTCCTCGCTCATTAGCCCACTCTTGTATAGAATCATTTAAAACTTTTAGGTTGGTAGAGACAGCATAAAATTCACCAGACGTTACTGCAAAGATGTTATCTGCATATATCCCAATAAAGTCAATGCCAGGAAGATTTTGGATCGATCTAGCCAACGAATTGACATATGCTGTAAACAAAACTACCGACAACGGGGATCCTTGTGGAACTCCATTGTCCAAACTGTGTAATTGAGAAAAGTAGCCATCAATTTTTACTACAATCTTTCGGTCGGAAAGAAATGAGTACAGCAATCTTATTATTTTAAAGGGAATGTTCCACTCGCGCAATTCATCCAATATAAATATTGACACCACTCGATCGAAAGCTTTTTCTATGTCTTCTGAAAGAACAATGCTGTGCTTTCCTTTAGATAAATTCTGTTTTAATGTGTTCTCAAGTTGATGGCAAAGTGAATGGACACCATGCTTAGGAAGAAATGCATGTTGTACAGGAGAAATATTTTTTATTTCATGTTTCCAAAATCTAAATGCAATTAATTTTTCCAAGATCTTTGATAAAACAGGTATCAATGATATAGGTCGATATCCTTCTAATTTATTCGGATTTTTTCCAGGCTTTGGTATCGGCGCAAGGAGAGACAGTTTCCAATCATGTGGATAAATACCGCTATATAATACATTATTATAAAGCTTAATTAATCTCTTTTTGAAAGCTATTGGTGTATATTTAATCATTGTGTAAGTTATTCGATCTCGCGAGGGTGTTGTACCTTTAACATTACTGAGTACATAATTCAGCTCATTAATAGAAAAGTCTTCGCACATAAAATTATTTATACTTTCAGTGGAATTATCAAGCAAAGAAATATAAGACTGTTTTTTAGAAATTATACTTGCTTCAAACATTACGTCAGACCCAATAGAGCTCCAATAACCTGCAAACTTATTTGCAATATCGATGGGGTCATCCAATATTGTATTATCATCAATTATAGTTGGAAAGTGACTTCTTCTTTCTGTTCTTAAGTTTTTAACTTTCGTCCAAAGTGCTCGAATATCTAACAGAGGATTTAATGAATTTACAAAATTTTCCCACGTAAGTCGTTTCGCCTTTTTAGATTCTCTTTTTACAAGCGCAGTTGCCCTCCTGAAGTTAATGGCATTTGTTGGACTGCGGTGTCTTGTAAATAGATTCCATGCAACATGTTTATTTTGTATTAATTTAGCTATATATGAGTTAAACCAAGCTGGTGAGTTTATCCCATTATTGTTTTTACTCTGCGGAATCGTTTCATTAGCAGCTTTTCGGATTATTCTCTTTATTTGCGCTGATTCTCTGTTAATGTTATCAGACTGATTAAATTCTTCCATGAAACAAGAAATCTTTGTGGAAAAGGCAGACCAATTAGCCCTGTTCTCCAAAAACTTTGGTTGAAATCGTTTTCTATAAATTGTGCCACCATTATTAATTAAAATCGGGAAGTGATCAGCAGTTACAGGGGAACGTAAGGTCATCCAGTTTAGATACGGAGCTAAGTCTGCACTTGCCATAGAAACATCTACAGATGTTAATGTATTTCTTGTATTAAGCAATGTGGGAGATCCGTCATTTAGTACTATTAAGCCCAACTCATTAGCAAATTCTTCCCAAATTACGCCATCTACTGATGTATTTTGAGAACCCCATAAAGTATTCTGAGAATTGAGATCTCCAACTACTAAATGATGTTCATTATTAAAGTTGTTTATGGAGTTAACCATTGTAGTCGTCAGAGTCACATTACCTTCTTTATAAATATTTGTAATGTTTAAATTTTTATTTCCTTTTATAGTTATGGTCTGGAATAAGAGTTCACCAACAGATTTAATATGTTGTACTACATTGATGTTATTTTGGACCATAAAGGCTATTCCAGACTTAGCATAATCGTAACATTTATTATGATGATAAACTTTATAACCCAGAAGATGTAAAAATTGTTTATTTCTCTGAACAATATGCGTTTCTTGAAGAGCAATGATGTTTGGTTTATGTTTTGCGACTATATTTTCTAACGCATATTTGTGGGTAATAAAACCCTGAATATTCCACTGCAAGATCGAAATATTTAAACCTATATCCATGTTGTCTACTAATTTTAAAATTGTTCATCGTTTGTTTTATTAATTTGAGATTTAGTCCTTCTAAGAGTAGTAGGAGTTATTATTACATTTAAATCTGGAAATTTTTTATATAAACTGCTGCAAGGTGATAAATTTAAATTTTCTATAGAACTATTTGTTGGTGAATTTAGTACTGATTTTTCAGAGTGTTGTTGACTCTCTTTTGTATCGTTGCAACCAAATTCCACACTCATTTCTTTATCCAATTCAACAACATCAATCATTAATTGCTCTGTTGTCAAATCATCATTTTCTGTAACGGTATTTGTATTTTTATTTGAAGAAGGATAATCTACTGCTTTACTTATTTTGTTGTTGTTGATGATTTTGTTTTGATTAATAATATTGCTGTTGTTAACATTTGTAAAATTAGTATTATTTTTAACGGTTATTGTCTCTGATGCGCTTTTACTTTTTGTTACTACGTTATTTGCGGTTAGTGATTTTTGTGTTATGTTGTTACGGACTGCTTCTGAGTATGTTAATGGTTTTTTCGAAAAGGGTTTAATAGTATGTGTAGAAGGATTATCATTGAAAATTTTCCAAGCTTCTCTTACAGTACATCTTCTATCAGCCTTAATTTTGTTGACAGATTTATGTTTAATAAAAGTTGGGCACGAAGAGTCATAAGATGTGTGGGAGTCTGTGTTGCAGTTAACACAAAACTTTCTAATGCATTTGTCATGTGGAGAAATAAAAGCACATTCTCTACAAAGCTCTATATTCTGGCATCTGTTTTTTGTATGACCGAGTTTTTGGCAATTGATGCATCGCATAGGGTTAGAAATGTATTCCTCAACTTTTACCCTTTCCCAGCCTAGTTTTATGATGTCAGGTCTATGTATTAAGTCAAATGTGACTACAGCTGCACCAGTAGCAACAATTTTATCACCTTCTTTCTTCGTGAACTTACGAATATTAGTAATTTTCTGGTCTTCTAATGATTTAATTAGTTCATCTTCGGGTATGTTTATTATTTTTCTTGAAAATATTCTGCCTTGGACGGAGTTAAGTGTCTTGTGCATCTCAATTTTAACTGGTACGATGTCAATATATTTGGCCTTGAGGAATTTCTGTGCTGCCTTTAAATTCGACGCTTTTATCATTAAATCACCGCTACGCATTTCCGTGACATCGAGATAGTCTCGTGTAATAAAGTTTAGGCCTTTCTCTATTTGGAAGACATTATATGCTGATAGAGGTTTGGTTTCCAAAGATTCTGAAATTTTGATGGCAGAAGCAACTAAATAACGAGGAATATGATCGTCGTTATTAATCTCCGGCAATGGCACAAAGTCATCTACTCTTATTCTTTTGTTCTTTTTGGTGGGAGCCTTTTCTGTTGCCATATCAAGTATTTTAAACCTGTTATGGTTGGGAGGGTCAGTCCCGTTCATTTTGAAATTTTAATACTTCGCTCAACTGTTGAAAGTCAATTAGTTTTCAGATATTTGTTCAAAATAAAGTTATTTAATAAATTTAAACAAAAAAAAAATTAAAAAATTTTTTTTTTTTAAAAGCAATTAATTTTCTGACACAAATAAATATGTCACTTTTAATATAAAACACAAAACACCGCAAAAAGAAAAATATGTTTACACGGCAATTGTCTGGCTACGACGAAAAAAAAAAAATAAATTATATTTTTGTATAAAAGTAAATTTTAACGTAATTTTAATTTTATTTGTAGTTTTATTTTTTATAAATAAAATTGAACAAAATTTCAATATATTTCCTATAAAAACAATAATGCAATCTCGTTACAATACAAAAAGTTCAGATTTATTTTTCTAGTTTCTTTGTTATCCCTCTCTTCTCTGTTATTAGCAAAAAAATATTTAAAATTCTGTTATTTTGCATCTTAACAGTATTTGCAAGATATGAATTTATATTTTTAGTTATACTATAAAAATACTTAAGTATTTTATGTTAAATTTATAAATGTCTTCTTTTCTGTTCAAGTACTACCTGGTACATTATATTTATTTTATAGAAAATATGGAGTAATATTATGGGGTGGTATAACACGGTCTGTCTCGGGTACTGCAGAAAATATTTTTGTTGTTCTTTCTTTGGCGGTTTGAAAACTTAATATGGCAGCCACATTGCCGCAACGATAGCAATAGTTAGGAGCAGACCAAACGGTTACCAATTTGCTGTCGAACATGTATTTTATACCTTCATTAACTAGTTGATGAGCACGACATATTAATTCCAAATTATTAATTTGCATAAAATCTTTAGTGACTAATTGGCCAAAAAGCCAACCAGCGCCTCTAGGACTTTGGCCCCTAAAATAATAAATAAAATTTTTAAGATTTGTAGTTTACTTTTTTAAAATAGCTTAATATTAAATGCTATCAAATTCGACTTCTAATAACTCTTACCAATAATCCATATCTTCGGGATCGGACCAAACCAAATCACAGAACGCGCCTTTATATGGAATTTCTCCATTTCTTTCAATAGTACGTATTTGATCAAGAGTAATGATTTCGGGACTAAGGCCGCCATGAACACATAAAATTTCTTCGTCAATAATCTAAAAATATTCAATATATATTAATCTAAATTCTACACGACTTTTCAAGAATTACTTACAGCTGCTATAGTTAATAAATCGAACACTTTACAACAATACTTCCAGGCATTGGCGTTACCATACTTGCTGAAACATTCCTCATAAAAACCATACACCTTTGTGATCTGCCGTGATTCATGGTTACCTCTTAACAAAGTAATACGGTCAGGATAACGAGCCTAAGTTAGGATATAGTCACAGGACAGATGAGTTATTATTTTTTCCAAATTTTTAATATAAATTAACAAAATTTAATTCAAATATTGTGAGTGCAAATAATAAGTTATATTTTATTCCCCTAAGTTGGCTACTTTATATGGTTGCTAAAGTTGACTATAAACGAAATTTTCCGCTGATCTGCCAATTAAGCTTAATTTAAATTCAAAGATGAAAAAAGAAATTTTGTTTCAGTAAATTTATGGTAATCTGATCATATATTTGGCCAGATATGAATCGCCATATTAATTTGTCAAAAAAAATTAAATAAATGGTCAACTACCTATTAAATCGGAAAAACTCATCTCTAAACTTTAATTTATTGATTACCAAAAGAAAGATTTACAAAATTACGTGTTGCGCACATGAGCGTACGACTGTAACTATTAATGTAATACTCACCTTTAGTGTCAATAAACGCGTCAATGTTTCCAAACTGTAATAACCGCGATCTACAAAGTCTCCCATAAATATATAATTGGTATCTGGTACAGGTCCTCCCGTGCGAAAAAGTTCTTCCAGATCATAAAACTAAAAATTAAAAGGAATTTAATTAGTTTACGCCCCTGACAACACACTAAGTCGAATTACATACCTGACCATGTATATCACCACATACTGTTACTGGTGTACTGACGGGTTGTATATTAGATTCTTCCAAGAGTATTTCACACACAAGATCACAAAGTTTTTTTAAATCGTTTTCTGGCAAGTATCTGCATTCCTTAACTATTTCAATCCATTTATCCAAATCGGCCATTATACGTATTTATTTATTACAATTCCAGGTAAATAAATTTATCAAAATAAAATCACAGAAATGCGTTCGCTAAACCGTAGTAATTTTTTTCCGATGCTTCTTCTTCAAAAATTTGCAACATACTATTCCCATTAAACTGATATCATGATATTTGTCAGGTTTCCTAAACCTTAAAAACAAACATTATTTCTTTTGTCTATACCATATGATTGGTATGAATATAATTATATATGTATATAATTATCATTAATATATATTTTTGAATTAATTCTCATTATGAATTTGGCTTAACTTGGTTCCTTATTATTTTATTTTAAATGCCAAGAGTAATACTTTCTATATTTATTCCTTACTCTGGCTAAAGTTGTCATCACTTCGCAGTGCATTGTTACAGAAGAGCTACATTCAGTGTTTCCAATTGTAATGACAATTATATTTACTGTGTGCGTTTTTAATTGAATTTTAATAAAAACATAAAAATCTACAAAAAAAAAAAAATTTGTAATAATTTAATTTATTCATAAGTAATATAATGAATTGTGAGTTGTGCTTTAGAAGTTTGAGACGGACCAAAGCCTTTAGCATTTACGAAGAACATTTTGATAATAACTATCGCTTATTGGATATAATAGAAAGGTATTTACAGATTAAGGTATGTGTCTGTGCTTGTAAACAAGAAAAGAGAAGAACGAAAGGGAGGAGTGAAATTGTTAACAAATTAATAAAATTTGATTTCTTTATAACGTCCAGGTAAAACCTGCAGATATACAATCATCTTCGATATGTCAGGCATGTTATACACATTTGGACGATTTTCATAAATTTGCTTTATTGATTAAGGAAAGGCAAGAATCACTCATAAATGAGATTCCAACTATCAAATTGGATGATTCTGATGAGGATGAAGACCAAGAATCTGGTTATATAAAGGATACAGATGTATTAGTAGAATTTAAGACTGAAGATGGCGACATAATGGTAGAGAATGACGAAATGAACTTTAACCAAGAAGATGACCTTTTGATGGTCAGTGAAACAATGAAGGATTTCCATAACAATAGCAGTTTCAATAATGACAATAGTTTGTCAATGTCTAGTTTCGAACATATGTCCTGGCTCGGATGTCATGATCCATTATCAAAGTAAATATTTCACGTAACTGATAGACCTTTGTAAAAATATTTTTGATTTTTATATATCTTATTAGATCTAAATCTAAAGTTCATCGAAAAACACCTTATAAAACCCATGCCCCAGAAGATCGAGCAAGAATTGTAGATGCCGCTAACCGTGGCGATGACTGGTCAGCTTTAGCCACAGAAATAGGTGTTAAATACAAAACAGCATACACATGGGTTTCAATCAGCCGCAAGGAAATGTTTCTAAAAAATGGCAAAAATAATACAACATTTACAGAAAAAGAAATTGACACTATAATACAATGGATAGAGGATAATCGACAAATTACTTTAAAAGAAATTGTAGCAAGAGTAAAGGTGATTATGCGTAAAGAAGTATGTGTTTATTTCATCGAAGGTAGTCTTGAAGGTCGCCTTTATCGTCATAAACGCTCCCTGGACTACCATTCGCAACTGATCAATACATTAGAAAATAAAACGAAACGTTCCGAATACGTAAGTACTCTCAACTATTATATGAACTTGAAAAAAACAATCGTTTGGTTCGGTGAAACAAATTTTAAGATGTTCTGCCGTCGCGCTAAAGGCCGTTTTAATACAAATTCGACATTTGCTACATTCGATCCTACAATTTTTATTATGGGGGCTATATCCACAGACGGTATAGTTGGTATTCACCACAGTCGAGAACGTGTAAATCCGGGAGACATTTTTAAAGGCTGGTGCCAAGCAGAAACTGATAAATTATCTAATTTGGTAATTGTATGTGATAGTGATTATTGCTTCTCAGAACTTGATGAATACTTTAATAACTCTGAAGTAACGTTATTGTTAATTAGCCCGTACTCCTATATGCTCAATCCAATGGAAACTATTTGGAATAGTTTAATATACAACGTAAAAAGTAATCCTAATATGTCCACCTTTATTTCCAATGAAATAAAAGAACAACGTTTAGCAACAGCTGAAAATAATATTGATCAAGTCATAGCCGCAATATCCACAGATGATTGTAATAAGGCTATTAAGAAATCAAACAAATATCATAACGGCATACTTGAGATGGAAGATATGCCGGTTAAATAAGCATTACCAATTAAAACACTATCTGTAGTTATTATTTATACATTCACATTAGTTTTAAGAAATAGTATTTATAGATTTTTAGATCATTAAAATTATAAATTATATTTAATAAAGGTTAGTACAAATTGTTTAAATTATATATATTTATTTATTTTTTTTTTTGCGAATAATAGTCTTTCTAGTAGAGCATATAGAATACAATAAATAATTGATTTATTAAATGGATGATGTTATGAAAAATGTTTGCCAATTAAATACAATTGCGTATATATTCGAGTGATTTTCCAAAGCTAATAATATGTAAAACTTATATTAATTGCAAAGAGCTCTATTAAATTCGTTAACCATTCGTAGCACGTACTTTTCTTTTTCTTCAATTTCTTTCTTAAGCAATGCCCGCAAGTCTTGCAGATTGGGCATTGAATTACAATCACGAATATTAAGCAAAGTTTTAAAAATTTCATCCCACAAGCTTTTATTTACATAACGAGGAACACGTGTTTTATGCATCCAAAAGCCTCTAGCGTTCTTCTCAATGTCCATATACTTACCAAATAATAACACATGGAAGACACCTGCTAATCCATATAAATCTAATTGATATGTCCATGGTCGTTTTTCACGCATTTCTGGACATTTAAAAGTATTGTCGTTGTGTATAAAGTTAAAAACTTGGCCTTGTTTAAAAAGTTTCATATCTATGGAAACACCAAAATCAATAAGCTGAAGACAACGCTCTGTAGATGGATATCTCAGTCTGAAATATGAATTAAGTAAATTATTTCAACATAGTAATTATCTTAAATATATAATAAAATTAATTTAATTATAATTACTTGTTCATAAGTAAAAAGTTATCGGCTTTTATATCGGCATGAATGATGTTAGCGGCGTGTAAATGGTCCATTATCTCTAATAATTCACTCGCCAATAGCATTACGACATATTCGTCTACATTTTTCATAGTATACTTTTTAATTTTGTTACAAACAGTTATAAGAGAACCATATTGGGAAAACCGTGATATGAGTATACTGGAATTATTGCCAATAAGTGCATGATCGACGCTCATATAGGCAGGTAGCTGTCAAAAATTATTTAAGTTCCATAAACAATTATTTATAAATTACAATTTTATAAATTACCATTTCATCGACTCGTATACGTTCTTGTATTTCCAAACATATATAATATTCCCAATAATTTGGTGGCTTTTCTTGTTTCATTGCCACCAGTTTTCCAGATTTAACTTCTTTTCCGCTAAAATATTATGTAAATTTATACTGTTGTTATTATTATGTAAATATTTGTTAATTTTTTTTTTGATATTGTTTATACATGTAAATATATATTTTGGAACAGTGTAAAATATACGTATATTTTTTTTTTATTAAAAACTTACCAAAATACAGCACCATATGCCCCTTCACCTATTAGCTTTAAAACTTCAAAATTTACCCCCTTGACATCAATTGTGGCATGGGGTTTTAATCGTTGCACACCACCAACAAGTTTACACGTTGGCAAACTTTCCAAATAGCTGATAACATAGTGTTGCTCCAGAAATGCGTTTATCAAATCTACATTGAATGGATTCACATTTGGATCAATAACCATATTTTCAATAGTTTGGTGTGTTTGATTTAAGTCCGTTTCAGCATGTACATAATGATTATTTGCGGACAATTTTATTGCATCAGAATCATCCCAAATATGAACTTCGGGTTTGGGTGTTTTGGGAGTCTTTTGATAGTAAATACTCATTTCACAAGAATCATCATTTGGTTCTGGTGAATCTGGAATAAAAATTGATTGTACGGTATTTGTGGATAATTTGTTTGCATTGATGGCTGCCAATTCAGACGCACTTATCTCAATGCTAAAATCGTTATCGCAAAGAGGTTTTCCTGTAGAACTTAATTTTACTGTTGTACCACCTCCGCTTTTGCCATTTTGTGGTTCTTTTAATGTAGAGCGAGAATAAGAAGTTGATAAAATTTCCTCATGTTTGATGTGCAAAGATTTTTCTTGAACTTGTGACACTTGTTTATTATTATTCACTAGGCCCGGACCATGATTTGGTAACCAAGTTGAATTCTTAATCATACTAATATTCGTACCGAATAATTCAGTCTCACAATTAAGTTCAAAATATTTATCATTTTCCTTATCTGAAGAACGAGTTTTTTCCTTCTGTGGGGAAGTTACACGACGATGTTCAGGATGTAAAAAATTTAATTTTGTTTCCCTGCTTAATGACGGAGAAAGTTTAACAACTATTGAATTTTTAGATTTTTCCGCATATGAATCCCTATTTTCTGTTTTTTTATTTACTGATTCATTTAGAAATCTTAATGAAGTGTTTTTAAATGGTTGTACCATTGCTATCTCCTTGAAGTGTTTAGGTATAGGATGGGGTTCTGAAAAATCTTTCATGAACGTGTCCATAAGAATATTTTTCAGGCTAGTACCTTCTTCGGTAGAATTAGGAACGGCTTTGTCTTTGGCTGTGTGTTTCCAACATATATCGTCCGCAACTTTATTTTCGCCCACGTTAATTTTGCTTAAATCGTCATGAAACGCTAATTGTAAATTAGAAGTAGTTGAGGACTGTTTCAATATTCTTGACTCCATAGGCTGAGATAATTTAATTACGGAGATATCTGGCTGAGTTTCAGGAATATATGAATTGTCTACTGATTTAGTTTGTTTTTGCTGTTGACCTTCAGTATAGGAAAATTCTGGTAAAAAGGATTTATTTATTGGCTTTGTTTTACATTCAGGTGATTTTTGAGTAACAGGTTGTGAATCATCAATAATCGAAAAATCAGGTATAAATGAATCTCTAAAAACTGATTTACTTTTTTTGAAAATCTCTTTGTTTTTGCTGGTCTGCTTTGTGGATTCATTGTTTTCAATTAAAGAAAAATCAGGCAAATCTTTACTACTGAAATCTGCTTTACTGTTATATTCTTTATTTATGGATTGCTTGAGTGAAACGGGTTTACCTTCAAATAAAGCAATTGGTTTTAACTTTTGTAAGTCTGGTGTATCATTATCACAAAACTTTTTACAGTCTCGTGGCAATGGAGTTTGCGTATTCATTGCAGTTCGCATTTGTGGTAAAAGTCCACTTTCTAACTGTTTACAAACTAAATGTTTCGAAGCTTTTGGTGGCGTTTGACCGAAAAAAGCAAAAGAATCGTCTGAAATACCACTCTTTGTTTTAAAAGTGTCAGCCATATCGTCTTCAAATTTCAAAAGTTTTGGAGGTGCTAACATATAGTTCGATATATTTTCAGTTGTGTCCTCTGGAAACGGTGGATTTAGTAATATTTTCGATGTAGTATCGGTTTTATCTTCCGGTAATTGAGCAGACAACATTGGTTGAAAAAATATTTTTGGTACAGTTTCTGTTTTATCATCCTGAAATTTTACTTGTTGTGATGTAATGTGAACTTTTGTTATAGTTTCAGTCTTATCATCCTGAAAATGTATTGGAGGCACTGTGTTGAATGCTTCTGTATCTTCCTTTTCTTCTAAGCGGGAAAAGTTACCAACTTTTTTAACATCTGCATTGTTTACATCATCTTCGAATATTGAAAAATTTAATCCATTGCTTTTTGTCTTATTTTCTAATCTGATAGCTGCTGGAGTTGCAATGATTTCTGGTTGTGATTTTAAGACATTGTCTGTTACATCTATACTTTTCATATTGTTCATTAATTTTTCAACATTTTGTTCGTAAGATGTAGGTAAAGGCACTAAGGATGATTCACAACTTGATTCTTTAACAGGTTCCAAAGCTGGTAGTTGCTGATTGGCCGTAGCTGTTTGAGTATGGTATTCCAAATCGAATTCTGGGGAACTTATTGTAGATTTTGTGGTTGCGCCAGTTGTATGTGTTCCTTGTGTGGTCCCGTGTTCTGAAGTTTCCAAAATTGTTGACAGTTGCTGTCGTGGTGGCGAATATGTAACTGTAACAGTAGTAGCAGCTGAGGGTATTGGATTACCTGTGCAAGTACTAAATTGTTGATCTTCCTTTTGTTCTGGTATAGTTGGTGTTACTTCTTTTAAGATATTACCAATTTGTATTTGAGGCTGACACTTTACAGATTTGGGAGTGCTTACACTTTGTGCTCTTAAAAATATGTTAAATGTATGTGTTGAACAAGTTTCTTCTGGGTCGAAGAAATTAGTTTCACTTTTCGAGATAGAATTTGTATTGCTGTTCGGCAAGTTTGCATCTTCAAATATTTCAAATTGTATTTTATTTGATGCCCCAGGGACAGAAGTTAATACTGAATTTGAAATTGGCAATGCTGGTGTTTTAAATTGAAAATCATTTTCTGGTGCTACATCTGTCTTATTTACAGATGGAGCGCTTTTTCCAAGTTCCGTCACATTTTCATCCTTAAATATTTCAAAAGTTTTAGGGGAAGTTGCTTTTATATTAACATCATCAATACATTGTTGCGACTGAGTATGGATGGTAGTATTATCAGTTGCCTCTTTGTTTCTTTCGAATGTTGCGTCGCGTACATAATTTGTTAGAGGTGGAACAACTGAATTTTCTTTAGATTTAGACTGAGATGGTAGAGTACTATTATCCTTGCCGGCGCATAACGAAGCTTGAATTGATATGGATGGTTCTGTTAAATCCTTAGATGACGATTGTTCACCTACTTCACTAGAATCGTATTTTGCGGGCATTTTACTTAAAGCTTTAAAAGCTGAAGGTGCAAGAGATTTTCGCAATGGGAAGAAACTTTTACGTCGCTGTATTTTGTCACTATTAATACACATTGTTTCTTCCATGTCAGTTGCCGCTATTATAGTTTCATTGCGTTTAATTCGTGAGGCTAATATTTCCTCAAATTGCAGCTCAACTTTTTGCTCATTATTATAAATTTCGTTAAAAGCAACCACCATACCAGGCATTTTACTTGGAACGTAAATTTCATCATTTTCAACGATGTTTTGCGTTTTAGACGAAGTCACAAAGTGCGGATACATCCGAATATTATACTCTGGTCCACATCCCCAATATATGTCACGTTCTTTTGTAAAGGCATTATTAATACTCCTTTTTTTAAATATCATGTATCCCTTTAGTTCCTCAGGGGAAAACTCCATATTAGGCCTGGGATACAATTTACACTTATTATATTGTGGTATTGCATTTTTGTCGGGCTTTTCTTCTGTGGTTACTGGAGTTATCCAACCTTTTATTTGCTTTGACTGTGCGGAAAATTTTGGTGGATAAATAAAGGGCTTGTTGAATGTTATCTCACTATCTGCAATGCGTATAGGTGGAATACACGGTGTTTTAACATTCTCACAAGTGATGACTTCATCATCTTCATCCTTATGAATTTCAAATCCCAACTCATTTGTAGTTGTGGATTTTCCAAACAATTTGCCTTTTTTGTGACCGTGCGCTTTATTCCAGGGTCCTGGTTCCTTCTGATTTTCTTGATTACGTGCAGCATCAATGATGGAATGCACTGCAGACTTAACCTCCTCAGTTAAATCATTAGGAGCTAATGGAATTGCATTTGGTCTATCGTTTTCGTCGGCGAATACCTCCACTCTCTCATTACCACGTTGAGATGTTGTAGGTTGATCAATCTTTACAAAGTAAAAAAAAAAAAAAACAGATAAACGGTGATAAGTCACTAATGAATCTTTGCTAGTGTTTAACATCTACGTAAAGCATAGTATTGATTCAGAAACTGCTGAAATATTTTATGTTGAACTAGTCTGTAAATATGTGCTATTTATTGTTTGTATCAAAATTTAATGTCAATTTTAAAGTTAAATATGCGGACGTAAACAACAATAATTTTTAAAGATTAATTAACATGATGTATATTAACCAACCTTTATTGTACCCGGCATAACACTTTTCACTGCTGACCCCGTTCTAATACTACCCACTATTTGCTTGCGCCGATGACCTCTTAACGAAGTTAAGGCCAAACGTCTCTCATGCAACTGACGGTTTGTTTCTTCCTTAACACTGTCGTTATCTTTATACAATAGACGCTGAGCCACTGAGAAACCAAAGTGCTGATGGGCTTCTTGCAGATCTTCCAACGGTTGTGCACGACAGGATATGCCTCGACGAAACACCTCATCCGCCTTTCGTATATTATCAGCTAAATCATAACAATACGCCCAGGCAATATAAAAATCAGCTACCATCGTACCAATACCAGCATTAAATAGTTGTTGATAACATTCCGCTGGATCCTGGAGGCTATCAATCTTTTCAAATAACATTTTTCTTAATTATTACATCTTTAGTAAACAATTAGGAACTACATTAGCACTTACAAACTTTATATATAATTTGATCATTCGACGATCTTGTCTATACCTTTCATCGCTTTCAAATTTTGATAAACACTTAGATAACACTTCTTTCAAACCGGATTCCTTGCCACCAGAAGGAAAACTTTGTTCTATCCATTCCACGTAATTATACCACACAGATAATGGATCATCGCCACTATAGTTGTGAATTTCCTTTTCTAATTCCTTTCGTTGCGCCAGCAGTTCTTGGGGAGACTCTATTTTCAGAGATGCTTGCAAAATACTAGCATTTCGCCCTTGAGCTAAAGGCTGAATATTTTCTTTAGCATTATCAAAATCCATTTAATTATCTATTGTTTACAACTGCTGTAAAAACTACAAAACAAAACGTCGCTCCTATTTGCAAACAAAGAATATGAATATAAAACGCGCTAAATTCAAATATCTTGTTTAGGGAGTAAAGTTAGCTGCAGTTCTAAATACACAATTAATGTTGCCAGACTTTGAAATAACATAAAATGTAGTCAGTCAAAAAGAAAAAAATCATAAAGGGTCAAAATTATTCCTCATAACAACTATAAACAACTTATGTGACATTATTTACAGGTTATTTTAAAATACAATTCAATAATTTAAAATATGTAATTAATTACATTACTCAACTGTTTGTTTTACCATTGTAATTTTGGGTCTAAACATTAATCTTCTTGAAAAGTGCCCATTTAAAGTCTTTACAGTTTTAATAAAAGATATTTACGTTTTTATTGTTTAACTAAATAATAGACATTGAGAAATTACAATAATAAATAAATTTAATAGAAAAATTAATTTCAAGTGCCACGCTTTAGTCAGTAAAAGAAAATATATATATGCGTTTGTAGATTTTTTATATTTGCAACCCATATCTTACTTACTTAGTCACTACAATCCTTTTGTCAGGATATCAATTCAATCTAGTTTCTCATAGCTTCCATTAATTTAAAGAATTTTATATTCGGAACAAAACGATGTGAAAAGTAATGTTTCTTTAATATTTATTTGATTCATAAGACTGTCCTAAATATACTGACGTAAAGTTGGAACAATTTTAAAGCGAGTGATTTTTTATTCTTAGTCATTGTTCTCTTAATTAGGTTTATATTCCCTTTCACTCATCATCTAATATTGTTGTTTCTTCAATTATTTGTACACACGTTAATCTTTGTTTAAGAAGTTTGAGCAAATAATAAATTTAAATTCTTTAACACACTTTATTTATTAGGTTTTAGATTAACATAGTTGTGCATGGCTTTTTAATTTGAATAGAAATAGAATCCTTCTTAAATATTATTAATTTATATACCTACAAGTTTAATAGCATTCATTCTGTATTGATCTTTCAAGGGCAAAACTGTATTCTTCGCTTTCGTCTAGAGAAATTTGTCTTGTAAGGAACGCTAAAATGCCGTCAACTTGGGTTTGTGTAAGGTCAAATGTACTTTTTGACGCACAGTTGTGGTGCCAGAACAAATGGTACATCTTGAACATAAGGAACCGCAGTTTGATGAGTGTTTACATTGTTAGATTGTGGTCCATGAGGAGGATAAGGAATTGGAGGATACTGTGGTGCTACCCCAAATCTAGGTGGTATTGGTGGATACATATTATTAGCCGGAGGTTGCCTTGTAGGATCGTTGTCACCTTTTTTTTCCACGAATATGAAGTCATCTCCTGCATTGGTATTTTCTGTAGAGTCTGATTGGGGCCCCTGAATAATTTCTTCAGGTGGCGTATCCGGGCTTTGTTTCTTCTTTAAAAAGAACGATAGCATTTTGATATTTCAAATTTATTCACAATTTCTATTTTAACACTAATTAATGCAAAAAATTCCTCCTTGTATAAAAATTGTTTATTAACAATCAGATGCGTAATACAACATTAAAAAATCAAAACAATATGAATGAAGTTTTTCAGTATGTTCAGTTAACGCTAGTTTCCAATGGGTATGTTTAGTAGTTTGATATAATGAATTGAAAATGCACCCCTGACATAATTCAGTACTCTTAGGTTCGTTGTACAATATTAAGTAGTGAATAAATGTCAAACATTTAATTTACTGAAGAAAACGGAGAAGTCCTTCAACTCATTTATTTTTATTAAAATAAACCACTATTGGAAAGGAGATTTATAATTAAAATTATTTAAATATGTCTAAAGTGGATACAACGTCTATTGAAGATCTGCCCATAATGGAGGTAAGCCTTTGAACACTGATACAATTCAAGTGAAAGCCTGGTCAATTTGGAAATGTATTTAACAAGGAAAATTGGGAAATGAGTGTAACATATTGCTTTAATTTGTAATATATTGATATAAAAATGCGTTTTATAAACTTAATGTTATATATGTTAAATAGCAAATACAGCAACTAATAAAACCACCCCCGAACGAGGAAGAGAAATTGGGCATAAGGCCTGCGGTGGTGAAACATCCGTATTATAAACGGCCAGGACGTGGTCATAATCATGATTTATGTGATGCTTGTGAGGAAGGCGGGGATTTGCTTTGTTGTGACCGTTGCCCATCAAGTTTTCATTTACAATGCCAGTGGGTGTTATTAATTAATTTTCACAATTATTTTAACACATAACCTTATATGTAACTCACTCTTTTATTTCAAATTCAAGTGATCCTCCTTTAACCGAAGATGATATACCGAGTGGCCAATGGCTATGTCACAATTGTCGTATGACTTTAAAGACGGCACCATCCTCTTCAAAATCCAGTTCAGTGGAGCGCACCTCATCGGCGTCAGCAATTGTAAGTTCACGCCCTAATACGCCATCTGCTGGAGGAGATTTGGAGTCAATACCATTAAAAATACGACATTTAAGAAAACGTAGCAGTAGTCGAGCTTCGTTTTGCAGTGATTTAAGCAGTACCGAAAAATATCTCTCCAAGCTACCAGTTGGCATACAACGTGCTTTGGATCCCAATAAGAAGCCCACACCATTAGATGAATTAATAAAAGCAGCTAGTATTTTAAATCCTAAACAATTTGAGTTACCTCGAGAACTAGAGATACATACTCAATTTCCTGGTAATGATAAAAGTAAGTTTGTTTCTGCTTCTAATTGATTCACAATTTTTAGTAACTTTGGTGCAGAAAATACATCTATCGTTATTTGGGTCTTTTTTTTTGTAATTATTGAATGTGCACATTAATAACTTTGCATATATAAAAATATTTATTAGTTGAACCAATACGAACGAATGGCAATGGTCATAAAAAACCGAATTTTCGTCGCAATTCAAAACCGTATGAGTTGGATACCCAAGGTTTAGTTCCATTACCAGCTAAGACTTGTTTTTATTGTCATCGTTCATGTAAGAAGGCACCGCTGGTGGCTTGTGACTATTGTTCACTATATTTTCATCAAGACTGTTTGGATCCACCAATGACAGCATTGCCGACAGGCTTATGGATGTGTCCAAATCATGTTGAAAATTTCATTGTAAGCTACTTATCGAAACAACAGTATATGTTAGAAACTTATATATTCATTATGCTATAAATTTTAAGGATGAAAATCTTCTAACAAGCATATCAGCAACTGAAAGAGTACGCTTGTGGGATAAATTTGCTCAACCGTTTGATCATGAAGCAGTGAAAATGGACTTTTTCCGCCGTGTACACATGAAAAATCCACCATTTCGTATTAAAGTGCCAAACAAATCTAGAGAAACTATTGAAATTCCACCTATGGTGAAATACCACTATGAAAATCCGCCCCCTTTACTACCCTCCTTAAGGGAAACATTACGTTACGATATAGTAAAAAGGCGTAAATGTTTACCGAGTGCTCCAGAAATAATATCAAAGGAGAGCGTAGCTGAATCGCTGGTAAAAGATCTTGAAGCCCTAAAGACAGCAAAGGCTAAATTTAGAGAAATACAAAAGGAATTGGGGAATGTCGAAGAGCTTAGTAGCAGTTGTAGCGAAAATGAAGATGAAGAGGAGAAAAATAGCGATAACGAAAAAAAGGCTTCAAAAGAAACCACAACAAAGGATGATGAAGATTTAAAAGAAAAAGTTACAACACAAAAATCTCATCAAAAACAAAAACGTACAAAACAAAATTCAGCAAGTCAAAGCATTCAAGAAATACAAATAAAAACTGAAGAAGAAATTTTAGCTCATGAGAAAGATGAAAAGCTATCACATATAACGAGTGATCAAATTAAATCGGAAAATGATCATAGCACAGAAGAAACGGATGAAGAGACTAAATATGATCCTCAAATTGATGCCGAGCTTAAATATCTTGATGTAGATCTCATAAAGAAATTAGCATACCAACGATTAAAACAGTTGGTACAAGAGCATCCTGAAATTGTTTTTCAATATCAAAATCGCACAGCTGCTAAACGTGTACGAGAATTAACACAATCACCACAAATTGATACGCAAGCAACTGCATCAATCACGCCATCTCAAATTTTATCGCCAACTGATGTTCGTCGTTTATGTTTAATGTTTACAGGTGAAACATCTTCAATTTTAGCGCAACCGAATTCTGCTACTGATAATGATTTGCCTCAGTTACATCCCGCTTTAGCAACTGCGGCAGCAATTGTAGCTGCCGATGAAGAAGAGCAAAAGTATACACCACGTGAAAGAAGCGACCAGGAAAAAGCGTTTGAAATTGCTTCCCGACTAGAGCTTAAGTTGATCAGAAGAAAAATACGTGCCCGTGCTGTGCTTACGCCACTCGGTGATATTCTTGAAGACAATCGTTGGTTTAGTAACATTGAACTACACAACTCTTTCTTTATGCGATATCGTAGTTTAAATATCGGCTATGGTGATTCAAGTTGTGGCGTTGATGTCAATTTGTCACTAATAGGTTACTGTCGACGCATATCTCCAAAACATGCTACAATATTTTATGATGATTTTACAAAAACGTATGAGTTAATTAATTATTCGGAACATGGCACCGAAGTGAATGGTCAATTGTACACGTGCGACTTTACGGAACGTGAACCGACGCCGGCCAAAAAATTAAAAAATGAAGATGTCGCATTACAAAGGAGAGTTCAAGCTATACTTGATAAAAGACGAGGTATACAACGGCATTATTTCGTTCTTGATAATAGCGCAAGGTATGTAAATTATTGTATAATACTAACTTTTCAGATTATCGACATCTAACTGATATGTGGACTTATGTTATATATTAATTTAGAATGGCACCACCTCCAAAGCATGATTGTAAATGTTGTCCGTATAATGATTCCCCAATGATTACTGGTGCTTGGGAAGGTACAGCCATTTTACAACATGGTTCACTCTTACGATTCGGCTGCTTAGCATTTGTTTTTTCAATACCTAAATTCGAAACGTATAACGGCCAAGGCTAATTCTAAAAAGGAAAAAATGATATCAAAAAAGAGTACAACAAATGATGTATAAGAGAATTTAAAAAAAACAAGTGTATTTTTCAATATTTTATAATTTTTATAATTGTTTTAATTTTTTCTTTAATTGTAACCGTTTTTAAAGCAAATACTTGTAAAACGTATTTTTTTAATTAACTAAAAATATAATTAAAAGTAAAAACCACAATGTACAATAACCTAAGTTGTATATTGGCTTTTTAAAGTTATTATAAAAATGGTCAATGTAGCATGTATACTCTGATTAAAGATTTAGATTAGTTTTTGTTAGTGTCCATAATATAATATTGTATTTAAAACATGTAAAAAACGTGCACAATATAAATTTATAAAAGTAAATAAATCTTAATTTCATAAAACCAATTAATATTTACAATAAAAAAATTTATTTTGTATGTAAAAATGATTTAAAACGACGCCATAGAGCATTATAAGTTGATTCTTTAGCTACCAATCTGCTGCTAAGTATCGAAACTTACGTAAATATTTTACAAATAAAAGTTTCAATTTGATTCTTTTCCGTAATTTAGACAAACTGTTCAATTTTTTTTTTTTTTGTTTACAAATACTTTTGAAGATTGAACAAATAAAAATTTCATGTTTTTAAGTGAAACAATTAAAATTATTAACCATTTTTATTTAAACCTTGCATTCTTGATTTGGGTTTTGCATTTTCATATACATACGTACAAATGTAACATTTACTCATTGCATTTGCATTCTTTATTTGCGTTTCTGTGTTCTTTTTTTATTAATACAGTACAATATAATACTATGTTAGTTAAAACAGACGGATAAAAATAGGTATTCTATGTATTTACATTAATAATCAAAAAATATTGGTACGATAAAGAAATTGCTATCATGTTCTTAGATACATAATTAAGCATTTCTTATAATTTGGAAAATAAATTTGGAATTTTTTAACAAAATTTAAAACTTAACTATTATTCCGTAATTGAAGACTGTTGTGACGACTTTGAGGGAGTATTATTTACAAGAGCCTTTCCCTTTAGTTCACTCTCATCGACTCCATCTTCGGGTTTAATTTTATAGCGTTCTTGTTTTGATTTCCACCATTCGTCGGGATGCTGCCTTTTTATATGTACGTACATATTTGATTTTGATCTTGATTCTTTACCACAGTGTGGGCACGTATATAAATTAGTATCTGTATGCATGGCCATATGTTCATCGAGGTTACGTTTTTCACGAAATACTTTATCACAATAACTACATGAAAGATTTCGCTCTCTTCGATGCCAATAGCCTTTGTGCCGACTTAAGTTCTTTTTAGTTTTGAAAAATTTACCACAAATATCACACGCAAATTGTGTGTCCTCATGCGTTTGATGATGAACTCGTAAACTGTGTTGATTCTTTAGCCATGCGCCGCAAATTGTACACTGAGCTGGTGGTTCAACGATGCCCAGATGTTCGTCATAGTGCTTTTGAAATGATGTCTTTGTTTTGAATTTCTTTCCACAAATATCACAAATATGGTGGTATATATTATTGTGCACGGACGCAATGTGATTACGCAAACGATATATTGTTGCACATCTAGATAAAATTTAAGGAGTTTTTTATTTGAAATTAATTGGTTTTAATGATAATACAAATTTATTAAAATATATTATATATTTTCTATTCTATAAGAACTCTAATAAAACTTAACAAACAAAAAAAAAAAAAGTCGAATGTCATGTACACTTAACAGTCAACCCACGTACATTGCGACATTGGTTTATAAGTAGGCAAATGTTTTAAATAAGGATAAAATTCTAATTAGTTTTATTCATATTTAAACAAATTTGTTTTAGTCTATTTGTATTCATTCATATTTATTTATGTATATCGCTTAAATAAAATATTTCAAAAAAAAAAAAAGAATTTGGGAAAAAAATGAACTAAAATTGTTTTAACTCCTTTGCGCCTTCTTGCAAAAGCTGTGGGTTTTCTGCACTTAAATCAATATTCACACGTTCCATTTTTGATTTCCACCACTCAGCTGGGTGTTGTCTTTTAATATGAACATACATATTGGATTTTGACCGAGACTCCTTTTGACAATGCGGACAAGTATAAAGCTGTGCACCGGTATGTGTTGCCATGTGTTCTTGGAGATTACGCTGTTCTCGAAATACTTTTTCGCAAAAGTTACAATAGAAACTTAAATCTGATTTATGCCAGTATGTCTTGTGTCTGCGCAAACTATTTTTGGTATCGAATATCTTTCCACAGACATCACAGGGTGTTGGATGTTTTTCATGAACAAAACGATGCAATCTTAGACTGTTTTTGTTTTTAAGCCATTTATGGCATATCGAACATTGAACGGCTGGTTCAATAATATCTTGATGCTGGGCGTAGTGATTTTTAAATGAATCTTTATTTTTGAACATTTGACCACATATATCGCAAACATGATATTTTCGATTCCTATGCAAGTTTTGTATATGACGATTTAAGGTTTGTTTCGGAGCAAAATCTATACAAAATTTAATTTAAAACAAAGAAAGGTCATTCATTATATGTATAAAGAAAACTATTGTACATGTTAAATCAATGTTATATTTCCAATTGTGTCTTTTAAATACAATAATATTGATAATATTGTAGAAAGAAAGAAAAAACTAATGGCTATTTTCAACGAAAATATTAAATTAACGCCCCCGATCATGTACATTTTTATAGAATATAGGCTTTAGAATTTACATAATCCGGTATGTAGGTTTTGCTCAAATTAAAAAGCTATTTTGTTTTATGTTTTAAATAATTTAATATAATTTAATTTAATTTATTTACGAGTAAATAAAAAAAGAAATGCAGTTATTGTTCACGAAAAAGATTAAGAAAGTATGTATTGAAAATATTTCGTTTTTCTATTTATTCGGTTAAAAATCTAAAATCCATTTTGACTTGGTTCTCTCTTTTCTTTTACTTTAACATAAAATCATATTATTTTAATTTAACATCTCAAAATATTATTTATCGTTGCTGTTAGTATTTAAATTTAAGCGTTTCATTTTGGATTGCCACCATTCGTTTGGATGCATTCTTTTCACGTGTACATACATATTTGATCTTGAACGTGACTCTTTGCCACAATGTGGGCAATTATATAGTTGAGTGCCAGTATGTATAGCCATATGCTCGTCTAGGTTACGTTTTTCACGAAATACTTTTTCGCAAAAATTACAATGTAAATTCATATCGAGTTTATGCCAGTATTCTGTGTGTCTATTTAAGCTACGTTTTGTTTTGAAGCTTTTGCCACATACATCACAGTGGTTCGGATGTTCCTCGTGTACGAAACGGTGTATACGTAAACTGTTAAGATTCTTTAGCCATTTATTACATATTGAACATTGAACAGCCGGATCAACAATGCCCTTATGTTCGTCACAATGTTTCTTAAATGAGTCTTTGCATTTGTATTTACGACCACAAATGTCACAGACATGAAATGTTTTTCCCTTATGAAACGTATCGACATGACGTTGTAAATGGTATTCTGATGCAAATCTATATGAAATTTATATTTAAAGAAACGACTAATTATTGTTTACTTTAGTGTAAATAATATATTTTGAAATTATCATTTTGTTTCTAAATAATGTTGATATTAAGAAAAATAAAAATTATTTATTTTTATATTTAAAGTGCATCCGATTTGTCACTTTTACTAGAGAAAGTAATAATTATAAATTTATAATGACGCAATATTTATTTATTTTAATATTACTTTCAACTAGGAGGGAATATACATACATTTATTTATGATTAGCACTAAGCAAGAACGAAAAACAATCACGATTTTCAAAACTGTATGTTAAACATTGTATTACTACTAATTTCCCTATGTAATATTGATATTTTAATAATTTGATTGAACATTCTTCAAAATTAAATTGAATATACATACATACATAAATACGTATGTAGTATATATTTACATATGTTTATAATAGAAAACAATAAGAGTTATGTAAATACACTAAGCGCCATAAGTGAGTCAACCAACACCCATTATAATTTTATATTTTCTATTATAAAAAATATACTTGTAGCACAGTAATAATTTTGTTTTTTGTTTTAACATTTTATTAGTAATAAATAAACGTCTTTAGTTTTGGAAATTTATACGACTATTCTCGTTTACTTTTCTCGCTATCCTTAGAAAATTAATTATTTCAGTGGTGTTTACTCACTTTTGGCGCTCAGTGTATATAGTAGTATAATCTTACCTTTTATTGCAAATATGACATTCAACTTCCTTCTCTTTATTGTGAGAACGTAAATGCTTTTTAAATAAGTTATAATTTCGCACACGTTTCGAACAATGTTCACATTCATAAAACTCAATTATATCCGCCTTATCTGGATGTTCCGTTGTTATATGTGTGGTTAAATTTCGTGCACTGGACATATTTTGATTACAAATTTGGCATCTGAAAATTTTTATTAAAATTAATATTAATGCATAAATAATTTTTTTTTAGTATTTATATATGTATGTACATACTTAAACATTTCTGGATTTTTATGCCATTGAAGATGATCGGCAAGTGCTCGTGGTTTACGGTAAATAATATCACAGCATTTAATGTATGGTGTTTTGGTATGGGCAAATAAGAAATGTTCCCTTAAGGCTTTCCATGTGTCAACTTTGGCTTGACAAATATCGCATAATAAGTCCATTAGCATAGCAACTTCTTTCTGTGCTGATAACTTTTTCTGAATTGGTTTTTTTTCTTTACGATCCAAATCAGGCTTAATAGTTAATTTTTTACGTTTCTTCTTTTGCTGAGAAGTCTTTCTAACTGATTTCAATTTTATGAGTGGCACATCGTCTATAGATACAAAAAATTGTAGTGTTAGCAATTATTATATACATATGTATAAGCAGACTACTAAAGTAAATGGTTTCCTGTCAGACGAAACACAAAATGATTTTGGTGTACCACAATATTCTATACGGAATAGCACTCTAAAATTTATTAGTGAAATAAAGCATAACAAGCAAAAGAAATTATTCTACAATTACATTATTAATCAATTACATATTTAATTCTTTATCGAATAATATTCAAAATGACAGAAATTATACTGTACGTATTTTCAAAAAGTCGCCGTGGTCTAGTAGGTAGTGTGTTGGCTTATTAGACGTAAAAGCCAGGGTTCGAGTCCCAAGCCAGACATCAAAACAAAATACAAAAAGTATTTTTTCGGCGATTTCCTTTCAGCAATTTCTGGCAAAAATTCTGAGAGTAAATAAAATTGCCATGAAAAGTTTCTCATAAAATCTGTCGTTCGGAGTCGACTTTAAACTGTAGGTCCTGCTACTCATGTATAAAATTAACACACACAACATAAGTGGTGTGAGAAACTAGGTCAATAATCCTGACTGATGGGTTCTAATGACAAATCATGCATGTATGTGTATTTTCAAAAAAATATGTAAACTTTGTGAGGTTTAAAACACGTACATATATAAAAAAAGTGAATTATGCTAAGCTAAAGTATTTTTAGTACAATAAATAAATAATAAAAAATTTATAATATCAAGCTTCGGCGTATAAGTTATCGATCTTGATTACAAAGTAGTAGCTGGTCCAAATACTTTCTTAATGTAGTTAACTTTTTTGATAAAACTTTTCAAAGAAGGACAGACAGATCTATTTAAAAATTCTCCACTAATCACTTGATCAATGCATGGACTATATTTTCTTACAAAGATTATTCCCTAACGTTGAACGTACAATAATTTTATCTGAATAACTACTCTAGCCTAAGCCGATGGGTAAGATAGTGTTAATTAGAATAAATATATCACAGGACGTCAATGCAAACTTATTTCAATCTTACCATCTGATGAATGCTGACTGTTGAGGTCATGCATAGCTACACTATCTGGAGCAATTATATCCTTCTCATCATTGTCTATACTCGTATCGAGTAAATCCTCAGTAGGCATTTCCTGTTCATCATCTTCATCGTTGTTGCTTTCATCTTTGAAAACATCTATTGGACATGTGACAGTTATTTCTTGGGCATTATCTTGTATATGTATCCGTATTTTATCCTCGGGATCATCACTATCCCAGACATCATTATCATCATCATCAAGATTAAACTCTTTTTTAAGATTTACGTCCAGAAATTCATTACGCAGCGTTAGTTGTTTTTCGGCCACTTGTTGTGAAAATTTATGGAACTCCTCCAAATGATCAGAACAATCCTGGCAGATAATTGTCGAAACAACATCGTTATGTTTTATCTAGTAAAACACATACATTAAATACTTATATCAATTAAAATCAAACACAATAATAATCAAGACAGTCTTTTACTTCGATTTCCAGATACTTTTCAATCAGTTTAACCATTTCCATTGCTTCGGTTGTTGGATCCACATTCTCATATAACTTTATACTGGATTCCTTTGGAATATCCTTTAGACATAGCCGACAAATCATTTTACATTTAAATCCGAATTTAATGAAGAAATTTTTATGAAAATATAAACTATTTCTCCCCTCCAGATGCGTATAGCTTCTTCTTGAAATTAACTTTCACTCACTATGAGATGATAACACTGTTGATTTATATTGGGTGATTATAAAAATTTTTTGTTTTCTAGTATGTTTACGTATTACACTCACATTAGTTACACACACTGTAATGCATTGTTACATTATTTTAATTTCATAGATACATATTTACATAAATTTTTTTTTATTGAATTGTGCAATATATGTATTTTAACAATAATATTAAAAATTAAGCATACACTTGTCTAACTTTTTGTCTATTTCTTTTGGTTCCGCCTTTGATTTACTTTTATGCTGTATTTTCTTTTCGGCTGCCCACATTAAGCGTTCCTTTACATAGTTGTCCATATTAAAGTCAACCTCGATAGGTTGATTGTCTTCTGGATTACGTGTTGAAGCTAAATCTAATGCCTTAATAATTATACTGAGTAGTGCGTGTGATAACTTGTGGCAGACTTCGTATTCGCTTCCTTCTTTGGTATTGTAATAAATCGCTGCATGATGTGTGGGTTGGACCCCAATTGATAAAAGAATATTACAAAATATTCCGCGTTGCATTCGTGCGTAAGGGTCAATGAGTGTTGGTGGAATATGCATTGTTGTTGCTAATTTAGCTATAAAATTGGAAAACTTGTTTAACACGACTTTCAAATACTGTGCACGACACTGGTGCTCCAACCTGGTCAGGAGATCGTAATAAATTTCCTGCTTACGTTTCATAAAATCTTCTTTTTTGCGTTCTTTCGTCTTTTGCGTTCGCAGAACTTCTTCTAGTTGTCTATGTAGATTTAAAAGAAATATGAAATAATTACTAACTTTTTATTTTTATATACATATATGTATGTACATACTCAATTGTAATAGTTTCATGTTTGGCAGCTAAACGCGTTAATCGTTCTCCTCGTTCTGGTGGATCCATAAAATCGTAAAATTGTTTTGAATTGTCAATTAAAGTTCTTCTTCTAGGTTGGGCTAGATATTCAGTATGTGGACTAGCTTTTACTGGCGCTACTGGTTTGTAAGCCATTAACTCTACATAATTTTTGAGTCTAGCAAGATTTTGATTGTGACGCAATTCTTCGGCAGTTAATCCCTCTTCAGTATCGTCACTTTTTTCACTTGTTGTTGGTAATGGTTGATCCCAATCTTCAACATTTTCACTTGCCATTTTGCAATTAATAAAATTTTAATTCCACAATTTAATATAATACACAGTAAATTTTTTCACTGAATTCGTTAAAAAAAAACTAATAATTTTTTGATTAAAAATTCAATATACTACGCTCAATTATTTTTTTCTTTTCGTTTAATAAAACTATAGTAAATATGAAACATAAAAACACTGTTTATTTTTAACAGGTGTGTTCCTCTTTACAAACGGAGATAAAAAAGTAAGGGAAAAAGTTTCATTTATTGCAAAAACTTTAAACATAGCCATTGGTCAGGTACATCGAAATCTTCTGGAACATGTTGTGTAAATTCTTTTTTATATGGTATATGCCAAGTGTTTTCCACTTTATGAGCGCATACTAAAAATCGAATTGGTTCTTTTACAATAATTTTACCGCTGTCTGTTTGTGTTACAAGTGAGTATTGATGCTCTTGTTGCCATCTTCGAAATATAGTCTTAATTTCGGGACCCAGAAGATGAGCATGCTGTCGCATTAGATCTCGAGAAAAAAAGTCTGTTGTCTGCCCACTTTTCAAACTTGCATACAGTAGAAACGGATCATCTTGAGAGCTGTAAAATATTAGGTTTTATAATTTTTATCAATGGGTACAAAGAATAATTTTAGATTTTAGGTAAAATTGGTTTTGGTTTTTTTTTTTTTTTAATTAAACAGCAATTTAGTAGTATAAGATATTATAGAAGCACTTACATATCATTTGCAAGAAATACAGCGGCATTGTCCTTAACGTATTGCATTGTTTTCTTTGGCCAGTTATTCATATGTTTTCGTCCTAATACCAGAACGTGTTTATTTTTATTTTGAAAGTATTTCACTACAGAGGCCAACTGTTTAAATTAAAATGATTTTATGTGCTATAAAAAAAATACATTTTTTTTAACTTACCAAATTTGCTAATGCCTGTGCAGGCTTTTTACTGCCCATGGAATATGCAACATTGAGCCCGTCAATAACGCAATCGTAAGGTCCTGTACGGTCAACATAATTACAAAACTGTTTAACTTCTTCTGGTGTAGATTTTTGAAAGACGTCGTTACGTATTAGTACCTTTTCTAAGAAGGAATCTTGTAACTTTTTAAAATCTTCATATTTTAGGGAAACATTTTTCATGTGCAAACCACAGGACGAACATTGACCAAAACGCTTTAGGTTAGTGCGAGTTATGTTCATTAAATTCGAATGTTTTTGTGAAATATCTACTAAAGCATTTACGACCTTTTCGGTTATAACAATTTCATTTGTTTCCAACAATGTTAAAAGCTTTCCAAACTCTGTGGGAAAGTTTGCGAAATGATTCTTTTGAATCGTGTTTAATAGTGCTAAAAAGATTTCACACTTTGGTTGCTTGCGATGTTCAAGCATTTGTTGCAATAACAGCCACCCTAACGATAAATCATTTTCGGCAAATGCTTTAATTGCTAATTCAGTATAAGCTGGCAAAGTAGGAGTATTGTTAGTTATTTTCATCATTTCTAATAAATCCAGACCATCTCTCCACCTGTCGGTAGTTGTTAAACCATGAATAAGATTTTCACAAGAGAAAGAATCCAAAATATCATGTTTATTTCTTATTTTTGTACATATTTCTAAAACTTCTTCTTGTTCTTCCCTCGTCAAGGCATCTTGTGTACCGCCACGAGCGTGATATGCGGCATTATATACTCTCAGTAATTTTCCTAAGGTTGCATCATTTGGTTGCCTTTCGTTTTCCAGTAAATATTTTATATAACTTTTGGCCAACAACAATTGTTCAGAATCATTACATACACCAATTATAACTGCATCTACATTATTTTTATTAATATGTTTGTATTTGTTAATTAAAATATCTGTTACAGTTTTCCAATCCGCATTAGTTAACTCTGTTCGATTTCGGAAATATGTTTCTTTTATTTCAACCAATTGATCACTTTTCGTTCTTAATTGTGGTCTTTTATAATTACTGGATTTCCTTACAGCATTTACATGTTTTCGGAAATTTGTTTGTGCACTGTTAATAGTTACAAACCGGGTTAATTTGTTAAAGTACATTACGAATGTTTAAAGTTAACTTTTGATAACTATTTATTAAATTCAGATTTTGTGGTTATGGTGCTTTGTTTACATTCAACATATGATGTTTGTTTATAAAAGATTAGATAGTAGTGTTGCCTATCCATAAAATAAACAGCAGTGAGATTGGAAATAATCTGTATCTGTATCTAATATATCTATAAAATTATATAGCAATATATTTTTAATTTAAACGAGATAATCCATATTAACCTATTAAACATTTTAAATTAGAATATTAAATGAGCTATTAATCCTAACGGGTAATATGGTAGTTGAATATTGAAATTTTTATATAGCAAAAGCTTGGTAAGCCTATCAGCTGATTGTGTTTTTATTTTATTTTCTTTTTAACTCTATTTCTATTTTGATATTGTTTTAGTGTAGTGCTTGATTGGAGAAAGAAGAAAGTGGTTGGAACAAAGTTACTTTAATATTAATATACTTAAATACGGTTTATTGTCTATATTAAAATAAAAAATCAAAAATACCCAAATTAAAATCGTAATGAGTTTTGTAAATATTAACAACCATGAATACGTTACGTAACATCTTCAATTCTCGAACACTCAACTGCCTTCGGCAAAATGGACAAAACGCGCTCATTAACATCACTCAACCTGTGGACAATGCCGCCAATTCAGGAGCCGTAAATACAAATTGTACAAACAGCAATGCAGAAAAGAGACCAAAAGAGCCCCTGATTATACCACGGACAATATTAGATGCTACTGTTTTTACAGGAAATAAATTTCCCACCAATTCGTCTACGGGCTCAATATCACCAGATACTCTTAAGAACTATCGACGCATGTCACGCAAAGTGGACATCATATATCGCTGTAATCTTTGCAATACACGTAATGTAAAACAAGTCTCTGAGGCAGCCTATACAAGTGGTGTTGTTATATTACAATGTGATGGCTGTTCGGTCAATCATTTGATTATTGATAATCTTGGATGGTTTGCTAACACCAAGGGAAAGACTTTTGATGAAGTTTTGGCCGAAAATAGTGACAGTGTTAAAGTTATTAAGGTCAATGAAAAAGGTGAATTAATCTAGTCAGGTCTCTTATTTATTTAGACCAGATACCATTGATGATTGTATTTTTATTGTTTATAAGTATATTGTGGACTCAAATATTTTTTTTATATTAAAATAAATTTGTTTTTAGATAAACAATTTTTTCATAAATTGAAAAACAAGAACAAACAATTGCCAATATGTACATTATTATTTAAATTGTATGAGAGAACAAAAACAGTGATAAAATATTTTTTTTAAATAAAATATCTGTATATTATAACACAAATACTGCTGTAGATTGTTTATTTCTAAGAATTGTTAAATTTATTTTTAAGTAGTACATGCGTGTGCCGATGAGAATGAAACATGACAAACAAAAAAATTATTTACCAAAATGCTCTTCATTGAACTTATCAGGAAGGTACGCTAATGAAATTCAAAGACCTACAATGGGTTTTTAATTAGTTTGTTGTTTGTGTACAGGTGCTTTAGACAGAAACAAGATATTGCAAATACGTATAAAAAATTAACTTAAAAAAAACAACACACTTTCGTCAAAACATTCGCACATACATGTTTAAAATTTCGATAGTGTTGTTAAACACATACTCCCGTACCACGTATATTGTACGCATGCATTAAGATACATACAGTACTGTTCAATAAAATAGAATAACCGTAATGTCCAAAGACAAAGCAGTTTTTTTCTTTGTGTTCAATTTCAGTAGCGAAAAATAAATGACTTGAAACAAAAAATTTAACTAAAATTAAATAATTGTATTGTATAACACAATTAAATTGGTCTATGCGCAATAAACTAGACAAACACTTTAATGGAAATTAATTTGTTTATTCCAACAGTTACCTGCATCAGATACCTATTTCAATGGCTAAGTGAACTTTACGTTTTTGTTCTAATTCTTATTTATTTTTTAACCTCTATTTTATGTACAAACATATTTTCAATTTATTAAAAAATCGGAACATGTGCGCGTGTATGTGAAAATCAACAAGTTTTTCTAACGATTGGCAGGCACAATCACGCGTTTTTGATAGAATGTTCTTGTACTTATTGAAAACCTATAGTATAAAACGCATTCTAAAAAACGTTAAAAAAAACTAAATTGTCTGCTTGCCCACATTAATATAGCCATCTGAAATGTATAGGTTTATTTTTGACAAACATTTTAAAGAGTTTGCTTGTTTTTATTTTGTTATTTTAGAAGATTCAATGTACGCAAATTATTAAAACATTCTTCTGATGCAAGCAAAATTCTGAGAATATAGTGGTTTATTTATTATAACTTTGTCGAACTGATTAAATTTTTCAATATTTTTTCGCGCTTATTGTTATTGCCATGTTACGTACAATAATTAATATTGATGATTGCCAATTTCAACTCTTTATTCCATTTATTTAGTTTATTAAAAAATTATTTCTAGATTTGTTTAAATAATATATTTCGATTATGTATAGATTTATGTAGACATATTAGCCATAAAAAAGTGAATTCATTTCAACAAATTATGATATTTAATAAATTGAATTTAAAATAAATCAGTAAAATAAATAATAAAAAATGTAAATTTAACAAATTAAAAAAATATAATTAAATACCTTTCCATAAGGTAATTCTGTAATTAAAAGAAAAAAAAAACAAACGTAATTCGTTTTCTTTAAAATATAATATTAGAAATATAACAATTTACATACCGTCGTCTTTGTCGTCTTAACAGAATTAAAATCTTTCATTATCTGCTATTTTTGCTATTTTTACGTTTGTGTTAAAAGGGCAATACACTGTATAAGTAATGGAGAATTGAGCAAGAGTCCAGTGTCTTCACAATGTAGCATTTGAACACATTTACCAAAGATTTGCTTTAAACCAGGTCCCGTGCTATTTAAGACTGCTGGTGCCATTTGTTCTAGAACACCAAGACGGAAATTATATTTGTACTCTTCTTGTGTATATTTTTCAATATAGTCCGTAAACATGGTCCAATCTGATTGCAATATTATTGCGACCAGCGCATCTAATATTGAGGTTGCTGTATTTCTATTCCGTTTTAATATTAGACGGCAGGCATTAACACGACTCAGTCCACATTTGACTAGTCCTTCATATATATCAATAATAAACGGAGCATGTTCTGGATATCGTTCGCAATCATTTATCATATTTAATAGTTTTATGCGATCATTTTTCGTAGTATAATAGGCACAAAAAGTCTTAAAGTAATTATGAAATAATTTTATATTATTGTAATGAATTTGATAGCTTATATATAGATTCTGTTTGCTTAAATTACTTAGACGCTGAAAAACTATGCGTGGATCATTGAGTTTGTGAGATAATTTACAACTTGTAGATTCAGTACATTCGTCCGCCAAATATGGTAAGCAAGAAATGCCAAATACATTTTTTAAAGCATATAAATTTGTAAATATATCTTCTGGACAAGATGTTATTAAACATTCATGTTGTTTAATTTCATTTTCTGACTTTACGACCATTTCGTTTGAACTTATTTGAATATTTGCTGGTGGTGGATGTTGCGCAGCATTATTTGTTACAGTTCTTGTAATTTTTCCCATATTTGTAAAAATGGTTTTTGATACAATTGTATTATCTAAAGCTGGTTCGTTAGTTTTTGCATCAACTGGATTTGTGTTTTGAATTTTGGGTATTTTAAAAGATTTAATTGAATCTTCTAATAATACTTCTGTTACAGAATTGTGTGAAGTCGTTTCTTCAGGTGTTTGTTTTAACAAGTCATTATCAGCGACGGATTCAAAAAAGCGGTCATCGTTTGGGGAACTAAAAGACATATACAATTAATGTAAAATAACATGTCATGCGACTTTTAATGTTTTGTGCTCCATGTTGTGAGTTACTTACTTAAAACATGAAGTTGTTAATGATAATGCATCGTCCAAATCTTCTTCAAAATCTAATGGATCTTCTAATTTTGATTCCAAATCCAAAACTGTTAAGTGTTGTGTATCTAGTGAATCTAGTTTACAAGGCTTTGTTTCTTTTGCATCTAAAAACAAGAAAGTTTATGTAATTTAGAATATCTTCCATATATATATATATATATATATCTATATATTTTTAATTTACAAACCTAAATCTTTAATTTCGCTTAATTTCTTTTCTTGTTCATTATTTAAATGTATTACAACAGCATTAGTTTTAATTTCTACAACTTCCATGTTATTAGAATCAATGTTTTTAGGAGAAGAATTTAAACTTTTTAATTCATTTTTCATATCATTAATTTGACAGTACAACTGTTGGGAAATATTTGTATTTATAGTTTCATTTTCACATTTATTCATTGTTAAATCAACTGAAGAGTTTTCAAAATGAGTATCTTTAATGTTTAAATTTGTAACTTGATTATCAATAGCATCGTTCTGATTATTCAAATTACTAGCAAAATTATAATTTTTTATCATTGTGAAGTTCGAATCGAAATTATTCGTACAGGTTTCTTTATTTATACCAATGCTATCGCAAGATATCCTGCTAGCGCTATCACTATCGGTATAAATGTTACCATCTTCACTTAATGTTATTTTTGCTACAGAAAATACAATATTGCTATTGCTATTGGTCCCTTCTACATTTAACTTAGACCCAGAGTTTGAGCAACTATTTTCCACAATAGCCTTTTCGTTTTGCATTTCGCTTTCGTTGAAATGTATGGTTTTATTTTCATTTTTAGTTGACTTCTCCGTACATCCCACTTCCGTTTCATTATAATGTGAGTTTTTATTTTTATTTATAGTTAACTCATCTGAATTTGTAGATTCTGCATTTAAATCATTATTAGATTTTATATTTCTCACAAATTCCGGACTATTTAATCCAATTGACTCTTCTGTATCAGAAAACTTTAAATTTAAAGATATTTCTGATGACTTTGAAACATTAAGATCTTCCGTCCTTTCGCATATGTTGGTTTCTTTTGAGAAGGGTGAAGAGGTAGCTGTTATATCATCTTGACATTCATCTGCAGGGTTTTGTTCTAAATGGGTCTTCAACAAGCAAGTAAAAGACAATAACTAAAATATTGACTCGTTTAATTAATGGACATTCACTTACTATTGCTGTTTCATCAATATCTACTTCATTATTTCTAATTTCATTGGAGGTTTCTTCTGGTATTTGAGGCTATGCAATTAAAGGAAAAAAAGAGAGTAAATAATTTTGTATGATTTGCAAGAAATAATATTATACCACGTTTATTTCAGTGTTCTCAATATCAGTCATCATCGAATTTTGTATTCCATTGTGATGAAATTCGGTTTCATTTAAATCTTTATAATTTGAATCTCCTCTTTTGTTATGAATTAATGCATTATCGGGTCCGATATCTAATAGTTGATCGAAAATATCCTTCGTTGAGTGATCAGAAAAATGCAAAGTGTTTTCAATAGAAGATAAATCTTCTGTTGCCATTGAAACATAATTAGAATCATTAATATTTGTACCATCATCACAAGTACAATTTTCTGCTAATAATATTCATAAAAATTTTCATAAACATATAATTTATTATAGATAAGGATTGCATTGAATTTACCCGTTATAATTACTCGGTTCATTACTATTGTGATTATTTGAAGTTGTGGAATGTTTTACCAATTGATCCAAGTCTGTCTCAGCTATGTCTAGAAGTGGCATATCTAAGGCAGCTTTAAAAGATTTTCCGTTATCGTATGATGAAATTGTAGAGCTACACCCCTTTTTTAAATCTTCAGGACCATAATCGAAATCGCTTGTCTCGATGAGGCGACGTATAAAGTCATCATCCTGATTGTCCTCAACAACAGGTACACAATTATTTTCGGTGCTTTTTATTGATAAATCTAAAGGTAAATAATTTTCTTCCGCATTTGGAATGTAATTACCCGTATTTTCATTAGATGTGTTTGTGATATTAAGAACTTCATTGGAAACAATGCTCACATTGTTTTTTGTTTTAAGTGTAAGATCTAAGACTTCAGCATTTGAATGGGCTGGTGGAGGTATAGAAGGCCCCATATTGTTTGGTATACTTGGAATTTGAATATTTATAATAGGTACTGAAGAATACTGTATAGACTGTTCAGAATTTTTATTTGTTTGTTTTTGTATTAAATTTTGAATGCCTGCATTAGCTATGGGTAATGGAATAGATATAGGCAAGGTGTTACCATTATCCAAAACTCGGGCTATAGCGTTGTTTCCTGTATCAGAATTATTATCAATATAGTTTACCTTAAAGAAAATAATACATTAAGATAAAGTAAAAATATTTTCTTCTTAAGGAATTTATTTATCAATATGGGAATAAAAGGCGTTTTTGAAAGTGACGCGCTGGTCAATCAACCGCAATCCACTTTGTGCAACAGCCTCATTCCCATTTCTTCAAAAATTACGCACTGGATATGCAAAGCCATACCCCACTGGAGCATTGAACTATTTACATTAACAAAACATTGATAAATCAAATGTTAGATTAATGCTTTCAAATAAATAGCAATGCTGCAATGCGTCTGCACTCAGAGCTTTAAGTAAAACCCTGCTAACAATTGTGTCTAGTGCAAAGACGAGCACCCTTTTTAAATATCTAGAGATTAAATTAATATACATACACAAAAATTTTCATTAACTAAATGAGAATTAAACAATAATATTTATGAGTAATTTTCTACAACCATGTGGCACAAGCTGAAAACCTGTTACCATACTTAACGATTCTTAAGGATAAACAAGCGTATTTCCATTATTTTTTAAGTAATAAATTGTAATTATTATGTGATATAAAAACGATATAATATTTATTTTTGAAATATGAATTGTGTATTAGCGTCTGCTTTGTATTAAAATGTTATAATTTATTATTCTAAATTAAGCCAATTATATTCATTGTTAATTTGGCGATTTTTTTTATTTAGTAATCTGGCTGCTTCCAGATAAAAGTTTCTATTGGCGAAGAAAATGAAAATGAAATGAATTGTAAAATAATGAATAAAGTAAAGTAATATATTAGTAGCAAGTATGTATTTAAATACAAATATAAAATTCATTGGGTCGGGAAAGACTAAGCAGAAAGTAGAAGAATTATCTCTGAATCGTAAAGATCTAATAATAATAAGCTTTTACTGTCTTACGTTTCAAAGTTAACGATCAATCAAGTACAGAAATAGGAGAGGAGGTTGCAGAATTCTTAGATTATTACGACCTAGACTTCATGGGTACAGAACGTAATGGATATTGAATCAAGGGTATGAAATCCATTAGCATAGGTAATGGTTTGTTTCCTAGTAAATGTGCTCTAGGGGCAAAGTTCAATTTGAGGAACACAGACATTGTTTCCATGAGTGTGGTTTGCACATTATATGCTTCTACTTTAGTATTTAATAGCGCAGAATCAAATTTATCAAATTCTAATGGATATATATTGTTCTTATCGAAAGAAATAATACTGTATTATGTTATAATATCATTAAATATCAATAATTGAGTAATAATACTAAAGGGTAGTTACACAACTAATTCTAATTTAAATTAAAAATTAAGAGAATACATGTGGAAATTACTTACAAAATCTTGAAATGGTACATTTATATCCTCAGCATTCAATTGTCTGACATCCACAGACATGCCATTCGAGGGCACTAATTGGCAGAGACCACCATTAATCCAATCACCATCGATGTAATATGTAATTGGTTGATGTTGTTGCTGCTGCTGATCAGTAACTTCAAAATTATGTGTCGTTGAAGAAACTAACGGTTGGGACATTGTTGAAGATGCTGCAGGTGTAGACGAACCAGGCATTAATTGATCGCAATCGTTTGCAAAATATTCCACATATTTGGCTAAATTACTTTTTGTAGGTGGTTGGGCTTGTGGAAGACACGAGTCCTCGCAAGAAACTTTATTTTTCCTTGGTTTACGTCCTCTTTTCTTAGGTGGTTCATTTGATTTTTGCTCACTTGAACGTTTCATATATTTACGCGGTTTCTTGACGACGCCGTCATTTTGATCAGAACTTATTTGTGAATTCGATTGGGAATTTTGAGACAATAAAAATTCTTGTGAAGATTGTGAAAACGATAATATGGAGCCATTTGTATTAGAATCATAATTAGCCATTAGGTTATTGTTAATATTTTCTAAAGCCTTTGTAGCCTGTAATGTTTCATCCTTACAAGCTTCCGCCATTACATCTTGTATAAGCTGAGAGAGTTCCGTATCTTCACCCTGCTGAGAGAGTTGTTGAAATATTGATGTTTTAACCTGCGTCTGACTAGATTTTTTAGTTTCGGTCTCCGGCATTAAACTTTGTTGCTTAATCTCTTTTGCCCGATAATCAAAAACTTTACGTGCAAATTTTAGACTGTCTAGGACAATATAATGAACATTGCCTCTATGTAAAGAAGGTATTTTTATGTGAAGTGTAGGCGTTGAGTTAATATCTTCCAAGTCATCATTGTGGTGTAACACTACACCAGACGTAAACATCGTGTGTTCCTGTCCACTGTTATAGTTTCGTAAGTTGGAAGTTGACGAACTAGAATAACTTTTATAACTGAGTTTGCGCTCCCTTGGTTTCCTACTCACAGCTAATGGCAACAACTCATTTTCAACCGCATCGGAACTGTCAATATGTGTTGATCGTGTGCTTTTTACTTTGCCTTTTCCCATCCGCTTATCTGAATTATTCCTCTTCGCCATTATGTTACTCAAAGTCTCATCGTCGCTAGAATCTGATGATAAATTCAATTCAGAAAAAATTTTTCCTCTCCTAGTCACATTTTGTAGCTGATGCTTCGGTACCAGGATATCTTGTAGAAGCATTAATCTTTGTTTCAGACTTTTCATAAGGTTTTCACATTCTGCATCCATGGGTTGTATTCTCACTACTGGTTTTGACTCAATTAATTGGTTGCGCAATTTCTGACTTACATATTCCTTAGGCTTGGATGATTTTAAACTCGGTTTATACACAAACAACTGTTCTTCCAATCTTTCTAAATTTATTGAAGTGTTAAATTCCATTATTTTTGATAATATTTTGTGTTTTTACAAGAGCAATGAAATTTCAATTGACGTTTGCAAATTATTTCAGCACAGAAATGGCCAATAAAAAAACTTATTCATATCCTCAAAATATTTCACGTTTGATTTTAAAATCGTAAAATTTGATTTCGTTTTTTAAACTCGCCTAATATATTCAAAACTATTTACTCTATTTAATTAAATTTCTTCACATTTATTCTATATTAACTCGTGTTTAGGCAAGAATTTGTAAAAACCGTTATAATGGCCTGAATGACGCGCAACATTATTGCCGAGTTTATTCAATTTTAGTTTTTCGCATATTGTCAAGAGTTGCCAGTATTCAAAGCATTTGAAAAGGAAAACAGGGTATATTTTAAAAAGATTGTAATACGACCCCAATCGTTGCGAGTCGTATACATATATATGTATAAATATGTATATATGGATTATATATATGACCAACTTATTTATTTCACATGTACAAGTAATCACAATGTATAGGGACCGTATTACACACTTTTTGAAATACCTACCGCTTTCCTTTAAACTGCTTCGAACACTGGCAACTCTTAACAATTGTAAAAATAAGCAAAATTTTAATAAGCTTGGCAATAATGTTGCGTAACGAAAATGCATTAATAATAATACTAACATTTGAAGGATAGTTTTGGATTAGGAATTTGAAAAAGGACGGATGAAAAGGAAAGAGTAAAAAAAGTACGAGCAAAAGAAATAAAGGTGAAAAACGACAATTATTCATTATGGCAATCATAGATAAATTACTACCTCTAAAGATAACCTCCTAGCCAGTCAATTCTGTTTATGAATCCTATTAGATCTTTAAGTCTGGAGTCTAATCTCACCAGTTTATACCAAAGAAAAGTTCATTAGGAGTTCCTTTGTATCTTCTTTACTAAAAATGCTGTTCGTAACAGGTACCCTGCATAATTTAATCTGATAATCCTTCCTAAGCCTTAGCAGCCTTTTAGACTCCTAGGCTAGAAGTGACCAAAAGACATGTCCACTCAAAGCTTTTATTGTTGTCTGATTATCTACATAAATTGTAACTCTTGTCCTCTTCGATGTGTGTTTCCTGACCGGTAGCGGCCTTAACTACCCCCAGAATATCCGTCTGAAAAACGCATTTATATAAGCAATATTTAAACCTGATAAACTTATTATACCTTGAGATAAAGACTGAGTTCGTTGAAACCAAAGTTCTTTCTAAATAAGGCTTTCGTCAATATAATTCCAATGGTGCACTTTTCAAATAAACCGGACTAAGAGTATAATTATTTCTTAAAATATAAATATGTATGTGGTTTCATCATTGATCAACCAATTTCTTGTTTACAGCTTAAAAATAAGTCTCAACTTAAAAATAGGAAAGTAAACAAACCCATTCTCTAAGCAGTGTATTAATTGAATAAAATTTTATTAATTATTGACTTCCACACTAGAAATACAAAGTTTATGATCATAAAATGAACAAGTGGCCATGTATAAAGGATTTTCATTTTTATCAACATTGAAGCACCAATCTGCACCATAACAAATACTTTTATGCTCAAAATATTCCCCAACTAAATTTGGGGATATCAAATCAGCCAAATCAACAATACTAAAGTTGTGATACATACAGGCGGTCAGTATTAAATTATGATGCAATGGATGTGATTTCAGACGCCAAATACCACCACCCAAATTTATTTCACCCATTGGTTGTTTCATGGACCGAGTATCAAAAATTCGCAAATTTTCATCGTAGCTTCCGGTCAATAGTATATGTTCTTGTTGCGGATGACTAAGCAGACATGTTACACCAGCCATATGACTTTTGTTCAGTAAAATTTTAGTATCCATACGTACATCATAGGAATGTAAAAAGGTGTCATCACCACCCGTATAGAAACGATTTTCGTTCCATTTATCAAACGAACATATCCATGCCTCAAAGTTATGTGCTGCCCAATTACGTTCATATGTAAGAGTACTTTCATTGGTCCAGTTCAAAAGGTTTATTCCTCCTTTTGAATCGGACACTAAAACACGATTTGAACCGTGAACTTGCTCCCAATCTAATGACAAAGCCAAGATATTTTCAGATTCTTTATCTATGTCGTAAGCATACAGAAGCTTAAGTTTCTCTTCATTTAATTGATAAACTTCTACTTTTCCCAAAGCGTTTGCAGTTGCTAATAGAGGCAAAATAATGCCATTACTGTTTAACCACTTCATATCGAGTATTGCAGCCGTTTCCAAACGTTCCAATTCGTTTAAAGATTCTGTTATTGGATCAAATTTATATAAATAAATACGACCTTTACGTTTGCATGGTGGCGTTACTGCAAGATTCTCATTTTTGTTCTCCTCCAATTGATAAGTGCCACATACAAAAAAGTTCTTGAAATTAGGATGAGGGCACCATTCAATAGAATCTGCAGAATATTCCGTATCTATGGTTTGAAGAGTTTGAATTTTAAACATTTTGTATCTGCAAGTATAAAAAAAAAAAGTAATTATTTGTATTCAAATTTATGTGCGTATTATTGATGTGTGTTGGAACTGTTCAGTTAAAATAAATTAAAATTAAAAATTTAGAAAACCTTTAATTTTTTCAATGATAAACCAAACATTTTTATATTTTATTTCCAATTATTTTAATATTGAGTACTAAAGAGTGTATTCCATCTTACATCGAATGTAATCGACCAAGTTCTATCCACTAACCTATTTTTACGACAAGTGTTTCTTGAAATATAATACAATATTAATAATAATAAAAGTAAAATATGCGAAAACAGACTATTTAATTTTAATGTATCTCTGCAGAAATAATACTCAAATACTTTAATTTTAATGAAGAAATTTATGAAATTATTTTATTCAATCTATGGAAAAAATATTTTTTAAAATAATAAATTGAATTTTTAATGCTTAATGTATTTCTCCCAAATTACTTACTTGAGGATAAATGACAATGCACTTTTATAATAAACTATTTCAACAAATTTGAAAATTAATTAAAGTTTTACTCTCCTATATTTGTGAAATTTTCAGTGGCATAAATTGCCGCCATAAGTTAACGTTGGTAAAGTTGAAACGACAATTTTTATTTACTACTTTAAAAAATTATTGATTTTATTATTACGTTTTATTTTAGTGTTAAATCATACATATGCGTTTTTATGTATACAGTATATTAAATTATATGTATATATAATATTGTATATATATTGTAATCTTTATTATTTTATTATTACTATTATTATTATATTTGTTTTTTTTAATATTATTCATATTGTATATCGTTTTATTGAACATATACATATGTTGTATATTTATTATTATTATTATTATATTTTCTTAATCATAGATATTTTGTTATTACACAGTAATATTACCTTAATAGTTATTATATAATAGTTTTACAATCTTAGTATAATATTAAAATTTTTCATTTTATATGTATATGTATGTATTAACTTTTGTTTCTTACTACCATATGTATACTTTTCTACATACATCAATTCTATAAAAACAAAACTGTAATAAAAATATATATAAATCGAAAAACAGTATCAAAATTAAAATATCGTCTGTGTTCGTTAAAAGTAAATTGAAAACAAAAAAAAAATTTTTAAAAAAAGAACGTGTTCAATATATAGCTACAGAGTGAAAATTTTAAATATATAGTTCATGTATACTTTTTAAATATTGTATATTATGTAATTTTTATTCTACAAAATTAGTTGTAATCCATAATTATTTGTTTTTCCTTTTTTATGTTTTAATGTTAAAATACTTTCGTATTTAGGTATGAAGGATTTATGTTATCTGTTTAACTACAGTGTCTAATTGTTATAGGTTTTATTTCTATTATTTTCTTTTTAATAGGATTATGATGATTTGAGTGTATTTTATTTTATAACTTGTAGGTTAATTTTTCCCATAACTTATTGTTTTTTTTTTATTTAAAGGATTATATTTAATGTGTTAATAATTGTTTTCAATATAATTTTTAATAATTCGGACAACTACATGTTACTGTTGCGTATGTGAGTGTAATTACATATATTATGCATACTAATAATGTATGTAAGTATTATTCAAATTATTATAAACAAATATGTACCGACTGATTATAAAGGTATGTATGTATGTACGTATGTTTTCAAGGAAACGATTTTCAAGATTTTAACAATTTCAATTTAGCATTTGTATTGGAATTATACTGTATACTTGACATAATTTCTGTTTATCCTAATTTATCATCTAAAAGGCTAATTTAGACTTTTCTTATATATATATATATTATATAATATTAAAGAAATTCTAAACGGATATTGCTACAATACGAATGCTAAATTGTTTAACATTTTTTTATGTTTAAAGGTACAGTCAGTCAGACTGTAGAAATTCGACGAAATATCGTTGTCAATACGGCAAAATAAATACAAATATGTATGAAAGAACATTAGTATAAACTTACAAGCAGTTTGTATGTATGTATGTCAAACAATTTTAATTTTAGATTTTGCTATTTGAAACATACAATTTCATCGAATTAATATACATACATGTACATGTATGGGTAACATTATTTAGCAAGAGTTTATCGTCGATCGTACCTTAACACACCATTCATGCACTTACAATATTTGAGGTTTACGTTTTTCCTATTCATTTCGTTTTCATAACAATTATGGGTTCGAGAATTTTTAACATGTCATTATTTTCAGGTTGACCATTATTGTATTCTTTGTTGCCTTTTATAAAATTATTATTATTGTGATTATTCATTTGATGTAAATTTGGTGTTTGACCTGGAAGTAACATACGTTGTGTTTGCTGTTGCTGTTGCATTTGTAAAAGTTGCTGTTCCTCACTGTTAGAGGCACTTTCATGTGATAGACTACCACTACTTACACTACCACCACCATCACCACCATTTGTTGCTACATTAAGGGACGATTGTTCATAGATGCCGGATGCATTGGGGGTGGAGCCACCATCTTCAGTTTTGGTGCGATAATGAGGAGCATGAGTTCTTAGACGACGCATGCGCGCATACTCTGCTTGTCGCGAAAGCCGTATTTTTTTCTCTTCTGGTGTTTCAGTAGCACGAATTTCAGCACGCTTTAGTCGCGCTCTTTCGCTTAGTTTTTGCAAGCGTACTATACGTTGTTCTGGTGTTTCGTTAGCACGTAACGCTCTTTGATGAGCAGCCATTTTGTCAAGTCGTTTTCGCTTCTCTTCATCACTTTCATATTTTAATTTGCCATTGCTGCGTATAATGTTAGCGGAGGAGGAGGAGGAATGTTCTTGTAAATTTTGTTGTAACTGCTGTTGCTGCTGCTCTTGTTGCTGCTGTTGTTGAAGTTGTTGCTGAAGCTGTGAATTTAAGTGTGAATATTGTTGACCACGTCCGCGGCGTTGAGCATATTGTGGGGATGCTAACATTTGATTAATCTCTTGTTCTAACAGAGCACTCATTTTCTGCTGTTGCTCCTGCTGCTGAAGAACATCGTCCTGCGACGTTACACCTGCATCTTTGATTGAGCTATTAAACAGCTTTCTAGGACGACCGCGGACCGCCTTTGGAAAATCCTGTATTACGGCTGGTTGTTGACCCGCTGTGGTGTTACACAGTCAGTTATTAATTAATTTTTTTTTTGGGGGGGGGGATTTATTTATTAATATCGGTTGAGGTGGGATTATGGTGTATAGGTAAGAAGCAATATTTTAAAAGAAAAACAAACAAAGAACAAATTAATTACAAATTTAGTGAGATCCATTTGATTTTTATTGAAATTTTCCTACCCGTAGTGTTCGGTGGTGTTGTCCCAACAGCATTTGTGGGTGTTGAAAAGTGTACTGGAGTAAATGGTGGCGGCACTGTATTCGGCGCTATACCGAGTTGAAAGCCATTATGATACATAGGATAATAAGCAGCTGTTTGGGTGGGAGTATTTGGCGGAGTTGTTACAGCCACCGTTGTGTTGGCTGCAGCAGCCGGAAATGTTGCCAAATATGGGAATTGATTATAGAGCGGTGTTGGCGGATTTTGTATTTGTGGATGTGTAGATTTTATTTTAGCATCATTTTTTTCATTTTGTTCCCCTCCGGAATTAACTCCAACAGACCCGCTGTTGATGTTATTGTTATTATTGCTGTTGCCATTGTTTGCTGTATTATTTGTCTGAAAAACATGCCGTATTTTAGACAGTGTTCGTTCACGTTGTCTAAAATCTTCTTACACTATGCAACATTAAAAATTGACGTTCGATAACTAATATTCTCTTTTGAATAAATAAACATTTAGAAGTAATATTTTACAACCTCCAGGGATTGACTAATGGTAAAAATTACCAAAAAACAATAACCTTATTCTTTCTTGAATAGAACAAACATTTTTTGAACTTAAGCTTGACTATAGCTTTGCGAAAGAACCTTAAATCTGTGTTTCAATCATCATAAAAGACTTAAGCATGAACGTATGTATGTATGTTCAATTAATAAAACATTAATTTTTTTTTTAAATTTTTGAACTTTTTATTTACATGTGTTTTTTTTAACGTATTCTAAATTCAGAGGCATATTTATTTTTAATTTACGAAACATTTTTTTATACTAGCAGATGTTTTTGGTCACAATGTTATTATTTAACTTATTTTAAACTATGTACTGAACAAATGTATGGAGATATAGATCATTGAGAGATCATTTTTTTATTTAAAATTTCATTATTATTGTTTGTATAATTTAAAATGACAAAAAAAAACAGAAAAAATAGAAAAAAATAACAAATTACAGAAATAGTAATTATAGGACGTAAACTTTTTTACTTGTTGCACAGCGCGTTTAGTTTCAAATTAAACAATAAATAGCAAATGATTTCAAATGAAGATGTTAAGGACAAACAGTTGTCATTTTGTTATCATTTGTTATATCGAATACATTTTTGTGAAGAAATATACAATTGACAGCAACTTGTAATAATAATGTAAACGCATTCGTATTGATTTGATTTGATTTGTTTTGTTTTGATTTTATAAAAGTAAAACCACTAAACAAACAAATTCGTAGTTTATAAATTTTCTACAGTTTTGTTCGAGTTTGGAATACGTAATATAAATGTATTGTATTGTATTATAGTTTAATCGTTTTTAAGCAGCATCATTGGCAAAGTAAAAATGATATTATAAAAGAATTAATTTAAATTAGTAAATAAACAACATTAAGTAAAAATTATGTATTATGACTCACATATTAACAGTTAAACGTCGAAATACCAGCAAGAGTCCATCAATGAATTGTCAGCAGATCGAGGGGTGCGAATTTTTTAAAGGTTTACAGATAAATCACAATATTTATACGAAAAAGGTCGACGAGATATAAAAAATAATTTAACATGGCGCAAACTCCGAGTACGTTGAAAAATATGTTTTTGTTTAAAAAAGAATCATAAGCCCCAACTACCATTGGAAACAATGGTAATTATGCGTAAGTTCAAGTTGTTTTATTTTTCATTATTTTTATGAAATCATTTGCTATTTTCTTCTTTCCATTTATTTTATATTAAATTTTTAGCTTTGTTGGAGGAAATTTTTTTTAGTTAGTTCGACACTATACCAACCTGTTGATTTTCCGGCTTTTTGCCATACTTATTCTGGTATAATTCTAGGGATCCTGCGATTGTGCTGAAATGAGGAACATTAGCTGCTGTTTGTGGCAGTTTAGAAGATACCTTTTGTGAGGCCTCATCATAAAGCTGTTGCTGAAAGAGATTAGAAGCTTCAGATTCTAGAAGATTTGACTGTTGTTGCTGCGAGTTACTAAAGCGGTTCTGCTGATGGTTGGAGGATTGTTGCTGTGGTTGAGATGGCTGTGTTTGCGGTTCCTGTTTTAGTATGGCAGCACTGCCTGTGCGTAAAGTGGCTGGATTTATAAATATATTTTGATAGTATTCAATGGGATTGGCTGCAAGAGCAGCTGCCTGCTGATATGATGCTGAAAGCTGTTGCTGTTCGTCTGGGTTGCCACCACTGCCACCGCCGGCAGTTTGTTGGGATAGTTCTTCATTACCAGTCGGTGTAGCTGAGGCTGTACCTGATGCTGCTGTTCCGCTGCCTGTAGAAGGTGGTGCCTGATGATTTAGATTTAAAGAGTCGTTATTATTACAATTTATTGAAGCGCTTTGCGTCGTATTCGAATTCTGATTCGAATTCGGAGTCTGCGCCGCGCCGTGTTTTAAAATTTTTTTCTTTTCTCTGACCTTTCTCGCATATTCATTGAGTTTTCTTAGTCGCTCCTTACGCTGCTCGGGCGATTCACTGGCAATACGTTGTCGGGCTCTGGCTGCCATTTCGGCTAGTCTGATTTTCCTTTGTTCCGGTGATTCATTAGCTCGGTACATACGCATCCGTTCAGCAAGTTTTTGCAGTCGTTTTGAGCGTTGATCTGGCGATTCCATGGCGCGACGCAGACGCTGTCTTGCGGCGTTACGTACTAAACGCATGGCTCTTTCCATTTCATTTTCGTTCTGCCTACGCATCCTATTAGCTTCGGCATTTCGTGCCAAACGCTTTCGATATTCATCTTCGGTTTCACGACTGCGCCGTTCTCGCATTCTTTCAGCATTACGTGCTAAACGGCGAGCTCGCGCCTCTGGACTTTCGTTCCAACGATGACGAACGGCAGATGAGGTTGACGATGTTACTGATGCCGGCCCCAATGTTGTTGTGTTCGCATTAACTTGCGCTCCTGCTCCACCACCGCCACCACCGCCTGTCGTGTTGTTCACACTGTTATTAATGGTTGTTGGTAGTGGCGGCTGCTTGAGTGATAATGGCTGCGGATAATTGGCCGCCGCTGCCAATTGTAATTGCTGATGCTGCTGTAGTTGCAGTTGATCCTGTTGCTGCTGTTGTTGCTGTTGCTGCTGTTGTGCGGATAAATGCTGTTGTAACTGTTGCTGTTGCAAGTGATGTTGTTGCAACTGCTGTTGTTGTTGCTGATGCTGCTGCTGTAACTGCAGCTGCTGCAATTGTTGTTGATGGTGTGACAACGGCACAAGCAGCGTAGATGGATGATCGATGAGAAGGCGGGCATTGGAGCCATTGAGAGCAAGCAAATTCGTAGCATATTGTTGATGATGATGTTGCTGATGCTGCTGCTGTAAATGTTGCTGTTCTAAAGATGGCTCTATCTTTATCCCATTGGGACCAGATTCCATTATTTTTGACACCTCAAGCGCAAGCTCTGCTCAAATGCAATCAGGAACAATTTTTGCAACACGTTTCAGTTGCCGCTGCAGATGCTAATGATTTTGTGGAGTGTTGAAATTCTTTTGCTTGCAAGTCAAGCGAAAAACTCGTACGAAGTGGAATAAGCGATGAAGACGGTGACGTTATGGATGAAAGTGGTGCAAAGTTAGTTTTCCTTTTATTCCACATTGAAAATGAAAAAGTGCCCTACACTTTATTAATCCTCTACTAAAGTCGACCTATATCATTATTTCACACAATTATTTTATTTTACTTTTTCTCTTTATAAAAGTATGGAAAAAAATACGTAAAACTTTTGCGTTTATTTTGTTTTTTTCTTTTTTCAATTTTTTAAGCGTTTTCCTTCTTTTTGGTTTTGCTTCTCCTTTTCGTTTTACTTCTTCGACTACATTAACACACTGATGTCACTTTATACAATAATTAGAAAAACAACAAGCACATAAAGCAACAGTAACAGAAAATTGCGCTTTCACGAATATTTTGACATTTCGCTTTGAATTGTCCAGTTCTTCTTCTTTTTCCTTTGTATTCGATCTCTGTTGTTGTTTGTGATATTTTGTTTTTTTGGCTTGTCTGTACGTAATAAACGTTCGGATGTGTGCGTACAAATTCCAATGTCATCTACATGGCATTGGAAATGACCACAAACAGATTTTTTCTTCTACGCTTGTATATGCTGAACTCTTCCAATCGATTTTTCACATGATTTTTTCGGCCTTTTTTTATTTAAGAAAACTAATATTTTTTCTCAATTATATTAAACACATTTACACTTTGTATAACAAATTTCTTTCTAACAGTTTCGATTATTAAGTATTTTTAAAAACAAAAGCATTAAAATATAAAAATCGTATTCCCTTTATTTTCTACTTTTTGCCATATATAGAGTTTTGGCTTATTTTCTTATGGTTATATATATTTTAAGGTAACAATTTTATTGGTGTTAATTAATTATCACGTGTTTAAAACAAAAATTTTATAAACAATAATTTTTATGTTGTTTTTTAATTAAAAGAAATTAATATTTTGCACAAATGCACGAACACCAACACTCTGTCTCCACACAAAAAATGTAAATAAATTCTTATTGGAAAGCGGTGTATTTACGTGAATTGGAAAGAGTAAATACACTCAATTGTAAATAGTTAGTAAAATTTGCAAGTAATAAGAGAAGTTTTTGCTTAACCTATTTTAATTATCAGTTAATTTTTTAATTGTTAAAAATAAAATTTTATTCTGAACTAAATTAACCGCCGATTCTATTACTTAGTTTATCACTTCTGTTTAATTTTTCGTCTTTCAAGAAGTCAGATCTTCAATACCTCTGTTGTATTATACAATAGAAGTTCGTGTTCAAATTTTTTCGATTTTTATGTAAAATTATTGAACTTAAATCTTATTTAACAACATTATGTTTTTTTTTTGAAATATTAAAATAATATTGAAAAGTTCAACAAGTTGTAAATGCAAAATTCAATTTATTAAGAAGTACACAAATATTTCTTTCAATGTATTTACTTTTTAAACTTATTCTCTATTTGTATTTTTTTTTTTCAATATACTATGTATATACGTATGTATTTACTTTTAAAATCTTGTTTACCATTATCATCATCATCATCAACTTTATCATTATCGTCAATAATGGCAGTTACGATATTTGTAAAAAAGGGGTTTGATTGTATGTATATGCATTTGTAAAAAAGGATTAACTTCCAATACACAGCCAGACACACTCATTCCAATATTGTATAGAAATAACTCTTTTTTCTCTCTCTCTGTCTTTCTTTTGAAAATTCAAACCCAATAGAAATGTTTTAGCAACTCACAGTAATAAACTCTATACGAGCTTCAAATATGTCAAGGTGGGTGGGGGTGAAAAATCAATAAAAAATTACTTTACGTCTTCTTTTCTGAACACTTTGAAAGAAAAGAAGCATTATTTTAAAAAATATCTATTGTTTTTAATTACTGACTAAAAAGAATGGATTTGAACCTTGGCGGTCAAACCTTTTGTGGTAGTGTTCGCCAATTTGTTTGCATATTTCGGGCGGCATTTCGATGGTATTTGACGAATGTCGGGTTTTAAATACCCCAATGTTAGGGGATTATCTGCGTAGAGGGGAAATTTAAAATAGTTCCACAAATAAACGCCAATTGTCGTCCCTTTCTGGAAACTTTTCAAGTAACAAAGCAAAAATATAAGGCCATAGCGCCATTACGAAAACGCTAATTGACGTCACTTTCCGAATACTTCACACATATTAAAGCGTAATCTGTCGAATTGTGTTGCTCTTGGGGCTTTATTGTTGGAACCACGTACCGTCCAGTTCATAATTTTAAATTGCAGGCTAAAAATTTTGGTTATTGTAAAGCCATAGAGAGCTAACTTGGCATCAACGGTAGAGACAGGGCCCAGTGGCACCTTCAGGCTATAATGTGCACCAAAAATTAACTTATTCATAACAATCTCCAGTTTCTCCAAGGCCTATATGCGGTAACGTTGCGTGTTGACGAACAAGAGCACTTTCAAGACTTCTTTGACTGGCAAACTAGCCATATTCGTAAATGCAAAGCATTCCACTAAGGAAATTATATTTTACTTGAAAGATATTTAACAGCTAACAAATTTGCCAGACAGCCGATTTCTTGAAGCAGGTCAGGTTTTTTAATATAAAAATTAGCACTGAGCACAGAAATCTAATATATAGACGGACATAGTTTATTAGATGATTTTGAAATGAATTTGCAGTTTCCCAACTATTAAAATATTATTAATATTATCTGAACATACAGCGGCTCTCACATTAAATGAAAAAGTTGAATAAGAGTTTATAGAATATATTTAAAAATTAAACAAAAATGTTTTATTCAGTCAAAACGTCCGCCAACACCAGATTTCGAATAAAAATGACCTTATAGCAGCTCTGAAAAAGAAATGGGCAAAAATAACTCTCCCAAGCACTAGGAAAAAAGGCTGAAAGGTGTAATTAAGCAAATAGGAGGTCATATTAAATTTAAAAATTAAAACTATTATTTAATTAATCATTTATTTAATTGTTTGTTTATAGGAAGTGGTCGAAATAAGCTGTGACGAATTGGGTTCCTATATTTTTAGTTTTTACTTTGTAAGTTGAGACTGAATAAAACTTCATTTTCATAATTTTTAAACATATTGTATAAACTCTTATTCGAAATTATACAAGCTTAATTTATTTTAAAGATGCTAGTTGGGAGCAACTGTATAAACTGAAATAAAATCATATTGAGGAATTTTTTTTTAAAAATGTGAATGCAACTTTATTCATAATTTCTGTTGGTTTTTAGAAAGTGTACAATTACAATATTATTTTCATGTTGTTGTTGTTTAATCAATACAATTATAATATTTGATTCTTTTGTTTTTGAAATTATTGGTTACATTAGAATTAATTAAAACAATTTTCTGATTTTTTTTTCTCCTTCTTCATTAAAAAGTTTACATTAATTACTTAATAATGTTTCACTTCATTTTCTCGTTATATATATGTATAATTTTTCCTTTTAATAATTTTGACTAGAACTAAATTAAAACAAAAAACAAATTCGTTTAATACAAGTTAAATAAACAGATAATGAAAATCTTTCAAGTTTAATGTCATTTATATTTTGTGGTGGAGGATTTTTGCAGGCATGTTTTTACGAATAAAATTGTGTGTTTGTTTCGCCTTTCAATTTTGATTTTATTACAGGTTTTTCTTTTGTTTTTGTTTACGAAATTAATATATATATATATTTATATATGAATATTAGTACTTGGGAACGTGTTAAAAATTGATCGTTTTAAATTAAACGTTTATAAATAAGATTTAAAAAATACATACACACACTCTTTTCTAAGCAAATATACAAATACAAAATTTTTCTAAGGGATACAAATGGTTATGACTATGATGTACGACAAACATGAAAAAAAAACCCAGCTAGTTTAATTTATTTAATATTGAAATAAATGTGTAAAAGAGAAGAAGAAAAAAAGAAAAATAAAATATCTACAGTGGAAATATTAAGGAAATCTGTTAAAAAAAAATTAATGTTAGAAGCAAACTATTAAGTAATACGACTAAACAATAGGCCTAGTGAAAAATATTTGGAAGGACTACTCCGCTTATAGCTGAAAACACATTGTTCTTTTAAAAAGTAAACTTTGGGCCTTTGTTTATACTTTACAACTGTTTTATAACAATAATTGATTCTATAAATAAAATTCACCCAAAACATGAGGCCGAGAAGCATTTATCAAATCGTAAAATTTCGATAATACCATAATAATCGGTAATGATGTTATCGATATTTTCAATTTTTATTTAAAACTGCATAATTTTGCATTATTTTTTTAATTTACAGGTTGACTATGGCCTTAAAAAATACACTGATATAATTTGGCAGAATTGGTAAAGTACTTGCGGACAGCCAATTGTCTGAAAGTATTCACTACGGAACATATAATCCTTATTGAGCCATACCGACATTAATTTCAGTTTATTTTCGATATTAAAAAACCAGATAGAAGATATATTTTACACTTTTAAAATTGGCTATAAAATAACATAAAAATTTTTAACTTATCCAGTAACAATTTACATTTTAAACACGAATTTAAATCATAAAAAATGAGACTCGAATAGTTTAGCTTGGAAATAAGGTTTCCTTCTGTAGATTTCTTAAAAAAAAGAAAAAAAATATTAAAAAAAAAGTATAAAAACCAACTATTATGTCTTTTGTGAATTTCTATAATAATGTATATGATTTTCTTTTGCTTTTGCTGTTATCCAATTGTAATATAATTATTTTGTTTCTAGTTGCAAAGGATTGCTTTGGTTATTTCTCATTATGTTGTATATAATTTTTAATTTTATTTGGTGTATTATTATTATTTTTGATGTTGCAAAATGTTATTTTACTTTCTGAGTGTATGTTGTATTTATTTTCATTTTGTTGTTGTAAAAATTTACATATGTAAATATTATAATTGTTTTTCTTTTTAATATTTTTATTATATATATTTTTGTTTTTTTTTTTGTTACAATTTGTTTATTGTGATATTTTGTGTTTATTTTTTTTTTATATATAATTGTAAGCATACATGTATAATGCATGTGTTATAAAAATACTTTATTATATATTTTATTTTTTTTTTGTTGTTTTTTTGTTTTTTATTTTATCTTAAAACATATTGTTTTTAATAATATTAGTTTAATTATTATTTTGATGAGGCAAAGTGTATTACTTTAAGTTACTAACTTTGCAATTATATTATATAATCTTCATTTATTATTATATCTTATATATATTAATGTTATATTTGTTTTACTACAGCTACAAATACATTTTTACTCTTATTCCTTCTTCCTCTACTAATTATATGAATATGTCCATTTTTACGATTTGTTAATCCTCAAGTTAATTCTATTTTTTTTTTTTTCAATTTTATTTATATGTTTTTTGTTTTACCTACAGCTACAACTACATTTTATATATATATATATATGTATATATATGTATACTAATTTTTTTTTTTTATTAGTAATATTTTTTTGTTTTTAATAATATAACATAATTTAAAATAAATGTATTTTATTTTGCAAAGAGACAAAGCTTAAAATTTTTTTTTAAAAAAAGTAATGAATTGTCGTAATGAGATATTCTGTGCGTTATTAAATTTGTCTTATTTACGAAAAAGGACCACATAAAATGTTTACATAGATTCCATGCTTTCTGCCATCATAATATCTAAATAAATTTACGTTTAAATAATTTTTTCGCTACATGCTTAAAACATAGATATTTTCCTAACGTTACTGGAATAGCAAACAAATTCTTTAAATTTGAATGGGTTACGTATTGAAATTTTAAGAAATTTTCCATCTTTCTTCTTCATTCTGACTGACAGTTTTATGAAGCGTGTTTGCAAAGACGGTGTTTTTTTTTCAGAGCAAAGAATAGTTAAAATCAATTCACGATTTTGAATAAGCATGAATATTTTAAAACTCTTTCATCTCTAACTGCATATTATTTGTTTTTACGTCTTAGAATTTAATATTCAATGTTTTTCCTATATGTTTTATTTATTTTAAATAAAATACCAAAGTCAAGCAATCCCAAACTAATTTTTTTTTCCGCTTTGAAACATTTTTTTCCTTATATTTAGATTTTAAATCCACAAAGAATTGTAACGATTCTAATTTTCTGTAATAAAAGTATTGAAAAAAAGTTGATATTTAATATTTTGAAGATTATCATGCAGTTAAAAACGACACAGTATTAGATTTTCGTATTTCCCAAATAACTGCAAAATCTTTTATAGTCCTTTGAAATTATTGAAACAATTTAGAAAAAATTTGTCTAAAGGCAAATTTATGTTAAAAACTTTTTTTTATTTAAATACAATCTTTTTAAACTTAAATAAGACTATAATTATTATAAATTTAGAAAAAAAAAGAAATATAATTGAATTTTTTTATATGTATTAAGTTTGATTAAGCTTCACCTCTTTGTTAAAAAATACTTAAACTTTAATGGTTTATATATAAAAAAAAAAAAAATGAAAAGAAAAAATATTATATACGTTACAATAAAATCAAATAAACTATATATCATTACATTACAATGATATCTTACGAAAGAGATGTATGTGTTATTGTTATTTTTGTATATATATTATATATATATATAGAAATATTAGAAGTGTTTTTAGTTTATTTGTGGTGTATTATGAGGCGGTTAAAAAAGGTAAAGGATCAAAAACTTGCATAATTTAATATTTCATCTCTCTGTTTTATTTATTTTTTATTTTTTTTTTTGTTCAACAAAATCAAAATACATATAAAAGTTTTTTAAAAAATCACAAAATTAAATAGTACAATAGGTAATATACAAATACTATATATTATAAAAATTAAATAATTATTTTTTTTTAGTAATTAAAACAAGTATAAATAGAAATTTAACTGTTGCAGGATATTTTATAAAGCTTCAAAGAGCAAAAACAAATACACTACAAACATTAATTAAAAAAAGAAAAGAAAATTAGAAATAAAAGAAAATTAAAGGATTAAATCCTTTATAAAGTTAAACAAGAAATAGTTTACAAAACCTTTTCTTTACAATGTTAAATATTTACATAAAATAAAGCTCTCATGCTCTCTTCCTCTACGTAACTATTTAACTTTGTTTTAAAGGTTTTAATCATCGTACTCATCAGAAATAGACAATTAAAGAAGTATGTACGTAATAAAGTTTTTTTTTTTTTGTTTTTAAAGAAAAATAGATCCTCTCCTGCTTTACTTCCAAAAAAAGGGGGTGCTGTGTCATAATCGTTTTGTTTTGTTTTTATTGTTTTATAAATTTATTACTAAATGTGCTGTTGGTGTTTTTATTTTTCTTAAAATATTTAACTTTTTGTTTTTTGTTGTCATTTGCTGTTTTGAGAGGGTGTACGAGTGTTTGTTTATCGTATAGAGTTTTGTATAGTATCATATGAATAATATGCTGCCATCGACTTGTATTCAATATCATTCTTCTTGTGTTTTATATTTTTCTCTTTTTTTATATGCATAAAATTAAAATGAAAGCTTACGCACCTTTAGCCACCGATATTGGAACTTAGTTACCGCTGTAGCTGGTCGTGGACAGTGGTCGTCTTGAAATACAAAAACTTACATTACAGACAAACATACATACAGACTGTTACAGTGACAGATGTTAGAGACTGACTTGACTTTATTTCGATAAGGAACGCCATTTATGTGACTTTAGTAGCCCTTGAGACGGTCCGCTAACGGTGGCTTGGGTATTTTCGGTTGTTTGGCACGCGCAACACGCATACGCTCAGCTGCCTTGGCCAAACGCTTTTTACGTTCGTCTGGAGTCTCACTAGCACGTCGCAATCGCTGACGTGCTGCGTTTTTCATCAGTCTTAGGGTTCTTTGTACTTCGTTTTCATTCTGGCGTCGTATTCGATTTGCTTCGGCGTTTTTCGCCAAACGCAAACGATATTCGGCCTCCGATTCTTTAGCGCGTTTTTCGCGCATTCTTGCAGCGTTACGTTCCAGTCTTCGTTGGCGGGCCTCTGGGGATTCGTTACTACGGCGTCGGGCGGCTTTTTGGGCTCGTGTAGACGGTGTGCTACCGGTACTGAGTGTTTGATGTAGTGGGTGTGAATTGGCGGTGTTAAGGGTACTGGTGTTCTGCTGTTGATGCTGAGCCTGATGGTGAAAAGTGTTCTCCAAATTAAGTGCAACGGCAGCTACTACCGATGAATTGGCGGTGACAACGTTGGCAACGTTATTATTATTGGTCGTTGTGTTCGCTGTGGACGAGGAGGCGGCTGAAGAGGCAGATGTATTATTGGCGGCGGCGGCTGCTGAGGCTGAGGACGCGGCAGCTGCTGTTACTGCTGCGGCCGCTGCTGTTACCGTATAATTATTATAGTCTATGAGTCCCCGATTACTTGGGTAGAGGTGATGCATGGGATTATCATAATTGAGGTATTCCGGTTTAATTAAGAAAGGGTCGCGTGCGGACAGTGGGGCCGTGGGTGAGTTGAGGAAATACAAGCGGCTATGATGATCTGTCGTTATGCTCCCTCCACCTCCCACTCCTGTGGACATCTGTAGTGGTGGATTTGCGATGTTGTATCAATCGCAGCTTTTTTAAACTTTTTTTTTTATTTCGCCAACAACTTTTTTTCTACCCTCCACTTGATTTTTTTCACTTTATTTTACGCGCTTTTTCTTTGTTTTATAAAAACCTTTTCATAAACACTTAACAAAATTGAGAAGAACACTTTGTTTTTGTTGTTTTTTAAATAGTAAAGGGTATTTACCCAAAAAAATTTTACACAAAATTTAACAAAAAAAACTTTGAGTAAACAATAAAAGCGACATAACTAATCAATATGGAAAAAATATTTCCAAAATCTGGTTGGAAATCGGGAAAAAGTGCGCAAACGTCATTTCCAATAAAAAAAAAATGAAGATCTTCCAGGCATTAAAAGCAGAGTTGTTATCATCGAAACACACGTCCATTCACAACAGAGAGAAAGAAAACAATTTTGCAAATAGTTTATATTTATATATGAATTATATAAAGAAAATAATATCTGCAAATTAATTATTCAATATTTCCTGTGCAACGTTTCATTGATAATAAATTATATTTATTCTAATGTAGTGATTGGTATAGGTAATACTATTTAATACAACTGTGTGTGTATGTGTTCTCGTTTTTTTTTTCACATGTTTACGTTTTTCTACACATTCCAATTGTCAAATTAAATAAAAATTGTTTTGATTATTTACCAACCAATTCACAACACACAACATTTGTTACTAATTTACTAAAAATTATTAAAATATGAATTAAATTTACCTTAGTATAAACAAGGTTAATATATAATTTGTTTGTTTATGACTTCAATAATGGGAAAAGTAGTATAAATCAGTGTCGAACTATTCGGTACATTTTGCAGTACTTTTTTATTTCACCCCCGGTACCCTTTTAGTACTTTTTTATTATTACATATTTTATGTTTTGTGCTTTTTAACTATAATAAATTCGTAGTATACGTTCAATGCAATGCTAAAGTAGAATTAGGGTTTAGCCCTACGGAACGTACGTTGTTTTTTAGAATACGAAAAGCAATGAAAATGCTTGCATTGCTCATCCTTCATACTATGCTTGCTAAAAACGAACGTATATTAGGGATTACCTTCCACCGACCCGACTAAACGGGGCATTTACGTGTGTTACGTTTCGAGTCAGCTATCTTTGTCCTCCTGTAACTATGTGTATTAAATGTTAGAAATAAATAGTCTAGTGTAAGTATTGTGCTGCTTACTAGACGTGAGGCTATGCCATTATACTGATTTAAGGGTTATATTGACCAATTATATATATTGTATGTTATATATTGCATAAAACTGTTATTTGATGCAAAAAAAGTACTTTTTTAGTTATAATTCAGTACTATTTCAAAATTTCAGTTTTGCAACACTGGTCATCGGTGAGTTATTTTAGAATATTTGTCCCTCCTGGCAATACTGATGCAGTGAAAACTAATATTTTTTTCTTCCTGGCAAGACTGTTGCTTGGAAAAATTCGTTTTTGTTAGCTCAAAAAATACGTCCTGATTCGCACATTCTTTTTCCGTTTCCGGTTTATATAAGTAAAACTTTAGCCCCTTGCATTTTTATAGCAATTTACGCCGTGCGTGTGTGGTGGATGGATATGGGGTGTTGGTGGTGTTGTTCTTTCTGTTGCTTTGGTGGTGGGCGTCCTAGGCGGGGGAGAAACGCAAAGAGAAAAAGAATGGGTGTTTGTTGTTGTTGCTGGGGCTCTCCCCCTCACTGTTGTTGTGTTGGTCCAAAAATAATACACCTTTCTTAATTTTTTTGAAGTGTGGTGAGTTTTTACAAAGTATGGTGAATTTATCTGATGTGGTGAATAAAATAGAAACTCACCAAAGTGCCGTTATTCGAAATAGTACTGTATTACCATAGACTAATGTACTGCATATTGTGAATTGGACGGTGTGTGTCTAGATTAAGTAATTTTCATGTGTATTAGCGGAGACATTCTCCTAACGTTGTGGTTTGTATTCGGATTAAGGATAATTATCTCGCTTAGTGAAACACAGATAACTTGAAAATGATTGCTAATTTTTAAATTTGGGATAAAACTTAAAACCAGTCTGGCAATACTGCAGGTGTAATACTCTTTAATACAACTGTGTGTATGCGTTTCCTTTGTGGTCGTTTACAAGAGCGGGCATTTGAAAGAAATATGTATGAAATACTCTTTTGTGTTTTTCTTTCATGTTTACATTGCACAATATTTCAATCTCACAATATGTCGCCAGTGATATTAAATTATTATTGTTTAATTTTCGCAATCGCCCAGTTGCATTGCATGGCGAGTACAGAACTTAAAACAGATTCTCTTCCCCACCCGTAATTTGTCCACAAACTAAATAATGTTTACCTTCTAAAAGTCTTCGTACATTTTTTTACACAGATTCTAAAGGATAGAGAGCATTTGGATATATGATAGCGAGAATTTGGTTATGAATTCAATGGGCCTTGTTCTAAATTATGTATTATCGGTGGAGAAATCAGAAGACTTATAGGCTGGTCTAAATAAGGCAATACTTTATTTTCTAAATGTAAACAAAACTTATGTTAATAAATTTTTGCAAATTTAGTTTATAATCATAAATGAACTGGAAGAAGCAGAAGAAGAGAAAGGGTCTTCAGCCAGTGCCTATTTCGGAGTTCGCTTCTTTCATTTCTTTCTGGCAACCTTCTTGTTGGTGCACACTGAACACATCCTATACTAAAAACGAAAGAACGTAAATAAATAAACACTTGTTTGTGTTGCTGTACTGTTATCACTTGGTTCATAGACGGTAGTAGTAGAATAATAACAGAGTAAATAAAGAGATCACATACGCACACACACACACACACACCCACCAAATGTAAGTAATAGAGAGTAATGTGGCATGACTTTCTTATTTAGTATTACAATTAAAGTCCAAGAAGTAATAGTTATTACGCCGCGAGTGTAGTTGGAAACAAATTAAATTATGAAATTAGATTATTTAAAAACCGTTGAGCACATTTAATAGATTGTAATAGTGAGAATTTGAAAAAAGTGACAAACGTATTTTATATATCCAACATGTATAACGATTTTAAATAAACAAAAACAAAATGCAATAATTTTGCGCCTTTAATTTGATAGATAAACAGTGTATATTGTTGTTGTTGGTACTAATTTTTATTTCTTTCATTTAATGGCGTTTGATAAAATGTAAGTTATTTTTAAATTTAAAACAAACAAACAATAATATAAAACAACAATTTTAAATTAATTATTAAATTATGAAGGAAAAGAACAAGTGATAAAAATTTGGAATTATTTAAATAACTAAAAAGCCAAGAAATATGAGGCTGTAAAACTGTCAAGGCAGAGAAAGAGAGATAGAGAGAGAGAGAGAGAGTGTAAGTAATTATTAAACTGCGTGTGTGTGGTGTTTGTTTTTAATTCAGAAGTGCTAAAAGGTAACAATAATAAGGAGTAAAAAGAACCGCTTGATTTTAATATTTTAACGTAGTGTTGCTAATTTTTTGAAATCAAAAAGCGCAAGAAGCTAAATAACGTAAAATGGTCAAAATACAAGTTACAATTGCTCTGATTGATTTACATTATTACGTCGCCAATGTTTATAATAGGAACATGAAAAAAGCTCACCATGTTACGATGAAGTGACGGAAAGCAGGTTTTCAAATGTAAAAAAAGAAAAATAGGAATACAATATTATAACATGGGTTGTCTATTTTCCGGTTTCAAAAATAATGTTCAACAAAACATATAAAGTTGTTGTTTTAGTGAAACTTTAATTTCATTATTTGCTTGAATTTAGTCATTACATATAAAATTTTTTTTTTTTATAAAACCAGTACTCAGGGGATGACCCCTACTCATGCAGTGCATTGTGCAGGTTTTTTAGGAAAGGTGAATAGAGAGAGGGAAGATGCGAACGGTAAGGAAACGAGTTGCTGTTGGTGACTATAAAATGGCCAATGCTATACCTTCACCATTAAACAGTCTACAGCAATCGTTCCCAAGAAGCCCGCAGTTTCTTACACCACTTATGTTGTGTGTGTTAATTTTATGCAGAAGTGGCGGGACCTACAGGGAAAGGGAAAGAGAAGAAATCGCCGAAAAAATACTTTTTGTATTTTTTTTATTTTTGATGTTTGGCCTGGGACTCGAACCCTGGCTTTACGTCTAATAAGTCAGCACACTACCTACTAGACCACGGCGATCCCCAAAAATACAATGTCACTATTGATTGTATAGACTAGTAGATGCTTTTTAAGTACTTTTCCACCATTGCCAATGGTTTTCAAATGCTTCTTCGCCTAGGCACAGTCTTTAACGTAACCAGATAAAAAAGCATAATGGAGTCAATTTTGACGATTTTGGTGGCCTACTGAATTTGCCAAAATGTCCATATTGCTCTTAATAAAACCTTTTTGAACAATAAACTTTTCGAAAAACTACAGCCCAAGGGTAATTTCAGATCACAATAAGCCATAAAAAGCACTTTTCATGAAATTTTAATGACATTTCCTTAATCTCTTCTGTATTCCCTAAGTACCATATGGGGTATGTTAGCTTGATGCCGCAATCTGCGAATTTACTGAAAAAACTTTTGTGTGAAAATTTAGAATTGCTGCTGAAAATTGAACCTTCAGCATACATATCTAGACTAATGCGAAGGGTGGTAATTGATTTAAAATTTCAAAATCTTTCCATACTGTTCAAATGTCATTCCTTTCCTTTCTTCTCTTGTAGAACTAAAAAAAATATAAATGTTTTTTAAAGTTTTCTATTAATATTGTAAGAATTATCCTTTTGTTTAATTATCAATTGTAAAAATATGTTTTTCTCCTCTTCAATTAGTTTCTGTTTCGTCGTTGGCAGAAAAATCACTTAATAAGCATCATTGATTTGTCTATAAAAGGTGTAATAACAGAATGAGAGAACAAGAGAGAAAAATAATTCTCTTTACTTTGACGATTGCATTGTATTTGTGACTACTGTTACTATTACTATTTACTCTTATTATATGTAGATTTTAACTTTTTCTTAAATAATAACAATGATTTGAAATTAATTTTAAATACAAATAGTTTTATATTAAAAACGTTTCGCTATATGCCAAACTATTTCAACATAAGAGTGGGAGGGAGAGGGTGTGGTTGAAAATTATAATTATGAAATATATTTTCTTTTTTACTGATCCCACTAACTTGCTCTCTCTCTCTCTCTCTTTCTCTTTCTATTTTCTTTTAAATTCTTTTGATTTTTGTTTATCCCACACTAACACACACACACAAACACACACTATCATACGACATGTGAATGTGGGAAACGTAAATTCCATACAATTTATTCGTTTGCTTTCTTATGGATAAAAACAAAACTAATCACACACACACACTCACATTTTATTCATATTCATAGACATTAAATACAAATAAAATCCATATTAATACGATATAATAATGCTAGTAAAATAATAATAAGAAGTTAATAAAGAAAAAAAAAAATAAATCAGAAATTGTTGTGAATTTTTGTATGGTTTCATTTCATTTCATTTGTTGTACTCGTATTTAATATTCTATTGTAGTTTTATTTTCGTACAACCATTTATACTATGTACACTGAGCGCCAAAAATAAGTAAACACCAATGAAATATTTCGTTTTCTTAGGTTAGCGAGAAAATTAAATGAGAATAGTTCAAATAAATTTCCAAAAATTATAACGTTTATTTATTATTTTATAAATTTGTTAAAACAAAAAATAAAATTATTGTTGTGCTACAAGTATGTACATACATTTTTATACATATGTATGTATATTTTTTATAATAGAAAATTTAAAATTATACCTAGTGGCTGCTGGCTCACTTATGGCGCTCAGTGTACAATTTACGTTTACAGTTTAATATTATAATTTTTCATTGTTACTGTGTTTTACGAGTATATTTGAAATATTATTTACATATTTATTTTTATTTTTTTTTTTATTATTATTTATTTTCTTTAATTCCTTATTATTTCATAAAAACACCTAAATATGTATGTATGTTCATACATATGTATCTATGTTTGTATGAGAGAATGAATTGAAATTCATAAATGATGAATAAATAAATACTCGTAAATGCTTATACATATGTATTCATATATTGTATCATATGTATATTTTTTGATTTATAAAGGGTCCGCCGAATAACTTTTATTTTTGAAAATGCTTCAAAAAGTCGCCGTGGTCAAGTGGGTAGTGTGTTGGCCTATTAGACAAAGGGCCCGGGTTCGTATCCCAGGTCAGACATCAAAACGAAAAAATATTTCTTCGGCGACTTCCTCTTAGCTATTTTTGGCAAAGACTCTGAGAGTAAAAATTGCCATAAAAAGCTTCTCAAAAATCTGTCGTTCGGAGTCGACTTTAAACTTTAGGTCCCGCCACTCATGTAAAAAATTAACGCACACAACATAAGTGGTGTGAGAAGCTAAGTCGTAATCCTGAATGAAGGGTTGTAATGGCCAATTATGTATGTATGTATGTATCTGTCAAATCCGACGTAAGCTAAGTGTTACCATTCACGAAAAAAGCACTGGTTGAAAAATAAACGTTAGATGGCGGACTCGATACATCATTTATTGTTTAATTTTGATTTAAGATTGTCATTATATTGAACTATAGCTGAATTAACTTGGTAACTGTATCTCGGATTGTAAGGGATTATACATTTAGGGATTTTAAACGGTCTGTCCAGAAAGAATAAAGTGTTGACAATCGAATAACATTTATTCCCTTTGAGTAAAGTTCAGCGACATACTGTATTGAATATTCTGAAGAAACAACAAACTCTGCATGGACGGAGAAGTTTCAGTAGCCGTACACCACTCACATCAGCAGGAAAGTAATAAGTTGGAACAAAGTCCTTAAGGCAATCACTGTATCGTCGTGGGGTATTCGAACCAATGCCCTTAATGATTGCTACTAGTTGCAACGAGATGACTAATTAACCTATAACATGCGAAAATGTTTCTAGTGCTACATACTAGGTACAGATTACATAACCTTAACTTAAGTTTTAATATTGTGAACTCTGTTGTCTTATTACTTATGCTTAAGTTGATTAAAGTTAGCAATCGTTTAATATTTACTTTTCAAATCGTTTTGACTATGTATTCCTTAAGATTAAAGATCGCAATAAATATGCAATAAAAGCAATAGCTTTATATCGGCATCCCTATTAATTACAGGTCATTATAGTATGTCTAAAATCGTTTATTTAATTACATTTAAACGAATTCCATCGCTATTTAATTTCATAATTTTTCTTTTCCCCTCACTTCACATGTTTTTCTATTCTTCTTCTTTGTCTTCTTATTTTGCCTTAGCAACATACTTTGTTTTTTAAAGGTTTTATGGGCATTAATATTAAATAAGAATTACAAATTAATGTTTTTAATTTTTAAATTGATTGCCTTTACTCTACACAAAAAAACAGACACACACACACTATACATGCATACATATATTTGCACATTCTATTACAAAAAAAATATAAAAAACAAGAAACAAAATGAGTGTGGCATCAAAACTTTATTTAATTTTCCAGTTTTATTCCATTTACATACTCAAATACAATACACACACACACACATACGCATGCATAAACCCATATTGGTCATATTTAATAGGAATACATAATAAAATTAAAGAAAAAAAAAATAACTTCGTTAATATTTATTAAAGAAAAATATTATTTTATCATAATAATCATTATTATTATATGCTTCCTACTTTTCTATAAGTGACTCTCTCTCTCTTTCTCTCTCTATTCATTTATAATTTTCAAAACCTCTCTTTTATCCGACAACACTGACATTTGCTCGCATAATATTTTTTTCCTTTGTTGTTGTTAATTTATACCATTGGAGCACTGAGAGTGTGAGACACAAAAATCATTTGTGTACGTATTTCATTATTATAATTTTTTCTTTAAAAATATGCAAGAAAAATTACTCTCTCACACACGTACACATAGTTACATTCAAGTACGTACATGCATTCATACATATGGATCTGCCGTGTTTGAAAAACAAACAACAAATTATTAAATTAAGAGAAAATAAAATGGTATTGACATTTAGCGATTTTTTTAAGGCTTATAATTACATTCCACATTAAACGTTTCTATTTTGACTGATTCTAGGGCCTAAAGCGTAAATTATTTAGTAAATGGTGTGCCATTTACATTTTTCAATCGTTAAACAATCGAAGAATCCGTAAAAGTAATTAAAACTTACAAGAAAATTGATCGTACAGCTGTTTATGGTTCATATATGCATAATTGGTCATTTACAACCCTTCAGTCAGGATTATTGACCTAGTTTCTCACACTACTTATGTTGTGTGTGTTAATTTTATACATAAGTGGCGAGACATACAGTTTAAAGTTGACTCCGAACGACAGATTTCATGAGAAACTTTTCATGGAAATTTTATTTTTACTCTCAGAGTTGTTGTCAGGAATCTTTTGAGAGGAAAACGCCGAAAAAATACTTTTTGTATTTTATTTTGATGTCTGGCCTGGGACTCGAACTCTGGCTTTACGTCTAATAAGCCAGCACACTACATACTAGACCATGGCGTCTTCTTATGGTTCATTTTCGTAACAATTAATTAATAAGATGATGCCGATGGTCAGATAAGTTGGTCGAATGTGGCTTTATTTCATTAGAAGTTTTCAGAGATAGGGAGAGAGAGAGTGTAGAAGTGTAATATCATGCAATTTGAAACTGTTAGTAGTTAAGTGCCTTTAAAGCCCCGACTGTTGCAAACAGTTTAAAGGCTGTCATCATAGTTTTATATGAAATAAGCCTTCAGAAACATTAGGTTCTCGTGTGAAGTAAGTAAAGAGGATCAGTTTAACTATATAATATATTGACACCAGCTCATCTGGCGAAGTTCTTCCCGCTCAAAATAGATTTTTTTTTATTGACCAAAACAGGTCACATTATATATTTATTGTAATACATACATACATACGTACATAATTGGTCATTAGAACCCATTAGTCAGGATTATTGACCTAGTTTCTCACACCACTTATGATATGTGTGTTAATTTTATACATGAGTAGCGGAATCTACAGTTTAAAGTCGACTCCGAACGACAGATTTTATGAGAAACTTTTCATGACTATTTTATTTACTCTCAGAGTTATTGCCAGAAATCTGCTGAGAGGAAATCGCCGAAAAAATACTTTTTGTATTTTGTTTTTGATGTCTGACCTGGGACTCGAACCCTGGCTTTTACGTCTAATAAGTCAACCTACCTACTAGACCATGCCGACTTCAATTGACGAACTTCAATATTTATTGTAATGCGTTGCATAACGCGCTGAGGAAGTTGTAGTTGTTGTAATCGCTCCAAAACAAAAATTAACAGACATACATGTTATGTATGTACATATGTAGTTATAAACAATTGAATTAGCCGACTTGTGGGTACCTCTTGAAAGGGGAGAATTGCCACGCTCATTTTTGGTGAGTTTATCGATATCGACTCTACGAACTTACTCATCAAATTGCATTCGTCTACGATTACTATGTCCCTAAATATTGAATTTTAAAGGCTTGCCTTGCCTACTTTTTGCTATTTTTACCCATCTAAACCTGATAAGGTTTCGAACAAAAAAAGAATGGTTAAAATCGGTTCAGTAGTTTAAGAGTTATAGGTAATACTTGTCATTCCCATTTTTTGTCTAATTGCCGATATCGGCGCTACGAACTTACCCACCAAATTGTATTCGTTTACGATCAATATGTACTTAAATACTCAATTCTAGCGATTTGCCATGCCCTCTTAACATTTAGGAATATGAAAAATAGATGTTCTCCGATTCTCAGACCTACCCGACATGCACACAAAATTTCATGAAAATCGTGATACGAGATTTTTATAAATTATTAAAATTTCTAAAAAAACGCGTTTTTACTATTTTAAAACATGTTGACAAGGCTGTTTAAAAAATACAATCACAAAAAACTGTGAGTTTTCTTTCTCCCTTCTGTCATAAATCTCTTGCTCGCTGTTTCTCTCACACACATTGATTCTCTTTACTATTTCCCACACTTTAATATTTTTTCGTTTCTTATTTAAAGAAAATTAAACGAATTTCAGCAAAGGAACTAGCTCTATACGACGAGTACGTATGTATGTATGTATGTACGTTGATATTACACGTACAATAACAATTATAATAAAAAAATATGAACTCTACGTTGGAGTTCAAATAAAAAATTATTTTTTCATTAATGAAAAAGGAAAAGAAAATTAAAAACAAAATAAAATTTTTCTCAGCAAAATATTTTCTTTCTTAAAGAATTTTATATTATTTTTCTTCATTTTTGTAAACAAACAAAAAAAAAAATTGTCAATTCGTGTATATAAAAAGGTCTCTGCTTCATGTTTCGTTAACTGAAAGTAACGGGCGAACAGAATTTTTAAAACGATGCAGAGAAGTTGTGGATTTCTTCTTTGGCTTGCTTTGTGTGTTTGAGTAAAATGGGCATTGCTTTGCAAAATACAAATAAAAACACAGCAGCAGCAGCAAGCAACAGCAATGAAACTTCATTATCATCTTTAGATTTACAAAATAAAAACGAAAGAAAAACAACGATGTTCGTTAAAACGAGGAAAAAGAAAAAACCGAAAATAAAAATTCTTGCATATCCGTTTATATTAGAAATTAAACTCACTAACACTAGTAAACTCTTAAATGAGTTTTTGATTTGCATTGTGTATGGCTGTATATGTGCATGTTCTTATTTTGTTTCCTTTGTATTTATGTTTTGTTGTTGTCGTTGTTGTTGTTTTGATTTCTTTATTACAACAACAAAAATAAGAAAATGTAAAACGAGAGCGTAACGTTAGCGAAACTTAAAAGTTAAATTGTCGTCGTTCAATTGATTTTTATTAAATTTTATTTATTTTCATAATTTGTTGTTGTTTTGTTCTGTTTCTTTCTTAAGGTGTCCATTATTGTTGCTGTTGTTATTGCTATACATACCGTTAAAATCAGAGAGAATACAAAATATTAATATATTGTATGGAATGTGTGTGTATTGTTATTGTTGTTTTTAAGTGTTTGACATTTCTGTGGCATGGAAAATTTTAATTTCGTTTTTATGATCTACAAGGAGAATATTATTCGTTTTGTTTTTTCTTTACTTTTTATTTATTTGAAATTTCTATTATTATGTGCATATGCATGTAGGTACCTATTGTATTATTAATTTAAATATTTTTAATACCTTTCTTTATGTTTTTTTTTTTTGGGTAAATGAGAATAAATTTTCGATTTTATCATGTGTTCAAAAATTTAAAAAAAAATTTTAGAATTTTTGTGTTTTAATGCAATTTTCATTTTCATATAAAGGGTCCGCCAAATAACAATAAGTACAGAATATTTTCTCAAATTTCTTTTTTTATTTCAAAGTACAATCCTTCCGGTTAATAATGGAAAATAATTTCATTCAAATGGCTGCCTCGGCTGGCCATGCAGTAGCCTACACGATCGGTCCATTTTTCAAGCACATTATCGATTGTGTGCAGCTGTATTTCACCAGTGGCTTCACGAATATTGTCCATTAAAGCGTTTAGTGTCTCTGGCTTTGCGGCGTAACACTTATCTTTAACGGCACCCTACAACGGTGTAAAATCGCAGCTTTGAGGTGGCCAAACGGCATCAGCTCTGCGGCTGATAATGAGATATTCAAAAATAGGGCGCAAAACATCGAGTTTAACTTCGGCTGTATGGCACGTAGTGCCTATCTGTTGACACCAAATGTTGCCAATATCCTCCTCTTCGATTTTTGTGAGGAAAAATTCGTTCAACATGGCCCGATAACGATAGCCATGACCGTTGGTCACTTCTTGATCATTTTCGAAGAAAAATGACCCAATTACGTCTCTGGACTAAAAGCTGCACCAAACAGTAACTCGTTTGGGTGCGTCGGCCACTCCTTGCTCATTTTTTTTTTTATAATAACTAACACTCAGAGGATGGCCCCTACTCATGCAGTGCATTGTGCAGGTTTAGGAAAATACGTTATAGGAAGGTGGAAAGAGGGAGTAGTATTTGTGGACATTCGATTTAAACTTACCAATATCGTAATTGACGGGAAAAACCTTCGCAGGAAGATCATTCCACAAGCGAGCAGTGCGGGCAAAAAATTAATTCTCCCTGTAATGCGTTGTGCGGTTCACTGAACAATCAACCACAAAAGGATGTGCTCTGCGAGAAGCTCGAGTACCACGTAAAAATATGTGATTATCGGGAACCAAGCCCCTTATCTCTCGAGAACCCCTCCCATTATAGTACCGATAGAACAATGAAATTTTCGAAGAAAAATTGCCCAATTATGTCTCTGGACTAAAATCCGCACCAAATAGTGACTCGTTTTGAATGCAGTAGCTTTTCAATGTATGCGTGAGGGTTTTCTGTGACCCAAATGCGACAATTTTGCTTATTTACATACCCGCCAAGATCAAAATGAGCAAAATCGGCATCTTCTGCGAGTCGATCGCAGGCCCACTTAGAGAAGCGAAAACGCAGGAACCATATACATTCAGCGGAAGAATAAAACTAATTATCTGTCAAATCAAACATGAGCTAAGTGTTACCATTTACGAAATAATCAATTTGTAAAGATTCAACCCTATTTGCAAGCAATTTTTCTATTCTATTTTGGTGTTTGTAAACTTTATCCAACGAACCTCGTAATTTAATTAAAAACGGCAATCGCAATAAGCACAGCAATACCTTCACATAAATTCTGTTTTTCTTCTTATCGTAAAAGATTGGCTGGCTGGCTGACTAGCTGGCTGGCTAACTGACTGACTGACTGAATGACTGACTCTCTCTCTTTCTGCATTAATCGCGTTATTCATTCCATATCGTTTTCAATTTTCTTCCTCCATCTATACTCCATACTATTTTGTAAAGTTTAAGAAATTTATTGCATTTTAAAAAATAAAGTTTTTCTTTCTTTCTTTTTTTTTATTTTTTTCTTCTGTCGAATATTTATTTGCAAACTTGTTTGTTAATTTGTTCGAATGCCTGTTTATATGTGCATATGTATGTATGTATGTACGTTTGTATGTTTATAGGTTTAATTTTAATTCAGTTTTTATTTTATATTTTGCAGTGTAATAAAATAGTTTTTTTCTTTCTGTTTCTGTTTTATTATTGTAAATTATTATGATATTACAAACAGACAAACAAACAAACAAACATATTTGCATAAAAACGTCGTTGTTGAAATTCGTGGAAAGCCAAGCCCAAAATAAAATTTAACGAATTGGAATTTTAAAAATAAAAACACAAGAATTATTATTTGTTTTTCCATAAATAGTACGAATATATTAACAAATGATAGCAATTGTGGAGGATGAGGGGGAGGAGAGGTATACAATGGTTATAAAAAGATAATTTAATGCGGGAAATGTTATTAAAATTGAACCTTTCATCATTCATTATTGAGTATTCGAATAGTTAACATGCAAATAAAGAAGGTTACAAAGAAAATTGCATTGAATAGAAAATATTAAAATTATTATTTGAGGCCATTATAGACTCAAAGAACACTTGTCCAGAATAGGGTACAATATGTTTATCTCTTCCACAATTTGATCAAAGTCGACTTCCGCTAATTCCCAAATTAAATAGTCACTTGCGGAAACATCCCCTTCCACACGAACGACATGAGTGAGTCGGTTCAACCAACCATCCAACTGCTCCATCCATGTCGTCGAGGAGCTCAAATACCTTCTTGTTGGATTGGATGCGGAAATTATTGTCAATCCATGCCACTGCGTTATAATGAAACGCGGAAAAGATGAGCGACTTACGGAGCATTACATTAGTCGCGCGAGAGAGGTTATGCTAGGTTAGGTCAGGTCGGAGTGGTAGCCCTGAGCACGTATTGCGCCCGTTGCGACGTCACGGGAGAAGAGCAAGAAGTTGCTCAGCGCAAAGGCTGCACAACAAAAGTACAACTACCCCGCACTCGAAAATCAGCCGGAAAGTTTAATAAACGAAGCTATATCCTTGATATCAATAGATGATAGCTCCGTCAAGCTGATAAGGAATGTAGAGACAAATAACCTATATCTACACCTAGTAAGAGACGTTCACTGACAGAGAAAGTGGATAACAGTCTCCTCTTCTTCAGCGGATTTGGATCCACGGCAAAATTCGTTAAATTAGAGCCTCATTCTTTCCGCATGCCTACCCATGACGCAGTGACCTGTAAGCACGGCCACTGTAGTCGAGATGACTTCACGACCAAGACCAAATAATTGGTTGGTACGTCTCCTATCCACCAAGGGCCAGGTGAGTCTAGCGGTGGAGCAGGACACTTCATTAGCCCAGGATTGGTGGGCGTCACGAAAGAATTTCCGCGCAATGTCCAACTTGACCGAGGCAAGTGGCATACCCAATTCAATAGAAGAGAATTCCCGAAGATGAAATCGTCGGCCCTACAATTTCCCGGCATGGTGAAGTGCCCAGAAAGAAGGTCTAGACATCGGCTAAATTCCCTAACGATCCTAGAGTTATTCACGAAATCCGATTGAGATCTTATTGCAGCCTGACTATCAGAAAAGATAGAGACGCGAGTGAAAGGAACACCATGGATGATAATTCATTGAGCAGCCCGGTAAATTGCCATCACCTCCACCTGAAACACCCTGCAATAGTGCGGCTGACGGAGAGAAATGTTCAGGTCCTGTTTCCCAGAATAGACACCGCTACCAACCCCATTACCGGGTTTAGACCCGTCGGAATATATATCCAGGACGTTCGGAGTGACGACCATATTTGGATTCCAGTCATCCCTACTCGGAATCAGAAAGTGGAAACATCACACGTTAAGACAATATATCAGCAGTGATATAGTCTATGTTCACAGGGGCCACTGGATCAACTTCCAGAATGGTGGAGTGACCAGAAGCTACAATGTGCCAATGACACAGAGCATTAAGTCTGATCGCAGCAAATTTGGCTGCCTACTTAGCAAGAAGCACAGTAGGAAGCCAGTTAAGCATTGCGAACAAAGTTTTTGTGGGCGGTGGTGCGTAGAAAACCAGTTATATAAATGGCCGCAGACCTTATGACCTCGTCAAGAAGTCTGACGTTGTATTGTCTGTCCAGAGCAGTCCACCAGAAAGCAACACATCGTATAAGAGGTTGGGTTCGATGATCGTAGAATATATCCAACGCATGATCCTTGGGTGAAAAGGTCCGTCCGTCCTCTTCAATTATTGTGAACAAAAATTCGTTCAACATGGCTTTCGTTCGAAGAAAAATGGTCCAATTATGTCTCTGGACCAAAATCCACACCAAACAGTGACTCGTTTTGGGTGCGTCGGCTTTTCAATGTATGCAGGTTTTCTGCGCCCCAAATGCGACAATTTTGCTTGTTTACATACCCGCCAAGATCAAAATGAGCTTCATCTTAAAAGATGATTTTTTTTTTTGCCAAAATCGGCATCTTCTGTAAGTCGATTGCAGACCCATTTAGCGTAGCGTAAACGCGTATACACAACCATATTCGGTCAGCGGAAGGATAGAACTAATTATCTGTCAAACCAGACATGAGCTAAGTGTTACCATTTATGAAATAAGCACTAGTTGAAAAAAAACGTTAGATGGCGGATCCAATATAATAACGCCTGGTGGTAAGAATAATTCTCCGAGTGATCTCCAAATTAGTTATCGGGATATGACGCATATCCCTACTTGTCAACAAAATATATTGGACAGTCTTATCCCTTTGGGGTAGCAATACCCAGCATGAACACGATTCCTTAATGGGGTTGGCAAAGGTTGCCTTATATTCTACAAAAAGATGATGTGCGTCATCTTTACGTTCCTGGACCGTTGCCAGGATGTGATGTCTAGTGAAGATCTAATTTATGGTGGACGGGAGGAGGTTCGTATTTTGTCGAATGGTTTCTGTCATTCACAAAATATGCATACAGCCGATCCGGAAAGGGAGTCTCCTTTTCTTAGGAATTGCCTAGAAACAATTTCCATAATTTCATTTTACTTTATTTTATAAATTGTTTCATAAACAATTAATTATAAAAATTTATTTTTATAAAGCAGGTGCTTTATATTTACAACAATTTTAAAATATTTCCGATTAATATCTCTTTGTCATGCAAATTATCGAATAAAATGAAAAAAAAAGAAATAAATTCCAATTTTATCTTAAAAAAAGAATTTCTAAAAGAATCTAGAGAGTAAAACAGAAAACAAAAAAAAAATGGAAATAAAATTAAACAAGAAGATTATCAAGTCAATTTATTTCATTATTTTTTATTACGAGCAGCAACAATTTTGGTTTTTTTTTGTCGGTTTTTAAACACGATTTCTGCTTCATGGAATGGCTCTTCTACAAAACAAATCACTTGAAAAATAAATTTATATTCTTGTTCTTTATTTCGTTGTTGTTCTTGTTCTTGTTGTTGTTGATGTTGTTGACTTATACAATAGTCTTCTAGTCATAGTCGTACAGCTTAAATAAATAAACAAACAGCAACAACAACAACAATAAGAACGACTATAACAAAAATATTACAATTTTAAGTAATTTACTCGTACAAGAAATTTTCAAATTGAAATAAAAACTAAAACTGGCTACAAAAGAAATAAATCAAGAATAAAACAAGCAAAAACAAAAAAAATATTTAAAAATATAGAAGAAGCACACAGCAACGTTGAAACGAAAAATTAAAATAAAAAACAAAAAAAAAAATGGCAAATAACAGAAGACTTGTATAGCTGATACATAGGCAAAGCAAAGGCAGCGGTAGACAGACATACATTGGATGCAAATACTATTTTAAATGTGATATTCAGACAAAAGATCCACAAAAAAAAAACGAAAAAAAAAGAAAAACGACAGATATTTCTGATTGCAATAACCTCTAAACAAATAATGGCACTCAAAGAAAAACACACACACAAACACACATAATACAACAAAACTAAGCAACCAACATTCACACATAGATGAAATAAAACGCATTGCAGACGTAGTTGTACAAACAAAACAAAACAAAAACAAAAAAAAAACAGTAACAGCCAGGCTCATAAAAAGCAAATCATCCATAAATGCAAGAGTTGCAGTACACGCACAGCCACCCATACAAGTGTGTAATAATACAATAATGAAAATAAATATCTCATCTCTTCTACTTGCGAACCAAAAATAAAAACGTTTCACAGACTCAATTGCCTGCTCTCACTCACACTTACTTATGCATTTACAAACTCTATCTTTCTTGTTCTCTTTCACTTGTTACCTCTCTCTTACACGATTACGATTTTAATTTAAAAGTAGAAGAAGCAAGAATTATATATTTCTTACGTTTTCGTTTCTAACGTAAACGCATGCATATTTGTTAAATGCATCAACAACAACAACAACATCAATAACAATATCAACAACACCACCAAAATAAAAAACCCGCATTCAATTTTATTTAAAATCAAAAACTCATAGGCATACGAACAACCTCAAACATTCACTGCTTACTTGTACTTACACTCTCTAATACTCGCATTCACATACACACAATACATAGGCACGCATACCCAAACACATACAAAAATTAGAAATGACTTTATGAGGAAAAATTAATAATAAGAAAAATACACAAAATATTTGTTTTATTTTCATCATCGTGTTTTTTTATATGTATGTATGTATGTGTGTGTGTTTTTTTAATAATGAGAATTCATTTTCAGTATGTACTTACTTGTTCTCTTTAACTATTTTAAATATACAACAACAACATTAACAAAATATACGACAATTACTGACTTTACGATTCATACTCTTACGATGTACGATGGCAAAAATTATGCATTTTTTAAGAACCGACCGACCGATGTGTATGTGTGTGTGTATGTGTGCTTCTATTTTAATTTAATATTCGCATTTAAAAAAAAAACGAAATAAAAACAGCAAAAAGAAGAAAACAGTAATTACAATTGTATGTGCTAAGAAAAGAGTTGCTAAATTTCTTATTTTTTTCTTTTGATGGGAATTTAAAGTTCACGATTGTTTGCGAATAAAGCGAATATAAAAAATCCACTTGAAATTTGATATATTATAAAGCTGGAGGTCCACACCAGGCGTTTTCGCGACAAAGCGTTGCATACGTTTCATACGTTATTCGCGTTCTAAGCTTCAAGTTACATGCAACGCTTTTTACGCGCCAATGTTTGTTTTGATCAGCTGTTAACAAAATAAAAACATTTGCTTGAAAAAACTTGAATAAAATATTTCGTACAAAAATACCAAATGAAATTGAAATTTTTAAAGAATTTATAGAATTAATTGAGTTTGTGAATATAATATTTTGTGCCACAAGTGTGTACAACAAGCTCCAAAAGAACAAACAACGATTTTGCTGATATGCCCACTAGTTTTCATGGAATTCTGCAGCAATACCAGAGACATGTTTGTTTTCCGCGCATTTTTTTAAGAATCGGTCCCTTGAAGTTTTCCAACGAGATTGGCAAACATTCTCTAAAACAATGCAATACGAAATACCGTCCTCAATACCTCCTCGGCAATGGACTTCCAAGCAGCTGCTCTTTTAAATTAATTCCTATAAACAAGTGAGCTTTTTTATATAGGACTTCATGTTTTTTTTACAGGTTCGATTAATTTTTCCTCCATTGTTCTTTGAAAAATTTAAATAAATTAAAACAAAACAACTTGTCAAAGTCAGCTATTTTGTACGCGTGCCGCTTGTGATGCTTACAAAAGTAGAAAGTATGCGTTATGGCATCCTGTGCTTTTGTGCCTATAAGTTGCACCATATAAATACAATAATTCTACTTTTTTGACAGCCGCGTAGAATGCGAGAACGCGTAGAACGCGTGGTGTGGACCTCCGGCTTAAGATTTTCTACTAATTTTTGATAAAATTTTTGTACATTAACGGTGTATCACCGTGGTCTAGTAGGTAGTGTGCTGGCTTATTAGACGTAAAACCAGGGTTCGAGTCCCAGGCCAGACATCAAAACAAAATACAAAATGTATTTTTTCGGCGATTTCTGGCAAAAACTCTGAGAGTAAAAATAAAATTGCCATGAAAAGTTTCTCAAAAATCTGTCGTTCGGAATCGACTTTAAACTGTAGGTCCCCGTCACTTATGTAGAAAATTATGTATGTATGTAAACGGAAAACCTTATTTATATAGATCAAATAGATATAATCATATAAGGGATACGTGGACTTAGCTCTAAGGAAATTTACCATGAGGGTATATTTTTTTTTATTATCTAATAGTTTATTATAACCCTATATATAGAACCTAGCTTCTCACACTACTCGTGTGATGTGTGTAAGTTTTATCCAGGAAGAGTGGAACTTACTGTTTAATATCAGTGACCTCTAGTAATGAAGTTTTTTGAGAAAAAATGTGGTATTAAACTTGGGAAGACTATATAGTCACTGTTGTATAGTAGTGATACGATGTTCACAAATAGCTATTTGCATTCTTATTTCTCATGCATTGCAAATTAGACCTACCCACGGCGCTGTAGATAATTTAACATTTTTTTGCACTAAGCCTTCATTATATTATTCTTAGGTTAGGTTAGGTTAAAGGACGTGCACCTGTCGGTTAAGGCAAGCACAGTACCCGGAGGTCGGAATTGACCCATTGTACATTGTCCTTAGGGCAGGAAGGAAATAAAGGATATAGGAATGTAGGTAAGGGGAGGGAAAATGAGAAACGGAGGAATTACACAGAAAGAAACAGACACAAAACAAAAGAGGGTGAGAGCGCGACTACACTTATGAAGCCCTAGCACCTCTCAACCAGCCCAAGCTGCTAATGAATCTGTGGAACGCCTTAATGTCGGCTCTCGACACAGAACTCAAGCTCTCAAAGAAGGTTCCTCAACCTTAACCAACCAAGGGCTGGGCAGTTGCAGAGGAGATGTTCGATAGTCTCTAACTCCTCCTCATCACAACATACCCTGCAATAGTCCGGCTGGGATCTGGAACAGCGGACTAATCTCGCAGTGCCCCATGATAAAACTGACAACCAACCTTAAGCTGGCCTTAACCAAGCCCAGCAGCCAATCTGTTCTCTTACTGTCCACAGCAGGTCATAGACGTCTAAAAACAGAACAACCTGATCCGGTCCCCCAACGCCTCTGCTCTTCCCTCCTGACCCATCCATCGATGAGGCCATAGAGGTGGCAGACTGGGGGGTTAGGACCAACTGTCAAATTGGCACCTGAAAGTGAAGGGATCCGCCATCTCATTGCCCAGTATTAGATGGATACGGAACGAGCCGTGATTTGCACCAGACCGACGCAATGGCTCTAAGGGCAGCCTGATTGTCAACGAAGATCATGTAAGATTCCGAATCCGAAGATGGGCCATCAGCTATGGCCTCAATAGCCTTCAGTATTGCGAAAATCTCCGCCTGAAAAACGCTGCAGTCGTTATTCAACCTGAAGTGGTATATTATTCTTAATAACTTGACATTATATTATTCATAATAAATGTAGACCAGATGAACTGGCTAGTTGTGGCACAACCCTCAAATCTTCTGATAACTCCTTTAACGCAGTAAGGGCGGCATGGGCGACGAGGCTGAAAAGCGTAGCATATCTAATCAAGGCTTAATAAATGGCGTACGAAAAGTATTTTCAAACTCCAAGGAAGGACACTATAAGTACAGATTATCTACTTCAACTAAATTATGTATTTATATTTAAAAATTAAATTAAGTTAAATATTTAAAAATATTTAAAAATAAGTACCGTACAATCTTTCTAAATTTTTGTGAGAGATTTTAAATTTGATATACCTTTGCTATACAGTAAATACCTCATTTCTGTAATTATTTCAGAATTCGGGTACGTTTTGAATAAAAAGACAAGTATTTTTATCCCAGCCTAGATTAAAAATTAATTTTTTAACATTTGGCAATATTGTTCATTCGTTACTTACGTTGTTTTTTTTGTTTGTTTTATTAGTTTGTCGCGTTTATCGCTTTTATTTATTTATCGCTTTACCTGCATACGCAAATCTGTAACTCTTTTAAATATTTAATTTTCTTTTGTTTATTTTATTTGTTTTATAATGTAATCATTTTGCAATAAATACTTCAATCGATTCGTAAAGTGAAAAAAATGCAATATAATCCCGAAATTAAAATATAAGAAAACGAATAACGAACAACCGTAACTATAATAATCAACAATATACGACACATACACATACATATGTACATACTCACACGCATGTTAAGTCGTTTATTTAAACGATGGGTAAGTACAAGATCTACTCTCCTTGAGAGTTTGAAACAAATATTACTGCCCGACAATATTATACGAACCACAAAAATAGACCGACGACAAGTGGTGTTGGCAAGAGCATGGAAGCGCCGAAGGACAAGTTAAATTCAAAATAAAACCAACAACACCAACTTTAAACAATAATCAAAGAAACAAGATATAAAACAAGTCATTTTCTCTCATCCATAGGCACTTAAACTTACAAAAACAAAATAAAATTTTATATTTTAAACTTGACTAGGCACTCATCTACCATGTCCACCTCACTCGCTATTCTCATCACCATCACCATCCCCTCTCCTTCGCAGTTTTGGCCGACAAGCAAGATTTTTGTTTGTGTACAATTTATGTACTTAAAAATAAATTCCTTACACTTACAAGGCAACAACAGCAACAACATCAACAACAATGATAGTGAGTGTATGCGAGAGTATGTAGTTTAAATTTAGAAACAACTAAAACTCACACATTAACACACACATACACTAAACAGCATCACCGATGTCGGCAACTAGCGTAGTACAAGAGCAACGTAGTTCATTTATTTTAACTAGTGAAACAGCAACAGAAGAGCATGGCAATCTTCACCTTCTTTAACTATGCATGTATGTATTTATGTATGTATGTGTGCCTGATTTGTACGGCTAAGAAAAAACTTTCTTGGAGCCTGACAACAACAATTGCAATCAACAATTGTATGAGTAGGATAAACTAAGAAAAGAAAAAAAAAGCCGAAAAACTTACGAAATTTACAAGAACTCGTAAAGTGGTTTGTTCAGTTTGTTATTGTTATTGTTTGTGTTCGGATGTGTTTGTGTTTTTTCGTTTCGTTTCGTTTCATTTGGTTGAAATTTATTATTGTTTCATTATGATTTCTTATTTAAAGTATTGTTGTTGTATTTTATTTGTCCAGATCAGAGTTGCCAATAATTAATATTTTTTTTTTACTTTTGTTTAGAGTAACAATCACCTTTCTATCTATCATAAATTTTTTATTTTCATTAAAAAATAAAAGGAAGTTCTTCTACCTCATCCTTACACTTTGTTGTGCGATATACCAACCGCAGTGGGTGTTTCATAAGGTCAAAATCTTAGATATAAAAATTTTAAAATGTTCCGACAATATCTAGCAAAATTAGAAATTTCTTTCAGAGTGACATTTTAACCTTCTTTTTTTAACTTATTATTCTTGATTTTCTACTTACCACTCCTTACGCTATAATATGTAGGTATATCCATTGATTTACACATATTGTGAAAGTTGGTAACCCTTAACGATATACATAGTACATGTCTTACAAAAAGTCTAAAAACAAGACCAACAAAATTGCAAAATAAAATTCAATATTTATTTTCTACAGCCTATTGGAAAAAAACTTGCATACGTTTTAGGTTCTTTTGTTTTTTTTCCCCGCCGTCTCTATTTCCTTACATTTTTCTCTAGTAAACCAAGAAGAAGAAGAAGGAAAAAAACACACACACACAATTTCAATACAACAATCTAGAAACTAACGCAGCCTTGCAGCAGCCACCACCTCTTTATGCTGCCGAATATCGTTGTTGCAAAAGAAATTAAAACAAAAAAAACGTACCAACAAACAAAACAACAAGAAATCTCTCTCAGCTTCAGTCAGTAAAAATAACAGCGCCTTTATGTGGTGAAGAGCGAGTGTTGTGGTCATGGGTGAGAGAGGGAGATGTGTATGAAGTGAGGAAAAATCAAAACAAAAACAAAAAACAAACGAAGTAAACAAAAATGGAAATATTTTTCATACGATTTAAGGTCGGCTGTTTGGACGGAAGCGGATGATTGTATGGCAATTGAAGTGCTGGTTGTGTGTGTTTATTTTTCTGTTTATGTAAAGTCAGTCAGTTCAGTTAGTGTTGGTGGCGGGTTAAGCTTTAACGGCTAATGTTTCCTTGCCTTGTCTTGTCTTGCGTTTGATTGCAATTGCCTTGACTGTTTCGTTGTGTACTGTTTAGTTTTGTTTTGTTTCGTTTCAATTCGTTTCTGATTTGTTTTGATTTCAAATCTATTCGGTGGTTACTTGCTATTATTCCTGTGACTTTGCTCTTTCGTGGCCGTTGTTTTTGTGTGTTGCTGATGGTATTTTCATAGTTTGCCCATTAAAATATTTGTTTTTGTTGTTGCTATTTATTGTTTGTTACATTTTATTTACTTACAATTCATTTCTTTATTATTTTCGTTGTTTTTTTTTTAATTTTTATTGAATTTTTCATTTGCTATTTGCTTTTTGCATTGTTATTTATTGTTGGGTTTATTGCCATTATTGTTGTTGTTGTTTTCATTTTTAATATTGCTTAGTGGTTTCTCTCTCTATTACTATTGCTGTTTGTGTTCTTGTTGTTGTTTTTGTGCTAAATATTATTGTCATTGTTGTTTTGGAATTGTTTTTGTTTTCCTTGATTTTCAATTTTAATTTCCTTTTTGTCATTGTCTTTCGTTTTTCCTGAAAATATTGCATCAAATTGTTGTTATATTTTCGTGAGAGTCGTTTTTGGTATCATTCGTTGTTATTATAGCAAGCAATTGTGTCTGTTGTTGCTGTTATTGTTGTTATTGGACTTTTATAGAAAATCAAGTTGAAATCATAAAATATTCAAAACGTCTTACACTCAAAGAATATTTTAGTACATTGTAGTTAGTAAATGTGTGTGAGTGTTTCAATTACACAGTAAAGATAGAATTCTATACTTACAGTGGGGTTTAGAACTAAATCAACTAATAGGAGATAGCGTTATAAACAAGTAAGATAAAGGGTTATCCGTTTTTCGGTTTCATAAGTAAAAATAAATGAATTAAACAAATAGCTATGATTTTAATGAAACTATCAGTTCATAGTAATGCTTGGCCTATGCCATTATATACGAAATATAATGGCGCATTCCGGGCGTCATCTCGGATATAGTCGTTTTCAAATGGTCGTTTCCAACGTTGGGAATTATCAGCGTAAACTGCATGATATTCCCTGACCAATTCAAAAAATATCAAACAATAAATCATCAGGTAGAATCAGGCGGAAGATAATCAATAGCTGATAGCCTTTATCAAAATGACAGTTTTGAACCGCTTTAATAAATTCGGTTTCGTATTAATAACGAATATTTTCATAAAAATTCTTTGAGTGTACAGGAAATCAAATTAAATAAATATTGTAATAATGTAACAACGACAACAACAACAACAGCAAGATGAAAAAAATAACGAGAATCTTGAAATGAAATCTTAGTTCATACATGTATGTAGCCTAGAGACATTCCTGACACTTATTGCTAGTGCATGTAGTACGTGTGTATGTGTAGGTGAGTGTGTGAAGAATGTGAGAGTAAGGAGAAGACAAACTCTCTTTTTGAATTTTCTTGTTTATTTTATAAATTTGACTTGAGCAGTTGAAAATTTCATTCCTTTTTTGTATGTGTTGTTAGTTTAAAAATTATTTGGAAAAAGAAACAAAACAACAAAAAAAACATATAAAAAAACGAAAATATTTTGCGCTCATTACATTATTAAAACCGTACTCGTACTTGTGTCTTCGTACTCAAAATACGACTGACAACTCTTTACTGTTCGTTGTAGCAATGGCTGGTCGTTTAGTTTGTGCTTTGTGTTGTTCTTGTTGTTGTTTTTTATATTTTATTCCCTGCTGATAGATAAACTGGTAAAATTCATAGTTTTCAATTATTTATCTTGTTTGCTCAAAGACTAAGAGAGAGAGAGAGAGAGAGAGAGAGAGAGTGGGCAAATACAATAAAAATAATTTGACTGTTTGATTTTATTATTTTTCATTTGTTTGTGTTGTTGTTGTTGTTTTTAGTTTTGTGGAACAACGAAACGACAACGCGCTTCTAAGTTTTCAACAAAAACAACAACAACAAAAACAGCAACAATAACAGCGTTATTATAAAATATATCACAAATAATAAAAAATTTAAGAAAACACAAAAATGTATGAGTGTGTAAGGAGGCGGGGGGTGGGGGAGGATACTTGGATAGTTTTTATTTGTGTTTCTTCTTCTTCTTTATAGTTTAAGGTTTTGTTTTGTATGATTAGCAAATAATACATATTTGTATGCATCGTATGTGTGTGTGTGTATGTGTGTGTAAAATATGTACGAATTTGAAAAATAATAAATTGTACTATTTTTGGTTGAAGTCTTTGTTGTTGATCTTTTATTGTATTATATTACAACAACAACAACAATACGATATTATTTTTGTATGTTGTCCGTATAGTTGGATCATTGTTCGTTTGACTTGTTGGCTCGATTTGGTATGAGAGATGGAAGTGGTATGGTTAGTTGGTTGGTTGGAATGGATGTTGCTGGATAACTTTGAACTCTTTTTTTTTAAAAGAAACTTATGAAATGCTTGCTTGTGTATATGTTCTCCATTTTTTTGACGTTTTTTAGTGTATGTGTGTGTGTGTGGGTACATTTACGAATACTTGATATTTTCTTTTTATAAATTGAGCCCCCGATTCTTTTGATTATAATTTTTCACAAGTTGTTTGCACAGTGCTTTGTAAGGATAATTAATGCGCATAAATCTTTATAATCTTTAAATAATCATAATCAAACATCAAATTAACAAAGATTTCTATTGTTTTTTACATGACTCAGAAAATAAAATTATTCAGAAATCGTTTTAAATTTGCAAATAAAAAAAAAATGTTAAATCTTTATCTCGCATCGTATGAATGCGGATATTCATAAGAGAAGTAAATAGGTTCCCGAATGGAATTGGCGCAATTACTTTAGATTCTTTAACAAATTCGGTGACAAACCTAAATTATATGAAATCATTCCCATTCCGATTTATATTTTGAATGTTAATGTTTACCAAAACCCTGTTATTTCTTGGTAAGAAAACCAATGACGAGTATACTCGTCGTTGGCAATAGGAAGGCAGAAGGACTCGACATCTTTTTTCATATTTGCGTACGTTATAGTAGAAAAGCAAATAATACATCACGCCGGTGGATAAAATAAAGAAAAAAAAAATATAACGAGACGCTTTGCGAAAATTGGAAACACTTAGAAATTCAATATTGTCGAAGGCCTGCATGTTATAATATATTTAATGTAGGACGAGTTTACTCGTCTTTGACAGAGTACCCCGCACTACCAAGACGAGTATACTTGTCCTACTTTAATACCGTGTAGTGTAGATCCTAATATTAAAACATCATTCATTGCCAAGGACGAGTATACTCGTCTTTGACAGAGTAGCCCGCACTACCAAGGCGAGTATACATTTAGTGTAGATCCTAATATAAGAAAAAAAAAAATAACGAACACATTCGAAATTGTCCAAGACGAGTATACTCGTCTACTTTGAATATGTAAACATGCACGATATAGTAAATTCTAAGTGTTTCTATTTTCGGTTGCGTTTATTTTTGGTAGTCGGGATACTCGTCAAGACGAGTATACTCGTCCTTGGCAATGAATGTTTTAATATTAGGATCTACACTACATGGTAGGATTTCTGGTCAATATTACCCGGTTCTTGGGAACATATTTACCCACAGTCGCTATATCATTAGCTGAAGGGCTGCTTAGATTCCCATACTTTTCTAGGCGAGTGACTTAAGATTGTGTAAAAATGGTTCAAAATGTTGTGATTCCTAAACGGTCAGGCCTACGCATCATTGCAATGTACTTACTGGTGAAAATATCGCGATAATTCTATTCATACAGTCGTGATAGTAGAGAGAGCACAATAGAAATTAGTTGTGGCACTGCGTGGACTTTGGAATAGGACATCTTCAAACCTTTCGCTAAAATTCTTTGTAATGATTAGACGTCTGGTCGAAACTGTTAAAAATTCTGCATCATCATTCTCAGCTACGATCTCTGAGCAGAAAGAAAGAAATGTTTATGGGTTATCCCAGGCCGTTTACTTTTTAAAAAATATTTTTCCACACAACTGTTCACTGTCTTACTACTTACTTACTTACTGTGCAACATGATAGTCTTCCCTGCGAATATTTGTTTTTTGGTTTGTCTTTTCATACGAAAATAAGAAGAGAGAAGTTCACATGTTTCAGTTTCAGCTTTAGTTTAATGTGTCTTTTTCTTTTTCTTTTCCTCTTCCTAATTGTATTTGTAATGGAGATTTTTTATTTATTTTTTTCAATTTTTTTTTTTGTTTTTTTTTTTTTAATTTTTATTTGAATAGCAGCAATAAATAAATACAACAAAAAAAAAAAATTATACAAAAAATTATAAAAAAAAAAATAGGAAAGACAAAAATAATGCCATGCCATGCCATGCCTTCTTTAGTAAAGTTTTTTTAATATTTTTATTTGTATTTTTTTTCTCTAACATAATACAGGTACATAGGCCTATATGTGTAAGTGTGTATGGGTGTATGTGTGTGTCATATAATATTAAAAGCTTCGTTCGTTATAAGCATAGAGAGTGTATGAATTTGTGAATTTATTTACAGAGTCTATTATACAGTTTAAAAAATAGTAGCACAATAATAATAATAATAACAACAACAACAATAGCTAATGAAACGAATGTTAACTTAGACGTTGCTGTCTGTTATTTCTTTATGTATGTATGTGTTTGTGTATGTGTGTTTCAAACAAAAACTACCGGTACGTATGGTATGGTGAGGTAGTGTACTGTGCTGTGGTGTAGTGTGGTGGGGTGTAGCACTGTGCTGTGCTGTGTTGTGCTGTGGTATCATTTCATTTAATTTCATAAAATTCAATTCGTTTATTTATGATTTTTAATATTATTCTTGTAGTTGTTGTTGTTATTTTTTTTTTTGTGTTTTCACAAATATGGAATTTTTGAATTTATGTTTGAATAATTGAAAAATGTTTTTACCATTATTGTTATTGTTGTTGTTGTTGTTTTTGTGTATGGCTATCGGAGTGTATGAAAGCAATTGTATTGAAATTATTTCTACACAGACACACACATGCGCTTGTACACACTGTGTAACATATTGAATATTTTCTTTCGTTTTTCGTATACGAACGAGTTCGACAAATTTTTGTTGCTTTTGTAGTTGTTGTTCTTGTTGTTCGAAAGCACAAATATTAATAATGAAAATAAGAAAAAAAAAAAAATAAGAAGCCGAAGAAGAAAATAATTTTTATACTCATAATGAAATAAGAAAATAATAATAATACGTAAACTTGGATTTTAACAAGGTACACTTACACAACATGCACACACACATTTATGCTTACTCGCATTCGCACTGGCATTTGTGGGTTTTTTTTTATTTTTGGGTTTTAATTTATTTAACAGCGCGCGCACTGTGCTATATTTTTTATTTCTTTTTTTTTGTTCATAATTTTTATTTTAATTTTTTTTTTATTTAATAAATTCAATTAAATTATGTGCTTGTACTTGTAGTTGTAGATTTAATTTTTTTTTTAGTGGCTTTTATAAACGAAGTGAATGTTTAATAACGAATGATTGAATTTGAATTGTAAATTCTCTTAAGAAAATCTTGTAATTTATTAAGCTTTTATGGGCCTTAATATTGTACAAAATTTATTGGCATTTCTATTTATTTGTGATTGGAAGGCCTATTTATTGTGCAATACATAAGTATTCGGAAAAATTCTATGGACAACTTTTGCTGAAATAATAAGGACAAAATTTTCTTTTTTTTTGAACCATTTTTTCCCATTAGGCAACCATTTAGAACAAAAATCACGTCATTTCAGAACGAATCTGAAAACAGGATTTGCCATATATAACTACATAATTGGTTATTACAACCCTTCAGTCCGAATTACGACCTAGCTTCTCACACCGCTTTAGTTGTGTGCGTTAATTTTATACTTGAGTGGCAGGACCTACAGTTTAAAGTCAACTCCGAACGACATATTTTTAAGAAACTTTTCATGGCAATTTTATTTTCTTTCAGAGTTTGCCAGAAATCTGCTTAGAGGCAGTCGCCGAACTCGGAGCTTACGTCTAATAAGCCAACACTCTACCTACTAGACTACGGCGACTTTACCGTATATAAAATTGCTAAAGCGTCCGCCAAATAACTTTTTTATTTTTGAAAATGCTTTAAGAAAAAACTACAGAATATTTTCTTAAATTTCTTTTTTTATTTGAAAGTACAACCCTTCCGGTTAATAATGGAAAATAATTTTATTCAAATGGCTGCCTTGGCTGGCCATGCAGTAGCCTACACGATCGGTCCAATTTTCATTACACACATCGATTGTGTGCAGCTGTATTTCACCAATGGCTTCACGAATATTGTCCTTTAAAGCGTCAATTGTCTCTGGATTGTCGGCGGAACACTTATCTTTGTAGTCACCCTACAAATAATACTCCAACGGTGTCAAAACGCAGCCCCGTGGTGGCCAAATGACATCTGATCTGCAGCTGATAATGCGATCTTCAAAAACAGGCTGCAAAACATCGAGTGTAACTTCGGCTGTGTGGAACGTAGCGTTGTCCTGTTGAAACCAAATGTTGTCAATATCATCCTTTTCAATTTTTGTGAACAAAAATTCGTTCATCATGGCCCGATAACGATTGCCATTGACTGTAACAGCCACTCCTTGCTCATTTTCGAAGAAAAATGGCCCAAATATGCACTAAACAGTGACCCGCTTTGACTGCGTCGGCTTTTCAATGTATGCATGCGGGTTTTCTGTGCCCCAAATATGACAATTTTGCTTGTTTACACACCCGCCAAAATCAAAATGAGCTTCATCTGGAAAGATGATTTTTTTTTTTTGCCAAAATCGGCATCTTCTGTATGTCGATCGCAGGCCCACATAGCGAAGCGAAAACGCATTGGATGGAACCATATTCGTTCAGCTGAAGGATAAAACTAATTATCTGTCAAATCAGACATGAGCTAAGTGTTACCATTCACGAAATAAGCACTAGTTGAAAAAAAAAATGTAAGATGGCGGACCCAATGTAATAAAACCTGATGGTAAGAATGATTCGCCGTGTGATATCCAAACTATCCACTTGTGGGAGCAATACCCAGCTTAGACATTGAGACATAAACATGATTCCTTAATGAGGCTAGCAAAGGCTGCTTTATATTCGACAAAAAGATGATGTGCGTCGTCTTTGCGTTCCTGGGCCGTTGCCAGGATGTGATGTCTAGTGAAGATCTAATTTATGGTGGACATTCACAGTCCCCTTTAAAGTATACATAGGTGCCGCTAATCATGAATAAAATTAACACACAATACAAGGGTGGTGTAAAGAGATGGGTTGTAATCCTTACTAAATTGATCACAATTTTATTGGAAAAAAAAAAAAAAAATGGAAGGATAAATTTAAGAGAAACTTAAGCTGTGGAAAGGTGTATTTCCCTAAATAAAGCCTTTAATTGCAGGTCAAAAAAAAAAAAAAACATAGGGATTTCTCCTTCTCTACAATGTTTATTAATTTATTTAGAATCTATTTTATATAAATTTATTTAAATTCCTTTTTTAATTCTCATTTAAGTTTTTACGAAATTAATTTATCTTCAAAAAACAGAAAAAACAGAAATTTTTTCTTTAATTGGAACTATTTTACTCCATATGGATGTAATCATAAGTTGTAATTAAATAAGCGTTCATTAGAAGGCATCTTAAGTGCCTCTGTGTGTGTGCGTATGTCCGTGTCCATGTGTGTGTCAATAAATCGTATTATCCTAACGATTACCATACTAAAATCGTGCTCTACTTCTTTCTCGCTCTATCTCTCTCTCCCTCTCTCTCTTTCTCTCTCTGACTGTCTTTTGTAGTGTTTTTAATTTCATTATTTTTATTATACTCATTTATTTCCAACAATAATACTTTAGAAAAGCAAAAACAAATACCAGAACATTTCTAGTTGTTCCTATGTGTGTGTGTGTGTGCTATGCTGTTCTAAGCGTAATTGTAAGTGCAACAGTATGTGTAAGAGAATGTGTGTAAGGAAAAGAGAGTGTATAAGAAAACCTTTGCATTTCTTAAAAATATTTTTTGTTGTTTTTTTTTTTTGTTTTTTTTTCGTACAAAATACTCGTTTCTTATTAAAAATTTGTAAATAAATTGTAATTTCTTAAAAGCAAAGCAAAAAAAAAAACGTGCATGTGTGTGTGTGTTTGCATATAAGTCAATGTATGCGTGTATGTGTGTATGTGTGTGTTTTTTTAATTTTATTTCATTATTAATATACAAAAACAAAATTTTCTTATTCTCTTCTTATGTTTATTGTTATTATTATAATCGTCATTGTTGTTGTTTTTGTTGTTGCTGTTTCCATTACAGTGTGTTTTTTTTATTGTTTTTTATATTTTTATATTTTTTTTCTTTATTTGTTTTTCTAGATTCACTTGGAGTCAGAGTCAAACACAAGACACAACCAGTCGTAGTCACAGTCTGTTTTCGTTATTGGATCAGAGTTGTAACGTCGTCGTTAACGTTTTAGCCGCCGCAATACAATTTTCAAATACAAAAAGTGTTTTTCATTTTTATTTAATTATTGTTGTTGTGATAAAAAAAAAAGAAAAATTAGAAAAACAAAAAAAATATTTAAAAATTATATTTCCTTTTTCCTGACTCTGTCTGCTGTTTCATAAAAATTTTTAATTAAAAAAATCCAAAGAAATAGAAGAAAAATTACAAAAAATAACGTTTTAAAATTATTTAAAAAACTTACGCGCCTACCAGTTTAGCAGAAATATGTGAAAGACACTTAAAAATTATTGTTTTTTTCGTTTGCGCGCTCTTTTCCCCATTTTATACATTTACTCTCGCTCGCTTGCTTGCTCTCTCTCTTACTGTCGGTGCGTGTGTTTGTGTGTTTCGTCGATTGCTCTCAATTTCATTGTAATAGACGGTTTAGTGTGCTTTAACGAAAAATATTATTTGTGATAATTCCCTTATTGTTGATTTTCAATTTGATTATTTTTTATTTGAGCTCTCGCTCTCTCTCTCTCGCTCTGATTCTATCTACCTCTCTTATCGTGTGTGTTATAATAAAAACGTTATAATTCGTTTATCTATGCAAATCTATTCTCTATTTTTCTTGTGCTCTCTTTGTGTCTTTTGTAAAGTAATGCTTACACACTTGTTGTTTGCAATGTACTAAAGAGTAAATGCGTACCGAAGTGTATGTGTGTGTGTGTGCTAAATGTGTGAATTTGAAAATTGTTTACACTTGCAAGTTGTAAGTGGTTGGCTCCACATGTTACAAAGTAAAGTAAAGCAAAGCAAATCAAAAGCAAATAACACATACCGTCCAAAAATTCTAATCGGAAACAAAACAAGCAAAGAAGAAAAAAGAAAAAATTAAAATATTTGAGTGTGTTTATGTGTTTGAATGAAATCGTTTTTGTTTTAACCACTTGTTGTGGTTGTGCATAGTTTGTTTATATCAATTTGATTTGAGGTATTCTCTTCAAACAAGTGTTCAGTGTTGTGTTGTATTTGATAAAAACAACGAAAAACAAAACAAGAAAAAGTAAAATAAGCAACAGTCACCCACCAAATCTCTTACAATCATCGTTTTAAATGTTGTTGCCATTGTTGTTATCAAAATGGAATCCACGTTACTGTTATCAACACTATCAAATAATTTGCAATTGTGCCGTATTTGCATTACACCAGCAACATCGACAGCAGCAGCAGCAGCAGCAGCGGCAGCTGGAACAATTAATAATTGTTCAACGCAAATGATTTCAATTTTTGGCGAAGATTCACTGTGGAAAAAGATTACAACATTGGCTGATGTAAAGGTAAAAATTAAATTGTAATTTTCTTCTTCTTTTTGCTTTTTGTTTTTGTTCACTCTCTTATTTTTATATTATAATTGAATGCAACAGTTTTATGAGACATATGAACATATAAAATGCAAACAATGCATATCTCAAAATTTTTAATAATTTTTTTTATTATTTTTTTATTATTTTTTTATTGTTTATTTTATTATATGCATTAGTATGTAATTTAATACTCATATAACCAGTGAGTGTGAACGTGTGCGTGTGTGTGTTCTTTTGTAATAAAATAATGAAAGCAATGAATATTTATTAAATTCATTTGAAATTAATTTTATTATTATTCATGATGGTGTTTCATTTCTTTTTCATATGCATTCAATAATAATAATAATAAAAACAACAATAAGAAAATCAGGAAAAAAAATAAAAAAAATTAAAATTTTATTTTCTATTGAATTTCAATTTTGTCAGTGTTTGTAAGTGAATAAATAAAATATCATAACAAAATCATATTCATTAGGTGTTGTAATCGAATATTAAATTTAATTTACAATTTAATTTTTCTTTTCTATGTCTTTGGTTGTGTATGTGTAAATACAGCAAATTGTTTGATAATGTACATACACTAAGTGCCAAAAGTAAGTAAACTCCACTGAAATAATTCATTTTATTAGGTCCAATTTCAAAAATTAAAACGTTTATTTATTACTTATAAAATGTTAAAATAAAAAATAAAATTATTATTGTCATGCTACAAGTATATTTTTCTATAATCACTTATGGCGCTCAGTGTATATGTATAACGAGTTATATATTTCAATATAATGTTTGAACCTTGCCACGCCTTTATATACATATGAAACACAATATCATTGAAATAACTTTGTCAGGATTGGTAGCAGCAAGACCATCATTTTAAGAAAATCATCGATCACTTTTCGCACATTTCTGCCGATAACTCGACGATAACTTAATAAATGCTTGTCAGTGTTAGAAAATTGAAATGATACTGAACTACATAGAACTGAAAAAATGCTCTTTTTGCATTTAATGGTGGTTTTGTAAAAAATACATACTTACATACATATATACATAATTGATCATTACAGGCTTTTAATCAGGACACCAATGTCCCTCAGGGGATCCTCATCTTCGGCTTTTTACACACATAGGACACGCACATCAACACTGTTCGTTAAAAACAGCGTAAAAATGCATTCAATTGCTTGTCAGCCTTCAGGGAAGCAGGTTCGTTTTGAAATTTTTTTGTATGTCAATTATACACCCAAAGAAAAATTACAGTAGGATTAACTATTTTCTAATAAGATTCACTAATAACAATGAGAAATGATCTCCATTTTTGGAAGAAGATTTGTTAAGTTAAATACGCTATCTTTAGGGATTTGGCACTGTACATTTTCCATTTCCCACTACATGAACTTATTGAAAATATTACTAACGATTTTCCTCTGGATTATACACTATCTCTCACAAATACACACACATTTTTATTATGTTCTCTTTGTGCCGACGTCTGATTATGATCTAGCTGCTCATACCACTTATTTCGTGTGTATTAATTTTATATATGAGTGACGGGGGCCTTTACTGTTTAAAGTCGACTTCGCACAATAGATTTTTGAGAAACTTTTTCATTGTAATTTTATTTCCTCTCATTTACATCTGAATTTTTCATATTCTTTAACATAGATCGTTGATAGTTTGATAGTTGGCATTAGGTATTCTATTGTCTTTAGTTGTAGACACCTGCCCACTTATCCTTTTTACTTAATTCTGAATATTTTGTTGTTTATTTAATGTGAAAAGTTTTTCTTTCAAAATCACTGATTGAAACACAAACTTCTTTAATATAATAGTTATTATTAATAAACATTGCATAGATTAGATTGGACTTCAAGTCTATCAAAAATTCTAACTCAAAAATGATGTTATCAGCCGAATTGGAATTTCACATTTGGAATAGTTGTCTTGAATTTCCTTAAGAAATCACAGTGCGGCGTTATTTAGTTATAGTTCTCGAAAGTTTTCAAATTTATCGAATGACCAATAATGAAACAGTGCCTTTCTGCCCAGTTGCAAAGAGGTTCTGTCTTACATTCAACACTGCTGTACGAAGTGTGGTACGCAATGCAATCTCAAATTGATTTTTTTTAAGTTCAATTTTCTTCAGTTCCTAAAATTCTTCCAGACATCAACTACCATGATTAGAAAGTCCACCATTTATATATATAATGTGTCAATGTGCACCAAGTTCCAATTTCTTCTAGATTTATTTATCAAAAATTGGTTTTTTTTAATGCAGGCAGGTGAAGCTAAATCCAAGCACTGTCGTGTAGATCTAGCGAATTAACATCGTTGTGATTTCTTTACCAAAAACTCTTCATTTCTAGGACAAGCTTTAGTCCAAAAGATATGACACGGCAAAAGTTGTCTATTGTATTACTATGTTCAGACATGCACTAATATTGAGAAAATCGCAATAAACGGCATTATTGATCTCAAATAAAATTTCAATTAATTATTGGTCAATAAATTCATAAATTGTTATAATATTGATTAAAACTTTAAATACAACACTGTCATAAGTACGTTCAGTGAACATGTTACATTTTTCCGAACACTTTCTAATTGATATTTGACAACTCAAATGTAAACAACGACAGTGTCATAAGCAAAAGCTTTCTTTTCTGCTAGCTATCCAATATTATCAAATTTTTATTTCTCATCTTTCTGAGGAAAGCCACTTTGAAGTCACAAGTGGTCCCTATTAACCGCAGCAGCTCGGCGTTTTGGTTAATCATTGGCAATACTTCCAATGTTAAATTGTTTTCCATTTTTTCTTAAAAATATTTTAGGCACTAATTTTCGCGATTAAATTAAAAGCAATATTATTGAACCAATCAGCTGTTTTGTTTACCAACTGTCAAATAAATTTTCGTATATTATATGTTTGAACGCTAAAAATATTGTTCTCAATAAACCGAATATTGATTTAATAAAAGCGCATATCTGACCATAGTATATAGCTTGGTTCAGCGGTTGTTCTCTGTTACTGGCATATTTATACCTAATACTATGTTCAGACATGCACTTTTATTAAATCAATATTCCGTTTATTGAGAACAATATTTTTAGCGTTCAGACATAAACAAAACAGCTGATTGCTTCAACAAAATTGCTTTTAATTCAATGGCGAGAATTAGTGCCAAAAATATTTTTTAAGAAAAAATGGAAAACAATTTAACATTGGAAAAGATATTGCTAATGAACCGAGCTGTTGCGGTTAATAAGGACTACTTGTGACTCCAAAGTGGCTTTCCTCAGAAGAATGAGAAATAAAAATGTGATAATATTGGATAGCTAGCAGAAAACAAAACTTTTGCTTATGACACTGTCGTTGCTTACATTTGAGTTCTCAAACATCAATAGAAAGTGTTCGGAAAAATGTAATATGCTAACTGAACGTACTTATGACAGTGTTGTATTTGAAGTTTTAATCAATATTATAACAATTTATGAATTTATTGACCAATAATTAATTGAAATTTTATATGAAATATTGACATCAATAATGCCGTTTATTGCGATTTTCTCAATATAAGTGCATGTCTGAACATAGTATAAAGCAGTAGCAAAATCCTCTCAAGGCAATCTTATAATTTTATTTAAAAACTGCTGTCTAAAGTAACAATAAGTAGTCTACAGATTACTGTGTTAAAACACATGGAAAACATTGGCAGATATTTTGTTTTGTTTTGTAATCAACAGCATATAAGTCTGTCATGTGATAATTAACACTCCCTTACTAACTTAAATTTGAATAGAGTAGATAGAGAACGTTTCATAAACATATTTGCAATAAATAAATGATAAAACCAAAACAAATAAATTTCTTAAAAATACGCAGAACTTAAAAACAAATTTGTGAATTTGAAAATATTCCAAGAAAATCAAAAATTCTTTAAAAAACATTTCGAAAGTGAACCGCCCTCCCCTTTTGTGGTATACGGAATTAAAAAAAAAAATTTAATTTAAATTTTGAATTGAAATAAATTTGAATGAATCACTCACTCACTCATTCATTAAAATTGAGAATGAAGAAGAAAAAAAAAACAATAACAATCAATTTGATTTTACCAGATAAATGAATTTGTTTTCTTATTGTTGTTGTTGTTGTTGGAAAAGTATATAAAATTTAACAAATTGCCGCTTAATTTGCTTAGATTTTTGAATTTGTTTTTTATTTTTTTTATAAAAAAAAACCGCAAAGCAACAACAAACAAGAGAATAAAATTTAATTCATAATAAAATTTAAAAGAAAATAAGAAACAGCAAAAAAAAAACAAAATTAAAATCACAAATAATTTCATTAAATTAATTAATTTTTAACTTGTTTATGGATTTATTATAAACGAGTACATCCATACATACATACATAGTATACAAATACACAACGATGCCACATGAAAACTGTCTTCCAATCAAAAGCCCAAATAAAAATTTTATGAATTTTATTATGGTTTCCATTTACAATTCAATTAAAAACATTTATGTAGCTCTCCATCCACATGGCATGTACACACATCAGTGTTAAAAAATTTAGTACTTTAGTACTTTTTTTAGTACGCCTTGCAGCCTATTCAATAACTTTTTTTATTATTACATAGTTTATGTCTTGCGCTTTTCAACGATTAATACATTAGCAACACGTTCAACGCAATACTAATACTATGTTCAGACATGTACTTTTATTGAGTCAATATTTAGTTTATTGATTACAATATTTTAAGTGTTTATACTGAGTTCAAACATGCACCATTATTGCGTAAATCGCAATAAACGGTATTATTGATCTCAATATTTCGTATAAAATTTCAATTAATTATTGCTCAATAAATACACAAATTGTTATAATATTGAGAAAAATCACATATACAGCACTGTTATAAGTATGTTCAGTGAGCCTATGCATTACTATTTTCTGAACACTTTCAATTGATATTTGGGTATTCAGCTCAGTTACTAAGTTATGCTAACACCGGAAGGAACCACCCTTAGGATTATTATTATGTGTATGGGAAATATTATATAATTTAATGATCCTGTACGGATATCACAGTTGTAATTATCAGAGATTATTTATTTAAAATTTTTTCCCCCATGATCTAGAGGGCAATTTATTAGCTTATTAGATGAGGGCCTCCATTCCAAATATGAAAAAAAAACGACACTAACTTTATTATTTTTCTTATCACTGTATGTACAAGGGCCATTATTAAAACTTGCCGTTAAACTTGGGTGAGTTAAAGTTACCTTTAGCTAAAGGGAACTGTAAAGTTAACTTTAACTGATTTTCGTTATTACGACTTACAGATAAAATAAATTAAAATATTGCAGTGCCGGAGCAAAGTCGATAAACTACTCAATAAAACAAGTTTTTTTAACGGAGTGGCAACAGTAAACTTCGTTTTTTTTGTTGTTCAGCTAACGCTTCTACTCAACCGCAGGGAAACCCCTTTTTTAATTTTGCCGTTGTAATTATTTTGTCAGCTCTTATGGCAACCAGAACACAACCAGAACACAAAACAGCTACAGAACTTAATCACAAGCTGAACAAGGTAACAAAAACAAAAAACGGAACTATCTAAGACAAGAACAAAAATACGTTTTTATACGATAATTTATAAATTACTGCGAGAATACAAGATACGTTTTATGTTACAAACACTACAATTAAAATCTATAGAATTATAATGCGAATTAAAATCATTACAATCATTATGCTCGAGTGTAGAGTGGCAACGCTATAAAAAAGATAGATATTAAAATATGAACAAAATCCAAAGAATTTTATTTGGGCAAGAAAACCTTTTTCAAATTAAAAAAGTAAATATTTGAAAAATAATTTCGTACACGAAAATTTTCGTAAAAAACGCGTTGTAAGAAAATGTCCACATTTAGGAGGTTTAACTGTATATGATCATTTTGTTTAAATCTGAAGTTGCCATATCGGAAATAGTATATGATATGCCAACTTCAAACATAAACTGACCTTTAAATGTTAAAGGCACTCATAATAATGAAAAAAATTTATCTGACCGTTAAAATCCTCCCTTTAGTTAACGGCAACTTGTAATAATGGCCTTGGGGCCCTTATTAAATTGTCTGTTATTATAAAAAAACCCAGCCCATCGTTGCCATTGCGCTTAAAAATAACAAACGGTTAATTGAGCATTGTTATCGACATAACATTTTATTCTGCCACTAGATTAAAGTTAAAGGTAACTTTAAAGTTTACTTTAGCTAAAGTTACCTTCAACTAAATCCAACTTTAACGGCAAGTTGTAATAAATAATGGCCTTTAATATTGAATTTAAATTCAAATAGAAGCAGCAAAGCATGCTGGGTTTTGTCTAATTTGAAAATAAATTAAAAATTTATTGTTATTGTGCTTTGGAATAATAAAAGAAAAAAAAAACATTTTTCTTTTCAATTCTTCATTCCATTGGTTTCATTCAATAAATTAATTCATTAATTTTTGTTTTTAATTCTTTTGTTTTGCTTTTTCTTTTACATTTTCTCGGCTTCATTTGTCCATTCGTTTTTTTATTTTTGTTGAATGAATTATTTTAATTTGTTCTTAAAATTTTTCAATTTTTCTTCTTTCCTTTCTTCTTTTTTATTTTGTTGTTGTAGTGCAATTTATTATTATTTTTTATTTTATAATTTTTTGAAATCTTAATTCTTTTTTATGATTTTTGTTTTCTTCAGTTGGGTTTATAATTTTATTGTACAAAAAAAAAAAATTATAAAATACCGTTTTAAATGACGGCTTTTATTTTATTTGTGTATGTATGAGTGTATGTGTGTGTTTCTTTAATATTTTTTTATTTTTTTTATTTCATTTCATTTGAATTGAATTGATTATTTTTCTTTTTATTACATTTAAACTTATTTTAAACAGAATATTTGTCCATACATGTGTGTGTGTGTATAAATTATAATTTATTTGTTTTGTTATTATTCTTGTCGCTTTATCTTAAGTACAGTCTTACACCATTTCCAAAAAAAAAAATGAGAAATTTGCGATTAAGCGAATGAAAGGAAAAATATTTAGCATATTCATTTCATCTAAAAAAAATAATGGAAAAATTCAAGATAAGAAGAATAAATATCTGTTTTTTTTGTGGAATAAAAAAAATTAAAAAATATACGTTGAGCAGAGATATTATAATTAAAAAGCTAAAAATCTGAATATACCATTGTACCATGATTTTCCTAGATTCGTGGTGTAGTTATCGAAATTGCGATCAATTGTATTATACACAAGCTCTTTATTGCAACTAGTCAATTTCAAAAATTAAAATAGTACTAAGTAAAATCAGACTCTTCATGTTTATATCCAGAACCGAAGTTATAGCAAAAAGTGTTTGCGGCAATTAGATCATAGGACTTATGTCTTGAAAACTTAAATCGCATTTTGCCAAGTTCAAGTTTTTTTAAGATATGACTATGTTGTAATAAAGGATCGTAATTCACATTGCTTTTCGTATTCTAAAAACGAACGTGTGTTCCGTTTACGTGTAGCTAACCGTGGCGAATGGCTGATTCTACCTTTAAATTATGTTCAGAAATGCACTTATATTGAGTAAATCACAATAAACGGCATTATTTATCTCAATATTTCATAAAAAATTTCAATTAATTAATGTTCAATAAATTCATAAATTGTTATAATACTGGTTAAAACTTGAAATGCAGCACTGTCATAAGTATGTTCAGTGACCATATTACAATTTTCCGAACACTTTCTATTGATATTTGACAACTCAAATATCAACCACGACAAAAAAAACAACGAACAAAACAAAATCAATGTTGTTGAACCAACCTGCTGTTTTGTTTACCAGCTGTCAAATGAATGTTGAATAAGCAGCTGAAATGCGTATATTATGTCTAATACTATGTTCAGACAGGCACTTTTATTGAGTTAATATTCGTTTAATTGTGTACAATATTTTATATGTTCAGACACAAAACAGCTGATTGTTTCAGCAACATTGTTTTTATTTTGCTCGCGAAAATTAGTTCCAAAAAAAGTTTGTGAAAAAATGGAAAACAACTCAACGTTGGACAAGGTCTTACTAGTGTGTAACATTAACGTCAAGCTGTTACGGTTAGTAGAAGCAACTTTTGATTCCAAAATAACTTCTCTCAGAAGGATGAGGAAGAAAAATTTTGGTATTTCTGAAAAGTTTGTAGAAAAGAAATTCCACCATGACAGTATTTGGAATTTTTCTCAATATTATAATAATTTGTGTATTTATTGAATAATATTTAATTGAAATTCTATATGAAATATTGATCTCAATAATGGCGTTTATTAGGCAACAATTCGTCTCTGATTACATACATACATAATTGGCCATTACAACATTTTCATGACAGGTTTATTTACTCTCATATTTTTGCCAGAAATCTGCTGAGAGGAAATCGCCGAAGAAATATATTTTTTCATATTTCATTTTGTTCCTGCCCTGGGATACGACTGCGGTATTTACGTCTAATAAACCAACACACTACCTACTAGACTACGGCGACTTCCCTCTGATTACACTTCATCCATTTCAGTGCAGAAACTTTTAAAATCTTATTGTAATGTAATGTACCCGAACCCTTCCTGAATGAATAGGTTCTATTAAGAGCACTATTTAGGCTCTTTGTGTTGCTTGATAGTGGCAACACAACAGACATTAAACAGACTTTTTCCCATTTATTTATACGATATCGTTATTATTTTTTAAATTAATTTAATTTAATAATCATTAACTAAGATATTAATGGTGTTTTCTTTTCTACAAAGAAAATGTCACCCTCTTACAAGGTGCATTAAAATGCACATTTTTTGGTAGAAAAGAAAACACCATAAGAGTATCCCTTAAACTTTGTGTTCCTATTAAAATTTCTAAACAACACTCTCGTTAAATATTTTTCCACTACAGATATGGTGTAATAAATTGTTTTTCTACCATTACCACTACCACCAACACTATGTACTAATAAAAAAATATTTTCCATGTTTTTTTTTTATTTATCATCGTTTTTTTCCAACAAAAATATTTTTTTCTCTTGCTCTTTCCCTCTCCGCTGTACATATTTTTTGTGTGTGATTTTTGTTTATTTTTATTTAATGTCGTTCCTATAAAATTTAATATGCAGGTACATACATACACACATACAAGTATGTGCATCTCTCTCTCTGCCTGTGTGTGTGTGTATTTATTTTTATGATGATTTTCATAAATAAATTCAACTTCTGCGAACAAACAAACCAATCAACAAACATTTCATACAACAACATCGCTCTCTTGCCTCTTTTATACTCCACTCTATACTACTACTGTTCCCTACACTACTCACTACTCTATTCTACTCTGCTCTGCTCTCTAATCGTAATCGTAGTTTAATGTACGACAATACAATTTACTTTACTTTAATGTTTTTGTTGTTGTTATATTTTTTCATAAATATTTTTGTTGCTGTTGCTGTAGTTGTTTTTATTATTATTATTTGCTTAAGAAGTTGAATGTTCGAATTCCTAGTTTATGGCTTATTTATGTATGTTGTTGTTGTTGCTATAATTCTGTTTTAAACGCGCACACATACATACTCACAAAAAGAAAAACAAAATAAAATACGTTCGTACGTACGTACGTACGTTTTCTAAAGCAAATGTATGTGATGGAGGGATGTTAAGGAGATAGGTAGGGTAGGTAGGTGAACGTTTACAATTTGTTTTACATTTTATTTTGTCGTTTTTTTCTTTAACGACGACATTTTCTCTTCTTGTTCTTAAATTCTTACTTCCCAATCTGCTTACAAACTTAGAATATTTTGTTATTGTTTGTTGTTTTGTTTGTTGTTGTTTTTATATCGTCTAAAATACCTGATTTTATGATACAACATGTATGCGTGTATGCATGTATGATTCGAACATGTTCGATGTAGTTCGATGATGATGGTTTGGTGTGGTTGTACGGTTTGATGGTTTGTTTACCAGTTGGATGTGAAATAAAATTGTGATGGTAATTGTGTGTGACTTTAGGAAAGGGGGAGGGAGGGTGTTTACTTTAATAATTTGGGTATGGAGAGCTACGTACATTACGGACTTGAAAGTAATTGAATAAATGAAGTAGGCTTGTAGGCAGTGTGTTGGCTTATTACACGTGAGGTTCAACAGATTTCTGGTAAAAACTCTCAAAAATCGACTTTAAACCAACAATGTCCCTCAGGGGAAGATCATCTTCGGCTTTTTACACGCATAGGCAGCGTTGCCATTTTTTTATTTAAAAAAACTTTATTTCTGAAAAAAAGCCTTTTTTTTTACCAAAAAAAAAAACTTTTTTTCTACAAAAGTTCCAACATTTTTAAAGGAAACTCCGGGGCCCGATGCCATCTCTTTGTGTTTCCTAGCTTCTTTTGCCCGGGTCTAATAAAAAACAAAATATTTATTCAAAAATGTAAATACATACGTACATAATTGGTCATTACAACCCCTCAGTCAGGATTATTGAGCTAGTTTCTCACACTACTTATGTTGTGTGTGTTAATAAGTGGCGGAATCTACAGTTTAAAGTCGACTCCGAACGACAGATTTTATGAGAAACTTTTCATGGCAATTTTATTTACTCTCAGAGTTTTTGCCAGAAATCTGCTGAGAAGAAATTGACGAAAAAATACTTTTTTGCATTTTATTTTGATGTCTGGCCTGGGACTCGAACCCTGGCTTTACTACTAGGCCACGGCGACCTCAAAAATGTAAATATCTCGTGTTATTATTATTATTGAATTTATTGAAAAAAATTGTTTTGTTAGAAAACAAACTTAATGAAAACTTTTTCGCATCTCAAAAAACTTGGAGAAAAAAAATGGAAAACTTGGCAAATGGCAACGCTGCGCATAGGGCACGAACATCAACAATGTCAATCAAGAAGTGACTATTACAGTCAAGGGCGATCGCTATCGGGCCAAGTTGAACGAATTTTTGTTCACAAAAATTGAAGAGAAGGACATTGGCAACATTTGTTTGAACAGGATGGCGCTCGTGGCACAGCCGAAGTTACACTCAATGTTTTGCAGACTGTTTTTTAAGATCGCATTATCAGCCGCAGAGCTGACGTCATTTGGCCAACTCGAAGCTGCGATTTGACACCATTGAACTATTATTTGTGGGGTGCCAATAAAGATAAGTGTTACGCCTACAAGTCAGAGAAAATTGACGCTTTAAAGGACAATATTTGTGAAGCCATTAGTGAAATACAGCTGCACACAATCGATAATGTGTTTAAAAATTGGACCGATCGTGCAGACTACTGCATGGCCAGCCGAGGCAGCCATTTGAATGAAATTATTTTCCATTATTAACCGGAAGGATTATACTTTCAAAAATAAAAAAAGAAATTTGAGAAAATATTCTGCATTTTTTTAAGCATTTAAAAAAAAATTTATTTGGCGGACCCTTTAAACGAATTTTCTTTGACAATGGCATTGCTGCAATGCGAGGTTTGAAACCCAAAATCGAATAATCCACTGGATAACCTTGTTGGCGTATTTTTGTACAATGGGTCAATTTCGACCTCCGGGTACTGTGCTTGTATTGACCGATAGGTGCACGTCGTCTAACCTAACCTAACCTAACCTTATTGGTATTGCACACTCATGTGCGAGACGTTCACGCCTGTATGTTAAATTTTAAATTTAAACAATTTCCGTTTAATTTAAATAAAAAAAAAATTTCAAACTTCCAAAAATCAAAAATGCTTTTGTCTGTAAAGCTTTGAAGTCAATAAAAACAATTCTTTTCTTAAAAAAAAAAAACAACAACAAAAAATCTGCAAAAAAAATGAAAACAAAATAAATTAACGACTACGAGTAATGAATTGAAAATTAAATGAAATTCAATTTATTTTTAATTAAATTTTTATTTTAAAAAACCCAACTTTAAATATTTTATTGTAACACTGTAATAATATATGTACACACATACACAGAGTTACGCATACAAACATATGTAAATACATATGTAGATACAATACATTACCCTGTAGGAAATTACTAATTTTAAAGTAACTGAAAAGGTTAATAGGAAACTAGTTATTAGTTTTTTTTTCTTGTGATCATTTTTTAAAAACAGGCAGTCATTCCATTTGCAGACTTTTAAATGACTACAAGTTCTTATTTTCAACCAATTTGTAGCTGTAAATATAGTTAATTTAAATTTAGTTTACCACTAAAAACCACTTTTTTAATCAATTAAACAGTTTTTTTAATTATTTATTACAACATTCAGGACTTAAATAAAAGTTGTAATAAAAAGAAGTTAAATGAAAAGAATACTTAAATACATTCGAAAATTTGTACTGAAGGAAAATTCAAAAGTAAAATATTATTAAGTAATATTATTAAGTTTTTTCCCAACACAAACGTGATGAAAATGCCGTTTTTTAATAACGGCTAAGGCGTTGCGTAATTCTTTGTCTGGGTCATCACAGAGAGGCTGAAGTGTATCTATTAATGTAGCAAAAATTTTTTTGTAATTCCTTCAAGCTCTTTTGCCATGAGTGCCATCAATATTTATAGCAAGACTCAATTGCAGAGATAAAATTGTCGTTAAAGTTTTTGGTTCAGTGATAATTTCATGGCATTGGTTTGCAAAAATGAACAAAAATTTGGAAAATGATAAAAGTAGAGGCGAATAAAAACTCACGTAAATTTGCTGATTTTCATCGATTATGTTATCATTGAGAGCTTTCAGCTCCTCGAAGGTGTTTATTGCAAAATTAGTCTTAATTGTCACATTGCGTTTGCCCTGTCGAACAAGGCTTTCGGTTACTACTTTTTGGGTAGACAATGCTGCCATTATAATCTCATTTCGCCTTGAAATATAAATATTTATCAGAAAATCGTGATATTTTGTTAGACAAAACATATTTTCATTTTACCGGTTATTTCTGATAATTTGGCATTCATTTTAGAAAATTTGACATCAAATTGGGGAACATTGGCATCATCATTTTTTGTACCTTTATCTGTTAGAATACAACATAAATAATAATGCATATTTTTACGATTGTACAAGATATTTACTAGCAGTGCCTCAGATAAATACTCTTCATAATTGCATAATTAAAGTCGCCGTGGTCTAGACAAAAAGCCCGGGTTCGAATCCCAGGTCAGACATCAAAACGAAAAAATTTTTCTTCGGCGACTTCCTCTCAGCAGATTTCTGGCAAAGACTCTGAGAGTAAAAATTGCCATGAAAAGCATCTCAAAAAATCTGTCGTTCGGAGTCGACTTTCAACTGTAGGTCCCGCCACTCATGTATAAAAATTAAGGCACACAACATAAGTGGTGTGAGAAGCTAGATCGTAATCCTGACTGAAGGGTTGTAATGGCCAATTATGTATGTATGTATAATTGCTATTACAAGTATAGATTGGTATATACACAATGTTTTATTTAGATTTTTAATGAACTATTTTATTTCACTATCACTTTGAGGTGCTAGGGCTTCATAAGTGTAGTCGCACTCTCAACCTCTGTTGTTTTGTGTCTGTTGTTTTACATTCCTCCGTTTTCCATTCTCCATCCCTTTCCCTACATTCCTATATCCTCCATTTCCTTCCTCCCCTAAGCACAATGTACAATGGGTCAATTTCGACCTCCGGGTACTGTGCTTGTCTTGACCGACAGGTGCACGTCCTCTAACCTAACCTAACCTATCACTTCAATATCACTTTATAGATTTTATTATAAATTTGCAATATTTACTTGGGTTTTTCCCTTTTTTTCAATAAAATTGAGCACCACCTAAAAACCGTCGTATTTGCTGTGATTGACATTTGATTTACCGAGTCATGCTTCCTTTGTTTTATCATTGTTTTCTTACATTTTCTTATTTTCCATTTTTCATTCTTACTTTTGTTTCTATTCAATATGTTTGGTTGATATCTGCATGAGATTTAAACCAATTTGTAATCAATTGCAAAATAGTTAATTTGCTATAATTTGCGTTTTTATCAATCGACTACTTTATTTACTACTGGGTTACTTTACTCTCTTATTAATGTGCTGCTTGTATTTGTTTATTATTTATTCTCTTAATAAAAAGAAAAAAAAAACAACAACTTATTTATACACACACACACACACACACACACTATGTGGGCCTTTGTTTCTTTAGTTCCCTGTAGGAAATCAAACTAATTTTAAAGTAACTAGGATCTGGTTTTTTAATAAGCACAACTAGTTGATTAAGTGACTTTTTTCCTTGTCGCCGACTCATTATTTTAACATGGGCATGTCCTACGCGGTAGTCAATTGGTCATCTCTGCATGACTTTTAAATTGACTACAAATTACTTATTTTTCAACCAATTTGTAGTTAGATAAAATATAGTTAATTTAAATATTAGTTTACACTAAATTATTTAAAAACCACTTTTTTTTAAATTCAATTTTAAACAGTTTTATTTATATTTTATATTATATATATATTTTTTATTATATACATATATTTATAAATAGAAATAATTATTATAATACAAAAAAAAATTAATTAAATTAAAAGAAAATTCATGTACATTTCAGTACTTAAAATAAAAGTTGTAATAAAAAGAAGTTAAATGAAAATAATAAAAAAAAAATTCAAAAGTAAAATATTATTAAGTAATATTATTAAGTTTTTTTCCAACACAAACGTGATGAATCTGCCGTTTTTTAATAACGGCTAAGGCGTTGCGTAATTCTTTGTCTGGGTCATCACAGAGAGGCCGAAGTGCATCCATCAATGCATCAAAAACTTTTTTGTAATCCTTCAAGCTCTTTTTGCCTTGAGAGCCATCAATATTTATAGCAAGATTCAATTGCAGAGATAAAATTGTCGTTAAAGTTTTTGGCATTTCCCTTTCTGTGATAATTTCATGGCATTGATCTGCAAAAATGCTCAAAAATTTGGAAAATGATAAAAGTAGAGACGAATAAAAACTCACGTAAATTTGCTGATTTTCATCGATTATGTTATCATTGAGCGCTTTCAGGTGTTTATTCCAAAAGTAGTCTTAATTGCCACATTGCGTTTTTCCTGTCGAACAAGGCTTACGATCACTATTTTTTGAGTAGACAATGCTGCCATTATAATCTCATTTTGAGCTCCTAAATTTCGCCTTGAAATATAAATATTTATCAGAAAATCGGGAAATTTTGGTAGACAAAACATATTTTCATTTTACCTGTTATTTCTGATAATTTGGCATTCATTTCAGAAAATTTGACATCAAATTGGAGGACATTGGCATCATCATTTTCTGTACCTTTATCTGTTAAAATACAACATAAATAATAAGGCATATTTTTACGATTGTAGAAGATACTTACCAGCAGTGCTCAGATAAATGCGCTTCATAATTGATAGTAAAAGTATAGATTTGGTATATACACATTGTTTTATTTATATTTTTAATGAACTATTTTATTTCACTATCACTTCAATATCACTTTTATAGATTTTATTATAAATTTGCAATATTTACTTGGGTTTTCCCCATTTTTTTAATAAAATTGAGCATCACCTAAAAACCGAATTTGCTGTGATTGACATTTGATTTATCGACATGCTTCCTTTGTTTTATTATTGTTTTCTTACATTTCCTTATTTTAATTTTTTCATTCTTACTTTTGTTTCTATTCAATATGTTTGGTTGATATCTGCATGACATTTCAACCAATTTGTAGTCAATTGCAAAATAGTTAATTTATAATTTGCGTTTTTATCAACTGACTACTTTATTTACTACAGGGTTGTATGCAAGTAAGTTTGTGTGTGTGCGTGTGTGTTTGTGTGTATTTCTTTTTTTGGGTTGATTAAATTATATTTCCTTACAGTTTTCGCTGTTATTGTCGTTGTCGTTTTTGTTGTTGTTGCTGTTGTTGTTGTTTTATTCATTTATTTATTTTTCTTATTAATAAATTGTTATTTCTGTTTCTGTTGTTTTTGTTTTTATTTTTATTTGTTCTGTTTTTCTCTCTTGTATTCAATTTGAATTCACTTTGAATATATTTCACCATTATTTTGTATTTTTATTGTATGTGTATGGATGGATGTGTGTGTGTGTTTATTTGTCTTCTTCGTATTATTTTCTGTCTTGTTATTGTTGTTGTAAATATTTTATTCAATAGTTTCATATTTTTATTTAAAAATTTTTTAATTTTTTTTTAGTTTAACAATTGTAGTCATTGTTGTTGTTGTTGTTATTATTATTATTATTGTATTATAAATTTTTTTGAACCACTCCCTACTTGAAGAAGCCAAAGAAGGAACAAAAAACAGCTACAACAACAATACACACACACACACAAATAATTTACATTTTTAGTTTGAAATTTTTCTACAATTTTATTGTAAAAAAAAAGTCAAAAATAAAACATTTTTCTTTATTTAAGGTAATATTTGTTGCTTTTCCTTAAAAAAAACAAAACAAAATAAATAAATTGTACGTACGTACGTACGTATGTACGTATGTACGTATAAATATTTTATGATCGTTAGAATATATGGGAATATGTACTCGTAATAATTGCTTGTTTGTACTACTCACCACGTATGTAGTATGTATGTAGTTGACTAGTCGAATGTGGATGGTTGATGGCTGGCTGCTTCATTTCGTTTGGATTACATAGGAATGTAATGTAATAAATTGAATCGAATTGAATTGGATTTTGGATTGGATTGGAAAGTATAAATTGGCATGGCTGACTTACTGAATTATTTCAAGTCGAATTTTGTTGTTTTCCTTTCTAATATCCTACTTCTTTTAAAATCTATTTTCTATATCCGTTTTAAGCTTTTTCTATTTATTAATTTAAATACAAGAAAATATGTTTCGTTTGTTACCATAATGTGTGGAATATCTGTATGTACAGTAAGAACCGCTGCCCCGCTTAATGCTGTTTCAGTATTACGCGCTAGTACTGGGATTTCCCTAAATCCCATATATTGTGGTGCAATATATAGCTGTTTTGTTACCCACTCCAAAATTAAGCTACCTCGTTTAGCGCTCCAACTTATTGCCGGTCTTTTTGAGGCCGCCGTGGTCTAGTAGGTAGTGTGTTGGCTTATTAGACGAAAGGCCCGGGTTCGCATCCCAGGTCAGACATCAAAACGAAAAATATTTCTTCGGCGACTTTCTCTCAGCAGATTTCTGGCAAAGACTCTGAAAGTAAAAATTGCCATGAAAAGTTTCTCATAAAAAATCTGTCGTTCGGAGTCGACTTTAAACTGTAGGTCCCGCTACTCATGTATAAAATTAACACACACAACATAAGTGGTGTGATAAACTAGGTCAATAATCCTGACTGATGGGTTCTAATGACCAATTATCTATGTTATGTATGTAAATCGCCCATTGTATTGATACTTGTGGTGCACTATATAGCAACGTTGTATAGCATGTATCTTTTTCAACGCTGTTTTGTTACCCTCTCCAAAATTAAGCTGCCTCGTTTAGCGCTCCAACTTATTGGAACGTATCCCTCGCTTTAAGCGGCGTTTTATTGTATTACAACTCCTTAGTCAGAATTACAATCTAGATTCTCATACAATTCACGGCGGCAATCACAGTTTAAAACTGGTATTCTGAACGATAAGGTTTTAAAAAACTTTTCATGACAATTTTATATTTTTACTAGCTGATCCGGCGGACTTCGTCCCGCCTAAAATTGATTTTTTTTATTGCCCAAAACAGGTCACATTACATATTTATTATAGGTATCTCTTAAAGGGGGAGGGTTGACACGCCCTTTTTTGGTGAGTTTGTCGATATCGATTCTACGAACTTACCCACAAAATTGCATTCATATACGAACACTATGCCCCTAAATATTCAATTTTAAAGGTTTGCCACGCCTACTTTTTGTTATTTCGAATTTTTTAAAACTATCTAAACCTGATAAGCTTTCGATCGGTCCAATAGTTTAAGTGTTATAGATGCCACTTGAAGGGGTAGGGTTGACACAACCGCTTTTGGTGGGATTGCCGATATCGACTCTACGAACTTACCCACCAAATTTTATTCGTCTACGATCAATATGCACTTAAATATTCGATTTTACGACTTTCTACGCCCTTTTAATATTTAGGGATGTAAAAAATAGATCTTATCCGATTCTCAAACCTACCCGATAGGCACTCAAAATTTCAAGAAAATCGCTTAATCCATTTCAGAGGAGTTTAACCACTAACACCGTGACACTAGGATTTTATAGATTCGATTTCTTTTTCTTCGAGGCATCTGAGTACAGAGTTGAACCTTATGGTCTTACTTTAAATAACCTAACAAACTACCTACTATACTACGCTGACGATTCAATATCGTTGATGTTGTGATTTTTAAACCCCCTGCTTTCATTATGTGGGAGATGCAACATGACTTTAGCGACATCCATACTGGCTGTACTTGTCCCATATAATTTCATAATTCAAGATTTCTACTGTTCCGCATATGTATTCATCCCCATTCATATTTGTGTATGTATTAACAGCCATGACCAGTCGCGAGTAGGCTCGAATTGCGGTATATTCTCTGCATCCAAGGGCTTATAGTAGGAATACGTTTAAATGTCTATCTTTGCGTCAAATTGTCATCCTATCGTGACTGTCATGTGAAAATTCATGTTTCTTCCTATTCTATTCTATTCTATTCTATTCTATTCTATTCTATTCTATTCTATTCTATTCTATTTTATTCTATTCTATTCTATTCTGTTCTATTCTATTCTATTCTATTCTATTTTATTCTATTCTATTTTATTTTATTCTATTTATTCTATTCTATTCTATTCTATTCTATTCTATTCTATTCTATTTTATTTTATTTTATTTTATTCTATTCTATTTTATTCTATTCTATTCTATTAACAGCAAGCTCATCTTATACTCCAATATGTTGATTGGAATTGCTTTTGTCAATACCAGATAAAGTCCTGAAATAATGTGTGAAGATAAATTCGAATTTGAAAATCTAAGACGCAATCCATAAATTTTGGCAGCGCCACATTTAGCGTTAACTGGGCAAAATTTGCACTTGACAGTATCCATCAGAACAAGATCACTTGTCTAGGAGCTAATTTTAGGGCATATATTAGGGCTGTGAGTACCATAGCGTGCTCAAAGGAATGTTCCAAGGCCTCATAATACAATCAGCAATATAGTCGCGTATGAATATGATGAAAATTGGCTTTAAAAACATCAAATTTTTGATTAAAAATTCTCTAGAAGGTCAGTGGCCATTCGGGAACATCTAAGAAATAATACATCTACCCGACTATATATAAATAGTAGTCCAGAGGGTCCTCTTTTCAACCGTGGTAGTGAAATAGCGGGAATAAATTTGTGATTCGTGAAACATATCAACATTTTTGTTCATTAATAATAATAATTGGAAAGTATACATACATACATACATACATAATTGGCCATTACAACCCTTCAGTCAGGATTACGACCTAGCTTCTCACACCACTTATGTTGTGTGCGTTAATTTTATACATGAGTGGCGGGACCTACAGTTTAAAGTCGACTCCGAACGACAGATTTTTGAGAAGCTTTTCATGGCAATTTTTACTCTCAGAGTCTTTGCCAGAAATCTGCTGAGAGGAAGTCGCCGAAGAAATATTTTTCGTTTTGATGTTTGACCTGGGATTCGAACCCGGGCCTTTTGTCAAATTAGCCAACACACTACCCACTAGACCACGGCGACTTCAAATTGGAAAGTATGCAGTAGAATAATCCACTATTGCCACTGTTAAACAGTTGACAGTTCTCTGTTAATAGCTAAGTTTACACTGTTAGGGAGAAAAAGAGGCGCTGCTAAAAATGTGGGTTTGCGTCTTTGGTATTCAAATTCCAATTTATCCTTCACACACATCTTGAAATAACTTCCCTATATAATGCCTCTTGGGCGGAGATCTCTTCATTCAGTTGTATATGCTCTTGAGTTTGTTTAACTAAAAATTTAAGCAGCCTATCTTGTTTGTAATTTTATTCAAAGCGATTAATTTTGTCCATTTTGTTTCAGATCGAACGTGACGATACATTGCCCCAGCAAGTTTGCATAACCTGTGCCAAAAACATAATATCGGCATGTCTATTCAAAAAGAAATGCGAAGATGCCGATAATTTCTTTCGACAACAGTTGCTGATACGAAAAATCGAAAGTAAAACCGATCAGCATGAGATTATCGAAACGGAAAGCGATGAGTGTGGTGGCGGCGGTGTTATGGCGAATGGTCAAAACTATAGAAATAATAATAATACACGCAAAAGCGATGAGGAAGCATTAGGCGAGGAAGACGAAGACGATGAGGATGAAGAACAAAATTACAAACACCAGTTACACCAGCAGATAAATGGCGTACATCGCCTTCAGTTGGAAAACTGTGAAAATCATGAACAACAACAGCAACAACAATTGGACAATGATCAACATGAAATAGTCGAAGATGATGGTGAAATTAAAAGTGCCAATGGACAAAAGCCAACCTTTGATTTGAACTCAATACGTCTGATGCAAGAGTATATGCAGCATCATTTAAGTAAATTAAATGGCATTCAGACGAATGGTGGCGGTGGGGGTAATGGTGTTAGTGATGAGGAGGGTGGAGATGGTACAGCAACAGATTCCGATCATGATGATGATGACGATGAAGATGGTCCTTTACCCCTAATACCAGAAATTGAATTAATAACACCCTCTGAAGATGGCGGCTCTCTGGCCAACAATAGTAATGGCGGCAATTGTGCTGCAACACAGGATGCCAATCCAGTTGTCTTAGGACAAATGCGTGACTATCAGTGTCCGCATTGCTTTCAAATATTCGAAATGAAACAAATATTAAAGGTCCATATGCAAACTGTACATAATACTTCGGTGGTTTATGAATGCACCAACTGCAAGAAGACCTATTTCTATAAACGTTTCCTGGAGAAACATATACGTCGTGGCCGTTGTGTTAAGAAGAGACGGAATCAAACGTAAGTTAAAACAGCCAATATTTCAGTATCAGTTTGAATTTACTTTTGTTGATTAAATTTACTTAGACGGCCCATGCAATGTACGGATTGTAATGTTTTATTTCCTACCGGCCATCATTTGGGTTGGCATAAACGCACTGGTTGCCCTTCAAAGACAGCTAAAATGTAAGTGCCGTGTAATAAGGTTTTATTTTAAAATAGATTTTCTTCCATAGTTTCCTTTATTTGTTTTTATTTTAGGCCCCTGCAACAGCTGTTCAAACAGAATATTGTGCAATACAATAATTTTCCCAAACGTATTGGCATACGCAAACCGGAAAATGCAATTTATTTGCACAATCGCAAGTAAGTTAAATATTTTCATTAAATGATGATAATGATGATTTATAAACCTTTATGTTTGTTATTTACAGAATCATAATGGCCAATAATAAACGTAAGGGCCGGACTCGCATTAAATTGGATGCCCGTAAAATAGCCTTGGCCAAGCAATTAATATTACGTGAAGCCACCACCACCGTTATCGCCAATGAATTAAATATTTCGCGTACATTTGCTTGGCGTCTAAGAAAAAGTCTCGTCAATGGCATTAGTCTACACGAACGTGTTATTGATCCACCCGAAGATGAGGAGGAAGCAATAGATGGCAACGATCATCAATCTCAAGCAGACAATAGTCAAATGCCCGAAACAAATGGTGAAACATTAAATTTAGAAAATCATAATGAATATCGTTTAAAACATCAGCCAATTATTGAACACATTAAACGCGAGCGTGCGACAACAGAAGAAGAAGAAGATGATGAGGAGGAAGAAGAAGAACAACAACGAAGGCAGGTTTCTCATGAATCTGAAAATGAAAGTGAAGATCACCAGCAACATCACCAACATAATCACAATCAACAGCATTTAGAAGACGAGCAATCACATCACATTCCACAAAAGCCACATTTAATCCACAAAGAAGGTCTTAGTGTGGCCACATCGGTTATACAACGAACAAATGAATTGAAATTGCATAATTCACAGCAGCAGCAACAGCAACAGCAACAGCAATTTTTAACACCAGCAACATCAACATCGTTAACAACAACAACAAATGCCATATTAGAACAACAACAACAACATAAAATGCACAATAAAATATCTGTAGTACAACAACAAAGACTTATGGAAATTAATAATAAAAATGCTCATTTAGAAAATAATCATAATGATGATACTGCTACCGATAACACCGATACAGACACCGATGATAATGATGAAAATCATACGTATCTGCGTCAGCAACAACAACAACAAATTCTCGAACAGCAACAAATGCGGCAAATGAAACATCAAGAGACTGAAATTGTTAATAGTCATGCACAACAACACCAGCAACTCCACCAACAAACTTTATATTTACAACAAAAATCATTAACAAAAACAACAACAACAACAGCAACTACTTTCAAAGATCCTCAAGAAGATGCAACGCCAGCAATAGCCCTAAGTGGTAATAACAAAATACCCCTTATGACCCAGCTAACACCAGCTGTAGCGGCAGCAATGTAAGAGGCTTTGAATTTAAAATCTTCTAGAGGGATCCAGTAATAAGTTTTGAATTTCTTTTTTTTCTTTCTTTGCACTATTCCAGCCATCAATTGCCAGTAAATCTATCGATACGTCCAATAGCATCAATGCAGAATAACACAGAAAAGTAAGTGTGGCAGGTTTCTTAACAGAGAAGGCCTATTTAATTTAATGATTTTAAAATTTCCCAAAGCAAATAATGGGTGATTTTTTAGCTATTATCTGTTAGGTAACACTGTTTTAAACAGCTCACTAATGTTTCGTATTTAGTTTCACTGTCAAACATCTTCAGTTTGGTCTATAATTTAATCATGAATCGTCTTATAAACGAACAACGCTTGCAAATCATTGAATTTTTTTTTTTTTGTTATCAAAATGCGTGCTGTGTTAAGAAAGTTCATCGCGCGGCTCTTTCATTTTATGATCAGTTTAATCGACCCACTGAAGCGGCTATTCGTAACAAATTTACACGCGTTCGTAGAGTGCGAACTGAAGAAAATATCGCAGCTGTATCGGCCAGTGTTAATGATGACCATCAATTATCGATTCGTCGCCGTTCGCAGCAATTGGGCCTCTGATACTCACCGACGTAGCAGAATTTGTGGAAAGATTTAGGTGTGAAGCCTTTCAAAATATAGCTGAAGCAAGAATTGAAGCCAAACGACCTACCGCAATGCAGAATTTTTGATGGATGGGCTCTTGGAAAGTTGGCCGAAGATCCATTTCTTTATCGAAAAATAGTGTTCAGCGACGAATCTCATTTTTGGCTCAATGGATATGTAAATAAACAGAATTATCGATTTTGGGGTGAAGATTAGCCAGAAGCGTTGCAAAAGCTATCAATGTATCCAGGAAAAGTCAGAGTTTGGTGCGGGTAATGGTTAGGTCAGACATCAAAACGAAAAAAATATTTCTTCGGCGTCTTCCTCTCAGCAGATTTCTGGCAAAGACTCTGAAAGTAAAAATTGCCATGAAAAGCTTCTTAAAAATCTGTCGTTCGGAGTCGACTTTAAACTGTAGGTCCCGCCACTCATGTATAAAATTAACGCACACAACATAAGTGGTGTGAGAAGCTAGGTCGTAATCCTGACTGAAGGGTTGTAATGGCGAATTATGAATGTATGTAATGGGTTGGTGGCATCATTGGCCCGTACTTCTTCAAAAGGCAGCGAATCGTAAAGTAACTGTGAATGGCGAGCGCTACCAGGAGATGATGTTCAACTTTTTTTTTGCTCAAAATGCAAGAGCTTAACTTGCATAAAATGTGGTTTCAACAAGACGGTGCCACATGCCACACATCACGCATAACAATGGACTTATTGAGAGGCGACCGCTCAATTCCCCACCTAGATCGTGCGATTTAACGCCTTTAGACTATTTTTTGTGGGGGGCTCGTGTTAAAGCTCATGTCTACACAAACAAGCCCGCTTCAATTGAGGCATTGGAAGACAACATTCAACCATTTATTCATGAGACACCGGCCGAAATGTTGGAAAGAGTATGCCACAATTGGACTAAGCGGATGGACCATTTAAGGCAGAGTAGCGGTCAACATTTGCATGAAATAATCTTCAAACATTAAATAATATGGACCGTACTATCAATTCAAATAAAGATTTCAAGCATTTTTCTCAATTTTAAAAAATTTCCTATAGCCCTTAAAAAAATCACCCATTATAACACCTCACTTTACTTTAATTTCAGGCCAACAAACACTGTCAGTAGCGGTTCGAAAAAGAAGCCACGCAAACCCAATGTATTTATCGATGATGAAAAGTATGCCATGGCCAAGATGTTGGTTGCCCAAAATGCCTCCACAATGGAAGTAGCCAAGGCCTTGAACGTTTCACAAATGACTGCTTGGAAACTTAAAGATGCCATAATTAAGGGTGTACCCCTATCATATCGTAATAAACGTGACATACGAATGACTGTCATGCGACATGATAATGAAGATAATAATGGCAACAGCAACAGCAACGGCAATATTGTGAATAGTGAAAACAGTGATACACAGCGTGACAGCGAAACCGAAAGACAACAACAGGCAATGATGGTGCAACAGCAATTGGATCATCAACAAAAATTACAACAACAACATATACAGCAACAACAACAAATCCAACAGCTATTACAAAGGCAACAACAATTGCAGCAGCAACAACAGCAATTGGAACAGCAAAAATTGCAAAGGCAACAGGAACGTGAACAACAAATATTATTGCAGCAACAACAGCAACAACAACAGCGGCAAAAACAACAACATCAACAACAAAAAGAAACACATAAGCAACACCAACAACAACAACACCAACAGCGCCATCAAGAACAAAAACTCACAAATCCAAGGCGTCGTTTAAAGGCCGCTGAACGTGAGGTCCGTGATAAAGAAATCACACGAGAAATTTTAGAACTCATTAAAGAAGACAACAATATTCAATATTGGAAGGTGTCGGCACGTTTAGCCGAAAAAGGTTATGCCATATCACCGTCATCGGTATGCCAGAAATTAAAATCAATGGGTATACACAGGCGCTGGAAGCCTGGCGATAAACCACCATTAATTGACATGGAACATCTAAAGGCAGTAGCCGCTGGCAATAACGTAAATATTGTAAACAATAACAGCAGTATGGCAGCTTTAGCAACTGCGGCAGCTAATGCACAAAATGCTTCATCATCGGCCGATGAAAGTTACGAGCCACAATTTGATATGGGCGGCGCTCATTTCTTAAGTGCCTTTACACGCTAAAAGAAAAAAAAAGTGAATTGAATTCGAAAACAGAAATGAAAGTTAAATTTGTTTAACAGTGTTTAGTAGTGAAAAATAGTTTAATTAAGCTAGTCTAAGAAGTATTTTTAATGCTAATAGAGGAGAAAGTCCGAGTTATTGTAAATAGAAAAAAGTATTATGATGACATAAAATATATGGCCCAGAATATATAAGATAGTATACGTATGTATGTACAGTGCTGATCAAAAAAAAGTAGATTCACCTGCTCTCCAAAAAGTCTACTATGTACAGTAAGACCCCGCTTAATGCAAGGGATATGTCCCAATAAGTTCCAGCGCTAAACGAAACAGCGTTAAACGAGCAACCAATGAAGCAACTGTGACGCAGGAAAGATGCATTCGTACTGTGATTACAACTCCTAAATGTACAAAGATACATAGCATACACCGTCGCTACATACACCCATTCTCCCTCCCCTTCCCTACATTCCTATATCCTCTATTTCCTTCCTCCCCTAAGGACAATGTACAATGGGTCAATTTCGACCTCCGGGTACTGTGCTTGTCTTGACCGACTGGTGCACGTCCTCTAACCTAACCTACACCATCGCTATATAGTACACCGCTTTTGATTAGTAGCGTTAAGCTGGGTAGCGTTAAGCGGGGTCTTACTGTATATCTAAAAAGTAACTGCACTTTGTTTACTGACCTCTCATGAATATAATTCCGTTACAATTCAAAAATTTTAAGTCCCACTCTCTTTTTAATTAATTGCAAGTACAGGCAGTCCCCGACTTACGACCATTCTACTTACGACTATCTGCACATCCGACCATAGTTTTCCCAACTTTTTTCTTAAAAATTACTTAAAGAAGACTAATATGTAGTTGTCGGGAATCCCTAAAATATATGAGAAAAATAAAAAAAGGATTTATGCCTGATGACCAAGAACCTATCTCGGTCGTAAGTCGGGCAATACCTGTATAGATTTGGTTGTGATGTTAGTTTATGGTGAATGTATTTTATTGAACAGCACTGTATATGAACAAGTGCCACTGAAATCAATTGTTATTTGAATTTTTTTGAAATTGCAGTCCAAAATATGTTTGAAAATTTTGATTTTCTTAGTTTTTTTTTTTTCTTTAATAACATTTTGTTTTAATTCAAATACGAGTATTAGTTATTTAAAGACAACCCTTGATAATATTAGACGAACAAGAATGTAAGATAAGCATTTGAATTACAAATGAAACATAGACTGATTCACCAACTTCAAAAGGACATCACATCACACGCATTATGTTTTATAAATTTCAAAACGAGTCTCTTCTTTCTATTAATTTAAGATCTACCAAATAAAGTATTCATTTATGTTTCATTGAATAATAATCTATCACTTTCGTTTTAGAAAATTCAAATGTTAGTGAAATTTTGTTTCTGTTCTTATACAGGAAATCATAGCCGAATTTTTTTTTTTAACATCGTATTAAAGACAACAATAATTACCTTTCAAGTCAACTACTCGTAATAAATTTTTCTTTACTATTTTATTAATTAAGCAAATATTTGTTACTTTTTTTTAATTATTTAAATCAGTATTAAACAATGTATTGGAGAGAGATTTTGATGAACCCAAAAAAAATAAATTTTGTAAGCGATAAGTCTGCCTATCCATTTGTTTGTTAACTGGATGATCCTCTTTATCTTTAACTTCTATATCTTTGTTTTAGAGATAAAACCTATATGTATACATTATTAATATTCTTTTTTCATTTATACACTGAGCGCCAAAAGTGTGTAAACAACATTGAAATAATTCATTTGCTTAGGATAGCAAGAAATAAAAAAACGTTTATTACTTATAAAATGTTAAAACAAAAAACAAAATTATTATTGTGCTACAAGTATGTATATTTAGGTGTTGACTCACTTATGGCGCACAGTGTGTATTTAGATTAAAGTTTTTGTGTGAAACCATTAGTTCACCAAAGAAACCGTGTGAACATAGTTGTTGTCTGTATGTAATATGCAAGCACAGCTGTGGCTAGTCTAAAAATTAATGTTATGGGCTTAGGAATACAATGCGATGCTGAGTGGCCCAAGTTCATATTTTAAGGTTTCGAATTAAAATTTGAAATACCTTAAGGAATACTTTGTCTCAACTGACTATGTGACTCTCATATATGTATGTCTTGGGCGCATAAAGTAAAAGGTGAAAGTGCCCAATAGCAAGTTAGGTTAGGTTAGAGGACGTGCACCTCTCGGTCAAGCCAAGCACAATACCCGGAGGTCGAAATTGACCCATTGTACATTGTCCTAAGGGGAGGAAGGAAATTGAGGATATAGGAATGTAGGTAAGGGGAGGGAGAATGGAAAACGGAGGACTTACACAGAAAGAAACAGACACAAAACAAAAGAGGGTAAGAGTGCGACTACACTTATGAAGCCCTAGCACCTCTCAACCAGCCCAAGCTACTAATGAATCTGTGGAGAACCTTGATGTCGGCACTCGATACAGAACTCAAGCTCTCAAAGAAGGCCCTGCCAAGGGTCGTCAACCTCAACCTACCAAGGGCTGGGCAATTGCAAAGGAGATGTTCGACAGTCTCTAACTCCTCCTCATCGCAACATACCTTGAAATAGTCCGACTGGGATCTGAAACAGCGTCCTAATCTCGCAGTGCCTCGTGATAAAACGGACAACCAACCTTAAGCTGGCCTTAACCAAGCCCAGCAGCCAATCTGTTCTCTTACTGTCCACAGCAAGTTAATAAACAGTGTAAATTTATTACAGCACTGTTATAAAACAGCCGTGTTCGGTTAGACAAGAACATCTCAAGGCATTACTAAGAATATTTCTGCTTTTGCCAAACTATTTCCAAGTCGCACAATACTTTTCCTATAGACGAGGTTATTATTCATATCAAGTTTATCTAAAAACTTAAAATTTTTCGATTTTTTTCGTTCGTTTATACAATCCAATACATTGTTTAAGTCCATTATAAAATTAATAAGATTTTAATTTCGAAAGAAAAAAATTTAATTGGTAACTGGCAGCGTTAAAAACAATGGTCATTTATAATCTAACAATTCGTTTTAATATGATTTGTGGCTAAATTATGAATTCGAACTTCGAACTTTAGTTGTGTACGAGTGGTACTTTGAAATTTTAATTTGTTTTTTTTTTTTTTAATTTTAAATTAGTCAAGATGTTGAAATTATTTATTTTATAACTCATATCTAATATATATATAATATAATGATTCTGTTAAGGTTAATATTTTAAATTCGAAATTATTGAACTGTTGTTTTCACTTGTTATTTACCATCCATTATTTTCATTATAAGTTAGTAAAGGTTTTATGTCTTTTTAAAAATAAAGACTTTTCTAAAAAAAATAGACAAAAAAAGCAAAAAACAAATTTAGTTGAAATTACATTCCTTTGTATTATTTTTATGCAATTTTATTTTTTATTATTTTCCTATTTACAATAAGTCCCTATTGAGTCTAACTAAATAAAATATTTTAAAAAGTATTTAAGAAAAAGGCAAATAATGAAATGTATAAGCATTTTATGAAATTTTTAATTTTTAATTATACATACAGTCGAACTTCTATAATTTGAACTTCTATTACTTGAATTTTCTATATCTTGGAGAGAAATTCTTTCAGTTTCTACAAATTGAAATTTTTTTTCTGTATAATGGTGATTCAATTTATAGAAGTTCAACTGTAATTTCTTTTTAAAAGACATGATTAGTGTTTGTAAACGTATAACCATTTATATAATTTATACTAACAAAACAAAACAAATATTTTTTTAATTATTAATTAAGACTTTTCGTTATAGGAAATATTTAGAACGTAAATATTTATCAAACTCATAAATAAAGAAGACAAATACAAAAAACAAAAATAAAAAGTGCAATTATGTATAAGAATGAAAGAAAGAAATACATTTCTTCAGGTTAATCAGGAGAATATGTTACAAAAAATAAAAAAAAATAAAGTATAAATTTTTATAAACAAAAAGGCTAAAAATATTTAAAAAATAAAAATTTAAATATCATTAAAACGAAAACAAAACTTTGAGCAGCTTTAAAAAAGATTGAACAAAAATTAAGCAAAAAAGGCAACAAATATTTTCCATTTAAGGCTTTATGATTTTTTTTTTATTAAAAAAATTCCAATAATTCCTTTTCAATATATATCATCTAATAATGTAACTATTTTAGCGTTTATTTTTGTTTTTTTTTAAATTAATATTTATGTATGTATTTATATTTTATTAAATAAAATATTTAAAACAAAATATGTAGTTGTGCCTCTTAAACAAACACATGCACTATTAAAATAGAATTTTAATTAAATTAAGTAATCAATAAATATTAAAATAAAAAATAATAAAATAAAACGATATAAATCGTAGTTATTGACTGGCAGCCTTCGTAGCAAATATAAGTATATATGTATACAAGCAAAAAGCAAAAACAAACAAACAAACAAACAAAAATATAGTTTTAGTCAAGCACTCATGTATTAAAAACAATAAAAATTATTATACAAAAATTTAGTATATAAACTATCTATTCAAATACACATTCATACATACACCCCATTTACACTATGAAGTAATAGTTGATTGTTCAATAAACATCATACATACATACATACATATATAGATATATTATATATATTATATAGAATATTATTAAAGAAAATATTTAAAACATTTAAGAATGTTACATTATAATTGTGTAAATTGAAATCATTCCATCAATTTATTTAAAAAAAAAAATATTAAAATAATATTTTACATACACATACAATACATACATACATACACACATTAAAACATCTACATACACAAATTTAGTATACAAACATACATATATGAAATATATTAAAATGAAATTAAAATATATAAAAAATAAATAAATAAAAAGTATTTTAAAAATAAATAATGAAAACAATAAGCTTTTTTCACTTACAGACTTACAGATACAACTGGGAGCACAAATGAGTACATGTTGGTAACCTATGCAATTCTTAATTGCAAAAAATTAAAGCGATGAATCAATTTTTTATTTTGTTTTTTATTTACTATTTCCTACTTAACAAAATAATATTAAAATAATTAAACAGTCAAAAGAAAAATAACTCGAATGTACTCAATTCTGCACCATGCAAATATTTTAGGGAATACGAATATTTTCAATATTTAGTCCAAAGACCCTTGTTATGTAAAACCTTATTTACACGACTTCACATGCTCTCCACCAAGAACCAAAAAAAACAAAAAAATCACCCTTTATAAGATATAAAGGGACCGCCAAATAACTTTTTTTTTTTTTTGAAAATGCTTTAAAAATAAAAAACTGTAGAATATTTTCACAAATTTCTTTTTTAAGAAACTTTTCATGACAATTTTATTTACTCTCAGAGCTTCTGGCAAAAATCTGCTCAGATGAAGTTGCCGAACTCAGGACTTACGTCTAATAAGCCAACACCCTACCTACTAGAATACGGCGACTTTACCGTATATAAAATTGCTAAAGCGTCCGCCAAATAACTTTTTTTTTTTTTTTTAAATGCTTTAAAAATAAAAAACTACTGAATATTTTCACAAATTTCTTTTTTTATTTGAAAATACAATCCTTCCGGTTAATAATGGAAAATAATTTCATTCAAATGGCTACTTCGGCTGGCAATGCAGTAGCCTACACGATCGGTCAAATTTTTAAGCACATTATCGATTATGACCAGCTGTATTTCATCAATGGCTTCACGAATAATGTTCTTTAAAGCGCCTAATATCTCTGGCTTGTCGGCCTAACACTTATCTTTGTCGACACCCCACAAATAATAATCCAATGGTGTCAAATTGCAGTTCCGAGGTGGCGCAAAACATTGAGTGTAACTTCGGTTGTCTGGCACGTAGCGCCGTCCTGTTGAAACCAAATGTTGCCAGTATCCTCCTCTTCAATTTTTGTGAACAAAAACTCGTTCAACATGGCCCGATAACGATTGCCACTGACTGTAACGGCCACTCTTTGCTCATTTTTTTTTTTTATAATAACCAACACTCAGGGGATGGCCCCTACTCATGTAGTGCATTGTGCAGGTTTAGGAAAATACTTTATAGAAAGGTGGAAAGAGGGAGCAGTGTTTGTGGATATTCGATTTAAACTTACCAATATCGTAATTGACGGGAAAAACCTTCGCAGGAAGATCATTCCACAAGCGAGCAGTGCGGGCAAAAAATGAATTCTCTCTGTAATGCATTGTGCGGTTCACTGGACAATCAACCAGAAAGGATGTGCTCTGCGAGAAGCTCGAATACCACGTAAAAATATGTGATTATCGGGAATCAAGCCCCTTATCTCTCGAAAACACCTCCCATTATAGTACCGATAGAACAATGAAATTTTCGAAGAAAAATTGCTCAATTATGCTTCTGGTCTAAAATCCGCACCAAATAATGACTCGTTTTGAATGCATTGGCTTTTCAATGTATGCGTGCGAGTTTTTCTGTGACCCAAACGCGACAATTTTGCTTATTTACATACCTGCCAAGATCAAAATGAGCTTGATCTGAAAAGATGATTTTTTTGCCAAAATCGGCATCTTCTGTAAGTCGATCGTAGGCCCACTTAGCAAAGCGAAAACGCATTGGATGGAACCATATTCGTTCAGCGGAAGGATAAAACCGATTATTTGTCAAATCAGACATGAGCTAAGTGTTACCTTTCACGAAATAAAGCAAACTTTAGATGGCGGCCCCAAAAATTTAAACAGTTTTATATGAAAAGAATTGTATTCGAACAATCCATCGAATTGGATTTAATTTTATTTACATTTTATTGATTTCAAAAAAACTTTCGACATCTTTAACTGGCATTTTTACAAAATTGTTAAACCTTACGAAAGCTAAATATAATGAATCTATTTCGCAAGTTTCGTATGGGAAAATTTTTAGCCAAGCATTTGCCTTGACAATGGAAGTGAAACGCTGTTACTCACTCAGTCTATTACTATTTGCTAACACTCTTGACAAGATCATGAACAAACGAATTCCTACTCTCAGCAATTTATCCTCATCCAGACCCCAAAACATTTTTGTGTTGCTTCAAGAGAAACTAAGAAAAACACGAACGACCGAATTGTAAATAATTAACAAGAAACTGACAATATCCGTTTTCAAATATATTTGGCGTCAAATATTCTTTGTTTATAGTAAAACGAGTAAAAGGTTTTATTTTGCTTCTCAGCCAAACATTTCTAACGACTATCTTCTGCTGTTACTGTTTGCTGCTACTCTCGACAAGATCATGACCAAACGAATTACTTCCATTACTTTATCCACAGACCCCTCCCCCTATTATTTAACCAAAGCAACTGGGAAAGAAATCTGTTATCCAATACATTTGGTGTCTAATAACCTTTGTTTATAGTAAAACGAGTAAAAGATTTTGTTTATTTTTAAGTAACAATAGAGTACGTATGTCTATATATTTTAAACTTTGTTTATACATTCAGTGATGATAGTCTATAGAATTGTTGAAATGGTGATGGAAATGATTTTCTGTTTATGTGTTTGTATATATAAAGTAAGCATGCATATGAGCGATATAGAATGTTAAAAAGTTATATTATTTGTACAAGTATTACATACAATGGAATTGTACATAAAACAATTCTAGTAACTAAGGGGGGAATCAATCAATGATTTAAAAATCTTTAAAATTCCATTACAAAAAAAAATAAAAAAGGAGAAGCTAAAAATATAAAATCATTTTCAGCCCCCAACTCGAACCAATTATTGATAATTTACATTGAAGACAAATCAATGTTACTGCCATCGCCTTTGTGTATCTTCTCTTGACTTTCGGTCCATGCTTTAGCAATCATTTGCTTTGTCTTGCTATCGCCGCTCTGATACATTTTCTTCATGATATTGACTAAAGCATCTGAAGGATTATCCGAATCAGACGATTTCATTTCGCTATCGGCCTGTTCCTTTAGGCGCTTGTGTATCGATGTCAAACACGACCAATGATGACCCTCTTTGGCTTTCTTCAGATAAACGGCAATCATGCCGGTCTTTATTTTCCGATAACTCTTTACAACATCAATCGGTTCAAGTAAATTGTTTATGACCAGGCCATAGTCTTTGTCACGTAAATTGTTAACGTTTACGTTCAATGAATTTTCGGTAAATTTCGTAACAATTGCTGATTCATCCAGATTCTCGACACCAGCCAATGTTATGAAAATCTTAACAAATTTGTCACTTTGATCCCAACCATATTCGGACAATTCACTGAAATACCTGTATATGATGAGTAAGAACAATTAAACAAAAGAAAAGAAGAATGCCAATATCGTTTGTCGATCAATACCACCTATAAGGTAAGTAAATAAACAACTGCGCTCGACAGAGAAAATCAAATAGAATCTTCTAGAATGGTGTGTAGGCATGTGCCTGCCTGTCAAATTGAAAAAATTTTCTTACCTTCTAGGTGTTTGCTCTTTACGTTCCTCTGCCTGTTTTGCCTTAATTTCCAATGTGACTATTTCACGATCAACTTCTGCCTTGGCATGTATTAAAGCATCCTTAACTCGTCGCCGCGAGGTCTGCTCCAACAATTTGGTAAATTCCTCGGCATCTTTTCTCAACTGTAAACATGAGTTTTATTGTGTTTATCAATATAATGCAATTATAGCGGTTTTTTTTATTTGTTTGTTTATTTATTACCTCTTCAATACTCATTTTATTTATTTATTGATTTCTATTATTATTATAAAAAAAAGAGACTAAAATCGATAAATGTCTTCTGCACGCTTCTTATTTCTTTGATTAATTGAGATAAATCGAACAATGTAACATAAATGGGCCTGTGTTGACAATATTTATATGAGCTCGAGACTTCTCTTGCAATTAGCTGCCCGCAAAAAGTGTTTTTGTTATACAGAGTTGCAATATTTCGTATTAAATTGACGGCCAATATAAGCTTAACAATATTGCCATTCAATGTTTTTCAATTATGGAGGCCGTTAAATATTGCAATTGGCGGCGGAAACATTTAAAGTACTGAGTCTTCATGGCCAGTTTCGTCAGATCTCCAGATGGAGATATAAGTTTTACTACCACCACATAAACAAGAAAGTGTTCCTTTATTGCCCAAGGACATTTATTTCACTGGTTCGGCTGATAATTATTTTTCTCTCTCACCCTTCCAATCCTAATATATATATATAATAAATAAATACATAATATATATATAATAAATAAATTCTTTTGTAAGTCTGTTTTTTTGTTTGTTAGCCAATCACGCCTGGACCGATTTTCTTGAAATTTGGGATATAGATCGAGCTTTAGTCGGTACAGGTTAAAGGCTATAAATCTTTTTAAAATTTTGACCAAAAGGGGGGAAAATGGGACAAATGGAGAAAAAATGGTAATAGGTAATTTGTTACGATTAGCTTGGTTAACTTTCCCAAAAATAGCTTTTGGAGGTTTTCCATTTCTAAAGTAGAACCAAAAGGGGTCCAAAAAAGGGGAAAGGGACAGAAAACGGACAAATTGAGTGCAGGTTATCCTAATCCTAATATCCTAATATATGTATATTATAAATCTTTCTGTAAGCTTGTTTTTTTTTTTGTTTGTTTGATTGTTAGCCAATCACGCCTGAACGCCTGGACCGATTTTCTGGAAATTTGGGATATAGATCGGGCTTTTGTCGATGCAGGTTAAATCTTTTCAAAATTTTTACCAAAAGGGTAGAAAAAATGGGACAAATGGGGATAAATGCTAATAGGTAATTTTTTACGATTTAGCTAGGTTAAGTCTCCCAAATAATTTTTGGACTAAACAGAACCAAAACGAGTTGAAAAATGGGGAAAGGGGCGGAAAATGGGCAAATTGTGTGCTGGTTTCCCTAATCCTAATACCCTAATACTAATATTCTAATCCTAATATCCTAATCCTAATATATATTATAAATCTTACTGTAAGTCTGTTTTTTGTTTGTTTGTTAGCCAATCACGCCTGTAATAAGGGCCAAAGGGAGAAAAATGGGCAAAAATGAGTGATTTATGCATAAATGCTGTATTTTATAGGTTTTAAAGGTATTTTTACGATTTAGCTTGGTTAAGTTTCCCAAATAGGTGTTCTGTTTAAAAAGCTGGACCAAAAGGGGTCCAAAAAGGGGGAAAGGGACGAAAAACGGTCAAATTGCATCCATTTATATTTAGGACTTAGAGTATTAAAAAAAATCAGTTGTTTTATAAACCGGTTTCCGAATAATTTGAAAAATTGCATTTTTTAAGAAGCCGGTTTCGAAACCGGATTTTTATTTATTGTAACCCGCGCCACGCCGGGTACAGTCTGCTAGTAACCTATTTATGTCTAGGTTAGAATTAATACCATTTAATAGTAGGGGGAACATCCCCTATCTCTCTTTTTAATATGTGTTGATTAATGAGTATGTATACGCAATAATTAGATCAAATATGTTGTATGATAAGATTCTATTGTGTTTAATATTGCATTAATTATATTCATATTTGTTGAAACCCATATATGGAAAGAAGTATTTTGTGGAAATTAAATAATTTTTTTTTTTCATGTCGAACTTTATGTGGTTCATTGACGTGTTTTTATTGTTATTGTTTTATTTAATTGCAGACCAAATATGGCGACATCCAGTTCACATGTATAATTTTCAATAAAAATTTAATTGTCACACTGTCACACCCCAAATTATAGTGGAATCCAATAACTTTAAAGTTGTTAAAACAACAATAAGTAAGTACACTACAGTTTGGTTTAACACCACCGGGTGACGTAATAGAAATGCCATATTGTGTGTTTATTCTTGCAAAGTAAGGTTGTGATCGAATTATGCGAGTTATTTATTATATTCCGGATACTGGATCAGATACTGACTATTTATATAACCCTTCTCCTCCTTAACTATTAATTCCCCATCTACACTTTTATCTCATTTACAAACGATTGATAGGGGCCACGCTAGTGTTGAAAATCTCAGTACTTTTGTACTTTTTTTAGTACTTTTTTCATTTCAAAAATACCGCTGTAGCCCCTCTACGATTTCAGTACTTTTTTATTATAAAATATTTTATGTCTTGAGCTATTCAACTAAAATGCACTAGCATTGTTCTTCTATGCCAAAGACGAACGTCAACGTGTCTAAACCTGGGCTTTAACGTTTTGTTACGTTCCGAATCAGAAATTTTTTTTCTACTACTGGCCAAAACTCTGAGAGGAAATAAAACTGCCATGATAAACTTTCTCCAAGTTTCTCTGTATGAATTTTTACAAAAATACTATTTGATGCAAAAAAAGTACTTTTTCTGTTATAATAATACTATTTTCAAAATTTTTAGAATATTTTTTCCTTTCTGGCAATACCGATACAGTGTACTACAATTTTTCTTCCTGGCAACACTAGTGAAAGAAATTCGTTTTTTGTTCGTTAAAAAAAATAAGTTTTCTGATTCGCACATTCTTTTTCCGTTTCCGGTTGATATAAGTAAAAGCTAAGCCCTATTTAATTTTAACACGGAATTTGTGCTTGATTGTGTGGTGTGATCGTCCTGTGTTGCTGCTGCTGTGTTGCTGGTTTGCTTGTGGGAAGGAAAGTCAATAAAAAAATTGTTGTTGTAATGTGGTTTGCGCTGTCGGACCCGCTCTTCGTGTCGTTAAAGTTGTGGGGAGTGGTTCAGACGAAAAGGGGGGGGGGTGGCGGGCGAGACAAGCAAAGCATATTTTTCCAATCTTTATTGGAAGTGTGGTGAATTTTGGTGGAGTGGTGAGTTTCGAATGTGGTGAGTTTTTACAAAGTGTGGTGAATAAAATTAAAACTCACCAAAGTGCCGTTATTCGAACTGATACTGTATAACCATAAACCAATGTACTGTATATTATGAATTGGACGGTGTGTGTCTAGAATAAGCAATTCTCACCTCCGTTAGCGGAGGCATTCATCCATATATATTAGGTGCTTGAAATATATTAAAGTTCTAAAAACTTTGCAGGATGTTGTCAACAGGGTGACATGTTACTTATGAAATCAGAACACTATTATTGCTGGGCTTTATTATACCGTACTTCAAGTCCTCTGCGTTTTTGTATTTCTACGAACAATTTCCAGGAGGGATGGTATCGAAGGATGCAGTGTATTGGTTTGGAACTGGGAAGGAGGAAGGAGAGGATAGTGTTTGTGGATCTGTTCCATTTTTGATCGGATATAAAATATGGTGTAAAATTAAGAATATCAGATAATATGAAGTATTTCTAGTACTGCCGCACTTAAAAATGCCCTTTCCACTGAAAAATAGTTTTACGCTTAAACAAAATATATGTCTTGGCAACCCTATCGAAACAACGGTTATAAATTAAACATTGCCAGTGATTTGTTTTACAACACGCACTTTCAACGTAAGCAAACAAACACACATGCATGCATTCATTAACTGTAATTTGATTTTAATCAATTGATTTTTAATAACATTGAGTTATTTTTTGTTTTTTTTTTAATTTCAATTTAACATTTGATTGTTTACACATACTCACACGCACATTAAAAAGACAGTTCTTGTTCTATCGATTTATTTTTATATTTCTTTCAATTCGAAAAAAGTATATGCAAATTGATTGAGTATGTGTGTGTGTGTGTAAGTGAACAATGAAAAGTAATGGAATTTAATTGGAAACACCCTGTTGAAGCAAAAAAAAAAAGAAGTGAAACGTGAAGAAAAAGTCGCAGCAACGTTGCTATTCTTTCTACGACGGAGGTAATAGAAATAGAAAAATTAAGAAAAAAGAAAAAATAAAAATTATTTAATGTTTTAAAAAACCGAAAATTGTTGCATGTCGTTTTGTTTTTATTTGTTTGTTTAATAACTAAAGCAATTTTCATTTCTGCTCTTTTCTGTAATAATGGCAAAGAAAATCATAACAAATGTTTCGTTTTCTTTTTTTGCAAACGAAAAGTAAGTACCACTACTCTGCTCTTTACACATGCCTGCCTGCCTGCCTGCTGCTGCTGCTGCCTCGCCACCCATATTATAAAGAAAATAAAACACCGCCACCACACCACAGTCAGTCAATTATTACGTAATTTGATTTGGTGTCTTTTCTTCTTCTTCTTGTTTTTTTTTTATTATTATTATTGCTGTTGTTGGTGTTTCTTGTTTTGTGCTACATTTTATTTATAAATTTTTTCGTTTCAAAAATTTCTAGTAAATTGCTTGCATGCGACCGACTCGACTCTCTCTGCTCTGCAGCACTCGATTGAACATAAAACAGAAAAAAACCGTTTAAGCTTATAAAAAACTATAAAAAAAAAATTAAAAAATAATATGAATTAAATTAAAGTACAAGACAAAAAAGAAAAAAAAAACCGAAATGAAAGCGAAAATTTAGTGTTAGTGAGAGTGTAGCGGAAAAGAAGTTAATCACATACAGTACATGTGCACTTTTATTATTGTTGTTAGAAATCGAAGAAATAAAAAAAAAGCAAAAATAATAGAAAAATACAATAAAAAGAATAATCAACAAGAATTTAATGAAAAAAATAAAAAAAAGTAAAAACAAAATAAAGCAAAAGTAGTTAGAACATAACAGTATGATAGGATAAAAGTAATGCAAGATAAACACGAAATAAAATAACAATAAGAGTAAAGTGAAGTGAAGTGAAGAAAAGAAAAAAAGAAGTCGTCGTGTAATACGCACAAATCGCCACATACACACGCTAACTTTTGGTCTCTAGTGTTTGCAATAGTGAGTAGTGAAGTTTAGTCTACAGAAAAACGAAAAAACGAAAAAAAAAGGAGTTTTTAAATCTCCGATCATCTCATCAGCACCGTTATATTTGCAATTATTTTTGTTTCGCTATACACAGCCAGTGGAAAAAAAAGAAATACAAAATAATCGAGCGAGTGTGGAATAAATGTGGAACGTATAATGGTTTATATATGTACTGTATGAGAAGAAGAACATTCATTTACTATTTAGAAGGTATACAAAATATTCTATTTATAATACAATACAACAGCGTATTAAAAACGTTGAAAGAAACAAAAAATATACACTATTGTTGTCATAAATAAAACGAAATGAAATAAGAAAAATAATAATAATAACAATAACAAAAACAACAAAGAAATACAAGAGATGTGAGGAATGCTTAAATTAAAATAAATATTCACAATTTAGACAATACATACTTATATTCCACATATACAATATGTATGATATTGTACGTATGTACGAATGTATGTATATATGTATGTATGTATGTTGTATATATATGTATGTAGATATATCTTATTGCAAAAACAAAAGTAAAATTTAAAGAAAATATATGTATTTTGATAATAAAATTGAATAATATGCTCAAGAAGTCAAGTATGTGTCTATCTGTCATCGGTCGATATGTTTATGGAAATAATTTCATTTATCATTGATGATAAGACGAACGATTTAAAATAAAACCCTATTTGAATTATTTCAATATAAAATAAACAACAACAACCACAACGAAAAGTTTGTAACACTTTCCAACATACATACCTCCATATGTACATACATCCATGCATACATTCAAAAATAAATAAACCACCACCACAGTTATGCGCATACATACATACATACATACTTCCACACCATAAAAAGGCTTGTACATTATTGACGTTTTGCTACTTTAACCGGACAATTTCCCCCAGTGACCTACAATTGGCACTTCAATGTCAGTGCTGTAAAAGAAATAATTCTTATAGGAATTGTTTTATTTTGCAATTGGATTTTTTTTTAAATTGCTCTGCTTGTGCTATTAAGCTGTTGTTAGTGTTTTTTTTAAATATTAATCTCTTTTTTTATACAAAATTTTTTTCTTAAATTCTAAAACCATGTATTTATTTATTTATTACAATACAATTACAAATTATATTCAAATTCGCCGTGGTCTAGTGGGTAGTGTGTTGGCTTATTAGACGAAAGGCCCGGGTTCAAATCCCAGGTCAGACATCAAAACGAAAAATATTTCTTCTTCGGCAACTTCCTCTCAGCAGATTTCTGGCAAAGACTCTGAGAGTAAAAATTGCCATGAAAAGCTTCTTAAAAATCTGTCGTTCGGAGTCGACTTTAAACTGTAGGTCCCGCCACTCATGTATAAAATTAACGCACACAACATAAGTGGTGTGAGGAAGCTAAGTCGTAATTCTGACTGAAGAGTTGTAATGCCCAAATATGTATCTATTCTAATTCTATACGAGCTGAGTAACTTCAACCATACGCTCGGTTAGTGTCACAGATCAGAGCCTCTCGCTAGACCCACCCACTTGACTTCCAGGGCGCTTTAAAATCATGTAATACGCAGTAATTATATTGTTTAAACAACGTCTGCATATGATAAAATTTGTGTCCTACGTTTACCTATCTTTCCTCTATTAAAAGTATTAAAATCCTCCACATTGGAACTAAACAGCAAAGCTATTTTAATTCAGGTTTTCTTAGATTTCTTTGATACAATTCGATTTACTTGGATATTCAATTGCCGGATTCAATTGTAACATTTCTTTAAAACTTTATTCTAAAAAAGCTAATTTGTTTTTGTTTGTTACTTGAACTTGATTGCCATAAGCACTGCGGAAATCAAGTAGAATTTCAGGTAATTTAAGGCCACCTTATATACGAATTAGCCTTGGTGAAAACTATTAACATTATCACAATGTTACATTAGACCTAGAATGACAAACTAAAGATTACGCCATCACGCACATAAAATTAAAACTTTCTGCGCATGTTGAATCAATGACGTCACGCAAATTGTGTTCCTATTGGCTAATGGCAATGTAAGTTATATTGCAGGGCTGCCAACTACTTTTACGTAGTGCACACATTTTTCAGAAGCAATGTTAATTTTCACATATGAAAAAGACTTGGAAACCTTTAAAATAGCCCAACTACGACATCTAACTGGAAATCATGCGCAAGGCGTAATCTTTAGTTTATCATTCATGCATTAGACTGCCTTTAAGTCTTTGTAATATTATTGCAACGTATTCTTTGTATTAAATGAATATGGCAAGGAAGTAAGATTCTTCTTTAGTTCAGGGTTTATAAGAATCCAGTTGTTGTAGTATGGTTGGGGTGTTTCCTGTTGAAATTTTATGCAAAAGAGTACCTTCTCTAGCAAGTTCACCGTTTACACTCTTAGCCGGGTTGTCCTTGTGACCGCAAATTCATATGAGATTGTCATAACAGTCGTCGCAGAGGCAAAAGTTGACTGCTAAAGAGATTTGATTTGCATTTAACTGCCAGAAAAAAAGTAATAGGAAATTCCTTATTCAGAATTAATGCAGCATGATCAATGAACAATACTTTGTCCAAAAACAACAAGTAGTTTAAAAACTTTTTCTAATTCGAAAAAGTGTGTTTTGAGATTTCTGGCGACTATAGAGGTATTCTAAATAGAGTTTTCCCTATAATTTCGGAACGGATCGATGCATCTTAACTAAATTTTGACAGCATTTAAGTTAGAGAACGTAGAATTTAAAAATGCAAGAACATTAAAAATTTTCTAAGTACACTTAAAACATTATAGAATGGAGGCATCGATATGTCTTTCGTTTTTTTATTGTATAAAATTATTAATTAAAATTAATTTTATACAATTTTTCGTAATAAGTATCAGGAGAACGTTTTTTATACATGCTTACTATGCTTTAAGAACCAAACAAAAAGTATATATTCGCCAAGTATTAATTAATCTTCTTGTAATAACACAATTTAATAAGGATTTCTGTTAAAATATGATTCGTCTGGAACTTCCATCTTTTTTTAAATTTAACCTTGTATGTATATTAAATTAAATTTAAACTTATGTATGTTTATGCGGTTTTTTTATATTTAATTAAGATGCATGTAGAGAAGAATTTTTTGTGATTTGCGATACATAAATTTGAAACATTAACCACAAAAGCAATGGCTCAGAGTTTATTTGGTACAGCTTCGAAACATACGTTTTAATGGTTAGAACAGGAAACCCGAATCATGATATCAAAAATAAAATTTAAAAAAAAAAAATTAAAATTTCTTAAAATAAAAATTTCAATAAATTTTTAACAAAAACTTCGTGGTTTTGAAACTTAAGAACAAATTAAGCCACAGCTTATTTCGAGTTCTTACTGCAATTTGATCAAATTATTTTAAGACATAACTTAGGGAAAATTAGAAGCTAATCTGTGTTTTGAAGTAGATGTTCATTTGGCTTCGTTAGACGTATTATTTTAAGGTTAGTCTGTAAAGTAAAATAGAAAATAATTTGCTATTTATAAGCTTAGCTTAGAAAGCATTCCAACTTAATGTACATATTGAAATCTTTTTAAAAAGTTGTAAAAATATTTAAACAACTTCAGAGCCATTACAATTATAACTTCTTTACTTTTTTTTTATTAAAGTTCAAATGGCAACTTGAATAAATAATTAAACTCAACTAACCCTACTATAGCTTATCTTTATGAAAGTAATAGAGAATATTTTATTCTTCAATATTGTATTGTACTATATTCAAATTTATACGATATTATCGCATTATTTACTAAATAAATATTTGTAATAATAACATGTTGCTTGACAAATGTTTCAATTAAAACCGTTCCCATTTAAAACGATACTTAGTTTTATATCCGATGAAACGTTTAACTCCCTTATAATGCATTTACAATGTAAATATTTTTAGAAATTATTCAATTTTTTATTTTAATCAGTCTTGAGATCATATCTAGTCTTTCTTTTTTTTATGCCACAGGAAAATATGTATTTGAGAAGAAGAAACTATTAGAATTTTATTCATTTTCATGTTATTCAGCAATTATTTTATTGAAACTTTTCTTTTTTGTTTTTAGAAATTCGATTCCATTATTTAAGGTGAAATTTTTAAAATATTTAATAAAACAATAAAAATTTTTTAAATCGCATTACAAGTAGAAAACAAATTCAAAGAATACGATTATTAGCAACTTAATAATGTTACGAGTCTTTAAATAAACCTTAACGAAATATTTTTTAATTTACTTCCTTTGGAATACTAGAAGTTGCCGTGGTCTAGTAGGTAGTGTGTTGGCTTATTAGACGAAAGGCCCGGGTTCGTATCCCACGTCAGACATCAAAACGAAAAATATTTCTTCGGCGACTTCCTCTCAGCAGATTTCTGGCAAAGACTCTGAGAGTAAAAATAAAATTGTCATGAAAAGCTTCTCAAAAATCTGTCGTTCTGATTCGACTTTAAACTGCAGGTCCCGCCACTCATGTATAAAATTAAAGCACACAACATAAGTAGTGTGAGAAGCTAGGTCGTAATCCTGAATGAAGGGTTGTAATGGCCAATTATGTATATATGGAATACTTTCAAAACGTTAGTAAGGAGTAGGTTAGGTTAGGTTAGAGGACGTGCACCTGTCGGTCAAGACAAGCGCAGTACCCGGAGGTCGAAATTGACCCATTATACATTGTCCTTAGGGGAGGAAGGAAATGGAGGATATAGGAATGTAGGGAAGGGGACGGAGAATGGGAAACGGAGGAATGAAAAGAAACAGACACAAAACAAAAAAGGTTGAGAGTGCGACTACACTTATGAAGCCCTAGCACCTTTCAACCAGTCCAAGCTGCTAATGAATCTGTGGAGAGCCTTGATGTCGGCTCTCGACACAGAACTCAAGTTCTCTAAGAAGTCCCTGCCAAGGGTCCTCAAGTAAAGTGTAAGCATAGAAAAAATTGGCCACACTTCTACGCTCGCTTCTTTTAAGACTCATTTACATGTAAAGTCAGACAGAAAATATTAGAGAAGTCCATTCGCTTTTTAAAAATAAAAGTTCAAATCTTATGACAGATTTTTTTTGCGTTTTAGCAATTATACTTGAAGTCGCCGTAGTCTAATAGAGCGTTGGCTTATTAGACGAAAGGCCCGAATTCAAATCCTAGGTCAGACATAAAAACGAAAATATGAAAATATTTGTTCGACGACTTCCTCTCTGCAGATTTCTGCCTCAAATTCTGAGAGCCTCAAATTCTGAGAGTCGACTTTAAACTGTAGGTCCTGCCAATCATGTATAAAATGAACTTAAACAACAAGTGGGGTGTGAGAAGCTAGGACGTTGTATGGGTCAATTCGACCTTCGGGTACAGTACCTTGTAATCTAGTGATTAAACAAATACAAAGACGAATTGAAATGAAATGATCTAATAAATTTCCATCTTTTTTTGACAATTTTCAAAAATAAATATTGAATTTACACGATACTAGAGCGGATAGTATCTTCTACTTGACATTTATTTGATCGTCTAAATACTCCACTGTGATTGGAAAAGATAATTATTTCGTATGCACGTGTAAAGTTACATTCTGATTACAAATTCAGTTTTTTTTTTTCTTTGAAAATACTTGTAAAAACAAAACGTGTATAGGAATAATTGAAATAATCAATAAAATTCAGATTCATGTGTACACAAGAAACAGCGTTAATTGAAAAACTGTTTCTGAAAGATTGTATTTATTTTTTTAGATTTCAATACTTTCATTACTGTTTTTATTTTCTATTCGAAAGCGAATAATATTTCTATCACTTAGAACAGGTGTGTATGTAGAAATGGCTTTATTTTGTTACTTTGCATTAAATAGATTACAAATTAAACTTTATCAATTAATAAATTTATTTGTAAAAGCATGAAATTAAAACATAATTTCTTTAATTAAAGGCTTTTAAGTTTAATTTTTAATCTCTCTTTTAAATTCCAATAACTTTTTGAAAGATTTTTAATATTTAAATATTAAATTAAATTAAATTTTAAAAATATCCTCCGGGTACTGTGCTTGTCTTGACCGCCAGGTTCACGTCCTCTGACCTAATATTTTAATCATTTAAATTAAAGGCAAATTATATTTTTTCTTTCCTGTGTTGTGTAATGAATATTGTACAGATTAAAAATGAATTAATCAATTTATGATTGATTATAGTTTATATTTAAATCGATTTCGGAATTGAGTTTAAATTTCATTTGAATATGAATTTCTGGTTTTAATAATGATAAGGAATAGAAAGAATTTTTTGCTTTATTTTGGTAACAATGTTTTAAATAATTATAAGTAAAGAACGATTTCTTATTAAAATATTTAAATATTTTAGTTAAAATTATACTTTTTGGTGGTATTTATTTCCTTTTCTCTTTTTTTTTTTTATCAAGAGAGTCGTAAAGGTTAATTATTTTGTTGTTGTTGTTCAATATGGGAAGCATAATGACTGACTATATAATAGACATACTACAGTTGCCACAATATAGCCTATACTACAATTGGCGCCTTTAATTGCGGCAAACTACGCAGTAAACTATGGTTTCTTAAACGGCGCAAATTGAAATTTTCATGTGTAATAAAATTGTAAAGTAGTTGGCTTTTTTTTTTGTTTTTTAAGATTTCAATATGGTTGTAAACAATTTTATTACTTCATGACTAAATAGCGAGAAGATTCAATTTATAAAAATAAATAAAATAAATTCACCATACAATATTAATTAAAACACAGGTTTTCAGTTTGTGATTTTTGTACTATATGTATTGTATTTCGAGTATTGAACAAAAATATTTAATTTCATTTTTAGTTTGAAACATTCATTAAATAAAAACGTTTTTAAAATTATTAATTTTTAATTTAAAAATGTTTTCAATTGTATTCATTTACACGAATGCAAGTTTTTAATTGTTAATTGTATTAACCGTGTTCATTATAATCCGTTTCCTTAAACTTTTTTCTTAGAATTAAACAGAATTCCATGTAAAATCTGTTAAAACTATGAAAACTTTGAAGCAGTGAAATTTTGAAAAACAAAACTGAAAAAATTAAGTAAAAGTGGCACAAAACAATTAATAATAATTTCCTATATTATTTCATTTAATTGCTAGTTAAGGAAACACCAAAGTATATACATACAGTGGGTGACAAAACAATGGAAACTTTTTCGAAAATTTATTTATTCGTTCTAATCAGACAAAATTGGAAATTGCAGTTCATTAGTATGCATGAAGATATAAAAAAAAACTATTTTATTGAAGCCTTCTTGACTCAATAAATGTTCTGATTTGTTAAGTCCATATTTATCAGATATTGGTTCTTTTTTTTTTGCTGAAATTCATCATTAAAATCGTTTTTTATTAATAAATATTACAAATATTTTACGAATTTCTTAAGGATATTTTTAATTTTTAATGGAATTTTGAAAAAGTTTCCCTTGTTTTGTCACCCACTGTATATATATGATTTCTATGAGTTGTGGGTAAGTGTTTTGCAATACATTTGCCATTGTCTTACATAAAATATAACAAAAAAATTTAACGAAAATTATAAGAAATAATGCGATAACAAACAAAATAAAATATGGGTCGCTAAGCAGCAAATAAATTACATTTTGATATTAAAACATAATTCATTAAAAGGCCCAGCAACCATATTATTTCCTATTCGATAAAAACTCAATGTGCAATCAAAACATTTCTCATCACCAAAAAAAACAAAAAATATGAAGAATTTCTTTGATCAACGCCATAATGTGGTGTGAGGCTTGTGTTATACTCTTGCGGGCAGTGCAGGTTTTCCATTTTTTTTTTATTTCCATCATCATATTATACTCGTAATTATAATTGTAATTTACTTGTATCGTATCATCCTTATTTATGTTTCTCCTTGGGATGTTACTCTCGAGTTGAAAGAGTGTTGTGTGTTAATTTTTGTTTTTGTTTTAATAAGTTTTCATATACCCTTACAGCGCATATAAGAAAAACATCTTAAAGGATAAAATGTTGTTGCATGCACCGTTTAAAGCGTACATCAAAGCTGATAAAGAAAACAGCTAAAGTGCTTGGCAAGTGCAAGAAAAATGCTTGGCAAAAAGAAAGCTTAAATAACAACAATTGGTTAAACTAAACACCAGCAACCTAATTGGCTACAAATAACAAAGCAGTTTATAGTTCTAGGCAAGTATTTGAAGCTTACTTCCACCTACTACTACTACGCTCTTTATAAAGCAATAACAAAACTCAATAACAAATGTCAACGATTTAAAAGATTTTCAGAATTCTTTTTAAGGAAAATAACAAAATACAATACCGGATGCATTGTTCTTAATAGCGTACAGCCATACAGTGGGTGACAAAACAATGAAAACTTTTCCAAAAATTTATTTAGGTGTTCTAAGCAGATAAAGTTGGAATTTTGGAAAGAAAAAAATTAGAAATTGCAGTTCCTTAGTATGCATAAACATATAAAAAAAACTTTATTATTGAAGTGTAGAAGCCTTACTCCAAAATGATGAGTGTTTACACATATTGTTTCTTTTTTCCTGAAATTCAGCATTGAATTCGTTTTTTATTAGTAAATAGCACAAATGTTTTGTGAATTTCTTAAGAATATTCTTAATTTTTAGTGCAATTTTGAAAAAGTTTCCATTGTTTTGTCATCCACTGTATATTAGTTTAAATATTAATCGTATTATAATATTAAGAAGATAGAGAGGAGAGTATCTATATTCTATATAAACTTGTATGAATTTTATGTATGTTGTTATACTTGTATGTATGAATGTTTTTAAAGAGCCACTTGTATTATTTAGATTTTTAAAAAGCATTTAAGCTTTTCATTTCTGTTAGAATATAAATTAAGTACACTTTCATTTAATATAATGGTTGTTTGCCTACAAGAACATTTGTTTCTTTCTTTTTTTTTGTTTTGACTCATTTATTAGTGTCGTTATTTGTGCATTAATTAAAGTGAAGAAATTTATTTTTGTTTTTTTTTTTGCGTGTAAAATAATCCACATTAAGAAGTGACAATTGTGTTAATAATCCTTGTACTAGAACCATTAAAATTTAATGCTTTTTGTTAGCAAGCAACCTTAAACAGCAACCAAACCATAAACAGTGAACAAAATACAAAAAAAAAAGAGAGAAAGAAACAAATCTGAAGGATAAAAGTTTGGGCACAAGTATTATCAAAGCTAATAGCTAACTCCACCATATCACTTTACAAGTAAGTTTTATAAATTACTCATTAAACGTTCACATATTAATCTTATTCTTTTACATTATTTTTCTTATTTATAAAGGTTTACAACGCAGTATATTTTGAAGGAGCCTCACACAAAGTTCTAAAGAAAATGTTGCCAAACAAAATTAAATCAAAGGTTAAATAAATCTTTAACGTTAACAAAGTAAACTTTATATAGACAATATGTTGGCTCAATAACTCAATTTAAAAGACTTTGTACGTTTTGTCTACGTGTTAATAAGTTAAAAAATCATCATTTGTCACTAATGCTGGGCTTAATGCAATAAAATAAGGTAAGATTTAAAAAAAGTTCATTGACTTTTCTTCTTTAATTAAAAACGAAACTTTGTTATTAAAATACTTTCATTTGCATAATTTTATTATATTACCGTTTTAAGCTTTAAGTTTGTTCGTTGTTCGTTTTTCATTAAATATTTGCTAAATGGGAACTTAAATTTTTTTTTATTAATTCTCATAAAAGTGATTTAACTTTAAATCAAATTCAGATTCCTTTAGAATTTTTTAACGTTTTTAATTTATTATTATAAATTGCAAAGTCATCTGCAAAAACGTTATAAAAATAAACTCTTGTTTTAATCCACATCCAGAAGTCGCCGTGGTCTAGTGGGTAGTGTGTTGGCTTATTAGACAAAAGGCCCGGGGTCGAATCCCAGGTCAGACTTCTAAACGAAAAATATTTCTTCGGCGACTTCCTCTCAGCAGATTTCTGGCAAAGACTCTAAGATTAAAAATTGCCATGAAAAGCTTCTCAAAAATCTGTCGTTCGGAGTCGACTTTAAACTGTAGGTCCCGCCACTCACGTATAAAATTAACGCACGCAACATAAGTGGTGAGAGAAGCTAGGTCGTAATCCTAAGGGTTGTAATTTCCAATTATGTATGTATGTATGTAGTTTTCTATTATTAATTTAGAGAGAATTATCTCACACTCATTGTAATTAATTAATTAAAATTTATATTTAAAATATTGTAGTATTTTTCAATTTTGATCTATAGTTAAAGTTTTCACATTGATCAGCATGTCAATTGTTAAAAATTTCCCTCTGTATTAAAAAGTTTCTGGAAAAATCGTACATATCTCTCCTCGGGTCTTATTAATATGTGATATGTGTCCCGTAATATACCGATGTAATTTCCAACGATTGCCAAATTCTGGTGACGATTTTAGGGCTCTTTTTATTCATATTCCGCAAATTGGCTTCACGTAGCTGTTCATTTCGCATTTGATGCAAATAGATATCGTTCCTTTATTGCAACATAGTCATATCTCAAAAAAACTTGAACTTGGTAAAATGCGATTTAAGTTTTCAAGACATAAGTCCTATGATCTAATTGCCGCAAACACTTTTTGCTATAACTTCGGTTCAGCTTGGGATATAAAACTGTTTTTTTTTTTCAAGATGTACAGAAGGTCTAAAAGAGCAGTTTTGCTTAAGTAACTACAAATTTTTAATTTTTTGAGATATAACTATGTTACAATAAAGGAGCGATATGAATATGGCTTGATTTCCACATTGGTCGTCATTGGCCGAATGGCTGGCCTGCCTTCAATATAACTTCCAAGGCTAGGGAAAGAGTTTACATCGCCGTTGGATTAGATTCCTTAGCATGCCTGTGCATTTCATTTCATGGACTGGTTTATACTTCCAAACGTCTTTTCAAAACCTACAGTATACCAGTGAAATATTGTTTTATTATATATTATTTGTTTTAGTTTTAAATAAATAAGTCTTTCATCGTGAATTTTAGTTCATTTTTTTTTTCATTCCTTAATTTGTTAATTATTAATAATTACTGGACAATTCAAATTAATTACTGAAATGGTTTCTATTCGTTGTATATTACAAACTTGCTAATATGTGATTTGAATATAAAAGAGTTATAATCAAAAATTCAAATGAGTGTAATAAAAACAGATTGGATTGCTCGCGTATTTAAAGTTTATATGAAAACATTGTGAGAGAAGCTATGTAGGACGTAATCCTGACTGAAGGGTTGTAATGGCCAATTATGTATGTATTTATGAAAATTTTGTGTGATTTTAAATGTTAATTCTTTTGCAATAAATTTTATTTGCACGCTTGCAAATACCATTTACACTATTGGCCATAACAACCCTTCAGTCAGGATTAAAAACTAGGTTCTCATACAAATATTGTTTTGTTTAATTTTTAACTAGAAGATTGCACCCGGCGTTGCGCTGGTTATAAAAATAACAATAAATAAAAATCCGGTTTCGAAACCGGCTTCTTAAAAAATGCAATTTTTCAAATTAATCGGAAACCGGATTATCAAACAACTCAGTTTTTTGAATACTCTAAGTCCTAAATATAAATACATGCAATTTGCCCGTTTTTTGCCCCTTTTCCCCTTTTTGGACGCCTGTTGGTCCAACTTTTTAAGCAGAACACCTCCAATAGCTATTTGGGAAACTTAACCAAGATAAATCGTAAAAAATTACCTTTAAAACCCATAAAATACGTACTAATTTTTGGCCTTTTTTTCGCCCTTTGTCCCATTTTTTTCCCTTTGGTTCAAAATTTTTAAAAGATTTATAGCCTATAACCTGGACTGACAAAAGCTCGATCTATATCCCAAATTTCAAGAAAATTGGTCTAGATGTTCAGGCGTGATTGGCTAACAAAGAAACAAAAATAATAGACTTACAGAAAGATTTATAATATATATTAGGATATATATAACCTGCACTCAATTTGGCCGTTTTCAACCCCTTTCCCCCTTTGGTTCTACTTTAGAAGTGGAATACCTCCAAAAGTTATTTGGGAAACTTAACCAAGCTAATCGTAAAAAATTACCTATTACCATTTTTTCCTCATTTGTCACATTTTTTCCCCCTTTTGGTCAAAATTTTAAAAAGATTTTAAAGAATTTTGATATTTTTGCTGAAATTGAAATACATATATACACGGTTGTTGGAATTATCTTATGAAGTTGAAATATGAAACGTTCTGTTGTCTTTTTGAAGACAAACTTGCTTCATCGCACATTCGTTTTATTTATAGTTCCATTTAGATGAATTGTTATTCGTAATACTTAGAAATATTTAGCGGAAGCTTTAATTGTGGTTCAGATTATTAGCATGATTGCTAACTTTCGAACTTTACAAATCGTCTTTCGAAGTTTCAGGTGAATACATGTGTGTGAATGTGATTTTATTCTTCTTTTGGTTGAAGTTTGCTGTGAGTGAGCGGTTGTTTTTTTTTCCTACTGCTTCAAATTTTAATAATATAGTTTCGAATGTAGAATTTGGTTCTAGTTGGAAAATTGATTCTCTGTCAAACGCATCAAATACATACATAATTTGTCATTAGAACCCATCAGTCAGGATTATTGACCTAGTTTCTCACACCACTTATGTTGTGTGTGTTAATTTTATACATGAATAGTTATTGACTCTCAGAGTTTTTGCCAGAAATCGGCGAAAAAATACTTTTTGTATTTTGTTTTGATGTCTGGCCTGGGACTCGAACTAATAATAATCTAATAATAATCTAATAATCCAACACACTACCTACTAGACCACGGCGACTTCCAAACGCATCAAATAGGCATCATAATTTTCTTGTCCTTTAGTTTTACCTTGACTACCTTTTATTCCAGCTCTGATGCATTCGTCCACTATCTTTTGCGATCGATGATGTTAAACTTTGTGTTTTTCTTTAAAAAAATTCTTTTTGTATTAAGCAATAGAAATAGTTTTATATTGTGTTGGCAATTTACTTCTCAGACAATGACGAATATTTGAAATTAAACTTACTTAATCGGAATCAAATTATCATTTACTACCTGCTGAATCTCTGTCTGGTGTTTTCTTTTTTGTAAAAGAAAAATTAAAATAAAATGAGTATTCTGAATGCAATTACAATTTGTACTGCAAATAAAATACAGTGATGGAAAATAATAGGGACACTTAAAATTTTCAATATATTCTTATATTTTTATTTACGTTTCCATAAATATTACAAAGTATATACATTAAATTAAAGGTATTCAAATAGTTTAACTAAGAAAATAAAAATATACATATGTCATGTTCTGTCAAATTCTTAAAAAAAAAAGTATAATTTATTTGAAGAAAAAGGCCTGAAAGAAAATAGATCCCACAATATTTAGGCAGACGTCAGGTGGAATTGAATACCATGTTTCGTGAATTTTTTCCCACAATTCCTGTTTATTTTTTGATTTAAAGTTACCGACTTTATTCTTTTAGGACTCCTCAGAGGTGTTCAATGGGGTTTAAGTCCGGTGATTGAGACGGCCACAACATTACATTCTGTTCAAGCCACAATTTGACGCTTTTAACGGAATGCTTCGTATCATAAATTCCCATTTAAGTGACATTTTCTATTTTCTTACATAGAGACATTTTCTTGCAAGTGTGATTTCAATATTTTAATTGTCATCTTTTTTTGTTGCTTTGAGTGGCCTTATTATATACATACATACATAATTGGCCATTACAACCCTTCAGTCAGGATTACGACCTAGCTTCTCACACCACTTACAGTATTGTTCGAAACCTAAGCAACTTTTTCTTAGTAAGTAATCATGGTCTTATATATTCTTTTTAAATTGATTTATGAAAAATATTTATTTTATTTACTATTACACTATGTGTCTATATTCTAAAAATAACAACAAAACTTAAATTATATTTCCTTAGAAAAAATAAAAAAATAAAAACTAAATTAACTCAAAAAACAGCTGTTCGAAACCTAAGCAACTTTTACATTATCGTATTTTTTTGCTAGAATTAAAGAACAATAGCAACAAAAAATTAATACAAAAAGTTAAATCCCATTATGATTGATACAGAAAAATTAAATTTTGGTGGACTTTGTTCATTTAGTAGCAATTATTTTGATGTGAAGCAATGACGCGTACACGTTATGGAAAAGCTTTTAAGCTAAAAATAATCGAACTATTTAATAATGGTACATCCCAAATTAATATAGCGAAACAATTAAATATTAATAAGTCAATAGTCTCGAGACTGATATCAAAATATAAAGCTACTGGAAAGGTGGAGGAACCCAATACGGGTGGACGACCTCGAAAAACTACTGAACGTACAGATCAACGTATCGCTCGTTTGGTTAAGAAAACCCCTTTTATTTCATCAAAAAATATTGTATGTCAGCTAAAACTAAATATTAGTTCATCCACAGTTAGAAAACGATTATTGGAAAAAAATTTAAGAAGTTTCATGCCTTCCAAAAAGCCCCTGTTGACAAAAAAACATGTAAAGAAAAGGTTTGTCTGAGTGGCGGAACCTACAGTTTAAAGTCGACTCCGAACGACAGATTTTTGAGAAGCTTTTCATGGCAATTTTACTCTCAGAGTCTTTGCCAGAAATCTGTTGAGAGGAAGTCGCCGAAGAAATATTTTTCGTTTTGATATCTGACCTGAGTGGCCTTATTGATTAATTTAATTTCTTATTTATTTTTTAGTTTCTTAAATCCGAAATTAATGCGTTAATTCTAATGAAATTAATTTTAATTTGTTTTTTTTTCTTTCTGATTTTCAGGAATGACACAACGGACTATTTTCTGCGAAATCTAAACCAAGTTTAAAATGAATCGGAAAATGGCTTAAAGAAGAAATGAAGAAGAAAGAAACTCTATTTATTATTTATGGATTTGTTATATAAATTTGAAAAGAAGATAAATAGCGTGAGTTTTCTTTCCACTTAATCAATAATTTCGAACACTTTTGAACATGAAATACGGCCACGAATGTGTTTTGTGTAAATAAATGTTTCACTCTCTGTAAGTGTTTGTGTGTATGTTGGGTGAATTCTTGACAAGATTCATTCCATGTGTGCCATAACAACATAAACAACATTGCACAACAGCTATACACTTAAAATAATAATTCGACAACTTACATTTTGCTATGACTACAACAACAACAACATCATATTTAATGGATTGTACATGTAATCATTTAGATTAGATTGTGGATTAAATTAAGAAATCATACGCCATTACAAAGTCTATATCAAATCATCATCAGTTAACGTTTACACAACTGACACATTCAGTCGTCTGTCAATGCGCGGGAGAGCTCCTTACTCTTTATGTTTATGTTGCTGTTTATGTCTCCAATATGATTTTTATCTTATTTGTTCTTTATTTTCTGTTTTGTTTTTTTTTTTTTAAGAAATCATTTGTTAAAATATTGTATTTATTTAAATACTGTATGTGGTGTAAAATAATTTTTTATCTCATTATTGTGTTTTCTTTTTTACAATAAACAAAAACGAAACTGAATGTTGCCTATTTATTTAATGTCCAGCTTTAATACTAATTACTGCTACTAATTAGTGTGTATGTATATGTGTATGTATGTACATATATTTGTATTAAAGTTATTACCTACTAAAAAATGAAACTAATTATTAAATCAATAAATTTAATATCCATTGTAAGTTATCATTATAAGTTATTAGAATAGCAAAACAATATAAAATATATCTAACTAACTAACCATAAGCTAGACAATAATTAAGCTTAATAGTGTAAATAATACAGTTAACAGACAGTAAATTTATTGTATCTAATAGGCTTGACGTAGTTACTTTATATTTTTATTATTGATTATCTTATAAGGCTTGCAAATAAGTTGTATTGTGTTATTTTTCCAAAAAAGAATTCTGAACACTCATAAGGCTTGGCGCCAATTTTAATGTAATATTTAGCATTATTTTTTAACAAGTATATTGTTTTTAAGAGAACTTAACATAAGTCAAGTACATGCTACTACAAGTTAACATACATGCATACAGTGGGAAACAAAACAATGGAAATTTTTTCAAAATTGCACTAAAAATTTAAAATTATTCTTAAGAAATTCGCAAAATATTTGTACTGTTTATTAATAATATTGTAGTCGCCGTGGTCTAGTGGGTAGTGTGCTGGCTTATTAGACGAAAGCCACAGATCGAGTCCCAGGCCAGACATCAAAATAAAATACAAAAAGAATTTTTTCCGCGATTTCCTCTCAGCAGATTTCTGGCAAAAACTGTGAGAGTAAATACAATTGCCATGAAAAGTTTCTCAAAAATCTGTCGTTCGGAGTCGATTTTAAACTGTAGGTCCCACCATTTAAGTTGGAAAAATTAATTTTTTATTGAATTTCATCAAAAAAGAAACAATATGTGATAAATATGGACTTAACAAATCTGAACTTTCAAAAATGATTAAAAAAATTATTGAGTCAAAAACTGTAATCACTTATCACTTTGGTGGAAGGCCTCAACACTTCAATAATATTGCTTTTTGAGATTTTTATGCATACTAAGGAACTGCAATTTCCAATTTTTTTCTTTCCAATTTCCAATTTTGTCCAATTAAAACACATAAATAAATTTTTGAAAAACTTTTCATTGTTTTGTCACCCACTGTACATCTATTGATTTATTTTTCTGTTTTCGAATTGATTTTCGAAAATAATGTGTAATATTCGGAAGTGAAAAATGTTGTTAGGGAAAGCTGGAATCTCTTTTAAACTAAATTCTGTACATAACAAGTAGGCTTTATTAAATGTTAACTGCTCGTATCAAATGTTTTTGGATAGTTCATATTTCCTATGAATCTTCTTCTATTAAATAAGTCATTTCTATATTTATTCCATTAGAGGAACGTGAATTTTTTCAATTACTGTTGTTAGTATATTGTACATTCTGCTTCACATATATTTCTGATCGAACCAGACATGACTCGTCGTACCATTCTAGTGGTCCTCCATGTTATTGAATATTTTACACGTTCTTTCTATTGTTCTATTTCATCATTCTGCGTTTGCAATATCCCATTCACTTGGGATCGTGTTATTGACTGGCATTGAATACGTTTTTCTCATATTTAGCTTCAATCTTACTTCTATTTTCAACGACAGTAGTTCGATTGTTTATAAGACAGGAAGTAGATATCGTCTGCGAATTTGTGGTCTTTAAGGTGACAATGAAATATTCTCATAAGGAGTACTTTTTATTTACTATAGTGACTGCCTCTTCACTTTATCTGTGCGTATTTTTAATACTAAATAATTGTAGAATTTGTAAAGAAATATCTTTTCTATCATTCTATAATGGATATACATATTTATGTCATTAGCATTCATCTGATTATATTATATAGAGGATGCTTACCATCTAAACTAGCAGGAAATCGCCGAAGAGGATCGTTTGAATCGATTCCAAGTCAACCTAGAGAAAATACGGCTTTCAAACATCCGTTATGTGATGGGTGGCCATCCGTTATGAGATGGGTGGCCATGCAACTTTAGGTTTTGTTTTTGAGCTAGAAAATCTGAACTTAAATTCCGTTGTCAGCTGAGAAGTAAACATTTTTAATTGTTGCGAAACAAAATAAGTGTTTACACTGGTTGTCATTTGAAATATCTTTTCTAACAATTGGCAACTGAAATGAAATTTGATTGCTATCCATAGACGAACTGTAAAGAGCCAGCAATAATATCGAGTACAATTAAAACCAAGAATTTCCAATAAGTTGACTGAGAACGAAGTCGCCGTAGACTAGTAGGTAGTGTGATGGTTTATAAGACGCAAGGCCACGGTTCAAACCAAAGGTCAGACATCAAAACGAAATATGAAAAAATATTTCTTCGCCGACTTGCTCTCAGCAGATTTCTGGCAAAAACTCTAAGAATAAATAAATGTTTCTCAAAAATCTGTCGTTCGGAGTCGACTTTAAACTGAGTAGGATTCGCTACTCATGCATAAAATTAACAAGCTAGGCCGTAATTACGACTGAAGGGTTGTAATGGCCAATTATGTATGTATATGACTGAAGAAGATTTTTCTCTTAAGTTTCCCTACATATTATACAAACAGAATTCTTTTGTTCTATTTAAATTTTTCTGTTCCAAGTCTATATATGGATTATCTGTTCAGAATTCAAAATAAAGTTCAATTATCTCTTTGTTTAAGCTGCTATCTAGAAACATTTGTATTTCGATAGGATTTTGTCCTAAACATATCGCACTCAATCTTATATACAAATAAATTTATGAGGAAAGCAGTTTTAATTTTTTTCAAATCCTTAAACTTTCCTTTCTGAGAGTGTGTGGTAAATTAATCAATATATTTTAATTTGTATTGAAAACTACATACATAAAGGGTCCGTCAAATAACTTTTTTTTTTTTGAAAATGCTTTAAAAAAAACTACAGAATATTTGCTCAAATTCCTTTTTTTATTTGAAAGTACAATCCTCCCGGTTAATAATGGAAAATAATTTCATTCAAAAGGCTGCCTCGGTTGGCCATGCAGTAGCCTACACGATCGGACCAATTTTTAAGCACATTATTGATTGTGTGCAGCTGTATTTCACCAATGACTTCACGAATATTGTATTTTAAAGCATTAATTGCCTCTGGCTTGTCGGCGTAACACTTATCTTTGACGGCATCCCACAAATAACAGTCCAACGTTGTCAAATCGCAGCTCCGAGGTGGCCAAACGACATTAGCTCTACGGCCGATAATGCGATCTTCAAAAACAGGCCGCAAAACATCGAGTGTAGATTAGGCTGTGTGGCACGTAGCGCCGTCCTGTTGAAACCAAATGTTGCCAATATCCTCCTCTTCAATTTTTGTGAACAAAAAATCGTTCAACATTGCCCGATAACAATCGCTATTGACTGTAACGGCCACTTCTTGTTCATTTTCGAAGAAAAATGGTCCAATTATGCCTCTGGAGCAAAATTCGCACTAAACAGTGACTCGTTTTGGGTGAGTCGGCTTTTCAATGTATGCGTTCGGGTTTTCTGTGCCCCAAATGCGACAATTTTGTTTGTTTACATACCCGCCAAGATCAAAATAAGCTTCATCTGGAAAGATGATTTTTTTTTTGCCAAAATCGGCATCTTCTTAAGTCGATTGCAGGCCCATTTAGCGAAGCAATCTCACAGAGGAGTTCTGGTTCATTCAGCGGCGTAGAAGTTTCCCTACTCGCAAGCATATCTGCATGCTTTTTATCGGGAACTCTCCCGTGACCGAGAAGCTGCCTCACACAACCATATTCGTTCAGCGGAAGGATAAAACGAATTATCTGTCAAATCCGACGTAAGCTGTTACCATTCACAAAATAAGCACAGTTGAAAAAAAAACGTTAGATGGCGGATCTGATATATAGTGTACATATTTTTATTTATTAGTTCCCATATTAGTTCGTTGATATGTACATACATATGTACACATATCAACTGTTGACAAAAAAAATTTCTGTGAATAATTTTTTCTCTTTTTTTTTTTGAAATTCTTTTTCTATAACTTTAGTGTAGTAGATATTGTTTACACAACTGTTGTTGTTATAGTTGTTGTTATAGATGTTGTTGTGGGAACCATTGATAGAGTTTCCAATAAAGGAAGGCGTAGTTGATGAACAGATACACTTTTCATGTAATGTCTGTTTGTATATTTCATTATTCGTTTTTACCTATAAAATGTTCGATTTGTTGTCGATATTTATTGTTTTCTTTTTTCTTTTTTTATCGATATTGTTCTTGTTGTTGCTGTTGCTGTTGCTGCTATTGTTTATATTATCTTTAATAATTGGGTAACCTACAAATAAGTGTGTGTGTACATACATACACACATACATGATGAGTATATAAATCTATATAGGGGAACATTTTTGAATTTTCACCATCTCGCCACCACACACCACCAACGTTAAACACCCCAATTTGATTTGAACATCTCATCAATATTTCAAGTCAATAAGTTTATTAAACGAGGAGTATGTGTCGGAATGTTTGCTTACTTGTTTCCTTGCTTGTCTCTTCTGTGTTTGGATTGGAAAATACTAATACAAATACAAAAAAAAAAAATTTTTAGAAATTTTTCGTTTCGATGGTGCTGCTGCTCTGCTATTCAAAATCCAAGTGGTGGTGTTTCTCATCTTCGCTAGCATTTATTTCACCCTGTCTTCCTTACACTGCATCCCTCTTAATGGGATGGGATGGGGTGGTATGAACAACAATATCTTTCATTAAAAATTTTCCTTTTTTTTATTTTTTGTTGTTAATTTTTATGGTTGTTTAGGTGAGTGGTTCATAGATGAAAATATTTTTGTATTAAAAAAAAAAAAACAACAACAAAAACAAAACCAAAAAAAAACATTGTATATGGAAGAAATTAACTTCAAAGCCATAAATTTTTGTAGGAGCTGTATCGGTGTGCCAGTAGTGTATTGTTTATGTCAGCCGAAGTAAACAAAAGCAAGAAAAATAATAATTATTTTGGCAACCCAAAAATGTAAAAGAAAAAGCTTGTTTTTAGCCAAACTAAATTCATTTATTGCCAATATTAGTATAACGATTGAATGAATGAATTGAACTAAGTGTGGTAATTTTTAGCACCCGCCCCAAGAAGAAAAAACAACAAAATTATTGAAATTGTTAATATCAATATTACTTGACTTTAATGGAGGTCGTAGATTTATTTAAATTGTTTTCTTGTCTCGTTAAATTAAGATTTTGTCTTGCCAAACAATAATTGTTCACTTATAAGGCCTGATTCAATCAAGGTGATGTGGTTTGAAAAGTTTTTGCATTTAGGAATACGAATTAAATTAAAGGAGATTTGAGGACCTATAGCACGGAAAAAAAGTGATGTAAGGAAAACTAGAAATAGAGAGAGGGACATAGTGAAAAAGTGCTAAAAAAAAACAAAGGTCTGAGGTTAGGTTAGGTCGTAGTGGTAGCTCTGATATCACAAAGCTCACTTGAGCACGCATGGCGTCATAACCGTCAAAGTTCCGCCAAATCAGGAAAAGGAAGAAGTTGGTCAGCGCAAGAGCTGTTGTAAAGCACCAGCAATAATATCGAGTGCAATTAAAATCAAGAATTTACAATAAGTTGACTGAGGAGGAAGTCGCCGTAGTCTAGTAAGTAGTGTGTTGGCTTATAAGACGCAAGGCCACGATTCAAACCAAAGGTCAGACATCTAAACGAAATATGAAAAGATATTTCTTCGGCGACTTCCTCACAGCAGATTTCTGACAAAAACTCTAAGAATAAATAAATGTTTCTCAAAAATCTGTCGTTCGGAGTTGACTGTACTAACCGTCAAACTTCCGCCAAATCAGGGAAAGGAAGAAGTTGGTCAGCGCAAGGGCTGTACAACAAAAGCACGACTACCCCGTTCTGGAAAATCAGCCAGAAAATTTAATGAACGAAGCTATATCCTTGATATCAATAGATGATAACTCCGTTAAGCTAACAAGGAATGGGGGGCCAAATAACCTATATCTACACCTACAAACAAAGGTCTTAGTCTTATTATAAACTTCTGAAGAGTATGCATGCCTGTCGTCGAGAGACAGTTCAAACCCTCTAGGACATCCCCTTCAAAGATAAACAATTTTCTTCTACGAAAAGCTGGATGTTCTATTGTCTGCAGCTTCTCATTTTCACATTACTTACATACTTAATTGGTCAATACAATTTCTTAACTGGCTTCTTATCCCCTTTCATGTTGTTTGTGTTAATTTTATCTATATCAATGGTAAGGCCTATAGGATAACGTAGATACTAGGGATGCCAATTGGGAAATCCTGAATCCTGAAATCTCGGGATTCGGGATTTTGTGAAAAAATCTATGTCATTTGACTTCGATAATACCATCTCAGATGAGGAAAACCCTACTTCCATGGATAAAAAATTCTTTGATGGCATCGAAGAATGCAAAAGTCCTATAAAACGAATTAAAAGGGTAACTGATTTAGATACTCAACTATCCAAAGAAATAAATTTATTTACATCAGGAGGCGGTAGAGGTGAATATTTACAAGCTGCATACAGCTATCTTGGAACTATTTTACCAACATATGTTGATTGCGAGAAGTGTTTTTCAACGGCAGATTATCTTGACAAGAAAATTCGTTCAAGCCTATCAGATCACATGTTAAATCTTTAATCTTGTTGTTGGAATCCAAATAATTTTCTTAAAACTATAATTTTTATATTTGTTAATTTACGCTTTTTTGTTACTTTTTGTCTTGCTGTTTTTATATTTAATTTTTAATGATATATAATTCTGATATGCATAATTGGAATACAAATGATTTTGTTAACAAAATATTTTTATTATTAAGAGAAAATCGCGATTGGATCCCGAATTATCCCGAAATATCCCGGGATTTCGGGATCGGGATTTACAAAATCCCGAATCCATGGATTTTTAAAAACCGATCCCGATTGGCATCCCTAGTAGATACTGATTCAGTTTCTCTTGCTATGTGTTGATATGATTGACATATTTTAAGATCGTTAAAAATATGCTGAGTTTTGTTTTCCTATGCAGTATGCGAGTGAAAATATGAAAATATTTTTCTCGTCGACTTCTTCTTTGCAGATTCCTGACAAAAACTACTCTGAGAATAAATAAAATTGTCATGAAATGTTTCTCAAAAAAAAAAAAAACCTCTCGTTCGGTGTCGATTTTATACTCTAGGTCCCGCCACTCATTTATAAAATGAACTTACACAACATAAGTGGCGTGAGAAGCTAGGTCGTAATCCTGACTGAAGGGTTGTAATGGCCAATTATGTATGTATTTGCGAGTGTTTTCATTTGTTTTGTTGTATCATTTAAAATTCTGAAATTCTCTTCAAGTCTCTAATAGAAGACTTTTCAATTCTTGCAGACAATTTATACTGAAATTTTTGTAAACGATTTTTATTCGGCAACTTGTGTTTTATTAAAGGCTACTGCCGCTATATTTAATCAATATTTTCACTAATAAAATGAATCATTATTATAATTTTGGTTGGGGTTTTTTGTTGTTGCTTTGCTAGTAACATGGTAGTTATTGGTTAGTTTAATAGCGTATATAAAAATTCTATTAAAAAAATAATAAAGAAAAAAGATTTTATTTTATAATTTAACAACGCCGCAAGACGGCTGCCGTTTGGTGTTTTTCTTGTTTAAGTGCCTTCAAATAATCTAGTATCAGAATTTTAAATGCGTGTTTATCTAACCAAAGTATAGTTATATGTGTGTGTGCAAGTATTAAATATTAAAATAAAACATGAAGTGCCATAATGATTTATTAAGTGTAAAGTTAATAACATTGTATTACTAGCACACTAGCTAAATTACCAAATGGCCATATAACCGCTTAACCGCACATTAACTGGCCACTCCGTTGGCTGCTGTTGCTGCTACTGCTGTTGTGGCTACTACTCCATATGCAGAAAGCCTGTAATTTGATTTTTAATAAAACATTTTAAATCTTTTAAGTTTCTAATATAAATTAGAACGTTCGAAAACACATGCTATCAAGCTTTACATGGTCCATACAGTTTTTTATACAGATTTTGGGAGCGTTTTTTTTAAGTACAAGCAATTTTCAATAGATTGCCTGCCCTACACTTCAAGCAGGAAAATAGTTTGCGGAAAAGGAAAATAGGCATTATATTTGCATTTGTTTACATCAGGGATGGAAAAGTTGGTACAATTATACTCTTTTTTTTAGCACTATTTGGAAGCACTTATTTAGCACTATTGAAAAATGTTCTCTACTTTATTACATCACTCAAATATTCTGTCTCTTCAGTCTATAAGTTTTTTTTCTCGTTTCATTTGCATATGGCAACTCGTTGCTAACTTGACATATTAAGAGTTATAAAAGGAATATTATTCCTTCCACATTCATCTGCAAATGTAGAAAAGATATTTTCATACCAAAATTTAATAAAAAAAAAAAAATCAAAGGGACAAATGGACTATTGCCTTTGACTGTCTCTCTAATTTAATCCAAACAAGGGATTTATTGAAGTCATTTAATTAGTGTTGCAACAATTTTGAAACAACAAATAGTAGTTGCTGGTACAAAATTTATCACAAATTTAGTGATTTAAAATTTAAATCTCATAAACTTTTCTATTCCTTTATTGTTAAAGTATTAAATTAAGTTGTTAAGTTTATCTATTATAAAGTGCTTTTCATAATTATAGCACCACCAGCATTTCAATAATAACAAACAATGAATTGTCTTGAGGTTATATTCTCTGATGAAAAAAAGTGGAACTTAGATAGACCAAATGGCTATCGATACTACTGTCGTGACGTTAGAAATTCAAATTTTAGGGATATAGTTTATTGCTGGGGGGTTATTTCTTTAAGTGGTTGCCTTGAATTTCAGTTTCCATCTACGCGAATGTATTGTACAGAGAACTTTACTGTTCTTAGCTGTAGTTTGATCCTCTTCTTGAGAGAAAATAATGAAAAAATATATTTTACAACAGGACAATGCCAGAATTCATGTCAGCAGACAGAGGATGTAATGGTTCCGTAAACAATATATTGAGGTTTTATCGTGACCAGCTTGCTCTCCTGATATGAATATTATTGAAAACGTTGTTTTCCCAAACGAATTCCCCATTCTTGTCCGAAGATTATATTCAAAATAGCAGACAATTTACCAGTGCTGGCAACTTGAAATTAAAAATGATCGAAGAGTGGATGAAAATAGACTGAGAAATATTGAATAATCTTTCTAAGAATATCAAAGATCGAATACTTACTTTAATAAGGGGGGTTTTTCTAAGTTTTAAGTATAAATATTTTTGGTAAATAAAGTTTCTTATTGAACAGAAATGAGACTGATGCCATAATTTGGCAAAGACTAAAAACCTTAATTTTTATACTGAAGTCAAAACTGTGCTAACAATTTGAAAAATTTACTGTTATTTTTGTTCTTTTGTATTAATACTACACACAATGAAATGAATTGTCATTTATATTTTTATTACATACATAATTGGCCATTACAACCCTTCAGTCAGGATTACGACCTAGCTTCTCACACCACTTATGTTGTGTGCATTAATTTTATACAAGAGTGGCGGGACCTACAGTTTAAAGTCGACTCCGAACGACAGATTTTTGAAAAGCTTTTCATGGCAATTTTTACTCTCAGAGTTTTTGCAAGAAATCTGATGAGAGGAAGTCGGCGAAGAAATATTTTTCGTTTTGATGTCTGATTTTGATTAATTTATAATAAAAAAAAAAAGTTTAAAAAAGAAAAAAGTGAATTTAGTGCAATGGGTCTGAAAAAAGTCTGAATTTGTTAAGACCAATTTCCCATCCCTGGTTTACATTATAAGAGAGACAGGAAAGACATCTAAATTATTTGAATTCTCTTTTGAGTAATTTAAGCTTTCCAAATCAACTTTTGCTAGACATGTTCTGTCAATAAATTCTAGTGTGCCTCAGAATAATTTATCTCAGGTTTCCCAGTGCCGCGCTAAAGACTGAGAAGATCCTGTTAGAATTTTTAATTTTCTAACTAAAGAATGGTGTTTACAATTCGTTATATATTTACTTATTTTTAAATTAAAAGTTTCATTAAAAGGGACAGACATTTGGTTAAATATGCAGGCATATACTAGTAGCATGTAATTAAACATTTTTTTTCTTTTTTGGTTTATAATGTGTTTTATCCATGCAATCGGTGCTGCAAATTATTATTTTAGAGATCATTTTAGATTATTTTAAAGTTATTGTTGATTTAAAAAAAAAATATTTTAAATCGATGGCAGTCATTAGTATTTGGTCATGGATGGATAGATAGCCTGCAGGAATAATCAATTGAATAATAAATGTCCTGCAGGATTGTTAAAAAATATTGAATTTTGTTTTTTTCCCTCCTTTACATTTTCGATCATAATATTATTAATAGGTTAGACTTGAATTGAAATTATTATCCACTTAAAATAATTATCCACATTTGAATTTAATTTAGTGTACATTTATTGAACATTTGCTTGTCTTTCAATAGTTTTCTCTAATAATCCTAATATATATTATAAATCTTTCTGTAAGCCTGTTTTTTTGTTTTTTGTTTGTTAGCCAATCACGTTTGAACGCCTGGGGCGATTTTCTTGAAATTTGGGATATAGATCGAGCTTTAGTCAGTGCAGGTTGTAGGCTATAAATCTTTTTGAAATTTTAACCAAAAGGGGGGAAAAATGCGACAAAGGGGGAAAAAATGGTAATAGGTAATTATTTTCGATTAGCTTGGTTAAGTTTCCCAAATAGTTTTTGGCGGTATTCCGTTTCTAAAATAGAACCAAAAGGGGTCCAAAAAGGGGGAAAGGGGCTGAAAACGGGCAAATTGAGTGCAGGTTATCCTAATCCTAATATGCTAATCCTAATATATATTATAAATCTATCTGTAAGTCTGTTTGTTTGTTAGCCAATCACGCCTGAATATCTAGACCGATTTTCTTGAAATTTGGGATATTGATCGAGCTTTTGTCGGTGCAGGTTATAGGCTATAAATCTTTTAAAAATTTTGAACCAAAGGAAAAAAAATGGGGCAAAGGGAGAAAAAAAGGCCAAAAATTAGTACGTTATGCATAAATGCTGTATTTTATGGGTTTTAAAGGTATTTTTTTTACGATTTAGCTTGGTTAAGTTTCCCAAATAGCTATTGGAGGTGTTCTGTTCAAAAAGTTGGACCAAAAGGGGCCCAAAAAGGGGAAAAGGGGCGAAAAACGGGTAATTTGCATGCATTTATATTTAGGACTTAGAGTATTCAAAAAACTGAGTTGTTTGATAATCCGGTTTCCGAATAATTTGAAAAATTGCATTTTTTTAAGAAGCCGGTTTTGAAACCGGATTTTTATTTATTGTTATTTTTTATAACCCGCGCAACGCCGGGTACAATCTACTAGTAACATATAAAAAAGACTTTTTTCTTGATATTTCTCTTTTATTGTAAAGTTTGAACGTTGACATTCTGTAGGAAATACTACATCATTTAAATGACCTCCACGTGAAGTGTTGCAAGCATTGATTCTTTTGAGGTAATTTTCGACCACTTTTTGACACATATTGGACGGTATCTCAGCCATAGCTTGACGAATATTGGTTTTTATGTGCTCAAGAGTTGAAGGTTTAGCTGCATAAACACGGTCTTTCGCGTAGACCCCAAACTCGAATAGTGTCAAATCGCATGGCCAGTTGATCTCGCCACGACGAGAAATTACTTAGCCAGGAAATGTCTCTTGCAATAAAGCCATATTCACGCTAGTTGTGTGGCATGTGGCAGCGTCTTGTTGAAACCACATAGTCTCCAAGTCGTATTTTTCAAAAGCAGGCAAAAAAAAGTCGGTTATCATATGACCATAACACTTCGAATTGACGGTGACAGTCGTTCAATCGTCGTTTTGGCAGAAGTAAGGTCCAATTACATCTTCGGACCAAAGAGTCCACCAAACAGTGACTTTTTCTGGATGAAATGGCCTCTCTTCAATTACTTGAGGATTCTCAAAACCCTAAACACAACAATTTGGTTATTAATATAACCACCAAGTGTGAAATGTGGTTCATCGCTGAAGAAAATTTTGTTCGAAAAATTGCCGACCACCGTCTGTTGTTCAAGCACCCATTCCACGTAGCTATGACGTTCTGAATGGTCAATTGGCTTCAGTTGTTGCTTGAGCTGGACTTTATATGGATGTAGGTGTAGATCTAAATGCAAAATACGCCATAATGTGCCGTAAGATAGGCCTAATTCCTGAGAATGACAAGGAATCGACACATTCGTGTCTTCGGCGACACTTTCATTTACAATAGCGACATTTTCAGTGGAACGAGCGAAATGATGATGCACAAGCCTTTCAATATTTGTAAGCACTTCAGTCTTTTCAAATTGCTGCACAATTTTGCCAATTGCTTGCGTAGTTTGACGATTATGTAAACTTAGTTGGACATACGTCGAATTCCAGTCCTATACTTTTGAAACAAGAAATGGATAGCCCTTTACATCAGTTTATCAAAATTTGTATCATGAAATTAAGTTTCACTGCGCCGAAAAGACTTAACGGATATCCAAAAGGTCTGCGTGTCCTCCTCATTACTTGGCTCTAATGTCATCAATATCAGTCGGTATAATGCTGCCCAAACAGCAAGAGTTTACATCTCCCTGACCATAACTAAAGCGTCCGCTAAATAACTTTTTTTTTCTCAAATTCCTTTTTTTATTTGAAAGTACAATCCTTCCGGTTAATAATGGAAAATAATTTCATTGAAATGGCTGCCTCGGCTGGTCATGCAGTAGCCTACACGATCGGTCCAATTGATCGGTATTTCACCAATGGTTTCCCGGATATTGTCCTTTAAAGCGTCAATTGTCTCTGGCTTGTCGGTGTCAAATCGCAGCTTCGAGGTGGCCAAACCACATCAGCTCTGCGGCTGATAATGCAATCTTCAAAAACAGGCCGCAAAATATCGAGTATAGCTTAGGCCGTGTGGCACGTAGCGCCGTCCTGTTGTAACCAAATGTTGCCAATATCCTCCTCTTGAAATTTTGTGAACAAAAAATCGTTCAACACGGTCCGATAACAATCGCTATTGACTGTAACGGCCACTCTTTGCTCATTTTTGAAGAAAAATGGCTCAATTATGCCTCTAGACGAAAATCCGCACCAAACAGTGACTCGTTTTGGGTGCGTCAGCTTTTCAATGTATGCGTGCAGGTTTTCTGTGCCCCAAATGTGACAATTTTGCTTGTTTACATGGCCGCCAAGTCAAAATGAGCTTCATTTGAAAAGATCATTTTTTTTTTTGCCAAATCGGTATCTTTTGTAAGTCGATTGCAGGCCCACTTAGCAAATCGAAAACGCATTGGATGGAACCATATTAGTTCAGCGAAAGGATAAAACTAATTATCTGTCAAATCAGACATGATCTAAGCGTTACCATTCACGAAATAAGCACTAGTTCCAAAAAAAAACGTTAGATGGTGGTGTTTCGAATTCGAAATACAGTAGCAAAAGGTGATTGAATGACCTCTTTTTTTAGTACTACACTAGGCTAGTTTACTTCCACTGTTTCATTTATGTAAACGGCATAGTAAAATAAGAAATCATTTAAAAAAAGTAAAAGTTACGATCAAGATCTCACACTTTTATAAGTGATTTCGGAGGCCATAATCTTTTAACAAAAGTTACCAGCACGTACAATGAAAAACAAACAATCGTTTAAGACGAGATGAAATTAAGAAAACTGTTGCCTAAACTTTAAATTGGATGAATGGATCTTTCCAAAAGAGATAAAAAGTAAAGAAAAATAAAAATAAAAAACCTGTAACAGAAATGTTATTAGAAATTATGAATTTTAAATGAAGATAAATCAGATGGGAAAACAAAAAAAACGCCCACAAATTGGTTTTGAAAAACGACAAATGAAAACAACAACTATTAACTGGAACTGATTAAATACAAGAAGTGGACGATGCCACGAATGGGTGGACAGATCAATAAACGGACAGACAGACAGACAGACAGATAGGCATAACAATTTATATGTTGACCATTATTTTTCCTTAACTCATCATTGAACGCTTTCGTTTTTTTGTGATTTTTTTGCTTTAAATTATCGATCGATCAATTTACCATCTGCATACCAATTGATGTTTTTGTTAAGGCATGGAATATTAAAATAAATCTTGGATCTCTATAATGGAGTCACAGACACCTTATTTTTTTTTTCCTCTACAAATTAAAAATCTCCCCCCGCATCTGAATTTTTTTTATAGATTTCTTAACAATTTTTTTTTTATTTCTTTTCTTCTGATGTGTAGTTTGAATTGAATTGCATGCACACCCAAAGAAGTTCGGTTTGTTTTGTTTTGTATTTAAGAAAGTCGTTTAGGAAAACGAAAGTGTTATTTATGGTTGTTATCACTCACTCACTCACTCACTCACAGCGAATGTAGGCAAAAGCGACAGGTTTTCGTTTGAATTTTTCCAAAAATTCAAACTAAAAAAAAATTAAATATTCCATGGCAACGATTTATTGCATTTGTTTTATTAACGAAATTAGTGTTTTAATTTATTTAAAAAAAATGTTTATTATCTGTCACTGTTATGGCATTAATAACAGCCATAAAAGTTAATGATTTAATCATGTTTTCTTTGATGAAACATCATCAAATGATATCAAATGTCCAAGTGCCAAATTTTCATATTTTATTAGGCCTTAAAACAACAGATGACGTTTGTATTTGCTTGGCTTTTGCAGGGCGTATTAATAAATTAAATTTTATTTTGTTTTTTGTTTTCCAAATTTAGTTTCGAATTTCTTGCCTTTTATTTTATTATATTGTTGGATTAGGTTTTACTATTCAAAAGTAATCAATCTTGAGGTTTTTAAAGTGATTGCCTAATTGTTAGGATTACGATAATTGATAAGTCATCTCTTAAAAATATAACTTAATTGGATTCTATAAGGTGCCGATATTATGTATCTATTCTGTGATTGTTATTTCATTTCCTTTCTGATATTTTTATGAATGCGTTAATAATCTTTACTGGCTAGACACGTATTGTTAATAAATTCGGGGTGTTCAAAAACTATTCGTCTTAGGTATTCTAGAGCTGTCTGACGATGACAGAGAAGGTATGCTGCAGCAGTCGTTGAATTTAGGCTCGAATACCTAGGGGTCGATCTTCTTATGTGCTAGAGCTTCTTAAGATGGACTCTGGCTATGTTAAAGAAAAATTTTGTTTTGCATATATCACAAGGTTATTAGTGTGAGGGTCGTAGCTTCGATTCCCAACAGAGATTAAGATCTATTACACTACACTGAGCATATAATTGAAGTTATTCAGCCTGTATATAATTAAATACATATTTACATCCATAATTGGCCATTTTAACCCTTTAGTCAGGATTACGACCTAGTTTCTCACACCATTTATGTCGGGTGCATTAATTTAATACATGAATGGCGGAGCCTATAGTTTAAAGTCGACTCAGATCGACACGTTTTAGAGAAGCTTTTCATGGCAATTTTATTTACTTATTTTTTTTACTTATTTATTTTTTTTTTTGATGTCTGACCTGGCTTTTGAAATCGGGCCTTCAGTCTAATAAGCCAACACACTACCTACTAGACTATGATGACTTCAATAATTAAATATTTTCAATAATTAAATATAATGTGTAATTGTATTGTAATTAATAAATCAATAAGCCAAATTAGTTTAGTAGCTAGTGTGTTGGCTTTTTAGACTAGACGGGAGTCCATTATTTAATGAAGCTAGAATAGCTAGTGATTCACAATCATTTATCCTGTTAAGAGAGCATAAATTTAATTTTTTTTTACCTTTTAACAGACGTCGGCACAAAAAGAGAACATGATAAATATGTGAGTGTATTTGTGAGAGGCATGTGTTAACCCAGAGGAAAATTGTTGGTAATATTTTCAAGTGAAACCTAATATTTTCAAGTGCGACCACATAAAATGTATATGTAGTGGAAAATATAGACAAAATTCCTAAAGAATGGAGATAATTTCTTATTGTTATTAGTCTAATCTCATTGAATATTAGTGAATCGTACTTTAATATTTTTTGGGTGTATAATTGAAACCTGAAAAAAAGCGACATGATCGTTCTTCACAAATGACTGAATGGAATTTTATGCTTTTTTTAACGAACATTATTGATGTTCGTGTCTTATGACATTGTCCGAGGGACATTGCCTTCCTTTAACGATGCTATATTTTCTGTACAAATTAATTTCTGTGCATGAGTGCGAATTATTTTTAAAAATAAAACAAATTTTTTTTGTAAATAATTCTGCTTAAAAAGTAATTTTTTCTTAAATATTGAATGGATTGTTAAATTTGTTTAATTGTTTGGAATTTAAAATATTTACATAAAAATCAACAAAAACAACAACAACAACAACAACAACATGAACAAAAAGATAAAAAAAATTTTTTAAAAAATCAATTTTTCAAGCTGTCAATTGCAATTAAGACGAACACACATAAACATACAGACACACACACACTCGCATACACTTGGCATTTCTTTAAAGTTGTTATCTTTTGTACTCACACGTATTTCGAAGAGACACATACATTGTCTTATACAAATATTAACTTACATTCTCTATTTAAGTGTGAATTTTTTGCTTTGCAGGCATCACATACACTCGCATGCATGCATGCATGTGTTATGGCATGGCATTGTTGTTGATTTTTGTTTTTGTTTTTGTTTATTTGTCACACAGTTTTGTTTTCTTGCAATTTAAATTATTAATCGTTTATTTACACTATTTTAAAACGGTACAATTGCTAAATTAACAAAACGAAAACAAACCGCCCCCGCCCCCTCCCTTGTACTTCTTACACTCTTTGTCTAATGCCCGCTCCTGCTGATTTTTTAAATTCAATAACAACAACAACAACATAGCTTATCAAATGCAAGACAATGCTGTTATATTTGTGCTTAAATTAATGGCCGACGACAATTTGATTGTTGTTGTTGCTATAGCTGGTGTTATTATTGTATGTATTGACTTTTAATATTTATTTCTTTATCATTGCCTCTGTTGTTGTTGTTATTGTTATTGTTGCTGTTGCTTCTATTGACAATGTCAAATTTGTTATTATTTTTAAAACCATTACAGATTTATATGTACATACACTAACCACCATAAATGAGTCAACACCCATTATAATTTTGAATTTTCTAATATAAAAAGTCTACATACCAGAGATCAGCAGCGAGTATTCAAAACGATAAGTAGATTCGAGTCATACTTATAAGTTCTGATGCTTATACGCATTCATACATACATAATTGGCCATTACAGCCCTACAGTCAGGATTAAGGTTTTTAGTCTTTGCCAAATTATAGCATCAGTCTCATTTCTGTTCAATAAGAAACTTTATTTACCAAAAATATTTATACTTAAAACTTAGAAAAACCCCCTTATTAAAGTAAGTATTCGGTCTTTGATATTCTTAGAAAGGTTATTCAATATTTCTCAGTCTATTTTCATCTACTCTTCGATCATTTTTAATTTCAAATTCTCAGCACTGGTAAATTGTCTGTTGTTTTGAATATAATCTTCGAACAAGAATAGGGAATTCGTTTGGGAAAACAACGTTTTCAATAATATTCATATCAGGAGAGCAAGCTAGCCACGATAAAACCTCAATAAATTGTTTACGGAACCATTACATCCTCTGTCTGCTGACATGAATTCTGGCATTGTCCTGTTGTAAAATATATTTTTTCATTATTTTCTCTCAAGAAGAGGATCAAACTACAGCTAAGAACAGTAAAGTTCTCTGTACAATACATTCGCGTAGATGGAAACTAAAATTCAAGGCAATCACTTAAAGAAATAACCGCCAGCAATAGAGTCCCTCCCCAAAATTTGAATTTCTAACGTCACGACAGTAGTATCGATAGCCATCTGGTCTATCTAAGTTCCACTTTTTTTCATCAGAGAATATGATCCGAAGCCATAATTATGAAAATCACTTTATAATAGGTAAACTTAACAACTTACTTTAATACTTGACTATAAAGGAATAAAAAAGTTTATGAGATCTAAATTTTAAATCACTATTTGTGATCAATTTTGTACCAGCAACTACTATTTGTTATTTCAAAATTGTAGCAACACTAATTAAATGACTTCAATAAATCGCTTGTTTGGATTAAATTAGAGAGACAGTCAAAGGGAATAGTCCATTTGTCCCTTTGATTTTTATTAAATTTTGGTATGAAAACATCCTTTCTACATTTGCAGATGAATGTGTAACGAATAATATTCCTTTTATAACTCTTAATATGTCAAGTTAGCAACGAGTTGCCATATGCAAATGAAACGAAAACAAAAAATTATAGACTGATGAGACAGAATATTTGAGTGATAAAATAAAGTAGAGAACATTTCTCAATAGTGCTAAATAAGTCATTGAGGTGATATGGTGTTTTTGACTTCCAAATAGTCACAAAAAAAATAGTACAATTGTACCAACTTTTCCATCCCTGAATCAGAATGAGTAGGCTTATGAATCAAACATATTTCGAATGTTGTAAGTTTGATGTCAACGTTGTACTCATACTCATTGTAGCCTGTCTTTATAAATCAATGTTGTAGCGAGTACGAATCAGAATCAGAGTAGTTGAATTTCAATTCTGTTGATTCACTTAATACTCAAAATTCCATGAGTGCTTATAAGTAGTGGAAAAACGATTCATTTCTGATCTCTGATACATACTTGGTAGTACAACAATAATTTTGTTTTTTTTTTTTTTGTTTTAACATTTTGTAGGTAATAAATAAACGATTTTATTTTTGGAAATTTCTTGTTATCCTAAGCAAATGAATTATTTTAGTGGTGTTTATTCACTTTTGGCATTCAGTGTATATGCATATGTACATAAATATGTATGTATGTATTTGCGAAGGAGAATTGATTTGTTTTTCATTAATTTTGTATTAAATCTTCTTCTTTATTTTTCTGCTTCATTATTTGCATTTTTCTTGAAAAGTCTCTGTGATAATATTTAGTATTTAAACGTTTGTAAATTGTTTCTTTGTGTGTATGTGTGTGTTTGTGTGTGTGTTGGTCTCATTTAAAAAACCATTAATTTGTTTTGTAACTTTTTAATTAACGATTATTAATTATTATGGCGAATTTATCATTTCGTAAGACTCTGAAAACAACACCCACAGTCACCAGCAGTAGGTTGACCAGCCAACAAAGTGTTTCCAATTTAATGAAAATTAATGATTTCTTTTCGTAATTTCTTCAATTGATTTTTACAATTTTTGTAAAATTTTTTTTTTTTTGTTTTTTACAAATAATCGATTCAATTAATGCTTCCATGAGCATTCACTCTCTATAGTTATCGATTGCTTAATGGGTTTTTATTTTTATTTTTATTTAATTTTAATTTTGAATGCTTTTTTCCCTCAATTAATTGATAAGTTTTCAAGGTAAAAAATGTTTTTTTTGTTAATATTATCGCCAATTGTTGACAAACATTAATTGAACAAAAATTAATTAATTTACAATAAAAGTTAAAGGAATTTTAAGAATTTGAAAAGAATTACAAAAAAATGATGTATTAATCGATTAATTTTAAATTAAAATTCCAATAAATCCCACCTCCAACCAGAGACCATAAAAAGTTCCATTATGTATCTCTTTCAGAGATGCTGGTAAACAAAAACAAAAATTATACGAAGAAAGAAATAACAAAGAGAGAAAGAATACGCAACAAAAAAGGAAAGATTAATGAAAACTGATTTTCAGAAGTAAAATAGAAGGAAAAGAAAATTGAGGAAAAAAATTTTACAATACAACTAAGGCCAAGGATGAAACCCTCAATGTCAGAAATCTTAATGGAGAATAATTCATGAAGGAAGGCCATTAAAGAATCAGGGGCACAAAATGTATTTGAGAGTTTTAAGCGAAAATAGTTCTTTAAAAACGACCACATTTTCAATTTTTTTTTTGATGATATATTCTCGTCTACGTGTTAGGCTTGATACAACCGCCATTTTAAATAAGCGTATTCTGTTTACAGACCACTGTGCCCTGACAGGTTATTCCCCTATGATGCATGACTTAGATTTTCTTTTATTGTAATTTTCCATCAAAGTTCTGATTGTTTCAAACCTATTTTATTTTCGTTGAGTATCCCAAGTCAGACATCAAAACGAAAAATATTTCTTCGGCGACTTCCTCTCACCAGATTTCTGGCAAAGACTCTGAGAGTAAAAATTGCCATGAAAAGCTTCTCAAAAATCTTTCGTTCGGTGTCGCCTTTAAACTGTAGGTCCCTCCACTCATGTATAAAAATTAACGCACACAACATAAGTGGTGTGAGAAGCTAGGTCGTAATCCTGACTGAAGGGTTGTAATGGCCAATTATGTTTGTATGTATGTATACTGCCGCTTTGGATTTGTGACCATAGCTGCCAGATAATTGAAGCATCAAATCGTCATATATTTGAGAAAAACTCGTCAAACTCGTCAAAATCGTCAAAACGTTCATTGAAATCGGAGGAATGTAAAGAAACAGACACAAAACAAAAGAGGTTGAGAGTGCGGCTACACTTATGAAGCCCTAGCACCTTTCAACCAGCCCAAGCTGCTAATGAGTCTGTGTGGAGAGCCTTGAAATCCTCCTCATCGCAACATACCCTGCAATAGTCCGGCTGGGATCTGTTCCAGATCCCCGTCAGCGACCTAATCTCGCAGTGTGCCATGATAAAATCGACAACCAACCTTAAGTTGGCCTTAATCAAGCCCAGCAGCCACTCTGTTCTCTTGCCGTCCACAGCAGGCTATAGACGCCTAGAAACAGAACAACCGGATCCGTTCCCCCAACGTCTCTGCTCTTCCCTTCTAACCCATCCATCGATGAGGCCATAGAGGTGGCATACTGGGTGGTCGTTAACAAAATCATTTGTATTCCCGGGATTTCGAAATTCGGGATTTCCCGATTGGTATCCCTAGTTGTAACCCCATCAATGGTGTGGAAGCTCCCCTTCTCCTTAGTTCCTTTGCTTGCACAACGCCGAGAATTTCCACATGCCCCGAACCCCAGCTGATTCAGCTTTTTTAGACAGTCTCCCATACTATTTTCGAATTAAGCTCATAAGAGCCGAATGCTCCAATAGTGGTCTGACTATTAGATAGTATGGCTCAATATATACGGCGACCTATTGTTACGATGGATATGATGCATCGTCACTTTGACGCTAACAAAGATGATACGATGTAGTAACATTTTCTTTTGCATACCTTAAACTAATAACTCAGAGCTAGGGAATATTCCATGCTTGTTGTTAACGTCATTACAATTAATTTGTTTTCCGCTTGTTTTATGGAAACTCAAATTATGTACAGAATTTTGAATTTGAATTCTGTACAACTGTTGCAATTTGAATATTTGAAAATATTTGCATGAATTTTTAAAGAATTTCTGTAGAAAATTTATCATAAATTAACTGCAATTAAAAATATTTTCAGCTCGCATCGTATGGGATTTAAATTTCTGTCGTATGTAGCATTGAAGACAAGTGTTTAGAATTAATCGCAGCTGCATATATCTACATACATATGCACTGTGTGACAGACAAGCCAGACAGACAGTTTCAATCGGCATTTCATTACGTTTTTCAAAAATTTTCTCAAGTCAACAATTTTAATTTTTTCTTTTTTAAATTTTATTTATTTTTTTAATTTTTTTTTGAATAGTTTGTGTCGTATTCAGTTTCTTTTAGTTGTTGGAGTTGTCAAAATTGTATGGTGGCTGTGTTGCATGAGGTGCAAATATGCAAACAAACAGCAACCAGTGCAACAATTTCGCATACCAAAATGTCAACATAAAATCATAAATTATTTTATTTAATGTGATCAAAAAAACAATATTTTTAGAATATACAGCCAGTTTGGTTAGAAAATCAACAACAATTTGCAATAAAAATAAAATAAAAAAATAAAAAATCATTTAAAATTTTGAAAAAATCCGCAGTAAAGCTAAGCCACACTCGTCGTATGCCGGTGTTCGAACGGGATGCCATAAATCAATTTTACAAAAATATGAAAAAAATTATTTTTTCTTTAATTGTTTATCAACATGTGTGAGAAATTTAAAGAATTTTTTTTTTCCTCAAAGACATTTTATGTATTATGATATTTAGTTTGCAATACAAAGAAACATTTTTGCTGCATATGTTGACAAGTTTTTCGTTAGTTTTTGAATTGTTCGATACTCGAATCTATTTAAATTCATTGCCAGTTGAATGACCAGTTGATAAGGGATTGTTTGTTTTGTTTTTGACTTAGAAGTTTAAGTTTATCTTCATCAAATTGTGGAAATATTTTTATAATGATTAATTTCTAAATATTGATTTTTGAAATCTTATTCTCTATGTTTTTATTTAATTTAAAGTGCAATGACTTAAACCCTTTGGAAATAGAAAGAACTTTGTGATTTAACGGTCTCGGGGTCCTCCAAGACCCTTATGTATACTAACTAACACAACTAGCAAGTGAGAAATAAACTCCAATGATGAAGAAAATTTTGTTTTAAAAATTAGCACCCAATCTACACATCCGTATCACTGTAAAGATTTGATCGGCTTTGAATGCTGTGTGAGTTTGACACTATGTGAAGGTTAGAGGTCAAAACAAGCACAGTACCCGGGGGTCGAAATTGACCCATTGTACAAAAATTCACACTATGTGAATGCAGGCGCAAATTCAATTGTACAATTGGCATAGGTTATCCGACTATGGCTTTACGAAGTATATGGTCTATCTACTGCCAGTTTTTTATGAATTTCTATATCCAACGGAATTTGTTACATTTTGCACTATCAGATCCATAAGACTCGAGGCCAGAATATTCTAAACGTACTTCTAGGTCATTGGCAAAAACTTCCACGTTGTACATCCAAAAATTCTGCATTGCGATAGGTCGTCCGGCTCCAATTCTTGCACTAAAAATTGCCATGAAAAGCTTCTCAAAAATCTGTCGTTCGGAGTCGATTTTAAACTGTAGGTCCCGCCACTCATGTATAAAATTAACGCACACAACATAAGTGGTGTGAGAAGCTAGGTCGTAATCCTGACTGTAAGGGCTGTAATGGCCAATTATGTATGTATGTATGTAAGGCCTTAATTTTTCGATAAAGAAATGGATCTTCGACCAACTTTCCAAGAGCCCTTCCACCAAAAATTCTGCGTTGCGGTAGGTCGTTTGGCTTCAATTCATGCATCAGCTATATTTTGAAAGGCTTCACACCTAAATATTTAATGTCCAACAAAGTATATTTGGTGCAAAATTTAGTCACAATAGCCCAAATAGCTGCTCTAGTGGGTCGATTAAATTGGCCATAAAATGGAAGAATCGCGCGATGAACTGTCTTAACAGAGCACGCATTTTCATAGTAAAATTGAATGATTTGCAAGCGCTGTTCGTTTGTAAGACGATTCATGATTAAATTATAGACCAAACTGAAGATGTTTCACAGTGAAACAAAACACGAAACATGCTTGAGCTGTTTAAACCAGTGTTGTCAAAAAGATAATAGTTAAAAAAATTACCCGTTAAAAGTTATCTCGTACTCACTAATGTGAAATCAAATCAAATTGTCGTTTATTTGCCTAGTTTTCTAGGCAATTATCCAATTTTGCATAATTTTTTTGTCAAATTTTTTATTGTTAAAATCTTTTATTAAAACTTTTTTTAAAAATCTTATTTTTCTACTGTTTTTTTGAAATATTTTTTAATATTCTTTTTCACAATTTACAATTTTTTTATCTGCTTTTATTAAAATATGTACTCTTCTATTGATATAAACAACGAGCATGTTTTCTTTCTAAGTTTTCCTTTTTTTTTCTTAATCTGGTAACACTTTTTCTGTTTTTCTTAAAGCAAGTTAACGGTAATGTGTTCTGTTTTAATATCCTGTTTTACAAAAAAAATTTCCCTTTTTTAGGAGACAGTGTTGTATTCTGTTATACCGTAAGTTTACTAAAAGACAGAAGACCATTCAGAGAAGAGAGAGAGAGAGAGAGCCAATTACATGCATACATAAAATAAGAGAAGAAGAAGTAAGATAAAGAGAATATGTCTTCATTTAAGGGTAGTTACCGTTAGAAAAGAAAAATATAGTGTTACCAACTTGTGTATAATGAATGGTTGGCAGTGTTATGGAATTTTAGTACCGAAATTCAGCTTCTGCGTAGTTATTCTTGCTTAAAAATATGTTCCCATTTGTTATGGGGAAGATGTACATATAACGGTATGCAGAGAAAAAGAATAACGAAAAAAAACAAAAAGAGAATAGAAAAACAAGACAAAATTTTCCCTATTCTACGTTGTATTTCCCTGTGTTATGTTAAGTGTTGTATGGTCGCGAGGAAAAAAAAAGTGAAGAAACCAACGAACCAACAACCAACCAATGTTGAAAATGTAGATACAAACTTTTTTTCTCTGCTCTCTGGTTAAGTGCTTCGTTAACAACCAAACGAAATAGAAATAAAAAATTTGCTTAAAAAACCAAAAATTCTAATAAAAAAAAAAAACTTAAAATTTCAAATTAAAAAAAATTAGAAAAAAAGAATTACAAACTGTTGAACGGTAAGAAGGAAAAATTTGTGTGTGTGCCATGAATTTTCACAAATTAAAGTTTAGAAAAAATGAACTGGACTTATTAAGCTTTGTGGTGTATTTTTTTTTTGTTTCTTTATTATAAACGAATAAAACCCAATGGAAAAATAATCAAAAAGAAAAACCGAACTGGAAGAAAGATACAATAAAAAAAAAATCCAAAAAAGAAAAAAAGTATCAAAAATCATTACAGGACAAGGACTGATTAGAATTTACATATACATACACTTCCGTTGTTCACAAGTTCTATATAATTTTTTTCCTTCTTTCGTTTTTCGTTTCGTTTCTTTTTTGTTTTTCTTTTTTTTTTTGAATTTTTTTTTTTTGGTTTCTGCTATGCTGTTGTATTCTCTTCTGCCCCGAATCTGGGTCAGTTGGAGTTTAAGACACAAGCGAACAAGATTAGAAACCGTAACAGAAACAGCCTTTTTTTTAAACGCATTAAAAACTTACAAAATGAAAAATTAAAAGGAAAACTGTAAAGAAATATTTTTAAACAAATGAAATAATAATAAACAAAATAAAAAAAAAAAAATTAAATTAAATTTTATTAAAAGTAATAAAAAATAAATTTAAAAAAAAAATAAAAATAAATTTAAAATTAAAATTTAAAACAAACTATGTACATATACTACTAGTACTGTTTAAATGAACGAATATACTCTGCTTTTTTTTTTAATATACAACATATACTAGTACATACATTTTTATGTATGTACATACATATATACATACATACATATATGGATATATATGAATATGTATATATTACATATGCACATATGTACATATGTTTAACAATATATACATATTCATCATAGCTACATATTGTAGTATATAAAAAGAAACAAAATACATAAGAACCAAATGAACAAAGAAATGAAATGAAATTTTTTTATTTAAATTTTTATTTTAATTTTTAAATACAAATTACTAACCCAGTGCTTTAACAACAAATTAATGGCCCCCTTGTTGTTTTATATCATGATTATTATTATTTTTATTTTTTTTATTATTATTATAATTTGTAATTAAAACTGTAGTTGGTTGTATGTTTTTAGTGCCCTAGTGTTGTAGTTGCCGTTTGTAATTAAAAAACCCCAAAATAAAGAAAAAAATAATAAAAGAAACGGAGAAAATATAGCAAAAAAAAAACCTACTGCTTGCTCTACATTTACACTTGACTCACACACACACACAAACCCACTCTCTTCTCTATATACATACATACATACATATATACTGAGCCTAAGGATTAATAAAAAATAATTAAAGTTAAAATAAAAAAAACAATAAAAAGAATTAACAATATTAACAACAACAACAATAAAATAAATAAAAAAAAAATTTGAATTGAAAAACCAAAACACACATACAAAGTTAAAAATCAATTTAATCGACTTGTTTTTTTCTCTCTTCTACGTTTTCTTTTTCTCCCCCTTCCCAAATATAGAGTTGCATCTACAACAACAACAACAGTACCATCAGCAACAACAACAACAGCAAAAGTAGCAGATAAAAAAAGCAACAACACGAGGATTTTAAACAACATTTGAAAGAAAAAACACAGAAAAAAAGGAAGAAAAAAAAAATCCACACAGAAAAATCCTTACAAACAATCAACAGCAACATTATATTTTGCCGACGACGACGATAACAACAACGACGGCGACGACGTATACGACGTCCATAACGGCGTTAAAGACGGCAGGCAACAACAACGATATACTGAATTAAACCACGATTAAACTAAACTAAAACCAGGAGCCGCCGCAACAAGCATACACTCTCACACTTACCACAGCACAGTCACTCACATCCTCCTCAGCACTCTCAGCACACACTTACTCACACAGCAAAAAAAAAAGAACAAAAAAAAAAAACAAGAAAAGCCAAAGAGGATACCCCCCCGAAACCGAGCAAGTGTTCAAGGCAGGAGGAATCCAAAACGTACAAGACTTTTTCGTATAAAAAACAAAAACAAAAAAAAAGAGAGTTAGAGAGACTAAGAGTACAAGAGCAAGCTAGAGAGAGTAAGCAAAAGAGGGAGCCTTATAACAAAGACTACTTCCACCACAACCACCATCACCACCACCACCACCACTACTACTAACTACTACGACGACGACGACGACGATACCAATACCAACACCAATACCAACAATAACAACAACAACAACTCCCATCACTACATTTTCTTAATTGACGTCGTGGTGGGGTCGTTAATTTTGTTGCCGCAATAGATTTTCTCAAGTGTGCCATCGCGATGGCTGCACCAGCAGCCTGTACGCGTTTCTCGGACAACTATGAAATTAAAGAAGAGCTGGGCCGAGGCGCATTTTCAATTGTAAAGCGTTGCGTTCAAAAATCCACAGGCAATGAATTCGCTGCGAAAATTATCAATACGAAAAAGTTAACAGCACGTGACTTTCAAAAATTGGAACGTGAAGCGAGAATTTGTCGTAAATTGCATCATCCAAATATCGTGCGACTGCACGACAGCATACAGGAGGAGAATTATCATTATTTGGTATTCGATCTTGTTACCGGTGGCGAACTGTTTGAGGATATTGTCGCCCGGGAATTTTATTCGGAGGCAGATGCATCGCACTGTATTCAGCAGATATTGGAATCGGTAAATCACTGCCATTCGAATGGTGTTGTACATCGTGATCTGAAACCGGAAAATCTACTGTTAGCTAGCAAGGCCAAGGGTGCCGCTGTAAAACTGGCCGACTTTGGTCTGGCCATTGAGGTGCAGGGTGATCATCAGGCCTGGTTCGGTTTTGCCGGCACTCCTGGCTACCTCTCACCGGAGGTGCTCAAAAAGGAACCCTATGGAAAGCCAGTGGACATTTGGGCTTGTGGTGTTATCTTATACATTTTGCTCGTTGGTTATCCACCGTTTTGGGATGAGGACCAGCACCGTCTGTATTCCCAGATCAAGGCTGGAGCTTACGATTACCCATCGCCCGAATGGGATACGGTAACACCAGAAGCCAAAAATCTCATCAATCAAATGCTTACCGTCAATCCCCACAAGCGCATAACGGCTGCAGAGGCCCTCAAACATCCCTGGATATGCCAGCGCGAGCGTGTTGCCTCCGTGGTGCACCGCCAAGAAACTGTTGATTGCCTCAAGAAGTTCAATGCTCGTCGCAAGCTGAAGGGTGCCATTTTAACCACAATGCTGGCCACGCGCAACTTCTCTAGCAAGAGTATGGTGACCAAAAAGGGCGAAGGTTCGCCCGTCAAGGATTCGACTGACTCATCCAATACCACATTGGAGGACGATGACGTTAAGGCCAGACGCCAGGAGATCATCAAAATCACGGAACAACTGATTGAGGCCATCAACAGTGGTGACTTCGATGCCTACACCAAAATCGGTGATCCGCATTTGACCGCTTTCGAGCCGGAAGCCCTCGGCAATCTAGTCGAAGGAATTGATTTTCACAAATTCTATTTCGAAAACGTTTTGGGCAAAAACTGCAAGGCCATCAATACGACAATTCTCAATCCGCACGTCCATTTGTTGGGCGAGGATGCCGCCTGTATTGCTTATGTACGCTTAACACAATATATCGATAAACAGGGTCATGCCCATACCCATCAATCGGAGGAGACACGTGTCTGGCATAAACGCGATAACAAATGGCAGAATGTCCATTTCCATCGTAGTGCTTCGGGCAAGGCTAGTGGAGCAACGACTTTTGATTTTGTATCAAAAAATTAGATGTGAATGTGGATGGCGATGGCGACGGCGACGGCGACAGCGATAGCGACAACAGAGACGGTGATGACGTTTAGGACGACGACTACGACGACGACGACGATTATTTCAATGATAATGATGATGATGATGATGATAATGACGACAAAAGCCACGACGACAGTATGTCTACCACTATATAAACTAATATAATAAAAAAAAAACCAACAGCAACAACAACAACAATAAAACTACTTACAACAACAAGATTATATTGTGTGAAAACCAACAACAAATACAACAACAACTAGAATAGAAGAAATTGGAGAAAGAAAAATCATACGCCAGAAATCAACAGCAGCCGTTACAAAAAGCGAGAGAGAAGAGTCATTTGAGAAGATTAAGCAGAAGAAGAAAAAACTTTTTTTATTGAACAAAAAATATTTAAGAAAAAAAAAAAAACAAAAAAAAAATAACAAAACCGTGAAAAAAATGAAAACTTTTTTTTTTGTTTTTGGGTAGAATATATAAACGAATGAAGTTGATTGGAAAAGTTAAGAAATTTAACACAGCGATAGATAAGAGGACAAGTTGAAGAAGAAGAAAATGGAGATGAATGAATGAAGATAATCTTTTTTCTTTATTTGGGTAATTTTTTTTTTGTTTTTTGGAGCAGAACCTAAGGATGAGGCAGGAAGAAGCCGCAGCAGCAGCAGCAGCAGCACTTGTCAGTGTTATAATTACACAGATATTTTTTGCGTCTACGTCACCATTTTTTTTCTTACTTTAGACTCTTATAAAACAAAATATACTTATAATTATAAATTAAAAACAAAACAAAAAAAAAAACAAAAATAATATTAAAAAAAAAATACAAAAAAAAAACCAAAAACAAAATTCGATCGAATTCTTAAATAAATTATATCACAATTTAATAAAAATAAATAAATGAATACAAACAAAAAAAAAAAACAAAAACAAAAAAAAAATCCCAAAAAAACATACATGTAAACATTTAAAATTTAAACTAACTAATTAAATTTAATTCTAAAATAAATTCTAATTAAATTCTCAAAATAAAAGAAAAACAAAATAAATAAAAAAAAAAATAAAAACACAAAAAAAAAACATTTGTTTTGTATCGAATCGATGATACGTATACGCCACGTGTGTATATGATGGACTTCCGTTAAGTATTTCATTTCATTTCATGGCAACTCATGCTCATTTTCATTTCCGATTCTCTAACATTTCCATAAAAAACAAAAACTTTTCTTATACATTTCACACACTCATCAATAACATCTCTTCGCACATACACACACGCACACGCACGTATACTGTAAAGCTCTTTTGCCTTTCTTTTCATTAATTGAATAATGGCTACTGTGTGTGAGTGCGTGTGTGTATGTGTGAATATCAAGGACTGAGGGTATCATTGAAAATAAATAATCAACAGCAATGACAACAAGAGCATCATCATAGGCAACAACATTATCATCTTTTACCAACCAATGCCAACAACGACAACAATAAGGCACTCTGTTGTCTATACAAATCATTTAAAGAGAGAAATCCATATTAAAACTAAATGACAATTTATTTCCTTAACATTTCATTATATTTTCTATCAAACAGCCTCGCACTCTCTATCCATTCTCTCTCTCTCTCTCTCAATGTGTATCTCCTTGAGTCAGCTCTTATTTGAATAGAGGAATAATACTTCTTGGCACAAGGCAAAAAGGCAACATAACAACAGTAACATTAACAATGATTTCAATATGCTTTACAACTTTGCTTGTGTATGTATGTATGTATGTGTGTAAGTAAGTTACTATAGAAGACCGGAGAGGGCGAAGGTAACAGATAGGGAATCTGTATGTTGGCTCATGCAATTGTATTTATTTTTAACACTCAGCCATATTGTCTACATTATTGAATAGTATACTGACTGACGTCTGACATACATACATATGTACGTACATACATATGTATGCACATATAAATGTGTTAGTAACAGACAGACAGGAAAAAACCCTGTTGCTTCTGTTTCAATTTTCCATGCTACTTATGTATACATTTCTCACTAAGAGAGCGAGAGAGAGAGAGAGTGAGTGAGTGAGTGAATGCTTTGTGTATGGGACAATAAGGTTTCAATAGGGGAGGCAAATGGAGAGCCGTTATCGTAAGTATGCTGGTAAAAGTAACAAGCAAAAGAGAAAGAAGCAAATTTTTACACAAGTAAATAAAAAAAACCAAAGAATAAAAGAGAAACAAGAACATAAAAACAAAAAAGCACCAACAAAGACTTGGATGCTGCTGCTGCTACTGCTACATGCCAACACTTAATATTTTTTGGCTACCCATACTGGAAAGAAGAAACAAAAACAAACAAAAAAAAAAAAAGAGAAAAACAATTGTGCGTATGACAGTCATCACTGTGGGTGACTGATATAATGACTTGACGACTATCCATACTCAACAAAAGTACAAACCCAATCTGCTTTAGTGTGTTAGTGTTAGTGTTTTTTAGTAAGTGGGGAGTATCGATATATTTTGCTCGTGCATACAATTAAGCCAGTAATCGTTTTTCGTAAACACGAAATTCAATACACATTTAATTGCTAAACATTTAATCTTCCTATCCCCTCCCCCTCCATTAAATTTTTCTTGTTTTCTATACAAAACGAAGGCAGTCTTCTTCTCTTCTTGTTGGTAGAAGAAGCCTTGTGGTTTCACCACACATAACAGCAGAAAATAAAGAAAGAAGAACAGAACAGAAATTGAAGTGTTTATTGAGAAATGCTTGAAATGTATTGGTAAGTATGAGATTTTATTTGGTCACTCTATCTAATTAATCTCTTTATTTCACTTACCATCACCATCACTATCACTATCACACTCTCTCTCACCCTTTTAATCTTTGTATTTAGATTAAGAGACAGACAGACAAGCAAATAAACGGTAGGAGGTAGTAATCAACAGTAATATCGTATAATTGTACCAATTGGGAGATTATTTTTTTGAAAACGCTTTTGTTACTGTAAGTGTTTAGGATATACGAGGGTCACAGATGGTTTTTTGGAATTTAAATAAATTGGTTTCTTTTGTTGTTTTCAATAATTACCGTGTTATTATGTTAAAACACAAGATGGACTAGCTAAAGTCCGTGTGATAGCTAATATCGGGTCCGCCATTTAACGTTTTTTTTTGAACTAGTGCTTATTTCGTAAATGGTAGCACTTAGCTCATGTCTGATTTGACAGATAATTAGTTTTATCCTTCCGCTGAACGAATATGATTAAGTATACGCGTTTTCGCTTCGCTTAATTGGGCCTAGATCGACTTACAGAAGATACCGATTTTGGCAAAACAAAAAATCATCTTTTCAGATGAAGATCATTTTGATCTTGGCGGCTATGTAAACAAGCAAAATTGTCGCATTTGGGGCACAGAAAACCCGCACGCATACATTGAAAAGCCAATACACCCAAAACGAGTCACTGTTTGGTGCGGAATTTGGTCCAGAGGCACAATTGGGCCATTTTTCTTCGAAAATGATCAAGGAGTGGCCGTTACAGTCAATGGCGGTCGTTATCTTGACGTGATGAACGAATTTTTGTTCACAAAAATTGAAGAGGAGGATATTGGCAACATTTGGTTTCAACAGGACGGCGCTACGAGCCACAAAGCCGAACACTCGGTGTTTTGCGCCCTGTTTTTGAAGATCGCATTATCAGCCGCAAAACTGATGTCGTTTTTCCACCTCGAAGCTGCGATTTGACATCGTTGGACTATTATTTTTGGGGTTCCGATAAAGATAAGTGTTACGCTGACAAGCCAGAGACAATTGAGGCTTTAAAGGACAATATTCGTGAAGCCATTGATGAAATACAGCTGCGCACAATCGAAAATGTGCTTAAAAATTGAACCGATCCTGTAGGCTACTGCATAGCCAGCCGAGCCAGCCATTCGAATGCATAAATTATTTTCCATTATTAACCGGAAGGATTTTACTTTTAAATAAAAAAAGAAATTTAAGAAAATATTCTGTAGTTTTTTTTTAAAGCATTTTCAAAAAAGTTATTTGGCGAACCCTTTATTTGCCGCTGTCCAGTCCACGGTTTTAGACAAGTTGTTGCGCCGTTTGGTGAAAATGATGCGATATGTGGACCTATATCGGTATTTCAGAGACAAAACAGTGTATTTTTCCGGACGATTCTGTGCCAGTGAAGGTCATGGTCAAGCCAGTAAAGCATAAAACCAGTAATCCTTCATGGCCATATTTTCTAAGCATAAAATATTGATTAAAAAGCAAGCTAACTTAATTAAATGAGAATTCTCTTGTCAGGATTACAACCCAGTTTCTCTCACCAATCATGTAGTGCGTGTTAATTTCAACCATAAGTGGCGTGACCTACAAATTATTGTCGAAAGTTTTCTATTTTCTTAGAGTTTTTTCATAAAGCTGCTAAGAGGAAGTCGCGAATAGAAATATTTTGTTAAAGCTGAGGTTTGAACTCTAGTAGTCTAGTAGGTAGTGTGTTGGCTTATTAGACTAGATTGGAGCACATAGTTTCATGAAGTTAGAATAGCTAGTGATTCACAATCATTTAAGACCACGGTTTAAACCCCAGATCAGACATCAAAACAAAAATATGGAAAAATATTTCTTCGGCGACTTTCTCTCAGCAGATTTTTGGCAAAGACTCTGAGAGTAAATAAAAATTGCCATGAAAACCTTCTCAAAGAAACCTGTCGTTCGGAGTCGACTTTAAACTGTAGGTCCCGCCACTTATGTATAAAATTAATTCACTCAACATAAATGGTGTGAGAAGCTAGGTCGAAATCCTGACTGTAGGGTTATAATGACCAAGTTATGTATGTATTACAATAGCCGAATACAATACAATAGTCTGAATGTAAACGATTTAATAAAGTGCTTCTATTCCTATTTAATTGTCCATGACAATTCTCTAATCAGGATTACAACCCCGGTTTTCATGCAACAAATGTTGCGTTTATTAATTTTAACCATAATTGGTGCAACATTTTAACATCGGCTTAGCACAATAGATTTTTGAGAAATTTTTCATGGCAATTTTACTTTATTTTCGAAATTTTTACCAGAAGACAAAGAAGAGGAATTGCGAACTGAAATATTTTGCCAAAGCTGAGCTTTGAACCACCAGCTCTCGCCTAGATGGTCAACATATTACCTACTAGACTATTATGGAGTGCTGCCACCTATCTAACCTCAAATAATTGTTCTCCTTCGAATGGCGTCAACCTGAAATTCTTTGCGTTTGATTAGCCTTGATTTCGTGTGGCTCATGTAAAAAGTCTATTTCAGGCGATTAAAAACAGAAAAAAACTGAAAAATAAAACGAATTAATTGTTGTTACCATTTAAAGACAACAACAACATATTCTATTAATAATTTTTTTTCTCTTCTAAATACAACAACTACAACAACAATTACAATAAGTACCCACGAGGCATTATATTTCATGTCTCCATGTTTTAATTTTTTTTAAATAAAAATTGTTGTTGTTGTTGTTGCTGTAATTTTTTAAAATTTTATTTTTATTTAAAAAAAACAACAACAACAAATTGTTTCATGTCAAACATCTATTGTAAGACTACAAGAAATAAATTCTCGAAAGGAGAGTAAAAAAAAACTTTAATTTGAAACTTTATACCGTTGATTACAGAAAAAAAAATTTTTTTTTGATTTTTTTTTAAATTTTATTTTCAGATTAAAAAAAAAACAAAAAAAAACATTTTTACACATACGTAAACATGATTTTTGTATGAGGTTTATGCGCTGGAATAGAACGGGTGATGTTTTTTTAGCATTTCGTTTGGTTATTGTAATGGAAGTAATAGGAAAAGAGAGATTCGTGATATGTGGCAATGCTAAAAACGGTCAGTAGAAGATGCCATATCATCAAGAATAGACTTAAAAATGGAATAATGCTTATAAAACCTTTGAATATTACATATTTATTAGCAAACTATGGACAAAAAATGGCAAATGGACTTCGAAAAGTTACTAATTAATTACACTAGGCGACAAAATGAAAAAAATTTAAACACAAACGTCTAATAACACATAAATTGGTTGTGAGTTTTGTTGAGGAGGTCTCAAAAATATTTTTTTTATATCTTTCGAACCCTCCAAAATTTTTTTTGAGATCAAGTTAACTAACTGAATAACATGGACTATGTAGATACTCGAGTGTATTTTCACTGTCGCACCGTGTTACCATTGAGAATAGGCGACTTTGCTGTCATTATTAAACTATACGATGAAATTTCTTTTGGAAACGTTGTTATATGAAATGTTGCTTACTACTTACTTACTTAATTGGGCATAACAACCCGATTAACGGATTTCGGCCTGCCGCAACACATCCTTCCAGGCGCCTCTGCTTCTTGCGCTCCTACGCCAATTGGTCACACCAATTGGTCCTTCCAACGGATACAAGTTCGTCTTCTTCGCCGACTTCCGCAGATCCCCGCATCAAATACTCGTCTCGCCGGAGCATCCTCCTCCATTCGAACGACATGACCGAGCCAGCGCAGCCGCTGGATATTAATACGCTGTACAACGTCCATGTCGTTGAGGAGCTCATACAGCTCACTATTGAATCGGATGCGAAAATCATCGCCAACTCTCACTGGACCGAAGATCTTACGTAGAACTTTTCTCTCGAATACTCTCAAGGCAACTGCATCAGTTCTTAATAGTGTCCATGCTTCTGTGCCATAAAGAAGCACGGGTAGGATGAGCGTCTTGTAGAGTATTAGTTGCGTCTTGCGAGAGAGGTCTCTGCTATTCAATTGCCTACTGAGATCATAATAGCATCTGTTGGCAAGAGTAATCCTGCGCTTGATCTTCATACTGAAATCATTTTCGGTGGTAACGGCGGAGCCAAGGTAAATGAATTCCTTGACTGTATCAAAAGTATAGTTATCGGCCGTAATTTGAGAATCAATACGCCGCACGGCTCTACTTGTCGATAACATATACTTCGTTTTGCCCTCATTTACTGCCAGACCCATCTTTTTAGACTCCCTTTCAATAGCACTAAAGGCAGCAGTGACATCTCGTTTGGTACGCCCTATGATGTCGATGTCGTCAGCGAACGCAAGCAACTGGACACTTTTTTGAAAAATAGTGCCATTACGATGTACTCCCGCCTTTCGCAGAACACTCTCCATGACGAAGTTGAAGAGGTCGCAAGATAAGGGACCGCCTTGTCTGAAACCTCGCACGGTATCAAAAGGTTCGGAGAGGTCCATTCCTACCTTGATGGAGCTGCAGGAATTGCTCCACGTCATTCTGCATAGCCTTAACAGCTTCGCAGGTATACCGAGCTCAGACATTGCGACAAAAACACGATCCCCTACGGGGCTAACGAAAGCAGCCTTATAGTCGACAAAGAGATGGTGTGTGTCGACTTGATTTTCGTGGGTCTTTTCCAGGATTTGGCGTAGTGTAAAGATCTGGTCGATGGTGGACTTGCCAGGTCTGAAGCCGCACTGATAAGGTCCAATCAGTGTTTTGACGAGGGGCTTCAGTCGTTCACACAATACGCCTGTAAGAACCTTATATGCGATAGGGAGAAGGCTTATACCCCTGTAGTTGGCGCATATCGTAGGGTCTCCCTTTTTCAGGACAGGACAGAGAACACTGAGGTTCCAATCGTTGGACATACTTTCCTCTAGCCATATTTTGTAGATGAGCTGGTGCATGCGCCCGGCCATCAGGACCTGCCGCTTTGTTGTTTTTAAGCCGCATAATCGCGACTTTAACCTTTTCATGGCTAGGCGGAGGGATCTCCACGCCGTCATCATCGATCGGGTTCGGAACATTATCTCTAGAGGCGGTATTGATGTCGTCATCGCCTTGCAGCAGAGTAGAGAAGTGTTTCCTTCACAACCTCAGCACCCCTTGCGGATCTGTAACCAGGTTTCCTCTCTCAGCCTTGCGTGAAATGTTGCTTGCAAAACCTACATATGGATAACCCTTTAAAGCGCAGGTAGGTACTCATTAATTTTTGAAAATTTTCTAAGACAAGAGATATTGAAAAAAATCACCCGTTATATGAAACAATTTTAATATTCAGTGTAAATTTGCCAAAAAAAAAGAGTTTTTTTTAAAGAAACAATTTCAAACGAAAGCGAACAGAATATTCGAAGAAAAAAGAATTAAAAAAATTCCAAAATTAAATCAAAAATAGTTTTTTATAAATGTAAAACGACGTCTAATCCATCTTTTTTTTGCTTTTTTCTTGGTGTTTTAGATGTTTGGGGGTGTTCTGGCGGCGGTTGGCGTTCGTGAATTGTAACAGAATATTCATCAGAGTTATAGTCGCCGTCGCAGATCACACAACACCATCAAGACCACCTATTAACCACACCTTTTATGGTTATGGCTTATGGTTAGACTTAAATGAACATGATCGAAATTGTAAATTGATTCTTATGAACATAAACACGAACAACAGTCTAAAGGTTAATTTTTTTCTATTCCTTAATTTTTCTTTCTTTTTTTTGTTTTGTTTTTTGACAAGTTCTAGTTGTAAACCATAAACAATAACTAACACGCTCATAAATAAATTATTTTAAATCGTATTTTTTTGTTGTTGTAAAGAGCATAAACTCACAATTAAATTACTTTAAATTAAATCAAATCAAGCATTGTATTGAATTTCTTATGATTTTTCAATTTTCAAAAGGGCAATTTATGATTTAAAATTTCAATTAAAATGTTTACGATTTTATTTCTAAAATGTGGCTTAGAATCCTTAAGTTTGTTTATTTTTTTTTCAAGGACATTTGAATTCAATTTCAGAAAACACGTTCTCGATTGACATCTGCTTAGCTTAAATAGAATTCATAATGAAGAGATGCCTTAGTATTGCGATCATATCATCTCCTATCCAATTTTATAATGTCTTTTGAACTGACAAACTTTAGTTCAATTCTCTGCCTAGCAAGGTTCCTAGGTTCCAAGAATATGTTCCGCTGTTTCATTTTCATCTTTACAGGGATCTACATGTTGGGTTCGAAATAAGCCTTATTCTAAAGAGTCCGCCAAATAACTTTTTTTTTTTTTGATAATGCTTTAAAAAAAACCTACAGAATATTTTCTCAAATTTCTTTTTTTATTTGAAAGTACAATCCTTCCGGTTAATAATGGAAAATAATTTCATTCAAATAGTTGCCTCGACTGGCAATGCAGTAGTCTACACGATCGGCACATTATTGATTGTGTGCAGCTGTATTTTACCAATGGCTTCACGAATATTGTCCTTTAAAGCGTCAATTATCTTTGGTTTGTCGGCGTAACACTTATCTTTGACGGCACCCCACAAATAATATTCCAACGGTGTCAAATCTCAGCTCGGAGGTGGCCAAACGACCTCAGCTTTGCGGCTGATAATGCGATCTTCTAAAACAGGGCGCAAAACATCAAGTGTAGCTTCGGCTGAGTGGCACGTAGCGCAAACCAAATGTTGCTAACATCCTCCTCTTCAATTTTTTTGCACTAATATTCATTCAACATGGCCCGATAACAATCGCCATTGACTGTAACGGCCACTCTTTGCTTATTTTCGAAGAAAAATGGCCCAATTATGCCTCTGGACCAAAATTCGTACCAAACAGTGACTTGTTTTGGCTGCGTCGGCTTTTCAATATATGCGTTCGGGTTTTCTGTACCACAAATGCGACAATTTTGCTTTTTTACATACCCGCCAAGTTTAAAATGAGCTTCATTTGAAAAGATGATTTTTTTTTAGCCAAAATCGGCATCTTCTGTAAGTCGATCGCAGGCCCATTTAGCGAAGCGATCCCACAGAGGAGTTCTAGTTCTTTCAGCGGCGTAGAAGCTTCCCTACTCGCAAGCATATTTGCATGCTTTTTATCGGGAACTCAACCGTGACCTAGAACCTGCCTCACCTGTACTGATTCAGTTTCTCTAGACATGTTCCCGAACCTTCTTCGGTATAACCTAATAAGAGCCGAGTATCGGTCTGGCTATCAGTGAATCGTGAATCGTCAATACAATTAAGTCATGAGTTCTTACATATATGTTTGACTAGTGAATCAGGAAATTCCTAGCATTCTCCGGTCTTTCTCAGTTCCTCTATGCATATTACCGTACTACCTTCGGTATAACTTTATAAGAACCGAGTACATAAATGGCAGAATGACTGTCAATGAATCACGAATAAGTGCTATTAAGTGATGAGTGTATACATATTTGTTTGATAGTGAAGTTCCTAGCATTCTCCGGTCTTTCTCATTTCCTCTAGACATATTGCCATACTACCTTCGGTATAACCTCATAAAATCCGAGTAGATAAATGGCAGATTAACTATCCGTGAATCACGAATCGGTCTATTAAATAGTTCACTATTAACTCATGTATATTTAGTAATGAATGGGAGGTTCCTAACATTTTTCGGTCGTCCTCAATATTTTTTGTCTGATGTTGTTTTACTATTAACTACCATATTGCTCAGACCGGCCCACAGATAATCTGATGAACGTATTCGTCAAATACCTCTCCGACACTTGTCAGATCTAAGGTACTGTTGTATTGCCCACAGTAGTATTTATGATAGGAGCCCACATTTTTAGTAAAACCCTTGATCTTGAGTCTTCACTGTGACATCCCACACATTCTGAAGATTTACGACATCCTCTTTATTATTGTAAACCTAAGCCAAGAATGTGGAACAACAAACAGCGGTTAGACCGCAAATATTGTAAATATTTTCTGCAAATAAATCTAATCGTATGCAGTTAAATCATCATTTCAATTCATCAATACTTCTAGGAAATCTCTTGCTCTTTTGCATTCGTTCATGTTACGAGTGTTTAATGCTAATATTACCACAAGAATGGAATGTGGACGTTGAAATTAGCATTACCATCGTAATATCTGGTGCACAGTAGGTGACACAAAGGCGAAATTCGGAATAGATTTACAATTTACAGTGGAACCTCTATAAATTGAAACACCAATATACAGAAAAAAAAACTTCAACTTATAGAAACTTCAAGTTAAGGAAGCAAAAACTGATAGGAGTTCTCTCCAAGATGCTGTTGCTGTGCTTCAACTTAAAGAAACTTCAAGTTATAGAAGTTCTACTGTATTAGGTGCATACACATACATAATTGGCCATTACAACCCTTCAGTCAGGATTACGACCTAGCTTCTCAGACCACTTATGTGGTGTGCGTTAATTTTATCCATGAGTGGCGGGACCTTCAGTTTAAACTCGACTCCGGACGACAGATTTTTGAGAAACTTTTCATGGCAATTTTTACTCTCAGAGTCTTTGCCAGAAATCTGCTGTGAGGAAGTCGCCGAAGAAATATTTTTCGTTTTGATGTCTGACCTGGGATTCGAACCCGAGCCTTTCGTCTAATAAGCCAACACACTACCCACTAGACCACGGCGACTTCTATTAGGCGCATAACATATATAATATTACTCGAATGCTCAGTCTACAGCCAACACAGTGATTCCCATTATACGGAATTTTTGAAGCATACATGAACTTAGCTGGGAGTAAAGAAGTTGCCGTGATAAGCTAAAAGAATTGGACCTAAGTGCAGTAACCAGTTCAGATTGTCAGTTGTTCACAATCGGTTGGACGACTTGCACGATCTGATCTTTTCAGTGACTTCCGGTAATTACCGCCTCAAATACACGTCCTGCGACTGTTTGGTCAAACAGTTTTTGGAATATAATGATCGCCTGAATTTACCTCACTTAACTTGTAGTCTTGAAATAGTATCGGCTCGCTATGTGTTTATATTTTATAAAAGTCGACTGAGGCCTAGATCAACTTTTAACTTTTTCTTTCATTTCATTTCGTAAATTTCTATTCGTAAGAAAAAAAAAGCGGTTTTTATACCAAATCCAACCACTGTTCCTTGGCAGCCAAATGAGGAATAACAGCCGTACTACGTATTTATTTTACATTTCACACAACAATGGCCGGAATGTTTGACAATGTTTAACACCTTTTTCGCTAATGCCTGTCGCATTCTAACATTTCTATTTGAATAACAGTTCACACACACACAGCAGTGCAGCCTGTAAAGCAATGAATTTTATTGCTACCATAAACACCCTGTTGTTTAACATGAACGCTTTAAGCGCTGTTAAAATAGAAACTGTTAAAACATGTTGGCCAACATGTTGTATTGTGTTGCTACAGAGGTTGTGTTTACGTTCGTTCGTTCATGTAAAAACACGACAGACACGAAATAAATTTTTAAACGAATTTTTAGCATTTCATTTAAAAACACCAGATGCCAAACAGTAAAGTTTCAGTACAATTTCTGCAACGTTCGTGTACGTGTGTTCGCAGTGAAGTTCGGCAAAAATAGTGTTTCAAGTATCGATGGAATAGCAAAACATAGAGAAATTTATCAAAAAAAAGTTTATTTTTTTAATTTCAAATAAAATTTGAATAATTTATACAAAAAAAATATTTTAAACCAAACAAAAAAAAAAAAAACAGACAGCAACACAAATAAAAATTCATAATTAATAACGGTTTTAAAAGTTCATTGATTTTTTAAAACAGTTTGTGTCACAAATTTGCAAATAAAAATGAAGTGAAGAAATTCTAAACAAAAACAAAAAATTCGTTTTTTTTTAAATAATTTTGGAAGAATTTCAAAAAATTTGAATACAATAAGAAATTTGAAAAATACAAACAAATCGAATTTAAAAAGGTAAATAAATAAATTAAAAAAATAAAAAGAAATTCAAGTTTACTTTGTTTTTTTGTTTTTAATAAAAACAAATTAATACAAAGTAATAATTTTTAAATAACAATGTGAAATTTAATTTTAAAAAAATAAAAAATGTTTCTAAAAAATGCTTTATTTTCAAAAAAAAAAGAAAGTGTGAATGACAAACAGAAAAAAAAAAATTAAAAATTAAGTTTTATAAACTAAAAAAATTATATGCTACATAAATTATAATAAAAAATTATTAAAAATAAAAAATAATAAAACACAAATCACAATCTGGTTTTGAAGAAAATTTTTTTAAATAAAATTTTCTCTTTTTTTTATAAAAAATAATATTTATTAAGAAATTAAAATGAAATACTAAGAAAAATTTTTTAAATTATATTTGAATACTTTTGTTTTTTTGAAAATTAGATTAAATTATTAAATTATTTACTTTGGAAGGGGTTTTAGAAAAAATTTTTTAGAAATTTAAGTTTTTAATTTTTCTTTTTATTAAAATAAAATTTTTGTTAAAACGTCAATTTAGTTTTGTTTTTAAATACATATACTTTCTTTTTAAAAAACTAATATTCACAAAATCATTATTAAGAATTTTTTTTTATAAAAATAAAATTTTTTTAAAGAAATTTTTTGAAATAAATGTAACAAAAAGATAAAAATCATTTTAAAAATTTTTTTTCAATTAATTTCAATTTTATTTTATATAAAAAAATATTTTATATAAAAAAGTAATATTTTATAAAAAAAAATAATTTCATTTTTATTTTATATAAAAAAAATTGTAATAAATTTTTTTAAATTTTATTGAAATTTTTAATTTATAAGTTTTTAAAGAAAAACTATTACTAAAATAATTTTGTGAAGAAAATATAAATTAAATTTATTGTTTGATAAATTTTATGTATTTAAAGTTGAGAAAAAAAAACATATTCGAAAATTTTTTTTATTAATTTTAAAGAAAAATTTGTTTAATATTTTGTAAAGTTAAAACATATAAATTATACATAAACGCCGTAAAATTTTTTTTTAATAAATATATTTGATATATTTTGTATCATTTTTTTTATATAAATAAATAAATAAATTTTAAAATTAAATTAAAATATTTATTTTTATATTTATAGAAAATATATTAAAATTTGAGAAAATTAAAAAAGATGTATTTTTTTAATTAAAATATTTAAATTTATTACAGAGATATTTCTTTATAAAATATTTTTAAAAATTTTGGAAATATTCTGTAGATCGAACACAAACACAAAAAATTTAACAAATTTTTGTAATTAATTTTGTAAGGAAAATTTAAATAAATTTTTGTATTATTAATATTTAATAAAAAATAATTTTTTTTTAAGAAAAATTTGTAGTGTTCTAGAATAAATTGTACATATTTAGAATTATTACTTCTGTTTTTTAGTGTGTCTTAAATAAGAAAATATTTTTAATATATTTTTTTTTAATTTTTTTTTAATTTTGTTTAGAAAAATTTTTTGTTTTCTTGAAAAAAATTATAGTTTACGTTCTTTTTTTGCTTTATAAAATAAATTCGACTTTTTATGCTTAATTTTGTTAAGAATAAATTATTGTTTTATGGAAAAAATTATAGTTTGAGTTTTTTTTTGCTTTATAAATAAAAATTCGACTTTTTATGCTTAATTTTGTTAAGAAACATTTATTCTGTTCTAGAAAAAAATTATATTTTGAATATTTCTTTTGTTTTATAAAAAATTTTTATTTTTTATGCTTAATTTTGTTAAGAAAAATTTATTGTGTTCTAGAAAAAAATTATATTTTGAATATTTCTTTTGTTTTATAAAAAAAAATTAGAAATTTTATGCTTAATTTTGTTAAGAAAAATTTATAAAATAAAAATTTATTTAAAAGATTGTCAAATCAATTCAATTAAAACAAAAACATATTTGATATGAAATTTAATATAAAAAATTAATAAAAATAAATTCAAGTGACTTTGTAATGAAAAGAAATTTTTTTTAATAAATATAAAAATTATAATTAATTATAAAAATTTCTTATAAAAATGTTTAAAAAAATTAAAAAAATTTAAAATTCATTTTTTTTATTTTTTTTATAGGAAAACAAAATTTGTGAAGAATGATAAAAAACAAAAATTAATTAAAAAAAAAATTCTAAACATTAAAAAAAATATATATATTTATAAAAAGAAATACAAATACAAAATTATAAAAATAAAACCAAAAAATTAATAAAAAAAAGAATTATTAAAAGTGTTCTTCTTAAATGAAATTCTTTTAATGAAACTTGTATGTACAAACGCACTCATCACATTTTTCATTCACTTTCCGCCTTCTATGGATTAATTTGTTGGATTCTAAACGATTCAAAATTAAATACAAAATAAAAAATAACTCAACAGTTTCTAAAAAAAGGTTCGTATAGTTGTTATTGTTGTTATTATTTTTATTTATTTATTCTTCTTTCATTTTTGTTTATAAATGATTCATTTAAATCGTTTTTATTATTATTTATCGTCGACAATTTTGCATCAGTATGTGAGTTCATTTCTCGTTTTATTTGTTTTATTATTCTTATCAATTTATTTTAATAAACAAAAAGTAAACAAAATATGAATGCAGTATATTTACATATATAGCCGTTTCATCTCTGGTTTTAAAACAAAGATTTATAAAATCGGGTCAAATTGAATAATTTTTTTTTTTAAATTATTGTACCTCGTACTCTGTAGGTTTGAATTTCCTGAACATTTTAAAGGATTTATTGATTGATTCTAATTGAAATGCTACTTATTTTCTTTATTTTTTAGAAAGTTTAGATTTTTTTTTTGATTTCTTCAAAAAGATAAAAGATCTTTAATTTTTATTTTTGAGAACTATTTTTAACTTTCCCTAGCATTCGATTTGATTCAAAGATTTGTTTTTGGCAATTAGTGAACCATTTAAAATTGATGCATAAATTAAAAGAAATTTTATTGTATCACATGATGTAGCAAGAGATTTAAAAACACTTTAGAAGTGAAGAAATTAGCGCTTTTTCAAATATAAAAGCGATAGAATAAATGCTCAGGCTGGGACTATTATCTGATATGCCCCGTAGGTGTTCTCCAGCTGCTTCTGTCTAGATTCAAAACAAGACACGCTCAACAGCCGACTAACCTGAGAAATATTTTCACATAATCGAAACTAATACTATGTTCAGACATGCACTTTTATTAAATCAATATTCGGTTTATTGAGAACAATATTTTTAGCGTTCAGACATATAATATACGAAAATTTATTTGACAGCAAAACAGCTGATAGCTTTTAATTTAATCGCGAAAATTAGTGCCAAAAATATTTTTTTAGTAAAAATGGAAAACAATTTAACATTGTAGAAGGTATTGCTAATGACTAACCGAAACGCCGAGCAGTTGCGGTTAATAGGGACTACTTGTGATTCCAAAATGGCTTTCCTCAGAAGGATAAGAAATAAAAATTTTTTAATATTGGATTGCTAGCAGAAAAGAAAGCTTTTGCTTATGGCACAGTCGTTGTTTACATTTGAGTTGTCAAATACCAATAGAAAGTGTTCGGAAAAATGTAATATGCTCACTGAACGTACTTATGACAGTGTTGTATTTGAAGTTTTAATCAATATTTTAACAATTTATGAATTTATTGATCAATAATTAATTGAAATTTTATATGATATATTGAGATCAATAATACCGTTTGTTGCGATTTTCTCAATATAAGTGCATGTCTGAATATAGTATAATAGCATCATTTTTAAATTTCCTCATTTACAGTTTCAACAGAATCATTCTAAAGTCTAACGTTGGAGATAGAAGTGAATGTCTCATCAGTCCCCTGCTTGTCTCATTTAATTCTCGTTAAATTAAATACTTTTTAAATGGATAGACATGTACCTTTATTGCGTAAATTTCCATTATTGTGCTCAATATTCCATATAAAATTTCAATTAATTATTGCACAATAAATACGCAAATTGTTACAATATTGAGTGAAACTTAAACTGTAACACTATCATAAATGTGTTTAGTGAGCGTATTACAATTTATCGAACACTTTCTGTTGATATTTGACGACTCAAATGTCAAAAACGAAAAACAAACATTAGTAAACTAACAAATAACACTCATTTTCGCGACAAAAATAAAAATAAATAAATGAATATTGAGTAAGCTGAATTGTGTATATTATTATCCCTGAACACTTAAAATAATGTACTCAATTAACCGAATATTTACTCAATAAAAGTGGATATTTGAATATAATCTTACGCTGTAGTTAGGCTCTGGGAGTAAATAGTAAATCATGTTTGATTAGATAAGTTATCGATAAGTTGTAATCGACAAATTTCTGCATTACTGAAAAAAATGTTGTTAGGTATGAAATGGAGCAGGTTGAGGGAAGTTTAAGGGAAATGCTGACTTCTCGTATGAGTTTCGCCCACGAATCAACTATTTTGCAACCTTTTTGTCTAGGAACGCTCATGTATCGCTTGCATTATGTCCTTTGAAATAGTTGCTTATGAAATATGCAATCTTTGTTGGAATTATTCAGAAAATATTTTTAAAATTTTATTGGTACTTTAGATCGGTGCTTAAATTTTTTTCTGGATACTTTTTTCTTTTATAGGCCGATACATCATTCATCAATAGGCCCTCCCTTCATTTCTTAACTGCAACAAAAAAAAAATTTTTTTTTTCATTGAATTGAAACAAATACTCGTCTGTGTTGTTTTTATAAAATTTTTTCTTATTGATTTCATATTTTTTTTCTTCTAATTCTAATTAAAAATTTTCTACTTTGAACTCATTCAATACAATAATAAATACTTCGTATTCGCATTTAATTTTCACTGTAATTGTGTTTTCATTCTACTTTTAAAAACATTGAAAAAAAAAAACTAAAAAAAGAAAGAAAAAAATATCTCAGCAGCTAACGAATGATTAAGTTGTTAAAACAATAACTTGTATTATAATTAAATTATTTAATCACTCTGTCTCTATTTAGTATAAAGATTAATAATAATCACTCATATTAAGTGTTACTATTACTTGCGGGCATTTAAAGAAAAACTGTTCAAGTTTGATTTTGATTTTCTTTTCTTTTGAAAAGCATTCCGTATTGCTTTTAATAACATTTTTATTACAAAACTTACTCGCTAATAGTTTACTAACATTTCTAACATTTTAATTTAAACGTTATGGTCTTAATAAAATAGTAAAAGATTTGAGTTTTCGATATTTTCTAAAAGCCTGCTGCAGTTACACTATCTAAAAGTTGTAAATCGTCGTTTCTCGAAATAGTTATCAGTTTTAAGGTCTCAAAACCCAAACCCACTATATGCAAAACGTATTCACAGCTCTTGTTAATTCTATGTAGATGGCAATCCTATCATTCTAGGAACTACTACATTGATTATGACTAATTTCATTAAAGGAACTGAAACAAGGCCATGAAAAAATTGAATTTGAAAATGAAAAAGAAAATATAGATGCAATATGACAGAGCCCCAAGCTCTTTAAAAGCTTTAAAGCAATAAAAATAGCCGGTTTTGTAAGTAAGAAGGTCAAATGATGTAAAATCAGTATTGCTGGTTTCGTTTGTCCCACACATTCCCTAGGACAAAAACTTTTGGTTGCTATAGATGACACATAGCTAATGATATGCTTATGAGTCAACAAATGATTTTAAATTGAGTCTTGCGCATTAAATCTTTATTCGACGGTGGTCTCCAGGTCAGTTTAAGTGAATCATTCATGATACACCTTTTCATCCTTAAAAACAAAAAAACGATTTCATCTGCAATTATAGGCAACTCAAAGGCAAACGCTGATGCCATCTATAAGAGTGTATATAAGATTACAGAGAATTGAATAACATGAGGATTGGATTAAATTCAAGCATTCCAGAGAAAGGGAAATTCCAGTGAATAGGGAAAAGTTTATAGCGGCAAGTTTAGACAGAGCTTCTTCAAAGGTTTTTTTTAAATACTTTTTAAAATTGAATTTCTTTGACATTTTTCCTGTCATTTTAAGCTAGCCACGCAGCGTTCCAGTTGATACTTTGTCATTGCAAACTATTAGTCATGTTTTCAACTAGGGGTGTCAGATACCGATTCGCAAAAAGCTGGACAAAACAAAAAGGAGCTGGACATAAAAAATATTGAGAAATACTACCTTTATATTTGATTTGCCATGTAATTAGCATTTTTTGCAAATTCTTTCCATCTTCGTAGAAAATTGAGTGTGGTCTTTTTGATGGATCAGTTTCTTCTTCAATATCCATTTCTAGATATTCAGCACATTATTTTTATTATTTTCATGTACAAAAAATAAAAATTAAAGCACGCGTAAAGAAATTGACTATCGCTTGCAATAATATTTATTATGACATCAGCTGTTCAAGTGTTGAAACATGTTGTCAGTGATGATAGAAGAGGGAAGTCATAACTCAGTTGTATAATAAGTATGCAATCAGTGTTGGCTAACATAATTTGACAAAGATAACATGAAATGTATTACCCAAGTTATTGCTATTTCTATTTAGCTGGACAAATTAAATTTTAACTTGAAACTGGACAAGCATTAAAAAAGCTGGACTATCCATCCAAGTTCAGCCAGGCTGGCAATTCTATTTACAACTTAACTTCTCACACCATCTATGTTACCTGAATTTATTTTATTCATAAGTAATGCGACTTACAGTTTACGGGGAAAAATTTGAGAAATTTTTCCATTTCACTTTCAGAATTTTTGTCAAAACTCTCCTCAACAGAGTTGCCAAAAGAAATTTATTTTAATTAATCGTTTTGTTTGATATGACTGAGCTGACTGGTCAAGTTTCCTGTTATATTAAGAAAATATAAAGCATTTCTAAGATGTTGTTGATATTCTGATTTGGCGTTGGGCTTCTCTGGTGATTTCTTGGTCTTGCCGTTCTTGTAGTGAAATCATATTCAAGTGGGTGATTAATATTTGAAAATATTTTTATTGTTCCTGCCAGTAAATCTTTTTTTTTTTTTTGTTAATTTTTCTGAAAAAAGAATTTTATGTAAACTATTAATAGACAAACAATTCCGTAAAAAAATAAAATAAAAAAATTATGAAATATAATTTCTTATTAGTAAAAATTGCCAATGGGAGATGAATAAATAAACAATTTATCTACAAATTATTTTGTATTTTTTTATTACTATTAATTTTGATTATTTAATAACATTTAATTGTTTTAAATTAAATAATAATCAAAAAGTCAATAAACTTTAAAAATTTATAAAGAAAAAAAATTTGATAGGCATTTTTAAAATAAAATTTTAATTTATAAGAATTTTAAATTCTTAAACACGTTAGTACCAAGAGCACAAGTAAATTAATAACTTTTTTTCAAATAAATTTTAATTTTTAAATGATTTTTTAAAAAGGCCTTGCAGTAAATTTAAATATTCTTTGTAGTATTCGAAAAAACATTTTTTTATTTTCATGTCATATTAAATATTAATAATTTTATTATTTTTACTTTCAAAATATGTAATATTTTTCAATGTCATTAAGAAAAAATTGTTCTTAAAAAAAAGAAAAAAAAAATTAAAAACGAATAATAATTGTGGTATCATTTAGAAATCAAACACGTTGGAAGTCATTTTTGACCAGTCAGTCACTCAATCAACTGTAATCGAAACACACATGTGGGCTTTAACAGTAGCTGCAGCCAGAGTTAATGCTAGTCAAGGTTGGCTACTGTTATTAGAAAAAATAAAATCAAATGAAAAATACCGTTATAGAGACATATTTTATAGGCAATTTGAAATTTAACCTTTCTTTTGTTTAAAAATGTTTACGATTCTATAACCAAAAATTTAAATGAAATTTGAATTCCTCTTGAACACAATATTGAAGCCTTTGTAACGTCATTTAAAAGGAAAACACTTCCTTAATCATTTCGTTTTAATGGTTAAATTATAAACGAATGACCCAATCATGTTACTACATGATGGCTATTCAAAATTATTACAACAACAAAAAAAAAAATAACAATATAATCCTTTTAATAGCCAGCCGCCAAAGAAACAAACAAAAAAAAAAATCAAAAAAACAGCATAAATGTTTAAACAATTTCAATGAAATTCTTTTGAAAAAAAAAGCCACAGTTAATCTCTTTAAAACCCTCTTAATGACAGCCATCAGCAACCAAACAACCACCACAGAAAACTACCTACCGTATAATAAGGAAAATAACAACAACAACAACAAAAAAGCCAAAGAAATAAAAATTCAGAGATGAAAATAAACCACTTGTCTTTAGTTAAACACACTGATTTCTGTTGTTATTGTTGTTGTTGCTATTAAATGTTTGATGTCTAACAGTTGCAATCTAATCGAACCCAGAGCAGCAACACCAAAAGCATTTGCAGCACTCACAACAAAAAAATCATAAAAGAAAAGTTACAAAAGAACGCCTTCACACATTCTGCTGATGGTTTGATGTTTGTTGTTCGTCTTGTTGTTGTTGTTGCTGTTGTTATAAAGTTTGTTCGAGAGTTGTAAAACACATGCCTTTTAAAAAGCCGATTAAAAATATGTGCTACAAAAACAATATTGTGCTCACCTACAACAAAAAGGAAAGAGTATGATATAATAAGCAAATGAAAATGAAATTGTTTTTAAATACCCTACAATCAGCATAGTTGTTACAATACATAGCAAGTATTAGTTTTTCGTCTCAAACCATTTGGCATACTTAAGAAATATCGATAAATAAAATCAAAAAATGAGTGTTTTTGTTTTTATTTTTATTTATAGGTAGGAAACTTTACATAGCACAAGCTTTTCTGTTCATTTATCTATCATTTATTAAAGGAATTAATGTAATTAAGCTACCTTTAAATCATATTTTCGTATAGGCTTACGTATAATAGCTAAAAACCGAACACAACCGACTGTAGCTCAATAACATGATTATTTTTCTTGTTGCTGGTAAGGCTTACAATGCGTGTGTTTTCTTTTAAAAAGAACATTTTAATACAAACACACACACACACATACATACGCACATACGGTTAACCATAATAATCAGCTGTTGTGTTGATTATTGATCGAATAAGGTAACAACAAACAAATACATCAAGTGTGATTGTAGTTGTATTTAATGTACGCTGCAAAGAAATCAATAACACATTATAACAAACACAGTGATAATAATACCGTAAAGAAGAACTTTAGCAATAATGAAAAAATAACAACAACACCATACACAGAAGAAACACAAACGAAATCTGACGACAAATATGTTTCAAGCAATATAAAAACAACAAACGATACTCTTGCAAAAAAAAACCTGTGAGAATTTCTTGCTCTCTCTCTATTCTGTTTTTTTTTTGTTAGTATAACGTGAACCTTTTTAACGGCACTTAAAATTAATGTTCTTTCATGTGATACTGATTAGATATGAGTTGAGTTGAGTTGAGTAGAGTAGAGTAAATGGTCAGTAATACCAAAATATTCCTCTTCTTTATCTTGAGAAAATCTAAAGGCGCTTAAAGTTGATAAAAAAATAAATTAACTCACCTACGCTAGAAAACAGCCTGTGTAAATTTCTCGCTCTCTTTCGTTCTCTCTCTCTCTCTCTTTCGGTTTTTTGTAATTTTTTTTTGAAGTGAACCTTAATGGCACTTAAAATTGAAAATTGATTCTCTTCAATGTGATGCCGATTAGACGGTAGTTGAGCTAAATGGTCAGCCATTTCGGTGTTCTTCTTCTTTATCGTTGGTTGAAATCTAAAGACGGCGCTAAATGTTGATTAAATTAATAAAATTAAATAATAAAAAAATATGTTTAAAAATATCAAAAAAGTGTTTATAATTAAAGTTAAAATAAAAAAGAAAAAGTGGAAAACACCTTTACGGATTTGTATTGTGCCAAGTGAAAAATATAAAATCTTTTCGGTGCTTTTAACATAAAAGTGAAACAACCTTACCATTCAACGTCAGGAACTTTAAAGAATCATTTGTTTGAACTTTAGACAGTGATAAGAATACGGGTGCGTGTGCGTGTACGTGTGTTTGTGTTTTTTGTTTTGTTTTTAATTTTTACTATTTCTAAGTGAAAGTGATAAGAAAATTTGAGGGGTTTTACTGTTTATTAAGGTAAGTGACGTATTAAATTATTTAAATTAAAAAAAGAAAACAATATTTTTGTGAATATACGTACCTATTTTGCCGCTCCTTTGTGCTCTAATTCCACTGGTCGACAATGTTTTGTAACCCCAAAACCAAATCATACTTTTTTAAATGCTTTTGTGTGCACTGAATCCGAAGGTGGTTGGTGTTTTGAGGTATCCTGACCTAATTTTGGCTGTATTGTAGAGAATTCATTATTTTTTTCTGAAGTCAACATCGACTTTTCTTTTGATACGATATAATTTTTGTTCTCGGGGCTATTTTGACTAAAAATGAACATTATAGGGTTTTTGTTTCATTAAAGGATTTCCCCAAGGAAAAAAAATGTGTCATAAAAATTTAAAAAAGAAGATTCAAAAAAGAAATAAAGACAAAGCATGCATGTAGAAATGCTAAGATTCTCATTAAGGGTACCATAAAGGTTTAAAAAGGTATAGTCTGGTTTCTGGGTTCTTAGTTTGTTTTAAATTTGTTCAGCCTCTTATTATTTTAAGTGTATATTCTAAATTCTGTTAAAAATTTCTTTTGCTGTATTTTATATTGTTATACTAAGGATTCTATTTTACATTCGTTAAGGTATTTCCAATCTTAGGAATACTAGTTTATTAGATCATTCTTGCAAGAACTGTAATTTTCTTACCCTTTACGACCCCTTAGACAGAATTACGTCCTAATTTCTTACACTAACCGTGTTGTATTTGTTAATTTTATCCACGAATGGTGGGACTTGCATAAATATATACATACATACATACATAATTGGCCATTACAATCCTTCAGTCAGGATTACGACCTAGCTTCTCACACCACTTATGTTGTGTGCTTTAATTTTATACATGAGTGGCGGGACCTACAGTTTAAAGTCGACTCCGAACGACAGATTTTTGAGAAGCTTCTAATGGCAATTTTTACTCTCAGAGTCTTTGTCAGAAATCTACTGATAGGAAGTCGCCGAAGAAATATTTTTTCGTTTTGATGTCTGACCTGGAATACGAACCCGGGCCTTTTGTCTAATAAGCCAACATACTGACTAATAAACTAAAGCTACTTCTTAGTGTTGCCTTAGAATGAACAGAAGATTGTTAAGAGAGGAAGTCGCCAAAAGAAATTCTTGTTTCATATTTCTGATATGGGGCTTGACCCTGCCTAAACCTTTACTGCATAGGTATTTTCTGTCTTTACTTTTATAATGAACTTTATTCATTATGCTTTAAAATTTCTTACAAGAATTCATTCTTTTAGTCACTGAAAACTATAAAGCAGCAAAAATCATATGTTTTTATGTGTTTCTGTTGTTGTTTTTACTGTTACATGGGATAATAATTGTAATTAAAGAGAGAAAACATAACGGCAGTTAAATTCCAAAGAGCAATGAGAGCAAGACATACAAACCTTCAAACAAAAACATATGACTGCAGGGACAAAGAGAGAGAGAGAGTATAACAAGAAACAACAGCAACAAACAAATATCAACTGTTTTCAAAAAATGTGGTGCGGTGGGATGGAAGGGGGAAAATGAGAACGAGAAGCAATGTGTACCTATTGGAGAGCATGCGCTTTCTATGCAAAATGCGTGCTTCAAATGCATGAAAATTTGACAGTTGCTGTCATGAATCCATTTATTGGGAGAAAATGTTTTTTGTTTTTTATTTGTTTTGTTTTGTGTTCTATTTCCGTGTAGAGTTTTATATGTAAAGCGGCGGTAATAAACATGGATTTTTAATGCATATACACGCATGTATGTATGTATGTACGTATGCATCCTTTTGTTTGTTGTGCTTAATTCTCCACATCATCTGCTCATGGCTTTTGTCTATAATAATTTACCGCAATTCCAGAGTTTATCGTAATCCTTTGTAACGTTAAGACGTCATTTAACGCTTCTCGTCTCATCTTTGTATACATTTTTTAACGTAACGTTGTTATTATTGTTGTTGTGTTGTGTGTGTGTTATTAAAGAAAAAAAATTGTTTGTTAGTTTGTTTTATTTTCTTATAAACGTTCTCTCCTTCGTTCATTTGAAATGAACATTTTTCTTTTCAAATAATCGTCATACGTTTGCGGAATTTCCGTTTTTCTTCTTGCTTTTTTTTATTGTTTTTCATTTAAATTTTCCTGTCTTGTAAGTAATTTTCCTGTATTTGTTGTTGCTGTTGGCTGTTGTTCTTTCATATATCGGTCGGTGGTCGGTTGGTTGGTCGGTTTGTTGGTCGTTTGTACGTGCGTTTGAGTTTGTTTAAAGACTTTTACCGCTGCTGTCTGTTCCTGCCTGATACTGCTGCTGCTGCTACCGCTACTGCCTTTGGGCGAGACGGGAGTGTTTTTTTTTATTTTTTTTGGTTTGTTTGTTGTTGCCGTTGTTACTAACGTGTGTACGGTTTGTGAAATTTTTCTGCAAGAAAATCCACAAAAATATTTACTTTTTTGGGGTGGAAACAATTGATTTTAAATAAAATAAAATAAAAACAACAACAATAAAAGAAGATGAAGAAGAATAAATAATAATAAAAATAAATATTCTTAATAAATATTAAAGCGATAAAACCTTAGCAAAATAATAATAGAAAAACAAAAAAACCAATAAGGTGGGTATCATATCTTTTTCTTTTTTTTGTTTTGTCGATAAATATTATCGAAGAGGGATATTCTACAACAACAACAACAATCAAATAATAGCAAATTAACACATACAAATGCACATAGTATTTACCATTTGTACACATTCCTCTCTCTTATTAGTGGGTCTGTCTGTCTGTCTATTTGTCTATCTCTGGTACATACATACAAACATTTTGCCAGACAGTTTAAATAGCTTTATAGATACAAGTTCTCCTCTTTTTTTCCTTCTAGTTTTTATTTGTTTCTTTTGCTTCCGATGGCAATATTTTCTAAGGATTTGATTAAAATTTCTTAAATATGTACTCGTGTATGTATGTATGTATGATATTCGGATGTAAAGTACGTCAAAGCCATGGAAAATAAATGAAAAACTGTTAAATTTGTTCAGAGAATTTATCGTAATAGTATTTGGAAACTTAGTTTCAGGGGAACAAACCATTCAAACGTTTGTATGTATGTACATGGAAATCATTTAACTAATAATAATAAGATCCTCGTATTTAAAGATGTCAGGTAGGGCTGTAATACATACAGTAAGACCCCCCTTAATGCGGGGAATACTTTCCAATAAGTTGCAGCGCTAAACGAAGCAGCTTAACACATACTTATGTATGTAAATACATTGCAACTTCGGAAAATACTGTTGGAATCTTTATTCTGGACAGGGTAACGAAATACCTTTGCAAAAGTTGGATTGTATACATCGTCGCTATATAGTGCACAGCAACTATCAATACAATGCGCGATTTAGGGGGAATCCTAATACTACCGCGTACTGTCCGTTGTGTAGTTAGTTCAAGTGCAAAAGAACTCATGAAGTGCAAAAAAACTCACATGCATAATTGGTCATTAGAACCCATCAGTCAGGATTATTGACCTAATTTCTCACACCACTTATGTTGTGTGTGTTAATTTTATACATGAGTAGCGGGACCTACAGTTTAAAGTCGACTCCGAACGACAAATTTTTTATGAGAAACTTTTCATGGCAATTTTATTTACCCTCAGAGTTTTTGTCAGAAATCTGCTGAGAGGAAATCGCCGAATTTGATGTCTAGTCTGAGACTCGAACCCTGGCTTTTACATCTAACAAGTCAACACACTACCTACTAGACACGGCAAAAGACCTCATGAAGTGCAAAAGAACGCAGGCTAATGTAGCCCACTGTCCTAACACAATTACATACATATTCTCTTTCCCTAATCCTGTCATTATTCGGAATTCATGATAAAAATAAATAGAATTTCTCGGAAAAGTTTTGCAAATCTGTCGTTCGGTCTTGACATTAAACAAGCTCAACATGAGTGGTGCGGGAAATTAGTTTGTATTCCAAGAATGAATTTTAGAAGCTATTCTCTTTAATGTACACTGCAGCGTTTTCGCTTTACGTTAAAACCTTTAATAAACACAGAAGAAAATACTGGAATTAAAAACTTGCTCGTAAGAATTAAGAACAACGAAATTATTCTTGTCAGAACTTTTTATTTAAATATCGACGCCTCTGTTCTATAACATTCTAAGTCGAAAAAGTGTTTTTTGAGTTATGAGCTCTCAAAGTTTTCACGCACCATACGACTATATGTGTATTCTTAGCCGATATTTCCCTATAATTTGGGAATGGATCGGCGAATCTTAACCCAGTTTTGTCAACATTTAAGTTAGAGAACGTAGAATTTAAAAAGTGCAAGAACATTAAAGGTCAAACATCAAAACGAAAAATATTTCTTCGGCGACTTCCTCTCAGCAGATTTCTGGCAAAGACTCTGAGAGTAAAAATTGCCACGAAAAGCTTCTCAAAAATCTGTCGTTCGGCGTCGACTTTAAACTGTAGGTCCCGCCACTCATGTATAAAATTAACGCACACAACATAAGTGGTGTGAGAAGTTAGGTCGTAACCTGACTGAAGGGTTGTAATGGCCAACTATGTACGTAAGAACGTTATAGAATGGAGGCGTTGATATATTGAAATTTTTTTAATTTCTGCTTTCAAATAAGTTTTCCATGAAACTGAACCTCGTTCTCACTTCAAATTTAATAACCACTGTCATGTTAGGTTAGGTTAGGTCGCAGTGGTAGCTCTGATATCACAAAGCTCACTTGAGCACGCATGGCGGCCTGTTGTGACGCCACTGTCATAGTGTAACTATTCTCTTGCCCTAATATCGTCATCATTCGAAGTTCATGATAAGGCCACATAGTTTATCAATTTATCTGAATGCAGAAGCTCGGATTCTTTTCTCTGCATTCAGTAGCTTCGTAACCTATTTTTCTTCTAGCTCGCTATTATAATTCATGCAAGTCATTTCCAGGGTAAAGAATTTGAATGCATCTCGCATAAGTATCCAGAACGTAATAACGAGGTTCAGCAAACTGCTTTGGCGTTTCAGTAAATTTTCCTTGCGTTCCTTATTTAAATTTGCCTAGATTTCTTGCGCTATGTAGTCTGTATTTACGGAATCTGTTCTCATACTGCATACTGTGAGTTTTAAGCTTGCAGTTTCCTAATGCAGTTCGATCGAAAGTTCGGAGATTGTGCCACGTTTGTCCAATTCATCACCTCGGCAACTCTATGGAATACCGTTATATCCCGGTACTGGTATAACATTTGTAAATTTTTGTAATTTATGATTAGTTTTGAGTGTTCATGTAAAATTTCAATTCAAAACAAAAAAACGTGAAGAAAATTATTCAACATTTGTCAGGCATGTGTCATACATACATAGCAACAGAAATTGATTTTAAAATCCGATTACAATAATTTTTTTTTTACTTGCAACCACCCACCTCCCTTGAAATATGTACAACAAAAATACAAAAAAAAAAAACGGAGGCAACACTTAAAACGCAAACGGTACGAAAATCTAGACTAAAAAGGTTTCAAACAATAAAAATGGATTAAAATAATTAACAAAAAGAAAATAAATTACATATTTCCATTGTTTATATTGTTGTTGTTAGTTTTGTCGAACATAAGATTTTGTTTAATGAGCTTAAAAAGAAAAAAAAAAAATTAAAAAAATGGAGAACAACAAAAAATGTTTGTTTGTTGCCAATAAAAATAGCAAAAAAAATTATTTTTTTAAAAATCAATGTCAAAATAAATTAAAAAGGAATTAAAATTTAAAGTAATAGAAGTTAAAATATAATCAAGGTCATTATATTCGTGGAGAACACGTCTGGGTGCTTTTTGAAGGAGATTTTGCAGCATTCAATGCCAATTAAGTCCTTGACAAACAATAACGAGACACAATTTTGAATTTTAAAACAAACATTATCATTAAATATTTTCATTTTTCGAAAAACTTGATCAAAATTGAATTAACTTTCATTCCTCATTGTTTTCTTACATATTTTTCGAATGAATGGTTAGATAAGGTTCTACTAGCAGCCGCCTCAATGGGCACAGCTTATGTGTATTATCCATTCCGTTGCAGTTTCTGGTGGCGCCCTCTCTCAGCCATGGCGAAAGTCTTATGAAGAAGTTAATTTTTTCCACATCGCCTTAGATCAGACTACTTTGTAACGAAGTTCTGGGCGCCCAAGAATACTTCTTCTTGGATTCCAAACCTCTGGACAATGGTAGAGAAGGTGTTCTGTAATCTCAGCTTTCCCCGTCTTTGCAGAAGTCATAATAACTGATTCCTTTTCTCCGGGCGTGTAAACCCAGCTTGTTATAGCTAGTTTGTAAAGGTTTCTTACATGGTATCATGATAGGTTTAATGCAAATTATGTGCTACATATGATCTAGGTGTCTCTTACAAGTGGATTCATAATTCCATTTTACCTTTGACTCCAAAGAATGGAGATTTTTAGACCATTTTGTTAACCTTTCTGCGCAGGAATTCAATTGTATTTTCCGATTTGTTAGACTTTCCAAGTGCGCCGACTTTGTAGTAATTTACAATGTCTCCGTGTCCAGAAACCCAATAGTGGTAACTGTCCAATGTAATGCTTTTTTCTTTTTTTTATCATCTCTTAATTTTTTAACGGAATGATAAGTTTGAAGTCTTTTACAATTGATTACTTCCTTATTTTCCTTTTCTATCCAGATTTCTTGCAACATATTTACTATGATTACGAATGTTTTTAATTATATGACCACCACTGTATATGATACCGAATTCACATAGCGACAATTTTTATAGGCATTATTCCATAAAATACTGCAAGTAGTGCAGTATTCTGGTGTTCTGGGAGTGCTAGGGGGTTATTCAGCTGTTCTGAAAAGATTTCATTTCCGATATTATTGCGTGATTTCGATCCATTAGTGAAAACTTGAATAATATTTTCTGGGAGGTGTAAACCATTCTCACAGAAGGATCTATCCGATATCTTCGTTGTAAAACTAGGATCAATAACAGGTTGAGGTGTTTAGACAAACAATACTTAAGATCTTGAGATGACTATAATTCTAAGCTCTTTTAACCCTTAGTCTTATTGACGCGCTCGTTGTCACTTGCTTCGCCGCCTTGTCTAGTGGCAGCCAGTTAAGGGTAGTAAACAATAATGGATAATGTAGACCGATCATGTTATCATTATCGCCACCTTTCTTAGGTTAGGTTAGGTTAGGTTAGAGGACGTGCACCTGCGCCACCTTTCTTATCATCTGCTCAAACTGCGTTTGATGTTTTCTTATCCCTAAAGCCTAAAGCTACCAAAACCCAGCCCCTTAGAATGTAGTTGGTTTGGTTACTGCAAATAGACTGAAAATTAAAGATCATTGCAAATAGATTAAGAAGCTCGGAAGTTCTAACATCCTTCGATCCTCATCCGATTGAATCTTTTGAAACATTTGCGATTTTACAGTTCAGTTCATGGGTTTGTTAAGTAGTTAGAACTCGCTGTGTTCTATCGATGGAGTCATGAGCGGGCACACTTATATGTCACACGTGAGACCTGTTGTGATAACACAGTTTCATATTCTCCCCTACTCCACCACTCGGAGCTTTCGATGAAACGACTCAGACTGCCTATAACCATACATGACGAGCCCAGGTGCCTCTTTTTTCTCCGACCAAATGCCGGGTATATGCACAGTAACTGAAGAATAGTCTCATCATCGTTCTTATCTCCACAGCTTCTGGAAAAATCATTTGCAAGATGTCCAATACGCTTCATATACATACATACATACATAATTAACCATTACAACCCTTCAGTCAGGGTTACGACCTAGCGTTGTGTGCGTTAATTTTTATACATGAGTGGGGGGACCTACAGTTTTGAAGTCGACTCCAAACGACGGATTTTTGAGAAGCTTTTCATGGCAATTTTTACTCTTAGAGTCTTTGCCAGAAATCTGCTGAGAGGAAGTTGCCGAAGAAATATTTTTCGATTTGATGTCTGACCTGGGATTCGAACCCGGGCCTTTTGTCTAATAAGCCAACACACTATCCGCTAGACCACGGCGTCTTCATATATACGCTTCACATAGGTTTCTATAATACAATCAATGCGTGTGATAATTTGTTAATGTTTTGGGATTTTTGTGTCTTGTATTTCACATTTGCGAGGGGAAGCGTATTGCTGGAGCATATGACATCTTCAATCTGTATTTGGAACAATGCCAAATGAATAAATTTTTCTTTTCTAAAATTTCAAGGAAAATTATTTAATTTTGTCATTAACAATTAGAACAACCAGCAAAAAAAAAAAATAAAACAAAACCAAGTAATTAGCGAGTAATTTGATGAAAAGTTTTTTTCTTTTTTTAACTCGCGTTATAGTTGTGATTGGCAATAAAATGTTGTGGTGATGATCCATTCATCCATCCATTCACTCAATTAGCCATTCAATTTAAATAAAAAAAACCGCAAAAATTAATAACAATTGTTGCAATAATTATAACAATACCTAATACTTAATAATAATAATTGCAATTATTATTGGTGTTGATATTATTGTTGTTATTATTTAAGGAAATATTTATTTTCTTTGCCACTTTTAATTGCTATTTAAACAGATCGCTTTACATACCCTGGCCTCTGGTCCCCTGTTCTCTCTTGCGTCCTCTTTTGGATAGATTGGATCCAATTAGAAACAAAAAAACATGATTTATTCGCATGCCTTGTGTCCGTATTATTGATTATTCTGGGAACAATTTATGTGGCAGTCTATCGAAAGGCTTGTAGTAAAAGGAGGGGGGGGGGGGGGGGTTGGGGTAATTGTAACTAAATAGTCAGTCTGCTGGCATAGAAGAATATTAAATTAATTATTGATTATTTTGCCTATTTTGTTTCTATTTTGCAGTTTGTTTATTAAGAAATAATGTTTTTGTTTTTCTTTTTGTTTCCCTTTTTCAATAATTGTGTCATCGTTTTATTTCTATTGTTTGTAACTCTTTTTTTTATTTTTTTCTTTATTTATCTTTAATTTACGGTTTTTTTATTTTTAAAGTTTTTTTTTTAAGTATTTTCTGAAGTTTTTTCTTTTTTATTGGAAGTAATTTATGAATTTACGCTCGTAATATTTCTTATCTCCTTTATTTCTAATACAAAAAAAAAAATAAAAAATTAAAAGAAAAGATTAAATTAAAGTGTGCGTAGTAAGTTTTGTAATTGGGAACGCCCTTAGAAGAGAACTATCAATTACGAGTAAAAAAAAATCCCATTCTTAATGATTAATAAGAACTTCTTTGTTATTTATTTTTACATTACAATGAAAACAATACAATAATAAAAAAGCAAATGGATGGTTTTATAAAACCAAAGAATATTTTTAAAAATTATCTCAAGGTCTTCACACAAACCAAACCAAGTGATAATTATACCTCTGGGCTTTTCGAGAAAATATATAGAAAATATTGTTGATTCGTTAAAGTCGAGTATTTCCTGTGAATCAATTTTGCAAAAGTAAATTAAAATAAAACATTTGGATCTCAAGGAAACTTTTGCATGCACATTAAAGCTTCGCCCTTGCCGTTGTGTACGACAGTGATGCCAACTTAGCCCTTTTCGGGCTATATTTAGCCCTTTTTGAAGTACCTTTCACGCGCAATTTCAGCGCTTTTCAGTATTTTTGTTTAGCCCTTTTTGCCCGTTTTTTCCTTTAACTCTGTATGGCAATATTATCTTACGTTTCTCTGACAATGTCGAATTGTAAGCCTATGTGGCAGAACTTTTTTCTCCTATTTCTTGTTTTCTTCTTTGTCATTTACATAGAATTACCAATAGTACCGGGAAACACAAGCTTTGCTTAGAGTTTAAAATTGTATTTACCTAACAATTAGGTGGATAAGAAATGTAAGGTTGCGCTATCGTTATATACTGCAATTCATTCACCATTTACTTCCATAGAACACTTGATAGAGACCAGAAGAGGATGACCAAGAAGTACAAATCGTATTTAACAATGACCAACTTTGAAAGATTGTAATGTAAATTCTATTTGAAAATAATCTAGTATCTTAATTCTATTGACTGGAAAATGATGTCAAAAGGAATAATATCTATTAATAAATTGTTTTGTTTAAAAATTATAGTGTTTTTATCTGAAAGGACTTTTTAATTTTATCCCCCCCTTTTTGCGCTTTTTTGAAAAAAATAAAATTGTATTGTCCAAAAAACGTAATTTTTTTCAATTTTCTTAGCCCGTTTTTCATTTTTGTTCACGCGTTTGGTGCCCTAAGAGTTGGCATCAGTGGTGTACGAGATAGAATGCCATTTAAATGGCAGCCACTAGAATAATAACCAATAACAACCATATCGACCATATTTTCATAAATTTCCCGTGGTATCTCGAATGTTCAAGTACAGTAAGACCCCGCTTAACGCTGTTTCAGTATTACGCTGTAGTATTGGGATTCTCCTAAATCTCATAATGGGTTGATAGCTGTTGTATATGCGTGCAAATGAAATAGCCAAGTATCCCTTCAAAATCAAAATCGGTGCACTATATAGCGACGTTGTACAATATGTATCTATTTCAACGCTCTTTTGTTAGTCTGTCCAGAATAAAAATTCCAACTGTATTTTATATGTTTAACACGTACATGCTGGTTTAACGCTGTTTCGTTTAGCGCTGGAACTTATTGGAATATATCGCCAGCATTAAGCCGGGTAAATTTTTGTAGAGACAATCTTTTACTATGTTCAGACATTCACTTTTATTAAATCAATATTCGCTTTATTGAGAACAATATTTTTAGCGTTCAGACAAATAATCTACGAAAATTTATTTTACAGCTGGTAAACAAAACAGCTGATTGCTTCAACGACATTGCTTTTAATTTAATCTCGAAAATTAGTGCCAAAAAAATTGACATTTGAGTTGTCAAATATCAATAGAAAGTGTTCTAAAAATTTACTTATGACAGTGTTGTATTTCAAGTTTTAATCAATATTATAACAATTTATGAATTTATTGAGCAATAATTAATTGAAATTTTATATGAAATATTGAGATCAATAATACCGTTTATTGCGAATTACGCAAAAAAGGTGCATGTCTGAATACGGTATTTGACATGTTTTGCTTACGTAAGGTGGTGGACTGTCCTTAAGAAAAATTTTCCCATTTAGTATAGCTAGTATTTAGGCCTATTGCGTTAACCACATATCAATATTCAACCCAGGAATCAAACATTCTATAGATGAAAATCAATCTGAGTTCAAAATAAATCTTGTCAGGAAACTGACACATGAGGTGAAAGACAGTTTGTCTTTCTGTTTTTGCGAACCACACATACATACATACATAATTGGCCATTACAACCCTTCAGTCAGGATTACGACCTAGCTTCTCACACCACTTATGTTGTGTGCGTTAATTGTATACATGAGTGGCGGGACCTACAGTTTAAAGTCGACTCCGAACGACAGATTTTTGAGAAGCTTTCCATGGCAATTTTTACTCTCAGAGTCTTTGTCAGAAATCTGCTGAGAGGAAGTCGACGAAGAAATATTTTTCGTTTTGATGTCTGACCTGGGATTCGAACCCGGGCCGTTCGTCTAATAAGCCAACACACTACCTACTAGACCACGGCAACTTTTGCGGACCACAGCCGTTGCAAAAGTCATTTGCCAAGTGTTTGTGTTCTAAGCAACGACAGACGAACAGCCCCTAAGATGTAAAACTTGATTTGTTAAAGTGGAACAAGAAACAAAACCGCAATCGAATGAGAGCTACCAAAACTACCAAAAAAGTTTTCTTTCATAACTTCCTTTCGGCAGTCTGGTAGCGTAAAATAGAATTTCCATGAGAAGTTTCGCAAATCTGTCGTGCGATAATGGCATTACAGAAGGCCACTCATGGATAAAATTAACACGCATAACATGAGTGGTGTGAGAAACTAGGTTGAAGTTCTGACTAAAGTATTGTAATGCACAATAAAGTAGGAAGAAGTACTCCAGGAATGAACCTTATTTTTGGCTAGAAGTTAGTTTCTACATAGAGTTGATCAGTTGTTCCAGATTTCAAGAATACTTTACTATTCTCTCCCTACATTTAAGCCCATAAAAAAATCGAAAGAAAATACCGGAATTTAAATCGGCTTTAAGGGGAACATATTGATGACAGAACTTTTTATTTAAATTTGTTGAAATTTTTTATATTTTCTGTGTACTGTTTTTGTGGAATATTAAACTGTAAATGGCCTGCTAGAATATTGGTTTACAAATAAGTTTTGCATGAATTAGATTGGAAACCTCGTTCTCATTTCCAATTTAATAACCATTAAAACCTTTCTATTTTATTAAGAAAGAAACAAAAAAGGCAAAAACTTTTGCCAAATTTATGTATGTTGCCGTCATTTTAAGGTTGTTTTTCCTTTTTTTTTTTGTTTTTGATAATTTTCGGTTACATTTTCCTGTAACTAATCCATGTGGCTGGCAGTCGTCGTCGGTCGGTATCCTTGTAAACGCGAAATATTGCATGTCATATGCTGTGTTTTATTACAATAAAAATTGAAGAAAAAAAAAATCTGCCGCATTAAAAAAAAGAAAATGGAATAATAATTTAACGGAATACAACAATATCAACAATTACAAAAACAAAAAGTGTTTCTATTTTATACGTTCCAATACGTATGTACGTCAACATTTAGGGGAACGTCATAAAGAGTTTTCGTTTTCGTTCTTTTTTTTTGGTTTATTTTGGTTGCATGACTCACGACGTTTACCATGGAATTCTTTCTGCCACAACTTGCCTGACGTATATATGTTCATAGTATATACTACGTACGTACAACTATTCAAACGATATAGAACCTCTGACACCATTTACGTGTTTTTGGGCCTTTTTGCAAATACAATATTTAATAAGTTTGGCTCCCTGTGCTTCCCTTCTCCAGCCTGTCCTCTTCCAAAGAGGGTCTTTCATATCTTTTTGTAAGCAAAGATAAACTGCCATAAAAATAATTATTATTTTGACGAAAATGTTGAATTTAATTTTTTTATTTTATTTTATTTATAAACTACGGCACGAGTCACTACCAACTAGGCGAGTCATATGTAAACGACACTCAACGCCATGATATGCCTCTTCACTCCACTTTACTTCGCTTACTCAGTCACTTTACATTGTCTGTCCATATGGTGTTTAATTTAAATTTTTTTTTCATTTATTTTGTTAAAAAATGAAAAATTTATTATTTGTTGTAACATTATTCTTTAGTTTTGTTGTTGTTTTTCGTTGCTTTTTTGCACTATTGACGATTGTTATGACGAATGCTAAATGGTGACCGAACACTCAAAGAAAAAAGTTAGTCAATCCAACCAAACATCTCATCTGTCGTCTATATTTATCGCTTATCTGATCGATTATCATTGTAATACCTTTCTCTGTCGTTCTATATTTCTCAGGTTTTCTAGACACCCATGCAATCTTTTTTGCCTTTTAACTGCTGACAGCCTTTGTCAGTAGAATAGCTAGAAATCCATGAATTAGAAATTCATTTGCCCCGAATTTGCCTGAGATTCATGAATTTTTTGTTTCTAAATCTGAAGCACTGACTGCAAAGATGGGCCTATTTTGTAAAAATTATTTAATGACCTCATAAAATAATTTTTATCAGAAAATCTAACTTTCATTCAACAAGTTTCGGACCTATCCATTTACCAGCTACTGGATTAAGCATTTTGAACAGTCGTTGGGTTCTGTTTACTTTTTACGGATGACGGGTATAGTTTAATTCGACTTAATCCGCTTTTATTGAGTGTTTTTGGAATTTATTCTTACAGCTACGTTTGTAGTTGGCAACCTATTGGCAATAAAGTTACAAAGATTTAAAAAATAATTGTGGATTAGGTTTTAAGAAGGGCAGCAGCCCTAGAGCTGCGATCCATGCTCTAAACTTCAAAAGAATTTTTATTGAATGAAAATTTTTCTTAGGAAAGATTTTGAAGTGAAATAGTACAAGCTTTCTAAGGCATCTGAGCTCGTTTCGTCAGGTAATCTCATAGTAAAGTTTGTGATAGATTCGTGGTCATCTAGGTTATTTACCTTTATTAAGTCGTTGTTGTCTAATACGTTAAAGCCTTCTCTTAATAGAGAAGAGCCTGTGGTTCAAACCCCAACGAAAATGAAATATGAAAAGATACTTCTTTGGGGTCTTCTGAGAGTAAAATAAAATTGCTCCTCCGGAGTAGACATTAGACTATATAAATTCATAAATAAAAGTAACACAAGACAACACAACGTGGGTGGTCTGAGAAGCTATTTGTTGGAACTGTAAGTCCTTTCATATTATTCCACATAAAGTTTCTATTAATAGGTTTGATAAGCTTGTTTATAATTTATAAAAAGGGAACTTTGTTTAATACATTTTCCCTGTTATGCTTAATGGTTTTAGGCTAACAAAACTCTGGCCTGCAACTGATTTACCAAATTTAAAGTCGTCTCGTTCAATATCTTTAAGAAAAAAGCTCAATTTATCGTATATTATCGTTGTAAATTACATAAAAGAATACAAAATTGTTTACATTAACTCCGGTATAATGGAAATTCAGCAGAGCAGAGTTACGTAGACTAGCGTAGAGTAGAGTAGAGGAAAGCAGAGTGGAATAAATTACAGTAGAATACAGAATTGAAGTCGCCGTAGTCTAGTAGGTAGTGTGTTGACTTATTAGACGTAAAGCCAGGGTTCGAGCCCCCGGACAGACATCAAAACGAAAATATGAAAAAATACTTCCCCATAGTCTGCGGAAAAGAACTCTGACAGTAAAATAAAATTACTCCTCCGACATTGACATTAGACTGTATAAATTCATAAATAAAAGTAACACAAGACAACACAACGTGGGTGGTCTGAGAAGCTATTTGTTGGAACTGTAAGTCCTTTCATATTATTCCACATAAAGTTTCTACTAATAGGTTCGATAAGCCTGTTTATAATTTACAAAAAGAGGACTTTGTTTAGTCCATTTTCCCTGTTTTGTTTAATGTTTTTAGGCTAACAAAACTCTGGTCTGCCACTGATTTACGGAATTTAAAGTCGTCTCGTTCAATATCTTTAAGAAAATAGCTCAATTTATTGTATATTATCGTTGTAAATTACATAAAAGAATACAAAATTGTTTACATTAACTCCGGTATAATGGAAATTCAGCAGAGCAGAGTTACGTAGACTAGCGTAGAGTAGAGTAGAGGAAAGCAGAGTGGAATAAATTACAGTAGAATACAGAATTGAAGTCGCCGTAGTCTAGTAGGTAGTGTGTTGACTTATTAGACGTAAAGCCAGGGTTCGAGCCCCCGGACAGACATCAAAACGAAAATATGAAAAAATACTTCCCCATAGTCTGCGGAAAAGAACTCTGACAGTAAAATAAAATTACTCCTCCGACATTGACATTAGACTGTATAAATTCATAAATAAAAGTAACACAAGACAACACAACGTGGGTGGTCTGAGAAGCTATTTGTTGGAACTGTAAGTCCTTTCATATTATTCCACATAAAGTTTCTACTAATAGGTTCGATAAGCCTGTTTATAATTTACAAAAAGAGGACTTTGTTTAGTCCATTTTTCCTGTTTTGTTTAATGTTTTTAGGCTAACAAAACTCTGGTCTGCCACTGATTTACGGAATTTAAAGTCGTCTCGTTCAATATCTTTAAGAAAATAGCTCAATTTATTGTATATTATCGTTGTAAATTACATAAAAGAATACAAAATTGTTTACATTAACTCCGGTATAATGGAAATTCAGCAGAGCAGAGTTGCGTATACGAGTGGAATAAATTACAGTAGAATACAGAATTGAAGTCGCCGTAGTCTAGTAGGTAGTGTGTTGACTTATTAGACGTAAAGCCAGGGTTCGAGCCCCCGGACAGACATCAAAACGAAAATATGAAAAAAATATTTCTTTGGCGACTTCCTCTCAGCAGATTTCGAACAAAAGTAAATAAAATTGCCATGAAAAGTTTTTCAAAAATTTGTCGTTCGTAGTCGACTTCAAAGTGTAGGTCCAGCCAACTCAATTATAAAATTAACACACACAACATAAGTGATGTGAGAAGGGTTGTTTTGAGCAATTAAACAGTGGTGTTGTCGAGCAGGAACGTCGTTTCGGTATTTCCATTTTGGACAGGAATGCGTTCCGGAACTAAAGACGATTTCTGATAACGAGAATTGGCAGACGTTTTGAAAAAAAAAAAAAAATTACAAAGAATTGCTGATTTTTTTTCTAATTTTTAACGAACTTTTATATGTATTTTTATAAACAAGGGTTTGAACCTTGCCGACGTGGCGACGGGCGAAAATTGGGGGAAATTTTCCTCCCCACGTCCTCAAGTTTGGGACAGAGACCTAACAAAAAAAAGAAAAAACACGCCGCCGCCAGGATTATCATGGAAAATCACCCCGTCATTAAATTTGGGACTTGAGACCACACAGAGCGGACGCCTACCCAGGATCGACCCTGTCTATATACTTATGTATACGCGTTCCGGTAAAAAAAATTAGCACAACACCATTGGTTGTAAATATATAAAATAATATAAAAATGTAACTCCGGTATATTGAAAATTCAGCGGATAGAGTTGCGTGGACGAGCGTAGAGTGGTATAAAGAGTATTCTACTCTACTACATCAAAGTATAGTAGTGGAAGATGGAGTAGAATATTGTATAGTAAAGTGGAGTAGCGCAGATCATACTATAATATAGTAAAAGAGACTAGATTAGGGTAAAGGGTAGTATAGTAAAATAAAGGCAAATAGAGTAAGATATTGAAATAAAGCAACAGGGTAGCTTAGAATTGATAAGGAGAAGTATAGTAGAATAAAGTGAAGCAGATTAGAGTAAAGCAGAGTATAATATAGTATTGCGAGTAGGGTAAAATAGAGCAGAGTATAGATCGACTATTTTTTATAATGGGGAAAGAAAAACATTTTCTATAAAACTTTACTACTTTTGAAAACAAAATTTCTTTTATAAAATTTTATTGTTTGAGAAACAATTAAATTATTTTTGATTTTTTTAAAAAAACTTTTTAAGTATTTTTAATCTTTATTGTTAATATTTATTTCGTAACATCTATTTATAAAGTCCTCCATAATCAGTTATGACCAGTTAGATCATCATCCTCATCACATTTCAATAGGCAGACAGGCAAACTAAACTATTCATAACAATAACAATTAAAAAAATTTTTTTTCAAAGACAAATAAATAAATAAAAATTTATAAATAAATGTTTATACACAATATTTATACAATATTCATATAAATAAATATAATAATAGAAATTAAATCAAATCGAATCGAAAAAAAAATACAAATTTAATAAGTATTCTCCACTACCAGTACTTGATGTATGTAATTAATCGAATCCATTAAAATAGTTTTTTTTTGTCTGCGCATTAAAATAGACACACTTTAAATGTTGTAAATGGGAGGGGGTGTTACGGGTTCAAAAGCCATTAACAGAAAATTAATTGGCTTTTAACAATTTATGCCACAACAAACAAAAACACAAACAAAAACAAAAACACAATATTTTTTTAAATTTTATTTTTACAAACAATATTTTTCACACACTTGTTAATGCAATAATAAATAGACAAAGAAACTGTAACGAATCATTTTAACAAATTTTTTTTTTTGTATTTTCTACAGTCACACTGCCACTGTTCGTTCAGCCGGTTGGCTGTTTAACGTATGTACGTGTTTCATTCACTTCACTTTAAATCGTTTTTTTCTATTGCGCTTTACAAATTCAACCACAATAAGACCTTAAAAGACTTTGAACCAAAAATGAAAGAAACCAAGTTTTAATTGACATTTTAATGTGACTTCATTACATCAAATCGTTAAAAGTCGTAGATAATTAGCTGAACAATGCTTTCAAAATATAAAAGAAAAACAAATTTAACGAATATTATCATATACATACAGTCAGCGTCAAAAGAAACTGTACATCGAAAAAAATATTCGTTTTTATTTTAGAATTCTTCCATTGCCAGTTTTTTAAAATAAAATAAAAAAATTACAAAATATTTTGAAATATTGTAAAATTTTTTCGGGCACTCTCCTTAAGTGGTAAAACTTCAGCTTGGTGATTGTTAGAATATTATCCATAGTGTAACCTTTCTTTTGACACTTACTGTAGGTAGTTTTATAGAGGGTATGCGGAAATGCGTGGGTTGCTTCATATTTATATCGTAACTGACCTTTTTTTTTGTGGTCTCTTATAATTCTGAAATGGTAATGGCGTTGGCAGTAGTCCCTAGAACAGTCTGCGTAACTTTACTCACCACTTTTCATAATTTCCGTTGTTTTTTTTTATAGCTTTACAAGGTAAAAGTTGGGAATCTATGAAAGACATTGGGTATCTCAGCCTACCAATATGCACGATTCGCTGCAAGACTTACTCTCGGCATACGTATTAAAGCCAACCTAATTCGTCGCACTTCCATTAAATCGCCTCCCCCCCGGGACCACAATCAAGTATTACATCGGAGGAGGTAAAGTTTCAGCGGGTGCTGCTATCCATTTTTACTGTTCTTGCTCTCTCTATTATCCGCTGTTGTATCAGCAACTTCCTTCACTAAGATACATACTAAGATGTTAGCATCAGCTTAACCACGTTATTGGGGGTCACTTGGGATTCAATCGTTCTCTCCAGATGATTTCGTCGGTATTCATAGCCCGCTGTTTCGCATGTATTTCGACTTATTGGCCAAGTTTCATCCACTTTACGCCTATACTAGTAGAGAGGTATGCTCTATAGCATCCGTGGCCCGTTAAGAACTGTTTACGGTAAAAAATTCACCAGACCGTGTTTTCTTCTAGTCCATTCTTATATATTTGGTATCAATCGGTAAATCCATATTCACTTTGTGGAAAAAGTCCACTCGTGCTGCCACCTAGCACCGTTCTCCGTTGTATTCGAGATGATCTCCCAACTCTAGTGTGACTTGGAGTGTAAAGCTTCACGTACGGTACATAGTTCGCAGTGTAGCAAAGTCTAGAACTGGTAATTATTGATGCAGAGTAGTTAAGTAGCACAGAATAAAGTCCGATTAGAATAAGGCAATGCAAAGGAGTGTTAATAAGTAGATTAAAATTGAGCAAATCACAACTGAATACCCTTCAATTAGGATTACGGCCTAGCTTCTCATACCACTCATGTTGTACGCGTTGATTTTATACGTAAGTGACAAGACCTATAATTTAACGTCGACTCCGAACGACAGGTTTGTGAGAAACTTTTCATGGCAATTTTTATTTACTTTCAGAGTTTTTGCCATAAATCTGCTTAGAGTTTCCTTTTTTACTTAGCTAAAAATATGCAGAGCTTGTTGAAGCTTATCTGGATAGAAAATAAGAAGAAATTTTTACTCTAGCATGAAATGGAAGCATTGAATATAATACGATACTTCTGCTTCACTATGATGTAACCTTTTGATCTTTTGAATTTAAAACTTTTGGTCGTTAGTGATCAGGAAAGGGAAAACGGAAAATTGTTTTTTTTTTTCTGTTTTTAATCTGAGACATCCACTAGATGGATTAGATTAGGTCAGCAACAAGGTTCATTGTGATATCAAAATTAATATTCAAGCCCGGGATAAAAAATTCTCTGAAGTAAACCTGAAGTCGCCGTAGTCTAGCAGGTAATGACGTAAGGCCCGAGTTCAAAGCCTAGGTCAGACTTAAAAAGGAAACTATGACAATATTTCTTCGGCGACTTCCTCTCAGCAGATCTTTAAACTGTAGGTCCCGCCATTCATGTATAAAATTAACGCACACAACATAAGTGGTGTGAGAAGTTAGGTCGTAATCCCGACTAAAGGGTTGTCATGACCAATTATATATGTAAACCAATCCAATCAAATACCGAAAAGCAATTTCTATGAACTGATCTACCGCTCAATAATTGTCATAATGCATGATGAATTGATTATTTTAAATGTCTGTGTAACACTACACTGTTATTTTTAGTTTTTCAAAAATTTTATTTAATTTTTGGAAGTTAATTTTGTCACCATTTTCTTTTGGTGTTAAATCAATATTTTATTATTGTTATTACTGTTGTTGTTACTGTTTTTATTGTTGTTATTAAGTGTTGCTGTCGTAATGTTTCTTTTGAAATGACATTGACGCCAAAACACACAGAAAAACAAAATTGGAGGCACTTTTTTCTTCTTCGTTGTTGTGCTTGTCTGTCATTTAGAAGTAAACAACGATAAAACAAACGAAAGAATCATAAAAATAATGATAAAAAAAAAGCAACAACATAACTGTCATTAAGGCGAGACAAAAGGACTGGACTGACTGACTGACTGACTTACTATATATTCGTACAGACGGATACAAACTATTTGGCAATCAATTGAATGAATTTAAGCTTCCAATAAATACGCGTAATTGACGAGACAGACAGAATAACAAATAAAAACAAAAAAAATGTTTTTTTTTGCTGCTTATACTGGCAAGTTATGAGGAAGCAGTGGGGTAAAGGGTGACCAATAGTGACATTGTCGTCTTTGTTTGCCTGCTGCCAGACGTCATGTCGTAAAGGGCGTCAATTATTACAACCATGCCATTTGGGGGAAAGAAATGTCTATCTGCCCGCGTACGTACAACTCAATTACAATTTTTGGTTTCAAACTTTAAAAGGAAAATTTAAAATTAAAAAAAATTTAATTTTTTTTTATTTTATTTTGAAACTAAATTGAATGTCAATATTGTATGAAGAAGAATATTTCTGAATACAATGCAATACGAGTATAATATAATTACGTGTACAATTTAAGAAAGAAATTCTATTTTCATAAAGAAAATTTTGTGGGCATGTTGCCCAGTGTTTATTGTATAAGAAAATTTGAAAACTGAAAACGAACAAAAAAAAATTCTCAGTTTTTTTTATCTAGTGGCTGTGATGTTGAAATAATACTGACCTACAACACTAAATTTTTTCGTTTTTAAATTTCAAAAATAAAAAATAAAATAAAAAAAGATTAAAAAATTGTTAAGCATTCCTCTGATAATAGACAGCAGCAATAACAATAAGAGCAATAAAAAAATAAAAAAATTCATGTCAACAACTTGAATATTTGCTTGGCGATGTGTAATTTTCTTTAAACGAACGAAATATGTCTTCAACGCCTTTAATTGTGATTCATTTGGACTTCTGTTTCGTTCTGTTCAGTTCAGTTCTATTTTATTGGGTTCTTGTCATTTTTCTTCAGAATTTTCTCATTTATTTTTTAGGAATTTGAAACTGAAATCATCATCAACATTTTAATTTCTATGTATTCAAAACAACTCATGGATTTCAATTTGATTTGCTTTGGTCATGGCCATAAAATGTTTGAAAGGAATTAAAAATAATCGTTTAGAGGAATAGAATTTTATGAAGAAATTTTGAAAAAAAAGATTTCCGTATTATTTACGGAAAAATTAATAAAAATAAATCCATATAAGCAGATAATTATTACAAAATTTAATAGTTCCAAAAAAGGCCAATGAATGAAACACTTAATCTGTAATTTAAATTGTTCAATTATTGCTCAATTTAATGCTAATTGTTATAATATTGAGTAAAAATTTAAATACAACACTGTCATCAGTCTGTTTAGTAAGCATATTACAAGTAACCGAACACTTCCTGTTGATATTTGAATTGTCGATAAACACCCAGATGCAAAATGAATATTGAATAATCTGAATATTGCGTATATTTATTATATCTGAACGGTTAAAATATTGTTCTCAATTAATATGGCAACCTTTCATCAATATTCATGATTCTCTTTATAACATCTGACCACCGACCATTTGTTGTTATTAAAGCTGTACTCTCTGTAAAAAAAGTTGCCAATTGTGTCATCCAATTAAGCATTAATAAATGCTCCCCATTCGGACATTTATGTTTTTATCCATACATCACGCCAATACTGAAGGAACTTTTCTACTGGAGGTACTATCGCCACTGCTATGACTTCAGATCATTGCTTGTGAGAATGACTTAGTGGTAGAATATGAAGCTAATCTGGGCCATAACTGTCACTGACATGTACTGCGAATCATTGTTCAGAGCAGCTCAGGCATGCTTTTATTAATCCTCTTTAAGGTAGTGTGTATAGAACACGTTCTGGCAGTAAATTAACAGCGGTTCAAGTTCAAGCAACTCAGGAAATGCAAGTTTATACAAATCCACCCTCTCAAGGTGTTGACGAATGTTGGATTTTTAAGGGCTTAAGAGTTGAAGGTTTATCTGCATAAACACGGTCTTTCGCGTAGTCCCACAAAAAAAGTCTAATGGTGTCAAATCGCATGATCTTGGCAGCCAATTGATATTGCCACGATCAGAAATTACGCGGGCAAGAAGTGTCTCTTGCAATAAAGCCATATTCGCTCGAGTTGTGTGGCACGTGACAACGTCTTGTTGAAACCACATATTCTCTAAGTCGTATTCTTCAAAAGCAGACAAAAAAGTCGGTTATCATATGAACATAACGCTCCGAATTGACGGTAACATTCGTTCCATCATCGTTTTCGAAGAAGTAAGGTCCAATCCCACCTTTGGACCAAAGAGCGGAGCAAACAGTGACTTTTTTTGGGATCTCTTCAATTACTTGAGGATTCTCAGAACGACAATTTTGTTTATTACCACACCCACCGAGTGTGAAACGTGCTTCTTCGCTGAAGAAAATTTTGTACGAAAAATTGCCGTCGATTGCCTGTTGTACAAGCACCCTTTCTACGTATTACGACGTTGTGAATGGTCAGCTGGCTTCAGTTGTTGTGTGAGCTGGACTTTATATGGATGTAGGTGTAGATCTAAATGCAAAATACGCCATAAGACACTCCTAATTCCTGAGAACGACGAGGAATCGACATATTCGGCTATTCGGAAACACTTTCACCTACAATAGCGATATTTACAGCGAAACGAGTGAAACGATGATGCACAGCCCTTTCAATATTTGCTACCACTACAGTCTCCTCAAATTTCTTCACAATTTTGCCAATAGCTTGCTTAGTTGGACGATTATCTAAACCGTAATCTCCTCTTAAAGCACGATACGTGGCTGTGGTTGTGTCAGAATCCTCATTTTTGTAGTAGTTTTTGATAATTTGTATGCGTTGTGTGATAGTTAAAAGCGATTCATTTTCGTCAATGTCAGACTTTCAACTGAAAAGAAAAAAAAGGATTTCACAACTTGGTTTGACAGATGTTGAATTCCAGTCCCATACTTTTGAAACCACGAAATGGATAGGCCTTTATAAAAGTTAACGCACATACCATAAGTGGTGTGAGAAGCTAGATCGTAATCATGACTGAAGGATTGTAATGACCACTTAAGTAACTTAAGTAAAGTGTATCTAACTTACTCTGGACCTACGTAATCCACGAATAGGGATTTTCTTAGTCACTATAACTCTTTAAAAATTGATTAATTAATCATTTTAGAATTTTTGTGTTAGAAATCAAGACCTAGTTCTCTTAGCAAAAAACTTAAATAATCTTTATGTAGTCAATTTGATCTTATAAAATGCTTTCATATTAAACAAAAACTAATTTATTGTAATTATTTCTTTTATATTTCCAGGTAATTACATTAAAAAAAGATGTTACGGATCTTAAAATTCATTCCTATCGTAAGTAAAAATCCAAAAAAAATTTTGAATTTAAAGCAGCTAATTATGAGGAATAGTTCCCTTAGAATAGTTTCTATTCAGCGGAACCAGGAAAATCGTTTTTCTACATTTTTCTACAAATGAGTGTATAAATAAGTGTATGTCAGAAGGTTTGCTTTGGGACACTGCCCTCGGTATGTTGTCTACTCCTGCAGCTGTTTGGTTTTTTATAGATTCAAGGATTTCCCGTTTACTTAAGGCTCTGAATGCAAATATTTTTAACGTGTAATATTAGTCAATATCGGTTGTTATGAGATTAAAGTAAAAATCGTGTGACGGTATAATTTGTTCTTCATCCATAGTGACGAGGTTATTTTCTGTGTACTTGATTGGCTCATGGGTATACTTTTTATTCAAAAACAGTTTCCGAGTTGATTTATGCACTGTTTTCTGGTTTCATATTGGCTTTCGATGCTACCGTTTTCAACAAACTTACAATTTCCTACAACAATAGTTTCTTACGAGAAGAATAAAATTCAATGATTTGCAAAATTGTTCAATAGTTCGCACAATCATTCACTAAATCCAAGAAATCTTTTAGCTTGAGTGTGATAAATCGTATAAAAATCTACTTCAAGTCAAGTAGCGAAAAAATGCTTTCCATAAGTAAATACAAAAAAAAAAAAGAAAAAAATCAATAAGAGCTAGACAAACTTTACAATAAAACAGTGAGTCTTAAAGATTTTTTCTTTCGAATTTTATAACAATTGAAATAAAAGCCTATTTGGTTTTAAAAAAATTATTCTGTAAATTCGAATTTTATTATTTGATGTTAAAAAAGGACATTGAGAATCTCTGATTTTTTTTTTTTTTTTGTCAAATTTAAAAGTTGTCTGCCAGTGACATATTATAGTTTTACAATCATAACATAAGAGCTATGAAAAGCATCAATTTCTTTACATACCGATTGATATTTCAAAGAGAACTATAACAATAACAATAAAGGTAAAATATGTCATACACTTTACATACATAGTTACAATAATAAAGCAGATTTTGTAATAATAAATCTTAATAAAACTTCACATTCAGAACATAAAATTTAACTACATATTCATACACGGTTATTAAGCTTCACGAACAATATACCACCATCACTGCTACTATCACATACAGACGGCGGCACTAAGAGTACATGATAAAAATGTGAGTGATTTGTGTACCCCAGAGGAGAATTGTTAGTAATATTTTCAAGTGCAACCAAATAGTTTGTATACGTAGTGGAATCTCTAAAGACTGCGTATTTAACTTGACAAATATTCTTCCAAAAATGGGGATAATTTCTCAATGTTATTAATGAATCTCATTAAAAAATAGTCAATCCTACTGTAATGTTTCTTTGGGTGTATAATTGATATAAAAAAAAAAAATACAAAAAGAAGCGACGAGAACCTGCTTCACTTAAAGCTGACGAGCAATTGAATTCATTTTTACACTCTTTTTAACAAACATAGTTGATATTCGTGTCCTATGTGTGTAAACAGCCGAAGATGATCTTCCCCTGAGGGACATTGGATTACATGTATACAACTCATAGTGCTCTAAAAAATTAACTCACGTCTGATAGCCCTAATTAGACATTCTTATATATTGGATTTTAAGCAGACGCTTAATCTCTTTTTCACTCTCTTTCTCCTTTTTTTAAATCTCATGATGATAATGAGCTGTAACCACAATTTGTTTTTATTATGTTGCTCTCGTGGTTCAATGTTTACAATGTAAACAACAAAATTTTTGATTTAAAATTTATCGTTACAGAAGAAAGAAAACAAAGGTTTTCGGTATTTTCTTTACATGGATCGGTGAGTGATTGTCGGTGATGTATTATAATTTTACAATCATAACATATGAGCACTCCATCCATCCATCACTTACTTACTAATTGATATTACAAAGGAGACCAGAAATACCCACAGCAATAACAACGATAATAAAATAAGACATACTTTGTCATTCATACATATGCGCATATAATAAATAGTTCATGCAGCTTTGTTTTTGTTTTAATTTTACAACCATAAAGCCATGGTTTATTATAATAAATAAATAAAACCGTACATAAAAAGCGTAAAATTTAAATGCTCGTACGAGTTATCATCATGTTTATTAGAGAAATAACGATTATCATCACTATACTCACCACTATAATACTGAGAAGAGAATCAGTTCAACTCGAATTTTTGTTTTATGCATGAAATTCATGATAAATTTATGTTACCTACACATACATACACGTATGTATGTGCATTACAAATTACTTTTCATTACACATTACATTAAGTAGACGCTAGGGAAGCATTTTGCCTCTTCCTCTCTTTCGTTTTCTCCCTTTTTATCACTCACAATGATAATGAGGTGTGAATACTTTAGTAGTGGTAGTTTTTATTGCATTCTTTTTCTACGTTTTATTTACTTTAATGGTTTTTGCTAATGTGCGTGTGTGTGTGTGTTTAATTTTGAAAGTGTTGAATTTTACACGCTCTCTTCACTTTTGTTTGCCATACAATGTTTTATCGTGTGTATAAATGTGTGTGTGTGTTGTGTTGTGTTTTTGTATTGTAAAGGAGATTATTTTCAAATGCTTTCAAAGTTATGTGAAGATTAATTGGTGTGGAAAAGAGAATTATTTGATAATTCACTGTATACGAGGGTATTAGAGAAAAATGAGAGAATAACTGTAAAGATAAGGCAACAAAGATACTCAAATGTTTTAAAGCAAAATTAATAAATTTGCTTGTAACTTTTAAGCTTTCCAGCAGATTTCACATTATTTGGAAACCATTTTTCATAATTTTTCCGCACCAATAGCCCCCGGAGGAATATCATCTTCGGATTTTCACACACAAAAGACATGGATCACTAATAATGTTCACTAAAAAGAGCGTAAATATGCATTGAGTTGCTTGTCAGCTTTCAGTGAAGCAGGTTCTCGTCGCTTCTTTTTGAAATTTGTTTTGTATATCAATTATACACCCAAAGAAAAGTTACATTAGGAGTCACTATCTCCTAATGACATTCACTAATAACAATGAGAATGATTCTCCATTTTTGGAAGAGTAATTGTCATGTTAAATGCGCAGTCTTTAGAGATTCACTACATAAACAAATTATTAGGCTATACTTGAAAATATTACTAACAATTTTCCACTGGGTTATACATATGCCTATCACAAAAACACTACTACGTACTAAATTTAGACCAAATGCCTGCCTCCTCTGTCTCTGTAGGCAACGGTTGGCAAACAATTATATTTATGGACTTCCTTAATGTCGGTATTGAACGTATGGACTTAACCTTACTGTCTTGGCATGTTCTAGCAAATAATTTCTGTAGGAATTATTGGTCTGAAAAGGAGGAAAAGGCTGTCATAAAAAGACATAATCATTTCCTGTGTTAATTGTCTTATCATGTTCTCTTTGTCACGGAGTCTGGAATAAGTGTTTTAAAGCAAAATTGATAAATGTGCCTGTAACTTTTAAGCTTTTCAGCTTTCCAGATTTATTTAAAATTTTCCACATTATTTGGAAACCATTTTTCCCCATTTTTAAACTTTACTGTCGCTGTTTATAAGAAAAAAAAAATGTGTTTATTTAGCAACAAATTATTAATTAAACCGACGAATACGTCTCGTTTGACCACAATTCAGTTGCTCAAATTAAATAAAATTTTTCCTTTTAATCTCATGCATCAATCATTTAAATTTGTTCACCCATTTTCTCAAAGGGTAGAGAGGGGAGTGTGGGGCGAGTTAACCATTAAATCTGATAATATTTATTAAATAGAAAAATAAATGTTTCTAAACTACCGCATTTCAAATCATATTAAATAATAATTTTAATTAAAATTATTAACAACAACAACAAATATTATCACAGCGCTAGTATTTTATCAAAACCACAGACACCTCTTAACAAAACAATCCGTCTGTCAATCATTTCGTTTAATTTTTGAGAGGAGAATGACAAACAAAAATAAAAGAAAAGAAAAATAAATTCCGCATTTCAGACGCCACAGTCATCATGCTGGCTGTTTGTTTTTTATGACATTTTTTAAAACGAAATGACATGCAGAGATCAATAAAATCAATAAAAATTATTGTTTTTGCTATTCTATTGATCATAAAAACGGCGTAAAAATTAAATTTCTGAATTTATTTTATTTGTTTAATAAACTTAGTGCTTGAAACGAAAATATTTTTATAGGCGGGGTCATAGAACTGAAATCATCTTTAAACGTTTTGCTGACATGTCATCAATTTTTTTTTGCACTTATTGATTTGATTGATCGTATAATTTTAAAGTAATAAATTTTCTACGTTCGATCTGCCTTATGATGTCCACTGTTATCATATTTACAATGAATTCTTCTCAACTGGCAATACTTTACAGATAAGTTTGTTGCAATTTACAACAGGTTACACGCGAAATCATGTTGAGAAGAATAAAATTTACCAACCCCAGGTGGAAGACAAAGAAAAAGTAAGAACATGTAAAGGCCATTTATATTGGGTCCGCCATCTAACGTTTTTTTTCAACTAGTGTTTATTTCGTGAATGGGAACACTTAGCTCATGTCTTATTTGACAGAATATTAGTTTTTTCCTTCCGCTCAACGAATATGGTTGCGTATACGCGTTTTCGCTTCGCAAAGTGGGCCTGCGACCGACTAACAGAATATCTGGATTTTGGCTTAAAAAATCATCTTTTCAGATGAAGCTCATGGTAATCTGGCGGCTATGTAAACAAAATTGTCGCATTTGGGGCACAGAAAACACGCACGCATTCATTGAAAAGGCGACGCTCCCAAAACGAGTCACTGTTTGGTGCGGATTTTGATCTAGAGGCATAATTGGGCCATTACAGTCAATGGCGATCGTTATCCGGCCATATTGAACGAATTTTTGTTCACAAAAATTGAAGAGGAGGATATTGGCAACATTTGTTTTCAGCAGGACGGCGCTACGTGCCACACAGGCGAAGCTACACTCGATGTTTTGCGTCCTGCTTTTGAAGATCGCATTATCAGCCGCAGAGCTGATGTCGTTTGGCTACCTCGGAGCTGCGATTTGAAACCGTTGGACTATTACTTTTAAGGCGCCGTCAAAGATAAGTGTTACGCCGACAAGCCAGAGACAATTGACGCTTTAAAGGACAATATTCGTGAAATCATTGGTGAAATACAGCTGCACACAATTGATAATGTGCTTAAAAATTGAACCGATCGTGTAGGCTACTACATGGCCAGCCAAGGCAGCCCTTTGTATGAAATTGTTTTACATTATTGAGAAAATATTCAGTAGGTTTTTTTTAAGCATTTTCAAAAAAAAAGGTGTTTGGCGGACCCTTTAATAAGAAAAATATATTCCATGCAATATCGGAATTCATAATACGATAGCCTGATATCTTTTCCAATGAAAATGACCAGAATGCCTTTAATATGAAAGAGACTGAAGCAAGAGACTGAGAACGTCCTTCTTGTAATCGTTTTTATTAGGAATCATTCATAAAATTATCAAATTTATGAAACCTTTCGAATGAAATTCAAATTTAATTAAATTATTAAACTTTTAAAGATTTTTTAGAATTCACGTAATGACGTAATTTTCACACTTGAGATATGCCACCAAAGAAATCAAGGTAATCTACTGAAATTGAAACCTGTGTTCGTGTTATGCTTTGAAAAGAATTTTCTAAGATTTGTTGTGGTAATTTGAACAATAAAGCTCAACCAACTCAACTCTGGCCAATTAAATATCTTGTTTTTAGCCAATTAATCTATTTAAATCAGCTTAACTTCCATATTATTTGTTTGATTTTGATTCTCTTTACACGTGGGGAAGAAGGTCATTCTGTCAATAGCTTGAATTCCTTGTTAACAACTTGCCATTCGCACACACATAGTTAAATGGCTCGTTCTATATGGTGTCATAGACCCTCTCTACACATGTCAGATACTGAGTGTTTTGTTTGCCATACTTGTGCGTATTTATTGTAATGTAAAGTGTCATAGGAAATATGATTCACAAAGGCATGTTTACGTACTGATGTCATCATCACCCATAATAAACCTTCCTTCTCTCTCTCTCTTTTGAGAATAGTAGACCCCCCAGTTAATTTACTGTCAATTGTTAAAAAACAAACAAACAAACTTTGGTAAAGACAAAAGAAGAGCCACAAATGTTAGAAAGAAAATCCAAAAAATGACACATGAATGGCTATGGGAATGAGAATGTGGCTAAAATTAGTCGTTCACTAAACTTTAGTTAAACAAACTAAATATGGGCTGGTCATTTTTGACTAATTTGTGTTTAAATAATAATTTTTTTTTTATTATTTTGTTTTTAACGATTAATGTCTTCTTTTCTTTTCTCTCAATTTTGAATTTTTAACACAAAAAAAAATACTTCCTTTGTAATCTGTGATTCTCAGTCTATTTTTGTAATAAATATTGGACTTGGGGCTTTTTTTAAGAGGCCAAATATTGACATTTAACAGCCTAATATTTGTGCCTCTTAAATGATCCGTGGTTAAATAAATTTCAGTCTATTGTTCTTGAAAATATTCATCATTATCGCAGGTATTTAAATATTAATTTGTTGTTGTTAATGTTTTTGTTTTATTTTATTAATGACTTTGTAATTTGTGCCTAAGAATAATGCGCTTTAAACCTTTACAATGACTCTTTATCAGCAATTTTCTGTAGGAATGTTGCCTTTTGTTGATCGTTCAACTATAAGTTTATCCCTCTCAATGGAGTTGTTAATTTAATCGTTTATTAACATAATATTCTTATGACGAATGGATGTATAGACTGCGAAATTGATGCTATTTCGGGAGGTATTCTTTTTTCTAAATTCTTCATCGACCAAAAAATCCAGCCCATCTACCAATAAAATAAAATGAAAGCCATGGATCGAAAAATGCAAGTAATCGAAAAAAAATGCAATTCAACAACGAAAAAATTCAATTCATAGACAAAAAAATGCAAGTCATCGATCAAAAAATGCAATTCATCGACCGAAAAACCCACCCATCCAATCATCGACCTAAAACGTGAGAGTCATCGACGAAAAAAAAAGCAAGTTATCGACTAAAAAATGCAAGTCATCGACCAAAGAAATGCAATTTGCGAAAAATGCGATATTTTGTTGGATCTATATAAAAATGCATATTAGCTCGATACTTACTTACTTAATTGGCCATTAAAAGCCTTCAGTCAGGATTATTGATCTAGTTTCTCACACCACTTATGTTGTGTGAGTTAATTTTATACATGAGTGGCAGGACCTACAGTTTAAAGTCGACTCCGAACGACAGATTTTATGAGAAACTTTTCATGGCAATTTTATTTACTCTCAGAGTTTTTGCCAGAAATCTGCTGAGAAGAAATCGCCGAAAAAATACTTTTTGTTTGTATTTTGTTTTGATGTCTGGCCTGGGACTCGAACCCTGGCTTTAGGTCTAATAAGCCAGCACACTGCCTACTAGACCACGGCGACTCTATTATTAACTCGATGAGAATTATCAAAATTAAAAGTTTTTTTTTTTCTCAAAATGACATTTTTTATTCTATTTCGAGAGTACTCCGGTATCATGTAAAGCTTGACGCTAGGGAAAACTGTTTTTAAATCCCTTGTAACATACATATCTATCCATCTCACTAGGTCCACTTCCACCACAAGTCCATTTACATTTACTTGTACTATATAGTTTACTTTTTTTTCTACTTTAACAAAAAGCTAGTATTGTCGTCTATATATCAGGTTCCAATTAATGCTCAGCCATAAGGAAATCTGTTTTGGAATTCTTGATATCATGGCTATCTAGCCCACTAGGTCCGTGATGAAAACAATTTCCCTTACAAATTTATTTTTTATCCGATTTTTGACAGATTTATATATTTAGAGCACTTTTTTTGCTCATTTGGAGAAAACAATTAATGTAGTCGGCTAGACCTTCTGTTCTAAGGGTTACCCGAACACAACGAAATGTTTTGAATGCCTTGGTCCAATAGCTATTCAGCCCAATAGGTCTGAACATCGAACCTTTTTAAATTTTATTGAATTTTGCCCGATTTATGGAGGGCATAACTCTTTTATCTGAACTTAGTAAATTTTTAGTGAAGTCGCCGTGGTCTAGTGGGTAGTGTGTTGGCTTATTAGACAAAAGACCAGAGTTCGAATCCCAGCTTAGACATAAAAACGAAAATTTGAAAAATAATTTTTCGGTGACTTCCTCTCAGCAGATTTCTGGCAAAAACTCTGAGAGTAAAAAATTGCCATGGAATCCTTCTCAAAAAATGTGTCGTTCGGAGTCGACTTTAAACTGTAGGTCCCGCCACTCATGTATAAAATTAACGCACACATAAGTGGTGTGAGAAGCTAGGACGTAGTACAATAGGTCAATTCGACCACCGAGTACTGTACTTGTCCTCTAACCTAACCTAACCTAACCACCGTGGTCTAGTGGGTAGTGTGTTGGCTTATTAGATAAAAGGCCTGGGTTCGTATCCCAGGTCAGACATCAAAACGAAAAAATATTTCTTCGGCGACTTTCTCTGAGCAGATTTCAGGCAAAGACTCTGAGAGTAAAAATTGCCGTGAAAAGCTTCTCAAAAATCTGTCGTTCGGAGTCGACTTTAAACTGTAGGTCCCGCCTTTCATGTATAAAATTAACGCACACAACATAAGTGGTGTGAGAAGCTAGGTCGTAATCCTGTCTGAAGAGTTGTAATGGCCAATTATGTATGTATGTAAGTAAATTTTTATTTTCATATGTTTTTTGTAAAATTCTAAGGTTCATCTTCGCCTTTCTTTCACTTTTCTTCACTGTTAACTTAACAGCCTCTGTTAACATAACATTCACTGTCAATAAAAGATTTAAACATTCGCAGCTAACTTCACACACATTCTTCGTTTGTTAAACAGTCCGTATTCATTAAATAAATAATACATCAAATGAAAGGCCTTATTAGACCAACACTTTTGTAATTACATATGATATGTTAAGCATGTGGAACCTAATGAAAGTGAAAACCATCGATAAGAAAAATTTCCTCAAAACAAGATGGATTTCATAATTTGTTTTTAATTTCGAAAATTTTCGGATTAAAAATAAACCACTTCAGTTAAGTTTGTGCTACAAATGATGTGACTATTGAAGTTGATTTGGGTAAATGACGAATGATTTGTTATTGTGTGGTACCCTTATCATACCAAATAAATGGTGTGGTGGGATGTGATGTGGTGCAGTGGTGGCGGGTAATTCGTTTAACATACGGAAGAGATTAAAATTATGCTCTTCTTGTTTGAATTGTACAACCAAATAAGTGGCAAAGACGACTCCATTAAATCAAAATAACCCATAAAACACAAGGCCAGGAGAATGTATGTGCAGGCGGTCCGGCAGGCAGGCTAGGCAGTTAGGCTGCAACAAAATGATGGAAAAAAATGAAATTAAATAAGGGAACCCGTATGCCTTATAATTCAATTCAATTGAAGGGAATTGAATGAAATTGAATTGAATTGTAAGAATAAACAGACACCCCAGTTTAAGCACTGGGTAACAGAATATTTTCTCATGATTTAAAACAGAAAAACAAGGAGAAATGAGTGGATGGATGGATGGTGTTATCAGCGTATTACACGTACTTAAAGATTTCCGTTTGGAAATTCTATAAATTACAATTACAACAACAAGAATAATAATAATAATACATAATAAGACGCTTATAATTAAATTAACAGTCTCTGTCAATTATATAGACACCAATGATACAAAAAAAAATTCTTACTACGCAGGGCTACTTGATTGACACAATAAAAAATTTTTTTTTGGAAATACTTGCTTGAAGTAGAATGAAAAATTTTGGAATTTTGTTTTTTTTAGAAAAAATGCCTCTTCACAAAAAAGGGAAGAAATCATCTTTAGAAAAGATGTTTTTTAAGCATTTTTAAGCTAACACTGCACAGAAACAGAGATGCACGTGTACCCATCTCTGTTTCTTTCCACTTAGTTCTTTATCTGAATCCATAAAAACACCATTAAAATCATTAAATTCATAAGCCTTTAAGCCATATTTTAATGATGTTTGTTTGTAAAGATGATGATGATGATGATGATAACGTTGACGCCGACCGTGTGCTGTGAATTCAATCAAATGCTGTTTCCAATTGAGGTTGATGGTTTAAGGGTTTCGGGGTTTTATAGGTTTTGTAATGCTGCTGTTGACATCAATAGGCTTCTGAATACTTTATTTTTTTTTTGGTTTGTTTTTCTTCTAAAGGTTGAAGGAAATCATTTTTATTTTATTTTTTTCACTTTCATAATCACTTTCGTAATTTGTTAAATGGGGCTTAAACATGTTTTATAGCCAACACAGTACCCTACCCTACCCTATGCGCATCAATCATTTTTAAATGTGTAAGACAAATGTTCTATACATTGAATCGCTATATTTTTTTGTGACAGTGATGAAAGTGAGGAATAAAAATTTTATTTGAAAATACGATTAAGTTTTCATTAAGACTCTTTTTATCGATCGCAATAAAATAATTGCGTTTTGAAAATTAAAAAATTAGAAACTCAATGAATTTTCAAGGATGAAGGAAATGAAGTCGCCGTGGTCTAGTAGGTAGTGTGTTGGCTTATTAGACGAAAGGCCCGGGTTCGTATCCCAGGTCAGACATCAAAACGAAAAATATTTCTTCGGCGACTTCCGCTCAGCAGATTTCTGGCAAAGACTCTGAGAGTAAAATTGTCATGAAAAGCTTCTCAAAAATCTGTCGTTCGGAGTCGACTTTAAACTGTAGGTCCCGCCAGTCATGTATAAAATTAACGCACACAACATAAGTGGTGTGAGAAGCTAGGTCGTAATTCTGACTGAAGGGTTGTAATGGCCAATTATGTATGTATGTATGTAATGAAATATTTCTTTAGTGCAACGATTATTTTGGATAAATGTTTTCCACAAACATCAATGATCTGTGTTGGTAGATTCCAAATATTTGAGACGGTAAACGTTAGGTTAGGTTTAGGTCGTAGTGGTAGCTCTGATATCACAAAGCTTACTTGAGCACGCATGGCGGCCCATTGTGATGCCACGGGTGAAACGCAGTCCCTGTACTAACCAAGTTCCGCCAAATCAGGGAAAGGAAGAAGTTGGTCAGCGCAAGGGCTGCACGACGGTAAACGTAAATAAAACACAAATAAAAATATTTTTTTCATGATATTTCTTTTTTATTGCTAAGTTTGAACGTTGACATTATGTGTGAAACACACTACGTCATTTAAATGACCTCCACGCGAGGTGTTGCAAACCTTGATTCTTTTGAGGTCATTTTCGATCACTTTTTGACACATATTGGTCGGTATCTCAGTCATAACTTGACGAATGTTGGTTTTTAAGTGCTCAAGTGTTGTAGGTTTATCTGCATAAACACGGTCTTTCTTAAACAAAGTCTAATGGTGTTAAATCGCATGATCTTGGTTGCCAGTTGATACCGCCACGACGAGAAATTACGCGGCGAGAAAATGTCTCTTGCAATAAAACCCGTTTCGCTCGAGTTGTATGGTATGTGGCACCGTCTTGTTGAAACCACATATTCTCCAAGTCGTATTCCTCAAAAGCAATCAAAAAAAAGTCGTTTATCATATGACCATAAAGCTCCGAATTGACGGTAACAGTCGTTCCGTCGTCGTTTTCGAAGAAGTAAGGTCCAATCACACCTACGGACCAAAGAGCGCACCACACAGTGACTTTTTCTGGATGTAATGGCCTCTCTTCAATTACTCATTCTCAGAACCCCAAATACGACAATTTTGTTTATTAGCATACCCACCGAGTGTGAAATGTGCTTCATCGCTGAAGAAAAGTTTGTTCGAAAAATTGCCGTCGATTGCCTGTTGTACAAGCACCCTTTCTACGTATTTACGACGTTGTGAATGGTCAGCTGGCTTCAGTTGTTGCATGAGCTGGACTTTATATGGATGTAGGTGTAGATCTAAATGCAAAATACGCCATAATAAGCCGTAAGAAAGTCCTAATTCTTGAGAACGACAAGGAATCGACACATTCGGGTCTTTGGCAACACTTCATTTACAATAACGACATTTTCAGCGAAACGATCGAAATGATGATGCACAGGCCTTTCAATATTTGTAACCACTTCAGGCTCTTAAAATTTCTTTACAATTTTGCCAATTGCTTGCTTAGTTGGACTATTATGTAAACCATAATCTCCTCTTAAAGTACAATACGTGGCTGTGGCAGAATCACCATTTTTGTAGTAGATTTTGATAATTTTTATGCGTTGTGTGATAGTTAAGTGAACCATTTTCGTCAATGTCAGACTTTCTACTGAAAAGAAAAAAATTGATTTCACAACTTAATTGGATTGGATGTTGAATTCCAGTCCCTTACTTTTGCAATCACGAAATGGATAGCCCTTTATTGAGATTTTTATTAGGCTGTAATAAATACGATTCAATGAGGGCGTTGTCAAATATACAACCCAGCTTCTCACACCATCCGAATTGTGTGTTTTAATTTTGCCTATAAGAGGCCGTATTTACATTAAATTAAATTGACTGCGAACGACAGATTTGAGAAGCCCTCGCTAAGACATTTCGAATATTTCTTTGGTGACTTCCTTTCAGCAGTCTTGCCGTTGTGGAGTTCAATGCAACAGTTGATTCTTGTATGGTAGCTAGTTTTTGATTCTTTTTCGTTCGTTTTGTACGGTCTGTTGGCTATAGCTTACATACATACATACATAATTGGCCATTACAATCCTTCAGTCGGGATTACGACCTAGCTTCTCACACCACTTGTGTTGTGTGCGTTAATTTTATACATGAGTGGCGGGACCTACAGTTTAAGGTCGACTCCGAACGACAGATTTTTTGAGAAGCTTTTCATGGCAATTTTCCTCTTAGAGTCTTTGCCAGAAATCTGCTCAGAGGAAGTCGCCGAAGAAATATTTTTTCGTTTTGATGTCTGATCTGGGATACGAACCCAACCCTTTTGTCTAATAAGCCAACACACTACCCACTAGACCACGGCGACTTCGGGGTATAGCTTAACCAATCTTAATTTTCAAATGCTCCAAAGTTAAGGCATTAGACATAGTCTATAGAAAAATTTGAATCTCGTGTCAGTCAAAAGGGTCTAACAGTACACCTGTCACAGTCACCTTTGCTGGATGCAATATCGTGCCTACAATCAGTTCTCGGTTTTCTGACCCTTGAAGAAAATTTTGTTCGAAAAATCCGCATAGAAATCCTGGTTTCTCTTGTTATGTGAGTTACATGGATGTTAACCGCCTCGGATAGCAGTAGTAAAGTAAAGTTCTTAATTGAGGAAGGTTGTGGTCTACTAAGTTCTTTTTATTCGTCGTATCTGATAACGTATATAGGGTTGATGTACGGTATTTTGACCTGTTCTTAATATGGAAATTAAATTCTATTTCCTAAAATTCTATTGCCAATCAGCTTAACAGCAGCGTTTTGGTATTAGTCTTCAGTTCCTTTTACTTTTTATGGTCATATTGAAAGAAGAATTCATTGTCAATTTTTCTCTTGTGTTTTTATAAAACGAAAGAAAATTTCAAAAAAAAAAAAAATAAAAGATTACGAAAAAAATCTTTCACTTTTTAAGCGCTGAAGACCAAAAAACCGCACGCAATTGTTCCTCTTAAAGTCTGAATAATGGCTGGCTGGCTGGCTGGCTGGTTGGTCTATAATAAGCAATTCAGCCAAAATAATAAAAGAAGACAAAAATATGAGGAAATGCTTAAATATTCACAAATTAATTCAAAAATTTAAAAAAGAAAAAGAAAAGAAAAAAACAAAAACAAAATAAAGAAAACGAAACCGAACACAAATGATGACCATAAAAATGGAAAAATCGAATTGAATTGAATGGAATGGAATCGAGTGGATTGAATTCGAATGGAATTGAGTTGAGTTGAGAGTGTTTCGTTAAGGCGTTTTTGATTATGGCCAATTTCACGCACACCATAAAACAAAACCACAATTATGGCGGCTGCGACGGCAAACAACGGCAATTGGTAATGAATCATTGAATTCTTAATGAAAAATAAAAACAAACAAACGAAAAAAAACAAAAATAAAAGAAAAAACGATTGCAAAATACAATGTTTTTCTATACGCATATCTTCATCTCTTCCAAAAAAAAAAAAAAAAACGCAACTTAACGCACTACACACTTTCCGCTTCAAATCCACAGACAAAACAGACAAAATGAATGGCCAACCAGAGTAAGACAATCGATGTTGAACATGATGATCATCATGATGACAATGATGTTTAGACGGCATTGAACGCAAGAGGTTTTTATTTAAAATTTTGAACAAAAGCAACAAAAAAACGAAAAATAATATTAAAAGAGAGTGCATTTTGGCTATACAGCACCCTACAGAAACAGAATTTTTTTTTAATAAATGCTTAATTGGCACTTTAACAGCTGGATGAGGGTCAATAATGCGTGACAGAATGGGCTGCAGACTATTTATTAAGGGTTCTGATATTATATCTTCTTTTATGTAGCATTACCACTATAGTGTTTTCCAAGCAGAGATCATGGCTACTTTGGAAGCAGCGCAGTGTTTGCTGAGTGGTGTTCCCCCCCCAGAAAATCTTTTTATTTACTCGCACAACTACTAAATATCTTAGTATCTAACGAACGTAGTTTCAACGCTTACAGTTGTCCGTGAATACCGAGGATTTCTGGGAATAATTTTGAGAATTATTAAGGGTAACTCCATTGACCTGGCCAGGGTCGGTAAGGAATTCTCAATCTTCGCTATTTTACAGGAATGACTGCAGGCAGAGTACGCGCAATAATACAAGACATTGATGGGTAAGAAGATAACCCACCATCGCACACTAGCGATCGTCTACGATCTACTGTCATTCAAAGGTAACTCTGATATCATTGCATGAACCTGGTCAGGGCCAGTAAGGAATTCCCAATCTTCGAAATTTTACAGGACAGACTGCATGGAGGGTACGTGCAATATTACAAGACATTGTTGAACACATATGGGTAAGAAGATAACCCACCATCGCACACTAGCGATCGTCTACGATCTACTGTCCTCTTAAAAGGCGTGCCGAAAGACTTGGCATTCCGAGACGAGAATTCTGCAGGTACGGCTCTGCTTTTGTCATGAAAGACGTTGGTTTTCAACCTTTTACTCTCTGACTTCCTGGAGCATGCTCTCAAATATAAAGGTTGCTACGATAAAAATATTAATTTTAGGCTCGGTTTGGTTTCCTCTAGGGAATATTTGATCTCCGGATTCGTGAGGGCGTAGCAAAGAGTCAATTATGAAGTAATTTTAAACGGCACTTAAATAGTCTTCGAGTTGTAAACAATATTCCTTCAAATCCAGTCTCTATTGTAAATCATGTCTGAGAGAGATTTCTTGAAATTATGAAATAGGTTAGGATTTCATCTTAAGTTCATAATTAGAGAAACTTTAAAGTACGCTTTACATAAGGAATAGATGGATGCACTGAAGAAGTACGACGGCGTATACGCATTATTTTTTTTGTGCTAGTAGCCAGAGCTACGCCTTTTGTAGGGTATACTAATAGTAGGGGAAGTGAACGTGCCTCAAGTTGATAGCAATGTTAATGGTCATGATGATAATACTCGTATTATGGTCATATGAATGAATGTCAGATTACAAAATGATTCAACTTCATTCCATTACACAAAGAAAAAAAAAAAGCAAATAATTTAAAGCGTGTCTAATCAAGTGATGGTCACCAATAAAACAGCAACAAATTTAAAGCCGTCAACAAACTATCAATAGCCAATAACAATTGTTAATAATAATAATACTTTGTATCATCATTATTAAACATCATAATGATTATTTACTAAAAAAAAACTTGCATTAGACAACCTACGCACGTGCGCATCACAATCGAATATTTCGAACAAACAAATGGATTTCGATTCACATAATAAATGACCAAAAATACTAGGAGACAAAACAACAACAACAACATTATAAAGAAGAGGCAGAAATCAATTGAAGACATAGGCCTTAACACACCACAGTATAACTGTGTCGTCCATCATTTTTGGTTAGAAGAAGATATGAACAAAAAAAAAACCGAATGTAACTGCCACACAAACGAAATGATGTTCCTTTTTGGAATTGGGAAAAAAAAATATTTCTTGAATTTGTTTTTTGGTTTTATTTGAATTTTATTAGCATCATTATGGTATTTTCTTTTCTACAAAGAAAATATCACCCTCTTACAAGGTGCATAAAAACAATTTTGACCCATAACAATACCAGGCGACTTTTTTTAAATATCATCTGGTAGCCCTATAAATAAACAAAAGTCCCTCCACCATTGGCAAGTGTGAATTATTTAGAATAAAACATACCACCCTTTTAGAGGGCGAAACATATTTAAGAAACAAACGCAAAATTGCATTTTGCCTTAATAAAATGCCCTTTTTTTGGTAGAAAAGAAAACACCATTACAGTACAGAAAAGTGCATCAAAACTTCAAAGGCTTTAGCATGGCAGTTCATCTAAAATGTGTGTGTGGCTTAGCGTTGCCGTGTTGCAACACAAAACATTTCTACTTGAATATGGATTGATTTCTTCGGACTAGTAGAGATAGCTCGACGTATAAGTCAATATGGCTCTAGGACTTAAAACGATTGTATTTTGAGAAGTTTACATCACTGGCAACCAATCGCTTTTCCTTGTTAGAACAGAAATGCGTGAAAATATGACAGTGGGTAGGAAGATAGGCTTTGCACACGCTTACAATACAAGAAAATTATCCCGTAGCAGAGTTTTTTTTTGTCAGCGCTGTAGGAAATTTTATGCCCTTTGAAAGGGCTTATATGTACATAACATACATGCATAATTGGTCATTAGAACCCATTAGGCAGGATTATTGACCTAGTTTCTCACACCACTTATGTTGTGTGTGTTAATTTTATACATGAGTAGCGGGACCTACAGTTTAAAGTCGACCCCGAACGACAGATATTATGAGAATTTTTTCATTGCAATTTTATTTACTCTCAGAGTTTTTGCTAGAAATCTGCTGAGAGGAAATCGACAGAAAAATACTTTCTGTACTTTGTTTTGATATCTGGCCTGGGTCTCAAACGCTGGCTTTTACGTCTAATAAGCCAACACACTACCTACTAGACCACGGCGACTTGAAAGGGCTTATACTACTCAGAATCTATGGATAATGGGGCAGATCAAATATCGGCCACTATTGATGCACCCTGTGAACAACTCCATACAAATCTAATGGGATATTTTTGTAACACCGGCTATTTCACTTGCCTGCCTGTTTGCATGGAAAATACAAACAAACACACTCAAGGGTTTAAGCGTGTTTATTCTCTTAGGTGACAAGCACTTTTATCTCTAACTACCCACGTATCATTGAGTACTCCTTCACTACAAATGTTCTTTTGCTTTCACAACTACCACGAAAGTATTGTAAGTGAATTCTGCTGTGGAGGCTCTTCCTCCATGCCACCATTGTGATCATAAAACAATACCCAGTGTAGGGCAGTGTAGTGTAGTGCCCCAGAGAGTAGCGAAATAATCCAATATTCCGTCAAATAATTTAAAAAATTATTTTAAATTGAAATTACAACAAAACCGTTTTAAATAATTAAATCAATTACGTTTACAAAATCATCCACTTCTTATGAAACTTCATTTTTTGATTTTATTTCGAAAATCATAGAGGAGAATAGAAGGAGATGATGATTGTCTAAATGTTGGTTAAACTAAACGTTTAATTTCATCTGTGTCTGTCCAAATTTTCGATTCGATTCATTTTAAATTGTTGCACAATTATAACCAACAATGCAACGATCAATCTTTTCCAAACTCACTATGCAATTGATTTCGAATTTTTAATTTGAAATCCAAAAATTTATTTTTTTTTTGTGATTGCAGTTGCTTTTTTGATCTCTATCTTAAATTAACTTTTAATTTTGATTTTGTTTAATAATTATTGAAAAAAAAAGACAAATTAACAAATCGTATTTCGTATTTTTTTTTTTTGATAAAATCATTTCAAATTTTGAAATCTCAACTAATTAAACTCATCATCTTCTGGGCTTTTGATAAAAAAAAAATCATGCGTGTAAACTTCAGTAAAAAAAAAATCGATGAAAATTTTTTCATAAAACAGTCGCCGACTAAAAATTTCAATTCAAATTCAAATTAAAATCAGTTTTTAAGGTTCGTGGCTTTCGAAACAGAAACATGCACGGTTTGTTAACATTTAATTAGAGTGGTAGTGGGGAAAGAATGGGGTTAGTTGTTGGGGAATATAATTAAGTTTATAAATAATAAAATAAAAATTAATAAATTTAATATTTATGGAAAGATGGGGAGAATATCTTTATCTTTTTAAAAAAGATAATTAATCTCTTCTTCTATTTCATCATCGTTAACGCAATGCGTTTTCCATTATTGTCTAAAAGGAATTTTTTTTTTTATAAAGAATTACTATTTGATTATAACCCTTGACCTTTTTTAATTTTGTTATTGTATTTAACGTAGTCTTAATTATTGATTGTTTTCATGTTTTGTGTGAAGAAGGTTGCGATAGTTTCATACACTCAAAAAGCATTAAAAATTATTAAATTTTATACTCTTTATATACCTTTAAACCTTTTTTCTTCCTTATTCTTTTTTTTGCAATATTGATGACCTTAAACATTATACAGTCATACTTCTATAATTTGAACTTCTATTACATTCCAAAAACTTTTTGACTAAGCAGCCGGAGGACGTTTATTTGAGGTGAGAATTACCGGAAGTCGCTGAAAGGATAAAATCGTGCAAGTCGTACAATCGATTGCGACCAACTGACAATCTAAGCTATTTACTGCACTTAGGTCCAATTCTTTTAGCTTATCGCGAAAACTTCTTTACTCCCAGCTAAGTTCATCTATGCTCTAAAAATTCTGTATAATGGGAACCAATGTGTTGGCTTTAGATTGAGCTTTCGAATGATATTTTATACAGTCGAACTTCTATAATTTGAACTTCTCTTTCTTGAATTTTCTATAAGTTGAAGCACAGCAACAGTATCTTGGATAGAAATTCGGTCAGGTTTTACTTCTTTAACTTGAAGTTTCTATAAGTTGAAGTTTTTTTCTGGTAATGGAAATGGTGGTCTAGTGGGTAGTATGTTGGCTTATTAGACAAAAGGCCCGGGTTCGAATCCCAGGTCAGACATCAAAACGAAAAAATATTTCTTCGGCGACTTCCTATCAGCAGTTTTCTGGCAAAGACTCTGAGAGTAAAAATTGCCAAGAAAAGCTTCTCAAAAATCTGTCGTTCGGAGTCGCCTTTAAACTGTAGGTTCCGCCACTCATGTATAAAATTAACGCACACAACATAAGTGGTGTGAGAAGCTAGGTCGTAATCCTGACTGAAGCGTTGTAATGGCCAATTATTTATGTATGGTAATTCAATTTATGGAAGTTCGACTGTATTACATCAATTAAGCCTAAGAACTTGTAATGGCCAAACATTTTTTAAATAATAATGTAATTGATGCCAATTCTTTTCCATCTGTATGGAGCAATGTCTTGTTGGCACTTTCGTCTATACTGATAGCACGGCAGGAGATAATCGAAATTGGAGTTTTCGGTTGGCTTCAACATTGCAGTAATGATTACAACAATAAATTCTTGTTTGATCATTTTAATCCTTTAGCCAGGATTTCGGATTGGCCACGCACAACACTACCCATGTTGATTCATTAGTGGGGACAAGCAAAGTCTCGATGCTGAATGATAAATTTTTAAGAAGCTTTTCATGTGTTTTTGCCATAATGCTGCAGAATGGTGAAGTCACCGAAAGAAGTGCTTTTAATTTTTATTTCGTTTTGTTTCGAATTGTCTCAGCTGGGGATTGTATTACAGGCTCTCATTTAACTCATCTAACAAGCCAACACACTATCTACTACTAGACTGTGTCGATTTGGTTGGGGGATAGCCAACTGAAATATCAATTGTTTATATAGCTGCAAAAGAGCTATGGTACGATCATAGTATTACCGCGGTATTACTTTAACTGCACTGTTCTCCTCCCAGTCAAAGTATCTGAAGTTTATATTATTTTGAATTGGCTGTGGTAATACAAACTATGCAACAAATTGAATAACTTCCTTAAAGGCTTTTAAGGTTCAGTTAGTCGTGACTTTACCATAACGCTGTAGTCGTAGTAGACTAATCCATAACCGTAAAATTACTATTAGCAGCAATCAGTGCTGCCATAGCCATAAACAGCTGATAAACCTCGAACTATTGGATCCACCATTTTAAATTATTTAACTCTGAATGAAGTTGTATAATCAGCGACCCAAAAACCCCTCAGTAACAATTTTCAATGTGTTTCTTTTTCTCTTGCACCCCTTGACATAAACCCACATCCTACTTTAAGAGTGCATGCGAAAAATTTGGCTTTGGGGTCATTTTAAAGAGCAAAGATCAATTGTCAATTTCGATGGTTCTAGCACATCAGTGTTTAGCTTTACAATTTTTCAAAAAAGGCCAAAAACGCTATTTTTATGGGTTTCAATCCCCTTTTTCTCGAAAACCTGACATGATGAAAAGTTTTTGAACTTAGATTCGTGTTTAGCACGCAAAATGCCTTCGTTAACACCTGGAGCCATCATATGTGCAAGACCCACGCACGGCTGTGTTAGGGATTGCGTTAAAATCGGCTGATTGGCTTCGGATACGAACAGAATTATGCACTAAATCTGGCCAACGTCAGATAGATGATTCATGAAAAGATTTCTTAAACTGTGAAAAATTACGCCCAATAAAGTTCTTTGACATTGCAATATGGGCACTCATACAGGATGTATTGGTATTGGACACATGATAAATACATTTTACAGGAATGTATACAATTTGAATTATCTGTCAGTTAAGCACACACTTATGAAGTCGCCGTGGTCTAGTAGTTAGTGTATTGGCTTATTAGACGTAAATGCCAGGGTTCCAGTCCCAGGCCAGACATCGAAACAAAATAAAGAAAGTATTTTTTCGGCGATTTCCTCTCAGCAGATTTCTGGCAAAAACTCTGAGAGTAAATAAAATTGTCATGAAATGCTTCTCAAAAATCTGTCGTTCGGAGTCGACTTTAAACTGTAGGTCCGGCCGCTTATGCATAAAATGAACACACACAACATAAGTGGTGTGAGAAACTAGGTCAATAATCCTGACTGATGGGTTCTAATGACCAACTGTGTATGTATGTAAGCAGTATAGGAGTCTAAGAATCGTTCTAAAAGTAGAGGAAATAGACAACTGTGGTATAACAATATCCATTTCTTAGCTAAAGTATGTCCATTCCAACATTTGTGGGGAAAGCCATTCATATCTACATACCTCCCTATTGATATTGCCACATGAAATCTATCGAAGATGATGAGATATTGTCTTCTGACCCTTGTTAGAGCGTTTGAACATGAAAAGAGGACAATCTGGTTGTTGCTCGGAATATCGGAATATACCCTTGTCAGAGTGCTTGGTAATAAAGAGAGGATAATCTAGTTGCTGTTCGATATAGCGGTCACGTGTTTTGTATCGCATTGAGGTTTAAAAGGAATGAAACTGGATCTATTTCCAGATAAACTCTTGCTTACCAAATCGTTTGATCCTTTAATCGTAGAATGTTCTTTGTAAATTCTTTAGAACCTCTTTCCTATTATTCCGCAGAAAGCTTTCAAGTCAAAAGTTTTATTAAGAAATTTCATAGAATTTCATTCCTTTAAAGTAAAAAACTCTTGCTAACCTGTAATCTAATTACTGTCCAAAACATGCCATTAACATGTTTTTTAACTCGCGAGCTTTTAATTGTGCTAAAGAGAGTTTTATTGAATGACGAAAAAACAAAAGAAACGATCAATAACCATTGGCGATCTTCTTTTTTACTTTGGGAATTTTTCTTAGTGTTTTGAGTGCCCTCTACAATCAATAGTTATTGAAGGAGCAAGACTTTTAAAGTCCTGGAGTTCTCATTTTTTTTAATCTTAAGATTTATTGATTTCATCTACATATTGGTTAAGCTACTAAAGAGGCTGTGATTTATTAAGACTCCCTTTGCTTAATAATATTTTAGAATAATTTCCTAAGCATATTACAAGCATTAACAAGTTGTTTATAAAGATGCCTGAGTTACTGTATCGATCCCAATCAATCAGTTACGGCAACATAAATAATTCCTGTTAACAATTCTTGTTCTTGTTCTGTAATACACGCGATTATCACTAAGGCAGAGTGTGTATAACTGAGTTGTTTTAGTAGAGCTTAAGAAGAGATCATCTTCTTGGCTAGTCAAACAGACGGACGGCCAAGTTAGCCAGCCGGTCATTTGATCAACACAAGTCAACTAAATTGCTATTTAGCATGTGTTCAAAATTATTTTCACTGTGTGTTGTACAAATGTGTTTGTCAGACTGTCCGTTTGCCAGTCTCTATGGCTTATTTAATGGCCAAGCTTAGTAAAATCATTTTGCGAGTTTTAATTTTTCACATGCTTTACAACACACATAAAAATCCGATAAAAAATTTGTCTATGAAATGAGGGGAAAATCCGAACAAAGCGAGATAGCCAAAGAAAAGGAGAATTGATGATAATAAAGTGATAATTAAACATGAGTTAATGGCAGTCCGATGGTAGTGGCATTTCTCCCCGTTTAACTTGTACTACTGCTGGTGCTGCTTGTTATTGTTGCTTGTATTGCTTTGCTCATATACTACCAAGAATTGATGAAGATCGTAGCGTAGATCGTTGATCGTCAGTCAGATCTATGCGTGTGTGCTTATTAACTGAAGAGCAACAGAAGTAGTAGTAACAGCAGTTATAAGGAGCGGTAAGAGTAGAACATTTAAGCCATTTAGCATGCAAGCAACATAAATTATCAAAACGAAAACGACAAAAAAAAAAATGAATGAAAAAGAAGAAGACATTAAATGGTAGCAAGCAAGGCAGTTAAAACCTGGCTTAAGCCACACATTTAGGCCGTTATTGTCTAACTCTCTGGCAGCCAGAGCATAGCACCGCAGAGCAGAGCAAAGCAGTGCAAGCCGCCACATGAGGTAAAACCGTCCGTACGTATTTAATTTCAATAAAGGAGTGTTGAAATTAAACCTGATTGCCATATTAAAATCCCATAATACTCGTACAATAACAATAAATAAATAAAATTAAAAATATATACAACAAAAAATCAAGAAGAAGAAGAAGAAGAAGATTTAAACAAATACTTGGTAAATAGCTTTTGTGTGATCGTTTTTTTTTGGTTTTTAATGCCGGATACTGATGTTTAGTGGGACAGATATTGAAGCTCTTTAGAGCACTGGCTCTCTGGCAAGCAAGCAAACAAGTGTTTGGGGATCTTTTTTCTGTGTTTTGGATTTTTTGTTTTTCTTCACGGAAACTTGAGAGACTATTGGGGACCACAAAAACTGTGTTAAACATTTTAAATCGCCTTCATCTTTGTCTTCATCTTCTGCAATTCAAACGTAAATGATGTTTTGATATGCCAGATAACAAAAACCTATAATTACAGCTCTGCTTTGCTGTGCTGCCATCATTCCGTGCATATTCATATGCAGGCAAAGAATTAGTCGGGTGGGATGGGGTAGGGTGGTGTGGTATGGCGTGTTTAAATTCTAAAGATGAACAAAATTGTTTATTGTGTGTTGCATTAATTGTCGACATTTGTATTGAGTTGTATATTGAATGCAGATTAGACAGACATAATAAATTATAAACAAATTTTTTTTTATTGAACATGATTTGTTGTTAGCTGCCTAGATAATGATTATAATGAATGATAATAATGATGCAGTTTTTAATTGACCATAAGCAACTTCCTAGTCGCGCTACTTTTCTTGCTTTTTGTCTTGCTTTAATTATACCACATTCAAATCTATTCAAACTAGTTCAAAGTCAAAAATCAACGAAAGAATGTGAAATAAAACGGGGATAAATCATAACAACAAAGGTCACACAAAGATGCATAAGAGATTGCAGTAAGGCTTGATCAAATGCAAGCTTTAAATTGGTGTAACAAATTATCTTTCAATATAAGGCAGTCATAGTATGACATCGCTTGACTGTAGAGGTCAAGATGAACGTTCAATGAATTCATAATTTTTCAAATTCCCACACAATTACTTGCAATTACTATTTAGACCAAAGGCGTTTAATGTAAGATAACTTTCAGTTACATTATGTAGAGCTCTTTACACAATTCTTCTAAACATTTTTTCTTCCGTATGATTTGAATAACAGAGTTGGGAATTCTTTGCCAGTAAACTCATAGATAAGTTTGTAGCATTAAATCAGGGGTTACCAAAAATTTTTTGGTTGTGTATTAGTGAGTAAGAGAGAAAAAATAAGTTGAGAGTTTACAGTCATAGAAAAATGTTCGTAATATACCCTATTTTGATTTTCGTTTCATCAACATACATAAGGTTATACATCTTTGACTGAATTAATACTTAGGTAATGTTGTTTAGATATTCCCTGGCTATTCTCAGAGATATGTATCCACAAGACATTATTTAACACTAGATTCGATATTATTTTCCTTTTGAATGCAAGGAAGATTCGAAACAAATCTGTGAATAGCTAAAGACAGACAGAACAATGCTTGCAATCCAGAGCGACTTTATGTCGAACGGTTTATTAAATTCTTCAATCAGCATCACTGTCCGCAGGTCTGTCTTACTTTAATACCTCGTAGAGTGATCAGTTTCCTGGTTTATCTTCCAAAAATTATCCTGGTGTAATGAAATTGATCACTAGGCGGAAGCAAGGCTCAATGATGTAGAACCTGTTCTCCTGAAATAAACTTCATTAACTTGAAGTCGCCGTAGTCTAGTGTTGTAATACTTTGGCTGAGAGTCCATGGTTCAAACCCTAGCTCAGATGTCTCAAACAAAATGAAATATGAAAAAAATATTTCTTTCGGCGACTTTCTCTCAGTAGTTTTCTGGCCCAAACTCTGAGATCTAGTATTTGTTGGTCCGGAGTCCACATTAAGCAATAGGTGGGTAGAGTGTACAGATAGGTTCTACTCCTAATTGAAGGATTATAATCACTAATTCAGTTAAGTAAGTAATATTGAGCTTAGTCTTTCGATTATCATACTATGTTTTTCAAATGGGATTCGGGACCCTATTTTGATAATTTTTAAATACAATATGGAACTTTTAGTAGTACGACTGTTTTTCAGATCTTTTTATACTATTCTCTACTATTCTAAGCTATTATAATGTATTCTATACTATTCTATTCTATGCTATTTATAGAATTTTATACTATTCTATGCTATTCTATAGAATTCTATACCATTCTATGCTATTCTATACTATTCTATAGTATTCTATACTATTCCATAGTATTCTATACTATTCTATAGTATTCTATACTATTCTATGCTATTCTATAGTATTCTATAGTATTCTATACTATTCTATGCTATTCTATAGTATTCTATACTATTCTATAGTATTCCATGCTATTCCATAGTATTGTATGCTACTCTATAGTATTTATACTATCCTAGATAGCAACTCTTACATCATAAAAGCCTGCAGCTAACATTAATCAATTAATATTGTCAGAACCTAAAGTACCTCGTAGTTTAGTTGACTATTATGAGGTTGCCGTGGTCTAGGAGGTAGTGTGTTGCCTTATTAGACGAAAGAGACGAGTTCGAATCCCAGGTCAGACATCAAAACGAAAATTTGAAAATAATTTTTCGGTGACTTCCTCTCTGCAGATTTCTGGCAAAAACTCTGAGAGTAAAAAAATTGCCATGGAATGCTTCTCAAAAAAATGTGTCGTTCGGAGTCGACTTAAAACTGTAGGTCCCGACACTCATGTATAAAATTAACGCACACAACATAAGTGGTGTGAGAAGCTAGGACGTAGTACAATGGGTCAATTCGACCACCGAGTACTGTACTTGTCAGAATTGACAAGTACACGTCCTCTAACCTAACCTAACCTTAGTTGACTATTTGTTTAACCTCGGCTTAGTGTCAGGACCAGACGACGATTGAGTATAACTAAGCTAAACTAAGCGATTAAAAAGTCTAAACCAATGCTGTTTGAATTAGTCTTTTATGTTCTTCTTTTATCTTTCGCTGGATGAAGTCAGTTAGAAACTGTCATCGAATACGTTTTATCAATAAACAATTTTGAATTAATTCCGTATATTTTATCTTTTATTGCCTTCAAATAATAAAACAATTTTATTTTTCTCTTTTCTTTTCAGGTAATTATTTTACTTGTGGCTTGAATACAAAATATTGTGGATTTTTTTTAAGAGTGAGTAAATTTATTTTAATAAATATCTGCGGGCTATTTTATTGAGTTTCTCATGCGTTCATACATAACTGGCCACTATAACCCTTCAGTGTCAGGATTACGATCTAGTTTCTTACACCACCCATGTTGTGTACGTTAATTTTATGCATGAGTGGCAGGACCTACAGTTTAAAATGGACTCCAAACGACAGAGTTTTTGCCATACGGTCCATACGGATCATATAACATCCGTTAATCCATTCATGAACTCTTGTTTTGAAAATTTAAAATAAAAAAATTGTTGTTCATTAGAAAAAAAAACGAACAACGAAAACTTAATTGAATTCTTATGCCAAATTTAAAGCGGCTTTATACCACAATTAAAACCCTTTATGGACAGTATTATTAAGTTACCAGGGACATGTAAGCCAAGCGGTCATTTCATTTTGAACGTAAATCTTGCCATAAAATTCTTGAGACCGGTTTTAGAATTAGACAAATAAATACTATGTCTGTCTGCGTGTGTGTATCGATATATAGAATATGTTTTTTTGTTGTTGTTGTTGTTGTCGTTGGATTACAAGCATTGATTTGTTGCTGATTTTATTTCATTTGAATTGATTTGCTGACACTCGTTGCATTAACTTTACAGTTAGAGAAACAGAAAGAGACCGAGAGGCAAAAAAACAAAAAAAAATACAACTTCCGTTTAAGGTTTTCTACTTAAAAATCAATGAGATTTTTAGAAGAAAAATAAAAAAAACAACAAAAAAAAGTTAGAAAAATTAAATTAAAAAAAAATATCAACAGAACTACAAACAGTGCGTGGTTGTATTTAAAACCACTTTACGAGAGTATGATGCATGGAAGACAACCGAATAGATTTTAAGTGAATAGGCACACAGGCAGTAACAGTGACAGACAGACAGACAGACGGACGGACACGACGTATAACACAAACAATTTAAAATAATAAAAAAAAAAAAATTAAATTCATTAAAAAAAATTCAAATAAAAAAAAAACAAATTAAACACACATTCATCATTCAAACCAAGTAAGCAACAGCAGCAGCAGCAACAGCCGCAGTGTTTGAAAAAATGTTAGAAAAATGAAAAAAAAATCTGACAATTTGAAATGAAAAACAAAACAAAAAACAGAAGAAAAAGCAACACAAATTACGTCGTCGGTAGGAAGTTGAAGTAGCGATGAATCACTTCTGAATTTAAACTTGTACTATAAGATCGTTTTTTTTTTATTATTTTTATTTGTGATCAAAAGAAAGAAAAAAATATTCTCAAAAAACTTGCCGTACAAATAATTTCAAATTAATAAAGAACAGCTGTTTGACAGTTAATAATATAAACACAAACAACAACAATAACAATAATGAATAAAAAACCGTAGAAATAATTAAATTTATTTCAATTTGCATATTTTTTAAATAAATAAATAAACATTTTGCTATCTCACTCTCTCTTTCTCTCTCTCTCTAAAATACTGTTTTGAATAAAAATTAATTTTTTTGTTGTAAAAAATGTGTTAATTTGCATAGAATTTTATTATATAAGATAATAATAATATACGAGGGTTGTTTATAAATTTATTTCTCATTTTATATGACCTTCACAAGGCCTTTTAAATACGATATGTAAAAAAAAAATTAAATAAACAAGCCTTATACTATGTTCAGACATGCACTTTTAGTAAATCAATATTCGGTTTATTGAGAACAATATTTTTAGCGTTCAGACATAAAATATACGAAAATTTATTTGACAACTGGTAACAAAACAGCGAAAAGTAGTGCCTAAAATACTTTTTAGAAAAAATGGAAAACAATTTAACATTTGAAAAGATATTGCTAATGGTTAACCGAAACGCCAAGCTGTTGCGGTTAATAGGGAGTATTTGTGACTCCTAGTGGCTTTCCTCAAAAGGATAAGAAATAAAAATTTGATAATATTGGATAGTTAGCATAAAAGAAAGCTTTCGCTTATGACACTGTCGTTGTTTACATTTGAGTTATCAAATATCAATAGAAAGTGTTCGGAAAACTGTAATATGCTCACTGAACGTACTTCTGACAGTGTTGTATTTGAATTTTTAATCAATATTATAACAATTTATGAATTTATTGACCAATAATTAATTGAAATTTTATATGAGATATTGAGATCAGTAATGCCGTTTGTTGCGATTTTCTCAATATAAGTGCATGTCTGAATATAGTATTAACGACTTCTAATTGATTGATTGCGGTAAGCAATTGATATCGCCAAAGTGTAAAATTAATCTTTCTGAAAACTTTTTATGCGATAAAGGCGAAAGTGACTTTAGTTATAAGCCTTAAGCTGTCGGTTATAGTCTTACTTACATACAATACATAATTGGTCATTACAACCAGTCAGGATTATTGACCCAGTTTCTCACACTACTTATATTGTGTGTGTTAATTTTTATACATGAGTGGCGGGATCTACACTTTAAAATCGTTTGCGGACGACAGATTTTTTGAGAAACTTTTCATGGCAATTTTATTGACTCTGAGAGGAAATCACCGAAGAAATATTTTTTGTATTTTGTTTTGATGTCTAGCTTAAGGCTCAAGCCCTGGCTTTTACGTCTAATAAGCCCACAAGACACTACCTACTAAACTACGGCGACTTCACGAATAGTCTTGCTTGCTTAACTTAATCAGTGATTGCAATCTTTTCGCCAGAATATTGCAACCTAGCTTTTCATGCCACCCACGTTGTGTGTGACAATCTTATAAAAGAGCGACAGGCCTTAAAGTTTAATGCGGGCTCTAAAGGACAGATTTTTGAGAAACTTTTTATGACAATTCTATATACTCTCTGAGTTTTTTTTTTCTCGAAAACTAGTGAGAGGAAGGCGCCGAAAGAAATATTATTATCATATTTTGTTTTGTTCGTTTTCAACCACGGGTTTTCGTTTAATAGGCCAATAACCCTACCTGCTAGACTGTGGCAGTTTTCATTTTCAATTCTTAAATTAAACAACTTTCGATTATCGTACGGTTATAGGAGTTTGAAGTGACAGTTCTGGCAGGATCATTTGCAAAAAAAAAAAAATGTACAGTCGCTGGGCTACAATACGTACGAAACTCTTACAATAGCTTGCCGTAATCCTATTTATTTTTGTTCTCCGCGACTCACCACCTATCGTAGTTGAGAACTGAATTTAATCGCTGAAGAAAATTTTATTTAAAAAATCAGCATTGAAAAGTCTGGTCAGCCGCCGTAATAATTGTTACATTGATTGGATTTATATGGAATGGGAAGTTTATATCAATTTGCTAAGTATGCTACTGTGGAACGTAATACAAGCTTAAGAGTTTAGGACGCTTGAACTGCACCTAACTTTCGGGGGCATTTATGTACATTATTTCCCTTCTCCTTCAATTTCATTTATATTTGAATTCATTACAATCTTATCAATTCTTTGCACAGTAAATTAATTATGACCAGCATAATTAATCTATAATGACGACCTCATTTCTGTAAGTAAGTTGTAACAATTTTTATAGGTTCATCGGTTGTTAAACAATCCTTCTTCCTAAGTTTAGTTACAACAGAACAATATTTAAGAGCTTGACCTACAAATGAATCCCTTAATACTTAAAAAAATTTCCATTTGGTAAGTTCTAGAATCGTACTGTTGTATTGTTATTGTTATTCTGTAATTCTTTTCTAACTTTCGCAGTCCGTTATGGGTATTTTTGCTATTGAATTTAAATTTTGGTTTATTATTTATTGGTTTTATTTAGGTTTTCTTGATTTTAATACCCTGCCGTCGTTATGCTTTTAAGAAATTTTCTTAATATTCTTGAAATTAATTTTTATTTTTTTGCAATTACTGCTTAAAATTTATTTAAAATCTGTCACGATATTGACACGACAATATATAGTACCATTGTAAATGGAATTGTTGCGGTTGTTATTTGTTTTTAATACGAACAATATTGTACAATTTAATTTATTTATATTTTATTATTGTCATTATATTTGTTGTTGTTGTTGTTGTTTATTTTAATATTTTATTTTATTAATAATAATTTTTATTTAGCCAACTAACAATCGTCGTCGTCGTCAGTCGTCGTCAAACTTGATGACCATGAATTTATCAAAAAGACATATCAACCAAGAGTAAAAGGGAGAAAACATAGCTTAGCACACGGCTATTAGATGGTTGGTTGACTTAAGTGGTATGACAATATCGAAGTTTTTTATTTTTTTGCTTTGCTTTTAAATTAAATTAAACAGCGTTACATACAATCATTTATTTGCGCGAAAGAAAAAAAAGTGGAAAAATATTTGAAAAAAAAACAAAAAAAAATTGGAATAAAATCTCTGTCAATAGATTAGTGATTCAAAACGGTTTTAAATAGACGAATAGAGACCGAAAGACGGTCAACAAATTTTGAATTTCACATAAAAGCTGTCTGTATTAAGCCAGCAAAATAAATAAAAACGTTGAACTAAATCGTTAAATAAATGACAAAAACAAATAATGACAACAGCAACAGCAGCAGCACTCAAATCACTTTAAAGGTAATCTCCTCAACAAAATCGCGTCAACGAAATGAGACCAATAAACCAGCTACAGCTTAAGAGACAAGGCTGGAGAGACACTAACCACACAACATGATTTATAAGTTCAAGACTTAAGCTTGGGATTTTTTGTTTCTTGTTTTGTTTATTAAATTTCATTAAGCTTTGTTTCTGGGATTTGGAAGACCATTTTATGAATGGAAATTTAAAGAAATTCAAACAATATTCAATAATATTTTGATTTATAACAACAATAAGGGCAATTTTTTCAAAATTTTTTAAATAAAATTAAATTTTTATTGAAAATTAAATTTCATAAACATCATAGCTGAGAAAATCCATTTTTTTCCTTTCTTTAGAGCTGCCAGAAAGTATCTTTCCTCCGGTTTTGTTTTTTTTTTGTAGCTGAGCATGTTCTAAAATGAATACACTTGTCATTTGTGTTCCCCTGTAAAAATTTAAATGAAAAATTTTACTCACTGAGAGTTTTTGGTCGTCCTATGATTTCATTGAAGGGGCTTGGACAAATCATATGGTTCTTTGGTGCATATGTATATGAATGGCCTGTTAGTCAGGATTGCAATCTAATTTCTCACACCAGTTACAGTGTAACTTCAATAAATTGAATCACCATTATCCGGAAAAAAACTTCAACCTATAGAAACTTCAAGTTAAGGAAGCAAAACCTGATATAATTTCTCTCCAAGGTACTGTTGCTGTGCTTCAACGTATAGAAAATTCAAATATTAGAAGTTCAAATTATAGAAGTTCCACTGTATGTTGTATGCGTTAATTTTTATACATGAGTGGCGCGACCTACAGCTTAAAGTCGACTGTGAACGACCGAGTTTTGACAAATTTTTCTTATATTTCATTTCTTTTTATAATCTTCTTGTAAGCGCAACACTTCTGCTCGCGTAAACACTGAAAACTATTTTCTTTACACGTAACTTCACACAATACTGACTGAATTACTACTGACTGACGTTGCCTGCTTTGTATTGCCCTTTTATATACACAAAAGATCAGTCTGATGATGGTTCTCGAAGTGGAACATTCGGGGTTTCACCTTCTCGATAATTCTTTTCCTACTACCTTGTTTGTTGTTGCATTTGCTTACTTGTCTATTTCTTTTCTCTCATATAGTACTGATGCTGTTGTTGGTTTAGTAGTTCAATGTACATATGTGTTAGTGTGTATTTGTGTCGTGTGTATTGTGTACGCATTGTCTCTTGTTGCGTTCGCTATATTATGTCTTTTCCATTTGCGTAAAAATATCATAAATTTTTTCAATTGTTTCGAATGCAAACTGCAGTGGAGAGTTATACAAAGTATTGATCTCACTCAGTCTGCCGTTTATAAGCACACAAAATTCACCTTTACACCTCAAATCACATGATAGTCTCCTATCAATGTCAAATACGTTTTGGAGAGATTAATTGACCGCACAAGCTCAAGCTAATTGAAGCCGTAAAACTTTCGATGGAGGCTACCTCATAAGGAGTGTCTACGCGGATAGCATTTAAAAAAATCAATATTTGTCGAATCATCACCGATCAATCCAGCAACCAAGTATAAAACTATCTCAAAACGATCGATTGCTGCAACCAATCTAAAGGCTGCCAAAATGACGTGATTTCTCGTACATAATGACTAGGTTCTTGCAAAAGTCTAATATGAATGGATAACCCTTTACTTTACTATCTTTTTTTTAAACTTAAAAACTTAATTTCCATAATCATTGTGTTACGTTTTGTGGCCATTTAAGGTCCGTTTAAATCCGTTGAAAATTTAAATTCAACACGAAATGGAAATGAAATAAACTTGGTTGTAAATTGTTAAAATCAAGCCAAATAAAGAATTATTTTAACTTGTTTGAGGCTTTCATAAAAAAAAAATGAGAACCAGCTTGGCAATAAATAGCAGTAGCTTGCAATTACAAACGAACGCAAAAAAAATCAAATTTAACGCCCCCGCTTTAAAGCAAGCGGTGGTGGTTAGTCAGACACACAAACACACATTAAAAAATGGAATGAAATTAAAAATTTATTTTTTATTCTTTTTTCTTTTATTTTTTAATTTTTATTTGTTAATAAAAATTCTTTTTCATTTTATCGCTGTTGTTATTGTTGCTGGCAGAATAGGTTTTTAAATCTATTTTCATACATACAGTGAGCGTCAAAAGAAAGTGTACATTTAAAATAAATGTACATTAATAAACTGCCGTTATTTTCGTTGAGAGTATTTAAAAATGAAACAAAAAACCAAGAAAAATCGAAATATTTTCAAATTTTATCGGGCACTTCCTCTCATTAAGTGGTAAAAGTTGAGTTTGGTGATTATTAGAACCTTATCCTTGGTGTATACTTTCTTTTAAAGCTCACTGTACGTTTGCTTTTTTGTTTAGTTTCTTATTTTCAAATGTCATGTTTAGTTTTAAAGCCGGTGTAAATATTTATGCAAAGTACATAAATTGACGACAACAACAACAACAGCAATAATACATATTAACAACATGTTGCTGCCTTTGGTATAAAACTCTCATAGCGTAGTGTCACACTAAGTCACCGATATTTCGTTTTTTTTCGCGTTGTTTCTTCAGGTATTCAGATTAGTTGGTCTGCGTTTTACTTTTTTTCTTGGATTTTTCTTCTTTTTTTTCTTTTTTTTTAGCAAAAAACCACTTTTTTTTAAATAAAAATATTGTGTTGTTTTATTGCTGTTGTTGTTGTTCGTATTTTTCTAGCGGGCGGCTTAAATCAAAAAGATTCGTTTTGTTTTCTTTTTGTTTTTGTCCAATTGTTGTCTTTATTTAAACTATAATAAGGAATTACAAGAAAGAACAAAAACGCAGAAAAAATCACTGCAACTGCAAGTGTGTTGCATACATTGTTGTGGCAATAAAAACTGCAACTTAAGCACGCATACAAAAATCATTTATAGTTGCATTTATCCATACACATCCATACGTACAGTGCACTCTCGGTAACCTGAACTAATTAAAACCAAAGGAGTTTATATTTGCGAAATTGTTCACGTTATAAAGCTTTTTGTGTTTGTTTACGTTACAGAGTTATCACCGTAAAAGAAAATCTTGTTCACGTTAGGCAAAGTTCACGTTAAACGGTGTTTATGTTACCGTGAGTACACTGTACATAATCGCTTGTATAATAAAAATCATGTCGTTAAAAATGTAAAAATTGTTCGCGCGCCTGCGCATTTAAACTTCAAATCTACTGCCATCATTATCATCATCATTATCATCCACTGGCAAGCAATACAATACCGCCACCGTCTGCTAACATTAGCAACAACTTGGCTAATAACAATTGCAAATAATACAACATCATTATCATGATATTAACAACAACAACACCAACAATGCCACTTGAAAAAAATAATAATAAAATGTTGCTTTTTGATATTTTTTATGTTCTCCTTTGCTTTGTCTTTAAAAAATTTTAAATAAATTTTAGAAAATAAAAATGTAAAAAAAAAGAAACATAAAAACCTTTTAAGGTGACCATATCGAATTACATTTGACAAACGTATATGGCAGCTAAAAGCAGCATTTAGAATAAATATGATCACCTCCAAGACAACCTTGCATATTAAATTCCTCACTTTGTTGTTTCTTTTCAATTGAATTTTTTATTTTCTAACAGCCTCTATACACACACACACATACGCAGATTTAACACGGTTCCATGAATTCTAGAATTCATAGTTTTATATGATATAGCTTACGACGGGGTACAGCGGACAAAGACGACAATATATTTCATTCACTAATGGCTAGGCCATGGAAATTTTTGGAGATTAATTTGCAAAGTAATTGACTGACTCACTTAATTCGAACTAGGGATGCCAAACGGGATCGGTTTTTAAAAATCCCGGGATTCGGGATTTTGTAAATCCCGGGATATTTCTGGATAATTCGGGCTCCAAAAATCCCGAAAAGTCATAGGCTAAATCGCGATTTTCTCTTAATAAAAAAATATTTCGTTAACAAATAGTTTTAAGAAAATTATTTGAATTCCAACAAAAAGATTAAAGCATCTAACATGTGATCTGATAGACTTGAACGAATTTAGTTCTAAACATACGCTGCCGTCGGAAAACATTTATCGCAATCAATATTTGTTGGTAAATTAGTTCCAAGACAGCTGTATGCAGCTCTACTACCTCCTGATCCAAATAAAGCTATTTCTTTGGACAGTTGAGTATCTAAATCACTTACCCTATTAATTCGTTTTATAGAGCTTTTGCATTCTCCAATGGCATCAAATAACTTTTTATCAATAGAAGTGTTGTTTTCCTTCTCTGAGAATCTATTATCGAAGTCAAGTGATATAGAATTTTTTTTCAGGACCTTTTTTAGGGTTAAAATACACATGAATTCACAATCCCGAAAAATCCCGGGACATGTTTTTAAAAATCCCGGGATGCGGGATTGTGAGAATCTCGAAAATCCCGGGATTTCAAGTTTCGGGATTTCCCGATTGGCATCTCTAATTCGAAACCCCTACAGGCAATAGGTAAATAATAATAGCCTTTGTTATCTTTTTTTTTCATTATTAAGCCCTGCTTTTCATCTAGGGATTACCAGATGTGTCTATACTAAGCATAGACTTTCGTTTCCATGAACGTACGTATGTCATTTAGCATTAACTTTACTTTTTCTTAAGCTGACCTCTCCCCTACTCGTTTTCGACTCCATTATGTGTAGAATCAATCTAAATTAGTACACTGTGATGCATTTTTCCTTCTGCAATTTAGGCAATCTATAGACGTCTAAGAGATCTCCGTGGTCTAGTAGGCAGTTTGCTGGCTTATTAGACTTAAAGCCAGGGTTCGAGTCCCCGGCCAGACATTAAAATAAAATACAGAAAGAATTTCTTCGGCGACTTCCTCTCAGCAGATTTCTGGCAAAGACTCTGAGAGTAAAAATTGCTATGAAAAGCTTCTCAAAAATCTGTCGTTCGGAGTCGACTTTAAACTGTAGATCCCGCCACTTATGTATAAAATTAACGCACACAACGCGCATAAGTGGTGTGAGAAGCTACGTCGTAATCCTGACTGAAGGGTTGTAATGGCCAATTATGTATGTATAGACATCCAATCCATCCAAAGGAAGAAATACTATTTACAACTCCTGTTGGGCTAAAGGTTTTACTTCTTATCACTACGCCTCTCTTCTAAACTCTTCACTTTTTTTGAATTTTGTTTTGTTTTCACACCCCCTATAAACTTTGATCATATGAAGCGTTGAAAACAAATTAATTTCAGAAATTGTCAACGTATTGTTTATAAAAAGTTTCGGTGTTGTTGTTGTCGTCATTAATTTTTAATTAAATATTTACGTTTTTCTGTTTTTGGCGAATGAACGAGTAAGTGTTTGTTTATTCATGATCGTATAATTTTTTTTTTCATTTAAAAATTTATTTTTTTTTAATGTTTTATTATCTCTGTACAGTAAGACCCCGCTTAACGCGGTTTTAGTATTAGGCGGTTGCAAATGAAACGGTCGCTTTTTTGTTGGTCTATCCAGAAAAAAGGTTCCAACTTCCTCGTTTAACAGTATTTCGTTTAGCTCTGGAACTTATTGGAACGTATTCCCCACATTAAGCGGGGTCTTACTGTATTTACTTTCAAGAATGGTGAGATCTAAGCTGCTAGCCATTTAAAGACACTTTTTATGTTCGAAACGGTCGCTCTTTTGTTAGTCTATCCAGAAAAAAGATTCCAACTTGCCTCGTTTAACGTTATTTCGTCTAGCTCTGGAAATTATTGGAATTTATTCCCCGCGTTAGGCGGAGTCTTCCTGTATTTGCTTTCAAGAATGGTCAGAGCTAAGCAGCTAGCCATTTAAAGACACTTTTTTTGTTCGAAAAAAAAAAAATAATAAAATTCTGAAGTCAATTAAATGAAGCGCTTTAACTTTAAGACGCGCACGGCCAGTGGCTTTGCTTATGCTCATGCGCAAATTATTGAAAATTGTTTTTTGCTTCAGTGATGGGTATGTATTGTTTTGCCTCCCCTTTCCTTTCAGTATTAATTCAGAATTAAAAGCTGGCGGGGAATGCTTAATTTGAAGAAAAGAAATAAAAAATTGAAAATTTAAGATTTTTTATCATATTTTTATTTTATTTTTATCATATAAAACGTCAGCAATTGTTTAGAACGGAATAAATATAAAAAAAATTGATTGTGTTCTAGAAACTACAAGCATTTATTCTAAAGGTCTTAAGGGCAACAGTGTTAGTGCCTGAGTAACAATAACAAAAACTAGTTTCTGATGGAACCATTAAACATTATCCCCGACTACTGATCATTGATGTGGCTGGTGTAGATTTTTTAAGTGCTAAATATTCCTAAACATTCTTATAGGCTGCCTGATCACTGCCACTGTAGTGTTTTCAAAACACAAGTCATATGTGTTTTCTCTTGATTTACTCTAACATCCGGAACTTGTTTAAGTCCTCTAGTTTCATTTTGTTTTTAAATTCTAAGGATTTCTCAGAGAAATTATGAATCATTCAAAAGTAATTATGATATGGGTTTCGGGACATAGAGATATCATTGAAAATGTCATTGCTAATGAGCTGGCTAGGGTCGGTATGAATTTCACAAACTTTATTATAGTAAAGGGCATAGATATTTCAATTGCCTCAGTTAATCGACACATTTGAAGGAGAATCTCAATATTGTTGGCTGCCAGAGGATACGTATAATATTGCTAGACTAAGCCAGCCAGATAAATAAAGCATCAAATCGTCAAATATTAGAAAACAAAATCGTCAAAGACGTTCATGGAAATAGTAAAAATAATCGTCACAAAATCGGCATGAAAATTCAGAGTGATGTTAGCTATAACCGACGCATTGTTCAGTACCTTAGCTTCGTAAGAGAGTGCAAGAAATATTGCACTTCAGCTGATCTCCTAACTTTTTACACCACTTATATCTGAAAAAGAATGAAATGCAACTCTCATATATAGGCCGATGTCTCAACATCTATTTTGAGGCTTCTCGACCGTGTACAAGACGAACTCTAATACTTCAGTGGAGTGTCATTGCAATATGAATTGTGTTTCACTATTCAATCCATATTATAACACTCGGGAAAAATAAGGGACTTGTTCTCGAGAATCGTGTATACCTATATAACACTCGTCTTCCTCGGCGATCAGATACGTATGTGGTCGATCGGCCAGTGGATCACACACTGCATTACAGAGAAAATTTGCTTTTTAGTCGGACTTTTCATATGTGGAAGTCGCCGTGGTCTAGTGGGTAGTGTGTTGGCTTATTAGACAAAAGGCCCGGGTTCGAATCCCAGGTCAGACATCAAAACGAAAAAATATTTCTTCGGCGACTTCCTCTCACCAGATTTCTGGCAAAGACTCTGAGAGTAAAAATTGCCATAAAAAGCTTCTCAAAAATCTGTCGTTCGGAATCGACTTTAAACTGTAGGTCCCGCCACTTATGTATAAAATTAACTCACACAACATACGTGGTGTGAGAAGCTAGGTCGTAATCCTGACTGAAGGGTTGTAATGGTCAATTACGTACGTATTCGTATGTGGAACTGCCCTCGTGTAGAGGTTCTAATTTTTTTGATTCTAAGGAATGAAAAAAATCATCACTTAAATTTGGAATAGTAATAACTGCAAAGGTAAACACAAGGCTTAGAGTGTCTTTTAATGTACTAAAGTAGAGAATATGATGTGACTTTTTAATTTCTAAAAAACGTCAAAATAAGGGCATAAATCATTGCATCGTTAAAATGATATTTTTGGAGCACAAAATCGCCAAAATGATGATAAATCGTCAAATCGGGCAGCAATATCTGCCGGATACGTATGTATTAACATGGCCATCCATCGTTCATCCTTTTCGTAGGCAGCATGTTGCTTTCTGAGAAATGATTTTTGCAGGAGATGGGATTCTAAGCAGAAGGAATAAAGTCTCTTTCATGTGTCAGTGCCATAATCTTGTTGTAAAAAGGCGGAGATTTTTAACCTCTCACTATCTGAAATTCTTGATTGAGTTATCAAATACAAAGACTACTGCCACAGCATGATTTATCTAAGACTCGATTTGGTTTCATCTAGGGAATGTTTGATTACTGTGTTGAAAATTGACTGAGGCATCACAATGGGCCTAAATGCTTGTCTAAGTGGGACATTTTTTTCAAGGGTGGTCTACCATGTTACCTGGGCCAACCTAATATTGGTCTCTGACACAGCCCATGATGACTCCACGTAGAATCTCTAATTACACTTCTGCGAAGTTGCCACAAATTGAAGAATTTTTGGTTGATTGTGAGCAAACACGGCATCATGGCTATGTGAGATGGTTCTAACTTAATTACTTATTTTATAGGAGAACAATTTTACTAAATGATATGTCCCAGACCAGACATCAAAAATAAAAAAAAATACAAAAAGTATTTTTTCGGCGATTTCTTTTATTTCTCTTCTTGTTTCTCAAAAATCTGTCGTTCGGAATCGACTTTAAACTGTAGGTCCCGCCACTTCTGCATAAAGTTAACACACACAACATAAGTGGTGTGAGAAACTGCGGGCTTTTTGGGGACGATTTCTGTAGACTGTCTAATGGTGAAGGTATAGCACTGGCCATTTTATAGTCACCAGCAGCAATTCGTTTCCTTACCGTTCGCATCTTCCCTCTCTCTTTCCACTGAGTGCTGGTTTTATAAAATAAAAAAAAAATATTTAATTTTGAAAACTTTTTAACGAAAAACTTTTCTCTTGATTTTGAACTTCCCTAATTATAATAACTTCCCACCCCCATTGCATTCAAATTGTAAGATTTCCGGCTTGTGTCTAAAGTATGTAACTGAACTCAAAAGCTTACAAAGACAAAAAGAACTACAACAGCCAGCCAGCCAAAAAGTGTAATTAAAATAAAAATTCTTTTCTTTTCCTTCTATTAATTCTCGTCAAATTTAAAATGCAACCGGTGTCCACAAACTGGATTAAATATGCGAACTGAATAAACGTTTTTTTGTTCCTTCTGTTTTCTATGTTTTTTTTTTGTTTTTTTCTTTTCCAATTTAAAATTTATTACAGAATTTTTGTTTGTTTGTTAAATACTTTGCTCGTTACTTGGGGTCATGTTTTGTTTTTTCCCCCTTTTTTCTTGTTAATTTATTAGAATTTATTTTTTTACTGTCGTTTCTTATAATTTATTGTAATTTATTTGCTGTTGTTGGTTGTCGTTGTCACTGTTATTGTTGTTGTTGTTGTCATTGTTGTGTCATTTATTATGCAATCGAATCGAATCGATTCTGGTCGTGATGAGTAAAAATTTTGACATTTTCAAAATCGCTTTTGAAAAATTTGTTGCTTTGCTTTTGAGTTCGTACGGTATGGTACGGTGTCGGTGTGTTTGGTTGTTACAAATACTTAAAGGAAGTTGTCAGGCCAAGCCACCAGACACCAGATCAGACGAAATTTAAAAGAAAAAAAATTGAAAAAAAATTTTTTTTGTTGACAATTTTTGTTTTGTTTTAATTTCTGTTTATTTTTTTAAAGCTTGGGTTGTTGTTAAGATTTTTTTTTTTAAGATTTTTATTTAAAATTGATTAAATTTATGGGAAATTTAATTTAACGGTAAACAAATTATTGGGTTTTTAATGAAATCAAAAAACTAAATCAATAGCTTTGCATATTCATTTGATTTTCCATATTGTCCACCTTAACCCTACAAATACATTTTCTTTGTTGTTTCCGAAATAAAACTTAAAACTACTCTGTTTATTGGAAATTTTGTAAATTCGGTTACGATTCTATTTCTCGAAGTATGGAGTTGTTTTACGTTTTAGATTCTTGTATTAAATCTACATTGTTTGGTCTCTCATAAAACTTAAACTCTAGGGGAAATCAAAACTTACAATGTTGCTGTCGTTGTCATTGTTTTAAAATTTTTTTTGTTTTGTTTTCTTGTTACTATCATTGCTTAATTTAAACGCTTGAATTTATTCATTTCAACTTTACAAATTTTTATAGCCAACAGGCAATAAATGTTATTGTTATAGTCGTTGTTTAATACAAATTGTTAAAACATTTAAACATTTAAACAACAACAACAACAACATAATGTTGTAACCTAAATAAGAAAAATAAAATGAAAAAATAAAAACAAGCGTTAAACACCACCACAAACAGTTTAGAATTCAATTTTTATGTGACAATTTTTGTAAAAGAAAACTTAATTTTTGTTCATTCGGAAATTCGTTGGGTGTTAAAAATATCACGAAATTTTTATGTGCAAAACAACATAAAATTGAAAAAAAAAAAACAATTTAATTAACAATACAAAGAATGCACGTCTAAATCGTTTTAAACTAAGTTTTTTTTTTTAAGGAATTTTAAAGTGAAAATAAAAAATAATTCACACTCTAAAATAGTCAAACATGACTGCATACTTATGTTCAGTCATTTATTTCTTTTTTTTTAATTGAATTTTCTTTTTTACATTCCATGTTTGTCACACTAATTATGGCGTTTTAAGAGATGCGACGTGTTTGATTTACGTTCTACTTTCATTAACCCTTTAAAATGATTTTTATTAGGAATTGCATTCATTCACAAAAATCACTTGAAAATGTCAATTGTTTTCATTCTACAAAATCGTATTAAAAGACATACACTGAACGCCAAAAGTGACACCAAAAAACACCACTGAAATAATTTATTTTCTTAGGATACCGAGAAAAGTAAATAAGGATAGTCGAATATATTTCCAGAAATAAAAAAACATTTATTTATTGCTTATAAAATGTTAAAATTATTGTTGTGTTACAAGTACCTATGCACATATACTAGGTCCGCCATCTAACGTTTTTTTTTTCTTCAAATATGGTTGTGTATATACGTTTTCGCTTTGCTAAGTGGGCCTGGGACCAACTTACCGAAGATGCCGATTTTGGCAAAAAAAAAATCATCTTTTCAAATGAAGCTCATTTTAAACTTGGCGGGTATGTAAACAAGCAAAATTGTCGCATTTGGGGCACAGAAAACTCGCACGCATACATTTAAAAAGCGTCGCACCCAAAACTAGTCACTGTCTGCTACGGATTTTGGTCCAGAGGCAGAATTGGGACATTTTTCTTCGAAAATGAGCAAGGAGTGGCTGCTACAATCAATGGCGATCGTTATCGGACCATGCTAAACGATTTTAGTGCACAAAAATTCAAGAGGAGAATATTCACAACATTTGGTTTCAACAGGACTGCGCAATGTGCCACACAGCCGAAGGTACACTCGATGTTTTGCGCCCTGTTTTTGAAGATCGCATTATTAGCCGCAAAGCTGATGTCGTTTGCCCACCTTGAAGCTGCGATTTGACACCGTTGGACTATTATTTGTGGAGTGCGGCCAAAATTGTTACGTTAACAAGCCAGAGACAATTGACGCTTTAAAAGACAATATTCGTGAAGCCATTGGTGAAATACAGCTGCACACAATCGAAAATGTGCTTAAAAATTGGACTGATCGTATAGGCTACATGTCCAATCGAGTCAGCCATTTGAATAAAATTATTTTCCATTATTAACCGGAAGGATTGTACTTTCAAATAAAAAAAGAAATTTGAGAAAATCTTCAGGAGTTTTTTTAAAGCATTTTTCAAAAAAAAAAGTTTTTTGGCGTACCCTTTATTTTTTATAATAGATAATTTAAAATTATAGTGAGTGTTGACTCACTTATGGCGCTCATTGTAGTAATTGACCACTTGTATGTACTACAAAGCAACAATAGTTTGTCATTTGAACTCCTAGTACATATTGCTTTCTGCACTTACCAACACTTTTTTATAATTTCAATTGCTAGACTTCATCTTCGAATATTTGTTTTTTTTTTTCATATATTGTGGTGTATTTCTTGTGGAATAAAAGAATAACAGGAAATTTCTCCATAATCTCTTCTTTTGAAACTTAACTTACACTCTTTAAATGCTCTCTCGCTCTCTCTTGCTTAAATGAATTCTTTTTGTAGTTCCTCTCATTATACAAGTATGTGTCTTTGATTATGAATGCAAAAAAAAAAATTTCATGCAATTAATATTATGATGGTAGTTGTGTTTATTGTCCACACGAAAGCACGTGACCTGTAGACCCAATAAAGCATACGTACAGACATACATAAAAACCCACAATGAAAACCAAAACCACTGCAAAATCATAGACCAACCAACTCAACGAACAATAAAAACGAACATAAACATTGCCACTGTGTGTTGAAGCAAAATAATTAAGAAAATCGGTTACAACAAGTTTGTACAAGTTGTGTGCAGACAGACACACATAAACTCTTAAAATGCATTACAATTATGTATAATAAAACATACTCATACATGCAAAATATGTATTTAATTTTGTACTTTTGCATGCATACATACAACAACATGTAGTTATCATAATAACTACAGCATAAACAACAATAAAAATTTTTTAAGCATAACATGCCGTCAATTATAGTTGGTTGGGTTGCTTGGTGTATGTATTGTCTGCAAGAATAATAAACACAAACAGTGTGCATTCGTATTAATTTTTGCATTAACTTGAGGTGACCTTTACAATGATAAACATTTATGATATGATTAGCAAAATGTATTTATTTTATATGTGTGATAAGACAACAACAAAACACAGAAATAAATAACAGTGTGAGTGAGTGAGTGTGATCGCAAACATAAACAGTAACTTGGTATTGCTCTTTTACGAAATCCTACCAAGCCGAATGCACTTCGTTACTTTGTTTTTTTTTATTACAGTAATTGCTTTATTCTTTAATCTAACCAAAGCTAAATTATTATTGCTGTTGTTGTGTGTTGTTATTTTCTTTATACCATTCAATGATGCGTAAAAAAAATCAAGAATAATCATGCTTTCAAACGAATGAAAAACAGAAAAAAAATAAATAAAATGAAGCAAAAAGAATTTCAATTCATTCATGCATTTTATTGAATGATTACTTACGTCCACTCAAAAACTTGAAAAATAAAAGAAAGAAAAACAGAAAATGGAAAAACAACAAAACATTCATGAATGAATTATTTTTACTTTGGAGAGTGCTAGTGCGCGAGTGTGAGTGTGAGTGAGTGTTAGTGTGGAGTGTTTGGGTGTAAATCTCTCTCTCTCTCTCCCTTTCTGTTTTTCATACCCTACATCACACAATAGATGACCTTTAAATTTTTTATTTCGTTTCGTTAAAGGCCTAGTTTAGTATGGAATAGGAAATTGTACTCATAAAACTTAAAATTGAAACGGTTTAAACGATTAAAGAAAATTAACTTGTAATTTAGAACAAAAGAAATATAATTGGAATCGAAAATTTTTTTATAAAAAAAATCAAATTAAGTGATGTAAAATATATGAATTCATAGAAAACGTAAGGGAAAGTTTAAGTTTCAAGTTTTTAAAATTATTTCAGAAACAAAATAAAATCGAATATTATTTTTAAATACGTAATATACAGTGGGCTCCCTCCGTTTATTTCGTTCAATTTTCAAAATTAAACTTCAATGGTAATAATAAATAATTGAATTAAATTATACAAATAATTCAAAATCATAAATTTTTTTCGCGGTTTGATCTTAGACTTGACTAAACTTTATTTGGAATATAGTTTGATACTGTCCATTGAGCTACATACTTTTTGAACAGTTTTATGAAGGATTTTAAGCCATATTTCAATCAAATTTTAATGACTTTCCCAAGTTGTTCAAATCAAAATTGCAGTAACGCTTCTGTTGGTAAATTATGTAGCGAGTTCAAAAGGCGTACATGCTTCCGCATTAACCATGATTACATAATTTCAAATTATTCTGAAAATATGTATTGAAAAAGATGAATTATTAATTAAACATTATTGAAATCTAAATAAGCCTTAAATTAGAGAGGAAACGAACAAGATTATATAGTACAGTACCGAGAAAAACACACAGTTTTCTATTCTTGGAAAATCGCTGTCGAAAATTGATCGTTAAATATAAATTAAATATAGGCGAAAGAGGCCGGAGAACTTTAAGAGAGTATCTTCAGGTTACTGTTAAATTTAATCATAAAATATGTTAGGTTAGGTTAGAGGACGTGCACCAATCAGTCAAGATAAGTACAGTACCTGAAGGTCGAATTGACCCATTTTACAACGTCCTAAAAGCGGGAAAAATAATAGAGGTGGGGCATGGAGGAAATGGGGGATCAAATATGTTAAAAGGCACAAAAATAAACCCAACAATATTGGCTGATTTTTCTCAGTTTTAACCCAAGTTCCCAAGCATCATGACGGTTTCAGATTCAAAGCCGTATTATCTCTCATTTTCTGACATATTTCCTTAACCGAGGTTTTTAATGTAAGGAAAGGATGTTTTCTTTTAGGGAATGCATGATCCCCGCTTGAATATTGATTATGGTTTCATTGATCTTGGTTTTTATAATGGCTGCAGTAAATAGAACCCGATTACATCTTATTTTCTCGTTAATCATTTATTGTATGCTATTTTTTTATTTTTATTTTTTTTTTTTGGAAAACAGCTCTTTTGGTTTTGTTTTTGGTCTTTATTTTAGTTTCCTACCTATCATAATGTTTTTACCGCCATTTTTAATATAAAAATTGAAGTTTTTAATGTTTTCTTTTTAATTTTTCGTACGTAACGTAAAGTATTACCATTTAAACCACCCTTAAAAGTAATTGAACCCAATAAGATGTGAGGTTTTTAAGTATTATTAAAACGAGATTTCGATTTTCTTTATTTTGTCTATTTTGTTATCAAAATTTTATTATTTTGTAAGTTTTTATTACAAACAGCTTTAGTTTATTGTTCCTTTTAAGTAATTTTAACTTTTCTGCGCATCTACGACAAATGACGTCATGTAATGTGGTGATAAACTACGTTCTCTATGCATATTCACATGCGTAATCATTAATCCTAGCAGACTTAAATATTTTCCAAATGTTCTCATCGGTGCATTATACTCTCAAAGTGTAATATACCGTTGAGAGTGTTTGAATATACCGTTTAATTTCGTGTAGCTATCACATTCTAAATTCTAATTGTTGTTGTGGTTGTTGTTGCTGACGATGTTCTTGCGCTGGACATGATTTACAAACAGACCACGAATGTAAATTTTTTTACACACACACACTCACACTCCAAAATATTATTTGCAGGCAGTAAACACGTTCAATGATTTCCGGCATGAGTGGGATTCATTGAGAGGCTTTTGCTCCAATACAATTTAAACACACACACACTCAAAACGATTACGTATTAAAGAACACACGAAATGTGTTTGTGTGTGTAAGCATAATAGGCAAAACACACTTTCAGGCATGAATGAATACAACAAAGGAATTTTCAAAAAAATCACAACAAATTTGTTATAATTTATTACTCTCTCATCATAGATGAACTTTTGCTCTCCCTCTTTCTCTCTCTCTTTCTTAAGGTGTAAATGAATGTAATATTGAACTGTTAATCCAGCATTGTTTTTAACACTTTTGATTTGTTTTTCTATGTGTTTTTTTGATTTACTTGGAATTTTTTTATTATAAATTTTAATTATTAATTTATTTTCTGTTGATAGATTTAAAATCAAGTAACACAAATAAATAAAATTCATTCATATTAATGGCCAATTACACTTGTTGTTGGTTGGTCTCAGCCAGCAAAAGGAAGTTCACTCTAGTCATCACGTACAGATTTTGTGGCAGGCTTTTGGCTTTGTTAAGGTGTTGTTGTTGTTGTCGTAGGTTTGTTATTTTCTTCGTTTTTTATTGTTATTTTGCGGCTGTCAGTTACACAGGAAGTTTACAAAAATTTATTAATTTGTTTTTGCAAATTTAAAATAAATTTTAAATTACAACACAATTTATCTGTTTACGTTATTAAATAATTTATTTTGTTTTTTTTTTTCAAAATTTAATTTTTCTATTTTTTTTTTTCTATTTACAGGTAATTTCCAACAACATGTTTATTAAGAATTTCTTTAAAAATCTAAACACGTAAGCATTAAACAATTTTTGTTTTTCTTTTTTTTTCATTAAAAATTTTAGAAAATTTTTTTAGACATTTTGGCAACAATTTTGGAATTGTGTCGTCTATGTTAGCACAGCTGTAAAGTGAAATAGAACACTAATTTTTATTTTATTATAATACATGGGACATTCTCATTTTGTGCACAATACAAAGCCGATCATTTTAAGATAGTTTTTGACGACGTTTTGCTACCATTCGGACGATAACTTTATAGCAATGCTAGGTTTTCTATTGACCTAACGTTAGGGGTTTGTCAGCCTTTACTACTTACTTAATTGGTCCCTGTAGTTAGGATTACGATCTATCTTCTTAAGCCATTCATGTTGCGTGTGTTAATTTTATCCATGAAGTGGCAAGACCTACAGTTTAATGCCGGCTTCCAATGACAGATTTTTTTAAAAGTTCTCATGGCAATTTAATTTACTCGCGAGTGTAAATCATAAGAGCGTGTTTACCAAATATTGCAGAGAGAAGGTGCTACTATATACTAGATTACGACTAGCTATTTCAAGGCCTACAATAATTGTCTACTGACATTAAACCCCGTAATCGTTGAGGGCAATTATGTTACCTGAAATGTAATATTAAATATTACAATTGCTATTAACTTTTACTGCAATAAAGCGGAAATTGCTTGTATTTTATGGCTTATGGCACAAAACTTGTTAAACTTTAATTGCATGCCAAACATAGGCCTTTGTCATGCAGTCATAGCACTCAACGACACCTCCTGGCAATAATGCGTTTCACTCATTCCGGTTTTTTTTCACATACAATGGCTTTGTCACCATCAGTTCCGAACTTCATAAGCGAGAATTTTGTTTGAGTATGAAATAAGCTTCATTGTAGAAGAAAATTGTATTCGAAAAACCAGCTTTAAAATCACTTTCCTCTAGTATCCAGTCTAGATAGAATGTCCACAGCGGTTGGAGTTTATATGAATGGAAAAGCAAATCCGAATTCAAATTAGTCCTAATGACACGTAAAATACGATTTTTTTTTACAGAAAATAACGTGGAATCCACACCCGCTACACTTTTTCGAACAGAAGCGATATTAGTGTACGCATTCCAAAAAAAAAAATTTCATTTCCCTCAGGGGAAGATAATCTTCGGTTTTTAACACGCATAGGACACGAATCTCAACAATGTTCTTTAAAAAGAGCGGGAAAATGCATTCAGTTACTTGTCGGCTTCTTAAGAAGTTTTTTTCACACTTTAATTATACACCCAAAGAAATATTACAGTAGGATTCAATGAAATAATTTCCGTTTTTGGAAGAATACTTGCCAAGTTAAATACTGTGTCTTAAAAGATTTAGCGCAGTATAATTTTTCTATATTTTCCGCTTGTATATACATATTATTGGGTTAATAAGTAGACTTGAAAATATTACTAACAATTTTCCTCTGGGTTAACATATGCCTCTGACAAATACATTCGCATTTTTATCATGCTCTCTTTTTGCCGACGTCTGGCCGTTTCAGTTGAGAAATATTTGCCAGATGACTGGCATTTTTGAAACCTCTAATGGATAACCTGGTAGCTGTAATTTTTTTAATTGAAAATGTATGTAAAGAGCACATAATTACTCAAGTATTAAATCAATTGATTTACACAAACTGGTGAATAATTCTTTAAAAAAAAAAATATTGCACTTTATGCGTTTTTAACACACAAAAATGCAACACAATTAATATTAAGCGCAACACTTATTGCTATGAGCATAGAAAAACAATACAAACCCACCATACAGGCGCAAATAATAAATGCAGCAACACCGACATAATGGCACAGTGACAATATACAATAGCAACAACAACAACAACAAGTTAATTCAAAATACAAAAAGATGAAGATAAAAGACATCTCTCACACTCTATGTATTACTTAAGGGGAAATATAGAAAGCAAAGGAGAACTTAAAAAAAAGAGAGATTAAAAGTCTGGGTGAATTTCTGAATTTGAAAGTATGTAGTATAGGTGAGTTTATGAAAATGTAGTACAAATTTTATGGTGGTCATATAAAAAAGAAGAAGAAGAAAAAAAAACCATATAATTGGCACACAGCAACACCAGAATACAACAAACAAAAGCAAATAAACATGCACAGCATTTGGCTCTTCAGTAACTAATTGTCATGCAAAAAAAAACACACACACACAAAAGTCAGTCACTGAGTCAGTCTGCCACAAAGGCTCTTTGTTGCTGTTACAACAGAAGATGAGCACTAGTAGTGCAGCCTTAACAAAAAAAAAAACCAGTAGACTGTTGTTATTATTAACAGTGGAGCAGTGGGGTGGTGGTGAGTCCAAGTGTAATAGAGAACCTTAAATAAAGAGCATAAAGAAAGAGACCTTATTTTCCGTTTTTTTTTGTTGTTTTTCCCTCAAGTACTCATCTTGTTTTTCTTAGAACACATACATACATACATATGTATGGGTGTACGTACAATACAAAGATTGTACGTGTGCATTACATATCTTCTTCTTCTTATTATTATTTTAATACTCAAGCGTGACATTTTTTCTTATTCTTCAATGGTGAATTGTTTTGTTTTTTTCTTGTTGTTGCATCTTTTTAATCTTTAATTTGAAATAAAATTCTTTAAGTTTTCTTACTCTCTACAAACTTTAAAGCAGTTTCAGGCATAGAATTGGATTTTGTAGGTGAAACAACAAGAAAATTAAAGGCCAACATAGGCCTCTGATTACAAAAAGACAAATTATTATTCGTGTGAGTAAGTGTTTGCATGCCTTTAAGAGAAATAAAATAAGTAAGGAGAGCAAAATAAAAGGACCCTGTATAGATAAATACTCATACTAGGGGGGTAGTCAATTATTTTTGAAAATAAAATCGAATAATTTTGTTTTTCTTGTAAATGTAGAGGAAATTTTTTAAAAATTTTTAAATTTTTCTTTTCATCTGAATCACAGAGGCGTAACACACAATGGCATGGATATCGTATAACCCTGCGTTTCAATGTTATTTTTACAAATGCTGGCCGTTGATGCATTCAGACAACATTTGTTGAGGTTTTGTTAATGAAACTGATTTTTTTTTGAAGGCCAGAGCTGCAAAAGAGTCGTTTCTAAAATAATTAAATTTCTTACGTTTTAAGAGAATTAAATCAGAAAATCAGTCGATAGTTTAGTTTACTTTTTTTTCAGTAAAATTTTTAATTATTCTTACTTCGTCGAGTTGTTGTAATGATCTGCCAATGTTAAATGATGTTCTATTAACACTCTTACTGCTTAGTAGTCGGTGGCATGATTTTATCAGGGATCAAATATGTACACTGAGCCATTTTGAACTTCTTGTTAGAATTTCTTGAAAATAACATTATCACATCGCCATTTGCCTTTACGATTTTTATTACAAAATACATCGAATGTGTTTTCCAATATTTACTCCTCTCTTGTTACCTTTTTTTACTGAGAAATGTATGTAATCTACCTTAAATACCGCAAGGGGTCATTTGACCCCTGTTCAGTAGGAATAGGAAATACATAAAGTGTCGGTAGGTTTAGTGTTAAGTGAGTCAACACCTACTATAATTTTAAATTTTCTATTATAAAAAATATTCATGAAGCCCAATAATAATTTCCTTTTTGTTTCAATATTTTCTAAGTACTAAACAAGTCGCCGTGGTCTAGTGGGTAGTGTGTTGGCTTATTAGACAAAAGGCCCGGGTTCGAATCCCAGGTCCGACATCAAAACGCAAAATATTTCTTCGGCGACTTCCTCTCAGCAGATTTCTGGCAAAAGACTCTGAGAGTAAAAATTGCCATGAAAAGCTTCTCAAAAATCTGTCGTTCGGAGTCAGTCGACTTTAAACTGTAGGTCCCGCCACTCATGTATAAAATTAACGCACACAACATAAGTGGTGTGAGAAGCTAGGTTGTAATCCTGACTGAAGGGTTGTAATGGCCAATTATGTATGTGTAAGTACTAAACAATGGTTTTTATTTTTGGAAATTTATTCGATCATCCTTGTTTACTTTTCTCGCTATCCTAAGAAAATGAGTTATTTCAATGGTGTTTATTCACTTTTGGCGCTCAGTGTATATCAGTAGCCATGAGTGACCAATTTACATGATAAGATTTTACGTACGTAAAGTCGTCGTCTTCCTTGCTTTATGGTCACAACGAAATTCACTAATCGATCACTTTTTTACAATTGGAAAGGATGGTTCCGAGTTCACATAGTACAAGTAGTATTTATCACGTTTAATGGTGGGTTTTTTTCCGTAAAATAACGAACAAGAGTCGTGACAAGAGAGTCTGTTGTACATTTTTTAAGAGTTCTAATATTACACTTTTCTACAGACAGCCTGATCACACAGTAGTTCATTCCAAACAATGCTTGTTTGGTGCCAGAATATTCCCTGAAAATCTCTTGATTTCCTCGGACAACCGGACTGCGATTAAGTTTCTAACGATTGCAGTTTCAACATCCATCCTTGTCTATGAATGCTGAGAATTTCTCAGGGAAATTCAGGTTATTCAAAGGCAAATCTTATGCGTTATATGCGCTTATTGCATTGCTGAAGAGCTGGCCAGGAATGGCGAGGGGCTCTCAATTTCCGATCTGTTACGTGCAATATTCCTGAACTCTCAGCTTCAGTATGCAATACCTGAATGCTCAGAAAGTCAAATACAAGAATTGAGGTCCTACACCCTAGCCAATAGATGGCGGAGAACTTAAAGGGAGTATCTTGGTGCCATTATTAAACTTAACCACCAAATATGCTAGGTTAGGTTAGGTCGTAGTGGTAGCTATGATATCACAAAGCTCACTTGAGCACGCATGGCGGCCCGTTGTGATGCCACGGGTGAAACGCAGTCCCTCTACTAACTAAGTTCCGCCAAATCAGGGAAAGGAAGAAGTTGATCAGCGCAAGGGCTGCACACCAAATATGCTAACAGGCCCAACAATAAACACGACAATATTGACGCAAGTCCCCAAGCGTCAAGTATACTAAACAACAGCCTTAGGTTCGTCAGTGCAGTCAGGGTAAGGGGACCCATTATAGGATTGCAATCTACGATTTTGAATTTCGATTACAATCGGACTCTTCCTTTTAGCCTTTCGATATGAGAAACTCTGAAAAAAGTCATCAAATGAATGCAATTCATTGCAGTCATATTGTGAAATGACCCCCATATGTGCCCGTCTTATTTGCTCTAAATTTTTTTGTAAATTTAATTTTCTTTTTTCCATTTCATTAGAGTTACTCGCACTTTTTTTTCATTTTTTTAATGGAAATGGAGAAGATGGAAATGGTAACCCATCTTACGAGTCTCTTTATTTTCAATTCTTTTTTTTTTGTTGGTAAGGAGAGAGAGAGACATAGAAATGCAACGAACCGAACCATAAAGATTGTACAAGATAATGATCATTTATGAGATGATAATGAAGTTGCTTAGTTGCTTAGATACTGATGGCGATATCTAAATTAACCATAAATGGTCATTTAAGTTCTTAACAAATACAAGACGACACATCTTGCAACAAGATCTTACCACATGCCACCATTAGTTTCTGCGTTTTCACTAAAAGAACAATTGTTCGCATTGAGATTGAGACAGACAGACACAGACTAAGTGACCATAAAATAACCATGAATCGTTTGGAAAACGACTTTGAAAAACAGAATGAAAGAAAAAAAAACAAAATTTAATGAAAAACATTTGAAAAGGTGTCGTAGAATATTGTGTTGCAGCATTGTATCAGATTGCAACGTAAATGCTTCACATTGCTAGAATAATTAGATTTTGAAAATAGGAGAGAGAGAACGAGAGAGAGAGAGGGTAAGAAAAACAGAAAAAGAAAACAAAAATAAAAATATTATACACTTGACCATAATTTAATTTAAGAAAGATGGCAGGGGAGGAGGAGGAAGAGAAGGAGACTACAATCATAATGTTGGCATGACGATCTACACCAGTCATCGCTATCACTATGGCTATGGCCATGGCTATTGCCAGTCAACCAACAAACGTTTGAACATTTAAAAAGAAAGTTGTGTGTGACCACTTTTGAAATGGACCGCAGCAAAGCTAACAAAGAAGGCGTCTCTGGCTTCTAACTTTTTGTATTCTATTCAGACCATAAACAATGATATTGGCACAGATCAGATCAACTAGTAGCCATCCAGCCAGCCATTCTTGTCATTATTTGTTAATGGCCATAAAGAAGAGTTGCAAAGAAAGACAAAAAGAATTAAAGAGCATAGAGTGCTGCGGAGTACATGCAGCAGCCAGCAATTGTTCCCATCTCTCGCGGGTATTAATTAAATATTTATTAATTTTAATTATTAAAACAGTTGGTGTTGTTATTGTTATTGTTGTTGTGATTGTAATTGCATTGTTCATTTGGCAAAAATTATAATTTTTCTTATTAATTCCCATTAAAACATCTTTCATCATGCCTGCCGCTAACAATCAAAAGAAATTTCCTCCTCGTTTGTATTCCTATGCATCAGAACCGTTACAGAAGAACAACACTTTTTAGCAGAGATTTGTAATCCAGGCTTTCCTGTTTTATGCTGAATGCCGAGTGCCTTTTAAGTTCTACAAAGGCTGTCCCAACCATTATAATTTTAAGCATAGAGCAATCAGTTTTATGGTGGACGGACGTAATACAAGCTCTAGAGACAATTTTTAATGTTCCAGCGTGCCTCATGAAAGTTTTTTGGGATTACCTAAAGAATAGAGAGCAGACATATGATACAAGCCAAGGGCCAAGAAGAATGCAGGTCACTTCCGGAACGGCACAGGAATTCATATTGGGACCAGATCTCTGGAACGCAACTTCTGACAAACTCCTAAAAAGCGAAATACCGGAGGATACTTTCCTAGTCGGATACGCAGACATTGCGGCAGTCATTAGAGATAGAAACACAGAAGTAGTTCAAAGCCAACTCATGATGCGCAGTAAGAACTGGCTGGAATCTCATGGCCTGTAGTTGGCCATGTATAAAACGGAACTGCTGTTACTAACAAGACGACATATTCCGAATGAAATCGAAATAAATATAGAGCGACTTGTTTCTCCCCACGTAGAGATCGATTAAAAACCTTGGATTCGAATCTGCCCTTCTGAGAGCAGCCCTTTTGCAATAGCGAAAGCAGCTAGAATAACAACACAGCTGAGTAGACTGATGGCAAATACTGGAGGACCACTCCCAAGTAAGAGGAAGTTACTAATGGCGGCTGGAAATCGTATATTCCTTTATAGCTCTGAAAACTGGACTTCTACTTTGAAAATTGGAACCAGAGCTAAAAACTACTATATGTGCAGAGAACAGCAGCTTTACAGGTCACATCTTCGTATCACACGGTATCAACACAAGCTGCCTTAATAATAGCTGGAATAGTTCCCATAGCAATTGAGCGCCAAATGATTTTCAACGCTAGACAAAGCACGACTCAGTCGTAGAGCATAGAAACGATACAGCACGAAGTCGTCTTAAAATGTCAATACAGCTGAGAAAATGAACACCATGAAAGGGTGGACATATAAACTGATTCCACAATTGCAAGTGCAGAAAAGCAGAAAAACGACGAAGATGCTAACCGGTCATGGATATTTCAGAGAGTACCTGCATCACATGGGGAAATGTCGCTCGCCATTCTGCATCTACGAGGAGGAGAAAATGTTAGACAATGCCGAATATATTTTCTTCGGCAGCAGTCGCTGGTCCAAAAGACGTCAAGACCTCGAGGCTGAAATCGGCATTATTAGTATCACAAACGACGTACTGAAAATGATAAACAGCAGTGAAAACTGGAACGCAGCAAACTATGTCCTGCGAATTAAAAAAACATTACCTAGTCACAGAATAAGGGAAGAGAGGAGCCTGAACGCAGGCTGACAATGATGGAACTGGCACAGGTACGAAAAAGGGGTCCACCTCGAAGCGGTTCCGTGGTGGAATGATACCCGGTGGAAGAGTCCGACATACCATGTATGGTGACGACCTCCATGAATGCATAAAGCATTTTCCCTCCTTCTCGCGACAAAAAAAAAAAAGGGAGGCAAATTTATTTTTTTCACGTGTTTTGCATTTGAAAATCAAGAAGCTTCAACCCTCCCCCTAGAAAGAATAACATCAACACTAAACATCGCAGAAAGACGAGATAGAGTCACCTTTTGAGGAAAAAGGAAAATCTCAACAGCATTATTCCTTAAACTAGGCTAACCGGCCATTAATTCTAGAAACTGTTACATTAGTTCCTGCTACCGTTAGGGCTATTGAACGGCGGGAGTCTATTAAGATGGGTCTTGCATAATTAGGTCTTGCACAGATTACGCCCGATAACTATACTTTCGATGTAGTCAAGGAATTTATTCATTTTGGCTTCGCCGTTACCATCAAAAATAATGTCAGTATGGGGATCAAGCACAGGAGTACTCTTACAAACAGATGCTACTATGGTCTCAATAGGCAATTTAATAGCAGATATGTACCTCTCTCGTACAACGAAACTAATACTCTACAAGAGTACCGTGCTACCTACCAGTGCTTCTTTATAAAACAGAGACATGGTCTCTATTAAGCACTGATGTAGCAGTCTTGAGAAAAGTCCTATTTCGGGTATTCCGTCCAGTTCGTGCAGGCGATGATTTCCGCATTTGACACAACAGCGGTCTGTAGGAACTCATCAACGCCATAAGAGTTGTGCAGCGTAAGCGCTGTTTAGGCTATGTCGCTTGAAAGGATTTGCGGAAGTCGGCGATGAGAATGATATTGTTTATGTAACAAGGAACAGATCGAGGTGTTCCATACATAATTGGCCATTACAACCCTTCAGTCAGGATTACGACCTAGATTCTCACACCACTTATGCGTTAATTTATACAAGAGTGGTGGGACCTACAGTTTAAAGTCGACTCCGAACGACAGATTTTTGAGAACATATTTTTGGCAATTTTTACTCTCAGAGTCTTTGCCAGAAATCTGCTGAGAAGAAGTCGCCGAAGAAATATTTTTCGTTTTGATGTCGGACCTGGGACATCGATTGGTGTTACCAACACCATAAACGTTGTGCAGCATATTAACATTCTGGTTCGGGCATGTCGTTTGAATGGAGAAGGATGCTCCAGCGAGACGGGTATTTGATGTGGGGATCTGCTGAAGTCGGCGAAGAGGACGACCTTGTTTGCGTTGGAAGCACCAAATCGAGGATGGGACCAACTGGAATAACTGGCACGCAAAAAGCAGATGCATCTGGAAGGTAGTGTTAAGGCAGGCCGAAATCCGTTAATCGGGTTGTTAATGGCAATTTGAGTTTGACTCTTTAGGTGGCAAATGAACTGCAGAGTTCAATACAGTTTTTTGAGAGAAAATTGTATTCCAGCGTTCTTGTGTTCCGTCTGTCGTATGGAGCGACCATTTTTAAACATATTTTCTGGTTGCCATAGTTTGAAAGAAAGTTGGTAATGTTGGCCTAATGATCTATGAGTAACCGTTGGAAAATAAAAATTCGGTCAAAGACTGACTCATTAACCTTTTATTCTAAAATAAAAACAATTTCTTTCATTTTTTTTCTATTAAATTTTTTCTTTATGTGTTCTTTTATTAAAATTAATTGCTTAAAACACAAAATCGAAAAGCAAGTGTAAAATTAGAAACAAAATAAATTGTTTTTTTTCTTCAAACGATTATAAATACCACCCAAGGAGATCCTTTATTGGCCTGCGTTTGAGGTTCTCTTTGTAAACATTTTTCTTGAACAACAAACGTATGAGTAGTGCCAGCCAGTAAATTAAGAAGTTAATGCGTAAATAATTTATTTTTTATTATTACTTTTGAATTGCTTTGTGTGATAGGTTTTGTTTTTGTTTTTATTTTCGTTTATAAAAGAGATTTTTATCAGGATTTGGTTTTTATTGTTGACACTTCGTTCGTTTCTTGTCTGTCTTGTTGTTAAAGAAAAAGCAACGCTTTTAGCATTTCACAGTTCTTTTCGTTTGAATGCCAATAACTTGACATGTTTTTTGTATTTTCAGTGATCAATTCTTGTTTTTCTTTTTTCTTCATTCAATCAATAATTCATTACACTTACGTGGCTCATTCACTCACTCACTCACTCATGGCTAGTGGCTGGTTAACGATGATTTTTTGTTATTTTCATTTTGAAATCGTGTTTTTGTTTATTAATTTATGGCCACCAAGTGTTTACCAAGTTTAAACGAATCCACCTCAACCACCATTGTTATTGTCACTGTTGTTTGGTCGTTTGGGGTGATAACAATCGCTAACATTCGTTCCACTGTTCTGTATGATATTGTTGTTGTTATTTTAACACGCTTGATAATAATATGGCCAGTCAGTGCCTTAACTGATCATGAATTAACATTTGATTCTGGAATTTTTTTATGAATTCTTCAAGTCACTAACTTAGCAGGAGTAGGACTTCTTTGTTTATATTGCCGAAAGAAATATTTTAAAATAACCGGAATAGATCTTAAGTCCTTTAGATTTAATGTTTTCCTGGATACTGTCATGCTTAGCCGCAGCTTCCTCCTTTTATTGTAATTTTCCAACACAGGTTATGATTGTCTCAAACACATTTGATTTGCTAAGAATCTTTAGCTTTCTTAGGTTCTGGATGTCATCAGAGGCTTGGAACCTCCCTCATCGTAAGCTTATTTGTCAATTCACTACCAACATGACCAAAGGGTAACCCAATTTTGACCCCCCATCACATAAATATTTGGTCATTACAATCCTTTAGCCTGGATTATGGCCTAGTTTTACACACCATTTATGTTGTGTGCATTAATTTTTATCCCTAAGTGGCGGGAGCAACAGTTTAAAATCGATTCCGAACGACAGATTTTTTTTAGAAACTTTTCATGGCACTTTTATTTTCCCCCTCAGAGTTTTTGCCAGAATTCTGCCGAGAAGAAATTGGCGAAGAAATATTTTTTCATATTTTCGTTTAGTTGGAGAAAGCTGACCTGGGGTTTGAACACAGGCCTCACATCTATTAACCCAACACACTACCTATTGGACCACGGCTGCATGTTCCTAATTCAGTTTGCCTAAACAAGTCTATACTATTTTCGACTTAAACGCCAGTCGAGTAGTCGGACGGCGACTTGACTGACTGATTGGAATATACTTACGAGTTTTTCCATGCAACAGTTTCCATGGACAGTTATGCAGAGAATCCACTTAGTTCATTACAGCACGAATTCTCCAACTCCCGTAGTATCCTATACATAGACTTCAGAGAACTAATCTCCAGCTTGATTGACCGACTGGAATGTACTACCGAGTTTTTCTATGGTCTCAGAATATTTCACTGGTGCTATCCAGGGGAGACGAGGCTTTATTAAACGTAAAGCCAGGCCAGATCATCAAAACAAAATACAAAAAATATTTCTTCGGCGATTTCCTCTCAGCAAATTTCTGGCAAAAACTCTGATAGTAAATAAAATTGCCATGAAAAGTTTCTTTAAAATCTGACGTTTGGAGTCGACTTTAAACTGTAGGTATCGCCAGTTATGTATAAAAAAATTAACACAATCAACATAAGTGTTAGGTGTAATAAACTAGGTCAATAATCCTGACTGAAGGGTTGTAATGACCAATTATGTATGTATGTCTACTCAGGAGAGAGTTAAGAAGATTGGCGTCAGCCATTCGATTCATTAGATCACGAATTCTCCAAAGAGTAATTCTCTTGAAGCGCATAGGCATCAAACCACTGGTCTTCCACGCCATAAACCAAAGATTTTAATCTAGCAGATTATGACGCAAACCTTTGCATTTCGTCGAACTAAATTTGAGATGCTTATGGATTTGTTTTGCCTGCCCAGACAATGAATTTCCCAGAAAGACTTCTATACATATACCACATTATGTCTGGCCTTTTCTGAAATGCTCTCTATATGATCCTTCCAATGTCAATTTGCTGTCTAGTGATTTATCTTCCAGTATAAATAATATCTCAGTGCATACATAATTGGTCATTAGACCTAGTTTCTCACACTACTTATGTTGTGTGCGTTAATTTTATACATCAGTGGCGAGACCTACAGTGTAAAGTCGACTCCGAACGACAGATTTTTTGAGAAACTTTTCATGGCAATTTTTACTCTCAGAGTCTTTGCCAGAAATCTGCTGAGAGGAAATCGTCGAATGAATACTTTTCGTTTTGATGTCTGACCTGGGATACGAACCCGCGCCTTTTGTCTAATAAGCCAACACACTACCCACTAAGACCACGGCGACGCCATCTACAACTGGTTGGCATAAATCGTTGAAACTTTTAAAGCACACTTGTGTGTAACTTTGTATAGAATTGCGTTGAGTGTAAACGAATTGAATACGAAGCAGAGGCAGTAACAACAACAGCAGCAGCAGCGTTTTACTTCAATCATGTTTATAATGATTGATCAGAGAATATAACATCATTATCATGATTGTCGTCTTTTTAAAATATTTTTTTTCTGTTTTTTTTTTATGAAACTCTTGATCAAAGAGCCTAATTTTTATTGCTTAAACTTTATTACCTCCTGCACTTGTTAGCGGCATGTTTTTTTATTATTAATAAGGCCGTAACCAATCTTTTTTTTCTCTCACTTTTTATGATTTTGGAAACTCTGCTACTGCTGCTGCTGCTGCTGGATGTCTGTTAGATTTGGCTTTAGTTTGCTTGCACAACCATTTTAATCATCCGGATTTCGGTTATTCTGTTGCTGCTTCTCTTATTAGTTCTTTTTCTCTTTCCTTTTTGATTTTTTTTTTAACAAGAATCATTCGGTCAGGTACCGACCGAGTGTGAGCCACATTTATAATCGCCTCAAGCATTTTCATTTGTATTATCCGCTCGGTGTGTATGTAACGCTTTCGTGTATAAATCGTCTGAGAAGGCAGCAAAGTGAAGCTTTTTGTTTCGTTTGTTTCGTTAAGCTCGTAAAGAAAAAGAGTTTAACACTTTTATGTGTGGTTGTTGTTGTGCTGTTACTGTTGTTGGGGCCAAACACAGCAAAGTCGAGGCAGCCAGTCAAGCACAAATATGTTTGAGCTGCGCAGCTTAAACTGAAACAAAAAAAAAAGAATGAAAGAAAAAACGAAATGAGATTTTTTTTGGTACAAAATCCACCTGAAAGCTAAACATACAAATGAGCAACAAAATGTTACAATATAAGCGCTCACACACACACACACACGCTCATTGCTATGTAGGTACGTAAACATAAAAAAAATATACTTTTTTAATGTTTAAAACAACAACAATAACAATAATGGCAACACATTAACCTTGAACTTGTACTCGGAATAATATTTTTGTGTGTGTGTGTATGTGTGTTTGTGTCTCTTTCAAGCCAAGATTATGAATCTCTGACTGTGTATAGTTTTTTTAAATGAAATTTTTTTGTTTTCGTTTTTGTTTTTGTTGCTGTCGTTGTGTTCACAATATTGGTAATAAAGATCATAATGATATTGCTGCTGTAGATGTTGGTTTTTTTTTCTTTCATTCTTTCTTTCTTCCTTTATTTTCAAATTTGAAATCGTGATTTGAATCAGGTAATGAAGAGTAGTGTCACCATTGAATAAAAGGAACGTCCAGAAATAATCAATTGAAAGGACGAAAAAATATTAGGAGCTTTGGAAACTCTTTAAGACTAAGGCCGAGTTCAAATTGAACGTATTTTCAACGTCTAATCTTTGTCCATTTTCAAAGGTAACTTTTATGTAGGTTCTGGGACATAGGGATATCGTTGGAAATTGCATTGCTGAGGAGCTGACCATGATCGGTACGGAATTCGCAATCTACGACATGTTACAGGGTATACATAATTAGTCATCACAACCCTTCAGTCAGGATTACGAAGTTTCTTCTCATAACACTTATTTGTATGGGTTAATTTTATAAAGGGTCCGCCAAATAACTTTTTTTTTGAAATTGCTTTAGAAATTAAAAGAGCTACTAGAATATTTTCTCAAATTTCTATTTTTTATTTGAAAGTACAATTCTTCCGGTTAATAATTGGAAATAATTTCATTCAAACGGCTGCCTTGGCTGGCCATGCAGTAGCCTACACGATCGGTCCAATTTTTAAACCCGTTATCGATTGTGTGCAGCTGTATTTCACTAATGGCTTCACGAATATTGTCCTTTAAAGCGTTAATATTCTCTGGCTTGTCAATGTAACAATTAACTTTAGCAGCACGTCACAAATAATAGTCCAACGATGTCAAATCGCAGCTTTGAGGTGGCCAAACGACATCAAATCTGCGGCTGATTATGCGATATTCAAAAACAGGGCACAAAACATCGAGTGTTGCTCCGGCTGTGTGGCATGTAGCGCCGTCCTGTTGAAACCAAATGTTGCCAATATACTCCTCTTCAATTTTTGTGAATAAATATTCGTTCAACATGGCCCGATAACGATCGCCATTGATTGTAATGGCCACTCCTTGCTCATTTTCGAAGAAAAATAGCCCAATTATGGCTTTGAAGAAAAAACCACATCAAACAGTGTCTCGTTTTGGGTGCGTCGGCTTTTTAATGTATGCGTGGGGGTTTTCTGTGCCCCAAATGCGACAATTTTGCTTGTTTACATGCCCGCCAATTAGTGATAAAACTAATATTCTGTTAAATCAGACATGAGCATTCAAGCATTCATAAGTACTAGTTGAAAAAAAAAACGTTAGATGGCAGACCCGATATCATTGCATTTATTTTGTAATCAGGTTTGTTTTCTCTCGGATATCTTCGATTCCCGTCTTAAGTATTGATTGTGGCATTACAATGGGCCTAAATGCTAGCCTAAGTGGGAGTTCGCGACGTTACTAAGCTGTTGGCAATTGATTTCAATTCAATTCAAAATGAGATTTGTTTGTAAAAATATTTGTTCTCTCTGTCAAGAAGTGAGGTGTCACGGATTAAAATTTTTATACACCGGTTGACACTGAATAATTAAAATAACAAAAAATAAATCGTGATAAAATAACTGGAAAAGCACACCTGAAAAGCAATCAATACGTATTCATTCTAGAATTTTTAATATTATTTTAATTTATTTTAAATTTGATTTACAACATACCTGCTTGTGTATTCTTGTTATAAATAATTTAAAAATGAGTAGATTTTTATTTAGAATTTAAGATTAATTGTTAATTAATGAATTTTTTTTTTTGATACTCTTTACAGGTAAATTGGAATAGAAACAGAACACAACGGTTAACTTTGATTAAGGGCAAGTAAATTATAATAAAACAATATCTTTAAGATTTTTATTATTAAGTTTTTATTATTTTCATATGAAATTATTTAATTTTTCTAAATTTAAATTTAAATTTTTTGTTTTTATGTTTTCTTTAAGGTTTATTATTATTTTTTATTTTTTTTTAAATTGTTTTTTCATTTTGGTTTATAATTTTATTGCTTATTCAATTAGTATAGAGTGGAGCTACATAGGAAAGGGACAGGCAGGCAGGCAGGCAGGCAGTCAACTCATATTAAAATGCTAATGAATCTTATTTGTCTGAATATCTTGTTATTCATGAGTTTTACTACTGTTTTTACAATAAATTTTTTGTAAAAAAAACACAATTTTTTTTTTATTAAAGTGACCCTTTCATTTACATCTACCCGTTTGGCTATAAAAAAAAACATTATTTTGTTTAAATATTCAGACAAAAATAGTAGCAAAACTTGTTTGAAATTAAAAAAAAATTTAAAAAAAACAAAGAGAGAAGAAACTTAAGGTGACAATTTGTTAAATAAAAGGTTTAAATTTGATCTTAAAATATTTTAAATAATTTTTATTAATAACTTTTTGTTTTCTCATAAACAGACTTGAATCTTTTTTTTTTTTGCTTTTCAATTTAAAATGTCGTCGTTTATGTTTGCCTGCCATAACTACATTAATTTATTCAAAATTCTTTATTAAAAATGGAAATTTTTATGAAAAATAAAATATAAATGATCAATCCTTTTAAGCTTAAGTTAAGCATTAGTTCTTTAAATATACATAGTGGGTCATTACAACCCTAGAAGTCGCCGTGGTCTAGTGGGGAAAGGGCCCGAAAGGTCCGGGTTCGAATCCCAGGTCAGACATCAAAACGAAAAATATTTCTTCGGCGACTTCCTCTCAGCAGATTTCTGGCAAAGACTCTGAGAGTAAAAATTGCCATGAAAAGCTTCTCAAATATCTGTCGTTCGGAGTCGACTTTAAACTGTAGGTCCCGCCACTCATGTATAAAATTAACGCACACAACATAAGTGGTGTGAGAAGCTAGGTCGTAATCCTGACTGAAGGGTTGTAATGGCCAATTATGGGTATGGGTCATTATAACCCTTCAATCAGGATTATTGACCTAGTTTCTCACACCATTTATGTTGTGTGTGTTAATTTTTAAACATAAGTGGAGGGACTTACAGTTTTTAAAGTCGACTCCGAACTACAGATTTTTTTCAGGAACTTTTCATGCCAATTTTTATTTACTCTCAGACTTTTTGGCAGAAATTGAAATTTTTGTTCAGAATCGACTTTAAACTGTAGGTCCTGCTACTTAAGTTAATGCACACAACATTAGAGGTGTGAAAAGTTTGGCCGTAATCCTGACTGCAGGGTTGTAATGATCAGTATTTCATGTAGCCTCTTAGAAAAATAAGTTTGAAAACATCGTAACACTTGATCTTAATGGCCTAAATGAAGAATTCTGGTAACTTTTCAATACAGCCAACATTGGTTCAGTTCTTAATCTTCAATTGGAGATTAGAAGTCCACTTATCAGACAGCCATAGTGCATGGAGCCGCCGTAGTATAGTAGGTAGTGTGTTGGCTTATTAGACGTAAAGCCAGGATTCGTGCCCTAGGCCAGACATCAAAACAAAAGTATTTCTTCGGTGATTTCCTCTCAGCAGATTTCTGGCAAACTCTTGAGAGTAAATAAAAATTGCCAAGAAAAGTTTCTCATAAAAAATCTGTCGTTCGAAGAAGACTTTAAACTGTAACTCCCGCCACTTACGTATTAAAATTAACACGACACAACATAAGTGTTGTGTAAGAACTAGATCAATAATCCTGAATGATGGGCTATAATGACCAATTACGTTATGTATGCATAGTGCATTGAGTTACCAGTAACGAATATTCTACTGATTTTTATTGGCCCAATGATATTTCTAGAGAATTATGCGCACCAAACAGTCACGTTTTTCAGATGAAATGGTTTTTTTTTCGCAATCAACCTTGAATCATCCCGGTTCTAATTGTTGTTTGAGTTGAAGTTTCCATGGATTCAGTTTTTTTTTTTTATTATAAAACCAGCACTCAGGGGATGACCCCTACTCATGCAGTGCATTGTGCAGGTTTTTTAGGAAAGGTGGGAAGAGGGTAGATGCGAACGGTAAGGTTGTAAATCCAATTGTAAAATATGACTTGAGGTGCGGGAAGCTAAATCGTAATCCTGACTTAAGCTTTGTAATGCCCAGTAAAGTGTGAAAGGCATTTGAAACAGAGGCCTCGTCTAGCCCAACTACTTGACAAAGTGGTTGCTGTAATGCACTAGATGGTTGGTGACCATATCCCTATAATGTTCTTGCATTTTTAAATTATACGTTTTCTAACTTAAAAAACTGTCAAAATTTGGTTAAGATGCGGCGATCTGTTCTTAAGTTATAGGGAAAAATCTACTTAGAAAACTCATATAGTCGTAGGTCACGTGAAAACTTTGAGAGCTCAGAACTCAAAACACAGTTTTTCGACTTAGAATGTTATAGAACGGAGGCGTCAATATATAAAAGCCAATAACAGATGCTTTGGCAAAAGCAAATACTTTAAGATTTTCTAAAATTAGAGAACGAATATGTTCGGCATCTAATTATGGTAGACGATTCGAGGAAATGTTTGAAATCCTCTGCCCATAACTTTTCCTTCTGTGAAGGGCCCTTTAGCAACCAAGTGTATCTCCTATAATTCATTGAAAAATAACAAATTTTTCTTATTCATATCACTGTCAATATTCTTTAAAATGTTTATTAGACAAGACAACGCCAAAAGAATGAAAAATTTTTACAAAAAATAAAAAAGGGGGAAAAAAATGTAAATTTAATGAAAAGGAGTGTCAATTCTTTTCTGCCTAAATAAGTTCCAACAATGCACACATTCAATACGAGTTACTGACTTTTATTGTTGTAAACCCAGCCCAAAAAGAATACAGATTTTGGTCAATCACCGTATGAAAGAAAATTAAAAAAAAAACGAGGCCTAAAGTGAACTCAAGTGTTAAAATGCTTTCGAAAGAGGGAAACTAAGTTGACTGAGTGATTGTGTTGTTGACTGAATGGCTGGTTGGCTCGATGGCTGGCTGACTTACTGGCTGATGTCTTTAGTTAACACAACAAAATAATTGAACTTGATTAGTTTTCAAGAAATTCTTCAAATTATTATGTGAAGTCAGTCACAAGCAAGAGCCAAAAAAAAAATCAAGAATTCATTTTTCATGCTGAAATCCTGTTTGTAAAAAAAATTATGGCCAAAATGAATTTTATAATAAAAATTTGTTACGGTTTGAAAGCTTTAAACCTAAAAATTCCACTCGCACCCTAAAAACAGAAATTTTCGAAAACAAAAAAAAAATAAAATTCCCATGCCACAAAACCAAACCAAAAAAATATTTGAAAATTTCTTTTCTTTTTAACAAAAAATTATTGTAATCAATCAAATATTAAATATTTTTTATTATAAAAATTAATCTTAAAGAAAATAAATTTCAAATTACGATAGTCTTCGTTCATGTTTACAATAATTAGCGTAAAACATTATTTTAATAAATTTCCCTGCTGCTGCTGCTGGAAACGTTACAATTTTTGTTTTATTTTTTTTTTTCAGCAAATATTTGCTTAATGTGAATAAACTTTTACGCTTTTTATTTATAATTTTATTTATCGATTGATTGATTTTATTTAATGAAATTTTTAATGCCATTTTTTTTTTTGTTCACGGTTTTTTTTTTTTAATAAAAACTCCCTCGATTATAAAACTCTTTCCTCCAATGCCGGCATATTGTCAAAGAGTTTTTTTGTAATTTATACCAAGAGTATGAGTTTTTTTTTGTAATAAAAAAAGATTATTATTTTTTATAAATATAATTAATGACAAATTAATAAAGCGAAAATATTTTAATACGTCATGGTTAAAAAGATAAAAAAAAATCAAAATAATTTATAAACCATCAGCAGAGTGTCTTTGAAAATAGTTAGTGTGGGTGTCATTTTTAATTTAAATAAAATAAACTTGAAGTTTTTTTTTTCTTCTTTTAAACCACTACAATGTTGTAAGAACAAGAAAAATTAAAATTAAAAAAAAATATAAATATTGCGATAAAAGTATTGATTTATGACCCCATGCCAAAGCCAATTCTCTAAAACAGCTGTTGCTTAAAAGTATAAATTTTTATTATAAAAATCTTTGACAAACTGGCCATATTAAAACAATATGCGAAGGCTTTCTTCTTGTGATTTGTGTAATTCAAATAAATTTATGAACTATGGAGTGTGCACGAAAAAATTGTGCAAGAAAAATTTTAATAAAAAAATAAATATGCGAGTCAAGGCCTTTCTACATGAGGTCAACCATACTACACTATTTCGATTCGGGCCTTTATTGTGTATTTGTTGTTGCCATTTTGCTGGCAAGCACTTGAGTTCTTATTTAACTACTCATTCATTCATAATTAGGCTTTTTTGTGTCTTTTTCTAATGCCCAATATCTCTCCGAAGTCGCCGTAGTCTAGTAGATAGTATGTTGGCTAATTAGACGTATAGCCCAGGTTCATATCCCAGGTCAGACAACAGAACGAAATACGAAAACAAATATTTCTTGGGCGATTTTTTTTTTATTAAATCAGCACTCAGGGGATAGCCCCTACTCATTGTGCAGGTTTAGGAAAGGTGGAAAAAGGGAAGATGCGAACGGTAAGGAAACGAGTTGCTGTTGGTGACTATAAAATGGCCAGTGCTATACCTCCACCATTAGACAGTCTACAGCAATCGTCCCCAAGAAGCCCGCAATTACTCACATCACTTATGTTGTGTGTGTTAATTTTATACATATGTAAGTGGCTGGACCTACAGTTTAAAGTCGACTTCGAACGGCAGATTTTTGAGAAACTTTTCAAGAAGAGAAAGAGAAGAAATCGCCGAAAAAGTACTTTTTGTAATTTTTTATTTATTTTGATGTCAACCTGGGACTCGAACCCTGGCTTTATGTATATTAAGCCAGTACACTACCTACTAGACCACATTTCTAGCAAAAACTCTGAGAGAATAAACATGCCAAAAAATGTGTCATGTGTAAAATTAACACACACGACGCAAGTGGTGTGAGAAGCTGGGTCAATAATCCTAACTGTAGGGTTGTAATGACCAATTATGTACGTTTGTATGCTATATACGTAAAAAGTTTTCTAAAATCGAGTGAGATTAAGGTAATCAAAACTTTTGTTGGAAAATTACAATAAGGGGAGGTGGTTTGGCACCAGGTATACTTAATCTAGGTATACTTAATTAGAATGACGCTTGTTAGAGCTCAACAGTTATACTATGTTCAGACATGCACTTATATTGAGAAAATCGCAATAAACGGCATTATTGATTTCAATATTTCATATAAAATTTCAATTAATTATTGGTCAATAAATTCATAAATTGTTATAATATTGATTAAAACTTCAAATACAACACTGTCATAAGTACGTTCAGTGCGCATATAACATTTTTTCGAACACTTTCTATTGATATTTGACAACTCAAATGTAAACAACGATAGTGCCATAAGCAAAAGCTTTCTATTCTGCTAGCTATCCAATATTATCAAATCTTTATGTCTCATCCTTTTGAGGAAAGCCACTTTGGAGTCAAAAGTAGTCCATATTAACTGCAACAGCTCGGCGTTTCGGTTAATCATTAGCAATACCTTCTACAATGTTAAATTGTTTTCCATTTTTTCTAAAAATATTTTTGGCACTAATTTTCGCGATTAAATTAAAAGCAATTTTGTTGAAGCAATCAGCTGCTTTGTGTATGTCTGAACGCTAAAAATATTGTTCTCAATAAACCGAATATTGATTTAATAAAAGTGCATGTCTGAACATAGTATTAGATTCTCTGACAGTGAAAATGAACCATTGAAACCCATTCTTGAAACCCACATGGTAGGCTTGGAGGACACATTTGTTTGAGGGGGGTTTAATAGTCGCCGTACTAAGGCGGCACCCCTTCACGGCCCGTAATAATAATAATTCGAAATAGTTTTGTAACGAATTCAATCTGAATAATAAATTCAAAACTATAGAGCATATGTACGACGTTAGTTGCTGATTCAGACATGACTTTCTAAATAATTCTTTGAAAACATTCGTCTCTTGTAAACAAGCAAATAAATTCCATTTTTAATGATATTCTCTTGAGTATAAATAACTATTTTATTAATTTTTTCTTTTTGTAACAATATTTTCAATTAAAAAAAAATTGTATTACAATTATTAATAACAGTCGACACTCCTTCGATTAATCAATAAAATAAATTCGATTTGACAAATTTATTAAAATTAATAAAAACAATAATTTCTTTAAGTCGGACTTAAAAACACAAAAAAAAAACAAACTCTGACTCAAATAGTATCTACAGATATGAATGAATACACCATAAAATTTAAATAAATTTTCCATTTATTCTAGACAACTTACAGGCACTCTGTGACATTTCCTTTGTAATATCAATTAAAATTAAACAAAAAAATTAAAATAAAAAAAAATATTACAATTAATGAAGAAAACAATAAAAAAGAGGGCATAAGTAATAACTACAATCACCTATAATTTGAGAAATTAACCTCAATCGAAGATTATTTTTATATTTATAGCGACTTTATAATCAAGTTTTATGCGGCCAAGGCTTTTCTAACAAATCAAATTTTATTTCGAAAATCTGAAAATTCAAAAATATTTTCTTTAATTGTTATCCGACTTTTGAGCATATACCGTATGTAGGGTATTAAACACATGTGTTGTCTGTTTTTTTCTTTTTCGTTTTACAATTTTTTATTATTTTTTTAAATGAAATTTTTTTTCATATTCATTTATTAGTTGCCATTAAAATTCTTGTTGTATTTAAATTGTTATTAAATTTGCAATAGTTGTAGACATTTTGTTTTTTGTATTTTGTTGTCGTTGTTGTAATTTTTTTCTGTATTTCTTTGCTGTCTGAATTAAAAACGAACACTTGTTGTTATTACCATAAGCAGATCAATTTGCTATTCGTGCCCAAGTAAAAAAAAAATTCAGTTTTCAAACTGAGTTAGCTGCGATCAATATGAATATGGATACAGAGACACACAGGCACGCAGACACACTTGGATCCTTATTAAAGTATTAATGGGATTGAAAATGTTAAGAATTGCGATAATGTCGCTGCTACAACACATGTCATTAAAACTAACCCCGTAAACATTTAAATCCATAAGTATGATGGCTTTCGATGAACTAGCAATCAATTGTTAGCATAAATAACTAGGCTTTTATCTGGCTTAACGTAATACTATGTTCACGTATGCACCTTTATTTCGTAAATCGCAATTAACGCCAATATTGATCTCAATATTTCATATAAAACTCAATTAATTATTGCTCAATTAAATGGTTATTGTTATAATACACAGTATTTAGTGAGCATATTGTAACTAACCGAACACTTTCTGTTGATATTTGACAACTCAAATATCAGCAACAAAAAAGAAAAAAAAAAAACAAAACAAAAACAGTTGTCAAATGAATATTGAGTAAGCTGAATATTGCGTATATTTATTACGAACGGTAAAATATTGACTCAATTAAATTTCATACGCAAACATAGTATTATATAATGTATTCCATTTAATTTTTCAAGTAACATGCAATTTTATTATAGGCTTTGTGCCCTCTGGCCTGTCTGCTTCATTGAGGGTATTGGACTTTTGTGTCGCCGTCATGATTATTTACTTAGTTACCGATTGGATGCCTTATAAGCAACATGTAATTGCCATTAAAGGCCCTGATATTGCTTTGCCGTATTTGTAATAAATAGAAAACTTACAAGTCGCCGTAGTCTAGAAGGTAGTGTATTGGCGTATTAGACGTAAAGCCAGGGTTCGAACCCCAGGCCAGACATAACCGGTCATGCAACCCTTCTGTCAGGATTGTGACCTAGCTTTTCTCACCACTAATGTTGTGTGTGTTAATTTTATAAAGTCAACTCCAAACGACAGATTTTTTGGGAAACCTTATATGTCAATTTTTATTTACTATCAAGAGTTTTGGCCAGAAATCTGCTGAAAGGAAGTTGCCGAAGTAATCATTTTTCATATTTTCGTTTTAATGTCTGACCTGGACTTTGAACCGTGGCCTTGTCTAATAAGCCAACACACTACCTTCTAGACTACAGCGGCATTCACTGGAGATTTGCTACCAATAAACATCTGTTTAGGTGAATGTGGAGAAAAATTGTTGCGAAAGACTCTGTAGAGCTTAATGTGCACAGTAGGTGTTTGGAACGTAGCGTATTTCAAGAATAACTCACGATGATGCCCACCATATCACGCATTAATATTAAGCGGGTAAAATGGTTTTTCGTGGGTATTGTCCTCGCTTGTAGTGTGCTTCGAAAGCGATAATTTTTTTTATTTTCATATCCGCAGAGTTAGGAATTAGCCTCATCGTTGACATAAATTTTCGATAAAAAGTTGACTTCTGAGAAGTTGGAATTCAATGGTACCTAGGCACATCAAAATGCTCCTATGTAAAGTCCGCTATACTAAGCCCAATTGCGCCGTCTTATTTATCCCTTAGATCTAAAGACTTCTCGAGTTGTTCCACCACATACATCTATGTGAACAGTCTCAATGCCGTAGTACTTGCACAAAAAAATTCAAAACAATTGTTAACCGTTCTCGAGGAATATAGGCATTAATGTCGTATTGAATGCTTTCGCTTTTGTCTTTAGGAGCCTATTTAGCATGTCAAAAATCTTTATATAGTTCTGAAACTTTTATAAAATGCTTATGACTTAATTTTAAATCTTTTCCCACGTTTTAAACTACGAATACGACTAAAAAGAAATCAATTTTCCTTTTTAATAAAACTGTTCACTGGTTAATGTTTCTTTTCTACCTGCAGAGAACAAGAAAATATCGATATTGATTTGCAACTTAAATCAAATCAATAATAAATTATATACGTAAACAAAGAAAAAATAAATGATAATCGATAAAAATATATCGAATTAATCGAAACAGAAGTAAATCCGTTCTTTTTTTGTTCGTTCTGTCTCTACTTATGGGATTTGTAGAATAATTTTCATAGCAAAATATTTTAATAAATTAATCTGCAATTGAAATAAAATTTAAAAAAAAAACAACAACAATTATGGAAACGTACATAGATTGACTGATCCGGCTGTTTAGGTTCTGCATGTGATTGGCCAAATGTACACAGAACGACTGTTAAAGGTGGAAAGATAGAAGGAGGATTACAGGTTTCCCTTTGCTGCCTGACTGCTACAGTATGTCTGTCAGTCTGACTGACAGAGTATTTCTTACATTAATTACGCATTAAAATTGTTATTGTATCGCTGTGTTTGACGTCATAAAATCCGATTTCATTTGAAATAATGTTATTGTCGCCATAATCCATTAAATAAATGCAATATAAAACTACAACATTATCAGAAATTATTTGCATAAAACCCACCTGCACAATGGGTCAATGTATGCAATTGTTGGATTTTTTTTTGCAATTTACTTTAGAAAAACAGTTAAACGAACTAAAACTTATAAGTTGTGTTACATTTAACTTAGTTTTGTTCACGTTTTAACTCCATTGTATTGTAGTTCTGACTCTACACTGAGTTAATCAATTTCGTTTAAAATCTCATAACAATTTAATGTATTTTGTTGTAATAATAACACAATTACAATAAACATTTTTGTAATTTTTATAATTTAGTATTCCACATGTGTGTGTTACAATCATTATCATAAAGTTTTGCTTAAGAGAACTCAAAATTATGTTCATGATCTTTGGAAATATTTTTATTTACGGAATTCAAAAATGTTTCATTGAAAAGCTTTTTATTTTTTTTTTTTTAATTTAAAATTATGTTCAGATAGGCATTTTTATTGAGTAAAATATTCGTTTATTTGTTTACAATATTTTATGTGTTCACACACATGCGCAATTTTTTTTTGACAGCTGCTAAATAAAGCAACTGATTGTTTCAACACAACATTGTTTTTATTTGGGTCGCGAAAATTAGTTCCAAAAAGAGTTTGTGAAGAAATGGAAAACAACTCAACGTTGAAAAGGGTCTTACTAGTGTCTAACAGGAACGCCGAACACGCCTGTTGCGGTTAGTAGGAGCAACTATTGATTGCAGTGGCTTATCCCAGAAGGATGAGAGAGAAAAATTTGGTAATTCTGAAATGTTTGCAGAAAAGGAAGCCTACCATTTTTTGTTTTATTTGTTTGTCGTTGTTGATATTTGAATTGTCAAATATCAGTTGAAAGTATTCGAAAAATTGTAATATACACACTGAACGTATTTATGACAGTGTTGTTTTTAGAATTTTTCTCAATATTATAGCAATTTTCTGAATTTATTGAGCAATAATTAATTGACATTTTATATGAAATATTAAGATCAATAATATCGTTTATTGCGATTTACTCAATATAAGTGCATGTCTGAACATAGTATAAGAGTACATAAAAAATGTTATCAGATGTAATCGTATTTCTATTCTAATCGTGAAATCGAATCAAATTCCAATAACCGGTATCTGCTAATATTCCTGAGTGGTTATAAAAAGATCTTAGGTGCAGTGGGATATGGAAACGCTATAATAACCGTGTTTCTTTGGAGATTTTTCTTTCATCTAACTTCTATTTACTGTGCTATCTTGTTCATATCCGAGGCCACCCATACAGCGTTTATGGAATGTATTATTAATTCTAAACGATAAGTTTTGTTGAGGTCAGAGACTCTTGAAATCGGTTCAATAAGCAGTTGACTGTTTTGTCCATTTGGAGGTAGTCATTGGGGACTTTATCATTTGATCATGTAAAGTTCAATCGTTCAATACACTGAGCAATTCTCTTCCAATCAATCTCTGATCGACAAACAATTTATCATGAATTTTTTTCAGCAGTTTCTAACGGTTTGAACTGGGCATCTAGAACTATAGGCCGGTTATTATTCAATTCTTTTGACCTAATTTCGATAATCTGGATACCAAGGTCATGTGGTTTTAACAGGACGGCACTATGTATCATTCCACAATCATTTCCACTTTCAGTCTGTGATTGGCCAACAACTTATCATACATTTTTCCAGCAGTTTCTAACGGTCTGAACTGGCCTTCTAGAACTATAGGCCGGTTGGTATTAATTTTTTTTTACCTAATTTAGATGATCTTTTGATACCAAGGACATGTAGTTTCAACAGGACGACGCTATGTATCATAGAGCTCATACTGTCATTGGATATTTTGCAAGAGAGTTGCGGGCAGAGCCATCCCATGTGGCGGTGATTGCATTTGGCTATCGAGATTATGCGGTTTGACGCTGTTAGATTTGAAGATTTTTTTTAACTAAAAGTGAACATAACCCATCTTATCGGTTAAATTCTAACTGATTTATGGACCATAGTCATAAGCATATTTGAACGATATTCCACACATAACGCCACGGTTCAAACTCCAGGTCAGGCATTTCCAACTAGAAGGGAGATTGTAATCCTGTCTGAAGGGTTGTAATGACCAATTATGTATGTATGTAAAGGCATTAATAGATCTGGCAAATTATTCAAAAATTTTCGATGCTATCACACATACATTTTGCTTTATTTAAATTTAAAGATATGAAGCACTTAACGAAAGATCCTATATATATGTATACATAATTATTGTGTATCAATAGATAACAATTATTATAATAGAGCGCTTATCTATGACAATACAAGCATGGATTGCATATCTTATCTCCCCTAATAATTATGACACAATATTTTTATTTATTTCTTGATAATTTATTTTTTTTTGTTTCTTTTTTTTTAATATTTTAGCATAAAATGATAATAAATTATTTTTATTATAAATTCAGTGAAGAAAAATTAAAGCCAAATAAAAGACGTCGTTTAACAAATTTATAGTTTGTGTTTTTTTTTTTATTTTATTTTTAGTTTAAACATTTACATTTTTAATTATAATATTTAAAAAAATCTTAAAAAAACAAAACGTTTTAGACACACCCATTTAAAAAATCGTTAAAAATAAATAAAAAAAAACGTAAAAAAAAATGTATTTATTTTTAAACAAAACGCTTAAAATCCTTTTGCTATTGGTTTATGATTTTTTTTTTTTAGTTTTAAATTTAATGCTGAGAAATAAAAAATTAATTAAGTTTTTAAAATCTAATGAAATTGTAAACCACAAAACAAAATTATTTTAAAGAAATTATAAGAAAAAAAATAACAATCCATGTGGAAGTGTTAATTTTTATGTACTTGTTACAGGTCTCAGAATTTTTTTGTACGATTTTTTTCCAGTTTCTTTTAAGATTTATTTCAATTTTTAATTGCTGTTTTAAAATTAATATCGCATTCTGTGGTCTATAATTACTAAATTGATTTATAACCAAACTTTGACCACCGCAAACAAGTCTTTTCATACAATATTATGGCCAAAATGGCTTGTGTTTCAAAAAAAATCGTATTTAAATCGTGTTGTGTTCTAGATTTTGAAATACTTAATCCCCCCGTACAATTAATTGGCCATTTCATAAAGTCGACTACTTTGTTTAAAAATGAAAAATAAAATCTGCTGTTTGCAAAAGAATTTTTTTTTTAAATCCCTTGTTTTGTGTTAAATATTCTAAACCTTACTTGAGGCTATAAAAATATGATTCGTTTGCGTTTTTTTTGGTTTGTTCTTGTATTTGAATTATTCTTGCGAAAACAAAATTCCGCCATAAACGGCGGTCGAATAAAGCAGCTTAACTTGTCGGTTGATTTAAGTTGTCATGCTGTTGGGTTTTGGTACTTAAAAGTAACAAAAACAAAAAAAAACAACTTTTGACAAAAGATTTCAAATCTATTTGAAATTCAAAAATTATCAATACAAAGCAACACAAAATCCACTTCATAAGAATCATAAATCATGAGTTCTTTTATGTTTTTTTTTCTTTCAGATTTTGCAAATTAATATCCTCTTGTCTTATTTCATCAGCGATCGCCAAACATTTTCGTTTTAATAGCCTACAGTCTAAGGGCCATTATTACAACATGCCGTTAAATTTTAACTCAAGGCAACTGTAAATTTACCTTTAACTTTTATTACACAACTTACAGATAAAATACAATTAAAATATGGCAATGCCGAAGCAAAGTCGTTAAAACAGCTCAATTAAACAAATTTTTCTTTTAACGCAGTGGCAACACCGGACTTTGTGTTTTTGTTGTATAAGCTCATTTTGTTTAAATTTGTAGTTGCCATATCGAAAATAATATATGATTATGGCAAGTTCAAACATAAAGTAACCTTTAAATGTTAAAGAGGGAATGAACTTCCTTTTATCTAAACGATCCCTTCTATCTTATTGGGTACTCATAATAATGAAAAACAATTTATTTGCCTGTTAAAAAACTCCTCCGTTTAGTTAACGGCAAGTTGTAATAATGTCCTTTAAGGGATTTACTTCAAGCATTCTTAGTCCTTAGCTTTCTTTCATTAAACTATCACTTGTGTACGTGTTATCCATCTGATTCTTTAGATTGAGCCCCAAATAACTCTGAATCGCAGTCCCCGTATTCTAGTAGGTAGTGTGTTGGCTTATTAGACGTACATATGCAAGGCCAAAGTTTAAATACCAGGTCAGACATCAAAACGGAAATATGAAAATATTTCTTCAGCTACTTCCTCTTACCAGATTTCCGGCAAACTCCATTCTAAAAGTGAATAAAAATTGCTATGAAATGCTTCTCAAAAATCTGTCGCTCGGAGCCAACTTTAAACTATTTGGTCCAGCAACTCACGTATATAATTTTACGCACACTACATAAGTGGCGTCAGGTCGTAATCCTGACTGAAGGATAGTAATATCCATGAATAAGGTATTAAAATTACATCATATTTTAGCCATAGATATTCGTTTTTTTTATGACAGTTGACTTAGCAGCTGATCTGCTTTTCTAGTTCAAATTTGGGATCGGATCGAGTGGGGCATTGTTGGGTATCCGGGCATAGAGCTATATGTGTAAATTAGACGCCGTAGGTAATACAGATATTGGGAGAGTTGATCTGGGTGGCATGTAGTCTTCGAGTTGGCTCGCGGCTTGGTCTTCAATAAACTCCCTCCAACGTTAAACTGATAACTGGGTTTTATGCCAGAAACATCGCTTTTGGCAACATCTTAATTTCGAAAAATAGTGGTGGCTCACGAATGATACCTATTTCTCGACTTATGCCTGAGTTTGTTCATTACATTCTAAAGCCACCATTTTAAAAATGAAGTGAAATAAGAATAAAAAAAAGAAAATAAAGGAAATCATCATCTATCATAGTTTTTTTTTTACTCCTAGGAGGAGTAAATGTATCTAACCGCACCATAGGGATAGTCGTCATTATCGCCCATGTGCCCTCACCCACTAAATCTCCCCCTCTTTTGGACTCTTTTTGCCCACTCCAGAGGTATCGTGGTATTACTTCGAAGTGGAGTCCGTCTGACCATTTGGCCCCTTTAGATTTATATCCTCGTCCGGATTGCGCAACAAAATCCGAGAAGATGTTTAGATATCCACTCTACTTTTCTCATCCAAGTAAATTTTCTTCAATTTCAGTAAGAGTGCAGTATAGGTAGCTATGCTGTTCCTATTTTTCTCGCTGTTCAGAATTACATCGCAGAAGTTCTCAACAGTACAGGTGCAGACTTTAGCCTCAAGATCCCTTCTTTCCAAACCCCATTTCTTACAGTGAAAGAAAGTGTGTTCCGCATCATCATATATGCAATTTGGTCGTGTCATCTTCCCCATTTTAAACAGGTACTTACAAAAGAAACCGTGTCCGGATAGCAGTTGTGTCAGATAATAGTTAACCTCAGCAAATTTCCACTCCATCCAGCGGCAGCAGTAATATCTGGGAGAAGTTTTACCGTCCATCTGCCGCTCGTCTCAGTGTTCCATTCCTCTTGCCATTGTTGTATGGTTCGCTTTCTGGCGTCGTCGAAATTTACTGTCACTCCGTGCACGCTTTTAACCTTCCACGCGAGCTCTTCTGCTCGCATGCCTGTAGGCTTATAGGTATTACACCACTAATTACTTCACCTATCATAGTAAACCTGATTTACTCTAGTGGAACTGAGAAAAAATAAAAAAAAATGTCAAAATAAATAGAAATCGTATTTGAATGTATTTAATTTCTATCTGTTGACACGATTTTCATTGGAATTAAAAGATCTGCATATATTGCATCACAGTGTAATTGTATATTTTGTTTAAAAATTTCTCTGAGTGTTAATAACTTTTTGAGAATTAAAAATCAATACAATAACACATAAATTAATTGTTAAAAAACAAAAGAGATTTTTGAATATAATGAAACACTTGCTTAGGGATTAAAACAATAATAATGTTGGCCAGCTTTTTTTTAAGATTTTTGCTGGCAATATTCTGTTAAACCAGAAACACTTGAATGAGCAACTGTCACAATGACTTCTCAAAATACCAGAACTCTGGAATTTCTTAAAAGTGGGTGGGTAATGTGTGTTTACGAATATTATTTAAAAAGACACTCTCTAGTCTGTAGGCAATTTTTTTTTTGGTTTTCTTCATTTTCAAACAGATTTTCTATAGTTTCCGTATTATTAAAGACTTATAACTGGCAAGACTAAAGAAAAAAGGAAGAGAGAGAGAAAGACGATTTGTTTTTCTAATATTTTTAAATAATAAGAAGAAAAAGAAAAACAACCACAAATATATTGTATAATATGCATAACTTATGCATAGAGGGGGGCATAATGCAAAAAAAAAAAGAAGAAAAACCCATGAATTTGAAATAATGAATAGAGTAGTCAATAAAGTCTAATTGTAACCGGGTTCATTAGCCGTTTTAACCACAAAAGCCACTTTTACAGTCGTCACATGAAGGCAATAGTAGTTGTTGTTATAACAAATCAGTACTTATTGTTGAATGCATGTACAGCTGTGTGAAATATAATAGTAGCGCTACAACATAAATTTAACTTTTCGTTTCTGCAGTGTCGTTCTGTTAAGAAATCAAGTACTACCTATGGATATAGCATCCCTAAACCTTCACCATAATGATCAGAAATATACTTGTCTCTTTCTTAGCATTTTTAAAAGTTACAGTTATTTTTTGTAAACCATGCCAGTTTTTTTCTGTGCAAATTAATAGTAGCAGGCGTGTGTAAATTCTCAAATAATTAAAAAATTTCCATAAGGCAATAACTTTTTGGCTATAAATTAAAACAAATAGTGTTTTCATTAAATTTTTTAATTAAAATTATTAATATAAATAAATAAATATAATAAAAAATGGGTCGCGGAAAACACTGCTCTCCAGCCACCAGAAAAATAATAAAAAAGCTTCTCTCAGAAGGAAAATCTTACAGATTTATTCAAAATATTGTAGGATGTTCCCCCACGGTTATTGCAAATTGCAAAAAATTTGAACAAAGGCCAGAAACTCGCGGACGCAAAGCAAAAATTTCTCCCAACGACTCAAGAAGAATGAAACGCATTGTATCATCAGACCCATTTGTTACTTCAACAAAGATTAAACAGGACTTGGAGGAGCTTGATGTTCATACCTCAACTATTCGTCGACATCTAATTAAAGGCAGTTTATGTGGTAGAAGCTCAAGGAAAGTACCATTGCTGAATTCAAGACATGTCTATAACCGACTTAAATTTGCTAGACTTCACGTTGATTGGCTTCAGTTGAAATGGCGCAATATTCTGTGGACAGATGAATCCAAAGACAGATAAAGAAGACCAAAGAACAAGAAATACGATCCTAAATTTGTCATAACGACCGTGAAGCATGGCGATGCTAAAATTAACGTTTGGGGTTGTTTGGTACAGGACCCATATTTTGTATTAAAGGTAACATGGACTCCTCAATGTATGTGGAAATTTTAAAAACTGTTATGCTACCTTATGTAGGATGTAATAGGCCGCTTAAATGGGTATTCCAACAGGACAACGATCCCAAACATACCAGTAAAATGGCAAAAAATTGGTTTTCTCAAAATAAAATTAAAGTATTAGAATGGCCGGCTCAGTCCCCAGACCTGAATCCCATTGAACATCTTTGGGGCGATGTAAAAAAAGGTGTTTTTAAAGATAAGCCGGGAAATGTAGAGCAGTTGTGGGCGTCTGTGAGGTCAGCTTGAGAAAGTATTCCCATCGAGAGGTGCAGATCTTAAGTTGACTCAATGCCTCGGCGTTGCGCAGCTGTAATAGCCAATGAAGGCCTTTCAGCTAAATATTAAGGTATATCGTACAAAATGAGATAAAAAGTAATCACTTGTGACAACATTTTTTGTTACAGATACGTTTTCTTATGCTACTACTATTTTTTTGCACACCAAATATTTTGGGCTTTTAGCAATTTTGTATCGTTTTTTTTGGAAAATTAATATTTGTGTTGAAGTTTTCTTATTTTTCAAAAGTTTAGACTAGTGGTAATAAAATGGAACAACAAACTTTTTTAACTTGAATAAAAATAAATTTTTTTACTTTACTAAAATATCTTCAATACAGCGCTACTATTATATTTCACACAGCTATATATTATGCTTCGTTATGTTATGTTATTAAACTTTATTTAAAAAAAAAAATAAAAAAAAATAAATAAAAAAATTACAAACAAAAATTTAATTTTTGCATAGATTTTTAAACCCCAAAGTTCATCATTCATTTAAATGCTCATAACAACGAGTGTAATAAAAATAGTCAAATAGTCTGCCTTTGAACACGTATTAGATGTTCTATAAATAAATTGTCTTAAAACTATACTGCAACAACAGCAACAATAATAATAAAAACACAAACACAAAATTGTTTTAAAATAATATTCTAAAGTTTATGCGATCGACCTACAAGTGGGTCAAGTACTTGAAAGGTTTATTACTCGTCTATTTATTATTTTTATTATTATGGTACCCACCATCACCATCACCGTCACCGTCACCACATCACCACCATTGGCACTCATACGTTCTTTTTTTTATTGCAAGTTTATGTTGACGTTTATTCTTCTCAAGAAATTTATACACCAGCAGCTCCATGTATATGCTACTCTACAAAAAATATGAAAAAAAACAAACAACAAAAAAAATCGAAGTTAAAAATTTCAAAAAAAAAAATAACCGAACTGGGTAGACTTTACTATAAATTCAGTCAGTACGTCTTCACGTTGACTCTGTTTTAAACAGATGAAGTGCAGCCAAGTGTACGTGTTGATTTCATAGTGAAACTCCCAATAACTACTTCAGTTGCCAACATTTTTAGTTTTCCTTGTGTTAAGTTTTCATGAAAAATGTTGGTTTTTTCTATTATTTTTTCTATTTTTTTTATTGCTATTTAAAGAAGCAGCTTTCTTGGAATAGTTTGTTGTTTTTGGTAAGGTTTTAACAGTTTTTATTATACGTACAAATAAATTTAAAGTCAGTCAAGTGCGATAATAAAAATAAATTAGAATTTAAATTTTTTGCAAAACAAAATGAATCCATAAAATAATTTTTGGTACATTTATAATAGAACAAATCTGGGGCATTATTATAACCGCCACAATCTGAAATATTGTTTTATATTTTTACATTTACAGAATGTGAGATAACACTAATAAATTTCAACTCTAATAATTCACGTATGCACCTTCCTTTATTACGTAAATCACAATTAATGCCAATATTGATCTCAATATTTCATATAAAATTTCAATTAATTAATTGCTCAATTAAATGCTAATTGTTATAATATTCAGTAAAACTTTAAATACAGCACTCTCATAAGTCTTTTTAGTGAACACTTCATGTTGACAAAAACAATCTTGTTTGTTTACCAGCTGTCAAATGAATATTGAGTAAGCTGAATATTGCGTATATTTATTATACCTGAACGGTTAAAATTTGTTCTCCATTAATCGAATATTGACTCAAGTAAATTGCATACGTGAACTTAGTATAATTCTTTTAAATTAAATTGTTATATTAAATTTTATAAAAAATAAAATTCTAAATAGAACCAAAAAAGTAGGAGGAAAGTTATGGTACTTTTAACACGTTTAACACGCCTTCTACAGCCTGATATGCACTTAAGGTTTCCTTCTGAGAAGCATTAATGCCCCTCAGAATGCAAAAATGTGTTCCGAAGATTCGTTCTTATCGTCACAGAATCTACGTGATGGGTTAAAAGACCCCATTGTGAATAAGTGAAACCTGCGTCCGCATTGCCGTATTAAACCTAAGTTTATTCTTGGATAGTCTGACGCTTGACGCAGATCTTCTCTTATTGTATCTAATTTCCCAACAAAAGTTTTGTTTGCCTCAAACTAAATTGATTTGAGAAGAGTATTTGCCAGACTTTATCTTCCACGTTTGTTGAACATAACTTTCCTAACCGTATATCCGTACTTCACAGAAGGATTCTGCTTCTTTACCCGACGTGGAAGGAAGTTTTCTTCCTTACCAGCTCGATTGTTCGTTCATTGACGAGAATTCCCACATGATCTAGGGCTTAGCAGAAGTTAATCTTACTTCGTTTTTATACAGGGGCTTAATTGTCAGATATTATAGCCTTGTACGGTACTTTTCACTTCTTATCCAAGATGAATTGAGCACATCTTTCGATGGCATTGACTTTAATTTTCGAACAAAAGCCGCTTGCTCCTGCTCTAAGATCCGTGTTAGATCCATCCGTATACCATAGAATAATTCCTCTTTTAAGAGTGTATGCATTTTCCAGATTATTTCATTTCATTTCTGTTACTAAATCTTTTTGCGAAGCACTTTCCAAATTCATAGAGCATACTGGTACTGGTTTAGAGGACAGTTAAGGAACAAGTTGTCAGTCAATCGATTCCTTAGGTGCTCAACTTTACAACAAAATCTAAAGTTTTGATCTTCACTAGCATTTGCAGCGAACTTAAATCTAACAGAGCTTTCAGCGCCGCTGTATGACAGGTTTTCATTGGTTAACACGGGCTTTTCTCTGTACCTTGATCAATCAACTGCTAAAACAGTTACTCCATGGGTTATTATTGGTCTGACCATCATGGCATAGATCCAGTACATAAGTTCTGGGTTGTATCAGCAGGATTTTACAGCAGGTAGAGTCATTTGATTCCCGTGAGGAACATGGGGCCTGCCGCCAATATGTACTACACGTAGTTGTCTTGCAATAATCTGTTCTCTTTTCCTATTTATGCGGTAGATAGTATACTATAATACAGTAAATGGAACTTTTTATATCGTTATAATCCATTATTGATTTTTATATTCTATGGTACTTTTTTTTGTCTAAAGTTACTTTTCTATTTACAAAGTACCACAATCAGAAATTATAAAAAAAATTAACTCACCCGACGAACTTCGTCCCGCACAAAAAAATTAATTTTTTTTTTCTATTGCTCAAAACAGATCACATTATATATTTGTTGTAATACATAATTACATACATAACTGGTCATTACGACTCTTCGGTCAGGATTATTGACCTAGTTTCTTACACTATTTATGTTGTGTGTGTTAATTTTTATACATAAGTGGCGGGATCCTGGGACTCGAGCCCTGGCTTTACGTCTAATAAGCCAGTACACTACCTACTAGACCACGGCGACTTCAAATTTGTTGTAATACACTGCATAAAGCGTTGACGAAGTTCCAGTTGTTGTACTCGCTCCATAACAAAAACTAACTGACATACATGTAATAGGTATCTCTTAAAGGGTAAGAATTGCCACGCACATTTTTAGTGAGTTTGTCGATATCGACTCTACGAACTTACCCAACAAATTGCATTCGTCTACGATTACAATGTCTTTAAATATTCAATTTTAAATGTTTGTCACGCCTACTTTTTGCTACATCGATTTTTTTTAAACCATCTAAACCTGATAAGCTTTCAAACAAAAAAGAAATGGTTAAAATCGGTTCAGTTGTCACGCCCATTTTTCGTGGGTTTGTCGACTTCGACTATACGAACTTATCCAGGAAATTTTATTCGTCTACGATTAATATGTAGCTACATACATACATAATTGGGCATTACAACCCTTCAGTCCGGATTACGACCTAGCTTCTCACCCCACTTATGTTGTGTGCGTTAATTTTATAAGTGAGTGGCGGGATCTACAGTTTAAAGTCGACTCCGAACGATAGATTTTTGAGAAGCTTTTCATGGCAATTTTTACTCTCAGAGTTTTTGCCAGAAATCTGCTGAGAGGAAGTCGCCGAAGAAATATTTTTCGTTTTGATGTCTGACTTGGGATTCGAACCCGGGCCTGTTGCCTAATAAGCCAACACACTACCCACTAGATCACGGCGACTTCATATGTACCTAAATATTCAATTTTAACAATTAACATTTAGGGATATGAAAAATAGATGTTGTCCGATTCTCAAACCTACCCCATAAGCACACAAAATTTCATGAAAATTGCTCGATCCATTTCGGAGCAGTTTTACAAAAATTTAAATAAAAAAAATACTTTATTTTTTCTTGTATAAAAAATTACTTTTTGAAGCAAATTATAATTTCCTAACATAATTTTTAAACGCAAATATATTTTTGTTTTATAATAAATTATTATTCGGCCTGATTACTTTTGATCCTGCATGAGTCTATAAGCGTACAAAGCGTGTTAAGGGACATAAAAAAAGAGAAAATAGGTGTGTTACCGCACATATTTGGAATGCAAAATTAACAAATTGCCAAATTTTATTACGCAATAAAATGAAGAAGAAAAAAAAGGTACGCCGCCAGTCAATGAAAAATGGTTTAATTATTGGTCATTTGAAAGTGAAAATAGCTCATCTATTATAAAAAAAAAATTGTTTCTTCGCTAACATTGTTGACTCCCACAATTTCAGTTGGAATTCAGTTTTTTTTTCTCATTAAAGTTTAATTTTTTTGATTATTTTGTGTACATTTTGTAGTTTCTAAAAACTAAATTTTAACCACAAATATATCCACATTAAATTGTATTTTAACACACCCATAAACACATTTAATTCGGCAATACAAAAATCTCAATTGTTTAAACCAAATTTTGATGAGTTTTTTTTGCTTGGTTTTTATCTAAGATAGGAGAAAAGAAAAAAACAGAAACAGAAACGAAACATAAAAACGTAACTTTAAACAACCGAGATAAACTCAATTAACTTTCATGTGTGTAACGAATAAATAAATAAAAAATAAATAGAAAACAAGTAAAATTAACAAATTAACAAATAAATGAAATATTCCAGGAAAAAAACAAAACACAGTTTTTGCTGTAAAAATTTCTCACATTCAATCAAAGAAATAAACATTCCCCAACTTCAACTTCATTTTATTTTATCTTAACTCTTGGCCTGAATACATGGGTCAAACATAAGTACAATATGGTGTGAACAAGCCGCAAACTTGCACAGACCAAAGGGTTCTCAGATCACAATTTGGAATGAAAGTCAATAAAATAGAGCTAATCCCAGTGTTTAAAGTCACAATGCACGTCCGTTAAATAAAATTCTTGGTTTACTTTCCCTGCAACCATCTGGAATAAATCGAATGAATTCACATAATTTTAGTTTATCTAGATATAGTAGTTTTCCTCAATGTCAGATTCATCTTCGTACAGTTTGTGAGCAGCCTGTCTGCCTTACTATTACTTTGTATCACGTTTAGCTTGCCGTCAACCCAGATGACTAATCCAACATTGAATTCAAGACCCCATACAAAAAAAATTGTATTTCTAGTATTTCTGTCCGAATTTCTTTAGCAGCCGATAGTTGCATAAAGACTTGTTTATGTAATGAAAATAAATTTTATTACCAGCTAGTTCCATGACCTCAGATCATACTCTAGTAGGGCTTAGCTTGTTGAAGGTCAGTAATTTCATTGCCCTCTTGTGATACTGAAGGAAAAGGATTTTGAAATTATTTTTAAAAAAATAATTGTTGCCTCCTTAACACATTGATTGCCACAAGCGTTTACACTAAAATTAGTTAAATTAGGCCACACGTAGTCGTAGTCAAATAAGCGTCAGCCCAATATGAGGTACGCGTCCCGATCAGAAAAACTTTACTGTCACCCGACTATGGATGACGTGTCAGTCAATATGTTCAAATAGCACTTTACTGATGTACAAGGTGTTGTGAAAGACGATTTATAATTGCTCCCAACTTCTAAACAAAATCTCTCTTTCGAATAGGCATACATACATTCTTAATTTTTATTGCATCCAGCAAGACAATCTCAAGATAAAAAGCTCCAGATTTAATAGAAGAGAAAATCGAGAATAAAGTGGGTTATCTCTCCAATTAGCCTTTGCCTGACATGAATCTCCCCAGGTTCCGATAGACGGTGTTTCCCAAAGACCATTAAAGCAATTCTAGTTAAGTATCCCGAGTCTAGAAAATTTCACAAGAAGTGTTTGCTTTTCATTGTCGCATAAACTGCAGAAAATTAGGCTTCCTGTACTTCAAAAATCAAACATCGCTATCAGTACACAATGCAAACAAATTATATTAAGGTTCTAGGAGGTTTTCTATGTAGATTCTGTTCTAGTCTAATCTGGGACACAGCATACTAGAGCTTCTATTCCCCATATTAAGGCGTAATATGTCCAGTATTTGTCTCATTGATTGACTGATCAGACTGCCTATTTAACACACTTTATACACCTTCCTTCGCTTTCCTCAACGACTTAATATTCCGCAATCTTGTGTAGTTTTAAACTTGTCCAGCATTACTGAGAATATTTTTCGTACTTCTCTTGTAGTTTCAAACACTTTAGATTTTAAGAGATCTTCTTCAGCTTTATCGCTCCTCTCAAACTTTGGCATTCTTCTTCGACATTTTGCTACAGGTTCAGATACGAATGATTTTATTGCTGGGTCATGTAAAGGTTGAGTGCCGCCTTGCTTTGGAATCTATGAAATTAATTTCCTGCAACACCTCATACGTACTACGAGGGAGGTATTCGATGTTTAGACCTTATATTATAGAGGCAGTACAAGATCCTCCGCATCTGGTTAAATATTATTAAAACGTTTTAGTGACTTAAGCATACAGGATTACAACCTTGTGTCTCACATTGCTTATGTTGTGTGCGATAATTTTTATACATGAATGGCAAGACCTACAGTTTAAAGTTGACTCCGAACTACAGACTTATGAGAAACATTACCATGGAAATTTTATTTTCCTATCAGAGTTTTTGCCAGAAATCTGTTAAAAAGAAGTCGGCGAAGAAATATTTTTTCATATTACCGTTTAGTTGGAAAAAGTTGACTTCGGGTTTTAACCTAGGCTCTTCACGTCTAATAAGCCAACACACTACCTACTAGATCGCATCGACTTTTCAAACTTCTTCTTCTGCTTTTGTAGAGCACTAGAGCGTATGCTAATTAGATTGGTGGTAGCTTGAAGCTGATGATGTTACGTACCATACATACATAAATGATCATTACAACACTTCAGTCAGGATTATTGACCTAGTTTCTCACACCACTTATGTTGTGTGTGTTAATTTTTATGCATAAGTGGCGGGACCTACAGTTTTTAAAGTTGACTCCAAACGACAGACTTTTTTAAGAAACTTTTCATGGCAATTTTATTTACTCTCAGAGTTATTGCCAGCAATCTGCTGAGAGGAAATCGTCGAATGAATACTTTTTGTACTTTGTTTTGATGTCTGGCCTGGTGCTCGAATCCTGTTTTTAGGTCTAACAAGTCAACGCACTACGTACTAGATCACTACGGTGATTTTAATGATGATGATGTTACATTTCAATTAATTAGGCTTCCTATCTGGTTTATTAAATTCATCACAATAGCATACATATGTCCGTATGTACGTATAAAATTAACAAATCAAATGTAAACTACATGTTGTAAGGCAGGGTACTTTATAAAATAATTTAATTTTTGCAATACCAATTACAGGTTAAATAAATTTACAGCAAAAATAAAAAAAAAACACCAAAAAGTATTTTTCTTTTTAGCCAAGTGGTTGAGAAATCAAAAAGAAGCAATTAAAATCGAAATGATTTCTTATGTATGTACACAATCAAAACGTTTTTGGCAACCGCAAATAAGTCATTTAATTTTTTTTTTCTTTTTCGGTATATCTTGGCGATTTCAAATGGCCAAAACGCAAAATGAAACCTTTTCTTTTAAAAGCCAACATTGTGTACTCATACTCATACTCGTATTATATAATGTGGCCGCTATTTTCGAGTAACACTTTTAATGTTTTAACACAAATTTACAATAACAACAACAACAACAATCAAACTAAGTTAAAATCTAAAATAAATAGCGATGGTTTGTTTAAATTGAAGACAAAAAATTGAAAAGAAAAAAATAGAAAAATCTGCCATTCATTGCCGGCCAGTAGTAGTGGAACCAACATGATCTTAATTAAGCCCAAAAAATAAGGAACAAAACACACACACTTTTTTTATGCACAGTCACTTAGTGTGTCCATTTGTTATTTATTTTAACCGTAAATGATTAAAAATATTTTTTTTTCAGTTTTCAGTTTTATTTTTTATTTTCTATTTTTTCAGTTCTCCGATAAAATGTGAAGTTAAAAAAAATGTACACACATGTTGTCTGTCTTTTTATGAGTGAAATAAGCATCACATAACGCCTTTAAAAGAATTTACAAAAACAAATTCAAACAAAATAGGATGAAATGAAAATAGGCAGTCAAAGCTTGTCTTTATGATGCCCTGCACAAATTTATTTTAAATGTCGAAGCTTTTTCGAACATAAACGTTGAATCAAAAATGTTCTTCACCTTCAGGGTATTTTATTGCATTATATCCTTAGAATACTTTCGAAACAGTGGGCTTGAGATAACCCTCTATAGTCCCCTGTCAAAAGATCAGGTACCCACTTCAGGATGGCATAAACTTGTCAGATTGAGAGATATTCGCAGGTTTCCCGATAGACTCTGAATATTTCATTATGGGAGTCCTCTTGTTCTCAGATTTTTTTCTTGACCCAATTTGTATAAAAACAAAATGGTTTCACTTTTAAAAGGGTTTGCAGTCTCGTTGTAAATTCCAAAGTCGACTGGTTCTGCGCAGGAGACAGTTTGGAGATTGCGATCATTCAATCGATTCCTTAGGTCCAAAAATTTCAGTTTGGACTTGTCTAGCTTTCTTGTGCATCCCTTACGCTGACCAATTTCTATTTCCCTGGTTTGGAGGAACTTGATCAGTACAGAGATGGCATTCACCAGTGGTATCACAACGAGCTGCTATACGTGCTCAGGTGAGCTTTTGGTATCAAAGCTACCACTTCGACCTAACTAAAGCCGTCTATCTTTAAAGATTTGGTCTCCACTACCACACCTAATAAAGAATTTGTCACGGTTGTAGGACAAGTTCTCATTGCCCCCGTTATGCCAAAACATGCTGGTCTCTGTATTTTGTCCAATTCCAATCGAACTGTTTTCAAATTTATGATTATTTGGTCTTCCCTGAGATGTGTTCTCAATGTGTGCGATCCATGTCAATTTACTATCCGGGGTTATTCCTAGATACTTGACTTACTTTCTTTAATATTACTTTACTCGTACAAACATAATTGGTCATTACAACTCTTGAGTCAGGATTATTGACTTAGTTTCTCACACCACTTATGTTGTGTGTTTTAATTTTATACATAAAGTCGATTTCGAACTACAGATTTTTTGAGAAACTTTTCATGCCAGATTTATTTACTCTCAGAGAAGGTTTTGCCAGAAATCTGCTAAGAGGAAATCACCGAAGAAATACTCTCTGGATTTTGTTTTGAACCCTGGCTTTACGTCTAATAAGTCAACACATTACCTATTAGACTATGGCGACTTTTAATTTTTATTTTACCCGGAGTCGAATATTGTTCCATTAAGGAAATGTTCTTCTTTTTCTAGTAAATGACATTATTGTGATCTTCCCCGTAGTATTTTTAGATCCACTAACATGGCACTAACATCATAAAATCTCAAGAAAGCTGCAGCAGTGATTCTAGCCATCAACATTGAATCATCTGGCAGTCAATTTACGATCTTGTGATGACTGTGATCAAAAGCGCGCTCCCTATGTCAAGATTTTCATTGCAAACATTTTTTTTAGTTAAGCCCAAAGTTCCTACAAATACTTTAGTGGTACAGATCGGACCTAGATTCAGATTTTTTTTAAATTTTTTTTTGAATTTTTGTAAATTTTTTGAACGGCTAATAGAAGATATTTGCCGCTATCACCAAATAGCGGCGTATAGCGTACACACATTTAATTTTTAAATTACAATCTAATCTTTGAATTTAAAAACATGTTTAAACAGAATTCTTATTTGCTTGTATCGAATTCGTCTTTATGGCCAAGACTAATTCACTTACTACTCAACGGGTGTTTGAATTTTATGTTGCTTGCACTTGCAAGTTTTTTTTTTTTATGCAATAAACAAACACAATCTGTTTGACAAGAAATATTCTGTTCATGGCAAATAAATTTTTAATTAAAATCAATTAATCATTTGTGCAAGTTAATTATGACTGCAGATAAAAGCGAAATTTTCAATTACACTTGCCGTGTGTAAGTAAGCAGTAAGTAACACAGTAATTGGTTGAGCATACTAAACTGGGTTGATTGAGAAAAAAATTGGCTAAGACTGAAATCTAATACCGAATACAGACAGAATACATGTTTGTTGTATGATAATAAGGATTGCCAGATTTAAACCAATTTAAAGCTAAGAAATTCTGTTTAAAATTTAAGAAAATTTATTTTTATTTGATAAAAAAAAGTACTTTTTTTTTGGTACTTTTCGGATATTATATGTGAAAGTTATAAAAATGTTAAAATTTTCCCTTTTTAACATAAACAACAGCTAGTCTGTCCTCTTCTAACCTATACTGCCAACAGAGCTGAGTCTTCTTGTAAAACAGCAGAGAATTTTTATAATTTTCGGCGATATTTCCATGTGTTGTAAGCTTTTTAATTGTGACAGTTGAATGATCCGAAATTTATGTTAGGAATACACGACATTCAGGGACTAAATCGGATATCGGCGAGCACATTTTTTGCTTCTCACGGCCATGTGAAATATAATGCGCTAGTGGTCGCTGCCACTGAATTCGTCGAGAACTTTATACTCTCTTGAGAGTATCCAAAAGACCTTCTGATATTAGTGTCATATCCAGAGTTATACTATTAAACCGCCGTCTCCGAGAAGTGCTAGATGAACCCGTATTAGTCTATGTTGATTTGAAAAATTATTCTATCGCTGGAATTTATTGTATCCATGCCCCCTATTCAAATGATCTGGAGTTGAAAACTCCAGCAATTATCAGATGTTTCTCCTATTGATTCATTCTCCATATAATTAAGCTTCATCTTGAACTCCTGGATCGAATCACTTGATGTGAAATAGCAGCTCACTAAAGTAAATTGGCTGGATGTAAGATAAGTGAAAACCAGGGCCCGTACTGTGTACTGCTGCTGCAAATTTACTGTTTCTGAGCAACCATATTGCTGTTGTTCCGAGTCTTGTCTTCAAACTAGTTAGAGCGGGATATGCCGCCATATTGTATGTTGATGATAACTGTGACGACCGCTTTTCCGACTATAATCTAATCCACTCGCTACAATCTAATGCACTTGCAATACACTTGAATGTGACATACAGCCAGACATAGGAAACAAAGTTTCTTGCTGACACAGGGATGGATTTTAGCGTGTATCCAACCAATTCTTATTTTCCCTTAGCAACATGGTCGCGTTCAAAGTCATAAACGCTCATATTTGCTCTCTACTGTTAGGGGTCATCAGTCTTATGCACAATACTTCACCAGAGTTATCTAGCAGTTGAAGAATACATGTTACGAATAGATTAACTAATCCTGTAATCGTTTTCAGTATTGGGAGCAATGTGAAGATTTCCTACAATTGTTGACATGTTTCCCGAAACCCATTTTGTAACATAAAAATTTGACGAGTTTGGTCTCGAAACGCATAGTTTACTGTTGACATCAAGTGCCTTAAATAAGTTTTCCTGCTTACCTAATTGACCATAGCAATCCTTTAGTCAGTTCGATACCGAACTTGGTACACCACTCATGTTAATTTGTTACCTATGAGTAGCGGGAACTAAAGATGTTTAAACGACGTCTCCGAACAATGAATTTGAAAAGCTCTCGGATTTTTTTCGCCAAACTTTCGTTTTGTTCGAGATGTCACTTAACTACTAAGACGGCGACTTAAATAAATTATACCAACACTATTAAGAAGTCGCCGTGGTCTAGTGGGTAGTGTGTTGGCTTATTAGACAAAAGGTCCGGGTTCGAATCCCAGGTCAGACATCAAAACGAAAAAATATTTCTTCGGCGACTTCCTCTTAGCAGATTTCTGGCAAAGACTCTGAGAGTAAAAATTGCCATGAAAAGCTTCTCAAATATCTGTCGTTCGGAGTCGGCTTTAAACTGTAGGTCCCGCCACTCATATATAAAATTAACGCACACAGCATAAGTGGTGTGAGAAGCTAGGTCGTAATCCTGACTGAAGGGTTGTAATGGCCAATTATGTATGTATGTAACACCATTAATCAACCTTGTACCTCAATATATTCCTAAAATGTGTGTTTTAATAATAGATTTCCGATGAGTAACTTTACTCTAGAAATTTTGTGTTTTTTTTATGAATATCCTATGAACGAAAAATCATCTCTTTGTGTGTACGTACTCCATAAGTTTTAATCCTTTTTAAGCTGTTTTTCAATCACTTACTCATCAACTGTCAATGACATTTGAGTCAGTAATTGAACAATCATTTAACTTTTGCCTGCATTTTGTTTTTCTTCTTCATTTTCTTCTTTGTTATTATGCCAGGCTATGGAAGGAACAATGGCGCGCTTAAGTTTATTGTTTTAAAGGATTTAAACTTTCAGTTGATGTATGCATCATAAGCACTCACATACACACTCTCACATACCACACACACCCACAAATAGAAAACTAATCTTCAATGCCATTCACAATGTCATTTAAGGTCTGAAGGACCGGCGGCGCTGTTCAGTGAAGTCATCAATCCCCCAAGTGCATGTGTTACCAAGTGAAAATTGAAATTGAAAAAAAAAGTTGAAACAGAAACAGAAATAAAAAATAAAATGAGAATAAAAATCAATATAAAGGAGCGTAGAACTTGGAAAGAAAAAAAAAATGAATTCAAGAACAAATGAATTTAATTAAAAAAAAAGAGAGAGAAAAAATGGCAAAAAATAGCAAAACTTTGGACGGCAATGAATAACATTCATTCAGAGTTACAAGGATAAATTTATTAGACGCCAATGCCATGTCTGGAAGACATTAAATGAACTAACAAGTGTGAAGAACAAAAAAAAAACGAAAAAAAAACACAAGAAATATTAAAAAGGACTTGCAATAAATGTCACAGGACAGGATATGAGAAAATCAATTTTTATGAATAGTTTTAGTTTTATTTTCCTTCGAGACTTTAAACAAAAACAACAAAAACAAAAAACAACATTTTGTTTTACAATCTCCTTAAAGTTTTTTGAAGTTCAGCTGTATTACTGTACAGTATTCCCTCGATTTGCGACGTAGAATGTTACGAAAAAAGGCGACGTAAATCGAAACGACGTAATTCGAATTTCAAATTACTTATACTATCAGATGCATTTATTTCTGTACATTTTACAAAAACAAACTAAAACAATTAAATTTTTATTCTATGTATTGAATTTTATTTTTTTTTAAAGAGGGAATTCCCCTGATTTTGTTTATAAACCACAGAGGCGACGTAAATCGAATGACGAAGCAAATCAAAGCTGAAGGGAACAAAACGTAACGACGTAACAAAAACAACGTAAATCAAGGACAACGTAAATCAAGGGAATACTGTATCACTTTTGTTTAACAAAAATTTGCATTTTCTATCCTTATAAAGCACTCCTCCACTCTACTCCCTCTCTGTGACTCATTTACTATTTTTTTTTTTATTATAAAACAATATACGACAGCTGTCTGTCTGTTTTATTCAGAGTTCTTTTTTTATATCCTTTTCTTATGTCTTCCTTTCTTCAGCTTTTTTGTAGGAGTCTTCAGTTTGCATGCAGACTGATTTCCTGGTAACTGATGACTGTGATGGCAAAGTGAGAGGGTGTCTTTGTGTCTTTTTATATGCGATTCCAAAGAAATTTCATTAACGTAGACACAAAGGAAAGACTCATCGTATGGTATCGAAAGTAAGCGAGCGACTATTTATGTGTGTCTTTAAAGGATTTGGTTTTCTTTTCGTTTTCTTTGAATTACAAATTTATGTCTAATCGAAACTGTTTAAAAATTCTGAAGAAAATGTAAGTGAAAGTACTCTTCCCCTACCTTCTCCTCTATGTTTAATAGAAGGGGTGGAAATAAAAGCAATTTTTTAAAGCAATTTTGTATATAATACTACGCTTCTTTGATAACGTTATTTAATAAGTTGCGAGCTATTTGATAGCTATAACCCCGGCTAACAGACACAAATTCCCAAATGAAATTCTTTAAATTTGCTACGATCTCTAACCTCAAACTGCGCCCAGCTAAGAGCCTCATTTGCAGCCGTTAACGCCTTTGTTAGACTTCTACTGCAAGACTTCCGGTACTTACTTATTTAATTGGCTATTAACAAACCGATTAACAGATTTCGGCTTAACGTAATACATCCTTCCAGGCTCCTCTGTTTTTTGTGCGCCTGCGATAGTTGGTCAGTTTGGTCCTTTCAACGTAAACAAGGTCGTCCTTTTCGCCGACTTTCGCAGATCCCCACATTAAATACCCGTCTCGCCGGAGCAACCTCCTGCATTCGAATATCATGATCGAGCCGCTCGATGCTAAAACCCTGCATAACGTCCACGTCGTTAAGGAGCTCCTACAGCTTACTGTTGGATCGGATGCGGAAATGGAAGAATGAAGTTTTTACGTAGAATTTTTCTCTCGAATACTCTCAAGGCTGCTGCATCAATGCTTAATAGGGTCCGTGCCTCTGCGCCATAAAGAAGCACAGGGTGGGTGAGCGTCTTATAGAGCATTAATTCTGTCAAAAGATTGCACTCAATTCCAAGAGTGGTCCTCTTGTGCTTGATCTCCAGCTGACATCATATTTGATGGTATCGGCGAAACCAAAATAATTAAATTTCTTGACTACATCGAAAGTATAGTTATCGGGCATAATCTGAGATCCAAGACGTTGCCCTCATTTACTGTGTCAGACCCATCTCAGTAGACTACCGTTCATTAGCACTAAAGTCAGTAGTAACAAATCGCCTGGTACGCCCTATAATATCAATGTCGTCAGCGTATGGAAGTAACTGAATGCTTTTTTGAAAAATATTGCCATTGCGTTGCACACCCGTCTGCCGCAGAATACTCGCACGGTATTAAAAGATTCGGAGAGGTTCATTCCTACCTTGACGGAGCTGCTGGAATTGCTCAATGACATTCTGCAGAGCCTTATCAACTTCGCACGTATACACGCTCAGACATTGCGACAAAAACACACATCCCTTATGGGGCTATCGAAGGCTACTTTTCTAGTCGACAAAAAGATAGGTTAGGTTAGGTCGTAGTGGTAGCTCTAATATCACAAACCTCACTTGAGCACGCATGGCGGCCCGTTGTGATGCCACGGGATAGTTCGCGTTTATTTGATTTCTTTGACGATTTCCGTGTAAATCTTGCATGGCAGTTTTGTTTGAAGGCTTCCACAACGTGTGCCCAATCCATTTTACTTCTTTGGAAGACAAAACTTTTTTAATTGATATTTGAATAGTAATGTTCATGTCATATAGGTTCCTGATCACAGTGGCATTCAATGCAATTGTATTGGTTAGCTGAAACAGGTTCGCACATGTAAAGGACGCTGACAAATTCTAAGCTAAGGGGGTACACTTATTTACTTACTTAATTGGTGATTGAAGTCACCGTAGTCTAGTAGGTAGTGTGTTGCCTGATATTTAGACGTAAGGCCCGAGTTCAAATCCTAGGTCAGACATCAAAACGAAAATATGAAAATACTTCTTTGGTGACTTCCTCTAAGCAGATTTCTGGCAAAAACTCTTGAGAGTAAATAAAAATTACCATGAAAAGTTTCTCAAAAATCGGAGTTAGACTTTAAACTGTAAACTTAAGTGGTGTGAGAAGCTAGGTTGTAGCTTAGTCAGGATTATAATCTAGCTTCTCTCACCATCCATGTTGTGTGTGTTAATGTAACGTTGCCTTAAATTAATTCTGTTCTGTATGTTACATGATCCATTGGATTTGTAATTTTAATGTCTTAAACAATTAACACAGATTCTTGCATAATTTGAAACCAAAAATTCTTTTTTTAATACGTCATCATTTTAATAAATTTTTTTCTATTATTTTTCTATCATTTCAGTCTTTTTAAATCTACTTTTCCTCCCTCCTCACTACGGCCTATAAAAATTCTGTCAATATTTCGTTTGGAAATTCAAGGCATTTGCTAAAGTTAACCTAGCTTAATCTAAATTATGTGTTGTTGTAGAAAAACGAAAAAGTTTTTAATTAAATTTAAAAAAATTATTCTTTAAAAAACTTTTTTTTTACAAAAAAAAAAAAAGAAAATTTATTAAAATTTTAAAGAAAGAAAGGACAACAGTGATTAAGAAGATAAAAAAATAAAAAAAAAACGTTTTAAAAATTATTTTAAAAAACTTTTATTTCTTGGTGTAAACACGACGACATTGTAGAAAAAAAAATAAAATGGCGTTGCTCGAAGCACGTCCTTATCGACCCTTCAAGTCGAGCGAAGAATATTTGGAGGCCATGAAAGAAGATTTAGCCGAATGGATGAACACACTTTACCCGGAGTTGACAATAAATGCAGACAACTTTATGGATCGCTTAGATACCGGCGTTGCACTGTGCAAGGTAAGTTCAAGGACTATTTTTTATCTTTTAATTTGTTTATTTTTTTATTATTATTTTACTAGCAGTTAACTTTGCCTAGATGTCAATAGTTTCGTCTTAAATCTACACAAAAAATGTGTGGCCATATTAAATTGCCGGAAATTTTTTTGCTTTTTTATTCGTTTCGATTTTGCTTAGGCCAGATAATACGATTCAAAAATCGAGGTTTATTTATAATATAGACCTAAAGCCTATAAATTTGTTTTTACGTCAATATGCCGCTTCCAAGATCACTTCAATTAAGGCTGAAATGCCTTTCAATGGTTTTAACAAGCTCTTGTGGAGGCTGACACAAATCTTCAATTCGTTATCTTTGAACTGTTTTAACTTGGCAGTCCTGAAGCACACAAACTACCTTATTGAAATCGATCCAATTGTAAATCCTCAAAATAAGCTAGGGTAAGTCATGGATTTGGGCAATTCTACATCTTAACAAGTCCTTCTTTAGGCTGACATCAATCTTCATAGATTGATGCCTCCAATTTATTATCTTTGAACTTGTTTAAGTTCTAAAGTACACAAACTAGCTTTCGCTTATTAAAATCGATTGAAAACCCCTCATTAGCTAGGCTAAGCAATGGATTTGGGAAATTCTGCAAATTTAGCAAGTTCTTCTTGAGGTTGACATCAATCTTCATAGATTGATGCCTCCAATTTGTTGTCCTTAAAAATTTTTTGACTGAACTTGATAGTTCTGAAGTACACAAAATAGCTTTCGCTTAGTAAAATCGACCAGATCGTAAATCCTCGTCATAAGCTAGGGATATTCTACATATTTAACAAGTTCTTCTTGAGGCTGACATCAATCTTCATAGATTGATGCCTCCAATTCGTTGTCTTTAAAATTTTTTGACTGAACTCGGCAGTTCTGAAGTACACAAACTAGCTTTCGCTTATTAAAATCGATTGAAAACCCTCCTCATTAGCTAGACTAAGCAAGGGATTTTGGAAATTCTGCAAATTTAACAAGTTCTTCTTGAGGCTGACATCAATCTTCATAGATTGATGCCTCCAATTTGTTGTTTGTTTTTGTTTTAAGGTAAATATTATCATTTCACCTTCAATAAATATGGGAAAATTGTTGCCCGGTTTGTTTTTTTTTATAGTTTTGCCCTAAAAATGAAAAACGAAATTATTTTTTATGGTTTATTGGTAATGTTTACAGAAATTTCTTTACAATCACCACACCATGCAACAATACATCAACATCTGTTGAACAGAAATCGTTTCTAATAGTTTAAGTTAACCCAACCCATGTTGCCTAAATTTAATTTTTTGTTGATTTTTTTTTTGAAAATTTTAATAAAAATTCAACACCAATAGACAGAAAAACTATTAAAAAAAACCCTTTTTTATATTCATTCCAAATGGTGTTTCAATTAGAAATTGTAAAATCATTTCTTATGTGTTTTTTGTAGTTTTAAATTCTTTTATGGTAAACAAAAATGTTCTAAAGAACCTTAATTTGTTATTTCAAGTGATTGAAATGAACATCTTTATTGTTTTTGGCGTTTTTACTTTAAATTTCTTTCTTTTTTCTTTCATTTCTTTTGAAATGAGTTGTTGGATTGCATTAGAAATGGAAAGAATAAAGAATCCCTTGTTTAAAGCAAATAACTCATAAAAACGAATGAATTTCTTTTTATTTTATCACTCAGACGAGCATACATATTCATTCATTATCGTTTCATTTGCAGCAGCATTTCCTCAAGATAATAAGAAGAAATATTAGAATAATGTGACCAACTATATCCTTTTTATTAAATAAAGTTTCATTAAAATTTCCTTGTCAGATAACAGAAAGTTGACGAACAAGGGTTTACATATGTGGATGTTCCCCTGACAGCGCATGTAGCAACTATTTATTCTTTTCAATTGCTTGCAACATAATCTGTTAACGTGCTCGATTACACGGATGTATCGATACTAAAGATCAGCAATGAATCATTTTTTTGCTACTCATAAGCACTCATGAAATTTTGAATATAAAATGATTCAACAATATTAAAATTTAACTACTCTGATTCATTCGTACTCACTACAATTTTGATTTAACTACAGGTTGCAATGAGTATGCATACAACGTTGACATCAAACTCATACCATTCGAAATATGTTTGAATCATAAGTTATGGAGTGTCGTATTGTTAAGTATGAATATGAGTAGCGGTTCCATGATATTAAAATAAGTATAAATAAGTGTATGGGCATCAGATGACTGAGTGAATTTGATTAGATTCTACTCGTCTTCTTATTGCTGATGCCTGATCTGAACTATTACATCAATATCTGCAACATAGGCTAGTTTCCTAAGTTACGAAGGACAATGTAGAATGAAATGTTTGGGTAACATTTATTTCAGTATCTGGACATGATGTCTTCTTACAAAAACTTATTGGTTTTCCAAACAAATAAGCATCGCAGACAATGAAAGTAAAACTATCGATGGTCCTCTATAAAACTCCCTTATATCTACTACTCCTAGCTATCATAACCAGTCAGTAGTATTAAAATAATTTTTTTTGACTTTGGTTGTATACGAATTAAATCTATTCTATTCGATTAATTGTATATTATTTATTCGTTTTCTTTGTACATTTCACAACTCCTTAACTTCGTAGAGGAGTTCTACGAAGCTCATCTGTCATGTAGATCACACATTCGTTCTCAAATAAAATTTCCAGTGGATCATATAATGTGGCCTGGAGTTTTGCCTGCCACTTGCAGTACATAGATTGTAGTCTAACGTTATAAACACTACTCCTCCTTTCCCTCTTTCCACAATAATGCAAAGAATAGGTACGTTGAGAACATCTCAGGACTGTTGGTTGTAATAAAAAAAAGAAGAAAAACTTTTAATGTTCAAGGACACAATTTCAACCCATAAGGAAATAATTACCAACTTCTTATGATGCGGAAATGGCCGTAGTCTAGCAGGCAGTGTGCTGGCTTATTAGATAAGATCACTCGGTTCAAAACTTCCAGGTCAGAAATTAAATCGAAAATATGAAAACATGCATACGGCGACTTCCTCTCAGAAGATTTCTGGTAAAAAAAACTCTAAGAGTAAAACAAATTGCCATGGAAAACACAAAAACAAAAAATCTGTCGTACGGAATCATTTTTAAACTGTAGGTCCCAACACTCATGTATAAAATTAACACCCACCACATAAGTGGCGTGAGAAGTTAGGTCGTAATCCTGACTAAAGGATACTGAACGGATTATTTCGATATCTGATTACCAAGTCTAACAATACTATGAAATAATGACTAGAAAAATTAATTAATTAATCTTGGGGCCATTATTACAACTTGCTGTTAACGAAAGAAAGGATTTTAACAAGTAGATAAATTGTTTTTCATTATCATGAGTATCCAATAAGATAGAAGTGATCGTTTAGATAAAGGGAAGATCATTCTACCTTTAACATTTAAAGGTCACTTTATGTTTGAACTTGCCATATCATATACTATCTTCGATATGGCAACTTCTAATTAACAAACAAAATGAGCATATACAACAAAAACACAAAGTCCGGTGTTGCCACTGCGTTAAAAGAAAAACTTGTTTAATTGAGCACTTTAATCGACTTTGGTTCGGCATTGTCATATTTTAATTTTATTTTATCAGTCGGTTATACTAACGAAAATAAATTAAAGATAGCTTTGCAGTTCCCTTTAGCTAAAGTTACCTTTAACTAAACCCAAGTTTAACGGCAAGTTGTAATAATAGCCCTAGGACTATTAAATCTTATCGGAATTGATCTGAGCAGAATATTAAGTATCCTTACAAGCATGTAGAGAAGACACCGAAATGATGAAAGACCACATTGATCTTCTAAAAGAAGTGGATTAGATTAAATTGAGGGAATACGTACATGATATAGATTTCGCATGAATTTATGAAATTTTTTTCTCTCTCTCTCTAACTCTCTCTATGGTTGAGTATATATGTCGGTAAGATACTTTTTATGTATTCAAAACCAAAGGAAGAGAACTTTGTTTTGCTTGTGGTCCTCATACTTTCAATGTTCAGACGTCGACACAAAGAGAACATGAGAAAAATGTGAGTGTATTTAGGAGAGGGCCATGCTTTAACCCAGAGGAAAATTGTTAGTAATATTTCAAGTGCAACCAAATAGTATGTATACGTAGTGTAAATTATAGAAAAAATGTACAGCGCCAAATCCCTAAAGACTGCGTATTTAATTTGACTAATATTCTTTCAAAAATCGAAATAATTTCTTATTGTTATAAGTGAATCACATTGAATTTTAGTGTATTCTATTGTAATATTTTTTTGAGTGTATAATTGAGACCTGAAAAAAAGCTTTAGAAGCTGACAAGCAACTAAATGCAATTTTAAGATCTTTTTAACGAAAGTTATTGATGTTTGTGTCTTATGTGTGTACAAAGCCGAAGATATTCTTTCCCTGAGGGACATTCTCTTGGCATGAGGTGTACAATTTTACTTTTTTTCGTATTCAAAACCAAAGGAAGAGAATGATTGATTCTTATGGGCCTCATACTTCCAATAGTCCCAAGAACTTTATTTTGTGTTCGATAAGGAAGTCAAGTACTTTGTTACGTTGCGTATAGTCCCAATTTAACATTCGGTTACGTTTTTCTTCTAACATTTCTTACTGCATACTATTCCCATATGATTTATGTAGTACGTCTGTCTTCGTATTTAGAGGAATACATATGTGTTCGTTGGGCTGTCCATTTGCTGGTTGCTTGATCTATCTATTTGTACTGCATATGTTGCTCTTTCAATGGGTGTAAAGTCTTAAATAAACACCATAAAAATGTAAAAGAAAAATAAAATCAAAGCCATGGCATATAAATTCATGTTAAAATCTATTAAAATCTATCGTTGCCGCCATGGCTACTACACTACTCTACTCTACCATAAGGCCATCTTCTTCAAAACGTCTAGAACAATATCAACAAACAACAAACGCATCATACAACAACAGGTTCATTATTAAACATCTGGTCACCCACCACTAACTTTACTAAAATAACTCTAGAAGAGTTTAAACAACACAAGTCCACAGTCTTTGAGAGACAACGACAGTCCGTGTCAGTTAGTCTAACAGAAATTGCGATGCCACCTTAAAGTTAGAAAAACAAAAAACGAAAAAGAAAATTCCAGTAGTTTATTGCAGCAGTTAATGTTAGATAAGCTGTTGTTGTTGTTGTTTTTATTGTTTTAAAGTTTATTTGCTATTAAAAAAAAAAAAGAAGATGAAGAAGAAGAAGAAGGAAAAAACCCCACATATTTATTTACAACAGTAGCGTACAACAAATACAAGTAAAACTAACAGTGGCACTAATTTTTTTATTTGTTTTTGTTGTTTTTTTTTACTTTTTTTTACTTTTTCACTTAATACTTCACAACCGTCTCTGTCAATCCCATTCATCTATCCTATCCGTTCGTCTATTTGTCCGTCCATCAAACAAACATCAAACATCTATCCAAAGGGGTGGGGAGGGAAGGCAATGCTCATTTGTTCGTAAATGTTTAAACATGTGTTCGAACAAATGCAAGAATTGATGCGTCCATCCATCATTCATTAGGTGTCTGGGGTCTGAACAAACATTGATTCGTTGTTGGTCGGTTGGTTGGCTTTTCTTTCTTTTAATTTGCCGTTGTTGTTGTAAATTTTAATATCTTTTGTTAATTTAGCTGTGGCATCTCTTTAAAGAATCATTTAAAACATAAGTTTTGTTGTTGTTGTTGTTGGGGGAAATCATTATTTGCATTTTAAAGTTTATTTTCATTTTTCATGTTTTTAATTTTAATTTCAAACACATGTTCGTTCTTTTTTTTGTTTTTTTTTTTTGTTAATGTCGCTACTGGTGTCTTTGAAAAAGTCATCAGCATCACCATCACCATCTTCATTGCCATCATCTCAACGTGATCAGTTCAGTGCTGCTCATTGTAATGATTTTTTTTTGTTTTAAATTTTTACTGCAGATCGTTTTTAATATTTTCTCGTTTGAATAATAAAAGAGCGTTTAAAAGTTATTCCTTATTTTTCTTTCCATTTATTTTCTTTTCCTTTCTCTAATGAATCTTCCGCATCGTTTTTTTTACGATCGCGTTAATTTGTTTTATTTTCTGGCCACAAATTAACATGAAACAGTCACGGGATTTTGTTTTCTGTGAAGTAGGAACAGGAGTCTGTCTGTCTGCCTGTGTGTGTGTGTATGTGTAAGTGAAAAGGGAAGATAGATGGTAATGGTATCGTCTTCTAAAGCCAGTCAATTTCATCTTCAAAGCTGGATAATTGATTGGAAGGAGTTTTGAATCTTCCATTAGAGTATTTAGAAATATATTCCTTCTCTGAGGACATTGTAGACTCAAATAAATTAGTGCCGATTAGGAATCGCTTCGAGTTCAATATGCATGCGTGTTTTGTGATAAGAAAAGTAAATCACCACAAGATATATTTGTAAGTTGTGTGAATTGCATTAATAGTTCAGAATTAAGCAAATGGATCCTTTAAAAGGGTTCGAGTCCTAGGCCAGACATCAACATCCAATACCGAAAGTATTTTTTCGGTGATTTCTTTTCAGCAAATTTCTGGCAACAACTCTGAGAGTAAATAAAAATTGCCATGTAAAGTTTCTCAAGTCGAGTTTAAAATGTAGGTCCCAACACTTATGAATAAAATTAACACGCACAACATAAGTAATGTCAGAAACTAGGTCAATAATCCTGACTGAAGAGTTGTAATGACTAATGATGTATGTACTAGGGATGCCAATCGGGAAATCCCGGGATTTTCGGGATTTTCGGAATTGTGAACTCATATGTATTTTGACCCTAGAGAAGGTCCTTAAAAAAAATTCTATATCACTTGACTTCGATAATAGCATCTTAGATTAGGAAAATCCTACTTCCAGTGATAAAGAATTATTTAACCCTTTGACGGACACAGACGTCTATAGACGTCATAACAAGGGTTCCTAGGGGGACATGACGTGTATACACGTCATAAATTGTATCTTGCCAAATACAGAGATGCAGCAAGTGTCCCACGGGAAGGCCTCCTAAAATTTTGGTGTCCGTCAAAGGGTTAATGGCATCGAAGAATGCAAAAGCCCTATAAAACGAATTAATGGAGTAACTGATATTATTACATTATTACGATTTTGATACTCAACACTCCAAAGAAATAGATTTCTTGATATCAGGAGATGGTAGAGGTGAATATTTACAAGCTGCATACAGCTGTCTTGGAACTCTTTTACCAACAATTGTTGATTGTGAAAAGTGTTTTTCAACGGCAGCGTATGTTGACAACAAAATTTGCTCAAGCCTATCAGATCACATGTTAGATGCTTTAATCTAATCGGGATTTTTTGATCCCGAATTATCCCGAAATATCTCGGGATTTTGGGATCGGGATTTACAGAATCCCGAATTCCGGGATTTTTAAAAATCAATCCCGTTTGGCATCCCTAGTATGTACGTATCCTTAAAAAACACTGCGAACATTATTGTGAAGTTGCTTAGGTTTACAGGATTTGAAGAGGCACACAGTATCTTTACATTATAAATCCAGTGCCAATTAAGAGTGCGGTTTGAAACCTTCAAAGTAGTTTCATAAGTAGCACTCTCCTACTATGTACTAAAAGGTCCGCGAAAATGCTTAAAAAACCTACTGAATATTTTCTCAAATTTCTTTTTTTATTTGAAAGTACAATCCTTTCGATTAATAATGGAAAATAATTTCATTCAAATGGCTACCTCGGCTGGCCATGCAGTAGCGTACACGATCGATCCATTATCGATTGTGTGCAGCTGTATTTCACTAATGGCTTCACGAATATTGTCCTTTAAAGCGTCAATTGGCTCTGGATTGTCGACGTAACACTTATCTTTGATGGTACCCCACAAATAATAGTCTAACGGTGTCAAACAGCGGCTCCGAGGTGGCTAAGTGACATCAGCTCTACGGCTGATAATGTGATCTTCAAAAACAGGGCCCAACACATCGAGTCTGTGTGGCACGTAGCGCCGTCCTGTTGAAACCAATTGTTGCCAATATCCTCCTCTTCAATTTTTGTGAACTAAATTTCGTTCAACATGGCTCGATAACGATCGCCATTGACTGTAACGGCCACTCCTTGCTCATTTTCGAAGAAAAATGGCACAATTATGCCTCTGGAACAAAATCCGCACCAAACAGTGACACGTTTTGAGTGCGTCGGCTTTTCAAAGTATGCGTACGGGGTTTTCTGTGCCAAAAAGGCAACAATTTTGCTTTTTTACATATCAAAATCAAAATGAGCTTCATATGAAAGAATGATTTTATTTTTGCCAAAATGGGCATCTTCTGTAAGTCGATCGCAGGCCCACGAAGCGTATACACAACCGTATTCGTTAAGCGGAACAATAAAACTAATTATCTGTCAAATCAGACATGAGCAAGTGTTACCATTCACGAAATAAGCACTACTTGAAAAAAAAAACGTTAGATGACGGACCCTATAAATGTAGGCCAGATGCCTTCCTCTGTCTCTGTGGGCAACTGTTGGCAAACAATTGGATTTATGATCCTCCTTAGTGTCGGTATTTAATGTATGAACTTAACCTTAGGAGCTATTGGCCTGAGGAGGAGGAAAGGGCTGTCATTCACGCCCTGTGTTAGTAGTCTGCTGTTGTCATAATAACAAGGTACTTGTTCTTGCATTTCCTGTCTTTCTTGTCTTGGGTTGGTTTCCTCTAGGAAATATTTGATCTGCCTTTTGAAAATTGATTCTGTGGCGAGCGCAAACTTATCGAACTTAACATTACTGGTAAAGATTTTGTTTTTAATTACTGTTGAAGCCAAAGAGTAACTCCATAGAGCGTTAAACCTGTTGATGAATTGTAGATATGATACTGCTTGACGCTCTTTCGAGCCATGCACGGCTACGTCTACCTATCCAACCAAGATGTTTTTCTGTACGCCTTATATGAGGTCCATATAAGGACCATTAAATAAACGAGGCTAAGGGTATTCATAAAATGCATAATTGGCCAATACAACCCTTCAGTCAGAGTTACGGCTTAGCTTCTCACACCACTCGTGATGTGTGGGTGTTAATTTTTATACATGAGTGGCGGGACTTACAGTTTAACTTCGACTCCAAACGACAGATGTTTCAGAAGCTTTTTCATGGCAGGTTTTTATTTACTTACAGAGTTTTTGCCAGAAATCTGGAACGAGGAAATCGCCGAAGAAATATTTTTTCTTTTTCATTTTACGAACCCGAGCTTTTTACATCTCATAAACCAACACACTACCTACCAGACTACGATAACTTCACCTAAGTTAAGGGTATTCAGTTCTAGTATTTGTTTTCAGTATTTTCAAAATGTTTTTATCCCCTAAGTACACAGAATATTAACAAAGTTATGATATTAACAAAGCCTATAATCGATACAACCCCTCTCACTTTCCCCTATTTAATGTTTAACCCTCTTAAAAAGAGTCCTTAAAACTGATGACTAAACAAAGAAGTCAAGAAACCCAATTTATCTGAAAAATTGTCTCTCAATCAACCACACATATGAACTTGAGAGTAAATGAAGCAGCCACTTTACACACACACACACACACACACAGACCCAACAACAACATCCTCTAAAACATATCGAATGTCCTTAAAATAAGGCCAATAAGGCAACAAACAAATAAACAAACAAGGATACAACAACTGTTAGCTTTGAAAACAGGTCTTTAAGTCATCAATACGAGAAATAAAAACACAAAACAATTGAACAAAAAAAAAGGAAGGAGAACGGAGAAGGATTCCAGTTAATTTCAGATGGGGGGGGGAATACTTTTTGTTTGATTTCGATTTTAATCACTCAAGGAGAGTCCAACTACTAGTTATCTATGTTAGCTTAAGAATGGAATGGAATGATTAAATGGAAATTGGAAATTATTTCGTCATTGTTTTGTTGGCAGAATTTTATTCCATTTTGGCTTTAAGCCAACTTAAATGCATTTTATTACGTCCAAGCATGAATAGAAAATAAAACAAGGACTTTTTCCTTCGATTACAATTCTAGCAAAAGATGATATAAACCATCAACACAAATATATGGGGCATGTTGTATGCCACAAGAGAAACAAAGAAACAAAATTCTCTTCTAGATCCTCAAAAACATGTTTAAACGGACGTAAAAACTACAAACCGGAACAGGAACAATAAACTTAAGGTAGAGAAATAAACAACAACAACAAAAACTGCAGAAAAACAAACAGAAAAACTTTTATACTGTCTTTGTATCTTTTTTTTTTTGTTTCCTCCGAAGGAAAAGCTAAAAATAGTTTTCAAAATTCTTCCGTGTTTTCAAAGCAACACCATTTCCATAGGATTTTCAAAAAATACATTTCTTATGCCAACTATCCAACTATACACACACTTCTGTAAGAGGAAATGGTGTAGATTTTTACATTTATTTTATTACAATATATTTCTTGTTGTTGTTTTTGTTTGTTGTTATATAAACAACAATATAACATGCACTAATAAACATCAGGGTCTAATGCTTTGCTTTGGACAGAAGACGTCTTATTCGTCCTTAAAAAAATGAAATAAAGAAGGTGAGAGAATAAAATACACTCGAATATAAAATGTTGGTAAAGGTTTGAAGTTCGCTGAGGTCATACGGCAACAACAATTGGCAATACTTTCATTCTAGAACTTGCAAAAGTGTACAAACGGTAGACGATAACAACAATTGGCAATACTTTTATTCTAGAAGTTGATAAAGAGCATAAAACAGTAAGAATACACAAAATACACTCGAATATAAAATGTTAGTAAACGTTTGAAGTTCGTTTTTGAGTTTTTAGATAAATTTAAGGTAAACGGCAACAACAATTGGCAATACTTTCATTCTAGAAGTTGATAAAGTGCATAAAATAGTAAGAATTGAAAATGAACAGCATTGTTCTGGCCAGTTAGTTATGCTTCATATGAGATTTGTCATGTTCCAAGTAAAAGTAAAATAATTTCATATTTCAACACTAAAAATTATTCTTTTTCTGCATTTTAGATATGCGAAATCGATTTTTAAGCGATGGGGGTACACAATTTCCTTGCTTTTGCAAACATTTCAAAATTCTTCTTGACTTTGGCCTTCTGAGAAGCACAGAGTTTCTTCCACGCATTGAAATCCATCCTTAAAACCCAAAAAACGTGCAACAATTTTTGTTTTCCTATTCAAACACATGCTTGACTATATTTTATTACACACAATATTTCTTTGGGTGTATTTTAAATTAAAAAATATTCATGCAAACCCGTACATACAGAGACATATGTTTGTCATCACCATAAACAACAACAACAACAGCAAATAAACTGTATTGAAACACACCACAACATGTTCTGTTATGCCATCATACACACACACACACACGACCCACTCGCTCAACATGTCCTTGTTTGTTTATATTGCACACATACATGCATTTATTTTCCGCCATCAATTTTTTTTTCTTTCTATTTTGTTTTCATTCGTTATGAAAACTTTAATAGATTTACATTGTAAAGAAGGCACTCAAATACATACTCTCGCTAAAATAATATCCCTCGAGCCATAACTAACTCTCCTGTTACAACAAATGTATGTGTTTGTGTGTGTGATTTTATAATATTTTAACATGCAAGCAATATGTGAAAACAACAATAAAAAAACCACAGAAAAAAAGATTCTCATTTATATCCCCCACAAAACCAGTAGGTGGCAACAATTAATTGCAAACTAATGGAGAAGGAGAAAGAGAGAGTAAAAATGTGAGTGAGTGAGAGTGTAAATTTATTTCAATGATACTTGTTCTCTCTGGCATTTTTTTTTGTTTCTTACTTCTAAACCTAATGTTTTACAACAATATTGTAATTTTCAACTATATGTACAGACGTGTGTGTGTGTGTGCATGATATTATTGTCAAGGCCTTCTCTTTATTTTTTTGTTCCCCCTCCTTGTATTCTTGTTGTTGTATTGCTCTCATAAAAATTCCATTAAAAGCCCATATAAAACACTAAAATGCAATAACCTGCAGAGTTTTGTTATTACTGACGTTAGCTGCTGCTGCTACTGTAGCTACTGCTGCTTCTAACATTTTTAAAGTGAAAATTTAATTTATCACCGTTAAAACGTTGTAAAAGAGCAGAGAATCTCAGTTTGGCACTGACTGGCTGATTTTAATGCACACAAGTGCAGCTCGTGTAATAGCACAAGTAAAGCATTAAAAGCGCACATGTGTTGTAGGCAGTCAAGTCATGCCATCGTTTCAATTTTTTTTTTTTCATTTTGTTTTAGAAGCAAAAGTTGGGTGCTGCTTGAGAGCTTAGTTTTATCGAGTCAGTTAGTTGGGCAGACAGTCAGTCAATGTTTAGTGGCGACTGCCATTTGCAGTGTCATCATAATCCTATTTAATAGAAATTGCATGAAAACAACAAAAAGCAGACGCAACCTAAATGACAATCACTTCTAAAAAGGCATGGTTTGGAAAAATATTATCACGAGAAAATTTACACTCAAAGAAAAATGTTCATAAAATGTTTTAATACATTTGAAGGAAAAAAGTGGTTCTCTTTTTTATTATAATTTTTATTTTTTAAAAGATTTTAAAAGACATTAAAGAGAAATAAAATGTTAGTAAATAGGGACAGATCCCAGCCGGACTATTGCAGGGTATGTTGCGATGAGGAGGAGTTAGAGACTGCCGAACATCTCCTCTGCAACTGCCCAGCCCAAGATAGGTTGAGGACCCTTGGAGGGCCTTCTTTGAGAGCTTATGTTCTGTGTCGAGTGGCGACATCAAGGCTTTCCACAGATTCATTAGCAGCTTGGGCCGGTTGAGAAGTGCTAGGGCTTCATAAGTGTAGTCGCGCTCTCACCCTCTTTTGTTTTGTGTTTGTTTCTTAATGTAATTCCTCTGTTTCCCATTCTCCCTCCCCTTATCTACATTCCTATATTTCCCTCCTCCCCTAAGGACAATGTACAATGTGTCAATTTCGACCTCCGGGTACTGTGCTTGTCTTGACCGACAGGTGCAGGTCCTCTAACCTAGCCTAACCTAAATAGCGTTTTGAAAAGATTTTAATTTCAAACATTTTTAAACATTAATGTAGAAGATGTTGGGGATGATTAAATTAGGTGGTGCACCCCCTTAAATATAGAAAACCAGAGTTTAGAGCTAGTATGGTATTACAAACAATATTCCACCGGGAATACATTTCATAAAAGAAACCAACTCGAGTTTAAATTAAATTTTGCAATTCGCAGTAATTATTATACGGATTAGAGAGCTCGTTCAAGAATATTGAACAGTGAGAGATTAAAAACAGCTGTCGCTTTATGACAAGAGCAGGTCAAATTGACACATGAGGTCAAATACAGTATCTTCCTTCTCCTTAGACACACAGTTCCTGAATAAGTCATTTGTCGGAATACTAAGTGTTTCGTCTTGTCAACCAAAGGAGCAGTGGCCCGTAAGAATCGCTATTTTGCGATGAATAGACTTAAAAGTGAGTCGGTCTTCTTCTTATCTATGGATGTCCAGCAGGGACTAAAAATATTGCACGGGACTCCTTGCTGCAAGCGAAGTTGAGTCATCTCGTACAACGAATGGATAATTTTCAATTTAACCCAGGCAATCCTATACCGTATTGGAGATTGCGAACTAGGTAATTCTCAACGAAAGCCCTTTGTCCCGAAATTTCATTCTGGCTGTCCCAATAAATCAAGACAAGTATTTCTCGGTTCCCAAAGTAATCATGATTCCTGTCGCGAAAATCCAGCAATTGTCAGGCACTTGTTAGGAAGTTTTGTATCAAAATTCTTACTAAATATACTATAGAGGTATAAAATTCAAGAACTTTATTAGGAACCGCCAAGTCTTTTGACCAGAAGAAAATTATAAAGAATTATAAAATCGACCTCGATGTGTTACGTCCTGTTTTCTTTTCAAATTTGATTTCATTGAATATTATTACTACCAACGTAGACATACATAATTGGTCTTTACAACCCTCCAGTCCAGGATTACGACACAGCTTCTCACACCACTTATGTGGTGGGCATTAAGTTTATACGCGAGTGGCGGGATCTACAGTCTAACTTCGACAGCAAACGACAGATTTTTGAGAAGCTTTTTATGGCAATTTTATTTACTTTCAGAGTAGTTCTTGCCCAAAAACTTTGTTTGGATGCCTGACCTGGCTTTACGTCTTATAAGCCAACACACTACCTACTAGAAGAGACCAGTCAAGGCACAAATAAGTTGTGAGAGATTGTAACAATTGATTCTTTTAAATGTGTGAGCTTACTGTACAATTTATGCTTCTCACGAATCTTTTTATATACCGTAAAAAAAAAATATTCACTAACAAAATGTGTGTGTGTTTTTTACTGTCATTATTTTTATGAGAGTAAAACTTTGTTTATTAAACACACATATTACCCGTGGTAAATATGTTCATATTTGTATGTAGTTGCTAAGCATCATGTACATATAACAGTAAATGTCTCTGGGTAGGTATTTTACTGTTGAATGCTCTTTTTTTCTTCTTCTTCTTATTTTTCTCAGATATTTTTCCTGCACCCTACAACACTCAAAATTTATTCCCTTTTACACAACCAACCATCATCGTGTGAGAGTTTTAAGTGGTTTTATATATTCACCATCGACATCGGCATCGGCATCATCGTCGCCATCGTCGTCATTGTCATCGTCATCATCATTCATAAGAATTTTCAATTGTTGACAGTTTTTTTTGTTTTGTTTTGTTTTGTATAGTAAATGCACTCTTTCGCTGCCAAGAGCCAGCCACCAGTGAATGTATAAATATTTATGTAAGAGAGTTTGATAGTGTGTGTGTGTGTGCTGTATGGATACATGAGTGCGTGCACAAATATGAGCATGCAATCCTTTTATTGTCTTTATTTACATTTTTATTATTACTTGAACGGGTGGGGGTACATATTTTCTGTTACAGAAATTACTGTTATCAACACTGAAAATGAAATGTATGAGATGGTAGTGGTGGTGATGGTGGTGTTGCTGATGATCATGTTGTTGTTGTTGCTGCATTGTTGATATTGTTCTGCATGTCATTTGCCTTTTTGCAATTATTATACTAAGCCCCAGCAGTCGCATTACAATACTGTGTGTCTGTGTGTGTCATTTAAGAGTAAATAAAAAAAATTATGAACGTATCAGAGTGTGTCTGTGTGTGTGTGCTTGTTTGTAAATAATTTGCTTCACTTTATTGATTTATTTGTTGCATTAATGTTGCCAGTTTGTTTTGTTTTGTTTTTTTTTCCTCTTTTTTTCTGTGCTGTTGCTGTTGATTTCATTGTTGTCTGGTTACAATGTGTTGCAAGTTGTGTAAGTTTTAATGCCTCCTTTGTTTAAATAAGAGCCATAACAGCAACAACAACAACCATTACACTGCATATGTGACAGCTTTTTTTTTATTATTTTCTTTACAAAAAATTCCTTTTATTCGCCTCCCTTTTTTTTGTTTTTATTTTCTTCATCATTTAATTATTTCCTGTGAAAATTACATTGAAAATTGCATTATTTACATTCAGTATACAGTAAATAAACTAATTTTAATTTAAATTGACATTTACTTGTGCACATACACGGGAACACAGCATCATAGCAACAAAGAGCAAAAATAAAATCGTTACTAATGCTGTTATAGAAAAAGGTCAGAAGAGAAATTATTACAGTTTACGTGACATTACCAAGAATGCCACATCAGAGAATGCCACACAAATCACAAAAAAAAAACAAAAGAATAGAAGAACTGCCCTTTTATTACAGATTTCAGTTGTATTTGTTGTTACACACCCAAAAGAAATGTTTTCACAAGAAATATCCTCCTTTTGTCGGTAATCTCTTTTAAAAACTATTCTTTGTACTACACACAGTAAAAAAAATTATGTGCGCTGAAATAAAAAAAAAAAATTGTGAAATAAAAATACTTGAAGTTCGCCTACACGCACCTTTTCTGTCTCTATCTCTCTTTTTCGTTGTAATTCAAGACGACCTGGTAGCATTATTTCTTCAAGAATCTAATGCTCCGGTGCCAATACGACTAATGGAAAATAGACTTTCAGATGTAAGTGCTGCAAGTAAAAGTGAAGCGAGTTTAAAAATACAAAAGGAAACATCCTTTCTACGCCTCTGTTCTATAACATTCTAAGTCGAAAAAGTGAGTTTTGAGTTAAGTTTTCACGCGCCATAAGACTATATCTGTAGTCTAAGTAGATTTTTCCGTATAACTTCGGAACGGATCGACGCATCTTAAACAAATTTTGACAGCATTTAAGGTAGAGAACGTAGAATTTAAAAATGAAAAAACATTAAAGTGTACTTAGAACGTTACAGAATGGAGGCGTCACTTACCGTTCTTCAATGGCACTAAAAATGGATGAATTTGTTTTGATATTTGGTTTTTAAGTGTGAAAAAAACTTTCGTGACATGGCTCATGGCCTATATATGCCATTTTAATATAATTAGACTAACACAGAGGAGAACATTTGCAAATCATACACCGCTTATGTTGTGTGCGTTAATTTTTATACATCAGTGGTGGGATCTATAGTTTAAAGTCGACTCCGAACGAGAGAGTTTTGAGAAACGTTTACATGGAAATTTTTTTATTTACTCTTAGAGTAGTTTTTCCCAGAAATCCGCTGAGAGGAAATCGCCGAAGAAACATTTTTTTTCATATTTACGTTCTGATGTTTGACCTGGGGTTTGAACTCGGGCCTTCAGTCTAAAAAGCCAACACACTACCTACAGAAAAAAGTCTACGTACACCGTTGTATGTAGACTTATTTCCTGCAGATTTTCCTTGTTTTTTCTAATAATTTCTAGGTTATATTTTATATTCGATTTTGTCTTCAAACATTCTTAAAAAACGCTTTTTTTGAATTTGAAAAAAATCTCTGGGAAAAAGTTTACACACACACCGTTCCATGGAAAGCGTTACCATTAATTAGACTGTAATTTTTTACTTACGATGACTATCATTGAAACGTACGTTATAGTCAATAATAGAAGAAGGTAATGAACCTTGTCTTTTTTTATTTAAAGTAAAAGAATTTTACTTGCTTGACACACGACGATACCATGAACTTTTTCATTCGAATTTTTTCGTAAACAGTGCAAGAATTTCATCGCAATAAACTGAGTTTGCCAATTTCAAACCGACAAATACAAAACCTACCTTTGGAGAGATATTGTACAAAAGTATTCTGAAAAAGGCAGCCTAAATTCAATGGATCGCTTATGCCGTAAGCCAAGGACAGTATGTATAAAAAACTAGCATTAACACAAGCATTGCCTTCAACGTATATTTCATTCACTTTTATAAAATTTCTGTTTTTATGAATAATTTCTAAATCTTAAACGCTACAAACATCTACTCAGACAGAGTTTCTCTCAACAGTGTTTTGTTAAAAACTTTAAATAAAATTGCCTTGCGAAATTTCTCAAAAATCTGGCGCTCAGAATCGAAGTTAAAGTGTAGATCTCGCCACTCATGTGTAAAATTAAAACACACAACATGGGTGTGGTGACCAGAGATCAGCAACGAGTATTCAAAACGATGAGTAGATTCATACTTATTTGAATATTATACTCATACTACTCATATTCAAAGTGTGAAGTACTCATCGTACGCATGATGTTGTTGATTTCGACTCTCCACGGCTGAACATATACACGAAGCACAAAATAAGTATGATTCGAGTACGAACGCCACAGTACTTGCTAGAATGTTGTGTTTGCTTTGGTTGTTGTCTTTGTCAGTGTATTTTTCTTTCTGTTTTTTTTTTTTGTAAATACAACAACAACTAAGACTGTAAGTTTTGATGAATGATTCGAGTGACTCGAATCATTTATAAATATTATTAGTATTTTTCTAAATTTATTAATCTAAATGAGTAGGCTTATGAATCAAACATATTCCGAATGGTATTGAGTTTAATGTCAAGGTTGTACGCATACCCATTGCAATCAATGTTATAGCAAGTATGAATGAATCAATATTGTTGACTCATTTTATATTCAAAATTTCATGAGTGCTTATGAGTAGCGAACAAACGATTCATTGCTGATCTTTAATGCGTACATCAGATCTGCCTTATCCATACTGCAATACTTGAGTGTAGTTTTTGTTGTCAAAACTGGCCATTTAAGTAAAGTAATTGCCAGGAGAGATTCAATTTCAAATACCAAATATTTCGTTAATTGGAATGCAATAATTTGATTCTTAATTTTTTTTATTGTTGTTTTCGAAATTCGTGTGACATGTCATGTCGTGCTATGTAGTATAGTGTCGTGTCGTGAATACGTATGTACATGTATATGATAGTCATGTTAAAATAGTTGTTATCCACACCTGTTGTTACTTAATTATGATGACAATTGTTTAAGCAGCACGACACTAAACTACAACAATAACAGCAACAGCAATAGCAACAACATTAGAGTATCCAATAATAATATTAAAACATTATACTAACAACAACAACAACGAAAACAACATATTTCTTGTTGCAGTAATTTTAAATAAACAACAAACAAATAAACGAACCAAAAAAAAAAACAACAACAAAAAGAAATACTTGGTTGGTATAAGAAAAGATTTGTAATTATTGTGTCAAGTTACAAATTAGCATAACTTGTCGTCCAACCATTCAACCATTTATTATTGTTGCAACAACAACAACATTTGCGGAGGAGCAGCAAACTGAATTGGGTTTGCAAGTGCAACTCTTCAATACCAGCAACCAACAATGCCTGCTTGCTGCCTGCCTGCTTGCTATTGCTGTTTCGCCTAGTTTTCGTTGGTTTTTTCTAATTTTTTTTTTGTATATGAACAGTGCAGCCATGTGCAACAGTAATAGCCTGCAATAGAGCAACAATATTAACAATTTTAAGTCAATAAAATTAACAACAAGAAACATAATGTTGCTGTTGTTTTTGTTGCTTTTGTTTTCCTTTTTTTCTCCGTTTATTTTCTTTATTTCTGGTGTGTTTCTGTTTTTTTTTAACCAACAAACCAACACAACGTAAATATTGGTTATTGGGTCTTCTTAATGTTTGTTATGTTGCAACATTGCCTCCTTTATTTTTTTTTTTTTTGTGTGCTTATTGTTGTACAATAATACAAAATAAAATTCAACAATTTTTTTATGTTGCAGTTGTATTGGCTTACATTGGGGGGTTCATTGTTGTTTAAATAGACAAACAATTTGTGGCGTGTTTTCGTTAACAAAATCTAAAACATTATTTTTAACACTCTTTTTATTCTAGTTGTTATTGTTGTTAGTGTTTCTATTGCCTATGTTTTGTTATATTTGAAATTGTGTTAAGAAACAATGTTTGGCTTAGAAAAAAAACAAACGAAAAACAGAAATTATTGTCAGTAATAACACTGTACTACACAGAAAACATGGCAATGGTTTTAAGGAATAAATTTGATTTTTTTTTTTTTGAAATGTTAGCTTGCCATGGACCTGTGTCACTTAAATTAACGCCTCCGGATTAGATGCATTAGTAAATCGATCCTTAAGCGGTACTTTTCTCTTTCTTGCATAGTTTTAGCGATATCTCGGCGACAATTTGACAAATGTTGGCTTTTAAATTCTCCAAAAACTTAGATGATACGTCAGCAAAGATCAGCAATGAATCGTTTTTTCATTACTCATAAGCACTCATGAAATTTTGAATATAAAATGAGTCAATAATATTGAAATTTAACTACACTGATTCATTCATACTCACTACAACATTGATTTATAAGTGCAGGTTGCAATGAGTATGCGTACAACCTTGACATTAAACTCAATACCATTCGGAATATGTTTGATTTATAAGCCTACCCATTTAGATTCATAAATTTAGAAAAATACTAATAATACTTATAAATGATTCGAATGATGACTCGAATCATTCATTGCAAATTTACAGTCTTAGTTGTTGTTGTATTTACAAAAAAAAAAAAAACATACACATAAGCAAAAAAGACAGAGCAGCAAGCAGAGGCCATCGAATCATACTTATTTTGTGATTCTTGTATATGTTGAGTCATGGAGAGTCGAAATGCACAACAACATACGTGTTGTTAAGTATGAATATGTAAAGTATTGAACTATGATGTAGAGGTTCTATGTTATTAAAAAAGTATGAATGTCTATACATACATCATAATTGATCATTACAACTCTACAGTCAGGATGGACCTAGTTTCTCACACAACTTATGTTGTGTGCGTTTATTTTATACATGAGCGGCGGGACCTACAGATTAAAGTCGCCTCCGAACGCCAAATTTTTGAGAAACTTTTTATGACAATTTTCATTTACTCTCAAAGTTTTTGCCAGAAATCTGCTGAGAGGAAATCGCCGAAGAAATACTTTTTGTTTGTACTTTGTTTTCATGTCTGGCCTGGGGCTCGAACCCTGGCTTTACGTCTAATAAGCCAACACACTACCTACAAGACTACGGCGACTACAATGAATGTCTATAAAGTAACAGAAATTATAAGTATAATTCGATTCTCCTCATCGTTTGGAATATTCATTATTGATCTCTGAAAGACAAAGTCTTTGGCGTAGAACCACAATAGAAATTCTCACACTCACTTTCAAATTGTGTGATGACGTCACCCAAATGTAAAGAACCACTATCCGTGGAATATTTTTATGCAAAAAGATCAAAATCAATCGTGTAGTATGGTTCACAATATCGTAACAACAAAATTAAATCCAGCAATAAAGAGTCAACGTTGCTTTTACCTATCGCAAGAATTTGAATGAAAATTTGCGCAAAAACTCATCATTGAAAGTCTTTTCTTCTAGCACTTCTAGCATATATCTACATTGTCGAATATTGCATGCGTTGAAGGGACTGGAGTCAATGTAAAAGACGCTATAACGCTTCAAAAGATTGAAACAATTGCTAAAACCACTGTGGCATGGCCGACTTCAGATTAGCAATGAGACAGAAGCAATACGTTTTGCCGTATGCATGTATATTGCAAGGATGGCCCAATTGTCATAATACTTGCATTATGACGATTATAATCACAGAAAGATATTTATCAGCTGGCAGCGATGCCTGATTGATTGTTTTGAAAACACGAAAAGAAATTAACCCCGATAAATACGAGAAGTTTATCGAAAGTATAGCGAGGCGTTGTAAAAGCGTATCCAAAGGAGGATCTTGCATTTGATGCGAATAAAGAGAGTAAATATTGAAAAATCTCTTTTAGCCTCGATATTTTTGTTTCAATTTCTCTAAGCTTGACTAATGGCCTGTTATTGGATCTAAGGACAGAATCAAGGTCCAGTTGATCTAATAGAAAGGCGTAAAGTCCGCATAAATTTCAAACGCTTAGATTGGTTTTGTGTTTTATAATGAAATACACTCTGGAAAGCCAAGTGTCAGTAGCTTCTTATGCAGGATATCTTCTGGATCTAATTTTAATGTAGAAGTCCATACTGAATCGAATGGAAAATTCATCCTGCTTTAAAGCATGAAAGGCTTATAAGGCCATATTGCGCGGAAAAGGCTGGAGTTTATGACAGAAGTGTTGTGATATTTGATTTGAATACTTTTTTACGCAAGTTTTGTATTCCAGTGTAATTTTAATGACATTGTTTATGATAACATCACATTTATTTTATAGAAACATAGATAATAACGAAGTTGATGTTAATTTTCTGTATGTTTTTCAGCTGTCGGCTGTCTACTTAATAGACAGCCTGCCGCTTAGATAATGATTGTACAAGAATAGATATTTTCTTACTACACAGTGTGTAGGGTATTCTCCTACTAATCAATTTGTTTTTTTGTAAAACACATGGTGATTGAAAAATTTACGTTATTTCACTAGTAAATTTGAATGCTGAATTTAAGATTTGATGATTTGTATTTAAAAATATCAAGTAATCAATTAATTATGACAACTACAGCGTTTGTTTTGCTGTCTTTGTCAGTCGTATAACTTCTGTGACGGCATGACTTCTTAATGATGATGTGGCTTGATGTTGATGTTAATATTTGATTGCAAAAGTTAGATCATCTTTGTTGCTACAATCACCATTTTTTCTGAGTTTCTTTTTTTGTTTTTGTCGAGTTTTTTAAATGTATTTGAAATCTCTTTTGAAAAGAAGAAATATCGTTAGAAGTTATTTTTTCTTGTTTTTTTTTTTTTTTAATTTTATTATTGAATGGTAATTACCCTATGAAATTTGTTTTTAAATCCGTGAAGGTTTTCCTCTTTTGCAAATTATTAAAAATTTACGCTTTTTTCAATGGCTACTTTTTAAGGAAGTAAAAATATCAATTTGTCATCCATGATAAAAAAAAATTCAATTTTGGAAATTATTAACAAAAAAAAAAATTCTTCGGCAACATGTTGCTACAAGTGCAATCATCGTTTTAGCAACATGTTGCAAATGAATTTTTTTTTCGTTAATAATTTTCAAAATTGAATTTTTAGCATGAAATATTAAATATTAAAATTAAATTTGTATTAAATATCTAAACCAACATGTTGCTACAAGTGCAATCATCGTTTCAGCAACATGTTGCAAAAGAATTTTTTTTAAATAAATTTCAAAATTGAATTTTTAGCATGAAATATTAAATATTAAAATTAAATACGTATTAAATATCTAAACCAACATGTTGCTACCAGTGCAATCATTGTCTTAGCAACATGTTGCAAAAGAATTTTTTTTCTTTTTTTCGTTAATAATTTTCAAAATTGAATTTTTAACATGAATATTAAATATTAAAATTAAATACGTATTAAATATCTAAACCAACATGTTACTACCAAAGCAATCATCGTTTTAGCAACATGTTGCTTGAGATATTTAATGTCAGAGATAAGATTAAAAACCCATAAAAAAAAAGTAACAATCGACAACGGATGACAATCACTCCAGTAAATTATTATTTAACCAAGTCCGTTTACATTTTGAATTTTTCATCGTTTAACCGAAATAGCAATATTGCTCCTGCCAGTTAACTCCTGTCAAAATTTACATAACCAGTCAGGCATTAGTCAATATGTCTTGTTTCCAAACCTAAAAGAGATCCGATGTCACGGATCAAATCAATTTTTTACAAAGTTGAAGAAATATTTGGGGAAAGTGCATCAAGTGTAAAGGTAACAACGTTCAATCGCGTTAAATTTAAATTTTAACTGAAAAATGTTTACGTAAGTATCGATTGAAGTATAAATTGCTTAATAGAAACCAATTGCTGCTTTTAAGCCAATTAGCTTCGTATCTTTAAATTAAATAGCTATAGAAGCGAATATAACGTGATAATGATAAAAATTTGTTCGTTTACATATCTCATGTGGCATTTCACACTGCATTATCAATATGCAGGAAAATCATTGAAAAGCATTTTAAAAATGCTGACAAGTCATTATCGGTTTGCATGCCCCTTTCGAATATTGGACGCCGGTAGTTTCTTTTTAACACATCATTTAATGCAATGCCGTGTCGAGGTTTGTCTGTTTTTGTTTTGTGAACATGACATTAAACATTAGACTGTCGTCAGCATCATTAGCATCAGCATCAGCAACAACATCAACATCAGCAACACTATCAAATCATAATCCATCAGCATTAAAAATTGTAGCTTTTTTATTAGCCTGTTTAGTTTTGGGGAATTTTTCTTTTCTTTTTTTTCGCCAGATTGCATGACAAATGAAGAGCAAAACTGCATAATAAAATGCAGCAACAGACAGACAGACAGAGAGACAAGCAACAGGCAGCAACTTGTCACAGTCATGTGAATATTTCAACTGTGTTGTGTTGGGAAAATTGAATAAAATTTTGTTTTTCGCAAATATTACAAGAGGAGCCAAAAAACTCTTGACGAAACTCTTGCATGTCATGCACGTCAACAATTTCCGCACAGTTTCGCTTTCCGGTAACTGAGTTGAGTTGAGGATTTCATTAAATTTTCGTGTTCAATTTTATTTTCTTCCAGAAAAAGTTGCCTTTTAAATAAAATAAAAAAAAGTTTTATGCTGCTGCGCAGTCAGCGATTGCACTGCAAAGTCATCATTAAATCAATTGCCAAAATGTCAATTGGGGTACTTGTTGCCAGCCAGCAAGCAGCACCAGCCACACGGTGGTAAGTGCAGTGCTGTGTAGTAAAAAAAAAAAAAAATTCGTTTTGGTGGTGCTTATCATTCATTCTCTGTGGCTTGACCAGTGGTGACTGGCGGTGGTTGGGTTGTCATTTCATTATCAATCAATTTTCAAAATTAATTAAGTGCACCACCACTCCAGAGAAAATTGAATTGAATTTGATAAACTACTTTTTGGAATTAAAACAACAACAATAATAACAAAAAAAATTTCGGTTTTTTTCTCCCTGTTGTTTACCACAGTACAGTGTGGATGGAGTAGGGGCAATGGTTGCAATGGTGTTGCAGCTACATGTGGCTGGCGGTTTGCTTGAAATTTATTTAGTGACAGTTTAGACGATAATGACGACATGTTGCATGCAATTAATAAAATTTTAGTTTACTTGTTTACGTTTTTTTCCCTTTTATTTTTTTTTATTTGCTTTAATCGACCACACATGATAAATTTCATTTTTGTTTTAATCAATAAAACGAAAGATAATTCAGTTAAAATTGAAAATATTAAGAAAATTAATTAATTTTTACTTACACTGCGTTACACATACAGTACAACATGCACAACATTTTATTTAATTGTACAAAGGCTTTGCCAATTGAAATGAAATTGATCGCATTAATACGTAAAAGATAGGTAGAATCAAAGTCATACTCATAATTTCTGATCCTTATACAGGCATTTATATTTCTTTTAATATCATGGAACCTCTTCTACTGATATTCAAAGTTTAAAGTACTCATCATATTCATATTTAACAATACGTATGATATTGTTACTGGGTACCCAGCCACGTAGAAAATGGTGTTAATGAGTACGTGGATTAGCTTGCATAGAGTATAGCTTTCACACCTTTGTTGGTGGGGACAGAAGCTGTCTGTGGAATAGAAGGAAGAAATGAACGATTAATAGAGGCAGACACTAGTCTTCTCAGCTCGAGCGGGTTTGAAACAATCTAAACTTTTGTTGGATCTTTACAATGAAAAAGGTTTTTCTGAGGATTGCAACTGAAATTTTTCTTAGATATTTATTTTTATTTATTTATTTAAGAATTACAATACATTACAAATTATATTATAATCACATACGAGCTGAGTAACTTCGACAATATGCCCGGTGTAGTGTCACAGACCAGAGCCTCTGGTGGGAATCGAACCCACGACCCTCACGCTAATAGTCTAGCACACTACCCACTAGACTACCAGGGCGCTCTTTTCTTAGATAATATTTGTTTAAGAATAGAATATTTGTATCGATTCAAGCATATAATAAGCTGCACAGTAGTAGGATGAGAGAGGACAGAACAATACATGGTCTGGTCGCGGTACATTTTTTTACTGCCATTACCTCGATGTTTCACCGTTTTTAGCGGCCTTTTTTAATTTCAATTTGTATGGAAAAACAATAATCATGGAGCTATTCTCTTTCCTACACTCACTATTCGCATCCGGAGTTTTGAAAACACATTCAAAACTCTTGAAATTGTTCGTATAATATCAACGAAACTAGCCAGTCTACTGTGGCATCATTTGTTTTGAAAACTTCTTACTTCAGGTTACTTAATAACCTGAATTTTTTTGTTTTTGTTCTTCTTCTTTCTGTTCTTTTACAATTTCATAACAAACTGACCCGCATTTACAAAGTCTTACATTGTAAATGCGTCCCCCACTGTTTATAGGTAAAAAAAAAAAAACAACAACAACTGTTTACATTAAAACAAAAATACGGCTGCTCTTTGGTCTCTTCTCCATACTCAATGACCTTTAAAAATTATTGGCTCTGTGGGATATTTTTGTGAGTTACGGGTACGGCGGATATTCTAAGGAAATCTTTAGATGATGACAGTTGCACACTCTATAACCAACCACCACCACCACTTGATAAACAATTTCCCATGAAATATTACAACAACAAAGAAATAAAAAAAAAATATTTTTTATATTAAACAATTAAACTGTTAAAATTGACAAGTAATTAATAACAGAAACCAACTCTCAAAATTGTAAATACATTCACAAGCACAAAGCAAAAGAAAAAACGCACACAAAAACTCACACACGCACTTAACAGCTCTCTAACTCTGTTGGAATCTTAAAAATGAAAATTTCCGTTGAAAACAAAGAAAATTTGGTGGTAGTGTGCGTGTATAAAAGTCCACTAGTCCACTTTTGTTTTCATTTGTGCGTATTTGTTATTGTTTTGGTCTTGCCATTGGCCTCCAGCAAGCATAACTGTGACGTTGTATGGAGAGCTGGCGCCAATGGCCCAGCATCATTATTATCTCATAAGCACACACACACACACACAGAGAGAAAGATCACGGTTTATTTATTTTGCGTAATTGTAAATATCTTGTTATGTGATGCTATTTTTGTTTTCCTTTCTCTCTCCCTCTCTCTCTCTCTCTCTCTGGCTTTTGGTTTCGTTGTTTGTAATGAGTAACTGCATGCTGTGGCTCTCATGCATGCATTTTCTGCAAAATTCTTTGATGAGCCATTTTAACATGGAGCCCATAGAGCGTAAAATGTTAATTAAAATGATTCGTTTAACAGAATTAATAAGCACAACACAAACGACAACAATGAAATTTAATGTGAATTTTTTTTGGGGAAAAGGAAATTATTAAACGAAATGGTGTACTTATTCCAAGTATTTGGTGAGTTTTTTTTATTCTGATTTCTAAAAAAAGTTTGTAAATATGTGAATGAGAATGACTGTAATGATGACATTAAAATGAAAAAAATTAAATTTTTTATTATTAAAATGAAATTTTAAATCCTTTTAGATGATTAGCCTTCAATAATTTTTAATTTCACGTTTTTGTATTCGGTTTTATACTCATTACAACTGTTCTAGTCAAAACTAGAGATCTACAATGAATCGTACTCATGAAGTTTTGATTATAAAATGAGTCAACAAGATTAAAATTTAATTACTCTCATCCATTCATACTCACTACAACGTTTATTAAGTTAAATAAATTTAGAAAAATACTAATAATACTTATATATGATTCGAATCACTCGAATCATTTATCAAAACTTACAGTCTTAGTTGTTGTTGTTGTATTTACAAAAAAAAAAAAAAAAAAAGAATACACTGCGAAAGACAACAACCAAAGCAAACATACAACATCCTAGCAAGTATTGTGGCGTTCATACTCGAATCATACTTATTTTGTGCTTCGTATAAATGTTCAGCCATGGAGAGACGAAATCAACAACATCATGCGTACGATAAGTACTTCAAAATTTGAATATGAGTAGTATGAGTATAATATTTAAATAAGTATAAATCTACTCATCGTTTTGAATACTCGTTGCTGATCTCTGGTCAGAACTATGACTTTGATTTTCACCACCCCCATATTGTGTGTGTTAATTTTACACATGAGTGGCGGGACCTACACTTTAACTTCGACTTTGAGCGCCAGAGTTTTGAGAAACTTCTCAAGGCAATTTTATTTATAAATATATTTGATACATAAGCCTACTCATTTACATTCATAAATTTAGAAAAAAGAAAAAAGATCGAGCATCTAGTAGAGCAAACTCACAACCGTTTAGTAAGTATTTTAGTGTTCGTACGCAAATCATATTTATTTTGTGATTCTTCTAAATATTCAGTCATGGAGAGTCGAAATCAACAACATCGTACGTGTTGTTAAATATGAATATGATGAGTATTGTCAACTTTGAATATGTGTAGAGGTTCCATGATATTAAAAAAAAGTATGAATGCATAAAAATATCAAAAATTATGACTTTGATTCGATTCTACTCATCTTTTTGAATATTCATTGCTGGACTCTGGTTCTCATCATTACGTCCGTCTGTTTGCTTATCAATCAAACAATTCTTGTCGTCTTAAGCTCTAGTTTACTATCAACTTTAAAACAGGGGCACCCAATTTGCCAGTTGCTAAGCAAATGCATTGTCAGTGATTGCTTTCGATTACACTCTTCGTAATCAGAACATTCGTTTTTAACCTTAAAATAAAATTTGTATGCTGCTTTTCATTAAAAAAATAATAAAAACAAACAATTAAAAACAAATAAAAAATCTTTTTAATATGTATTGAAAACGCGTAATACTCGTAAAATAAAATTTATTTATAATGCACACATAACCTTAAAAAAATTTATTATTTTTTTTTTTTTTTAATTTAAAATTGAATTTTAATTTTTTTATTACTTTCCATTACACTTACTTGAACAGCCATTAAAAATCAATTTTAAACACATAAAATGCACTTGACAAAAATTATTAACAAGAAAAAAAAAATAGTCCGAAATACAGAGATACAAACACTCCAGTATTTTCAATATTCCCCACCCACTTGAGTTTTGACACTTGAAAAGATTTAAAAAATTTGTTTTTCTTTTTAATTTTTTATATTTTTTTAATATTTTTCTTCAGCTCTCATAATAGAAAAACAAAAATAAATGAACGGATTTCAGTAACTTTGCATTCAAATGATTGCATTCAATTAAAATCGTATGTATGCACCGCCAAAGCCTGAGCCGTATTTGTTGCATGTGACTCTCTTCACTGTCACTTGTCATATTTTTTTTAATGGGGAAAATGGAAGTTTTGTAGGCCTTTACTTCTGTCATACTTGTATGGCTCTTATTTAATTTTTATTTAAAGTGTCGGTTGCAACATTGATTGTGTAATTCTTGCTTATGAATCAGACGAATCTTCAAATGAATGGCGAGTAAATACACTCACTCTTGTACAGAGAATATGAACAAATTGAAATGTAAGCGGAGCAATTCCCTGCAGAATATAAAGTTCACAAGATGATGTTATGAAAACCCTGATTTAGTATGATAAATGTGCACACTTGTGTTCTCTGAGCTCTGGGTTTGAACCACAGACTGTCGTTTAATACACTATTTATTAGACTAAGGAACGTTATTACAACTTAACGTTAACTTTAAAGAGGATTTTAACGGGTACGTACATTTTTTTCTTTTTATTATAAGTGGACAATAAGATAGAAGTGAGCGTTAAGATAAAGGGAGAATCATCATAAAGAGAGCAGTGTTATCGACATTGCTCCGGCACCGCCATATTTTTAAAAAGATAACTTTATTTTATCAATTGGTTATAAAAGGTGATTTTTTAAGAGCTATAGGAAAATTTAAAAAAATTCAGAACAACGCATGAAATCTTTATTTAAATCGATAGTACGGTCCATATGCTTTAATGTTTGAAGATTATTTCATACAAATGTTGACCATGATTGCGCCTCAAATGGTCCATCCGCTTAGTCCAATTTTGGCATACCTTCATATTTTGGCGGATCTCACTAATTCTTCAATCTTTCTTCCATACTACAAAAGAGTTAAAGTTGCTTTAAAGTCACCTTTAGCTAAGTCACTTCATTACGGCAAGTGTAAAATGCCCTAAGCTATGATTTTCACTCGTTGTCTTCCGATTGTAACAAATGAAGAAGTTAAAGTCGGACTTTAGAAGCATGGAAATTTTAACCAGATCTTAATTGCTAGAAGTCCCATTCGTTTGATTCGACAAGTTCGCTAATAAGCAACCTCTAAGGCTATTGATTTTGATTGGATTTAGTTGACAATCGAAATTTTTTATTCTGGTTTTTACGAAGATATCCTAGAAGTTGTTGTGACAAGGATAAACATTCCTTTAAAGCAACCCATAGAAAGAGGCGTATAATAAGAAAATTATCATCAGTACGGTTGTTGATCCTAAAGCTAGTTATTATTAGGCAATAGATTAAGCAGACTTTATTTATTTTTAGGCGTGAGAAACACTTTCAACGAAATTTTTTCTAGAAGATTATGCCCAGTATGGGTAATCGTTGGTCCGCTGTGGTCTAGTAGTGTGTTGGCTTTTTAGACTTGAGGTTTCGGTTCAAATCTCAGGTGATCAGACAGACATCTTCAGAAAAACGAAATATAAAAAAAATATTTTTTAAATGGGGTCCTCTCAGCAGATTTATGACAGAAACTCTGACATTATTATGTAGATTAAGAAGATTTTCAGTTTCAGGCATGAGAAACTCTTTCAACGATATTTTATTGCTTAGTATGGATGATAATTAAAAATTATTTTTACCACAGTATGTACTTTATAATAAAAATCAAATCATATTCACTGCCTCCCTCATTTCTGTTTGTTGCGTTACGCCCTTCCAAAGAAATTTCTTTTCAATACGCTTAAGATGTCATTTGTCATGGTAATTTTTCCTTTTGGTTTTTCCTTCTTTTTTTTTCTCTTTCCTTCTTTGATGGATATTGAACTTGTCGTAGTAAAAAGGCGTATTTCCTTTCTGTGTAACTCTATTTGGGAAATTAACGTACACAACACATGGTTTATTTTGAATGAAAACAATCTCTGGCATTGGAATTCTAAAAATCATAGCCACGCAGATAGTGATCGTGATGATATGCATACATCGTCGTCCCTGCCTGTTAACCGAGAGTAGAGAGGCAGGGAGTGGATGATATTCTTTATAATTTTCTTAATGCTGAGATGACATTTAATGTTTTACTTTCTCTCCCTCCCTCCCTCCTTGAGTAATCTAAATAAGGAATATTTGAAATGATTGCATGCGTGCATGCTGTGTTGTCGAGTTGAATTCGTGATAAATTCCATCCCTAGGATAGTGTCAATGAACTTGAATTTTTTGTTCCTTACTTGAGTGTTGTTTTGTTGCCCATTTGAAATTATTTTTGGAATTTATTTTTAAATTCAAAACCAAACAAAACAGACAAAAAAAAGAAGAGTAAAATAACAAAAGAAATATGGAATTTAAAAAAGAAATGAGGGGGGAGAGAGAGTATAGGCATTTTGTTTCTCACATATTTTGTTAAAGCCTTGAAAGCAATTGAAATTAATTTTTTTTTTCAATGTTTTTATTCAAAGGGTGCGGGAGGGAACATAACAAAAATTAAAAATATTTTAAGAACAATCAGATTGTGTGTTCCATACGGTCGGTGGGTCGATCGTCATTTAGAGAATATTGAAAATAAATTTTCTTAAACAAACAAATTACAATTTTTTCTTCAATTGTTTGTTTATTTTTCTCACACATTTATTTAATAATTCGAAATTCAAAACAAAGAACCAAAGATCTATTGTAAATATCCATCAGATTTGATTTATTTTGATTTACTACTATTCATATCATCATTTTGAATTATTAAATTGTGTAGACAAGTAACAATTTTTATTCATTATTTCTCACAACATCACATCACACTTTGATGGACAGTAGCCTTAGGTTCTTTAATGTTCTGATTTCAAACAAACATTCACTGTGTTTCAATAAGCAAAAGAAGAAAAATCTAAAACTGGAATGATGTGCTTTTGATGTCTTAATTTAAAAATTATTAAACAGAATACTTTTAAAAACAAAATGAAATTTTATAATAAAAGAAGGGTGTTCTAATCTTTGTTTAACACATTCGCTACCAAGGACGGGTATACTCGCCTTTGACAGGGTATTCCGCAATGCCAAGACGAGTATACTCGTCTGACTTTAAATATATTATAACATGCAGGCTTTTGAATTAGTATTTTTTTGAATTTCTTAGTGTTGCCAGATTTCGCAATGTGTCTCGTTTTATTTCATTTTCTTTATTTTATCCATTTGCGTAATTTATTATTTGTTTTTCTACTAAAACGTACGCAAATACGAAAAAGGATATTGAGTCCTTCTGACTTTCTATTGCCAATGACGAGTATACTTTATATAATTTAGGCATTGTAATGAGAACTTGTAAGTTATTTCATCGTAATGCTTGAATCTGCAACTATCTACGAAATAAAGTATAATTTGAATGACTGTCCCTATATTGATTGCAACAGTCGATCCATTGGATATTTCGAACGACATCCCGGCGATTAGTTGACAAGTGACGTAGACCCCTCAAAAAAAAAAGAACTAATGATGTCAAATGGCATGATACTGGTAGACAATTGTTATCGCAAAAACATGAAATTTTTCCTTCTAGAAACTTCTCATGCACAAAAGCCGAAATCGATCGTTTTGATTGAGCCCTTAATCCAATAGCTTAATCTAATAGCTTCTGAGTCACAAGTTACAACTTCTGATAACATAATAATAACATAAACACACTCATCAACAGAATTTAAACACTTTTATCACCTGGATTGCAGAACGAGGCAATAACTTGAGAACTACGTTTTAATCGTTTCTGACATGGTAGCTAATGCTTACCGACTTATCGATAAATGTTCAATAAAGAAAATCTGTAAAATGAAATAATTACAAATACCACCACGGAGCCGCATTCCATTTCGGTTATAAAACATTTACGTGTATATGCACACTACAAAGCCTTGAAGAATACTTTTTTTAAAATTTTATCGAAAAATTTATCGATATTTCTTTTTATTAATACAACAACATTTCTGGATAGATATGCAAATTGAAATCTTTTTCTGTGTATGACGTACATAAACTAAATATTTTTCAATAGGGTTTCTTAACAGCAACGGTGAATTGAAAATGGATTGTTCTCCCCCCTTTTATCTCCATCTCTTATAATGTTTGATTCTTTTTGTTTTTTAATAAACTTGTGTCGTATTGTAATTTATGACTTTAAAGTTTTAATCTCAGCTTATTTACAATCATTTTGTATGTAATGAGAGTCATGAAAAACTTTTCAACTCATAAATCTTTTTGCTAAGATTAGCAACGATCAGCAGAAAAAAAAACAAAAAAAAGAATCAAACATTATAAGAGATTGAGTCTAATATTCTATAAATAGAATTTATATGACTTTTCATGATACTATCTGTATTGTTGTTGTTGTTGTTTGCTGTTGTAGTTCGTAAAACGTTTTTTTTTTAAATGTTTTGCTTTTAATTTCCCGATAAACTGTCATTAGCGTGACAAGTATGGCGGTCATAATTGTCGAACTTGACACTCAAGTGATTCATCAGCAGCACTCACTTTGATTGTCTCACAATTGATGTCTTAAATTGGCAAAATCCAATTCAATTCTAATAAACGTTAAGATTGTTATTTTAAATAAATTTAATTGTATTCACTCACTCACTCAATCAATCTCCATATACTTAGTACTCACTATCTTATACTGCACATAATACAACAACAATAACTACAATAACAATAATAATAATTGACTTAAATATGTGCAAAAGTTAATAATATTGTTGTAGATACAACAACAACAACAACTCCTCTATATAATTTAGTTTCCTTTTATAGTTTAAGCGTTGATTTTTTTCTCTTCTTAAGTGACTGACTGAGTGACTGAGTCTTTGAAAAAAAAAACAAAAACTGGCTTTTTAGAAACAACGTTTTTGCAAAAGATCAACTGAAACGATTAAACTTTAACGATTTTTTTCTTTCTTTCAATCTTTCTTTTGTTGCAAATTATCCGCTTAATGTTAATAAGTATTATTGTATTTGTTGTTGTTGTTGTAATAATAATAATAATTGTTGTTGTTGTATTTTGAAGTTCATGTGTCATGTGGAGTTTTGATTAGAGTGTCATTATTATTGTTGGCGGCGGCGTTGGTGCCGTCAAACAAGTCTGAAGTAGAAAAAAAATTCAAAAACGACAACGAAAACAAATTCCATTTAATTTCTCTCTAATGAAGCGACGCTTAAAAATGTTGGAAACCTACAACATCCCCCCCAGTCTATCTATCTATCTATCATCAAGTGTGTGTATCTCATTGTATCGTTATTATCATCATCATCGATTATTTACTAATCGACTCAGTCAGTCACTTCAGTCATCAATTGCACAAATCGCAAAATCTCTACGTTAATGTAATGCGTTGTCTTTTTATGATTTATTAAATAAAGCTTAACGCTTAACGCAAATGCTTAATTCTTAATCATTAAAAATGCATAAATATTCATTCATTCATTCATTCACTCATTCATTCAATTATTATTGTATTGAATCTTACTTCATTTATGTTCATTTTTTTTTAATTCATTATTTTGCTATTCTTGAAAGATTAAACCATAATTGGTTACAAAGAATAAATTATAGCCAGTAAAATACAATTTAAAAACACAAAATTTTATGTTTTGTGTAAGGTTATGAGAATTTTCATTCCATAATTTGTGTAAAACAATAAAATGTTTAATTAATCTAATTAAATAATTAATTTAATCGAATTTGATTGAGAATATATTATAAAAACTAAGCAATTAAGCCTTTTTTGGTAACACAATTGTTAAGCCTACTCAAACGTTTAAATTAAAACATAAAAAAACACATTTAAGTCAGGATTACAACCTAGTTTCTCATACCACTCATGTCGTGTGTGTTAATTTTACATGTGAGCGGCACAACTTACAGTTTAAAGACGACTTGAAACGACAGATTATTGAGAAACTTTTTCGTGGCAATTTTATTTACTGAGAGACCTCCTAGACCTCGGCAGCATAAAAATATTAGAGGTAATTAACTTTTGTTGTGATATAACAATAGGAGGAGTACGTTGTAATCACGCATCGGGACTATAGGGGAATACGCTTTTAGTAAATTTATTTGAAATGTCGGTTGTATCGAACCTAACATGTAGATTCTATAGCAATTAGAATAAACAATCCAATAAAAATTCGAACATTGGAAGTGTAGTGCAGCCGTTTTTAAGCAACCATCATTATTTTATTCCGTGGCCTTGATGAATTGGCCTCTATTAAGATTTTGACATTGAGAATATCATCCCTGGCCGTAGTCGTATTGTAAAATGAATTAGTTTCTTATTCGATTTTCTCTTCTGTTTTACTTTTGATCTCTAGATGGAGGTGTGTGTTGGATTTTTGCATGTTGTTTCAGGGATGAAACATCGAAACACATTTTTGGAACTTGTAGGCCATTAAGGCACTACAGACTGTACCAGCAGGTACTAGACAGGGAATTGCCATTGTTGACACCGAGCAGCAGCATTCTGAAGTTTGTCAGGAAAGACAATAGGCTTGGAAGTGACATTATAGAGGGGGATATCCTATAAAGTTTGAAGGGAGAACAACAGTATCTCTTCACAACAATAATGAAACTACGTACAGAGTATGGTGTTAAACACGTGATCCCTTGCAAAAAGGCAACCATATGGTTCTGTATACTGATTTCAGTATTTCAAAAGCCGTTCTTGGTTTGTTCTCTGATTGCTTAACACGTCTACGCCGGCGCTTTAATTCGTGTTTGTTGCTTACGGGCGGCTGTTATATTTATAAGACGTTATTAATGAAGTCGCCGTGGTCTAGTAGGTATTGTGTTGGCTTATTAGACGAAAGGCCCGGGTTCGAATCTCAGGTCAAACATCAAAACGAAAAATATTTCTTCGGCGACTTCCTCTCAGCAGATTTCTGGCAAAGACTCTGAGAGTAAAAATTGCCATGAAAAGCTTCTCAAAAATCTGTCGTTCGGAGTCGACTTTAAACTGTAGGTCCTGCCACTCATGTATAAAATTAACGCACACAACATAAGTGGTGTGAGAAGCTAGGTCGTAATCCTGACTGAAGGGTTGTAATGGTCAATTATGTATGTATGTATGTATTAATTAAGAGAACGTGACTCTCAGGTATATTTTTACCACAGCCGAAGTGTGAAAGATTGAAATATTTGGCATTACGTATCGTTTAATAACTTGATTAATTGCATTTTAGTGCGTGCCACCGGAGGTAGACGTCACCAGATTACGACCAGTCTAGTGCGAGCCACCGGTGGTACGCGCCGGCGTGAACGCGTTAAATGTCGAAAATTATTTAATAGAGATTTCAAAATTACCTGTGATAACTTTGAAGTTAGATTTAGTAGCCGCAAATTCGAATTGCCTTTAGCAGAATAGAAAATTTCTGGTTATTACTTCTGTTTCTAATAGACGGTACATAGACATTGAAATCCGTTTCTTTTTTATTTAGTGTAGCCCTGTAATAAATTTTCAATACCCAGTTCGACAAACGTTTAGTTTCTTTTTAGGTAAGGCCTTGTATTACAATTTTAAATACCAGAATCGGTTGCTGCTAGCTAGGGATGCCAAACGGGATCGATTTTTAAAAATCCCGGGATTCGGAATTTTGTAAATCCCGATCCTGAAATCCTGGGATATTTCGAGATAATTCGGGATTTTGTAAATCCTGAAAAAACACGGGAAAAATCGCGATTTTCTCTTAATAATAAAAATATTTTGTTAACAAAATGATTTGTATTTCAATTATGTATATCAGAATTGTATATCGTTAAAAATAAAATATTAAAACATCAAGACAAAATCTAACAAAAAAGCGTAAATTAACAAAAATAAAAATTATTCGTACGTATGCAAATGCATTAGTTTAAAGAAAATTATTTGGATTCCAACAAAAAGATTAAAGCATCTAACATGTGATATGATAAGGTTGAACGAATTTTGTTGTCAATATACGCTGATGTCGAAAAACATTTTTCGCAATCAACATTTGTTGGTAAAAGAGTTCCAAGATAGCTGTATGCAGCATGTAAATATAAACCTCTGCTACCTCCTAAACTAAATAAATCCATTTCTTTGGACAGTTGAGTATCTAAATCAGTTACCCCTATTAATTCGTTTTATAGAGCTTTTGCATTCTTCGATGGCATCAAATAACTTTTTATCAATGGAAGTGGGGTTTTCCTCATCTGAGAATCTATTATCGAAGTCAAGTGATATAGAATTTTATTTCAGGACCTTTTGTAGGGTCAAAATACATATGAATTCACAATCCCGAAAATCCCGAAAAAACCCGGGACAATTTGTTAAAAATCCGAGTTTAAAATTTCGAGTTTCGGGATTTCCCGATTGGCATCCCTACTGCGAACATTCATTATCGATTAATATTTGATTATTTCAAATTTCTATGCAAATATTGTGCAAAAGGCGGTTTTGTTTTTTGCAATTCGTTTGTTTTATTATTTGAAATTTCTCTGTAATCTCTAAAGATTTTATAATACAACCATAAAAGCTAAATAAAAAAAATAAAAACTCGTGTCAATTAAAATTTAAAAGAAAAAAATAAATAGAAATAAACATTCCTTAACTGAAATTGAACAACTTTTTACAATACGTATGTATTGCATGTATGTACGTATGTACGTACGTATGTTTGTTTGTAAGCTCGTATTTAATCAATTCAATTCATTTTAATTAATCTTTTGCTTTTTCTTTCTTTCTTTCTATTTGCAGGTAAGCTTTAAAACTCATTCAACAAAAAAAAAAACGAGAAAAAATTGTTTTAATGGAGCAAGTAAAAGCAGGTGATTTTATTTCATTTTATTTTATTTTTTTAATTTAAAAGGCCAAATATAGAGATGAATTTGAAATTTGAAATTTCCAATTCCATACATTTACGGTCATCTATTTACTTACTTAGTAGTTAAGTTATGATAAATGGCCAACAATAGAAAAGTTAATTGAAATTGAAATTAATTTATTGTGGTGTGTATTAGAAATTATAAACAAACGAACAAAGCTTTTTAAATACCACGGGTTTAATAGCAACAAACAACCGACCGACCGATCGACAGACAAATAGACAAATATACAGTCTTGTTAACAGTTAAACGTTGGCATATTTGAAAACAGTTTACAGGCCTCCTCTCTCTATTGTCTCTAATAGACCCGATCGTTTGGTCTTCTTTCCCACGCTTTGTGGCAAAAAAAAATAAAATTTTTTTGTGTTTCGTTTTTATAAATAGATGTGCCTGCCTCATTTTGTTTGCCATTATTATCGTTATTATTATTATAAATATTGTATTTGCATATTAATTTAGTAGAGAGAGAAAAAAATTGCTAACAACAAATGCCTAAAGACGCTTTAAAATCCTCAACATTCGCAGAACACAGTACATAACACAGCAAGTCGCTTAAGAAATTCCTGTCATTTTGGTTTGGATTCCCTGAAGAAGAGACGATGAAAGTTTTTTTTGTTTTTTCTTTCTTTCTTTCTTTCTGCATATTTTGCGGAAAAAGTCACGTCGTTTGTTGACATTTCGTTTCATTTTGTTTGTTTGACAAAATGTCAGTTTTGCCGTCAAAGTTTTTTTTTTGTTCGTTCGTTCGTTTGTAGATTCGTTCGTTAGTTTGTTGAGGATCTTGTATGACATGAAATGTGAAATGAATTGATAATTTTTGTTTCTCTTTTGGTTTTTTTTTTTTAATTTTTTAAAATTTTTCAAAGATGACAAAAGATTCCAAGCCAATACTTTTATTTGAAACAGGTGTGGAAAAATGAAAAACATTTGAAAATGCAAAGAAAATTTATTTATACTTGAAGAGATTTATAATATCTTCAATGAGGCACTTTGTTTCTGTTGAGCTTCTAGAATTGTTGAGGTTAGGTTGTTCTGAAAATGATTGGCATCATTCATCTCAATCAAGTAAGAATCCTTGTTCTTAGATTCCTTAGAGAATGATGACAAAGAAGATGTCAGTAGAAGCTCTGTATAAGCCAACATTCGGCGTTTGCATACAGAGGTCAGTCTTACATTCGAACTATTAGGAAGTTCTTTAAATGGACTCTAGTTAAAATTAACGCTTATTAACGGTCTACTTACTTTAGATTTATTTGATTTCCATCTTCCATTATTCCTTTGTCAAAATAAGTTTGTGTCAGATGATAAGATCATTCACTACAGTATTCAACAACATGTGCAAATAATATGTAAAATTACATGCATACATACATACTAGGGATGCCAATCGGGAAATCCCGGGATTTTCGGGATTCATATAATCCCGAATCCCGAGATTTTTAAAAAATTGTCCCGGCATTTTTCGGGATTTTCGGGATTGTGAATTCATATGTATTTTGACCCTACAAAAGGTCCTGAACAAAAAAATTCTATATCACTTGACTTCGATAATAGCATATCAGATGAGGAAAACCCTACTTCCACTGATAAAGAATTATTTGATGGCATCGAAGAATGGAAAAGCCCTATAAAACGAATTAATGGAGTAACTGTTTTAGATACTCAACTGTCCAAAGAAATAGATTTCTTGATATCAGGAGATGGTAGAGGTGATTATTTACAAGCTGCATACAGCTATCTTGGAGCTATTTTACCAACAAATGTTGATTGCGAGAAGTGTTTTTAAACGGCAGAGCATGTTGACAACGAAATTCGTTCGAGCCTATCAGATCATATGTTAGATACTTTAATCTTTTTATTAGAATTCATATAATTTTCTTAAAACTAATGCAGTTGCATATGTGTGAATAATTTTTATTTTTGTTAATTTACGCTTTTTTGTTACATTTTGTCTTGCTGTTTTTATATTTTATGTTTAATGATATATAATTCTGATATACATAATTGGTATACAAAAGATTTTGTTAACAAAATATTTTTATTTGAATACCGGGATTCTTAAAAATCGATCCCGTTTGTCATCCCTAATACATACATACATACATAATTGGTCATCAGTCAGGATTATTGACCTTGTTTCTCACATCACTTATGTTGTGCGTGTTAATTTTATTCATAAGTGGGGGACCTACAGTTTAAAGCCGACTCCGAACAACAGATCTTTGAGAAACTTTTCATAGCAATTTTATTTACTCTCAGGGTTTTATGCCAAAAATTTGCTGAGAGGAAGTCGCCGAAGAAATGTTTTCATATTTTCGTATTGATGTCTCACCTGTTATTTAAACGCGGGTCTTTCGTCTAATAAGCCAACACCCTATCTAGGCTACAGCGACTTTAAATATATACAATTGTTTTACGAAAATCCATGATCTGTTCATTTTACAAACACCATAATCGTCATACCGAGAGCACTATTCGCAATACATACATACATAATTGGCCATTACAACCCTTCAGTCAGGATTACGACCCAGCTTCTCACACCACTTATGTTGTGTGCGTTAATTTTATACGTGAGTGGCAGGACCTACAGTTTAAAGTCGACTCCGAACGACAGATTTTTGAGAAGCTTTTTATGGCAATTTTTACTCACAGAGTCTTTGCCAGAAATCTGGTGAGAGGAAGTCGCCGAAGAAATATTTTTTCGTTTTGATGTCTGACCAACAAACCACCCACTAGACCACGGTGACTTCACTTTTCGCAATGTTGAGCATAAATTCGAGTTTTCTTGTTCAATAAACAATTGAATTGAAAAGATCTGCTGACCACAAGCTTCATCTCCCCTGGAAGTGTGCAGGAGAATCCAAAGCAATTGAATTCGCATCGCTTAGGAGAACACGACCTTTCTTGGCGAATTTGCTGTTATTTGCCGTACCCGTTTAAAATTCAACTGGTACAGAATCCATATACAACGAAGTGTGTTCGCTAAAAATTTATTTTCAACGATGGATCCCATTTCTATGTGAATAGCTACGCAAACAAACTAAATTTTGGAACAATACTAGTCCACATGAGAGCTAATGCAAATGTCACTGGTTTTTCAGAATTTTAGTCAGGTGGCGTCTTTGGTCCATACTCCTTTGAGAAAGGCACAGCTAAGGTCATCACATCAAGCATTACAGGTCGATAATTACGAAGTTCTTTTTCTTTAGCTCTTAATTGGATAATTAGCTTTAAAAAGATGGCTCTATAAAAAAAAACCACCCTTTATGACACATTGGATGTTCTGCACGAACCCTTCTCTCATGGGAAGGGGGAGACGTGTGAACTAGACATCGCGATCGTGAGATTTGACAAACGTTCGATTTTTTGTGGGGTCTCTGTGAATAAGCCAAAACCATAACCGACCACGATGCCGTGTTACAATACTGTTTAATTTATGCGCCAGAATCATTGAAAATTGTAAATGCCGAATGTTCTCTACTTAAAGAATCCATGTTGGACATTTAAACGATGTTATATTCCACACCTAATGATATTAATAGGTCTTTCAAACAAACAATGTTTTAATAGAAATTTAAAGGTAGAAAACGCTTAACGAGAAGAGACCCGATATTTTTTCAATAGATTTATTATAACAATTTCAAATAATTAAATTATTGATAGAAGAGAAAATATTTTTATTTATCGTTCTCAAGAATGTCAACCTATTTTGAAATGAAATAAAATTTCGTTCCTCACTCTTAAAGAATGGCAAAAAACTGAAAGGATTTGCTTAAAACAAAAATATTTGTTTTAATAATTAAATCAATTTAACAGTAGAATAGAAATTTAATTTAGTTTTTCGATACCGTGTATTGTATTGATGAGAATTTACAAGAGATACAGAAATTAAATTATTCTTAAATAAATATTGGTTTTTCTGTTAAACACAAATCAAATAAGACCCTCTGACACAGAGTGTCGAATACTTCATTAATAAAGATATTCTGGAAAGCTTGAAATACAACAAAAGTACGTATTGATGAGATTCCTAAAAAAAAAAGCATAAACAAATTATCTAAGTAATGTTTTAACGTTCTGTAAATAAATCACCAGTGCTAAGATACTTAATTAAATTGTAGAAAAAATTTTAACAATTTTTAGAGAAAAATATTTACAATACTCAAGAGGAGAATTACATATTACACAACTCAGTTCAACCTGACTCGACTCTATTACAAACAGACAGACAGACTGTTTGATTGTTTAGTTTGTACAATAAATTATTTACAATTTAGAAAAAATACCAAAAAAACCAATTTAACAATAAATCGTAAAAAAAAATTATAAATTGCACAATATTTACAACAAAATAGAATCGTCAGAGAAGCAAACTATTTAAAGAATCTTTTTTTAATTTTTAAAAAACCATAAAAACAAAATACTACAGAAAAAAAACGTAACAACAAAAATATTTTGTATGGCCTTTGAGACCTTCGGTCATTTCGTTTGGAATGAAGAGGAATTTATTTCTCTTCAAGTTAAACAAATTTAAGAAAACTAAAAACAGTTTTTTTTCTGACGTTTTTTTATTTTAAATTTTTTGAGAAGGCGTTTAATTGTGTTAAAAGTGTTAAAAGAATTCAATATTCCCTTTGCCTTTACATATTATGTTCGATCGATGTTCAATTGATGTGAAATTCATTGGAAATTTATGTGCTGCCAAGGCCTTCTTTAAGAACATTGAAAAATTTGTATTCAATTCGAATTTTTGTTCCTCTTTTTCAGCCACTTTTTTTTCTTCTTTTTTGGTTTGCTTTTCAAGTAGAGAGATTGTCATCTACAATTAAAGTGAAACAACGTCACAGGAATTGAGTTTCTTTTATTTTCTCTCCTCTTTTTTTTGCAAAATAGTGTTGATTTCAAAACGGTGTGTCTGTCTGTCTGTCTATCGATAGATGATGTTTTTAACCGTGTTCTGTTAGAGGTCTTGTTTATTTGTTGATTTTAAATATTCTGGCAATTTATTTTAAAGTTTGTGGCCAATACACAATGGGCCTGTTGAAGACAATATTGATGAAAAAAAAAATCTAACAAAAAACTTACAAAAAATTGTTTATACAATATAATGGACGATGAGGAGAAGTAAAAGGCTATCGAACGCCTCTAAGTGGGATGAGGTTAAGGTCCTTGGGACTTGCCTTCTTAGAGAATTTAGATTCTCTATCGATAGCGAACAATACGGATCGTCTAAGAGGTTTTAGAACATTAAGGCGGTAGAGTTTTCAGCACACTCTTGTGTGTTCGTTGCAATCATTTTTATTTTTTTTTCAATTCCTATCTATATCCCTTCCTACTTCTCCCCCCTTTCTCCCTTCAGTCTCTTTTCTTATGTATTTTTGAACATTCCAGTACACATTCTATAATCTAACTCAATCTCGTCTAATGAGATAAGATGAAATTCACAACCACCTTAATCATGACTCACTTAGACCCTCTCAAAGGTTGCGTCGTAATCCTATTACGCCCATTTTAGAGCATTCTTTAGCTATCCTGATATTGTTTTTCAAATACAAATACAATTGCTGCCGATAAATTCTCGATGCCTAATAATCTTTCGTTTCAGGTTCCCAAATTGCCCCGTAAACAATACTTTTTTTAGCTCTTCTAACTAGACGTGTTAATATATATTCCAAAGACAATTCACCGAAATTAAAAGTTTAGCATACTAGAGTAATACTTTTCACATTCTGAATTAACTTCCTAACCTGACGGTAATAGATGCCATGGTTCAAACCCCAGCTCTTACGTCTCGAATAATAACGAAATATTAAAAAATATTTCTTTCGGCGAATTTCTCTCAGGTACCTTCGGGGTAAATAAAATTTTCATGGAAAATTTCTCTAAAAATATCTGTCGTTCGACTTTAAACCGTAGGTTCCGTCACTCTAAGATCAAATTAAAACACGCAACTTGGCTGGTGTGTGAGGAGTTCGTAGTCTTGACTGAAGGGTTATAACGACCAACCATGCAGGTAAGAAGTTCTTCCCTGGATAAAATAGTTTTATTAAATCTTAGGAGATATGTAGCTCTTAAACCCATTAAATACTAAATATTTCCATCAATTAAAGGAATGTTAAAAGCGTGTGATTAGTTGAATTGAATATTCTGAGTATTCTTTAAGACGCCTTTAAGGCTCTATGATTTATTCCTCCTATAAAGAACTACACACCATTACTTCAGCAGTTGTCTTACTCATGATTTATAGTATTTTGGAACTAGGAAAACATGTTGATGAATTTTTACATTTTAAATGACTACTGGAAGTGCCTAAAGAGAGATTTGTAGCCTTCTTAGCAATCGACTAACGAAAGTAATCTACGTGGCTAACAAGAGCTACGAAAATGTTTTCCGGAGCACGTTCACTGTATTGTATGTACTTTAATGCGTTGTTTGTCTGCTTACTAGCGCACTTTCCTTTACTATAATTAAAGCCTTATTTGCTATGCTTAATCGTCCTTCTGTATCCAATATTTTATTGAATCAGAGAGCTAAGCTCTGGTGGCAGTTAATCTGCAGAAAGTTCCTTCCATATATGTATAGTGAGGCTAAACTAGGAATTTTGTCGATAAGGTATTATACGATGATGATGGTATCGCCGAAGTAATACTTTTTGTATTTTGTTTTGATGTCTGGCCTGGGTTCGAACCCTGGCTTTACGTCAAATAAGCCAACACACATCCTATTAGACTACGGCGACTTCATTCGCCGTTTATTACCTTTTTAAAGATACTAGATGACCCGTGCGAATATTTCGCACCGTTAGTTGTCATTTTTTGACATAAAATGAAAATAGTTAATAGAAATTTTATTAAAAATATAAAAATATTAGAAATCATATTATCATCATACATATTTACATACATATGTTTAAATACTTTTATAATATTTCTTTGAATACAATGCCCGTACGAATCCTTAATATAAACAAAAATATCTTTAGACCGGTTCTGGTAAATAAAATCCTACCTTTTGAAGGGTTTGACCTTGTGCTTTGTTTATCGTCATAGCAATAGCAATTTTCACAGGGAATTGTTTTCGTATCATTCGGAAAGGCACAGTTGATGTAAGGTTGATTCGGGGTATGAGTACAGTTTTATCGGTAAGAATAATTTTTGCTGATATGATGGGCTCTCCCAAGTTTATTACGATTAGCCTGGTACCATTTATTAATCCGTATTACTACACTTCATAAAACAAACAATGCCATGACAATAACGATCTTACCAAAATGGCTTTTACAAATTTATATATTATTATGTGGAATAGTATTACAATTAAGCGACCCTGTTTATCGCACTTAATCTAACAACTACTGCTAAGTATATATATGTAACTGACTTAGTAATAAACGGCATTATAGTAAATAGCGGTATTGCCAGAATGGATTTTAATACATACTATATTATGTAGAACTGCATTACTATTAAGCGACCCTGTATTAGCAGATTTGAACAAAAACATATAATCACAATGACAACAGTATTATTATGCAGTTCTATATAAAATATAATTTTTATCAATGAAAATATTAATTTTTCAATTTCTAATTATTTTTCGTCATTAGTGTTAGATGTAAGCTTTAAAATGAGATATCATTCATTAAATTTGATGCGGTGGTATGAGAGATATTAGAAACCGACAAAAAAAAGCACTTTAGAAATAATATATATGATTAATTGGGGATTATACATATTTTCGGATAAAAGATCGTTTGTTTAGAACACATTTCGTTGGAGTACCTATCATTGAAGCACAAGTGCAACAATGTTATAATGAATCATTAGAATTGAATTTTCCCGCGTATTTAAAATTTAATATTAAACAAACCCATAGTGCAATGTGGTTCTTAAGTTAAACGTTGTCTCTTGAGGTTTTTTTTCCTGTTTTTTTTCGCTTTTTTAACATTTTGGCGTTTATTTATGAACTACACAATGTTTTAGGGTTTTAGCACATTATTTTTATTGAACTGCTGTTGTTGTTGTTATGTTGTTCTTATTGTTGCTATTGCTTGTTGTTTTTGAGTTTTTATTCTTGTTATTGATTTTTATTTAACAAAAAAGTTCGTAACAAAAAAAAAGCCTGGCAAAGGTTAAAAAGTACACACAAAAGACGTTAAGGAGGCGAAGGCGTTTGTGTGTTTGAAATATTTTTTTTTTTTTTTCAATTTTGGTCAACAATTTGGTTTCAGTTGTTCGTTTGGTTGTTCGTTCTTTCATACTTAGGGTTTGAATTTCTTAAGGCGACTTTTCAGGCTACAGCCTGTAAAGAGAACTTCAATTTCAAAGCCTCAATTTCAGGCCTTTGCAACAGAAACGCACTTACTCACTCACTCACTTACTTACTGAGTCCACAGCCATAAATTGTTTGAAATAAAAATTTTCAAATGAAATGAAAACAGAACACAAAGCAAGTAAGCCAACAACAATGAAATTTATATTGATAAGATTTTTATTGCTGTTGTTTGGTGGTGGTGGTGGTGTTGCAGTTGTTGTTGTTGTTGTTGTTGCTTAAAAGACAACATGCTCTATTTTATTTATCGGTTTCTTGAAATCAACACTAAAACAAATATTTGCTGGCCAATATTTTATTTTTCTTTGGCTTTTTCTGTGTTTTTTTTTTTTTGTTTTGTTTTTCTGAATGAATTAAAATGCTATGGTCTCTAGCACTTTAATACCGCGCTTCAACTTCTTACCGTTAATGTCTTAAAGTTGTTGTGTTTTATTATCATATTTTTTTTGTAGTTGTTGGTTTTAGTTAGTTATTGTTGTTGTTATTGTTGTAGTTTTCTTAATTTGTATTATTTTTCTAGATATCAAAACAGAAAGCAAAAAAAAAAAACGAAACAAAAAAAATGTTTTTTAACGGTTATGGCCTCGATCGATTTAACAAGTTCACCCACATTCTCAGAGTCTCAAGTCAGTCAGTCAGCCAGCCATTCAAGTCATTCATTAATACAGCCAATTGGTAACACACACACACACACACATACCGCTTACTAGCCAGCTAGCTAGCTAGTTAGCTGTCTTGTTCACTTAAATGAACAGTTGGTTTGCAAAACTATTCAATTCGATTCGATACGATTCGATTCGATTCTTTTTTTTTTCTGTTTACAAATTTTTCATTTCATTTGTTAAATTATTTTTTTTCTTTCTATTTTCAAGTTAAACAATTGAATTTTGTTTTAAGCTCTCTCATTGGAGTTGTTAGTTTCGCTTGAATTGTTATTGAAATTTATTTTAATTTTAATTTTTTTCTTCCCCCTTCTTTTCAATCGAATATTTCTTCAATGAAATTGGCAAATGAATATAGAAAATATACAACAACAACAACAACACAATTAAAGATAAAAATCTTATTAATTGTTTATATTATAACCCAAAAAGGAACTGAAAACAATGAATTAAACTTTATTTCTTTGTTAATTTGCCATGACTAACGAAAATTTTTATACAAAAAAAAAATTGTTTTTTTTTTTTGAAAAAGTTCAATGCAGGGACCACAAGCCAAGTTTAAATATAAGAAAAAAAAATAATAATAAAAGGACAGACAAAAAATATTTGGCTTAGTTTGATTAAATCGTTTTATAAATAAATGACCTTAAAACACATCTTTAAACAGGAAAAAAATAATGTTGTTCAGAAATCAACGGTAAAATATTAAACAAATTAACATTTAAATACATACCAAAAAATAAAAAAATTTGATCGGAATTAATTAAACCCGTTAATAATAAAAAAACATATCAAATATGGGTCAATTCATATGTTTATTACGAGAGGATAGGTTAATAAATCTATGATTTTTATAAATTAAACACCAGTTTTTGAATGAAAGAAAGAAAAAATCAACATGAGTCTCATTGAACTCTTTACACTTTGTTCAACATTATTTCATCATCATCATCATCATTTTGTTATCCCTTAAAAAAAATTGCTTTACTCATTAAGAAACATATTTTTCAACTCTCTTTCCATTGTTTCAGCTTTTGAAACAAGAAATGGACTCCTGCATACCTAAATACGGCGAATAGGGAGGATGACTAGCAGCAATTCATAGCCTAATTAAAGGAGTTGTTTTAGGGTGTACACACTATAAATACAGTCACAGTCACACCTTGTTATACTGACACAATATTCGCCATCTATTACCTTTTAAAGATATTCATTGGGGCTTATATTGCGGCAAAAGTGATAACCTATGAGTCCGCCATCTTACGTTTTTTTTTTCTTCAACTAGTGCTTATTTCGTGAATGGTAACACTTAGCTAATGTCTGATTTGACAGATAATTAGTTTTATCCTTCCGCTGAACGAATATTGTTGTGTATACGCGTTTTTGCTTCTGTAAGTGGACCTGCGAACGACTCACAGAAGATACCGATGTTGGCAAAAAAAAATCATCTTTTCAGATGAAGCTCATTTTGATCTTGGCGGGTATGTAAATAATCAAAATTGTCGCATTTGGGGTACAAAAAACCCGGACGCATACATTGAAAAGCCAACCCAAAATGAGTCACTGTTTGGTGCGGATTTTGGTCAATGGGCAATTTTTCTTTGAAAATGAGCAAGGAGTGGCCGTTATAGTCAACGGCGATCGTTATCGGGCCATGTTGAACGAATTTTTATTCACAAAAAATGAAGAGGAGGATATTAGTAACATTCGCATTATCAGCCGCAGACCTGATGTCGTTTGGCCACTTCGGGGCTGCGATTTGACACCGTTGGACTATTATTTGTGGGCTGCCGTCAAAGATAAGTGTTACGCCGACAAACCAGAGACAATTGACGGTTTAAAGGATAATATTCGTGAAGCCATTGGTGAAATACAATTGCACATAATCGAAAATGTCCTTAAAAAATGGACCGATCGTGTAGGCTAGCCGAGGCAGCCATTTGATTGAAATTATTTTTCGTTATTAACCGAAAGGATTATACTTTCAAATAAAAAAGAAATTTAAGAAAATATTCAGTAGTTTTTTTTTTAAAACATTTTCAAAAAAAAAGTTATTTGGTGGACCCTTTAGTACACGAGTCGGGGTACCTACAGTTTCAAAAGTCAACTTCGAACGACTGATTTTTCGATAAATCATCTTTCTCGCTCCACGTCCGTAATGCAATTGTGATTGATTGTGAGAAAGTGTCAGACAGGATTACGGCCTACCTAGCTTCCCCTACCAATTATGTTGTGTGTCTGTGCGTGTTAACTTTATACATGAGTACGGGATATAAAGTTTGAAGTCGACTTCGAACGACAGATGAAAAAATTTCCATTGCAATTTGATCAGAAATCGAAGAGGAAGGTACAGAAGAAATATTTTTCATATTTTTATTTGCTACCTGACCAGGGGTTTGAACCGCGGTCTTACGTTTAATAACTTAACGCATATACTACACATATTATTGCGTCAGGATTGTGGACCTGCTTCTCAGATCGTTCATGTTGCATGTTGCAATTTTTATCATGAGTGGCGGCATTTACTCCTAACAAAAGATTTCGAGAGATTGTGGCAATTAATTGGACAGCTTTTACCTAAATCCTAGTTGTCAAAAGATACGTCTAATTGCTTTATTTTCATCCTTTAACATGACATTGCTTAGGTTTAAACTCAAAGTTCTCGCGTATTTCACTACAACAAATGAGATAGTCCATTCTCGAAACCCTTCGCCATATCAAAGTGATATTTAGACCTGAATACACTGGGGCATGTCTGTCACAATTTCTTGTACTTGCACATCTATAATCTGTCAACATAATATCCTGATTTTTTCAATTTGTTACGTATTTAGATACTCTGGACTTTATTGGGGCTCCAGAATCTTAAGCATCTTCTGCACTTATATGGCCACAACGACCATCAAGGCATTCTTTAAAATTTAAAGCTTGTAACGTTCCTTCAGCATGAGTACATAATATTTTAAAAGAATTTCAAATATGTGATGATACTTAACCCTTTACACTCCGTTGTCGCCCCATTTGTGACATTTCGTATCTACGTATGTTAGTAATAAATTCGTTCTCGCAAACACGTTTCTTTATCTCACTCAGCGCTCCTCTTAATGCTTAGAAAACCTCAAGCGCTTACGTTTGCGTTCGTGATCTACCTTTTGTTTATACAATGAAGTTACTGGCTGGAGTATAGAGGTTTAATTGGGTGTAACCTATGTGCACGTGAAATACAAAACACGTATCGATTAAACTTTTGCTTGCAATTAGTCGTTCTCATTTTATAACCTTAAGACGCTGTTTTCTTTGTGACTAAACATGCCAATATAAGGGCATGTAACGCTATCCAAAGAGCATTAGAACATTGACATGAAATGAAAATTTTAAATTCCATTTGACACGCACCAATTTCACTTGCCTGTATGTTTATTTTATGCGTATTTGAACAGACTTGTTCAAAGCATTTTTCAAATTTTTTTGACAAGCAGTATTTGCTGTTCGAAAAGGTTATGCATTACAAGTGCATGTGCATGTGACACAAACAAAAATCAATAAATATGAGTACAGTGCAATATAAAAGTTAACAATACGGCCTAAAAAACTTAATGCAATATTATTCTGCATACACATACACACAAACATACAAATTTATGTAAAATTTTTAAAAAATTAAACACCAAATTACGGAAACTTTTAAAATATAATTTCGTTAAATTAGATTTTTTTAATCGAAATTGTACTAAATATTCAACAAAAATATTTTCATTTTAAATAACAATTAATAAATAACGAGAGCCGGTTGAAAAGTTATTAAAAATAATTGTAAACATAAAACATAATGACTAAACATAGAGTTTTGAAAACGTAAATTCTACTGAAAATTCATTCTCCACCAAGCTTATCAGAAATTTTATTGCTAGTGAATCTAGGATTGGCTTAGTATCTAGCAAAGCCCAGAATCATGCTGCACACTAAGTTGTTTAAGATGATTCATGAGAATTAACCGATCATCCGCATTTCTAAAAAGTATGGAACAAGAACTCTCGGTGTAGCTTTACATTCATAAGTAAATTATATTTTGGCTGAACTTTTGATACCTTAACTGTAAACTTATCTTAGAGCATGAATTGAAATTTTATGAATCTTAACTTAAGTTTACTACATATCGACGCCATCATTCTATAACGTTCTAAGTGTACTCAGAACTTTTTTAATGTTTTTGCTGTCAAAATGTGGTTAAGATACGCATACCCGTTCCGAAGTTATAGGTTAAAATCTACTTACAATACAGATATAGTCGTATGGCGCGTGAAAACTTTGAGAGTTTATATCTCAAAATACACTTTTTCGACTTAGAATGTTATAGAACGAAGGTGTCGATATGTTTCGGTAGTTGATACTTTTTCTGTGGTAAGCAAGAGCTGGATTACGGAAAGCCCACATATATCTTGATAGAGAGCTCATGTGTGAATTCATTTTTTTTCTGTGGCTTATAAGTCAGGCTGATATTAACCGATTGCATGGATTATGTTGATTTTGAGGATCGCCATGGTATGTGACTTAAAAAAACCCCACAAGAAAAAATCTAACGTAGTCAAACAGCACAAACTCGATTGCCAGTTCCCATCACCTTCACTTGAGGATATCAAGCTCTCAAATCGCTCACACATTCTTGACTATAGTCGTCCATGGTGCTTTGGCCAAATAAACTGAATAAATGACAACGAATTTAACGGATGTGGCATAATCAAGATGGCGGAATTCTGTCAAAGTTCGGAAGTCTTTCGTTAATTATTTATCGTACTTTTTTCCTATCTGTAGTGACTTTTTAATCCAAGAACTCGTATATGAGCTTGAATATACAAGTCACAGATTGAAATTACTTTTGCATAGACCCTCGTTAAAAAAAAACAAACTTTGTGTGCTGAACGAACGCGGAAAATAATTTGTTTGTTCGTTTTAATCTTTTGTAAAGTAATTAAAAAAAAAACAAAAAAAAAGTGAAGACGCGATTTTGTGCACTTTCAAAAGTTGATAGAAAGAAGAAAAAAAAGTTGAAATGAAAACTTCAAGACAGTGCGTAACGAAACGTAATGTAATGCGACCTAAATACTGCAAGCACATAAAAATAACAATTAACATTTCAGCCGGTAATAAAATCACAAGTGTTGCCTGCACATTTTTTTCTGGTTGTTGTTATTGTTGATTTTTTTTTTTTCTGGAATTTCTTTGGAGAAGAAGGTTTTGCGAACAACAAAAGGAAAATAACATGACAAACACAACAGTGGCAGAAAGTGAAATACAGGAAGAGACGGAAGAGACAGACAATTAATTTATTTTTATAACAAAAATTGTTTAAGGTTATTTTTATTTTACTTTTAATAATCAAAAATTATTTAAAGCCTTCAAAACAAAAAAATTTTTTTGCAAATCACACTTGATATTTTAACATTTTGAATAACAATTCCCACAATTTCTGGTAATAACATTTGTTTTTTTTTTTCAATTTACAAACAATAACTTTAATAAACATACATAAAGGGTCCGCCAAATAACTTTTTTTTTGCAACTGCTTTAAGAAAAAACTGCAGAATATTTTCTCAAATTTCTTTATTTATTTGAAAGTACAATCCTTCCAGTTAAAAATGGAAAATAATTTCATTCAAATGGCTGACTCGCTTGGTCATGCAGTAGCCTACACGATCGATCCAATTTTTAAGTACATTATCGATTGTGTGCAGCTGTATTTCACCAATGGCTTGACGAATATTGTCCTTTAAAGCGTCAATTGTCTCTGGCTGGTCGGCGTAACACTTATCTTTGTCGGTACCCCACACATAGTCCAACGGTATCAAATTGCAGCACCGAGGTGGCCAAACTACATCAGCTTTGCGGCTGATAATGCGACCTTTAAAAACAGGGCGCAAAACATCGAGTGTAGTTTTGGTTGTGTGGTATTTAGCGCCATCCTGTTGAAACCAAATATTGCCAATATCCTTCTCTTCAATTTTTGTGAATAAAAATTCGTTCAACATGGTCCGATAACGATTGCCATGGACTGTAACGGCCACTCCTTGCTCATTTTCGAAGAAAAATGGCCCAATAATGCCCTGGACCAAAATCCGCACTAAACAGTGGCTCGTGTTGGGTGCGTCGGCTTCTCAATGCATGCGTGCGGGTTTTCTGTGCCCGCATACGCGCCAAGATCAAAATGACCTTCATCTGAAAAGATGATTTTTTTGCCAAAATCGGCATCTTCTGTAAGTCGATGGCAGGCCCACTTAACGAAGCGAAAACACGTATACTTAATCATCTTCGTTCAGCGGAAGGATAAAACTAATTATCTTTGAAATCAGACATTAGCTAAGTGTTAACATTCACGAAATAAGCACTAGTTGAAAGAAAAAAACGTTAGATGGCGGACCCAATACATCGTTTTTTTTTTCATTTTTCATGCTTCTAGTGTCTATTGTTAGGTTAATTAAAGAACAATAAAATGAAATATTAGAGAACATTTGTTTTTAGAAAAACGTTACCCAACCCCTTTAGTTCATGATGATCTTGAACTATTTTATTTGAAAAGCAAAAATAATTTTTCATTTTTTAAATAAATTATGACAGCCTTAAACGAAACTTAACACTACAAAAAAAAAACAAAAATTGTAGTTTTAAAATTAAAAAATAAAAATAAAAAAAATTAAAACAACAAAAATCTTTTCAATTTCAAATCGTTTATGTCAGAGACAATTCTTCACCGTTTTTTTAAAACAAAAAAAATAAAATAAAACAACACACAATAAATAAATCAAGAAAACAATCACAATCATGTCATGTCATTTCACTTGATCCAATATAAACACTATTTTCAGTTTTAAATTTATTTTTCCATGTTTTTGTCTTTCTTTTAAAGAAAAAGAAGCAAAAAAAAAAAACAAAAACAAAAACATTCAGCATAAATTTAAATTCATTTGTTTGTATATCTACAAAGTCACGTTTTCACACTCATTCTCGTTATTATTTAATAAATAATAAAAGGTAGTTGTTATGCCTCTAAAATACAAAAAAAATATAAAACAAAATATGCAATAATAATTTATTTAAAAAGCATATTTAAGGAAGTAAGAGGCATATTTCGAATATGAAATGCCTTACATTTTGTATGTCTATCCAAAAGGCGCAATTATTTATATTACAAAGCATACTTTACGGGTGAAAATTTTAATTAATTATTAATCTAATCTAAGGCTTCATTATACTTATACGAAACAACAGTAGCCTAAGCAGCAAAATCTTAAACATTTACTATGTTAGCATGGTCTGGAGGATTTCCTACAGGTATCCCACTGCATACATATATATCCATATTATCAAGAATTTCTTCAGGGTCGGACTTTTCTTGGGTCCAGAGATATAGGCGACGTCGCAAATTGCTTTCTTTTAATGAGTAACGACTATGTGCTCTATGTATTTACGTATAAAAATGAAATTGTGTTGAAGTGAGCTTAAGATTTTTAATAATTCTCATTGAGAAGTCGCCGTGGTCTAGTGGGTAGTGTGTTGGCTTATTAGGCAAAAGGACCGGCTTCGTATCCAGGGTCAGACATCAAAACAAAAAATATTTCTTCGGCGACTTCCTCTCAGCAGATTTCTGGCAAAGACTCTGAGAGTAAAAATTGCCATGAAAAGCTTCTCAAAAATCTGTCGTTCGTAGTCGACTTTAAAAAACTGTGGTCCCGCCACTCATGTATAAAATTAATGTACACAACAGAAGTGGTGTGAGAAGCTAGGTCGTAATCCTGACTGAAGGGTTATAATGGCCAATTATGTATGTATGCATTGAGTTAATATGCATTTACTCAATCTGCCACCTCTACGGCCTCATCAATAGATAGGTCAAGGAAAGGGAAGAGCAGAGGCGTGAGGGGAATGGATCGGGCTGTTATGTTTCTAGGTGCCTATAACCTGCTATAGACAGTTTAAAAACATGTTGGTTGCTGGTCTTGTATAAGGCCAATTTAAGACTAGTCATTCGGTTTAACACAGGGTACTGTGATATTAAATCGCTAACAGGGATTTGGAGGAGTTGAAGACTATCGACCACCTCCTTTTCAACAGCCCAGAGCCCTTAATAAGTTAAAGTCGAAGACAAGGGCAAGGGTTGACTTTGAGGGTTTCAATTCTGTATCGAGAGCTGATATCAAAGATCTCCCTAGATTCATTATTAGCTTGAGCTGGATGAGAAGTGCTAGGGCTGCAGCAATGTATCGCGCTCTCCATTGTGTGTTTGTGGCCTGTGTAATTTCTATTCCTATTCTTGCTTTCCTACTACCCCTCTATTTTTCTCTGCCCTCTATTTATCCTCTCATCTCAAGGATCCTTTGTACAATGGGTCAACTTGACCTCCGGGTATTATACGTGTCTCATTTGACAAGTACACGGTCTCTAATCTAACCTAACCTCATATACATACATAATTGGCCATTACAACCCTTCAGTCAGGATTACAACCTAGCTTCTCACACCACTTATGTTGTGTGCATTAATTTTTAAACATGAGTGGCGGGACCTACATTTTTAAAGTCGACTCCGAACGACAGATTTTTGAGAAGCTTTTCATGGCAATTTTTACTCTTAGAGTCTTTGCCAGAAATCTGCTGAGAGGAAGTCGCCGAAGAAATATTTTTTTCGTTTTGATATCTGTCCTGGGATTCGAACCCGGGTCTTTTGTCTAATAAGCCAACACACTACCCACTAGACCACGGCGACTTCAACCTAACCCCATATACATTTACATATTAGTTTTACATTTCTTTGGTAGATGGCTAGCATTTGCTTTATTTTTGGTCGATTACTTGAACTTAGAACTCGAAGAGTCACACTTACTAATAATCATTAAATGTTATGGTGTTTAAACGGGCAGAGGCTATAGGACCAAGAGTTATTTCAAGACTCTTTCTCCTACATTTTTAAATGCTACATTGTCATCGTCTACAGAATTACTAACAGTTGTAGCGTATTCGCTTCAATAATAAAACTTTTTATGTTTGCAACTTTGCTAGTCAAATTGAATTTGAAACGGCAATTGAAATGAAAAACAAACAAAAAATTTTTTTTCAAATAAAGTTTACAGCCGTGTTGGTTGGTATTACGGTATGGTATGGTGTGGTGTAGTTGGTAAATGGCTGCTGGCTGACTGGCTGACTGGCTGATACCCTTGAACCTACAAAATGTTGGCAAATTAACACAAATTTGTTTATTTATTCAATTAATTTAATACAAAAAAAAGAAAAAAAAGGAAAATTATTCCACAGCAATAAAACTCATGCTTGAATGCAACAAAATAAAGTTAAAAAAAGTTTGCTTGCATAAATATCTTCTCTTACTTTTCCCCCTCGTGCTAAAAAATACTGAAAAAAAATCCAATCGATTCGGATTTTTTTTTTTTGTCAGTGCAACAGTTAACACCTGTCAAAACTACAAAATTATCACCAATTTTTAAACGGCAAAATGGAAGGGGAGAGAAATAATTTTTATTTCTTATTCCAAAAAAAAGGAAGAAAAAAAATAATCGAAACGTTATTGAAAATGTTTAATTGGCAAAATAAAAATAATAACAAAAAAAAAAAGTAAATTGAAAACAAATTAATTAAATAAACAAACAAACACAAACACTGAACTTGTGGATTGTGAAAGTAAATTTTTGTTTCTAAATTTTACATCATAATCATTATAACACAGCATTTCTGTTCAAATTTTTTTTTTTCATTTATTTTTGTAATTATAAAAGAGGAGGAGAAGTACAATGTAGTGTTTTTTCTGCGCTTTTTTATTTTTTATTACAGACTGACTGATGTCTTTATAAAATTTAATTTTAAAACTATTTATTTTTTATTTAACGTTAAACACGGAAATTAAAATGTTTTTGGCTTTATTTAGAGATGAGATTGTTAAAATGAAATTGTTTTTACGGTCAAGGTTTGAAATGTTGCCAAAACACTACAAAAAAATAGTGAAACTGATTGTTTTTTCTAAGGTAATAATAGGCTTTTAAACGTTTAAACAAAAATTATTATGAAATTAACAAAAAAAAAATTAATATTTTTAAAATAACGGGTGATTTTTTAGCTATAAAGTTTTCGGCAACACTGGTTTATACAGCTTACGGAAACAAACATCTTCAGTTTGGTCTATAATTTAACCATGAATCGTCTTACAAACGAATAACGCTTGCAAATCATTGAAATTTATTATAAAAATGTGTGCTCTTTTAAGAAAGTTCATTGCGTTCAGCGATGAAGCTCATTTTTGACTCAATGGATACGTAAATTACCAGAATAGTCGATTTTGGAGTGAAGATCAGCCAGAAGCATTGCAAAAGCTACCAATGCATCCCGAAAAAGTCACAGTTTGGTGTGGTTTATGGGCTGGTCGCATCATTGGACCGTACTTCTCCAAAGATGCTGCGAAGCATAATGAAACTGTGTATGGTGACCACTACCGTGAGATGATATCCAACCTTTTTTTTTTTGTACAAAATGCAAGAGCTTGACTTGCATGACATGTGGTTTCAACAAGACGGTGCTACATGCCACACGGCACGCGTAACAATGGACTTATTGAGAGGCGAGTTCTGTGAACATTTTAATTCATGTTCGGAACCGGTCAATTGGCCGCCTAGATCGTGCGATTTAACGCCTTTAGACTATTTTTGTGATGCTATGTTAAAGCTCATGCTTATACAGACAAGCTCGCTTCAACTTGACGCATTATAAGACAACATTGAAGCTTTTATTCGTAAATACCGGCCGAAAGGTTGGAAAGAGTATGCCAAAATTGGACTAAGCGGATGAACCATTTGAAGCGCAGTCGCGGTCAACATTTGCATGAAACAATCTTCAAACATTAAATTATATGGACCGTACTATCGATTTAAATAATATTTTCCTATAGCCCTTAAAAAATCACCCACTGTATCTCTAGTAACAGAATAAGTCGTTAAGTCTTTTCATTTGCCTTTACTTTGCCTAGCGCTCACTATTATTGATAATCATATTTATGGCACTTGTTAGAACTGTTTCAGTCCACTAACTGCACTGGTTACATGGAGGAGGATCCATGTCTCAACCATGATTACGTATCAAAACAAGTACATCATCTAGATGATATTATTTAATAAAAGGGAACAAATTTCAATCTCTTCCTAGGGAACACGAAAAATTCACATGATAGATGAACCTCGGATTGTTAACAGCTGTCTCCTCCATGGAAATATTTTTTATCCTATCTTGTGGAATAGTTACAGTGCAACAGTCCTACTCAACGCCTCTTTCTTGAATGGCTCATGAAGCTTTTAGTGAATTTTTTATCAAGTCAATTGTATCTCTAGTAATAGAATAAGTCGTTAAGCCTTTCCATTTACCTAGTGATGTTTTCTCTAAAGGAAAACAGTATTCTCTGCATGATGTAACATAGCGAGATAAAAACATTTAAATATCTTTGAGATATGAGTACGTTCATTGGCTATATCGTTTCCAGTGCCTTTGAAACCATCACTGGATAACTTAACTGTCATATTATTCAAGACGCATCAGTTAACCCTTAAGCGCTTGGCTTTCTAAACCGTTTCTGACATGAGCTCTTCAATTTTAGAAAAGTTTTTTTTTTTTTTTCTTAAAATATTCATTTTAAAAGATGACAGCAAAATGCCAAAAATATTTATTTACATACGTTGCCAGATGTTTGCAAAGAAAACACATCAAGAGGAAAGAAAAATTACACACTAGCTGTGTTATATGAAACGCCACTCATTAACCACTTGTGTAGAACAACTCATTTCGTAAATAACTCTTTAGTTTATATTCCTTAAGTTTTAATTTTTTCTTTTTTAACGAAAACCTCATCTTCTAAATTGTATAAACACTTCAAAAGTTGTAAAGTTCTGTTTTCCTACAAGAAGATATTCATTCTTCTTAAGGCAAATAGCCAAAAAAACAAAAAAAAAATTAAAACTCATTCTACAATATGTGAATAATAATAGTGGCACCCCAAAGGCATATTCATTCAAGTATTCTTTTATAAAAAGTTGATTTTTGAATGTGTTTTTCATCCTTTTTTTTGATTCTTAAATTATGAAAGCCTTTCAAAGCCATTGTTTACACAGCTAAAAGTAATAACGATTATAAGGGGAAATTCACAATGAGAAAAAAAATTTTATAAAAATAAATTAATACCTCTTTTACGATAGGGTACTGTAATCTATTAAAAGCAGGCAAGAGCATTAAAAGAAGCAATAGAATTTAAGATTGTAAACCGTATTTAAGTCCCTAAAAAGATATGAAAGTTTTAAAAATGAAAGATTTTTGAATTCTTTTACTGTGTGTAAAAAGGTTTAAAAGGTTACAAATTTCTTCAAATCCAGAATAAATCCGTGTGTAATATCGACTCCTCCATTCTATAATGTTCTTGAATTTTTGATTTCTACGATCTCTAACTTAAATACTGTCCAAATCTTGTTAACATGCGCCGATCCGTACCGAAGTTATAGGGAAAAATTTACTTAGAATGTTATAGAACTGAGGCACCGATATATCGTGTCTTCCAATAAGGATTTCCGAACTTTGACAGCTGATAATCGGCGTGTTGAAGCTCTCTCTGTCAAATTCGTAGTCATTAGTGTGTTATGTCAAATCACCATGGGTGGGTATAGCATTAAGCAACACGCGCAAATATTCAAATTGTTTAAATTGCGAGCACTCTGATCGACCCTAATTTTACTTTTTTGCAGGAATACGTATGTAAACTAATCAAAATTATCTATGCACATGAGAGTAGATTTTAGACTGGCGGCATCATCGATACAAAAGTTGAATCATTACCAATTTCTTATTGCTTGAATTGGAGGGTCTGGATCAGCAATGAGTATTCAAAAATATGAGTAGAATTGGATCATACTCATAATTTCCGATGCTTATACACGCATTCATACTTATTTTAATACCATGGAACCTCTACTCATATTTAAAGTTTCCAATACTCATCATTTTCTTACTTAAAAATACGTTTGATGTTGTTGATTTCGACTCTACATACATAACTCAACATTTATAAGAATCACAAGATAAGTATGATTCGTGTACGAACACTAAAATACTTTCTAAACGGTTGTGAGTTTGCTCTGCTATTTGCTCGGTCTGTTTTACTTATGTGTGCGTGTGTTTTTTTTTTTTTGTAAATGGAGCACCTAAGGCAGTAAATTTTGATGAATGATTCGAGTCATTCGAATTTTTTTTATTAATTTAAATGACTAGGCTTATGAAACATATTTCGAATTGTATGAGTTTGATGTCAACGTTGTACGCATTCTCATTGCAATCTTTTCATATAAATGAATATTGTAGCGAGTATGAATGAATCAGAGTAGTTAAACCCTTTACATTTCACATAAAGGTAATGTGAACTAGCCATCTTCTAGAGATTTTCGAAAGTTCCAGATGTATGAGAATAAGCATCATACCAGACTGATCTTTAAAGTCATCATAAGCCATGCCTACGATCAAATTCAGTTTAATTCATAAGCTAAAGCCATAAAAAAATTGTGGAATTAGACCCAGAAAAGTCGTGGCGATCATTTGAATGATGCTGTAATCCTCACAGAAGAAGTAGGAAGAAGTAGGCCTTTCAAACCATTACGAAGATGACTCACATACATACACTTTGCATTTATTTCGCTTTTCTTTACCAAAAAACTGGATTTTATTTCTTTCAGTGTTGAAAACAACGCCACCCAAAGTTATTTTGCTGCCAATTGACTGTAAACTGTATGTGTGTGTTTTCGGTTTTTTTTTTAATATTTAAAACTAAAAAAGCCAAATCAACAAACAACCACAATAAAAATTAAAATAAACAAATAAATAAGGAAAGCAGTTTTGTTTACCAAATGCAACACCAACCAAAAGAACTTTTACAACCAACATGTAATGTTGCAGCAGCACAACAAGCCACACAAAAAAGCTACAAAAAGAACAACAAAAACAACACAATATGAATTACAATATGAAAAAAACAAATTAACCGACATCAATACCTACATCAACTACAATTAAGAAAGTGGACTTTTAAAGTTGTTTTCGATTGTTCTTAATGTTGTTGGTGTTGTTGTTTTTCTTATACTTGAATTTATTGCAATTCCAACAACAATCAGCCAACATTGGTGGTGGCCTTAACGCCTCAAGCGCCTGGCATGCGATACGATAACAAAATAAAACAGCAAAAACAACAAAAAGAAGACAATAACAACAACAACAACAATAAACTGCATATAAAAAAAAATTAACTCAACTTTAGCTATTAGCATTGGGCTGTTGTTATCGCGGTTGTTATTATTGTTGTTAAACATTTTTTTTTATTATTTTTTAAACAAAGAGATCAGCCTCTACTCCAACCAAACAAATGAAATGAAACGAAAAAATCAAATGAAATGAAACGAAATGTAATGAAAACCTTCTACACAATAGCTGGCACTCTCTGTTTGTATTGTTGGCTTTGGCGATTTCATTAACGGTCAACCTCCAACGCCAGGCGAACAGCCACCACAAAAGTGAGTAGCCCTCAACACTAAAATAACAACATCACCGACATCACCGTCAGCATCAACACCAACATCACCACCACCACAACCACCATCAATTTTAACTTTGGCAACAGTCAACAATAGCAATATCCTCTTGCTCTACATCATCTTCCCGTATGTAGTTGAAATAAACGTAAGAATGGAGTTGAACCAGAAAAGCAAAACAAATACAAAAAAACTGCTAAAAGAAACTGACAGGCTGGCTGATACAACTATAACAACAACAACAACACCAACAATAACAATAATAATAACACTATGGCAAAAGTGTTTTAAATTTACAATTCAAAACAGACTGGACTCTATGAATAGTTTTAGTTCTATCAAACAAAAGAATGGCTAGGACGAGAAGTAAAGATTGAGAGGAGATGGAAGAGAGAGAAAGACTTCTGAGAACATTTAATTGTTATTGATGCTATGTTGCTGTTGTTGCCGCTAATTAAAGGGGCATCAAAGGGCCACAATTTGCTTTAAAGAGAAAGACAGAAATCTGTCAATTAGCTTTTACGCTTTTCATTGCATTTTAATGCATAATGCCCTTCCAAATAGCGGAGGCAAATGGTGAAGGTCAGTATGAACTTTATTGCTCCCCCAGCAATAGACTGACTCTAGTCCTTTGTTCTGAACACAGTCTTATTAATAGGTTTACAGCATTAAGCACTTTATTTGCTTGCATCGATGTATTATTATCTCTTCCTTTCTCTTTCTTACAAATACCACCTACGTCTGTATGGAAGTATTATGAAAAGACAATGAGATGGAATAGTTCTTTTTTTTTTTTTTGTTTTGACTCCCCTATACTAGCTAATGTTGTCAATTCGTTTGTCAATTTGAACAATTTATTTGTTTCTTAATGGCTTTTAACAACACATACATACACACACACAATACACACTTTATTGAACAATTGTCCAATAAAAATATTTACACCAGCACAATGGCAATCCAACAACATAAAGAAATTAATAAAAATATATGCATACACACACACACACACAGACATTAAGACACAGTGACACTGACAGTTAAAAATTATTTTCGAAAGACTCCCCAATTCAAGACACCGGAGTAGCAAAAACAAAAACAAAAAAGAATTCCATTTCGACAGGCAATTGAATTGAAAATTTCAAACGACACGAGTCAATATTTACACATACGTAAAGGAAGCGTGTAAAGGGTCCACCAAATACCTTTTTTTGTTTTGAAAATACTTTAAAAAATACATCTACAGAATATTTCCTCAAATTTCTTTTTTTATTTGAAAGTACAATCCTTCCGGTTAATAATGGAAAATAATTTCATTCAAATGGCTGCCTCGGCTGGCCATGTAGTAGCCTACACGATCGGTCCAATTTTTAAGCACATTTTCGATTCTGTGCAGCTGTATTTCACCAATGATTTCAAGAATATTGTCCTTTAAAGCGTCAATTGTCTCAGGCTTGTCGTCGTAACACTTATCTTTGACGGCACCCCACAAATAATAGTCCAACGGTGTCAAATTGCAGCTCTGTGGTGGCCAAACGACATCAGTTCAGCGGCTGATAATGCGATATTCAAAAACAGGGCACAGAACATCGAGTAAAGCTTCGGCTGTGTGGCACGTAGCGCCGTTCTGTTGAAACCAAATGTTGCCAATATACTCCTCTCCAGCTTTTGTGAACAAACATTCGTTCAACATGGCCTGCTAACGATCGCCATTGACTGTAATGGCCATTCCTTGCTCATTTTCGAAAAAAAAAATAGCCCAATTATGCCTCTGGACCAAAATCCGCACCAAACGATGACTCGTTTTGGGTGCGTCGGCTTTTCAATGTATGCATGCGGGTTTTCTAGATGGATGGTCGATATTCGTTCAGCGGAAGCATAAAACTAATTATCTGTCAAATCAGACCTGAGCTAAGTGTTACCATTCACGAAATAAGCACTAGTTGAAAAAAAAAACGTAAGATGGCGGACCCGATAAAAGGAAAACCATTAACGACAACGACAACAGAAGCAGCAGCAACATTAACAAAATATGTATTCAGTAAAACAGTGTCAGGCAAGGCAGTGTAATAAATTAAGCAGCGAAAAACATTTGTTTCACTGTCACACTCACTCGCTCAGTCACTTTGAATGCAAATTGAATTGAAATGCAAAGAAAATTATTGAACGGACTTTAAATGGCCACTAGAAAACAATAAATTTAAGCCTAAATAGCAACAAAATCAAGCGTATGCTTAAGACTTAACCAATTAAACACATTGATCCTAAGGATTGTAAAGGGGAAGAAAATAGATTGGAAAAATAGGTTTTTGAGCCTACGATGTCTAGGTAGCTTGCAGAGCCATCTGAGTAAACATTAATATAGAAAATGAAACAACAGTGGATGCCCATTAATACCGAATGTGGTAGTAGAAAAACTATCTGAGGCGGGGGTGTGCACTGCCAAGGATATTCAGATGACATAACCTCGAAGGTTAAAGAAAAAATTTTAAGAAACTTGCAATAAAAATCAAAGGAGGAAGAAGAAGGAATTCTCTAGAATTTTTCAAGCGGGAAAGTCTATGTCAACGAAAGATGTGTTCAATTCAACTTGGATCGAAAATGCAAAGTTCGGAGGTATTCAGGCTGCTATTCCAGTCTGCGGCTTCAGTAAGACCACATTAAAGAGAATGTGAGAATGTTTGGATAGCCTGAATCAGCTAGATAGGTCAAATGGTGTTACCCTCTTCTGTGCTCCAGGTTATATGAGAATGCAGCCAGATGAGATTGCGAGAAGTTTTCATGTTACTGAAGGGGCCAGTATCTTTCTGTGAGAGGAGCCAGATAATTGAAAAGCTCTACCCAACATACATACATACATATACATAACTGGTCATTACAAACCTTCAGTTTGGATTATTGACCTAGTTTTCCACATCACTTATGTTGTGTGTAGGTCCCGAGTTTAAAGTCGAATCCGAACAACAGATTTTTTTTTTTTGAGAAACTTTTCATGGCAGGTTTGTTTTCACTCTCAGAGTTTTTGCCACATATCTGCTGGGAAAAAATCACCGAAGGAATACGTTTTGTTTGTATTTTGTTTTGATGTCTGGCTTGGGGCTCGAACCCTGGCTTTACGTCTAATAAGACAACACACTACCTACTAGACTACGGCGACTTCAACATAAGCGAATATAAAGAAAGCCCAATCGGTTTCATGAATTCAAGGCTTTTTGCAAATTACAATAAAAGGAGATCGAAGTCATGCATTAATCAGACTATCCAGAAATAGCCTAATAGTTAGAAAGAATCGTTGCGACATATCCTTAGAACGTGTGGGACATGAATGCACAAGAAAATAATATATCTGAGAACTTTTATATATAACCAGCGCTCAGGGGATGACTCCTACTCATGCAGTGCATTGTGCAGGTTTTAGGAAAGGTGGAAAGAGGGAAGATGCGAACGATAAAGAAACGAGTTGCTGCTCTATGCTTTAAAATGGCCAGTGCTATACGTTCACCATTAGACAATCTACAGCAATCGTCCCCAAGAAGCCCGCAGTTTCTCACACCACTTATGTTGTGTGTGTTAATTTTATACAAAAGTGGCGGAACCTACAGTTTAAAGTCGACTCCGAACGACAGATTTTTTGAGAAACAAGGAGAGAAAGAGTAGAAATCTCCGAAAAAATACTTTTTGAATTTTTTATTTTTGATGTCTGGCCTGGGACTCGAACCCTGGCTTTACGTCTAATAAGCCTACTAGACCACAGCGAACTTGACGGCGAATAGTCCTTGTTGAAGTTAAAGCCGAGTTTGTGAGGGCAATAGGCATACCCTATAAAATTTGAGGGGAGTATGGTCTTAATACTATTGCATCTCTTCGCGACAAGAACATAAGATGGTGTGAGTAAAGGACTGTAATAGCCAATAATGTAAGAAAGTAGAAAATGAGACGTCTGTGCCATGGGAAATGACCTTTAATATATCTAAAACCCAGGTTGTTCTCTTGCAAAGTTCAAATGGACGTCTCTTTCAAAATGATTCATGACGATATGCTTCAAAGAAGAAACAGTAACTGCCATTCTGGATGCATTTAACTTTCAACAGAGACCTCTGGAGAAACAAAGAGAAATAAATATTGTACTGTCGTACTACCCATAAGTATATTCTAGTATAATAGGGTTACCAACTGTAATAATAGCCGGTATGTTGTTATATTTCATGTAGTGCTTGGGAACTTTATTCATTGAATAAAAAGGAGTATAAATAAGAATGCAGTCTTACTTTTTAAAATACAAAAAACCTCTTCTAAAACTTTTAAATATTTTAAATAAAATTTTTAAAACAACTAAAAAAACAAAAGCAAAATGATTTCGTATCGAGTTCTTTTTTTTATAAAACAGCTAAAAATACTTTTTTATTATATAAATTCGTTAATTTATGAGAATTTTTTTAAAAATATTTAAACTCAAAAAGAAAATATTTACCTATTGCCATCACATTTTTATTTCGAATGCATTAAATTTAGAAACCTTCTCAATGCAACTGAATTTAAAGAAATCGTAAATTTTACAAGGAATTTTCTAATTTTAACAACAAAAAACAAATCGAAATGGTTTTTTTCTTTCAATTTTCTTGTTTCGATTTTTTAATGTTTTTATTTTTTTATTTTTTTAAATTTGTTTCTTCAAATTTAATTTCGCTTTTATTGCCGTGAATCATTTCAACCATTAGCGCAGCAACACATTCGAATTGGTTACGAAAATGATGCAGTTTTTCGAATGCGAATTAGTTCGTAAGTAGCATGAGTAATAAAAAAAAGAAGTAATTTCTTTATGTGGCAAGAATTTAAATGTGTGGCGCCACCATTTATGATAAATGGTAGTGTGAATGAAGAAGTATTCCTGCTCTTCTCTCTCTCTGTATTCCTCTGTTCAAATAAGCAACAAATATTAGCAAAAGTGCAAGTAATGCATGTATTTAGACGATTTTTTTAATTGAAGCCCACAATATGCGAAAATAACAGCATAATTATGCAGAGACAATACAATCTAATAAATTAGAAATTCTTCTTCTTTGACAAAATATGCACTCAAAGTGTAGCATAAATGCCACAAGAGATTTAAAATTATATTTTCATGATAATAATTAGCCTTTAAGCCAATCAGAAAAAAAAAGTTAAAAAAAAATTTTAAAATTTATGATCATGACTACACCATTCATTAAAAGGTATTATTACATCAAAATATATCCGAAAGATTTTCAAAAATAATTTAAAATAATTGCCTAAAGAAGTTGTTGGTTTCTATATTGATACGTTATTTGGCGGACCCAATAACTTTTTTTCAACCCTTTATTAGTGAAAAAAGAAAGAAAAAAGTCGTCTGGTGCTATCAAACCCTTTAACAGTTCAAATTGGATTTTAAGTTCCTTTATGGGAGTTTTGCATGCCGGTTTGTTTTATACTAATCCATAGAGAAGGCCGTGAACTCACTGAATATTAGAGAAAAACACACGCCCAGACGTCTTGCTGTTAGAATGCTTAGGACAATAACAATAAAAGCTAACCATGACCTTTATTATGGAGAAAACACGACAAATCATTGCTTATATTCCGACAATGTATGAATGAAATTGTCGTTTTGATCCATCAATTGAATTCTCGTCAATGAACAAGTGTACGAGATAGCGAAGAAGGAAGCTTTTACACCGCTTATGGAGAGAAAACTCTTCGATGGAGTGATTGAACGTTTGGAAACGTATGCTTAACGAAAGTAGGGAATATTAAGAGAGGCAAACACTCTTCGTGAACGTGGTAGGTTTCAGGCAATCGAAACTTTTGTTGGGGAACTACAATAAGAGGCGATCTGAATTATGCATCAAACTATCCAGAAAAAAAACCTAGGTTTGATAACTCGTCTCTTGACAGGGAACTCTCAAAAGTCCGTTACTCAGGGTACGCGTATTCAGAAGGGGAGGTTGTCTCGAGCTTAATATGCCTCTATGATTTAATGCAGCCCTAGATGTATATCAAGCGCTAGGCAAGGAGCAGTCATTTTACATACCGAGCAGTATACTGAAATTAGTCAGGGGTATAGGGTTGAAGGAACGTATCCCTATACCCTGTAATTGATCGTATAAACGTAGTAATGAGGTACCTCTTCACGATGATAATCCCTTGCCTTGGTTTATGGTAATTGGAGCAATGAAAGTAACCTCCCTGTCTCTCTGTCGCTTATGATAAGCTTAGTAAGGCAGCAACAGATATTCAACACATATTTGGTATGCGACTCTTCTCACCTGAAGCTAAGCTAATTGTGAGCTACACACGATAGTTTTGGCCAGATAGGCTAGAGAAAAATTGGAGATACTAACCTTGTTAGTAATTGGTATGCCACTCTTCTCACTTTAAGCTAAGGTGGATTGCGATCTACACACGATAGTTTTGGCCAGATGGGCTAAAGAAAAATTGGAGACACTAACCTTGTAAGTAATTAATATGCCACTCTTCTTACTTGAAGCTAAGGCGGCCAGATGGGCTAGAGAAAAATTCGGGACACGAACCTCCCAAGTAATTGCTTAGGGAGTTTTGGTAATTTTGGTACTTTTTATATTAAGTACCAAATAATTGAAGTAATAACCATAAGGGTAAGTTATATTATTATCCCATATTAAATCACTTTAATACATTCACGCCGGCTCTGTAATTCATGCTTGCCGCCTAACTGGCATCAGTTGGGGCTTATAGCTTTATCGGAGGGCAGCATAGGCAATCCTACAATTAAACGGTATCGTGTAAAGTTGTGTGTCAAGGTAGGCTCTTCGTAAATTCGTTTGATCCTCACTAACTATTTTGAATTTTTGCCGAGAAAATTGAATAGTCACCGGTGGTACGAGCTGCCCGATAAGCCAGTCTAGTGCGGGCCACCAGTTGTACGCGCCGACGTGAATGCGTTAAACAGGATATTATGTTTATAAAACAAAACCGCCTTGGAATTTAGTACTATTTTTTTAAAACAAACCAAATCTATCAATTGGACTTTGTTCTCATCTGTTCCAGAGAAAACCAAACTCATTCTAAACTGAACTATACGAGTAAATGGAAAGTACTAATTAACCAAAACCTTTTTTTGTCCACTTTTTTATGTGGTAAACTAACGTTTACACAATAAAGGGAGAAACACGGGAGGTGGCATTGGATAACTCTACACGGTCATATGAATAATTGCACCAACGAGTATTTTTTTTTTGTTTTTTTTATTTTCTTTTTTGAAAAAGCATTGCCTAGAAACTACATGACATTTAATTGGCCTCATTGCATATATAAAACAGTACATTTAAAAATTAAAATGAATAAGAAGAAAAAAAACAGACAAAGAATAGAATAAAAATAGAAGAATTTTTCAAAAGAATAAAACTTTTGTGTTTGAAAAACTGTTAAGAACTCGCCAGTATATGTATAGTATAGGGGCATATAAAGCTAAACTATTAGAAAAATGTTTGCAGTTAATAATTGCTTCCATTTGTTCTTTCTTTTTACGTTTATTTTTGCGTTATCGCTATGCAATGATACCGATACGAAATACATGAAACGTAGTTCTAGACAGGCAGACAGACCGACAGACAGCCAATTACGCTTAAACGACCAAAAGAATATTGTGCAGCTTTTAATGATTTACAAACAAACCCTTTTTGGCGGCCGCATTTTTATTTTAATTGGACGATCGTATGCGATTACAGTCAGAGTTTCTGAAAATGTTTTGATTTTTAGTACGAAAACCTTTAGTACGAGAACCTTAATAATTTTAATTTGAGTGGATTTTGGGGTGTGTGAAGATAGATTTTAAAACCCATCTCCCTGGACGCAAACCAAGTCAATTAACAGAGCTCTATTGTAGTGCTAACATAACTCTGTTAAAAAATTAATTTAAGGTTTTGAATGAAAAACAGAAAAAATAATTTATATTTCTAATACTATGTTTATGTTTTATTAAATCAATATTCGGTTTATTGAGAACAATATTTTTAGCGTTCAGACATATAATATACGAAAAGTTAGTTGGCAGCTGGTAAACAAAACAGCTGATTACTTCAACAAAATTGCTTTTAATTTAATCGCGAAAATTAGTGCCTAAAATATTTTTTAGAAAAAAAATGGAAAACAATTTAACTTTGGAAAAGATATTTCTAATGATTAACCGAAACGCCGAACTGTTGCGATTAATAGGGACTACTTGTGACTCCAAACTGGCTTTCCTCAGAAGGATGAGAAATAATAGCAGAAAAGAAAAGAAAGCTTTTCCTTATGGCACTATCGTTGTTTTCATTTGAGTTGTCAAATATCAATTGAAAGTGTTCGAAAAAATGTTATATGCACACTGAACGTACTTATGACAGTGTTGTATTTGAAGTTTTAATCAATATTATAACAATTTATGAATTTATTGACCAATAATTAATTGAAATTTTATATGAGATATTGAGATCAATAATGCCGTTTATTACGACTTTCTCAATATAAGTGCATGTCTGAACATAGTATAAGAAAACTTATATAAAAAATCAAAAATTAGTAAAATAAGGCCTATGTTAATTAATGTTAAAAAATATTGTGTAATAAGAACTACAATAAACAGATAATCAAACATATCCGAAATCTAACGTAATATAGAGATAAATCAGGACAATATGGTCGAACAAACTAAATTGTTTTTAAAGCATATTACATCCCTTTCACTAAATTAATCGCCAGAACCCTTAAGCTTTCCGGTAAAAAAAAAATTAGCACAACACCACTGACTCAGGGTGGCTGATATATAATGCAATAAAATAAACTGCTATATTTTTTTAATTATTTTTTTAATTTTATTGTTCAAAAGCAAAAAATGTTGGAAATAACATCAAATTTTAGAATCAGTTTAGACTTGTTCGAATTGGCCACCTTTGATACAAATTATCGCCTTCAAGCGGCCGACAAAGCACGAAAGTGGCTCGGAGGTATTTTAGCCCATTCCTGGCGAAGCGCCGTCTTGAGATAATCGACAATTTGGTATTTTTTAGTGAGAACCTTACGCTCCAAAATGCCCCAGGCGCAAAAGTCCAACGAATTGAGTTCCGGAGATTGTGCGGTAGAAATGAAGCCATTTCTTTTTAAGCCATTCTTGGTTGACGATGGTGCTGAGTACAGTAGGAATGTCCATGGCCTGCGGCCGAAATGATTGTCTGCCCAAGGCTTTAATACTCTCTTTAAGACATTTTCCCGACAATATTCAGCATTTATTTTGACCCCACAGCCGAGGAATACGAGCGGGGTTCGACCATCGGCCGTTACTGCGGCCCACAGCGGCGCTTGAGTTCTGTTGGCCAACTGCAAGTGTAAATTTTCAGCTGACTTCTTTGGCAAGTAAATCCGATCATTTTGTTTATTCGCAAACGGCTCAATTTGGAATGGCTTCTCATCAGAGAAAACCAAATTCGGGAACTAACCACTTTCGTGGAAGCGAAGTAACTTCTTGAATATTTCCAGTCTAACTTTTTTTTTATTCATCGATGAGCTCTTGCACTTTTTAGAACTTCAATGGCTTTAGTCCAAGCTCATTTTTCAATATGTGTTGCATCCGTTCTCACGATATGTTCTGCTCATAAGCAATTTTTCTACCACTGCGGCGTGGATTTCTATCAAATCTGGCCTTCACTTTTCGGATCATTTCTGGTGTTGTTACCGTTTTTTTCTTCCACTTTTTGGATGCGATGAAACACTGCCAGTATCACGGTAACGAACAATGGTACGAGAAACAAAAGATTTATTTATTTATGAACTATACTTGGAATAAATCTGTCAGCTGTCAGACGAGCGGTTTACAAATGATAACAACCTGATGTTGGTTGCAATACATATCAGCCACCCTGTATTTTTATTCTAAGTAGATTTTTCCCTATAACTTCAGAACGGATAGGCGTATCTTAACCAAATTTTGACAGTATTTAAGTTAGAGAACGTAGCAAGAATATTAAAAACGTTCTAAGTGTACTTAGAACGTTATAGAATGGAGGCGTTGATTTAAGAATTTTCGGCAGCGGTTCCATTCTGCGGAATGGGAGTGAAAGTTTAAATACTCAATGAATTGAAAGCTAATAAGAGACACGAATAACCTGAGATTTGTAACCGATCTTTTGGACTAGACACTGTAGGCTCAGGATACACTGATTCAGTATGGGAGGCACGAATAACCTGTGATTTAGAACCGGTCTTTTGACTAGACACTCTAGGCTCAGGGTACACTTATTCAGAATAAGTGCCCTAATATGCAAATTCAGTGATGGCGAGTATAATTAAACGCAATATGTTTTTGGAATCTTTGTGGCATTAATTCAAAGAAGTAACACGCATCTGGATGTATAATAAGTGCTGGGCGGGGAATATTAGAAGAAAGCGTTGAGTTCAAACCTCTGCTATGACAGTCCCTCTCATGACAGTCTTCTGATAATCTAAGAAAAAACTAATTACTAATGAAAAGCTTTTCAAATCTTTGTATCGACGATATCGCCACTCTAGAGATAAAATAGATAGTCACAGCATATGTTGTAATGACCAATTAATAATCAAGTGGGCTATTGAGCTATTGTATGAATATATGGAACTATTTGTAAATTGCAATCAAACAGTTTAAGAATCCTCTATTTAAATATTGATTTGTAGCACAATATTTTATCTTCAGTTTAAAATTGCGTTCATAGTATTTTCCATTATTATTATTAATAAGTTTTTTTAATTGTTTATGTCACTTCACTATTATGCAAGTGAGATAACAAATGAATTATTGTTGGTTTTTATTTATAAACTTTATTTATTTACTTAATTTTTTTTGTACAAATAAACGCTATAAAAGACAACTAAGACCTGAATGTACTATAAGTTTACGTATCAACATATTATGCCATGATGGCATGGCAAAAGGGTTCTTCCCTCAAAAAAAAAAATCATTATCTTTACCATGAAAAAAAAGGAAAGGGAGAGCGTATGCGAGAGATAATAAATTAAAAACAAAATCAATATTTTAATAGAAAACGTGACAAGAGATTAGAAACTATTTTCCTATTTTTAATTAAAATTTTAGATTCATAAAAGTAATACGTTTGCAAGGTTTTAATTAAAAAAACTTTTTTTTTTCTTCTAAAAACCTAAGAAATTTTTGCACAATTTGTTTTTATAAAAAATTTCAAAATGATTTTTTTTTTTGGTGATAAATTATGTTATTTAACCTCAAAATGTCTGAATTTAACAAATATGCAACAGTTTTGCTAAACATTTTATGTTTTATGTTCTATAATTGCAACATCACATTTCTATTAATATGCCTCATACAAATATTTGCACAGATAATCTCATTTCTTAGTTTTATTTGTGTAATAAAAATAATTCACTACGAATGTGTGTATGTCTGTATGTATTATTTATTTTCGTCTACTTAAAATTCTTTAAATTTTTGTGTAAAAAAATGTTTTTTTTTTGTTTTTTAAGATTCTCAAATAAATTACATGCGATATTTTATTTCGTTTTTTCGTTTCGTTTCTTATTTTGCAGCACGCCAATTACGTACGACAAGCAGCCGAGGATTATTTGGCCAGACGTCAGGCACGCAACAAATCAATGACACGTTCGATAACTTCCGGCTCGGCTGGTCCCATTTTGGCCATGGGCAATGTACACTATTTGCCAGCGGCAAAAAGCGGTACATTCTTTGCCCGCGATAATGTATCAAATTTTATAACTTGGTGCAGGTGAGTGTCTCTCTCTCTCTAAATCTCATACTCTCATTAAAATATCATGTTCTTCATAACCCCAGTTTTAAAGCTTACGCAAGGATTTTTACCAATATTTTTACTGCAGAACAAATAGGTTTATAGCGGCTCTCCGATATTTTTGCATTAACAAGATGTTTTATCAGACAGCGAAATCAAATTCAATTAGTACTGTGTATACCTATCTTGTATAGACTCCTTAGTTGCTTTGTTCAAACGATTGATTAATAAGCCTAGAGTACTTCTCTAGGTCAGTAACGCAATGCCGTAGTTAATTCAATGCTTTCCCAAAAAAGTCCATTCAATAAGTTCCTGATTGTTGAACCCCCAGCGAGAATTACATCAACAACGAACTTCAAAAGTAGCTCAAGGTTGAATGAGCAAAATACCTCTCTTTCACACAAAATACTTGTACAACAATGGCAACCAAAGGCATTGTTTGTTGTCGACAATAAAGTTGGAAACTTATCATCCAGTATGCCTTTAACAGTTGACCATAACCTCATATTTTAATATAAAGAATGAGCATGTCAACCTCGTGTTCCTTAAAGAGGAAGAAAAAACAATAAAACGACACCAGAATACGACATAACCTTTAGGAGGAGAATAATTTCCTTCCAATCCCACTAAGCATTCAACTTAATCTTGCTTGAAAGTTGGAAGTCCTCTGTGTAGATTCATACGGGTTGGCCCATGATTTTTTTTATTTAGTATTCAGCTACTGAATCGAATTTTAATCCCCCATAAATCTCCCCTCAAAACTTCTTCGCATCAGCAGCACTTCACCGATGGTAATTCACCGAATGGTTATTAAGTGTGTTAATCACTTCTTTGAGTGAAAACTGCAGTTTCAATGCAGAAAACTTTCTTAAAATGGCAATAGTCCCAAAGTCGCCGTAGGTAAATATTTTATGTGTGTTTGCTTATTAGATTCGAGTCCTTAGTTCAAACGCCAGATCAAACATTTCGTACATAAAGCGAGTACGGAAAATAATTTCATTCGGCGACTTTTTCTCAGCTGTCTTTTGGTAGAAACTCTGAGAGAAGAGTAAAATTGCTATGAAAAGTATCTCAGATTTCTGCCTTCCGGAGTTGAAACCCTGCCACTCATGGATGGTGGAGAGCACACACAATATGGGTGGTATGGAAAAGCTGTAATAATAAATTACGTATGTATGTATTAGGGATGCCAAACGGGATCGATTTTCAAAATCCCGGGATTCGAGATTTTGTAAATCCCGATCCCGAAATCCCGGGATATTTCGGGACAATTCGGGATCCAAAAATCCCGAAAAATCACGTGAAAAATCGCGATTTTCTCTTAATAATAAAAATATTTCGATAACAAAATCATTTGTATACCAATTATGTATGTATATTAGAATTAAATGTCATTAAAAATAAAATTTTTAAGCAGCAAGACAAAAAGTTACAAAAGTTTTAAGGAAATTATTTGGATTTCAACAAAAGGATTAAAGCATCTAACATCTGATAGGATTTAACGAATTTTTTTGTCAACATACGCTGCCGTTAACAAACACTTCTCGCAATCAACATTTGCTGGTAAAATAGATCCAAGATAGGTGTATGCAGCTTATCAATATTCACCTCTACCACCTCCTGAAGTAAATAAATCCATATCTGAATCGGTTACTCTATTAATACGCGTTTTATAGGGCTTTTGCATTCTTCGACGCCATCAAATAATTTTTTATCAATGGAAATAGGGTTTTCCTCATCTGAGATGCTATTATCGAAATCAAGTGATATAGAATTTTTTTACGGACCTTTTGTGGGGTCAAAATACCTATGAATTCACAATCCCGAAAATCACGAAAAATCCCGGGACAAGTTTTTAAAAATCCCGGGATTCGGGATTTTGTGAATCCCGAAAATCCCGGGATTTCGTGATTCGGGATTTCCCGATTGGCATCCCTAGTATGTATGAATATTACATACATATAGAGTACCCTGGTAGTCTAGTGGGTAGTGTGCTAGACTATTAGCGTGATGGTCGTGGGTTCTATTCACACCAGAGACTCTGTTCTGTGACACTACACCGAGCACATGTTCTCAGCTCGTATATAATTAGAATATAATTACAAATTATATTCTAATTAATAAATAATAAGTACATGCAAATATAAAGATCTTTTCCACTGTTTAGTTTTCAATTCGAAAACTTTGTCTAATTAAACTGAAATACTGGCAATCCTTTCATTTACTTGTCATTCGCTCATTTATTCCTTAAAATTTAAAGTTGCATCCCAAAAATAATCATTCAAGTGGTGTCAATAACTTGTTGCTGATGAATCTATTCTAATTAGAAATTACTTGATTACACATACACACACACATACACTAGCAATTGCAATGCATAGTAATTTCACCAATTGCAATGAAAGAAATGAAAAGAAATGAATTGCATTCCTTTCGATCATTGCACTTTCAACTAAAATCTGAGCAACAACAACAAACAAACAAAAAAAAAGTGAAATTCTTGGCAAAAATCAAATCATATACACCGCCGCCGTAAGAGGAATCACCACCGCCACTCAAAAAAACGATGAAAAAACCTGAAATTAAATAATCAGCTCGATGATGATCAGACTGCTGCTGCCACTGCTGATATTTCTACTGAGATGAAGAGATGATATGCGTGAAAATAAAATGAAATGAAAAAAACAAAAAAAAAATGAAAAAAGTTTTTTCAATTAAATTTAGATCAACGAAATTAAACCGTATCCGCGTAAAATTCATTCACAGCAAATTAATGTTTAAATCGTAATAAAAGCGTACGCAGCCACAACGATCGGCTGCCTTTTTATTTACCCAATGAATTCTAAAAGAGTCTGACAGCAAAGAGCAAAAAAAGGAAGAAAAACATCGAAAATGAAAATCGAGTCACTTCTTTGATGTGCATTCAAACCATAATGAGGCAATGAATGCATGAATGCCTCAAAATAAGTACTAAATGGCACTTTATTTAACAAAATAAAGTACCAAAATATAATTTATATTTCATTTGAATTGTATTTTTTCCCCCTTTTTTTTCTAAAGCTAAACAAATTAATTCACAGGCAATTTTATTCTCTTAGGGTTTTTTTTTTGTTTCTTCATAAAATCAAAAGAAAAAGTTTCATTATTAAATGAAAATGAAAATAAAAATAAAAAAAAATCATCATTTTTACTTTATAAGGATTGTTTTGATCTCAACATGAAATTAAGAAATAATTTTTTAATTCCATAAAATAAATTTCATTTACAGAAAAAGCCTTAAAATTATTGAGTGCCTATTATTCGAAACAGACGACCTCATTATGAGAAAAAACGAAAAACATGTTATTTTATGCCTTTTAGAAGTGGCCCGTAGAGGAGCTAAATTTGGTAAGTAATAAACCAAAAAATTTAATTACAAATTAAGACAATCAAATCAGTTAATTGAAACCAAGTGACCTTATGTGGCTCTATTGTAATAAATCCCTATTCGATATTCGTATCTTTTTTTAGGTATGTTGGCACCCATGCTTGTACAAATGGAACGACAAATAGATCGTGAAATTGCCGCCGACAATAAAGCGAATGGCATCGGTTGTGGTACACAAACCGATAACGATACCAGTAACACACATGCCCACCAACAGACCGATGTGGGTGTGGGTACCGAAACAATTGGTACCGAAACCGATATATTCGATGATAGTGATACCGAAAATGATGAAGATGATGATGAGGGTCCCATGCTAATGTATGGCCCACAGCCACAAATAATAACTAACGATTTGAAGAGTTTAGATGAAATGGTAAGTCAGTCAATTATTATTTTATCTTAACAAACGTATTAAAACCAAACCAAACGAATGATTAATGATTATCATTTAATGAATATGATAATAATAATAATGATTATGTCCCTCAAATAGGTGATTAAATGTGTCAATGTGCATATGACACTTATTTTTCTAATTTGTTTAGTTAATGACATTTTTTTTTATTTTTATTAATGACTTATTAATTGGCACCATTTAAAATACACTAGAGTGCCCTTTTGAAATCATATGCAAACCACTGATGATAACTTAACCAAATAGAGGTAGGTAGCCTCTCTGTGCTATTTTTAAAATGAAGGAAATCAAAAGGAATCCAAGCTAAAGCATTGCAAAAGAAAAGTTCTCCAAACTTTTGAAATCGTATGCAAACCATTGATGATAAATTAAACAAATAGAAAGAAAATCGGAAATAGCATTTCATCAGCCTTTCTAAGCTGTTTGAAAAATGGGGAAAATCAAAAGGACTGTAGGCTAAAGCATTGAAAGGTTCTGCAAATAATCTTAATCGTCTAAGATCAAGACATTAACAACGATTTGATGCTAATGCTGAGTGGCGAATTTCTACAAAAGTTGCATTGTTCTGCCACTATCTCGGTATAAAAATGGTTGTTGAATTAATACACTAGGAGATGAAACTCCACCTTTACTCTGCTCTACCTTAAGAGCACACATAGGGTTGGAATCAGAGATCAACAATGAATCGTTTTTTCGCTACCCATAAGTAATCATGCAATTTTGAGTACGAGTGACTCAACTGTATTCAAATTCAACTACTCTGATTCGTACTTGCTGCAACATTGATTTATAACTATAAGTTACAACTAGTATGAGTACAACTCAAAAAATTCAAAATATGTTTGTTACATATGCCCACTCATTCGGATTCCTAAATTTAGAAAAATACTTATAATACTTATGAATGATTCAAGTCACTCGAATCATTCATCAAAATTTACCGTCTTAGTTGTAGTTGCATTTACAAACAAAGAAGAAAGAAAAAGTATTGCAGTGTTCATATGCGAATCCTACTTATTTTGTGCTTCGTGTAAATGTTAAGTAGAGGCGAGTCGAAATCAACAACATCATGCGTATTGTTAAGTATGAGTACGATGAGTATTTCTAACTTTGAATATGAGTAATGTAAGTATCATATTAAAATAAATATACATGATTGGTCATTACAACCCTTCAGTCAGAATTATTGGTTCTCACACTACTTATGTTGTGTGTGTTACTTTTATACACATGTGGCGGGGCCTACAGTTTAAAGTCGACTCCGAACGACAGATTTTTAGAGAAACTTTTCAAGGCAATTTTATTCACTCTCAAAGTTTTTTCCAGAAATCTGCTGAGAAGACATTGCCGAAAAAATACTTTTTGTATTTCATTTTGATGTCTGGCCTGGGACTCGAACCCTGGCTTTACGGCTAATAAGCCAGCACACTACCTACCACGGCGACGGCGAATGCGTATAATTATCAAAAATTATAAGTTTAACTCGAATGTACTCATCGTTTTCAATACTCGTTGCTGATCTTTGGTTGGAATGTTACAATGAAAACTTAATAAAAGGTTCGTTCTATAATATGCTTGAAACGCGACACTTATTCTTAAGAAGTGTTCTTCGAATCTAGAATGCTATTTAGACAGCCGCAACTATTCCCAGACTGAATTATCTGCCTATTGAAATAACCTAGCAAAAGTTTAGAATAAAACTTCTGCTCTTACAACTCCACGAAATAATTCTGGAACAATCATCGGCTGTTTCGCTCTTTTCGGAAGTTCATCAGCCTGTTCTATGCAGTAAAAACGCACGTGATCTGGTATTGCAAAGGTGAATTAGATCTTTTGGTAATATGAACTTCCGTTTTAAGAATACTTCCAAAGTCCTTGTCCCTTGCATTCTACAGTGGAGACCAACACCGAATGTTACTGTCATAAAATTTTAAAAAACCTATTGGCTATCGTCTCCTAAATGACATTTCTTTTATTAAAAGCTTATCGTTTCAAAATTTTATCAAAGGCATTGAAAATTTCTGTAATTTCTGTTTTGTATTTGTTTAATATTTATTTATTTTTTAAAAATTTTTATTTATTTTAATTTTATATTCAAACTTATAATTCATTTAACTCAGTTATATGACTCTAATCAATATTTATTTGAAGAAATATTTGATTATATCACCAACATTAAAGACTTGACTTGCATGGTCATAAAAATTGAACCCGCGTTTTATTTTATTTTTGTATTTTCATTTCTATTGAAAACCCATATCATTTACAAAAAGCAAATATTTTTTTAAAAGATTTTATTCACAGCAGAAAAAAAAAGAGATCTTTTAAGCAAAAGCAATTATGCTATTAAGCCATCATATTAAACAGTCATCATCAATGGATCGATCGATCGATGGCGGCAGTTAAAACTTTTCATAACGTTGTCCAACATGTCATGTCATAATCCGAACTAACGACTGACAACAATACTTAAATAGTGGTGTATGATACCCCAATCGCAATACAACAGCAGCAACAACAACAACAATACAAATGTCATTTTATAAAATTTACATTATAATTATAATCGAAAACAAAAACAAAGCTTTTCACCAATCAATCCAACAAACAATCAAACGAACGAACGACGGACCAAACAATCGAGAGATCGTTGATTTGATCGATTTAAGTGTGTCTTGCTTAGGATTTGGGGCCACCATCAACGTCTTTTGATGCCGGTGTTGAATGTTGTTTGAAAACAATTATTAAAACGTTCATTTTATTTCAAATTTTTTTTGTTTTTATGGCCTTAAGCAAATGTTTTGCTAAAACAAACAAACGAACAACAGAGTTTTGTTTTGTTTTTTTCTTTTTCCTTTTACCTCCCCCCGTTTAAGGCAAAACTGGGCCACTGTGTTTTCATTTTTTCTTTGGTTTTTATCAAGAAAACCAGGCATTATGACAACAATTTTTTTTCCATGTTTTTTGTTATTTTTTTTTTTTGTGGCATGTGGCACATTCATGTAATTCATATTTTATAATTTTTTATGTTTACTTCTTGTATACATTTTTTTTTACAATTTTAGAAAATAAAAACCGAAAATTGAAAGCAATTCAATCTTTATTTTTTTAAGTGTTAAAAGACTTTAAAAGGCACGCGCGCCCTCAACATAAAACGTGACTTATAATTTAATTTATTTACGAAAAAAAAAGATAAAATAAAATAAAAATTTTTAAAAAATTACAACAAAATAAATAAAACAACTCCTTAGCAGCAGCATATGTACTATACTTCGTGAATATTATTGTCAAGAGTGTGAAAATTATTTTTTCTTAAAAAAATATTTCAATTCTTAATCAATAACTACTTCAAATTCATTAAACAATCAAAAATTATTGATAGTCCTTTAATGGTTACAGTTCTCTGGAACAGATTGAAATCTTAATATTTTGTTTTGCAAATTAAGATAACTCCAGGTGTTTGCGAAGGCAAACCTGACGTGATGGAAAGTTTTTGAAGCCAGTTTCGTGTCTAGCAAATTTTATTTGCACTGAAAAAATTCCAAATTTGCAGGGCTGTGTTATTAATCTGTAGTAATTGTTGCCTGATCACAATGAACATAGCATCGAATTAGACGGGAAGCCAGGATTCGAATCCCCGGTCCGATATCGAAAACGAAATATTAAAAAAAATATATTTTCGCCGACTGCCTCTCAGCAGATTTTTAGAAAAAACTCTGAGAGTAAATAAAATTGCCATGAAAAGTTTGTCAGAAATCTGTCGTTAGGAGTTGGCTTTAAACTGTAGGTCCCACCACTCATGTATCCGGTGATTCTTTAGCTTTTATCTCTTTGGCAACAGCTGGTTTAAACAGCTCACGCACGTTTCGTGTATTGTTTCACTGTGAAACATCTTCAGTTTGGTCTATAATTTAACCATGAATCGCGTTATTTTTTTCTTTTTTTTTTTATTAAACCTGCACTCCGGGGATGACCCCTACTCATGCAGTGCATTGTGCATGTTTAGGAAAGGTAGGAAAGAGGTAAGATGCGAACAGTAAGGAAACGAGTTGCTGCTGGTAACTATAAAATGGACAGTGCTATACCTTCACCATTAGACAGTCTACAGCAATCGTCCCCAAGAAGCCCGCAGTTTCTCACACCACTTATGTTGTGTGTGTTAATTTTATACAAAAGTGGCGGGACATACAGTTTAAAGTCGACTCCGAACGACAGATTTTTAAGAAACTTTTCAAGAAGAGAAAGAGAAGAAATCGCCGAAAAAATACTTTTTTTGTGTTTTTTTTTATTTTGATGTTTGGCTTGGGACTCGAACCCTGGCTTTACGCCTAATAAGCCAGTACACTACCTTGCAAATCATTGAATTTTATTATTAAAATGGGTGCTCTGTAAGAAAGATCATCGCATTCTTCATCCATCAGTTTGATCGACCCATGATATCCAAATTTTTTTTGCCCAAAATGCAAGAGCTTGACTTGCATGACATGTGGTTTCAACAAGACGGTGCCACATGCCACACAGCACGCTTAACAGTGGACTTATTGAGAGACGAGTTCGGTGAGCATTTTATTTCACGTTCGAAACCGGTTAATTGGCCACCTAGATCGTGCGATCTAACGCCTTTAGACTATTTTTGTGGTGTTATATTAAAGCTTATGCCTATAAAGACAAGTCCGCTTCAATTAACGCATTGGAACACAACATTGAAGCATTCATTCATGAGATACCGGTCGAAATATTGGAAAGAGTATGCGAAAATTTAACTAAGCAGATGGACCATTTGAGGCGCAGTCGCGGTTAACATTTGCATGAAATAATTTTCAAACATTGAATTATATGGACCGTACTATCGATTTAAATGAAGATTTCATGCATTTTTCTGAATTTAATGTGTTTTTTTTGAAAAATTTTCCTATAGCTCTTAAAAAATCACACGTTAATTGGTTCAAAGAAATATCATCAACACTGTTTTTCCAGACGTTATTCTTATTCTGTCTGCTTAATTTTGTATTTATAAAATATTTTCTAAGGAATTATTTTTTTTTTAACGAATCAAAAACAATAATAATCAGCGTCATATAATCAACAATTAATGTATAATGAATCGAGTTGAGTCTTCAATTTAATGTGCAACAACATTGTTCACCTTTAATAAATACTCTTGCCGTCTCGCAATGGAGGTCACCTATAAGAACACGACATATAATCTTGAAAAATACATACTCATAGGCAGACAATGTACACAAATGCACACAGCATACTGAAGAATAGTACACAATCATAATAATACGATATTTATATAGAGATGAACTCTCTCATTTGAAATAATGACCCCAATTCATAAGAGATTATCACAAACACAATGACAATGATGATATGATGATGATGAGAGAGTATTTACCTAAATACCAACAAATTTATACGTGTTTTACATAAATTCTCATAATTTTTGTTTGTCTTAAAGACAATCAAAACGAATCACAAGAGAAAATATGCAAGAAAAATTAAATCAACAACAATAACTGCATTAAAAAGAAGTGGAAGAAAAAAATTATGAAAATTACGCATAAATGCATAAACAACAAGGTGAAAATGTCAAAGACAAAACAAATGAGAAAGAAAAAAAAAAAACGAACACGAACAAAAACAAAAACACAACACATTACAAGCAAATGAACATTCTTCACCTAACAAAACTAACACATGCATACATCGTATATGCACACAACGAAAACTTTAATAAACACCAATTGCCTTAAGTGCATAAGGAAATTCTCTCATAATGGGGCAGAGCAGCATGTATGGTGAACTCATATAGAGTGCCCAGCCATCATTTAATGCTTTACTAAGAACAGTAAAATTTCCCCAACTTGAGATATAAATGCATATCACGTATTGTCTTATATGTATGCACTTAGCAAAATGCAATAACAACAAAAACAACAAAAACATTATGAGATAAATTTTAAATAAGGAGCCACACAAAAGAAGAAGAAAACAAAAATCCAACAATATTTTGTAAACAATAACACAACAACAACAGCAACATAACAACAAAGTTCGAATGAGAAAATTTTTATTTGAGTATGCAATAGTAGAGGGGGAAAGAGAAAAAGAGAGAAAAAAAAACATTATTACACGTGAGTGCATAAATTATAATTATTACAACTATTCCTAGAGAGTAAATGTTAATGTTGTTGCAGTTGTTGCCGTTGTTTGTATACATTTTATATGACCTTATGTCACGATTTTTCTAAACTGATTTTTTTAGGCAACAACTTCGTAAAGGAATACCAACAGCATTAAAAAACTCAAATACACTAAAAAATGATCTCAACTGTGACAACAACAGCAGCGAATATAAGCTACTGTTTGTATCCTAAATAAAGCAATGCAAAGCAAACACAAGGAAAGCGTTAAACTGCAAACCACACAGTAGTTGAACGGTGGAATTAAAAAGTGTTAGAAAATATAAACTTTTTTTTACAACTTCTAAACTAGATAAATTGGCTTAGATATTTTATGATATGATTAAAAGAAATTTGAAAGTACAATACAGATCCTGCCAATATGCATCAAGGGATCCTAAACGAAACTGATTTCTAAAAATCCCAGGATTCGGGTAAAGAGTTTTATAGGACTGTTGCATTCTTCAATGGCATTCAATAATTTCTTTTAAGGATTTTCCTCATCTCAGATGCTATTATCAAAATTGAGTGACACAGAAATTTTTTTCAGGACCTTTTTAGGATCGAAATACATATGTATTCACAATGCCAAAAATCCCGGGAAAAGTTTTTAAAAATCCCGGGCTTTCGGGATTCGGGGTTTTCCGATTGGCATCCCTAGTAGACTCCTGATGAAATTTTGTACAAACTACGTATTTTATGTTGTAACAAACAACTATTAACGGGCAACACGTATTATTTTAGAATAAATCTCAAAAAAGGTTCACTTCGTGCAAAAGTTCGCTGTCTTCTGTCCTATCTTTCAAATCATTTCCGTGGGCCTAGTTCCCATCGGCGCAAAAATCCTTGTGTAACTAACTTCTAAAGTTACTATCGTTGCTGACTATGTTGCATTAACCTATAGAAAGAAAATTTAAAATTATTTTTGATGCAGCCACCAATCTGTTCAAACTTGCTTGGCTCTTTTATCTGCACAACTAGTTTTATTTCAGATTTTCTTCAATGTTGCAACAACATTTAATACTTTTTAGTGGCTGCCTAACCAGCGTAGTAGTTAATTTAATTTTTTTCTTCTTCTTCTCTTTTTTTTCACTTAATCTCATTAAATGTTTCACAATCATGACTGATAAGCCTGATTTTTCATGCAGCTAGAGACAACAACAACAAAAAATGGAAATCTATGGCAATTTCAAATTTGTTAACATGCGGTAACGATATTCACTTATGAAATCTCAAGAAAATTGAAGAAAAAAAAAATTAATTAAAAAATATTATGCATAAGTTAAGAAATTGTTATTCAAAATAGACTTTTAAATTTGATTTGATAGCAAAAATAGACTGACGGACTGTCTGTCAAATCTTGGATAAAATAAAACTTTTATTGTCATGTACTCTGAAACACAGCCACTACTAGCAGCTTAACTATTTCCCTAGGGAAAATTAGGATACTACGAATTGGCCTTACCAAACTGGAATGAATTGAATTTAATATTCTCTCATTGTGCGAATATGCCCTAAACAAAAGTTGGAATCTTAAACGGAAAATATCTTACGAAGTCTGTAGCCGGTGGAAAGTAATTTCGACACAATGGATCTGCAAGATTCTAAAGGGCATGTGAATGCAATCTGTCACCTTATCTTGATGACTTGTTGATGGCATTCAACAAGGCTAATTACAGCATTAGAAGATTTCGTTTTCTACTGAGGTTCTTCTACAGCAAGCAGCAACAGCTTCAAGGGATCCTAACCCTAAGTATCAATAGATTTTAAAATCGACTGCAACTAACTGAACAAGTCCTTAGGCTTCATTAACCCTAAAGGAAAAGTGATGGAAGCAATATAAACTCCTCAGATCCTTAGGGTTTCTTAAAAGAGTTATTTAAGAGCGTATTTAGAAGCGACTAGTGTTTTACGAATAGTAACTCTTATTTCCACGTGTCATACTCGAGTTATCAAACGACATTTGTTTGTGAGGTGATTTCATAAGGTTGTGAAACGATTAAAAATTAAATCCGTGCTCGATGAGAACCTAACGGCAGCTCCTGACCGCTTCGAACTGGAACGCGACAAATCAACAATCCATAACAACTAAACAAACTCTTTTGAGAAAAAAAAACTGAATGGGCAAAACAATACGGCAAAATAATACTGTCTAGCAATGCCGCCGTGGTCTAGTAGTTAGTGAGCTGGCTTATTAGACTTAAAGCCAGGGTTCGAGTCCCCGGCCAGACATCAAAATAAAAATACAAAAAGTATTTTTTCGGCGATTTCTTCTCAGCAGATTTCTGGCAAAAACTCTGAGAGTAAAAAAAATTGCCATGAGAAGTTTCTCAAAAAATATGTCCTTCGGCGTCGGCTTTAAACTGTAGGTCCCGCTACTTATGTATAAAATTAACACACACAACATAAGTAGTGTGAGAAACTAGGTTAATAATCCTGACTGAAGGGTTGTAATGACCAATTGTGTATGTATTGCCGCGTATTCTGATGCGCGCCTAATTTCCTAACTTTTGATTGAACCCTATTGCTGACACCTTTTATATTTTTGTAATAATTTTACAAATTCTATGTGAATTGATGGAGTAATATCTCAAATCAATTATCTTTGAACTTTTTTGATGCCCTAAGCCAACAACAATTCCTATATCATTTGTCTTTATTTGGAAACATAAAGAAAACTGTCATCATTAAAGACCGTCATTAAAGACAGTTTTTATTGCAACAATTTCTGTTAATTTTAACTTCTGCTGCTGCTGCTACTCGTAATTATATAAACAAAGTAACTTAGAACACATAAAATAATTAAATAAATAATGATAATGAAAATTAAAATTTAAATGACAATTAATTATAGAGTTTTAGCAGCATAAAATCATTTGTGTACACCTCTATGTGATTTTGTTTTGTTTTATGGACCCTAACTTTTATTTAATTTGTGCACATGGCTTGTCAAACCCATAAATTGAAGCATTCAAATAAAACGCTAATAAAAGTGGGTTATGCCAGCTGAAATAAAACGAACGTATGATGACTTGAAGGTGCTGTATACAGATGACTGATTGATTACACAGGCTATAATTATTTTTTGTAATTTTTTTTTTATAATTTTTGTAATTTATTTATAGCCTCCGGGTGGGTGGTTGGTTGGTTGGTTGTTCATTTGATGGCATCCATTTGAAGTTTTGGGTTTTTTTCCTGTTGGATTTTGGATTTGCCGAATTGCAAAATAATCATTTTGATTTCGTACAACTGATAAATTGTTTTGTGATTTATGGTTAAATGTCGCATCATTGCGGTGTGTTTTTGATTTCTTTTACTTTGTTTTGGTGAAAAAAAAAACCAAAAAAAAAACTGTTCCTGAGAAACTTTAAAATTTAAATCCACTGAGTTACTAAGTTTGTTTTTTTTTATTTTCTTATTTTTTAATCGAAAATCAAACGTAAAGTGAAAATTTGTTTATGGCATTTAAATGATCATTATTAAAAGACCATTCACTGATCGATTCGATAACGTTAAATCATCATGTTTACGCGTTTTGTAATTTCTTCTCTTCACTGCTTATTTTTTTGTTTTGTTTTTTTTTTTGCAATTTCTAAAGGCGTTGTTTATAAGACGCCGTTTTTAAAGGCTCTATTGAATGGTACGTAGATCACCACCAACTGCCGTATGCAAGTTAGAGTTAAAGTAGTCGATGAGATTAAAAAAGAAGCAAAATGCCCCTCCAAGTAAGAAACTTAAATTTATAGGTATTTAAATATAATTTTTCTTTTGCCACAGATAACAATTGCAAAATAGTTACTGATTAACCCACCCATGGCTTGGCGAAAAGGTTTGAAAATGAAAAACAATGAAAAACAATTCAGATTCGACTAAATAGATATTGATCATGATTCCAGAATTTAATGAAATTTAATTGACTTTAATAATCTATCCAGAAAACCAACTTTGTTCTCTAATAGTTCAGAGTGTTTAACATTAACAACAATAATCAACAACATTAATTACATTAATTGGTCATTACAACCCTTCAGTCAGGATTTCGTACTATGTAGCCTCGCACACCACTTATGTTTGATTTTCGAGAAACTCTTCATGGCAATTTTATTTTCTCTCAAAGCTTTTGCCAGAAATCTGCTGAGACGTAGTTGCCAAAGAAATATCTATTTTTTTAATTTCGTTTTGATAACTGACCTGGAATACGTACCCGGGTTTCATGTCTAATAAGCCAACACACTAACTACTAGACTACGGCGACTACAACAACACTAATTAGTATCTCTTTTAAAAACAAAATATGCAAGGATTTCGTAAACAAAAATCTTCATTACACTATAGTCTCTACAACATCATATTCATAGTCCCTACAACATCATGGCAACCCTATCATTCTAGAACCTGTTATAGAAAAAACAAAACAGCGAAATAGTACAAAATTGCGGAAAGAGATGCTATACGTAGTCCTCTATGTTAATTGTAGAAAACAACTCATTAGAATTCTAACGTACGGTAGATGGCAACCCTATCATTTTAGAACCTGTTGCAGAAAAAACAATCCAACGTAATAGTATAAAATTGAAAGGAATCCTCTATGTTAAATGCAGGAACAAAAAAAAAAAATGAGAGAAACTAGGTTTTAAGCATCCTCACATTACAGAACTAAACAATGGCTTAATGAAAAATGTTCTTTAAGATTGTTTATTCTGATTATTCTATCTGCAAGCGGTTCTCTTATTTACTCTGATCAGATTTCTGATTTCGATTTTAAAAATTCTTTATAAAACGCACACTTCTAGACCATTTCCATTGCTTTTTCTGTGCATAATGTGATACAAGGTTTTTAACTAATAAAAATGTTGCCACAAAATTGCTTTCGTAATGGTGTCGCTTCAGACGTACACTACATGATTTTGTAATATTTTCTTCGTTGAACACGTTGGAGAAATATCTTTAGTCATCATTGACAAACTTATTTTTGCTATTATTATTACAGCTAGAAAGCTAGCTGATATCTAAACTGTAATCTTGACTAAGCTGTTCAATAATATGTGTTAGATTTTCTTTCTAAGATCGACCAGACTGAAAGCGAAAACAACTTTCTGCTATCTAGGAGGAGGACAACGAATTGTGGAGTAAAAATATTCTAAAACAGCAGACCCAACAAAGTCAAAACAAATCCGCCTTATATTTCATAACGAAGACGATACTAGATCACTTTATTATAACGTAAATCAATCACAGAGCTCTGTGGAGACTTAACCAACAAGGAATTCAAACAATACATCTTCGGGTAGAAGATTAGCACTACAGTGGAATCTTTCAGGCTTAAGAAGCCAAGAGCTACAACAGTGTGATATTACATGGGTTACAAACCAATTATGAAAAATGCTTTTTGAAAATCATTTTCAGCCAAGAGGAATTGTAATGGAAAAACAAAAGGAAACTTAAATTACTTCTTTTCAAACACTAAGCAAATATTTTAAATTACATGACAAATTGCTTGTAAGTCCCTTACAGTCCAACATGGGTTAATTTTCTGTAAACAATTTTTTTTGTTCCTGCAAAAAAACAAGGAAATGTTTTCAAACACCATCTCTCTCTCTACCATATTCAATGGCCTAAAATATGTGTGTATTTTTGTTGGTGTTTTTGTTGTAGTTGTTGTTGTTGTTGCAATTTGATTAATAAATTTTCATTACAGTTAAAGATATTTTTGCCGAAATTTTGTGTTTTTTTTCCTTTTTTTTTGTTGTTGTTGTTTCTACCAACACCCGTTTCAACATTATTTTGGGTAATTCGTGTTGAAAGTTGATATCAAAACAATTTGCCCAATGGCAAGTATTACAAAAAAAAAAAAAAATTGGAAAAAAAATCAAAGAAAATAAAAATTAACCACAACAACAATAGGAAAAGCAAAAGAAAAAAAGAAATTATTCATATATTTAAAAAATATAAACCAAACTGTCGGTTTATTTGACTCAATCAAAATACTTAAACTGACAGCGTTTTATAGCCTCTGAACTGAAGATAGATAGATGGATGGATGATGGTATAGTATGGAGTTGGCTACACGGTGATTTTCTTTAGCAACTGCAGAGGATACTATTGAACATAAATTTCCTTAAAACAAAATAACAAAAAGATACACAAAAGACCAGCATTATAATGAAAAAAAGAATAAAAAAAAATATGAAGGAAAATAATGATATAAAAGGCGGTGTTGTTAGTCATCGAAACTGATCAAGAAACACAACATAAATTGCAGCAACAATTCCAACAACAATGGCCAAAAAACTTTAAAGTCACACAATCTTAACAATTATTTATAGTCAAACAAATAAACAAACCAACAAAACAAACAAACAAAACAGTCAGTCACTTATTCATTCATTCATTCACTCACTCATTCACTCACTCACTCAGTCATTCATTTATTCATTCTCCCATGCCAATACAATAGAAACGAAAATGTTGCGCATGCGCATAATCAAACATTAACAACAACCAACAACAACAACACGAACAACATTCATCTTTGCTCGCACTATTGCATGTTTTTAACAAGAATTACAAATTTTTTCTTCAAATAAAAAGCGAAAAAACCAAAAAAAAAATTATTTGTAATCGTTAATCAGCTTTGAAAATCCTCTTTTATTTTGTTGGAAAAACTTTGCGATCCATTCGTTGTTCGCACTTGGATTATGAAAAAGTCTTGGGATTTTGGTTGACTGACTACTCTCTTTATGGGGAATTGTAAATTTTCCTTCGCATGAACACATTTTTCATTTTATTTCGTTTCGTTTCTTCATTTCTTGGGTTTTTTTTGTTTTTTTTTTTAATATCAAGTACCAATGCCAGAAGCCAATGTAAAATTGGTGTTTAAATTTCGGTATTTGCAGTTGACTTTACATGCAATCCCTGGACGACAACAACAATAACAACAACATTACCAATAATATTGTCAAACAAAAAATAACGAACAATAGATTTACAACAATAGCTACAGCAGCAACAATAAATGCTGCTGTAGTTCTGCTGCCCAATTGTAAATTCAAATTTAACACATGAATCAACAATATGAATCAAAAAGAAATTTCAGAAAACAAAAAAAATCCATCATCATTCGACAACAATAAGATGACATGCCTAACAGAGATGTCAACTAAAGGGAGCAATATTTCTTGATTCCACTTGACTTATCTTTATTCCCCCTTCCTTATAAAGCGCAAAATAAAAAAAAGGCTAGAAATAAAAATTTGTCTTAAGATTAGATTAGGTTCTCAATGGCAGCCGTCTCAATGGACCTAGCTTACCCGAGTCCTATAAGGTTCCTGAGGTTGTGGAGGAAACACTTCTCTACTATGCTGCCAGACGATGACGACATCAATACCGCCTCTAGAGATGATGTTCCGAATACAATCGATGATGACGGCTTAGAGATTCCGTCGCCTAGCCATGAAGAGGTTAAAATTGCGATTATGAGTCTTAAAAACAACAAAGCGGCAGGTCCTGATAGCCTCCCCGCTGAATTGTTTAAGAACGTATATAATGAGATGGTAGGGCGTATGCACCAGCTTATTTACACAATATGGCTAGAGGAAAGTATGCCCAACGATTGGAGCCTCAGTGTCCTCTATTCTATCCTGAAAAAGGGAGACTCTACGATATGCGCTAACTACTGGAGTATAAGCCTTCTCCCTATCGCATATAAGGTTCTTAAAGGCGTATTGTGTGAGCGACTGAAGCCATTCGTCAAAACACTAATTGGACCTTATCAGTGCGGCTTCAGTCCTGGTAAGTCCACCATCGACCAGATCTTCATACTACACCAAACCGTGGAAAAGACCCACGAAAAACAAGTCGATACACACCATCTTTTTGTCGACTATAAGGCTGATTTCGATAGCTCCATAAGGGATCATGTTTTTTCCACAATATCTCAGCTCGGTATACCTGCGAAGCTGATAAGGCTATGCAGAATGACGTTGAGCAATTCAAGGTAGGAATGGACCTCTCCGAACTTTTTAATGCCGGGCAAGTGTTCTGCGGAAGCCACCCTTTAACATGCGAACTCTTCAACTTCGTCATGGAGAGTGTTCTGCGAAAGTATCCAGTTGATTGGGTACGCTGGCAATATCGACATCACAGGATGTACCAAACGAGATATCACTGCAGCCTTTAGTGCTATTGAACGGGAGTCTAAGAAGTTGGGTCTGCCAGTAAATGAGGGCAAAACAAAGTATATGTTATCGAAGTGTAAAGAAGTGCGTCGTATTGATTCTCAGATTACGGCCGATAACTATACTTTTGATACAGTCAAGGAATTCATTTATCTTATCTTTATCTCCGCCGGCTCCACCGAAAATGATGTCAATCTGGAGATCAAACGCAGTATTACTCTTGCCAACATGTGCAGAGACCTCTCTCGTAAGACGAAACTAATACTCTACAAGATGCTCATCCTACCCGCGTTTCTTTATGGCGTAGAAGAATAGGGTCCATCTATTAAGAACTCCGGCAGTCGGCGAAGAGGACAATCTTGTATCCGTTGGAAAGACCAAATCGTGAAAGCCCTGTCATCGCTTGGTGTGACCAGCTGGTGTAGGCGCGCAAGAAACAAAGGCGGCTGGAAGGCATCTGTAATGTTTTAAACACGCGAATTAATGACCACATAATGATTAATGACCACATTAAGATTGATGAAAGACAGGTTTTTTTATTTACAAGAATATGTATACTTAAGATTATGAGAAGCCAGATTATATACGTATATACATAATAACAACCATTTCGAGAGTCTCACGAAGGGGTATACTTCTTCAAATCGCCTTTGGCCAAACATGTTTTGTCATAAAATTCTGGCAATCCAAGAATTTTTCTTCATTGGTTGCAAAAAGGCGGACAGAGAAAATGCTCTGTGATCTCTCTTTCTTCCTCGTCGTTGCCCAATTATAAATGCTATAAAGTTCCGCAGAGTTAATCTTGATAGATTAAATGCAAATTCCGTCCCATGTCAGGACAGATCTGTCTGGTATATCCATATACACCGATCAGTCTTATCGCCACGTATGCATCAACTTGTTTCGTCAAAGTGTCTGATGGTAGCCAGTTGAGGATCGCCAAAATTCCCAAAACTCATTCAAACCCGGAGTGATGATTGTTTTTCTCCAACGCCAACCACCAAAGCGCAGTGCCATAGAATAGAGTTAGGTTAGGTTAGATTAGGTTACATAGACAGTTTACATTCCACAGCACTTTCCAGACCACAAAATAGAACAAGCTCGACTAAAAACCGAATAATTGTGGTAAAAATGGAGATTCGTATTTATAACAACACAACAATGCTTTAGTCCTTTAAAGTTTTTAAAAAATCTGAATTATTTGTTGTCATTTTCATCTGGTCTGAACTCTATTCGACGTCTCTGTTTCCAATGTATGCTAAAATGTTATTTCCTTTTTGCTCAAGTTAGCTTTATCGACATTTGTTTTTACATTGTTTGGTTAACTCGTCTGTCCTTTGGGTCATAGAAAAACCATTTTTGGTAGAAATCCATCACGATCGTCATCGCCATCGCCATCGTCAAGACAGACATCGATCGCGCATATTATATGAGCCCAATCCGGCGATACCATTTGTTATTTTTATTTTTAATTTTTTTGCGGTTTGTTGTAAAGAGCCAAGTGTAAAAGGCGAGAGATTGCCAATTACTGATGAATAGTTTAAAGTTAACTGCAGTGTAGAGGAGAGATGAGGAGTTATCATTGCTGGCATTTGGTGCTGTATGGCGCTCGTTAGTATGATGATATCAAGATGGATGGATGAATGGTTGATTGTATAGAGCAGACCATTGAATAAATGTTTGGTGGCGCTTTAGCATTTTTTCGCGAAAACGTTTGGCATTTCTTTCTGGCCATACGGTTCCATTAGGGCTACACATGAGCTTCACCATAAACCATAATGATGAATGTGGTCTGTCCACAAACGTACTGTGAAATTTATGCCACAAGTTGATATCAACCAACCAGTAAGGATAGTACTGTGATAATAGTGACGATGATGATGACGATGATGCCATCAAATATGTATGATGATCATCATAATGCAAGTTTGACTAACGCTGACAATAGTGATGGCAATGGCGATGGTGATGACGATGACGATGACGATGGTGTTGTTCGATGACTATTATTATGGAGGTGGACTTTGATGATGACGTTGTTTGATGGCTGGCTAGACAGCAATCAGTAAAACAGACATTGCATTCATTGTTTATGTTGTTGAAGTTGTAAATGTTACCATTGCTGTTATTTGTTGCTGTTGTTATTGTTGGCAACTATCGTTTTCATTATAAAGATCAATACAACACCAACAAATAAAACAAAAAAAAAAAATATTTTCCAACACCAAATACCACAAAAGAAAACATTTCTTCATTCATTTTTATTCTTTTTTGTACACTTTTTTAACATTTCATTGCATTTCTTTTGAAGCCAAGTTAACACGATCCTTACGTTACGTTTCACCTCCACAATGATTCGAAAAAGTATGAACATGAACGCGTTTAAGCATAAACTTTCGTTTTCCTTGGAGTGTGTGAGAAGTTTAAGAGACAGACACTGAAATTCGATTACACTTTTGTTGTTGGTATTGTTATTGTTGTATGGTTTAGGAAAAACTGTCGCTGATGGCGTGAGGAAATGTTAAAAATGTTTTGATTGTTTCACAAAAAACAAAAAAAAGCACAAAAGGCGATGGATGACTGGCTGGCTGGTTGGCTGGCTGGCTCGATGGATGGATGGATGGATGGATCATGATAATAATGGTGATAATGACGCTGAGAATCAACATTATGATGTTGATGATGACGACGTTGATTACTGTATAATATTGTCTTGTCTTGTTGCATGAATGGTTGTTAGTTGTGGTGCAGTCGATTCGCAATACTACCTGACGGTTTTCGATTACATACAAGCATTACTTACATCCATTACTCGTTACATATTCGTTACATGAGTGATGAAAGAGTGTTACAGTCATTTTCCTAAGCATTTCATTTCATTTGGTTGCGTTTGATTGCATTTGATTTTATTTTAAACACAAATTTTGTTTTCTTTCTTTCTTTTCCTTTTTGTGGTTTGTGGGAGCTACGAACGACAACGATTTTCTCCAGAAACATATTCGTTTACAAGTGTTATGTAGTAGCCGGGTTCATATATTGACCTACCCTAAGTGTTTTCAGTTTGTTCAACTTTAAGGAAAAACATAAAAAAATCAAAAGAAGTTATCAGAAAACTTTTATTATTTCAACAGACGACAGTGATACATTTATCATTATGTCACTGGAAAGCTTGCATTCGCATATATTTTACTGAATAGCATGTCAGATGACCTTAAGAAATTAATTTTATCACTAACAAGCTCATCGTGATCATATCAAAATCATGATTATTTATGTGACACAAAACTAATAAGTTCAGCTTATCCAAGACTCATCAGATTATTAGTGATAAATTTTATGTTTTTTTCTACAAAACATGGCACTTTGTCACCGGAAGTTTGTCACTTCAGTAATGGCAATGTAGTTAAAAAGGTTTTTATCGCGTACAAACCAAACTTCACTGTAGTTTTACGTGGCTGAATAGACCTTATCCTGGCTTGGCTCTCAAGAAATTCATTCCTTTCAAATTAAAAAACGAAGTTTTCCTGTGATATTGCCTCACGGTGACGTTTACTATTGATTGTGACTAATCGCGGCAGGTTTTCTCATTCCAAAGAGGAAATCATTCAAATTCAACTGATATTATACATAGTTACCTAATTACACACATACATACATACATAATTAGCCACTACAACCCTTCAGTCAGGATTATAACCTAGCTTCTCACACCATTTATGTTATGTTTGTTAATTTTTATGCATGAGTGGCGAGACCTACAGTTTAAAGTTGACTCCGAACGACAGATTTGTGAGAAACTTTTCATGGCAATTTTTATTTATTCTCAGAGTTTTTGCCAGAGATCTGTTAAGTGGAAGCCGCCGAAAAAATATATTTTTTTCATATTTCGTTTTGAAATATATGGTTTGAAGCTTTATGGCTTTAAGTCTAATACGCCAACACACTACTACCTACTAGACTACGGCGACTTCAGTTACTTAATTAACATAACTTAATTAGTTATTACAGAAGTCGCCGTGGTCTAGTGGGTAGTGTGTTGGCTTATTAGACAAAAGGTCCGGGTTCGAATCACAGGTCTGACATCAAAACGAAAAATATTTCTTCGGCGACTTCCTCTCAGCAGATTTCTGGCAAAGACTCTGAGAGTAAAAATTGCCATGAAAAGCTTCTCAAAAATCTGTCGTTCGGAGTCGACTTTAAACTGTAGGTCCCGCCACTCGTGTATAAAATTAACGCACACAACATAAGTGGTATGAGAAGCTAGGTTGTAACCCTGACTCAAGGGTTGTAATGGCCAATTATGTATGTATGTATGTAATTGGTTATTATAATTATTTAGTTAGGATCACAACCTTGCTTTCTTTGGGAAACTCTTCTCTTTTATTTGCTCTTAGAGTTTTTACCAGAATATGGAAGTCGAAGGGAAAGTCACCAAAGAAATATTTTTGTTCGAAATGTCTGCGCAGGGGTTTTGAAACACGGGCTTGAGTCTAATAAGCCAACACTCCAACTATTAGACTACGGCGATCCATTACTTGTGCATTAAAATAATCGATCGGCCTACATTACATCGTGAATGTTTTTTCCCATTGATACTGAATGATGCAGAGCTCTTTAAATTTTCATGAGGGTGATGGTTTCTTCCCAAAAAAAAACCCCATACGATATTTCATTTTCCACTCAAACCGTGTAGAAACTAAATATTCAAATTAGAGTTTAGTTGAGTTCAGCTGCATCCGGCCAGTCTAGTTTTTCAAGCCGGCTTCGCCTTTCGCCTGTGGTGTACCTGTACCGTAATAATGACGAGTTACGTATTACTAAACTGTAATGACACATCGCGACAACGATATGATTATAAATTAGGGACTGTTTTGCGCAGTTTCCTAGTTTTCTGAACCTAAAATAAACAGTTAAAGCACAGCCATAGACAATTGTATGGACTGACGTTATTGTAGATATGTATGTACTCGTATGCCCCCAAGTAGAGTATCATGAAGTGTCCATATTGTGGTCATTTAATTTTTTGGCTATTCCCTATTTAGATTTTTGGCGGTCGGTGGTGGTGATGGTGATGGTGCTGTAATGCTATGGTTTGCTTTAGTTTTTGTTTTTATTTTTCTCTCACAATGCCATTGTATATCGGGGTATAGTCGGATTGATGCAGCACTTTAAGTGTTACTGTGGCTGTTGTTATTGTTGTAATACAATCTTGTCATGACAACACATTGTCGCCAATAGGCATTTGGTGTTGAATGATGAATAGTTTTCCTTAAATTTTAATTTAATTTAAAGGCAAAAAAAAAGAAAAATCAAGAAACGAAATTTTATGCTTTATTTTCCCAACACAGAAAAATTTCCCTGCAAAAACAATAGCAGCACACAATAGATGGATGGATGGTATTTGGATTTTGGAATTTTATGTTTCTGTTTTTTTTTTTTGTTTTATTTCTTTGCAAACAACAACAAAACCAACTACCAATTATGAGGTAAATAAGCACCAAAGGTACTGACTTTTCACTCGCATACAATATAACTAACCAATCAGTCACTTATTTATACGCTTCAAAAGCAACAACAGCAGTGAAATCGTGGGATCATTTACGACAGACAGACAGACACAATATACGTATGTACGCGATATTTATGTATGAACAACACAATACACCCCTTTAATGTTTTTCAAATAATAATTTAAACAAATTACTACTCACACATAAATTAACCAAAAAAAAAAAAAAAAAAAGGCAACCTAATCAACGAACTATACATACGAGAGATGAGATGAGAGGAGATGTACTATTTGAATTAATTTATGACTTAATTTAACTTCAAACCGTTTTTCCATAATGAACAAAAACTATAAAAATTTGATTTAAGAGGGAAACTTTAACAAACCATTTTACATTATTGCATGAAAATAGGAAAACTGTCATCATTAAAATTTAGTTTTCACTTTCGTTTGTTCATAACAAAACCTTAACATTTTAAAACTTATTTTATATGATATGAAAGACATAGCCTGTAAACGCTAAAATGATGAGACATCAATTCAAAGAATTCAAAATAGTACTAAGGCATGTGCACTAAATGGTGTTGCATATGTATATTAAGCGAGAATAAAACCAATAAAAAAGTAAAAAGAGAAATGTAGACTTACTTTGATTAATTTTAACTGGCATAGTCTTAAGAACAACTTTCCTTCAGATCTTGCTATTCATAAGCACTTATTCCAAGCTTGTCGTTGTCATTTAAGAATGGGAATCTTTCAGCGCAACTGGAAACGATTTCTCTCTCAAAGCCTTTATGTTCAGTGTCGTATTCATTTAATACGGTGATCTTTAAGTGTAATTTTAGATGATCTCTTTTCCTAAGCCCTCTGGCTTACTTTCGAACATAATGTTCTCGCAAATCTTGCTATCTTCCTTCCGGACAATTAGCCTTAGGCGTATTACTACTCTTTGCAGCTTTACTTTCCTAAAAGACAAATACAAAATCATTAATCATTAATTATGTCTATACATCTATAAAAGAAGGATTTATCTACTGCTACCTACATACATAATTGCCCATTACAACCCTTCAGTCAGGATTACGGCCAAGCTTCTCACACTACTTATGTTATGTTTGTTAAATTTTATGCATGAGTTGCGAGACCTACAGTTTACCGTCGAATCCGAACGACAGAAACTTTGAATGGCAATTTTATTTACTCTCTGAGTTTTTGCCACAAATCTGCTAAGAGGAAATCGTTTTTTCGTATTTCATTTTGAACCCGGGCTTTACCTACTAGACTACGGCGACTTTTTTAATATTCAAAGGGGCCCTTAAATCCTAATAAAATTCTGAAAACTAGCTAAAAAAAAAACGAAAAATTTAAAATTGAGTCTGGCGGTTACTACAAGACTTTTGTTTACCGCTTTGAAAGTGGCAACATGTTCTTTGGGCAAAAATCTATCTTTCAAATCAAGGTAAAACTTGATAAATACAAGCACCGTAGAAGAAACTCGGTATCATCTATTTGCATGATAAATGCAGATCTTAAGTTTCTGGTCCGAATATTACATAAAGGGTGATTTTTTTAGAGCTATAAGAAAAGTTTTTCAAAAAAAAAACACATAAAATTTAGAAAAATGCATGAATCGATAGTACGGTCCATTAATGTTTGAAGACTATTTCATGCAAATATTGACCTCAAATGGTCCATCAGCTTAGTTCAATTTTGGTATACTCTTTCCAACATTTCGGCCGGTATCTCACGAATAAATGCTTCAATGTTCTCTTCCAATGCCTCAATTGAAGCTTTAACATACATAACATGAGCTTTAATATAGCCCTAAAGGCGTTAAATCGCACGATCTAAGCGGCCAATTGACCGGTCCGGAACGTGAAGTAACATGTTCACCGAACTCGCCTCTCAATAAGTCCATTGTTACACGTGCTGTGTGGCATGTGGCACCGTCTTGTTGAAACCTCATGTTATGCAAGTCTTTTGAAAGGATTCACACCTAAATCCTTCTGCAAAATGTTCCACGTTATTGAGTAACAGAGGTTCAATTGCTGCGAACGGCGACGAACCAATAATTGATAGTCATCATTAATACAGCTGCGATATTTTCTTCCGTTCGCACACTACGTAAGTATGTTGGTGGTTTAATGTCCAACAATGTAAATTTGTTGCGAAATTTAGTCACAATACACCGAATAGCCGTTGCAGTGAGTCGATTAAACTAACCAAAAAATGGAAGAAGGACGCGATGAACTTTCTTAAAAGAGCCTGCATTTTGATAATAAATTTCAATGATTTGCAAGTGTTGTTCGGTTGTAAGGCGATTCATGGTTAAATTATAGACCAAAATGAAGATTTAAACCAGTGTTGCCAAAAAGATAATAGCTAAAAAATCCCCGTTAGTAGAAGTCACGGATTAGGCGAGTTTGGATTCATTTCCTAACAACTGCAAACACAATTTTGTGACAACTTCACAGAATTGTTTTGTTCGAAACGTGGGTCTAGCACAAGATATCAGATATCAAACAGTATTCGAATGTCGTCATATCAATCAGAATTCTTATCTTTTACTCATTCTAGCGATATTCTAATAGGACAACTATAAGTGAATGATTTTTTCGTATTCGAGAACGAAATGTAAATCCAGCGCAACAAGCCAGATATCAAAAGGTATTGAAATGCCTCTATAATAATTATCTTATGTAACATTGATGTGTGTTGATTTACTAGACAAATTATGTAGAATGTAAACCTAAGCTAAGGACTTACCATTCCATTCGGATGTCGTCATCTGAAATAATACTTCAATAACCCATGTGGTTTGAATTTTCTTTCTCTCTATGTACAACATTTCTAAGGTAATAATGAAAATTTTACATAAAAAAACATGTGATTGAATAATTTTGGTTTTTAAAAACTTTTCCTTGCTGTGTTTTGAAGAAAATTTTTCAATTTTCCCTTTACGAGAATACAAAAAAAAAGTTGCAAAACTTTAAATTTCTTTTCTTTTTTACAATCGTATTGCGTGAGTTGTTTAAATTTCAATGACCATCACAACAAATGCTTTGATTTTCAAACAAAAATCCTGCAATGAAAATATCGCTCAGAAAATTATGCATCAACACGATTTCCCATTAAAAGAAAATTGTTTTTCCACTAAAAACAAAAATAAAAAATAGAAATCGTTTCTAAAGAAATTAAATTGGTAAAATTGAACACTTTTTTTTTTTTGTTTCTCTAACTAAATGCCACATAAAAAACAAGAAAAAAAATCGCAAGAAAATGAAACAAACTTTAGAGATCACAAATAATTTTAATGTCCCTGTAATACTGCCTACTCCCACACACATGGTTGAACCCAACGTACACATGAATGAACCACATTAAGGGTATCAATTCTATTCCATTTACAAGATTTGCTGCATCCATGGACAAGGAATTGTTGGTCGAACATGATTATTGGTTTTGCTTTTATTTTTTTTTTTTTTTGCTCTTTGTTGGGTGATTTAATAGTATTTAAAGGAATGAATTCTTTAACAGCTACAGGAAATTTAATCAAATTCTATTGTATATACGATGGTAATTTCAAAATTAACCGTCCTTTTAGCTTAGTACACTTTTCATAGCGATTATCAATAGTTTCGATACTTTGTTTATGGTTGTGTAGTATACTTCGCTTAGCCTCTCAAAATACCTAACAAACAAGGGGACTCTATCTTATGAATGAATTGTTAATGTTAAATCTAACGCCATATGTTTTTAAATTCCAAAAGAAAATGGAGAATGTATTAGGCTTGTGGTAAACCCTCTTGAATAAAGGAAAGGCCAGAAAGTTCTGCAGTTAGGGCAAATTAATAAAAATCCTCTATAAAGGGAGAATCACTAAAACGTAAGCAATCATAGATCAGTGGAGTAATTTATTTGCAACGTATTAACAATCAAATGAAAACGGAATACATAACAGCTGTTGGTGAAAGCTATAAAAAACTAAAATAGTTCACTTAATGGACTGCAAAAAATAAAATGAACACTCTTTTGCATTCGAAATCTAAATTAATTATCCAGAAGGAAGGAAGGAAAGATAGCCAAAGTAAATTAAGTAGCTCTCTTCAAATTGATGAAAATCAAAACTTGTTTGTGATTCAGAGGATTTACTAAGTTGTATAAGGACGGTCCCCAGCCAGACTCAAAACGAAAAATATCCGACTGTAGCGGGAAAGGGAAACTTGGCTACTAGAACATAAAACAGACTAAACTTACTCACATGAACAAGTACAAAAAAAAAAAAACACAGAAACTATCTAAATAGAACAAAATACGTTGTATACGAAATGTTATAATTACTGCGAAAAAGCCGTTTTATGTTACAACACTACTATTATCTATAGAATTTAATGCGAATCAAACATACATAATCTCCGAAAGGAAAATGCATGCAAATTCGATCTATAACATCTAAGGAAGAGCGATAGTGCCGTGTAATCTTGCAGGAATGTGAATTCAGGTTAGAAGCAAAAACTGAGTCGATATTTTAACCAGTTAAAAAAACAAACACTAAACAGACTTCTACGTCCAGAGTTGGAATTTACCAAGCCAAACTATCCTATACGACGAAGCCCATTGGTGTAATCCCATCCTAAGCCACGTAAACAGAATAATAAAAACTGTCTCTGCACAGACTCGATTGAATCACTATGACAACGATAGTATGGATTCCAAATAACAGACGCGTACTAAAAAATAGGCCTAACAAGTGAAATGTACAGTAGTTTTGTTATATAAGGATCAATGAATTCCCTAGCCCATCTTTTCACAAAACCAAGAACAGCTCGAGCCTTGCCAATCATCAAACTAATATGATCAATAAAAGACAATTTAATATCCAATAATACTCCTAAATCAAGATATGAAGGCACAGCTTCCAAAGGGCAAGAATTAATCATATAAGTGGACGAGATTACACCAAGGCGAGAGAAAACCATGCATTTACATTTTCTCAAATTAAGATCCATTAAATTTATCCTGCACCAAGTAACAAACAAATCAATATTTCGCTGAAGAACAGCCTGGCCATGATCATCATCAAAAGTATAAAATAATTTAACGTCATCAGCATACATCAGAATATTACAATCAGAAAGAGCAGAAGGAAGATCATTCAGAAACAATAAAAACAGTAAAGGACCCAAATGGCTACCCTGCGGAACACCAGAAGTAACACATACAGTCTTAGACAATACATTCCTAAACAATACCCTCTGAGTCCTAAGGGAGAGGTAAGAGTCTAGCCAACGAAGAATAATATCAGGAATACCGATTAGTGAAAGTTTAAGAAGCAAAATACTATGATCAACCCTATCAAAAGCTTTACTGAAATCAGTATAAATTACATCAGTCCGAGCACCGACAAGAAAGCCCCTGAAAACATGTGTAGTAAATTCAAGAAGATTTGTGACAGTCTACCTGCCTTTCAAAAAACCATGCTGGAAAGGAGATATTAAAGATCTTGTATTAAAAAAGAGATAATCCGTCACTAGTTTCTCCATCAACTTGGGAATAGCACTCAGCTTTTACTACTTTTTTTACTAAAGTTATATGAAGCAAATAAAAAGTCTCTGTATTTAGATTCTAAACCCTATTTTTGTAAAAAAAAAAAACTCAAAATTATTCTTAAATTTTATACGACTTTATCTGCAATGAAAACACTCCTTTACATCAGTCTCGTTTCATACGTCTAATATTTTTGTTGCAATAAAAACTGTGATTTAAAGACCCAAAGAAACAAACGAACAAACAAATCTACTCTTTGTGAAGGGGGACCAGAGAAACGGACATTTCCATAGTCCACGACAAAGTACCAACATGATATGAAACTGCTAAAAACAACAAACAAAAACAAAAAAAAAAAGTACCAAAGGTACCAGAGGTCAAACTATAAAGAAGCCGTTAATGTTTCTGTATATCGGAGTGTGTATCGGTTTTCGGTTTTTCGATATGAGTTCATGTAAGCTATTGTTGTTGTTGCTGTTGTTGTGGTTGTAGTTATATCAGTTGCTATAAACTGAGCCTATTTGTTGTGCTATTTGTTCAAACAAGAAACAAACAAATAAACGAACGAACGAACGAATGAATGAATGATACTCGTCGTGCATGAATTTGTACGTAAAATACGCGAAATCTGTTGTGTAGCGCGTGAATTTATGCAATCGTCAGCCCAGTCAGGCCAGCAAAACCAGCCTAGCCAATCTCATGTTAATGTTGATGGGGTTCGAATTCGGGTTCAGTTTTGATCTTGTTGGTTGTTTGTTAGTTCGATATTGTTGTTGCTACTGTTTTCTTTTGATCCCCCACCTCTCCCGCTCACAAACTGTAAATCATTTGGAAAAGTCAGCAACAAGCAATTGCAATGATACTTTTCTGCCAATGATTTTTGTATATTCCTTTTTGGTTTTTCTGCCTTTTCAGTTTTTTCTTATTTTTGGGGAGGAATTTTAGTTTGTACACTGTTTCCAAAGAGAATTTATATTTTCTAGATCTAATTTTAGAAAATTCAAGGTAAAATGAAATAGAGAATTAAGGATAAACCATTCTTCCTAGCAAGTAGCTTATAGAACCAAATAAATTAACTCCAGTGTTAGGCTTTTAATCTGCTTTCAGAACACAGATCCAACACCCCTATTAGGAGCAAATGGCTTTACAAGGACCCTTGTGGCTCTCAATGCTTTCTCCTGCCTGCTCCTAGGTAGAGTGTTGGTTTATCAGACGTAAAACCCCAGGCCAGACATCAAAACAAAATTCAAAAAGTATTTCTTCGACGACTTCCTCTAAGCAGATTTCTGGGAAAAACTCTGAGAGTAAAAAAAAAACCTGCCATGAAAAGTTTCCCAAAAAAATTTGTCGTTGGGAGTCGACTTTAAACTGTAGGTTCCGCCACTTATGCATAAAATTAACACACACAGCATAAGTGGTGTGAGAAACTAGGTCAATAATCCTGACTGAAGGGTTGGAAGGGAATTAGGTATGTGTATAGCCAATAGCAAAGTGTAATATGGCCTTAGAACCGCAGGTTTCCTTTTCTTTAATAATCTCTTACAAAAACAACAGTCGTAAAGTGTTATGAAACTTCTAATTTCCATATAACTTACTTCCAAATATAAAGCCCAGAATCCTATTCGAACTAAAATCTTATAACACTTTATAAAGGGTACTTGCCCAGTTTTAAACACATCCTCCGCTAATGCCAGATCTCACATCGTTTTACTCAGTTTAAAATGTGCATTCTGTTCAACATAAAGACATAAAAACAATGTAATAGACTGCGTGCCTCATGTGTTATATGCCTCAGACTATCCTTTGACAGACACCAAAATTTTAGGAGATCTTCTCGTGAGACACTTATTGTATCTCGGTTTTATGAAGGAAACAATTTATGACGTGTATACACGTCATGTCCCCCCCAGAAACCCTTGTTATGACGTCTATAGACGTCAGTGTCCGTCAAAGGGTTAAGCAAAAGTTATGTATTACGGAAGATATTTCTTTGCCCAGATTTCTTAGTCTATTGGTAAGCTTTTCATACTTTGTTTACAATATTTTATGCTACTGTAAGAGAATAATATTCGTAAGTTAACTATCCCGTCAACTTCAAGGAAATGGTGTAATTCAGTTAGTTGATCATCATCAATTGTTTTTATTATTGTTAATGCCAAACTTTTTTTTTTTTTATTTTTCTTTGGTTTTATTTCATCCAGTTGAAATGTTTTTTTTCGTTGCAAAATCATACACGGGCCACTTTAAAGGTTCAACAATGTTACAATATGGTAGCGCCAAACAAAGTGCACTTTATGTTATACGAATGAGTAGTTTTACCTAAAACACGATCATGACGATAGTGGCTACATGTCTGTCTGTCTGTCTGTCCTTCTGTCCGTCTATTTATTTATGCCTATGCCACAATAATGTACTCCATCTGTACGTATGCCGTGTGTGTTGTTTGTTGTATACGTTGCAAGTAACTTCTGTTGTAGACATTGCAGCTGATGTTGTAAATAATGTTGCTGCTTTAAATCAAAGGGGGTGGTGAACAAGCAGAAGTATTTTCCTGGCCGTATCTTTAAAGGCTCCTATTTATTTCAGAAAAAAACAAAAACACACATTAAGTTCTGACCTTTTGTATGACTTTCGTTTTAAGCCCAAAAAATCAAAAGAGAAAAAAAAACAGAAAATTAAATGGAACGTATAGCAGATTTTTTGGCTGTATGGCTGTCTGTGTCTCTGTCTGTCCATCTGCCTGTCAGTCGAATTTATTCCTATACTTGGTTACAAGGAAGTTCATTTATTTTTGGATTTTAAAATGATGTTTGAATGGTTCGTTCAATGGATGGCTGGCTGGCTAGTAGTAGATGGCTGGGAGATGACTGTTTTGGCTGGTGGTAATTCTATTGCCGATTTGTTAAATTAATATTTATTCAGGAACAACAGCAGCAACAGCATCAACAGCAATAAAAGCAACAACAACAACAACAATCGTTAAATGTTGAATGAATTTTCGCCTAATCTGACATTTACAATCATGCAAAATTAATAGTTTTGCGTGATCTCTCCTTAGATGGCGTTGCCTCATTTTCCTCTTTATTGTTACTTTTTCTTTGTATTTCTTCTTCGGTTTATAAAGAGTACTGCTGCTGCTGCTGCTGCAATAGGCACCCACAACTAACCACCAATAAACCAGACAACTTTAATTCAATCCCAATATTGTTGTTTCTGAAGATGTTTGCTATGAGATACTTTAATTTTTTTTCTTCTTTTCAATTTTCTTTATTAATGTTGTTATTGTTTTAGATATAGTTGGTGTTGTTGTTGTTGCTGTTGTTGCTGTCGTTATATGCAGATACATAGTTGATTTTTTGAATGTTTTATTGAATTTATGGTCTTATCAAATCTATACAAATTGCCTTCATTTATAGTTTAATATGACAGTGATGCGATATGGCGATTGAATCCCGTGACTTATGTAAATGCTGTTGTTATTACTTCTCGATTACGGTTACGGACAAAAGTGCAATAAATTTTTATTGCAAATTCATAAAAATATTACGATGCAAAAATAAAAATAAATTTTTACAAATCCAAATTCACAAAAAAGCTTTCGTAAAGTGAAAAGTTTGTTTCAAAGGATATGCAAAATAATAATAAGAGAGATTATAATTACGTGAAGTCGCCGTAGTGTGTTGGCTTATTAGACGTAAAGCCAGGGTTCGAATCCCAGGCCAGACATCAAAACAAAATACAAACAAAAAGTATTTTTTCGGCGATTTCCTCTCAGCGGATTTCTGGCAAAAGCTCTGAGAGTAAATAAACCTGGCATGAAAAGTTTCTCAAAAATCTGTCGTTCGTAGGTATCGCCACTTATGTATAAATTTAACACACACAACATAAGTGGTGTGAGAAACTATGTTAACAATTCAGTATATAATTAGGTATATTAGCCAGTCTGAACTGCAGCTTAATTGTGATAATATTGTGTCATTTGAATAATAAATGCAGTAAGTCTCCCGACTGTCCTTATTATTCAGTAAAGTCTGACGACTTAATCAATCCAAATCACTTCTATGTTGCAATTTTATTGTTTTCCCATTGAAACCCTTTTTCTTCGCTTTTAATGATCGTAATCCCCTTCAAAAGAGTCGAATTCGTCGCAATTCATCCACATTTTACAAAAGATAATTTGGTCAACTAAATTTCTTTACGTGAATTCATGTCAGACCCAGAATTTAAGAGTCTTAAACTGTCAAATGATTAATTTTTAGGACACCTATAGTTCCATTCCTGCCATTTGAAAGATAGCGGTCGGAATGTTAGACAAAGTATAACAATATTAGAACTCACGGATGCAACAATATCGCATCAAATTGTTTCAAATTTTCTGTTTTGAGGCAGAGATATAGTCGGGTTTCTATCCTTATCTTGAGCTTATCTATTACCGAGTAGACAAATTTCTCAAATTTTATTAGTCACTGATTAATCAGCGCAAGATGTAGTTCTGTTATTGAAATTTTGGGAAAAGAAACGTGAAAATCGCTACTTCTAAGGTAAGGTTAGGTAAGCTGACAGACCCCCTTAAAAGAAAAGGTCCTAGTTAGCCAGCATTTAGGCCCATTGTGATAAATTTCACCACCATAACAAGCATTACCAAAATAATTAGGATTATTGAATTCGAGATGATTTTGAATTCAATATAAATCTTGATATTGCAGCAATCCGTACATTAGAGAGCTCTGCCAAGGGTTTCAGAAAATGAGAGTTTAGAAATCTCTGCATCGGGTCCGCCATCTAACTTTTTTTGTTTTCAACTAGTGTTTATATCGTGAAGGGTAACACTTAGCTCATGTCTGATTGGATACATAATTAGTTTTATCTTTCCGCTAAACGATGGTTCTGTATACGCGCTTTCGCTTTTGCCGATTTTGGCAAAAAAAAATCATCTTTTCAGATGAAGCTCACCCAAAACGAGTCACTGTTTGGTGCAGATTTTGGTCCAAAGGCATAATTGGTCCATTTTTCTTGGAAAATGAGCAGGGAGTGGCCGTTACAGTCAATGGCGAGTGTTATCGGACCATGTTGAACGAATTTTTGTTCACAAAAATTAAAGAGAAGGTTATTAGCAACATTTGGTTTCAACAGGACGGCGCTAAATGCCACACAGCCGAAGCTACACTCGATGTTTTGCGCCCTGTTTTTGAAGATCGCATTATCAGCCGCAGAGCGAATGTCGTTTGGCTATCTCGTAGTTGCGATTTGACACCGTTGGACTTCAAAGACAAGTGTTACGCCGACAACCCAGAAACAATTGACGTTTTAAAGGACAATATACGTGAAGTCATTGGTGAGATACAACTGCACACAATCGATAATGTGCTTAAAAATTGGACCGATCGTGTAGGCTACTGCATGGCCACCCGAGGCAGCCATTTGAATGAAATTATTTTCCATTATTAACCGGATGGATTGTACATTCAAATAACAAAAGAAATTTGAGAAAATATTCAGTAGCTCTTTTTATTAAAGCATTTTCAAAAAATATAAAAAGTTATTTGGCGAACCCTTTATTTGTTTCGATTAAACGAATTAGCATTGACCGATATAGAGAACTTGGCAGCAGCAATAATAGGAAACTGAGTATTAACTTAAGGAATCTCATTTAACCCTTGATCAAATATTAGTGAAAGTTTCATTAGATATATTCAAATATTCCTTAATACTATATAATTTTATTTTATTTACTTTATTCAATTATTTTTGTATGTAATGTGGTGGTATATGCTAAAAATCTTAAATGTATTGTTTTCCATCTTTGCAGGTCCGGGATTTAGTGGAAAAATGTACTTGCCCATCGCAATTTCCCATGGTACGCGTATCCGAGGGCAAATATCGTATTGGTGATACCAAAGTTTTAATATTCGTTCGTGTAAGTATTTCTTTTGTACAATAAAATATCGTAAAACTCAATTTAAAAGCCATCAACAATTTAAATTTATTGCAAAATAAAAAAAAAAAAATAAAAAAAATTACACTCAGTCTGTGGTACTATAGTACTTCAGCAACATTATTTTGTTTGCCTAAATGGGCATCATAAAAATATTTAATTTTTCTTTTTCTTTATTGCGCTTTGTTTTGTTTTGTTTAATATTTAAAATAAACAAACAAATTATTATAAAATAAAATACAAAAAAATAAAAAAAAACAACTCTTCTTTCAATTGACAATAATTGCTTTATAATTTAAAAATAAATATATACAAAGGAATGATACAGAAGGGGAGGGGGTGGAGATATGTAAACACAATAATTCAATTACAGTGGAAACATCCATAGTGCGTGCTCCTCTAAAATGGCTATGATGAAGGTCCAAAAACAAGCACCGAAATTATGAAGCAGTTTAGAGCCCAAGAGAGTTAGAAAATAATTAAAATTTACTTCACCCTACCCGACCTTCACACCTACAGGAAAGGGCCAAGCCAGAATGTTCATTAATAAGTAAGGAAATCTATTGTAAATCATTATCGATTTTAAAAAATTTTGGTATGTATTCTCTAAGAACCCAAAAATACAAATCTTATAGACATACTAAAGCGAGATTCCACTGTAAAACGTATAAATAAAATATCGTTTCATTACGAACGAGCATATGATTTTGCGTAAACACCTCACGAAATCAATATGATTTTAGCTCATCATCATCATCATTATTATCCTCCTCCAATTATCGATATGGAATTCGCATTTTGATGAAATTATTTAAACGAGTCTGCGTATTGAGGCACTCAAACAGCCAGTTTTGTTGTAATTTTTGCATATTCGCACAAACAACACTTTTTTTATATACGATTTAGCCCCGCCAGCAGCACGCTTACTTTAAGACTGAAATGGTTTTACCATATTAAGCAATCGTTTTCTGTATTTTGTTTTTTCTTGTTGTTTTTTTTTTTTTGTCTTGCTTTAAATGATCAGTAAATATTGCATTTTTATTAATCCCCTGTCCGATTTCTACTGGCTTTATTTTTTGTTGAGGGAAGTTACTAATTTGGAAATGTTTATGATCATGACGACAGCTCAACTCTGCTCTGCTGATGAGTTTTATTTTTAGCACGCATCATCATATAATTATCGGCTTTGTTTCTTTTTTTTTTTTTGGATTTCAATTGGCATAATTTTGTGTTACAGAAATCAAAAAACCAAAAAACTTAATAGCTTTAAAAGCCAAAAAACCAGAAACTCTTATAGAAATCCACTAAATGGTATTAAATGATCGGTTTGCGGGTTCTTTTGACCGAAAGTTTAGAAATTGTTTTTACAAAACAATTGTTCGAAGTGGGTGAATAGTTTCAGAACAAAATCTCAAAAAACTTAACTTAATTCGGAACACAAATTTTGTACCGAAACAATGGCTGAATCCAGCTTAAGGCTGGGTTTTCTTTTCTTTACCAATTCCTTTGCTATGTTGTCCTAGACCTAGACTGTGTGTTACAGTGTACCTTATCCACCCTAAGAAACAAACCTAGCGGCATTAGATTAAATCGACTGTTATACAGACTGAGAGCAAGAAAAGCTGAATCCTATACGGGTAGAAATATACAAAGCTCGTTTGAAAATCAACATCGACAAAAACTGGCTAAAATTAATAAATGAAAATTTGAAGAACACATTATTACGCCTCCTCACCTCATCCCACTGCAAAAGCATAAGCACTTACGGGGATCTTCTTACACATCAGGGTGAAAGCAAAAATCAATTCCTGCATATAATTTACGTATTTATGACTTTAAATCTATGGAATATAGTAACCAGAGAACAACTAGAACTGGCTTAACTATCGCATAACGCATAAAAATTATCAAAACCTATTACAAAAATGGTGATTCTGCAACAGCCACGAATCGGCAATTTTTCGAACAAAATTTTCTTCAGCGACGGAGCACATTTCACACTCTGTTAATAAAACAAATTGTCGTATTTGGGGTTCTGAGAATCCTCAAGTAATTGAATAGAGGCCATTACATTCAGAAAAAATCACAGTTTGGTACGCTCTTTGGTCCGAAGGTGTGACTCCAACCTACTTCTTCGAGTTTTTTCTTCTCAGAGTTTTTGCCAGAAATATTTCATTTTGTTCGAGATGTATAACCTAGAATTTAAAGAGTAGCCTTACGATCTATTAAGCCAAAATACAACTTACTAGACTACGGCGACTTCAACCACAATATTTTTTACAAATCATGAATCCTCAAAATGAATAATTAACATTCAACTCTGCTGGATAAATAGACTCACTGATAAACCTATATATACAGGGGCGTACTGACCGGCAGCATACATATATGTATGTATGTATGTACATATGTATGTATAGAGAAACTCAAACCATCCATCATACATGTGTTAAGAAGAATAATTACCTAACATTACGTTTATGATTTAATTAATTTGCTCCACATCTTTATTGATTTTTTGTTTTGTTGGTTTTGTTTTCGTTTTATTAGCCTTATTCAATAGTTTTACATGATTTATTGAGAAATAATTACTTCCACATCTTAAATCTGAGATAAAAAAGATAATAAAAAAAATAAAATAAAAAAAAATTATAATCCCCAAACAAATCAGCATGGTTAACAAAAATGTTAAACAAATTGTATGACTATGACGACCATGAGTACAAGAAAACGAACGACCACATGTATTACATACAATGCATATGCAGAAAGACTTTGAGTTAGAGTTTAGAGTCTATTGAATTGCTTGCCTATACGATCAGTTAAGTGTACATAGTTATTACAGCCGGGTTATGTTTATATCTCCTCTGGGTGATCATTCAATTTTGATTAAAATTAATTTGTAGAAACAATTTATTAAAAATGAATTTTTCATAATCAAACTCTGTTTTTTTTTCTCGTTCGCTCTCTCTCTCTCTCTCTTTTTTCATTTATGGCAGATTTTACGTTCACACGTCATGGTGCGTGTTGGCGGTGGCTGGGATACACTCTCTCACTATTTGGATAAACATGATCCTTGTCGTTGCAAGGCCCAACATCGTTCTTCAGTGGCAGCTCGTTTAATACCGCGAGCCAATCAACAGACAAATGGTATCGAACTACACAAGGCACAGGTGATATTCGAAAGGTAAGTTTGTAATGCTCAAAAGCCTCACTAAGTCTATGCAACATGCATAGTAAAAGCAGCAATAACAGATTATGATAGTTTAAAACAAGCCATAAATGCATGTAAAATATTTCTAAATAGGAAAACTCCATAGGATAGAGTATGAAATAAGGAAAGGAAAATATTTGAAGCCAGCAAAGGGAAACTTTTGTATGATTTTAATTAATTTGCTCCACATCTTTTATTGGATTTTTTGTTGTTGGTTTTGTTTTCGTTTTATTAGCCTTATTCAATAGTTTTACATGATTTATTGAGAAATAATTACTTCCACATCTTAAATCTGAGATAAAAAAATAATAAAAAAAAATAAAATAAAAAAAAATTATAATCCCCATACAAATCAGCATGGTTAACAAAAATGTTAAACAAATTGTATGACTATGACGACCATGAGTACAAGAAAACGAACGACCACATGTATTACATACAATGCATATGCAGAAAGACTTTGAGTTAGAGTTTAGAGTCTATTGAATTGCTTGCCTATACGATCAGTTAAGTGTACATAGTTATTACAGCCGGGTTATGTTTATATCTCCTCTGGGTGATCATTCAATTTTGATTAAAATTAATTTGTAGAAACAATTTATTAAAAATGAATTTTTCATAATCAAACTCTGTTTTTTTTTTTCTCGCTCTCTCTCTCTCTCTCTTTTTTCATTTATGGCAGATTTTACGTTCACACGTCATGGTGCGTGTTGGCGGTGGCTGGGATACACTCTCTCACTATTTGGATAAACATGATCCTTGTCGTTGCAAGGCCCAACATCGTTCTTCAGTGGCAGCTCGTTTAATACCGCGAGCCAATCAACAGACAAATGGTATCGAACTACACAAGGCACAGGTGATATTCGAAAGGTAAGTTTGTAATGCTCAAAAGCCTCATGCATAGTAAAAGCAGCAATAACACATTATGATAGTTTAAAACAAGCCATAAATGCATGTAAAATATTTCTAAATAGGAAAACTTCATAGGATAGAGTATGAAATAAGGAAAGGAAAATATTTGAAGCCAGCAAAGGGAAACTTTTGAAATTATGACGCTTAAATTGTATAGAATTACAAAGAAGATTTTTAATTAATTATTGCAAATTTTCTAATTGCATAAACCTTCCGTTTATCACTTTAAGTTCTTTCCTATAGCAAGAGGAAGAGCTACAAAATTATAAATGACTTAAATTACCCGCAAAAATAGTAAATTTAAAGAATTGATAACACCAGGAACAATCCTAATCCTAATATCCTAATATATATTATAAATCTTTCTGTAAGTCTGTTTTTTTTTTTGTTTGTTAGTCAATCACGCCTGAACGCCTGGACCGATTTTCTTTAAATTTGGGATATAGATCGGAGTTTTGTCGGTGCAGGTTATAGGTTCAAAAATTTTTGACCAAAAGGGGAGAAAAATGGCTGAAATGGGGAAAAAATGGTAATAGGTAATTTTTTACGATTTAGCTTGTTTAAGTTTCCCAAATAGCTTTTGGAGGTATTCCGTTTCTAAAGTAGAACCAAAAGGGGTTCAAAAAGGGGGAAAGGGGCTGAAACGGCAAATTGAGTGCAGGTCATACTAATCCTAATATATATTATAAATCTTTCTGTAAGTCTGTTTTTTGTTAGCCAATCACGCCTGAACATCTAGACCGATTTTATTGAAATTTGGGATATAGATCGAGCTTTTGTCGGTGCAGGTTGTAGGCAATAAATCTTTTCCAATTTCTGACCAAAATGGGAGAAAAAATAGGACAAAAGGAAAAAATGGGCAAAAAATTAATACTTTTATGCATAAATGCTGTATTTTAACCATTTTTTAAGTACGTTTTTACGATTTAGCTTGGTTAAGTTTCCCAAATAGCTATTGGAGGTGTTCCGTTTCTAAAGTTAAACCAAAAGGGGTCCAAAAAGAGGGAAAGGGGCCAAAAACGGTCAAATTGCATGAATTTATATTTAGGACTTAGAGTATTCAAAAAAAGTTGTTTTATAAACCGGTTTCCGAATAATTTGAAAAATTGCATGTTTTAAGAAGCCGGTTTCAAAATTTTTTATTTATTGTTATTTTTCTAACCCGCGCAACGCCGGGTACAATCTACTAGTATATTATAAATCTTTCTGTAAGTAAGTTTTTTTGTTTGTTTGTTTGTTAGTCAATCACGCCTGAATGCCTTGACCGATTTTCTTGAAATTTCGGATATAGATCGGACTTTTGTCAGTGCAGGTTGTAGGCTATAAATCTTTTCAAAATTTTTACCAAAAGGGAAGAAAAAATGGAACAAATGAGGAACAAATGGTAACAGGAAATTTTGTACGACTTAGCTTAGTTAAGTTTCCCAAATAGCTGTTGGAGGTATTCCGTTTCTAAAGCTGGTCCAAAACGGGTCCAAAAAGGAGAAAAGGGATGAAAAAAAAACCCGCGCAACGCCGGTTACAATCTGCTAGTATGTCATAAAAATAAACAGATGGTAGAACCATCTCTTAAGGAAGAATAAAATTCAGTTAGTCCCTCACTGCTAAGAAAGAAAGCGTTTGTGTTTAGTCAACGTAAACATATTATCCTAGAACTCATGCTACAAAAATCTCATTAATAAGACCGTAACAAAGCAAAGGAAAATAAAACAAAAATTTTTAGATAATTACCGATTACTTAAACGTACGCTAAATGGCCTTCATTTATTAACAAGATTTTTGAGTGTAAAGGATTTGTAATAACTCAATCTATTTGTGACAGAATTCAAGACATACTTAATATAAGATGGAAAATATTCACAAACTAATTTAAAATTTTTAAAATACATTTGCACACCACTTATTTAATGATTCTCATCTCTGATTTGAGTGGCATTTGGTATGCAAAAAGTTGTAACACATACTTACAACACATTAGATGACAGTGCCAGCAACTCAAGATCGTTGTGCATCGTTTTATACGCAGCAGCAGTGGCAATCTTATTAGCAGCAGTTAAACGAATATGACAAATGGGCTGGTTAAATCGGCACCATCATCGTAATAAACATTTTTATCAACTACAACTACGACGATGATGATGACGGTGACGGTGACGATGTTCATAGTCATAGTCGTCTCTATCAGCATCATCTCGATCATCAACAACAACAACAACAACAGAGCAGCGTAATCAATTTAATCAAAATGATTTAAATTTAAAAATGATTAATTTTTTTCAAACGACAATATTTATAGAGAGGAAACTGACTGAATGACTGACAGCCGACAGTCGGTTTTTGAATTATAGGGGAGTGGTCGTTGGGGAAATCAGTTGAGAATACTAATAGGAAATCGTCTGAAAATAAAACAGCAGTCAACTAGTCAACCAGTCAGTCAGCCATTCAGTTAAAGCATCAGTTAGCATTTATTTTAATTAAATTATGCTCTTTTGTGTTGATTTTGTAAATAAATTTATAACGCTTAAATGCTTAAATGTTCAAAACGCTGTAAAAATTTGTAATTCAATCTCGAACATTGTATAACAATATTAGAAAATTTATTAGATGGAAAAGAGAAACAGATTTTGACAGGCTGTAATTAGTTTTGAGGCGACAACATGTCAACCTGCCCATTATGGCGTTGTTGAAATATTCAAACGTTTTAACGATTTTAATGCATTTCGTAAAATGCAAATTAAAATTGAAAACAAATAAAAAAAAATTATTAATTGTTGTTATTATTTGCCTTTTTTCTTTATACTTTTGTAGATCACCTACCACAGCACGCAAAATGATTGCCAATATCAATTCGAATAATGCTATGAACGCAAATACCTCATTATCCAATGCTACGCACTCATCGTCAACCACTTCACTGCTGTCGCCCAGCTATGGTGTCGGTTTAATGAATAAAAATCGCAGTCCTAGTCCTACGACACAGCGTCGTTATCATAACAACAATCATCAATCGGATCACAACTTGAATATGGACAAATTGCATGTCAGTCCCAATGCTTCAACAACTTCGCCTAATTTGGCCAGACGTTCAATGTCGCCTAGTCCTAGACGTTTGATTGATATGCGCAAAAAACAATCATCACTGGAATCGTACGCTGGTAGCGTTTCAAAATTTTTGCCCATAACAGCTGAAATTAATAATGGTTACGAGGGTAATTACGATCAATCGGTGGTTAGTGGCGGTCATGGTATTGTAGGATCGACGGTACAAAATTCTACTGAGACTAGTGCAAATAATAGTAATAAATTTGAGAATATCAGTGATAATGGAAGTGAAATCAGTGATGAGGGCTATCGCAGTTTGGGTGTTATACAATCGAATGCCCAGAAGCGCGAATCCCTACACAGTCAAGCCTCAATAGATGACGCTGAAAATAATGGTGAGTTGAACTAATAATTACTTTCTATTGTATAGTTTTTTGCTGCTGGTTGTCGTGTGAAAGTATTTCCTCTAACCGTGTTGCCCTAAGAAATCTCAGGATGCTGTTTACGTATTAGCCTTAAAGTGTTTCATGTAACTTTCGACATTCAAAATAAAATTATATTTGAAATTCAGTTTAAATTATTAAATCGATTCAATTAAATTGCATTTTCCTTTAATAAATTTCCATTTTGTTTCTATTTATATAGCGCGTCACGATCAAACATCAAGTGATTCTCAACTTTCGCCCAGTGAAGATGCCACAACATCACAAAAGACACCCGAAAATATTGAAAATCTTTACAACACACAAAACGATGACATTTTGATGGAACATCAGATTGACGACAACAATGGCCCCCAATCATTGCCAGCGGTATTGAATGCAACACAAATATTAACCGATACCATACAATGTCAGCAACGCCAGTTACAACAGCAACAGCAACAACAACAACAACAACAATTGCCATTAACAACAGCCAACAATAAATTTGAACAATCAGGTGTTTTTATTACAGACGATGAAATTACTGTCGATATTGCGACAAACACTGGCTTAAGGAAAACAGGATTTTCAAATAAAATATTTGGACTCAATGGTGATGTTAGTGAGGATGTTGTTGTTATTGGTGATGATGTAACTGATGATGCTAAAGCGTCATCGCTGGGCACAAATAAGAAATTGTCTAAAGAGACAAAAACAATGGCGGTCGGCATAAATGCATCCCCAGCCGCAACCACAAATAAAAGCAAAATACCCTATTCACCAATGGCTACGCCACAAAGAAGACGTAGCATAGACAATAATGGTTGCAACACAGGAAGTTTACAAGATTTACACTCACGTACAGGTCTACCTGTATTTAGCCGCAATAAACCTGTTTACAGATCAGTGAGAAAGCCTCCCATGACCATAGGAATATCGAATAATCAGGAAACTAGAAAGAGTAAATCGCCAGCACCTGCAGGTGCTGTTACAAATACCTGGAGTGGTAGATCAACAATGAATGGCGGTCGCAAACGACCCACTTTAACAAGTGATACATTCACGCCTCATACAGCTGCAACGACAGCAGGTTCTCCTTTTGAGCGTAACGCCAAGACTAGAGCATCACATATACTTTATGATAGCAATGGTCGTCGTATTAAAGGTTGTACTGCCTCTCTGACCACATCACCCACAAAGAATCACGCCAACTCACCGTTGGCTCAACAACTATTAGAAGCCGCCAGTAGTGCTAAAAACGATGCCCAAATTTTGGAGAAAATGAAAACTCTGCTCTTGCAATATTCCACTACCAATACAAAAGTGCAAACAACAACAACAACGCCTCGTACTGGACAGAGCCAAAAGAAACCGGAATATGAAGATTTCACTACCGCCTGGGTGCATAGCAATGGTAATTTGGAACGCTCCACGAGCTGTTCACCACCCACAAAATCTCTATCGAAACGTAGCTCAGCGGCCAGCTCCTGTGGAAGTACTCATTCACGTGACATGTCTGTTATTGTATCGCCACGCCGTGAACGCGGTATGTCTAAGATTCCAGCGCCCGTGCGCCAACACACTGAACTTTACTAACAAAGAATGTCGCCTCAGATCCGTCGGATAGTGGGATGTCAACGAATACCTAGAAAACCTTAGCATTTAAGACAGATATCGGCAAAATTTTAAGAAACTTACGAAATCCACAGAAGTAAACAAGTTTTTATAGGTTATAACATAACATTAGGCATAGAAGTGATTTTTTTGATACGAGACAAATAGTTTTAGAAATAAATTGGACCTACTTTTTGTACAAGAGACATACATACATACATAAATACATGCATAGATAGTTAGAGAAGTACAGGAATTATTTAGATAAATGGGAAATGGGTAAAGACAAGAAGAAAAAAAACATTTTGGCCGAAATTTAAAAAAATTTTTATAAAAGAAGCAATTTCGTAATTTTTTTTTTTTCGCAATTGTTAATAAATTACGTTGTAATTATGCCAGTTAATATTAGTTTCGCGACAAAACTTCAAAACTTGTTAATGGTTGATCTAATATTGAGTGTTTTAATTTCATTGAATTCAATAGTATTTCAACATTTATTTTTTTACGTTTTTACATAAGTCATTACTTTAAGCCTTGCCTGTTAATGAAATTTCATTAACTTCCATTGTTTGTAGCATTTAAAAAACTATACACACATATTTTTATTTTTATAGAACTTGAAGAATAAAAAAAATTTAATTCCTTTTTTTAAATTTTTGACTTTCATTTACGCATTAATTGGTTAAAGAAAATAAATGTTAATAATGAGATTTTATTTAGAGTTTAGAAAAAAGTGATTTCCAAATAGTATTTCCCCATTCAATCACATATTTTGCATTATCTGTTAAAAATGTTGCCTTTTAAAAATGTTACATTTTAATTATGTTGCTCTCACTCTACTCTACTCACTTTTGCCCCAGTTCGCCTGTTATAACTGATGTCCGTCATAAAAAGTAGCATAAAAAGAAGAAATTTAACATAAAAATTGAAAACCTAGTAAAATTTATACAAATAAGTGCTGTTTAAAACTAAAAGAATACTATAAAATTTGTTTTTCGAGCGATAAATATGATCCTTTAATGCTTACATCATCTTTTTCTAAACATTAATGATAACAATTCTACTAAATTTTTTAAACACAGGTAGATCGTTTTAAGCGTCGTATGCTTTTTCATCAGAATATTAAGATGTACCAACAATTCATTAATAATACTCTGGTATCGATTTAATTAAATCTATTTAAATATATTACTGTCAAAAGAAAAATTCATTAAAAAAGCTTATGGGAAATACATATGAAAATAAAAAATCGAATATGATAGCTGTTTCCGAGTGCAATATTTTCCACATATTATTTCTTTTTTGGCGTAAGAGCTGCAACAAGTTTACACTTATTAGGAGCAACATTTTTACAAAAGAACATAGAAAACATTTTGAAAGCAAAAGCCAAAAGATGCATTTTTTCTTATCAGAAAAAATATCATAAACCAACAAATCTATTTTGAGTATGAATTCATTTTGATAAAATTTATTTGTCATAATTATCTTCTTTACTACTAGGTAATGTGATCCACATAAAAGAATTTTTGCATACAATTTTTATATTTGAAATTAAAAAAGTAAAAGATTTTTCCGAAATAATTTAAAGTCCATACTGTTCGCAATTGGACTGTCGTATTTTTCGAAATTTCAAAACGTTCATTAGTGTTCCCTTTACTAGGGAAGGCATTTTAATAATTTATATTTAAAATTGTTCTTGCATTTTCATGCATTTATTTTAAGTTAATATGTACTTTTCGCATTACGAAGTAATGACTATTCATGTTTTCGATTTTAAAATATAAAAGTTTTAATGAATTAGTGATAGAATAGAATACGATGTCGAAAAACATGATTCACAATTGAAACATTGACCGTAAGTTCAAAAATTATCATTTAATTGTTTACCTAGAAAAAAGGTTTCTTTGTTTACAAACTGTAGCATATTTAGAGATTTAAATTGAGATTAAGAGAGCTATCAAAAAAACCTGGTAACAGTTGCATTATGTTTATTTTTTTTATAATTTCAAAATACTTTAAGCATTACCTTTAGTGAAAAATTGCAAAATTCTAAATTTAAATTTAAAAACTATTGAAATAAGCTTGTTAATGTGTCTAATAATAGTAAGTATTTAAATTTCGGCCATTAATGTTTTTATCAATTAACTTTATCGCCAATTTATCTAGACTCGAATATAAAAAAGAAACAAATCAATTAGGAAAACTAATCTAGAGAGACTGCCATAATTTTTACAAGAAATCGGAGAAGGTAAACAATACTTACATAAGAAAAAAATTTTTAAAAATGATAAAAAGAAAATTTGCTTCCCCCTTTTTCTCCTTTTAAATAAAATATACCCTATATACTCCATATAATATTATGTATAACCTTAGACAAGCATTTACACCGCCCCTCCTTAACCTTTTTAATTAATTAGTAAATAAGATTTGCATACAAAATACACTGAGCGACATAATTATAAACCTTCCACTTAGCCACAACAATCAGGTCTTAGAAAAAAAAAAATAAAAAATTATTAAAATTTTTATAAAAAAAAATAATAAAAAAAACTAAACAAAATAATAAAACAATTTAAACAAATAAATAAATGCCTATAAAAAGAAAACACCATTTAATCCTACATATTTAAAGGAATAGTTTTTAATTAATACTTCATATTTCGATTTTAAACTTAAAATTTATATACAAAACATACATACATACAAAGGTACATACATACATAATTAATGTAAGTATAGTTTAAAAGAAAAAATTTAATAGTTTTCTAGAAATTTTTAAGAAAAATTAAATTAATCTTTAGTAAATTAAGCAGTAGTTTAAAATAAAATTAATGGAAACGAGATAAAATTGAAAGGTATTTTTGCACTAAAACTGAATTTAATTAAAAAAAAAAATATGAAATAGAATTACAAACAAATCAACAACAGCAAATTCATTTTTTCTATAATTTTACCTGAAATGCTGCCTAGAGAAGAAGAAATTCGAAAGGAAATTAAACAAGAAAAGAAATTAAAAAGGCTTTAATTACATATTTTTTTCTTTCCCTTTCCTTTTCCAAAAAGAGGTGTACCAATAACAAAATAGAAAACTTATTTTAGTGTTTTTTTTAATAAAAGAAAAAAAAATATCTTAAAAACAAAAACACTAGTTAGGGTTGTGATGTAAGAAGATGTTGGCCTATAAGCAAATAAGAATGAATACAAAGAAGATCCTTTTTTAGTTACTAAAATGTTGACAAATCTGCGAATCCTTAAAAATTTATAACGCTCTTCAATAGGTTAAAACATTTAAAGACACTTATTTTTTAAGCACTTTGTCTCAAGACATTTAATTATTATTTTTTTATGGATATTTTTTTTAAATTTTTTTTTATTAAAAAGAAAACAGAAAAAAACAAAGTAAATTTAGTTAATAAGTTTAGTTATCTTATGATATGATAAATAAAAATAAAAAACAAACACTATACAATAGTTTAATTTAAAAAATAATAATTTACTGATGTGTTTTAATCAAGTTTTGGCAATAAAATTACAACAAAAGAAATTTTTTTTATCATTCTTTAAATTCGACAATAAATGTCACTGTAACTGTGACAAATATGACAACCTAGAATCCAATGAAATTTACGTCTAATGAAAACACTTTTTGTGGTCCTACTGTGTGAAAAAATAAATTTTGTGTAATACAGCAAGGTTAAGAAGTTCTCAATACGGGCAATATTGAATTTGAGTGTTAAATTTATAAAATTTTATGTCATGTAATTGTCACTTTGATCAAACTATTGTCATAAAAGTACGTGTAATATTATTATCGAATCAGAACACATCGGTTAGTTAATTTGGTGCTTAATTTTTAATAATAAATTTTTAAATAAATTAAATTTTGTTTTTAAAAATGATTTGTAAGAAAAAGAATAAGTAATCAAATATACTATTAAACTCAAACTCGTTTACAACTATCTAAGTATATACCCATATAACCTCTCTTTTTTCACTTACATGTATATCCCAATTTATACTGAAATTTAAAAGAAAACTTTTAATAAAAAAAAAGAAAAAAAAACTATATAAACAAATTAATTAATAAATTTAAAAAGAAAATCAACTTTCTTTTTAATAAAAATGTATTAAAACTTGTCACAATGTAAATGAAAAAAAAAGGAAAAGAAAATCTTAAAAGAAAAACTCTAACTGAGCACAATTTAACAAAAAAAAAGAAAAATAAATGAATTAATTTAAAACAAAAATAATTTCCAAAATAAAATAATAAATCTTTATAAAAAAAAGTTAAATAAATTTTAATTTGAAATTTTAATAAAAACAAATTCAGAACATTTTAAATACGAAACTATATAAAATAAATTAATTTTTAATACAATAAAATAAAATAAAAAAGCTTTTTAACAAATATAAGCCAAAAATATTAATTGACAGCCACAGCATAATAAAAAATCAAATATAAAATTATAAAATCTATAATTTTTCTAAAGCAAATTTAATAAATCAATCTATTAAAAGTGAAACTTTGTTTAAAAAATAAAAAAAAAGTTATAAAAAATTTAAATTGCTTTCATTAGTTAATCAATGATAATTTGTAATAAAAATTATTTTCAAAATCCAACAATTTAATTGTTATAAAAAATTTTTTATTTTTCAATCTTCATAAATTACTTTACTTTATATTTTTTAAGTTTCTTTTTTATACATTTTATTTTTTAATTTTTTATAAAATATATTTTAATATTAAATAAAAATTTCTATTGTAAAATATGTTTATTATTATTATCATATTTTTTTTTTGTCTTTTTTATTGTTACCATATTAAGTAAATAAATAAAAAAAAAGAGTAATTAAATTAAATATTATTACAATAATAAAAAAAAAGAAAATAAATTAAAATATTATTATGTTTGCAAGGCGTGTTTTAAAAATACATCCAAAAACAATAAAAAAAAGGAAAAATTAAAATTACAATTAAATTATCAATTATTAAATATGCTGCTATCAATGGCGGAAAATTATTATTATTATTGTAATTATTGCAGTTTAATTATCCACTAAAAGTTTAATTAATAATAAACCGATTCAAAACTATTGTGTGACACAACTTCAACAAGAAGGAACAACAAACAAATAATCAAAAAATATTAAAAAAAACTAAATAAAAATATAATTAATAAAAACAAAAAAAATTAAAGCATGGGTGTTTTTATTTAAAAGAAATTACTTTTCATCTTTACTACCATAAAAACGTAATAATCGGTATAAATACATACATTGTTTCTTTCGGGGACGATTTCTCAACAGTCTACTGGGAAAAATTCTGAAAGCTAATAAAACGCCCATAAAAAGTCCACAATAAACTGTAGTTCGCATTACTTATAAATAAAATTAACACACGCAACATACAAAGTGATGTGAGAAGCTAGGTCGTATCCTGATTATAAGGTTGTAATGACCAAATCATGTATGTATGTCATGTAATACCATTTAAATTTAATCCATAAATGACCAACGAATAAGAAAAGGTATGCATAAGATAATTCGAAGACGCCTGACGAAGCTAAGCCTGGCGAATGAGCTTTATTAAGAAGTGATTTGAACTTGAGTTTTTTGATTTCGAAAAAACAAGAGCAGTCTTTATAAAGACAATGATCCCACGTCTATCTCATAAAGCAAATACTATGATTTTGTCTGCAAATGGAATAGTCTTCGACTTTTTTTACCTACGAATTTCCCAATCTATTCCATTGTTTAGCCTGTTTCTATGTATCAGATCTGAAATCGATGCAAAAGCTTGGCTTAACATCGCTAAAATTCACCCGATTTGTTCACATATGCCATGTTTCCAAATTTTCGACCATTTCAGTTAGCACATATACCATGAGCCGGCTTTTCTGCAATACCTCATTCTAATGCTCTTTACTGTTTCTGACCGTTGGTCAACCATTTTTCGATAAAATAGCGTATTCAGATCTGGGCAAGCCTATTAGTGATTTCAACTGTACAGTTTAATAAAATAGAATTTATTTATTTCGAATTTGATTTCTTCGCTAATTAAAAATGGTTTGTATAAACAATTTAATAAATAAAAATCACCGCAATTCTAAAATCTAACTATCCGCACGCCAATCAAGGCAAATCTATTATTATTAATCTCAATTATGTGAAAATAATTTTATTTTACAGCATAATTAATAAAATTAATTGTTTTTTCTATTTATAGTAACAATTAATGACTTAATCACAATTAATAATGTCTGTGAAGATAGATTTTAAAATCTAACTCCCCAGACGCAAACCAATTAGTTAACAGAGCTCTGTTATGTTATTAACAGAATTCTGTTAGACAATTAATTTGAGGCTGGGAACGAAAAAAAAGGAAAAAGAGCGGATAAAGTAAATTGTTTTGGAAGCATTGGACGTCCCTTTAACTAACCTAATCGCCAGAATCCTTAACAGAGCGAGTTTTCATAGTAGATTTTGAAATTTTCCCAGATTTCAGATTTTAAAATCCAGGACTGTTTTTCCACAAAAGGACTTACTGTGGATTTTAAAATTTGAAATCTGGGAAAATTTCAAAATCTACTATGAAAACTCGATCTGTTAAGGATTCTGGCGATTAGGTTAGTTAAAAGGACGTCCAATGCTTCCAAAACAATTTTCTTTATCCGCCCACTCAGTCCTGTTTTCCTACAATATTGATTTATTTATCGGATTACAATAGCTTTCGGAAATGTGTGATTATCTGTCTGTTGTAGTTTTTTTAAGCAATATTTTGTAACGGTGATTAACTATGGGACTTATTTTGGATTATGGGATAGCTGAAATAATTTTGTGAGGCGAGATATTGAATTTTCGATTGATGAAAAATCGATTTTTGGTCGAAAATATATGAGAATTCTCTAGAAGATCAGTGGCCATTTGGGAACATATAAGAAACTGTACCCCATACAGAGTATATACAAATGGTAGTCCAGAGGGCCCTCTTTCCAACCGTGGTAGTGGGATAGCTCAAATAATTTTGTGAGGCGAGATATTGAATTTTAAAAAAATCGATTTTTGGTCGAAAATATATGAGAATTCTCTAGAAGATCAGTGACCATTTGGGAACATATAAGAAACTGTACCCATACAGGCTATATACAAATGGTAATCCAGAGGGTCCTCTTTCCAACCGTGGTAGTGGGATAGCTGAAATAATTTTGTGAGGCGAGATATTGAATTTTAAAAAAATCGATTTTTGGTCGAAAATATATGAGAATTCTCTAGAAGATCAGTGACCATTTGGGAACATATAAGAAACTGTACCCATACAGACTATACACAAATGATAGTCCAGAGGGTCCTCTTTCCAACCGTGGTAGTGGGTTAGCTGAAATAATTTTGTGAGGCGAGATATTGAATTTTAAAAAAATCGATTTTTGGTCGAAAATATATGAGAATTCTCTAGAAGATCAGTGGCCATTTGGAAAGTGGCCTGAAGAAGGGAAAATTGAGTGCAGGTTATCCTAATCCGAATATATATACGTTATAAACCTTTCCGTAAGTTTGTTTGTTAGCCTGGACCGATTTTCTTAAATTTTGGGATTATAGATCGGGCTTTTATCGGTGCAAGTTATTGGCTATAAATCTTTTCAAACTTTTTACCAAAACGAGAGAAAAAATGGGACAAAGGCCGAAAAAATGGTAATAAATCATTTTTTACGACTTAGTTAAGTTAAGTGTAAGTTAAATTTCCCGAATAGCTGTTGGAGGTGTTCCGTTTATAAAGTTGGACCACAAGTTGTCCAAAAAGGGGAAAGGGGCGAAAACCGGGCAAATTGAATGCATTTAAGCTTACAATCTAAAATTAGAGACCTTATAAGCCAAAGTATGTAGTGAAATAACGTTTTCTTTAACGGTTGTTGACATAATGGACATTGTTTATGTCGGTTTGAAGGGGGAAGAACTGTGGCCTAAGAAAATCCCATAAGAAAAAGTCTAACGGGATCAAGTCACACGATATCGTGACCACTTTACATTACCTCCACATAAGATGTCAATTTCCACAAATAATTTAAGCAGAGACATGATTTATCACACGATTTCGGTGGCTAGTTCACATCATCTCCACATAAGATAACAATTCCCATAAATCGCTAACCCACAAATCGCTAACCCACAAATCGCTAATGCAGAATGTTCGATGAAACAATTTCGAAGCAACACTTTCGATGCAATATGTTTGACACAATATGTTTGATACAACAAGTTCGAAGCAACATTTTCGTTGCAGCATTTTCGATGCAATATGTTTGATGCAACAATTTCGATCCAGCATTTTCGATGCAAACATGTTGCATCAAACTTGTTGCAAACATGTTCGATTCAAACATGTTGCAATGTTCAAACTTGATCGAACTTGTTTGATGCAACATGCTTGAATCGAACATGTTTGGTGCAACATGTTTGATTCGAACATGTTTGAGGCAGCATGTTTGATTCGAACATGTTTGATTCGAACATGTTTGATGCAACATGTTTGATTCGAACATATTTGAATCGAACATGTTTGAATCGAACATGTCTGATGCAGCATGTTTGATACGAACATGTATGATGCAACATGTCTGATTCGAACATGTTTGATGCAGCATGTTTGATGCAACATGTTTGATTCGAACATGTTTGAATCGAACATGTCTGATGCAACATGTTTGATGCAACATGTTTGATCGAACATGTTTGAGAATTCTCTAGAAGATCAGTGACCATTTGGGAACATATAAGAAACTGTACCCATACAGACTATACACAAATGATAGTCCAGAGGGTCCTCTTTCCAACCGTGGTAGTGGGTTAGCTGAAATAATTTTGTGAGGCGAGATATTGAATTTTAAAAAAATCGATTTTTGGTCGAAAATATATGAGAATTCTCTAGAAGATCAGTGGCCATTTGGAAAGTGGCCTGAAGAAGGGAAAATTGAGTGCAGGTTATCCTAATCCGAATATATATACGTTATAAACCTTTCCGTAAGTTTGTTTGTTAGCCTGGACCGATTTTCTTAAATTTTGGGATATAGATCGGGCTTTTATCGGTGCAAGTTATTGGCTATAAATCTTTTCAAACTTTTTACCAAAACGAGAGAAAAAATGGGACAAAGGCCGAAAAAAATGGTAATAAATCATTTTTTACGACTTAGTTAAGTTAAGTGTAAGTTAAATTTCCCGAATAGCTGTTGGAGGTGTTCCGTTTATAAAGTTGGACCACAAGTTGTCCAAAAAGGGGAAAGGGGCGAAAACCGGGCAAATTGAATGCATTTACGCTTACAATCTAAAATTAGAGACCTTATAAGCCAAAGTATGTAGTGAAATAACGTTTTCTTTAACGGTTGTTGACATAATGGACATTGTTTATGTCGGTTTGAAGGGGGAAGAACTGTGGCCTAAGAAAATCCCATAAGAAAAAGTCTAACGGGATCAAGTCACACGATATCGTGACCACTTTACATTACCTCCACATAAGATGTCAATTTCCACAAATAATTTAAGCAGAGACATGATTTATCACACGATTTCGGTGGCTAGTTCACATCATCTCCACATAAGATAACAATTCCCATAAATCGCTAACCCACAAATCGCTAACCCACAAATCGCTAATGCAGAATGTTCGATGAAACAATTTCGAAGCAACACTTTCGATGCAATATGTTTGACACAATATGTTTGATACAACAAGTTCGAAGCAACATTTTCGTTGCAGCATTTTCGATGCAATATGTTTGATGCAACAATTTCGATCCAGCATTTTCGATGCAAACATGTTGCATCAAACTTGTTGCAAACATGTTCGATTCAAACATGTTGCAATGTTCAAACTTGATCGAACTTGTTTGATGCAACATGCTTGAATCGAACATGTTTGGTGCAACATGTTTGATTCGAACATGTTTGAGGCAGCATGTTTGATTCGAACATGTTTGATTCGAACATGTTTGATGCAACATGTTTGATTCGAACATATTTGAATCGAACATGTTTGAATCGAACATGTCTGATGCAGCATGTTTGATACGAACATGTATGATGCAACATGTCTGATTCGAACATGTTTGATGCAGCATGTTTGATGCAACATGTTTGATTCGAACATGTTTGAATCGAACATGTCTGATGCAACATGTTTGATGCAACAGGTTTGATCGAACACGTTTGATCGAACATGTTTGATGCAACATGTTTTATTCGAACATGTTTGACGCAACATGTTTGATGCAACATGTTTGAATCGAACATGTCTGATGCAAAATGTTTGATGCAACATGTTTGATGCAACATGTTTGAATCGAACATATTTGATCGAACTTGTTTGAATCGAACATGTTTGATCGAACTTGTTTTAATCGAACATGTTTGATGCAACATGTTTGATCGAACATTTTTGATGCAACATGCTTGATGCAACAAATCGAACATGTTTGATGCAACATGTATGAAACGAAAATGATTGTTGCAACATGTTTGTTCGAACATGCTTGACGCAACATGTTTGATCGAAAATGCTTTGATCGAACACGCTTGAATCGAGCATGTTTGATGGAAGATGTTTGACGCAACTTGTTTGATGCAAAATGTTTGGTGCTACATGTCTGATCGAACATGTTTGAATCGAATATGTTTGACGCAACGTGTTCGCTGCAACATGTTTGATGCAACATGATCGATGCAACACGTTCGACGCGACACGACCAATGTAACATGATTGATGCAACGTGATCGATGCAACATGAGCTCTATGGCATGTTCGATCAAACATGTTGCATCCTATGGGATTTTCTTGCATCAAACATGTTGAATCAAGCATGTTGCACTAAATATGTTCGAATAAACATGTTGCATCAAACATATTGTATCAAACATATACAACATATAAAAATCCCATAGGATGCAACATGTTTGATGCAACATGTTTGATTCGAACATGTTTGATTCGAACATGTTTGATGCAACATGTTTGATCGAACATGTTTTATCGAGCATGTTTGATCGGCATGTTTGATGCAACGTGTTTGATGCAACATGTTTGATTAAACACGTTTGAATCGAACATGTTTGATCGAACATGTTTGAATCGAACATGTTTGATGTAACATTTTTGATTCGAACATGTTTGATGCAACATGTTTGATCGAACATGTTTTATCGAGCATGTTTGATCGAACATGTTTTATCGAGCATGTTTGATCGAACATGTTTTATCGAGCATGTTTGATGCAACATGTTGAATCAAACATGTTTGATGCAACATGTTTGATTCGAACATGTTTGATTCGAACATGTTTGATGCAACATGTTTGATCGAACATGTTTTATCGAGCATGTTGATCGAACATGTTTGATCGAACATGTTTGATGCAACATGTTTGATTCGACATGTTTGATGCAACGTGTTTGATGCAACATGTTTGATTAAACACGTTTGAATCGAACATGTTTGATCGAAATTGTTTGAATCGAACATGTTTGATGCAACATTTTTGATTCGAACATGTTTGATGCAACATGTTTGATCGAACATGTTTTATCGAGCATGTTTGATCGAACATGTTTTATCGAGCATGTTTGATCGAACATGTTTTATCGAGCATGTTTGATGCAACATGTTGAATCAAACATGTTTGATGCAAAATGTTTGATTCAACATGTTTGACTCGAACATGCTTGAATCGAACATGTTTGATGCAACATGTTTGATGCAACATGTTTGATTCGAACATATTTGATGCAACATGTTTGATTCGAACATGTTTGATGCAGCATGTTTGATGCAACTTGTTTGATGCAACATGTTTAATTCGAACATGTTTGATGCAACATGTTTGATTCGAACATGTTTGATGCAACATGTTTGATTCGAACATGTTTGATGCAACATGTTTGATGCAACATGTTTGATGCAACATGTTTGATTCGACATGTTTGATGCAACGTGTTTGATGCAACATGTTTGATTTAACACGTTTGAATCGAACCTGTTTGATCGAACTTTTTTGAATCGAACATGTTTGATGCAACATTTTTGATTGAACATGTTTGGTGCAACATGCTTGATGCAACAAATCGAACATGTTTGACGCAACATGTTTGATCGAAAATGCTTGGATCGAACACGCTTGAATCGAGCATGTTTGATGGAAGATGTTTGACGCAACTTGTTTGATGCAAAATGTTTGGTGCTACATGTCTGATCGAACATGTTTGAATCGAATATATTTGACGCAACGTGTTCGCTGCAACATGTTTGATGCAACATGATCGATGCAACACGTTCGACGCGACACGACCGATGTAACATGATTGATGCAGCATGATGGATGCAACACGATCGATACAACATGATCGATGCAACGTGATCGATGCAACATGAGCTCTATGGCATGTTCGATCAAACATGTTGCATCCTATGGGATTTTCTTGCATCAAACATGTTGAATCAAGCATGTTGCACCAAATATGTTCGAACAAACATGCTGCATCAAACATGTTGCATCAAACATATTGTATCAAACATATTGCATCGAAAATGCTGCATCGATATTGTTGCTTCGAATTTGTTGCATTAAACATATTACATCGAAAATGCTGTAACGAAAATGTTGCTTCGAACTTGTTGCATCAAACATATTGTTTCAAACATATTGCATCGAAAATACTGCATCGAAAATACTGCATCGAAAATATTGCTTCGAACTTGTTGCATCAAACATATTGTGTAAAACATATTGCATCGAAAATGTTGCTTCGAAATTATTGCATCGAACATTCTGCATTAGCGATTTGTGGGAATTGTTATCTTATGTGGAGATGATGTGAACTAGCCACCGAAATCGTGTGATTTGATCCCGTTCGGCATTTTCTTATAGGGTTTTCTTAAGTCATAGGTGCATCCGCATAAACCACAAAGTTCTAGAGTGCTTAAAACTGACCTAAATCATGTCTCTGCTTAAATTATTTGTGGAAATTGACATCTTATGTGGAGGTAATGTAAAGTGGTCACGATATCGTGTGACTTGATCCCGTTAGACTTTTTCTTATGGGATTTTCTTAGGCCATAGTTCTTCCCCCTTCAAACCGACATAAACAATGTCCATTATGGCAACAATAGGTCTTTCAAACAAATAAAAAAATTTCGATTAGATTTCGTAAATACTTCACACGCTCGATGTTATAAAAACTGGACTTATTTCGAGAAATGTTACCGTTAAAGAAAACGTTATTTCACTACATACTTTGGCTTATAAGGTCTCTAATTTTAGATTGTAAGCGTAAATGCATTCAATTTGCCCGGTTTTCGCCCCTTTCCCCTTTTTGGACACCTTGTGGTCCAACTTTAGATTTATAGCCAATAACTTGCACCGACAAAAGCCCGATCTATATCCCAAATTTCAAGAAAATCGGTCCAGGCTAACAAACACTATCCAAATGGCCACTGATCTTCTAGAGAATTCTCATATATTTTCGACCAAAAATCGATTTTTTTAAAATTCAATATCTCGACTCACAAAATTATTTCAGCTATCCCACTACCACGGTTGGAAAGAGGATCCTCTGGACTACCATTTGTATATAGTCTGTATGGGGTACAGTTTCTTATATGTTCCCAAATGGTCACTGATCTTCTAGAGAATTCTCATATATTTTCGACCAAAAATCGATTTTTTTAAAATTCAATATCTCAACTCACAAACTTATTTCAGCTATCCCACTACAAAGGCTGGAAAGAGGACCCTCTGGACTTCCATTTGTATATAGTCTGTATGGGGCACAGTTTCTTATATGTTCCCAAATGGCCACTGATCTTCTAGAGAATTTTCAATCAAAAAATTGATGTTTTCAAAGCCAATTTTTACAATACCATATCACTTCATATAGGACTTTTTTGCTGATAATATTAATAGGCATTGGAACAATCCCTAGAGTATTATATGGTACTCATAGACCTACTATATGCGCTAAAATTACCTGCTAAACAAGTGACCTTGTTCAAATGGATACTGTTAAACAGTTAACAGTGCTCTGTTAACGGCAAATTTTGCTCTGTTAAGATCAAATTGTGCACTGTTAAGACCAAATTGTGGACTGTTAACGCTAAGTGTGGCGCTGCTAAAATTTATGGCTTGCGTCTTGGATTTTAAAATTCGAATTTATCTTCACACACATCTTATTTTATCATTTTCTGCTTTTTTTCTTATTTTTCCCAGGAATTTAATTAATTTTTCCTTTTTTTTCGTTCCCAGCCTCAAATTAATTGTCTAACTAATTGGTTTGCGTCTGGGGAGCAGAGACCTGCGCACAGAATTATTTCCAATAACCATTTGACAAAAATGGTGCCAAACTATTGACCCAGCTGAAGATTTTTTGTTTAAAAGGATTTGGACTTTTTAATTTTTGTTTTGGTGGCTAGTAATTTTTTGTATTCGTTTATATCATTGTCAATACCATTAAAAACAGCAAGGTCGTCATCGGAATCAGATGAATTTAACTCATTTAAATTATTATTTAAATTTTGAAAGAAATTTGTAATTTTTTGGTTCTCCATTTTAATTTTTTATGTCTTTTAAAAAAATTTAACGTTAAGTTAAAAGTGTTACCACGTTCACCAAAAAACAAGAAAAGGTGTTCAAAAAAGGAAGAAAAAAATTCAATAATTTATTTAAGTCAAGTAAAACGAAATATTTAAATATCATATTTTATATATATTAAATATTTATTGTATACAATGTTAAAAACATATTTTCATATATTCTTAAATACAAAAAACGGCGGCTGAATTTAAGCCGACTTAAGCCGAATAACCGAACATGTTTGATGCAACATGTTTGAATCAAACATGTTTGATGCAACATATTTGAATCGAACATGTTTGATGCAACATGTTTGAATCAAACATGTTTGATGCAACATATTTGAATCGAACATGTTTGATGCAACATGTTTGATGTAACATGTTTGAGACGACATGTTTGATGCAACGTGCGTGATGCTACATGTTTGATTTAACACGTTTGAATCGAACATGTTTGATGCAACATGTATGAAGCGAAAATTATTGTTGCAACATGTTTGTTCGAACATGCTTGACGCAACATGTTTGATCGAAAATGCTTGGATCGAACACTCTTGAATCGAGCATGTTTGACGCAACTTGTTTGATGCAAAATGTTTGGTGCTACATGTCTGATCGAACATGTTTCAATCGAATATGTTTGACGCAACGTGTTCGCTGCAACATGTTTGATGCAACATGATCGATGCAACACGTTCGACGCGACACGACCGATGTAACATGATTGATGCAACATGATGGATGCAACACGATCGATACAACATGATCGATGCAACGTGATCGATGCAACATGAGCTCTATGGCATGTTCGATCAAACATGTTGCATCCTATGGGATTTTCTTGCATCAAACATGTTGAATCAAGCATGTTGCACTAAATATGTTCGAATAAACATGTTGCATCAAACATATTGTATCAAACATATACAACATATAAAAATCCCATAGGATGCAACATGTTTGATGCAACATGTTTGATTCGAACATGTTTGATTCGAACATGTTTGATGCAACATGTTTGATCGAACATGTTTTATCGAGCATGTTTGATCGAACATGTTTTATCGAGCATGTTTGATGCAACATGTTTGATTCGGCATGTTTGATGCAACGTGTTTGATGCAACATGTTTGATTAAACACGTTTGAATCGAACATGTTTGATCGAAATTGTTTGAATCGAACATGTTTGATGCAACATTTTTGATTCGAACATGTTTGATGCAACATGTTTGATCGAACATGTTTTATCGAGCATGTTTGATCGAACATGTTTTATCGAGCATGTTTGATCGAACATGTTTTATCGAGCATGTTTGATGCAACATGTTTGAATCAAACATGTTTGATGCAAAATGTTTGATTCAACATGTTTGACTCGAACATGCTTGAATCGAACATGTTTGATGCAACATGTTTGATGCAACATGTTTGATTCGAACATATTTGATGCAACATGTTTGATTCGAACATGTTTGATGCAGCATGTTTGATGCAACTTGTTTGATGCAACATGTTTAATTCGAACATGTTTGATGCAACATGTTTGATTCGAACATGTTTGATGCAACATGTTTGATTCGAACATGTTTGATGCAACATGTTTGATGCAACATGTTTGATGCAACATGTTTGATTCGACATGTTTGATGCAACGTGTTTGATGCAACATGTTTGATTTAACACGTTTGAATCGAACCTGTTTGATCGAACTTTTTTGAATCGAACATGTTTGATGCAACATTTTTGATTGAACATGTTTGGTGCAACATGCTTGATGCAACAAATCGAACATGTTTGACGCAACATGTTTGATCGAAAATGCTTGGATCGAACACGCTTGAATCGAGCATGTTTGATGGAAGATGTTTGACGCAACTTGTTTGATGCAAAATGTTTGGTGCTACATGTCTGATCGAACATGTTTGAATCGAATATATTTGACGCAACGTGTTCGCTGCAACATGTTTGATGCAACATGATCGATGCAACACGTTCGACGCGACACGACCGATGTAACATGATTGATGCAGCATGATGGATGCAACACGATCGATACAACATGATCGATGCAACGTGATCGATGCAACATGAGCTCTATGGCATGTTCGATCAAACATGTTGCATCCTATGGGATTTTCTTGCATCAAACATGTTGAATCAAGCATGTTGCACCAAATATGTTCGAACAAACATGCTGCATCAAACATGTTGCATCAAACATATTGTATCAAACATATTGCATCGAAAATGCTGCATCGATATTGTTGCTTCGAATTTGTTGCATTAAACATATTACATCGAAAATGCTGTAACGAAAATGTTGCTTCGAACTTGTTGCATCAAACATATTGTTTCAAACATATTGCATCGAAAATACTGCATCGAAAATACTGCATCGAAAATATTGCTTCGAACTTGTTGCATCAAACATATTGTGTAAAACATATTGCATCGAAAATGTTGCTTCGAAATTATTGCATCGAACATTCTGCATTAGCGATTTGTGGGAATTGTTATCTTATGTGGAGATGATGTGAACTAGCCACCGAAATCGTGTGATTTGATCCCGTTCGGCATTTTCTTATAGGGTTTTCTTAAGTCATAGGTGCATCCGCATAAACCACAAAGTTCTAGAGTGCTTAAAACTGACCTAAATCATGTCTCTGCTTAAATTATTTGTGGAAATTGACATCTTATGTGGAGGTAATGTAAAGTGGTCACGATATCGTGTGACTTGATCCCGTTAGACTTTTTCTTATGGGATTTTCTTGCATCAAACATGTTGAATCAAGCATGTTGCACCAAATATGTTCGAACAAACATGCTGCATCAAACATGTTGCATCAAACATATTGTATCAAACATATTGCATCGAAAATGCTGCATCGATATTGTTGCTTCGAATTTGTTGCATTAAACATATTACATCGAAAATGCTGTAACGAAAATGTTGCTTCGAACTTGTTGCATCAAACATATTGTTTCAAACATATTGCATCGAAAATACTGCATCGAAAATACTGCATCGAAAATATTGCTTCGAACTTGTTGCATCAAACATATTGTGTAAAACATATTGCATCGAAAATGTTGCTTCGAAATTATTGCATCGAACATTCTGCATTAGCGATTTGTGGGAATTGTTATCTTATGTGGAGATGATGTGAACTAGCCACCGAAATCGTGTGATTTGATCCCGTTCGGCATTTTCTTATAGGGTTTTCTTAAGTCATAGGTGCATCCGCATAAACCACAAAGTTCTAGAGTGCTTAAAACTGACCTAAATCATGTCTCTGCTTAAATTATTTGTGGAAATTGACATCTTATGTGGAGGTAATGTAAAGTGGTCACGATATCGTGTGACTTGATCCCGTTAGACTTTTTCTTATGGGATTTTCTTAGGCCATAGTTCTTCCCCCTTCAAACCGACATAAACAATGTCCATTATGGCAACAATAGGTCTTTCAAACAAATAAAAAAATTTCGATTAGATTTCGTAAATACTTCACACGCTCGATGTTATAAAAACTGGACTTATTTCGAGAAATGTTACCGTTAAAGAAAACGTTATTTCACTACATACTTTGGCTTATAAGGTCTCTAATTTTAGATTGTAAGCGTAAATGCATTCAATTTGCCCGGTTTTCGCCCCTTTCCCCTTTTTGGACACCTTGTGGTCCAACTTTAGATTTATAGCCAATAACTTGCACCGACAAAAGCCCGATCTATATCCCAAATTTCAAGAAAATCGGTCCAGGCTAACAAACACTATCCAAATGGCCACTGATCTTCTAGAGAATTCTCATATATTTTCGACCAAAAATCGATTTTTTTAAAATTCAATATCTCGACTCACAAAATTATTTCAGCTATCCCACTACCACGGTTGGAAAGAGGATCCTCTGGACTACCATTTGTATATAGTCTGTATGGGGTACAGTTTCTTATATGTTCCCAAATGGTCACTGATCTTCTAGAGAATTCTCATATATTTTCGACCAAAAATCGATTTTTTTAAAATTCAATATCTCAACTCACAAACTTATTTCAGCTATCCCACTACAAAGGCTGGAAAGAGGACCCTCTGGACTTCCATTTGTATATAGTCTGTATGGGGCACAGTTTCTTATATGTTCCCAAATGGCCACTGATCTTCTAGAGAATTTTCAATCAAAAAATTGATGTTTTCAAAGCCAATTTTTACAATACCATATCACTTCATATAGGACTTTTTTGCTGATAATATTAATAGGCATTGGAACAATCCCTAGAGTATTATATGGTACTCATAGACCTACTATATGCGCTAAAATTACCTGCTAAACAAGTGACCTTGTTCAAATGGATACTGTTAAACAGTTAACAGTGCTCTGTTAACGGCAAATTTTGCTCTGTTAAGATCAAATTGTGCACTGTTAAGACCAAATTGTGGACTGTTAACGCTAAGTGTGGCGCTGCTAAAATTTATGGCTTGCGTCTTGGATTTTAAAATTCGAATTTATCTTCACACACATCTTATTTTATCATTTTCTGCTTTTTTTCTTATTTTTCCCAGGAATTTAATTAATTTTTCCTTTTTTTTCGTTCCCAGCCTCAAATTAATTGTCTAACTAATTGGTTTGCGTCTGGGGAGCAGAGACCTGCGCACAGAATTATTTCCAATAACCATTTGACAAAAATGGTGCCAAACTATTGACCCAGCTGAAGATTTTTTGTTTAAAAGGATTTGGACTTTTTAATTTTTGTTTTGGTGGCTAGTAATTTTTTGTATTCGTTTATATCATTGTCAATACCATTAAAAACAGCAAGGTCGTCATCGGAATCAGATGAATTTAACTCATTTAAATTATTATTTAAATTTTGAAAGAAATTTGTAATTTTTTGGTTCTCCATTTTAATTTTTTATGTCTTTTAAAAAAATTTAACGTTAAGTTAAAAGTGTTACCACGTTCACCAAAAAACAAGAAAAGGTGTTCAAAAAAGGAAGAAAAAAATTCAATAATTTATTTAAGTCAAGTAAAACGAAATATTTAAATATCATATTTTATATATATTAAATATTTATTGTATACAATGTTAAAAACATATTTTCATATATTCTTAAATACAAAAAACGGCGGCTGAATTTAAGCCGACTTAAGCCGAATAAATCTTCGACGGCGGTGGCGGCGGCTTTTAAATTTTATCGGCGGCTCGGCTTAGTCGGCTGTCAGCCGATCGGCGCAGGTCTCTGCTGGGGAGTTAGATTTTAAAATCTATCTTCACAGACATCAATTAATAATGAAAGGAAAAATTATCTATCGTAGAACAGCTGATAGATTTTCAAGAAATTAACTTCAACCGCAATTATTTCAAGTTGACAAGGTTATTTCTTCAATACGTTCGTATTAATTTTTCATTAAAACTGGAATGCTGGCATTTATGGCAGTTATGTTGGCTTATTAAGAAAGCATTTACAGTATTTAACAGATTCATTAGATTCCCAGGAAAAGGTTCTTTTACACAAATTAATAAACACTTCGATACATCGAACAACACAGAATAAATAACAAAACACTGTAAGAAATTTTGTTGAAAAACTATAAAAAAATCAATATTTTTCTATTCCATGATTAAATTCCAATTGAAAACAATTTAACAATGTCTGATAGAAAAAAGATATAGTTTGGCGATCTATAAAACGGATTTATTACTTCTCTCTAGGCATCACATTCCTGTGCAAATAGATATACAGACCGATGAAGAAATATTATCTATCAAGCGAAGAGCTTAATGGCGAAAGTAGTAGGAGCATTACCAAAAACAAGCGTAAGTAATTCTGAGATGGGATGCAAGTTAGAACATCGAAGCATAAGATATATAAACAGATCATGAATACTGATCACAAGTATCTGCATAACATCTGTAAATATAACCCAGCCTATCCCTAATATATAGACCAAAATATTACAAACGATTCCGAACACACATACATATGTGGATTTTATTCTCCATACCACAGAGATCAAAAGCACGCCTACCCCGAAGCAATTCGAACGCTGATCTAAGCCAAATAAAATCTTGAAATTGCACAAAAAGAGATTTCTAGTCAAAGTCCCTCTAAGTCGACTCCACCTACATGCAGTATAGGGTTGGTTATACGCTTTATATCATAATCTTCGAAAAATTCTAACCATATATCCGATATAGCATGTATCGAAATAGATAGTCTAGTGCTTCAAAAGCACCAATTGGCGGACCAGTCTAGATACTATTAAGTTTTTATTAGAGAGAACAGAACACAGGTTAATGTTTTGAACTAGTTGCCTTGCCCCAAATACAAATAAATAGAGTATCTTGCCAGAAGGAGTTAAATGATTTCTTATTTCAGATGGTCAGATCATTGAAATGAGGGGACTATGGAGCCTATAGTAGTAGGTTCTTTATCCATTAGATCGCGGTCATAAAACACGGACCAACAAGCTTTAAAAGCTATATTAAACAAAAGGCTTCTCAGATCTTATTTGTAGACTACGACTACATAGTATAATATTGTTACGAAAGTGGAAATGGTGTTGTTAAAATATTAAACAAAAGCTCCAAAAACAACACAATATACTGGATCATGCATAAAATGATAAACAAAAACTCCAAAAACAAAACAGCGCACTGTTCACGTGATCAATGAATGAGTACAAAAATATACCAACAAAAATAAAGCGCTTGTTTACAAGATCGATGAATTAACAAGAATAAAGGATAAAAAGACGTAAATAACCAACAACAACATGAAGGTAAACAAGAAACAACAATGTGCAGTATAAAATAGCGAACAGAGAAATAACCCAACAACAACTAATCTACCTGCTCGAATGTAAACAAGAAACAACAAAAATAAACATAAGTTGTTTACATTTTTAGATTGTTCCCGAAGGACGTCATTGTCCTTCAAGGGCATTCATCACACTAAAGATCCAGTGATATAAAATGCAAGCCAAAGCGAGCATAGAGCATTGAGAGTTCAGAGTTTGAGTTGAATCAGTCGTGTGTGCAGACGGCACGTTGTATTCGGAGTTCGAATTAAGCTAGTCGTGTATAACGACGTTACGTTGGTTGAAGTGATAAATCAATCGGTTGAGTGCAGACAAGTTGCGTCTGAAGGAAGCAGTTGTTAGTGTTGTGCTTACAAAAAGGTTGTGAGCAAAGGGTAACTAACAAGTGTTGTTGCTTACAAAAAGGTTGTAAGCGGATAATTATCACGATTAAACACATATTGTGAAAATTATCGTTGTATACGTCGAATAATCTGGAACAGTGGCACAAAAGTTGTGCAGATAATAAAGAATTCATCAAAACTAAACACAAATTTATTTTTACTTTATTTGCAATCTACGAGCTCATATTTTTAAAAGGTAAAAACGTAACAATATATAAACTTAAAATGTTTTTTTATGTTTATTCCTTACAACGTGACTTCAAAATTTATTTGCGGATGGATTGAGTTTTTAAGTAGAATAGTTCACTCACTCATATTAAAATCAAATTACAAACATAAAATTATTTAAAGGTTTAACTTTAGTGAGTCTTGGGTTGTTTAAAAATAAAAATGACTAGTCAAGAAAGCAATTTGAGTAAATATTGGATTGAGCAAGATATGCAAATCTATTCAATAGTTTATATATTGTTTTGAAATGGTAATAAAATGGTTTTTAAAATATAAAGCAATATCTACCGATGATAGCTTGTGGTTTTAGGTTCCTGTTGCATTGTTTGCATTCAAATTATGCGCAAATTAAAGACATTTTTTGATAATAAAATTTTAATTAAATTTGCAAAATGTGTGAATGTAAACAATGCAACAGGAACCTAAAACCACAAGCTATTATCCGTAGAAATAATAGATAATAGAAACTGAATTTATTACTTACCAAATCTTCTAGTTCGCTGAGTAAGCGCTTATGAATTTTAATAGCTGTCTCTTCGCTATAATACTGCTGAATGAAAACTGTTGAATTCACTAGGTAATGCTGAAGGTTAACCAACACCACCGCTTTGAGATAATTTTTTTTTTTCTTTACACTGATAGAGGTACCGCTAAAACTAAAATTAAAACAATAAAATCAAAACAATATTTAATACATACATCATATAATAAAAAATCATTTCAAATATTAAAGAAATTAAATTTCCATTCTAAAAGACACTCATACTCATAATTTTCTAAATTTTTCTTGATTTGCCTTTTAATTTTTTCTTGGGAGTTTCTAAAACTCTCTGAGTCTTAAATTTTCAGAAAATGTAAAAAACAAAATATCATAAGAATCCACTATTTTTAGAATATCTGAATCTGGAAGAGTGACACTGAACGCTTGACCAAAGAACTGGATGCAGTGTTGCCAGAAATTTCATGGCCTAAATCGTCAAAATCCGAAGATTTTTCCGTAAAAATTCGTCAAAATCGTCAAGTCACTTTACAAAATCGTCAAAAAATCGTCAAACACAAGTTTTCATTTTTTTTAGTTTTAATTGTTTAATTTCAAAAAAATTATAAGATTAATTCAGTCTTATTAACTATATTTATTTAAAAACATAACATAATAGTAAAAAATCATGTTCATATTGAGAGCAGAATTCACAAACATATACATATATTTTTAATATTCCTACATAAAATATGAAAAATAGTTAACCTACTTACCAAATACTTATTTTATGCATAAATATCTGATGATAACAATTTCAGCAAATCTGAACTCATCTGTGTGTCATAACACTTTGGTTTTATTTAAATTTACCTGACTAAATATTCTTTCAACATTTGCCGAGGAGTGTGGTAAAATCATTATATTGCGAACAAAATTCGTTAAAATTGGAAAAGCCAAAGAAGAATCAGATCGTTTTGCTTCCGATATTTTTTTCCAAAATTCTGTAAAGTTTGTCTCTTTTCCTTCAAAAATAGTTTTAAAATCTAAAAATTTTAATTCCCTAAACTCTGAATCTATACTTTGTTTATCATCTTCTTTTAAAAAATTTGAAAAAGCCTTTACAGTATTTAAAATTGAATTGGATTCAACATTTATTAATACGTTTGGATTAAATATACTTTAGGATTTAAATTCATTTTCAAAATCAAATCTTTTAAAAATCTGGTCAATTAATTCAATGTAAAATTGTATGCAATTATTCATTATTTCTTGTACATCACTTTCACAAATATTTGAATTTGAAAGAATATCTGCAGCGTAAATACCTCTATAAACATTTTTACTATCCTGAAAATTTTTACTATCTTTACAATTAATCAAAAAAATTTTGCTATTTTTAATAAAATTTGGTTTTAAAAAGTTGCTCATTACAATTTTAAGTAATTTTTCCAACAGCAAATACAAGGTATGAATTTCAGTAGTTTTACTCTGAAAAATTTTATTTATATTATTTATAACATCAAACGTGTATTTTAGAAACGATAAGTAAATTTGATTTGTATGATTTAAATTTTTGAAAATGCTTTTAGCCGTGTCGATGTTGTCAATGTTGACCCCAAAGGAAAAATAAATTTTAAGGGGTTCATACACACATAAATCGTAAAATACCAAAAAAAAACCAACTCTAAAAATGTAATATTGAAAATAGTTGCCGTATTCTTTAATTTTTAGTAAAATCGTCATTTTTCAACCAAAATCGTCATTTTGGTATTTTGAGGGGTAAAAAACGTCAAAATGCAGAGAAATCGTCAATTCTGGCAACAGTGACTGGATGTAGAATGCCCAGCAATTCTTTATTCAAGGATATTTATTGAGAAGTCTTTCCTTGTTAAGTACCTTAGCCAGGAGATAAATAAAATTAATTGCAAATCCGATTAGTTAGCAAAATACGATGTGTGTCGTCAAACCAAAAAGTCATAGAAACTAATCACGAATAGTCAAGTTAACATCCTCGCTACCCAAAAATTATTCATGCCTCATAAATATCATTCGAGGAGATAATTAGACTTCTAACTAAAATTTTTCTGTTATAGAGATAAAGGAAGACCTATATATCGAATTATAAAAGCTGGTTTAAGCGAACAATCAACAAATTATTTAATTTCCTTTTAGAGTGTCAAAACATTAATTTTTCAAAACAAATTTAATATTTTAAGCTTCTAACAATAATTAAGCCTTCTGACTTGTTAACAACAATAGAAAACAACACCAATAACTAAACAAATGGCTAAAAATCTACAACATTAGCCATCTTAAGGTCATGTCTCAAATTTATACTCTTCATTAGTAGTTCTTCTTTTTTAAAGCTTACAATTTCAAAGTATGGTAAACATATTGTAAAAAGAATTTAAGAAAAATATTCAAATAACAAAGAAACAAAATAAAAATTTTACGACAAATTGGTCTTTTGCATGGCTGGTATAATTTACAAAATGATGTAATAAATCAAATTTACACTTTAAACAAAGGAAAAAGAAGAGTTAAAGTCGTTTGTATCTTCTTTTTTATTATTTTTGTTTGTTTCTTAGTTCTTTTTAAATTTTCATAACCATTTATGGACACTCACGTTGAATGTAAATAACAACAACAACAACAACAAAGAGTTAAACGCTTTATTATTTCAATCAGTTCATAAGCCATATAAGGGCTACAATAGTTTGTTTGCGGTGCCAACAGACATCGCGCAAGAAAAGGGCTGCTCAAGTGCTCAACAGGTGAATATTTTACTGGTTGTGGTTAAGAGTCTTTTGTGTTACGCATGCTCTCTAAAAACAAGAAGATTTTGATCATGTTCACGTTGACGTTGTTATTGTTAAAAGGAATCGTAAATTGCAAGAACCACTTAAAAATTAAAGCAATTTAAGTTTAACAAATTTATTAAAAACTGATGTGGAACAGATTAAGAACTCAATTTTACAAGTACCCGGAAGTTTCAGGTATTTTTTCTTATTGTTTCTTCTCAAAAATAAATCGATAATCTATAAAATCTGCAATTATATTACGACTGGGTAATATTCTTTTTTTCTTTTTGTTTTATTTTTTAATGAACAACGTAAAAATGAGTATCTCCTAGCCAACCTAAAATTAAAGAGGGCGACCTATTTCCTGGAAATTCATTTAAATGACGCATGCTTGGAATTTGAAAAGGTAATTTTTCAAAACTTTCGAATCGACCGCCTGGTAGTTGTTCCGACGAACCAGTTCTACGCAAACTTCGTCTTCTATTCGCGATATAGCAGAATGAGAACATCTCATACCACGTTTTTACACTTAAGAAATCTACAACCGGTCAGTTATCACCAGCATTCTGTTGATTAAAAAACACTATTCGTAGTAAACTTTTTGGAAGTCTGAATTTTGGCTGTCGGCAAAACTGATTCGCCTTTGTATAATGATTCTGATTGCTACAAAATCTCTTTCGTAAACATTAGTAAAAAGCTCAAGGAATTATAAGATACAAAACAAAGCGTCAAAAAAGATCGGAGCAAGTCTCTATCAAACTAAAAAGCTACAGTAAACATGACTGGGACGATCTTCAATAAAAATCATATACATCCTGGGTATGCCAAAGATATCTACCTTCGCCTTAGTGTAAGAGAAGTCGCCGTGGTCTAGTTGGCAGTGTGTTGGCTTATTAGACGTAAAAGCCAGGGTTCGAGTCCCTGGCCAGACATCAAAACAAAAACAAAAAAGTATTTTTTCGGCGATTTCCTCTCAGCAGATTTCTGGCAAAAACTCTGAGAATAAATAAAATTGCCATGAAAAGTTTCTCATAAAATCTGTCGTTCGGAGTCCACTTTAAACTATAGGACCCGCCGCTCATGTATAAAATTACCGCACACAACATAAGTGGTGTGAGAAACTATATCAATAATCCTGACTGATGGGTTCTAATGACCAATTATGTATGTATGTAAGAGAAATAATTCCAACCAAACTATCTCTTCTTAATGTCCACAAAACAACTCCCTCTTTTCTTTTTCTCATAATCTACATATTTTCCTAGTTTCACACAATGCACCAGCGTTGCCATTTGCCAAGTTTTGCTATTTTTCTAACAAAACAATTTAAAATTTTTTTTCAATAAATCAATAATAATAACACGAAATATTTAAATTTCTGAATAAAATATTAGCCCCGGGCAAAAGAAGCAAGAAAACACAAACAGAGGGCATCGGGCACCGGAGTTTCCTTTAAAAATCTTGGGACTTTTGTAGAAAACAAGATTTTTTTTCAGAAATAAAGTTTTTTAAAATAAAAAAATGGTAACGCTGCAATGCACTAAAAGTTAAAAATAAAAAAACTGAAGATAGCTGTAAAAGAGATAGCACAGATTTATTACAAATGAAGAAATAAGGTTTAAAATGCTAGAAGAGAAGACGACTTTACGAAGAGTTCTTTTTGAAAGTGATTCAATGGTTGGATATAACAATACTTTAAGGAGTCAAAATTGTAGTAATCAATAAATCAATGCAATTGAAACAAAAAACTCAAAAAATTAACTTAACAATTGGCTTTTCAGGCCGGATTTATCGGTTTTAAATGGATTAATAATTTACAAATAGGCTTCTTTTAACACAGCCGCACATTTTTGTTAATAATGAAACACATTAAAGCCAATCATTAAAATAAATAAAATTTGCAATAAAATCGTTTACACTAAAAATATCTTTGCAAGTGCAATAAATTGAATGAAATCAAACCAAAAAAAAACACACAAAAAAACAAGAAAAACAAATTGTTATACGATCATATGGCAAATGCAATAAATTAATGGTTTAAAAAAATATAAAAATAAATACGATCTTAAATTCATATAATTATTAATTTATGGTTTATTAAGTGTGTCAATAACAATTACCAATCAGAGTAACAACGAGGGCAGCGTACACACAGCATTACAATTCAAACGGCAAAAAGTGATCCGAAAAAAAAAAATGAAAATAAAATAAAACCTCCCACCAAATTGTATCCTACAAAAGAAAAGATTATGGCTGTGACGCCCATTTGAATGAATTGAAGGCGCCAATTTATTTTTAAGTGTTGCTTTTCGAACTCTTTTTTTAATCAATGGCAAGCAACGATTCAAAAAAAGAAAAGAAATAAAATTTGTTGCACCGACCGACAGACCGGCAGCACCAAGTACCTATCAAGCAACAGCAACAACTCCAAATGTAACAATACAAGTATTCCACAACAATTTTGTTTTTTTCTTTTTTTTTGTTTAACAGCAGCACACAATATGAAGAACAACCATGGGTTATAAATATTATAAAAATGGTATAGCCAGTGCTTCAGTTTTAACTGATGTTGCAGATGTTGATTATGACACCGCAAACAACACTTTGGTGTTGCTGGTGTTGATGATGATGATGGCGATGGCGATGAAGTCATCATGGTAAAACTATAGTGTCAGCATCAGTACAAGTTCATCTGTTCAACGTAAAAATTACCTGGAAAAAATACTTCTGTGCACTTTGTTTCTTTTATTTTTATTTTGTTTGTCGTTACTTTCAATCTTTGTTGGCCCAGCCTTTTATGATGCAGGAGCACTGACAATGTTAAATTATGTTGCTGCTGTTGTTGGCATTAAAAATGTTTTTCAATGACGACAAAGCCTCATCATTATGACAGAGGCCACTGAAGGTAACTGAAAGAAATTATTGTTGCTGGTCTGCTCACAACATATCATACATCTTGGAAATAATAAGAGCAGCATAATAAAAAGACCATATTCCAATTACACCAACAACACCAAACAAATATTAAAGAAATAAACACATCAATTAGAATACAACATTGATTGGGGGGCAACAACAAATCCAACAAGCAACAAATCGAAGAAAAATTATCAGAATGAGGGAACAAACGCTAAAGAAAAATGACAATAAAATCTGAACTCTCAGAGAAGGGAGGGATAGGTAAACACTTTAGAAATACCAAGGACAGGTAGGCTCATGCGTTGATTTCCATTTTTGTAAAGAAGCTTTGGAACGATTATCAAAGTCAAATATAGAAAAATGTATTGAGATGTCTTTACGAATAATATTGGGATTGCTGATGTGACAGAAAATACTAATTTTTGGTTGGAGACTACTACAGGGTCCGCCATCTAACGTTTTTTTTTTCAACTACTGCTTATTTCGTGAATGGTAACACTTAGCTCATATCTGATTTGACAGATAATTAGTTTTGTCCTTCCCCTGAACGAATATGGTTGTGTATACGCGTTTTCTGCGATCGACTTACAGACGATGCCGATTTTGGCGAAAAAAAAAAATATCATCTTTTCAGATAAAGCTCATTTTGATCTTGACGGATATGTAGACAAGCAAAATTGTCGCATTTGGAGCAGAGAAAACCCGCACGCATACATTGAATTGAATTGTACTTTCAATATTCAGTTTTTTAAACATTTTCAAAAAAAAAAAAAAAAGTTTTTGGCGGACCCTTTAAATTCCACTTTTATAGTCAGACTGGATCTCTCTTCGAAGTTATTTATATTTGCAAGTGACGCTTTAACTCTTGTTTTCTTAAACGTCTCATTCGTTTCTGTTAAATAGGCACGAATGGTAAGCGTTCTGTGCTTGCAGTTGCGAAACTTAAGGTATAGATACATTTCTGGCCATTACAACCCATTTAGTCAGAATTACGGCATTCCTCTCCATACTATGGATGTTGTGCTACGACCTACAGTTAATGGTATTATTATTTTCCTCGTTATTACAAAACTCATTGTAAGATACTATCAGTCATTTGGCCGGGTATTCCTAAGGGACAGTGCATTGTAATGACCGCTATTAGCTTCTTAAGATGAATTCTTGATATATTTAATGCAAATCTTCTTCTACATATTTTCATAGCAGATCAGATTTGTATGTTCTCTATACATATACATAATTGGTCATTACAACCCTTCAGACAGGATTACGACGTAGCTTGTCACGCCACTTATGTCGTGTTGTGCGTTAATTTTATACATGAATTTTTATATCTTTTGTTTACATTTCAAATGACGAATTTAAATTTAATTTTAATCCCATATTTCGAATTCGTTTGAATTAGTTGTTGTATCAGCTATCGCAAATTAGTTTGAGCTGAATAGGCCTCTATTCAAAATACCCCTAAAATATGTTGCTTCCGTCCGTTAACTTCTAAGCATACGTGTAAGATATTTTTATTATTCTTAACGATAAACGATAAAAAAAAAGAGGACAAAAAGATAAAATTACAATCAATACCACCATAATTTATAAATTTCAGTATAAATTGCAATGCAATCAGCGAATTTAACGAACATTAACGATTAGCGTTGAACGATGAGTGTTCGATTTGAAGGTGAATCGTGCTCGTGCCATAACAAGTCAGCACTAAACTTTTATCCGCTCGTTAATCTCTATCCAGCTATTCATTCATCCTTTTCATTACGCCTGTACTGGAGCTGTTTGGCAGCCTTCTTTATGGTGGCAATTTTCAATATTTTTTTTTTTTTATTTTCTTCTCTTTTCGTTTTTTTTTTTTCATCTTCTTTGTGTTTTCCGAAATGCATTTACGAATTGGCGGTCAGTATTTATCTCTGTATGAGATGACGTTTACAAATTAAGACATTTTCTTAACGGTATCTTCTCTTAGTAGTCAGACTACCAACACCAACCAACCAACCAACCACCATCACCACCGCCATCATCGTTACAAAAACAAAAATTGCAGCGTTAATCGAGTCAGTTAAACAACACAACACAACACAAAAAATGAAAACGAAAAAAAATAATCAACGACTGACTTAAGCAACAAACAATTAAAACACCACTGTTGCTGATGCTGTTGATGATGTTGTTGTTGTTGTTGTTATTATTATTATTGTTGATATTATTATTGTTGTTGTTGTTGTCGTAAAGGTAATGATGTTAATTAAATTGTACAACTGCTTTTTACTTTAACTTGGAATATTATTGTGTTGACCGTCATCCTGTATGTTTGTGTGTCTGTTATTCTTATTGAAACTCGATACTCCTGTGGTATAGTAGTTTACATCATCATCGTCATTATCATTGCAATTTGTTGTTGTTGTATGTTGCCATTTGTTGTTATTGCTGTTGCACTGATTTTACAACATGGATAACAAGACCGCAACTTTTAAAGCTTTTGACTGCCTGTTTAATGGCTGCTGTCACACCACAAAACTTTTAAAACGAAACGTTGCAATGCGATGCACATACAAATCTTGTAAATAGTGTGTGGCAAAAAAAAAAGGAAGGAGAAAGAAAGAAGCAACAGAAGAAAGAAAATAATTCTTCCTGTAAATGACGTTCGTCGTCGTTGTTATTGTTGTTGTTGTTGTCGTCATCGCAACATGTTCATTCGTAATTGTAATTTATTGTTATGCAAGTGTGTAATTAATTCGATTATAAAAATACAACAGCAATAACAACACCTTAAATAACCGATAATACAGAGATTTATGTGACCATTATCTGCCCCTATACATCAAAATCAACTATTATTTCAAATAAGGAAAAAAAAAAATTGGTCATAAACTTTAAACTTTCTAATACCAGTTGCTTTTATGTCTTTATTTAACAATAGGCTCGAATTATTTAACTTTTTATGCTACTTTTCTTATTTTTTTTTTCAGAGATATGTGCGTGTTTAGGCAAATCCTTTTTACTTACTCACAATGACCTTTGTTCTCTCATTTCAATACTCCAAAACTTTTCATAAGTTTCACATGCGTATTGCTAGTGGTGTTAATTAGCATACTTGCCTGGTTTTGCTTCTGTATAACAGACTAGACTTTACAAATTCGTTAACCCATCTAATTTTGGTTCATTTGAATATTTGTGAGTTTCATTAGCGCTCAGTGTTTCCGTCTGTTTCTGCGGCACCATTTGTTTTTCATTTTAATGTTTAGATAACAGAAACTATCTACGCTTTCAACTAGTTGCCCTGATGTTACAATTTGTGCTAAAGTTGTTCATCTTAAATCCAAGTTTCCAGGTCTTCTTGTTGCCTAGTGTAAGCACTATCTCAAATTGGTGTGAGAAGATAAAATTCTACTTTTCTCTAAACAAACTTGACTCATCATAATATGCAATCTGTAAACGTATTTTAGAATAAAAAATTTAATTTTTTTTTACCATCGTCCCTTTCGAGGTTCCAGACGTTCCTCGAATTGTTTTTATCCCATTAAAAGAAAAAGATTGATATCGAGATATTATCTAATATGTATACAAAATTCTCGTGTTACGGTGTTAGTGGTTAAACTCCTACGAAATGGACAGTTCGATTTTTATGAAATTTTGTAAGCATATCGGACAACATCTATTTTTCACATCCCTAAATGTTAAGAGGGCGTGGCAAATAGTTAAAATTGAATATTTAGGTACATATTGATCGTAGACGAATAAAATTTGGTGAATAAGATCGTAGAGTCGACATCGACAATCTCACAAAAAATAAGCGTAACAACCCTCCCCCTGAACAGATTTTAACCATTCTTTTTTTGTTCGAAAACTTATCAGGTTTAGATGGTTTAAAATAAATTCAATATAGGCGTGGCAAACCTTTAAAATTTAACATTTAGGGACATAGTAATCGTAGACGAATGCAATTTGGTGGGTAAGTTCGTAGGGTCGATTACGACAAACGCACTAAAAATGGGCGTGGCAACCCTCCCCCATTAAAAGATACCTACAAACTAATTCGATGATTTATAACTACATATGTACATAACATGTATGTCTGTTAGTTTTTGTTTTAAAGCAAGTATAACAACTCCATCTTCGTCAGCGCTTTATGCAGCGTATTACAATAAATATATATGTGACCTGTTTTGGACAATAAAACAAATTAAATTTTTTGAGCGAGACGAGATCTCTCGATCTTTTCCAGCGCCCCGTTTAATGTTGTAGAACACTTTCTTGAAACTACAGAGCAGAAGATATTGACATTGGCGTTCCTTAAACGCTAAATAAAACAAAGGGTGTATGATACATCATTGAAATTTTTTTTTGCGTTTGATAAACCAATTTATGCCATTATGTGTGGAATATAATATAGTTTACATTTCCGCCATGACTTCTTTAGGTGGATCGCGGATCCTAGGAATGGGTGTTGTATTTTGCACGCATATTCTATTCAATTTAATTATTTCCAATCGTTTACTCGTTAAACAGTTACCCAAGGAATATAAGAAATCTTAATTTTAATTTAAAGAAAAATTCTAACGTGAATTTGTAATTGCAATTGTAGAGAAGAGGATCGAATCAAACTTATTCCTTAATTTATATATAAAAAGATAACTCTTTACAAAAACATTTCCTCTAACATGCTATATGTTTGTTTTTTTTTTAGCAATTACCACCTAAAAATTAATATTGAGCCACTTTTATCGAAATTGCTAAGAATCAAAAGAAAAAAAGCAAAACCAAAAATTTTATATTAAAAGAAATACAATCGCCTCAAAAAGAAATGAATATAAAAACTTTCAAGTAAAAAAGGAAAGAAAGAAAAAAACTTAAATCAAGTAAAACAAAAGAAACAGAACATGACTGATGGCAGTTATTTTTGAGAATTAAAATCATGATGCCACGATCCAGTAATTTAATGCAACAAATTCGAAGCCGAAGTAAGAAAAACAACACAAATAATTCCTAGTTTTCAAATTAACGATCAATTTTAGACATGTTTTCTACAGCAGCACCTCCAACAAACAAAAGAAATTTAAAAATTGATTGCAGCGAAATTGACAAAATGGTTCGCAGAAAAAAAAAAAACAATAAAATTCAAAGTAAAAAAGTGGACGACATGTCACGTGCTTCTGTTGGTTGTAGCCTTTGTAGTGGTCACCTCTCCTTCCGTTAGGAAAAGAAATTTAAATTTGAGCCAAAAAAAAACTGTCACTCAGTCACTCAAACGAAGAAATTTTAAATTCGAAAAAAGAAAAACGAAAAAATAAACCCAAAAAGTCGTGATGATGAGGTCGTAGTCGGTCGGTCGTTTGTTTGTTGGATTTTTTTGTATTTGTATTGTTGTTGCGGGGTTTTTTTATTGTTTAACTTTGACTTAAACGACTTACATGTTACAGTAGCCCGCCCCCGTCCTTATAACCGATAGTTTCTGGTTTTCCTTATAGCCAGAAGCGATTTCAGTTCTTTTTTTTTCGACTTCAAACTTTTGGTGGCTGTCAACTACTTAAATTTTACAAGAACTACAAAAACAAAAGCGAAAAAATCATCAAAAACGGTATAAAAATGTTTTGGGTTTTGGATTTGTTGTATCAAAATTTACTAGAAACACAGTCAACGGCCAACAGTCAACAACAATCATGACAATTTGTAGCGACAATTCAACACGGATACGATCAGACATTAAAAACCCCCAAAATGAACTAAAAGAGAGAAACAACAAAAAAAAAACACAGAAAAAACAACAATAAAAATAAATGCATTACTAACAGCAATAACAACAACAATAACAAAATAGCTGTCAACTTAACAACATTTGTTGATTGCAACATTAACCACCAATTTGTTGTAGTTTGTTTGTTGTTGTTGTTGTTGATGTTGTTGTTACAATCAAACGTTTACAAAAACAAAACGCGAACTCTTGACTTTTCAGTGCATATTTTGCTATTCAAAACCGTTTAATCTGATTAATCAACAACGAACGAATAAAAAAAAATGTTTTCAATTAAACTTTATTGGCAATGTTTCTGCTTCTTTTGTGCGAAATGAAATCGAAAACGAACAAAAAAAAAATCGAAAATCACTTTTCTGACCACCAAAAAAATCATCAAATTTTGTATTTAATGATTTTGACCTAAACTAACTAATAAGACTGCAATACAGCATAGACAATAGGTGTCCTTTGTAAAAGCTTTACTTTATATTGAGGACTTAGCGTGTATCAGTATTTTAAATGCTTGGCTAAGAATCTAAACAAACCAGGTTCAATTCCTGGGAATGTGGTAAATATCATCGTCGAAAATCCAAAGTACGTAATATCACTTCTTCTAACTTTACAGAAAAAGCAGAAAACATTATAAAATAAAATATACTTCATAGGGTACGTCATTTTGAATTATTGATATAAAAAAGTTATTTTTGATCGCAAAAATTTAAAAATTGTTAGAGATGTGTTAGATAAGCTTACAACTCATAATCAATCAAAACCTTGACTTTAATTTTTTGGTTGATATGTACGTTTGGATTTTAGACTACGATATGTAAGTTAAGTTTGTGCTCAAAAAAATTTCCTGCTGTGCGTATAGATCTGATCACAGTTGTAGTATTTTTAGTCTCTTCACATATCCGTGTACATACATAATTTACCATTACATCATTTCAGTCAGAATTACGGCGTAGCTTCTCACCCCACTCTTGTTGTGTGTGTAAAAATTTTTATACATGACTGACGGGACCTACAGTTTAAAGTCGACTCCGAAGGACAGATTTTTTGAGAAACTTGAGAAACAATTTTTATTTACACTCAAAGTTTTTTCCAGAAATCTTTATAACCTTACCAATTCCGTGCTCGAAAAATGGCCACGTTTTCTTCTTCGGTTATAAAACGTCCCAGATTTGGTTCATATTAAATCAATATCAATAGAAATAAACACGCCGTTAGCTCTGATAAAAGGGTTTTAAGGAACGCGAAATTTATTAGGAAGCATTGTCACCTGATAAATCAAATACCTGACCAGTAAAATCTCTGATTTTGGGAAAACTACAATAGTAAAAATGAAATCAAATGAATAATTTGTTTACTTTTTAAAATATAGGAATTACTCTATCATATACAAATGGTTCAAAAGCATATACTGGTGTAGGAGGAGATATTCGGTGCCGAAATGAAATATTGCTTCCAAATGAAAGTTTACTTCATGGAAAAATGTGCTTAATAAACTTAAACAGAAAGAACGTAACAATACAGTCAGGCCGTCAGCATAGCACTCAACTCTCATGAAGTTGATTCGAAATTACAATGAAAAGCATGATAGTGCTGGAACCCAACTAGCTGGTAGATCCAATTGGGAATAGATTAGTTGCTACAGTTGAAGTTGCCGAAACCTAGTAGGTAGTGTGTTAGCTTATTAGGCTGAAGGCCCAAGTTCAAACCCCAGGTCAAACATCAAAACGGAAATAAGAAAATATTTCTTCGGCGACTTCCTTTCAGCAGATTTCTGGCAAAAACTCTGAGGGTAAATCAAAATTGTCATGCGAAGACAATAATAAATCACGCAGACGGATAAAATGAAGAAAATGGAATAAAACGAGACACATTGCGAATAAAGGCAACACTTAGAAATTCAATTCGATTGCCAAAAAATTTAATAGCCTGCATATTATACTATAATTTAAAATAGGACGAGTATACTCGTCTTGTCATAAAACATATAAATAGCATGCATTTAAATTTTAAATATTTCATTTTTCTTTTTGAAACTAATTTTTTTTTGTTTAATTTTCAAATTCGAAATGATTAAAAACTCCCTGGTGATATGCTACGTTTTTTTAATTTTCCAGCTACTACTTTTTAAATAACATTCAATACAACCCTAAAATCATATCCGAGAAAGTACAACCGAAGAGCATTTGTTTACAATTTTTAATTCCATTACGTTCCTGTTGAAAGCAACAACATATGCCATGCCAATGTAGTTGAAATGCGCCAAAAGAAAATAAAACAAACGGTGAAGCATTTACGTTTCCAATAGAAATTTTCCAAAAACTGCTAAAGGTTTGTGAATAATATTCCTTGAAAAATACCACAGCAATGGTTGAACGCATTGAAGACTTAAATTTACCGAATGCCGTTATTACGCGTCTCATCAAAGAAGGACTGCCCGATAACGCCAATGTTTCCAAAGAGGCCAGAGCCGCAATAGCTAGAGCAGCATCTGTATTTGTTATATTCCTTACCTCAACGTCAACAGCATTGGCAAGAAAACAGAATCATAAAACGATAACCGCCACAAACATTCTCGATGGTCTTAAGGATCTGGAATTTGAAAGTTTCATAGAGCCACTAACAAAGGATTTGGAAGCCTACCGAAAAATAGTGAAAGACAAAAAGGAAAAAAGCAAAAAAGATGCAAATACTGCGGAAACTGAAAAAGAGGCAGAAACAGAGGCTGCCACGTAGTTATGAAGGAGGTCTGTGTATGGATTTAGATTCTAGTTACTGTTATTTTGATAATTGCAAATAAAAGGAAAATTTAATATGAAGTTAACTATTTTCTTCAGGATACATTGTACTCTACTCTGGAATCCTCTAGACACACAAACGTAGAAATTGCACAACCTTAGGATTATAAGGGAACAGGAGTAGACTTTTTTCTGCAGGGTTTGAAGGAAAATTGGGAGTCTATCTCTCCTTTGGTATATAGGGGGCATATTACTCAGGATTCTTGGTAGGGTTTTTTGTTCAACAGCCATAGGGTGTTAGATTCTTGATATTGAGGGTTTCATCACTGGTATTAGCTTGCCATTTTTCTTCTTTCCTCTTTTATTTACTTTAGATAACTATTCTTTGCTTGAATCTTTCCTCTTATTACATTTAATTCTTGATTTGAACAGCTTGCTTTGGCCAACCTGCATGAAGGTTGCCGAGTGGAGTTATCGCACCTACCTTCCAAATCTGACCTCCAGAGTCATTTGCAGTCTAGTTACAAAAATTGCCTAACAGCGGTAACTAACAACCAGCATCTAAAAATGTTCGTTTTCTTTTATAAATTTTTAGTTGCCGGCTGGCAAAACACAACTGAATTTCGACTTCTGGTTATATTGGACACAATAACTACTGTCTTTGCCTATAATTTATCCTACTTTAAGAGTGTGTAGTGTTATAAATACAAAATAGGTGGAGAACAACGAACAATTATTTTTACAATACCTGACTTTCTTTTTTATTTCTCCTACAAACACAATGTAATCATATGGCCATGTTGCATTAGAAGGATGAGAATTTGTATTCCGTATTATTTAATTAGGCATCACAAAATTTATATCATCAAAGATAAAATATTTTGCACTTTTTATTCGAAAAACGCAACGAAAACTGGTTGAAAATAATGTTGCCGATACTGATCCAAAACATATAGCCAAAAAATCATATCGTTATTCGAATTGCTGGTTAGGTCACAATAAAATCAAGTTATGATTAAAACGGTTAGTGACTAGCAATGAAAATCGGATCACTTATAACAGCAGCCAAAGGAAATTTGTATATTGAAGGAATTTAGCATATTCGAAATTAAATAATCAAAGATTCAAATTCGTTTGATTTATTTTATCATTACAAATCATTAAATATATTTTAAAAATTATTAAAAAAATTGAAATGAATTTCGGGAATGTTGGGCAACTTAAACGGGTGCCTTGAAAGTTATTTGAAAAGGCATGATGAAAGTAGATTATAAAAAGGGGTTTATTATTTAATTAATAAGATTTAACAAATACTGTAATTTTTATTACTATCATTTTCTTTTCTTTCGCAATATAACTTAAATAATGTAAAACTAAAACTAAAAATTCGAAACTAAAAGGAAAACTAACATCTAGAAATGAATGATAAGGGTATGCAAACGAAGAAAATTAATTTCAACGCTTTGAAGTAAAGGAAATCAAATGAAATGAATTCTTAAAAATAATATAGATAAAGATTAATTAGTTAATTCGGCATTAACATCCTGCCAGAATGGGTCAGAAAATGTATCCGATTCATTGTCATCATGTGCTTCAGCTGGCGATGAGAACTCAACCGCCTCAATTGATGGTTCATCACATTCAATGGGCCATTCCTCGTCCTGATTTGCCGACGATGCCATCGATGTATCCTGTTCATTTTTATTACTCGCCCAATTGGCTTTGCCCAAGGCATTGACACCGTCCAATGCACGTTGATATGTAGGTTCCATGCTTAAAGCAATCGTATAGTATTCCAAGGCACCGTTAAGATCTTTTTCAGCCGCTAAAATATCACCCAACATGGTAAAGAGTTTAAAATGTGGATAATTGACCACTTGTTTCTTTAGTAGAGTAATGGCTTCTTGGGTTTCACCCTCAGCATGACATAACTCGGCCATTAAAGCAACAGCTGGAGCGTAATGTTCATCAATTTCCAAAGCTTTACTAACGACTTTTTTTGCTCCTTTTTTTACAGTCGGATGAGTAGAGTTAAGAAGAGTGCGGGCAAACATCTGAGGTATAGGTAAAAAATTTGGGTTTTTGATTCTTCGAAATGCAATTCAAGGACTTAAAACAAGAAATTTTACATCACTAACCACCACCCACTACCTACCTACTGAAGGGGAATAGTTAATTCGAATTTTAAAATACATAAGACCTAAATTGAAAAACGAAAGCTTTAATTGTGCTCAACGGAATGCAAACGTTAATTTTGTTTTAATTTTCTAAAAAGATAATCTTATGTGAGGTAAAAGATAGAATTGAAAAGTCCTAAACGAAAAATACTCTACGCACACACTACTCAACGCGTTCTGAACAATTTTTTTCTAAAGTAGCCAATTGTTATTCCCTTCGTTCAGTAGCAAAATATTTCAAAGACGCTCAATTTCTAAACATTATAAGCTCACATACAAGGAAAGATTAGGTTTCAAATTTTAAACTCCTGTTAAAAGTCTGAGTAATTTGTGTTGTTGCAAACGATTTACGAACAAAAAAAAAATAGTTTAGCATAATTCATGATTATTTGAATTTCCTACTTTTCGAGTGGACAACTTCTATCTACCAATTCAATTAAATATTAGAATTTTAAAGCTACTACCTAACTACGAAATTTATTTTAAAATAAATTCAAGTACTTACTACCAAACTTCTGGGCGACTCTCTAAAATAACGCACAGCCATGGCACACATTGTTTGAGCTTCTTTGGCGCGCTTCATGCCCACATAGCAGTGGAATAAGCCTTTGTAAACTTCAAAACGATAATTAGCAATACACTGAGCCGCTCTAAAAAAGTATATCGCATCCTTGTGACGTTTGATTTGCAAACATATTTTACCTCTTAACAACTGAGCCTCTACATTACGCGGATTAACGGATAAAGCTTTATTAGCAAAAGAAGCCGCTTTCTCCAACTTGCCATTGGCATAAAAACTCTGTGCCAAAACAAACCAATGGCCAGAAGTGAATTCATGAATGTTGGTCAATTGCGCTGTCAACTTATCGAGCTCTTGTAGTTTTTGATTATATTCAAACACCACTGACAGTGGCATTATAGCATCCCAATTGTAGGGATTGAGCATGTAAGCAGTTTCCAAGTAATGCTGGGCTTGTGTGGAATTCCCATAGTAATAAAAGCACTTGCCTATTAAGGTGATCAAATGTTCATTTTGATGGAATTTGGTTTTTTCATTAATACTTTGGAATGTTTTAGAGGCTTCCAAATGTTTGCGGCTATATAATTGGGCATGACCTTTAATCCAAGTACTAAGCCATTCTATATTTTTTGGTACCGAGCTGGCTAAAAAACAGGCAAATGATTATTAACTTTATTTTAATATAGAATTTGATTCAGAACTTACCATTCACTACTAACGAATTTACTTCTATGCCATCTACCCCCAATTCCAATAAAGATCCGATTGCTTCCAAAGCCATGGGGCATTCACGCAATACCTCTTTATAGATAAATATGGCTTCAGCACTATTCGAACCGCCGCATTGTATTAATTTTGCCAGGAATAAATTTACTTTTGGTGTTCTGGCTTTGGCCGGCAAAGCCTGTAAAACACTAATCGCCTGAGTACTTTCCGCCAGGTCATGATGACATTTTGCCAAACGGTACCGTGTCTCAGTTTCATTAAAATGCTCATAGGCTGATTCAATAGCGGTTAAGTGTGAATTCTTATAACGGCACATGAACTTACGCATCAAAAGCGCCGCATTCAATAATTTAATGGCCATGCGATACTGTCTCTCCTGGTAGCAGGCATTGGCATGAAATAACAACACCTGATACTCCAATTCTGGAGTGGCCAAGGAACGATCATTTTGTAAGAGAGTATTTAATAGACTGGCCTAAGGATAGAAATGAAATGAAATAAATAACGGGATTTTCCTCTTTACTTTTCCAATAATAAATCCTGTTCGTGCATGTTTCTTAAAAGCGATTCCTTTCTTCCACTTACGGATGTTATGACGCTGCTGTATAATTCATTATCGTACAATTTTTTAATATTTGTTAATAACACTGTTTCCATTATTTGTTTTTCTACTATTTATTGTTTATATTTTTATGGTTTTTAATTGCAATTAGATTTTTCTATTTTACTTTTTGTTTATTTTCACTTTTCACTGGAATATGCAAATGTTCACTTGCTTGCAGTGTTGCCGTTTCTTATTGTTTCTAACCAAAAATTGGTTACGTTTTCAATGTTCAATGTGTAGATTATGGTGGATTTGGTAATTTCTTTGTTTGTTGATAAAAAAATAAAATTTAATTATTTTAAATTAAACATAATTTTAATTTGAAAAAATATAAAAAATTATGAATTTAAATTTGGATATTTTGCCTTGTTTTAGTGATTTGTTTTTCCAGTAGTTGTTTAAAAACATTTTCGCATCTTGGCAACACTAGTAGTGGTTGGAAAAAGTCGTTTGTTCGTTCAAAAACAAAACTCTACTAATTAATTCCCACATTCTTTTTACGTATGCCGTTTTTTTAAAGCTGCACGGTCGTACATCAAACTAGCATGCCAAACTCAACTTTTGTTGTTGGTAGAAAATATAGTCACATAAATTCCGAGTTGAGTTTAAAGATTATCAGAGTAGAATAGAGTTTGAAGATTATTCTGAATACCGTCTTTCCTGACGGGAAGGTACGGACTTTCGGAAAAAGCCATTGATATTATATTGTGCTTGAGGGTATGTTCCTACCTGATTTGAGAATTCTCATACCGGATAGGGCACACTGGAATAGTGGGGTACTCCAGGGGCAGAGTGGTATACCCATCTTCACAGATGGGTCTAAGTTAGGTGGATGTACAGGTGCTGGGGTTTTCTGTAGGAGAACTCGGTCTTGTACTCCACTTCAGGTTGAATGATGACTGCAGCGTTTTTCAGGCGGAGATTTTCGGAATACTGAAGGCTATTGAGGCCATAGCTGGTGGCCCATCTTCAGATTCGGAATCTTACATGATCTTCATTGACAGTCAGGCTGCCCTTAGGGCCATTGCGTCGGTCTGGTGCAAATCACGGCTCGTTCGCGAGTGCAAAGAGTCGTTGAGGAGTTTTTGGACTGGACCGTATCCGTCTTTGCTGGGTTTCGGGTCACAGCGGATGCCCCCGCTAGGTTAGGTTCGCTTTCAGGTGGCGATTTCACAGTTGATCCTGACCCCCCCAGTCTGCCTCTATGGCCTCATCGATGGATGGGACAGGAGGGAAGAGCAGAGCCGTTGGGGGAACGGATCGGGTTGTTCTGTTTCTAGGCGTTTATGGCCTGCTGTGGACAGCAAGAGGACAGAGTGGCTGCTGGGCTTGGTTAAGGCCAGCTTAAGTTTGGTTGTCGGTTTTAACACGGGGATCTGGCACAGATCCCAGTCGGACTATTGCAGGGTATGCTGCGATGAGGAGGAGTTGGAGACTGTCGAACATCTCCTCTGCAACTGCCCAGCCCTTGGTAGGTTGAGGAGCCTTGGCAGGGCCTTCTTTGAGAACTTGAGTTCTGTGTCGAGAGCCGACATCAAGGCTCTCCACAGATTCATTAGCAGCTTGGCCAGGTTGAGAGGTGCTAGGGCTTCATAAGTGTAGTCGCACTCTCAACCTCTTTTTGTTTGGTGTCTGTTTCTTCACATGTAATTCCTCCGTTTCTCATTCTTCCTCCCCTAAGGACAACGTACAATGAGTCAATTTCGACCTTCGGGTACTGTGCTTGTCTTGACCGACAGGTGCACGTCCTTTGACCTAACCTAATCTTGAAGATTAGCAAAATACTATTTATGTTTGCTGCCAGCGCTGTATATGTATATTCACCTACAAAATAAAATTTGAAGGGATGATTTTTTGATGAGAATTATATTACAAACCCAGACAATTGTAAATATGATCAGTCCAATTGATACGTCGCCATGCAGCTTAAATGTGTGTAAATTAAGCCATGTTAGTGAATTTATGGCGTACGTGTGTTTATTAGTTGGGGGGTGGTAGTGTGGCAAGATTTCTTTCTGTTTGACTGTGGTCCTCGGGTGGGTGAGAAGCCAGAACGGACTGGCTGGTGTTGTGGTGTTATCATATCATAACCTCCCGTGATAAGTTGTCACCTTGTCTGACACACCTCGCTCGATATAAAAAGGATCGGAAACATCCGACCATCGACTGAACACTTTTTTGTTTGATGCTGGTTGCATCTCTTGGATGGCCTTTTCAATACTCTTGGACGTTTGGGCAACATGAGACTGCAAATGAGCAAAAGGGCTCGAACCTAGTATATTTCTTAAAGCTTAGTCCATTAGTTCATCAGGCGTAGAGCAGCATCTTCATGGCGGAATTGAGAAATTTACAGCTGTAAAATTATGAAATTTCCATATATTTCACTGCCATCAGAAATCTAAAAATAAAATTTAAATGCGATCTATTGATGCCAGCTCCAATGTGGATTAGCAGCATTTAAATTATTTTCTATCAAAAACAAATAAAAAAGATTAAAACAAACTCAAGCAGTACATTTTTAATAAAAATTCTAATTCTATAAGAATTACTTCTATTAATATAAGATTTGAAAGTATTTGTAAAGGATTTTTTAAGAAAAAAAAAGTAAATCTTTTTTAAAAAAAAAGAATTGAAACTGAAATGGAACTTCATTCCATTATAACAACTGCACATCCAGACACTGGCCAAGGTAAATCCGACAAATTATTAAGAGACTTGCGTAATGTTGTGCAGAACACCTCCACATTATTCAGACATTGCTCATGTGTTGACATACCACCAATAATCACAATACAATGATCATTCAACCGCCCAACATCATGGCTATGTCTAGGAGAAAAAGTAATTAAAACGAGTAAAATTATTAAAAATTGTAAACTCAAGCGATTTATTATACTTACCTGGGCAAATTGAGATCACCGATATGTTCCCATTTATGCTGCTTTATATTATAGACATCAATATCAGACAGTGAGGTAAATTTATGTTGAGTGTCGTGACCTTTGAAACCAATACCGCCCAATAGATACAATTCATTGTTTGGCATTTTACAAAATTTACCAAAAAGTCTGCAAGGAAAATAAAAAACTTATGAAATTTGAAAGAACACGAAAGTTTCAAACATTGGAATCATTTTTAATACAATAGCATATTATTGTATATAGTTCAGACAATATCTATTGATAATAGGTAAACACAGAAAGGAATCGGCCATACCGCTTATTAAGTGGAACCCCAATTAAAATTCACTTACCTTGGCATGCGTAAATGAAGCTTTGATATATACCATTGACCAATATTGCTGCATACGTTGCCACTGTTAGCATCTCCAATTTTTTCTCCGCCATATTGGATTGGTTCATTAACTGCACGGGCATGGCCAACATCAAATCCTTCTCCACCACCGACATCCACCCTATATAATCCATGTAGATATTCGTCCTTATACTGTTTAGCCAATGCTTCCTGTGTGCGGTTTAAATTTAAAATCTCCACCGTATCAGTGATTTTATGAGGAGTTTTGGTTTTAAAAGCTTCACCATCGCTGTTGTGATTAATTATACCGCCAGCAACCCAAATTTCATTATTAATCATAACAGCCGCTAAACCATAACGTCCTAAATTCAGATGAGGGTTTCTGTTTTTGGTTCAATTATGTTTTGGAAGAAAATTATCCAAAAATATTTGCAAATTAAAACATCATAGATTTCAGTATACATGCATACCTTTATCCACATTTTACGTTTAACTTTATAAAACCAAACGGAATTCAGTGCTCTTCCATTAACCCCTTCGCCACCGATGACATAAAAGCCAACATCATGTTTAAGTTCTTTATTATCGGCCAAAACTTTCTCATCAATAGCAATAACGGCAAAATCTCTTCTTGATTCGGGTAAATTCGTCTCCAGCGACCATTTGAGCAATACGGGATTAAAACACCAGACCGATTTATCAAATACCTACGGAATAGTGTAATGACAAAGTGGTTAGAACTGAACGTCTCCCCCCAAAAAATCTGAAACTTACAATTAAAACAAGAAAAGTGTATATGACTACTACGTACCGATTTTTTCGAATAGCCGAATTCAGTCCTTGTACCACCAATAACATAAATTAGACTATTGCATACAACAACGGCATGATGATGACGTGAGCCGAATGGTATATTAGACAAAAGGCGCCATTCCATGGCATCAATGTCGTAAAACAAAACATGGTCACCAAAATTTTCCAAAATTTTACTGGTGGTGTGAGAATGTTTATGTTCCATCGAATAAGGATGAGCTGTTGTATTCATGACGTTGCCTTCGATTGAATGTATACGTTTGCGTTGTAGTGATAGTTGTTGATGATAATAATGTTGTCGTTGTTTTTGCAATTGTTGCTGCTTGTGTTGAAGTTTACGTTGCTGGTCTTGCTGCTGTTGTTGCTGGTGATACTTTTGCACATGTGGACTGTGATAGCTTAATGGATCGATGCCACCAAAAACAAGTATTTTACTATTTGAAATTCTGTTAATGAGTAAACAAAATTAAAAATTATTAATAAAAACGAATGCTTACACATATGGGATTGGTCAGGTGAACAAGCCTGTGGCGAAATAGATTTTGAATAAAAAATTACTCAAAAAAAAACTAATATTTGTCGATGTCAACGGAATAGGTTGATTTATGAGATGAATAAATACATCGCCAGGTTTGGAAGTAAGGAAAGACTACTTGGTGCTAGAACTGTTCATAGCAGAAACTGCGGGAAGATAACGTGGAACAATAAATCGATTTTATAATTCCGACCTTCAATTCAGATCAAATAGTATTTAAAACTATTAACTCAATTCCAAAAAATCAAGAATTTATTACTCTATCATTGAATTTTCGTGTTTAAGAATATTTCGCCGTTTGGATTACCAGGAAACATTTCGTGTAGACTACCTCTAAGACGATTGTAAACATTCCAAAAAGACGGTAAAGTCTTTAGAAATTTACAGCCTTTTAAATAAAGTTTGTAACACGAATTCATTCATTTGGCTCTGCAGGAGATGGTTATTGATGCTAACTTTCATCGCAAAGTCATTTTGGCCATTTGTTACGATAATACCAATTCACATGGGATCCAAGAACTTCCTATGCATTTCGAAAAAGTAAGTGTTTGGAAGCGCTTAAGAAATGAGCTGTTATATCAAATTTTTTTTTTGGTCGAAACAAAAACCATTTCCTTTTCATGTGACCTCCTTACCTTGTCTCATCCAACGAGCATTTATTTTGTTGATCTGTTCCGCATTCCACAGAATTGTTGTTGGATTTGAAGTCAATTGTGTTTTCCTTAATTAAAGTACGCGTAAAATTAGGTTTCACAGGGTTTTCATCTTCAGAATCGACAATATCATGTTGTTGGAATTGGGGATGTTGCTGATATTGCTGCGATTGCAGATATTGCTGCGGTTGCTCATATTGCTGTAGTTGCTGATGTTGTTGGAGTTGATGATGTTGCTGATATTGCTGAGGTTGCTGATATTGCTGCAGTTGCTGATGTTGCTGGAGTTGATGACGTTGCTGAGGTTGCTGATATTGCTGCAGTTGCTGAGATTGCTGCAGTTGCTGAGATTGCTTAGGTTCCTGAAGCCTTGGTAGCTGTTGTAGTCTTATGACATAATCATCACTATCATCTGCCATATAATCATCTGGACGTTTATAAATGAATGTGCAAACGTTTTCATCAGTTTGTGATTTATTATTTTGCAATTGCTGCTGGACCAGTAGTTTTTCCTGTTGTTCTTGTATTTGCTCTTCACATTTAGTTGCTACCGTATCGATTTCTAGTATATTGGCAACTGTATTAAGATTATTGTTGGTGAAACTTGTATTATTAATAAGCTGTTGTTCAACATCCGCTTGATAATGCTCATCACCACAAAATGGCACTAGCATTTGTTGCTCCCGCTTTTCGTTACCATCACCTTCTTCATTATCCTCATTGTTTTCTATTTGTAGCTCCTCTACTTGGATGTCTACATTAACATCTAATGCTGGTGGATATTTGAAATCTATTGGTATTTCCGCTTCCGTGGAAACATCGTCATTATTTGTAGAATAGATCGATGCCGACAAAAACCTTGGACATCCGCGAGGTGTTCGACGTATTGAACTTTTATTGCTGCCGGTAATATGGATAAGTTTTGTTTTGCGAACTTCTACAAAAAAAAAAAGAAAGAAAATAAGTTAATGGTTTAACAGATCTTGTTTATCTTTACATATTACAATGTTATAATAATCAGTAAAACTGTTTGGAACATTGAAAGTCAAGGAAGGTCAAGATGTGTTTCTTCTTAGAAAGGTGTAGAACTCAAAGAACAAAGAGCCGCAACGCTACTGACCACGATAACATTAAAATAAATTTTCACGGTACTTGTTGTTCCCTAAGCGACGAAGGAGGACAACCCTGTCATTCTAGGACCTGCTACAATAAATTAATCCTCTGCTTAGCAATAAACATCGTATTAACTATTAATAAAATGAAGACAAAGATAGAGACACAATCCAAAGCTTCGTTAAGATGATGAATTGTGGTTCAGAAATATGAAAAAAATATTCTATTCAGCGACTTTCTATCAGCAGTCTTGGCTTAATTCTATTCGTCGTATTGTTTTCCTCTTACACGTAATCCGGCCATCTATGTTAGGTTAATAGTCTCACAGAATTTTGTAAACAAATTTTGTGCATTAGTATAATGCCGAATACTTCCCGTCTCGCTATACATATGCTAAGTCAATTCACACTACTATCGACCCCAACAGCCTGAACATCTCATTAGTTTCTTTCGTCTTAATGATAGCTACAATCAGTTATTAATATTTGAATTGCTTAAAGTGCCATACCTTTTCTCCTACAACTTCTCGAATTTTTCACCACATACGCGCATTGTACACCCTGGTCGCGACTCCCTTTCTCAGCTACAGTTACCTATAAAAAATTCAAAAAGAAAAAATATACAACTTAATGAAACGCATTTATAAAGATTGTTTTTTTTTTCAATAAAAATAAAATTTATTTAAAATTTATAAAATACAAATCAAAGTATTAAAATTCAAATGCAAATAAAAGGCACAATATGTCTAAAGCAAAATTTTGATAACGAAAACTCAATTGAATAAGAAAAAGAAATGAAATTTTCTAACGTACAAGATTTTGTTCATTCGATTTACGAAAATCGGTCGAAAAGCAACAATGCATTGGTTTCTCGATTCCCTTGTCCATTTCCAAAGACCGCCAATAGTTTTTGCCTATGGTACGTATCATTTCCAAATATTCCAAAAATGATTTGTACGTAACATACTGCATATTGGGACACTCCAAGCGATGATGATAGTTGCATTCCTTGTCATAGACCCATTGTCGCTGCATGGGGGCAGTCAATTTATATCTTTCTAAGAAATGTAAGAACTCTTCACGATTCTCACCATAGTACAATTGAGTTGTAGTATAGCTGTTAAGTAAACGAAAAAAGTTTGCGTTTTATAACTTACTATCGAATATTTTCAAAAACTTACGTTATGCCATCATTTATCATTTTCTTAACCTCAGAATGTTCTATTACGCGATCAATTTCAGGGCAGTCAGTGCATTTATTTAAGGTCACCAGAAACCAGGGAGGCATTAAACTAAAACGGACACATTTCACCAAATCCAGCATATGACACTGGCGCTCTGGCCAATCTTGACTTAGCCAGCGTATAACGGACATAAAGATCTGTAAAAAAAAAACAATAGAAAACGAAAAATTGTGGTAATGTCCAGTTGCAAACCTGAGCATTATAAAAAGATTAAAAAGTTTTAAAATAAAAAAAATTTTAAATTTATCTAATGAGATAAATACTTGTTAGAACAGAAAAGTTAATTGTAACAAAATTTGAATACTCAAATCATGACCTTATTTAAGGCCTGCTGTTAATATGTTGTATCAGAAGTTAGTGGCCAAACATTGTTTTCTTTTTAAACACTCAAGATTGTGTGCAAATTAGTAGAACCAACGGAACAAAGAAATTGATGTAGATGTAGGATATACTGGAACCATAATTGGTTCGGCCTTTTAAATTTTTGAAGTAATAAGGGACAGGTTAACACATTCTTTGATATTAAATCATTGGGTGTCGAATCAGAACATAGAACGGAATACTGACACCTGTTTCTAACGTTTACTTCAGGGTCATACTGACATTGAGTGTTAAATATTCGGGCTTAATTGTATATTGTCTGTTACAGTTGTTACCTTTATTTCTCACCTCTATTTCCGAATTAACCCCTATGGTATTGGAACTCAATAGAGTGCATATTTCTCGGGCATTCAGTTCAACAAATTCTTTCGAAGCCACCAGTGTCAAGAAGAATTTGCATATACGCATTAACATTAATTGCTCCAAACTTTCCAGACCATAACGTCGTGCCTCTAAATACAACAAAAAGGCGGTGTCTTCACGAAAACGGACATCATCGTCCAAACAAAGCCAGCATTGATTAATTAATTCTTTGATGCGAAGAAAATTGGCCGCATTGAATAGTTCCAAAATACCCTCACGTTGAACAAGCGGCTCTGTGGACAACATCCAATCGTAGACCATCATAAATGCAGCAGGAGTGATTTTTTCCTCTGGTAATTTGATTAAAATCTCATTATTGCATTCCATAAAAAAATCTGAATAGCATTGCAACACCATTAGGTGGCAATTGAAGGTAACATCGCCAATACGTATTTGAACACTGGGCTTAATGTGGTTGTCTATCATATTCTTCAGCAGCTTATATAAATCTTCTTTGGGTGGCTGGACTATATTCTCCCAACCTTCAACTTCATTGGGTCTATAACCCATATCGATAAGTGATTTTTCCTGCAATCCCTCGAGCTGATGTTCACTTTTATGAATCCGTTTATCCAGGCCATTGAAAGGCAAAGCGGTTGGTAAAATCTTATTAGGCGCGACCTTATTTGGTTTAATGGGATCTTGACTGGCTGATAGAAATCAGAAATTGATTTTAAGTTTTATTTTTGTTTTTTTTTCTGTAGGTATATTGCCTTACAGTTTTGATATTTTTGATAATCCATTACTGCGTCTCTAGTCTGACACGACGATTCTGAGTTGTCAACAAAATTAGGACTGAATAAAAAAGAGAAAAAAGAAAGAAAAAAATATTCCATTGCTTTACAATATTTCGAAATAGACTTACTTTATATATTTAACGTTATCTATATTATCCGAATAGCGTTGAGAAGCCGGTGTACCCGTTGTCGATATGCAAGAATCGTTAGTTGTCTTCAAATTATAATACACTTTAGGAATCTATTCTATTAAATGAAATGTTATCTTTTGTTCAAAACCTTACCTTGGGCGAAGTACTATCCATACTAGAACGTTATCGCGTATTAAAATTGTTTAGAAAATATAGGATCTATATAGCTTTTATTCAAATAAAAAAAATATATCTACAAAGAAATGTGTAAAGAAGAAAAAATTTTCGAAAAAACTGCGGAATTCCTTTAATTTTGACAACAAAATCAGAAGTAAAGAACAACTTTAAAATGAAATCTAACATTCACGTGGAACTGTTTGAAATTATTTGAAAGAGGTGAATATTTTCAAGAGGACTTGTTTAGAAATAAAGAAAAGATAATGAGAATCATAATTAGACATAGATTTTTAATTCCATATGAAACAAAATTCCAAAATCTCAAATAAAATTATGTTTAGAGTACAGGACAACAAATTTATGTTTTTAATTAAAGAAAAAACATTTTTATCGGGCTTTTAAGTAAATAATAATAATTCAATTACGCCTCTCTTGTCTATGTGGGTAAAAACTGCCTCAATTGCTTTTCATAAGCTTTTATTAAAGCGAATTATGCAACACTTTCTGGCTCCGGGAAATTTACCCTACCCTCTGTAAGTTTATGTTCACAATCCACTTCAGAAACGGATCGATAGTAAACACTAGGTTTCTTTATGTTAACTCATGGGGGACGCACAGAACGAATTTCTTATTGTATCCAGCCCTATTTGAACGATTTAAAATTGGTTTTTGGTCAAACGAAGTAGTGCTTACGTACCCTTAACATAAAAATTTACGAAACGGTTTGTAAGCATGGTTAGCAGTTACAGTTCCATGAAGTCTACTAACCTTTTTACGTTCCTTAGATTTTAGAGATATGTATGTTGTTATTATCACTATACTGCCTAGCAAATTAAAAAAAAAAAAACACAAAACGTTAGAATAATAACGAAAACGCCTAAACAAAACAAGCGATTTCGTTGTTATTTCTGCAATAGACTCTGAAACACTCATAACAGCTGTCATTGCGGCTATTTTGTTGTTGTAAATATTTTGATTTTGTTATTGCTCGTAGATTTTTATTCATTTTCACAAGCATTTGTTTACATTCGTATTATTTTAGGTTTTTTTTTATTAAAATTTTGTACAAATTTTTTTGTAAATATAAGTGCCTTCTTGTTGTGAAAATTTACAAAAATGATTGCATTTTTAAAACATGTTTTTAAATTACAATTTCTGCTTATAATTGTGGCCATTTTTGTTGGCATTTATTACCAACAAATCATTGAAGTGCTGAAAGAACAAGTTTTATTTTTTGATGGCGAAACTGTTGACGTCAACTTCGGTAGCGGTCAACAGAAACTGACATCCACGGAAGGAAAATTGTTCACGAAAAACGAACTGGCAATGTTTAAAGGAGACAACGAAGATCCAATATATCTAGCCATATTAGGACGTGTTTACGATGTCAGTAAAGGCATAAAACATTATGGTCCCGGCTGTGCCTATAGTTATTTTGCCGGACGAGATGCTTCGGTTTCGTTTATAACAGGAGAATTTGAAGTCTTTGTGGAAGACGAAGCCGATGATGTGCTAAGCCTAAAGCAATCGGATCTTTTAAGTCTGGCCAATTGGCAAAAGTTTTATGAAAAGGATTATATATATAAAGGCAAACTAGTGGGACGTTTTTACGATGAGCAGGGACAACCAACTAAATACTATCATAAGTATTTAGCACTTTTGGAACAGGCTCAAGATGCTAAAACTGCTAGTGAAGAGTTAAGATTAAAATATCCCGACTGCAATATAGAATGGTCTAAGGAGAAGGGTTCCCATGTTTGGTGTACATTAAATAGCGGCGGCAAAGAACGTAGTTGGGTGGGATATCCACGTAAGCTATTCCAAGTTGGTTCGGATAATTTCAGATGCGCATGCTTGCGTAAAGAAGATTTGGAGACAACAGAAGTAATGATAAAACCTTATGACAACTGCGAACCATATTCTCATGATTGTTATTACCATGTAGATTAAATTTTACAAACTAGTTAGTAAGTTAGTTTTATAATGAGAATAACATAAAATTTCGAAAAACTCATCTATTGTGACTAATGTACTTAACAAAACTTTTCGACATATACATATACAAATATATAACGATTATTTATGTAGAAAGCAATAAAGTTATTTATTACATTGTTCAGATAAATTTACACACTTTAAATTCGTACATTTCGTAATTCTACTATTAAAGAAAACATATATTTTTATTAAACCTGTACTCAGGGGATGACCCCTACCCATAGGAAAGGTGGAAAGAGGGAAGATGCGAACGGAAACGAGTTGCTGCTGGTGACTATAAAATGGCCAGTGCTGTACCTTCACCATTAGACAGCCTACAGCAATCGCCCCCAAGAAGCCCGCAGTTTCTCACACCACTAATGTTGTGTGTGTTAATTTTATACAGAAGTGGCGGGACCTACAGTTTAAAGTCGACGCCGAACGACAGATTTATTTGAGAAACTTTTCAAGAAGAGAAAGAGAAGAAATCGCCGAAAAAATACTTTTTGTATTTTTTTTATTTTTGATGTCTGGCCTAGGACACGAACCCTGGCTTTACGTCTAATAAGCCAGCACACTACCTACTAGACCACGGCGACCTATAAAGTCAATTGATGCTCTTTACGAATGCATTTAGACTACAGTAGTTTAAAATAATTGTTGTTTTTTCACATCTATTTTTGCCTTAGAACACAAGAATTCGAAATTTTTTCATTTCTAATGGAATTTAGATCGTTTCATCATTGATTAAGAATATAAAAAATAATAGAACGAACATATTAATTAAGGAGTTGATCGAAATAATTCCCATTTAACAAACACTATGTATAGTACAGATTTCTAAAATACAGAGGAGCATTACGCCTTGAAGCTATGTTGTTCCACAACTTAATTCATACGAATTAAATTTTAACTTTTGTAATAAAAGTTCTTGTAAATTATATTTATGAGAATTGGAAAACGCACTGTATCGATTTTTATTGCAAACACAGCGATTGACCTTGGCCATTAAGTTTACTATACAGATCGAAAGTCTAATTTGAAATTTTGCATGATTAGCAGTTACGAAATCTTTGTTTTTTTTTTTTTATTAACGTTGTGCAACATTAATTACTTGGCTACTCTATAAAGTCATGCTATCGTTACACAGTGAATGTTAAAAAATAGTAAGAGGAAGCAACATCAATTAATGACATTCAACAGGAAATTTTACAAGAGAATTGTTGTTTGATTTTGTTAGATTTAATATATATTTTTTATAACGTTTTTTAATCAAGTGCCTTAAATTCTATTAAAGAAATGTTTTTAATTTATAAAATAAACCCATTTTAAATGAAAATAATTATAAATAATACAGATAAATAAGTGGAAAACCATATAAAACAATTAAAATATGGTGTCTATAATAAAGGCGTTAAAAAAGCAGCTACAGCAACAACTTCACAAAATATAGACAAAAAAAAAAGGAAAGAGTGAAAAGAAAAAGTACTAATAACAACAGCGATAATTATCTTTGTTGTTGTACACTTTGTATATTAACAACAACTGCAATTACAAGAACAAAACAAACGATCAAAACATTGGTTTGGACAGGAAATCAAATTTATTAACATATTTTCCAAAAACGACAACAACAACAACAACGCAATACAACGCACTGATAAAGAGATTAAAAGATAAAAAAGAAAAAAACTCAACAGTAATTTTTTTCTTCATTTAACGAAATTATTCTGGCTGATTGGATTGACTTGACCGGCTGTCGAAATGATAAATTCATGCTTTAGTTCCCTGACTGTACCCACTTTGGGTGAAATGGAACAGATCATCTGCATGTTGGAGCGGGGTACTATTGTAACGAAATTATACAATAAACAGAGGCGACCGGAACAGCGGCGTCTTATACTGGTAAGAGAAACGCGTCAATTGTTATGGTCTCCGGTTACAGCAAATACCCGTTTAGAACATGAAGGTTCCCTTAGAACTTCGAGAAATTAAAGAAATACGTGTGGGCAAAAATTCCAAAGAATTTCGCAACTGTGCCGATGAGGCCAAACGTTTTGAAACCGGTAAATGTTTTGTAGTACTTCATGGCAGTTCTTTTAAATTGAAAACATTTTCTGTGGTCGCGTTATCCGAACTAGAAGCTGAAAATTGGGTCAAAGGGTTACGTTATATGGTGCAGGACACTATAAATGCTTCGTATCCTTTACAGGTAGAACGTTGGCTGCGCAGAGAATATTATGCCATAGAGAATTCAGGCAATCAGTCTTCCTCTAAAGAGGGTGGACAAGTAACTGTTAAAGATTTTAAGTCTTTCCTCAGTTCGATTAGTTATAAAATGACTACTTCCAAGCTAATGGATTGCTTCAACGAGGAGGACATACGTCGTAAAAATGATTTACGTTTTGATGATTTCGCCCGTTTGTATAGAAAACTGATACAACCATCGAATTTTATAGAGGATCTATTTCATTGCCTGCCAGGCAAAGAATTTGACTACTCCAAAGATGGCGAAAATGTTACCCTAAGGGAATTTGAAAAGTTTTTGTTGCAAGAACAAAGAGAAGTTATTGCTCGTGATAGTACTGCTGTATCAAATTTTATGCGCGAATTTCTCCAAGATGTCGAAAGAGACGTTAGAGAGCCCTATTTTACCATCAGTGAATTTTTTGATTATTTGTTCTCCAAACATAATGACTTGTGGGATAAACAATGTGATCGTCTATATATGGACATGAAGCAACCCATGTCCCACTATTGGATAGCTTCCTCTCATAATACCTATTTAACTGGTGATCAATTCTCTTCAGAATCTTCGTGTGAAGCCTATGCCAGAGCCCTACGTATGGGTTGTCGGTGTATAGAGCTCGACTGTTGGAATGGTCCTGACAATCAACCTCATATATTCCACGGCCATACCATGACCTCAAAGATTAAATTCAAAGATGTTATTAAAACCATTAAAGAGCATGCCTTCGTTACCTCTGAGTATCCTGTCATATTGTCTATAGAGCAAAACTGTTCTTTGGAGCAGCAGCGCAACATGGCTCAGGCTCTAATAGAAGTCTTTGGTGATATGCTTTTAACCCAACGTTGTGATCGTGCAGAAACCCAATTACCTTCTCCCTATCAGCTGAGGCGAAAAATCATTTTAAAACATAAGAAATTGCCAGAATATGAAGACAATTCCAGTATTGCCTCGACAAACTCAACGAATTCTTCTACTTTACTGTCTTCAACCGGCAGTCGAGGTTCCATTTCCGGTCCCGGCGGCGATGAAAATGATGGCATACGCAATATTTTAAAAGAAGGGATGTTATACTTTAAGGATCCTGTTGATAAAACTTGGAATCTTTATCACTTTGTATTGACACAACAGGAGCTTATATATTCCTCCGAAACTGAAGACACCAATTCAACGGCTGGCGATGATGAAGACAATACTCCTTCGCTGGCGTCCACAAATGCGATAATGCCCAAAGTCAAAGACAATATGATAAATGATGAATTGCATTTCGGTGAAAATTGGTTTCATGGCAAATTAGAAGGTAAGTTTCGTATGCAATTTTTTGTTTTTTGGTTAAATAAACTGTTTATTATAATGTTTATACTTAATAACTACTGCATGTAGTATTATTAGTATAGATAATAATTTTCATTCAATACCTTTTGGGCTTATAAACAGAAATAACAAGACAGAAATATGACTAATTTATCTGTTTTGTTTTCTTTTCTGGCTGGTTTTATTTTTATATTCTCACGGCGATTTTCGAAAATGCATTTATACATAACTAGCTACTGATAAAAAATTATACAATATATTTATCTCTTTAATTTAATAGAAAAAAAAAACAATATTATTTGATAAAACGTATCGATATCTCATTTCGACAACTGCTGTATAATTTCTAAGAATGTGCCAACCGTACAAGTGTTATTTAGAAATCGAAAATAGTACAATGGATCTGTCCCCGCTTATCTATCATCTTTTGTGTATCTTTAATGGGCAATATGGTTAGCTTTGCTTGCTTGCTTGCATAACTATTTATCCTCTTTAAACTTTTTAAAGTTAAGAAATCGACTGTTGTTCCAAAATTTCTAAATTCCATATGAAATTTAGTATTTTTTCGTTTATTAAAAATAAATATCTACGGAATTCCGCAAGACTGTTAATAAATTAACAGAAAGTAATTGATTAATTGACCCCAAGATGTTCATCTGAATAAATATGATATAAACATATAATTTAAAAGCAATAAACACGTCATTAATCAATGAAAAAAGATACTGACCAACCACAACGAATTCGAACAAAAAAAAAAAACAAATTTTAAGTTAATTTGCTCTTGCACAGGTTAGAATTGAAGATGTATACAAAGGTCAAAATGCGCCATTTTATGCGCTTTAAAAATAGATAAGAAAATATATAAAAGAAGGGTGAAGATAGAAAAGGAATGGGAAAGGATAGAAATATCATTATAGAAAAGACGATCACAACACATGAGACAGCGCAGAAAAAGACTACCGTTTTGATGTTCTAGCGCCTGGAGAACTCGTCATCACAACATACCTTGTAATAGTCTGTTCTAGATCTTCGTTAGCAATCTAACCTCGCAGTGTTCCATAAAAACGCAGTAATTCCTCTCATGCTAGCTTTATCCAAATCCACTTGCAAACAGGTTCTAGTACTATCTCCTCAAGGCCTTAGGTTACTAGAGACATGGCAACACTATCCATATGCCCTAGCTCTTTCACTCTTTCTTCCTGTCAAATTTATTGACAAGGCCGTAGAAGTGGCAGATTCGAGGCTTATGATGAAAATGTAAAGTGGTGCTGTAGAACTTTTGTGAATTTGGCTAAGAGATTATAGGCACACACACTCCCAAGGAAGACAAGAATATGCGTTTTTCGAGAACAATTCTATTCAATTCATTAGAGCACATTCCGTTCTTTTTATCAATAAAACACTAAAACGTAGACATTATTGCAACTTTTTTCTAATGAATCATAAGATTCGCATAGAGAACGTTTCAATTAAAATCCGAAACCTACTATAGAATATATTTTGATTATGTGAAGAACTTATCAACTTTAAAAAAAAGTTATTTATGATCCATTCAGCTTAATTATCTGTTTAAATAGAATGGGAAAATTCTAGCGTTGAAAAATAACAATTAAAGAAGATAATAGCGCATTTATTTATAATTAAAAAAATCGTTAATGCACAGATAATAATTTTAATATGTAACGATCTGTCTGAGTGATTTACTTCATTCAGACCGCTTTATAAAGTTGCTTATTTTTTATTCTACTGATAAGTGAAACAATTGTACTTATTAAACAGATTTTCGTTTATATTTGTAATCTAATAACCAATAATAACAATAATAATAACATTCTTTTTTTAGGTGGTCGCCATGAAGCAGATCAGCTTTTAGAAGCCTACAAACACTTGGGTGATGGCACATTTTTAGTACGTGAATCAGCCACCTTTGTAGGTGACTATAGTCTTTCGTTTTGGCGTCGTAATAAACCAAATCATTGTCGCATAAAATTAAAACATGAAAATGGTGCCACCAAATACTATTTGGTTGATAATTTTGTTTTCGATTCGTTGTACTCGTTAATTGTGTACTATCGTAAGAACATGTTACGTAGTTCGGAATTTTCGATAATACTTAAAGAACCGGTACCACAACCGAAAAAGCATGAATCACAAGAATGGTTTCATCCTCATACAACCAAAGAACAAGCCGAACAGGTTTTAATAAAACTAGAGGTTGGCTCATTTCTTGTACGACCCTCCGTGCAAAGTGCCAATGCGTTTGTTATCTCCTTTACCATCAATCGTAAAATAAAGCATTGCCGTATAATGCAGGAGGGACGCCTCTTTGTAGTTGATACTAATCAATTTGAATCATTGGTGTCGTTAGTTAAGCATTATATGCGCAATCCTTTGTATCGTACCGTTAAACTAATGCATCCTGTCTCCCAGGAGTTACTTAAACAAAAGTTGTTGGCCTGTCAAGCATCTCTGGATCACCACGGCAATGGTGGCGATTTTAATGATGCATCCAGTTATATGGACCCAAGTTTGGAGGATACAGTTACCTGCAAGGCCCTATATAGTTATAAGGCTGATAAGCCAGATGAATTATCATTTCCAAAACATGCCATAATAACAAATGTCCAAAGAAACAATACCATGTGGTGGAAAGGTGATTATGGTGGCATGAAGCAAAGACATTTGCCTTCAAACTATGTAAAGGTATGTTCATACGTTTTAAATAAAGGTATAAGTAAAGATGTTGTATTTTGTGCTTTTAGGTTATAGACTCTTCTTCGGACGATTATAACAGCTTTAATGATGAAACAAATAATGAACAATTTTCACGCACGGACTCGATTGAAATTCATGGAGCCGTAGCCTCTCTATTTGAATCCAATGAACCAGGCATTCTGCTGAAACTTCAAATACAAACGCCCACTATGCAAAATTCCTTTGTTGTAGGCTTTGATAATCAGGATCAGGCATATGATTGGTTTAAGGCCATTCAAGATGCTGCTTTAATAGCAAATCAATTGGCCACGGAACGTAGAAAAAAGGAACGTTCCGCTCGTGTTGCCAAGGAAATGTCCGATTTAATTATCTATTTCCGCAGTGTACCATTCCGTGAACATTACTGGGTGTTTTATGAAATGTCCAGCTTTCCCGAAACCAAAGCGGAAAAACAATTCCTGCAGCAAAACACTTTATTGTTTTTGGCCTATCATCGCAATCAAATTAGTCGTGTGTATCCGAAAGGTCAACGTTTGGATTCGTCCAATTTTAATCCTGTGCCATTCTGGAATGTCGGTTCCCAGATGATAGCGCTTAACTATCAAACCGGCGACAAGGCCATGCAATTGAATCAAGCCAAATTTCGCGATAATGCCCAATGTGGCTATTTATTGAAACCGAAATTTATGCTGGCCGAAGGCTTTGATCCCAACAATCCTTTAACCATAAGCCCATTGGAAGAGAAGCTTGTCAACATACGCATTATAGCAGCCAGACATCTATTCCGCGCTGGTAAATGTACCAATCCGTTGGTAGTTGTGGAAATTGCTGGCGCCTCATTTGATACGGGCATAAAACATCGCACTAAAGTATGTGAAAATGGCTTTAATCCTGTATGGAATGAATCGTGCGAATTTTCCGTACGCAATCCATATTTTGCTTTACTGCGCTTTGAAGTACAAGACGAGGACATCTTTGCTGAAACACATTTTGTAGCTCAGGCATGTTATCCTTTGAATTGTATACGTACAGGCTATCATAGTGTTATATTGCGTAATAAATTCAGTGAAGAATTAGAATTGGCATCTTTACTTGTACATGTGGAAATAAAACAGGCATCAGCTACAGAAACGCATGCCGTTATTGGATTTTAAAAACAAATGAATTCCAAACAACTATTTTGGAGTAGAGTGGTGTGGATGATAATAACATAACATATCGAGAGTTCTTTTTGCGCACCACATAATTAGAAATTGAAACTAAATACGCACACAATATTTGCTTTTTTTTCTTTTGTGTTTTTTTTTTAATTTCTTTCACTATTTCTATTTAGTGTTCTCGAGTAATGTATTGTTTTTCTATGTAGACGTTTAACCATTAAACAAAATTTATTAACTTAAAGACTTATTTTTTTTATACTGCATTTTTTCGTATATAATTTTATTTCTAGCAAATTTTATTCTCATTTTTTTTGTATTTTTTTATTATTTGTTTAGTTAAACAAAATATGCTTCCAAAAAGTTTATTATGTATTTATAAATGTTTTTTTTTTTCGAAATTAAGCACTATAATTAATTATTATTATAACTGCATATATACTATTATTAATTGTATTTAATCATTTTGCATTTTCTGTTTTAATGTTATTACGACAACTTCCATTAAATAGTCTTCTGTATTGATCAAAATGTGATTGTAAAAGTTAACGAATAAATAATATTTTGTGTAATAAACTATTTTTTAAAATAAAATCATAATTCGATCGCCTTTTACGTTTATTCCGATATAAAAAGGAATAAAATCGTATAAATTTTAAACTCAACTTACGAAATTAATCTGTGTCAAGTCATTGAAGACCAGATAAAATTTCTGGAAGCAACATATGGCAATTTTATTAGTACTGAGATCTTTCCAAGTACGTAAAAGATTTCGTAATAAATCTAAGACTGCAGAATTGAGGATTTAATAGGGTTCATAAACGGAACTGACTATCTTAAAAGGTAGAAATTTATGTTTTCTTTATCTATGAGGGCTTTCTATCTCTCATTCTTTTTCCTCCTTCTCTTCCATTTTCTTCTTTTTTTTCTATTTCTCTAATTGAAGGGTCAAAATGTTTCAATTGACTTCTGTTTGAACGAATGGAATTGTGGAACACTGTAATGTGATTTCCTTCTGAACTAACCTAACCTCATCTATAAATAGAGTTAAATGAAAGAGGTTGGAACATGCTGTGTGGCGCTGGAAAGATACGTTTTGTTTTCAATTTTTTGTTATTGCTTGGCTAAGGTTAGGTAACGTGCACCTTTCACAGTACCCGGAGGTCGAAATTTACCCATTCTACATTGTCCTTAGGGGAGGAAGGAAATAGAGGATATAGGAATGTAAAGAAGCGGAGGGAGAATGGGAAACGGAGGAATTACATATAAAGAAACAGACACAAAACAAAAGAGATTGATAGTGCGACTACACTTATGAAGCCCTAGCACCTCTCAACCAGACTAAGCTGCTAATGAATCTGGGAGAGCGTTGATGTCGGCTCTCGACATAGAGCTCAAGCTCTCAAAGAAGGCCCTGCCAAGGGTCCTCAACCTACCAAGGGCTGGGAAGTTGTATGGGAGATGTTCGACAGTCTCCAACTCCTTCTCATCGCAACATACCCTGCAATAGTCCGGCTGGGATCTGTTCCAGATCCCCGTCAGCGACCTAATCTCGCAGTGCCCCGTGATAAAACCGACAACCAACTTTAAGCTGACCTTAATCAAGCCAGCAGCCACTCTGTCCTCACAGCAGGCCATAGGCGCCTAGAAATAGCTTGGCTTAATATTATTTAAAACTTCCCATATTTCCAAAGACGAATAGCGGATGTAACCAGAACACTATTGACTGACGATCAAGAATGTTTAATTTTTTAGTTGTTAAATTTTCTTGGAATTATCTAAAAAGAGCTTCCCTTAACAACAAAGTTCATCAATAGGCCAAACAATATTAATTGTGAACCGAATGTATAAATCATTACAATCTTAGACGTACTTACATATTGTCCCTTTAGTCAGGATCATGATCTGGCTCCTCATACTTCCACTGTTGTGCGTGAAACGTACACGTACTGTTGAATTCAATCGAGAAGCTGTGCCATGAGTTTTACGAGATGGCGGTCGTCGTAGTACATTCTTTTTTTTAGGATATCTAAAGTGACCATAAAGAATATTCTAGCAGCGGTTGTTATCAAGTCGATAATAGTCTGACGACTGTAGTGTGTCCACAGTGATTGGTTAAAGGCTTCATAATAGCTTTTACAAATGATTGCTTTCATTTTCATTCACGTTTAAGGTTTCGCGGCACTTTACACTTTATTTATAAGGAGCACCAACACAACCATTTTTTCCGCTTTTAATAAAACAAATTTGAACTTATTTACAAGGTTCTAACATTTATTTTTATTTAAACTAATCAACTAAGGATTATTTTCTGGCTTATTTATTGAACATAAACAAATCCTGCTATTTTTGGTGGGAAAAAAATAACAACCAACGTTAGAGAACGTTACTTAACTGATCTGGCCACTCTAAAAAGAAATTCAAAACTAAAAAAGTTCTTTCTAAGGTGGCCAGACCACAGAGAAGAACCAAACAATATCAGCTGATTGCTTATAATGTACTCAATGCAGATCAAAATTTAAATGTTAATGTAAAGTTAATGAATTAAGGAAATCATATTTTTAAATTCTATTACCAATTGGAAAAGATAAAGTTTCACTTATAAGTGGGGTTTATATGTGTCTCGGACTAATCATAAATTTCCCGCTTAAGTCATCACTGTTTGCATAATTTCCCATTAGAATTACCCCAATCTGGCATCACTCGAGAATGCTATTGGACCAACACCAATAAGGTGTATTTTCTTTATATGCGTTGACCAATACAATTTTATTGCTGTGCTGTAAATAAAACAGTAAAAGGAAAAATATTTTTATTTATCAGTTTATTTTGCGAAAGTGAATAAGAATATTAAATGCTTTGTTTTTACTGTGACCATTACAATTAGAATGCTGCCGTTAAGCAAACGAGAGTGTAATTAAATTAACAATAAGAAATACGACAAAAACAATTTCATTATAAAACAAAAGAAATCAAAGCAGAACAGAGAAAAACAACGAAAACGAACTAAAAGCGAACAATAAGAAGAAAAAAAACCAAAAGGGCAAACAGTTTTGGAGCATTTTACTCAACAAGCAGTGCTTAAACGAACACGGAGCAACAATTGCTAGCGCATTGCATTAAATTTAAGAAAATATACAGTGAAATTAATAAAAAGTTTTTGAAATTCAAATTAAATTGTGTTAAATATATCAAAAGGTCAATTCATACCAATAAAAGTGTATAACAAACAACAACAAATTTTAAAAAAAATTTCTTCCGAATTAGCAACAAAAACAAAAAATAAATTAAAATGAAATCCTCATTTTATTTGCAATTAATCGCTATTGTAAGTCTCCTGCTTGTGGTAACCAATGCCGGTGACCTTGATCTAAGTAATATTGATGTGAATGAATTTAAAAACCAATTGCCCGAAGAATTTCCCAAAACAAATCTTACACTCGACGATGCCAAAACATTAGTTAAGGACAAGTGTTTAAAGGTGGCTGGTGAAGAGGAAGGCCAAAAGGCCTACAAAGAAATTGAATCTTCCACTTTGGTGTTGGCTGAGTGCATCAATAATATTGTCAACTTTACCGCCGTTCAGGAGGAAATAGATCTTGCCTCGCCTAAAGGCGAATTAGATGTAGTGTTCAACAAGTATTGTTTAAAAAGGCCAGAGGCTTTGGAGTGCATAGAAACTTTTAATTCGAAACTTACTCCCTGCCTGGACAAAGAGGAACGTGATAATCAAGATGTGTTCTTACGTATCATACGTAGTCTTTTGAATTTCGTTTGTCATAAGGGAGGTGACCAGATTGCCTTATTCATTGCTGAAAAAGGTCCCCAGTGTTTGGAATCTCACAAGGAGGATATACAGAATTGCATTAATAGTACCTTCTCCGGTTATGTACCCGCCGAGGGCATTGAAAATGTCAAAAGTTTACCAAAATTCGTTATGGGTCCCGAGCAATGCAATGATGTGGATCGTTTAGAATCTTGCATTGTTAAGAAATTGGAGACTTGCGAAGAAATAACTCCAGCCAATATTGTTGAATCAATGTTCCGTTTCATTAAAAATGAAACAATTTGCCGTTCAGTTGGCAACAAAGATAAACAGTATGCTGAAAACGGTAGTAATTCGTTGACAATGAATTTGCATTCCTTGCTGCTGTTGGCACTTGGTACTGTTGTGGCAATATTTAATCGCCATATAATGGTTTAAACATATGTTCCTTATATGCAATTGGAAAAAAAAAAATAATCTAAAACAACAACAAAATGGTACTACAACTTCAACAAATTAAATTTAATCAGCAACAAAACTAAATCAAACAAGTGGTAGGTAAAAGTTAAAAAAAAAATTCAATTTTATTTATTTAGTTTTATGGCAACCAAAAAAATATTCACTTATTTTAAATGCTCTGTTTCTAACTCTGTTTCATACATATGTCGATTAGAATTACGTCATAGATTTGCCACAATACCCATGTTTTATATACATTAATTTTATCCATGAACGGTTTCACAATGTTTATAAGAGTTTATTATAAATTTGAAAAGGATAAAACATTTTATTTCTTATCCATCTTCTATTGAAAGTTCCTCTTCTGTGTTTGGGAAATTTGGCAAAAATAAAAAATTCTAATTTCTTGTCCCTGTTCTTTATTTTTTGTATGCTTGTACCGATGGTTCCGTCAACTTTTGACTGATTTTATTATGACTGTCATTTGACAGTCGTAGTCAATCATTCTCATATTTTAAAATTTTATATGTAAAACTTTATTTAAACAATAAAAAATGTTTTTCTCATATAAATGTAAATAAGTAAACGATTTCCGACTATCAAAAATTGATTTGAAAAACACTCAATCACTGAGAAATATTTAACGGCAAATTTTCGATCATCTGAATCACTTACTTACCATACGAACACGGGGGTATTATTTTAAAAGATTCCATCTTTAACCTATAGTTAACAGTCATATTATTTGTAGTATTAACTTGATTGAATTTTAATTAATTGTGGAAATAAATTAATTGAATACCAAATAGTTGTTATTAAGAAATAAGGAAATTGTAATGAATACTAAAGGCATATATTTCGAGAAAAAAAACTTTATAAAATGCATGAAATTAATCTGTGATTCAACAAAATCTTGTCATTTCTCAGAAAAGATTCCATTTACAATATATTTTAATACAAATTTAATTAAATACGTTTATTTCATTGCATCTACCTACATGGCAAGCTGTTTAAAAATTTGAATAAAAAAAAAACGCTCAATTTCTTAATACCTTCTACTTGGCCTAACTCTCTATTTCGGTTAAACAATCAAGCATTTAATAAAAGTTTTGATTGCAGATAAAGCAAAAAAAAGTTCCCATATTATAGCTTCGTGAACATCTTTTAGAAGTTATTTTTTTTATTTTCATTATATTTTTTGAGCGTTTCATAAACAGCTTTAAGAATTGTGCAAATATTTTGAACCTTATCTTACCAATTTTAACCAGCACAACAAAACAATCACAAAAACAACTTGGCTAATCTTTCAAATTCTTTTGAATTTTTAAATTCATTTTCATATTCATTACCAAATAAATTTTATTTTACTCTTTTTATTAATGGAAGGGTGTAAAACAATTCCCAATTCCTAATATTATAAATATTGTGTAATGAAATCAATAACATAACATGCGAAACGCATATAAAAAAGTTTATTATGAATGAAATGTTTTCCACAAAAATATGACTAATAAAAACATAATTTCGAGAATAAATTAAATATATGGGGGTGCTGTCGTAAAGCCAAACGCAATGTTCGAATTTAACCAAAATTAACAAAAAAAAAAAAAATTAATCGATTTCACATAATTAAATTATTATTATTTATTCATATAAATCAAGAAATAAATCCAAGGATTATATATAGCTAAAGAGCACTAGCTGCTAAGGTCATCAGCTCATAATTGAATTAAAAACGCCCCAAATAATAAAGAAAATATCTTGCTTTTTTACATTCCAATCACTGGCAGAAATGAATGCAGCTTAATTTCTATTTATTCTTTGCTTTATAAAATGCGTTCAGAAAAACTAGAAACAAAACGCCTATATCAAGTTCAGTAGCTGTTGCAAAATTCTATCAGACAATCAAATCCTCGGCACACGGCCTGTATCTGTTGTCGTTTTGGAAAAAAAACAATCTCAATGACTCAATCGGCAATGAAAATCTATTTCTAGCATAAAATTGTAATTATACAAAATAGGTATTATTCAGTTCCTGAAAATTCCCTTAAGTTTTTTGAATGAAATTAGATCTTTGTCTCACAGGACTCACATTACATTCATACATAATTGGTCATTACAACCCTTCAGTCAGGATTATTGACCTAGTTTCTCCCACCACTTATGTTGTGTGTTTTAATTTTATACATAAGTGGCGGGACCTACAGTTTAAAGTCGACTCCGAACGACAGACATTACATTATTCTAAATAAAAACAGAAAAAAATGAAAACGTGTTAGTACAAGTAGCGATGAAATTTTCGAATATACATTTCATGTATAGTCATGTTTAACTGTTGGAAAGATGCGCATAATTTTTAACCCGAATTGTCAAATTACGATACAAGTCTTATCATTGTCAATTAGTTTTCCTTTATGTGTTCAAATAACTTAGGTAAGCAAGAGTTCAATAAGTATTTAGGGACAGCAGATTTCAAATCGCTTACATTACCCTTAAATGACAATTAACCGGTCAAAAATTCGATCAAGATTCTAATAGATTTCGTTTTCAATTTCAAGACCCATTTTTTTATGGAATGGTGCAATCTAGGCTTCGGAAAATATTTTGTAATTCGAAAGAGAAAAATTCATGGCCAATTGACGATACATATTTCATTACAATTTTCATTCCATCAGTATTATATACACTAACAGAGTTTTTATTCTATTATTTCGGTTCAACCTTAGTTATTTCATTAGAGGGCATTACATTACACACTTGAAACAGCTATAAAACCATTTAAATTTTTTATTTTTAATTAAATATAATTTTTAACGGCTTTTAAAATCAGGTCAAAAACGATATTATGTACATAAAATTATAAATGCTTACTTACTTACTGTACTTACTGTATCAAAGAGTGTTTTTAATTTTAAAATATTTCTTTTCTTCTTTGTTTTTTTTCAGATTTCATTTTGCAAATGTAATAAAAGGTTTGGAAATAAAAAAAAGAAAAATAAAAAAAAAAACTATGTAAAAAATTGTCAATATTAATAATATTAAATTGTTTATTCATGGATTTATAAACTGTTTATTATTATATTGCTCAATAATACAAAATTTATACAAATTGTCTATAAAGAAACGATAAATATGTTTGAGTGTTAATGGCAACAATATTGCTTTAAAGTTAATAATATCAACTATTTTCACCTTTAACGATCTAATAGGCGTATTTAAAGTATATTATAAATAATACAACTTACATAGTATATAAATAGTAATAATTAAGTATCAAAGTTTACTTAATAAATAAGAAAATCAATTCGAATAGTTTTGATTATTTAAGTTTTAAAATATATAAGAACATTTAAATTTAAAAATTAATGTAAACATTAAATTACTACACTTTATTTACTAGTTTATTATCATTATTACTTTCTTTCATTGTAATAGAAGTTTGTTTAGAAGTTTAGCTATATGGAAAGGTGGCGTTATTCCAATTTATTTATGAATTTTCCGTTATAAACTTAAATTTAATAAAATTTTTAAATCTTTTATGTGATTCAGGGTATTAATAATGAAATGATTTGATATCTTAAAACTAGTAATTAACAATGTAGTAAATTAAAGTACCATAAGATAAATTTATATCGTATGTACTGTACATTGTCCTATAAATGAAATCTCAAAAAATGAAATTTTTATACATTATAAAACTGAAGTATATTAATAAAAGCCAAATTTATAATCTCAAAAGAATTGAATTGAATCTTTTTTCCCATAAATTGATAATCAAGTCATTGACCAAATTTTATTTTTTTGTTTTATTATACTCATACAACAATTATCTTTTTTGATTTCTCGAAATAAAATGAGTAATTTGTTTGCTTTTTATTCCATTTCTTTGCTAGAACAGCAGAATTAATTTTATGTCGTATTTAATAAATATACATATGCATACTGTATGTACATACATACATATTTCGTAATTACTGTTTAAAGTCTAGCTTAAAAAAAAAACATTTCTACAAAAACACAAATATTAACTCACTTAATTTTCTTTTAAATGTATTTTGTTAAGATTTGGTTCTTTTTATTTTTTTGAATTAATTAATTAATTATAAAATAATACTCTTTTGTATCTATTTTTCGATATATTTTTATGATTACTATAAAAAGAAAAATTGTTTTTGTATGTACTATTTAAAAAAAACCATAATAAATGAATGAAGAATCTGGTTATTTTTGATCTTAAAAAAATAAAGTTTATTTTCTAATAATGGAGAAAAAAAAAACAGTTTTTGTATAAAAATATTAAAAGAAAAACAAACAGTGAGTATACTAGTATATAAAAAAAAAATTCTACCGGAGTTATCATTTCATAGTTTCAAAAGTAAACGTAAATAAAATATTCTTTTCATAATATTTCTTTATTTTGGTAAAGTTTGAACGTTGACATTATGTGTGAAACACTACATCATTTAAATGACCTCCACGTGAAGTATTGCAAATATTGATTCTTTTGAGGTAATTTTCGACCACTTTTTGATACATATTGGGCGGGGTATCTCAGCCATAACTTGACGAATGTTGGTTTTTAAGTACTCAAGAATTGAAGGTTTATATGCATAAACACGGTCTTTCGCGTAGCCCCACAAAGTTAATATGGCCAGTTGATATCGCCATGGCAAGAAATTACGCGGCCAGGAAATGTCTCTTGCAATAAAGCCATATTCGTTCTAGTTGTATGGCATGTGGCACCGTCTTGTTGAAATCACATATTCTCCAAGTCGTATTCTTCAATAGCACACAAAAAAAAGTTAGTTATCATATGACCATAACGCTCCAAATTGACGGTGACAGTCGTTCCATCGTCGATTTCGAAAAAGTAAGGTCCAATCACACCTTCAGACCAAAGAGCGCACCAAACAGTGACTTTTTCTGGATGTAATGGACTCAGGATTGAGGATTCTCACAACCCCAAATACGACAATTTTGCCTTTTAACATACCCACTGTGTGAAATGTGCTTTATCGCTGAAGAAAATTTTGTTGGAAAAATTGCTGATACGTGGCTGTGGCTGAATCACCATTTTTGTATTAGGTTTTGATAATTTTTATATGTTGTGTGATAGTTAAGCTATCCATTTTCGTCAATGTCAGACTTTCAACTAAAATGAAAAAAAAATGGTTTCACAACTTAGTTTGACAGATGTCGAATTTCAGTCCAATACTTTTGATATCATGAAATGGATAGCCCTTTATCTTCAGTTGTTTTGTGTGAAGTTTTCCTATGTTTATTGCCACAAAGTTGTATTACAAATTGTTTTAATTATTGTGATAGGACTGTAAATTCCCAACTAAAAATTGATTTTCCTTTCGGAAAATTCTTATCACGTTGAAATATACTGCTAATAGCACATATTTTCTAGAAGGCGTCCAAGCTCATGTTGTAAAATAATATTGCACTAAATACAAATGTATCTACATGCATATATGATTCATTGTGAATTGAACATAATAATTTGACTTAGGCTATTGCCCTGCTGGTAACTAATTTGTATGGTTACTTCTAATCCTACATAGTCCTCTGAAAGTTTATCTAGCTTTTATTTAACGATTTTCAACACTTTTTGAAACCATACACATACATAATTGGTCATTAGAACCCATCAGACAAGATGATTAACCTAGTTTCTCACACCACTTATGTTGTGTGTGTGTTAATTTTATACATGAGTAGCGGGACCTACAGTTTAAAGTCGACTCCGAACGACAGATTTTTTGAGAAACTTTTCATGGCAGTTTTATTTACTCTCAGAGTTTTTTCCAGAAATCTGCTGAGAGGAAATCGCTGAAAAAACCATATCCCACTGTTATTATACGATCCAATTAGCAACAGTGTTTGTCTTCTCATTTGTGGTTGTTTGTGAGGACTTTTCCCTACTTTTCGTGGAACCATATTCCACTGTTATTATACGATCCAATTAGCTACAGTGTTTGTCTTTCCATTTGTGGTTGTTTAAGAGGGCTTTTCCCTACTTTTCTGAAATACGTGATAATCTATGTATTAAAATGGATATATCAGCAGCATGAAATTAGCTTTTACGCAGTTTCTCTGAAATGTTGCCCAAGTCACTTGGTATTTTAAAACCGATGCATTCAGATACCACATAGTAACGTGCTGATCTTTACTGTGACGCACGAGGAAAAAGAAACTGATGCATCGAGCATTTTAAAAACTTTGTAAATCTATTTAAACATTTTTTTATGTTATAAATGACAAATTGATAGATGCTTAACTATGTATGCACATATGTACATACGTATGTATTTTGTTTTGTTTGGTTTTTTTTTCTATCAGTATGAGTCTTAATTGTTGATATAAATGTGGGGTATTTTGTTATAATGAGTATCAGAGTATGAATTTCAAAGTGTAGGAAATTCTTCTTGTTGTTTTTAATTTTACTTTTCAAACGTACATCACAAACACGTGTAAAGAGTGTCTCGAAAAAAAGTTTATTTTTTTATTAGAAAATAGGGAAATCTCTTATCGAGACAATGTTTATTACTGTTCATAATAACTAATTTGCGAATTTACTTTATAAAAATAAACCAAAAAATTTTTTTCTTCAAATATAAATACTTTTGATAAAGGCATCATTAAAGTTCAGTAAGACACTTAATGCCTTATGTTTTTTTGGAATTGATGTTTGTGAGGCTTATTCCAAATATAAACTTTCTTTTGGGATACCCTGTATTTACAAGTCTAAATGTGTATTTGTTTTTTCTATTTAAGTCTCTGTGTAGACTATTAAGTTATTCTCAGTTAATAACATTGACCTTTGAACAATTATTATTTTATGGACGAAATCATGGTCCATTAAATCAGGCTTTGAGATGAGCTACACATACATATATACAGAAATTTGAGAATAGTATCTCGTCTGGTGTTAAATATTAAAAGAATATTATTCTGTATAAAAATATTCATGCATATATTTACTTCAATTTTAATTAATTTATTTACATTTTCAACATTTCTCGAAAAAGAAAAACAAGTATTATGTTGAACACAACATACTTTCTTAAACAATTAAAAATAAAATTAAAATGAAAGATTTAAAATGTCTATTTGCGACGACATAAAGACATTTATACGGATAAGTAATTAAAAAAAATTATACACACGTTTATGCATCTCTATACCTTGGCAATTAAAACATTAAAACAATTCCATTCACATTTAAAGGCATACATATACTCACTTCACTTTCTTTATTAGCGATAAGAACTTATTCCATTATTGAGGCCATACCTGGTGGCCCATCTTCGGATTTGGAATCTTACATAATTTTCGTTGACAGTCAGGCTACCCTGACTGGTGCAAGTACGGCTCGTTCGCGAGTGTAAAGAGTCGTTGAGGAGTTTTGGATCAGACCGTATCCGTCTATGCTGGGTTCCGGGTCATAGCGGAATACTGGACAATGAGACGGCGTGTGCCCTCGCTAGGTTAGGTTCGCTTTCAGGTGGCGATTTCATAGTTGGTCCTGACACCCCAGTCTGTCACCTCTATGGCCTCTTCGATGGATGGGTCAGGGAGGAAGAGCAGAGACGTTGGGGGAACGGATCGGGTTGTTCTGTTTCTAGACGTCTATGTCCTGCTATGAAAATACTGCCTCATCAGAGACAGTTTTATAATTACAACATACTCTTAAACCGATAAGCCTTTACACTGGATGCTCTTCTATCGCCGTAAGACTTGTACTGTAGACATACGTCCCAGCATGAAGTTCTACGTTTCGGATTAATGCTGTCTATATATATAATTCAAAGAAATTTGGGGTCCTCTTGTGTTAGACATTATTTCAGTAAGCGCTTTAAACGTTCCACACAATCACTAGACCTAGATACTTAAGAGTGCCCGTGTTCATAATACTACTTACGATTGAACAAATTTGGTCATTAAAATTCTTTAGTCAGGGCAAAAAAGGCGAACAAGTCATATTGTAGCATTAAAACAACAGACTGTTATTTATGGGTGCTGTTACTAAGGAGCACTCTAATCCTTTCCTGTACGCTGTAAAGAACCCTGGTCTTGTCAACGACTTATACTAGAGAGTTGTATCTCATTTTTCCAGGTGGATCATACATACTACGATCAGAGTTTTAAAAGTCGTCGTTGTCTAGTAGGTAGTGTGTTGACTTATTAGACGAAAGGCCCGAGATAGAATCCCAGGTCAGAAATCGAAACGAAAATATGAAAATATTTCTTCGGCGACTTCCCTTCTCATCAGATTTCCGGCAAAAACTCTTACTTACTTACTTACTTAATTGGCCATAACAACCCGATTAACGGATTTCGGCCTGCCGCAACACATCCTTCCAGGCGCCTCTGCTTCTTGCGTGCCTACGCCAATTGGTCACACCAATCGATGACAGGGCTTCTTCGATTTGGTCCTTCCAACGGATACAAGGTCGTCCTCTTCGCCGACTTCCGCAGATCCCCGCATCAAACACTCGTCTCGCCGGAGCATCCTCCTCCATTCGAACGATATGGCCGAGCCAGCGCAGCCGCTGGATATTAATACGCTTGTACAACGTCCATGTCGTTGAGGAGCTCATACAGCTCACTGTTAAATCGGATGCGAAAATCATCGCCAACTCGCACTGGACCGAAGATCTTACGTAGGACTTTTCTCTCGAATACTCTCAAGGCAGCTGCATCAGTTCTTAATAGGGTCCATGCTTCTGCGCCATAGAGAAGCACGGGTAGGATGAGCGTCTTGTAGAGTATTAGTTTCGTCTTGCGAGAGAGGTCTCTGCTACTCAATTGCCTATTGAGACCATAATAGCACCTGTTGGCAAGAGTAATCCTGCGCTTGATCTCCAGACTGACATCATTTTCGGTGGTAACGGCGGAGCCAAGGTAAATGAATTCCTTGACTGTATCAAAAGTATAGTTATCGGCCGTAATATGTGAATCAATACGCCGCACGGGTCTACTTGTCGATAACATATACTTCGTTTTGCCCTCATTTACTGCCAAACCCATCTTCTTAGACTCCCGTTCAATAGCACTAAAGGCAGCAGTGACATCTCGTTTGGTACGCCCTATGATGTCGATGTCGTCAGCGTACGCAAGCAACTGGACAGTTTTTTGAAAAATAGTGCCATTACGATGCACTCCCGCCTTTCGCAGAACACTCTCCATGACGAAGTTGAATAGGTCGCAACCGGCAAAAACTCTGGTAGTAAAAATTGCCATGTAAAGCTTCTCAAAAAATCTGTCATTTGGAGTCGACTTTAAACAGTAAGTCCCGTCGCTCGTGTATAAAATTAACGCACACAACACAAGTATTGTGCGAAACTAGGACGTTGTACAATAAGTCAATTCGACTTCTAGGTACTGTACTTGTCACAGTTGACAAGTGCACGTTTTCTAACCTAACCTAACCTAATCTATGATCAGAGTATTCTAGAATCGAAAAAAATTGTATGTTGACACCCCATTCTGAGGATCCACTTACGTATGCAATAAGGACGACTTTTCCTTATAAATACATCCGCGGAAGCTGCAGTATTGCTTGGGAACAAAAAACGTCGCTTGCTGCTTGTTTATAGGTAAAACTATCCAGCAGTAATAGCTACCAGACGGCTATGTTAGTTCGTAAAATGTTTCTGACTCGATCAGCAAATCAATTAGTTTTCATACGGACTTCAATTGGGAAAGCATTATGACAACGTCAACGTTCTGTACGCCTTAAAATGGTGATTAATCTCTATGGGCAGACACACTGTTGAAAAAGATTTTGTTTAAAATAGAATACATTTACAAGCTAGGCTTATAGTTTATTCGAATAATTGTTATCGTTTAAGTGAAATCTTGTGTTGATGCAAAGTCCATTAAAAAATATTTTTTTTTTTTAATGACTTATTAAAATAACAATATTTTTTATTTGTTTTTGTTTTTGTTTTTTTTTACGATCACACAACTGAGTAAATTAAAATGATAATGATTACAAATAGTATAATACAGGTACAGATATATAGTATATTTAGTATGAATGAGTGTGTATATCGGTTAGTAAGTGTCTCACATGATTATTGTTTAATTTTAGTAGACACGCTTGATTTCGTTTTGAGAAAACGTACACAAACCAGTAAAAACTAGTAAAATAATGTAAAAAAAAAGTTTTGAGTTCTTAAACGCATCTGCTAATAAAACTGCTTGATGAGTTATTTGGATGATTAAACTGCACTAGTTTTCATAGCTGGAGCTTATCAAATGTAAATTTTCATTATTTATGTTAGACACTGTTCCATTTAAACAAATTATTTACAATGTAAATGTGTTTCATTTCACGTTATTAATAATTAAATAAAATTATTTAAGATTGCAATGCCTGATACATAACGAATACGCCCTTTAAAAATTGTAACATTAAAACATATAGTGAGTATTCGATTATATTTTAGTTTTAGAGAATAATGGGTCAGTTGAGTTGCCCACAAAGCTATTGTACGAATGGTAACAAGCAATCAGCATTTTTTTTATTTGGAGATACATAAGTGCAACTAAAGATTTCAGTCTATGACAACCGTTTAATTAAAGAGTTTAGTTCTGAAGTGTTATCTAAGTCCATAAGAACTGCTGGCGTTTTCAACTTTGAGTGGTTTTCCAATAATAATCTACGTAAGCTTCAATAGCATCCAATGCATAACGAAACATTCCATTTGTCGATTTAAGGTTGACAGTGTCATCGGTTCATATTTCTCTAAGAACGTCGTCAGGCTTATGTCAAGCTCTATAGGTCGATGATTACCAATTTCTTTTGTTCTGGATGGTATAATCCCAACAACACCAACGAAATATAGTTTCAAAAGAATCATACTACACAGATCATAATGTAAAAATTTTCGCAGATTTTTATTGCTCAATGATCATGTGAATTTTTTTAATTGGCCATTACAACCCTAGCTTATACATATCTGAGTGGCGGAACCTACATTTTGATGTCGGCTCTAAAAAGCTGTACAACGTCCATGTCGTTGAGGAGCTCATACAGCTCACTGTTAAATCGGATGCGAAAATCATCGCCAACTCGCACTGGACCGAAGATCTTACGTAGGACTTTTCTCTCGAATACTCTCAAGGCAGCTGCATCAGTTCTTAATAGGGTCCATGCTTCTGCGCCATAGAGAAGCACGGGTAGGTATGAGCGTCTTGTAGAGTATTAGTTTCGTCTTGCGAGAGAGGTCTCTGCTACTCAATTGCCTATTGAGACCATAATAGCACCTGTTGGCAAGAGTAATCCTGCGCTTGATCTCCAGACTGACATCATTTTCGGTGGTAACGGCGGAGCCAAGGTAAATGAATTCCTTGACTGTATCAAAAGTATAGTTATCGGCCGTAATATGTGAATCAATACGCCGCACGGGCTCTACTTGTCGATAACATATACTTCGTTTTGCCTCATTTACTGCCAAACCCATCTTCTTAGACTCCCGTTCAATAGCACTAAAGGCAGCAGTGACATCTCGTTTGGTACGCCCTATGATGTCGATGTCGTCAGCGTACGCAAGCAACTGGACAGTTTTTTGAAAAATAGTGCCATTACGATGCACTCCCGCCTTTCGCAGAACACTCTCCATGACGAAGTTGAATAGGTCGCAACCGGCAAAAACTCTGGTAGTAAAAATTGCCATGTAAAGCTTCTCAAAAAATCTGTCATTTGGAGTCGACTTTAAACAGTAAGTCCCGTCGCTCGTGTATAAAATTAACGCACACAACACAAGTATTGTGCGAAGCTAGGACGTTGTACAATAAGTCAATTCGACCTCTAGGTACTGTACTTGTCACAGTTGACAAGTGCACGTCTTCTAACCTAACCTAACCTAATCTATGATCAGAGTATTCTAGAATCGAAAAAAATTGTATGTTGACACCCCATTCTGAGGATCCACTTACGTATGCAATAAGGACGACTTTTCCTTATAAATACATCCGCGAAGCTGCAGTGTTGCTTGGGAACAAAAAACGTCGCTTGCTGCTTTGTTTATAGGAATTATAGGTAAAACTATCCAGCAGTAATAGCTACCAGACGGCTATGTTAGTTCGTAAAATGTTTCTGACTCGATCAGCAAATCAATTAGTTTTCATACGGACTTCAATTGGGAAAGCATTATGACAACGTCAACGTTCTGTACGCCTTAAAATGGTGATTAATCTCTATGGCAGACACACTGTTGAAAAAGATTTTGTTTAAAATAGAATACATTTACAAGCTAGGCTTATAGTTTATTCGAATAATTGTTATCGTTTAAGTGAAATCTTGTGTTGATGCAAAGTCCATTAAAAATATTTTTTTTTTTTTAATGACTTATTAAAATAACAATATTTTTTATTTGTTTTTGTTTTTGTTTTTTTTTTTACGATCACACAACTGAGTAAATTAAAATGATAATGATTACAAATAGTATAATACAGGTACAGATATATAGTATATTTAGTATGAATGAAGTGTGTATATCGGTTAGTAATAGGATTATTTACTCTCAGAGTTTTTGCCAAATATGTATCAGAGGTTGCACTTTTAAATTCTACGTTCTCTAACTTAAATACTGTCAAAATTTGAATAAGATGCGCCCATCCGTTTCGAAGTTATAGGGAAAAATCAACTCATAACTCAAAACATACTTTTTTGAATACTCTATTCTGCTTCGCGCACCGCTATCTCTTCATTGAGCCAGCTGTTTCCTATCACTTCATATCTTAGCTAGGTCAAACAACATTGTGCTAGATTTCTATATTTTGTTTTCCTAACATTCGATCCTAAATTTTTCAGTTCTTTTAGTTTTACTTGAATGTTATTAATCTTGTGTGAAAGTAGACAAATATCAGTAATTCGTATTCTCTTCAAAAAGACTGCGCTGGCAGTATCAACCAGTTCAATGGTGAACAGTTGAACCATATTTTGTTTCATCAAAGGTTGGTCTGATATTATGGTCACCATAATGGAGGAAGACGAAGTCGCCGTTGGTAGTGTGTTGGCTTATAGGTCAGGCATCTCCAACTAAACGAAATATGACAAAATATTTCTTCGGCGACTTCCTACCAGCAGATTTCTGACAAAAACTCTGAGAATAAATAAAATTTCCATGAAAAGTTTCTCAAGAAATCGTTTGTTCGGAGTCGACTTTAAACTATAGATCCCACCATTGATGTACAAAAATTAACGCACACAACATAAGTGGTGTAATGATTACTTATGTATATATAAGAGATCAGAAATGAGTATTCAAATTATAATTTCAGATAATTATACGCATTCATACTTATTTTGAAAGCTTACTCATACTACTAGTATTCAAAATTTGAAGTACTCGTCGTACTATATGACGCATGATGTTATTGACTTTGACTCGTCTCGACTTAACATTTACACGAAGCACAAAATAAGTATGATTCGCGTACAAACACTACTTACTCACAAGAGGTTGTGTATTTGCTTCACTTGGTGCCTTTGTCTTTTTTTCTTCTTCTGTTTCGTAAATGCAACAACAACTAAGACTGTAAATTTTGATGAATGATTCGAATCATTCGTAAGTATTATAAATATTTTTCTAAATTTATGAATCTGAATGAGTAGGCGTATGAATTAAACACATTTCGAATGTTGTGAGTTTGATGTCAACGTTGTACTCATACTCATTGCAATTGTACTTATAAATCAGTGTTGTAACGAATACGAATGAATCAGAGTAGTTAAATTTCAATACTCTTGAATCACTTCATACTCAAAAATGCATGAGTACTTATGAGTAGCGAAAAAACGATTCATTGCTGATCTCTGATATGTCTGCTGAAAGGAAATCGCCGATGACCTGGAGTACGAACCCGGGCTTTACACGTCTAATATGCCAACATACTACCTACTAGACTACGGCGACTTATTATTTTATATTAATAATGATTAATTAATGATTATTAGAAAAAATATTTAAAAGTACTTTGTAGTATCGGCGGTACTAAGGCAAAAGCAGTTTGTGTGTGTTTTTTTTCTCAAACATTTGCTTCTGAAAATATTTATTTAACACAACACAATAGAATTATTAAACAATGCGTCACTCCAGCCATCTGCGAAATCTGGCCTTTGTTTACTTGTTTCAAACAATAAATAAAAGGAAAAAAATCAACACCATTATCAGCATTTAAAAACCACAGAAATTAATCATTTGGAAAAAGCTAAGCTTTAAAGTTCTCTTTAGAAGCTTTACTGTGAGAAATTGGAGCAGTGATCAGTAATCTTTATCATGAGCCAGTTATGAAAACTTAACCAACTTAACCTCAAACCACAGAGAGGGTATTGCATCACTATCCTCTTGGGGAAGAATAAAATCTATTTGTAAAAAAACAATAAAAAACTAATATCGGTTTCAACTCAAGCGAACGACTACATAGATCTTGTCATCAACCTGTCTTTAGGAGATGCACGGAAAGAATACAATTCGAACTAGGAAAGGGCTTTGCTATAATTTACAAAAGCGGCGCACGTATGGATCCTAAATTATTTCGTATTTCATAAGTTATCGACCATAAGTTTTGTTAAATTTTCTTTGATTCTGTTTAGTTCATTACCCTGTTATATGATTAGACTTGACCGATGTGTATTCTTTTTAAATGTATTCCCATGTGGCATATTTTATGCAACATTTAATTCAGCCTGCAACAACTGGTAGTAAGACATAGGTTTCGTTGTAATTGTGATTTTTATTTTCCTTGTATTCCATTTCATCACGGTTTTCTTACAATAGATTCATTTGCATGCAAAATGAAATACTCATAAGTATTTAAAAAGTTCAAGTGCAGCCATTTACATTACACCATTTCCAAGTACTTAACCTAATTTCAATTATATGTTGAGGAATATAGTGCACGCACATGTATTTTGATTTTATATTGCCATATACGCACATATCCTGGAGAGACCTAATCAAATGTCCAAGTAAAACCAAATAAAATATAGCCCTTCCAGCAATATAAATATTCGCCGCAGAAAATCAAATTAAAACTACATAAGGAGTGCACGATAATTAATAGCGCGAATAATTATAGTTTTCGGGGTCATTACGAGGCATTGTGTTATGGGCATGTTAAGGTTAAATTAGGTTAGGTTAGTGTGGTAGCTTTGATATCAAAAGCTCACTTGAGTACGCATAGCGGCCCATTGTGATCCCACAGATGAATGCAGTCTCTGTACTAACCAAGTGCCTCCGAACCAAGGAGAGAGAAGTTGGTCAGCGCAAGGACTACACATTTAAAGGGCGACTACCCCGCGCATGGAAACCAACCCGAAATTTTGCTAAACGAGGCTACATCCTTGACATTAATGGACGATATCTACGTCAACCTGACAACGGCTGGAGAGCAAAATAACCTAGTATATCTGCACCTCGCAAGAGATGGGCATTGATAAAGAAAGTGGATAACAGTCTCGTCTTCCTCAGCGAACCAGAACCCACGGCAGAAGTATTTAAATGGAGACGGTATTCTTTTCGCGTATCTACCCATAACGCCTGGCTCACTGTGATCGAGATGATGTTTCGAACAAGTTTAAGTAACTGATTGGTCTATCTATCTATCCATTGAAAGCCAAGTAATCCTATCGATGGAACAGGACTCCTCATTGATCCAGGATAGGATTGGCATTTCGGAAGAATGACTAACATTTCTAAGTTGTATAAAGAGGATTCCGGAAGTAGTGCACCAACTCTCGCGAGCTCGTCGCCTCTGCAGTTTCTCGGAATGTCACAGTGTCCGGGGATCCAAATAAGCGTGACACTGAAGCGGCCAGAAAGAAAATTGAGACAGCGGCGCCATTCTCTGACGATCCAGAATTATTCACATGTAAATGTGGCGCATTGGTTCTTTGCAAATGATTTCTGCAGAAGCTGAAGAGATGAAGAAGAAGGTGAGTGCAGTTTTGCCACTATGTTGGAGGAGAAGAGGACATCTTAGTTCCTTTTACATATGTACGTATGTATGCATATAGATGATCGGAAGGAATTGTCACGAATTGACGTATGAAGCCTAAGTCACTTTATTAAAAACTTTGAGTGTTTGCGGAACAAGGCAATAATGGAAAATTATAATATCGCAATTGATCCTATCTCACCTAAGTGCACCCATGCATCTTCTTCAGGAGGGCAGTCAAAAGAGATTCTTGAACTCTTTTGGCGACGCAAAGTCTTCTTCAAACAAAAATTTGGACATAAGTGTGTCTGAACGAATACATAATTGGACATTACAACCCTTCAGTCAGGATTATTGACCTAGTTTCTCACGCTACTTATGTTGTGTGTGTTAATTTTATACATAAGTGGCGGGACCTACAGTTTAAAGTCGATTCCGAACGACAAATTTTTGAGAAGCTTTTCATTGGCAATTTTATTTACACAGAGTTTTTGCCAGAAATCTCCTAAGAAGAAATTGCCGAAAAAATACTTTTCGTTTTTTATTTTGATGTCTAGCCTGGGACTCGAACCCTGGCTTTACGTCTAATAAACCAACACACTACCCCTAGACTACGGTTTGAATGAGTATGAGTATATATACTACTTATGATTATGTTATGAGTACGGTGTTTTAAATTGGAAACGGTGTTGTTAAAGAAACAACACGACATACTTAATCTTTTAATGTTTTGTTCGTATTATTATTCGTTTTCTTTTCTGCATGGAAATTATGAGTGCATGAATGTGACATTCGAATATGAAATCCTCTTTTCTATTTTATAAGTTTTAAAACAATGAAATTTAGAACAATAGAATGTATTTCAATGTTTGTATTTGACAAAATCTAAAACACTTCCGCCCTTTTAAATCTTACTTTTGAACACTGGAATAGTCTAAAAATTTATATTACTGGAGTACGTACTGCCATTAATAAAAAAAGTTTAAAAATAATTTATTAAATACACAATTCAATGCACCTGATTGGACGGCGTTAACTATTAAAATATAATAATATTGAGATTAATACAGTGGAACTTCTATAATTTGAACTTTTAGAATTTGAACTTCTATTACTTGAATTTTCCATAAGTTGAAGCACGGCAACAGCATCTTGGAGAGAAATTCAATTAGGTTTTGCTTCTTTAACTTAAAATTTCTATAAGTTGAAGTGTTTTTCCTAGATAATGGTGATTAAATTTATAGAAGTTCTACTGTATATGCAAATAATGGCGTAAAAATTACTAACAATTAAACTAAAAAACACATGAGAGACCCCCTTGAAGGAAGAGGCCCCTCTTAGTCTAAAATTTAGGTCCCATTGCAATACCACAAAAAATATTCAACCCGGAGATTAAACATTGAACTCACCGTGGCCTAGTTAGTAGTGTGTTGACTTGTTAAGTGTAAGGCCTCGGTTAAAACCCCAGGTCCGACATCAAAACGAAAATATAAAAAAATATTTCATCGGCGATATCTTCTCATCAGATTTCTGGCAAAAGCCCTGAGAGTAAATCAAAATTACCATGAAAAAGTTTCTCGAAAATCTGTCGTTCGAAGTCGACTTTAAACTGTTGGTCCCGCCATTCATGTATAAAATGAACACACACAACAAGAGTAGTGTGAGAATCTAGGTCGTAATTCTAACTGAAGGGTTATAATGGGCAGTTATGTATGATTAAACATTTTCCAGATGATACCAAGTTATCAAGTCATCCAAGTAAATCTTGGAATTGCTTTATATTCGAGAACTTTTTCACGGATGTCAGGAAGTAGGAGATTATAACCACCGTTTTTCGATGGCAGGAGCAATCTCTTTCTCCTTCACAGGCCTAAAGTTCCTGCAAAAGTCATTTGTTCGAATACCAAGTGTTTCTACCTATTGTCCGTAAGAATCGCTATTGTGCGATAGATATCCCTGTGAATGAAGGAGAGAAGTGATTTGTCCAGCAGAGTCTAGCAAAAATGCGGGAGGGTACTTGTCGAGTTTGAGCATCTCTGTGAAACATGTGGATAGATCACCCAACTAGTTTAAAGACGTCGAATTGCAAAGAATAAAGCACTTTAAGTCACAAACAAATGAAGGAAATCTTACAACAAAAAATTTCTGACTATTTAAAAACAATTGGAAGGATCCAAAAGTCTGGAAAATGGGTGCCACATGAACTGAATAGCAGACAGTAAGATGGAAAACCAAAAAAAAATATTTGTGAAATTTTATTTCAAAGACACGCATTGTTACTGGCGATGAAAAATGGATTTACTTTCAAAACCCTAAACGGAAAAAATCATGCATTAAACCGCATGAATCATCATCTGACAGATCGAATCAGCAGCAAGACAATACTGTGTGTGTCTGGTGGAAACAGAGAAGTGTGGTGTACCACGAGCTGGCACTTTGATTCCTACGGGGAAGTCAATTAGTTTACTTTAAAAGACGAGCAGGCTTATTTGCATGGAAACCACAAATTGCCGGAAAGATAGAAAGAAGGTCTAGCCAGCAATGGCCAATACTCTAAATAAATTGTTCTTTATTTCCCTTTAAAAATTTGTGATTTAATTTTCACCAAAAAAAAAATTAAAAACGTTGTATAAATAATTATTTAATAAATTTATTAATTATTCTTATAATATTTGATTAAAATTATATAAACTATTTACATTCTCTGTAGCAATATATCGAAAGAGGAAAAACAAAAATTGCCAAATATTAAATATCGTTACATAGGTCCATGGGGATATTTAGGATAAATCTCCAGGATAATTCGTCACATTTGCCAATGCAGGTATATATCTGTAGTATGAGTTCAGACATGTCCTTCAGATTGTCATTTACTGCCAAATGGAGTATGGAATCTCCTGTACCCAATAGTATATAGTCGGCAACATTTATTTCAAATTTTAAACAAAATTCTAAAAGAACTTTTACGAAAGCTAACTTATTGCATTTGACCGCCCTATGTAGAATCGTATATCCTTGATCATCGTAAACTTTTAAAAGATTTTTCAATTGTTCTGTAAGTATTTCATTTTCATATCCATTTTCGGTTTGTTGTTGATAAAGTCTACCAAACAATTGCAATAAAACGTCGTCATTGTCTTCGATGATCACGTGTAAAATGGTACGCCCGAAATAGTCCTGAACGCAAAAGTCGTCACGTGCGGCAGGATGTATTCCATGAAAAGGAATCAGGTTACGTAAATCTAATGACATTTTTTTTTTTAATTATCGTTCGCGTTATTGTTTAGTGAAATAATTTGGATTGTTTGAATAATAAAAATCTTCTAGCTGTAGATGCTTTATATACCATCTTAGCTCCATTTTTAGAAAAGTGAGAAAATTCCGTACTTTTTTATTTATTCTTGTGTAATAGAAATTACTCAATTTGTTGTTTACATGTTCAATATTCCAGCTGCAGATGCTTTGTATACCATCTTAGGTAATCTCTTAAAAAACCGGGAAACTTCCACATTTTTTTAATTTATTCTTGTGTAATAGAAATTTCTATTTGTAGTTTACATCATCAATCACTATTATTCCCTTTTACTTTTTGAATGTTAAACGGGTATCGACTTAGCTATCAAGTGTAGTATTCCATCACCACCTTAATTCTAAGCCAAGCTTCTGCAGAAATGCTCAGCGATATTAAGACCAAAGTTGGCGACAAAGATACCTCCATACTGGAAACCATGCAACAAGAAATATAGAGAACAATCAGTCATATTTAGAATGGCGTATCTAGTATATGTTTCTAGTTTTTAATGCTTTAAGAAAGATTTCGATAACATCGTCCTAATTGCTGTCAAGAAGAAAAATAATACTTCAGAATGTCTAATAATGGGACCACTTTAGGTTAACACACATGCATACATGCATATATTATTGATCATTACAACCCTTTGTTAAGGTTAGGTTAGGTTAGGATATCACAAAGCTCACTTGAGCACTGCATGGCGGCCCGTTGTAATGCCACAGGTGAAACGCAGTCCCTGTGCCAACCAAGTTCCGCCAAATCAGGGTAAGGAAGAAGTTGCTGAGCGCAAGGGCTGCACACTTTGTTAAGGATAAAGGCTTTACTTCCGTTATCAATTGTATTTTCTGAGTTAACTTTTATCAACGATTGGCGGAATCTATAGTTTCGTGTGAACTTTAAATTGATGACAATCTTTTAAATGGGAATTAGTTATTGTTCTTCTTTTTCTTTAGCGAAGTTAAATCTGAGTACGCTCCTAATAACTCTACACTCTACTCCCTCCATTACACATATATACCAGAGACTAGCAATGAATTGCTTTTCCGCTACTCAGTAGTACTCATGCAATTTTGAATATGAATGGCATATTAGACCGTAAAGATCGGGTTCGTATCCCAGGTCATCGGCGATTTCCTTTCAGCATACATATCAGAGATCAGCAATGAATCGCTTTTTCCGCTACTCATAAGTACTCATGCAATTTTGAATATGAATTGAATCAACAGAATTGAAATTCTGCTACTCTGATTCATTCGTACTCGCTACAACATTGATTTATAAGTACAAGTTACAACGAGTATGAGTACAACGTTGACATCAAACTCACAACATTCGAAATATGTTTGATTCATATGCCTACTAATTCTGATTCATAAATTTAGAAAAATACTTATAAGTGACTCGAGTGATTCAAATCATTCATCAAAATTTACAGCCTTTATTGTTTTTGCATATACAAACAAAGAAGAAAGACAACGACAACAAGCAAAGCATGCACACAATCTCCTTGTGAGTATTGCAGTGCTCGTACGCGAATTATACTTATTTTGTGCTTCGCTTAAATTTTAAAGTAGAGACGAGTCGAAGTCAATAACATCATGCGTATTGTTAAGTATAAGTACTTCCAACTTTGAGTATGAATAGTATGAGTATCATATTAAAATAAGTATGAATGCGTATGACTCGAATCCACTCATCGTTTTGAATACTCGTTCCTGATCTCTGATATATTCGATAAGTAATATTACACCACTTATGTTGAGTGCGTTAATTTTTATACATCAGTGGTGGGATCTATAATTTAAAACTGACTCCGAACGACAGATTTCTTGAGAAACTTTGCGTTGCAATTTTATTTATTCTCAGAGTTTTTGTCAGAAATCTGCTGGTAGGAAGTCGTCGAAGAAATATTTTGTCATATTTCGTTTAGTTGGAGATGCCTGACCTATAAGCCAACACACTACCTACTAGAACGTGGCGACTTCGCCTTCCTTCATTATGGCGACCATAATATCAGACCAACGTTTGATGGAACAAAAAACTGTTCACCATTAAACTGGATGATACTGCCAGCGCAGTCTTTTCGAAGAGAATACGAATTACATTCAAGTAAAACTAAAAGATCTGAAAAGATTGGGATCGAATGGTAGATTTGAAATAAATATTAGGAAAACAAAATATAGAAGTCTAGCACAATGTTGTTTGACCTAGCTAAGATATGAAGTGATAGGAAACAGCTGGCTCAATGAAGTGATAGCGGTGCGCGAACCGGAATAGAGTATTCAAAAAAGTGTGTTTTGAGTTATGAGTAGATTTTTCCCTATAACTTCGAAACGGATGGACGCATCTTAATCAAATTTCGACAGTATTTAAGTTAGAGAATGTAGAATTTAAAAATGCAAGAACATTAAAAATGTTCTAAGTACACTTAAATGTTAGAGAATGGAGGCGTCGATATATAAAATCGATCCTACAATACAGGAGCCGTATTAAGTAGCTATAAACGTTAATTAACGATTGTCTGAGAAACATGTCTAAGGGATATTGGCAAAATTAAATTTGCTCTAAATGCTTATGCTAATATTCCTTCCGCATTAAATGAAAATGTGCTTGAATTGAACGTATTCTCCTATATGTATTTGAAGTTAATAAATTAATTTAATATTTTTCTTTTATCCATGATCCTTTTTACTACAAAAAACGAACTGACAATGCAACGCTGTTTAAGTTTCGCGCTTACTACTGCAACTGTGTATCTACAAGTTGGCAGTGTTACCTTGCGCTCTATTTGTAACTATTTTTATTTCTGTCTGGCAACTTCGAGATAATTATTTCTACTTTTATCTTACGTGATCTCTTTATTTAGTATTGTTGTTGGAATTTGATCTTTACATATCCCTACTACCGTAATTTTCCTTGATACCGTAACGTCTTTTTAATTTTAATTTTATTTGTCTGGATAGTGTGAGAAGCTAGATTGTAATCCTAGCTTAAGGGTTGTAATGACCTATTATGTAGTGCACTTACATTTATAAAATTTAAATTTATTTCATTTAATCTCAGTTTATCATTTCTTAATTAAAAATACTATAATACAATTATACATAAATAAATATACAAAATAAACAAAAAAAAAAAAAAATAGAAAAATAAAATCTCAATGGCAACCACAGCTTTTGACGATCATATTTTTGTATTTCTTCAGATTAACATTCTCTTCATTGAGATGATAGAGCACAGGCAAAGCACCCAGTCTGGTAGGAGCACAACATGGTTTTGGTACTTTCTTGGGTTCCAATAAATGTACCAACGTTTGGACAATAGCATGATTGGTAGCATTCATATGAGCATTAAGGGGAAAATTACATTCACCGCTACAGTAATAAGCACCATAGCCTTCAGGTGCAATAATCCAATCCTGAAATGCAATAAATAACGGTTAAAATACCTAAAAATATATTTTTTGTATTTGAAATTGCTTATATTGTGGGCTTTTCCAGAAACATTGTTGAAAGGAGAATATAAACTTTACAGTTTTGGACCTCAATAATCGTAAATTTCTTTGTGAATTCCAAAAACTATGATAATAATGCTCTAGATCTTTCTACTATGTAGGAAGTACAATGTCATTTAATTCATCACCTTTGGAATGCTCACAGTAGTCATATTTCTTTCGAACACTTTTTTGAACATTTCGGTTGGCAACTCGGCGCGGGTTTGAAATGATTTAATTTACAAGTTGGTTAGGTTAGGTTAGAGGACGTGTACTTGTCAATTCTGACAAGTACAGTACTCGGTGGTCGAATTGACCCATTGTACTACGCTCTAGCTTCTCACACCACTTATGTTGTGTGCGTTAATTTTATACATGAGTGGCGGTACCTACAGTTTAAAGTCGACTCCGAACGACACATTTTTTGAGAAGCATTCCATGGCAATTGTTTTACTCTCAGAGTTTTTGCCAGAAATCTGCTGAGAGGAAGTCACCGAAAAATTATTTTCAAATTTTCGTTTTGATGTCTGACCTGAGATTCGAACTCGGATCTTTCGCCTAATAAGCCAACACACTACCTACTAGACCACGGCGACTTCTTTAATTTACAGGTTTATCCTAGATCTTTGGAGTAGTGTCACAGAAATATTCTAATTTGATGATTCTGTTTGTTTGAGGTCGCCGTGGTCTAGTAGGTAGTATGCTGGCTTATTAGACGTAAAGCCAGGGTTCGAGACCCCCGCCCAGACATCAAAATAAAATACGAAAAGTATTTTTTCGGCGATTTCTTCTAAGCAGATTTCTGGCAAAAACTCTGAGAGTAAAAATAAATTTGCCATGAAAAGTTTCTCAAAAATCTGTCGTTCGGAGTCGACTTTAAACTGTAGGTCACGCCACTCATGTATAAAATTAACACACACAGCATAAGTAGTGTGTGAAACTAGGTTAATAATCCTGACTGAAGGATTGTAATGACCAATTATGTATGTATGTATGATTCTGTTTGTTAACAGACAAACATAAAAATTAATTTTTCTGGAAGCATTTCATGTAATAAAGCCGAAATCAGTTGTATTGTGTGATTCGTGACTCACAAACCGTTTATGTCAAATTACGATTAAAAATGTCAAATATTATGGGATCATGATACTCTGAATTAACGGTAATGGTTCTTCCAGAGTCGTTATGGATATAATATGGAGCGCTGACTACGCCGAATCATAATGCATTTCAAGCAATCACTTTTTCTAGATGCAAGAATGCAATTCTGCAATCATTTCTGGACATAACTCTCGAGTAAGAGCTTCTCTGAAGAAAATCTGTTTGACTGTACATAAATGGAGTTACAAATACTAAATACGAGCGCACTGGTAGTCTAGCGGATAGTGTGCTAGACTATTAGCGTGAGGGTCGGGGGTTCGATTCCCACCAGAAGCTCTGGTCTTTGACACTACACCGAGCGTATGGTCGAAGTTACTCAGCTCGTAAAGAATTAGACTATAATTTGTAATTGAATTGTAATTAATAAATAAATAAATAATACTAAATACGCTATAATGAGCCATAAGAGAAGTCCAATTACTAAGAACTCTGTGGAATCAACGAATTCCCTGGACTATCCACAATAATTTTTATAAAGCAGTTCCGTTTGAATCATCAATTTGTAAACAATTTGAATTATTTTTAAGGGGTCATAGGTTGTCGAACGAATAATATTCGCAATTCTCAAACCTTTTACTATTAAGTGGCTAGTTTCCCCCTGTTCTCAACTACAGTCGATATTGATTGGGAATTAAGAATGTGAACACAGGCTGTACCTGTGTTAAAATATGTCAGTCTCGGTCTCTTTTCAAAGGCCAAAGATAAATTGCGCTTACCAGCATTGGAATCAGCTACCACTCATGTAGCCGATCTCTTTTCATCACCTTGGAGATAAACAACAAGAGAGTGAATATGCTTCTTACCATAAGGCATTTTTAAAGAAATTTAAAGGAAGTTCAGGAAATTTATCATTAAATTGGCCGTTCAGTTGATGAACGTCGCCATAGGTTCAATTAAACCTCAAACATGTTAGATAATATAAAAGCAGGCAATGAATATTCGGGAGTTTTCATTTTGAGCGACTAAGATTGTCTAACAACAACCACCATTAAAATGTCCTTGTTCACATAGTATTAAAAAAATTCTCAATAGATTCTTACATTTTATAGTAAAACCACACATTAAAGCATTTATAATATTTGAAGATCTTACCCGCCAACCCAAATCTTTAAAATCTATATAGAGGGTTTGCATTTGACAGCTACGTACACTTTCACTGGAACCATCTAATAAAGGATTCACAATGTCGCTCTTCTTGCGGCGACGTTGATGAGTATTACGTTTTTGGCGGCTATGACGTTTTGCCGTTTTAATTAGCTGAACAAAAAGAAAATTTGAATTTGAAATTTCTTTAATAGATAATTTAGAATTTATAAGCTAACCTCTGGTCCACGGAAAAACCCAATCATAAATGGTTGATATTCATCATCACCCTTGGGATGGACCAAACCAATGTCATCAAGTTTTATTTCTCTATCGGGTTTTGTTACGGCATGAGCTCCTATATAAATGCCACGATTCTGTTGAGAATCCTGTAGCCAGCTACTTAAGCCTTCGGTAACATTCATTTCCAACCATCCTTGATAATCGGCGGTAGTGTTTATCGATGATAAAACTTCTAATTCCCGTTCATGGCCACTGGTTTTCACAATAGAATATACGGTAATGGTGAATTCTTTGCCACTGGTAGCCCATTTGCCTTGCGATGGATTCTGGTAAATGCGCAATTCAGCCATCATAAGATAATTATCATCGGGCACATCTTCAACATCAAACCACAAACGACGTCCATGTTCGTGTCTTACCTCATCGACATGGTGGTCTAAAAGTAGAACGGAAAATGAAATTCATTTAGTTTTACAAAAACAAAAACCAACAACAATTTAATATTAAATAATCGTAAAGAAAAAAAAAGAAAGAAAAATTGTAAGAAACGCATTCACATCAAAGAGTAGACAACCCGACATTCTCTTACACACACACACACTAAGAGACAATAAGATTGTCTTTAAAATAATTCAAGCTGTTCTTGAAATGAGATTTTTGCCTGTGATCTGTGTGAGTGAGTGTTTGTGTATCTGTGGGATGCTACAGGTAGAAAAGAATATTAATTTCGTGACTCAGTCATACAAAATAGGCGCCTGGAAATGTTTTTTATCCTTCCCTTTCATTTTATTTGTTTTAAATGGCCTTTTGGTTTGTATTACGCTTAAATTTATTTTATTCTCCATAATTGAGTTGTTATCAACGATTTTTTTTCTTTGACAACAAAAAAGGAACGCTATGAATTTTGGGTTGTTCATGAAGTTATGAAGTTTGCCTTCTATACGATTATTTCGCAATGTTTTATTACTGTGTCCTTTAATCCTTATTTCTTTAGTTTATTATATTAATTTTCTATCGTCCCCTCTTTTTTGCCTTATTTTCAGTTTCATTAATAAAGTTTTCTCCTCTTAGCAGGCGATTAATCTAATAAAGTGTCCGTCAAATAACTTTTTTTTTTGAAAATGCTTTAAAAAAGAACTATTGAATATTTCCGCAAATCTCTTTTTTTATTTGAAAGTACAATCCTTCCGGTTAATAATGGAAAATAATTTCATTCAAATGGCTATCTCGGCTGGCCATACAGTAGCCTACACAATCGATCCACTTTTTAAGCACAATATATATTGTGTGCGGCTGTATTTCACCAATGGCTTCACGAATATTGTCCTTTAAAGCTTCAATTGTCTCTGGCTTGTTGGCGTAACACTTATCTTTGATGGCACCCTACAAATAATAGTCCAACGGGGTCAAATCGCAGCTCCGAGGTGGCCAAACGACATTAGCTAATAATGCGATCTTCAAAAACAAGGCGCAAAACATCGAGTGTAGCTTCGGCTGTGTGGCACGTAGCGCCTTCCTGTTGAAACCAAATATTGCCTATATCCTCCTCTTCAATTTTTGCGAACAAAAATTCGTTCAACATGGCCCGATAACGATTGCCATCTTTGCTCACCAAAATTCACACCAAACAGTGACCCGTTTTGGGTCTGTCGGCTTTTCAATGTATGCGTTCAGGTTTTCTGTGCCCCAAATGCGACAATTTTGTTTGTTTACATATCTGCTAAGCTCAAACTGAGCTTCATCTGAAAAGATGATTTTTTATGCCAAAATCGCCATCTTCTGTAAATTGATCGCAGATCCACAACCATATTTGTTCAGAGGAAGGATAAAACTAATTATCTGTCAAATCCGACATGAACTAAGTGTTACCATTCAAGAAATAAGCACTAGTTGAACAAAAAAAACGTTTGATGGCGGACCCGATATAACAGATTCTAGAATGATATGCGTTACCCGTGATTTTGTGTCTTCCAACAGGGACTTCCGCAGTTTAACGATAGATAACAGCCATTTTGTTAAAGTCAAATCTGTTAAATTCGTTCTCATTTATTCAGTTTGTTTTATTAAATTACTATGGGCAACCATATACAACGAAGTGTTTTTGAAACAGTTGGCAAGTGATCTCGATTTTCATCGCAAAAACAATTCTTTAGCGATCTCCAACATTTCAGGATAAATGGGTACATGAACAAACAGAATTGTCGAATTTTACATTCACGTATGAATCCACGAAAAGTTACCGATTGGTCTGGCGGCCTCATCGATATTGCCCAAGGATTATCAACATCTTTTAGCCTGTATAGGCTGAACAACAACAGGACTGAGCTCTGTGCCTTTCACTATATGTTACATTAGATATTATCCATTAGCGATTTTAGGCCTTAGTTATTTAAGTAAACGTGATTTGAACTGGCCACCGTGATCTTGAGATTTGACTCTGTTAGAGGTTTCTTGTAAAAGTTTTCTTAACTCGCAGATGTATGTGAATGAGCCACAACACTTCTTAAAGCTAATATAAGCCCCTTACGATCGATCAAATTCAGTTTAAATTATACATCGAAATCGTGAAGAATTTGACATTTCAAATGCGCTCCACACACACTCCGTTTTAAATATTACTTAAAAAATTAAATCGTTTTAATATTTAATTTTCAAATATTTGAAAGACTAAGAGAATAAAGTCTACATATTATTTTCTTTACTTACTTTTGTTTAAGAAGGTCATTATAACATCGCTCTGATCAATGGCTTGTTTGTCAAGATCAGTTATAAAATTCTCCTGTTCCTGTAAATCACGTTTGGAACGCATTAGCGGTGTTGGATCATCATTATTTTCCTCTTCTTTAAGCCGATGATACACATCCAATAGAAATTGAGGAGCAGATTTTCTGAAATGAAACAGAAATTTTATGGAATATTTTTCAATAAATTTTATTATCTCTACAAGCTATTGTGATGCTTTGAAAACGAATATGTTTAAAGTCGTTTAAATATTTCGAAGTAATTGTAATGACCAATTATGTATGTATGTAGGACCTACAGTCGACTATCTAAAGTGAACTCCGAACGACAGATTTTTGAGAAGCTTTTTCATGACAATTTTATTTATTCTCAGAGATTTTGCCAGAAGTCTGCTGAAAAGAAGACGTCGAAGTAATATTTCATATTTTCGTTTTGATGTCTGACCTGGGATTTAAACTCGGGCCTTTTGTCTAATAAGCCAACACACTATCTACTAGACTGGACTACCTGGCTGAATTAATCCGATGTCATAGGCTACGTTTGCTTTCGAGATCGCTGTGGGTTGTGGTTTATTCACGTACAACAGCGACTTAAGAAAAGCCCACGGCAAAGAATATAACATGGTTAAATTGAACGACTTCGGTGGGCAGTTTAGACCCCCTCTGTGTGAGATGACCATGCCCTCAAATCGTTTATGCATAATATCCAATGTGGCAAGAGCAGTATGACACTTAGCTTTATCCTGTTGCAATCACTTATCATTCGTGTCTAGATTATACCATTCAGACCAAAAGGAGGTGGTCATCATTGACCTATTGTACTCGCCGCTAACAGTGATGGCTAGATCAACGTCGTTCTTAAATATTAAGGACCAATGGTGCCCACACCAGACACTGACTTTATCGTAATGCATTGGTTGTTCTTAGATCCTATATAGATTACTTTGTCCCAAAATTCGAGAATAAAATTCAGAAATAGGTTTCATCGTTGAATGTCTATGAAAATTAGCGACAGCTGCCAACTATTTCAAAGTCCATTAAGCGAACACTAATCATTGGTGATTTAGCAAAACGGAGTGAAATTCTGATAACTTGATTCGTGATCGTAACATAAAGTATAAATTTGGGATTTTAAATAATAAATGAAGCAATAATTATGCAAATTATTTTTAATTAGATACTATCCAGCTTTTTTTTTATTTTATTTTATTTTATTTAATTTTAAAGAAATATTATCTTTAATATTCATACGGTGTGAAAGTTGAAGGCTCCATTTTGTCTACGAATCAAATTTTTATTGCAATATCTCAGGTATCACATGAAAAATGTTGACAATTCGATAAAATAATTTCATGCACGTATTTTTAAGTACATTTTTTATGTTATGGAATTGGAAATTGTTGTTTTAATTTTATTTCTTGTAGAATGTTTAATTAAATATTATCGTTTAACATTTAAATATGCAATGGCTATTGGTAAGTAAGATTAGATTGGCGTCACCTCATATAAAATTCCGTGAAAGGTCAGAATGTCTTCTGGCACTAGCCAATCAGACTTACTTATATACCGGGCAATGCTCTTTATCCTAAATGTAGATACAGTCATAGAGAATCGTTTGGCTGCACCAAAGTTTTCGTTATTATCATTCTAAAAGATCTTGAGAGAATGGCGACCTTTTTGCCAGGCGGCTATCAAGGCTCTAAGTTCTAACGTGATGAACTCCAAGACGGTGTACGACTGTAGCAGATATATCGACGAAATTGCGGACATACATACATACATAATTGGTCATTAGAACCCATCAGTTAGGATTATTGACCTAGTTTCTTACACCATTTATGTTGTGTGTGTTAATTTTATACATAAGTGGCGGGACCTACAGTTTAAAGTCGACTCCGAACGACAGATTTTTTTTGAGAAACTTTTCATGGCAATTTTATTTACTCTCAGAGTTTTTGCCAGAAATCTGCTTAGAGGAAATCGCCGAAAAAATACTTTTTGTATTTTATTGTCTGGCCTGGGACTCGAACCCTGGCTTTTACGTCTAATAAACCACCACACTACCACGACGACTTCAACGATGAAATTGCGGAACGATATGATATCCATATAGTATGAATACCGGGGCTCAGTGGTATTCCGGGTAACTGCAGAGCTGATGAAATAGCCAGTCTGGACACGACCATCAAACTTTCCGATGATTTCTCGAATCTGGGCATGCCTATGAGGACCTGCATTATCATACTTGATAATGCGATTGTCGATTCCGTCAATGACAAGTGGTCAGCCTTGGACACGGGTAGAACGTAAAATTCAGCCTAGTCAGGATGATGAGCGCACAATAAGTCTACTTAAACACCAAAGAGGCGTGCTCAGTGTAGTTATCGGAGTCGTTACGGGGCATTACATTAAGGATACGCATGCTAGGTGCATTGATTGTGGAAACCTTGTTAACGATTTATGCAGAACCTGCAGAGATGAGGCAAAGGAGGAGACTGTGTGTGTGTCTTTGATCCGGATAGCCTTTTTTTAACCTAACCTAACCTAATCTAGATGATTGAAATGTTTATTTAATTCTAACATAAGAATGATAAATTAATTTTAAGTTTTTTTTATTCAACTTACCTCAACGATAAATGATTATGTTTTCTACGCGGACGTTCGGGTAAACCCAAAAACTCCAAAATATCATAGGAAGCAGCCATTTTCTCTTCCTCATCCAAAGCTCGATGCATTATGGTCTGATCATGGCCATTGTCAATATAAACGCCAGATTGACTGGCTGTAACCAAAATACTGGACGGATAGTGAACGGTTAAACAGTCTAATATGACCACCAAAGCAAACAGTGCAACTTTATATGAGACGCGGGCTTGTTGTGGCAATACATTAAAACTTCTAAGCATTAAAACCATTTCTTCTGTTGAATGAATTGCTGAATTGTGTCTACGTTAACAGGGTACAATGTATTTCAATAGTATTTTTTTGATTTTTTTTTTGATTTGATTTGATTTGTTTATGGATTACAATTTTATCACTTATAGCCAGTCAGTCAGTCTATATAGATTGAGCAACGCAATATAATTCTGTAAATTATTATTGCCTCTGCTAATGAGCACAGAATTCTGTGGCTGGGTTGCGGGTGTTTCGCTGGATGGAAAAAAAAATTGATTTTATTATACTACCGCCGATGCTACACACAAACGTCTACTGATAATCTTATTTTATATATGGACGTGTACGGATGCTGTGCTGATTGAAGTTTGTTTACATTGAACTTATTTTTACTTGTTTAGTTATTTAATTATTTATTGTTGTGTTTCAATAAAATTGTTTACAACAAAAACACATAGTACAGTTGGGAACGAAAGTTTAAATACAAACGATATAAAATGTGATTACCAAAGGTTTGGTTTTGTAAATTTTTTATGAAAAAAAAAAATGATTTTTAATAATTTAGGCTAATGGACAATAAAACTACTTTAATTATAAAGCTTGCAGGATTTTCTTTTTAATTTTTTCTATTTGCCCACTTGATTGGACTAGATACGACCAACATTTCAAGTAGCGGCTAATTTTTATATTAGCACTACAATTGATTCTATATGTAGACTCCAGTTTCGGATATACCAGTGCGTAAACTTTATGACGAAGATCATGTCGGCTCCTTTATAATATCATATACGAAAGCAATGCTTGGCTAAGTTTAAAGTTAACACTTAAATTACTTCCTTGGAAGGAAAACAAAGATTTTATGTTTGAAGAACACAGAGTACAACCATAGCTGCCAGATAAATGACCCATCAAATCGTCAAATATTTGAGAAAAAATCGTCAAAAACGTCAAAGACGTTCATTGAAATCGTAAAAAAATCGTCAGAAAAAAATAAATAAATAAATGGAAAGGTTTTTAAAACAAAAACAAAAACTTTTACAGTCAATGTTAAGCAGCAATAATATTGCTGATCATCTGTACCCATATGTGGTGTAAATATTAGGGAGTCCGAATATCTTGACGTTATAGACAAAAAATTCAGTGTGAAGAAAAACAGTATGTACACAACTGACACATTTTTTAGTGCCTTAGTTTCTTAAGACGTTGCAATAAATACTTCACTTCATCTGATCTACTTACAAATTACATCATTTATAAGCGACTGATAATGGAATATAACTCTCACGTATGGGTAGGCCCTTAAAGTATATTTTGTGGCTTCCGGACCGTGTACAGGTGAGTTCGTACAAGCTCATTAATCACGATAGTATGTCCAACACCATTGATTCATTAGAGCATCGTTGCAATGTGGCTTGTATCACTGTTCCATCGCTACTACAATGAATATTGCTCGTGCGAAATAAGGAGAGTTGTTTATAAAAATTATGTATTCCGTATGTGTGTTCGATTGGCCAGTGTATCGCACCCTACATTACAGACAAAGTTCGTATGTGGAACTGCCTTCCTGCAGAGATCTTTCTTGTTGCTTATGGTATAAAAATATTCAAAATCTCCATAAACACTGCTCGATCTTTCCTTATTCCTATAACATATTTTCCTCGTTCCGAAATCAATACCATGAAAAAACTATTGGCACTTGCCTTTGTTTTTTCGATGGAAATATTAGAAGCTATAATCCAATTTTTAAAATTGTCTAAGGGTTTAAAGCGGTATTTACACCGTATTTATATATTTATATCGGTATTTATACTTGTTATACCTTGTTATACAAATATATACATGACAACCGTCTGGAGGAATTGAAAAATTTTAAATTTTTTAATAATTTTAAAGCAACCTGCCCAAGCCCTATTAAAAATGCCCTGTTATCTCTTGCTTCTTTTCTTCTTTTTTGCCTTAAATGCAGGGATTTATGAAGCATTATTAACATAAAACTATGCTCTGAAGCATACTTTAAGGTTCAATTAGTCGTGACTTAACCATAACCATATAAATCAGCTGTTTTAACCAACTTTATGGACATCACTGTTTTCGATTATAGGTGACTTACCATAATGCCATAGTCATAACGATAACCATATGTACCAATTGAATTTTGGTTTTTTGCCATAACCATAAACAGCTGTCTGCTGAATTTACTTACATGTATACACATTTTTTTTTGTTTACTTTTGTACTTTTGAAAAATTCATAAGTGCAATTAACGTAAAAAGCTGTTTATGGCCATGGCAGCACTGATTGCTGCTAATAGTAAATTTACGGTTATGGATTATGTTACGACACAGCGTTATGGTAAAGTCACGACTAATTGAACCTTTATTTCTAGTTAAGTCACGAAAGTAAGGAAAATGACGTAAATTTTTAATTGCCAAACATCATCAAAATAAGGGCATAGGTCGTCATGTAGTCAAATTTGGGAGCTATGAGTACTACGATTTACACAACAAAAGTTAATTCCAATTGAGCATATGTGCCACAATGTTATAGTTTAAACAGCTACGGAGGCAGCTGATCTTAACTTAATAGGCCGTTACAATACTTTAATCAGGATTTCTATGTGTTGGCTTAATAGACGTAAGATTCGGGTTCAAACTACAGGTCAGACATCAAAACGAATATGTAAAAATTCGGCAACTGCCTCTCAGCAGATTTCTGGCAAATAAAAAATCAAAAATCCTTCGTTGGGAATCTATTTTATATTGTAGATAGCGCCTGAATTTCATACATATACAGAAGCTTGGTCGTAATCCTGACTGAAGGGTTGTAATGATCAAATATGTTCTCACACCACCCGTGTTGTGTGTTTGTTAATATTAACCATGAGTGGCGGGACACACAGTTTAATGCCGAAATGTTTCAAAAATCAATGTATCACTGTATTTAAACTTTCGTTAGTAACTGTACGTTGCACAATTCCATCAACCTCTAAAGAAGCGATAGTGATGCTTTCAAACACACATCAAATTCTAATCAAATCTTAAAGAAATGCCAACTTGCCACACGTTTAATACGTTAATTCGTATTCTTACAAACACATACGCACTCTATCACTCTCTCCTTCTCTCTCTCTCTATTTTCTTTCCATTATCTCTCGGCTGCAATATGTATATCGTAAGATTCTTTCACTACCGGTCAATTGGTGTTTGAACTACTGAACTGATCGTATAACTGATGTTATAACACTTGATATTAACTGTATGGGTGTGCATGTGTGTGTGTGTTTGAGAGTTTATAAAGGAGAGCGAATGTGAGAACGAGAGTGAGATACTGTGAATTAGAAATAAATAAGAATAAGAGAGCATATTATTAATGTGCAATTAATTGGAAATTATTTTGTATTCTGTGTACATTTAATACCCCATAAACATTTCCATTTTATTATTATTTTTTACTTGTTTTTGTTGTTGTTAATTTATTAAATCTACAGCTGGTAAAAATCTAGTGAGAGAGCGAGAGAAGCGCAAGGTGGCGTTTAAGATACAATTTGTTGGGTGTGATAAATTGTAAATTTTAAACAAATTTCTGGAGTAGGTATTTTGTTTTTCTAATTTAAATTCTTAACAATCTTCGTAAGATTTTCGATAATGGCTGGAACGTGCGAATATGCGTGTTAATTGCCGACTAGTGTTTATTATTTTTTTTTTTTTTTTGTTTTTTCTATTTATTTAAATACGAGTATTTAAATTAATTGTTTACTTTCTTAACGACAAATATTTTAAAAATATTTTTATTTTATTTTATTTATTGTGATCATTTTAATACGATTGTTTTTTTTTTGCTTTTTTTTGAATTTCTATTAAAGCTGGACCATAAAATTTAAATAATTTTTTCGTTTTTCATTTTTATTTCACCTTATTATTCTTGAATATCAAAAAAAATCAACAATTTTAATAAACTGGTTTTCTTTTTCTGTGAGTATTTGATAAGCGTATGTTGTTTTATTTGAAAACTTCCTTAAAATTATTCTGGAATTTCTCAGGTTTCGTTAAATTTTTGTTTCTTTTTTCATTTTTTTTTAATACATTTTTTATTTCTTTAGTTTTGCTGAATTTCTTTTTGCGTTTTAATTTGTTTGTTTATAATTTTGCCTCGTTTTTTTCAGAAAAATTTCTTAATTTATTTCTTTTTTTTTTTTGCTTTTCAAACTATAAGCTTTAAACTATCCGTATAACTGAATGCACTTCGAGTATGACTGTTAAAGCTCTGTCAATGACTGAGATGAATTTACTCTGTTCGATTAATAGTAAGAAAAGAACTACAACCACTACATACATACATATGTATACAGACGACTACAACAAAATGTTCGGTGCTGTTAGTATACTGCTCTACTCTAAAATACAACGTTTAACCTCTCGATCCGATCTTCTGTTGTTCATCCAACGTAATATTGTTGAGTACTTTTTGTTTTATCTTAAACGCATTGAAAACTAAAAAATTCTCACACACAAATATACCCCAAAAAATATATCAGAGATGGTAGTCTTCTTGGTACTTTATTGCGAGCGGTCAATGTATAAAATATGTCATCGCATATCGTGTTATATATCGGCTAATATGTAAAGGGTCCGCCAAATAACTTTTTTTTTTTTTTGAAAATAATTTAAAAGAAAAACTACTAAATATTTTCTGAAATTTCTTTTTTTATTTAAAAGTACAATCCTTCCGGTTAATAATGAAAAATAATTTCATTTAAATGGCTGCCTCGGCTGGCCATGCAGTAGCCTACACGATCGGTCTAATTTTTAAGCTTCACGAATGTTGTCCTTTAAAGCGTCAATTGTCTCTGATTTGTCGGCGTAACATTTATCTTTGACGGCACCCAACAAATAATAGTCCAATGGTGTCAAATCCGAGGTGGCCAAACATCAGCTAATAATGCGATCCTCAAAAACAGGACACAAAACATCGAGTGTAGTTTCGGCTGTGTGGCACGTAGCGCCTCCCTGTTGAAACCAAATGTTGCCAATGTTCTCCTCTTCAATTTTTGTGAACAAAAATTCGTTCAACATGGCCCGATAACGATCGCCATTGACTGTAGCGGCCACCCCTTGTTCATTTTAGAAGAAAAATTCCCAATTATGCCTCTGAACCAAAATCTGCACCAAACAGTGACTCGTTTTGGGTGCGTCGGCTTTTCAATGTATGCGTGCGACTTTTCTGTGCCCCAAATGCGACAATTTTATTTATTTACATACGCCCCAAGATCAAAATGAGCTTCATCTGAAAAGATGATTTTTTTGCCAAAATCGGCATCTTCTGTAAGTGGATCGCAGGTCCACTTAGCGAAGCGAAAACGCGTATACACGACCATATTCGTTCAACGGAAGGAACTAATTACCTGTCAAATCAGACATGTGGTAAGTGTTGCCATTCAGGAAATAATCACTATTTGAAAAAAATGTTAGATGGCGGACCCGATAAGAATGGATGAATTTTTCCAAAGTCTCTATCATTTATGTATCTGGGCATAGGAAGACACCCGAAAACTGTATCGCGGATGAATTAACTTTCCTTTTTGCCGAGTATGTATACTCTTTCAAATTTTTCCTCCTCCTCCATAGCAATGTTCTAGTCTCAGATGCTATGGTATGTTCCCTCCTCAGTACATAATCCTATCCCGGTTATATCAACTTATTTCTTCTGAATTTTATTCTTTCAGAAAAATCTGTAACATTAAGTCGTCTATTCGGCATAAAAAGTACCGTCCATCACTATTAATTAAATATACATACTACAGTACAATATCTGTAGGATACAGTGCGAATACAACAACTGTTCATTGTTTGATCGTTTGTAGCGATCATTATACTTTTGGTTTTGGTTTCTCATACATTTTGTTTTTGTTGCTTACTTGTTAGCTCTTTTATGCAAGAGAGTAAAAAAAAACTCTTTTTTTATATTGAGATGGAACAGGTTTTTAAAATATTGAATCGATCGAGAAATTAAGTGAGCGTATATTGTATAAGAGTTTTAAACTTACTGGATAGTAGAGCAAATAAGTATTAAATGTAGTAAAAAGGAATTCCATGTAAAATGTACGTACATAGTGGAGAACATTAAATATGAATTAATTCCGAATAAAGCCGCTTATAAAGCAAAAATCTATTAAAACTTGAGACAATATTTAGAATGGAAAATGTTCTCAAGCTTCGAAATCCACTGCCATTGTACAAGGTCCGCCATCTAACGTTTTTTTTTTTCAACTAGTGAATGGTAACACTTAGCTCATGTCCACATTGAAAGATAATTAGTTTTATCCTACCGCTGAACGAATATGGTTGTGTATACGCATTTTCGGTTCGCTAAGTGGGCCTGCGATGAACTTAAAGAAGATGCCGCTTTTGGCAAAAAAAAAATCATCTTTTCAGATGAAACTCATTTTGATCTTGGAAAAGCCGACGCACCCAAAACGAGTCACTGTTTGGTGTGGATTTTGGTTCTGAGACATAATTGAGCCATTTTTCTTCAAAAATGAGCAGGGAATGTCCGTTACAGTCAATGGCGATCTTATCGGGCCACGTTGAATGTATTTTTGTTCACAATAATTGAAGAGGAGGACATTGGCAACATTTGGTTTCAACAGAACGATGCTACGTGCTACACAGACGAAGCTGCACTCGATGTTTTGTGTCCTGTTTTTGAAGATCGCATTATTACCCGCAGAGCTGATGTCGTTTGGCCACCTCGGAGCTGCGATTTAACACCGTTGGACTATTATTTGTGAGGTGCCGTCAAAGATAAATGTTACGCCGACAAACCAGAAACAATTGACGCTTTAAAGGACAATATTCGTGAAATCGTTGGTGAAATACAGCTGCACACAATCGATAATGTGCTTAAAAATTGGACCGATCGTGTAGGCTACTGCATGGCCAGCCGAGACAGCTATTTGAATGAAATTATTTTCCATTATTAACCGGAAGGATTGTACTTATAAATAAAAAAAGAAATTTCAGAAAATATTCAGTAGTTTTTCTTTTAAAGCATTTTCAAAAAAAGAAAAAGTTATTTGGCGAACCCTTTACCAAATCGATAAAAAAAAACAATCGAGAATCTATTATGATGTACAATATCGTTGCAACAAAGCTCTCGGAGTTTCTGTCGAGTCCATTGCTATTAACTAAAGCCACTTGAAAGCTATGCTTCCCTACTGGATGATTAGATTACATACGGTTTAGATTCTATCAGCAACAGCAGTGTTTAATAAAACATATTCCATCAGGTTGAGGTACCTAAGGAGATCACCTGTATCTTATACATGATATTGCAGAGATCAAATGCCTCCGATAGTTTGCCATTGAATTATAGTTCAATTTGATGGCATAGACTTCTCCTTGGAGGAAAGCCCCGCATTTTCCCTAATGCTCGGAATATTTCACTCTCGGCGAAATAGTGATAAGGAAAATATTTCTTAAATCTATTCTTCAGACAAGGTGTTGGCAAATGACCTTATGTTGTTTGCACGTGATGTTTGTTGTTAAGATTATCCTCGAAGACTTAGGGTATGTAGCCACCATTATCCAAGTATTTTAGCTCTAGCCATACTGAAGAGGTCCATTACATAGTGAACAGTTAGGAAGATAGCCACTGAAGTATATAAAAATCATAATTTTTCTAGATCATCCGTATGATAATCTATTGCGGAGAAAATAAAAAAACTCAACTTAATTTTCAAACACTCTCTCATTTAATAATATTAAATTAGCTACTTCTCTATGTCGTTGCCCCGTACCTTTTCGTCTTGTGACTAATCATATGAGAAATTTACTGTTTTCTTGTAATTCAATTTTATTTACAGTCATACACGAATGCCTTAAAATTACAGACATCATGTGGATTTCATGGAAGAAAATACAAAAATTTTCTTTTCTGAAATATGAATATACATACATACGTATGTATGTATGTGCTCTACTATGTATATACACGTGAGTGAATATATTTATTTTCAAATAAGAAACAAATTCGATTGAAAACTCTTGGTGGCGCCTTTCATAATATATGATTACAACAATAGAAACAACCAGACGAACTGCTATTGACAAACGAAGATAACAATTTTAAAGGCTCACAAAGTAAATAATGCAACCTTACTCTGTTGTTCTCTATCGCCCAAGGTTTTGCTTCCAGAATTTGTTTTAAAGAGTGCTAAAAATTCTTCTAACAATGTGAGATTGATTAATGTACGAGGATGGTTCTTAAATTTGTTAAATTAATTTTTATTTCCCTTTTCATCTTTTGTATTTGTACCTAGAATACTTTGATGTTTTGTTTAACAGATTCTAGAATCATAGGGTTACCAGCAATCCCAGACAATGTCATTAGTGCTCATGGATGGATAAATTAAAGAAACAAAAATATTGTGCGAAATGTTGAATGTTTATTGATTTTAAATTATATGTATAAACATTAAATAAATTGTGTAATTGTATTTAAAAAAGTATAAGACTTGTTATATAAATAAGTAGTTAACTTTGAATGAATAATAAACAAATTAAAAAAACGGTTGCTGCTAATACTGGTTTTTGAATAATGCAAATCCCTTTTTTCTAGTAACTGTCAAGAATATGAAATAACATTTCAATGTTGCCTACACTGATTGGAAATTTTATTTTATATGGCAATGCCTTGGCATAAACATTTTTCCATTGTGGCGCCTTTTTAATTAAGAGTGTTGGCAGGCAGCTATTTTCAGTTGGTACACGTACTTCATTGGCAATGTTGCCAGGTAATAAAAAAAATTTTCTAACCAACTTCTGAAGAAGAAATCCCCAAAGAGGGGAAAAAAATAAACAAATTATTTAATTCAGAGTTTTCTTTGTATGAATTTTTTCTGATGTACAAAAGAATTACACATATTTCGACAAATAATTTCCAGTTTGTAGCTTTTTGCAAGCTTTTAAGTTGAAATAAATTTTGCAAGAAATGTTTACGTAGAATAGCAAGATTTGCTGATTTCATCCCCTGTTACCCCATGGGTTTACTAATGGAGGTGAGTTATAATTATTCTAGACACCCACCAGTTATTTCACTATTGACAGAACAGTGATTTATGGTAACACAGTACCTAATACGAATAGCGGCACTTTGGTGAATTTCAATGTTATTACCACATTTTTGCAAAAACTCACCATACCAGTCAAATTCACCAGGTTTTGTGAAAAGTCACCACTTGGGAAACAGATGATGCTCACCAAAAATTCGCCACGTTAGAAACACACCCATTCCCATCAAATGTGTCCAAACAATCTTCCACCACATAAACGACAACTGCAGCAAGCCTTCGTTCCTCTCACCCGACGTCAAACCAGCACCATCATCACAAACCACGATACAGACACACACAAATTTTTCGTAAATGATGCTGGGAGCTTAAACAAAAACTGAGCATTAAAGAAGATCGTGGAAATTAATTTTCTTGTAGAAATTTTTGAACGCCAACCACCACCAGTGTTGCCAGAAGGGAAATATTTTGTAACCAAATCAACTTCTGTAAAAATAATACACAAATAGGGAAAAATATTATAAATAATTAAATTCATAACCTTTTTTATTTCTTAAAAATGAAAATTATGTTTAGTTTATAGTAAATTAATTAAATTACATTTTTTTACAACAACAAAAAATATTTAAAACCAGAAATATCACACGTTAAACAAAAAGTAATAAATAAACAAGCAACAACGGCAACACTTCAACTCGTTACTGAACTTTTGTCAAATAAGAGAGAAAAAGCTTAAATCGTTGGATTTTTTTTCGATACTCTTTGTCTTCTTATTGGCAGTTCGTCAGAAAATTACACATAAAATCTACAACAAAAAAAATTTGTTTGCCATTACTAAACTAAAAACGCTTAACTTCTACTCATTCGTTATAATTTGCTTGACTGCCATGTTTTACAATCGCGATTCAGTGAAATCAATCGCGTACATTTAAAGAAAACTTTTAATTTTTTTTGTTTAAAAGGTAAATAAAAATCATAGTTTTTAACAAGAATATCTGGAAAAAACAAAAACAATTTGTGCATAAACCAGATAAACATTAAGAATAAAAACAAAAAATATTTGCAAAGAAAAAGAAACTTAACAACGAAAATGAAAGCAAAGTTTTCAAGTGAAAAAATTATGGGGAAAAAAATTTTCACCTGATATTGTATTGTACCTCTAGCATGTACACAAATACACATGCATATACAACATTTCTTTTTTTTTCTGTGTTACTACATACATATCCACATATATCTTCTACATTTATTATGCCTTAACCAATGTGTATGTGTGTGTGTGTGAAATTAAGAATAGAAGAAATTTAAGTGAAAAGACAAAACAATGAATTGTGTGGCTAACTTCAAAAAAAAATTTTTTAATAATTACTGTGTTATTGTCTTATTAAACTGAAATGAAAAATAATTTTTTTAATTTGTGGTTTTCTGTTTATGGAGTTTTTCTTAACTTTTTATTTTGTGTGCTTCCACTTTGTGTGTTATAAGTACAAGGTTATTGCACGATGGCCGCTTTTATGGTATTTTTTTCTCTCTTTTCGTTCTCCCCGCTTCGTGGCTCTCTTGATTTCTAGTGTTATTTGCTACTCATAAAAGCACGAACGAATAACAAAAACCCAATTGACTTCCAATGACAGGCGCGCTTATTGGAAATTGCGAGACATGAAAAACAAAAGTAACGAGTAGATATTAGAAACGAATAAAAATATAACATTAAATAAGAAGAAAAGGAAGAGAAAGCAAAGCAACATTAACAAATAATGCAAGAAAATCATTAAAAATCATCATCCCAATTCAATTATCAAAAATAAACAATAAAATCTTTCGATATTAAATTAATTTTCAATTTTTGTGTCTTCAATAATTATTTGTCGTTTGTTGCTACTACTAACTAAAAAGCTCAATTCTTTATTCGGCTGCTTGCTTGTTTGGTTGGTGCATTGAATAAAGTTTTTCTGAGTGTAATTATTATTTGTTTCTCTCATAATAAATAATAATAATAATAAAATTTGGTGTCTGACTGAATGGCTGGCTGGCTAACTGGCAGTTTATATTTTATTGTGGTATGTTTGGAATTTCATGAAATTCCATTAAAAAGTCGTCAGCTGCAATGGTTGAATTTTAAGCTTCTTTTGGCTTTATTAAATATGTTGTTGCGTGTGTGTTTGTGTTTAACCACCTCTTTCCCCCCCTTTCGAAATGTGTTAAAGGTTTATAATGAAATTTATCGTTAAAACTTGTTTTGATTTTATTTTTTTTTTCTGTTTTTTAAGCAAATCTCAGATATCGTTTAGATTTCCACTTTGTTAGTGTGAATATCGAAAACAAAAACAAAATCTCTGCCTTGCCATACAAAATAAAACAAATAGGGAGGGAGGGGAAGTATAGAAACTACAAAAACTGGACTAATTAAATGACCTTAGCGGAGTATTCCATAGTGATAGTGAAAGTATACAATTAATTTTGTAGAAAATTAAAGTCAATTCCGTTAAAATATTTAACATTTTGTGTAAAAAAAAAATAATTTCCCTATTAAGCAAGTAAATTTTGATTTATTTTTTAAACCGTCGAATATATTCTCTCTCTGAGATGTATAAAACAAAAACATTATTTTTCCTTAAATAACTATTCTGCCCAAATTTATAAATTTTTGACTTTCATTCGCCATTTCTTTGTATTTGTAACATAAATACAAAGTGAATTTTAATAGTGAACTTAAAACAAAAAAAAACCCCCGATTATTAATTATATTTTTTACAAAAAAAAAAAGAAAAACCAACAAATATGAAAATTAGTAAAACCAATTGGAATAAGAATCGAACCTTTCTAAAGTAGGCTATACTTCTCTTTCTTTTTATTTTCTATTTGCTGTATTCTCCGTTAATTTTTAACCCAATTTTATATTATTTTTGTTGTTTTAAATTATGCTATAATTTATAGTACTTTCATGCCTTTTTGCGCTCATGTGTGTGTGCGAGTGTATGTATGCATACAAACGTGTTTTCGTTAATGTATTTTGTAGTATTTATGGTTGACATTTCAAAAATTCCTTTCAAGGCCTTTAACTTTTATTTTTCTCTCTTTTATTATTTTCCTGTTGTTGTTGTTGTTACTCATCTAGATTTTTTCTTTTTTGCATAAGTTGATTGTGTATGGGTGTGTGTGTTATACTTCTTTCCCAGTATTTGTTACAGTTAATCAGTAATTTCACTCCTTTATTTTACTAATTAAGTGTGTAGCCAATAAGATTTAAAAAATTTCCCTTCTATTTAAGAGATCAGACATCTGGTTTTGTTTTCTCATACAGATTTTATTTTAATTAGTTGTTGTTGTTTTTTAAGAGTTTTTCCTGAAATTTTGGCACACGTCATAATTTTTTTATTCTCATTTAATTTTATATGCGTGTGCATCTAAGTATATCTGGATCTATAGTTTTGTTTTTCACAGTATTTGTTCCTATTTGGCAGATGCCATAATTTTATTGTACATGTTGGTACATGAAATGTTTTCATTTTCACTGTACATTTGCTTTTTTTTTACAGTATAGCATAAACATCGGCGGTGTAAATTTTAAGGTCGTTTTCATTTTAACAGCTGATGTTTGATTGAAAGTCAAAATTGAATTAAATTCTGGTCATATTAAAGTAATATAAACGATTAGCGAGCACATTTGGAGGCAATGTATTCATTAAATAACAAATCCCAGAAAAGCCAAACATGATACCTATTCAGTCTGGTGTAAACTGAGTTGTGCAACTATAATAACTACGTAATCCTTTAGTTGGAAACAAGAGAGCCACATGCCACGAGGTGCCTTAGTTATTGGAGAACGAAGCAATAAAAAAAAAGCTTTGCTGTTGCTTCCATTTGTTTTTTTAATCTACCAATTTAAAGTGAATATCCCTATATCTTGTCCAAGCTTATTGGCCCTGTCAAACTTCAGGAGTCAACAATTCCCTGCCTAGCACTTGATATGCACCCGGGTGATTCTTTCTGAGATGCATTAATAGTACACATTTTACAAGAATGTGTTTCAAAAATTCATTCGTTACAGGATCGACATATTGGTCTCGAGACAATTCAATCCTAAAATGCCTTAACGAAAGGTCAGTTATCAGCCTCAAATTAATTCTTTATAATCTAATGTATGACTCAGATCAGGTCGCCGTGGTCTAGTAGGTAGTGTGCTGGCTTATTAGACGTAAAGCCAGAATTCGAGTCCCAGGCCAGACATCAAAATAAAATACAAAAAGTTTTTTTCGGCAATTTCTTCTCTGGAGATTTCTGGCTTAAACTCTGAGTAAATAAAATTGCCATGAAAAGCTTCTCAAAAATCTGTCGTTCGGAGTCGACTTTAAACTGTAGGTCTCGCCGCTCATGTATAAAATTAACACACACAACATAAGGATTGTAATAATCAATTATGTGTGTATGTATGACTCAGATCTCCTCTTCTTGCAATATCTCAGTAAAAGCTTTGATTGGCTCATTTGGTTTGAGGAATTTTGAAAACTGTGATATTTATTGTTCTCTTTTATTATTGCAAGGCTGTCTAGCAATTTGAAATAAATTAATAAAATCATCTTATTTATAAGTTGGTAAAATTCCTAAATTTTTAATTTATTTTATTTTTTTTATTGTTTTCTTTTCTTCTTTGTTGCAATCATTAACATTTTTTTTCCCCCAAATTATCATAAACGAAACAATACAGGTGTAGAGTTGATATGCATACATAGCTGTGCCATGTATTGTGTCTCTTTAATAAGATTAGTTTCATAATATCACAAGATGTAAACATAAATAACAGGGAAAGCAACAATGTTAGGCAGATATAGAAAGAGAGAGAGAGAGAGAAAAAACAATCATATATTATACCACAATATTACAAATACAACATTAAGTGAATGATGATGATGATGGACTGCTGTTTGTAAGCAAAAGTTGTAAATAAACAACTGCACATACTTAATGTTGTTTGGTTTTTATATGAATATATTGTTGTTTTTATTTTAATACTTTTTTTTCCAAAATATGTACATACACGTTAAAGAAAATCAGCAGCAATGACAGCGAGTACTTTCTATCCCAAAAACAAACAAAAAGAAAAGAAAATAACATCAATAGTTGTATACGTTTCAACGATTGTGTATTATTGCATGTGTTGGTAGTATTGGTATTATTGTGGCGGTCTTTTGTTTCCTTCCATCTTAGTTTTTACTTTTTTTTTTGCTTTGATTTTTCTTTTTCCATTGCTGTCTGTTTTGGTCTTCTTTCTATCGGCTTCGTATATTGGCTGTTCGTTCGTTCATCTTGATTTATAGTTCGTTGTCATAGTTATGGTTTTACTGGGTTTTTGTTTTTTGGTACGAGATGTCTTCTCTCTCCCGTTTTGTTTGTTGTATTCTTCTTTATTGTTTTGATTTCACATACAATAATGCGCGCGCATTTTTTGTTGATATTTCCATTTGGTTTATCCCTACATTGATTTAACAAAGAGTACACACACTGCTTGAAAGAGAGGAAGAAGTGAAAATTGTGTTGGGATGCAGAAGTGAATTTCTGTACTTACTGTTTGGTAATCGTCGTACTTGCATGGTAATTAAGGAGATGCCAGATGGTAAATTTTGATAACACTTCGAGTGTGTATTTGTCTATGTTGGCGTAAGTCAAATTGTGGGACTTTTAAATTTACCTGTTAACATTCTTTTAGTGCTAATGTAATGATTTTTTTCTGAAATTGATTTGACTTGACCGCAGCCGAATTTAAGAGTCCTAGATCCGAATTAAGTTAACGTAAAGTTTAATAAAATTAGATACCACGCAGCAGTCATACATTTGTGGTAGTTTTCGAATGTTTTTAGACACACTTTGCGAGGTACAGAGATACATATTCTGATAATAAGAAAAGCTCCAAATTTAGTAAGTTATCGTCATAGACTTCGCCTTTGATAGAAACCACAAGACAGTGAAGATTCGCATAATCGTGTTAGCCAATTGAGGTCACTAAAACGTGAAAAGACAGCTGACTGCCTAAACGCATGTTGCAGATCAATTTAGCAGTGTGTACATATAATATTATTAGTTTTCCTTAAATCATTAACATTTTATTAGATAAGTGTAAAGCCATATTTATATAAATCTGGTAACTTAAATTTTCCATTAAAATTATCGACAAGGTAATCGAGTCTCCCATTTTTTTGTTTTGTTTTGTTTTGTTCCCTTGTAATTCTCGCAATACACGAGCGTATTGAAATATGCACTTCCTCAAAACAACGAACAACACATATTGTATGTTGTTCCCTCAATGCATTTGTTGTTGTTTTTATTGATTCAATTTATTCTCTCTCTCTATATATATGGCTTTAAAAATTCAAACGGCCTTAGTTAAACAAAAACAACAACTATTATTAGAGGAGAGAGAGACGAAAATAGTATGAAAAAACTACTAATTCGTAAACCCTATAAATTTGAAGAGAAAAAAAGACTAACGAACGACCGAGCAACCAAGCAACCCACTGTACCCGTTGTGAGTTGTTGGTTGGCCTTTGAATTTTATTGACTCCATATTATGGTTGTTGTTTCCTTTCTTCCTCAACTAGAGAGAGACTCGTTGTTACGACGGCCAAAACGAATTTCAAGTTTTGATCTAAAGTAGTTGGTCGTATCTACTATGTACTATACTACTGCTGCATGCATGCAGGGACTTGTTTGGTGGAGCGTATGCTTTACGTTATTTTGTTTTCAATACAAATATTTTGTTGTTGCTTTTATTTTTGTTGCAAAATTTTGTGTTTTTGATTTGTTTTTCTTTTCGTTTTTTGCTTTTTTTTGCTTTTACGAGGGGATTTTTAAGTTTCTCTTTATTTGTTGTTTTAGTTTGTATTTTAAATTTCATCAACTAGCAGTAGTGTTAAAACGTTTGTTGCCAAAAATAAAACGAAAACCAAAACAAAGAAAAGTTTTTAGAAAAAATATTGCAATAACAATAAATAAATTAATAAAAAGATTTTTTTATGTTTGTAACGATTACTTCGGAAAGTTGTAAGGTGATATATTTATGTATTTAAATTCTAAATCGTAAAAACCAAAAAAGAATATTGTTAAAAAAAAAAGACAATGAGTGTTTTTCTATTAATTTTGATTAGGTATTTTTCCTAATAATTGTGAAATTAATTTCATTCATGGCCGCATTTTACATATGAAAACGCGTAGTTATTATTGCAAAGTCATATGTTTTTATTTTTCTACGTTTTATTTTTGTTGCAAAATTTTGTGTTTTTGATTTGTTTTTCTTTTCGTTTTTTGCTTTTTTTTGCTTTTACGAGGGGATTTTTAAGTTTCTCTTTATTTGTTGTTTTAGTTTGTATTTTAAATTTCATCAACTAGCAGTAGTGTTAAAACGTTTGTTGCCAAAAATAAAACGAAAACCAAAACAAAGAAAAGTTTTTAGAAAAAATATTGCAATAACAATAAATAAATTAATAAAAAGATTTTTTTATGTTTGTAACGATTACTTCGGAAAGTTGTAAGGTGATATATTTATGTATTTAAATTCTAAATCGTAAAAACCAAAAAAGAATATTGTTAAAAAAAAAAGACAATGAGTGTTTTTCTATTAATTTTGATTAGGTATTTTTCCTAATAATTGTGAAATTAATTTCATTCATGGCCGCATTTTACATATGAAAACGCGTAGTTATTATTGCAAAGTCATATGTTTTTATTTTTCTACGTTTTATTTTGTTGCTATTTTTCTCAAATGTAATTGTATTGTATTCGTTTTGTTGTTGTTGTTGCCGCTGTTGTTTACTACTGCATTTGCAATTTTTGCGTTGTTTTATAATTTTCCTTCTATTTTACCAAAAACAATTCAATTGGCTGCTGCAAAAAGTACGCAACAGTAGTAAAACGAAGTTACCAGATGGTTAAAATTTTATTGTTGACCTAAAAAGCGCTCAGTCGGTTTTAGGAGGATTTATGAACAATTGTTTTGGATCTACTGAAGTTTAAGTGACAGTAAAATTTTATGCCGGCAATCCATTCTAGTCCATCCATGCATGAAAGTAGTTGATTTCCTGTCAACGACGTGAAATCGATTATATTTTTTTCTATCAATCTGGTAACGCCTTAACATTTTACTCCTATTATAAAATGGTAAAGGAGGTTTTGTTCAATTTTAAATTTTTCATCTAGGCGATCTAGCCAAACACTGAAAACACTTACACACACACACATACGCACATTTCTAGCATATGGGTGATATTTTGTGTTGTTGTTATAGCTGTACCACAACGATGATGGTTGAAGTCGTTGTTACTATTGCTCTCGTGAGCAAAATAACAATTTCGCGGTCATTGTCCTGTATTGAGATGGATGGATGGTAGTCGTGTGATGCTAATGGAATCGGTTGATTTGGTGTTTGAGGGAATGATTGGGTGGGTTGGCTGGTTGGTTTGATCTTTTTAAAAGGCTCGTGCTAAATGGAGTTTTCAGTGTTTATTTTTAAACGATATCTTCACCATATTTTTGGTGTATTTGTTTTGTTAGTTTTGTACATGTTATGTTATTGTTGTTTTATTATTTTTTAGTTACCATTGGAGTACGATTAAATGAGTGTGTGTTTGTAAGTGAGTAGCTGCATTAATTTCAATTGCGTCTGTTGTTTTTGCTTCATTTTTGTGGGCCTACTAGTCTGGTTTTTCTTTTTTCTATTTTTTTCTTTTTTTTGTTGTGTTAAGCAATTTATTTTTAGCTTTGGATTTCTTGTTTCTTTTTTTTTTTTAAATCAGCAGGTGAGCTTTTTTAGTTTTTTTTTCTTTCTTTCTCTATTGTGTTGGTTGCTGTGTTCGGTTGGCAATTCAAATGATGAACTCTCTTTCTCTTCAACAATTTTGTTTTTGGTTTTCTTTCACAACGATATTCCTTCATAAATATCATATAAAAATTGTTATTTTCTATTTCTTCTTCTTTGATTTGATTGTTTTCAATTGCATCTCCTTTAAGATTGTGTTGGTGTGTGTGTTGGTGTTGTTCGTGAGAGTGTTGGCTGGCTGGCTGGTCGGTCGTTATTCCTATATTGTTATGCATACGACCTTGTCGGGGGTTAAAAACCTTTAATAATACAAAATCGTCAGTATGTTTATTTTCTGTATTATTGTTATTGTTTAATACAACGATGAATGATAATAAAAATGAAAAAGAAACGTAAAATAACAATTCTTGGTACAATAATAAAACACTCAAATGATTTATGATATCAAGTAAAACTGTATGCGTGTGTGTATGTATTTCTTTCTGTTCAATTTGTGTGATGTCATTTGGAATTTAAACGACAACGAAATCTTTAATGATGTGTACACAAATACATACATACGTAAGTACAGGCAAACGACGTGTTTACATTATTATTTTTTAATTATGACAAGGAAATTGGTGTTAGGCACAGAAATAAAAAAAAATATTAATTTTTTTTTAACAGAAAAACCTATTAAAAAAAAGAAAGCTGTCTGTATCGGCATAAGGTTTAATCACACGTTTTTACAAGCTCTAAAACTTACAGAAGTCTACAAAGTCCGCATACATGCATACATATGCATGTAGTATAAGGTCTTTTTAAAACGCTTTCTATTTTCAAATTTAAATAAATCAAAGTACATACATACATAAACATAAAACATAAGTGCATAGGTATCATCATAATTTTTAATTAGTTTGATAGGTTAGCAGGGATGCCATTCTGTATGGAATATAAATTGTTTAAATGCCCATCACAGTTTCTCTGAGAGAATGGCATCTAAAATATAAAATTTTCCATGACTTTGGTTGAATTTTCATGAGTTATATTTGTTTTAAAGACATATGTATGTGGTTTGTGGCTTATTCACGTACTCCTGCGACTTAAGAAAACCTCGCAAGAAACTCTTAACAGGGTCAAATCGTACGATCTAGGTAGCCAGTTCATATCACTTCCACGTGAGAATGGCCATGCCTTCGTAGTATATCCATTATAAAATGATCTGTCTGTGTAGTACGTAGCACTGTCCTGTTGGCACTATATACATATGTATGTATGTATGTCGTTGATGTTCAGATCATCCAATTCATCTATCTGTTGTGATCGTTGTTGACTGTGATGAAAAAGATCCTCACTGCTAAAGGTGAAAATTTGGACCAGTTTTTGAACAGCTTTTAACTACTCAGTTATTCCAGAAGTTTGTGCCCCAAAAAATAACATTTTGACGATTTATGCCCTTATTTTGACGATTTTTCGAAATTGAAAATTTACATCATATTCTTTACTTTAGAGTACATTAAAAGCTATTTTAAACTCCATATTTCCTATGCAATTGTTATTATTGCAAATTTAGGTTATAAATAACGAGGAGTGCGGTGTTATATTTTTAAGTTATTTGCTAATACCTGTGATGATTCTTCAGTATTTTATATCTTTTTCGTCTCTTAAAAGTTAAAAAATTACATAATGCGAATAGTTTTTTATCTTCCGTAATGGAGTGTGCGATTCACTGGCCAATAGACCACATACGGGTGTGATCGTCAAAAGAGACAAATGTTCTGTAGGAATATATGATTCTCGGGAATAAGACCCCTTATTTCGTTTGAGCAAAATCCGTTGTAATAGCGAAAGAACAGTGAAACACTGAATGAATACATAGAATTGGATATCTGTACGCGATCGTGATGTCTCAAAATAAATTGAGACACCGGCCTATATATGAGAGTTGTATTCCATTCTCTTTCAGATATAAGTGGTGTAAACAGAAAGATCAGAAGTGAAGTATTCCTTGCACCGCCTTAAGAAGCTGAGACACTGAAAAATGTGTCGGTTTTAGCGAACATCATATGAATTTTCATTCTGAGGACTTCAAGACCCCCTAATATTTACGCGACCCATATATTTATATGATACAATTGTGTGCATTATATGCCAATAAACAACACTAGGATAGATAATTTAAACCTTAGAAAATTTTTTTCGATTGACGATTTTATTACGATTTCCATGAACGTCTTTGAACGTTTAAGCAAAACAGATTGGAGCTTTGAGTTTACAATAAAAATTTTGCAATAATTCTGTGATTTTAAGCTGAAATTTATTAATATTCTAACTCCTTTGTCCTGACTTAAAGGAATCTTAATTACTAACGTGATGTAAATGCATAAAATTAAGAACACCAGAGACTTTTACTTTTATTCAATGCAACAACTGCTTGATAATCTCTACAGGCGCCACAAAAATTAAACTTAATTCCCTACAAAATTCCCACGTTATATAAAGAAAGCAATAAAATCCAAAAAAAAAAACGAGGACAAGGAAATAAGAAAAACACCCAACCGTTCGTGTAATCAAAATACAAATCAAAAGAAAACAAATTTGTATGTGAGCACACCTTCCCACTACTAATAACATCATAAAATCAGAGTTTTTGGGGGGTATGGCATCTAGAAAATACCAGCCAGACAGCCAGAGCCAGACAAACACCCAAAAAAAGGTCATTGGCTATGAGCAGAAACACAAAAAAGAAAAAATAAAAAACAAAAAATTTTGCCAAAAACGACACAAACGAAAATGAAACGAAAAATTTAATTTCTGAAATTGAAGAATAATTTATAGCGCCTTTTATGTCTTACAAAGATTCCGTTCGTCTGTCTGCCGGACGGTTTCTGTTTACATGTTACTTTCTGCTCAGAGTCGAGTAAAAACAAAAAAGCAAAATGATGAAATGAATGGAAATGAAAACTTTATTGTAATACGCCAACAAACAAAAATCCAGCACAAGGAACAATAACAACAATAGGAAAAAGTGAAAAAAAAACGGCACAAATCAAACACAACAAATAAGTTCAGTGACTCCAAAGAAAAGAAAAGGTTCACTAAACTCATTTTCATATAGAAGTCATAAAAAGGAAAAGTTGGTCTCTTCTAAAGATGATTGAACTCCAGTACACAAACACACACACACACAAGAAAAACAGCGTTACATTGTTTGGGAATGGAAAGTTCTACAGTGAATGTGCTTTTAAATGGGCACACAAAGATTTGCCCTAAGTTTACCAACGATTTAATGTTTAACGCTTAAAACAGCTCTCGTTAGTTTAGCGTAATAAAATTTAGAGTCAAGCACGTTTACAGATACTATAAAATGTTTAACTTGTGGCTAGTTAAAGTAAAATTGAAATACGAAAAGTAAGGAAACTTTAAAGAAAAATCAAATTAAGAAAATTCTCTGTTACACGTTATTATTGCTAAGTTTTGATCTTTATAAAAACGTTTAATATATGAGTTCTTTGATTGAAAACAAAATAAAAACATTTAGGCGTTTAGTTTCAATTAAATTCGTAATTGTACGCACTTACATTTGTGTGCCACTATTTACAACTTGATGTATCCAACAACAATTTGCTTGTTCATTCGTTCTTCTTACAAAACTATTCGCTATTCTACTCACAACGGAGATTTCAAACCACGACTGTTTGTTCTCTTCACACAAGGCTGATTGAATTCTTACTACTTGTTACTTGCAGCGTCTCGCCCCTTTTATTCGCTCTCGTATTCAGTCTGCTGAAGGTTCTTGAAGTCGAATGCTCGGGGTTTCGCCTTCTCGAAAACTCTATCGCGACTACATTTTTGTTTGCGTATTGTGCACACATTGTTTGATGTTGCGTTCGCTTACTTGTCTATCCCCTTCTCTTTTATAGCCATTCATTAGGTTATTGGTTTATTTGGACCAAGTACGATGTATTTGTTAGTGTAGCTTTTGTTTATCGTTTCAATGTTAAACGATATTACACTGTTTCCATTTTCGTAACATTATTATTATTGTCGTGTAGACATTAGGGGCTTCCAGCTTAAAAGAATATGTTTATTGATTCAATTTCATCATCAAAGAATTAAAGTGATAGGTTTGATACGATCCTCATTTTGGAAAAAGTGCTCATTGAGTTTACAGGTGATCATTTTCGGGAATAATTTGATGAACTTTCCAAATGCTACAACGTTGTGAAATAATCTTTGCCGTATTATTTGCTCACAAAAAATTTTAACGGCATCACTATACATGACCTTGCAGGTCAATTGCAGTCGCAGCGAGTAATTACTCTTTCTTGTAACTGTCCATACATATGGTTGAAAGCGATCGTGTTGTGTATCTGGCGTCAGCAACAGTTCACAATCAAAATTCATTCTGCAAGACTAAATCTGTCGTCTCTAAAGTTACAGAAAAATCACAATATAGCCAATATCACAGGTCAAGAATCCAGAGTCTGCATCTCTAAAGTCCACTACAAAAGCACGCGAAAGTAAATTTTCACGGCGATGACTATCAAGAATGATAAACTAAAGATTACACCTTACGCATGATTTCCCGTTAGATGACGTAGTTGGGCTATTTTAAAAGTTTCCAAGTCTTTTTCATATGTGAAAATTAACATTTCTTCTGAAAAATGTGTGCACTACGTGAAAGTAGTTGGCAGCCCTGAAATATAACTTCCATTATTATTAGCCAATAGGAACACAATTTGCGTGACGTGTTTGATTCAACATGCGCAGAAAGTTTTAATTTTGTGTGCGTTATGCCCCATAAATTACTTAGTCGGGCATCCTATTAAGATTTCAAGGGATTTCCCACTCAGGTTCAGCAATCTGTATATTCTGCAATCTTTCCTCGCTTCCGGAGGCCTATGAATCCAATGAGTTATACCATTGAAGGTCCTGCATTGACGAACTTTATCGCGTCAGTATTTTTCCCCCATGTTTGTTTGATCTGTGACTTAAATATAATTTTCTTTAAAGAATGTGTTACTGTACTTTTGTTTTCGTAGCCCGAAAGTAAGATTATATTCTAATACCGTGTGACTGACACCGTGTTTAATTAACACGTAACACATGTGGACATTTTTTTTTTTTTTTTTAATATTTTGAGTACATTGAACTCCGGAATGTGGCTCTGCTAGCTTAGGCATAATAGATGGCTGTTGATGGTTGCTATTTAAGGGAGAAGATCCTTAAACAAACTGATCACTTACAAGGCAAAGCGCACATGCGCATAAACACAATATCCAACGAGGCATTTAATTTGTAACATATCTCCCTTTCGCCCCCTCTTAGTATTACACCTCCAACCACTTTTGTTTGTGAAGTGAAGATCAATGTTTGTTTACCTCTGATCTTTCAATACTTATACTCCCCCTGACATTGTGAAAATACATTTCTATGTATTTGTATTGTGAATACAGAGTAAACTCACTTCCGTTATTTGTGCTGTACACTCATTCATACATACATACATACATACATACATACTCCGTATAGTTCTATTATGTTTTTATCAAACATGCAATATGATGATGATGATGACGATGACGCGTTCAGTGTTTTACATTTACGTTACGTTACGTTACGAGTAATAAATAATAGAGGTTTTCAGGCGACATCCAATAATAAATGAATTTTTCCCCATTCCCCCTCCCCCCGTTTTCGTTACTTGCTTTCCAAGCATTAAAAATAGAAAATAAAAATAATAATATAACGCGAGATATGTACATATTTATAGCGTTTAATCAATTCAACAAATGTTGCCACGTGTAATCAAAATAAACAAAACAAAATATGCGTTTTTTTTTCGGTTTTTTCTGTTTCTTTCAAGAAGCTGTGACTATGATATCAATGACACTCTTTTTGTATTAATATGGCGGCATATGTTTTCTCTTTGCTGATGTTGTTAATACCGTAACTAATTGTTGTTGTTGTTGTTCATAGAGTGCGTACGTAGAGCATATTTACCTATTGATCTTTTTGAGAGACAAAGAGAGAATGTTTAATTTGTACTACCGATATCGTACATACATATGTACATAGATATCGCGAATGCTCGCTGATATGAAACAGTTCTGTTGTTTCATCGTATACCATCGTTGTTATTGGCGTTTTCTTAAAATAAATCATAAAATATTTCTGTTTCTTGTTATGTTTCAATTACAATTCTCTTGTTTTTACTTTATCTTTTGTTTACCAGGCGAAATTTATATTCATTTTCTTGTTATTTTGTTTACTACATACATACCATACATATATTCTGCAATGTGTTCTTTTAGCGAATCTCTTTTGTCTCTTATTTTTAAGAATTTCATCATAAAACGTTTAAATGTACATGGGGGTGTAACCTCTGAAATATGTACAAAAGAAGGCTTGTTTCTCTAGTGGCCCATTGTTCATGTTTTTTTTTTTTTGTAATTTCTTGCACAGTGATACAAAATTCAATTGAATTTTATTTTATTAAAATTAGTAGAATTTTATTTAAATGCGAAGATAACGAGTCGTAAAACTTTCCTAAACTCATAGAGTATAATGCATACGAAGGCAGTAAAGAAAACAATGAATTTTGAAATTCCTTTTGTTTAGATATGACAGTCTTATAACCCAGTTTTAAGAGGCACCAATATCCCTCAGGGGATGAACATCTTCGGCTTTTTACACACATAGGACACGAACATCAACAATTTTCGCTAAAAAGATCATAGAAAAAGTACATTCAGTTGTTTGTTAGCTTCTAAAGAATATGTTTCATGTCCATGATACACTCAAAAAAATATTACAGTAGGTTTCACTATTTTCCAATGAGAAATGATCTTCATTTTTTGGAAGAATATTTCTCAGGTTATATATACATACGCAGTCTTTAGAGATTTTACGTTGTACATTTATTCTATATTTGCTGCTTAAATATACATAAAAATTATTGGATTAATAAGTAAATTTCAAAATATTACTAACAATTTTCCTTTGGGTTAACACATGCATCTCACAAATGCACTCACATTTTTATCATGTTCTCTATATGCTGACGTCTGTTTATGACTGAATATAGACTTTCCATAGACATATGGACATGCACCGACAACTCATTACATTTATACATATTGGCATTAAAAAGAATATGTTTCTCTAGTGTGTATTTTATACATGAGTGGTGGGACATAGTTTTTAGACGACAGATTTTGAGAAACTTTTCATGACATTCGCCGAGAAATAATTTTTTTTTGTATATGTTTGCTGCTTTAAATATACATAAAAACTTAATTGGTATGGATACAGTACAATTTTCGCAAAAAATATTATTGCTACTAAGTTTCTGAATCGCTTTGTTTTTAACCATGCAATCTCACAATTCATTTGGCACTCTACAGTTTTTTTTACATCATGTTTTCACCTCAACATATATGAACTGACGATTCGATCTCCGTTGGTTATACAACAAAAGAAAAATCGTGATAAAATCGACTTTTCCTAGACAATATATACCAATCTCTATATGTTTCCGATCAACATTAAATTAATTTTCAGTTCAATTTATATAGGTTGTCTCGCTGATTGCGTCGTTACTCTATAAATAATCTGCAACAAATTCTAAAAATTACATGCTTTGATAACAATTATAAGCAAACGAATGAATGAATGAATATAACAACTACAATGACTGACTGACTAACTGACAGACGACAGACATGCACCACATACAATATATTTGTAGAATTTTTCATTTCACATAATAAATGATGATGGTATGGTGATGAGGTTTCCAACTACAAATACAATTACAACAACAACAATATATGCACATACTGTATAATGCAAAATATTCAGACCCATTCTGTAAATAATAACAATTTAAAGTTTCTAAAAATTTCTTTAAAAACTTTTGTGATTGCATTTTTACGCCAAAGTTAATAGATTTAAAAAAAAAAAGTTTCTTTAAATCAATGTCGCTGTAGTATATAGAGCTCAGAATAATTTATCATTGTGCCCATTCCGGAGTGGCTTACTTACTTAACTAAATTAATCACTACAAGCCCATGGTTAAACCTCAGGCATAGGCATCTAAAACAAAACGAAAAGTACTTCATTCGACTGCTTCCGTTTAGCTTCTCAGGCATTTCATTGTAGTTCCCTCAATTTATAGATAATATTAACACATAAAAAATGGGTGGTGTGAGAAGTTAGATGGTAATGACCAATTAAGTAAGTAATTTAAACTTCAACAGATTTTTTTACGCTAAGTAGGAGGAAACCTACCGAATCGCACCATAGGGGAAGTCGTCACTATCCCCCGTGAGTGGGACCCTCAACTACTATATCCCCCCTTTTTTTAAACTCTTTGTGCCCAATCCGGAACTATTGTAATATTACTTCGGCCCCATATCTAGGTCCGTATTGTGCAATAAAATCTGAGAAGGTGTTTAAACATCCTTCAAATTTTTTAGATTTCCGCAAGGTTCCAGTGTAACTGGGCTATGCTATTCCAGATTTATCCGCAGTTCAGAAATATATCGCAGAAGTTTTCGACATTACAGACGCTAGCTTTAGCCTCAAGATTCGCTCTTTTTAAACTCTGGGTATCGAATCCATTGTGGTATTACAATGGGCCTGAGTGGGATCTATTCCTAGTTTTGTTTTACTGTGAGCACTCATGGGCTTTTCTCACCAAATTTTCAATCAATATGTAATGCATACCGTTGAGCTATTTCTAGAGATTACAGATGACAATCCCGTAATCTTTGGATCTGCTACAAACAACAAAGAAGAAATAGTAAAGAATCCTTAAAATCGACTTTTTCTTTACTTTTAACGACGATTTTACTTATAATCTTCACTTAAAAATCTCTATATATGTTCTCTTTCAATCTCAGATTCCATTTAAATTTAATTTTCAGTTTCACTTCAATTTAATTTTAATCAAAAGGTTGTCTCGCTATGAACTCTGCTGTCGTTACTCTATAAATAATCTGCAACAAATTCTAAAAATTACATGCTTTGATAACAATTATAAGCAAACGAATGAATGAATGAATATAACAACTACAATGACTGACTGACTAACTGACAGACGACAGACATGCACCACATACAATATATTTGTAGAATTTTTCATTTCACATAATAAATGATGATGGTATGGTGATGAGGTTTCCAACTACAAATACAATTACAACACCAACAATATATGCACATACTGTATAATGCAAAATATTCAGACCCATTCTGTAAATAATAACAATTTAAAGTTTCTAAAAATTTCTTTAAAAACTCTTGTGATTGCATTTTTACGCCAAAGTTAATAGATTTAAAAAAAAAAAAGTTTCTTTAAATCAATATCGCTGTAGTATATAGAGCTCAGAATAATTTATCATTGTGCCCATTCCGGAGTGGCTTACAAACTTAACTAAATTAATCACTACAAGCCCGTGGTTAAACCTCTGGCGTAGACATCTAAAACAAAACGAAAAATACTTCATTCCGTTTAGCTTTTCTGGCATTTCATTGTAGTGGTGTGAGAAGTTAGATTGTAATGACCAATTAAGTAAGTAATTTAAACTTCAACAGATTTTTTTTCCTCTGAAGAGGAGGAAGCGTACAGAACCGCACCATAGGGGAAGTCGTCACTATCCCCCGTGTGTGGGACCCTCAACCACTATATCCCCCCCCTTTTTTTAACTCTTTGTGCCCAATCCGAAACTATTGTAATATTACTTCGAAGAGGAGTCCTTTACATCCATATCTGCGTCCGTATTATGCAATAAAATCTGAGAAGGTGTTTAAACATCCTTCAAATTTTTTAGATTTCCGCAAGGTTCCAGTGTAACTGGGCTATGCTATTCCAGATTTTTCCGCAGTTCAGAAATATATCGCAGAAGTTTTCGACGTTACAGACGCTAGCTTTAGCCTCAAGATTCGCTCTTTTTAAAATCCATCTCTCACAATGTGACTTATAGGTATTACACCACTAACTACTAGTACTGTTAGGGACTTAGATACAATCCTATATGCCGATGCCACTCTAAGTGCAGTGGTTCGTTGTACCGATGATAACATTTTCATTCTACAGACTGCCTGTAATCTTTGCTTGTAACATTCTGTACAGTTAAACCACCAGGACGAATGTGCTCACTGGTGTATGTATGACTTCCTCGAAAGCAAACCTATTTAAATGCATCTTTATTTCAACGATTATAAAATATAAAAAAGGGTCCGCCAAATAACTTTTTTTTTTTTTGAAATTGCTTTAAAAAAACTACTGAATATTTTCTCAAATTTCTTTTTTTATTTCAAAGTACAATCCTTCCGGTTAAAAATGGCTGCCTCGGCTGGCCATGCAGTAGCCTACACGATCGGTCCAATTTTTAAGCACATTATCGATTGTGTGCAGCTATATTTCATCAATGGCTTCACGAATATTGTCCTTTAAAACGTCAATTGTCTCTGGCTTGTCGGCGTAACACTTATCTTTAACGGCACCCCACAAATAATAGTCCAACGGTGTTAAATCGCAGCTCCGATGTGGCCAAACGACATCGGTTCTGCGGCTGATAATGTGATCTTCAAAAGCAGGCAGCAAAACATCGAGTGTGGCTTCGGCTGTATGGCACGTAGCGCCGTTCTGTTGAAACCAAATGTTGGCAATATCCTATTCTTCAATTTTTGTGAACAAAAATTAGTTTAACATGGCCCGATAACGATCGCCATTGACTGTAGCAGCCACTCCTTGCTCATTTTCGAAGAAAAATGGTCCAATTATGCCTCTGGACCAAAATCCGCACCAAACAGTGACTCGTTTTAGGTGCGTCGGCTTTTTAATGTATGCGTGCGGGTTTTCTGTGCCCCAAATACGACAATTTTGCTTCTTTACATACCCGCCAAGATCAAAATGAGCTTCATCTGAAAAGATGATTTTTTTTTTTTTGCCAAAATCGGCATCTTCTGTAAGTCGATCGCTGGCCCACTTAGCGAAGCGAAATCCCATTGGAAGGATCCATATTCGTTCAGAGGAAGGATAAAACTAATTATCTGTTAAATCAGACATGAGCTACCATTCACAATATAAGCTCTAGTTGAAAAAGTAAGACATTAGATGGCGGACTCGATATTTTTACATGCAGTTTGCGTCTTGAACTACGAATTCAATAAAATACTTCTGAAATTGACATGGTTTATATATAAAATACTATCTTTAACAAAATTTTATGGAACTGATGCGATATTGCAAGATATTTTATAGTTGCAACTATTTTACATACCGATTTGCTTTCTTGGGTTTTGTCTTTTTAATTAATCGTATTGGCAATCTACATAATCAATTCTAAATGTAGAATTTTCTCCTTTAAATATAAATAAAATAACAAAATATGTTTGTATGTACATTTGTATGTAGAAATTGAATCTTGAGAAGTTTTCTTAAAATAAGTTTTCAATTGAAATTCAAATGTTTACACGCAAAAGAATCTGTGATCCAAAATGTCTGGATTAGAGCTGATTCTATTACAAAAGCTTTTTCTCTCTCTATCTCTCTCTCTTTGCATTGTTAATTTTAGTGACAGGCCGCACCAGTCTATTCTATTGACAATAGCAACAGCAGCAACAACGACAACAACAACAATATTCATACTACAAAAAAAAAACCATCATTGTCATTACATTCATTAAGTGTTTTGAATTCATTTTATTGATATTTCCCGTTAAAATTGGAATGGAAATAATAGCGAAATAGTTTTTTTTTTTGTTCTTTCTTTCTTTTTCTCTTTTATTTATTACGATTATTATTATTATTGTTCTTGTAGTTGTTGCATAGTGTCATTTAGTTTAGTATGAATATTTGAAAATTTAACCTCTAAACAAGGTTTTTAATGTATTATGTTGGCCTATATGGGGAAAACAAAAACAAAGCAGATTACAAAAGAAAGAAAGAAAATAAAAAAGAAACTGCAAAGACCTTAACGAAAAGTAGTAGGTTGAAGGGGGGGAGGCAGTTTTAATTTCAAAAGAAAGATAAAAAGTACGCCTCTGTAAATTATTCAAACTGTAAATTTAATAAATTATCACTTGTTAACAAATCATTCTCTTGCCTTTAACAAACACAGAGTCAGAGAGAGAGAGAGAGAGAGTGAGAGAAAGAGAGACATGGAAATGGTTATGGGAATACCAAGAGGCAATGTTAATGTTTTAAAATTTATAGAAGATTGTTAGTAAAAATGTCGTATTTTGTTGTCTGAAACAAAAGAAAAACAAATTTCTGCACAGGATCGACATGAAAATGTCATTATTTTGGCGTTTTGCCAATGTGTCGTCAACGCAACATTAATTGCTAAACGATTAACAGCTTGAGTTGAGAAGACGACGGCATCATATGAAACAATTTTCCTAAAATAACATTTTCCTGCTGGATCCATGGCGTATTCTTTTTTTATTTATTTTTATTTTTTAAGCATATCATCTTTCAATACGAATGGTTTTTTCTTTATGTTAATGGAACTCAAAGAGAAATTAATTTCTTTCTTTTTGCAAGTAGAATTTAAATTTACTTTTTTACAACGATGCAAAGAAATACGTGAAATGTTTTTTTTTTATAGATTGAGATCAATAACATGCAACGTCTATTATTTAAGTACAAATGAATGTATTGTATTGTCAAATAATACCTGAGATTAGTTATGAAGCAATGAAAAAAGAGTAGAGAAAACTACTCATGAATAAAATCTCCTAATCAGTGGACAGCAAAAGTCTTAGTACTCCAATATATGTAGTATTTCGACTAATTTCATGAGTTTTAACCAACAGTTTGTAACAAAAATTAGGGTTTTTTTTAATTTATTTTATTAATTTATTTCTGTTTTATTATAAAATAAACTAATTTTTAATGCTTTTCATAAAAATAAGAGAAAAAAAGAACAAGTTTCAAAGAACTTCCGTAGATGCCTCCAAAGAGAACCCTGCTTAATTTAGAATTCAAAGGCCTATATATAAAAATGTTATCCCTTGTATTTATTAGAATATCCCTTAAGGTCGAGTACTCCATTTAATCCTATTTGGTATTGAGTGTATAAGTTTTATTTAGTATTTTCTGGTAGTACCATGAGCAAGTTTTGTTTGAGGTTTAGTGGTTACATAACCGTTCTTTCAAATGATCTCCTAAATACTCTCTTGAAGTCATATCGGGACTTTGTGCAAGAGTATTAAACCTGTGACGACTTTTTTTTTTTTTGTCAAAATATATTGGAATACTGAGATTTTTGCTATGTCCACTGTATCATGAACAAACCAATAGAGATTATAGTTGCGTTATGCAAAAAATAAGCAATTTCCCTTCAAAGCTTCGCGTTTTACGAATTTTGTAAAACCTGATTGAATGTGTCCACACAAATACGTTACAATCGTGATCTTTAAGTAAGTCATATGCTAACTATACCTGTCTGGCTATCATCAGGAAAAAAAAAACTGTGCTTCTAGATGAACAATTAAAGCATGCGTTACAAGTGCATTGGGGCGCATAGGATATAGCTTATGTAGATTTCCCAATTTTGTTTTGTGTCTGTTTCTTTATATGTAATTCCTCCGTTTCCCATTCTCCATTCCCTTACCTACATTCCTATATCCTCTATTTCCTTCCTCCCTAAGGACAAAGTACAATAGGTCAGTTTCGACCTCCAGGTACTGTGCTTGTCTTGACCGACAGGTGCACGTCCTCTAACCTAACCTAACCTAACATACGTATATGTATACATATTTCAACTAAAGAAAGAATTTTTCGATTATTTTGGTTTTACGCAAAGTCAGACCATACGTTACCTGGCCTGGCGTTATAAAGTAGGGTATGCAACAGACATATAACAATATAACAGACAGGCAGTGAATGTGAACATAGTAACGTCAGTAGAAACTAACGTTACGTGATTGCGTGAGAATGTATGAATATTTTGCAAACGTCAAACCATTGTCCGATGTCATTCCGTTCGATTTCTTATTAATTCCTCAATCAATGTTCTATCCCATTCTGAATAGAGGGCAAGATATACTTTTACATCTTATTTTTATGCATTCACTTAAGGGTTGAAGAATCGTAAACTGTTTCATTCGAAGTAGCCGATTTAATGGGTACAATATCCATTCAATTTTCTAATCGAAGTAACCGATTTAATGCCTACAATATCCATTAAATCACGGTATATTTATAGACGGTAGCCGTAACTGAACAGCTGCTGAGGTTTAAAATGTCAAAATGTTGTTTTTTTTTAGTGTTTGTTGTAGCCATTTTTATAAATTTTTTAACATTTTTCGTTTATTGTTATTCGTCAGTCAGTGATTAATGCACTTGGACAGCTGTTTTTGACAGTAGGCATACTCTTTACAAAAACAAAATCCCTGTTGTTTTTGCATTGTTGTATTTGTTGTACAGACGCTCCTACCTCTTATATAAATATGCCTTGCATTAAATTTTCTAATCGAAATCCGCTCTCAATGTCAATTTATTAAATTCAAATTCTTTTATTTTTAATACTGCTTGTCCAAAACGTATCGTAATCAGACTTTAAATTTTCAAAACTGCGTGCTTTCCATAGAATATTAAACAAAAAGGATTTTTTGTTTATTTTATTCAAAGTTCATTGGGCTTAAATTTTTAATTTTATGTTTCATCAGTAATTTCTATTATCACGAACAAAAGTACTAGACGAACAAACAAATTAGCGTTCTAGAAACATTCGTTTTTTATTTTTTAAATCTATTATTATTATTACTCTTTTGTCTATATATAGTATTTATTAATAATATTTATTTGTTTCAAAATATTTGGCAGCATTTATTATATATTTTCTTACGATAAAAAATTGTTTCGATTTGTCATAAAATATTTAACCCTCAGACACATCTGAGGGTCATTTGTTATTTATTTCAATAGAATTACAGGATAATGTAAGCTATAAATTGTTTAGCGGAAGTCTCTAAACTCCGCTGTATCTCACTAAACTCTTCCATCTATGTATATAGATTACATATATCAAATTTAACCCATATGTGCGTTAATCTACGGATATAGCCCTGGAGTGTTTATCTCGAAACATGAAAATTACTTCCATATTCGTATTATTCTTTGAATTTTATTTCTTGTTGCTGTTGACGTTGTCGTAGCCTAGTAGATAGTGTGTTGGCATGAGGCCACCGTTCAAACCCCAAGTCAGAGATCTCCATCTAAAAGAAATATGAAAAAAAATAATTTTTCCTAACTTCATCTCAGCAGATTTCTAGCAAAAACTCTTAAGCGTAAATAAAAATTGGCATTAAAAGTTGCTTAAAATTAACACAAAAGAAGTGGTGTGAGTGAGAAGCTAGGTCGTAATTCTGACTGAATTGTTGTAATGACCATACCATACCATACACTAAGTGCCATAAGTGAGTCAATACCCAATATTAGTATAAATTTTCTATTATAAAAAATATATTTGCAGTACAACAATAATATTGTTTTTATTTTAACATTTTATAAGCAACTAGGTCGTCGTGGTCTAGTAGGTAGTGTGCTGGCTTATTAGACGTAAAGCCAGGGTTCGACTCCCAGGCCAGAAAAACACAAAAAGTATTTCTTGGGTGATTTCTTCTCAGCAGATTTCTGCCAAAAACTCTGAGAGTAAATAAAATTGCCATGAAAAGCTTCTCAAAAATGTGTCGTTCGGAGTCGACTTTAAACTGTAGGTCCCGCCACTTATGTATAAAATTAACACACACAACATAAGTAGTGTGAGAAACTAGGTCAATAATCCTGACTGAATGGGTTGTAATGACCAATTATGTATGTATGTAAGCAATAAATAAACGTTCGATTGTTCTGATTTACTTTTTTCTTGCTATCCTAAGAAAATGAATTATTTCAGCGGTGTTGATTTACTTTTGGTGCTCAGTGTACATATTGTATACGTATGTATTGTTATTGTTGGTTAGAGATTTTAGGCTACAACGATCAGACGATCAAATTCTTCTAATTTAGCATCGAATGACTTTCTAATTTTTAAATCTGAAAAAAATTCTAAGAGGAAAAAGATTGATATTGAAAAAAAAAAACGTTAGCCATAGTCCGTAGAGTCTATGTTGGACAAAATAATTATAAAAATAAAACGAGATACAACTTTTTGATGCACTCTCCTCCTGTAAACTATTGTATACAAAGAAAGTAATTACAGTTCAAGTGTTTTTATCCTCATTGCCCGGTTTAAACAAAGATAAAGTAAAAAAATATTGTTTGAAAATAATCAACAGTTTGAGGGTTAAATAAGCTTTTATTTGTTTTCAATTTTATTTCGTTTTTCTTATTTTTTTCCATTTTTTTATACTTTGTCTTTCTCTCTCTCTCTCTCTCTGTCTGTATGTCTGTCTGTCTGTGTATTTATTTGTTTATGCTCTTTAGATGAGAGTCTTTGAGTTTATTTAATATTTTTTTTGTTTTGTTAAATTATTGTTTATTTTTCTCTAATAATAAATAAAATTTTAGAAAATTTTCAACAGTATCAAAAGTAACGTCGCGGATATTTCTTTAGCTTGTGGATCATATTTTGTATTTAAAAAAAATAATTAAAATTGAAACCTATTGGTTTTTTTTTTCCTGACTATAAACAAAACGGAAAACCAAAAAAATTAAAAAATTATGGTAAAATACATAATTTTATATTAATTTCTTAAAACAAAATAAAAAATACAAATTACATATTAATATTTTGTGTGAGTACAAATGGATGTCATCGATTCGTTCTAAATATGGTAGCGCTTGGCGGATAATGAATAAAATTTTGCATTTAAAATGCGTTTGTTTTTTGTTTTCTTTCGAATTCGTTTATGATGCTGATTTTTTTATTTTTTAAATAATCTTTCGTTTGTATTGGAAGAGTGTCAGTGTAAAAGTGTGAATCATTGTAATTTTTCTTTGTTTGTTGTTTTTATTGTTATTACTTCGTAGTTGTATTATTTTATTGTTATTGTTATACTCTCAGCAAAAGTCAAGGACCTCTTTTTTTTCTTTCTGTTGTTTCGTTATTGTAAACTTTTGTATGACGATAAAATAAAAAATGTGTAATTATATAAAGAAACATGCTTAAATATGTTTATTTGTATGTTTATTTATTTCTTTTCACTTATTTCCATATAAACATACACGCACTCTATATACATACAATGTCTATCTTTATTAAAAACGAATTAATCTTTTCTCTCCCTGCCCCCTCTGGCTTCTGGAATATATTGCTGTTTGATGAATAGTGTATCGATCGATCGACCGACCGACTACTGTATGAACGTACTGTATGTTTGGTAAAAATTGTTTTATATTTTTTGTATTCTTTAAAAATACACAATATATGTATGGATGTATGCATAAAAGAGAAGATATACAAAATAAAAGCACACACACAAAAATAAACTGAAATTGTTTATTTCTTTTATGATTAATTTAATAATATACACAAAAAGCTAATTCTATAAACTTTTACGTACGTATGTACGTTCATTATTTAGATATTCATTCATTTATTCATTACTTCTATTGTTTATTTGTTAGTGCTGCCAGATAAAATAGAAATAATAATTTATCCGAATGTGTAAATGCCCAAATTGTCTTTATAGAAGATATTATTTACAAACTAACTGACTCGGCGAACTTCGTATTGCCCAAAACAGGTCACATTATTTATTGTAATACGCTGCATAAACTGCTAATGAATATATAACAAACATATTATATATGTAGTTATAAATCATCGAATTAGCCGACTTATGGGCATCTCTTAATGGGTTAAGATTGCCACACCCATTTTTGGTGAGTTTGTCGATATCGACTGTATGAACTTACCCACCAAGCATTCGTCGAGTTTTTTTTCAATCATCTAAACCTGATAAGCTTTCGAACAAAAAAATAATGGTTAAAATGGGTTTAGTAGTTTAAGAGTTATAGGTATCACTTAAAGGGGAAGGGTTGTCACGCTCATTTTTTGTGGGTTTTTGGATATCTGCTCTACGAACTTGCCCACCATTTTATTCGTTTACTATCAATATGTTCCTAAGTAGTCAATTTTAATAATTTGTCACGCCCTCTTAATATTTAGGGATATGAAAAATAGGTGTTTTCCGATTCTTAGACCTAGCCGATATTATGCACACAAAATTTCATGGAAATCGATCGATCCATTCCGGAGGAATTTTATATATTAGATGTAACGTGGTTTTTAACAAATATAGTCTGTACTTAGTCGTTAGATCTAATGTAGTAAACACGACTCTATGTTTCAAACTCCCCCCCAGTTCAATCTTGTCGTACAAAACATAATTTTTCACCGATTTCTTGTCAGTAGTTAGCTGGAGAGTCTCTGAGAGTAAAATAAAATTACCATGAAAATTGCTAAAAAAAAATCTTTTGCCGCTCGGAATTAACCTTAAACCACGCAAGAATAAAATTAACATACAGAATCTGGGTGATGTTACGAGCTAGGTTGTAATCCTTACTAAAGATTTATAACGGCCAATTAAGTTAAATAAATACGTGTCAACTAAACTATTGAAATGTTTCTGTGATACAAATCTTTGTTTTGACAAAGAATTATCAATTTTTGAATTTAAAGACTAAATTAAATCGATAAAAGAACTTTTGTGTCCCTATATTATTTGGAACCTGGCAATTTGTACGAAATAATATCTCATTTAATTGTCAGCTCTTCTATTGGTTGCAGTAGTCAAGCCATTTGAGAAAATTTTATATCCCATTTTGATGAAGATAATTACTGACGTATATGTAGTCTTTGATGTCTTTTGAAGACAAAATCGTTTTGAGACACAGTCGTGTAAGTCGTTTGTATATCGACTCCTCCGTTCTATAACATACTAAGTCGAAAAAGTGTGTTTTGAGTTATCGGCTCTCAAATATGTGTATCCTAAGAAGATTTTTCCCTATAACTTCGGAACGGATGGGCACATCTTAATCCAAATTTTGACAGCATTTAAGTTAGAGAACGTAGAATTTAATAATACAAGAACATTAAAAACGTTCTAAGTACATTTAGAACGTTGTAGAATGGAGGCGTCCATATAGTATTGTTTATTTTCCCCCAACTTTTTGGATCTAAGCTACCCTGTATGTCTGGCAGCACTACTGCTTCTGGCGTGTATTAATAATGACAGATCATGAATTTTATTGCTGTTGTATAGTCTTTTTTCTTTTTAATTTTTATAAAAGTTTGTGTTATATTTGTATCATTTGTTGTAAATTGAAAAAAAAAGTGTTTTACTTTTTTAAGCGTTTTTCATAAGTTCAACATGCTGCTTGGATAGCGTCAGCTTTTAAATAAAATCGAAACAAGACTCTCTTTTTATTTCAGATTACTTGGTATCCTTTGGAATTTTTTTATTAAAAAAAAAAATTTAATTTTTACTGCATTTATTTTATTTTCCAATTTGGCAACAGTGCAAAGGATGTAATGTTTTTAATTACAACTCCTCTCTCTCTCTCTCTTTTAGAACGCATATCTATGTATTTCTCACTCTTTCTCTTTGTTGATTAATTGTTTTTGTTTGTTGGAGCTTTTTTTTTTGAAATCTTTTCGTTTTTGATTACTTAACTCTCTTGGAGTGTGTGGGTGTTTGTTTTGGGAATGCATTTACAATTTTTCTTTGTCTTTTCGTTTAGAGATCTAGAAACGAATAATCATTCAGTGCTTTTTGTTATTGTTATTATTGTTGCCATTTTTCTCCTCCATTTGCAAATAGAAATACATCGAATGCCACAAATAACCTTGAATTTATTTCATATTTTTTTCTCTGTCTATTGCTATTTGTCTATCGCTCAATGTCTCTGTTTCTATTTCTATTACTTTTTGTTTTTTTTTTTTTGTATAGAAGTTGTTATAACAATACTAATTAATTTAGCAAAACAATATTATTTTCCATGCATTTGTTATAATTTCATTATGATTTGGTTTTTAATTTTTTTTTTGTTTTTGTGTTCCACTATATGTAGTTAGAGAGATAAGGATTCGTTTTTGTTTAAACATTGTGATAGGTCGGTTGTTCTACATTAGAGATTCTACAAATACTATTATTTTTATTTACATACTGCATACATATACATACATATGTATGTCTGCCTGTATGCACTTATATATGGGGAAGTCCCAGAATTAAAAAAAATAAACAAAATATTGTAGTTAATCTGATCATCCATTATATTTTCAATTTAAAATTGTGAATACCCAGAATTCAGGCAAAATGGAAATGAAAAACCAAAGACTGTAAATATACAAACTTTTTTTTTCTTAAATTTCTTAAGTAGGACTTAATAATCAACAGACCAAAAAGTATACATTTACCAGCAAAATTAAATAAATAATACCGTTAACTAAAAATCCATTTTTAGTATAAAAATAACAACAAGTAGCCAAAAGAAACTGTAAACGAAAAGTAAGTGATAAAGTAATAGATTATTTTTTGTTGTTGTAAAAAAAAAAAAAAAAATGATTGCTGTAAATGCATACAAAAACAAATTATTATCTCCATAATCAGTGTTGCCATGTTGGCTATTTTTCATGGAAGTTCTTGGTCTATCATTTTTTACCGAAGTGTCTCCAAACCGAAGTCGCCGTAGTCTAGTAAGTAGTGTGTTGGCGTATTAGACGTAAATGCTAAGGTTCGAGCCCCAGGCCAGACTTCAAAACAAAATACAAACAAAAAGTATTTCTTCGACGATTTCCTCTCAGCAGATTTCTGGCAAAACCTCTGAGAATAAATAAAATTGCCATAAAATGTTTCTCATAAAATCTGTCATTCGGAGTCGACTTTAAACTGTAGGGTCCCGCCTCTGATGTATAAAATTAACACGCACAACATCAGCCATGTGAGAAACTAGGTCAATAATCCTAACTGAAGGGTTGTAATTGGTAATTACTACAAGCGCGGAATTTATTTTAATGCCATATTAGTTTATTGCAGTGATATTTTTTTCCCATTTTGGATCATAGAATGGGCGTTAGCTCTTTATCTAACCTAAAGGTTTACACGCTTTTATAAGTAATTTTATATATTTTCTGGCTCAATTACGGTTTAAATCTCTCTAAATCTTTAAAGTTCATTAAAAACCATTAAAGATTTCTCATTTTTTTAATTCAAAATTACAACAGATCCCCAGTGCAAATTGTGATTATAAAAAATCGTTGAATTCGTCACAAAAAAAAGCATAATTGGCAACAATGGCTATGCAATGAGAACATACATACATAACATTAAAAGAGAGGAAGTAAGAAAACACAAACGTCCTTGAATAGTTTTAGGCGAGTTTTAAACGTTAGTTATTTTATATAGTGTCTGTGTGTTAGTGTTATCAGTTAACTAATCAAATAGTTGGTATGTGAAGTAAACTCAAATTGAATATACACACATAGTTATCATCGTGTGTATACATACATACATATACATATGTGTACTTACATGCTTAGGTATGCTATAACTGCATGTGTAAAATAGTGTAGTATGCATACATACATTTATTGAACGACTAAATGCTTTAGAGGATGATAATACGCGTATTTAGAATCTCTGTTTTACTTTATTCTTCAATTTTGTTTGTCGTTTTAATTTCTCCTTATTAGTGTACGTGCGTGTGTGTGCATATTTGTTAGTTTTTATTTCATTGTATTGAAACAGACTTTTAAACCTTTGGCCGCAGATTTTATAGCGCACAACAATGTTTAAAGTTTTGTTTTTTTAATTTTTTACCCAGCAACAATATAAAAAGTATTAAAAAAAATAAATACTTTAAAAATTGCATATGATTTACTGCAACTTATAATTTTTTTTTTATTATTATTTATTTAATCATTTCTTTTATTCTTTATTTTATTTATTTATTTGTTCCATTTTATTCTTTCGTTTTTATTCGTATTCTTAATAACGAGAGTGAGAGCAAATGTAAGAACATACACGCTTACAGATTGTTTTTGGTTGGGTTTTACTGAGTATAAAGAGAATTTTGAGGTTACCAGATGGTTGGATATGTTGTTATGGGAATAATTTATACAAATTTTGGGTTTAAATATTTAAATTATGTACTTTTAAAAATATATGAATATTGTAAAGTATTAGTTAAACAAACTAAAAACTAGAAAACATAACTGATAGTTTATAAGGATTTAAAACTATTAAAATTTAACATATTCAAACAGACAGTCTGATTTAACGAAAATTATTTTCGAAATCTGTTTCCCATAGAAACAAAGTTTCGCTTAATTATTGTCTTACTTCGTCAGGCAGTAGTAGCCGCTGTAGTCTAGTAGGTAGTGTTTTGGCTTATTATACGTAAGCCGTAAGGTTCAAACTCCAGGTCAGACATCAAAAACGAAATACGCAAAAATAGTTCTTCGGCGACTTTCTGTCAGCAGATTTCTGGCAAAAACTGTAAGAGTAAATAAAATTGCCATGAAGAGCTTTTCAAAAATCTGTCATTCGGAATCGACTTTAAACTTTAGCACCCCCCACTCATGTTTAAAATTAACCACCGCAACATAAGTGGTGTGAAAAGCTAGGGCGTAATCCTAACTGAGGGGATATAATGACCAATTATTGTATGTATGTACAAGAGACAGAAAAAATATAAACACATTCGAAAACGAGGCAGTTATGCAAAAAATTTTAATATATATCCCTCTTTCACAATAGATCAAGAAATGATTATATCGTACAAGCAGCAATATACAAAAGCATTAAGAAAAGTTCTTTCTTTTTTGTATACTTTGCAAATTTTCTACTAACACTTGAATAACTTTTTCATTTTGTGGCAACACTGTTATCATACCTACACAAACAAAGGTACGTCATCTATTTAACTTAATAAAAGCAGCAAGCAATATCATCATATCGTCATCACAACAGTGATAACAAAAACAACAAAGAAATTCTTATGCTACTATAATACATGGAGCAACAGTGAGAGAAATCAAGAGAGAAAGAACAAAGCAACAATACAATAAAATTTGAGAATAATTGAATTTGTGTCTTTGTATTTCGTGTGCGCGTTTCATATTCTCAATGTTGTCAACTTATTATTCGTATTATTTGTAGGAAATCGCTTCGATTATAATTTAAAGAAATTAAATCAAGGAAATCACGAATAAATAATTTAAAATTTAAAAAAAAAAAAACTATAATGAAAGAATTTGTACTACAAAATGTACTATGAAACTACATTTTTTTATTAACAATTTTAATAAATGATCTATCTTACCTGCAATTTTGCATGCAATCTACAAATCTTTAGCTAGAAGTACGCTCTGAATTCTCAGACCACCTAATTTTATTCACACATATGGCAATTAAAACAGGAACAACCATTAACTGGCTCGAATTTAACGTCTTTCTGTTGCCAATCGTAAAATTTTGTAATAAAGTTATGAGTTTTTTTAATTCTCAATACTGTTTTCTTTTGACATAACAAATTCTGTTAACCTTCAACCTTTTTTATAAAAAGGTAACTTAAAATACATACTAAGAAAAAGTTCTAGTGATGGAAGCAGGAACGCGTTGTCATAAAATTAAGATTTTATGATTTTTTATCAAAAATAAATTTAATATTGAGGTAACTAGACTTTCGGATTATATTAATATTATCAATAGATGGGTTGAGGGCAACATTGTACACTGGAGGAGAGAAGGCTCATTTAAAAGGTTCGAGAACAGAAAATATCGTATAAATTTATAGCAGATGCTTTTGGGCGATCTAAAAATTTTGTTTTAAATGCTCTCAAGTCTCAAAAAGTCGTAGAAAAACTACAACTATCACGGACAATGCGGCGTTGTCTATATGACATTAAACTTCCAGGAAGAATAGCTCGCAAAGTTCAATTGCTTAGAAAAAAAGTTTGCAGAAGAGGGAACAGTTTGCACAAAACACATGACATGGTGTGGACCAGAAGGTATCAAAAAAATTTCATATTATTTTCTGGAGTAATGAAACCAAGATAAATTTATTTGTAAATAATGCAAGGTGTAATGTCAAAAGACCAAATTTATCTTGGTTTCATTGCTCCAGAAAATGTTATACAATTTTTGGAAAGCTTCTGGTCCACAACATGTCTAGGAATTTTGTGCAAACTGCTTCGCCTTCTGGAATTTTTTTTTTTTTGCCAAACTATGTGTATATGCAACTAACGCTCATAGAATGGCTCCCATTCTTAAAAATGCATTAATTGTTTAAATAGGAAAATAGATTGTTGAAGGGAGGAATGGAAACGTGTAAATTTTTGTAGACGGTATATGTATATATTTGAATTTATTTGCAAATTACTCTGGGATCATATAATATCATATACTTTGAGTTTTTAGCTGACAGTAAATTTGAAAAATATGTTCCCTAACAAGTTTTGCTTAATTTAGCGACTGAAGTTGGGCATATTTTAAATTTTGACATATGTTGGGAGCTGATTTTTTTCTTCTTTCTTTAGATTTCTTTGTTAGCAGGTAAACTAAATAGTTAGGCAGGTATCTATTATTTTGTCCTCTTGTCATTAGATTATCTCATACGCTGTTACTTTGTTAAAAATGAAAAATCGTACAACTTATGACGAATGCTATGGTTCTCTCTGCCGTTTATTGCCGTTGACAAACTGCTAAATATCCGGTTTACCTAGAAACAGCTGTTCTATTTCAGTATATTGGCAACACTGTTTTCATTTTGATTTTTTTGCCTTACGTAGACCGAGATTACTTGGTTTGTCAAATGTTAATTTAGTTTAGTTGTGCTGTATTGCACTCACACTGCGCTGCTCACGCTCACTTTTTACCACTACTGCTCTTAAACTCTATTATAAACGACGCACCAATACCGCGAAACTTTAGTGAAATATAATATTAAAAAAGAAAAATTAAACGATTTAGATTTTTTGTTGCTCTATGTTTTTTTATTTTTATTTTAACCATAATAACACAAAAAAATGTTTAAATAATAGTCAATATTAAACTAAAAAAAAAAAAAACGAGGTTTGAAAATGAAATTTTTATTTCTTAAATAATTTTATTTTTATATTTTTTATATATAAAAAAAAAATAGTGAAATTAAAACGGGAAAAGTGTAGCAATTCTTACTTTTTTTTTGGTTAATGCAAAAGAAGAAGAAAAGAAGAAAATGAAAATTTAAAACGGATTGCATATCATGAAATGCTATTGAAAACGGGAAAAGCAATGGAAAATGGAATGAAATAAAATGCAAAAATCATAAAGTGACCGTGAAACGTGTGTGTTTTTATTATTTTTTTTTCTAATATAAATACCCAAACAAAGTGTTTTAATAATTTTCTTTCTATTTTTTTTTTCTTTTTGTTTTGTTTCATTATTTTTTAAGCTTGTCACAAAAAATCCTTAAATCCAATTACGATTTCAAACAAAGTGAAGACCACAAATAAGTAACTTTATTTCTTTTTTAAGTGTGTGATAATTATTGAAAACGACAAAAACAAAAAAAAAAGAAAATATATACATACAGATTTATATATATTTTTTAAACGAATTATACTACGACGAATAATAATTTTTCTGGAAGAAAAATCTTTATACGATATTTTAAACGACGATTTTCTAAAAGAAAACCCAAGTATAACTCTTGAAGTAGCCAAGAAATTGAAAACATTTTAGGCTTTTGTTAAAAACAAAAACAAAAAAAGGGAGAGACAGACAAAGAGGGAGGATATACGAAAGATATTGCCAAATAAAATTTATTCTAACGGGAATGTATGTTATTATAAGAAATAATGATAATATTTTTGTTTTTTTATAACTGTCTTCAATATATAGTTTCATTTTCCAGTTTTCATTTATTTTCCTCTATTAAAATTGGCTCTGGACATTAAACCATAAATGCTGTTTCTAAGTTTTTGTATCTTTTATTCTTTTTTTTTTATTCTAATTTTGTTTAATTATGTAATTATTTATTGTATTCTCTCCTATGTATTGTTTGTTCCGCTCTTTTATTTTTTGTCGTTCATTTCGTAAGTAAAAACAAAATTCATTCATCTAAACCACAAACGATCTATTTTCCTTTTACTATTTTACTTAAAATAGAGTAACATACCTACCTAGTCTAATAGTTTTATTTAAAAAAAAAAATTTATGTTTTTGATATTAAAATCTAAATGTGTTCTCTCTCATTCCTCTTGATCATTGTTCTCTTTTCCTCTCACTTGGCTTGCTCTTTAGTAGACAGAAATACGAGCAATTGTGCTCTTTTTGGCTTGATTACAACAAAAATAATTTTTATTACTGTTGCTTTGCTTACTCTTGCTTTTCTTGATTTCCTCTCACTGTTTGGCACACTGTTGCCAATTTTTTTTTTCCATATATTTTCACGAACAATTTTTGTGATCATATAAACATCGAATACATACATATTTATCTATTTTTTTTTTTTTTTGTTGCCAATTATTCTTTCTAGTGTTAAAACACAGTTTTAAGTAAATTTAAAATGAGCTTTCTTTAACCAAATATGTATGGATGTGTGTATGTGCCGTTTGATCGATAACATTATGATAACTTATAATGTTAACGCCATTATTTCATAAGTGCAGCGAAAAAAACGACTTCACATTTTGCCAGGCTCTAAGGCATTTAAATTTACATCATTAAGAAAAGTCGCCGTGGTCTAGAAGGTAGTGTGTGTTAGCTTATTAGACGAAAGGAAACAGTTTAAATCCCAGGTCAGAAAAAATATTTCTTCGCCGACTTCCTCGCAGCAGATTTCTGGCAAAAACTCAGAAAGTAAATAAACCTGCCATGAAAAAAGTTTCGCAAAAATCTGTCGTTCGTTAAACTATAGGTCCCTCCACTCATGTATAAAAATTAATACACAACATGAGTGATGTAAGAAACTATGTAAGAGTTGTATAGTATGGACATATGATAATCTAAAGGGAAAAGGTATGAGAGTTATCTGGTGGATGCATTAAAACTTCCGAGACAGGCTTTCTTTTTTTATGACGAGTCATTACAGACAAGTGTCACACTCCACCTTTTCTGTTGATCCAATTTTGCCTTTTTAATTGAATTACTTGCTTCAATAGTGTTACTTGTTGGCAGCAGAGACTAGAAGCAATTAATTGTTAATTAGGTTGTGAAAACTTCCAGGAAACTTTGCCATCTCACTTCTTACATGATCTATTTGCGTGTATTATTGAATGTAAATTCAAATTTGAATAATATTACCCAAACATCGAGCTTCTTTGTGTATCCAGTTTTCTTCAAATGATTGATTTGGTTACGAATGCCTAGTTCCCTAGCAATATCCGTTGTTGAGTTAAAACATCACTTTCCTTCCTGCTGTTTTTTTTTATCTGTTCTAGACTAGAAAGAACAGTTTTCGTTTTTGTGGGGTTTTATATACAGCTTCGTCTGTAGGTCAAAACCGAATACTAGTTTAATAATTTTATCCGTTTCCCCATCGTTGCAATTATCTATCCGATTTTGTGGGATTTAGGTGGAGTATAGTATATAAAAAAGTCTTCGGTTGCATATTTCTAAGGAAGTAATTGTTCTATTGGATGAACAATTTGGCAACAGTGTGATTACGATGATCTATTTTGTATACTGTATAGACATGTGAATATGTGTCTGCAAATGTAATGTACAAATGTCTGTACTAGTATTTCATAAGGGCAGAGCTTCCACATGATCTTTGTGATGACAAATCATGATGAAATATTTGTTAGAAAATCGAATGATTGTTTAAATTTTGTTTGCTTCTTTTTTTGTTGAAATCAAAATATATTTTCATAAATGATCTAAACTGATTGAGACATTTTTGCAAAGTATTTAATAAAACCTAAATTAATCATTTAAAATTTCTTAACATTTTAAATTTACCTTTACAAAGGCATTAAATGTTTGAGGTGTGTCAGTTTGTATAAACGGCAAATTACCGATCTTTAAAAATCACAAATAATAACACAGTGGTGGTCATATAATTAAAACATTATTTTGATTTCAAATTTGTTCTATTTTTTTATCATCTCTTTTTTATTTTCCTTTTCTATTCAAATTTATTACAATATTTTTCCTAGGATTACGAATGTTTTAATTATATAACCACCACTGTACATACGTAAAAGAAGCGTCTTATTTTGTTTTTTTTTTTCATCTTCCTGTGCCATGTAAATGTAATGATCTTGTTTATTGAAGTTCTGCAGATTCTAGTCCACAATGCCAAATGTACATCGTACCGTACATAGCAGAAGCGTTCTTTCCGAATGTGGTGTGCCACTTACCTCTGTTAAATTAGTCATTGGTCGAAAATTCTCTCCGGATGGCAAACTTTCCTGGGTCAATAAGCTATCTTGGTCCACTGCCAGACTCAATGGATAAATCGCAGCGTCATGTCGTTAAGGGAAGACATGCAGAAAAACTGCACATCCCATTAAAAGACTTTCGCCGTGGGTGTGGCTCTGCTGAAGAGTAGGAAACTGTTATCCACTTTTTTTGTCAGTGCTCATCTCTTGCGAAGAGCTGAGATAACAAAGTCATCATCCGTTAATATGTACGTTTATTAAACTTTAAGGTTGATTTCCAGCGCTAAGCAACTTCTTCCATTAGTTTGCTAGAAATTGGGCATTGCTCTGACCAGTAGCGTTACAACGGGCCGTTAAACGTGTGCTTTGGTTATCAAAGCTAACCGAACCGTACAAGTTTTTAACTCCAAAATTAAAATTTCAAAAAAAAAACCTTTTTTGTCGTATAATTTTAATATAATTTCATTTGATGGGATAGTTTTGAAAGTGATAGCAAAAAATTTAATCAATTTACGTAAATGAACTTGATTGTCAAAATTAGCGCCAATTCTTATACTGAGCCACACCCCTCTTCTAATTTATATTTATTTCTGCTTAATACATTCGGATTTTTTTTCTCAATGTACTAAGTTTTGTTTTTTTTTTTTTTGTTTTTTCTTTTAAACAAAAACAACAACTGCTATAATGAGTTTCACTAATAATTTACTTACTCACCTTAATCAAAAAACAATATCATACATGTACAGCACACACTCACTCACACATTGAAATACACGTGTATTTGCAGTTTCATATGAAGAGAAGAAAAAAACTAACGTTTTTTCTTTGCCTTTGTATAGGTATTTCTGTTTTCTTTTAAATTGCATTTCTTATTGTTTTATTTTTTATTTTTTTGCTTTTGTAAATTATACTTTACGTTTTTCCTCTTTTTTTTTTTTTTGATGTAGTTTTGCAATAACATTGGGAAATTGCAAATTATACTATAATATAATAAACGAATGTATGTATGTGTATGTGTTGTTTATATATATGTATATAGTACATAGTATATGTATGTTTTTGTCTAACTGCACATGTGCTGCAACTGTTATGGGGGTCTATCGACTATGAGTAAAATTGTAAAAAAAAAAAACAAAAACATAATAATACTATACATACTAATTTTACTTTTCTTTATGCTCTCTCACCCACTCTCTTTACTTCACCTGCTATTTACAATTTTCCTTCCTTTTCGTTTTTTTTTTTTTTTGCCTTCTATGCATTTTAAATATTTCAAAAGAAAATCAAAACCAACAACAATGTTGACAGTAAAAGCAGCTGATTTATTTATTGCGGTGTTGCCGCGTTACTATAACCGTATTAACTAACAGTACGATTTTTAATCAAATTTATTAATTACTAGCAGATTGCACCCGGCGTTGCGCGGGTTACTTTTTCGCCTCTATCCCCTTTCTGGACCCCTTTTGCTCCGACTTTATAAACGTAATACCTCCAATAGCTATTTGGGAAACCAAGCTAAATCGTAAAAAAATACCTTTAAAACAGATAATGCATAAAGTAAAAATGTTTGCCAATTTTTTCTCCATTTCCTCTTTGGGCCAAAATTTTGAAAAGATTTATTGCCTATAATTTGCGCCGACAAATGCTCGATCCTGTCGTTCAGGATCAGTTTGCCTGTTTTTGACCCCTTTCCCCCTTTTGGTTCAACTTTAGAAACGGAACACCTCCAATACTATTTAGGAAACTTAACCAAGCTAAATCGTTAAAAATTACCTCTAAAAGAGATAAAATACAGCATTTATGCATAAAAGAACTAATTTTTGCCCATTTTTTTCCCCTTTTGGTCAAAATTTTGAAAAGATTTATAGCCTATAACCTGCACCAACAAAAGCTCGATCTATATCTCAAATTTCATGAAAATCGGTCCAGACCTTCAGGCGTGATTGCCTAACAAACAAACAAACAAAAACCAGACTTACAGAAAGATTTATAATATATATTAGGATTTAAATGGAATACTGGAGTACTGGAATTTGTATTAAAATCAATGGAGAAACAAGTTTTCTCGTGAAGATTCTCACTCTAATCACATATGGGGTCGATTAAAAGAAAAGCATTCAATTTCTATTTCAAAAGGACAAATTTGCAGTTGCAGTGGCAGCTTGCCTTTATTAGGAGCTTTAGGTTTATATACATAGTTTATCCTTTACAAGCTTTACATAGCTTTACAGGTACAGATGTAAAAGTTACAGTTTAATTAACACTGTAGTAGCTGAGACTATGTGGAGCTAGAGACAATAATTGACGACTTCCTTTGCAGATGTTTAGCTACTAAAAATCGCCGTCATAAGAGTGATTTATATACAACATATTGGTCCAGGGGGCCCCTCTTTATCCATCAATCCAACAATCTGACGAAATGTATTTGAGTTAAATATAGACACTGTAGTCTAGTAGGCAGTGTGTGTGTTGGCTTATTAGTCGTGAGGCCGTAATTCAATAACCCCTTTCTTCGGCGACTTCCTCTCGGCAGGCTTCTGAAAAAGACTTTGAAAGTTTTTTCAATAAATCTTTTGCTCGGAGCCGACTTTAAACTGTAGTTCCCTCTATTCATGTTTTAAATTAACAAAAACATGGTTGGTGTGGGAAGAAATCAAGGCCCTTAATGAGTTGGTGGGGTCACACTCAAAACGTTGGCTTACGAATTACTTGACATATGAGGAAAATCAAAGTTTACCTACAAGAAAAATAAAAATACACACAATGGTAACACTAAATCTTTCTAGTTGCTATTTAAAATAGTACTTTATGTGGTACTACCACAAAAACAATTTTCCCAAGCAACAAACAGAAAAAAAAAGAAATAAAATAGACAGATACTACAGAAAAAAAAAAGTTGTCATGTTTTTGTGCAAATCAAATATTATATAGGATATGTTATGATATGTCTGTTTGTATGAACATATGTACAATATATGCACATACACACATACATATATTTTCCCTTGTGCTTCTCCCCACCCTTACTTTTAGTAATTGTGCTCAGCATGATAGTAAAAATCATTGTACTTGTAGTTGTTGCTATTTTTACTATTATTATTAATAATATTGCTTATTTTTGCTATTGTTACGCTTTGAATAGAGCAGCAGCAGTAGTAGTAGTAGTAGTTGTTGTATTTTGCTGTTTTAGTACAAAGATGACCTAAATTTTGTGTTTCTTAAGCCGACCAACCATCAGTTCTATTTTGGTTAAAACGCAGTGCTAATAACAAAAAAAAAATTTAAAAAAAAAAACAAAAACAAAGCAAAACAAACCAAATATTGTTGCTAAATATAATATTTGTTATTAAAATTTAAAGAATAAAAATAATAGTTTACAATACATGTTCGTATGTGTATGTATGTTGCAATGTTGTGACCTAATTGTAAAATATGGCTTCTTGTGAGCAAAAGAAAAAAAAAATTATTTTGCTTTTTTGAAAAAATACAACAAAACTAAATTGACAGAGTACAGTTTCGATTTAATTTTGTGGTTCAGCAGGCGGTTTAAGGAGGTTTATCATGACTTTATTTCCTCGTTTGAAAAAGAAAGGAAGAATATTTTCTCTCTCTTTCAAATTGTAAATTGTCTGTAACACTGAAAATATGAGTTTCGATTAGAAGCAGTCGTTAATAACACAGCCCCTCAAATTTGGACTTTTTTTGTGCAAATAAGAAGGCTCCAGGTATTTCCGAACGCATTTTTCGCGCTGAACGCTGAACCATTTCCATCACATCAGGGCTAAAACTCTTAAAATTGGCATTTTTAGCCATTTTTGAAAAATTGTAGAGCTAAGTACCGACGTGCTAGAACCATCGTTATTGTCAGAAATTAAGAATTGATCTTTGCTCTTTAAAACGAGCCAAAAGCCAAAAGTAGGGGTTGGGGTTATGTCAAGGGATGTAAGAGAAAAACAAACACATTACGGAGGTACTTAAAAATTAATCAGATTTACTTGAAAATTGTTACTCAGGGGTTTTTGGGGTCGCTGATTACAGATCTTCATTCAGATTTTCAAAATGAAAAATGGCGGATCCAATATGGTAGTGGAAGTTTATAAAAATTATTCGGATTTACTTGAAAACCGCCATACGAACTACGATCGCTATATTGGATCCGCCATTGTCCAAATGGCATTCGGAAACACCTGGAGCCATCTCATTTGCAAAACCCATGCAGGGCTGTGCAATCTTGAATTTATTTAGTGCTAACTGTCTAAACCAGGCTTCACTTTACCATTACGCGATAGTTTCAATACAGCGATCTATTATTGCTTTAAAACCAATCAATAGATTTATTAAGCAATTATAATTTAAGGCAAAGCCAACCTCCTCCCTGTGTTAAGTATTAAGCCTAGTCTATCTGTTACCTCTGAGGCATCACCACAATGAGCAACCACTTCTCCTTCTATCCGATTCACTGCTCTTGGTAAATTTTACTGACAAAACGCTTCTTGATTTAATTAATATCTACAATATGAATCCCCATTTCTTTAAAAAAGAGTAATTCTTTTGATTGCGATTTTTGTGTTAATTTTAAGGAGTTTTTAAGTTACAAAAGTTTCATGTTATGACGAGGGCACTACAAAAAAAAAATACCTATTACTTTGAAACTAGCCGCTAAAACTCCCCCCACACCCTTTTTATTTTATAAATATTGCCTCCTTTATACTTTTGCATACTAAGTCATCATTATTCTGGTTTTTTATTATTAAGATGTGGTCGAACACATTTTGCGGTATTTGTCATAGAAATAAAATCTTATAATCTGAGTATTTTAAAATGCAATTTTCTGTGGTTTGTTTTATAAATATAAAAAACAAAAATAAATACAAATAATTTGTCATTTATGAATAATGAATTATGAAGGAATCCTCCCAACATAATACAAATTACAAATATATGTATGTATTTCAGTTTCCTTCTTCTGCCGGCTTATAAAGAACTGCAATTGAAATTTAAAATGTTAGTTTTTGAAAAACTGAACTGTAACGTAAGACTTAAATTATATTCGTTGAATAAGTTATTCAATCCGTTTAGTTCAGAAAGGATTACATCCTCCACTGTAGGGGGTCTGCTGGTATTTTTCGTTTACATTTATTTTTGTATGTTTTCTTTCTAATTATTCATTTGCTATACTTTTGTTTCATTGCTTTTGTATTTTGTGTTCTGTTTTAGAAAAAAAAAACCGCCCTCTTAATTATGCGATAATAATTAACCTTTGTATTATAAATACATATGCATTTATAGGGTTATCCATATAGTGGCTGCAAAACGGAGAGTCAATTAAGGCAATCAGCTGTTAAATAAATTTCATTTAAAATGTCATTTATTTAGTAAAGGAATTTCCATTTTCGAATATGAAACGTTGAATATAGTCGGCTAACCATTCACAACAACAATTTCCAGAAAGAGTAATTTCGTGTTTTGGAATGTACTTTAGTTGACCACCAAGAGAATGCCAGTTCTTTCCTAACATTGATGCATTTGAGAACCAACATTCTTCAAGTTATTGTTGAAATACTGTCCCAAATATTCGAAAAATTGCCAGAAATTTCAAAAGCGGTGATTTAAATTGAATTTTGTAATGGTAAATTTTCGAACCCAAAAATGGATTAACTCTTTATGTATATTTCAAAATAAAAACAAAATTCTATGCAATTTTGTGATTATCATAAGAGTTTCATATTTTTTTTTTAACTGTTATAAAAAAAATTATCTTCAAATATTTATCGTAAGCCCCCCTAAATTGTCGATTCATGCACAATTGAAATCGATAAGATTGCTTTTTATAGTATAAAAAGGCTTTGAGAAGTTATACCAAGTTCGACCAATGATTATATGTATAGGATCTAAATCTATTTGAAAAATGTTTGACTTTTGTGATCTAATTAAAATTCTAAATATAAATTTATGTTTTTCTTTTTTTTCGAATAGTAAATAATATAAAAACTTCAAAGCATTCTAGAATTGTATATCCAGTTTTATGCCCGGAAAAAAATTTATTAAAAAGCTAAAGATAGTCCGCTTTTAAACTTCCATTTAATTTATTTTTTTTTTATTATTATTAAATTCATGATCTAATGCATTAACGTGTTGTGCGTACTCTCTCCTTCCAGCACCATTTTTTAGCATCAATATTCGTTGAGGGTCGGGTTTATAGTTTGTGGTTTCTGTGTATAGTTGATCATGAAAATAAATTCTGTTTTTAACTCATTATCATATGTATTGCTTCTATGATAAGATTTTGTATGCGAATATGTGACGTTTGCTTTTTTGATTATACATATTGTTTTATACATATGTACGTAAATAATTATAAACATTTTATACATTTTTATACATAAGCAATTATTAGTCACTCTATTCTATGAACATACATACTGTGGGTGACAAAACAATGGAAACTTTTTCAAAAATTAATTTATGTGTTCTAATCAGACAAAATTGGAAAGAAAAAAATTGGAAATTGCAGTTCTTTAGTATACATAAAAATACTAAGTAAAACTATATTATTGAAGTGTTGAAGCCTTCTCCAAAATGATGAGTGTTTACAGTTCTTGATTCAAAATTTATTTTTTAATCATTTTTGAAAGTTCTGATTTGTTAAGTACATATTTATCACATATTGTTTCTTTTTTGTTGAAATTCAGCATTGAAATCGTTTTTTATTAATAAATAGCACAAATATTTTGCGAATTTCTTAAAAATATTTTTAATTTTTAGTGCAATTTTGAAAAAGTTTCCATTGTTTTGTCACCCACTGTATGTATTGTGCTGAAAACAGAAAATTCATAACATGTTATTTAGGAGGAAAATTGCTTTCTTCGACACTGTAAAGATTTATAATTTATTTATTTTTTTTTTTAATTATTTCTATTCTTTAATTTATGTTTATTGCTTATTGTGCCATCATTTATAATACATTTCCAAATAAGATTCATACAAAATATTATTTCCTTTTTCAATTTCAATAACTAATTTATAATTTTGTATGCATTTTTTTTTTTCTTCATTTTTAGAAATCTAAAAGAATTATAACTCTAATTGAGAGAAGGATTATTCCTTGGAAACTTCAGTTTTCTAATGACGAATAGAAATCAAGCAAGAGCTAATTAATATACATAACAACAATCAGAACAAGAAAAAACAAGGCCAACAATTAATATCCATTAAGAATCAAGCAGCAAATTAAACCAAACAAAAATCGGGCAAATATGATCTATTAAAAAGAGGAGCCAAAAGATAACCAATTGCAACCAGCAACTATAATTTTGAAAAACTAACAACATCTCAACACCATACAACTAAAACGAATTAAAACAACAACTACAACAACAACAACATACTATATTTGCTACAACGCCCCATTCAATAAATTGTAATAAAAATTACATGCACCTCTAAAGAAAAATTAAGAAACAGAAAGGAATTAGAAAAGAAAATTGCTAAAACCACACTTTTTTTTTCAAAAAAGGAAAAAAGTCAAGCAATGCTAAATATTACAAATATTAAATCTACAATTACATAACGTTAAATGTTTTCCTAATTTTCTTTTTATTTGTTTTTTTCGTTTCAATTCTTTATTTGTTTTTGTTCAAAGAAGTAAAAAAAAAGAAAGTTTTTATTTGCTTAATAACAACTACAACAATAACAACAACTAGCAAACAAACAAACAAACAACAAAAATAATGATGCCACTTTATTGAATCAAAAAAAAAAACAAAAAAACGAAGAAATAAAAGAAAGAAAACAACAACTCAAGCATTACTAACTAGTAAAAAAGAACAACTATAAACGCATACAGCAATTCCCTTAAATTATTATTTAAATTTTGTTTTCAACAACGAACACTAGAGAGGAGGCATTTCAGGATTAAAACTGAAATTTCTTATCAACCTGTAATAGTGCAGCGACTTGCAATTAATCATCTGGAAGAAGAAAGAATAAGTGAAACTTGTAACACCAAAGAGTATTTGTAAATTTGTCGCATGAATTCAATAGAAAATGTTGGCTTTACATTTAAAAGAATTTAAGGAAAATGATTCGCTAAACATGCAATCCCTAATAAATACTTTGAGCTTTGAAACAGCCTACAACAACCAGAGTGCTAATCTACAAAACGTTGTTGCTGCTGCTATTGCATCCCCAGGTCATTTGTTAGCGACAACAAGTGTTACCGTAAGAGCTTTAAAAGGTGTTGCTGTCCCTCAGTTAGCCATTGCAGCTCAATTCGAGTAGAAGGCAATTAAGACAACATAGAACAAGAAAGCATTATTAAAACCTTAAACAACAAACTAAATTAAAAAGTTCGAACAAAATTGAATGTAAAATCCAAAATCACATTTTACTATACACAACACCATTACACGAAAACAAAAGAAAAAGGAAATCAACAACCTCCCCCCCCCTCCCCCATACAGAAGTTATATCAGCCGAACATCGTTAAAGAAAAATCCTTTAGAAATTGGGGAATAAAAATCAAAGGTGCCTATTTAATAATAACAAAAAAATAAAGAACGAAAGAAGAGGAAAATCGAAGAAGCTATTAAAATTGGATTGAAAAAAAGCAACCAACCAACAACATTATTTTGTTTCATCTTTTAAAATAACTTTAAAACTTGAATTTGAAATTTATATTAGAGAACAATATTTTCAATTTTTTATTTTTGAAAGTTTTGCCAAAGTCATCGTCTCACCAGAATTATTATAATAGTAATCGATAAACAGCGTAAAGAAAATTGTTTGTTTAATGTTGGAGAGAACAGTTTACAACTAAATATTTTCGAAAGAAACGGTAAGTTTATTTTATTTCAATTCGAAAATTCAATTAAAACTAATCTTTTCAATTTGAATATATTAAATAACATTTTTAATAATTTAAATTCTCATGTAAATATATTTGTATAACGAAAAAAAAAAAATTAAAAACACTTAAGGTCCTCTTTGCCATATAAAATATTTGTCAAAATTTTGTCACTATTTTTAATGGGTCTAACCTTATATGTATTGGATGTATGTTGTAGCGAAAAATTATCCTTTTATGTGTAATTTAAAATAATTTTTTTTTTATTTTTCATATAAGGAGAGACCCATCCTAAGAATTGTGTGTACATATTGTATTCAAAACTAACTAACTACAATTTCCAAAAATTAAATTAAAAACAATAACGAAATTTGCTTTTTTATTTAAACTTTTATTATAATCAAGCAAAATTTCGATCATTAATTGTTACATTTAAATTATTTTCCAAATTTAATTCGATATACATAAGTTTTCTTTTCATTATTAATTTAAGTTTTATTTTCTTTTCATTCTACTTCTCAAACATTTTGGTTCGTTTTGTTTGATTTGACTTTTGGCTATTGTAAGTTGAGTGATTTTATTTATGTTTTCCAAAAATTTATTCAAAAACAAACCAAAAAAAAAGAATTGGCTTTAAATTACTTTCATTAATAATAATAATAATAAAACGCCTAAAAATTGCAAAGGACCTCAGGATTTAACACAAATTTTTATTTTATTTGTTTGTTTTAGAAAAAAAAGAAAATCTCTTGTCTGTATTATTATTTTCAAAATATTTTTATTTGTGTTTTTGTTCTAAATTCGTTATTTCTCATAAAAGTAGTAATTGGGTATACAATGGTATCACACTTAAGGGGGATATTTTAGCAACTATCATTATAATCATTTTTTTTTTTAATTTTTTTTTCTAAATTTAGTTAAATTTGCACAAATACACTCAATGTAATTATAAATTGATTCTGTAATAATTTTCTTTTATTTGTTGAGCTCTTCAAAAGAACGTCACAGCAAATTATAATTGGTTCTCTACATCCAATTTTTTTTTTATCCAATTGGTTAATAATTTAAATTCGATTAATAATTAATTTAATTTATCATTGTTTTGCTTGTGTTGCTTCTATAATTTGATTTAAAAAAAAGTACATACAGCATAAAAAAATTTCATGCACTACAAAGTCTTTCAAGTTGGGATTTATTTTTCAAAACAAGTTTTGAATAGAACTTTACCTCTTCTTAGGCGTTAAACGTGACGATCTGGAATGATAAATTGTTTCAGAATATAGAGAAATTTTGTTTCTTTTATTGTCAATAATTAATTTGAAAAAAGTAAGCCATTATCAGTTTTCAAGAGACACTACCATTGACACTTTAATGCCTCAATATGAGCGCATTCAAATGACAATCTTCAGCAAACTCATGTAATTTATCTCTAATGAAAGTGAATTTGACTAAATTAGGCTCAATTGCTACGAATGTCGTCTAATTTAGCTTTCGATTTTTGTTCCAACAACGTGGACCAAGGTTAGGTTAGGTTAGAGGACGTGAACCTGTCGGTCAAGCACAGTACCTAGAGGTCGAAACTGATCCATTGTACATTGTCCTTAGGGTAGGAAGGAAATAGAGGATATAGGAATGTAGGAAAGGAGAGGGAGAATGGGAAACGGAGGAATTACATATAAAGAAACAAAAGAGGTTGAGAGTGCGACTATACTTATGAAGCCCTAGCACCTCTCAACCAGCCCAAGCTGCTAATGAATTGTGGAGAGCCTTGATGGCCAACTCAAGTTCTCAAAGAAGGCCCTGCCCAGGGTTTCAACCTCAACCTACCAAGGGCTGGGTAGTTGCAGAGGAGATGTTCGACAGTCTCCAAAACGTGGACCAAATTGATTAGGCTTCTTATTTTACCCTCAAAACTACATCTCCTTCCAGGGACTAGAAAAACTTGGCTAGAAAAGACGGAAATCAATAGAAAAAAATATTGGGCAGAGAGAGCTACATGCCAGTAGTAAAAACTAGTTTGAAGGCTGATTAAAAATTCACACTTCACGTAGAGACTAGAAAGGAAGTGTTATATCACTATCGTTAATATAACCAAGCAAATTCAATAAGAATTAGAGACCAAGACCGACCTACAGAATGAAAAAAACAAAATTTCAGATATGAATTTCTTCAAATCAGAAATTCTTAAAGATTCCAACTCTGCAAGCTCTTTTAAGAAACTCTGTGTTTGCCTCTGAATACCAGTACAGAGACTCATGAGGTTTTCAACAGTTTCAGGCTCTCCCAACTCGATGAACACGATGCAAAACCAGGGATATCACAAGGACAACACAATGCCCGGTCTATAAACTTATTAAAGCGTGGATCTATCCTTTACTTATATTTATTTTTGACTAGAGTTTCTGCATTCACTCCTATTCTGTGTCAACTACAGGCAAAATAGACACTTCAACTTGATAGACTTTTTAGTGCATATTATTCTACACATTCTTTATTTAATTCTCTGGTATTTATTTAAACAAATATTAAATTGCTAAATATCCCTTTTTTGTAATGTTGTTGTTGTTTTTTTTCTCTCTCCAAGTCATATCTTCTTAAATAAACCAAATACTTTCTTTTCTTTTTTTTTTTAAATATATAAACAAGGTTTTCATGAAAATGTTTGTTATATTTTTTATGTTGTTTTTCCATTCTTTTTATATGCAAACACAAACAAATACCATCTTCACCTTCACCAATCAAAATAACAATTGAAAAACTACTTAATGAATAAAAAGGTATGAAGTATCCTCAACTAGTATCGCCTCGTGCCGTGAACGCCATCTCTGATTGGTTAGTATCACGTTTGGAGCAATTAGGCGTTGAGTCACCACAAATCTATACAAGACTTCTGCTATCTCTCTTACAATCGTCAGTTCAAGTAAACGATCCAATTGAATTCAGCAACTTGGAAGTAAATCATTAAAAAAATGTTCCATATTAAAATTTTAGTATATTTAAACAAAAAAAAAAATAAATTAATTGGTATATGCCTGCCCTGCTACATGTATGTATGTAATGCGTATGGCTTTAGCAACTAATTAATTTCTTTTTTTTTTTTTTTCTTCTGAATGCTTAAAAATCTATTGTTTTATATTTTTTAAATAAAATTAATTTAATTTATTAATATTAATAATAATTATTATTATTATTGTTTTATTTCTGTGCCAACAAAAACAAATTTTAGGCATTTTTCGCCAGTCGGAAAGGTGGACATAGACGTTTTCATTTACCCTCTGATACTGAGACATTGAAAAAACTGAATGCTGTACAGTGCTTAAGAGAAATTGTTTCAAACGAACAGGAGGTAAGAATAAGCATTCTAATCAAATCTAGCATTTTATTTTTACAACTAACAGTTTATGCTACATGTGAATACATTTCGTTTCGGTATTTTCATTTTTCTTCTATTGATAAGACTGCTACTATCGAACATCTAGTTGAAGAGTTATGTGAAAAATTAAAGGATATTGAAAGACAAACGCAAGATTTGAATGATGAACAACAATTTCTAATTGAGTCAAATCTCAATAACGATTCTTTACTACAAGCGCAAATTAATTTACAACTACAACAGCAGCAGCAACAACAACAACAACATCAGCAGCCAAGTACCAGTAGCATTAATAATCAACATAATTCGCGTCATCATCAACATCATCAGCATCAGCATCACCACAATAACAACAGCAACAGCAATAGCAATCATCAACAATTACCATCATCGCATATTTGCAATAATTCTCATAATACAACATTGTCCCATAATAATAATAATAATAATAGCGGTGATTCAAAACATTATAATGCGTCGGCGACAACAGCAACAACAACAGCGGATGCTGTAAATGATATTGATAACGATCCAAAGAACCGTTATTTTCGTGCCTTTCCGGCCCTGTCAAAGGAAATGGAAGAATCTTTTCGTATCTGGAGACGTAATGCAAAATCTTTTACTTGGCCCATTGTAGGACGTTCAATTCAAGGCGTTGAAAATTGCAACAACAACAACAACAATAATAATAATAATTCCAATTCTAATTCAGCTTCGCTATCATCAAGCAGTGCTAGTTCAATAATATCAACATCGAATTTTAATATTAGTCTTACGAATTCAGCGGATAAAAGTTTCGACTAAGAAAATAAAGGCAGAAGGAGGACTATCCATTCATCCCCCCAATCAGTTGGTTAATAAAGTGAGTGCAGAAACAGCATCAATACATACAACATCTGGCGACGTAGAGCAACATCAAGCAGTAGGAGCGGTAGTAAGTGCAAAAAAGAAATCTAAACGTCGCCGTAATCAAGGTAAGAAAATACCACAAAATCCCACACACTAAATTAATATGTATGTACATACATACCGTACATACTTAAATTCTCTATGAAATATAATTTTATTTACTTTTATTTTTAGCCTTGTGTAAGGGTAAAAACATTCAAAGCGTACGAAAATTGTCCGCTGTTGGTAATACTTCGAACTCAGTTGGTAGCAATAAATATCATCATTATTCACACCATCGTAATACATCGCCTGCTTGGGATACAGATTTTAAGGGTTGTTGGGAGATGGGTCCCGATCTAATTAAGGAGTTCTTAACCCGCCAAAATAGCAATAAACGTAATCGCAGTGATTCCAATAGTATGGATCAGGAAGAACAAATTGAGCGTAAAATTTCAAATGAAATGTCATCCGAACTTGATAAACCCATAATGAAGCGTTATATAGACTTGTCGTTTTGTTGTGATGATGACGATGATGATGATAACAACACTCATCAGCTCTACAGTGAAGAAGGTGTCGACTATGTTGATACAGATTATGATGACAATACATTAACCTCCATATCGGAATTAGCTATGGATAGTATGAATCCAAAACGTTTATATCAGCGTGAGGGTCATTTGCAAAAGCTTATGGTTGGCAACGTTCTAGTAGGAAATACTGAGAGTGATAACACCATCGACGGGGCATCCGATTCTGTCGATCCTATTGATTTTCAACAATTCAAAGCAAAGTTTAATAGCAGTGTAGAAGCATTATGGAAGGATGCCGATTCCTCTAACAGTGTGAACGTTCAACCAGCAACTGAAAATTCCTTAAAAATCAATAATTCAGCAGATACCAGCACGGGTATATCATCAAATTTTTACGCTACCACATCACTTAATGCTTTGGCTCCGTTTAAAAAAGATTTATGGAATTTCTGGTCCAATTATAATCAGCAACAGCATTACGATCAAAAGTTGGGCAATAAATTGTCAACTACGGCTTCATCATCTTCCATGATTAACACACGTGTGGAGGATAGTAGCGCTAGCTCTGGCATCGGTGCTGATATTGCTAATTCAAGTGATTACTTTTCAATGCCAAGCAATTTGGATGACTTTGATAAATCTGTGGGCGGTGTGCGACGTGCTAATGATGCAGCCGCTTCGCTCGACGCCCATACTCCATCGATCAATGTGTTTTTGCAAAATTCCATTTGGTCGACATCAGGTGATTGTGTTGATGCTATAGGAGGTGGTACATCGTCTACGGCCGATACCGATGAAAGTTTTCTCATTAAAGTTTGGCACTCAAACAAAAAACTAAGTCAACTAGATGTGGGTCATGCAATTAGTGGAGAAAAGGTAACAGAAATAAAATATATTTTGTCTAACACTTTCTGTTAAAAAATATTGACAAATGTCCTTTCCGTTTTAGATGCCAGCAACATTAACGTCGTCTACAGATGGTGGTGGTGGTGAACTTGATTATATTAAATCTAAGGAGTCGTCAATTCTGAATAATCCAAATTTAGGTGCTAATTTACAATTTCCTCCCTACCAAAATTTAAAATGGTCGGAGGGCATTAACGCTGGTCCTGCTTGTAATAGTTTACACTCTAATGCCAACAACGTACCGAACACCTCCACTCTACGGGATGAAAACAATTATGGCAATTTTAGTTCGGCTGCGAATATAAGTGGTGCCACATGGGAAGCTCCCGCTTATGGTCAAAATGCTCAACCCGATTTGAAGTCTTGGTGTGCCTCTAATCCCATGTCTCTTACAGAAATGTACGGTAGCGATGTGTGCGACAGCATTGTTAATCAGCCTTCCTCAGAGGACTCAGAAGAAAATCCAGCTGATGTGAATATAGGGCCATGCAGTGACGCTACCAAATCATAGTGTTTCTTCTAGTGGATTTGTAGCTTACGCTCGCGTTAAGCAATGTGGCATCGTAAAACCTCAAACTAAACCATTGCAAACTTCGAGTGCTTTACGTTTACCAAAGGACTTCTTCAGAAGTGGAGAAGAAGAGAACCTATTAACCTCTGAACGCACACACTTTCGACCAATTGAAAATTTCGTCGATGGCCATACGTTCGAAATAAGCAATGCTTTGGACTCCGTCGATTTTGAGCGTACTGAAAGTGGTCTATTATATTACGACTCGGAGGAATATTTGGAATATACTCGCAATGATATATACATGGCTGACGAAGAAGTGTCAACCAGCTCAACAAATCTATTGAAATATGGTAAAAAGTCAAGCGAGGATAAGAGCGATATGTTTGTAATTAAATTTCGTGTCAGACGTTCCGAGGAAACGGCTTGTCAGACAGAAGAGAAAGATTTCGAATTAGCAGCTGCAAAAATGACAGAAATATCTACCACAGCTACTCTTAGCGAGCCAACTTATTTTTCACGTGGTGAGGTAAACAATATGTTTCATAATACATTTTCTTTAAGTCGTCAAGCAAACAATGAAGCCATAATGGCTGCTGTTACCAAAGCTGTAGCTGCTGCTGCTAAAGCTGCTGCCGAAAATCATTTAAATTCTTCAGGTTACTGTTCTTGGCTGCACCCCCCCACGCATACTAGTACCGCAGTCACTTCTAGGAATTGTACATTAGAGAATAATCCAATTTGGCTAGTATCAGATCCTTCCGTATGCGATGAAGTTGATTTTTGTAAGGCGAATTCTTTAAATCCTAACCTCAACTATGGTTCAACTGTAGAAACCACTGATGTAAATAGTCTGGAACAGCAGCAACAATTAGCCCAAAACTGGTCTATGCAGGAGGTGGAGAAGCAATGTCATCAGAGACGTTATTTACCACAGATGCCACAAGAACATCAGCATGAATTAAAAAGAAAATTTCCGACTTCCGTGGATGTAGAAAGAACTGAGGAAAACTCCCTTGATAATACATCGTTACACACTCTGTGGGGTATGTGTGCAGCTTGTAATAGCTGCGAATATGGCAAATCAATGCCGGCTAATCGTCTACTTAGGGACGAGCTACAATTGGAAGCTGATGAAATAATGAGTGATTTGCGTTATATGCAGGATTTATATATTGGCGAAACGAATGTTGTCACCGAAGCAAATGAAAATAATGCCGAAGACATGGAAGACAACGATAATAAAATGGAAAAGGAGGAGGATTGTAAATTTATGAAAAATCCATGGAATGCTGATAATGATAATGTGCAAGTTTCTATGTTGCAAAAAGTCAATCGATTAATAGAAGATTTGTTAAAGCCCGACAATGCGGTGAAGCTACCAATAGAAACACAGTCATACGATAAACTTAACAAGGAAATTGGGCAAAACAATGTTTGGAATTTGCAAAACGAAAATGCTGAAGCCAAAAACCTATGGCAATATGGCGAGGAAAATGTTAATATTTGGAAGCACAAATCTTCAATGGAACAGCAAGATGGAAAGCCTATTGAACAATCTGAAGCTATAATTAAACCCATGAAATTATTAAAACAAGTCGGAAGTTCATTAACTGAGGACCCTCAGTACATGGATACTTTAAACTGGAAGCATGAAAATTTGGCTAAGATATGGCAAGAAGAAGGCACTTTATCAACTACCAAAGATATGGAGAACGAACAGCAATCGCAACATGATGAAATAAATAATGAACAAATTTGCGAAGAGTTGCAAACAGAAGAGGAGGAAGAGCTATCGAAGGGTAGCCAAAAATTAGTAGAAGAAAAGAATCTAAGAAACTTGCAAAGTATTAACGCGCTAACACCACCAACCTCGGTCGCCGCCTGTCATACCTATGAAAGGGTCCAACATTTCTTGAATAATTCCGCGGCTAAATTGAAATTGGCTGCAAATCGTAAAAGACGTCACTCAGCTTCACAAAATTTCTATCAGCAACAACAACAACAACATTTAAATTACACTAATAACGGCAACAATAACAATAATGATAATATAACGGATTTAAATGTTTACAAGCAGCAGTTAAATGACGCTTTAAAAGACACAAAAGAACATCAACAACAACATCAGCAGCAGCAGCAGCAACAACAGCAACAGCAATTGAATGCAACGCCATATAAAATCGATACGAAGAATAATAATTTTGATGAGCAGCCCAAAAGGCAGACCATTATTACTTGTAAATATTGGACTACCGCCACAAATGGAACACAATCGTCATTAGATTCGGCTGCAGCAGCTATGATGCTTTTGGCTGCAGCCACGAAAGTTAACTCAAATGCTGATACCATATATGATGGCGACGATGTAATGCTGGATGAAAATATATTTGGAAACACCTTTTCTTGTCTAATTGATAAAAATGCCTCCATATTGAAACATATGACCATGATGACACGACCTCTGACTCGTTAAAAAAGAAACTTTAAAAATAGAAAACGTTTTGAAAAAAGAAAAAGAAAAAATAATATTCTAAACCAATGTAAAAATGAAAAAAAAATAATAGAAATTGAATTACCTGCTCCTTCTGCTCCATATCCCCAAACATTATAATGGTGAGAACATAATTGTTTATTTTTTTTTTTAATTTTTTATCTTTACTTTCAAAATGCATCATACTTTACACAGTTACAAAAAAGAAGAAGTAAAACAAAAAAACAAAAAAAAAAAACAAAACACAAAACGAAACAGAAAAAGGATTTACAATTTATAGAAATTTTTGGAGTATGTTTTCATTTGAAATCCATATCCGCCGCCATTTTCCTTCCATTTTAAAGCAAGTTTTTTTTGTTGTGTACACTTAATGAAGAAAAACTATCCCTATTTAACATTTATGTGTCCATATTCTATCATTTTTAAAAATTGTTATAAAAATAATTTATGAAACATTTTCCTTCGTTCTTCTCTTTTTAACTATAATTTAAATAATATTTTTAGTATGTTTTCTTTGCGTTATTATTTTTCCTCAATTAGTACTTTGTTAATTAATTAAAAATATTTACAAAATTTATTATATTTCTTTTCTTTTCCTTTCTTTTTTTCGTTTTGTATAAATATATTTCCAAATTCAACTTGCACTTATAAAAAGTAACATTAAAAATTTATTAAACAAAAAAAAAAAATGTAAAAAAAAAATATATTATAAAAAACCTAAAACAAAAAAAATATTTGTTTGAAAAGAAAATATTGAAAACAAAAAAATACAAAAAAAAAATATATAATATATTTAAACCATTCTTGTTCATCATAAAACAACAAAATCACAAAAGAAAATACGAAGTGTAAAGTTTATTACTTAATTATTAAACCAGAATACACAAAGGAAAACAAAATAAATATCCTTAAAATAAAACCACATAATAAAGGATAAATTAAAAAAAAAAAAAGAAAAATGATCATATTTTTTATATAAAACTAAAATTTTTTTTAACTTTTGTTTTGTTTTTACAATTATTTTCTTTTTTCCCCTTTTCCTGTTGTTTTTTATACGAGAACTGAAAATTTAATTTTTTTATTTTAATTTTGAATATTTGAAAATTTTAAGAGCATAAAGACAGACACACTTAAATGAATTCAATTTGTCATTGAAAGAGTTTCTTTAGTTTTGCTGCTGCATTCTAAGGAAAAACTTTTGGTTTGTTGGGTTTATAAAATTTTCTATAATTTGTAATATTTTTCCAAGCAATCATTCAATTTCTTTACATTTCTTTAGTTGTTTTAATACAAATTTTCAAATTTATATCTAATTTCTCCTAAAGGATCAGATAAATAAATAATATCTTTAAGGAAAGCTTTTTGAATGCTTGTACAAGTCCTACTATTAAAATGTCAAAGCTTATGGGAAAAAATTAATTCCCATAAGCATTCGTCTATATATTCATAGATTTCTTAAATGCCTATCAGAAACACAGATCATTTAACTTAGACTTTCAGTTTCTTGTAATATCAATTTAGAGTTTTCATAGTATATGATTAATACAATGCTATTTGCAAGCACCACAAGATTTCAATGTGAATTAGGAGTGTGGTTGCTGATAGTGTTTAACCTTATTCCAGCATATATGAATGAACATAGGTAGTATGTATCGTTTTACAAATATGTTTGTATTAATAGAGTTGACATTTTTGTATATCTTGTAGTATGTGCTTTGGTAAAAAAAAGTGAGTAAATTCAAATGTTAACATTAATTAAATGTTTAACACTAAATAATGTGTCATTAAAGATTATGTATGTGCTTGTACTATTTAATATATAAATACAAATCAAAAAATTTACTTGTCTACATCATTACTGTTAAAACAAAAATTAAACTCTTGTCGTTGTGGCAAAATTTTTTTTATTTTAAAACTTAGCTAAAGATTTTCAGTTCTCGTAAAGAAATAACCCGCAGATTCAGTAAGACAAATGATTTCACACGGTTGATAGTCTGTATTAAAACGAAAAAAAAACTAAAAAAAATTCGTCAGCAATTCTTGAGTTTGGAAACAGAGTTTAAATTTATTAAAAACCAAAAAAAATGACAACTTACACGTTCGATTTTTTCAAAACCTTATACAATAATATCCATACATATACTTAAAAGCTCTTAGGCGGTTTTTAATATATTGTTTTAATTATTGTATGAAAATCGTGTTTCAGAATCCTACAACTTTTTATTACCTAAAATTTAAACAAAATATAATAAAAACAAAATATAATAATAAATAGTTTCTGTTATTAAATATCTTGGTTGCACTTTTGTTAATACATTTAAAGTCTTTTTTGTTTTTTTTTTTTAGATTTTTTTTATATAGTATTTTCTTTGTTATGTGTATATTAAATGTACATAGTTAAACAATTTATTCTTTATAAGTTTTTTTTTTCTTTTTTTTATTATTTTGTTTAAATAATTCTATTCGTTTGAGTATTTTTTCTTTGTTTTTGTTTTTTTTTTTTCAATACTAATAATTTATTGTAAATTATAACTAAAAACTAGTATGAAACTATATAACGAGTTACATGTAAAAGAAAAAGAAAATCTAAAAAGCAGAACAAAAACAATTTTTCATAAATTGTCTTACAAATAATATTTAAATTAAAAAAAGAAATAAAATTATAGTAGTAAAAGTATTTTGTAAGTAACTACTATAATTTAAACATACTTTTTCAACAGTAATAGGCATATTATTTCAATAACAACATTTTGTTAAAAGAATAAAATTATAATTTTTTTTTCTCTCTTTAAACACAATTAAAGAAAACAATTTAATTTTTTTTTTAACTTTTGCTAAAAGTTAACATCGAAATATTTAGCAAAAGTTATTTGTATAGTTAAAAAAAAATATGAAGAAGATTCATATACTTTAAAATATTAAAAAAAAAAAGAAATTTATATGAATTACAACAATTTGATTTATTATTTTGTAAATATTTACTTTAATGTAAAAAAAAATTCAAAATTCAAGCTTTTTAAATACGGAAAGAAGAATGAATTATATACATACATACATACATATTTATATTATATATCAAATAAAAATAGACATTTTAAATAAATTTTTATTAACATCTATTGATTAATAATTAAACAACTTCTTTTGAGTTGTTTTCAAATATTAATTTTGTAAAAAAGAAAAGAAACAAGTTTAATAAACATTTGTTAAGAAAGATTTATTTAAAATAAACAATTAAATTTTGTTAGGAAAAAATATAAAATTATAGAAAAATTATTATTATAAAAACAAAAAAAAACTATAAATTTTCTTTTTTTTATAACAAACAAGAACTAAAATATATAGAAAAAGAAAACTTCATTATGAATGCATATAAAATGTAAAAAGTAAGCAGCCAATCCTTTAAAAGCTATAGAATAAATAAATACAATTCTTTATTTTACAGCTTTTCTTCTACAGCTTTAGAAAAGAATAATTTTAAATAACATTTTTATATTGTTAATTAATTAACGCTGGGTTTTTTTTTTTTTTTATTTGTAAGGCAAGTGTTTTCAAACTATTGAAAATTTTTGTATGTAAAGCTAATTTACTTATTTTCTCAAATATATTTAAATTGTTTTAGTACAAATTTTTAATCGTAAGGAACCGTTTGTTTTACAAGAAAAAAAAAATCAGGGGTTATTTAAAAAGTCAAAGTCAAACTCATAAAAAAATGTCTTTAAAATTATTCTTAATAAAAAGTAGAAAAGGTTGGTTGCATTACATAAACAATATGTTTAAATAGGGCTTTAGCAAAGGACAACCAAAATTATTGTCATAATACGCAAGTTGTTCTAAACTATTAACCCCCAATTAGTTTATTGCCTTTTTAACAATACAAACTCTTGTGTTGGGCTTCAACAAGGCTTAACATTTCAATTTAAACTGATTGTTTCAGGGATTTTCAATCAGTTTCTTTTGTAATCATATTTATTTGTATTGTTATTAATGTAAACCGTTAATATTTTTAACATTCTCTTTATCTCTTATTCGATTTAAATTATAAACAAACAAAACATATATTATTTTGTAAATATTTCTTTAAAAAAAAAAATTTTTTTTTTTTTATTTCACTTACTACTTGTGCTATTTCCCGTAGAAAAATCCATTGTCCCTACTTCTATCCTTTTTAATAATAATAAAAAAAAAATAATAAATAAAATAAATTGCAAATACAAACTAAAAATAAATAAATAGCAAAGTTAAAGAAATACAAACAAATAAAGTAAATAAAATAAAGTAAATAAAAACTAATAAAACAAAATGGTTCATCAATAAAACAAAAACGAAAAATTATTACAAATATATGAATTCAATAGTTTTCTTTCCCCCCCCCCACTAAGAAAATAAACAATAAATTGTAAAACTAATAATATAAAAACTCTTGCTTCGTATTTCCATAAGGCAAACGATTTCAGGCGATTGTAAATTTGCATGATAATAACTTGAAAATATATTCAATGATTAAATGTTTTTCATATAATTATTTGAATGTCTGAAACCATTTGTCTTACAGAAATAAGTGGTTAAATGGAAGTGCCAAATTTTTTGTAAAATTAATTTAAAATTTTTTATTTTAAGCAGGATATTACATATTTTGTGTTATTTGATTTCATAAAGAAAATTCATTAATAATTTTTTTTATTTGTTTTCCAAGTCGACCAGCAAAATTATATAATATAACTTTCGATGTCATATTATCTATGTTTACAATTTATTGTTTATTTTTCTTATTAAGGCATTGTAAAATGTACATATATTTATAAAGAAAATAATTTGATTTAAATTAAATTAATAATAAAAGTAGTTTTTAATAGCTCTATGATTTGTAATAAATTTAAAAGAAAACAAAAAAAATGTGTATAAATATTAAACAAAATAAGATATTTATGAAAATAGCAAAAAGAGTTTATTAAAATTAAACTTTTAGACTTGATGGTCATTTTAAAAGCTAAACATACATACATACATACATATATATCTTTTAGACAATTTATTACTATATTTTTGTTTATTAAAATTTTGTTTATTTTTTTTTTTTAAATCAAGGATATGAAGATTTGTTTAAAATATATCCTTGATATTCAAAGTATGGAAATATAAAAACAAACCATAAAAACTTTGAACAAGAAAATGTAATATAGACCTCAGATAAATGTTAGGAGGGCTCTAAAATAAATATAAATATTTAATTATAATAAAAAGAAATAACAAATAGCTACATGTTTTAATATGTCTAAAACTTGGAGTCTTAAGTAAACTAAAAATTATTATTTAATAATTAAAACAAAAAAAACGAGAAAAATACAATAAAAAACTAAAAAAAAAAAAATTTAAAAAAAATAGTAGTTAAGTAAAGCTAAAATCAACAACTGGTCGACACAAGCAAAAGCTAAAAAAGTTAAAAAAAAAAAATTTAATTAAAAAAAACTGTAAACATAACTTATGAAAAATATTAAATTTTTCCAAAAATATTTGCAATTGCTTATTATGATTGAGTTGAAATGTAAAATTAAATAAAAAAAAAAAACAATTCTTATCATATTAAAGCTTTTGCTAAACATATTAGAGGTATTTGTGCCTTTTTGAAAAACAAGAAAAACTTATTATTTGAACAAAAATTTAATTTGAGTTTAAAAATTTAAAAAAAAAAAAATCTCTCAATGGAAAAATTTAAATAAAAAACAACAAAAAAAAAAAAATCATAAAAATTAAATAAATAAGAAAAAGATTTTTTCTAGCTGGTAGCATGATAAATGTGTAAAAGCAATTAAAAAAAAATTACCACAATTTGCAATAACAACACCAATTGTTGCCCACCACACCCACCAGCAACTTTGCAAGCAAATTGTAAATTAACAATAATCAAACTGTTATTTTAAACAATTTCCTTTTCAATCTTTTATTTTGTTTTAATCTTTTCAAAATCCCTATAGAAATTATAAACTCTATTTTGTTCAACATTTAATTTAATTTATCTCTATTTTAATTAATTAATAATTAATTCAATTTCTGTTTATAACATACATTACATACATACATACGTACTATAAATCATACAAATGACAACAACAAATATTGTAAACTTTTGACGACATTATGTTTTATAGTAAAATAAAAAAAAAAGTCATTGTAAAAACAATACAAAAATGTAAACAGAATTGTAAAAATTACAATAACAAACAATCCCACATATTTGAACACAATTAAAAACGAAAATTATAAGAACAAAAAGAAAAACATCAAAAGCAAATTTACAATTAAAAAAAAAAATATTAAAAAAAAACTGATAAAATACCACCAAATATCAAACATTAAATGAATTGGAAATAAAGTTTAAAAATCTTTCACATTCTTGAATGCAAATTAAACACACCATCAACAAAGAAAAATTTCAAATTGCATTTCAAGAATGTTGAGAAAACGAAAAACAAAATCAATCTGTCTTTTATTTCAATAAAGTTAACTCTACAGGCAATCAAAGTGTAAGGTTTTCATTGTTCCACTCCATATTTTGATAAGTACGAGTATACATATATTCAGATAAGGAAATATTTTCTTCCATTTGGCAATGCCAAATAACCACCATAATAACAATTGTTTAGTTATACACATCGTACTTTTGTTGAGAACAATAGTCGATTTCTCATCGATCCTGAGGTTTACAGCTGGTTTAAGTAGAACTTTCCACTGGCCAGTCTAATACGCGAATGTAGTCTTAATAAAACTAATCCTTTACCAGCTTAGACTTGTGTTTTGGGGTTATTATCTTGCATAAATACGAATGAAACTGGCATATGGTTCCATTTTGTTCTATAGAATGTCCAAATGCTGATAACGATACATTTTTGCATAAATTTTACAATTGCACTTATACCGTACCGTGCAATTTATCCCCACACAATTGTTCTTGCTCGACTATGCTTTATGGTCCTTTGAGTGTAGCGTGGATTTAGTGCCTCGCATTCTGGCCGATGAACAAACACTATACCATCCGGTCATATACGATTTACCTTTGTTTTATCACTCCAAAGTATTTTCTTTCTCATTGTAGGTGCGAGCAAACATTAAACGCATGACTATAATTTTTTTTGGTAGCAGTAGCCTCTTCCGCCAAGAGCGTCCAAAGAAGTTTGCATCATTAAGACGTCATCGTATGAGTCTGTCCGATAAATTTAAACCAGAATTAATTTCATTCGAAATATCGCTTGACGACATTAAAGGGTCCTTTTTTGACAGCTGAACAATAGCACGGTTTACGAATTCCGGTTGTTTTCTTGACACGAGACTTCCGTTTTTGTTTTCTGTTTGCTGTGAAGGCAATGATAACGTTATGAATCAATTTTCGCAAGCGCTTCTAAATTTTGGCCCTCTTTTCCTATCATAATGGGCTTCTTCTCTGGTATGCAACCCTTTCAACCTCCTATTTTTTCTAAATATGAATTTAAATGTTACAAAATTTAAAGAATTTATCATAAGAAGAAAGATACTCGAACAAAATTTGTACTTAAAACACTTTTATGTACTTTGTGCTAATTTACTGCCCATAGCTGTATAGCTTCTTATAACACCTTATTTAAAAAGAAGTATAAAGCTATAATACTTAGTTAGTGATTCAGATCACATTGATTTCAATGGAAGTTATATTTGAGATCACCCTAATACAATATTTTATACGCTCTATATACTTACATATATGTGTACATACTTACATATGTATGTATTTAGATAGAGTTAATTGAATTTTTTAATTGTTTAAACATGGAATTAAAAATACATTTAATTTGTAAAAAAAGCATTTCCAAAAAAAACTTGTTCGAATTTGAAGTAAATGAATTCCGCAACAATTTAACTTCATTAATTTTTTAATTAATTGTATAATATGTTTATGTATTAATAAATTCGATTTACGGCTTTTGGACTTTGGAACAATTAATAGTTAATACTAAACGTAGATAATTAAAGTACGTAATAGATGTTATTATTAAAAACTAAAACACTTGAAAAGCTTTATTTTTGTTCATACAGAAAAGTTAATTAATTTTAATTTATAAAATATTTATGGCAATAAGCAATATTTTGAAATACTTATGGCTTATTCCACATTATTACAAATACATAATATTTAATACATATAAGTACATACATACATGCATATGTAAGTATATATAATTAAAGTAAAAAGTGTTCATGCTTCAGTTCATTATCTTATTAAAATAACCATAAGACACGCAGTATGATATAGACTATGTATATATAATCCATCATTTCATCTTTAGCCAGATTTGTGGACCCCGTCCGAGTTTACAAGTAATCCGCTTTAACCACCGTCTATATATCTATACACATGTACACATATAGATCTTAAAGTGCAAAAAACAATGTTGTCCTCTAAAGAAGTGCATATTAAAAATTCGATATTTAAATTTCAACTGCTTCTTTTCTTCTTACTGTAAAAGTTCTTATCTGATAGTTTTTAATAAAATTTAAATTTTGTATTAATTAATATCGCATAATCATCGATAAGTAATTAATGCAAACTCTTTTCTAATATTGCAACATAGTCATATCTCACAAAATTAAAAATTTGAGTTACTTAAGCAAAACTGCTATTTTAGACCTTCTGAACATTTTGAAAAAAAAAAATCAGTTTTATATCCCAAGCTGAACCGAAATTATAGCAAAAAATATTTGCGGCAATTAGATCGTAGGACTTATGTATTGAAAACTTAAGTCGCATTTTGACAAGTTTAAGTTTTTTTTGAGATATGACTATGTTGCAATAAAGGAGCGATATGTACAGTAAGACCCCGCTTAACGTGGTTTCAGTATTACGCGGTTGGAAATGAAACGGTCATGCACTAATCAAAAGGGGTGCACTATATAGCAACGGTTAGTTGTTAGTTTGTCCAGAAAAACGAGTCTAACTTTTTTTCGAAATCGCAATCGCAGTACGAACGCATCTTTCCTGCGTCATAGTTGATTTATTGGTTGTCTTCAACGTTTCTAGGATGTGTTAAGTTGCCTCGTTTAGCGCTGGAACTTATTGGAACATATCCCCTGCGTTAAGCTGAGTCTTACTGTATACATATACGTGGATACATTTTCAAAGACTCTATTCTTAAGCTCGAGAGAAGACACAAAGAAAATACAAACATAGTCAGCAATAGAAATAGTACAAGAATAATGAAAATAATAGAATATATACGTAATTATAGTAAACTTGCCTATAGTTTCAGGTAGATTCTTTTTCGATTCAAAAGAAACAGCTTAAGATTCGAATGAATTTTCTATCGAATATAAACCACAAAATGAGAGATGCTATTTGAAATTTTCCGCAAATCATTAATCGCCAAATTTAATACTATAATATGGTAACTATATTTATTCTCAAACTAAAACATCAATACACAAATTAATTAACAAATTGATTTTAAAACCCTTTTACTGACCGAAGAGGTGATCCCTTCTTTCTGGCAATGTGGTATACACTTACCCACATCGTTAAGAATCCTTTAAAGACATCATTACACTTTCTTATTAGTGTACAGCCAAAATCTAATTTGCCTCTAAACGTTTTTGGTGTATCTGTTTTAGAGCATGACATCACTATTTATATTACTAAAAATTGACATTACCTATGTATGTACAAATATTTATAAATCAATATGTAACACAGATGAAGACAAAGAATAAAATGGCCTTATAATATAAAAATTTATTATGAATATATGTAAGTTGCTCTGGAAAAACTTATACAAAAAAGGTAAATTTGCTTTTACACTTCTTATTCAAACTAAAAATCAACAAACATTCTTAGATATTTATTTTGTTTAACAAAGGTTTGTTATTAACGTATTTCTTTCGAGGTTTAACATAGATCAGCCATCTAATCTTTTTTGTTACCGTATGTCATCATCACACCGGCTACCAATGCGGCCACTGTAAAGCCTTGCGCTACAATACGCGTTCTCATCATCAACTGTGACATCTTACGATTTCCAGTGCGGAAATTATAGAGACCATATCCTAAAGCACTGGCTGTTGCAATGCAACCTACAATGTACAGTGTAAACAATTAGCCAACACGCATATAGAAACACAAAAGAAATATTTTCATTTGATTGTATTTTCTTATATAAGTTATGTGAAATAAACATTACATTAGACCGCTTACCAATGGGTACCAGAGGATTTTCTTTAATTTTGCGCATCATTTTTTCTTTTGTTGTTTCGGGAAACACTGGACCAGATTCCTGGCGCATTTGAATCCAATCGAGCTCTTCATTTGGCAGATCAACTTGTTGTTGTGGTGCCATTATTTTTTTAAAGTTTTCTTACCGCAACTATTTATTGTACAAAACTAGATTTCAACCGCAATTATTTTGTTATTTTTTTACGAGATTTCTTTAAATTTACGATATTTTAGTCAGCTGTTTGATAAAGTTACCAACTGTAATTTTCCTCAATAATAAATAAAACAATGGCAAGTCTGTTAGTGCAAATAGAAAACAATATAACGTAATATCAAATGGCAATACTTGCAACATTTTAGCGTTTTTCTATGCGTCACATAACATATCTGTTTTAGTTGAAGAAATACAACATTGTGTTACCTAATGCATACAATTGGCAATGCGAAACAATCGTGTTCGTATGCTTTCGGATTTTTCTGAAAAAATTTCGTTTTCACGTCTCGCTTAAGAAAAAACTGTAATTTTTTACACTTAACTTAATGTAAAATTACTTAAAACTGGTGTAAAATGTAAATGAAATTATAAACAAATAAAATATAACAAAATCTCAAGGAGTGCAAGTGTTTTAATGCATAAAAATTGAATTGAAGTCATCACGAAGGAAAACAAAAAAAATTTTTCAGCGATGCCGCAGTAGTTATGTAGAAATTGGTATGTGTGTGAGTGCGGGCTTGTGTATGTGTGTTAAGAAACAGGAGAAATGAGAAACAACAACATCAAATAATGAAGAACGTAATCAAGCATTTTTAAGCAGAAGAACAACAGCAAGAAAAGAAGAAGAAACAAAAAGTGTGTTTAAAAACTTAAAAGTCAAAAGAAAATACAAAATATTTGGAACTCTGCTTATAAACTACAACATTTATAAACAAATAAAAATTAATTGTTGAAATAAACCGGTACTTTAACAAATAACCTGATATATAGAAAGAAAAAGAAACAACAGAGAAGACATTTTGATTGCTGGTCAAGTAGAGGATTAAAAAGGCACCACATAAAACGTAAGTTTTTCTAGTTAATTATACGATTTTATTGAGAAACAAAAAAAAAGCGACAAAAAACATGTCGAAAAAATGCGCGCGACCACTTTAGCCACATTGACGCAGGCTAAAATGGAGCGCGTTGCTTTGGTTTTCATGTACAACCTCCTCTTGTGTGTGTGTTTTTTTTTTCTTACATTTCATTTCATTTTTTTTCAGTTTTAAAGTGATCCACATTGACGCTTTACTTTTTTTGTTTTCTTTATTATATTTTGTTACTTTTTCTCGAGTTCAGTTTGAGTTGTTTTGTGTATTTTTTTTTCTTTTTTGACTGTGTGCTTTTGCTGCTGCTTCCGCGTATCAATGTTTATTTGTATGTTTTGCTTCGTGATATTTTCTAAGTGTGTTTTACTCTCTCTCTATATGCAGGTACATTTTAATATACATATAAGACTGTGTGTGTTAGTTTCTTTTATTTTTTGTTTGTTTTCGCAAATGCTTAAAAGTGTTTGTTTAGTTGCTGCTTCATTTTCTCCTTCAAATACCGCGCGCCACTTCATAGACATCGAATCAAATTTGTATGTGTATGTGTGTGTATTTTTTTTCTACCTAAAACTCAATTTGGGGCCAAATGATTTATTATTGGCCGCGTTTGTTTTCTTGTTTTTAGCGTGTATTTTGTGTTATGCTTTATTTCAATGTTCTCGCTTCTTTATTAATTTTTTTTTTATTATTAAAACAATGTTATTTTTAAAGAATATTCACAGCTATTGAGAAAATAAAATGTAACCCTTTTTTTGTTTAGTTACCCTCTTTTCATCGTAATTCGGATATTCGTTCTAGCTTTGGTGATGGTCACTTGTGTCAATGCTAACCGCGTATCATCGGTACGCCGTTGAGGTGGTTGGTGATTTTCCGTTTCAATGTGATATTAAGCACCACCGAATATTTTCGGTTTTTTTTCTAGTTCTTAAAACAAATCTCCACAGATAAGAATTTAAAAAAGCCAACAATTTGTGATTGTAAAACAATATTTTGGAAATCCGATTAAATACTAGTTTATATTCTTCTTTGTTTGGTTGGAGTCTCTTATCGGAGGATTATATTTGTCGACATAATGTATTTGGGCTTCATTAGGGGCTCCTTATAAAAGGAAAATCTATTCGTTTTTACATACAGGTTCATGCAGTTGTGCTAAAAATGAAAACTCAATTTTTGAAAGTCTTAGATTTAGACAAACAAGAGAGAAAATAGGGATATTACTGTGGTTAAGTTATTTAATATCTCATTTCTAGACTATATTATTACCCGAAGGATACAAAATGTCCAAGTCAACATGGACGTTTTACTAGTTTGCGTCTAATGAAATCGATATCAGCACATAGCTCATAACGGAGTCACGTATTTCGTAAAGCACTTTTCTCCCAAAGACCCCAAGCTCAGCTTCATTAGCGTTCTCAAGTACGCTTGGCTACGCGACATATAACACCACTGGTAGTATTAGAGTCTAGTACATTCTGAATTTAATTACTTGCATTGGTGGCTAAGACCGAAATAAGTTATATTAGTACATATTACTCTTGGTTTTATCTTCAAACTGATGCCTTTCGTATAATTTATAGTCGTTTGTTCGTATAAACCAGATATTTGTTTTAGTCTTTGTTTACTACCCGACTTACTTTTGTCGATTTTTCGATATTTATAAAGACTACAGTCATCCTGGCTCTCAGACCCTAAAGATCTGAGGTAATTGGAACACAAGTGCCCTCTAATATGTCTTTAATTGTAAATTCTGCACCAGTCCTGGTAAGTTCATTAGTTACGCAATTTTCGGCGACTTCTCGGTGTTCTGGAACCCGTAAGTGGTGCCTTTGGATGTCCCTAGATCCCTGCACGTATGAAATTTTCATTTTCAATTTTTCATTCCGGTACAACAATACTCAATAATTCTATTGCTAAAAATCGTTTATCGAAAAAATTTTTTATTGCACTTGATAGAAATCATTCGATTAAAAGAAATTTAAGAAGTTCATAGATAATATAAACTGGTTTTTTGATAACTTGGTGTATATTTCTATATTGTCCGTGTTTGCCTATACCACAAGTCATTACTTTAAAAGATTAAGATAACTGTTGTAATATACGGAACGTTATTGGTCCATGTAGGATCGAATAATTCCAATAATTTCAAATAAATTTCAACATTTTTGGTTAATTTCAATGCTCATATGAGAAGAAAATACAAGTAATAGTCATAAAACTTGTTCTGAGAGAGAAGGAAACTCGCTTATGGACTTTTAAATAAAGTCATATGTGTAACAGAAAAATAAAAACAAATAAATGGAATACAGTTTAACATATAGCAACATTGATTTTTAGTTTTCTGTGTCACTAAGGATGCCGGCATTTTTGCATTTTTTTTTTTTTTTTGCTCCCGACATTTTCCCGTTTTTTTCTCCTTTTTATGATATTGTTTTTGTTGCTATTGTAGAGGTTTTATTTTAATTGTGGATGGATGATGATGGATGCTGGCACAACAATATCGTAATGTGTTCGGGCGTTCTAGAAATGCACACAAAAGAATGAAAGAAAAAAATGTAAACCACCACCACGAACCACACGAATCATAGTAAGTAACACCATTACCCATGTCAGCCATAAAGACATCAACAGAACTGAAAATGTTCACATAACAGCGTACGGAGGGATTTCTATAGCTTTAAAGAGTGTTATTTATTTAGTGTTGTACATGATAGAGAGAGAGAGAGAGAGAGAGAGAGAACAGACTTTGTAGAGACATCAGCAGAGGATGTCGGAAAAAGGGTTAAACGTTTTATTATTTTATCTCATTGTAATCATGTGTGGTGTTATACAATTTAATTTTATCTTGATTGGCAAAGTTTTGAAGAGAAATTAATTTTTCTTTTTAATTTAAAACAAACACATGATTGATGGATTTTTTTTTTTTAGGTTTCTTAACTATTATATTTAAAAAGCGATTAATAATAACTTTAAAAGGTTTATATTAAATTTAAATAATGGCTTGGATTTATATTTAAATAATAAAGGCTTTTAAATTGGGTGAATCTTAAGATTGACCTAATTTCGTAGCGAATATATGGATCATCAGTAAGCATCTATTTCGTTAAAAAAAATGTATTTCCTACATTACATATCCTACTTGAGAAGTCAGGACGTTGTACAAGCAGTCAACTTCGACCTCTACGTACTGTACTTCTCAGAGTTGACAAGTACACGTCATCTAATCTATCCTACCCTGCCCTATTTAATTAATAACACAATTTATTTCAAAAAAAGTTTTAGCACCAAATTAAAGCAGTTGCTTTGATTAAAATTAGAATTGATATCTATTCATGAATTGCATTGGAAACCTTTATTGCAGCTACATGTGTCACTGAAATAATTGTATTTTTTACAATTATCTTTCGAAGGCTGTGCTGTATTTTTGCGATCTACTGTAGCGACATTAAAGAAAAGTTTTTAAATTTTTTTATCATTCACACATTGAAACATTCTTGAATAAGGACAGTTTTGAAGATACGTTCAAGTGAAAGAAAAGAAAATGTTTTAAACTATAAGAAATCGAAAGGAAAAATGGTCGAAAGAAATATGCTGATAATTTCTTGCTGTAATTTAAAGCAGATCGAATTTTTTGACTCATTTTATGTAAGCTAGATACGATGTTTTTCTGTGTTGTAATAGCCGAGAGGCATCAATGCCCTTTTTTTTGTAATTAATAAAATCAACACTTTTCGTCTTGAGATTTGATCATACTAACCAATCTCCAGAACTCTGGAATTGTAATGTCTGATTATGATTTTTAATATACTATGTTCTACTGAATTCTCTCTATTATTAGAAATATTTACTTACCTACTCAATTAGTCACCGTGGTCTATTGGGTAGTGTGTTGGCTTATTAGACAAAAGGCCCGGGTTCGAATCCCAGGTCAGACATCAAAACGAAAAAATATTTCTTCGGCGACTTCCTCTCAGAAGATTTCTGGCAAAGACTCTGAGAGTAAAAATTGCCATGAAAAGTTTCTCAAAAATCTGTCGTTCGGAGTCGACTTTAAACTGTAGGTCCCATCACTCATGTATAAAATTAACGCACACAACATAAGTGGTGTGAGAAGCTAGGTCGTAATCCTGACTGAAGGGTTGTAATGGCCAGTTACGTACGTACTCAATTAGTCATTACAACACTTTATTCAGGATTACAATCTGACATAATAATAATTTTAGCCATGAGTGGCGGGCCTACAGTTTAAAATCGACTTCGAACGGCAGGTTTTTTATAATTTTTTATGCTGAGGGTAAGCATTTTAATCACAAAACCGCTGAGAGGAAATTGCCGAAACAATTTTTTTTAAATATTTCGATCGAAACGTCGAACGTAAAAACTCATTAAATTAAAGGCATTTATTATACATACATATCCATATATTTTTGCTTTACTCCTGATTGAAATATGGTTTGTAGTGTGTCACACAATAAAATGCAAATTTGTTTGCTCCATGAAAATGATTCAATCCCTTAATGATTCGCATTTGTTTTCTCAAAAACATTTGTTACACACGAAAAATCTGTAATTTTAAGCGAATTTTGTTTTTATAAAATAAAAAAAGAATTCTTATGACGTTGAAGGAAGTGTCTAATAATATAGTGTGTCTTCTATTACAATAACAATATAGAAATTTGTATATAAAACTAAACGAAATCATGAAAACATAAACAAAAGTTCGTTGAACGTACTCTATTCTATTTAAAATATGTATTGTATATTCACTATGTATGTACGTACATACATACATACATATATGGTGGGATAAAAACACCAGAAGTAAGCAATCAAAAAATACTATCTATTCAGCACAGATACATTGTATCAAAAAACAAAAAAAGTATTTGCGAGTGCACGAATTTGAGTTTCACTAAACCGTAATGTTAGAAGAGTTGTAAATAGAATTTCTTTCCCGGCACACTGTACGTTTATGAAGTTTGGCAATAAAGCTAAACAGGCTGTTTTTGTGTGCAACGAGACTAATAATGAAATTACAAACTCAAGTACTTGCCCATAATTTATTATTTTGTAAACTCTTTTTTTTTTTTTTTTTGTTTCAATTGTTTTTGTCGTCATCATGAACATCATCATCATAGCCGTTATTGCTGTTATTGGCACTAATAGTTCTTTAGATAAATCGGTTCTATATTTCTAATACATTTATATTGTATGTATGTATATACATACATTTGTACATAGGTACGTCATTATTACGGAATTACTTCACACCCATTGAATGAGAATTGTACGAGTATAAACAAAACAATTTTGCTTTTAGTAGACTTTACTAAATGAGAGTAAATCTACAATATAAAGAGAAAATATAGAGAGGAAAATTACAAACTGAAAGCTCTGAATAGCAGCAGGTTAGATTGTATGTTGATGTCTATATTCCAAATACATACCACCACCAGCCAGGCACATTTTTGTTTGTTGTGGTTGGTTATTTGAACTATTTTTCGTTTTCCGTCTTTTTTTTTCTTTTCTTTCCAGTACTTTTTCTAAAATTTCTTATGGCCATGTGTACAAAGTTGTAAATGTTAATGTCTATATTACTTTTTCATGAATATTGCCAGATTAATCCAAGCCAGGTTTATTTTAATAAAACAAAGACATTTTGTAGTTTTTATAATTAGTTTATAAAGATTTAGTGTTATTTTTTTACGAAATATTAAATATAGGCTGAATAAAAAACGACTTTAAGATTAGAAATAATAACTTAACATAAGTACATATTTAGTTTTTGCATTTACTAATTTCCGGCAAATATTGTAAACATAATTTACGTTTGCCATTAGTTCCTACCTTGTGTGACACTAATGACATATCAAGTCTTCTTGTTGAAACCACGTATCGCCAATATTCAATCTATAAAAAAATTAAAAAATAAAAAGTAGTCTACATTCATGATAAATAACGCTTCTCTGTTAGCAGTTTCTCTAGTAAGTTATTCTCTTTGCTGATTTTTATTCGATTTCAATTCGTAAACTAACCGCAGTTATATGCCTGAAAAAATAAATCCCTGTAGTAAGTAAGGTGTCTAATTAACGGATTATGACGATTTTTAATGTTTTCTCTTAAGAAGGCCATTTTTAAATTTGTTCTTATATCACCATATATCAGTCAGTTAATCTACATATTTCATTGAATATTGATATCAAAAAAATTCTTTCTGCTTTATTCATTCAACTTATTCAACCTATTTGAATAAAGGTTCAAATGCATCAAAACATATCCTATCCATAAACAATCACATGGCAGCACTGTATGTTTTCATTAGTTTATATCAGACGCAAAAGGAAAGAACAAGTTTTATTTTTTTGTTTATGTTTTATTAAAGTATGTGTTGATGATTACATTGTTTTTATTTTTCTGTTTACTTACTAATAAACCTTGGCCTATAATTTGCAAACCTGGGCTCATGCCATATAAATTGTGAATAAACATACATACATACATACATACATACATATGTATGAATGAGATTAATAACTGTTTGCAATGTACATGCATGTTGTTAACTAAATGATGATTATGATTAATGAAATAAAATAAAAACACTGAACTAACATTATTTGTCTCGTTTTACAGAGTTTTCCCATAGAGAGCACAAATTGAACTGAATGACAAAATGAGTTACAATCAAAAACCACCTGGTGCGAGTGGTAGTGGTATGGGCGGAGGTCCACCGAATGGTCCTAATAATATGCCACAAGTAGCAAAAACGTTTGCAGGCATACAACAGCAAATGCAGAATTTAGTGCATAGTCAAAATGCTATTCCACAGTCATCGCAGGCAGATATAAACGCATTCTTACAGCAACAACGGATACAAAATATGTTAAAACAACAGCAGCAATTTTTACAGTTTCAGCATCAGATGCAACAACAACAACAACACCAACAGCAGCAACATCAACATCATAACATGGCAGGAAGTGGTGGAGTAGGGGCTGTACCAGTCGGAGGACCGGGTGTCGGTGGTGTTACCGGACCTGGCGGTGGGGGACCTGGTGTAAGTGGAGAGCCGTTAGCCTTAACTCGAACTCCGGGTGCCGCAGAACTTTTAAACAAAACCTATCAGCAACAGGCAAATGGCAATCCAGCGTCAAATCCAACATTCAACCAATTGCAACAGACTTTGCAAGCATTGCCACAAAACTTTGTGCAACAATTACAAGTTTTTCAGTATCAGATGCAGGCAAAGCAAATGCAGCAACAACAGCAACATGGTGGAGGGCAGACCCAACATGGTCATGGGCAACAGCAACCCGTTCAAGGTGTACCTGCACCGACACCAACCACAACTGTAATGTCTCATCAACAGCAGCAGCAACAGCAAAAACATCAGAATCAGCATCAACAACAGCAACAACAGGCCGCTCTGTCTCGTTACCTTACAGCCGCGGCTGCGCAGGCGGCAGCCGTTAGTGGAAATAAAATGACTGCCGCTACACCACCACCACCACCGCCTTTAACAAATCAGATGAAACCTCCAAATCTGCCACCGAACACCCAAATAACTCCCGTAACTACAGCAAATATTGGTAACAGTGGCAATTTATCGGCCGGACCACATCCAAAAATGTCTACGGGCATTTCAGCAACAGCTTCATCTAAGCATCAAGCACCGCCACCATCCATATCATTGACGCCATCGAAACCCTTGTCGTCAGGGCCAAGTGCTGCGCATCAGCAAAATAAATTTACACCGCCTACAAATGCTGGTGTCAAAGGTGGACATTTAGGACATTCAGGTCATTCACAAAACTTACCAAAATCCACACTTGGTGCTAACACAGCTGCTAGTAATACCACTAGCCCGGCTAAGACTGGAGCAAATGCTGATGCTACTGTGGCAGCTTTAAAATCACCACAATCTACACCAGTACAATTGACAAAACAAATACCTCCAATGGCCACTACAGCCAGCGTAGGCAACAAAACACCGGCGAGTGCTTCAGTCACAACGGCTGCCGCTGCTGTTACAACAATGGTTTCACCTCACAAATCAACCACACCAACAGCATTAACACCCAGTGCTGCAAATACAACAACCACTACAGCTCCCGCTGTAGCGATTACCGCTACTACCACAACTTCTGCTGCAGCTTTAACAACAACTACTAATGTTTCTCAAGCAAAATCGCAAGCAAACAAACCAAACATTGATGAATTAGCAGCAACTAAATTACCACTGAAATCCTTAAATACTGAAAAGGAGGCACTAAAAACTCCACTTCCAAATGATAGCAACAAGTCTGCTACGGAACCAAAGGTGACAGTTGCCTCTGACTCAGACAACAACAAATCGCAAACAGAGAAAATAGAAAAAGACAAGAAATCAGAAGCTGTTGCAATTAACAAGACTATACAACAGCCAGCAGACACAAAGGAACGGCTGGAAAAATCAAGTAACGATGTTAAGTTAACAAGTGCTACTACCACCGCGTCTGCACCGACGCCAAAAGAATCAAAAGATGATGAAAAGAAATCTGAAGCGGCTATTAAAAGCAATAATCCAGAAAATCATGATTCCGATGAATGTAAAGAGAAATTGCCAGATTTAAAGGCTGGAGAGAAGGTACCATTGCACTTAATATTGCTTTTTATTCTATTTACAATATAAATTTTTCTTTTTCAGGATAAAACTTCAACAACGGAAGTTAAATTATTAACAGCGCCGATCAACAGTGCATTACAAGAAAGTAATAAGAGTAATAAGAAACCGGACACATCTGCTGATGATGCTAAAAAACCATCAGCGGATGTAAGTCATGCTAAAGATTTGCAGGATGAAAAGAAAGTCGACAGTAAAGAGGAAACAACTGTGGACAAAGAAAAGAAACTCAAAGTAAATAAATCTTCTAAAGCTGATCCGGAACCTACAGCTTCGAAAGATGTCCCAATACCTAAAACAGAAGTAGAAAAGTCAAACACTGCCATAGAAAGAAAATCATCACCATCATCAGTGCAGGTTATCCCCGCTAAACCGTTAGAAAACGACGAATCAAACGTGAAGGCTTCTTTAGAGTCAAGTAATAAAAAAGAAACAACCGAAAGTGTACAGAATAAAAAAGAAGAGAAGAAATCAACTCCTACGCCAGGCAACAATATTGAATCTATTGCAGGGTCGGTAGATAATAAACCAATAAAAGACGTTAACAACGCTGTACTCCCAGAGAAAGAAGGAGCAGCGAAAGCTATAAAGTCAAGTGAAAAGGCTGAAACTGTAAACACTTCAAAACCGACTTCAACAAATAAAATAATTGCCGAAGAGATTATTAAGGTGTCTACTGAAAGCACGAAAAAAGAAAGTGTAACCGTTGCTGCGACACCTGTTAAGAAAGTTGGACGTCAGGTCAAAGTAGCCAAAAGTAAGAACGCTACACCGGCAACACAAGCAACAGCATCAGTTGATATAAAATCATCAGATGTACAACAAGAAAAACCGGCAGCTACTAGTGCTCGTGTCAAAAGAAAATCAAAAACTACAGAAACAACTGTATCAGAACCAACACAAGCACCCACAACACCTAAAGATGATAACTCAGACCGTAAATCAAAACGCCACCGTCTTAAGACAATACTCTACCAAAGTCCTCTTCCTGAATTGGCTTATATTACTAAACTATCAGCCAGTGAGGCTTCCAACTCTCCGAAACCCATGTCCAATGAGGACCGGTTAATAGTGTTCTATAAAAACGAATATATGGCTGTACGCAATGCAGAGGGTACATTCTATTTGTGCCAAACAATGCAAAATGTTTATCGCACTTCTCCGCGCATAAGTATTCGTTGGCTTTCAGAGGATGCTAAAGATAATAATGTATTTATACCTGATTTTTATGATCACACGGATATTGAATGTGTATTGACTACGGTCGAGTTGAAACGCATTGATAAGGGACACCTACGATTGCCCAAAGTGGAAAGAAGTCGCATAGAAAGTATACTCAAGAAGGCAATAGATGTCGAAAAGGGTCTAGTGCCAAGACCAGAGCTAACCGAAGAAAATCCAGATGGTCGTAAGTTTTGTATTTATTTATGAGAGTTATCCTATATTTTAAATTAAATTTGCTTTTTGATTTTTTCATTTTCCTTTTGTCTATGTAGTTGATATTTCACTCTTTAAAGATGAATCTCAAATTGAAAAGAAATCAGCCTTAAATGAAGGTGGTGAAAGTCAAACACCTTCTAACGCAATTGGCAGGAAATCCAGAAAAGGCAATTCATTTGCCGCATCATCAGCACGTAAATCGAACGCATCGGCTGCAACGCCTTTAACGTCAACAGGTAGTAAACGTAAACGAGGAGCGTCGGCAGCGTCTGCATCCTCAAGTTCGCGCAAAATCCAACCTAAAAAACGGAAAGTTCTAACAAAGCGCAGAAGAAAGAATGATAACAGTGATGACGAGGATGAGGACGAAACTTCAGATGATAACGAATCGGATACTGAATATAAACCCACACAAAAACGATCATCGCTAAATACGAGCGGTGCATCGAAATCCACGCCCCGTGCACAAAGATCGCCTTTAGCTAAAGCCAGAGCGGCGTCGCCAATTACACCAACCACATCCAGATCTAAAAATGTACCTCAAAAAGTGAGTTAAAATTTCTTTTATTTTATAATTTCTTAACTTAATTTTTAGGGTGTGTATGTAATCAAATTTAAGAAATCTTCCGCAGGATAGAATATATAGCAGGAAATTTGCACAATTGTTATATTTATAGAAGTCGCCGTGGTCTAGTAGTTAGTGTACTGGCTTATTAGACGTAAAACCAGTGTTCGAATTCCAGAGTAAACAAAATTGTCATGAAAAGCTTCTCAAAAATTTATCGTTCGGAGCCGACTTTAAACTGTACGCTCCGTAACTTATGTATAAAATTAACACACACAACATAAGTAGTGTGAGAAACTAGGTCAATAATCCTAACTGAAGGTTCGTAATGACCAATTATGTGTGTATGTATGTATGTTATATATATATTTGTTTTTGTTGCTGTAACAGTTCTACTGTTGTCTTCGAAAGAATTTCCTTTCTGAAAATACTTCTGGTTGATACAGCTTTCGCCGGGTTGACAATCCTTGGCCAATGGTGAAGCGGGTCGTTCCGAGACGAAAATCCGATTGTTGTTGCAATTTATTAAAATGAGATTAAGGAATTATTATAAATAAAAAAAACGATCTACTCTCACATATTTACGTTACAAGTTTATTTATATATTTTCAATGACTTATGCCTATATTGTTAGTCTTAGTTTAGAACGTAGCTTGCATCTATAAATTTGATTATATCAGCTTACAGATTAAATTCAAGTTAAAATAATTTTTGATATCGAATTAAAAGCAGCTATAAACAAAATTGAGTTAATTTTTTAATAATAAATTAACAATGAAGTTTATTGCAATAAAAGTTGACATAGTAATGTAAAGAATGTAAGAATAAAGTTTCATATCCTTGGTCTCATGTTGAAAAGCCCTAACTGATACTTTTTTCAAAATTGATTTTTTTTTTGTGAAATCAATACATTTAACACAAATATATACACCTTTTCATAAAAATTTAATAAAAGAAAAATTTCCGAGTTAGGGCCTTTCTACATGAGACCAATGAAGCTGGTATTATTTTATATACACATATTTGCTTTGTATTAGACCTACGATATTAGTTTTATTATTAAAACTAAACATTTTTTTTAGACTACACCCACACCATCAACATCAAAAGTTTCTCGAGGAGAACGGGCTGCCAAACGGAAATCAATTACTGATGGAGGTGGCTCATCCGAAGAAGCCTCAACGCCAGTCAAAAAACCAATGACAACCTCAAATAATAAAAGTAAAGGTACTTTAAAGAAGAACAAACATTAACAAAAAGCGATTAATAAAAATGTTTGTAGCATCTGCAAAAATTTCCAACGAGGCTACTACTGCTCCTGTAAAAAAGTCAACGTCCCTCATTAATGGCAGTAAATCTTCCGACATCACTATAACCTCGTTAAAGGATAATCAATAGCTGCCAATAACGGCACCACCAACAAAAGTTTCCTCCTATTCTAATCGCAGTCCTCAATCGGTAAACGTTAGCGGAAATGACGCTGTTCTTGTTGTTAACGGAGGCGCTATTAATAGCTTTGATAGAAGTCGCAAATAGAAAACGTAAGAAATGAGGAAACGTTCTAAACAATATGTACGTGTAATGTTATTTAAAGAAGGTAAATTTTTAATATTTTATAGATTTTAAGTTAAACAAAAAAAAAGTTATATTTCTTTAATTTACACTCTTACCCAACGTATGTATGTGCAGTTTTTTAATTTTTTTTCTTTCTATAAATAAGTGCATACACATAGAACATTTTGATTTTGTATAGCAAACGAAACCATTTTAATTGAATAGTTTCAAGTAGTTATTGTTTCAACAATATACATAAATATATACTTTAAACACTCTTTTTTTTATATACATACATATATAGATTTTCCTTTTTATGATTTATCATTATTGGAAGAATAATACCGTGTAATATTTCTCATAAATATAAGATAAGCTGAACAAAAGTTGTCGTCTCCCTTTAAACCATTCTACGTTTTCGAACGTATTTATTTTCTATAAACATTATTTGTTTTTTTTTTTTTTTACAAAAATTAATTATTATCGTACTTCCAATTGGATGGCATATCTTTAATGATTTTTATAAACAAAAATAATTATACTTGTATAGATATAAGTTTTAAGTTTAAAGTTTTGCTTTTTATATATTCGTTGTGCATTTAATGTACAATTTTAATTTGTTTCATTAGAGAACGTAAATATTTAAATAAAAGTTTGGACTTTTGAAAATTCTTAATGCCTGAGATAGCCCGTAATACTTATTTAGGAACGAGTGATTTCAGTCATTGTATTTAAGAGTGGCTAAACTCTTAAAATTCTTGAAAACTTCATCAGAGTGATGTTACGTTAGTTTTTGATCTCCTTGGGGCAATAAGTAAATATTTTGAATTTTATTATTTCTTTCCTGTTTTTTTTTTAAATTACTTTTCATTAAGTTAGCTATTTCTGTTAAATGCAATAGTTGTTTGCGCATACGACTTTATCCATTCGAGTATTTTTGTGACATATTTTTTATTAAATTCTTCTGAAGTTATGGTAATTTTTTAAAATATCTCCTTTGAATTTAAATAGATTTATATATCATATAGCATTGATAGATCTGTAATAATTTTGTTTATTTAAATATGATTTTAAAGAAATTAAGAAAGGGCTTTTTTTTGGAAATGTGTAAATATATGTATGTGCTGTTTTTATTTTTTTTTTTATTAACTAATTTTTCTAATCAACATCTCATTTATCTATTTGTCGCAAATTTGTTACTGAGGTGATAAAGTCATTAAAAAAAGAGAACTGAATAAATAAAATAAAAGAAAAGTTATTATTTGAAAAATAAAACCATATCATTTAATAAACGTTCCAAAAATTTAAAATTTTATAATTGGATTCTTTTAAAACAATAAACATTAATTACAGTGTAATACATATTTAATACTTTTAAAACATTTGCGTTTTTTTAACATTTCTATTTTCATATTAATATTAATTTTAACAATTATTTTTTTTGTTATGAACTATATAAAAATATGCAAAACGTAAATGTTATAAAATACAATTAACAAATCCCCCCCCAGCTATAACGCAATAATAATCATGACAAACAAGTTAAAGTAAAATGAGTACATACAAGTAAAATCTCTATGGAATAAGAATAAAATTAAAAAGAAAAAAAGTGAAACAGATATTACTCATATTGAATTAACTTATAGTTTATAAATATATAAAATAAAAGAAGAAAACAAAATACATATATAAATATCTACATACAAATATATCTATGACAATTATTATATAAAAAAAAAAAATTATATAAAATAGAATAACAATTGAATTCTTTATGTAGATTTTAGTTTTTAATCAAGAGCTAAACATATATATATATGTAATAATAATCTATATAAAAACAAAAACAAAAAGAAAATGAAACAAACTACTTTAATATTTTAACATTCAGCCGAAAAAGAAAATTAAAAAAAAAAAAAAAATTGTCGTTTAACAATGTAGAAAATAATTATTTTAATTTAATATAAACAAACTAACCCTTAAAATAGTTTCAATATGCATAACAATGAAATAAATTATAAAAAGCAATTTATATAAGACGCAACCATAAGCGAGCTAATTAATTTCTAATGTTTTAACACTTATGTGTTGTTTTTTTCTTTCTTTTTGCATAATTTATTTGAAAGTGTAATTATAAACAATAAAATTTAATTTTAAAATTTTTTTAAATACATCTTTATTTTTGTTTTTAATTACGGAATTAAACCATAACAATAATTTCAAAAAAAAAAAAATGAGTGCAGTGTGTTATACAAGTGAAATAAATAATGTTGATATTACCCAATGGTAATTGAGAAAATTTTTCTTGAAACACAATTTTTTTAATAAACAATAATTTTTAATAAATTAAACTGTGTACAAATATAAAATAATAATTTCTCACAAATGCAATGTTTAAATTCCTGAAGCACTTCCAAACGGCAAGTTTTTGGTAGAAATCATCTTATCATGGGTCTCTGCAACATCGCAAGTAAGGAATAGCCACAACTCATTTATTTAAGATAAAATTCTTTCGAAATCATGGTAAGAACTCTTCATGCACTACGTAGTGATAACCAACAATGGGTACCGTCACAACATTTGAAACATATTCGTATCTATATTGATTTGGACACATCCATAGTTCTAATTTAGTTTTGATCTTTATTCTGTCTTTGATCTGAATTTAACACCTGCATCTGGTTAAAAATTGTCATCCGCATTTGCGTTTACAGTTTTACTATTGGTGTTCCATATTTATGTTTAAGAGTTGTTTATAAAGCCTACTTACGATTAGAGCTATTTCACCTCGATATTTCCATTCCTATGTTATTCCGTTATATTTTGATTTCCCCGAGTTTGTACTCTCATGACAAATTCTTTAATATCTTCGTCACAACTTGTTTTTAACGATAAATTTTGAATATCACATTTCGTTGTTATTATTTTTTAAAATGACTTAACGATTGATGTCCAATATCTGCGTACTCAAATGTTCGTTTGATCAAATACTTCAAATCATAATTAAGCAGTTTTAGACTTTTAATTGTAATACTAGAATTCTACAACAAAATTTTATTAATTTTTTTTCAACCCACAATTTCATGCAAATTATTATCGATATTAGAAAAATTACCGAGCTTTTTAAGTGGTAATAATATATATGGGATTGAATATTCATGTAGACAGGTTGCAGTTCATTATAAATATTAGCCTATAGTTTATCAATTTGAAATTTCGTTAGTAGGCAAAAGTATGATAATGCCGACAGTATTTAATCAAGTGGAAAGGAGATAAAAAACAAAAAAAAAAACTCAATATGGTGCTGTAAATTTCTACAAACAACTATCTGAATAGGTGCGAAAATATGAAATAACCTAGTTGGTGTAATTTTGTACATTTGAATTGAATTTTAATTACGGGTTTGATTATCTGTCAACCGTTTTGGTGAACCTATGATTGCTTTTGTAATCTTGCATGAGTCTCATAAATTTTAATTTTCTGTCTATTAAGCAGATTTGAATGGAACTTCTGCAGCTTATCAGAATTATTCTTAAATAATAATAAAAAAAAAAAAACGAAATGATTGTTATATTGAACTTTAAGGCGTTTTCAAGGAGTTGTATATACGAAACATACAATATTTTTAATTGTGTGTAATATGGGATGTACTCTAATTGTAATTTTATTTATGTTCTTTAGTTAAAGACAGCAACTGAGTTTGATTTTAAAATAGTAAACCAAAATCAAATAAATTGTGCATAAGAATTTAAAATGTTTGAATAATTTCGATAATTTGTAATTGGTTTACTTTGCAATATGCTGAAAGAAAAACAAGAAAACAGATATTAATTGAAAAAAGGATCCAACATTAATGCATTTGTTTTTATTTAAAAAAGTAACAAACTTTTATTGTATAGACGATGGCAGCTCTTACAAATGAAATCAACAACAACAACAATATTGTTATATAATCAAATCTCAACAAATATAAGAATTATAAAACAAAGCATAAAAAAAACTAATTATAAGCAAAAAAGAAAAAAAAAACCGAATTCTAACATATTATTAAAAAGAATATAAAAACAAAATCCAAAAAAAATTCAAGTTCATTGTCCTTTCCTTTCCAATTGTTATCTTGAATCTAAAACTGAGTTGAATTTCTATTTCGGCTTCAAAAGGTTTTGTCTATTTAGTTAAGAACCAAAACAAAAAGGGAAAGAAAGAAATTTTCTTAAAAATAAATGAGAAATTCGCATAAGTTGTTTTAATTAATATGAAGAAATAAAAGTCATCTAAAACGTCACATTTTAATAGAATTTATATAAATATTAATAATATTAAGCCTATAAACAAATTTATATAAATATTAATATGAATAAAATAATAAAAATACATATATAATTTCCCTTCCCCTTCCCCCCTTTAACTTAGGTAACCTTATCAAACACATTAATCCCACGTAAACGTAAATCAATACTAAAAACAAAAAAAAAACTTAAAAACAAACAAAAAAAAAATAAAAATTAACAAAGAATCCAATTACAACCAAGATTATAAATTAAAATTGAAAAATATAAAAAAAAAAAATAAATAAAATATTAAATATAAAAAATATAAGTACGAGTATGTAAGAAATTAAGTTAACTTGATAAGTGAACAAAATTAAAAAAAAAGTAATATTTAAAAAAAGTGAAAAAAGAACAAAAAGAATAAAATTCACATTTTGAAATTCAAAATAAGTTTTATTTGTAGTTTTAATATTCTTCAACAAAAAGTTACCGAAAGTATCGTATTAACAAATTTAAGTATATACAGTAAGACCCCGCTTAATGCTGTTTAAGTATTAAACGGTAGTATTGGGCGGCACACTATATTGCGACGGTGTGTACTATGTATCTTTTTCAACGCTCTTTTGTTAGTCTGTCTAGAATACAGATTCTAACTTTTGTTTCTGAAGTCTCAATATATTTAGATATGTACGTGTTAAGTTGCCTCGTTTAACGCTGTTTCACATAGCGCTGGAACTTATTGAAACGTATCCCTCGCGTTAATGCAATGCGATATGTACCCACTAGGGATGCCAAACGGGATCGATTTTTAAAAATTTACAAAATCCCGATCCCGGGATAATTCGGGATCCAAAAATTCCGAAAAATAACTATTTTCTCTAAATAATAAAAATATTATGAAGTCGCCGTGGTCTAGTGGGTAGTGTGTTGGCTTATTAGACAACAGGCCCAGGTTCGTATCCCAGGTCAGACATCAAAACAAAAAAATATTTCTTCGGCGACTTCTCCTCTCAGCAGATTTCTGGCAAAGACTCTGAGAGTAAAAATTGCCATGAAAAGCTTCTCAAAAATCTGTCGTTCGAAGTCGACTTTAAACTGTAGGTCCCGCCACTCATGTATAAAATTAACGCACACAATATAAGTGGTGTGAGAAGCTAGGTCGTAATCCTGACTGAAGGGTTGTAATGGCCAATTATGTATGTATGTAATAAAAATATTTCGTTAAGAAAATCATTTGTATTCCAATTATATCAGAATTATCAGTCATTAAATATAAAATATTAAAACATCAAAAGAAAAAGTAACAACAAAAAAAGCGTAAATTAACAAAAATAAAAATTATTCATACGTATGCAAATGCATTAGTTTTAAAAAAATTATTTGGATTCTAACAAAAAGATTAAAGCACCTAACATGTGATCTGATAGGCTTGAACGAATTTTGTTGTCAACATACGCTGCCGTTGAAAAACACTTTTCGCAATCAACATTTGTTGCTAAAATAATTCCAAGATAGCTGTATGCAGCTTGTAAGTATTCACCTGGACTACCTCCTGATGTAAATAAATTTATTTCTTTGGACAGTTGAGTATCTAAATTAGTTGCCGTTTTAATTCGTTTTATAGAGCTTTTGCATTCCTCGATGGCATCAAATAACTTTTTATCAATGGAAGTAGGGTTTTCCTCATCTGAGAAACTATTATCGAAGTCAAGTGATATAGAATCCTTTTTCAGGGCCTTTTGTAGGGTCAAAATACATATGAATTCACAATCCCGAAAATCGCGAAAAAGCCCGAGATATGTTTTTAAAAATTTTCGAATTTTGGGAATTTTCGAGATTCGGGATTTCCCGATTGGCATCCCTAATACCCAGTGATGCCAACTCTTCGGACACCAAACGCATGAAAAAAAAAAATGAAAAACGGGCTAAAAAGGGCTAAATTGAAAAAATTACGTTTTTAGTACAATACAATTTCATTTTTTTCAAAAAAGCGCATAAAGGGGGCTAAAATTAAAAAAGTCTTTTCAGATAAAACCATCACAATTTTTAAACAAAACAATTTATTAATAAGTATTATTGCTTTTGAGATCATTTTATCTTCAATAGAATTAAGGCACTAGATTAGTTTCAAATAGAATTTACATTACAATCTTTAAAAGTTGGTCATTGTTAAATACGATTTGTACTTCTTGGTCATCCTCTTCTTCATTCTTAAATCGCTTTCTATATGGTTTGAGACTTGGCTCTGTCCAGTGTTCTGTGGAAGCAAATGGTGAATGAATTGCAGTATATAACGATAGCGCAGCCTGACATTTCTTTTCCACCTAATTATTAGGTAAACACAATTTTAAACTTTCAGCAAAGCTTGTGTTTCCCGGTACTTTTGGTAATTCTATGTAAATAACAAAGAAGAAAACAAGAAATAGAAGAAAAAAGTTCTGTCACATTGGTTTACAATTCGTCATTGCCAGAGAAACGTAAGATTATATTTCCATACACAGTTAGAGGAAAAACGTGCTAAAAGGGCTAAACAAAAATACTGAAAAGCGCTGAAATTGCGCGTTTTTTAGTTTAGGGCTAAATTTAGCCCGAAAAGGGCTAAGTTGGCATCACTGCTAATACCCACCTTATATGGCCGCTTTATTTTTTTTGATTTACAGGTATTCGATTTCGAATAGTACTGTTATGGCAAAGTATAAATTAAAACAACAATTGGTTTTACTACGGACTACAATTCGATAGTTTTATTTTTATTGATTTCTTTTGTTTGTATTTTACATAAATCCATTTACATTTAGTATATGTATGTATATATTTATATAATATTTAGTAAATACCATATTTCAATTTAATTTTTATTTATTTTATTTTTTTTTTTTATTATTTTTTACATACACAAATATTTGTTTCCGTTTTTCCGTTCAATTTTCTTTTGCAATTAAATAAAATTGTTCATAAAATCATTCGATTTATTTAAAAAATAAAATATTTTTTTATATACGATACTTACAACTTATATATTCTTTTTTTTTATTGTTTTTATTTGTATAATACAATTTTTTTTTTTTTAACTTATTTTTTCTTTTCTTGGGGTTAACAACAGTATCTGTATAATAAGGCATAAAATAAATTAACAAATGGTTTCGTTAAAAAAATATATTTCCATGGAGTTAAATAAATGTAATACTTGAAAATGTTTTGAAATAAAATATTTTTTTTTTGTTTTTGTTTTTTTACTTTTATATAAGAAACCTAAATGAAACCACATTTATACAGATGAAATATAATTTAATAATTCCGTTTTTTATTTTTATTTAATAAAAAAATAAATTCTTTACTCTACGTTTAATTAAATACTACATACAGGACGTGCAAAGAAGCATAAGATGTGTGTGTTTTCTTCTTCTCTGTATTCTATAGAAACATTTTCCTTTTGGTTAAAAAAAAAATAAATTCAGCTTTACGTTTCTATAGATAAAGAGAATTGTTTTAAACTATTTTCTTTCGGTTTTTAATCATTATAACATATTTTAGTGTTTGTTGTTCCAGTGAAAATTTAGACCAACTTTAAACTTAATCAAACACATTTCTTTTAAAGTTGTCTCGTGCAAAATAATCAATTCACTTGCAACTAGGCATTAAGATATGAAGTGTATTTATTTAGGTTGTGTTAACAAAATATATTTAATAAAACATGTGTACTCAAAATATTAAACATTATTGACGTGAAGAAGGACAAGTGCATGATCGTGGTATGTACAATCTTGCAGTTATTTTGAACATAAATATCCGTCCGAACAATACGTCTCTGGGATTTGGTATTACGAGCTGGAATTGTTTGCGATTTCATGAATCATACACCTTGCCGCGGAAGATGACCAACGATTTGCAGTAAAATGTTTTGAATACAACTGACCCGAATTAAATGTGGAAGTCAATTTGGAAAATTGGTATTAGAGAATCTTATAATAATAAGTCTTGTAGAATTGGTGTAGTTGCTCTAAACAAATGATTTTCGAATATTTCCGTGATTACACCTACTTCCACTGACTACTGTTTCTCCAGTTATTACAGGCATAAGCATGTAAGCAAAAGCGAAGTCAGAAGAAACAAAGTCAGACGCCAATTTAACTAATCAAATTAACAGAACATTGGATACGCTATATAAAGATCATGCTTGTTACCTTCGACAGTCTCCTTCAGTTTTCCTCTCACGTTACTAACATCAATACCAATGGGGAGGATAAGAAATAGGGTCCTAAAGTCGTTAGCAGGAACAACATTGTTCATGGATAAGGAGACAATTATCAAGAATGATAACCTAATGATTACGCCTTGCGCATGATTTCCCGTTAGATGGCGCTGTTGGTGCATTTTAAAGATTTCTAAGTCTTTTTCATATGTAAAAATTAACATTTCTTCTGAAAAATGTTTTCACTACGTGAAAGTAGTTGGCAGCCGAGTAATATAATTTACATTTATCATTAGCCAATAGGAATACAATTTGCGTGACGTCATTGATTCAACATGAGCAGAAAGTTTTAATTTTGTATGCGTGATGGCGTAATCTTTAGTTTATCATTCTTGGATAATTATTACCAACTAAAGGCAAATGGCCGCTCCATCTTTAACTATGTCGCATCAATCTGGACCTCATTCCTCAACGATAGCCAATGGTGAGCGTTATAAATAATCGAGAACAACGGGATGCGTAAAGATGTTCAGTGTGGATCACTTGTACAAAAAATCCAAGATACTGTCAGTGAGACAACATAATGAACCAACTATATAACGCCTTGGGAGGTACCCTCCCATCCCAATCACAATATAGTTACTCACGATAGCACTCCTCGCCACATAAGACAGGACTTTCGACGGTTTAACATGGACATCTTGAATATAATACAGTAAACGTTTCTTATATCAATCGGCGGTTATGACAGTAATGAATGAACCGAACCATAACAGGGTACTGACTGAACGTCCATCACGAGTACCGGATAGCGAAAGGCAAGTGGCAACAATAACAAGAACCATTCTAGCACAGTTTCAAAGCGGTACACCTTTTTTGGTTGCTCTGCCAAACCCACAACATTTCGATCAGTGGGCTTATGGCTGAGTCTCATACAAGTTGTTACAACAACAAAGCACGATGTGCATATACTTTCCTTGGAATCGTCTGGAGATCTTCGTAGTTTTTAATAAAATAAAATATAAGAATAATTATAGATTAAAACTAGGAAGGTAACTTGCACAATATTAAAGAGAGATCGCGAGATTTTTCTGGCCTCTACATATTAGGAGTGAGGAATTGCAACATGTAATGGGAATGCTGATGGATTGGTTATACTTTGAGGAAATACAGAAAGAAGAGATGGTGTATTGAAGCAGAATTGCTCATTTGGACCTACATTGGTCCAGAAGCAAAAAAATTCAGGGATTATCTGTTCAACGTTTTATTATTTTATGGAAAAATAATGTATGAACCCTATAAGGTTTAATAAATGAACTTCTAGGAACGTTTTCATATTTTAGAGGTGATATAGAAGCCATTGGACGAGAGATTCTCTGTAAAAACTACATGAAAATTTATGTTATACAAGTGAATTGAAAATTTTGTTTAATTGGTTTAAAGTTAAAAAAAAATATTTCAAATCTTATTGAGTTTTTGTAAAAATATTTTTTTTTGTTGTTGTTTACGTTTTATCTTCTTCTGATATTTATGTATATTTGCTCTTTTTGTTTTTTGTGAAGATTTGTTTTTCTAAAAACATTTGATTAATTATTATAATATTATGTTAATATTTAATTAATTTGTTTTGTTTTTGCTTATTATTGTTTATTGTAGATTTTCCTTAAATATGTCTTAATAACGTTGTATACGAAGTGTTATATTGAAAATAAAAGTTGAAGTTCTTTTTTCGATAATTAATTAATTTGCAAAAAAAAAATTCTTGTTAAAATATTTTAAATTCAACATAAGATTTGTAAAGCAAAGCTGTACACAAAAAAAAATTATTTATAAAATATATTTAATTGTATTATAATTAACAACAAACTTTTTAGTTTAGTGTTAACGATAAGAAAAAAGGTAAAACAATTTTCTAAAATACCAATTGCAAAGAGGATGGATTGTTGTACATATAGTTACATATGTATGTATGTACGCATGTATATGTATGTATGTATGTATATTGTATTATACTATCTTTGGTGTATAAGTTAATATAATATATTTTTTAGTTGAATATTCCCTAACGGCTGTTTTATCATTTATAAGTTAATTACTTATTATTTCAATAGAAATTAAAAACAGAAAAGAAAAATACCTATGCGCGCGTAAAAGGATTCATATTTTACTATTTGTTTTCGTTTACATGCACGATTTTTAATCCAATACGTACTTATTTTCTAATACATTATGTTTTTTCATTTAGTCGGTTTCATCTTATTTTCTTACTGATTATCGCCAATCATATTCCCATGACGGTTATGATTTTATTTTAGTTTCTACTGTGAATTCAATTTGGATGATATACATATACTAAACATTTCCTTGCAATACTACACATTTTCCTTTGAATACTAGAAATATTTTCCTTTATTTATCGTAAATATACGCGAATATACATATAAATTACGAGGTTTGCCAGAAAAGGTTTGACAGATTAAAGCATTTTTTTTCTTTTTTTCATTTAAAAATTTTCGCTTATCACTATTTATAACATAACTAACATTTCAAATTGAAGAAATAAAAAATCTGAGCAAGAAATAAAAAAGCTTTTGCTATAATAAAATAGGTACCAAAAACTTCTAGCATTTATCAACTGAAAAAATTTTTTGATTTTGCAGGCGTTTAAAAAGTTGAGGGAGCGCTGTTTGGCATTGTCTGACAGTCAATCTGTGACTGATTTACACTAGCTTTCATTGATTGATAAAGTAAATGTCAACTATTCCGTTTTATTCAGAATTCTCATTACAAGTGCAACAGATCAGTAATTCAATGTTCAAAAAATTCACCACTTCGAAATTATTAGGTTGTTCGGAAAGTAATTTCGTTTTTTTTCATTTTTGTGAAAATGAATAAGAGTTTTCGAATATCAAACAAAAACAAATAGTTTATGACATTATATTGAATTCGCATCCACTAATGCCTTTATCGCATCGTTGTTTGCTTCCCGAATGTGGTGCATCTTTGACATAAAAATTATTGGATTGAAATTTAGCGAACCAATTTTGACCCAGGCGTTGTGTCAATACACCATCTCCATACATATCAGTCAGTTTCTTTTTGACTTGAACAGCATTTTTAACCTTTCTGTAGTAAAACATTAAGATATGTTGAAAATGATTCTTATCGCTCTCCATATTTAAAAGGGCACCAAACAAAAACTACTGCATAGAATTTATTGGAATTTTTCATACACACAAGCCTTACTATATGAGCTCTCAAAGTATATAAAAATTATACTGCTTAAGTGTGAAGTTGGGTGCAAAAAAATACAATTAAACCCTCTGTCGGGGAAAAAACAAAATTACTTTTCGAACAATTCCAAAAGATTTTTGTTATATATATATATAGTAGGGATGCCAAACGGGATCGATTTTTAAAAATCTGAAAAATCAAGGGAAAAATTGCGGTTTTCTCTTAATAATAAAAACATTTTGTTAACAAAATCATTTGTATTCCAATTATGTAGGTCAGAATTATATCTCATTAAAAATAAAATATAAAAACAGCAAGACAAAATGTAACAAAAAAGCGTAAATTAACAAAAATAAAAATTATTCATACGTATGCAAATGCATTAGTTTTAAAAAAATTATTTGGATTCTAACAAAAAGATTAAAGCACCTAACATGTGATCTGATAGGCTTGATCGAATTTTGTTGTCAACATACGCTGCCGTTGAAAAACACTTTTCGCAATCAACATTTGTTGCTAAAATAATTCCAAGATAGCTGTATGCAGCTTGTAAGTAACCTGTACTACCTCCTGATGTAAATAAGTTTATTTCTTTGGATAGTTGAGTATCTAAATCAGTTACCCTATTAATTCGTTTTATAGAGCTTTTGCATTCTTCGATGCTATCAAACAATTTTTATCACTGGAAGTAGGGGTTTCCTCATCTGAGATGCTATTATCGAAGGCAAGTGATATAGATTTTTTTTCAGCACCATTTATAGGGTCAAAATACATATGAATTCACAATCCCGAAAATCCCGGGACTAGTTTTTAAAAATCCCAATCTCCCGATTGGCATCCCTAATGTATACACACATATGTACACACATATCGTCGTTGAAAAGCCAAAAGTGCATATCATGAAAAAATCAAAATCGAGTTTTTGATTGATTATGATTCGTAAGGTTATCTAACCTAATTTTTATATTTTTACGACCAAAAATAACGTTTTTATATTAATAAATTTTATTTTATAACGTTTTTTGATTCTCCTGTAAAATTCGAAAAAGTGATGTTACTACGTACTTTTGGATTTTTGGCGACGATATGCTTATAAATTGAATCAAAAACTTTTTACTTTACTCTCGTAATATAATCTATCTACACTTTGCTTTTGAGCCTATACATAATACAGCAGTTGTTTTGCCTGATATAGAATATATTATAATTGCATATAAAAATAGGTAACCGATTACTTTTAATAGCCTTATCATTTGACGTTTCCAATCAACGTCGCTATATTGCATATGAATATAATATATTCTAGGCATATATTGAAACTATAAAAAGCTTAAATTTATAAAAACAAAAAAATAATAAAAGAAAGAAATGTTCTATATTGGCCTAACACGCAAAAGGATATGAGGGCGGGTGATAATATTAACATTCAGATGGAGTTCTCACGTACTCATACTACCTACGTATAGTATGGCAATGCGTGTTTGTTAACGATTTCAATGTTTAAAATTACAATTTCTACCGTTTAAATTTTATCTCGCATTCCGTTTTCTTTTATTCAATGAACATTATATCTTGTCTTATAAATATTTATTAAGTATATATAGTATATGTATGTATGTATGTATTTATGGGTAGTTAGGTGTGGATGTGTAATTTTATAGGTAAATAGTTTATCATGGTTGTACATTAAAATTGGTTTTTAAACTTCACTTTCGTTTTGAATTTTCTTATTTCTTTTTTTTTATTAATTTTTTCTCCGGATATGGTTTTAAGTTTTCATTTCATTTTGATATATATTTCTACTCTGATATTGAATTTATTTGTAATTCTTGTTGTTGTTGTTATAAATAGAATCTCTTTATCATTATGTAATACGAATGCATAAGAAGTTAAATGGGTGAGCGTGTAATATAGATTGGAAGAGTATTCATTTTATTTTTTTTTGTTATTTTCGCATATGAACGACGATGTATGAATAATTTAAGTAAGACTAGTAAATTTCTGATACTGATACAGATTTTTGTTAACATTTCTTATTTTTTTGTTTTGCTTTCATGCTTTTTTATGCTATTCGTGGCATGTTGCATGTTTACTGTATGATTATGGTTTATTATTTATCATGACATGGCTGGCATTTTGAAATTATTTTTGAAATTGTTTTTTTTATGGCATACGCAAGTCCCTACTTTGAGATGACGATGACGGTGCTTCATCTGGACTGGGTGAGTCATCACCATGTGGCCGTATGCGTACAATCGCACGTCGTGTATCTTCATTGCGTTGCGGCATATATAGGCCAGTGGGTCCTGAATAACATGTTGTATTATTGCCAGATAATCGTAGCTTTTCGGTTTCGCTGTTAGTACTTTCTGTGAAAAGTTGTCCCAAGTTTAGTTGTGGTATATCATAGAATATGGTTAAGACCAACATCATAGCAATTAGTCCTGGAAATGGGAAAAAAAACAAATATTGTGAGCTTTTAATTTTAATACATCGTCTAGTTTATTTAACAAATTAGTTATGGAAAAAAAATGTGCTTGCGAATGTATGAGATGATATCCGCATAAAGTCTCTGCTGCTTAGCCGCCTTCTCTATTTGGGCACCCCAATCCGTATCCAGGCTTCGTCGATTTGGTCCTTCCAACGCAAACAAGGCAATACTCTTCGCTGACTTCGGCCGAGTCAGCACAGTCGCTGGCTGCTGATGCACTCCACAATGCCAATGTCGTTGAAGAGGTCATACAGCCCATTTTTGGACCGGATGGGATATTCATCCTTTGGCCCGACTAAACTTCGTCTAACTCTCTGTGGAATCCTATTTTCATAGGGGTTATCTCTTTCTGATTCTGGGCAGGGACTACTGCGACTGACATGATTATCCTCCCGGAACTCCTGGACACTAAACAAGATAATAGGGTTCGTAGCGGTGTCTAATCTGGGAAACTAGACCTGAACATTTCTCATCAACGGTGCTCCTTTCACCCGCATCTCAACCTTCTCTGATAGTCAGGGTTCTTATAGCACCCTGAGAATTATGAATAACTTCAAGATCGTTAGGGAGTGTCGCGGCTGTCTCGACCTTCTTTCTAAGAGCTTCAGTGTCTCCTTTGTCTGGACTGCTGCACGTAGTTATATTTCGGGAAACTATATTTCCGGAATTCTCGTAAATAGACTTGGGAGTACCACTTACTTCGGTTAAGTTGGCTATTACGTGGAAATTCTTTTAGGAAGCCAACCTATCCTAGGTCAATGAGAAGTCCAACCAGTTATTCGGATTTAATCGTAACGTCATTTCGATCACAGTGGCTATGCTCACAGCTCATTGTGTTATGGGAAGACACGCGAAAAGATTGTAGATTCCATCTAACGACTTATGTCGTGGGTGCAGATAGAGGATATTTGGCTCTCTAATCCTTGTCAGGTTGATGGAGCTTTCGCCCATTGATGTCAAGGACATTGGATCGTTTATCAAACTGTCGGGCTGATTATCCAGCGTAAAATGTCGTGTTTTGAATGTGCAGCCCTTACGCTGGGCTAACTTCTTTCCTGGTTTGGTGCTACTCGTTCAGTATAGGGACTTAGTTTACCAGTGGCGTGACAACGCGCAGACCTCGAGGCTAAAATGCGCAATCGAAATTTAACTGCAAGATGGCAGAGGTCCGAGCTGATAATTGGACCTTTGAAAGTAAGTATATCTAGTACCTTGGAGACATGTCTTCCATCAATCACAATGTGACCAATCTGGTTAAATGTCGCTCGATTGTGGGACATCCAGTGGCCTTATGAATGTCGAGGTGCTGAAACATCGTGCTATATGTATGCTATTATGTTATATGTTGCTGAGAAATCGATTCGATTTTCATTGGATATTATTTTTACGTGGTGGGTTCCTAGTCACACTACGCACAAATGATTCCAATTTACGAAACTTTAAAAACATTATAGATATAGATATAGATTTTTTTTTCAGCACCTTTTATAGGGTCAAAATACATATGAATTCACAATCCCGAAAATCCCGGGACTAGTTTTTAAAAATCCCGGGATTCGGGATTTTGAATAGAATAGAGCTGATATTTGGACCTTTGAAAGTAAGTATATCTAGTACCTTGGAGACATGTCTTCCATCAATCACAATGTGACCAATCTGGTTAAATGTCGCTCGATTGTGGGACATCCAGTGGCCTTATGAATGTCGAGGTGCTGAAACATGGTGCTATATGTATGCTATTATGTTATATGTTGCTGAGAAATCGATTCGATTTTCATTGGATATTATTTTTACGTGGTGGGTTCCTAGTCACACTACGCACCAAATGATTCCAATTTACGAAACTTTAAAAACATTTTTCCATAACGAATTTTTTTCTTTCGAATCTAATTTAAGTTAAGCTCTTTTAAAATAAGCCTCTACTCTATTTCATTAATAATGTAATAGAGAATTGATTTTAATTAGTTAATTAAACTTACCAAATACTAAATATGCTGTAATAATCATTTTATAGATGGAACGATTATCAATCGATACACCCTCACCGGGTATGTAGTCGCCCAAACCAATTGTAGTCAATGAGATGAAACAATAGTAGAAGGCATCCAAAACACCCCATGATGGTTCCAAATAGGCGAAAACAGCAGTGGGTATCGCAAAAAATATGATGGCCACAATTATAACTGTAACGAGCATATAAAACACGATTATTTATTTATGACCTTTACAAAAAAAAACAACTAAAAGCAAAAGAAAAACAAAACGAAACAAAAAACATGTTCTGCATTACATTTAAAAATTTAACAAAAATATTTTTTTTTTTTTTATGTTCGTTTAACTTACCAACAATAGTCAAGTGCATGACACGTATATTAAAGGGTTGATAGAGATGGCCCAGTTTCGAATTGAGCAGACCCAACAGCCAATTGGCTGGTATTAACAGTTTCTCCACCATTGCACTTAACAATACCAATGTCAGTGGAATACCTATGGCGGCATAAATCATGCAAAATATTTTGCCAGTTTGACTTAATGGTGTCACATGTCCATAGCCTGCGTTTTTTTTTTTTTGTTTTTTTTTGTTACGTTGTTTTTGTTTTTTGAAAATGAAATGTGATGTGTCAATTAAATGGCAAAAATATATAATTTATGATGTCATAAAATAAAAGGAAGTCATTTATTAAAAAACACTTACCAATTGTTGTTACAACTGTGCTGGAAAAGAATAGAGCCTGTCCAAAGCTCCAATTCATTTCGTTTGTAGCATTACGTAATGGCGATATGCCACGATCATTGGCTGTTATAACTGCCTTAAGGAACTCTTCTAAATCATCGTCTAAAACAGAAAACAAAGCAATTTAAATAATAAAAGATAATTGCTTAAATATAAAACTTTTTAAAAATAATTTATAGAAAAATATTCCTTAAATTCGAAAATAAATGAAAAATGAAATAAAATTGTAATAAAAACTCATTTTTTCTATTTAAGATAGAAGTATTGGAAATTTCAGCAGAAATTTTCAGAAAAAATGTTCCTTTAAAACAATGATTTTTTTAATTTCTCGGAGCGATTTTGTATCTTGACAGTTCCTCCACATTATCAATCATCACCATGTACTTCCTTCTCCTTTGGCAAAGAGCTGGACATCTACCCAGCAGGTGAGGGACAGTCTCCTCTTCTTCCCCACTTCAGCTGCTTCTGCAGAAGTCATTAGCAGGGTGTCCAAGACCAATGCGGGGCATCGTATATGCGTACGCATGCGATGACCCGTAATGATACGGACAGCTACACTGAGCGCGCACCCCTTTGGAGTTTAAGTGTATTCATTGAGACCCCGTCATCCAGCCTTGGCCAGATTTTGCGAGCCGTTCTACCCGTGTCCGAGGCCGCCCACCTGTCGTTGAAGGAATCGACGATTGAGGCGAGGAAAGACCATCGACCTGCAAGTTCATCAACTCTGCAGTTACCCAGAATACCACATATCGTTTCGTTATCTCGTCGAGATATCTGCGACAGCTTTACACCGTCTCGGAGTTCATCACGTTAGAACTTAGAGCCTTAATAGCCGCCTGACTGTCAGAAAGTATGGTGACGTTCCGCTTGGAGACCCTTCCGTCTTCAATAATTCTTGCTGTAGCCTATATTGCCACCACCTCCGCCTGAAAGACACTGCAGTAGTCTGGCAGTTTTATAGACTGGGCTATACCAAACGATTCTGAAAAAATTGCCAACAGCTTCGTTCAGCTTCGAACCGTCGGTGTAGATTTGTACGGAGTCCCTTAGCGGATGGTCACACCGCCCTTTTAAACCCTGTTGTCCGGAATTTACAACTAGGGCTTACAATGACGCTATTCTAAAGTATTAAACAGGTTATTTGATATAAACCCTTCACATATTGTAGAAATTACTAAAACCAGACGAGTTGCCCTAGAAACAGTTATTTTTCACAATTTATGCTACTGATCTATGCTGAAATTGAAGTACAAATGCTAACCACATATCTTGCAAATTCGTTATTCAAATGGTAGCGAAATGCTGACACTAAGATAGGTAATGTTATGTGTTTGATGGAATTAGAGTGAAATTGTTTATTATAAGCTTCATTGGCCTTGTCAAATGATTGTTTCTAATCTGTTTATGGCAAAAACATTCGTATAAAACAGTTGTGCAACAGAATATATGCTGTGAGCGATGATGACAACTCTGCATCGCATGCTTATATGGATCTTTGATAAGGAACTGAAGAGTTCTGTTACATTCATCATATAGCTTGGACTTTGCATATGTAGATTATGCAGAACTTTCTTAATGGACTAATTTATGTTCTCCAGACGCTTACAAAACGCAAGTTGATCAGTTATTCACTCAGTAATTGATTTACCCATAAATAGCAAAATTTCATCCATCATTCTTGAAAAAATTTTAACCAAACATTTTCAAACACGGCTAAAAGATGCTTACGCGAATGCGACGGTTATTCGAAACAAAATTAAACACCTCCAACCTTAGCATGTAAACACTGCTGCTATAAGTTTTGAATACCTTTTTTTGTATGCATTTAAGAATTTTCTATTAAATCCTTACCATTTACTTGAGGATATTTCAATAGGAAATTTGTACGCATTATTGAGATTTGATTGCGTTCCTCTAGTTCCACTGGTGTTTCGATAATTTGAAAACTTATGGCACCGATCATTAGAAAGCATATGTAAAATAAAACAAATGTTACGAGTAAGGCGCGTTCGCGGTGATAACTTTTAAGGAATTGTACCGGTGAGGCAGTCATTAGATTTGTGCCATTATCCTGATTGTAATAGCTGTTGGAGGGACGCAATAAACATATCGAACCGAGACTTACGCGGGTATTTAAACTTAAACCGGACTGATGCTGTTGCATATAGGCAGATTTCTTATAAATATTTGGATCAGACATTGAGATTAAACGACGAAAAGATGGATTCTCGCCAGTTGTGGTCATGGTTAACGTGGAAGTATTATTTTCCATTTTATCTAAATCTTGGTAACCGTTTTTAACCATTTTGTTTTTTTTTTTTTTTAACAATTTCTTATAGAAATTCGTTTCTTCACTTCAATGCAATTTAACAATGTCGGTATTTATTTCACGGTTGTTATTCAATAAAATCTTTGTTTGAATTCGTTTTGTTTTTTTATTTTCAAAATTTAATTTATTTTTTACTCCGCTTTAGATGTTTTACACTATTCCGTATTTATAATTGTACTGAATCTACTTCTTATGAATTTCAGTCTTTGTATCTCGAATTTTTATTTCAAATTGTGTAGACCCGTATGTTCTTCTCATACCGTTCGTTGTGGCTCTTCTCTGCTGTAAGAATTCTCCGAATGCTAAAATTTTGTATTTTGATATGAAATTCTACTTTATCACTTAAAATATAATTAAGAATTGTTTATTTGTTTCACTCACCCTCTCTCTCTTTCTCTATCTCTCTCTCTGTCTTTCATAATTATTAAGTAATGCAGCTCATATGAGACACGCTTAGTAAACTATTAAGGCTAATCACAGCTTAAAAAATATTTAAGAGTGAGTTCTTGTTAGGGACTACGTTACACAGTTTGACTTTAACAGAGAATATGTTGAAATGCATGTTGAAGTCACCGTGGTCTAGTAGATAGTGTGTTGGGTTATTAGGAGTAAAGCCTTGGTTCGTATGAAAAAAAAAAATGTTTCTTCGGCGATTTAATCTCAGGAGATTTCTGGCAAAAACTCTGAGAGTAAAATAAGCCTGTAATGAAAAAATTTCTTAAAAATTTGTCGTTCGGAGGCAACGTTAAACTATAGGTCACGCCACTAACGTATAAAATTAACGCACACAGCATAAGTGGTATGAGAAGCTAGGTCGTAATCCTGACTGAAGTGTTGTAATGGTTTCATGAAGGACTTAAAAACTTTCCCGAACAAAATTCAGTTCTTGTTCGTCCATGTGGGTTAATTTACTTCTATGGAATATATGTTGATAGTTTGTCTAAAAATGGTACCAGATATATTGATTAAATGAAGATAACCACAATATCGTTACAAACAATTTTCTGTGAATTTTTAAAAGTTTGATTTTTCGGTTTTGTTACGCAGATTGCAAACCACAGTAAATATTTTTCGCAAATTGAAATGAATAGTACACACTTTATTTGTTAATTTTCTTAAGAAGATTTTTTTTTAAGTAACTTAATCGATTGCCCTTTGTGTAGGACCATAACATATAAATTTCATCTTCATCTACCTAAAAGTGCATAATTTAGATCGTCTCAAGGGCATCTTGTGCTCAAGGCCTGCGTCGTTCTGCTGATATTGTCATATGATTTGGTGAGTGCATAGTCGATCCGCTTTGAGTTCCACCATCGAATTGCTAAATAAAGTAATTCCTGCGGCCTTAACCTATTAGACTTTTAATGGTCGATATCATATTAACAAAAAATACTCGAAATATTTTTCGTAAACAACGTCTCTCGTTCGCTATCCACCTTATTATATTTCCTATTCTTTATTAATCTAGTGATAAGTTATTAACTTCACTAAATGCAGTCCTTAATACACGGCTCAGTAACTAGCAAAACGAGTTCACAATCTCGGCTGGTATGCCATCAAACACGAAATAGTGCATGAAGTTTATTGTGTATTATTTTGGATTTCGACGGATTCATAAACAGTCCAATCAGACCTATAACTTGTTCGTTCAACTTGAACCCAACATGCTTTGGTGTAAGTAGGCAGATGTCATTTGCGGAATCAAGATCACCCAGATTTCCGTTAAATTCACAAATTATTACTGCATTCTGCTTCAATGATCTGGTCATTAATGTATTCGAAATTATGGATCGAATTTAAAATTACTTTACGTCGGAGTGATTTATTCTAATTCTGAATAAATTTTACTACCACGATGATCTAATACATACAAAAAAAACTAAACAAACTCTGTGATTAGCCTAAATGTATTATGTTTGCATTTATATGAAATGATATTGTGTTGTCAGCAGTTCTTCACTTCTTTTTTGTAGTTTTTAGTTTATTTTGGTTTTTTTTTTTTTACATTTTTTTTATTTGATTTTCTTTAATTGTTTTGTAGATAAGCCTTAAAGAAATTCGCTTAGATAATTTGTTGTACAACAAATCGTTTGTTGTTGTTTTGAAGATGAAAAAGGTCTGTATGGATACACGTGATGTGTAGACAACTAAATCTCTACTCCAGTCTTTATTCATTAAATATTTTCTTTATCAAGAAATTGAAATAAAATTTTTTGGAATTCATTGTCAAAGAGTAAATGAAATATGGAATCATATAATCTACATGAATTATAAGAACACTAAACAAAAATAGAAAATCCATAATAATAATTAAATATTTACGTTGTACTACTCGCAATATAGCAGATGTTGTGAGATTTTCTTTAGATATCTGTTACTTAGGAATGTGTTTACATGTCCTCAGACGATATGTTTTGATTTGGTGTTCTGTTTTGAAAAATTTTATCACAAGAAACTACAAGAGTTTTGGAATATACTTATATGTACTCGTACACAAACATATGTTATCGTAGACTAGGCAAAAAAATGTGTTTCTTTTTTGTGGTAAAAAAAAAAAGCAAATACTGTATTTGATATACCAGCGGACAAGCCCGCTTGGTTTTAAATTAATAATGAGTTTAAATCATACAAAAGCGATAAACATTTGAAAACAGAAAAAAAGAATTATTGAGGATTCTAAACCGCAAGGGTTTCTTTTCAAGTTGAGAAATGAGAAAAACAATGACAAACTGGGAAAACTGTAGACTCAGCAATATATAGTCTATGGCGAGATTTCATATGGTTCCATTAAAATTAATCTAGTGAGGTCAAATTGAATGATTTCGTTTAAGAAACTAGTCTCTCAATAGTTCATGTTCAGTGTTGCCAGGTTTGTGACCATAAAATCGTAAAATTTTCTAAAGAAAATCTTGAAAATTGGCAGCATGTTTTGAAAATCCGTCAAATCATTAAAAAAATCGTCAAACCATGTGTGTGAGTGATATTAGTTACGAAAGGTTTATACATACATAATTGGCCATTACAACCCTTTAGTCAGGATTACGACCTAGCTTCTCACACCACTTATGTTGTGTGCGTTTATTTTATACATGAGTGGCGGGACCTACAGTTTAAAGACGACTCCGAACGACAGATTTTTGAGAAGCTTTTCATGGCAATTTTTACTCTCAGAGTCTTTGCCAGAAATCTGCTGAGAGGAAGTCGCCGAAGAAATATTTTTCGTTTTGATGTCTGACCTGGGATTCGAACCCGCGCCTTTTTTCTAATAAGCCAACACACTACCCACTAGACCACGGCGACTTCAAGGCGACGAAAGGTTTGTACTCATTTTATTACTGTCAATCTTATGTTAACAGAGAATGTTAAAGTGAAGATAGAAAATCTTAAATAATCACGAAAGTAGAGATACCACGGAGAAATAATAAAGTTAAAAAATCAACGGTTTTTGTCAAAATCGTCTAAAATTGTCTAAAAATCGTGTAAAATTCAATAAATTAAAAAAAAAGAGTTTATGAGACCTAGCTATTGGACCAAGAAAGAATTCGAAAAAGTTTCCGGTACGCTTGCAACCGGAGTATATAGCTACAACAAAATGTATAATGTATAAGTTGCGTTTCTTTGGTAGATAACTGATATTTTTTGGTCGATGATTTGCACTTTTTTAGACGATAACTGGCATATTTTGGTCGCTGACTTGCATTTTTTTGGATGACGACTGGCATTTTTCGATCGATGACTTGCACTATTTAGACCAATGAATTGTATTTTGAATTTTTCTGTCGGTGACTTGCATTTTTTTGGTCCATGACTTGTATTTTTGTTCGATAACTTGTATGTTTTTGGACGATGACTTAAATTTTTTTTCAACGTTGACTTGCATCTTTTGGTCGATGGTATGGATTTTTTTTTGTTGATAACATGAATTTTTTATGCCGATGACTTGTATTTCTTGAATTTTTTAAACAGAACACTTTTTCTGCACATTTGAGGAAAACAAATAGTATTGTTGCCTATATACCCGGTCCCAAGCAACGACCGGTTGTTAAGAAACCTATTTTGGAAGCCTTAGTACCATGGCTACTAATTTCCTCCACAAGTCCAAATATCATCAAATATCACGGTGCGGCTCAATGATACTGTCGGCTCATAAACTGAAACTACATTTCAGGGAAAATTGTCAATTGTTGAACTGCCTCTAACTACTTTACCGTCTTACTTAATTGGTTATAACAATCCTTAGACAGAATTATACCTTGTTCTCCTCACACTACCCATGTTGTGTGTGTTAATTTCTTCCATAAGTGGAGGGAGTCTGAGTGACAGATTTTTGTGAAACTTTTTATGGCAATTTTATTTATTATTAGAGCGTTTACCAAAAGACTCCAGGGGAAGTCGCCAAAAGAAATATTATTTTATGTTTCGTTCACACCAAGCTTAGGTATCTGTTTTGTTAAGCTAATAACAAGTTTCTTGGCTGAAGAATTTCTGCAATCCTTGTTCGTTTGTTAATCTGCTCATGGTGTACTTCAAAAAGCAAACAAAAAATTCAGTCAAATAAAAAGAAGCCAATATCCTTTACAATAATGACACTAATCTCTTTCTAAAGGTTATAATGTAATGAGATTAGATCTTAAGTGTTAATTAATAAGACTATTAAAAGATATTATGTCATATTCTTTTTTTTTTAATAGAATAATTCTATGAAACATTGTGTTACATGTTGCCATCGATTTATGCCTACCAATTTGGGTACAAAAAAAATTTAGTAATTATGACTATATACCGCTTAACATAGTTACATATATTCTGCCATCGTAATTTTTGGTTCCGTTTGCTCATTAGATGCGCAGTGGCATTCTCCGGATGCAGGAATATGTAAATTAGATTGGGTGAAGTCATTTAAGTCTACACACAGTTTAAAACGACGGACGATTTTAAGGTATACAAATAAGTCAAGGACATATAATGGCGCAATAGTGTAACTCTTCGAATTCAGAGTAGAACATTCAGAAACTTGCAGTCCAGCGAAAGATTATGCTTGAAACTCAAACAGAAAGTACAAGGACATAGCCATACAATCTAACAGTCAGATTGCCATCCGAGCACGTTGTTCTTATGAAATTTATTCAATATAAGAATAGAAAACTGATTCAGCTAGGCAGATAATATGGAAAATCTCGGTAATGAATACGAAGATCAGTTTGCACGGAAGATAGCTTTCACGCCGGTGAAAAGGTCAAAACCTTTGTATGAAATAGAAAGAAATGAGTATATTCGGAGTAAAGACAGGTAAAACAAACGTGTTTTAGACAATCGAAACTTTCATTTAGAATATAAGTTGAGTTAAGCATCAGAATAGTGGAAAATAGGCTGAGGACAGTAACCGGCATTTTACCAGACCTTGTAGATTCAAAGAAAACCTGTTTTATAATAGGAATGGATTCAAGCCCAGTATTTAGACTCGGTGATGAGGTGAACGAATCACTAAAACACATATTTGGAATCTCTATCTTAATGCATCTCAGAAGAAAATCTGGGTGTATACTTTAAGTAATAGGTAGGAAGATATTCTTACTGCCAGATCACATATTGTTACGAAAGTGGAAATGGTGTTGTTAAAATAATAAACAAAACCTCCAAAAACAACAACAATGATCGTGCATAAAATGATAAACAAAAGCTCCAAAAACAAAGCAGCGCACTGTTCACGTGATCAATGAATGAGTAGAAAAATATACCAACAAGAATAAAGGATAAAAAGACGTAAATAACAAACAACAACATGAAAGGGAACAAAGAAGTAAACAATAAACAACAATGTGCAGTATAAAATAGCGAACAGAGAAATAACCCAAGAACAACTAATCTACCTGCTTGAATGTAAACAAGAAACAACAAAAATGAACATAAGTTGTTTACATTTTTAGATTATTCCCGAAGGACGTCATCGTCCTTCAAGGGCATTCATCACACTGATGATCCAGTAATATAAAAGGCAAGTTAAAGCGAGCAGGGCTGAGTTTGAATTTAATCGTGTAAGACGACGTCACGTTGGTTGAGAATTAAAATCTATCGAGCTTTAATTCGGTCAGACTTGTGTGCAGACAAGTTGCGTTTGGGAAAACAGTTGTTAGTGTTGTTGCTTACAAAAGGGTTGTAAGCAGAGTAGTATAAAGAACAAACACATATTGTGAAGTATCATTGTATACGTGAAACAAGTTCGAACAGTGGCACAAAAATTGTGCAGATAATAAAGAATTTATTAAAACCAAACACATATTTGTAGAGTTCAGTACAATAAATCGTCCGGCTGTGTAGCATTACTATCTTTACTCAACAACAAATGTATTCTGTTTTTTACTTCCTTTTTATTACAAAAATCAATCCATACACAGAAAAGTTCGATCTGTAATGTGATAAACCGATACACGAATACTGTTATCATATACACGCATATAAAGTCGTCTTGCCTATTACTTAATGTATACACCAGGATTTCCTTCTGAGATGGACTAAGATAGAGATTCTAAATATGTGTTCTAGTGATTCGTTCCCCTCATCACCGAGTCTAAATACTGGGCGTGAATCCATTCCTATTATTAAACAGACGTTCTTTGAATCAACAAGGCCTGGTAAAATGCCACTTACTATCCTCAACCTATTTTTTACTATTCTGTAATGGCAGAGATTCAATTCAATATCCAATTGGTTCTTAATTTTTTTTTCTTATCTGTTGTTTCTATAAATTCTTAAGCCTGGGAAAATTTATTTAAGAAATGTTATATAAAAATCACATGATATCTATTTTTTTTTTTACTTTTTTATTTTTGAAAATTGTTGTCACAATCAATTCGTTGAAAACCTTCTTCTTTAAAAATCTGGTAACGAGTTATTGGAGAGCTTTCGCTCTGCTTTAAAAATAATGGAATTATGTATACCATGTTATCACTGCCACTTACGCATTTTATGTTTTTGACAGTTGAGTATATGTTTTCTACCCAACCCCCTTAACTTTTTTTTTATTTGTTGTGTTTCCTTTTTTTGTTTTGACAAGCAACCTTCGCTTCTAATGGTGTTTTATGGTACAAAAATCCGTCACAAACACAAAAGTTCGTCAAATACTGATGAAAAAAAAATTTTTTTTAATGTTCTGTGGAAAACGAAGGAATATTGGAGGCCATAGAATACTAAAACCAAAAAGAAGAATTGTGCTTAAATATGAAGTCAATTCATAATGATTTCGGTTTGTATAACAAATGGCTTCTTGGCTGATTTACGATTACGTGACCCAATTGAAGACATCGATCACTGAAAATCATTACGTTTTATTGTTTCGCCTACTACTACGTGTTTGCCACATTAATATACGTTTCGTGCGGCTTATAAATATTTGTATCTGTGTGTGTGTGGTGTGCTTGTATGTTTGTTTAATAACTTACCATTTAAGCACGTGTACTTGTCCAAAAATTGATTACGAAATGTTTCGACTCTCTTCGATATCACATCGATTTTGGGGGCTTCAATGGCCGAAAACATGGCGGCACCAAGTATCAGAAATAAAATATAACCTCCGCATAAAAATAAAAAGCGGCATTTTCCATTTTTATTGTTTGCTGCTGCTGTTGTTGTTGCATTTTTTGTACTGATGGGAAATGCTCCTAAAATCATGCTATAAAGTAAGTAAAAAAAGAAAGGAAAAGGAAAAACATGTTGAATGAAATATGTTTTAATCATTTAAAATTATTGTTCTTGTATTGTGTACAGCTATGTTTTTATGGGGGAATTCCCTATTTTTATAGACAGTAGTTGTCAGTTAATTAGAATTTATGTCTAAAATTTAGAATTAGGATTTATTTAAATTTCGGGGTTTCAAAGGTAAACGTAAATAAAACACAAATAAAATAGTTTTTCTCATGATATTTCTTTTTTATTGTAAAGTTTGAACGTTGACATTATGTTTGAAACACTGCATAATTTAAATGATGCCAAGTGTTGCAAGCATTGATTCTTTTGAAGAAATTTTCGACCAGTTTTTGAGCGCTATCTCAGCCATAACTTGGACGAATGTTGGTTTTTGTAGTGCTCAAGAATTGAAGGTTTATATGCATAAACACGGTCTTTCGCATAGCCCCACAAAAAAGTCTAATGGTGTCAAATCGCATTATCTTAGGGGCCAGTTGATATCGCTACGACGAGCAATTACGCGACCAGGAAATGTCTCTTGCAATAAAGTCCATATTTGCTCGAGTTGTGTGGCATGTGGCACCGTCTGGTTGAAACCACATATTCTCCAAGTCGTATCTTCAATAGCAGGCAAAAAAGTCGGTTATCATATGACCATAACACTCCGACGGTGACAGTCGCTCCATTGTCGTTTTCGAAGAAGTAGGGTCCAATCACACCTTCCAACCAAAGAGCGCACCAAACAGTGACTTTTTGTGGATGTAATGGCCTCTCTTCAATTAGTTGAGGATTCTCAGAATCCCATAATACGACAATTTTGTTTATTAACATACCCACCGAGTGTGAAATGTGCTTCATCATCGCTGAAGAAAATTTTGTTCGAAAAATTGCCGATAAGTGGCTGTGGCAGAAACACTATTCTTGTAGTAGGTTTTGATAATTTTTATGCGTCGTGTGATAGTTAAGCGATCCATATTCGTTAATGTCAGACTTTCAACTGAAAAGAAAAAAATTGGTTTCACAACTTAGTTTGACAGCAAATATCAAATTCCAGTCCCATACTTTTGAAACCACGAAATGGATAGTCCTTTATAAAACTAAACTAAAATTTTTGGAAATAAGTGATGATCTGATTAATTTTATCCGCAAGGACTAATGGCATATTATGAATTTTTTACAGGTTTTATGTGGATTTGTGGGCTATATTCAAGAAAATATCTTCTTCGTAAGTGCCACCAATTGAAATATGGTACACTCTGTGAAAATTAAATTCACATGATGCTTTTTGAATTAAAGACATACTATAATCTCAGGCACTAGACATGAACATCAAATAAATATTTTATTTCCGCAAATAATAAAAAAAAATAAGTAGTATGTTGAAAGAATTCCTGTAGAATCTGAACTTAATAAAAATCTTTATGCATTACATTGCTTAATTGAATCAGAATTGTTTTGTTTAACAATTCAACTTAATTTCTTTTTCTATTTCTAATTCGTTGTTTGTTTCTGTTTCCAATTTATTTTTTAATAATTTATTTTAAATGTAATTTCATAAAGCAAAACATAAATTTCTCTTCTTTTGTTATTATTCTTTTGTATTTGAATGGTTTGTTCGTATATGTTTTTTCTTCCCTATTAAAGATGTGAAAATTTACGTTAGATTTTTGCATTTACTAGGTGGATAAATTGGGAAAAAGGATCTTAAAATATAAGAACTGATTTATGGTGTAAATAAATTGTTTTAAAAAAAAAACTACGTATTATTTGTGTTCATACACAATTGTAGCCGTGTTGTGAAGAAATTCATTCCGCTGCAAAAATTAACAATTTAAATTGAAAAGTTTAGTGTAGCACTAGCTCCAGAACTAGATTTAAATACCCAATTTCTGAGATATAACATAATATCTTTAAGTCTACATAAAACAACATGTATGTGAGACATTATCGAAATTTTTTTTTGTTTGTTTGAAAGACCTATTGATATCACAGAGTTCATATGTTCACCATCCATTCTTTCGGTGGAACGCATCCAAAATGTTCTATTTTCCATGCTTCTCACAGAATTTGATCGATGGAATGGTGTAGTGTTTAGTTGCCTACACCTGCGACTTAAGTAAATCCCACAGGAAAAAGTCTAAAAAGTCTGGAATAAAATCGCACGATCTCGATGAATAGTTCATATTACCTCCACTTGAGAGGGTAATACCCTATGTGGAATAAGGAGCGAGCTACGGATTTCCGTTCTGTTGGTGCAACTTCTCATTGGTGGAAGTTAGAAATCTTAGGCCTATAGTGCTTATTTTTAAGAGTGATGGCCAAAAAATAATCGTTTTTTTTCACAGAGTTATGCTGTTTGTTATTCAGAAATAAAGGAGTGGCCTTTATTTTCACATCCAACTAAATCATAGAAACTGAACATTCTTTGGTTGGATTGCTGTCGTATAATTACATGCCAAGACAAAGTTGAGATGCTTAAGTTTACTGGATTCTTATAAGAAGTAGGTTTAAAAATTTACATCAATATAAAGCTTCTTTAATTGTAACCTTATCAGTAGCATATCGGCCTTGGACTGTAGAACAGGTACATACATATATCCATAAACCGCTATCGCAGGATAAACCACAATCGGATTCAATCATGGTTTTTTTTCCTAATTTCTTAGTTTCTTTTGTGTGATTTGTAAAGAACTTTTGTTGTTAACTTTTATAAAAGTTTCGTTTTATTTCTATTATATTTTGATTTCATTTCTTTATGTTATTGTCGTCTCTGTTCTCTTCTTCTCTCAACATACAATGACTTAATGACGTCAAATTGTTTTAAATTACTATAGAAAATGTCTATGCCGACGTACGGGAGTATATAGTATGTATGTGCATATACGTGTAGGAAGAAGAGAAAGTTTCAATGTGTATATAAGCATTCATTAAACTAGTATTCGTACAATATATTGTATACAATGTATTGTTGTAGTTGTAAGTAATACATACATTAATATGTATGTATGTACATTAATATGTATGTAAGTGTACACATACACTACGAAATATGTATGTAACGAGAATATTTTTGTAACCCCAAAGCTAAATGGGATTTAAAACGAAAATACTGTGAAAAAATGTTTTTATTTCATACATACACTCAGAGAAGCAACTAAAGCAGGTCATTACAAATATGGACTTTTGCTCGTCATAAATAAATAAAATGAAAACCATTTAACTTACATGCTCATACAGCAAAAGCAGGATAAGCTTCTTGTTGTATGTATTAGTACAACTTACAACAACCACAACAACAACTAATGGGAAAATTATTAAACGTATTATGTCCCCCCTCCCCTTAACTATCCCGGCGGTTATTTTTGGAAAATTGTTTTTAAATTGATTTTGTTGTGGACTTTCCTATTATTTTATTTATAATTTTCATTTTTGTTGTTCTAGTTTAACTATTAGAACGAATGTTTAAATGGATACGTACATTATTTTGTATTTTGATAAATAGAAGTCCATTACTTTCTATAAGAAGTATCGAGGATTACTTGGCTAAAAATAGCAACATTTTGTGACATTTATTAGGTAAAATTTTTCGCACCTGACAGTAATAGGCGGTAATCATTTGACAGTAAATGCAGAATATAAACAATCTCTTCAGCACATGATATACGCACAGGTTTTTCGTTCTGGGACGCGTTAATATATTACATGTCCAAGATGTGTTCGTTACAAAATCTATATGTAAGGCTTGAGACAATCTTTTGTCCGAAAAATAATACTCTAAGTCTATCAAAAGACCGGATCACAATCTTTCATTAATCCTGGATTGTCTGATGCATGTTTCAGTTCTTCTTTTATAGTAGTTTACCAATAAAAGTTTTGATTATGTCACTTTATCTGAATGTTTTATGGGGAAGATATGGCCTATCTTTTCTTGAGTTAATGACTAATATCGTGGTGGATAGTCATGTAGTCATTTATAAAATTATAAGTACCTTTAATTACGTTCAAATAATCCATCTAGGAATCTGCTGGACCACTGCCTTTGAGAGAATTTACAATAAACAATTTAGATTATAGGTAGGTCAGGCATAGGGATGCCAATCGGGAAATCCCGTATCCCGGGATTTTTAAAAACTTGTCCTGGGATTTTTCGGGATTGTGAAGTCATATGTATTTTGACCCTATAAAAGGTCCTAAAAAATTCTATATCACTTCACTTCGATAATAGCTTCTCAGATGAGGAAAACCCCACTCCCATTGATAAAATGTTATTTGATGTCATTGAAGAATGCAAAAGCTTTATAAAACGGTATAACTATAAAACGGGCAACTGATTAAATACTCAATTGTCCAACGAAATAGATTTATTTACATCAGGAGGTGGTAGAAGTGAATATTTATAAGCTGCATAAGCTGTATTGGAACTATTTTACCAACAAATGTTGATTGCGAGAAGTGTTTTTAAACGGCAGAGTATGTTGACAACAAAATTCTTTCAAGCTTATCAGATCACATGTTAGATGCTTTAATCTTTTTATTAGAATCCAAATAATTTTCTTAAAACTAATGCATTGCATATGTATGAATAATTTTTATTTTTGTTAATTTAAGCTTTTTTCCCCTGATATTTCGGGATTTTTGGATCGGGATTTACAAAATCCCGAATTCCGTGATTTTTAAAAATCCATCCCGTTTGGCATCCCTAGTCAGGCATCACTACATCTTAAAGAAGATCTGTGCTCAATACCACTGCACTCAACGACAACGACTGATGGTATAATCTTACGACCTCTTGCGGTATACTAATCGCCTGCTTAGCCGGGAAAACTACCAATATGAAGATCCCTAAACATGATGAAAATACTGAATTTTAGTATAAACAATACAGATTACTGTATCATTGGTTGTAGCGTGTGGCAAAAGGAAACTGATGTGTTCAGTAGATACCATGACTACATACATGTTCTGTGCATTTGTGGAGCCTTTAGAGAATGTAAATAGAAATTTTCTTTACCAATTTAATATTGGAAGTACTTATCAGTTATTCCAGAGCACTTGCTAACTACATGCTAATAGTCGTACAGGCTAGTAATTTTATGTATATTATGACGATCAGTAGAGTTAAAAACAAAAACTCCTCCCTTTAAAAGTTTTTATTTTCTTTCAGTGTAATAAATAATTTCATTTCCTTCAATTGTATAATTTTTTTGTTTTTATATTTTATTTTTGTGTTAACAAGAGTACTATTTCATCTCGTAACATTTTTTAAATCCCATTGAGCGTTAAAGTCTATTTTATTTTTTTTAATAAAACAACAACAAGAAAATCCTTTCGCTTTTGTTCTTTAAGAAATTAAGCACTGGAAGTAGAAACGAGTGTACAATTTATTGTTTCATTCATTAAATACTTTTCCTTTCTTTTTAATTTTCTTTATTTCTTGTTGTTGGTTTTTAATTTTTAATTGTTTTAAGACGTAAATGTCTGAGGCTTAAGCATGTATGTTATACAGGATGAGTGTAGGATGAGTGGTGTTATCTTATTGTTTTACAAATTATTATTGGAGTGTTTTGTAAAAATCAAATTTAAATTTCTTTATTACATGGGCGGAGGAAATTTAATAGTATTTTCTTAATGCCCATATAACTTAACTTATCTAAGTTATGGTGTAGACAGACAGATTAATTGACAATAAGCCATAGAGCGATACATGGTTTGGTTACTTATTCACATACTTAGTTGGTCATCATAACGCTTTAGTCACGATTTCAACCTAGCGGGACGTACATTTTGATTTCAACTTCAATGATTCAATGATTTCAACTTTTAATGGTAATTCTATTTACTCTAAATAGTTTTTGCCAGAAGACTGTTGAGGGGCAGACGTCGAAAGATTTAGTTTTCACATTTTGTTCGAAATCTTTCAGCTCGGCTTTGCACCATGTACTCTCGTATAATAAGCTAACACAATAACAATAAGGTATGACAACTGGTTTGCTAGAAAACTTCTGATGTAATTCTCTTTCATGAACAGAAACTGGTACTCTTCTTGTATAGATTATTTGGAGGCTATTTTTAATTCGAATTCGTTTTCTCCGGCGTTTTCTTTGAAAATGCTTTAAAAAAGCTATTGAATATTTTCTCAAATTTCTTTTTTTATTTGAAAGTACAATCCATCCGGTTAATAATGGGAAATAATTTCATTCAGATGGCAGCCACGGCTGACCATGCAGTAGCCAAGACGATCGGTCCAATTTTTAAGCACAATATCGATTGTGTTCAGCTGTATTTCATCAATGGATTCACGAATATGGTCCTTTAAAGCGTCAATTGTCTGTGGCTTATCGGCGTAACGCTTATCTTTAACGGCACTCCACAATTAATAGTCGAACGGTGTCAAATTGCAGCCCTGAGGTAGTCAAACGATAGTGCTATCATCAAAAACAGTGCGCAAAACATCGAGTGTATCTTCGGCTGTGTGGCACGTAGTGCCGTCCTGTTGAATCCAAATGTTGCCAATATCATTATATTCAATTTTTGAGAACAAAATTTCGTTCAATACGGCCCGATAACAATCGCCATTGACTGTAACGGCCACTCCTTGCACATTTTCGAAGAAAAATGGCCCAATGCCTGGACCAAAATCCCCACCAAACAGAGACTCGTTTTGGGTGCGTCGACTTTTCAATATATGCGTGCGGATTTTTTGTGCCCCAAATGGGACAATTTTGCTTGTTTACATACCCGTCAAGATCAAAATGAGCTTCATCTGAAAAGATAATTTTTTTCGCCAAAATCGGCATCTTCTGTAAGTCGATCGTAGGCATACTTAGCGAAACAAAAACTCGTATACACAACCATATTCGTTCAGCGGAAGGATAAAACTAATTATCTGTCAAATCAAACATGAGCTAAGTGTTACCATTCACGAAATAAGCATAGTTGAAAAAAAAAATAACGTTAGATGGCGGACCCATCCCGCGATATTTTACCTAACGAGTCTAGAATTTTTTCCCATTTTGGATGATTTAATTCATAGCTCCGTTTATCCTTTGTATCCTTCCTGTCCTTTGTGTTACATCATAATTTCGAAAATCTTGAAAAGAAATTACCCGATAGCCGCTATTATTAATAAAATTTTGTTTTGAATGTTGAAATATATTTTTATTTACTATTGACTTTTATTATCTTTCAACCTAAAAGCCTTAAATCAATTGAGCAATCCAAATATTCCTTTAAAGTGAATTGCTTTTTAATCATCTCAAATAGTTCATGGTCGTGTAATAGCAAACGGTAGAGAGAGCAGAAAATAATAGAATTTTAAAAAGGCTTCTAAAAATAACCACACAAAATAGCCGGCAACAATATTTAACATTTTTTCAGCTGCTGCTGCTTCTGTTATTGTTGTTTTAATTTGGGCGTCAGTGGTGTTTGTATTAGCAATTGTAGGACCTGTAGCAGCGAATGTACACTGTTGCCGTTTCTCTATATGAGTGTGTGTGTGTGTGCGTATAAGTAGGACATTAAATGTTAAAAAGGGTTGGTTTTTATAACCTGTCAACCTTATTACCCAAAAAACAGTAGGAGCAACAACAACAACAACAATTTTTTTTATTCTATTTTTATTGGCCTTTAAAGAAATGTTGGAAATTTAGTCTTCAACGTTTAAGGAAATAAGCACTTTGTAAAGTTTTTCATTTCTATAGACCGCTTTGGTATTGTAATAAAACAGAATTGTTGCTGCAGCAATTACGTTGAGTGTTCATTTGTCAGAGAAGGATTCATGATTAGATTATAAATTTTTCTTTTTGTTAGAATAGGATGTAAAAGTTAATAAAAAAAAAAAATCTGAGATGGGCATATGCTTGTTGGTATTTTGAATATCTATGGCCAGCTGACCTTGATTAACCTTGTACTCAAACACTTAACTTTATTTGAAGTACAAAAACAAAAACAAAAATCAGTATTTAAATTATTCTGTCAAACGAGTGAAGCGTTAGACCAAGCAATTGAATGAACATTCTGGTGGTCGATTTGGTTGGTTGAACTTGATTTAAAAGGTTTACGTGCCATTATAAAGGAATGAGAGTATCTGTTATTCTTGAAAATTAAATAAGTCCTTAAAATAAAGAGATTAAAAATTAATGAGAATAGAAGACTCTTCATTAATTCAATTAATTGGTTAACCATTCAATTAATTTTAAAATAAGATGAAAATATTTGGCATAATTAAAAATACAATCATTTAAAACAATCATTGGCAATTTTTCTAGCATTTTCTCTGACAATTTCTCAGACTTTTTTTGATAATTTTTTTGACATTTTTTTCTAACAATTATTTTGGAAAAATTAAAAAAATAAATTTTTGGACTTGCCCTCCATAATTTTTAGCTGAAATGAATATAAAGAAGTCTTAATTGCGTTCAAAGCCACATCGGCATACAGAATTGGTTATTACAACCTTTCAGTCTGGATTATTGACCTAGTTTCTCACACTACTTCTGTTGTCTGTGTTAATTTTATGCATGAGTGGCGGGAACTACAATTTAAAGTCGACTCCAAACAACAGAATTTTTTTTGAGAAACTTTTCATGGAAAGTTTTTTTATTCTCAGAGTTTTTGCCAGAAATCTGCTGAGAGGAAATCGCCGACGAAATACTTTTTGTATTTTGTTTTTCTGTCTGGCTTTATGTCTAATAAGCCAACACACTACCTACTAGACTACGGCTTCTTTATAAAGTATATTTAGGGAAGTAAAGGAAATTCAATGGTTTTCTGTGAAAATATTTGCTCTCTCTGTGTCTTGCCCACCTTTTAGTCAACCGTGAAGTGTATGACAGAATATTTCTTAATGTCTCATACCACAATGCAGTCGTCTCTTAAGAGCTATTTAACATTGTACATTCATTAAAAATCTTGTTTTGCATATGAGCATTTCGAGATCTATAAGTCCACCAATAGCGCCTCTGTGTAAGACTCACTATGGACGCATATTTTCTAAACATACTGTATCCTTTGCCAAATAAAATATCGTGTACAGTAGAAAACTTATAGCATTGCATTTTTAAACCTCACAGCACACATGTATTGTGAAAAACTTGAACCCACATCTTCGTCCAAAGATGCTCTTTTTGCTTGCTTTGCGTTCATTCAGTATCAAATCTTTCCCGCTAAGCAGATGATTGTGGCATATTCTAAGAGTGATAGTCAGGTACTTTTCATTAGTCGAGAAACAGTATTTTCTTCTTCTTTTCACTTTTAGGGGAAAATTATTAGGAGAAGAGGAAAATAATTTATGACAGCTCTATGATCTTTAAAAACAAATCAAGTTTTTTGTTGTACATGATTTTAAAATGTTTAAAACATATGCCATTACCTGAATATTTTAAAATTCTTTAAAACTCTTGCTGCATTAACTTTGAAGAGTTCGTTTCTGAGTAATTTCGTAATTTCTTTTGACATGAACACTTATTTCTTGTCACATATTCTCATCAAAACGTGCTGTATTAAATTAATAAAAAAAAAAAACAAAAATTGTATTTTCATCAGAGCTGAGCAAAGCATGGAAAGACATTTTAACAAATTTTCTCCTTTTGCAAGTCAAATGAAGTGAAAGGAAAGGAAAGGCGAATGGAAAAGTAACTAAGAAAACATCACTGTGTAACAAAGTAAACATAATTTGCATAAAATGTTAATTTTATTTTCTTACCACTTGCTCTCCTCTAAAACCAAGGCAAGGCTAACAGGGGAACAATGGCAAAGATGAAGATGGAAAAAATAAGAGAAAAGTAAAGGAAAGAAAACTATATACTCCTTTGTTAATAAAAAATAGCTGATATTATGAAAATATTAAAGTGGAGGACACTTTCTAATTTTTTTCAGTTCCTTTTTTTTCTTGCCTTGCATTTTGTAACAATATGCGGCATGTTTGTTTAAAATGAAATCGCGAAGCTCTGCGTGTTTTGGTAAATGCAAATGCCTACCCACTCATGAAGTGGCTCGATCGAAATCAGGTCATTGATTTAAAAATTTATAGAAATTTATAATCTTTCATAAAATAAATTTCTTTTTTAACCCTACTGACCAAAATAGGCATTTTTCATGTCAAAAAAAAAATTAATCGCTTTAAGAAATTGCTTACAACAGCCATGTAGGGCGGCTATTAAATTTTCTTTTTTACTTTAATTTTTCGTATTATTTATGCCCATTTAATATTAATGGAAGGCAAACACCATATTTTTTTTTATTTTTCTTTGTTGTTTGCTTAATATGAAGGATTAAATTTTGTTTTATTTCTTACTTATTATATGTATGTACATAATGGCGTGCAAAATGTTTGGTAATGCTTTTCGAAATAAACCCATAATGACTGTAAAATGCTATACAAAGGTTAATTGCTTTATTTGTGGTAAATTATACTATACAACCAAGTAAAATATAGGGCCCTAGATCGCAGCCTATTTGATACGCTATAATATAACTTTTGCCCCATTAAGTTAATTTTTTTTTTCTACATTTATTATGACGCCTCCGTGTTTTTAAAGGATGATGAAAATGGCTACGGTACTCTCGCATTTTGAGATAAAAGACCCTGTTCCCTTACCTGAAGTTGTTTACGTAAATAGTTAACGCGAAAAAAATCTCATAGATTTTCAGTCTACGAATCACTAATTTCTAAAAACAAAAGCTTCTATTTCAGAAACAGGATTGTGATTGATGATAATAAATACATCCCAGTGTCAAATAAAAACGATCGTCGTCGAATCACTGCTTTCGAAGCTAAGAGTGAAAAAACTAGAGTGGAGAGAAAGGTTCTGCTGTTTTTTATGATATTGGCAGGGAATCACGTACAACAAGTGTCTACTGTAAACAAACTTTTATTACCAAATACGCTGCCTGTATTTGGGATGCTTGAACTGCGTTCGTTTTTGTCCATTAATGGCGAAAATTTCTCAAAATAATTACGGATCGTTCAAAAGTAACACTTATTTGGATTCCAAGTATGGAACTCACAATCTTTTGACACTTTTCATAGCAAATATGGAAGAAAAGTACGTTCAAAATTTCTAGACTTTGCTGTACTTGTATGGATAAAAAGAGGATTAATTTACTTTAGTTTTCAAATCGCATGGTCACCATTTTTTGCACAATTGCGACTCTCACTGGTCACTGTTTCATGCTATAAGTTTGTCATTTCATTGAATGGAATGAATTCAGGAGCTGTGGGTCTGAGAAGGAAGAAGCGACTTGTCATTTCCTGTTTCAGTGCCATGCTCGTGACATGAGTGGATGGAGGTTTTTAAATTCTGCAATCGAAACTTGAAACAAAGAAAAAAAATAGATATTTTGTCACAGCGAAAACATAAATTTCAAAATTTGAATCTATTAATATCTTTTGCTACAGTCTATTAGGAGCCTCAGCTCAAACAAATCAATCGAATTGGAATGTGAAAAAATATCTGCAATTTCCTCTCAGCAGACTTTTGACAAAAACACTAAGACTAAATAAAATTCCAATGAACAATTTTTTTTAAGAAACTTGTTGTTCAAATTTGACTTTAAAACGCCGTTCATGTATAAAATTAACAGACACACAAGATGGGTGGTCTAAGAAACTAGGTTGTAATCCTGATTAAAGGATTGTATTGCCCAATTAAGTAAGTAAGTATTGTTCGTAAAATATTGGTTATATTTTTAATGTACATATGTTCAGTAATTTTACCTCCATATCATTAGTATTTTTTTGTTTCATAGAATTACTTTAATACCAAATGCATATTGTTTGCATTCAATGACAATTAAAAACCACTAAATTTACTAATGCAATTTTACTGATTAATATTACTTTTTCCAGTTGTCTAGTAGTATGTAGTGTATGTAGTTGTGTTTGCATTAGTGTTTAGTTAATTCAATAAATAAATTTTAGTTCCAAATGGTAAAATTTATGGATTATACATATATGTGGACTTACATGTTACTTTATGGTCTGGCAAATCTCTCTGGGGAATGAATGAGACTATATAAATGAATTTCACCGCAAAAGCACTGCTGTCGTATTTTATTGTTGTCGTCCCAGTTAAGCACGTCAATTATTTGCAATTATACTTGAACTTTTCATATGAAATTATTTAAATTTAAATTATATGTAGTATGCTCTGACTGATTTCTAATTTAAATTTTTGTTATTTAAATTTTATTTGAATTCGTTGTTATTTTCTAAACTAAAAATAAAATTCCATTAAAATGGTGATGTTCTTAAAACGAAGCGAAACTATACGAAATATTGTAAATAAAACGACCGAGATTTTGCCAACACAACAGCGCACATGTACGAGGTACGAGTACACAAGAATAACGAAAGGAATAGGCGAAAAGAGTAATGGTGGTAGTTGGAGAAGAGGTATAGGAGGAATAGCAATAGGATTTTACGTGTCGGCAACGATGAGCAACTCAATTTTAATTATAAACACTCACACTTGATAAGCTCTCCATACACAAAGTAGTCTTCTTATGATTGTTGTTCTTGTTGTTGTTATTTTTGTTTATGTAAATTAGTGTTTCTTGTAAAATGCTAGTAAAGAGTAGTGAGTGGGTTGGTTGTGGCCGTACATAGTATGTGTCTGTATTTGTGTCATGCAATTCTTATGGTAAGTGTTGGAGAGCGTGTTTTTTTTTTGTTTTTATTTAAATATTATTTGCTTGTATTTACGTTTAATAACACTTTTTCTTTAATACTTCACTACTTGACACATTTTGAGATATTTTTTTTTTTTTCTTAACACTTAGTGCAAAAATTTAAAAAAATTTATTTTTATTTTTCAATCGATTGTAATATTTATTTTATTTTATATATTTTTCTTTTATTTTTGAAGTTGTATTGCGACTCGTTTTCCGTTTTTTTGTGTTTTTGTTTTGTGTCTCTCACTGTTGTGTATGTATTGTCGATTGTAAATGCCTGAAAGAACTGAAAGTATTTTATGGCGAAACCGAGTGCTAAAGCGTCAGTAGCAGACATTTGCTTCCTTCGTTTAATGTTTGTTTTGCTGTCGGCATTGTTGTTGTTGTTGTCATTTTAGCTGCTACTTCTGTTATTATTTTCGTTCTTATTGCTGTAGTTTTTGTTGTCGATTTCGTTGAAGTACGAAAACAAATCACACACATTTCTACACACACAAGCTTCACAACTTTATACACATGTATGTGTAATGTGCAATATCAGCTGAAGTGGTAGAAAATGTTGAAGTGAGTTTATATGATGTGTTCACATACATATACATAAACGCATACATCTTTATGATTTTTATAGTATGTCCACTACAAACAGTGGCTGGTTGTATTTTCTTTTCCCTATTTATTGTAGAAGTTATTGGTACTGTTACCTAAAAATTTTAATTTTTACAGTTTTTGAAAAACATAACATTCAAGATATTGTTCATCGGAAGTTACGACTTTTTTATATGGATTCTGTCCAAAAAACTCTGCGTGTTGATACCCTGAGCGTATTCCAGTGAGAAAGTCAATTTGTTTCGTAGTATTCCGTTAAAGTTTCTCTTTTCGTATAGGGGATAGAAAGTTAGCTTATCTCCCTGAAGTTATTTCTTTCAGACAAAAATCACTACCCTTATCAAGGTTGTAGGATGTCTGGCTGCCCGTTGAAATTTTCTGTTTTGAAAATAAATGTTGGATGGTCTGTGAATCTTCATTGGTTTCTTCCAAGCACAGAACATTATGATTCGTAAGGTTATCTGGCATATCTCTACCAATTTTTAGAATTTTGCGACCAAAAATAATGTTTTTATATCAATAATTCGAAATGACGTACCATATGAATTGAATGATGTTCGAACTTTTAGATTTTCGACGATGATATGCTCTTCATGGATGTTATTTCTATTTTAAAATTTCTGTACTTTAAATTATGTATTCTCGATGCCGAGTTCAATAAATAATTCCAAAAATTTAGAAAAGAACCCAATATAGTGTAATTGTATTTGTGGATTTAACTGTATTAGACTGTACCTACAATACTGTATATGTATGATATATAAAAGAAATCATACATCACCCATACGTAATATATATGTTCACTGATAAAGTCCATGTGCAGAAAAAAGAGAACATATTTGTTAAGCTCCTCTTTCAGTGATGCCAATTTGCTTTAAGTTCTATTTTATGAAAATTTATTGTTTCACGGTTTTAAGGAAGCACAATTTTCTTTATCGTACTTTTATAACAACCTTTGTTAATCCTTGATCTCTAGGATCTCGTAATATTTTAATGCATTTCTTTAACCTTTTTAATGGGATTATGATGGATGATAAACTATTGCTGTAAGAAATCAATAAATAGGTCTAAACTGCGGTATTAATGTATTTTGGCTGTACGACCTTGTTATCAAATCAACTCTATTCTATGGAGCTAGAATTTTGATGATTGGCTTTAGAAAAAAATTATCATTTATCCATGTTTGATTTTTATTATGATTGAGTTCATGATACCTTAACTCAACTGTTACATGAATTTTAATTGTAATATAATGACTAAATTAGCTGATTGTCAGACAGTTGTATATATGAAAATCACATTTCATCTAGTTTAGATTTTTTAATTCTTTTTTTGTTAGCGAATTTTGTTTTGAAATTATAATTTTATTTAACCGTTTTAATTGCACATAAGTAATTGGCAGCACTTCTTATAGTACTGCCGCTACTAAGCCATTCAAACACAGGATTATTCGCTTGTGCTGTTGTGTATGATAGTCTATATGGCATGGAATATGATTTTAACGGAAATAGGACCGCACAACAACATTATAACTATGAATACTTATACGTTTAACTTCATTTGTTATTAACACATAAAAAAACAACAAAAATAAATATAAAAACGTTGAATGCAGAAGCATATCACAATAATAAATACATTCAAACAAACGAAAGCAATGATACAAATAAATACACAAAAAGGAAACCAATACCAATACAAAAAAAAAAAAAGAAAAAATAATATACGACGAGCCAGAATCAAATTATGACGTTTGTATCAGTTTACCTAGTAACCCAGACCCGAAGTTACTGACAAAAATATGTTATTGTTGTTGCCGTTTATTGAAAAATGTATATGTGTTAGTGTTTGTTGTTGTTTGCTTTAAAAAATAAAACTGAAAGCGAATTAAAAAAGAAAAAATGAATGCTTGCATTTGAACCAGCAAACCAGTCAGCATAGCCTACTCATTCCCATAAATTCTTGTTTTGTTTAGTTGGCATCGCTTGTTTGTTTGTTTTATTTTTGTTTTTTTTTTCTGTTCTTTTGGTCTCACTTAGTAATTGTGTATACAATAGTTTTAATAATAGTTATTTGTGTTTGTATAGGTGTGTTTATGTGTCTACACACATTTATGTGGGTATAATGATAGTGTTAAATTTTGGTGTTGGTACAGTGAACACACTGTTATTCTTTCATTAACAACACAGGATGTTAAAGATTTTGTAAGTATAGCGGATTATGACAATTAATTTCCGTTTTAAAAAAATTAAACCAACAATTCAAGATTGTTAGAGGCATATGGGGCAGTAGAATTTTGGCTAAAAATTTATTAAAAATGCAATAGGATTTTATTGAAAACTTATACGAGGTGCCGGTAACATATAAAATGATTGATCTTTTTTTTCGAGTTGTTTTATTCAATAGGTTTGATTGTTTGATACAACCTAGCTTCTGACACCACTCATGAAGTGCATGTTACAGTTTAACGTCGACTCCGAAGGACGGATTTAAAATGTGTTGGAGAGTATAACCCCAGGCCCTCGTGTATCCAGTCAACACAATGCCTGCTAGACACGACAATGCAATATTTAAAAAGATCGAAATATTATGCTGAATACGGTGATTTATTTTTGAACATCAGTCATTATCAAGAATACTATTACCGACCTGAATCTAAAGAAAGATCCTGATTCATTAACAACATATTTATAGAGCTGCCATGAATAGCCTAATTATAGTACAAATTATATGAAAGTGGAGACACACAAGCCTATTAATGGTGTAAAACTGTTTACAAAACAGTTGAAGCGTAAATTCATGAATTGAAAATTCTGAAAAATGCACACCGTAAGCCTATACCAAATTAATGAAATTAACGCCACCGATTGTTTAAATAAATAATACATTTTATTTCCATCATATAAAAGGGTAATTCCATTTAAATCAACACAACGCAATGTTTTGCAAGTGAGTTTACTTAAAATAATTTTGCTTAAATTAATTAATTCGATACGTAATTAGTTCTGAATATGGGTTAGGAATAAATAAACATCAAAATATCAGTCTCCGTGGAAATGTCGTCAAAGAATACAAAAGCAAAAATATTACGTATGAGTATACTTAACATTTAATAAGTGGTTAATAAATAATACTCATACGCAGTAGTAAACAACATCTTCCGTCTTTGTTGTTCTTTTTCTTTGCTATGCTACATATACAAAACGCAAAAAAATAAGTACACATACGATATTACTTGAACCATATGGTTAGAATATAAATTAATTATACGGTCGGTTGGCTAAATATTTATGAATATTTACCCACCGCTACTAACACTAATAGACGACTATTCAACATGTGTAACTCTTTAATAAAGTATTCACTGTAAAGACAGCTATTATTTATCAAAAAAAAAAAATAAAAAAAACATACAAAAAACTATTTACCGTGTGTTCTTATAAAACAAAAGAGTATATGAACACGTATATGTACATATACAAGTACCGTGTGTTTGTTTAATACGAAATGTGTATGAGTAAACGGGTTATCCATTTTTCTGTTTCAAAAGTAAACTTAAATAAACGTACGATCTATAAGAAATGACCACCACCTAAATTGGTAGCACTATTCGATCATTTTGGCAATAGTTTCGATAACTTTTTCCACATTTCGGCCGGTATTAACGTAAAATCTTACCAAGTTTTGTTAGAAATGTTAATTTTTTTCCACACGGTCTTCGACGGTCTGGCTATCTGCTTATATAACCAACAAACCTTTCACTAAACAAATGTAACTTCAGGTCAAACCACTGAAGGGATAACCCAATAGTTGCTGCTGTTGATCACTCAATACTTATAAAAATAACATGAGCTTTTGAAAGCAGAGTGCAAAAGGGAAAGATAGATTCATAATAAGGCCTGAGTAACTGAGAAGAAGGCATAACTCACTACACATTTGACATTTGCAATAATAGTTTGTGACAAGACCCTTAAGGTGTCCATTAAATATTTACGTTCATTTGTTTTCATGACATTTCATGGCTGGGATTTCTCTAACAGCAGCAATTATAACAACTACGTTAACGAATCTTAAAAGGCAGGACAGTAAACAACAACCAAAATAGAACTTTTTCTATAAATTTGTGTTTGTCTCGACTCTCTTGTCTCCTGTTTGGTTTTGAGTACATTATACCGTTAAATTATTAATAAAAAAATAAAGTTTTGTTCCAAGCAGGAATCAATCTTCATTAGACATCTTTTAATGTGTTCAAATTTGTGTGTCTCTCTCCCTCTTTCTCTCTTTTCGTTTGTCGTTTATTTTTATCAACCATTTTCGAAGAAAGTATGTACGATTAGGTTACATTTAAAAGTCAAAAATTTTTTCTCTCTTAACATTTCTAAATTAATACTGACAGTTATTTGTTTTATTTGAATATTTTATCCTTCTTAAAAGCATAAGCAATTGAGTAACTGAATAAATTTAAATAATTTGGAATTATTTTTTGGTTTTTCCAAATCATTGAATATTTAATGGGGTATGTTTACAGTAAATAAATCAATACCACACTATAAGCATAAAAGTTTCTTTGGTATTACATTTTGAATCTGTCATCTTCAAGATGACTAACTCTTTAGGTCCACTTTGTAGATTGAACTCCAGAGCTGCTTTAGAAATATTGATTCACTGTAAAACTCTTCATTATCAAGATCATCGAAAAATACCAAATTGCTAATTCCGGAGAGAAACTGGTTAGCAATTTATTTAAATTGAAAACTATAAACATAAATAGAATTGAATTTGAGATATATTGCGCAAGATATCCATTGATATTGCCAAACTTCGTGCATGTAGTAGGAAACTAGTCAAGTTAGTGGATCGCTGAATTGTATGCCATTTACAACGACATTAGAATGATGCTAAATATTATCCATCAGATTGACTGTATTGGTGAAATCATGAGCCAACTTTATCTCCATTACTTTAAAGAGGTAAGCGACAAATTATGAAAAATTAATTAGCATTGCCAAGACAAGCTTATCAACTCTATCCTTCAGAGTCGGTTTTAAAGTGAGGGTCCAACCACTCATGGATAAAATTAACACACCCAACATGGTGTGAAGCGGTATGTTAAAACACTGACTAAAGGATTGTAAGGACCAACTAAGTAACCAACTACTCCCTGAAAGATGCACTGTTTGCTTAAAATGATAAAAAAAAAAGGTTAAAAAAAATGGAAGTATTGCATTTGGCTGATATATATGGTGATATCTATGGTGCCACATGAAAGACAGGACGTCATGCCATAAAGCCAGTAGCTTTAATAAACTATTTTCTGTGACGATATGTGAAATCTCTTATATACGGAGGCCGACTAGCCACAATTCTAGCTTCTACGGCCAACATGTTGAAAACAGTATGCCAAAATTAGAGCTTATGGATCAAACTCTAAATACGACATACATAGCTGCTGGAATTTTTACAAGAAATAATTGATTATACTTAATCACTAAAATTTACGTTGCTTGAAATTAATTTCCTTCATTGAAAAGATAAAATATGTGCGATATTAAATAAATTATAATTTCTAATAATATTTTATTCCACGCGTTGTAGATATTGCGATTGCGCTACTCTACTGCATATGGCAGTTGTTTGAAAATGAATTTTGCGTGGGTCCCTATGGCGTATGGGAAATATTTGATTTATTAATTCATAATTATCGAGTATACGTTGTGGAATTTTTGACAACTACGTACGTATTTGGTTAAGTAGTTTCTTTTTTTTTTGTTATTTATGATCTTTGTGATAAGAAGTTGAATACGGGAAATTATTTTGATTTAAATTTTTTGTATGACGTCATGGCTTTTAAATTTATTGTATGTTTATATGAATGGCAGAAATTTAGATTGTAAATGGCTAGTAGTTGACATTCAAATTAAAATTAATTATTTTGTTTTTGTTTGTAATTAATTGTTTTGTTTGTATTGTGAAATATAAATTCGAAAGTTTTTTTCTTTTTCTATTCTTTTATTAAAGTATACATTGAAAAAAGGTTTCTTTTAATACAATACCCTTACCATATACGATGAGATATAATAATATTTACAAATTATTAACTGTCATAAAATATAATATTCTGACCTTTTTGTTATAACCCTAATCAACAGTTATTGTATTGCTCTTTTGCCAGGTATTTATTTTTATTACATTTTACACGTAATTACGTTTGTATGACTTGTGTCAGTGTAGATGGCTTCTGAAAAAAAAACTAATTACGACTTTCGTAACGATTATTTTTGAAAGTTATGACCACCATCGCCACCTTCCGCGATATGTAGGCTGTCGGACAACAAACAATCTTAAATGATTCATTAACTAATTTAAGACAAGCACGTACACAAACCTGTCTATTTCGAAATATTTGCAGACATGCACGAGAGGCAATTAAACAAACGCTTTTCTTTAAATACAACCAATTTATTTTGGATTTTCTATTTCTTTTCTCTATGTAAACAGTGTGGCAAATAAAATCATTAAAAGTATAAAAATTAGCAAAAACAAATGAATGAATAGTTTTATGAATAAAAACAACATCATTTTTGTGTAAAAGTATTTAATACCTTACGTGTTTACAAAACTTAATAGTATAATAGCAGTAACTACAGAAGCAGCTACAATCAAATAATGTGTGTTCTTTGATAAAAATTCACCACTTCATAGTTGTTATTGTTTATTTAGTTATTCTGTTATTTTAGTAGAATCAATATTAAATAAATGGTGTAAAAATTTACACACTCTCTCTCTCTCTCTCTCTCTCTCTTACAACAACTTACACGCATATGCCAAAATCATCCACACACCTACACATCTGAATGTCAACTTGTTTACATTGAGTTTTGCCTCCTGTGCCATGTATGTGTCCTCACAGTAACAATAACAAAAACAAAATAAAACTAAATTAATATTTTTTCTACACAGTTTCAGGAAAGAGAGACAAGAGTATTAATGAAAACAACCTACAGTTATTATAACAAACAATATTAACACAGCAGAGACGACCAATAAAATAAATAGCCATGCATGTGTATGTACCGTATGAAAAATATAAAGAGAATGATAGTAGAGTAGAATTGTCAATGAAATGCTGTACGCATGAACGTTCATTATTTTGTTTTTTCTGTTTTCTTCTTATTGTTATTCTTTAATTTATCTCCAGTCTATTTGTTTACGAAATAATTTCCAGTCCTGCTACACACATTCATAATAAAAACATCAACTCTTTAATGTAAACGTGTGTGTTCGTCTGTATTTGTTTGTTTCATCTTTATCCGGCAAATTTCGGTATTTTGGAAGTGACATTTAGCAGAGAAATGTAAATTGTTGCCAGCATTTAAAAATAAAAGAGTGAGGACACACTGAATAATAAACTTAATGTTTTAAGAAGTTGTGTTTAAATTTGAATAATTTTCTATACCTTTTTATAAGAAAAAAGAATTATGAATTTGACTAGCAATGGCAAAAATCAAAATTTTTTAAAAAGCTAATGTTAAAGTTAACAAAATAATGTTAAGTGGTTAAAAGAAAACACTAAAAATTATCAAGAAAGAAATAACTCGATTCTGCGATATCGTACAATGTAATATCTATTTCATTCCTTAAAAATTATGCCCCAATTAGTAGTATATACCAAATAATTTTGGAACTTAAAAAATTAACTCTGTTAAGTGTCTGGGTAGGCTGATTGATATCGGGGCAAAATGGGACGAGCTGTAGGCATAATTTTTAAGGTACGAAACAAAAATTCCATTCTCCGTTTCTACTTGCGAATAGTAAAAGGTGCTCATGTTAATTGGTATTGCCCCAAATTCGAACGATTTGTTTGTTCATGTACCCAATAATCCAGAAGTGGGCCTTATCGCTGAAGATGGAATTTCGATGAAAATTAGGGTCGGTTGTCAACTGTTTCAGAGTTCCTTCAGCAGACACAAGTTGATATGTCTATGATCATTTACCTTCAGTACCCAAGTCAGCTGAATTTTATACGGATACAGGCTCAAGTTGGCGACGAAAAAATCGCCAAGTTGTGGTCCGCCGAAGGTAGAATACATTTGAACGATACGAAATCTTGTATCTAGGCTTCACCTGCATACTCTCACTCATAGCGACGACGTTTTCTGCATATCTTACGAGTATGCACATCTGTACGAGTATTGATCGATCGTTTAATGAACCAGTGGAGCAGAATTTATTCACCACAGTGTAAATAGCCATGTCGGACGATTAAAACGATTGTTACTTGCATGTGTTACTAAATATTATATCTGTTCGTAGAGATTTGGCAAAACATAATTAAGAAATTACAACTAATTTGACAGTTGCTGCTTCAGTAAGATGTAACTTGAAATAGCAACGCTTAAAAGTCCTTGTTCTAAACTCGGATATATCGCTATTTTCAGCTTTCCTCGGTCCATGAACTGGCTTTGTTTTACAAAATGTGTTTACATATGCATTAACTGATAGACTATAAAGAAATCATAAGTTTTGCTAAATTGGAATTTTGTCTTCAGCATAAACAAGGAATACTTTAGTATTTGACACTTTTATTATATTCTTTATGCTGATTTCTATTATTGTATACTAATTTTCGCAGTTCTAGCTACAAAAATCTGGGTGCTGATATTTGCTGATGTGCTGATCTATAGTCATTCATTGTTATAAGAAAACAAGTACATAAAAATATCTTAATGATGTTGTTTACAAGTTTTAAGGATTTTCTTTATGTATTAAGTAGTCTGTTCACTAAACCGCCATAAAATTTTTCCGATAACTTTATCACGACAAATACCTGTAAACCAAGAAATTAATTGGCATCTTTCTTTTAATAACAATGGAAAATGTTGAAAACAATTAAACATATTCGTATACGTAAACCTTCTATAGAAAGTCGACAAATATAAATAATAACAGAATTTATTATTATTTTTCAGAGGGATCAATGGGAATGAGAATTGCCTAAATATTTGATATAACAAAACAAAAACATGTTTTTATTGAAGACCTTTTTAAATTCTACCTGTTACAGCTAACAAGTATAAAAATGAGCTCAAACGGAAGACAAGAATCATTCATAATTGAGACTTTCAAACGTTGAATTCAGTAATTTAAAGAAAAATTAAATTTTTTCCAAAAGTAGACTTCTACGGCGCCATCAACTGCTATGGAAAGCGTACAAAATCAACAGCATAAATATTTATATTATTGGCCATCGGAAAGGGATGAAATATTGAATTTATTTAATGGTAACTACCAATGGCAATGGAACGCTTTGCTAGAAACAGTAGCAGAGTTTACAAATAATACAACGTACAAAGAAGAACGTTATCTGAATCTTGCGACTGAGAAAAAATCGATCCTTAAGACGGAAAAACAGGAAGAATCCAAGCTATTGCGAGGCATCTCCTCTAAAAAAGTATCATTCAAATTACCTGAAAACAAAACTGCTATTCGCACTCAAAAGCCATCTAGAATACCTATACTCATCCGTTCTAAACTAGCGGATAATGTGCATAAATCAACTTTCACCGACCATTTTAAGTGCACTAATACGCCAGTCATAAAATCGACTGATTCCATATCAAACGGTGATCTGTCTGGTTATGCCGATCAAATTACTTCAACTTCTCAATCTTCTTGCTTTAAAGTTAATGATACAACCTACAAAGAAATTGAACAACGTACTAATGTGAATACGACAGCTGAAAAAAGATCGATCCTTAAGAAACAAGTACCAGAAGAATACAAACATTTACCATTTAACAACAAACCCAGTGCTAAAAGAGTATCATTTAAATTACCCGAAAATGAAATTTCTTCTCGTACTCAAAAGCCCTCTAGAATCCCAATCTTAATTCGGTCAAAACTTGAACGCAATCGTATTAGAGAGCCTGTTTATACGAAAATTTCCACTGAAAAAGCGGCTAGGTCAAGTTGTTTAAGCCAGTCCAGTGCCACTGATGGAGCTTTAAAACATATACCCGCAGATAATATTCATAATACTTCAACAGCCTCACCGGGCAAATCTGCTGTTGAATCTCATCAGAAAAACTCATCTTTTAAGAATGAAATCCAAATTTATCGTGCTGTATTCTCTAGTTCGGGCATCTATTTAGAACAAATATTTTTAAATTAAGTTTAAGTTCAATTAATAATAATACTTTATAAATATAATAATAACTACTTAAGTTCTATAAAAAAATAAAATTATTCAAAATTAAAATTAATGTCTGTGTTAATTCTTATATTCTTATTTGAAAATTTTTAACGAGAGAGAGAGAGAGAAGATTGTCAAATGTGGTAACGTGCTAGAGTCGATTCTTAAAACACACAATCATATGGGAAATCTGATCCGTTTGCACAGCCAAAAATTTTCTAGTCGTGTACGAAGCTTCACAGATGCCTAACCTTGTCAGGGGGCTATGACGTAGTCCACCTTCCTCTCCCATATATTTGTTGCAACAATATGCATCATAAAAATTACAACAGTAATAATAAACAAGGGGAAAAAAGCTACTCTTTTTACCATTGCCAAGAAATCGCAGAGTGGTGGAATTGCCCAGATCAGCTCAGGCAATAAAACCGCTGCTGCCAAGGCTCTTCCATATTCGGCCACACTATACTTCTTTAGTCCATGATGTGAGAAGTGCTATCATTACTTCCAGGCATTATCCCGTGTTCAATTCGAATTTGTAGCAGCACAAAAATTTCCCTCTATACTGTATATAATTGACAGCCAGATTTCCAATGAAAGAAATCATTGGGAACAGAATAGCTCGAAAAAGTCGACTTTAGTGTTTCTGTTATGTCAAAACAGGCTAATGTCGTTCAATTAAAATAGGGAAATTGAAGTTCTGATCCACCATTCTTCACAAAAACAGTGATAAGTGCGGTTCTACCAACTCCAGAAAATAAGGAAGTGCTTTCGACCAAGTTTTTATTAAAAAATATTTTTGCAAGAGCAAAAACACTTAACAACTGTTATACTTTAATCCAAAGCTCTGCCTTACAACATGCAGTATAATTAACAGTGATTTGTTTTTACGATTTCATTTAGTTTGTATTTCATTAAGATGTTGAATACATATTTTCCATTTATTTTAAACAATAAAATTTACAAAAATTATTAATTAATAAAATAATTTAAATAGCAATATATCAAACTATTACATAAAAGTCAGTCGTCTAATTTGTAGTTATAGAGAAAAAAAAAATAAATAAATAAAGAAAAGGAACTTCAATAAATTATTTGTACATAAAACAGAATTACTTAATGAGTATCGTTGGATTTGATTGTACCATACATTAATACTTTGGCATTAACATTTTTGCAACCCGATTTCATGGGATCTATTGTATTAACAATTTCGTCATAGTCCTCCTCTGTTAGAGAGACATTCTCCAATTCAACTTCTCGTTTGATACAGTCTCTTAATTCATATTCTGTAAATGATTGAAAATTCACTACACTGCAATCAGGTAATGTTTGCAATAAATCCTTTTGTATCGCATAAGCTTGTGCGGGTAACATTGTATTTAAATTAAATACATAAAATAATACAACACGTTTATGTTGTTTTTTAATCGTATCAGACAATAGTTGATTAATTAGGGCAACGGCGCTATTGTCGCAAGCATGCAGGTTCTCTATGACCATCAAATTTTGTCCACAATCAGAGAGATTTTCAGCAAGTATTCGAATTAAGTGGAATTTTTCAGCTTCATCACTAACGTAGGTATTCCATGCGTACGTGTGTACATTTTCCTGCCAAGGGAAATTCTGTAGTAATGCTCTGATAAATAGACTTTTTCCCACTCCAACTGGTCCCACAATAGCAATTGCATTAAGATTGCTTTCATTTCTTAAAGCCACTTCTATTTGGCGAATTGCCTGATCCTGGTGCAATATATTCTGCTGATGAATACGGCTAAACAATGTTGGAATGTCTAGGTTTTGATCACAATAATTATGTTTACCATGTACTATGTCCCAATAATGACTGCGATAGTTTTTAAGAAAGTCTTTGAGTATTTGTTTTGTATTGGAGTTATTTTGCGTTAAATAGTGGCCCATTAAGAGAGCAATCATAAAGGTTACTAATGCTGTAATTATTACAATCCTCTTGCATTTGTTGGCCGAGTTTCTTTTTACTTTGTCACCATCTTCAGGACTTATAAGACGTCGAATTCTTTTACGTTTGACTGCTTTAGGTTTCTGAAATTTTTAGGAATTGAAATTACGACATTTAAAAATCAAGAATGTTTACAAAAAAATATAAACGAACGCAAAAATCTGTCGAAAATTTTTCACTGGTCATCCGAAAAAGCAATGTTTTCTTTTGTTTTTCCTGTCTCCTATAACTATCTTTTTGTTATTACAACACAATATTCTGTATAATCGTCTAGTGATATGTGTTCACTGCTTAGATCCAATGCCTAATTGATCGCAAACACCTCTGGCTGGCATAGTAACTGTACTCATCAGGACGCCTATAGGATACTTTCTTATCACTAACAACAGTATAAATTTCCATGACGGATAACCATTAAGAAGCCTGTTAACACCTCGCCACTTCTCCTGACTCAAAACTGCGCGTATAACCAACTTGGGATTTTTGCCGCTTTTTTATGGAAAGAAATGTGTGTTGCTACAGGCAACTGACTCTTGCGGGAATTTTTTATTCATGATACCATCAATATATTTAGTCAGCCTCAACTCAAGCCTGGACGGTACTAAAACTCTGCGGTTTGTATATATGGCCTCTGAATGATGTTAACATCAAGACTCCTTTTTCTTAGACAAGTCCATTAGGAAGGCTTTTCATTATAACAGACGACATTCGTACATGGCAGGCTTCGCTGAGTTCCACTGGGAATTGATCTACTGAAGCGATTTCTTAGATATTCTCCCTCTTTCTTCTAGGAAATTGCAGATTGTTCTTAAAAGTTGTAATTTAGAATTTGGATATGCGGCACAAGAAATCACTTTCATAAGATTTAATTTCATAATTAATATCTGATTTTACCCTTACTTCACTTTTTGCACTCACATACATACATAATTCGACATTACAACCCTTCGGTCAGGATTATGACCCGGCATTTAAACCGTGGCCTCACGTCTAATAAGCCAACATACTACCTACTACGCCTATTAGCAATTAGCAACAATAAAATAATTCTCCTAATTCGAATGCCCAATTTCAGTAGATTTATCAGTTAAATGTTATAAAAAAGAAGCAAATCAACTAAAGCAAAACAAATCAATTTACCTCCAAAATGCTACTGCTTTGAGGCATTACAGCGGCCGTTTTATCCCTTATATCACAATCCATATCACAGTCCATTAAGGAATCTTCTTTCACCACTGAGTCCACTTCCATGATATATAATTTATAACTACTTTTAAAATAATTAATAATTTTTAAAGTACATTAGGAAATGTATAAAATTTCACAAGAATCAACTACAAATTTATAAGATGAAAACCATTATTGGCGCGTTTGATGTTGTCGTATTTGGAAAAAATTTGTTTTTAAAGACAGCTGTTGCCATACTGTTGTCGTAAGATTGCGGAATGGGCAGCACTTTTAGTGGTGCCTATTCGTAAACATTTGCTTACACGCGATCAGTGTTGCATATTTGAAATTTTGAAATAGAATAAAATAAAACATAAAACAAAGAAATTATTATTTTTTGTATGCAGTTTTCTAATTTTAATTCTTTAGAATTTTTAAATAGAATGACATAATGGCAACATTGTTTTAATGCAGCAACTAGACATATTAGTGAATGCCTCCACTAACGGAAGGGAAAATTACTTATTCTAGACATACCTCGTCCAAATCACGATTTACAGTACATGTATTTATGGTAAACTTCGAATTTCGATTTTATTCATCACACCGGATAAATTCACCACATTTCTGCAAAAAGTCACCATACTAGAAACTTACCATATAAGAAACTCACCACGACTAAAAAATTCACCACATATTAAAAAATCTTTTTTTTTTATTTTCTTTCTAAACAACCCAGCAACGGAGCAACACAAACACAACAACTTGTTGTTTTACATACAACAACATTCCGCACAATGGTTTTGTTTTCGTTTTGTCTGACCTGGGATTAAAAATGGTCTCTGTCTAATAAGGCCACTTTACTTGCTGCAACTATATAAACGGACAGACCACAAGTAATTAAACAAAGGAAACGGAAATAGAATGTGCGAATTATTTATTAAAATATATATTTACTTTTGGAACAAACAAAAACGTATTTGATGATGAAAGTACTGAAAGCATGCTATTGCGGTATTTTTGAAATGAAAAAGTACTGAAAAAGATAAAAAAGTACTGAATTTATCAACACTGTACGCAATATTCGTTTTGCACAAGAATAAATTTGTAAATAAACAAAAATTAGAATTTAAGTAGTCAGTGTTAAGTAGTTTTAAACTTTTATAAATAAAATAACAATGGAAATGTAAGTGGTTATTTATTTCTACAGTTAATATCATAGTTTGCAATGTGAATAAATTATTTGCATTTTAGTGTTAATCCCTGCTTTTCGGTAATCTCCAATTATGAAGTAATGGAGGCTTTAAAAAATATTAAGGACACCAAAAAGAAGTACGGTTTAAGAAATTTGGCCACCATCACATATGAAACATTGCAATATTTGGAAGATTCCCCCTGTAAACATCAGACTCGTGAAACAATTATTGCTTTCATCACTGAAATGCAACAGTACAAACTGACCACCAATGAATGCCTAATGATGGTTAATGATCCACCTTCAAGTGCTTTGCATATACAATTGGTTAGTGGAACTTTATATTTAATACTAATTGGAGATTTATGATTTCTAATGTCTTATATCTATTACAGCTTATAGAGGACAGTGAAGAACGTTTAACCGAGGAACAGGTTAATAACATCATTGAACTAACAAAAAAATATTTTCCCGGACCGCCACAAGAGGCCAATTGAAAACGAATTTTGTTTTAAAAATTCAATACTTTTAACGACTGTGACCAAATAAAAACACTAATGCTTAACACTTATTCTTTTAGTTTCTATATTTTTTATATATTTCCTGCTTCAATGCAGAGAAGAAGAATATTAGGTTTTCAGAATTCGGCAGGTCATCTTGTTTTTCTATTTTAGAGAATTTTTACCTTAGTTTTTTTTTTATTTTAAACTGATGATTCAGTTTTAAATCTAAAGAGTTTTATATATCATCCTATCGTAAAATAGTGTTATGGAGATGAATTAAAAATAATTTAAACTCCCGTAATGATGTTCCATTAAAAACAATAGTGGGTGCGACACTTAATTTCCATTTATTTTTGTTTATTATAGATGAAACTAATATAATGGATATACTTTTATTAAGAAGACAATTTTTTATTGAATTTAAGCACATGTTTACGTTACGATGTTTACACATTCATTTCCATATTGTTGACAAAATGTAGGCAAGTTTTCTTTGAAATCGAATTGTTATTTAGTTTCTGCTTACTGTGTTTGTAAAGTAATGAAAGCTATTTTTTATTTTATTGATTTAATAAAATTTAGGGCAGTAGAGTTTAACGTTTTTGATCTCCTAAATCTTCAATATAATCAGGATCTATTTCTGGCCATTTATCGGGTATAACGTCGAAGAGATCGTCTTTGACATCGCCCTGAATAACAATTTCATCCTCGCCGGTTACTGAAGAACCGCAAGCAAATTTGGAACCAAAGAATTTTGCAGCCACTTTCAAATCGATTTCTGTTTTTTTAAATGAAAATCATTAAAATATTTATCCTTTACAAAAAATTAAATCTAAATATCCATACCAAATGTACTCAAGCCAGTTACTACTGTAACAGACTTCTTTTTGCCTCTTGGCGCCCGAGAGACTGTAATGCGTTTGTTGACCTCTTCCTTCTTCTTGATTTTCATCAAACCTTTACCACCACGTTTTTGTCTCTTCTTGTCATCATCTGTACCATCACCGGCTTCTTCTTCTAACTTGACACGTTCGAATTCTGTGGGTAAATTCTTCTCCAGCCAGGTCTTGCATTTCTCATACTCGGGATAATATTCACAATACTGGAGAACAAACCATTAAACCATAAAATAAATATTTTCATTACCGATTTGTTAAAGGGAATTACCTCAATGGGCATGGAACAATTACCACAATACTGCACTATTAAAGGATAATTGACACCTTCACGAGGACCTAATTTAAGGCGATCGGCTACAGGATTTATTGCTATTTCTGTCATGTTTATTTGTGCTTTAATATTTTCTAGGTGAAAATGATTATTTGTTGCAAAAATTTGTGGATTAAACCTAAAAAGCAAATCCTAACGAACAGCTGTCAGGCGTTGTTTTCATAGAGGTATGCATTAATATATGTATTCTCAAATTAAAATGTGGCAGTTTGTGTCGGTAATAAAGTTTAATTACTGTGGGCTTATAAGAACTAAATCGATGACAGCTAATTTTGTTTTTTTTTTAGATTTATAGTTCCAGTATGGTTTTAAAGCTGAACTCCTGTTTTAAAATTTGTCTGTTACTTTAATATGAATGCAGCAATTTGTTTTCGGAGAGTGTTTCTTAAAGTATTATGTTTAATGTTGTTGTTTTTCAGTTGACTGCCACTTGCACGTTTTCATAGAAATAACCTTTTATATAGATCAATACCTTCTTCATAACAGTTTACTCTTGTATATAATTTAAACTTCCCGCTAATCAGCTGTCATATATTTTCTTTACAAGAATATTAGAGATTTTTTGTTTAACACTTCAAAATAATGTTAAATAAATAAATAATTAAATTCGAAAAATATGCAAACGAACAACAAACAATATTACGAGGGTTGTGGCAAGGAAGGACAAATACGATGCATTTTCCTAAGTGAGTTTCATGCCACTGCTGGCTCCAAAATAAGCTGCCAGGTAATGTTGTAATAATTTAGTTTTTAAACAAATATTTAATGGTCTATATAGGTCCCGCCTGATTATGTTCCCAAAGATATATTTGATGCCATTAGTGTTTATATTATACCCAAACCCCATTTGCAGCGATGCATTTTGACTGTAAATGCGATGGATATGAAAATTGTCGGCTATCCAGTGGGCATAGAGGATCAACAAAAATATGCTCGCAATGCATTTCTGTTCAACTTGTGTTTTGTATGCGATTCATGGGCTCGATCTGTACAATATGAACCGGTGGTTAAAAAATTGTCCGAATATTTGGTGAGTCTCTAGGAAATTCTAAAAAAAAACCATAATTTTTTGAAGGAATATATCTTTCCAGATAATGATGGAAGAGGAAAATTGTTTTCTATCCAAGGAAGATGATGATAAAATCAAATTAAAAAAGATATTCGAAACTGTTATTAATGACTTAAACGAAAAAAAAGTCACTACAATTGTAGGTAAGAGAATTAATTTAGAAACTAACTAGAATAGACATAATCTAATCAGAATATAAACATAATTTAAATTTTTTCCAATATTTGGTAGAGGGTGACACTACAATATACTTGAAAATTGTCACCCATAAACCTGATCCTCCCGTGGTGAAAGATCACATGGTACCACTTCTCTTGGTGGACTATAAGAATACACCATTAGAAAATTGGGATTTAACCACACAACAAGTATACATTTTCTCTATTAAATCTTTCCATTAAATTAATAATGCTCAAATCAAACATTTTCCTTTGTTCAGATATTACCCTATATAAATGGCATAAATCATATTGCACGGATAGCAGCGGAAGCTGACGTTGAAACTAATTTAGTTAAGTCTTGTGTACAAAATCTAGTTTACTATGGTGTTGTACAACTTCTGCCAATACTAAAGTACAGCAACGTTTACATGACACAGAACCTTAAAAGTCTTATTCAAAGTTCATCACTGACAAATGCTTGCCGCAAATATGTAGCCCTCAATCCAGATAAGGCTGTGAAACCTACCATACAGAAAATATTTCAGTTTTATGCATCTATGACCCATGGCGTAACCTTAAGGGCAATATGTCAAAGATTGTCGCCACAAAACCATAATATTGATGAAAGAAAACTAGTAATCTTTGGTTTGCAGCATAAATTTATACGTTGTATTCATAAGTATCCGGTTTTTACTGGTTCTGTACCTTCGGGTAGACAAAAAATGTACACGGGTCTATCGAATTTTGATGAAATATGCTGTAAGACTGGTCTGTCGCCATCCAGCATAGAGAAGGATATAGATAAGGATACAAATGTTACGGTTATTTGGAAATAAATAGGTTTGTATTAATTTTTAATTGTTTATTAAAGTATTTTAAAGTATGTTCTTTAGATTGAATATTTTTCTAATTGTTTTTATGACGTTAAAGTATTTAGAATAAAACAAAACTGTAGAACGTTATGAACATTTTTAAATCTTAATTTCAAGTTAAAAGCAAAATTGCTTTTTAATTCATTGAAGACTGAATCCTTTATGTTGGTCGAATCTATACTAAATGTCTCAGATTTTTTGTTAAATTCACAATATTAGTTGAGAACTATTTTACAGAAATATGATTCAGTTTGTGTTTTATACTGGTTTTTTAAATTAGTTTCTTATTTAAGATATAAATTAGACAAATTGTGGGTTAATAAAAAGTTTTTTCAACAAAATCTGATTTCAAATACTCGGTCTCTTAAATTTGCAGTTTTTTTTCGAGGAAAATTCAATTTTCTTTGAAGTTCACTACCAAATTTCTTCAATAATCAGGCAGTAAGATATTACTCTTTAGATTTACATGCTTTGTTTGTTCACTCTGCAACGTTGACAACTTGGGGAATTCAGCGTAGGAAAATATCCGAGCAGTTTCGCACTAAATATTATTTTTTTAAACAAAATTCGTTTTCATGTATAAGAGTACATAAAAGAAAATAATTAAACTATCGTTTGGAAGCTCCAAATCAATATGCAGGCAATTCTTTACATTGCTCCTGTGTAATCTAATGATGTCATTGGGCCATTTCTGCAACTACTTCAGCGGATTGCTATGTGCTTCGCGTAAAGTTGTCAGCTTCTTCTTTAGCCAATTGTTGGTGGATATCGAGATTTATGAACGTCCTATCTACTACTATTAATGCTTAATACACTAGAATGCCAAATTGTATTTATAAAATAGCTTAAGTATGCAATTTTATAAAAGCAATAAATAATACAAAAATAATGAAATAAAGCTGAAGTTAATTGTATTAAAAAACAACAATGGTCAATGTGTTGGCTTACTTTTAAATATGAAAACAAAAAAAATATAAAAATTATGTGCTTTTCAGCAACACAGTCTAGGCAGTCTTCTTGCAAAAGACCTGAAATGGGAATAAACTAAAAGCCATAAAAAAATATTCAAATCTGTCTTCCGGAATCGAAATTACTGATACTCAGACATAAATTAGTGCATACAACATAGGTGTAGGCGTAAAGGGTTGTATGTTGAAACTACTAAACATACCTGTGAGGTTAGCATTCTTCAGAATTTATAGTCGCTCTAACACAGAATAATGTATACTAAAAAAGATGATCTATTTCCATAAAAATATGTCAAGTAACATTTGACGAAGAATTAAATCTAACGTAATAATGAATATGAAGTAATTCTTGTATAGCTCTGCTAATGTCAATGTTTACATCTCTACAGTAAATTGTTCTTCCACTTCATATTTGATCATAAAAATTGTATGATTGAACAAGTATCATCCAACCACTTAATTGCTATAAATAAGGTTTATAAGCTGTTATGCTTAATTTTTTTTATTCTAAAATGATGCACTTGATGCCAACCTATTGGATATTTGTTTAATTCAATCAATTGAAAATAAAACAAAGAACACAAACTATAAGGCCACACTAGACTTCATTTGTGGTAACATTTGTTACATTTTTCAGAACGATCAAATTGAGAGTTTGAATTTTGAAAACACAATAATATTTCGAACGATTAAGGAGAGAATTATTAAAGAGCAAATTTTTATATGAAAAATAAAAAAAAAAAAAAATAAAATAGCAACTACTTTACTTTCAAAAGTAGCTACAATCAATTTCACATTGAAAGAGAATAAGTAAAGGCATGAATACATTGGCTATGGAAAAGTATATTCAGTTTTTTAATAGCATTCGGTTGGATAACATGTGTGCGGATAGTTAGAGTTTAATGCGGAACGGTGCTAACAGATTAAAGAGGCCGGTTTAGTTTTTTGCTTTGTGAAGAATGTATATGAGAACCGACTCTACTTATATGTTAAAAAAAAAAGTCTTATACGATTTTTTTTTTTATAAACAAGTATAAGAGTTTACCTTGTTTTATGTACTTCTGTGTTATGTTTTCTTTTATAATTAAAACACGATCGTAATACAACTATTAATATGTTTAATAATGGTTCTTGTTGAGCGCTGTTCATATTCATAAATAATTTATAAACAAATAAAGAATAAAAACAATACTATACATAACACAGTTCATAGTATTAGTAATAAATAAATTATGTCTGTCTGTATGACTGTCTGTCTGTCTTTGTGTGTAAATAAATAATAATTTTTGTTGTATTGTGAATCATCTGTTTAATAGAAATGTGGAAAATATCAAATAAAACCTGAAAAGAAAGAAAAGGAAAAAAAAAATAAACAAAAAAATTCAAAAAATTAAAGATATGTACTTGATGAAAAGTTGTAAAAAAATGTGTACATTTAGCAACTTTTACAAAATCTGAAGTAAAATTTACAAGAAAAAAGAAAAAGTTATCAAGTACATGCGAAAAACCTAAATACAGACAAACAGACGCAACTATCCAACTGCCAGACAGTCTGTGTTAATGATCTCTCTTGTGATTTTCTTTTTCACATTGTAGTGCCTCCTCACTACACTTAATATGCCATTAAAAATATAATTTTTTGTTTTATTTTTCTCAAAACACATATTTTGAAGAAGAAAAAATAAAACTGTGACAAGTTTATGATTTATTCCGTATAAAAACGAAATTGTCACAGTAGCAGCAAAAAAACAAAAAAAAAAAGGTAAATTAAAATAATTAAAATTTACTTTATAATTTTATATATACCTTTAAAAAGTCTAGTGCAGTGTAACATTTGTATGGGTTCGTTTTGTTGTCGTTGTCATTTTCATTTTCTATGATTCTTATTCAATTCTATTCTATTGTGTTTAGACTGTAAACTCCATACATTAATCATTCAATCTTTTTTTTTTTTTTGCTATTGTTAAACACATACAGGCATTCAATTCAATTAATAATAATAATAATGAGAAAATAAAAATAAAAGAAACAAAAACCAATAACATGCATATTACAACACAACAATCAATGCACACACCCGCATTCTTCAATACGTACTGTATTTGATTACAAAAAGTCATTGGTTTTCAATTGTGTTGTCTGAGATTCATTTACAAATTTGGGATTGTCGCTGCTCTTTTTTGTTATCACGAATTCAAACATTATTGTCAAATGAAATTGAACTGATTTTTTTTTTCTAACGTTTGGCTTCAAATAGAAATATTTAAGTTTATCAGTTGTCGCTAATTTGAATTTCTTTTATAACACAGAATGGTAAAATTATCGCAAAAGATACTTATTTGTGTGAATATACAAGGGACTACAGTTTAAAGGCGACTCTCAGACTTAATTTTCAGCAATTTTTTTTCTATTTGTCAGAAGATATATTTTTGATTTTATTTTGGGGCCTCGTGCTTTAAGTCTGTAAGTAGCACACTTAGAGGCCACGATATCATAGGTGGTTTATAAGGCATGTGTTGGGGATGCGTGTTAAGTTCGCATACACCTGCGTCTTAAGAAAAGCTCACAGAAAAAAAGCCTGATGGTGTCCAATCGCATTATAACGGTGACCGGTTCACACCACGTAAGATGATCATGTTCTTAAATTACTGTAACAGCTGCGTGGTAAATAGCGCCATTCTCTTAAAATCAGTATACAATTTAGGTCGAAAGAAGTTGATTGTCCTGCCAACTTTTATAGAAGTCATTGAAGCGGTGGCCAAGACCAATGCGCTTCGTAGTAGTACCTAAAATTCCGTGTCCAGTAATAACACTGAAAACTGTGCTTAGCATGTTTCATTGGACTTTAAGCAGACTTTCTGTATACCCTTGGCCAAATTTGGTTCTCGTGTCTGAAGTTTATCAAGCTGTTTTAACGGAATGTAGTACTTCATTGTTAATTTTAAGCTTGCAGGTTCTTAATTTATCCGGTCTTTAATTCGTCCCAAATACCCATATGTCCCGGTACCCATGTAAAGTAAAAATCATACCGCTCCCCTATCTCATTGAGAGGCTCACAGTAATCGGTGATTTTTCATATGATAAATTAATGTCAGACTCGACAAAAGTAAACTTGTTTAATTGGACTATCAGTATTTTCTTACAAATACCTTTATTTACTTACAAACATACATAATTGTTCATTACAATCTTTCAGTCTGGATTGCGATTTAGCTTCTTATACCACTTATTTGTGTGTGTTAATTTTATAAATGCGTGGCGGGACCTACAGTTTAATGTCGACTCCGAACCACAGATTTTTGAGAGAATTTTCATAACAATTTTATTAACTCTCAGAGTTTTTGCCAGAAATCTGCTGAAAGGAAGTTCGGCCTGGGATTTGAACCTAGGCCTTTCGTCTAATAAGCCAACACACTACCGGCTAGACTACGACGACTTCAATTAATAATTACTTACTTAATAATGTTTTATTTTTAGTTCGAATTACTGTTATTGTGGCACAATCTGCTTTACTTACATTGACCTAAAGAAGTAGAACAGAAAAAGATTCTCATTATAAATTTTTTGATATATTATGAGTTAAAATTTAAGATTAGGATGCTTATACATACTTTATTGAACACTATTGCGTATCAAAATTATTGAAATATAGTTTTTATATAAAAAAAAAAATTGTGTTTAATTGAATTCATTGAATTTTTATCTCATTGAGATAATATTTCCTTTCTATATCTTAACTTTGCTTCATGAAAACTGTATTTTTTTATTTTGATTTTTAAATATTAGCATTTGAAATGTTTTCTTTAGCCTTTAAATGCTTTTTTGAGACTTTATTTATTGTTATTTAAAATTTTTCATTCAGTGTTACTTATGAAACTACATCCATTTGTAAATGTTTTTATTTGAATAGATTAAAAAGTAAACATCGTATAAAACGTGCTATTTTTTTAATATTATTTGACACAATTATTACATACATACATATGTACGATGTATACATGAAAACAGATACTAATGTATTTATTTACTAATGTATTTAAAGATTAACATGATGTTTACATACATACTTACATATGGATGTCAGTACATATTACAAACAGTTTTTCGATTAGAGTATTTTAGTCATGAATGATTGAATGAATGAATGAATGAATGTAACTACGTTTTATATGACGTTTTAGCTATACTATGCTATCAGTGTTAATGATAAACAATTGTATCCACACCTGTTGATATGTAGGCCACCAATCAAACTTTTTCTTTATCATTACATCTTTATAACAATGCTCAGCTAAAATAGCAGCGATAATTATTTTATTGGACAAAGGTTCTATAGAATGTTATGACTCTGTTATACATAACACGAATGCCTTTTTTTTGTAATCCATGCAAAGGAAGTACGTATATTTTACTGAATATTTGTAAAATAAAATGTTACTATATGTTGCCACTAGGGATGCCAAATCCAGATCCCGAAATCCCGGGATATTTCGGGATCCAAAAATTCCCGAAAAATCAAGGGAAAAATCGCGATTTTCTCTTAATAATAAAAATATTTTGTTAACAAAATTGTATACCAATTATGTATATCAGAATTATATGTCGTTAAAAATAAAATATAAAAACAGCAAGAAAAAATTTAGCAAAAAGGCGTAAATTACATATACATATGCAAATGCATTAGTTTTAAGAAAATTATTTGGATTCCAACAAAATTAAAGCATCTAATATATGATCTGATAGGCTTGAACGAATTTTGTTGTCAACATACCCTGCCGTTTAAAAACACTTCTCGCAATCAACACATGTTGGTAGAATAGTTCCAAGATAGCTGTATGCAGCTTATAAATATTAATCTCTATCATCTCCTGATGTAAATAAATCTATTTCTTTGGACAGTTGAGTATCTAAACTAGTTACCCTATTTATTCGTTTTATAGGGCTTTTGTGGAGTAGAGTTTTCCTCATCTGAGATGCTATTATCGAAGTCAAGTGATATACAATTTTTTTTTCAGGAACCTTTGTAGGGTCAAAATACATATGAATTCACAATCCCGAAAAATCCCGGGATTCGGAATTTTGTGAATCCCGAAAATCCCGGGATTTCGTGTTTCCGGATTTCCCGATTGGCATCCCTAGTTGCCACTTACCACGGTCTGGTTATATTTACTTACGTACCTATGTATATAATTTGGTCATTACAACAGGATTACAACCTAGCTTCTCGAATCATTTATGTTGTGTATGCTAATTTTATACATGAATGGTGGGACCTACTGAATACTGTCAATAGAAATATTTGTTCCTATTTTGTTTTATTGGAGATGCCGGCCCAGGCTTTGAACTATGGCGACTTGTGCTTTATATTTAGAATACTTAATATAACGGGGGCTTTTTTGATATGTATTTGATTTTTCATTGCATTTTTTAGTGTAAAAAAAGATTCGTGACATGCAACAATGCCAAAAATGTTAATTTGATTCCACTAGAATATTTATTATGAGTATACGTAAAGTCTCTCGTTTACAGCGACAAACAATTATTCCAGACCTGGAAATGTAACATTACAGCTACCTCTGGTCAGATACAGGGCAAAATGTTAAAAAAAGTATACCAAAATTGGAATTTAGGGGTGAACCATCTATTTTTCAAATTTATCCCGAATATTCATTTCTTCGTAACGTAACGTAAGAAAAGTTTTTGCCATTTGTTGCTAAACTTGGCGTTTAAATCTAAAGAAACATCAAAACGAGATATTGCGTTATACGGAGGCAACATTCGATTTACAAAAAACGAGATTTCTCGTGACTCGTACGCAATGTGTTAATACAACAGTGGTACAATAATTTTCTCAAGTAGCGTATACATAACAAATTTATTAATTATCATGCGAAAAATAATTAAAACATATTTAAATTAGCAAATGTTTTCGAAAGTAGTTATTAAAGCTTTATTACCGTTAGGATCTTATAAGTCATGTTAAAAGCATACAACACTAAAATATTATTTTTTAATTTTAATTATCTTTTCTAATCTTCAAAATTGTTTTTTTTTTATTGCCGAAATACAAAAGTTTGTGCCCTTTGGCTTTAACAAATGGAAATTGTTTTTAAAATTCGAAATTAAAATTTCAAAATTATTTTGAGGTAAAAAGTTCAAAGTTGTTGTATGCATATACCCATATTTACATACAATATGTGTATACGTATATCAGTTGAAAAGAGATTTAATAACATATTTACATACACATATAGGGTTATATAATTCAGATAGTGGGCAAAATATTTGGAAAACAATACGGGCACAAAGACAATAAATTCAAAACAGCACAACATGTAACAGAAAGTAGGTAAACGATAAAAAAAACACTACAAATATCAACAAAAGAAAACAATAATAAAGCGGTTTGACAACATTTTTCTAAACCACATCTTTTAACACTTCTCCGAGTTCGAATGCAAGAAGAGAGTGATTTGAGAAACACTAAAAACACCACCTGATCACGGTCTTAACTATACAACACCATAATAATTACTCTTGGTTTTTAAAATAACAAAACTGAGATTTCTATTTATAAACATGTTTACGAGTACTCCACTGGGTACATTTTGCTGGAATGCATATAAACATTATATACGTTTGAAAATTACAAGACAAAGGTGACCGATATATTGTGACAATCTCGCCTTAAGTAAAGGATGTTTACTGAAGCTACCAAAAGGGTTCGTTTACCTTCGATATTGTTTTCCCCTTTTTTATCAGAGATCGAACTTTCTTTATTGCCCCTTGTGGTTTGTACTATAAAGCTTCTTAGCTTTCATTTGATAATTCATTTGGGAGATAAAGAGTTAATATTTTTGATAGCGATGCATTAGTAACTGTAACTATAACATCCATTTGAGATAAAACGCCCCATTTTTGTTTCCAACAGATTCAATTTTGAACTAAAAGGGCTTTTAGAAAACAAATAAACAGAACTTACACTTCATAAGATGGGATACTGAATTGCAAGAATTTTTTTGGGGGTTGCTGTGGTCCAGTAGGTAGTGTGTTGGCTTATTAGACGTAAAAGCCAGGGTTTTAGTCCCAGGCCAGACATAAAAAATAAAAAAATAGAAAAAGTATTTTTTCGGCGATTTCTTCTCTTTCTTTTCTTGTTTCTTAAAAATCTGTCGTTCGGAGTCGACTTTAAACTGTAGGTCCCGCCACTTCAGTATTTAATTAACACACACAACATAAGTGTTGTGAGAAACTGCGGGCTTCTTGGGGACGATTGCTGTAGTCTGTCTAATGGTGAAGGTATAGCACTGGCAACTCGTTTCCTTACCGTTCCCATCTTTCCTAAAACCTGCACAATGCACTGCATGAGTAGGGGTCATCCCCTGAGTACTGGTTTAAAAAAAAAGATTAAGCTGTTCTTGAGGCGTTCAAGAGAAACGTTCTATGCAAGATTTATAGACTAATCTGCGTTACCGATGAATATTGAGGTTGTATGAACCATAAGCTGAATATACTATATGAGTGACGATACTTAAGTAAGGAACGTTTTTTAAGCGATCCCTGTTAATTCGCAGTTCCGATGCAGGATTAGGTTGAGGAGAACTCTTGATGTATTAAATTGGTGTAGTTGTAAACTACGATCAGTTCAAACAGGGAGACTATGTCTGGCTAATTTTTTAATTCATTTTTATTCAAGTCAAACGGTATTTCGATTTAAAAAATCAATGAAAGGAGAACGTCATTCACAAAGGCTTTCCAGTTTTATTATAAGTTAAAATAAATTGAAATCATAGCAAGATGGTGAACAATATAAAATACGGTTTGAACATAAAATTAATTTTTTTCAATAAAAACTCAAATCAACAGAAGTTTAGTCTTAAAAAAAAAATTTGGAAATTTTCTTTCCTTCAGATATAATGACGGTGACTATCTCAAAGTACATTTTTTTCTTATTGCAGAAATGTTATCAACTGCTTTGGGCTTCAAATGTTGAGTGTTCTTTACTCAAATTTATCACACTCTTGGTTACATAATGCTCTTAATTTTGCCAACAGCTAAATCAAAAAGTTCATTATCGTTTGTAAGTGCTGCTTCGCTATGTAAATAAGCATGGACCCAAGCATGAACCTATAAATTTAAATCACTTTTCAATGAATTGACTTTATTGCCTCTTATTTAATTAGCATTTAATCTAGTATAATTTATTAAAATGTTTATAAAATGGAATTTTTGAAGAGGATAGTTGGATATCTTTTTTTAAAATGCTTTTTTTCGGTATTGTAGTAGAAAACGCAGCCACCTTGTTTAATTTACTTTGGAATATTGTTTCACTATTCTTGTGTTTAGAGTACTTGGATGGATGTCTGTCCTAAAGAGCAATTATAAAGTCTAAACACGTTTAGGACTTGGTAAAGGAAAAAAAAAGAATAAAAGCTGAATACATTCTTAGAAATATTTCTAATAAAGAAACAAAGAAAAAATTAAAGTTGTCTTGCAATAGCTTGCTGTGGTTACTGTAAACCTTTAAATTTATGTAGTTACGGTTAGTATTCGTATTAATAACTCAATACACCCTGAGTTACACCCAACATTTTTGTAATTCTAAGGTCTCTAGTTCACCGAGTATGTGTTTGATATTATAAATGAGTTTTAATTAAAAAGATTTTGTAAATTGTGTGTAAAGTCGTTTATCACTGTGTGTATTCTGTAATAACATATTTAGTTTATTATTTACTTTTTAATACTCGTACTTAGCATCTATTGTATATTCATAGTTATACGATTGGGTTTATGCTTTTTGATTTTATAAAACTGTTCTCAAACGAGTTTTGCTTTTAATTATTTGTAATGATTTTGATGTGAATTATATATTTAAAATTTAATGCCACATTCTGCTAACACTTTTTAGTTTTTCTGGTATCGCTTTATAGCGTATTCATAGATTTATACGTGAAGCTACACTAGCATGTATAGTCCTGTTAGAGAAAACTTTTCTCGGCCAATCGATCGCTTTTAACAAACCGTTGTTAAATCGCTTCAGTACTACTAATAGGTTCCACAAAATCTGCCTTCCGTGTAAGAGTAAGACACTTTTCTACCTCTGCAGTGTTTCCATTGTATTAACCAAGCTTAAACACAAATATCTTGTGCTGGTCGTTTAGTCTCGAAAATGTAAACTGAAAATTATAGCTGACAGATTACCTGTTGACAGGGTTCTAACTTTTATCCTTTCTTTATATATCATGTACTTATTAATCCACCCTTAAGTGATGTTCTATGTTGATGTTATCTGGATTGCCTGACACTACCTAAATAATTTGGTTGATATAGAACTAATTTTTAAATTTCGAAAACCATGACAATTATTTTTACATATGCATTGCTCGCGTTGGTAGCCATAAGCTTTAAGCACTACACCACAATACCTCTTCATAGAATATTAGTTATTATTTAAGAGCGGCTTAAACATTTTTAGAAAACTGTGGATTTTTTATGATATCTGAAAGAACGTCGCTAAATAGCTAGAAGAAACATATCAACACTTCATTAGAATTGTCTTTTCAAAAAAAAAAAAAAAAAAAAAATACAAGTTAGGTGAAACATTTCATCGTTTTTGTCTGTAAAAATGTTTTCTTTCATCCCCTAGAATTTGGAGAAAATCGAAATTCATTATATTAGAATTTTCTTTAAAAACAGTAAAGCTAGGTTTGCGTCTAATGCAGCTCAACAGACATATTTTATTTTATATTCCATTTGAACAAATCTTAATATGTAATATGTACATTAGAGCGACTCAAGTTGTATGGAAGCGAAATTCGTGCTCGTTGTACCCTCCTAAAAATGAACCTTGGACGTTTTTAAGACGACATTTCAAATATTTCGGCTCCAGATTCGACCTCTCGTGAGCTGGACCATTTTGAAAAAGGGTCTATTTTCGAATATTTTGTTAATTTGTGGATCTGTTTCTTTACCAACATATACAATATTTATATCATAAGAAAGGTTTTTTTAAGACGCGTCCAACAGTGTATACAGTTTGTCCAAGGACGATCATTCAAGTCCGTTTTTTAAGGATATTCTGTAAAAAAAATGGTTTTCGAATTTTTTGTTCTGGGTTGTTCGTAATAGAAATACCAAATTAACATATTTTCATCTTTAGACGATTTAATTAAATACAGGTCTCAGCTTTTATTTGAAATTCGGGGTAGTTCGCGTTTTGTAGTAGTTGTAGTTTGTAAGTAAAAACAATAAAATATATTTCCCATTTTTTTAATTTGGGAAACAAATATGCCGCCAAAAAGTCATGGATCATTTCTTTTTTTCTTTATTTAGTCCTGCCAAAATCATACATGATCTAGAAACTAATTTTGCTTTCAAATTAGAGTTACTACAAAATTGCATTTTTATATATTCTAGAGCACCCTGTAAAATGCATCTAATTTGCAAAAATCTAAATTATTTACATCTAAAGATGATGTACCTGGCAAAAGAAAAAATTTGATACCCAATTGACCCATTTACAACGAAAGGTTGCCACTCCATTGCATTTTTTTCGAAACGCGAACTTGTGCGAATTTCAAAAAAAGCTGAGACCCGTATTTCATTAAATCGTCCAAAGATGAAAATATGTTAATTTGGCATTTCTATTACGAACAACCCCGAACAAAAAATTCAAAAACCATTTTTTTTTACAGAATATCCTTAAAAAACGGACATGAATGATCGTCCTTGGACAAATTGTATACACTGTTGGACGCGCCTTAAAAAAACCTTTCTTATGATATAGATTTCGTACATGTTGGTAAGGAAACAGATCCTCAAATTAACAAAACATTAAAAAATTGACTTTTACTATACAGTGAAGAACATAAATATAGCAATAATTTTGTAATGGCACTACATATGTAGCGAATCTTGTTTAATAACAAATTCAAATCTATTAACCTCGCATTGACTTTCCGCGAAAATTAAGATTTTTGTGTATCTTCTTTAATTTAATTTAATTTTATTGCCTTATTTTCTTTTCTTTATTAACTATTATTATACAATCTATTTATATTCGTTTTTGTTCTTTTTACCGGGAAATCATAAAAAAAATGGATGAGTAATTGCAATATTTTTACATTATCAGCACATGTAACGCAACTATATGTTGTAAAAAAATTATAAACTTTATGTCTTTATGTCCAACAATTATTTATTAAATAAAAAAGTGATAAATAATATTAAAAAATTACAATTGCTAAATGAATATGTAAATATTTAAAAATAAATTATTTAGGGGGTTTCTTTATTCACGGCAAGGTAGTAAAAATTAAATCACGGTAAATTTTCTTAACATATGATGAACCTAGCTCATGCAGGATAAACTGATATTTTCCAAAGTATTGTTTTTAGAAATGTATTAAAGATCCAATATCTGACAGATGCATAAATCGCAAAGAGAATTTATAAATTAGGGATATTCACAATGAATTACAAATAAAAAAGTAAAATAAACGTAATTGAAAAAAATTTAAAAGGATTGGACTCTAAAACAGTTTTCTTAAGATCTAACTTCTTTTTCAAATTAGCAAAACAAAAGTGATCTATATAAATCGGGCTAAATCAAATAGAACATGGTCCTAGTGGGGAAAATGGACCCAGAGAGCTGTATAGCCATAGTCTCAAGGATTCCAAAACAGATTTCCTTAGGTTCGAGCTTTACTTGGGACCGAAGATATAAGCAACGAAGCTAATTTCTTTATAAGAGCAAAATGACAATAAAAAATGAAGTTGTGTTTAATGAATTAAAAAAGTTTAATACTTCCCATTGAGTTAATATGTATTTATATATAATCACAATTCGCAAGTTGTTTATATGTTGCGCATATGACTTGCATTTTTTTGGGAGACGACTTGCGTATTTTTGGTTGATGACCTGCATTTTTTGGTCGATGATTTGCACTTCTTTGGCAAATAACCTGCACTATTTGGTCGATGATTTGCATTTCTTTGGCAAATACTTGCATTTTTTGGGCAATGACATTCATTTTTCGTGCCAGATGACTCGGATTTTTTTTTGTCGATGGCTTTTGTGTTTTAGTCAAAGACGTGCATTTTTCTAGTCGATGACATGCATTTTTTGGAAGATGTCTTGCATTCCTTTGGTAGATAAGTTTTTTTTTATATAAAACCAGCACTCAGGGGATGACCCCTGCTCATACAGTGCATTGTGCAGGTTTTTTTAGAAAAGGTGGAAAGAGGGAAGATGCAAACGGTAAGGAAACGAGTTGCTGCTGGTGACTATAAAATGGCCAGTGCTATACCTTCAAAATTAGACAGTCTACGGCAATCGTCCCCAAGAAGCCCGCAGTTTCTCACACCACTTACGTTGGGTATTCTAATCTTCTGAAGTTACATTATTTGTAATAATTCATTCAATCATGCTTTGTCAGACCACCATAAAAAAAATTGTTTGATCAAAATGGGTTTTCTGTTTGGAATACGTTCTTTAGCGGTGAGGCCTGGATTTGGTTCGGTACCACCCCAAATGAGATCCAAAGCGTCCAACTAATGCCCATCCTGTTTGGTGTAGATTTTAGCCTCCGTGCATCATTGGCTTGCATTTCTCTGAGAACGACGTTAAAATAGGTCATCAATTTCTGCGGTAAGCGTTCCAAGTCAATGATACCCAAAGCTACGATGCTCTCACAAAGAAATGTTAAGCAAACTTGAGTCTAGAATCCAAAATTCTTAAGATTTATGTTATTAACTATACATTCAAGCTTTAATTATTTTAATTATGAGTGCTTTCAAACGAGTAATGTCTCTTAAAGATAGTAGTTCGAAACAAAATTATTAATTTCCTACAGAAGTGGCGGGACCTAAAGTTTAAAGTCGAATCCGAACGACAGATTTTTGAGAAACAAGAAGAGAAAGAGAAAAATACTTTTTCTATTTTTTATTTTGATGTCTGGCCTGGGACTCAAACCATGGCTTTACGTCTAAAAAGCCAGCACACTACCTACTACACCACGGCGACCACCAAAGTTGCACTCTTTTATAGATGACTTGCATTTTTTTGGACGTTGACTTGCATTATTTAAGTATGTGTATATCTAAGAATGTTTAAAACCATAACCAATATGGATACTTCCCCCTTAGTTTATAGTTTTAAAAATACCGCAATAATTGTGTAGTTTGAAGCACTACTTTTGGCTATACTGACACGAATGTACCCAGATTCGGCATTGTCATGATTTTGGCTGTTTCGGATATATTTGCATGATGTTTCCTACTAGTAAACGCCGCAGGAATACTTATAACCACATACAATACAACAAGTCGATATATTTCTGGGAAGAACACAAACAGTTATCTAGTGGCTGCTGTAGAAAAAACCTGATAATTAAACTTAAAAACAACCCATGCAAAAAAGATTTCCGTAAAGATAGCTATGCTTTATGAAGGCACTTTATACCTGTAAGCAAGAATTAAAGAATTTGGCAGTAAATAATTTACTATGACTTGTTAGCCAAGGCTCAAACTCTAATTTGGATTAAATCTACCAATAATAGGTCTTTATGATAGCCAGACATTGTCTCGCCTAAATCTCCTGTATGGAAAATTTTGAAGAACGAGCTTAATTGCCTTTTAAATGGAAGGTATTGAATAAAATTAAAGCAAAAAAAGAGAACACAACTCTGTTTCGTTACTGCTATAATTCCATTTCTTACTGAATGTCCATAATAATAAATGAAAACAACGACACTAACACTGCATAATTGGATAATATGGACTGAGGGTCTTTGAACTTCTGACCGACCCATAAACAAAGAATCACAAGACGATTTCATAACTTCACAAAGCATGAGTGAGTGCATGTTTTTGCTAATTTTTACAACAACAAAATGAAGCTGCTGGAATTTCTGCTTTAGAACAATTATGAATACAATTATGAAAACAATTTACAGAGTAATGGTGGTGTGTCCTTAATTTGTCGACGAGTGAGATGTGTGTGAGTGATAATTTTGTTTTTGTTTGTTTTTATCAAAACACAGTCACTAAACTGAAAATAAACAACAAGAGATGCTTACTATCAACAAAAGTCTACAATAACAACAACAATAATAAAAAAAAAACGAATAAATTTTTGCTAATTTAAATACAAACCAACGACAGTTTAAAGGGAGAGAAGAAAATGTAAAATAAATGAAAAAGTGGTTTTCATTTACAGTCATTTCACTTCACTTGCATTTCATTTTTTTTTTCTTCTTGAAATTTTACATTTTAACGAGAGTGTTTAAAAATGTCTTAAATTACACAAAAAAAGAGGAGGAATAATAAAAAATAAATAAATAAATATTTTAAGACATTGAACGGATTATACCCTCAGTTTAGTTCATTCATTCTGCAGTGAGTGAGAAAAATAAAAGAAGTGAAATTTAAATCGTAGTTGGTCAATTATGGGCGAAAAGTTATTTTCTGTTTTTGGGAATTGCTTATAAAAAGTACTCCAATTTCTTTTAATAAAAAAATTTATTTTGGATGACTCATGAAAACAACACAAATCAAAATAAAAGTAAAAAAAAAAGAAAAATAAATTAAATAATAATCAAAACCACTACATATTCATGCATATTTTATGTATGTGAAAAATATACACAGTGTTGTTAAAAATAATAGAATAAGCCGATACATAGCACTCAATTAAATATATCAATAGAATAGAATATTATTAAGCTGTCCTTTGCTGTGTATAACGTCGCTTATATTAGGCTTTTGTGTTGAAATCAGGCAGGCAGAAAATAAAATGAATTTTTAAAAATTTGTTTGTCCTTTTAACACTGACTTTTTAGAGCATCAGGTTCAAAAATGTACAGACAAGAAAAAAAAGTACTTTTGGATTAGCTAACTCTTATCACAATTTCTTTTGCTAAGGGTCCGTCACCTTACCTAACCTCACTAACTTAACTAAATTAGGTAACTGTAACGAATACGCAGTGTAATCCATGGAGGCTATAACCATATCCGATGAGTACGGAGGACGGCATTTAAGCGCAGCACTTGCTGGGTCGTTTTTTTGTTTGTATAAACTTCAGAAGGTCAATGGTCTTGTAATTTATCTAATTAGTATATTGGCGAAAATATGGAATCCTCAGCGTCAAGATTTCCATCTCTGCAACTAAGTTTGTTTTAAACTTAGTCTGTCATTTATTCGGTTAGCGTCATAAGCGCATGATCTTCTTTTGCTCCGTTGGTATTGGGTAAATAGCACAAGGTATTAGGGCTATCTATTATGGAGCCTGAATATCAGCGATTGCGCTTCTTTCTCAAAGCAATTTATGTGATCAATACTACCCCCTAATTATTTATTGTTTTCCAAACTCTGTAAAATGCATCGCGATAAATCTGCATGCGGATAAATACATACATAATTGGTTATTACAACCCATCAGTCTGGCTTAGTGACCTAGTTTCTTACACCACTTATGTTGTGTGTGTTAATTTTATAGATAAGTGGCGGGGTCTATAGTTTCAAGTCGACTCCGAACGACAGATTTTTATTTTTTGATAAACTTTTCATGGCAGATTTATTTACTCTCAGAGACGATTCCCATTCTCAACAAGGGTCTACAGTGTCTTATCAAAAGACCGGTTAGTAACGTTACATATGTTATTCCTATAATATCTGGGGCCTGACTCAAATCTCCTCGTATTTACTTTAAGTTTTAATTACCTTAAAATTGTTTAGTTTGTGGAAAACCTTGGAAGATTAATGGAGATAAGTTCCTGTCATACATACTTGATTGGTGACTACAACCCTTCAGTCAGGATATGGTCTAAAATCTCGCACGACGTTTATTGAGTGCGTTAATTTTATGCGCGAGTGGTGGATTTTTTACAAACTTTTTCATGGCAGGTTTATTTACTCTCAGAGTTTTTGCCGGAAATATGCAGATAGGAAATCGCCAAAGAAATACTTTTTGTATTTTGTTTTGATATCTGATCTGGGGCACGAACCCTGGCTTTAAAGTCTAATAACACACTACCTACTAGACTACGGCGATTTCTGATGCGGATAAATGGGCACTGAATTATTTGAAATAACAAGTTGGTATAAAACTATCACGATGAATTTAGGATGTAAATTCTGATTTTACGTATGGGCAAACAAAAGATGAGGATACACCGCGACAATATAAGTATATTTTATGTTAGGAATCTCATAAAGGTTTGAAAGCGACTCTGGTTTGTAGGCGTACGAAAGATAAAGATGGTAAGACGTGATAAAAAAAAATGCTACTGGATTTTTTCTCTTTGCTGTTCATTACTTGAGCAACTGAGGTGTAATATTTCTTTCATTTGTTATGAACAGAAGTCATTTGTATAAAATTCATTCATTTAGATGACTAAACAAAGCCAATCAGGAATTATAGACATATGAGGCACATGGTCTTACAAAGGAATCTTTGAGAGGATCCAATTAAGCTAAGCCTAAGATGAACTAGGGTATACAAATTATATATAGTAATAGTCTACCTTACTACCTTATTCAAATATTTATGTTCTTTTTTATACCGCAGTGTATTATTGAAGAATTTAGTTCCGATTTTTTCGATTTTTATCTCATTTAATTGATTTTATCAATGGCCAGCGTATAAAAACATGGCGATAACATTGTTTACCTTTTACAAAATTTGACATATTCTTGGATAAAGTTTTGATAAAGATTATTATGTATAGGTTATTACGATTTGACGCACTCCTTTTATTCTTTATTAATTTCGTAACTTTTTTCTAGCAACATGATCATAAAATATGCATTTAATATTTTGTTTTATTTCTTCATAATACTTATCGAATAAAATTGATAAGATTTGTTACGTTGAACAAATATTTCCGCCATGTTCGATAGATTTCACATAGCGGCCGTTTATTTTATTGGTAATACAATAGATTTATTTGCTTTATTAAAATTCATAAACAATTTAGATATGGGTTCAGTGTGTTTTTATGTGAAATTGCTTCCCTTCGAACATACAACAATAAAATGATTCATAAAAAAATTATTTTGAATTAAATATTCAACCAAACTACTCATACAGGGCAAAAAATTTAAAAAAAAAAACCAATGAATAAATTGCGAAAAAAATATTGTAGAAATTAAATTTCAGCTTTCATCGAAGGGGAAGTATGGTTAATTAAACATTTTTATAATTTTTATAATAATTAAATATTTTTTATTTGTATTTCCTAATATTCGGGTCAACAGTTTTAAAATGATTATGATTTTGGATTAGAAACAATTATGAAAATTTCGCGATAAACCATCTATAATGAGCAAATTAGTGAATGTTTGTGCCAGGAACACAACAGGTACCATTTGTACATGAACTACCGGAACTTATAGCCTATGCGACGTAAATGTCTTTCAGAAGACAACACCGAAGTCTATTTCAACAACTAGACAGGAAGTCGCTGTAGTCTAGTAAGTAATGTGTTGGCTAATAGCATAGGCCAGATTCGTACCCCAGATCAGCACCAGATTTCTGGCAAAAACTCTGAGAGTTAATAAACCAGGAAATGGAAAAGTTTGTCAAAAATCTGTAGTTCTAATCGATGTTAATTTGTAAATCCCACCACTCACGCATAAAATTAACGCACTCAATAAACGTGGTGCGAGATGTTAGGTCGTAATCCTGACTGAAATGTTTTAGTGGGCAATTATGTATGTATGTATGTATGTAGACAGGAACTTATCTCCACTAATCTTCCAAGGTTTTCCACAAACTAAACCATTTTGAGGTAATTAAAACTTAAAGTAAATACGAGGAGATTTGAGTCAGGCCCCAGATATTATAGGAATATCATATGTAACGTTACTAACCGGTCTTTTGACAAGACACTGTAGACCCTTGTTGAGAATGAGAATCGTCTTTTTTTTTTTATTAAACCAGCACTCAGGGGATGACCCCTACTCATGCCGTGCATTCTGCAGGTTTTAGGAAAGGTGGAAAGAGAGAAGATCCGAACGGTAAGGAAATAAGTAGCTGCTGGTGACTATAAAATGACCACTGCTATACCTTCACCATTAGACAGTCTACAGCAATCGTCCCCAAGAAGCCCGCAGTTTCTCACACCACTTACGTTGTGTGTGTTAATTTTATACAGAAGTGGCGAGACCGACAGTTTAAAGTCGACTCCGAACAATAAATTTTTGAGAAACAAGAAGAGAAAGAGAATAAATCGCCGAAAAAATACTTTTTGGATTTTTTATTTTTTTGATGTCTGGCCTTGGACTCGAACCCTGGCCTTACGTCTAATAAGCCAGCACACTACCTACTGGACCACGGCGACCCCCGATATGTATATTTTGTGATAATGAGAATAAATCATCAGAATGCATTCTTGAAAGCTGAGAGACATTAGGTGCATATAAAGGATGCTGACATCTACTAACTTCCTGAAGTTTGTCACGACAATAGGCTTGAAGGAGATTAAGATTGATTGCAACACAGTGGGTCCTACAGTTGCGGACCTACCAAGAATAATAATACCTTTATTGAAGTCACCATAGTCTAGTATGTAGTGTGCTGGCTTATGACACACAAAGCTAAAGTTCAAACCCCAGGTCAAACATCTCGAAACGAAATATGAAAAATAGTTCTTCGGCTACATCCTGTCAGCAGATTTCTGCCAAAAACTTTTTCTGTCGTTCGGAGTCGACATTAAACTGTAGGTCCCAGTACTTATGGATAAAATTAACACAACCAATATAAGTGATGTGAGAAAAGCTAGGCCGACTGAAGGGTTGTAATGCCCAATTATGTATTATGAAAGATATCCAGCGATTTGTCAAAGCAATTGGTTTGAGAAAGAAGATATTAAAAAACTCTATTGAGGTTGAGTCGCATTACCTTTACTCATTTGGCTCACGCTTCTTTCAGTAGTCTAATGGGGGAATAGGAAGTCACCGTGGTCTAGTGGGTAGTGTGTTGGCTTATTAGACAAAAGGCCCGGGTTCGTATCCCAGGTCAGACGAAAAATATTTCTTCGGCGACTTCCTCTCAGCAGATGTCTGGCAAAGACTCTGAGAGTAAAAATTGCCATGAAAAAGCTTCTCAAAAATCTGTCGTTCGGAGTCGACTTTAAACTGTAGGTTCCTCCGTTGATGTATAAAATTAACACACACAACATAAGTGGTGTGAGAAGCTAGGTCGTAACCCTGACTGAAGGGTTGTAATGGCCAATTATGTATGTAATGGGGGAATAGAAGTTTTTAAAAAAAATTTAAGTATATTTTTTATTAATTGTTATTAAATTTATTAAAAATTATTGTTAAAATGAATTACAAGTTAATATTTCACTTGGCAGCATTGAAATTGATAAGCTTTTCCTCTAAAGTCTTTTGATGACGCATTGTTAACAAATGATACAGCCATTCTGTACGGTTCATTTGGCCTTTGACTTTTGTGGGTTGGAAAATTGAAACGTCTTTCTCTGAGTTAACTTGTACGTTCTGGGCCTTGTAGGGCTTTGGTGTTGAGTGTAGTTCTTTACGACTCAAAGAGCAAGTTTCTAATGAATCTCTGGTGGAAAATTGAGATGTAGGAGCTGAATTGTTTGAATTTGAAGTTGATGAATTGTAATTGGGTTGAACTGTATTTATACTTGTTCCTGTCGTCGATAAGCAGGGTGTGGAATTCTCCTTTTGTGGTGTTGACAAAGACTTGTTTGATAAGCTAATGAATGGTGACGGTGGAAGGGTTGAGGGTTTGAATTTTTTTTGATTAACATTAACTTTAGCCAGGGGAGATCGACTTAAAGTAGCTGATTTTGGTGATTTCTCTGCTTGAATATGAGTATTAATTGGCTTTCTATTCAAATTTGTGGCATTAACAACGGCTACTGGTTTCTTATTTTCATCATTAATCGACTTTCTATTTAAATTTGTGTTATTAGCACCGCCAGATGATTTGGTGCGCAATGATTGTGTGTTTCGAACTGTGATAGGGGATTGTTTTAAACTGGTAACGGGTTTCTTCATTGCTTTTGTGCCATTAACGCCGACTGCTGGTGTAGAGGGTACTGATTTCGGTGATCCTTCATTTAGAGGGCTTGTTGAATTAGTTGAGTTTGCAGGTAGATTAAGAAAAATTGTTGGTGTTCTACTCAAATTTGTGCCTTTAATACCATCCGTTGGTATGGAAGGGCAGTGATTTTGATGATCTTTTAGTCACAACAAATTTATGTGATAAATTAGTTGACTTTCCAGCTTTAGTATTAAGAGAAATTGGTATTATTTTCAAATTTGTTCTATAAACATCGCCTGGTTTTGAAGATCCCTCAGTTAAAGATAATTTACGTGTTAGGTTTGTTAACTTTTTAGCTTGTGTAATAAGAAATGTTGCTGTCCTAATCAATTTTGTGCCTTTAACATCATTTGCTAGTGTGGAGCTCAGAGGTTTTGGAGATCTTTCAGTTACGAAGGATTTACGTGTCGGATTGATTGATTTTCCAGCTTGAGTATTCATATTTGTGTCTTTGACAGTATTTGCTGATGTGGAGCTCAGAGGTTTTGGAGATCTTTCAGTTACGGAGGATTTACGTGTTAGGTTATCTGATCTTCCAACTTGAGTATTCAAATTTGTGCCTTTAACACCATTTGCTGGTGTAGAGCTCAAAGGTTTTGGAGATCTTTCACTTACGGAGGATTTGCGTGTCAGATTGATTGATTTTCCAGTTTGAGTATTCAAATTTGTGCCCTTAACACCAGTTGCTGGTGTGGAGCTCAGGGGTTTTGGAGATTTTTCAGTTACGGAGGATTTGCGTGTTAGGTTATCTGATCTTCCAGCTTGAGTATTTAAATTTGTGCCTTTAACAGCATTTGCTGCCGTAGATCTCGAAGGTGTGGAGGTCGGAGGTTTTGGAGATCTTTCAGTTACGGAAGGTTTACGTGACAGATTGCTTGATCTTCCAACTACAGTATTCAAATTTTTGTCACTATTACCCTCTACTGATATAGAACGCAGTGATTTTGGAGATTTTTCAGTTAGGCGTGATTGAGGTGTTACAGAGATTGATTTTTTATTTAGAATCTTACCACAAATATTATCCATTGGTACAGAGAGGTTTGATACTATTTTTGGGGATGAAGATTGTCCTAAATGCTCGGATTTGTTCGATTTTGTTGCCGAAATACATGAGTAAATTAACTCTGTTTTACAATCTTTATCCTTAACATCATTTCCATATGTAGCGGGAATTGATTTTGAAATTTTAGAGACATTAGGAATACCGTCAGAAACTTCTTTCTCTGGTAACACTTGGGTAGCATTTGATTCCTTGTTGTGTGGCACTAGTTTAGTTTCTTCTGTAATTGTCTTTCAGTATTGTACGTTTCATCAGTAATGCCAGGATTTACTTTTTCCTTTTGGCCAAAATAATTCTTAAAATATGTTGTAGGATTTAGAAGATCGATGAAAAATTTAACTATTTCAAGTATCACAATGAAAATGCAGAGGATCAGAACAAAGAGCTCGATGGCTTTGTCTGCTTTTGATGTGTTTGAAAATTTTCCAGTCTTATCTTTAGTCTGGTCGTTTGCCATGCTTTCAAATGGCATTTTAATAATGCACATTTTTACTAAATTAGTTTTTACTACTTAATGTTTTAACATTAGAATTACTTATGATACATATCCTCGAATTGACTGAGTTTATATAGCCTAAGTACAGGTAGTATTTCCATTATTTGCACAGGTAATAAAAGTATACTCATAACAAATTTATTAAGAATTTGAGAAAATATTCTGGCTAAACATTTTCTTTATTCTCCAGAAGGTTAAGGTAGATTTCGATAAACTCTTTTCGAAAATTTTAAGTTCGAACATCACAAACAGATTAAATTTTTGTTATTGTTTATTTATTGTTATCTTGCGAAAAGGTTTACTTAAAGTAGAATTTAAATTCCTTGAAAATATATACTAAAATATTATTTATTTGCTTTTCTTTTAGGTTGGCCATGGAAGACGATCAAACAACATGTCGACCGGTACCAGCACCACGTCGTCTCTATCCGGAACTTCGGAAATCAGAATACGAAAATGTTAAAGTTGAACTAATCAACAAGAATCTTAATATCAATTCCGAAAATATACAAAACAATGCAAATAACAGCGAAAAAGTGCCGAATAATAAAGTATTTCTACTTTATCCAACATTGCCAGAGGAGCTTGACAATCGCAATGTAAATACCACAGCTACACAAAAGTCAATTCTAACCGAAACAAATGATTTATATGGTCCAAATGCCAATGAAAATGTGCCCATATATAGTACACCCCAACCAGCACCTAGGCCGAGAAAACCACAAAATACCGACATACAAAACTATGAAAATGCGGTAATAACACCTTTAACACAAGTCCCGCCGTCTGATAATTCATCTCCTACAACATCAAACACAGTAGTAGTATCTTCAACGGGTGCTGTAAGTAGAGATTTAGTAGGCCATACTAGTAAAGTTTTGCGTAAAGCTCCTGAACTGCCACCAAAAACATATTTGAATTTTGAGCGTGAAAATGAGCGTAGACGTAGTAATCATTCGATTTCCAGTGAATTTTCCACAACCAGCAGCATACATAATGTCTCACTAACAAATGAAACAAAAGATACAAATTTTAAACGTGATAGACTTAATAAATCATATGCCAGCTATAAGTCATCAAGTTCATCATTGGCGGAATCTATTGAGAGTTCGGAAAATTCAAAGTATAAATCACCATCACCCGGGTATGTAAAGGAATACAGAAACACAGATAATAATGAATCAATCAATAATGATAACAACAGTTGCAACGTTGATATTGTCGATGATGAAGTTTTGCAAAATGATTCTCTTAATGATGATAATAATGATGATCATGTTGATGGACAAAACCACATCACCACCACTCTCCCTTCTGACAAGTAATTGTTTAAATTAATTTCATTGTCTGCAATTTTTTTCTGTTTTTTTTTTGTTGATTGGCATGCACTTTTATTTTTGGGGTTTTTTTTAAACGTTTTTTCTCTTTTTGAATTTTGGGGATATATTGTATAATGATGCATTGGTCTAAGAGGTATTTTAAAATAACACTTAGCAATATAGAGTTTGGACTAACTAAAGTTGTTGTATTTGTAGTGTATGATGTATTGTTTAAGTGGTTGATGTGAAATTAAAAAAAAGAATGTGGTAAAATATTTACGTATCTTTTGCATGAATGGTTTACAATTTGTTAAATTCATAATTCGTATTTTTAGTACTGAAACCTAGATTCGGATCTGTCGACAATATCAAATTAAGGCCCATTATTACAACTTGCCGTTAAACTTGGGTTTAGTTAAAGGTACCTTTAGCTAAAGGGAACTGTAAAGTAACCTTTGACTTATTTGCGTTATTATAACTTACAGTTAAAATAAAGTTAACTTTTTCAAAAAATATAGTAGCGCCGGAGTAATGTTGATGAAGCTGGAGGTCCACACCACGCGTTTTCGCATCAAAGCGTTGCGTGCGTTTCATACGTTCTTCGCGTTCTACGTTTCAAATTACATGCAACGCTTTTTACGCGCCAATGTCTGTTTTGATCAGCTGTTAACAAAATAAAAACATTTGATTGAAAATTTTTGAATAAAACATTTCGTACAAAAATGGCAAATGAAATTGAAATTTTTAAAGTATTTATAGAATTAATTGAGTTCGTGAATATAATATTTTGTGCCACAAGTGTGTACAACAAGCTCCAAAAGAACAAACGACGATTTTGCTGATATGCCCACCAGTTTTCATGGAATTGTGCAGCACTACCAGATGCATTTTTGCTCTCCGCGCATTTTTTAAGAATCGGTCCCTTAAAGTTTTCCAACGAGATTGGCAAACGTTCTCTAAAAAAAAGCAATAATAATAATGATAATAATACAATCAATACCTCCTCGGCAATGGACTTCCAAGCAGTTTCTCTTTTAAATTAATTCCTATAAACAAGCGAGCTTTTTTATATAAGACTTCATTTTTTTCAAAGCTTCGATTAATTTTTCTTTGAAAAATTTAAATAAATTAAAACAAAACAACTTGTTTTGTACGCGCGCCGCTTGTGATGCTTACGAAAGTAGATTTACTTTACGCGTTCTATGCGTCATGGCATCCTACGCTTTTGTGCGTGTAAGTTGCACCATATAAATACATTAATTCTACTTTTTTGACAGCTGCGTGGAATGCGAGAACGCGTAGAACGCGTGGTGAATGGCGTAGAACGCGTGATGTGGATCTTCGGCTTAACACTGCTCAATCGAATAAGTTTTTTTTTTTTTTTAACGCAATGGCAACGACGGGCTCATTTTGTTTATATTTGAAGTTGCCATACTGGAAATAATATAATATATAATATGGCAACTTCAAACATAAACTTAACTTTAAAAGTTAAACGTAGGATGATACTCCCTTTAGCTTAACGCTCACTTCTACCATATTGTCTATTTATAATAGTGAAAAACAATTTGTTTGCCCGTTAAAATCCTCCCTTTAGTTAATGGCAAGTTCTAATAATGGCCCTAAAACTATTTGTAGTTAGAACGTATTTGGTCTTTATAATTAAGTAAAGTATGATTAATAACTGTTGTTGAAGCTGGATCATGTCTGATTTAAGTATCGAAGTAAACGAACGAAACCTAATCTCCTTCTCAAAGATGATGACTTCGCCACGTCAAGTTCCTCACCGAATAGCCACTTTTTCGGGGTTAGATTGGATCTTATAGGGGTTGGTATCGTTCCAAATTTGATAATTTTATTTGCTCATTTCCTGAAGATAATTTTAAGTATCGAAGTAAACGAACGATCCTCATCAAAGATGATGACTTCGCCAGCTCAAGTTCCCCACTGTATGGTCACTTTTTCGGGATTAGATTGGATCTTATAAGGGTTGGTGTCGTCCCAAATTTGACAATTTTATTTGCTCATTTCCTGAAGATAATTTTTCAATGAAAATTAGTGACAATTGGCCACTGCTTCAGAGTCCATTCAGCGAACATACTTCGTTGACGATGGTCGTTATACTTTAGTTATGAGATGAGTTTTGTACGAATGTCAAGTCATGTAGACTGTGAAAGGACGAGTTCTCGGATTCTCCTGCATACTCTCACCAATAGTAACGGTGTTGTCTTGCGTTTAGTTTTTGTACGGGAAGTTGGGTGACCATTAACTAAACCAGCGAATACAAATTTATCATAATCCTCTCCGTGGGCAATCACAAAATTGCAAATTAAATTTTTTGAAAGCCATGTGTTGTAATCCGCATTTTTTACCTTCAAATAGGTAAAATAATCAGTGACGAATGTACTAACATTCTGATACACAATTTCTCGTGAATTTTATTAATAAATTGTGTGAATTCAAAATCTCCGCAAAAAATATTCATTTACGTACGTACATATATCAACGAGAAACGCAGCCTTTCTTACAATTACCCCAACAACCATAAATTCATCAGATAAATTGTGTTGCTCATAAAGCATATGCATTTAAAAATAGTTGAGGTATTTAAAAAAATAAAACATTTCGAAACTGTTCTTTAATTACACAAGAAAAGCGGAAGCTATAAAAGTATCTTTAAATTTAAAACATCTCCGAATAAAATTCTAAAAATATATGACAATTTACACAACACAAGCCAAATGCAAGTAATATTAAGCAGATGGTGATGGTGATGATCTTGAAAACTAACTAGAGAGTGAGTCTATAGAAAATGTTTACTAAGGGCACCCGATTTACTCAGACAATCATTAGTCATGTGTAGCTTGATGCTACACAGAGAACTTAGCTGCATCAGTTTATTTGTGTCGCTAAAAGAATACAGGAATACAATGTACGGGAATGTACCACGATTAAATTTAATTTAAGGGATTCCTATAAGAATAATAAAATGGAAGTCGAGTATTAGTGTACATATGTACATATATGCGAGGCCTGCATCCAATTAATTTTATTTTTTGAAGGGAGAAGAAAAAAAAAATTAAAACATTAATTAAATTGACTTAAAACAATAGCGTTATTGTAAATATTGTGTACATTATATACTCGTATGCTTAAATATTTATCAGAGACACCCAAACTGTTTAATTGATATAAAAAGGTATTACAAAAGACGAATTCCTTTTGGTATGATGAAATTTTTGGGTTTAAGTTTTAAGTCTCATTAAATTTTTTTTTTAATACACGATACTATCAGTAGCTAGTCTTTTAAATTCAAGTACGAGTTTAGCGTTTATTTAATACACTGTAGTCTGAACTGTCTCCAATTGTCTAAAATTTCGGTTCTAATTTTCTATATAAATTGTGATATGTTGTTATCTGTGTAATGTATCTAACGCTTTCTGGATTACATATTTTTTAGACATAAAACGTTTTCAAAATTATCTGCTTGAGGTACAGAGATGCATAATTAAGCAAATTGGTAGATAATATGTACTAACAATTTCAGGAATGGATGAAAAACCATCAGCCTATGTTTTTATAGCATCCGAAAACCAGTTACACTATAACGAACCAATAAGACGTTGGAGAACTTGCAGATTTCTGGATGGAAAGACAATTTATTTTTCAACATAGTCTGGTTTGCTTTGTATTTTCTTTTGAATTTAAAAAAAAGATAAGTTTTCTTTGAAAGAAGACATTTGAGTCAGACGCTGGAGTCATATCTCTTTCCACCGATATTTGGAAATAAGAAGCAGTCCTCCATGCTAAATATTAGAACAAAGCGGATGAGTAAGCAATATGTAGCGTAAATCATGAATTTCTGTCATGGAAACTGTACATGTGTGCACTCTTCATGGCCCATTATTAAATTCAATTTCTGCACAAAATTAACACACACAACATAAGTGGTGTGAGAAACTGCGGATTTCTTGAGGAGGATTGCTGTAGACTGTCTAATGGTGAAGGTATAGCACTGGCCATTTTATAGTCACCAGCAGCAACTCGTTTCCTTACCGTTCGCATCTTCCCTCTCTCTTCCTACCTTTCCAAAAATATCTGCACAATGCACTGCATGAGTAGGGGTTATCCCCTGAGTGCTAGGTTTATAAAAAAAAAAAAAAATTAGTAAGTTGGCATTTTGAAGGCAATTGATGTAAAATCTACTGCATTCATTTCAAAAAACAGTCGCCATGACTGCGAAATCCATCAGGTTTGTCTCTGTTACGGTTTGGTTGACCAATGTGTCGTCCAGACTAACAAAACGATACAAAATCTACTCCCTATTGGTGTTGTTAGAAAATTGCAGTACCCAGTTTGTGAACAGGTTTCTTATATCCAAGAGAATTCGAATTTGAAATCACTGAGTCATATGTAATGCCTTCGGATTTCATAATCCTTTGTACAGTATTGGGAATTATTTTTCAGTTCTTTTGGTTATAGAAACGAGAAATAGCTTTTAAATACTAACTAAATTAGAAAGATTGTTCTAATTTTGATTGGGAAAATAACAAAAGACTTTTGAGAAGCAGTATTACACTTTCAGTTAAAATACGGATTTATTGACCCGCTCTCGTATTATTAACTTAAGGTATATCGATATTTTTAAATAAAGAAATAAAATTTAAAGGATGTACTGTTAAATGCCCTTGTTTCGGAATGTTTAATTCAAAGTAAGATCAGTTCCTTGTATGATTCAATATTACTTTAGAAATAATTATTACAAAAATATAATGCACTAACTTGGGAACCTCTGCATTGGGGTATTTTTCTCCGATATTTATTTAAAATACTACATTGAAATTAATGCGATAAAATCCGTAAAAAGTATACAGAGAGAAGAGGCTGGCCTTTGTTTAGAGTAGAAAAAAAAGAAGAAACGAGAAACAGCAAAAGGGACTTTCATTCTTAAATCGATTGTGGTGTGAGCAACACATCACACATCACGACAACATTATCATCAATGTACGCGGTTGCAGTGACACAAAGTAATTTCTGTGGTGTTGTGTGTAACTAAACTATTTAAATCATATTTAATTAAAAAACAAGAAAAAAAAACTGTGAACTAAATATGTAACAATTATACTTACAATATGATTCATAACGTTAGATATTGTGTAAACGAAGTATAATAATTTATTTAAAGTTTTTAATTGCTTTTATTCTATTTTTTTCTTTTTATTTATTTATTAGTGACCTATTGAAAACATTGGGCACTACATCCAAGTTACTCACAGAGTCCATAGGGGAACGCATGTCCATAAGGGCTAAAGGCGCCAAACATAAATTGGATAAAAATTTCAAGCAATCATCTGAAATGTTAACGAATATTGGTTCAGAAACTACGCAACGCTTAAAGAAACTGGGTGCGAATTTTACATTAACAAAAAATCGTAATAAAGAAAATATGGCGACGGCACAATTTAATGTGGATAGGCCACAAACTTTACCACCCAATGATCAAGTATTCCAGGGTATACAATTTACTAGTCCTTTGGGCAGTAAAGCGAAAGGTACGTACGATTTGACATCTCAGGAGCTGGATAATTCCTATGAGGTGCCAAAAAGCATAAAAATAACAGCCATAAATGAGGAGTTAGGTGAGCCACCCTCGTATGAGGATGTTTTGAAAACCGAGTCGTCAGAAAAGTCATCAAAAAAAATTAATCCCTTGGCTTTAGAAGCAGCCAATAGGGTTTTATTAAAGCAACAGCAACAGCAGCAGCAGCAACAACAAGAGCAAAATAAATCAACTGAAAGTTCTGAGCGCAATTCAATAGCATCCTTAGATTTGCATTCACCTTCACCGCCCATGCCCACCATACCTGCCCCTACATTGCCTCAAGAATATGCCGAAAACTCTGAACCATCTTATGGCAAAATTAATACGATACAACCTCCAGCACGTCAAAAGCGGCGTAAGAATTATGAAGAAATTCAGTTACGGAGAGCTCCCCCACCAAATCCTTGTACAACTGTACAGGCTGATGTCCATAACACAAACCGACAACCTTTGCGTATGAATATTGATTCGACCGAATTACACGAACTAAATAAAGCGGCTGTCCTAAAAGAACGTGAGGAATCGCTAATACTGAGAGAAAAAATTAAGCAACAAGAAATGAACACACCCCAACCAGATCGTAGTGACTCCTGGGAATATCACGAAGAACAAGATACGTCCTCTTCGTCCAATGAAGAACCTGTCTATGCTAATCAAGAGCAAACCTACGGTAATGTTTTTGAATTGGCCTCCGGCAATAAAGATATCCTAACGCCGCGCAATGCCCTGATAAACATATCAGAAGAAGACGAGTCTTTAGATGAGTGTGATATGGGTGCTGTGGGTGGTATTTTAAGACCACCAAAAGAAGTAATACAAGAGTTCGATCCTCTGCTATCTCGTAAAACTTCTACTCTTTGCAAAACGGATAAAAGTAATCAGTTGCTGTTGCTGGAATATCTACTCGAAGAGGATACATATGGCAGTGTTAAGGGAGAGAATTCCAAGTCGGATGATGACATTAGCATGTGCACCTCAGAGGAGGATAATCTCCAGACTGAACAAAGGACCAATGCTGTAAAAGTTTTGCCTACACCTTCTCCTCAAAGGCAAGAGCAAACGCCAATTAATGCTACTAATAAGTCAATGCAAATCGTACACCAAAACCCTCAACTACTGTCCGATAGTACAGAAAACATATTGGATAGTGATTTTGAAGCTCGAGTTAAGCCGTATTTAAGTCACTTGGAGGAAAAACCTTTGACCTCTTCTAATGTCGATTTGTCACGGCCTTCACAAAATCGTTCACAATGGTTCGTAACCGAAGAAACTCAGAATGCAAATGTCCGCTGTAATCCTTTTAATAAGGAGCAAAATATCGTTGAAGATGGTGAATGTCCGCCTTCATACCTGGAAGCCATTGGTGCTAATGAAAAGTCAGCAACGGAAAATTCACAAAAACAAAACAACAACAACTCACGTACTGGTACTTCACGTTTCATGAATAACACCATGAGTGTATTTTCCAATGTGAAAATACGTATGGATGCGATAAAACGTAAGGCGAGCTTTAAATCTCAAACTAAACCGTCGGAAGTTAAGGTCACACTGCAAATGATACCACGACCAAGCTTATCACCTTTGTTAGTGCGTTATGAAGGTCCCCTTATACGCTTTCCATCTGGTGTGGTAGAGGATATTCTAAAAGAAATGCAAAATCGTAAAGCAATTCTAAGAGATCGTCAGTTCCAAACTTATCTCGATCAGGAAATGAAAACTCCTAAAGAAGCCATACCTTTGGAGTACATAACAACGGTACAGTGTGTCAGCAATAGTAGGGTAACCGATAACTCTACACACTTCTATTGTTTCGAAATTACAACAGCATGTGCCGAAAAATGGCAGTTCTACTAATATTCAGATGTCGAATCCAAATCTAATAATGACTTCAGGTTCGTCGGGTAATGTAAAGCAACAAAGAGTTTCACATTTGTATGGTGTTAGTAAAGAGTCTGAAAGGTAAGTTAGTGACAGTAATGGCGTTTAGTTTTTATTTTATAAAACAAATCATTTTCGTTGTTTCGTTTTTAGGGGAATTTGGATGCAAAAACTTCTGGAGAGTCTGACGAATGCAATACCCACTAAGTATACATGCCACTATTACAGAGCTGGTTGGTGTTACTTGAAGGTAAGCATTAAATTACTTTATATTGTCTGAAATTGAAAATAAAAGTTTTTATTTTTCATCTCTTAGAATTCCATCACATCCGAATGGAGTGGTACTTGGTTGGTTTTAAAGAAAACCCAAAGACGTCTAATATTTGTTACTGAAGCCACTGGTAATATTGAGAAAATGGATTTGAGAAAAGCTCGTTGCCAAGGTAAGATAAAAATTTTCAAAATATATTCGTTTTCTCTTAAAGTAAAGCCCTCGTGTTCTCTTTTCCCTACCATTACCAATAGTGCTCAAGGACAGCGATGAAACGATACAAAACTTGCATGTTGAATCTGGTCCCATGCTGATGATTGATGCTCCACCATTTACCGTCTATATGATAATGAGTTCTCCCAGAGAAACTAAAATATGGCGTCATATTATACGAGAGGTTGCCCACAATAATGGTTTCACTTTAGCCGATCAACAGCTCACGAAATTTAATGTACCCGTCATTGTGGATAAATGCATAAATTTCGTTTACATACACGGTTCCATGTCAGAGGGCATATATCGCAAGTCAGGGTTCAGAAAATTCTATACTTAAACTGATGTCAGCTTTTAGGGCTGATGCTTTAATGTTGAAATAACCCGCAACGAATACTAATGAACATGATGTGGCCAATGTCTTAAAGAGATTCATGAGAGATTTGCCCGAACGTTTGATGGGTAAATTATCAGAAAGTTTCGTATGCGTTTCAGAAATTCAATCATCTGCGGAAAAGATTACTTTGTACAAAGAATTGTTAGCACGCCTAAGTATAATAGAGCGTGAAACCCTTAAAAAGATTGTGGGTCATTTGGCGTTTATAAGTTCTCAAAAAGCGAAAAATAAAATGAGCATACAAAACTTAACCATGATTTGGGGTCCCACTTTAATGCAAAGCCAACAAAATGAGGAAATGGTGTATTCACAAAAAGAAGCTGATGTTCTTTGCGATTTGATTAATTTGTATAAGAATCTGTTTCCCTTATCAGTAGATGAAATTGTAAGTAAAACTAAAGTTAAACTAGGAACTTTATTTTTTTTTAATAAAAATTCATATTACTTTTAGAAAAAAGAGCAAGAAATGTTAATGTGCTTGCAGAAATATTATGCCGCTGCCGAAACCCTTACAGATTCTGTAAAAAAGTCTGGTGATTTAAAAGTATGGATTACACTTAATCCAAATCCGGAAAACAACACAGAGGTACAATTTTTCTAAATAAAAATTTTCAAATATTTTTTAATGATGTCATGCTCTTTTCAACTTGTAGGAAAAGACTCAAGTTAATGTTACCATCTCACCCACCAAAACTGTTTACGAAGTCTGTCAAGAGTTGGCACCCAAAATGAAACTCTCTACTCATCAGGTTACTCTGCATGAGGTCATTCTAAATGGCACTTTAGAACGTCCATTGCATCATGACACTAAAGTTTTCGATGTCGTTCTCAATTGGTCATATTGGCCCGAAGACGATCGTAAACATAATGTACTCGTAGTTAAGCCACTCGATATACTTAATGAAGTCCAAGCGGGCTGTTAAAAATTTAGCCACTATTACACCGGGCAAAGAACTAAAGTTTGCTGATAATAAAACGAAATCTTTTAAAGCTTATCTATGTGAATTACGTGACTGGTAAAATTGTAATTTCGAAAAAGGATAAAAACGATAAATCCACAATTATAAGAGAGATTTTCATGCACAGCACTACAGCATATTTGGGCTTGTGAAAAGAAACGTGATTTTCCCTGGAGTTGGGCTATAACGTTTGTCGAAAAGACCCAAACACAAATATTGAGGTGAGTAAGGGATTATTACAATGTTATCTAAAAGATTTCAAGTAGATTTTGTGTTTGAAAATTGTCAGTAGTTTAGGTCAATTAGTAGATAGGTACTTACTTACTTGCTTAATTGGTCATAGTTTCTTACAGCACTTACAGTTTTAAAGTCGACTCTGAACAAGTCATGTAATGCTTCAATGAGTTTAGAGTAATGCTTCATCAACTTGATAAATTTTTACGCTGCGAATGTTGTATTAAGTATTTGGTAGGAGTTGGTCGTTGTTATTGGAAATTCTCTAATATCACTCGTAATATTACGCTGTCCGATTATTACTCCTTTTCTTTGATCATCTTTTCAAGTAGCAGTTGCACTCACAGGTAGACAAAAACGTATATGTAGTGTGATTAGTGCCTCAAAAGATGAAAATACTCGAACTCCGCCAGAAAAATGGATAATATATTATCTGACGTGCTTCTTATCCGCTATGCTTCCTGCAGAAAAAAATTATCGTTGCTACTGGAACAAACTAGAGAAATTAATTTTAAAATCAATATAAACCTTTTACCAATAAGATCATTTTCCACTCGTTGGCATGTTTCCTTCAGATGGCCCAATCGTTAGATAGGTTTAGGCTAGAGGACGTGTACTTGTCAATTGAGACAAGTACAGTTCTCGGAGGTCAAATTGACCCAATGTACGGAACGTCTTTCAAATGGAAGGCTAATAGAGGGGATATAAAAAAGGAGAGGAAGTAGGAAAGGGAGAGTGGGAAGCGGATGAATTACACAGACCAAACAAAATACAAGGCAGAGCGCGATTATACTGATGAAGACCTAGAACTCTCAACCAGCTCCAGGTAAATCTGTGGAGAACCTTGAAGTCTCTTGAAGGACTGGGCAGTTACAGAGGAGGTGTTCGACAGTCTTTAACTCCTCCTCATTGCAACATAGCCTGCAATAGTCCGTCAGCTTCCTAAAAACTAACCTTAAACTCCCCTTATGGAAGCCCAACAACTAACCTGTTTATCTAGAAACATAACAACCCGATCCATTCCACCAACGCCTCTGCTCTTCCCCCCTGACCCATCCGTTGATGAGGCCGTAGAGGTGGCAAGTTGGGGGGTCAGGAGCTTTATTAAATCGCCCTCAGAAAGCGAACCTCACCTAGCTAGAGCATCCGCCATATCATTGCCAAGTATTCCGCTATGACCCGACACCGGATCCGGTCCAGTCCTTAACGACTCCTTGCAGTCGCGAACGAGCTATGATTTGTACTATACCGACACAATGGCCCTTAGGGCAGCCTGACTGAAGATCATGTAAGATTCAGAACCCGAAGTAAAGCCACCATGAATTTCAAAATTAAGACTTTTATCTTAGGGCAGCAGATCGTATTGTTAAAACCTTTCACACTGGTAAATCTGACACTCTGGCACTCTTTGTATTTGCTTATCTTTGTTATATAATTACCGTTATTACTTGAAGTAATTATTTAAGTAACCTAATTCTTATTATTAGTTACCAACCGTTCACATTTGATCGATTTTGTTGTGTTCATTAGGATCTTCAACAAGTGTGGGATCGGTATATCGAATTGTAATCTTCCACAACAGTTTTTGTAGAAGATTTAATTTTAGAAAAATCGAACCTTTGGTTCAAATGACTTAGTATCAAAAATTTCATTTTACTTAATTTCTTTTTTGAATTCCAGATCACGTGATTCGCCCTTCATTGGACATGTTTTAGCCGGTAGCGAATGGGTTGACCGTACTATTTGGTATTCCAGCATATGGTACAGTTTATATGGCGATAGTATTTTACCACCAGCGGAAATTATTATGAAATAAGTGTTTAGCTTTCACAATTAATCAAAATCATTTATCATTTAAAAACGTAGTTATAAGCGCATATTGTGTAACATTTTCTTATTGTACGAATACTATTTTTTATACATTTTTAAATGAATGTGGATGCATTTTTAGCAATTAAATATTAAATTATAAAATACTTTGTAAATTGGAAGGAAGTCTGGAACTTAAGTACATACATTCGAAATTGTATTGTAAATAGCACAAATTGATTTAAAATTTTTTTTAAATACACATATTATATTATCGTATTACTTTTATTTTTAGAAAGATATTTTTTATTATTATTAAAATAAAAAAACAACGTTAAAATATTTCATTGTTAAAATAAAAAAAATTTTAATTATTAAAATTTATTTAAATTAAGTACTGAAGTAAAACTTATTTTTAAAACACCATTTAAGAAAATATACTTTTATTACATACGAATACGTATTAATATTTTTTTTCTGGTTTTTTTTACTTAAATAATAATAAAACTGTGTGTTAAAATTAATATAAATTACATACATACATACATATATAATATTATACTTAAAAGGTACTTGTACGGACGGTTGTATAAAGACGTTTCGATGACTTTCGACAACAGGCTAATAAGATTATATACGCTAGGGTTATAGTAAAACCCAAGCAATTAAGTATAAACGATAGTCCCAATATTGAAGTCCAGGGTCCAGTAACTTCTTGGCAGCTTAGGTCTCTAAAAGGTAAATCATATTTAAGATAAATCATAGTTTTTAAAGGCTGTCACAACATACCGATATTCTACATTATAACTGTTATCTTCTGTGGTATTGGTTTCAATCGCTTCATTTGATTCACCAGCCAACAAGGATTCGGTTGCATTTGCCGTAGATGGAGCATTAAATGTGCAAACACATGAACCATGTTCCACTAAAAGATGCATACTTTTACATTTTGTATCCGCTGCTGTAAGGCGACAATAATGTATGGCAGCAAATATTAATGCCACACAGCAGAGTAAGACGGACAGCAATGCAAGTATATAAGAGTCCATACGTAAAAACATAAAACAATGCTCACGAGTTTTAGCACGTTTTATACGTTGATAACGTATCACAATTAAACCTATAATACCGGTCATTAACAACTGCAACAATTAACAACAATTAAACAATTAATTATTAATAATTGTTTTTTTTTTAATTTTAATTAGACTGTCTTCAAACAATTATCAATTGTTTATAACTTACCACTAAACCGCACCAATAGGGATTATCTTGTATCGGTGTGTTGGGTGTAAGAAAAAATATCCATGTCGATAGGCTTAATAATAATATCCCGATAATGATTTGCAATATTAATAACCAGCGGGCAAGATTTGGCTGTTGAAAACCCATCGGATTTGGATATTGTATTTCTAGATCGAACATATCAAGTTTATTAAATTCAAATTGTTTTTTTTTATTGCTTAATTAAATTATGTACCTTCAAAATTTTTATTATTTACCACAAGCATACGACTGTGCCGTAAACTACTTCTTGTCGGTGTATGACGTCCAGCGATTTTATTGCCTTTAATATTTTGTGGTACTGTTGTAGCCATATAGACTGTCTATAAAAAATTTATTTCAAATTATTAAATAATTTACATTTTCAAGATTAATTTCACAATTATAAAAGTGTAAAAAATGCCTGTTTTTAATTGTTGTAATTATTTGTGTAGTTTTGTTTTAAAATATTAAATTTCAATCAAAATGGTAATAAAAAAAAAAAAATAAAAACTCAGTTTCTAACTGAATCGTTATAAAATAAATATGAATGATTTTAAATTGCAATTGCTAAAAAGAAACATTTTAAGATTTTACAATAAATAAGAAATAAATTTTAATAGCTTCTCCTTCTAGATTAAAAAGGACTCAAAGGAGATCACCCTTACTTAGTTGGCCATAACAAGCCTTTAGTCATGATTACGACCTAACGTCTCACCACCTGTATTATGATGTTAATTTTTTTTATATAACTGGTGAGACCTACAGTCTAATGTCGACTCTGAGAGACAGATTTTAAAAGCCTTTCATGGGAATTTCTTTACTCTCAGAGCTTTTGCCTGAATACTGCTGGGAGAGTTCATTGAATGAAGTATTCTTCATACTTCCTTTTTTTCCAAGATGTCTAAGCTGAGGTTTGAATTCACATACCATGCCGCTACCTACTAGACAAATGTGGATAACTTAATCTAGTATGGAGAATTTTTTCGGGAGATTATGTATTTAATATCCCAGGTCAGACATCAAAACGAAAAATATTTCTTCGGCGACTTCCTCTCAGCAGATTTCTGGCAAAGACTCTGAGAGTAAAAATTGCCATGAAAAGCTTCTCAAAAATCTGTCGTTCGGAGTCGACTTTAAAAACTGTAGGCCCCGCCACGCATGTATAAAATTAACGCACACAACTTAAGTGGTGTGAGAAGCTAGGTCGTAATCCCATATATTTAATATGACAACATTGATTATTTTACAATCCATTCGGAAGGTTGTTTTATTGCCAAGGGAGGACCATACAAATTGTAAACAATTTCTACCAAAATAATGATTTCGAAAAGCTAATTTAGCTAGAAAAACTTATTTACTGAAACGCATTTTTATAACAATACAGGTATTACCCGACTTACGACCGAGATAGGTTCCTGGCCATCGGTCATAAGTCGAATTTCATATAAAATAATGTTTTTATTTAATTTTTCGGGTGATGTAAAATTATTCACTTAAAAAAATTCCAACATAGCTAATGTAATGTACTGAAATATGTAGGTAAATCGAATTTTTTTATTTTTCTCATATATTTTAGGGATTCCCCGCAACTACATATTTGTCTTCTTTAAATATTTTCTATAAAAAAAAAATTGGAAAAAAAATGGTCATAAGTGCGAATAATCGTAAGTCGGGGACTACCTGTATAGGAGAGATGTGAGACATTTGTGACAATCCAAGGTTTTTTGAAGGGAACATAAATAATGTATTTACCATTTACTATCCTATACATACATTACATCATTGCAACCCTTTAGTCAGGATTACGACTATGTAGCTTCTCGCCCTACTCATGTGTTGTGTATGTTAATTTTATACGTGAGTGGAGGGTCCTGCAGTTTAAAGTCGATTCCGAAAGACCGTTTTTTTAAAAGCTCTTCATGGCAATTTTATTTCGCTCTCAGAGTTTGCGCCAGAAACTTGCTGAGAGGCAGTCAGTCACCGAGGAAATATTTCTTTATAATTTCGTTTTGAGGTCTGACCTGGGGTTTGAACCCTGGCCTTACGTTTACACTACCTATTAGACTACGGTGACTACATTTACTACATATAATGCTCTAAGTAAACTAGTGGACAAGGCCTTTAAGAGTATGCGAAAAGGAAAATAAAAAGTTCTATTATGATAAGATAGATAAGGTAGGTATTGAATGAATTCCGTAATGTAAATAATTCGATGAGGGCAAAAAAAAATATATGTTATTGGCAAGTAGAACTGTGCGGCGTATTGATTCTCAAATTACAGCCGATAACTATACTTTTGATACAGTCAAGGAATTTATTTATCTTGGCTCCGCCGTTACCACTAAAAATGATGTCAATAGGCAATTGAGTAGCAGAGACCTCTCTCGTAAAACGAAACTAATACTCTACAAGACGCTCATCCTACCCGTGCTTCTTTATGGTGCAGAAGCATGGACGACCCTATTAAGAACTGATCCAGCTGCCTTGAGAGTATTCGAGAGAAAAGTCCTTCGTAAGATCTTCTGAGCAGTGCGAGTTGGCGATGATTTTCGCATCCGATTCAACAGTGAGCTGTATGAGCTCCTCAACGACATGGACGTTGTACATACACATACATACATAATTGGCCATTACAACCCTTCAGTCAGAATTACGACCTAACTTCTCACACCACTTATGTTGTGTGCGTTAATTTTATACATGGGTGGCGGGACCTGCAGTTTAAAGTCGACTCCGAACGACAGATTTTTGAGAAGCTTTTCATGGCAATTTTTACTCTCAGAGTCTTTGCCAGAAATCTGGTGAGAGGAAGTCGCCGAAGAAATATTTTTTCGTTTTGATGTCTGACCTGGGATTCGAACCCGGGCCTTTTGTCTAATAAGCCAACACACTACCCACTAGACCACGGCGACTTCATGGACGTTGTACCATGTATTAATATCCAGCGGCTGCGCTGGCTCGGCCATGTCGTTCGAATGGAGGAGGATGTTGCGGCGAGACGAGTATTTGATGTGCTGATCTATGGTAGTCGGCGAAGAGGACGACCATGTATCCGTTGGAAGGACCAAATCGAGGAAACCCTGTCATCGATTGGTGTGACCATCTGGCATATGCGCGCAAAAAGCAGAGGCGTCTTGAAGTATGTGTTGCGGCAAGCCAAAATCCGTTAATCGGGTTGTTATGGCCAATTAAGCAAGCAAGCAAATAATTCGATGAAAAGAACTTGAAAAACCACCTCAAAACAAAGTGAAATCCATAATGTTTTACAGGAAAACATTTCAGATATTTTTTCTTCACAACAGGTACGATATGAAATATAAATACTAATGGACTCTATCAATCTAATGGACCACTGTAGAGTCTAAAGTATTAACCAAACAAATTCTAAGCGAACAAAATACTCTACGTACCCTTCGTTTAAAGTGTGAAGTTGTTTTCAGTGAGTGTTGTGATCAGTTTAACTTTTTAAATAAAAACTAAAAGGAAATTTTTAAAAAAAAATTTAATCTCACTCCATTTAATAAAAATTCGATCGCTGAACTTTGCTAGAAATTATTATTGTCAGCCAATTAGTTTGTATTTTTTTAAAATGACTCTAGATTTTTTTTGTTAAATACATATGTAATGCGGAACTGATTACCAGTCCGTATGACTGACATGGTTAATTACAAATATTGTACCCGAATTAAATTTAAAATTAATCACTGTTATTAAATCATAAAGTAAATAATTCTTTGGCTGTTGTTTAGCAAATCGTATGTTATTTGTACAACGAGTTTGTAATTATAAAACGATTACAAAATCATTTAAAAATTATTTTATAGTGAACGTATTATCGTCTGTCTATCATTTCGCAATTAAATTGAACTCCCCATTAAATATGTAGGATATTACTACTCGTACTTTATATTATAGACTGCATAGGAGAACGGAATGTTGTTATTCTAAAAAGGTCAGAAGAGTCATCACAGAACTTTAAATTAAAATTGAAATGTTATTAAGCATTATTAAAATTCTTCCATTGATTGAATAATCGATGATCGATTAATATGAAATGACAATTTTCCTTCTATTGTTTTCATTTTGATTACCTGTGAACGTGAAGCTGGACTATCAATATCGTTCAAAGATATTTGATTGTATGAAATGGTACCGCTTGGCATTTTTCGCTGATGATCGGGTGTTGTTGACGTTTGTATGTTTGTTCTGTTGTATGGTTGTTGTAGATTTTGATAATCGACTGGTTTTGGCGGCAATTCAGGAGGATAATCACTGCCACCACCACTACTACTGCCACTGCCACCACTGTCAGCTGTTTGATTACGGAATATTGCACTGTTTTCTGGTATGTTTTGATATTTTGGTTGGGGTTTTTTAAGATTTTGTACTTGTTGTTGCTGTTGTTGTTGTTGTTCAATTGGTAATAATTGCTCATTTAGAGTTTCTTCGTAACTGTCGTCGTCGTAATTGTGATTCTGTTGTTGTTGTTGTGATGATGCATAACCGTTTAAGCCAAAGAATTTTGATTTTGCCTCATTTAATGCTGCTTTCACTGCAGCTATACTCTGGCTTGTATCGTTTAGTTCCGATTGTGAATGTTGACTAAGCGGACGATCAAAATTATTTAATGTATCTGAGTTTAGAGCTGCGGTTGGTAATATTGTTGTTGTTGTTGTTGCTGTTAATGCCGTTGGTGTTATTATTGCTTTCGTATGTAATAATGATGGCGATGATGACGTTAATATATCTACTGTTGTTGATGTATCTGTTGTTGTTTTTGTTGCTGTGGCTAATATAGGTGAGTGTTGTTGTTGTTGTTGCTGTTGTTGTACTATTAAAGGTGGTATTGGTGATGCGGTAGTTATTATTACTGGCTTCATACTGGCTGTTGTTTTATATGGTGTCGCATATACTGCAGCTGCAGTTGCAGTTGCATTACCTGTATTGGGAATTCTTTCATTCAAGTTCCGATTACCATTTATTTCAAGTTGCTGTTGGTGTTGCTGCTGATACGGTTGTTGTTCTTGTTGTTGCATTTGTTGTTGATATTGTTTCTGTTGCGTTATATTATTGTTGTCATTGAATTTGAATGTAATATCGGTAAAGGGCGTTGAATGTATTGCTCCATTTGTTTTCGATGACGTTGTTGGTGTTACTGTTAATATTGGTTGTGCCGTTGTTGGCGCTTTTGACATTTTAGGCGTGCTACTGTTTATCGACGCCGACAACGGTGTTGTAGTTGTTGTTGTTATTGGTGCAATTGTATTTGTTGAATTCATATTTGTGGTCATATTATTTAGATTATCATACATACTTATGGGTCTGTCATCATATAGTTCCATAGCACCATTACTATTCAAACCATGGGTATTAAGCATGACGAAGGGTTAATATAATGCGTTAATGAAGTTTTTTCTTTTTGTTTCTTTTTTGTTTTGTTTAAAACTCTCGCTATCTTTTTATCGTTTGTTCAGTCAGTTGTAGCATATACAGTGTATAGTGAATGTGTTGTCAGTGATGCAGAAATGTGATTAATTTTAATACTTAAGCCGTAAATTGTAGTTTTTTTTGTATCCGTATTCAATGATTCATTGCCATTCATATTCATGTATCTGTAAATATTAAATTTAGAATATGTATTTGGATTAGTATTGATATGTAACTAAGTTGTAAAATAATTTATAAAATAATAATTAGTTTTTCATTACAAATCGATAATAATTATTAATAGACTTAGAAAGATTTCATAGTGGAAACTGTTATTGAAGTCGAAACGGTTTAAAATACTTTTAATTGAGTTTCTTATAAGCTGTTATAGCGATAGATAAATAGAAAGTAATTCGTAATTAGAATACAATTATTACAAATTATATTTATTTATATACGAGCTGAGAAACTTCGACCATTGGCTCGGTGAAATAGACTGCTGTCTTTGGTGACAATCGAACCCATGATCTTCGTCACGCGAATAGTCTAGCACACTACCTACAAGGCTACTGGTTTATTTTTCCCCTATTGCTTTTAGTAGCCATTATTAGAAAGTGAGATTTTAATGCATACGCAAGCAGCTGTAATAAAAAGTTAATCGACGTATTCAAATGATAAGACCATTAGTTTAGTTATGCCTCTGCATTCAATTGGAAACAGAACACAGTAAGGCAAGCATTGAATATTATATAGCTAAAATAGGCGATTACATGTCATTAGCGATGTCGACAGTTTTATAATTTTATTGAAAGATTTTCTGACATTTCTAAGCGTAATGATGTCACGAAGTTAAAAAATAACTGATCTATCAAAGTCATAACATTTAAGGCCTGCAGAATACATTCCATATGGATATCTAAAGAACATAGATATTGAAGGTCAATTGGATGCAAAAAATGGCGTGAAATTTCACTAAGATTTCTGGTTATAAACGTGATAAGTTTCTATTAAAAAATTATATAAATTATATTATAAATTGTCCCCGGCGTTGCGCGGGTTATAAAAATAACAATAAATAAAAATCCGGTTTCGAAACCGGTTTCTTAAAAAATTGCAATTTTTCAAATTATTCGGAAACCGGTTTATCAAACAACCCAGTTTTTTAAATACTCAAAGTCCTAAATATAAATGCATTCAATTTGCCCGTTTTTCGCCCCTTTAAAACAGATGAGGTACAGCATTTATGCATAAAGTACTAATTTTTGCCTATTTTTTTCCCTTTGTCCCATTTTTTTCCCTTTGGTCAAAATTTTGAAAAGATTTATAGCATATAACCTGCACCGACAAAAGCTCGATCAAATACCCCAAATTTCAAGAAAATCGGTACAGGCGTTCAGCCGTGATTGGGTAACAAATAAACAAACAAAAAAACTGACTTACAGAAAGATTTATAATATATATTAGGATTAGGATTAATCGATCCAATAAGTTAAAATTATATTCTCAAATATTTTAACCTTTTAAAGGTAGTTAATGTAGATTATAACACGTGCATCTCAAAAAATTATCACCTTGACTTCATTAACTGACAAACACAGCTGGAATGCATTGTGGAATTCACATTTTCTCCACGTTTACAAAACGGTTCAAGAACTGGCCCATACTGTCGTTCCCACGAACAAGTGATAAAGTATCACTGGAACACCTATGGTTTCCAAATAGTTATTGACCTAGCTTAATTGCTCACTTTATCTGGGTAATCTAAATTAGTTCGATAATATTTCGGATAAGGTTTAAAATCCTATTTTTTTAAATATATGTCGGCTACAACAGTTAATGTGACATTTTTCTTTCATTTTGTGCAAGAACTTTACTAAATATAGGTCAGTAATAACGAATTGGCCATTACAAACGTTCAGTCAGGATTATGACATAGCTTCGCAATCCACTTATGTTGTGTGTATATGTTCTATAAATGACTGGCGGTAACTACAGTTTAAAGTCGACTCCGAACGACAGATTTTTGAGAATCTTTTTATGGCAGTTTTATTTTACTCTCAGAGTTTTTATCAGAAATCTGCTAACGGAAATCGCCGAAGGAATACTGGTTTTCACATTTTCGTTTTGATGTCTGACCTAGGCTGTCGTCTAATAAGCCAACATACTACCTACTAAGCTACAGCGACTTCACAAATTCATTTAAATATCATTTAATATGACCTTCAGAATGTTGTAGGTTTCCTCCATGGCTTGGACAAAATTATAGACAATAAATTTAGGTTTACCTATGAGTAGCCTAAATATCTTCTAATCTAATTGCAACAATGTTTATGGCAACATGTTGCTGTAGGCAAAATACATAGGAAAATCTTTTTAAATAAGATTTAATTTAAATAGTGTGACCCACTTTACGAAAAAAAAAGAATTCATTGTAATTTTTCTCACTAAAAAAACTTTACAATAAAACTTTCAACAAAATCCGATGAAGATACCATACATATATTTTCCATTTTTTTTCTAACAACTTAATAAAACACAAATTAACACTAATATTTATACGATTAAGAAATATTTGTAGAAAAAAAATTTAAATAAATCTAATGGCTTGAAGATATTCATTGAAGATAAAAGAAAATGATTTTTTTTTAAATATCATTACGACAAATTGGTTGTAATAATTATGCACTCAGACGAGTATTGTTTTACGTGGTCCGCATTACGTAGGCCGTGTAGTTGTTCTTCTTTTTTTAAGGCAAACATGTGTTTGAAACATGAATTTTATTGTACATTTAAAAATACGAAAAATAGAAAAAAATTATTTCTCTCAACAAAATATTTAAATTTTAATGGAATTTCCATTAAAAAATTTCTTTTTTCAGATTTTTTTTTGAATAGAGTGCGTGAGTGACATTTAAATTTTTTGGATTAGTATGCCAAGCAAATGGTATTTGTTTTTCAAAGAAATTGTTTTACTTTAACATTGGATTTTAGTATTAAAAATTTCGGCCGGAGTGTGCATGAAAAAATTTAGACTATACGCTGTTCTTTATAAAGTTTAATTCTAAATAGTTTGCAACTGCTGTGTTTGGTTAAAGATTGAGGACGGCCTATTGTTACACTGTACATATTGTAGATAAATTGTAGTCTATTTATATTATCAGCTTGTTTTGTATGCTTTTATGATAATTAAAAATCTGTTTCAGTAGCATTATTTTTTGTTTACATTGCGATAATGACGTTTTTATTCCTTCTTATTTATTTTTGGCTTTAAGTTTTATATTTTATGTGGTTAATGAACTGCAGAAGAGCTAAAAGAAAAAAAAAGTAACATTTGGCCATAAAAGAAATTTAATTATTTGCATAAAATTAACTTTTTGTAAGCACAGCCTACGACGATACATACTTCAGCAGTCAGCAACACACAAAGAAAATGTTTAAAAAACTTCTGGCAACTAGTGGTAGGTATGCATTTTATTGGGGCAAGTGTGATTTTAAAAAACGAAAAAATTTATTTTTCACTTTAAAAGGTTTAATGGATATATTTATGAGGTGTACGTGCATTCAAATCGAGGCAACAGGTTGCCAAAACAAAAAAGAAAATTATTTTCCCTCGACTACGCATCACTAATAAAGGCTGACTAATAGTTTAGAGAGCGCACAACACGCATAAATAACATACATAAACACAAATGCTTGTATTCTAATGTAAATTACTTTAAATTTACTTAATTTTCTGTGCTACTTTGTTGATAAAGAAAAAATTTAATTATTTTATTTTAAATGCATCAAGTTGCTAGCACTTTACAAAATGTATGTAAATAAGCAGTTCCCATTCAAATTTTGTTTGAAATTAATGAAACCGTAGTACTGTTTTGATATTTTTACACCCACATGCATGTTCTCATAAACAATGCAACATGTTGAGTGTAATTGCTTTTCTTAGCAACATGTTGCTTTGTTTCTATCTAACATCACGTCATTATTTAACTAATTATCAAATCTAAGATAACATTATAAAATAATTACATTTACTTTTTTCATTTTTAATTTTTAACGAATTGCTATCAAGATAATGTGTATGGCGCATAATGTTTCCAATCAAGATTAATTTGCTTAGTGTACAATAAAATAACGTTTGTGAACAAACTTTTAACGTTAATGTTCATTAATTTTGCTGAAACTTTACATATATACTTATGAAGATTTACTAAATATATGTCTGTATATATTAGAGGTGTTCACAAGAAATTGTGAATTGCACGCTATTGCAATTTTCTCAAGACCGAATATTGATTGTAGCTGCAAATATAAATAATGTGAAGCAAAGATAGTGTACAAAAAAACACTGCACTCGTGTAAACCATTGTATAACATTCGCTGACACCATCATTGCCAGTAACTTTTTTCAACTTTTTATTTCTGGAGAAAAACCCATTTTTTAACTACTACTTTTTTACACTACTGATATTCATATGGCAATACTGAAAATGTAGCTTAGTAGTAAAATATGCGTTACTTCACAGGCAAACGAGTGCTGTTGTATACATTAAATAAATGAGAAATACACATTTCAGTGCACTCGTAAAATCAAGAGCAACAGAAAAGAGTACACTACAGTATTGCATTCGGTGAAGGGTAAGCTACCAGAATGTCTTGTACACACCTCTAGTATATACATATACCCCACTGACTTCCAGACATTCTGGTTTTTACTGAACTTATGGTTTTAAACATCTAACTTGTAATAATCAGTACGAGTATCAGATTAATCTGGTTTCGAATTTTTGTTGATAACTTCTGAAAGCAGAAGATTTTTATTCAACAGCAAATCATAGGTAAATAGGCTCCAAGAACTATCGTAAGTCTTGTTAGGTATGTAACTGCCTAGAATTATTATTATTTGAAGTTTACAATTGGCTGATCAATAGCCAAAATTGCTATCTAGAATATCTTTTGTATCCTACTAAAATCAATAAATGATGATTCATCCACACATCCGTACATAATTGTCTACTAAACAAATTACTGCATTTCGCAAGTTTTTTATTTGGCCGGTATTTGGATCATAATATTTCCGTAGGTTGTCGAAATATCTTCCATGTTTAATTTACCACACTCTACCAATGTGTGTGCCCATTGCAAAAAAAAATTATACTTTAACCACATTTATTGACTGGACCCGCTTTATTTAATTGTTCTCCAATAGGAAGGAACATGCCGAAAAGGTGTCATTGCTCTTGACCTTTCTATGAAGTCCGTTGCTGAATTAATTCTCTTGTCGTTCCATTACGCTTTTATTGGGGAAAGTTTTCTCAGGTACAAGTGATAAATTATCACTCGGATGGTTATGGTTTGCACAGAGTTATTGACCCATCCTGATTTCAATGGTTTTAGGATTCCACCAAAAAGAGATTTCACACTTTCGCTACAACTGTTAATATGAAATTTTTCATTTATTTTGTACGATAACTTTTGTAAATATGGGTCAGTAATAACGACCCATAAACTGAAGGTCCCGTCACTCACGTACAAAATTAACGCACAACAGCATGAGTGGTGTAAGAAGCTAGGCCATAATCCTAACTGAAGGGTTGTAATGACCGATTATGTATGCTATGTAATAACGAATTCATTTAAATCTCATTCGACCTTTCTATGAAGTCTGTTGCTGAATTAATTCTCTTTGGGGAGTCAGAGTAATGAATTATTACAATTTCAAAAATTTTAAAATCATTTAAAACCTGGTTTACACATATTTAAAGTCTAGCACTTCATTTACTAAACCACGCCACCCAAAACTTTTCGGACCTGTTTTAATTGTCTTCCATATGGAAAACAGAATCGAGTGAAATCGAGGATTAAAGCCTTGCGTATCATTGATATGAAATTACTTTTTATGGTGGGGTTCAATGCAAAATAGAAACTGTACACAATAGGAAAATCAGGATGAACATTTATCCGACTATTTGGTCTTAGGAAAGCATCGTACAAGATTTCTTATTATTCTGAAGCTATACGAATTCAAGTCAGTTCCTCCAAGTTTACTGGTTGATTACGGATGGCGGATGGATGTAAAATAAATTAAATTAATTGAATTGCTACTATAAAAAGTTTACTTACATAATTGGCCATTACAACCCTTCAGTTAGGATTACGACCTAGCTTCTCACACCACTTATGTTGTGTGCGTTAATTTTTTATACATGAGTGGCGGGACCTACAGTTTAAAATCGACTCCGAACGACAGATATTTGAGAAGCTTTTCATGGCAATTTTTACTCTCAGAGTCTTTGCCAGAAATCTGCTGAGAGGAATCGCCGAAGAAAATTTTTTCGTTTTGATGTCTGACCTGGGATTCGAACCCGAGCCTTTTGTCTAATAAGCAGCACACTACCCACTAGACACGGCGGTTTTACTAAACTATGGTTTTAAACACTAGCTTGAATATCGTAGAGTATCAGATTAATCAGTTCCGATTTATAATTTGAACATTTCTGAAAGCAGAGATTGTATTCACGACAATCGAGGTTTAGGAGCAATTTATAAGTTTTTGGTAGGTAATAATGCCTAGATGATTTTGAAGTTACAGTGGTGATCAATAGCCAAATTGTGATGAATATCTTTTGATCTCTAAAATCTTGTGGTTCAACCCTAATGCTACTAACAAATCTGCATTTGCAAGTTTTTTTGGGTCGGTAGAATCGGACCGTGTAAATGTATCTTTTCAGTAGAGTCGAAATAACTTCCGTGTTTATTTACCACACTCTCTAATGGTGATCCATGCAAAAAAAAATTAACGTTACCCATTATGACGGACCGTTTATTTAATTTCTCAATAGAAAGACTGCGAAAAGTCAGCTCTGACTTTTATAAAGTCGTTGCTATAATTCTGTCGTTCCATACGCTTTATGTTTTCTCAGGTACAATGTAAATTATCATGCGTGTTATGTGCACAGAGTAACCATCGTTTTAATGCTTATGATTCACAAAAAGAGATTTCAACCTTGCTACAACTGTTAATATAAAATTTTCTTTATGTAAGACACTTAGTATATGGTTATAAGACCATAAATGAGGTCGTCATCAGTACAACAACGCTAGATGGTGGTGTAGAGCTAACTGAAGGGTTGTGGCCAATTATGTATGCTATGTAATAACGAATTCATTTAAATCTCATTCGACCTTTCTATGAAGTCTGTTGCTGAATTAATTCTCTTTAAAACCTGGTTTAGACGTGTTTAAAGTCTAGCACTTTAATTACTAAACCACGCCACCCAAAACTTTTCGGATTTGATTTAATTGTCTTTCATAAGGATAACCGAATCGAGTGGAATCGAGGATTAAAGCCTTGCGTATCCTTGATATGAAATTACTTTTTATGGTGGGGTCCAATGCGAAATTGCAAAATAGAAACTGTACACAATAGGAAAAGTCATTTATTTATCCGACTATTTGGGATTAGGAAAGCATCGTACAAGATTTCTTATTATTTTGAAGCTATAAGAATTCAAGTCAGTTCCTCCAAGTTTACTGGTTGATTATGGATGGCGGATGGATGTAAAATAAATTAAATTAATTGAATTGCTACTATTAAAATCGACTCCGAACGACAGATTTTGAAAGTTTTCATGGTTACTCTCGTCTTGAGAAATTGTGAGAGGAATCGCCGAAGAAAATTTTTTCGTTGAATTGCCTGGGATCGAACCGGCCTTTGTCTAATACACACCCACTACAGAGCGACTTCACTATAAAAAGTTTAGAGTTGTAAAAAGTAGTTTAGAGAGATACCAATAGTTTTGGTAATGCAGTACCTATGAAAGCCTTTGGTTCAAGCCCTAGCTCAAACATCTCGGGCAAATCTTTCTTTCGACAACTTCTTTTCAGTAGTTTTCTGGCTAAAACTCAGAGAGAAAATAAAATCGCGCTTAAAAGTTGATCGTATTTGTAGGTCGAGGTCGACGTTAAACTGTAGATCCTGCCATTTATGTCCACACAATATAAGTTGAGTGATTAAAGAGGTGTAATGACCTACTATGTGTGTATGGATGGATGTAATATGGATGGTGTAAGCAACTAGATTGTAATCCTGACTAAAGGGTTATAATGACCAATTATGTAGGTAAGTTTAGAGACATCACAAAATTAGTTTACTGGGGTCACACACAAACAATAAAACGCATTAATTTTTTTATTCTTTTGTTAGTTTTAATGATTTTAAATATTTTTTTCAGATCACATATGGTGCGTGGAACGATTTTTGTTTACACTTATCTAGACGTTTTCATCTTTTTACTTTCTCAATAAAGTTTTGTAGGCGTTTTTTATTTGTTATTTTAGAAAGTTTTTTTTTTTTTTGTATAATTTTTTGTATGAGTTTTTGAACTTTTGCCTTGAAATGATTAAACTTTATGAAGATAATATAAACAATCAATAGGTAGTGTGGTTGAATTCATGTTTTCCCAAAACATTTTATGGAAAACGAAAAAAGAAAACGTAAAGATATTTATTATCAGTCAGTTTAACAATTTTGTATAGGCATATTTAAAGGTTTTCTCAGTTAATCTAAACGATAAGATATCAGAGAATTTTAAAATAAAACTAAATTTACTGAAGTAGTTCAAAAAACAAAAAAAAAAATGGTCAAATAAAGCCTACGTTTAATACCTTAAGCATCACTTTTATTTCTTTAAACCAAAGAAATATAAAAAGTTCAACAACTTCAGCTTGTTAATAAACTAAGAGAGTTATCGTAAAAAAAAAGACCAGTTACTAGCATAGCTCCATTTAAGTTTAAAAAAAAGAAACCCGGAAAATTTATTAATGTGTGGGTGGGTGGCAGTTTACTTTACTTTTAAAACCAATTTTTGTTTTGTGGATGATGAAGACTGACATTCAGAAATACAAAAATTTAATTACAGTATATGGGCGGACTTTAAAAATACTCAAGTTATTGTGTTTTTTTTTCTTTTTTGTGAAGTGTCATGAGAATGTGTTTCACACTTATTTCTTTCACCATTAATGGTGCATAAAGCTTTTCATATAGAATTACATTTCAATGGTTTGTTCCGACTGTATTTTTAGGCATCTTATGCTATGGTTTACATGTGTTTTCATTTAGAGACAACATTTGGCGGAAGTCAATCATACGTAATATGAGCGTGAACAAAACAGTTTTCAAGTTTCCAAGTTTTAAAGTTTTTTTGTTTTTGACATTAATTGTACACGTACATAATTTAAAACGCGTTTACTAGAGTGTCGTGTCTCTATTTGATTTTATTTTCTTTCTCCGTATGGTTTTTTTGTAAATAAAATCGTTGATTGTATTTGCGCCGGCGCACATTCAATACTGGTTAAAACACGCATTGGGAATACCAAACTGCCCAGAAATTAGTCAACTTATAGGAAATAGGAGGGAAATAGTTGCATGGAAATATATTTTTTTCGTTAATATGGAAATTTCCTACTGAAGATCTATTTTAAGTAGAGTTTTACAAAAGAATAGATTTAAATAACAGCAGGCAGCTCATATAAGTAATTATAGTGAGTACCTATTAATAACCAGAATATAACTTAGCAGTAAAAGATTTGAGTCCAACGGTGAAATCATATCACAAGCAAAATTGTTTACGATGAATTGAAAAAAAATGCAGGGTAAAGAGTATGGAGGTCAGACATCAAAACGAAAAATATTTCTTCGGCGACTTCCTCTCAGCAGATTTCTGGCAAAGACTCTGAGAGTAAACATTTCCATGAAAAGCTTCTCACAAATCTGTCGTTCGGAGTCGACTTTAAACTGTAGGTCCCGCCACTCATGTATAAAATTAACGCACACAACATAAGTGGTGTGAGAAGCTAGGTCGTAATCCTGACTGAAGGGTTGTAATAGCCAATTATGTATGTATGTAAAGAGTATGAAAACATATGAAAATATTTCTTCAGCGATTTCCTTTTAGCAAAAACTTTGAAAGTAAAAATTGCCATAAAAAGCTTCTTAAAAATCTGTCGTTCGGAGTTGACTTTAAACTATTGGCCCCGCCACTCATGTATAAAATTAATGCACACAATACGAGTGATGTGAGAAGCTAGGACGTTGTACAATGGGTCCATTCGACATCCGGGTACTGTACTTGCCACAGTTGACAAGTACACGTCATCTAACCTAACCTAACCTTCGTTTTAATGTCTGACCTGGGACTTGAATTCAGATCTTACATCTAATAAGCCAACACACTATTTACTAGACTACGGCGATTTCTATTTTATTTCTATACATATTTAGTTATTCAAAACAAAAAGTACAAATAAAATACTGGTTTAATTTATTTGTACATGGATGGCCACCCTAAAACAATTGGCGTCTAAAATTTTTTCACAACAATTTTTATTTTTCGTTAATAAACGACGCGCCGGTGTTGAATGAACATTTTGTATGAATGTTGTCTACTTAACCAGTCATAACTTAATGCTTCATGATCAAAATAGGCACCCACACGCAAGTGCAATTTAAGTCGAAAATTTTTTTTTTGGTTTTAGTTTGAATTTCAGAAAATTACGGAAAAAAATTTTTTAACGTTTGCAAGTGGAGCTTAAAAAAATATTTTTTTTTGGTAAAAACCAGAAATAAAATAAAAAAATAATAATAATAATAAGAACAAATAGCCAAGTTCAATTAAATAAAAATAAATTTTATAAAATATCTTGAAATACTTCCCACACTGATAGTTTTTATTTTAACTTCTAGCTTGACCATAATATTGTAGTAGAGATTGAAATAAAGTATGCCTATTAGGGGCATATGCCTAAACTTTTAAAGCAAATTTTTGTAATTGTAATAAATATGACTTGGTTGTTGCATTTACTAATGAATATTGAAAATAAAAACAATTTCAAAACTGTCGTCAAGGCCTTTACTTCTGTTTCGATTAGTAAATATGCTAACTTCTGTTTTGAAAGTTTGTGCGCAGATCACTTTAATAATCTTCTTCTAACAGTTTTAGCATAGCGCTCGTCACTCACTTTAACCTTTCGGCAGTTTGAGATGCACATTTTTGTAAAGGGACAGTTAGGAAAATCAGGGATATTACAAGTGCTTTCAAACAGTTCCACCTCATTTCTCACTCAATAGTTACTATAACAAGAAATATTGTTGCATATTAAGCTATGAGACCCCAGGGTTGACTGTGTAAAACTCATTGAGTATTAAAAAAGTGACGAGAGTTTGGTGGACATTAGGGCCTAGAGGTGTCAGTGGAGATTTGGCTACTAGGATGGGATTTTAGAATGACTTTTTATAATTAATGGCTTGTTGTTTAGATAATAAGAGGTTGGTAGTAGCAAAGGCTTGAATAGACCATAATATGTGATATCTGTTGTTGTTGTTAGTCGAACAAATATGTTAATATTTCGTTGAACTGGAACAATATGTTCATAGGCATTCAACAATAAAAAAACAATGCCAATCTGATTGTAACGCCCTATATAAACTAAAGGTTTTAAAAAAGTACTTTAAAATGCATCGCTATTAACAAGTATTAAAAAATTTTTATTTTTTTTTTTAGTTTGTAAAATAATTGAACCTTGACCATCTTTTGTTTTAAGCCAGGGGTGATCATTTTGTAACGGATACATAAAAAAAATTCCCGTTTTGTTTTACCACTCTTGCAAGTTTCATTTAACGGGCGGTAAAATTTTATAACGTTTTATATACTCACAGTAATGTATTGTTTTAAAGGCCTCTTTAACTTTATCTTGTAAGTTTTATTTTTCTTCATTTTTTAAAGAAAAGAAAATAAAACTGCATGCCAGTCAATTTTTTGTTATTTGCCTATACAATTGCTTTGTGCCAATTATTTGGGCCATTATATTCATGGAAAATTATTATGGCTCTTGGAAAGAACATTCTTCGATGCAATTCAATAATAAATGTTTACAATTTTTTTTCGTTTGTTTTATTAAAATATTTGTTGATTTTTTTTTTCATGAATTGCGGTTAAACGTTTGTTGTTGTGTATACCCTACCCACAGAGAGAAAAATATTCAATAAAGTATTTTACATGGTACTTATACCATGACATTGTTTAATAGGCTTACTGTGTATTTTATTACAGGAAATATTAAAAACATTTCTTTAAAAATGGTTAAAGAACATAAATATTCCAGGAAATTTAAGAATTTTTAGAAAAGTTTAAAGTTAGTCGCTTTAATGTTTCTGGCAACATGTTTCCAGCAACATGTTTCGGATTACATATTTAAATTTTCACAAGATATTTTAAAAAATTCTCAGTAACTATTGTACATGGGGCACTTTTTAAATGTAATTGCTAATATATTTCAAAATTCTAAACAATATCATTGTTTAAAATGTTTTATTAATGGCGTAGAGCTAAACTTATTGTTTTTGTTTGCTAAAAAAGCGTTTTACGTGAGATTTTTTTAACTTGATTTTTAATTGAAATAACAAACCTTGAAAAATGTATAACATATGGCGTAACGAATTAATTATTTTAGAAAAATCTATGAAACCGTTTAAAGTATTTTAGATTTTTAATTAATTGGACTTTATTTAAACAATGTTATATAAAATGAAAACAATTTGTGATATAAAGCTCAATTGTTGTAAACCGTTTATAAGGAATTAATAAAACAAATAATGTTTGTAACGCCTTAAATGTGATTTTTTTATGTGATGTTTTAATTTAAAGCATTCAATAAGAATCTCAATCTTGGTGAAATAATAAAAGTAAAAGAAAAATTGTAATAAAATTTAATAAATCTCCGCCATAATGGTTAGCTCAGCAGAAGTTTAGTTGGGTTCCGGATTTTACAATTAAAATATCCAGTCCAGTCCTATCGTTAGACCCATGCATTGCAGTCCTATAAAGAGTCTATAGTCTGGTTCAGGTGGGACAAAAGGGTCGTTTCAAATCAGTTGATTGGACAGATAAGTTCGTTTCGAAAGTTTTAGTTGATATTGTCCTTATAACGCCGTTCACTTTATTTCAATATGAATATCTTCTCACAAGTATCTTAACGTCGGTTTATTCGTCAAAATTTCCACAAATAATAGTCCAATATTGTCAAATCGCAGCTCTGAGGCGGCCAAATGACATCAGCTCTGCGGCTGATAATGCCCGATAACGATCGCCGTTGACTGTAACGGCCGCTCCTTGCTCACATTCGAAGAAAAATGGCCCAATTATGCCTCTGGACCAAAATTCGCACCACTCGTTTTGGGTGCGTCGACTTTTCAATGTATGCGTGCGGGTTTTCTGTGCCCCAAATGCGATAATTTTGCTTGTTTGCATACCCGCCAAGATCAAAATGAGCTTCATCTGAAAAGATGATTTTTTTTTTGCAAGAATCGGCATCTTCTGTAAGTCGATCGCAGGCCACTTAGCGAAGCAAAAACGCATTGTATGGTCAATATTCGTTCAGCGGAAGTATAAAACTATTTATCTGTCAAATCAGACATTAGCTAAGTGTTACCATTCGCGAAATAACCACTAGTTGAAAAAAAAAAACGTTAGATAGCGGACCCGATACAATGGATCAATTCGTCCTCCGGGTACTGTACTTATCTAAATTGACAGGTACACGTGCTCTAACCTAATACACTGAAGAACTTATGTGAAAACGAAATGTTGCAAATATTGCGGCGAAAATTAGCAACAGATTTTTTTTATTTATCACAGATTTTCATATTATAAAAATTCAATTTGGATCCGATACGACCGCATATCGGGAAGAAAATCTATCAAACGCCCAGTCTGAATACGAGGCATGAGCAATGGCATCGAATAACCAGCTCAGTCTGAAGGATATTTAAGCGAAAAGGGACGTAAGGGAATTGGTAAAGACTCAACGAACAAGATGGGCAGCACATGTAACGCACGAGGGCGACCAAGAATCAGATGTGAAGGTTTTGGCCTTTCTATTGGTAGTTTTCTAATTTAGTTGATCAACATTGAAGTGTCAAACATTAAAATATTCGTTGCAACCGATTCAACGTTTTTACACATTTTACACTATATTTTGTGGTATTCTCTTTTGTTACCTTATTCGTTGAACATTTTTTTAAAACTTGGCTTATAATCGTAAAATATTTGCATAAATTTTATTATTGTGCGGCATATTATTCTCAGAAATATGAAAAAAACATGGTTATTCTCAATTCAAATATTTTTTTTGTGCTAAGTTAACAGCGTAAGAGTAATATTGATAAGAAAAAAAATCAAAAAAAAAAAACAAAAAACATTTGAAATCGTGATGTCTAGTAAAACTGTTGTTAGAAAAAAAAATAAAAATAAAGTAATATTAGACGACAACAAAACAAGTTTAAAATCGGTATTGAATGAGTCATTAAGGAATGTCTTCGACTATAAATAATTAAGGGGAAAAAAAATTAAAAATAAATATAAAAATCAACATTTAAGAGTTAGTGAAAAGCATTAAAAGAAAAATTTATTAACGCCAACGTATAAATTTACTTGGCATTTAAGAGTTGGAACAAAACACCGGGTTTTTTCGAAAATAATTTTAAACTTATTGGTTCATTACCATTAATTGTATCCGTTAATTTTTTTTTTTTTTTTGTATAAAAAACAATTATTTTAATGAGAAAAAAAGAGGAACACAACAACGTGTATTTAAAAAAAAAAATTATTAAAAATAATTTTGCCGTTTACAGTGTATGACCACCAACGACCTAAATAAATATTTCAAATATTTGTTTTAATTTAATTAAAAATTTTTTTAATATTATTTTTAAATGGATTTTTGTTTATTTTTAGACAAATATAAACAATTCAATTATATAATCACACCATATTTTATTTTTAAAATTTTTTTGTTTTATAATTTCCTCTTAAGGTTTATTTTTTATTTTATTTGCCAGTCTGTTCATTTTTATACGATAATTATTAATACCGTTTGTATTTGGTTTCTTGTTTCTTTTTTTTTTTTTGGTTTTTTGTTTTACTTTTGCACTTCAGAAATGTGATAAACGTTTTTACGTGATTTAAACAACAATTTATCCGACGAAGCGAACAAAATATTGTAATTTGCAAAACATTTTGTAGACGTTTGATTTATATTTTTTTCTTTTAATATTTTTTTTTTTGTATTTTTTTTTTTAAGTTTATTTATGTTTTCAAAGTTAAATTTCTCATTTATTATCATAGTTTTCAGCATTTTGTTTAAAAGTCATATTCAAGAGAATTATAGCTTTATGCGCATGCAAAAAAAAACAAAAAAAATAAAAATAAATTAATTGCAATGCATTATTGTTTAGCATTTTATGAGAAACATGCCATTTTGTAACAAAGATTCATGAATGAGATGCAGAAAATTCACAAAAAAAAAAAAAAAATAAAAATAATCTTAAGCAATCAAATAATTTGTACACGATATAATTTTTAAACATTAACAAATTTTTCTTAACACATGCAGTTAAACTTTGAAGAAACTTTGTAGATAAATGAACAAAAAAAAGCCATTACCAATGATATAATTATCAGCTTGGGATAGATGACCCACTGTAGTACTACAAATCCATATACAACCTACAGAAAATCATCCTATCCCTAGAGAAACCTAAAATCTCCGTCTCTCTATTGGAAGAGTCCGAAAAACGCAGAGTTTCTTCGAATTTTCTGTTATATGATCAGATAATTACACTAGACATTCTTTAAGCAACAGTTCAAGCAATTTCGAAAAGCGTTAACAAGCTTTGTGGAAGATCTGGAACCTCATAGTAGCTAGCTACAGCATAAAATCCAATTTTTTTTTATAATTATGAGACCATATTTTGTGCAAACAGATAGTTGGCTGTTGTGGAACTAACCCCGTTTTATGGTGGACATGTTTGATAGACGGTGTGTAAACACAAACGTCTGATACACAGCGTACGCCGGCAGTCACCTGTCCTATTCAACATTATTTGCTATACTCATTCGGTTCCCCACCGACCTTCTAGGTAAAAAAGCAGAAAGTTAAGATGATAGCAGGTAAGGCTAAATGCAGTTAAATTCTGCTATTCTAAGAAGTCATGGACACATATGGATCTATTTCTGAATAGATTATTTGGTTGCAGAATTCCAACTAGGCCTTCTGGACAACTTGCTTGTAGTCTGCTTGGCCACTGTAGTGTTTGAGGCGTTTAAAAGCCGCACAATACTTCTTGGCTGGAGGTGGTTTTTCTGGAAACATAAGTCCCTAATAATTGTCATCTTTATTACATGGTTCCCCACAACTTTCTGAATAGATTATTTGGTCGCAGAATTCCAACTAAGCCTTCTCGACATCTAGGAATTCTGTTCCAAATTTGTTTCGCAACAGGATTCTTAGATATTTACACTGATGACTCAAAGATGTATGACAGGGTTAAGGGGTTCTGATACTAAACTTTTGTATAGTCTTTGCTGGACGTTGTTTTCCCGGAAACATAAGTCTCTAATAATTGTAATTTCTATTACATGTTCCTCATAACTTTCTAAATAGACTATTTGGTCGCAGAATTCTAATTAGTTCTTCTGAACTTCTAGGACTTCTGTTCCAAAGGAGCTTTGCAACAGGATTCTTAGATATGTATTTACACTGATGGCTCAAAGATGTATGTCAGGGTTATAGGGGTTCTGATGCTAAACTTTCTTATAGTCTGCCTGGCCACTGTAGTGTTTGAGGCGTTTAAAAGCCATACAATCCTTGGTGGCTGGAGGTAGTTTTCCCGGAAAAATGAGTCCCTCATAATTGTAATTTCAACGATCGCCCCGTGTCCATGAATGTCTGGGAATTTTTCAAGGAATTTCAAAAGTAACTCTTATATTGATTCCGGAACATGGGCATATTATTGGAAATTATATTGCCGAGCCGGTGTGGAGATCACATTCTTCGATATGCTATAAGACACTAAAATTGGATATTATCCACTCGTTTTACAGGGTGGCAGGATTTCGTTGACAGCAAGAGGGTACGTGCAATGTTACTGGACTCGGAATGACATAAGTGGTTAAGAAGATGGCCGTCTATGCCTCTATTCTTAAATCACATGACCATACATCGCGCAATAGCGATTCATTGCTACGTATGTATGCTCAATTACTTAGCATTCTGTCTGAAAGAAGTAAAACACTGACTTTCACCTCATGTGTCAGTGCCCTAAAGACATTCCATACCTAAATATGATCTTAAGGTTATTAGGGTAATTGAGAAGATAATAATGTTACGGTATTACAATTTCATTTATCTTCCACTAATGCTAAATTTCACTTTATGGATCTACAAAAAATTGCCCCTTTTTAAGCTTTTTAATTAAGATCTGTTCACATTTGGTCCGATTTACAAGCGCTTTCGTTTTTCTGTTTTAAGAATCAATAAAATAAATTCTCTACATTTGCTACAAGTGGAATGCAACGGAAAGATGCAACCATAATTGATCATCATTCGTTTGGTAGTTCATTCGGTTCCCACATTAGTTTTGGTTTGGCGCTGTTTTATGTCTTCTGGCCTTTTCTCTTTGACGTTACCATACCATGCTATACCAGTACATGCATAATACATGTGTATCCTAAAGATATTGTATTTTCTCTAATAAAATATGTTTTTTATACTTTTCATATGTTTTGTTGTTTTGAGAGAACGAACAACAAGTGTTTAAGAAAGATTTTTTTTTTATTGATTTTCATGTTATTGTTTTTTCATTATGAGATATTTCTACTACAACCATATTGTATAATTTTATTGGAGGCATATCAATGACGCCGTGGAATCTATATTTAGTTACGCATTTGTAGGCCATAAATATAAATTTCTATCGGTTTGTAGCTGATTCCGAAATGTGTGTAAAGATAAATGGAAAGCAAAAAAACAAAAAATTTTTTAAATTATTTTTCAATGTAATGAATTTGTTTCTTTATTCGAATTTTTTTCTTTTGTTATTAAAGCTGCAAAAAATAATTCAACAAAATTATTTTGTTTATTGGCTTAAAATGGCTGTATGGAATGTATGAATACTTATTTTCCAAACAGGTACAATGGCTTTTATTTATTTACGCATTTTTATTGTTATTAAAACAAAGTAAAAATTAACGAAAATATTTGTTTAAAATATCCGGGATATAATACTTTGATGTTTCCCGTTTAAATATTTAAGAAAAGATAAAATAGTTAAAAAATCATTAGCAACTCTACTGTTCAGATAACATTGATCATGATGTGGCTGTACGAAAAATGATCGATGTTCCATATGATTCCTAAATTTGAAGGGCCTTGATTGGCCATCAATACTTTAATTGATTGTAGCGTTTTTAATTAAAGGCAATCAAGTGACAATTTAACAAAATTTAATAAATTTTCTTTATTTACATTGTATATGACAAAATAATTGAAATTTCCTTAAATAACATTTTGAAATCCCTTTGAACAAGTTCCATCCTATGGAAATCCTCTAGAAATTATTTGGAATAGAAAGACAATTATAATTACGAGTCAATAAGTCTGTAACATTTTCAATTTCCTGTCTATTAATTCAAAAGCCAACAAGTCTATCGTCTAGAGGCCTCCGTCAATTGATTTCTGTCAACATTTGAGCAAGTTGTGTCAGTTATTTTGACAGTCATTGATAGCAGGCTTTTGCGTGATTTAACAAAAAATAAAAAAACGTAAACAAAATGTGCTCATTAAGCAAAACAAATGCAATTTCAATTTCAATCAATAAACTTTGCATTCTCAATTTCTGGCTTTTATAAAATGCAATGGAAACGTAATATGGCGAACATTCCAGAGCTTTAGTCAACATCTAGACACCTGCAACAAGAACTTCTTTCATTCAACCGGTGACTAAAAGTGTTAAATATTGTTGAAGCCGCTTTCAGCTTACGTGATTTCAATTTTAGTGATTTCAATTTTAAATAATTAACTGGCATCATAAAACGAAAATATGGAAATATTTCTTTGGCGACTTCCTCGCAGCAGATTTCTGGCATATCTTTGGGACTAAATAAAATTGCATTGAAAAGTTTCTCAAAAATGTATCGTTCGGTATCGATAAACTGTAGGTTCCGCCACTAACCACAACATCAGTGGTGTGAGAGCTTGGTCGCTATCCTGACTGAAGGATTGTAATTAGCAATTATGTATGTATGTACTAGAGGTGTGCACAAGACATTCTGCTAGCTTACCCTTCATCGAAAGCAATACTGTAGTGTACTCTTTTCAGTTGCTCTTGATTTTACGAGTGCACTGAAATGTGTATTTTTCATTTACTCAATGTATACAACAGCACTCGTTTGCCTGTGAAGTAACGGAACTATGCTTTGTGTTGTAAGAGCATATTTTACTACTGAAGCTACATATTCAGTATTGCCATATGAATATCAGTAGTGTAAAAAAAGTAGTAGTTAAAAAAAAGTGGTTTTCCCCAGAAATAAAAAGTTTAAAAAAGTTACTGGCAATGCTGGCGTCGACGAAGATGTTTGGTTGCCGAGAGCAAAAAAAGAGATGCATGTTGTAACTCTATGAAGAGTACAATATTTTTGTTGTACACTTCACACAACTCTCTTTTATACTGTTGTACAATGGTTTACGAGTGCAGTTGTTTTTTTGCACTCTATCTTTGCTTCACACTTATTTATATTTGCAGCTACAATCAATATTCGGGATAAAATAATTATTGGGGAATATTTTGCCAAAACTATTGAGCCGATTCAATGTGGATTTGAGAAAAAAAAAAATAGAAACCTACTTGTTTGGACAAGAAAAAATTATTTTGGACTAGATAATACAAGAACGCACACAATCGCAATACATACATACATACATAATTGGCCATTACAACCCTTCAGTCAGGATTACGACCTAGCTTCTCACACCACTTATGTTGTGTGCGTTAATTTTATACATACGTGGCGGGACCTACAGTTTAAAGTCGACTCCGAACGACAGATTTTTGAGAAGCTTTTTCATGGCAATTTTTACTCTCAGAGTCTTTGCCAGAAATCTGCTGAGAGGAAGTCACCGAAAAATTATTTTAAAATTTTCGTTTTGATGTCGGACCTGGGTTTCGAACCCGGGCCTTTTGTCTAATAAGCCAACACACTACCTACTAGACCACGGCGAGCACAATCGCAATTCCAATGGCAAAAAAAAAAAAAAAATAGGAATTAGGCACCCTCATCTGTCTTATTATTCCGATTTAAACCAGAGTGAGTATATTACGTTCATAAATCGGGAGAAATGGTTTCTCGCACTGAGAGACGATTACTATATCCGCATTAATTTTTTTGTATTAAATATCAGTTATATGGCGTTAAAAAATTATTTTGGATATAAGGATTGAGTCACCTGATTTACCACATATGAAATTATCAATCGTCAGAGCAAATTTTCTAAGTAAACTGTAAAACTTTGAGAAAATTCTGTTACGACTGACGTTTATATATGGGGGAATGGATGATCTAATCAATTTTTTTCAGTGCGTTTTTTAACGTCCTAAAATTACATGAAACTGTAGCAAATGTATGCTAATGAATCATATTGAAATAGCCATACTATTAAACAAACACAAGAGAAACTGTCAATCCAAAGTTAAAATATAAGTAATATTGCAGTTTATTTCTAATAATTATTCGCAGCAGCATCATTTCCTTTAACAAAAGCAAAATAATCTTGCTATAGAACAGGTAAGAAGTGCAACCGGATGTCTAACTTCGTATACATAGTATATATAAGTGTGAATACAAGTCAATCCAAAATTTACAATTTACTTGTAAATATACATATGTATGTATGTATATACACATATACTAGTAACTAGATATTTATTATTAATTTTTTTATTTGTTTTCTGAGAAAATCAGAGCCAGTGACTAAATGTAAAATAGAAAAGCAAATGAAGTTACAACTGCGAATAATGAAACTGGATAATTAAATGAGTTCATATTTGTATGTTAACATTGTAATTTACATGGTTCGTATGGACTCGAGTACAAAGTTACTGTTAGATTAACAGTGCGTCATTAAAGTTGTTAGACAGTATTAGTTCACATATTAGCATTATATTGCTATCCAGAGGTTTTAGTTTTTTTTTATTTATTACGTTAAAGAAAGTATTCCAGACGTTTTAATAATTAATTAAAAAAAAAAATAAGATAAAAGGGAAGTATTTAATTATAAATACAATAATTGTTTTAAATGGATTTTAAAATTAATACCTGCAACAGGTTTACTTTAACCTTACATTTTTAAAATCTTTTTAAATTTTTTTGCCCTCGAAAACAATGGTACAGTTTAAGTATTACAGACAAAAAATTATATTTTTTAAGAAATCTGTTAGATCTGTAACTTTTGCCATCAACTTTTGATTCACACTGTTACTTATAAATATTTCTTTTAATTTACACTAAAAATGTTGAAATTTTACAGCTTTCTGAGAGTTTTCCTTTTTTTCATTTTGTTGTAATATTTCTAGACATTTTGTGATTGCAGTTGCTTACAAATGTGTTTAGGTCAGCATGATAATTAACCATCATAAACAGTTTATTAAATAAATTGAACGAAAAAGAAAGAAAAACGAAAAGAAAACATAATTAATTATACTACAAGATGTACAATCATTAGATTTTCTATGAAGATGTAGTTACTGCTGTTGAGTACCTCAACTGAATTACTTAAACTTTATTTACCACACATCATCATGAGAGTTGCTGACATGTTGTTTTCACAATGATGTTTGCCAATGCCTTAAAGATTTTGTTATACAAATAGATTGAGAAGTGAGAAAAACTTTCGGAATTAATTAGTCAACTAAAGCCTGACAATTAGACAATTGGCTATTTAGATCAAGGTTGTAACCGATTTCGATTTGGATTCAAATATATTTAAGAATAGATTGACAAAACAGAGAAAATTTAAAAAATCTAGCAGGCTGTTCTTATTTGATCTCAAACCATGTCCGTGAGTTCTTGAATATTTTAATTTTTTCTTTTAAGAACTACACGCTTTGCCTAATATTGCCTCAATAAAAAAACTTAATCAAATAGATTTGTCAACGTTTTTAAAATATATTAGCTTGTGAGATGATTTAATTGTTAATTGAATCTTTACACTAAGTTTTGTCTTCACATTTTAAACAGAAAATGGTCATTTGGTTCTAAAACCATAAATAGGGTGAATAAGAAAGCCATACACTGTCTACATCATGTATTTTAGCCACAAGCATAATATCCTTGTAATGTGCTGGTACCATAAAACATTTTCCTTGTACATTTAAGGTCACAAAATAAGTTAACGATTGTTTTTCCTTTTGAAGATAGTTAAGATATGGATTATATGTTCGCCATGACGGTATTTGTCTTCCTTGACGCCAACTTGCCTTAAGAAACTCAATGTTTTATTTGGTGTTTAGTTTTTTGTGTTTTGTGATAGATCCATGTATGTCCTCTCCATTTAAACAAAATGGCACATAATCGTCTAAATTGTTGTTGGCCAAAGCCAAACACTTTTTTAAAGTTGTTAGATAACGTCCTAGCAAACACGTTGCCGTTCCATTTATGATTATCCAGGCTTTACGTGAGCCTTTAAATATATTCCTAGGTTTTTAGTACAGACTCAAGTCCTATCAGAAATTGGCAGCTCTTTGCTCTACTTTTACAGCCTAACTTTGCGAGTCTGCTATTTGCAGAACACAAGTTTAATTGTGGTATAACCGGTTTAAGGAAAGCCGAGAAGATGTCAAGGACGATGCTCGTCCTGGCCGCACGAGCGCGCCAACAATTGATGAAAACATTAAAGCAGTGAAGAAAATGATTTTAGAAAATCATCGAATCACTATTAGAGAGGTTGCTGATGATGTTGGCATATCATTCGGCTCCTACCAAGGAATTTTTACGGATGTTTTTGTTTTGAAATTTGCGGCAGCGAAGGTTGCCCTTTAAATAGCTAGGTTAGGTTAGGTTAGGTCAGGTCGGAGTGGTAGCTCTGATATCACAAAGCTCACTTGAGCACACAAAGCGGCCCGTTGTGATGCCACGGGTGAACGCAGTCCCTGTACTGACCAAGTTCCACCAAAATCAGGCAAGAGGAAGAAGTTGGTCAGCGAAAGTGCTGCACTCTAAAATAGCTAAATTTTTAGCAAAAACAACGTAGCATGAACATCGTTCAGGAGATGTTGACGACGTTCAACGATGATCAAAAAGGTCATAACTGGTGACAAATCATGGCCCAAACCAAAGTCCAATTATCCCAATGGAAGCGTCCAGAAAAGCCAAGACAGAAAAAAGTAAAAAATCGAGGAGCACACCAAAACACGACTAAACTTCTTATCTGTCAAAAACAAACTGACAATCCAAAATGGCTGATATTGTCAACATGTGTACCAGGATAACAGAAAAAAAGGCGAACATCGAATATACGTAACTCACGAAATTTGAAATATCGGTTATTATTTGATCACACCTCGTATGTATGTCTTCATATACAGTCTGGTTAATATTGGCCTTTACAATTTATAGGTTTGGCAAAAAGTATTACTTACGCTACGAATAACTATTTCATGTTTACAAACCTGGAAGATAACATCCGTAGATGAAATGATATCTGGTTCCAGCGACTAAATATTAATCCAAAAAAATTTTAAAGTCCAATAGAGTAATATTTGGCAAATGGAGGTTATGTTGTAGTATATAAAATGACTTTTAATTCAAAATACTTTGCCATCTAATTCACTTTAAGCACTTCTATGAGTTTCTCTTACACTTTTGCTACAAACTTCATGGAATGCAAAGATAATTAATAAAAAAAAAACAAAAAAGAATTTGTTTAAATAAGTTTTTGGAGTAGTGCAACCATTGGTATGCCCCTACCAAGTATAACAATCATCGCATTTGCTTTTTTTATTGTACGTTCGCATATGTTTTGTTTTCTTAACCGCAATCGTTAAGGAGGTGGGGAAGAGAGATCAAACGTAATGACAGGTAACAATAATAGAGAAATAGAAAACAAGGAGGAGAAAGAAGAAGAAAAAAAGGAACAGCAAAAAAAGAAAACAAATATGCAGATGCCAGTTAATTACCTTAAACAATGGCGTATAGTCTTATTATATTACAATAAAAACAACAATTATGGGTAAATAAAATCACAACAGAAAAAATGTGTGTGTGTGTGTGTGTGTGTGTGCTGTCTATGTCTATAGACTTTTCTTAGCTTAAAAACTGGTCGTAAAATAACTAAAAAAAAAACAACAACAATAACAACCATAAAAAGTATTTGGGAAAACAACAACAACAAGCAAATAAATAAATAACAATTGATTTAAAACAAACAAATTTATTGAAAACGAAAACAAAAAAAACGTTTCTTTGCTTTCTTTTTGCTATTGTTGTAATGATTGTTGTTGTAATTGTTGTAAATTATTAAATTGATTTTCAAAGCCAATAAGCAAGCACAGGAAAATAAAAAAAACTAAAAATAAGGAATAAAATTATCACAAAATATTTTATTTTTATTATTACTTGTTTGTTGTTGGTCTTGCTTGTTATTGCTTTTGTAATTTATATACTGGCCATAATTTTCGCTTCTTTTTTTTGTTTTCTTTATTATTGTTGTTTAACACTCACACGCGATTTTATTTTTGCGCTCACGTTTTATTTCTGCGACGATCTGCCATACCTTCCCCGAAAAAACACACAAAAAAAAACAACAAACTGACAAGCCATACACGGCTAACACGGCAATAACAACAACAATAGTTGAGTAAACAGCAGCAACAAGAAAACGGAAAAAACAGCGTTTATTATTATTTTTATTTAAAGAAATATTTGTTGAATGAACGAATAAAAACGTTTTAAAACTTGTTTTTATTTTTAAAAACTCTTTTTTTTCTATTTTTAATTTCGAGTTTTTATTCCAGTTGTATTCTATTGTAATTTTTCATATTTTTTTTTTTATCAATTTCTTCTTTACTATTCGGTTTTTTTAGAAAAAATTTTGTCAAGAGCACGCTACCAAAATAAACTTTCAAACGAACTCACGCAACGAAAAGCTAAACAGCAACTGAATGAAAATGCGGCATCAAGCCAACAATATTTTTACTGCTGTTGCTTTAGCTGCTGCTGCTATTTATGTTGATCACTGCTGTCATTGTGCACACTCCAATGATCATAAAGCTCCCTGTTTTTTAACGTTGAATTTTTAATGTTTTTTTTCCCTCCTCAAGTTTGTTTGCGTTGTAACAGCGCAGCAGCCGCACCAGTTGCTAGAGATGTGTTGAAAAATTCAGTACCTTCTTTGTGCTTTTTTCAGTACTTTTTCATTTCAAAAAGAAAAAGTTGGGCTTGCAGTTACAGTTACCTACATACGTACCATTTTAAGTACTTTAGCTTTTATAAAAGTACTATTTGCTGCAAAAAGGTACTTTTTCAGTTACAATTCAGTCCCTTTCAAAATTTCAGTTGTGCCAACATTGGTGACATTCATAGACTATTTTTTTTCCTTCCTGGCAACACTGATGCGTTGAGTACCAAAGTTTTTTCATCCTGGCAACAAAAAAAATTCATTTTTGTTCGTTTAAAAACACAAAACGTTATTAACAATTCGCACATTCTTTTTCCGTTTCCGGTTAATATAAGTAAAAAGTTAAGCCTGTTTGTTTTAATGGTGGTGGTGATGGAGCCCGAATGCTGCGGGGTTGTGTTGTTGCTGCTGCTTGCTTGCTTGGTTTGTGTGTGTGTGTACGTCGGCGAGGCGGGGGTGGGGGTCCAATACGAGAAGAGAGCGAAAATAAAAAAAAATAAAACAAAATAAAAATAAAAAAAATAAAATAAAAATAAAAAAATAAATAAAAAAAAATACATTTTTATTTTTTTAAAGTGTGGTGAATTGTTGGTGTGGTGAGTTTCTAGTGTGGTGAGTTTTTACAAAGTGTGGTGAATAAAATCGAAACTCACCAAACTCCCGTTATTCGAAATGGTACTGTATTACCATAAACCAATGTACTGTATATTACGAACTGGACGGTGCATGCCTAGAATAAGTAAAATTCGCCCAAGTTAGTGGAGACATTCACCGAATTCGCATATACAATCATTTACACTGCATTACCAACGGTGTGGTTTGTTTGTGTTTTGGTTTGGCGAAACACTAAACAAAATGAAGTGCACTCAACGAACGAGTAAAGAGGAGTGTTGCCATTGTTTTCTACTTGAAGTTCTAATAAAATAAAAATAAATAAATAAATAAAAAAAAAAATAAATTTGAATTAATTTTAAATATGAAAAATTTAAGTCAGCAAAAGTGGAGAAAAAATAACAAAATTTCCTAATATTTTTTCAATTATTTCTTTGTGATTGATGTTTAATTAAAATATGCAATATTTTTATATTTTCCAAAGCACAAAATATTAAAAAAAAAAAATTCAATTCAGTCAGTTTTTTGCAAGATTTAGGCTAAAATGAATACAATGAATGATATTGCAGTAAATCTTTAAGTCGTAAAGAGAAAATTCTTTATTCATCTCCTATTAATTTAATCCAGCCGAAAGAAAGAAAAATTATTAAAAAATTTGTTTACAGCAATTTAAATATTATTTTTTACGACATTATTACACAATAATTTTTAAATTTAACTGTTTTTAGATGCGAATATGGCAACACTACATTCATTGAGTAGTAACTTCTGTTATTTCAGTGTTTATGACTCTAGAAATGGAGATTGTTTAGTCTAGACACAAACTACACAGAGGTAACATAGTGCAAAATATTAGTATTGACATGTCGGTAGCACCAAGAATATTTGATTAACGGTATTAGTGATCAATTCCATGACACATGTTGAGTTTGAATATCTCTTCAACAATCATTGTATACATGTTGCCAAGCAGATGTTCATTTTCACAATTGAAGTCAAATGTTTGTTTGTGACATTTTGTTTGTTTGTGTTTGTTTTGTTTTCAGTGTTTACTTTGAGACACGATTTATGGATTTCGAAATCGATTCCTTCTTTTATAAAAAAAAAATTTTCTTTAAAGGAAATTTTGTTCCATTGTGGCAAATGTTTATTGTTAAAGTTGTTGCTGGTTGTTGTTGCTATGGGTTTGTTTGTTTGTTTGTTTGCCTTTTTTGAAATTAATGCCATTCATTTTTGTTATTTTTAGTAGTAGCGGTTGTTTTAGTTGTAATTCTTTAAATGCTGTTGCTGTTTTTGTTTTCATAATGTGTTCGCTCTCTCTTATAAAACAAGTTTGAGTTCTTATTCTTGTCAATGAATGTTGTTTGCTTGTTTGTACATCGAAGTGTACTTTGTGGGGTATGTAACCATGTATGTACATATTGTGTATGTATTTTTATGTATGTTTTACTCTTATTAAGTTAACTCTATCATTAGCTTTGCTACATTTATGTCAAATTCGCATTTTTTTGTTGTTTTATTTTTAAAAGTAATTGTTATTTAAGCATGTATGGGTGTGTGTGTATATATGTGGTTTAGTTTTATTTCTCTGAATAGCCTTTACTGAGAAATAAACTGGTTTTCTTAACTGTCGCATTGCAAAATGAAACAAAAACAGAGCAAAAGAAGAAATACTCCCTTGAATTTTTATTTTGCATTTTGGATCATGACAACCAACGTAAGTACTTTACCTAGGTTTTTCCAGGGTTTTCAGTGCGTTTACAGTATAAAATAGGAATTTTATTCTTTAGTCGAATTATCCAAGAAATCTGAGAAAAATGTTCAATTATTTTAAACTTAACTGCTCGATTAATCGATACAAAATTAATTTTCTTTCTCGACTTATAATAACCCTTGTATTATTGCATATATGTAAAAATTGATATGCTTGGCAACCATGTTACTACTCGTGAGTGAATGAAGTAACACAAAGGTATAGAATTACAATTGACGAACAGTTGAATAAAGAAAAAAAAAAAATACTGGAAGAATAAAATACGTTAAGCAATTATCTTTCTTTATCCCTTTCTTTTGTTTTCTTTGCAAATTATTGTGTTTTTTTTAACTAGAAAATTAACAATAAATATGTAAGTATTTAAGTATTAAATATCATTGATGTAAAGACTGTGAAAATAGATTTGATTGTTGACTTTATGTGCAGAGAGAATTAATATCAGTTACAAATTAATTATGAAAGGGGTTGCCATGCCATAATTATATCAAAAATTATTAGGGATCGTTTATAATAATAACCATTTAAAATATATGGGGGTGCAGTAGCAAAAAGGCTATCATACGAGCATAGTTTAATAATCCAATGAAACAAAGATTTTTGAATAAAAAAATCACTTTTCTTCGATAGATAACAAAAAGATGAACTCACGTCTGTCCTTAATCATTTGTCGCCACAATGGATTTCCTCGCAGACCGCTGTCGCTTTGGTGGCCACGCCGAAAAGTTTTGTATTCCGCTAAATGATATTGCAGAAGGTGTGTGATTCTGAGAAGAATTAAGAGACTGGCCTGAGGTGAATCTGCTGCTGTTGAAAATATGGCGAGCTCTCCAATATAAAGATTGCTGCCATAGTAAGTTTTATTTCGAACTCGGGTTAGTTCCCTCGGCAGATTGTTTGTTCCCCGGTTTGAATATTGATTGTGGCATTATAATAGTAAAAAATGCTGGCCTAAGTAGGACCTCTTCCTTAATTGAGATCCGCCATCTTATCGTACTTATATACATAATAGGCCCTTAAAATCCTTCAATCGGGATTAAGGCCTAGCTTCTCTCATCACTTATGTTGTGTGTGTGTTAATTTTATATATGAGTGGCGGGCCATACAGTTTAAAACCGACTCCGAACGACGGGGGTTTGAGAAACATTTTCGCGGCAATTTTATTTACTCTCAGAGTTTTTGCCAGAAATCTGCTGAGAGGAAGGACGCCGAAAAAATATTTTTTGTCTGACCTGGTCAACACACTACCTACTAGACCACGGCGACTTCCTTTGAACCTGTGCACTCTATGCACTTTCCAAACTGAATATATTTCAAAGCGAGGTATTTTGATAACATTGGAGTTATATTAGAGTACAAAGAAAAGTTTGCTAATAAATTTTAAAGCTTGTCTTTTCAGTATTCGTTTGTACACCGGCTTTGAAAAATAAAAATACCATTAAAATATTCTAGGTTTTCCCAATTGTTGTTTTATAGTTTCCCACATTTCTTCATTTTATTTTAAATAAAATTCTAATAAACCGTTAGAAATAAAAAAAAAAAATAAAGCAAAATGTTTACTTTGTTTGATAAAATTATGCGTGAATACAACCACCAGCCGACTGTTCACTATTATGGCGTTGTTCACATTGCATTCTTTGTAGTCGTCTTCAAATTGTGAGAGAAGGTGTTAAAGGTAGAGGCAACTTGTCATGGAGTAACACAAATTTAGGAAATAATTTATAACATTATAACATCGTACAGTATAAATGATGTATTTATTAATATAAAATTCATGCTTTTTAACTGTAAATTAAAGAAAAAAAAAATTAAATTAAGTGAAAAAAACAAGAAAAAAAACAAACTGGAATATGAAAAAGTTCTTGATACTTTAATTAACAGTATCTGTGGCACGACATGGCTTGGCAATCTTGTTTTTCTGTTTTTCATTTCAATTATATTAGCAACAGTTGTTGTTATTATTAACTTTGTTTAGTTTTATTTTTTGTATCTTTTGCACAATAACCCTCGCATAAGTACTTCCAACAATAACAGAGTAGGGAATGTTGAAATTGTATTGAAAATATCTAAACGATCATTGAAATATGGTTCCAATGAAAGAAAGTTCCATAGAAGTTGTGACCTACATATGTACATTTGATCTTATGATATTTTCTTGGCCTGAATATACATTTGGTCATTATCACCCTTCAGTCTGGATTATTGACCTAGTTCATCACACCATTTATTTCGTGTGTGTTAATTTTATACATAAGTCGACACCGAACGACAGATTTTTATTTATTTTTTTTGAAAAACTTTACATGGGAATATTATTTACTCTCAGAGTTTTAGCCAATAATCTACTGCGAGGAAATCGCCACAGAAATACTTTTTGTATTTTGTTTTGATGTCTGGCCTAGGGCTCGAACCCTGGCTTTACGACTAATAAACCAACACACTACCTACTAGAATCCGGCGATTTCTGGCCCAAATATACAAATGTTAAAAATTTCATTAATTTTTAATTCGTTTTTCGTTTTTATTTTTTAAACCTGATTTTCCCTGGAGATTATTGTTCTGCTCTAAAATAAAACAAAGCTTGCCTACAAAGGGAGGCTGAGGCCATATGAGATCCGAAATATATGGTATACATATGTCCAATTCCAATTATTCAGAGCCCAGTAGTTACAGACGTAAGGAGACTAAATGAAAGCCAGACAACAGTCAAAATAACTCTGGTTCTCTACTACTCATATTTTGCAAGCCACCTGCGTTTTCTTTTCTTCTCGCAAAAAATCATAAACCACAAATTTTACCTTACGTTGTCCTTGCAGTTTGTCTAGATACCACCTGATATTCCTGACAGAATTTACTCGATAAGTCATAGACTTGTCGTTGAATTCTCGAAACGATTCGAGAATTCTATTCATTTTAAAGTGTTGATATTATTTCACCAAAGTTCAGTCTTCTGTGACATAACATACGTACATAAATGGTCATTACAACACTTCAGTTAGGATTTCAGCTTAGCTTCTCACACCACCCACGTGGTGTGTGTTATTTTTATCCATAAGTATCGTTACTTACAATTTTAAAGTGACTCCGAACGATGGAGTTTTAAAAAACTTCTAATGGGAATTTTATTTACTTTTAGAGTTGCTCAGGAAGTTGACGAGGAGATATTGTTTTATAGTCAGTTCGAGCTTTCCGATCAGGGGTTTAAATCGTGGTTTCACGTCTAATAAGCTGTCACACTTCATTATTTTATGTTCAATAACAAAAAAGATGCGGAAAATTATTTCTCTCGAGTAACGCATTTGTAAGCAATTATTATTCCTTGGGGTGTCTGAATGATTCTTCGATATTATGTCGGCTATGCGGAGCTAGAGAGCGAATGCAGCTGAGAAGACACTGCTTGGTGACATCGATATACATAGTTTAGAGCATTATTTTCCGAATACACCTGGCGGTCATGTAAATGTCTTAATCACCATCCCGAAAAACTGAACGAAATTTTAATTTCATCCAATTAAATACTCGATCTTGTTACTATTTCCTTCTTCAAGCCATCAAAAGCGATTAAGATCCCGTTGCGGCTTTCTTCATACGGTTATTTGCGTTACGTTGTTATGAGATTTTGGTCTCCAACATCAAGACAAAGGTGTCTAGTTTCCTTTTAAATACTCGAAGCATATAAAATTATTTAGGTATTGTCTCTGCTTACTGTCTTTGATATAAATTCGGTGTAGTTTGTATGCAATAAATAATGTGTATTCGTTTTCATGTTAGCTTAAGTTAATATCGAAAGGTGGTGAACATTCTGCGAACTTATTTTCCCCACTTTGTAAACATCAGCGCCTAGCCTGAGAGTTAAGTAATATTTTAACATCACGGACATACCAAACATATCTTTAAAATCGTGAAGAAATGCATGACTAGATAAGCAGAATACCAATTCACATTATATAAAAAAGTGTCCAATGGATCTGGAATCTGTCTTTGGTGGGGATTTTGGTCATTGGCCATTATTTTTTTGTGAATGCTGTTCGCCAGCAATCATTGGCAACGAATAGCACTATAAATCGATGGTTACCATCTGGAAGATCCCTTCTTGGGTGATCTGGACACCAATGACAGGTATTTTAAACAGAAAGGCGCTGCATTTCGCATGGTTTGTGACATATCAAATATTTTGCACTACCCATTTGAGGGCATGGTCCTTTTCACCACCGTGATCGTGCGATATGACCAGGTTAGAATTTCTCTTGTGTTGTTTTTGAATAAGTCATAAACTGTAATGGTCTACAAAACCCATGCAATTGGCAAATTTGGATGCGGTCCACTTAATGAAGCCGTCGCGGATACTTAAACGATGTTGTATTCCACATATAACAACTAGAAGTTTCATACACACTTTGTTTTGCTTAAGTTTAAAGATAGGAAGCGCGAAAACCCGATGAGTAATGAAATAAGCGGGTGAATATAAGCATTGCTTCATTCATATGGAATCTATTATGCCATAATAATAATTTTTATTTAGTTTTTAAATCTTTTTTAATGACTAAACGAACGTTTTGGTACATTTGAGATATGAGTTTATGTATGATCCCATCTCTGATTTGTTGTTTATTTTTATGGGAAATTTAAACCAATTAAAACTGTAAAAAAAACAACTCCTGCTGCAGCATTTAACACTCTTAACTCTACACAAACAAAAATAATACAAACAAAATAATACAAAATAAAAAACCAAAAATAATACGTACGAATATACAGTATAAACGACAAACTTTACGTCTGCGCGCTGTATGGAAAATCTACAAAATTAAAGCTCTCGTTTTGCGTTTGAGCAGAGTTGAAAAACGTTCAAAAACTATGAGCAAAACTTAAACCAGTTATGAGACGATAACTTTCATTACGTGCTGACGTTTCGAACGAACAACAACTGAACGCGTCGCGGAGCGGTTAAAATTTTTGTTTGTTGTTTTCACAATTTGAATTTTTACTTTTTGTTTTAACGAGTTTTACGTCGTGGTTTTTACATTTTCGTTGGTTGCGTTTTTTGTTGTGAATGAATTTTTCCTTTTTTTTTTATTGAAAAGTTTTTTTTTTCAATAAAAATGTTGAAAAACACTTTGGCATTTAAAAGAAATTTCTTTAAATAAATAAAAGAAGAAAACAAATAAGAAAATTACACAAAAAAAAAGGTGATGACAAAGACAGTTTTTATGTAAAAAAAACACAAAAAAAAAAAATTTAAAAGAAATAAATAAAATAATAAAAATTTATTGCTAACAAAAGAAAGGTGTAAATATAACCAAAAAAAGAAAAAAATTCGAATTCAAATTCAAATTTAAATTCAAATACAAATAAGAATGTGCTTAAAGTGAGGCACACAAATCTCAATTCAATTGAGTTAATTAAACAAAAGTTCAATTGAATCTATAAGCGATACAATATATATACAAATTAAAAGTGATACTAGTCTAGATAATTAATGTGTTTTAAATAAAGAATAAAAAAAAAGCGAAAAAAAAATCAAGAAAAAAATTAAAAAATTAAAATAAAAACAAAGCGAGGTCAGCCAGTTGTGCAGCAAGCTAGCTAGCTATTAAGCCAGTGGTGGTGTTCTATGCCATAGAGTGTATGTGTGTTATTTATTAACTTGGCTGTTACTAGTTGGTTATCGGCTTTAAGCTATCAACTTGGTCGTTTGTACAATTGTTTCACTTTGTTTTTGTTTTTTTTTCTATTTAATATTTTCTGTTTTGGGCTTATAAATAAAAATAAAATTTTAAAAATATAACGTACATACGTACATATATTGGCTGGCTGCTTGGCGCTCTAACACGTTCACCACCACCAGCCAACAGTCAAAGTCTGTTGTCTACCGCACAACAATTCACAAACCAATAATGAATGCAATGAAATAAAGAGAAAGGATTTTTTGTTTTTAATTTGTTTTCATTATTTTTTTTTATTCATGTTCGTTTGTTGTTTACTTTTTGTTAAAATTAATTTGAATCACATGAAGTTTAAATTTTTATTTTGTATTTGCCATAGAATAAATAGCGTCTGTTTTATGTCAATAAAAAGATTTATTTGAAAATAAAATTACAAAAACAAATTCCAAAAAGAATTTAAAGTGAAATGAAAACCGAAATTTAAATAAAAAAAAAAACTTATTAAAAAGCCTGTTTATATTTTTTTCTCTCTTTTAAAAGATCTTTTTTTTTATTTATTTAAACGTGGGCTTTAAAAAATTTCTTAAAAATGTTCTAAAAATTATACAAAATGTGTTAAAAAGTATCTTATTATTATTGTTGTTGTTGTTGTTAATATTATAAACCATATTAATTAAATTCCGGTTTAAACAAATTTTGCAATAAGTTTAAAGAGAAATAATAAAAATGAAGCAAAAAAAAGTTCTTGAGTTTAAGTACTCTGTGTGTGTTAAATAAACAGAAAGACTTAAGAAACAAACTCGTTATTTTTTTAATACTCTTGTTTGTGGTGTTGAAATATGATTGTTAAATGTTATTATTATTGTTGTTGTCATATTATATTATTATTGTTATTTCTGTATTGGTTGTTTATTTTCTTTGAAAAAAATATTTCTTTAAAGTAAACACATCAAGCAAACATATGATTTTGCAAGCATTTTGCGGTTGGAAAACTTACTTTGAAAACAATTTTAAAGGAATTTTTTTTTGGTTTACCAAAAGATTTCAAATTTATTTATGCAAGTAATGCCAACAGATTTTAAAGGAAAGGTCAGGCCTATATGTACATATAAAGAACAACTGCCATCGACAATTGTGTAACAAACGAGTTTCAGGCAGTATTTTCTTCAAAACTTCTAGTATTTTTTAGTTGTTACAACGGAACAGTAGAAGTTTCAGGTCAAATAACTATGCCCATAGAGTTGACTTCTAAATAAACCTAACCTAAGATAATTTAGAAGTCGCCGTAGTCTAGTAGGTAGTGTGTTGGCTTATTAGACGTAAAGCCAGGATTCGAGCCCCAGGCCAGACATCAAACAAAATACAAAAAGTATTTCTTCGACGATTTCCTCTCAGCAGATTTTTGGCAAAAACTCTGAGAATAAATAAAATTGCCATGAAAAGTTTCTCAAAAAATCTGTCGACTTTAAACTGTAGATCCCGCCACTTATGTATAAAATTAACACACAAAACATAAGAAGTGTGAGAAACTAGGTTAATAATCCTGACTGAAGGGTTGTACTGACCAATTATGTATGTATGTGTGTAAGATAATTTATAACAGTTGGAACTTGGAAATTATTTTTAGAGAATATCTTTGGGTGTCGCAGTTTTGAGGTTGATTTCCCCTAGGGACTGAAGTCTATAGCATTTCGCTAAATGGATTGATTAAACAACAAATAAGTTGAATAGACGAACAACAAAGAAAAAAGTGGAATCCGCCATAAATATGCTTAAAAGAATCAAATTGAAATACCAAACGAGAGGGTGTTGTCGATTGCTATGTCCAGTAGGTTTATAGTCAATGAAAAGGAAAATGAAGGGAGGCAAAGGCTCTTCTCAAAACTTTTATTGAAAATAATACAATAAAAAGAAGCTAAGCTAAGAAACTAAGCTAAGCTAAAATTACGACTTAGCGTCTCATATCACTTATGTTGTGTGTATTATTATTATAAATGAGTGGCGGAACCCTCCGAACAATAGATTTTTGAAAACATTTTTCATTGCAATTTTATTTATCTCCAGAGTTTTTGCTAGAAATCTTGTGAGGCTAAGTCGCTAAAAATTTTTTTTATAAATATTTTGGTTTGTTAGAGATGTCTGACCTGAAGTTTGAACAGAGGCCACACGTCTAATAAGCCAAAACACTATCTAGTAGAGAAAAGTGCTTTCCAGGAATATTTGGAAATAACCCAAGGTTGGGAACATGTTTTTTGACAGGTCACTGTGGACTCAGGATACATTTATTTAGAATAGGGGTTGTCTAGAGCTCAACATGTACATTTTGTAATGCTAGAAATTTATCATCGGACCACACTCTTCGAAACTGTTGGATATCGGAAGATTTCAGAACGAAATACCTGGGAGACGTTTACTTATTTACTTATCTAATTGGCCTTCACGATCATATAGTCGATATTATTGTATTATTGCCGAACTTCACGCACCACACATGTTGTGTGCATTAATGTTATCTACAGTTAAAAGTTAAGCCCGGGCGACAGATTTTAGAAGCAGATCCCTGTTTAAAAATATTTTACATACCTTTCTTTGAGTTGTCAGAGCTAAGGTTTAAAGCGAAGAGCTGGTAAACCATTGTACTACCTACTAGGCTATGACGACTTTAGTTTTTTTTTAACTTACGTACTATTTAATAGCGATGCCAGCTCAGTGTCATGGAGCAATCATTTATTTCAAAAAAATTTAAATATTATTTAGGAATTAATAAAGAAATCATAGCTTCACACAATATGCCTACCAAAACAGGCATATTTGAGACTACAAAAATGGAAATACATTTGAAAAGAGGTTATAAAGCCTTCAGGAATAAAATTATGCATAGACTAAACAAAAGACTTAAGAGACAAACTTTTAGGTTAACTTTAAATCAATTTCCCAAAACAGCTGCAAAATTTTTTAACGCTTAATAAATAACGAAAAAGAGAAACAAAAATCCAAAGTGACAACCGAAGCAAAACAAAAAAAAAAGTACAAACGTGAGAAAGAATAGCCTTCATATGTTAAGTAAAAACATTAAAACATCAGGAAAAAAAAAATATAAAATATGTAATCGCTTACATGCATATGTATGTACATATGTGTACACATTGAAATAAATTTTTAAAATTTTACACACTTTTCTTGCTTGATTAATTACTAAACAATCGCATATGATTTGATTAACAATAGAAATGCATTTAAATAACGTATGAAAAAAAAGGAATGGAAGACAGCATGAAAAACCGCAAATAAAATGTGAACAACAATAACAACATAATCAACACCACATTGAATATTCATGTTGAAGACGTATGAAAAGTGTACGCAAAAGTGAAGTGAATTGTGAACAAAAGTTTAAAAATCCATCATTATTTATTTGAAAATCTTTAAAAAAAAAAAACAATTTTCAGTGAAAATCTATTAAAATCACGAAACCATCAACTTGTTTGAAAAGATAAAAGAAAGAAAAACAAAATATTTTCTTTTATTTATTTTTTTTTTTTTCAACAACATGTGGCAACTGTGGGCAATTTTAGCAAACAGCTGCCATAGTTCAACAACATTTGTGTCGTGTTTTACCGCAATATTGCAGCAAAAGCTTTTCGTATCAACAAATTTACATAATTTTGAAATTTATTTTCATTCTCTCTCTCTCTCTTTCTCTCTCTTTCTCTCTCTTTTTCATTGCTTTTATTTGTAGTAAAAATTTTCACAAAATTTTACTTTTTTTTAATAAAAAAAACCAAAATAAACGAAACCAATAATAATAGTGTAACAAAGTTTGAAAATTTTAAAAATTTTTTAATTGCTTGTACCCGAGATTATAATGTTAACACCTATATCTACTACAACAGCATCATCGGCAGAAAAACTAACACCTTCTTGTGGTCATAAAGGAAAAATGTTTAAATTTAAAATGTCACAGACATCATCCACAGTTTCGGGCAAAAAAGCATTACTGGCTAAAACATCTGTAAAAGTGAAAAGTTTTACACAAGTAAACAGTTTTTGGCTGTGTTCACTTTTAATATTGTCTGTATTGCGTGCTACATACAGTCAAGGTAAGTTTCTAAAAACATTTTTTGTTTTAAATTTTTTTATTTTTTATAATTTTTTTTTTTACTGCAAGTTCGTTAATATTTAAAAGGCTGAAACTATTATTTTATTGCACACACAGTATTTCGTTTGTTTTTTATTGTAACATTATAAACATTGCCTGTGTTTATTATTACTTAAGCATATGGTAAAATTGAAATAATAAATTTCAAACATTATTAATTGCTCGTAATAGAAAATTAAACAATTTTTCATATTTGTAATTGCCAGAGGCGTAAATATTTTATAAACAATACCAAAAGGGGCATTGACTGACATAAGTGGTTAACAGTTGAATTAGACTTGTAAAGAAATGAATTTTTAATCAAACTCAAGCAATTCGTACTCGAAATATCAAGTTCTTTAATAGTTTTTTATTTTGTGTTAGTCCCGGTCGATTTTTATTTCTCGTATTCAATAGAGTGCTTAACGCAGGCACACTGATCTAAAAGACTTTTAGAGGCCTGTCTTGATTATGATTCCAACAAAATTATCAGTGCGACCTTTTTAGATCGTACCCAACTAATTAAAATCATCCAACGTTACCATTCTACTCTATTTTACATCGAATAGAAAATGAAATCCACGATCAAACAACAATTCTTCTGTTACCCAATGAAATTCAGTAAATTTTTGATAGAAACACATTCAGTTTCATCGCATTCAATTGACGTCGCACAGTAGTTATTTATTCACCGTAACAAGGCCTAACAGTCTATCTCATTCACACTTTCCGTAATTTATATAGGCATTTTCAATAGATGAAAGGCCCTACAAGGACTTTGCTCTGATATAGTGTCCGGGGGTACCCCAAAACCGTAATCTGAAGGACTCTGATGAATGTGTTCTCATCACTCTACCCTCAACCAAACTTACGTTCACTTAACCACGTAATCCCAGGTCAGTCATCTCCAACAGAACGAAATATTAACAAATGTTTCTTTGGCGACTTTTTCTCAGCAGATTTCTCGAAAAACTCTGGGATTTACTTCCGCAATGAAGAGTGTTTCAAAAATCTGTCCTTCCATTCAGGCATAAAATTAATGGACTTAACATAAGTGGTGTAAGAAACTAAGTCATAATCCTGACTAAAGGGCTGTAATTGCCAATTATTTACGTTACGTATGTAATCTTGAAGTATGTACGTATGTAATCCGTGTAGTAGGTAGTGTGTTGGCTTATTAGAAGTAAAAGCCAGGGTTCGAGTCCCAGGGGCTAGACATCAAAATAAATACAATAAGTTTTTTTTCGGCGATTTCCTCACAGCAGATTTCTGGCAAAAACTCTGAGAATAAATAAAATTGCCATGAAAAGTTTCTCATAAAATCTGTCGGTCGGAGTCGACTTTAAACTACTCACGTAAAAATTAACACACACAACATAAGTGGTGTGGACAAATAATAATAACAAATAACAATAATCCTAACTGATGGGTTCTATTGACCAATTATGTATGTATGTATGTAATCTTGTAGCAAAATCTGGTCAAGAGTCATCCTTTGTTAATTCATTAGCAATTTAATTGCCAGTGATCCTAGCAGTCGACGAAATATAACTTTGTTCGCCACATAGAGTTGCTGAAAACATACTCTCTAACTAACCACAATCTATCGAATCACAGTTCAATTAAATCGAGCGGAAACAAAACTAAAACAAAAGACTTAAGGCACAAACTTTAAATTTATGATAATATTTTTTCAAACTGAAAATACACAAAATAAAACAAATTCACACTAAAAAATTGTCAACATTTCGAATGCAAACTAAACCATATGCATGTATTTAGCATATGCATTAAAAGCATTAATATTGTTTAAATATTATGCTTCAGTTTTGTTTGCTTAATTACCATTTTTTTATTGAACTTTATCTCACCTTTTGGTTATTTTTGCAGATGGCATTGCTATACTGTTGCAGTCTAAATACATAAATTAAAAACGAAAAATATATACATATGTTTACCTTGACATAAATTCAGCTTAACCTATTTAGATAATTGGATTTATTAAAAAAATAAAATTTTATTTTATGATTGCAGTCTTCCCGATTACTATAGTGATTCTTACTAAGAATGCTGCCATATGTATGGGGTGGCCCATTTAAAAGTTTAAATTTAAAAATGCTGTCAAACACAACGGATTTGTAAATTAATTAATTTATTTTTTTTATTACGAAGTATAATTGTTCCGTTTAGAAATAAAATATTGTACCTTTCATCTGGTTTCCGCGTTTGGCCTTACAGAACACTTATTTAATCGTACCAATTTTTGTGCACTCTTCGATTTACGGTGTCATATCTCGACAATATCATCACGAATGTTGATCTTCAAGTGTGTGGTTTGTGTGCATAGCACTATTCTGAATGGTGCCTCATAGCAAATAGTCCAACGGTGTCAAATCACAGCTTTTGGCGGCCAATTGACATTACAATTTCGTCTAATTAAACAGCCCACGAATATAAAAGTGAGATTTATCAGGAAAGACAATTTTTGTCGGCAACGTCATTCAAGCGTAAATCGCTGAACGTAGTGGAGATAATTTATTGAATTTTTGTGGTAAAATAGAATGACCTAACTATTGCCGTAATCGACATATTCGATGTTTCAAATTTAAACCCATAGATGATTCACCCTATATATTATATACAACAGCTTCAGTATTTCTTATTATTAGTGCTAAGGAATATACCAATTTGTGTCTTTTAAATTAATAAGAATAGATTAAAACTTCATTTTTTGAAGATAAGTCTAGTAATTAGTGTGTTGGGTTATTAGATGTAAGGCCACGGTTCAAACCCCAGGTCGGACATCAAAACGAAAGCTACAAAAATATTTCTTCCGCGACTTCCTCTCAGCAGATTTCTGGTAAAAACCATGAAAAGTTTCTGAAAAATTTATCGTGCGGAATCGATTTTAAACTGTAGGTCCCACCACCACAACATAAGTGGTGCGAGAAGCTAGGTCGTTATCCTGGTTGAAGGGTTCTAATGACCAATTATGTTTGTATGTATATTAGGCCTACGATAATATTTTTTATTAATTTTTACAACGAATTCCCGAAAAAAATTTGATATGTAGTTCCTTGTTTAAAAATTTTTTTTGATACTGCACTGCATGGTTGATTGTGCATACATACATGTCTTGTATATTTAATACAATTATTTGCGTGTGCAATGGGGTTTATATTTTGGGCCAATATAATTGTGAACGTCAAAAGTAAAACGGAAGTATTAACTTGTCTGATTGTTTGAAATATTTGTCTGATAAACAATTCAAATCATGAATCATAACATAACGAATATTCATTATTATTAAAGAAAAAATATATTACAACCTAATTAATATTAAAGCATAAAAACAAGTATACAATATTAGAAAAAAAAATTCAATTGGAAACAATTAAAATGTAATAATTTTTCGTTAAACAAATACATTTTTTTTTTGTTAAATACGCAGCTATTCATGCCTAACTAGATGAATATTAAAGAACAACTTTTCAAAGAAAATATGAAAATATGAACGCTTTAAAATTGTAAAAAAAAGCATAACAAATAAAAATTTACTCATATGATCATTCAGTTTTCAGTAACAAAAAAAAAAAAATTTACCATCTTTAATCTTCATTGACCTTCATGGTTAGTTAGTTAGTTTTTGCTTTGTTTTAGGTGTACGTACATATGTATGTATGTATTCTGAGCATTTATAATTTTATTTTTGTATTTCTTTATTTTGTTTCTATTTTATATTTGCCTGACTATTTTTTAAGCTCTAGTTTGTGCCCTATTGTAAGCTTAAAAACTAAAACGGAAATAGTCAATCTTCTTATTTTGTTAAGTGAATTAAAAAATCCAAGACACAAATAAAATTATGATGGAGTGTGTAAAATTTTGTTTGCGCAAACACGCCAACGAACGAAATTCAAATATTTTTTGAATTATGGGAACTTTTAGTAAACAAAAAAAATCCGTCTATTTTTATTAAATTTGGGGTAGAAAATTGGCTGCTGAAAGAGGTTCACTCAGGTAACAAACATATAATTTTTATGTACCCTTTAATAATGTGTTATACTCTTTATTTATTAATTTGAATAAATTAAATGGAATACCTTTATACTGGCAATTAAGAAATTCAAATGTCTGTTGTCGATTCTATTTATTTCAATACTTGAGAGTATGTATTCAGATTTCTGTATAAAAAATTATAGAATTCGCTTATGCTTTTGATATGTTTTAAAATTTTATTGTACTCGTATCAAATTTCATTTGGAAGTGCTGTGTTCTGTCTTTCCTCTTCGGCCATTGTGCTATCACAATCTGTATTCAAACTGAGGATCCGAAATTTCCTCTAAATCAACTTGAGCCCAAAATAAATCTTGTTATTGCAGCAATCTATATGTTAGAGAGCTCGCATGGTAGAAAGTGAGAGGTCATATTTTATGACAAGGTCAGGGCGCTGTTGTATTAGATAAAAGACAGTCTTTTCCTCCTCCTTAGATCCACAGCTTATGCAGAAGTTATATGCCGGAATGCCAAAAGGCATACCGAAAGTGAAGAATGCCCTTGAGCATCGCTCTTGTGATATTTATTGTCACGCGATTGAAGGATAGAAGCGAAACACTTCTCTTCTTATCCACACCTATCCAACAGAGTCTTGCAATATTGCACTGTACCTGCTTACTAAGAACTTGGTTGAGGTCTCTTTAAAACGTGTAGATAACATCCAAACTCACCGAGGCAATCAGAGTATTTATGTCCTGTAACATGTCGGACATTGCTCCATATCGGCCCTAGCCTAACTTATTAATAATGCGATTCGTTATTCCTGTGTCCCGGAATCCACCCGGAATTACCTTTGTATGATCCGAAATTTCCCTATGAAATCTTTAACATTCACGAACAAGGACGAGCATGGAAACTGCATTCGTTGGGTACTTAATTACAGCTTGACTGCTCAAGTAAATCACGAAATTTTAGGAGAAATTTATGCCAGCCAAAAAGCATTCTAATATTCCTGGAAATCATTGAAATGTTCAGACAGCCCATGAGAACACGTTGTATTATATAAAATTAGCGTTCTTACGTTCACTAAATTATGAAGAATTTAGTTTAAAACATGTTTTGTTCCATTACTAAACAAAAGACTTAAGCAACAAACTTTGCATGCATCCGATATTACGTATGCAGCTCAGTTTTTTTAATGATTATCGACGAAATAAATAAAATTATTACTTTGCAATAATTTAAATTACTTTCCAATAAAATAACGGAAAAGATAATTAAAAAAAAAAAATCTAAAACAACACAAGCAAAAGTGGTCGATCTAGTTTTCGCTTTCATTTATTGAAAATAAGTTCGAATTGAAAATATTCCAGCTCCCAGCCTCTCTCATATATGTATGTACGTATATATATAACCGTTATTGTTATTAAATTTAACAACAACAATAAAAAAAAAAAATAAACAAAAGCAATAAAAAACAAGTTTAACCACTTGAGCAATTATTACAATCCTTTATGTCTGCAATTGTGGGCATGAAATTTACAAAAATGGAAATTGGTAACAGACGGACAAAAATAATACAAAAAAAAAAAATTTAAATATGGAAAAAACCTCCACAATTTAAAACTATACATTGTTGTAGTTGTTAAACCATTCAAAAAAGTTTTCGTAGATTCTGGAAATTCAATTCTAGTTTTGGTTTTTGCTGCTTGACGCTTTTATTCGTTGCCAATTGATTCATACACTCACTATTAATACCAAAAAAATAAAAAATGTAAAGTTAAAAAGAGTGGTGGTTGTATTATTTTTGGTCATCATTATGAATAATTTGTTGAATAAAAATTTTCGTTGGTTTTTTGCTTTTATGGAATTGCAGCAAAAAATTTTTTGTTTTGTTTCATTATATTTTTTGGCCACGAAATTTAATATTCGTTATCATAATAGTTTAAACAAGTTGATTAACATGTTTTGTTTGTACTTTTTTTTTGTTTTCTTTAAATTTATTTTCCTTTTATTTTGACTTTTTCTCTTTCTTTTTTTTTAATTTTGTTAAAGAAACCTCATTCACATGTCGCAAAACTGAAAATAAAAGTTATAAATTTAAATAAATTACTAAATAATACCTGTCTGTTGACGCTGGTAAGAAATAATCAATGCAGGCAGACGACGTACAAAAAAAAAAATAAAATCAAAATCAGTTAAAAAGTTTTGTTTAAATTTTGCACACATTCATGTGTATTATGAAATATACTCTGAAGACTTTTTGACATTTTTAAACTGGTTTTATTTTATTTATCGTTTTTTTTTTTTAAATAAAATTATTGTTGTTGTTTTCATTTTATATTTTATTTTGAGAGCATTGTAAGCAACCAACACAAAGCCCATAAAGCCGTTGCAGCATTCAAAAAGCCGGAGAGAAAAATCAGAATATCAGAACAAAAGTTTTGAGTTTTTTTTTGTGTATAAAAGGTTGCTTAATATTATGCTAGTTTGTGTAATAAAGGTGTCTATAAAAGGGTAGCTAATGCCTTTAAGATATTTTTTTTTTACCGGTGTTTAGATATTTGTAGATAATTGAACTGCTTGTGTTAATTGGTATTTTGTAACACAAACATTTTTAAAGTTTTTTATTTTAGTTTTATATGATAAAAAAAAATTTATTTTAATCAAATTGCTATCAATTGGCTAAGGTAACTGGTTTTATTTTTGATGAATTGTTTCTATCTGTTTTAAAACTTCCTTAATAAATTAAATTGTTTTTTAATTAATGGTTTTTATAATTATTTCTATAAATTTTCCAACCATGTCTAGGTTCAATTAGAAGGTTAAATATAAAAACCTATGGAATTTTAGCTTTTTGTGAATTAAAAACAATTCTTCATGGACTATTAAGCGCTTTGACAAATCCACAGTTCTATCAAATTTTAATGAATTTAAAAAGAAAATTAATGATGCATTTTTAAGAATGACGACATTTTAAATACTATGAATTATGCTACGATCAAAGTTTAATATACCTTTTCAATAGTAACATACATAATTGGCCATTACAACCCTTCAGTCAGGATTACGACCTAGCTTCTCACACCACTTATGTTGTGTGCATTAATTTTATACATGATTGGCGGGACCTACAGTTTAAAGTCGACTCCGAACGACAGATTTTTGAGAAGCTTTTCATGGCAATTTTTACTCTCAGAGTCTTTGCCAGAAATCTGCTGAGAGGAAGTCGCCGAAGAAATATTTTTCGTTTTGATGTCTGACCTGGGATTCGAACCCGGGCCTTTTGTCTAATAAGCCAACACACTACCCACTAGACCACGGCGACTTCAATAGTAACATTAGAATTTAATTTAAAGCATTTCTGTTAACATAAACTTAACCTAAAAAATTTATTTTCATCATTGGTCGTAACAACTCTTTATACCGGATTTCTACCTAGCTCATCACACCCATCATGTTGGGTTTGTTAATTTTATTAATGAGTGACTATTTTAAAGTCGACTCCGAGCAACACATTTTTAAGAAATGTTTCATGATAATTTCATTTACTCTTAGAGTTTTTGCCAGATATCTGCTGAGCTGTGGTTTGAACCACAGACTAACGTCTATTAAGCTAATACACTACCTAATAGAATACAACGACAAAAAAAAAAACTACAAAAATAAAATAAAAAAGCAGCAATCATGTTGATTAGTTAGTCATTGAATATTAATTAAAATAATTAATTTTCTTATTTACAAATATAATCCATGAATTATTTTTTTTGTATTGTATGGAAATGCTTCTGTCTTGGATATTGTAAGTATTTCATTCCTGTGGCAGCACAAAGCCATAATTCCTATTGTTTTTAGCCTTCAGTTTTGTTCCTATATGGATTATTCTAACTATTTCGTTCCTGTGGCTCAGTGAAAGTTCACAGAATAGCTCAAAGCCAGTACCTTCATGCCAACAATCTCAAGAAGGTTTCTACGCTTACATATCATTTATGTTGTGATTGAAATTTAAAGATTTAAAAGTATCTCGTTCTCCTGGAAACTTATTCTGTATTGTTATTCTTGAAATATTGATTTTTAGAGTACTGGGACAATGTGGACGCATTAATTTAAAACATTGTGCAGCTCTTTTCAGTTCTGATCAGTCAGTAAATAGAGTAAAGTTGGTTCGCCAAACGTAGTGGTTAAAATGAAGTTTCTGTAGCAAACTATTCTTGGTGACTTTATATCATTTCTGTTACCTCAACTTTTCAGTTTAAAGACATATTTTAATCTTAATCTTTTCTTATTTGTCCATATTGTCGCCGTTTCCAAAACTTAAATTTTCCGTTCCTATTAGTCGTCCATCACATCAAAGAAACATATTTAGAAGTGGTTGTAAAACTCGAGTGAATATCACTCTGGGTTTCAAAGACCAGGTTCCATCAAAGAACCTCTTGAACGCAAAAAGTTCTCTTATTGCCTTTGTGGTAATATTTAGACAGTTTGTGTGAGCAAGTTTTTCCCGTTCTGGTTATATGGTCCTTTATTTTGGACTTTTTAATATCTAACTGCACTAGAAAACTGTGAACTTTTGCTGCAATATTTTCATCATGTAGTCCTTTTGAAACCTTTTAATTAATAAATCTTAAGGAGACGTGTGTATCAAATATTATTAAAAAATTATATTTCTTTTATTATCACGATTTAACGAGTTTAAAATTCCATTGAAATATTTTTAGAATTAAAAAAGATTTGACACACCTTATTAGATTTGCATATTTTTTAATAAAATTTATTACGGTCAATTTTTATCTTAAATCTTCAATAAAATTGTCCAGAAGGCTTTAAAAATATTTCAATTTAGTAAGTAATAGCTTCTTTCAGATTTTTATTTGAAAATCTGGCTCGTAAAATCTTTAATTAATCTTTTGTACAAACTGTCTCAAAATTTGGTCTGCTTAGGTAAACAATAATTCGATAAGCAAGACAAAAATATTTGGTTTTTAAAATATTCTCAAATTCTTTTGAATATTCTCCGCATCACGAGATAAAATGTTTTGTGGAGATAAAAATATAAAAAAAAACTGAATTGACGGTTTAAACATTAATTTAATAGATAAGGCGAACAGCGAATGGAAAATACTCAATATCACGAATTTTTTTCCGTAAAGGCGATTAGAAAACCTCGAGTAGATGAAAACTTTAAATAGTGAGTGTATGATGCTGACATTATAATCGCTACAATTTTGCTATTAAGGATGGATAGTGTACTTCAAGTTTAATTATGTTAAAAGAAAATATTGAAAATTGTTTAAAAAGAACGTTGAAAAAATACTATTCTACCGTCTAAGAGCTAAATATTGTATAAAAATTCTTTAGGTGACATTTCAACAAGAACGGTTAAAAAAGGAAATTTATTGTATGAGTACCACACTTACTAAAATGGAGAAATTCTCGTGTGCCAATCATGAATTACCATTTCTATAGAGTTTCTAAGAGTTGCTTATGACAATGACAAATAAATATATTTGTGCTGGAATCTCTATGACAAAACGTAAATGATGCCCAATGTTTAATATGCTCTCTGGCATGATTTGGTGTGTATTTGAATAAATTTATATGCAATCATTTACTATGAGCTCCTTCACTACTCTAAATGCGAACCTGTACAGTTGAGCATACTTTTTGTCTGATGGCAGCTACGGTCCAAAAGAGAATATTGTTTTGGCCTGTAGCCGATAATGGATTGATTGACTGCTAGTTTGGCCAAAAAATAAGGTTGGAAGGTCTTAATATCTCCAACTAATAACTAAAATATAGCACTAATCGATTACCACCCGCTTCTGGCTATGATAAATAATATTGTAGTTGAAATATATAACTCAACTGAATATAAGAATTGTTTCAAGATTCTTTTTTAATTTAGAACCTCATTTTTTACCCTTTAAATACTAAAAAGTTCACAAATAAAATTATGCTAATTAAGGGAGATCTAGACAGCTACAAAAATGATATGAAATGTAAATTTTTGTGTGGAAAAAAGGAGATAGTAGATATTGAGAGAAAATATTGAACAATTTAACAGATTACTTTTACATTGTTTTTGTATTTTACTAATCGTATAAATGCAAACAAATCTAACGTAATAATTTTGCTTTTATTTTGAAAATACAGATATAAATCAGTAATATTTTCTCTCTAACTTTTTAGACGTAAAGCCTTATCGAGTAATTTGGCACTTAAAAGCAATTTTTAAGAAAAATATTACAGGAAATATGTTCCGTTTTTAATACAGGGAGGCATCGTAGTATTCTAATTGAACATCAATTATTTCGGTTTAATTAATCTTTAAGGAAGATAGTGTAGTTAAAAATTTGCAATTAAAATTGGTTTCAGATATGATCATTAAAGTCATATCTGGTGATGTAGAGACAGGTATTTTGTTTATTAATTAGTTTATGTTTCATGTTCAAAACTATTAAAGAAATAACATTCAATTGAAATTAATTCTTTGAAAATGTCAAACACATAAAATCATTATCGGATTGAATTTCTAAAGTTTCTAACGCTGTTTGGCATAAACATTTTTAATGGCTATCAATGTTTTATTTTTCGATAATTAAACGAAGGCGCTTTTTACTTTAGTGATGATAAAACTTTTTATTTTATTTTGAAAAAAAAAATTTTAATAATTAACCAATACTAGTAGAAATTATGAAAGCAGGAACCGGAAACCAGTTTAAACACGACTTTATTCTGTATATTCTGTGTATTCATTATTATTAATAACAACTAGATTTTGAATTATTATTTGTTTTAAAATAATTTATGCATAAACACCACAGTAAGCACATCTGATAACAATTAAATAAAAAAGCAAAAGCGAAAACAAAAGAGAAAAGAGAAAAAGAACAGCCTGCGGCAAATAAAGCAAGCAAGCAAGCAAGTTAGCACTTGAGTTAATTTACGTCATTTGATGCTTTTAAATTTAATTTCTATTTTTATATTTTGCATAACAGACTATACCATACGACAGCAAACGGTAAAATACTTACGTACATAAATATTTATTTATTTAAACATATGTATACGCCCATATATGGTCACAGATTTGGAACAAACGAACCAAGTGTGAATAGAGTTGGTGTGTCAATAGCCAGAACTTGATGACCTTTAAAATTTAGTTTGAATTACATGTGAAATAAAATCGAAAAAAAAATATTTTTTTGCTTACATATGTTTGTATACAATATAACTGTCCTAAACCGAAACTTTAATAAAGAAAACCATACCATACCATAACATATTGTAATGCATACGATTAGATGGATGGTTTAAGGGTACATATTTTCAAATGTTGAAGACATTGACCAAGAAACTTGTATAAAAGCAAAGTCAAAGGAAAAAACTAATAAAGAAATAAATAAATTTGAACAACAATAACTCAATAAATCATTAAAGTTATTAATTTGATTAAATATTATACAATCAATAGGTTTTTTTCTTTCTAAACAAATTGGAAACATTTTGTTTTTTTTAAATATTATGTTACAGCTTATGAATAGGTAGGTCAAGGTGAAAAGAATTACATGGTATGGTATTGTCTTCTTAAGAATAATTTAAGAATTGACTTTCATGGGTTTTTTTTTAGAAATGGGGGAAAACTCCTAAAGAAATATATTTCACTGGGGTTAATTTTATGCTATTGGTGGGCAATTGTCATTAGAAATCCTTGTGATAATTTGATCTTCAAATCATTAATGCAATAATGGTGTGCCATATGGAGCCAATATGTCGCCAGGTAGAGCCACATGTCGCCAACAGTGGCGACACAAATGTGAGGTCTAATCACGTCGCCTGACAAATATCTCTAAGAGGTAGGTGTTCATCGTGGGAGCATTTATTTCTCATGGATTGCATGAGGGTTTTCTTAAATTTGAATATTTTAAGATATTCACAAAGCCATTCATAGGGAAATTCGATTCAACGAAAAATATAACTTTTTTTTAAAAAAATCATGCTTTTCATGGTCTTGTGGTTTGAGAACCTTAGCAATGTTTGAATGTCTTAGAATGATGTACACATCAAGGTCAAAGTCTATTCTCGAAATTAAAGGCAAAATTAATTGGCCAATACAACCCCTATAGTCAGGATTACGGCTTAGCTTCTTACACGACTCATGTTTTGTGCATTAATTTTATATGTGAGTTTAACGTCGACTCCGACGGACAGATTTTTGAGAAACTTTTTCATGGCAATTTTATTTTGCACACAGAGTTTTTGCCGGAAATTTTCTGACAGGAAATCGCCGAAGTAATATTTCTTTTTTCATATTCGTTTAGATTGCTGACCTGGGATACGAACCCGGGCTTTACGTCTAATAAGCTAACACACTATCTACTAGACTACGCCAATTAAATATTGTATACAAAGTATAATAATTGAGTGCTTATTTTTAGAACACTCTGTTAAATAAGTCATAAAAAAATGAAATGGCTTCCATCAAATTATAATAAAAATCGAAACCAATCCACTTATCGTATATTTTGTAACTTTATTTAACAATTTTTTTTTTGGGAAACATAAAAATACAATTTTTTTGTTCGTTTCTTAATTCCCACCATAAATTTGTTTGTTTGTCGTAATTACTATTTTGTTGTTTTTTGTTTCCTAAGCTTGTGGCCAGTTTGAATATCATGTTCTGTTGTTGGTTTTCAAAAATATATTTCGTTAGTTTTAATATATTTTTTAAGTGTCAGTATTCATGGAATTCGAACATACATACATACATTCAATCTTAAACAAAACTGCAATTTTGTAATTGTTTTTTTTTGCTTTTCTGTGAACATTAAATAAAAAAATTAAATACAACAGCATTTAATTGAAATTCTTGTTAAAGGTGTTGTTAACCTGTTACCCAAAAGAACCTCGTTTTATTAGTCACCATGAGAATTTTTTTGTATTAAGCAATGGAGCGATAAACGGAGTATATGCTATGTGGCGTTTATTCAAAGAAAAAAACGTAATAAAACCACAAATTTTGAAATATTTTAGTTTTTCTATCTCTGCCAACAGACTGACAAAAATGTAAAAACAAACAAACAAAGTAAAAAAAAACTCTCACTAAGCCATTTATAATAACCAGTCCAAAATCAAAAAATATGTGTGTAAACAAGAAAAGAGGAAAATGTTAAAAAAAAAACGAAAAATATACGTACATGTAAAGGAAATAGTATAAAAAATGAAAGTATTTTTTTATTTTATTTTAATTGTATAAACTCACATAATTCATTAAAAAACAAACGAAAAAAAAACCTTGGTTGCAACCATTTATGCAAGTCATTTCTTTTAAGTGATTATCGTTTGTTACTTTTTTTTATTAGCGGAAGAGGGGTTATTGGAACGAAGTTCCTTATAAAATGGTGGTTGGCTGAGGGCATAAAATTAGAAGTGCAAACAACATCTGAAGTATAAGACCTAAAAGCACAAAACTAGTGTTGTTTATTATTATTTTATGGTTTCCTTTTTCGCCAAAGGAATTGAATTGAAGCAAACATTCAGATAATCTACCCTAAGTAACGTCCTAGCTACTATACCCAAATTTATCGCATCATTCCAATACAAGTCATTTATATCAAACACAAGCAGAAATTAAAGTTAATGCTTCAAGAAGTCGTCATAGTCTGGTATGTTGTGTGTAGTGTGACTTACTAAATGCTATTCCAGGGTTCAAATCTTAGCTCAGACATCTCGAACGAAACGAAATATGAACAAAATATTTGTTTGGGGGCATTCTGCCTTCTGGCAAAAACTTTGAGAGTCAATAGAATTACAATGAAAAAATCTATTGTTCTGCGTTAATTTTTATCTGTAGGTTCCACCAATCATGGATAAAATTAACACACACAACATGGGTGCTGTGAAAAGCTAGCTTGTAATCTTGGCTAAAGGGTTGTAATAACCAATTTAGTAAGTAAGCTATAGTATCGTTATGATAATATTTTCTCTTGGGCACATTTAGCTTCCATAAACCAACTTTATCTTAAAAGGATATCTACTATCATTATCAAGTGATAAAGGGCCCGCCAAATAACTTCTTTTTTTGAAAATGCTTTAAAAAAAACTGGTGAATATTTTCTCAAATTTCTTTATTTATTTGAAAGTACAATCCTTCCGGTTAATAATGGAAAATAATTTCATTCAAATGGTTGCCTCGGTTGGCCATGCGGCACATTATCGATTGTATTCAACTGTATTCAGCAATGGCTTCACGAATATTGTCCTTTAAAGCGTCATTTGTCTCTGGCTTGTCGGCGAAACCCTTCTTTGACGGCATCCCAAACATAATAGTCCAACGGTGTCAAATCGCAGCTCTGAGGTGGCTAAACGATGTTAGCTCTGCGGTGGGTAATGCGATCTTCAAAAATATGACGCAAAACATAGAGTATAGCTTCGACTGTGGGGCACGTAGCGCTGTCCTGTTGAAACCAAATGTTCCCAATATTCTCCTCTTCAATTTTTGTGAACAAAAATTCGTTAAACATGGCCCGATAACGATCGCCATTGACTGTAGCGGCCACTCGTTGCTCATTTTCGAAGAAAAATGGCCCAATTATGCCTCTGGACCAAAATCCATACCAAACAGTGACTCGTTTTGGGTGCGTCGGCTTTTTAATGTATGCGTGCGGGTTTTCTGTGCCCCAAAAGCGACAATTTTGCTTGTCTACATATCCGCCAAGATCAAAATGAGCTTCATCTGAATAAATGATTTCTTTGCCAAAATCGGCATCTTCTGTAAGTCGATCGCAGGCCAACTTAGCGAAGCAAAAACGCATTGGATGATCAATATTCGTTCAGCGGAAGGATAAAACTAATTATCTGTCAAATCAGACATGAGCTAAGTGTTACCATTCACGAAAGCACTAGTTGAAAAAATAAAACGTTAGATGACGGACCCGATAGCTTTAAGATCGTGTATTTTTATTTTATTACATTATTTATGTTTAATTTGTTACAATTTCGTTTATTCACTAATAAAGTTCCAGGCGTACATAATGCTGGCTAAGAATATATTTTGTATGACTTTGAGGTACTAATAGATGAAGACTTTATTTTAATTTCGTTAAATTGTTTAGAAATACAAAAGCCAATTAAAGTTTATTAACCCGAATATAAAGTTCTTGCTTAAATTTTCCAAACAATTAATTTTGTTTTCTATTTTGAAATGAAAAGAAAAAGAAATAATTTTATTAAGGCCTACGCAAAACATTCCTAAAACAAAAGACTTAAGCAAAAAACGTTCTTTTTATATGTAGACATATTTTTTGTGTTTAATAAACACTTGAAAATATTACTACACACCATAATAATAATTCAATTTGATTATGTCTTGTATTCTACAACGTCAAAACTTAAAAGAATACATATTTTTCTCATAATTTGTTTTTGTTTTAATTTTCAACATTTTTTTTTAATTAAAAATTGTTATGCACACTACATTAAACCTATGATTAATGACAAAAAAAAATTTTGTATATAGGGTCTTTTTAAAAGCTAAATATAAATAAAACAAAGTATGTATAAATATAATTAAATGCACAATTTTTAATCGTTTGCAAGATCTATCGATTTAGTTATGTGTGAGATATAATATCGTTCAAATATGTGCCACAGCTTCTCGGGATGGAAACTATTGAAAATATCTAATTTTCGATGAGTCTGGCATATAAATCAGGCTGAATTTGTTCGAGGACAACTGTGGTTTGTGGCTTATTCATAACCGGCTGTGACATAAGAAACCTCTGTAGGATAAATTTAAATGCAGTCAAATCGCTCATTCTATGGGGCCAGTCCACATTAGATGACCATGTATTCAATTCACTAATGTAGAGTATTTGATATGTAGTCCACTGTGTGGAACGTGAAGTCGCCGTAGTCTAATAGGTAGTGTGTTGACTTATTAGACCTAAAGCCCAGGTTCGTATCCCAGGTTAGGCATCAAAACGAAATATAAAAAAAAAATTATTTTTTCGGCGACTGCCTCTCTGCAGATTTTTGGCAAAAACTGAGAGTAAATAAAATTAGCATTGAAGAGCTTCTCTTTAAACTGTAGGTTCCGCCACTCATGTATAAAATTAAAGCACACAACACAAGTGGTGTGAGAAGTTAGGTCGAAATCCAGATCATCCAGTTCAGGTCGAAAGTTATTGGTAATAATCGACCACTAGTGATAGTGATGACCTGGCCAATGAAATGTAGTCCCTTGATGCCGCCAGCCTTAAATCCACACTAAAAAATTGTTTTTTTTGGGACGCTTTGAAAGATCCTGGATCTCATATGATTCGGTGTTGTCCCCAAGTATATAGTTTTATTTTTTCGCATAGCCATTCTCCCAGAAATAGATTACATTGCTGAAGAAAATTTTTCAATTAAAATTATGGTCAGTTATCTTGCTACTTTAGAACCCATTCAAAACCGATGTAATAAATTACAACCAATTTGGCGCATGTAGCTTCAACAAAGATGACTGTTTTCAACTGACAAAATTTGAAAGTTTCTATTGGAAGACCCTATATATGTATAAATATGAAATAAATATGATTATGCAAATTGTTGTAAACTTTTGACTTTTTCAAATGCCGAATGATAATTGTGAAACGCAATTTATTCTCAACGCATAAAATTAAAATTTTATTATAAAATTAAGCGTTTTTTTTTGTTGTAAATGATCATTGAGGAACATTGTAACACAAAGTAAAATATTAAAAAAAAATTATAAAAAGAAAAAAAGAATACACATTTATGGACATTCTTCAATATATAACGCATTTCTAATAGGGCTACTCAAATGTAATATTTTCTGGCAAAAGATCTAATATCTGACTGTATTTAAATTTAATTAATCTTAATTTAAATTTGAAATTTTCTTTCATTAAAAGAAAAAAAAAAAAAAAAATAAAAACTTAACTGTCACATAAATTTTTTGTTAAACTTTCTTAATGAAATTTCTTAATGGTTTTAACTTCCTCAAATGTTTTCGTTTTCAAATTTTCTCATATTAAAACGAAATTCAGAAATATTAAGAGTAGAAATTCATTGACCCATTCATTAACTCACTCGCTCACTCAGTTGTCAAATTGTTGCGAGTGGGAATTATATTTAAAAACAAATTATATTTTGAATTTCAATTTCTTTAGCCCACTTCGTTTGGTTTAAACATCTCATTTTTTCGGGTTTCGTTAACAATTTTATTTTTTTTTCTTGTTATCAGCAATTGACCATCTTTCGGATGGTTTTATTTGTATTTTCGGCGATTTTCTGTGTTTTTTAATCATGCCTTTCTTTACGCATCAACTCAATACAAAGATGACGAATAATTTGAAGTGTTTTTCAGCGTTATTGAGTGTTTTGAAGTATTTTTGTGCGTTTATACGGCAATGTTTTTGGTGGTACCTATAGCAAATGGTAGAAGAAAGAAAAAATATTAAAAACAACTTTCTCTAAATGGAAACTTTAAATACCATGTTTTGTAAAAAAAAAAAAAAAAAAAATACAAAAAAAAAATATACCATATTTTTCGATAAAATTTACTTTTGATTTTTTCGATTTTAATATTCATATTTTTATAAAACGAAATACATGGAAAACTAATAGATAGACGGGCATTTTTATGCGGGTATGGTTTCAATTAATGTAGGATTTTAAAATGCAGAGCAGCTTCAAGCACTTTAATTCAAAATTTACAATGTGTTCATGATAAATTAAGTTAATAAAATAAAAACAAATTGTTTATATGAGATATGAGATTTTATGATAAATTTATCAACGAAAATTGTCAATCTATTTTAATTTTACATCACACATAACAGATTAATTATTATGTGAGTAACCGTTGTCAAAATTTCCTCATCTCCTATATATTGTTTTCCGGCATCCTTATAGATTTCATTGCTGATTGACTATATTGACAATAACCTTACGAAAGATGTGCCCAATTTAATGTTATGGGGATGTAGTTGTATTTGATAAGAGATAAGAGTTTGTTTTTTAGTTAGGTTGAAATATTCCCTTTATTTTTCACAAACAATCGTAGTTTCGGTGACGTAAATTCGGTTTGTCATATTTCATATTCGTTAAAAAAAACTGGCTTTACATTGCAAGGAATCATACTAAGAGCTTATGCAGGTTAAATAGTTATAAAGAATTTCTGAGTCAGAGCGGCATGTACATCTAACGCAATTTCGTTTAACTTTGCATAAATCCTTGCCCGCAGTTCTCTACTTTAAAATTATTTTTTTATTTTTATTCCTGCTAATTTTTTCTTACTAATGCCCATTACATTGTGTTGCCGCATAGTGTCACTCAATTGTGAAAAGTAGGAAGTTATAGTCAGAAAAATGGGGACACTTATTGGTTAGTTGAAAATGTTTAAAAGGTTTTTGTAGACTGTAATTCACAGGAGATAACATATAATTAACATAAAAATCTAGGCCGTTATGCAGACTAAAAGGTTGTAATGGCTTGCATATTTTGCTCAACATTTCTCTTTATATACGCCACTTGGAATGCCTTTTTAGGGAGCTAAAAAATTAGCAAACGTATGGGTTTCGTCATTCCTTATTACTTAAATGAATTTAACTAGATGATAATAGTCTGCACAACGTCTATGTCGTTAAATGAGCACATATAGCCGTTTGTTGGATCGGATGCGATAATCATTGTTCTAGATCGAAGGTTTTACGTAAGTCTTTTTCCTAGAATACTTTTAAGGTTATCATTTTGGTATGTAATAGCATTGGTTGGGCCATTGCTTGCACATCTATGGTATTTATAGTTGATTTTTATTAATAAATAATAATACTTTTAATAATTAGTTAATAAAAATAATAAATTAAAATTAATAAATAATAAACAATTTTAAAAGTGCTTGTAGATTATTAGTTTCTTACATACATACATAATTGGTCATTACAACCATTCAGTCAGAATTATTGACCATGTTTCTCACAATTTTTGTTGTGAGTGTTAATTTTATACATAAGTGGCGGGACCTACAGTTTAAAGTCGAGTCCGAACGACAGATATTTGAGAAACTTATATGGCAAATTTTATTTACTCTCAGAGTTTTTGCCAGAGGTCTGCTGAGAAGAAATTGCCGAAAAAACACTTTTTTTGTATTTTTATTTTGATGTCTGGCCTGGGATTCGAACTCTGACTTTTCGTCTAATAAGCCAGCACACCACCTACTAAAACACGGCGGCAGATCTAGTTTCATTGACAGTTAATCGGTAATCATTATAAAAGTCATTTTATTAACTGCAGACAACAATAATTTTGTAACAATTCAAAAATTCCACACGAATCCTCATAAAGAAATATTTTCTTTTAAAAAGAATTTTTTTTCTTTCGGGTTGATAATGAAGCTTCTTAATTAAATACTTCTAAAAAATTTTGTTATTAAAGGAAAATATTTTACGTGAGTCTATTTGTAAGGCTTAGTAAATAACTGAGAACATCAATTTGATTCAGCTTAACCCTTTTATGACCACTCAACGCCATCGCCCTCCTATCGCTTGATCCGATAATTCACTTTTGGCGCGGGAGTTATGTAAATTAAATTACAAACAATTTTTTTTATTTCTATTTTAAAATGAAATTAACTTTATTTGTTGAGAACGTTGAAAAAATTATGAATATTGGAGTATTGTAAGGGAAATGGTAAATATTTCTCTTGTCCATATTAATTGTCTATAAAAATGCACTTTTTACTGGCATTTTTAGCATATATTGGTGAAAATATGTATGGACCTAAAAGGGTTTGAAGAGATATATTTCCAACAAAATTTATAGGGGTTAATAATAAACTGAAAAAATAAAAAAAAATATTCAATTCTAGTCATTATACAAATGCCCAGGATTTGGGTCAAAATATTTCTATAAAGTTTGTGTCTTAAGTCTTTTGATTCACTATGGAATTCTTCTTATTAAACATTTTAAAACTATCTTATTTTTTTGATATTAATGCAAACAATGTACATATTTCTTGCTTGGAGTGTATTTACAAAATCGACTTTAATTAATCAAAAAATTAAAAAATAAAAGCAACAAACAAAAAATTCCAAGTACATAAAGAGAAGTTATTGAAAAAAAAAGAGAAAAACAATTGCCCAACATTTTCCAAAAACACTCTAAGGCATTTATAACAGTGGCATACATTTCAATGTAAAACAATATCTCATCTACGAATGTAGACACAGATGTCTTAGCTGTTGTACTACTAAATTCCATAAATAATAACAAAACAAAAATAAACAAGAAAGAAGACAGACACAGTTGGTAAGAAATACCAAACTGGTCTAAACGTGACATCATGTACCATCAGACTAGTTAAAGGTAAAATACAATAAAAATCATCTCTTTTGTTTTTTTTTCATTAACAACAACAATTTTTGTTGATATTTTTGTTTAAATTATAATTTTATGAAGCAACAAAGCAACAAAGCTGCAGCAACAGTTGAATGATCTTTTGAACTGTTGTACTTTAAGTAACTAAAATTATTATAATTTGTTTTTGTTTTCCTTTTTTAAGTTATAAATAAATGACATACATAAAGTCTGTAAATCTGAAGTTAGAAAATATTTAATTTTTTATAGAAATTTCAACGTTTTTATGAAAATAACTTTCCAAAATTATTGTTTCTATAAAATTAAGATTTTTAAGATATTTTCTACTTAAATTAAGAGATAAAAAAAATATTTTTAAATGATATTCTGTAGCCTAAAAGATTTCAAGGTTTTCTTTTGATAGTGATTGTCTATAGATTTCAAAAACTTTTGTTGTTCATTAAGACTTACAATGCTAAAGGGTTTGTTTTCAAATTAATGACGAAATGAAAGTTTTTTTTCCAATATTTTTACCTTTTTTTCGTTTTTTTTTTAGGTTGATTGGTTAACACTTGTAAGACATGCATACTAAAAGACTACAAATACAAAAGTTTTTCAAAAATTTATAAGAAAAAACAAAAACGAAAACGTGTTTGAACATAACACTCTTACAATCAATAAACATTTGAATGTTTCTTTTTAACTTTGCACTTGACTTGATGTCTTTAAAGCTCATGGTTAGAATAACAATTACTTTTTTGGAGGGGGTTTGGTTAATTAAAATACAAAAAAATGTAAAAGACAAATGCATTCCATAGGCTTAATAATCAATGATGAGCTCACATAGAATAGATTGATAATAAAACATTTAAATTTAATATGTTGGGAATATTTAAATAATTAAAAAGAGGGCTTAACTTGTTTAAAAAATATTCAAAATGTTTATGAGTTTGTGATAACAAAAGTTTTATGGAAATATTTATTGACTTAAAAGAAATTGTTATGATGATTAAAATTGTATTGTTATTCGTTTGTATTTACATTGTATTCATATAGGTTTCATAATTATTATTTACTGAAGTGAAGGTGTATCAACAGCTATAATGAAACTACTTCTTAGGGTTATATTATATAATAGATTAAATAGCTCGAAAAATCAATTTATTTTTCAGTTTTCAAGTCTCTTTTGTGTTCTAAAAAATTTTTCAAATTTTCTTATCTTCCTTTAAAATAAAAGTCTTCCAGTCCTTTAAAATAGTTCTGTTAGCGAGATGATTGATTTATTGGAGCCATTTCCGAAAATAGTTTCAAAGAATACCATGGTTGAGGGAGTTGAACTCATGGTTTTTTTCATTTCTTTTCGAAATTTATCTTTTGCAATTTTCTTATCAAATCATGCAGTAGTCTCTATAAATATCTGTTAAAAAGAAACAAAATCATGCGGCTGCTTCAAATTCAGCAATCAAGTGATAAATATCCATGCCAATACATCCGCCTGAAAAACGATACACTGATTCACCAGACTTACGGACTGCATTATTCCAATCGATTTTGAAAAATTTCCATCACCCATAGACCCATTCAATTTGAAATGTCAGCGTAAAATAACCATTTTCGTGGCCAAAAGGTTGACCCATAGGAGTAACAACCTTTCACTTAAAAGGTTGAAAATTGAATATGATACGGATATGGCTCGTTCTTGTATATGTTAAGTGAAAGTTCTTGTAATTCTTACCTTGAATACCTAATAATTTGGTATAAATTGGCATCTGTTAGAGCAAACATTTGCTCCTGTTTTGAATGAAAATTTTCTTCTTACTAAGAATCAATACAAGGATCAGTTAGATTATGAACTTTTTAAACAGAATCCTGAGATAAATAAGGGTGTAAGGGTCTACATACATTACTGTCCATTAAAAACCTTTAGATCAGCTTACGGCCTAGGGTAGGGTAGGAACTACAAACTAATATTGAATTTGAATGATGGAGTTGAGTATCTCTTCATGACAATTAGTTGAAGTAAAATAATAACAGTAAGATAATAAAATCAAAGATTCCTTAAGTCCCCATAAACCGGTGCCACAACACTAACTAATAAGTTCTGATTAATAATTATCTACAACAAATTTTTCTCTTTGGATTAAAGCGGTGCTCCCTTAGATTAAAAATAAAAACCAGCCTGAAAGCATATTAAATATAGCGATCAATCTGTTGTCAAGTAGGGATGCTTGCATTAGACTTACGAGAAAACATAATCTTTAATAAAGAAGGCTACGTCGATTTGATAAAGAAGGCTACGTCGATCCAGAGACAATTTCTAGCAATTAAAGTAAACAATATTCAATTCCTTCTTTACCGATCTAAACTAACTGCAGAAGTCATTTGTAAGTAAACAAATTGTCTCTGCGAATTTGTTACTCTCACAGCTTTTGCTGAAAGTTTCAATGGCATTGAGAAACATATTTTACAAATATTTTATTGAAAATCTCAGATCTGGTGTTCACGTGGAACTTTTATGTGAGAAAAAACAAAAGATTTCCTTGACTTTAGGAATCCTTATATTTTGAATGAAATTTTTTACAATAACTTGCTATACATACATACATAATTGGTCATTATAATCCTTCAGTCAGGATTACGACCTAGCTTCTCACACTACTTATGTTGTATGCGTTAATTTTATACTTGAGTCGACTCCGAACGACAATTTTTAAGAATCCTTTCATGGCAATTTTATTTGCTCTCAGAGTTTTTGCTGGAAATCTGCTGACCGGAAGTCGCCGAAGAAATATTTTCATTTTAATGTCTGGCTTAAGGTTTGAAGTCACGCTTTCAGCCTAATATGCCAACACACAACCTATTAGACTACGGCGACATGTTATGTTTAAGCTAAATCCTAAGTGCTTTTCTAATAAAAACTCCCATTCTTATCCGAATGGAACTGAAGAACAAGCTTTCTGAGTTTCATAAGAGCACTTATCGCTCACGTTCTTATCGATTTTGTGTGCCAAATTAATATTGAGTTAAATAATCAAAAACTGTTGTAATACCAATGCAATCTAGTGTAATACAATAGTCTAGTTATATAAGAAGGTACTTACTGTTTAGTAAATAATCATTCTTTTTTATTTACATGTCCAAAGTTTGTAATTTATTAAGTTTTGCTGTGGAAAATTCCATAAGGTGTAGGCCTAAAAATGGAATTATAGAACGTTATTTGAAATATAACAGAGATAGTCGTTTTTAAAAATGCCAACATAAGGCAACTATCTTTCACCTACACAGTTAGAATAAATATTTACATGTACGCATAAATACATATATTTTCCATTATTAAATGGAACACGCTTAAATACATACAAACATACGATACGATACGACCATAATTAAACAAAGCGATGCTAACATTGAATACCAATTCACCATATTATGATGGCAAGTGTGTTAACTGTTTGCTGTCTTAGCAAACGTTTATGGATTTTAAATCATGACACAATTTCTGGCGATAGTAAAACAAACAAGCAAGCAACCGGCTAACCGGAGTTGATGACACTAATTGAAATATCACGTTTTCTATAGAATATAGCACATAAGGGTAACAACTACCATAACACTTAAATTTCTTAAGATAAAAAACAAAACTACAGAAATATGGGCACAATTTTTTTGTTAGAGATTTCATTTGAATTTCAACGAAAGCATGTGAATTAAACATTTGTTTTAAGATTGATTGACAAAGAAAAATATTAAAAAAAATACGGAGTCAACTTCCTTATTTTCACTTTTGTTTTTATCTGCATCTAAAACGAGTTTCTTTTTCTACTGCAGTTGCTATAACTGTGGCTCTTGTTGTGTTTCTGTTTCTGTTTAATCCATTTTAAATATGTAATTTCCCTACCATGTAACCACTTCCTTGGAAAAATGCATACAATTACACACATTCGCTTGATCACTCATTCATTCATTCACTCATTCATTCATTACATGTGAGTGTGTACGTATTAAATTACTCTACGAATATTTACATTATTTAAATGCATATTTATGTGTGTAATTTTATTTATTTTAAGTTTGTGTATCCGTTGGAAACAATCAACAATAATTCCTCTACACTGTGGTTAAAACTTTTGTAACTAATTTAAATCAGTCTTGGATTGTTTTTTACGTTTATTTGCTTAGTTTTTTAAATTTTATTTATTTTTTTTTTTGCAAAATCGCGACATTTTATCAGTTAAACATCAACCATGAGGACATTTGTGTTCGCATACGACTGTAAATTTAACTTTTTTCGAATATATTTAACCCCAGAGCAGAGAAATTTTTGGCACTAAGATGCTAAAATAAAAATAAAAATGACGTTTTTTATAGGAAAATAGCACAAACCAGAAATAAGGCTTGCATTTTAAAGTTTTTAGGAATATATATGGTTTTTTTGTTGTTGTCTATAGTTCTCGTTAATGTATTTCTCGCCAGATATATAGCACTTGTGCTAATGTTATTACGTACATACCTTTCAGTCAGGATTATTGACCTAGTTTATTACACTACTTATGTTGTGTGTGTTAATTTTATACATAAGTGGCGTGACCTACAGTTTAAAGTCGACTCCAAACGACAGATTTTATGAGAAACATTTCATGGGAATTTTATTTACTCTCAGTGGTTTTGCCAGAAATCTGAAATTTTTTTCAAGGATACTCTTAAGTTCATCCAGTAATGCGGTCACTGGAAAAAGAAAAACATTAGAATCCATTTTCTTTTTGGTCATCTGCAGTATGGTATTTAATCTGTATGTAAAGTCTAAAAATTGTGTTTCTATAATTCACACCATAATTCAGAAGTTGCCGTGGTCTAGTAGGTAGTGTGTAGGCTTATTAGACGTGAGGTCTCGATTCAAGCCCTGCTCAAGTATCTCGAACTTAAAGATATATGACAAAATAATGGGGAAATTTATGAGAGTAAATAAAACTGCAATGAAAAGTTTCTTAAAAATTTGTCTTCGGAGACGACTGTAGATCCTACCACACACGTATAAAAAAAATTAGCGCACACAATATAAGTAGCGTGAGAAACTAGGTCGTAATCCTGACTAAAAGGTTGTAATGACCAGTAATGTATGTTATGTTAGTTACAACAGTTAGACACGTTTATTAAATGGTCTGTAGCATTTGATTTAATTTTGATGGAAGTATCTCTTGTCATTCAATTGTACCTGAATGGCACTAAGTTGTTAATATTAGGATAGTTTTTGAGTTAAGTTTGAGATCATAATCGTTTCAAATCGGAGTAGCAGTATGGTTTTAATAATGATGATGAATTCGCCGTAGTCTAGCCACTATCTACCAGGTTTATTAGACCTGAGGCTGGGGTTCAAGCCCTAGATAAGTAAATATCGTTAAAACAAAATATGACATAATATTTCATTGGCAAAAGCCTCTCAGTGTGTTTTTGTGAGTCGACTTTAAGCTGTAGGTCCCGCCATTCATCACAACGTGTGGTGTGAGGAGCTAGGTTGTAATCTTAACTAAAGGGTTGCAATGACTAATTATTATCGTATATGTTTTAATTATATTGGATGTGATGATAAATATTTTTAAGGTTTACGTTATTTTATTTGTGAGGATAGGGGTTTTCGGAGTGCGTCAGATAGCATCTTAGCTATTTTCTTATACTTTCAGTTTCATTAACCATCCAGCATGTAGTCGGTAAACTATATCAAATCTTATTATTGTTGTTCTGTCATTCGACATTATTGGAAAGAACGGTTTCTGAAAATGTACTGAATTATAGGATTTTATGTAGTCGTAAGAAACTTTTTAAATCCAGTTTTCCTAAACTTACTCTAGAGTTGCACTGTTTGAAATTCCTATAATGTTCCTAGTGGGAAGGGTGTGTTAGCATATGGCTGAGTATATTACAGTGAAGAAGTATTAAATTCTTTTAGATTTTACAATTCGTAAACCATGACGAAATCATTTTTGCCAAAAATTTTTAACCACTATGTGAGGCCATCGTCTATGCTTTATTATATTTTATTATTATTAGACAGCTTTCCTCTAACTCAGTGTATCGGAGTGAAAAGTGTATCAGCAGAGAATTTCTTATTTACTAACATTTTACAAGAGCGAGTTATTCTAATATATTTTTAATGGAATTGTGGACCTATTAGAATCGAAAGAATTATGGTTCCCACTTTGTAGCAGACGAACGTGTCATCTTAAAGATACTTCGTCACTTGGGTCAATAAGTATGTTTACAGCGCCAAACTTAATATTTCGAAAAAAGATTACTCCTTTTGCTATTACATAGTCAACTTAACGTCGCTTAGTTCTTTATGATTCTATAGTATTGTACTAAACAATCAACTTTTGATGAATTTTAGTTCAAAAACCTTAATCTTAAAGGCTTTTATACAATAGTGAAGAAGAAAGTATTTCAAAAAATTTACTGTAAGAAGTTAGTGATTTTTTAAAAGCTATAGGAAAATTTTTCAAAAAAAACACATAAAATTCAGAAATGAATGAAATCTTTATTTAAATCGATAGTATGGTCCATATAATTTAATGTTTAAAGATTATTTCATGCAAATGTTGACCGTGACTGAGCCTTCCGTTTAGTCCAATTTTGGCATACTCTTTCCAACATTTCGGCCGCTATCTCATGAATAAATACTTCAATGTTGTCTTCTAATGCGTCAATTGAAGCGATGTTGTCTATAGATCCATGAGATTTAACATAGCCTCACAAAAAATAGTCCCGGTCGTGGAATAAAATGTTCACCGAACTGGCCTCTCAATAAGTCCATTGTTACGCGTGCTGTGTGGCATGTGGCACCGTCTTGTTGAAACTACATCTCATGCAAGTCAAGGCCTTGAATTATGAAACAGCATGGAAGAAGCGCGCGATGAACTTTCTTAACAGATCACGCATTTTGATAATAAAATTCAATAATTTGCAAGCGTTGTTCGTTCGTAAGACGATTCGTGGTTAAATTATAGACCAAACTGAAGATGTTTGACAGTGAAACAAAACACGAAACGTGTGTGAGCTGTGTAAACCAGTGTTGCCAAAATGATAATAGCTAGAAAATCACCCGTTAGTATAACAACTGCATACGTATGGCAGGTCCCCCATTTGATAAAATGTTTGGCTCCCTTTTGTCATCGGAAAACATTACAATGTTACAGTTGATTGACTGATATGGTGGATTACATTTTGTTACAATTTCTATTGAAACGAAAGCATTTAAATTTTTTTTCTTTCTCTTCTATGTTTGTTTCTTCTCTTAATGCAATTTATTGTTTTTCTTTCTTTCTTTTTTTTTTACAATAATTTCTTTGTTACTCGTGAATAGCAATAATAACAAAAAAAAAAAAAAATACTAGAAATAAATGAATAAAAAAAAATGAAAGCAATGCTGTATAGTATGTATTGTGACAGTGCTGTAGTAATAATTACATTAAATTGTCATACAATTTTAAACGGGCTTATAACCACAACTGTACGGTATTTGTCAATAAATTTTTTAAAAAAATAATAAGAAACAACAGAAAAAAACAAAACAGTAAATAAAATTAAAACTTCCTGTCTAATATTGGTTTAATATTTCTTATCTTTTTACTGCGGCTGCTGCTGTGTCTGTATAATTAAGTTTGTCTACATGAACAACATATTAGCAGTGGTTAGAAAACAGTTTGAATGAGACTTTAAAGCTATTGCTGTGATAAAAATTATAGGTTTTTGACTTGAGACAATCAAATCAATCTGTAAGACGTAATTAGTTAAAAAACAATTGTTATGCTCATAAATTGCGTCTCTATCAATTTGTATTTTGCAAATACGAGCGCATATTACATATTAGACAAGTAGGTGTAATGGCTTATGAAAGTTGTTTTATAAGTTTTTATTTTCTGGTATGATGTAAATAATTTTGTTTTATTAATAAAAAAAAAACCAAAGCGATTAGAGTTAAATATAGTTTCCGTTTACTACTGCCGTTAATAGAAAAAACTGTTTTTCTTTGTATTATTAAATTTATTGATTTAAGCAAATTGGCTCGTTAAAGTATTGCAAAGAAATATGTTTTCATCATGGAAAAGAAAAAAAAAACAAATTAAAATAAAAAAATTAAAAATGAGAAACAAAACTTAAAATTTTTTAAAGTTCCTTAATGAGAAAATTTCTAAATTGAATTCATTGTTGTTTTTTTTTTCGAAAGGTGTGAAAAAATATCTGTTTTTCTGTGCGAAAAATCTTAATTTTAATTGTTTAAATTTTACTTTTACCCCAGTAACATTTAAAATTTCTCTTTTTTTTAATTTTTTAAATAAAATATTCAAACAATAAAATGTTACAGTAAAATGCTTAACATGTGCTAATTATGTTATGTTAAATTTCTGCAAAGTAAATTGATATACTTTCTTGATAATATTTTATAAAACAATTTGTGTGTAAGTAGATGGTGATGGTTTTTATTTTACTGAATCTTATCCAAAATTAATATCAAAAATACCAACAATTCATTGACAACAAATATGATTTTGTCCATGTACATAGATATTGTTGCTATGAATAAAGAACAAATAAATATAACAGAAAGAAACATCCATTATTCAAAGGCTGAATTCTCAAAGAATGAAATCTGCAAGTGCAAAACAGCAGCAGTACAAATCCATAAATCAAGACTTAAACGATGCATAAAACGCCCTAAAGAACTTTTATCATCTCTTACAGGGTATTTAAAAATTTTTTGTTGAAAAAAACTGCTGAATTTTTTCTCAAATTACTTTTTTTTTTATTTGAAAGTACAATCCTTCCGGTTAATAATGGAAAATAATTTCATTCAAATGGCTAACTTGGCTGGCCATGCAGTAGCCTACACGATTGGTTCAATTTTTAAGAATATTATTGATTGTGTGCAGCTGTATTTCACCAATGGCTTCACAAATATTGTCCTTTAAAGCGTTCATTGTCTCTGGCTGTCGGTGTAACACTTATCTTTGACAGCGCCCCATAAGTAATAGTCCAACGGTGTCAAATCGCAGCTCCGAGTTGGCCAAACGACATCAGCTCTGCGGCTGATAATGCGATCTTCAAAAACAGGATGCAAAACGTCGAGTGTAGCTTCGGATGTGTGGCACATAGCGCCGTCCTGTTACAACCAAATGTTGCTAATATCCTCCTCTTTAATTTTTGTAAACAAAAACATGGCCCGATAACGATCGCCATTGACGGTAACGGCCATTCCTTGGTTATTTTCGAAGAAAAGTGATCCAATTACGACTCTGGACCAAAATCCGCACCAAAAAGTGACTCGTTTTGCGTGCGTCGGCTTTTCAATGTATGGGCCCCAAATGCGACAATTTTGCTTGTTTACATACCCGCCAATATCAAAATGAGCTTCTTCTGAAAAGATGATTTTTTTTGCCAAAATCGGCATCTTCTGTAAGTCGATCGCGGTCCCACATGAGTAAACACAACCATATTCATTCAGCGGAAGGATAAAACTAATTATCTGCCAAATCAGACAAAATAAGCACTAGTTAGAAAAAAAAAATGTTAGATGCTGGACCCGATAGAAGGGCTTAATTGTACCCCAATCTCGAGGCATACATTATAGTGCGCGTTTAAAAGTCTAAAAAGATCAATCAAATTTAAGTCACTTTTACGAAATTCCACTAGTGGTTGAAAGAAAAATAATGCTAAGAAGGGTAAATCTTATATCACAAACTAAAACCCATATTAATTCCAAATTTTGTGCTTTGTTGTTATTTCTTCTGTACCAATAAAATTTGAAAACGATATGCAAGTTAAAGTTGTCAGGTTGGTAGTGTATTAACTTATAAAACGTGAATAAGGGCTCGAACAAAAAAAAATATATGAAAAAATATTTCTTCAGCGACTTCTTCTCATCAGATTTCTGACAGAAACGCTGAGACTAAATAAAAATTCCTCTGAAAAGTTTTACAAAAATCTGTTGTTCGGTGTAGACTTGAAACTGTAGGTACCGCCACTTATCATAATTTTGAATGAAGGATTGTAATGACCAATTATTTATGTATGTAAGCAAAGTTTGTAACAAGATTCTTATAGAACTTCCCCAGGTATGGTGATTAACAAGAATATTTTTATTTATAACGATGAAGAGTGGAGGATTGCTTCAGTTAAACTACAGCCACAACAGTTTATTATCAATATTATTAAGAGCAATGCTAATGTCTTTACCAAAGCCAATATTAAATGTGAACGGCTTTGTTTTGGAATTCGGTATCACTAATGAAGAAACTCAGAGATAGATGTAATTATTCAGTCTTTTTTTACCTCTCTCAACCATAGGCATGATGAGTTCTTGCATTAGCTGAAACAAAATTTGAGAAGCTATTTCAAAGTTGTATTATCGTAAAGGATAAGTAGCTGTATATTGGATGCAGTTTTATATTTCACGCATACTTTAGACATGTTATAGTATAGTGATACATCTATTCATACTTTTACTTTCGATCGTCGTTCTGATTGGAAAAAGGACATATTTTTCCAGCTACAGAAATGCTTAATCTCTGGAGTAATAATAAGTTTGCGTATAATTTACCTTACGAAGGGTAAATGAAATCGCTATTTTTCTTAAGGACAAGTGTTTGATTGCACTATTTTAATATATGAAGAAGCAAAATAATTATAAATAAAATATCTAAAGTTTTAAGATTTTTTAAAATAATGTGTGAACACAAAATGTATGTGTCTTAAGTCTTTTGTTTTTTTCTATAGTTTTCTTTATCTCTGTTATTATTACAGTTACTACATGATTTTATTTAATTTAAACAAATCTCAATTTAAATTGATATTGTTAAATACCGTTTAATAAACATGTGATTAAAAGTGATTAAAACTAAACCATAACTAAAGATGGCGTGGTGAATTTTTGTTTACCAAAATACCAAATATTAAAAAGCAACAAGGCGGAAAATATTAAATTGAAGAAAGAAAAAAGAAGAAAAACTGTTTTTTTATGGTAAAAAGCATATCCATACCCGTATATAAGGCAAGCATGTAAATATACATGAAAATACCTTATAAGATATTAAAAACAAAGCATAAGACACTGTTAACCAGTCAAGTCATTGAAAAAACCCAAGTATTTTAACGTCAAAACACCAACAAACATTAAGACACTTTACATTAAACATTTCATTCATATAAGGTTAGATAGTTATTACCACAAAACAAAAGTGTTACACATTACTAACACGATTATTAACATTACATCACAAGTCTTTACCATTTTTTTTGACGCGTTTATTTATATTTTTGGAAGAAAACAAAACTTGAAAAAACAAAAAAAAAAATAACGATAATTATGTCACAAAAGCGTGTATGCTATGCCGTTATATGCTGATATTAAAATGATATGCAAATACCATAAAAAAAATATTACATGCTTTGGAAAAAATTTGAAAGAAAAAAACAGTTTGTGGAGGGAGTAGAATATGAAACGTTGCAATACTAAACCCATTTTTTTTTATAAATTGTTTATGTTTGATTGCCTTTTAATAATGCTCAATTGCATTTGAAGCGATATTATTTTGATTTTGAATTGATTTCTACCACACCTAATTGCGGTGTATGTGTGTGTGTGTGTGCTAATTTCTATTGTAAATTTATTTTTAGATTTTGAATTTTTTCTTTTGCACAATCCCAATACCATAAACATTTTTGTATTTGAATTATAAAAGAACAATGACCCCACCTGCTTGTAATATTTCAGTTAAAATATGGTTTAAATAAAGTACATTAAATGGCATGTATGAATACTTCATCAAAGTAAAAATAAACAATAAAAACTATTAAAACAGACATGCAAACGTGTTTGAAATTGGAATTCAATAAATTGGTTAATAGTTAAATTAAACAATAAAAACAAAATCCAACGAACCATTTTTCCATTGGCATAATATTTGTAAAGACGCTCTGAACACAACACCGGATTACATGTTTAAATACTAAAGTTGTAACAACACAGGGCCAGGCCAATGTTTAAATAGAGCGCTGTTAAGTGCTTTAAAATTATTTAAAATTTTTATAACTTTTTTGCTCCTTTACTGATAAATAATTTATTTTTTGTATATTTTTTCTATGAAGACCCACTTATTCCTTCTAACCATGTTCTGCAGAAACAAAACGAATGATGTTTTGCCAAAGCAAAATTCTCCACAGAGAAGATACCATCCGTAATGAATATATTCATAGGAAGCTTAGTCATAGCGATCAATTTACAAAATAATTTGAAAATGAATGGAATTGTATAGACCTACATTATTATTGATAAAAAGAAACCATAGATCAAATGAAACTCCAACATGTTTATATTGCATGCAAATGAGAAGGATAATAAATAATTTATTAAGACCTCGGAAAAAAAGAAAAAAATTTACGGCATCATAACATATTTACATGCATATATTTTAGTCAATTTCAAAATAAGCGCAGGTGTATGAAATAGATTACCAGGTGGAAGCAAATTCATCAATTTTATATTTATTTTACATAACTATAAAATAAGTAATGATGGTATTAAGAAACTTTAACATTTACAATTTAATTACTCATTCAGTAAGTACTCATTCAATGGGAGGTAATTTTTCAAGCATTTCATTATCTTTAAATTTAAATAAAACTAAGTGTGTAGGAAATATAATCGAGATTTTCCGTTCGTTTGAAAAACCTATTAGTTCCATGTTATGGTGATTATAATATCGTAAACGTCTCTGCATAGAGTGTAACATAAATGGCTAATTTTTCATGACTCGGAGTAAAAATCGAGGTGAATTTGATTGATGACATGGGTTGTATTGGCTGTGAGAATCGCTGATTAGTGGCTTATTCACATATACCTACTACTGAAGAAAACTTCACAAGAAAAAGTCTAACTGACGAATAATCCCTGTGGGCAATTAACATCTCCTCCATGCCCTCAAATCGCTTATGCAATGTGCAAGAGCTGCGTGATACTTAAGGCCATTCTATTAAAACCGTTTGTCGTTGCTGTCCAGATCTTCTATCAGACAATAAAAGCGGTGCATAATCGATCTATAGTTTTCAGCGTTGACAGTGCTATCCCGGCCAAAGTTGATCTCAATGAAATATTAACAGATTCCATTGCTAGTTGAAAATCCACACTAGACAATGACTTTTATTCTTGAATATCGTATGGATTAGTATCGTCCCAAATTCGACAATTTTACTTGTTCACGAATCCATTTATACAGTCATAGTGTAGCCTTGCTGAAGATAATTTTCCAATCAATTTTACGGTCTGCTGCCAACTGTTCCAGCATCCATTTAACATTGTGTAAGGTCGTACATGATAGCTAGGTGGCATTTGGGTAAAAGGGGATCCATAGATGACAATTAATTTGATTAATGTAACTTCAGCGAAATAACCTTCATCAACTGTCAAAGTTTAGTAATCCTTGGAAGACGCAAAAGAAAGCATAGACTAACTTCCAAGAATTATGCTAACTACATACATACATACATACATATTAGGTCATTACAACCCTTCAGTCATGATTATGACTTAACTTCTTGTGCCACTTACGTTCCGTGCGTTAATTTTTTATACATAAATTGGCGGAACCTACAGTTTAAAGTCGTCTCCGAACGATAGATTTTTGAGAAGGTTTTCATGGCAATTTTATTTACTCTCAGTGTTCTAGCCAGAAATCTGCTGAAAGGAAGCAGTCAAAGAAATACTTTCATATTTTCGTTTTGATGTCTAATCTGGCGTTTGAACTTGGGCCTTCAGTCTAATAAGTCAACACACTACCTATTAGATTACGGTAACTTCAATAACTTATAACTATTAATAATTAAGGAGTGCGCACAAAAAAAAAACTGGTCTTACATTTTTCGTTATAGAAATGAAACTAAGTGGCGGATTTTTTTTGTTTTATATTTCAATTAAAGTAAATAATATTTGAACACTTTTTGTGTATGAAATTTATTCTGACAAAGGTCTCAGAGCATCCAACTTTTTGAGCCACTTTTCTTCCAGACATTTTAGGGTGTTTTAGGAAAATACGTATTTTTTTACTTGGTTTGTTGTGGTCTGCAAATCGTGTTTTCTTCCACTTCCACGCTTTCTCTCAATACTCAAAGACTCCTTATACTGTTTATTCTTACCTTTGAAACTGTTTTTTGGTTTCCACCTGCGAGCCTAGCAATCATATTTTGTAAGCGGCGCGATTTTTCGTTAAAAATTTCAATTATTTTTTTACGACATTTTTGTTGGGTGCGCATTTTCAAAAAACTAATTTTGCTATTGCACGTGGATTTTGAAACAGATGACTAACAAAAACAATGTAACGGTAATCATTTTTTTCAATTATGATAAAAGTTATAAGCTTAAAAGTACGCCCATTTTTTTTCGTGCGCACTCCTTATTTATAAAACAAAAATATTAAGAAATAAATAAAGTTTAAGTTTCCTTATAGCTTTTAGGTTGTGTCAATATCCTTTCTCTTTGGATCAACAGATAAAATACTTAAATTTTTCTATGTTTTTGTACAATAAAACTATTCATTAAAAAGATTTAAATTGCTTTATAAAAATAATATTTTTTTTTAAACTTAAAAAAAAAACATATTATAAACATCAATTAAATTTTTCTCATAATTACTCATTGTTTATATATAATCTTACTTACTTAATGTAAATTGTATTCAAAACAATTAAAATCAAAAAAAGAAAAAAAACATTCGCAATGCTTTTCTAAACAATTTAAATAAATTTTATGGGAATTCTAAGGTTAGAACACAATATAACAAAATATGTAGTATACACTTGACTTTATAATTTTCTGTGAATAAATGAAGGGGGGTAATTATAGAAACATACTTTAAAAAAAAGGGGTTAAATGGACGGAAAACATCTGAATCTAAATTATTTTATTTTATTTTCACAATATGTATACAATAAATCGTGATTCATATTTTGTTGATAATAAAAAAAATTTTTTTACTTGTCATTAAGTACAATGATAAATAAATATTTCTAAATATTTTAACTTTTAAAAAATCTACCAAACTTTAATATCAAAATTGGCTTTGATTACATTTATACATCATTTCGAAATTAATTAGTCTTTAGTTATTTAATAAGCTTAAAAAAATGCTGGTCAGAAAAGAAGTTTCTGTCTTCAGTCTTTTGTTATTGTGTATGCATCATCTTAAATATCATATAACTGTTGGTATTTTTGTTGAGGAATTTTACCAAAATTTCTAATATTCTTTCCAAATTTCTATGTTAAAATAGGTTAATTTTGTAACTGTTAAACTTTAATAATAACATCTGCTTAATATAGGAATTAAATACTAAAATGTTTGTATTTAAATGATATTCAAATTACCAGAAACCTACGTATAAAGATTTTCTAATTGAATATAAATTTAAATTGTTTATAGGTATAACTAAAGTAAGTGTTATTTCAATGGCAATATTAATGATAGTATTTGAAACGTATTAAAATTTTTAAGAATATTTCAAAGAATATGATTTTGTAACAGGAGACAACTTATTTCCCAACCATAAATTTCAATTACTTGTATCTATTGTCTCCGTAGGCTGCTGGATAGTTTGTTGGCTTATTAAACGTAAGGTCACAGTTCAAACTCGAGGACAGATATCTCCAACAAAACAAAAAATGAAAGGTATCTTTTCGGCTATTGTCTCCCTGCAGATTTGTGACAAAACCCCAGCGAGTAAAAAAATTGTCAAATTGCCCCGAAAAGTTTCTTAAAAATCTGTCGTTTAGGGTCATCGTTACACTTTAGGTTCCGCGACTAATGAATAAAATTAATCCTAACTAATGTAATAACAAATTACGTATATTTATTGGAAAAGCATTCTGTATGAGTACTCAGTTTTCCTGCACACTTCATTGAAGTTTATATTATAATGCCATGCCTCACTGTTCGACAGTATTGGTATGCCCTCCAAGTTGAATTTAGCACATCTTTCGATGACGAAAACATTCTTAATGGGTTCTAAATATCTCACTCTGGGACCGAACAGCAATAAGTCCTCATGTAGAAGGAGACTAAGAGAAGACTATGTTGAGAAAGAAATTTTTATAAAAAAAATTGTGTTTCATTGGAAAACTCACGGACTTATTGACTTCGCATCAAATTTGTAACAGTTTTGAAAAGATTTAATGAAAATAAGGCTATTAAATAATCTATTGATAAATAAATAAATTATAAATAATCTATTTATTGTAATAACATGGTGGATTATTTGTTTTTGTTATTTTTATCTAAAAAAATATTGGAGAATAAAGATTTGTCCATAATTGAAATTGGTTTTCTTTCTTAAATATCTGCAACTATCCCAATAACTTTTCTTATTTAAGGCTATTTACATATATACATACATACATATACATATAAGCGGCCATAACACGCTTTCAATCAGCCTAGCTTCTCAGATTTTTGAGAAGCTTTTCATGGTAATTTTATTTACTCTCAGAGTTTTTGCCAAAAATCTGCTGAGAGCATGTCACCGTAGAAATATGTTTTCAAATTTCGTTATGTTGGAAATGTCTGATCTAGGATTTGAACCCCGCCTTCACGTCTAATAAGCCAACACATTACCTAGTCTAGGCTATACGGTGGTATAAAATTATGTTTTTGTAGAATTTATTCTCTGTACTGACCGAATTCAATAAAACTTGTCGAAGAAGTAGGTCTGCCCAGAGCTACATGGATACCCTATTCCTTATAAAATTCTAAATTCAAATCGAAATTAGACAAGTAACTCTTATTCAGACAGATGAAAATTTTTGAGATTTACTTCACTTTCAAATAACATTTCCTAGCAATATACCCTGTATTAGCACAGCTGAGGTTCAGAATTGTATTGTACAGCATATGTGGGCTTTGTACTGTAAAATATTCAATTTTAGATCAAATAACCGTAATGGGCGAAGATGCTGCATATGACAGCACTGATCTTTCGTTCACTTCAGTTTATTTAAAGAAACTATTTTAAGATGATTTACCTTAAATGATACGTTTAATACTATTGTGTTTGTGTATGTGTTTGTTTAACAGTAAAGTTCAATAAACTTTAATATAAATGCGGAATAATATTTGTTTTGTTGTTGTTGTTGTTGTTGTATTACTTAAAAAAGGAAAATAGGCGTTATTATTAGCAAAAATAACTGAAAAGATGAAATATTGCCAGTAATTGTTAATAATTAACACATTTCATCGGCGTTTTTTTTTATTGGTTTCTTCAATTGTTAAATTGTGAAACAAATTGTATTTTGTCGTGACATATTGACAATCATTGTTGAATTATGTGAAATTTTTTATTTGTTTAGTTGTAAGCCTTTTTAAATACGTAATATTAAAACACATTAATTGATTTCGTTTCTTTTGTTTTGTTCTTTTTAGTTTGTGGCCCTCCTGCAGTTCCTCTAAATACTAAAGTTCAAACAATAACAGATGGCAGCTCAATTCTCGAAGCCAAATATGAATGTGATTCGGGTTATGAGCTCTTTGGACCGTCATCTATTAAATGTGATGCTCGTACCGGTTGGGAAAAAGAATTGCCATTCTGTGGCACAAATGTAGCCTACCGGAAGCCTGTTAATCAAAGCTCCTATACCAGGGCTGGTCCCGCGTTTTATGCTAATGATGGTGAGCCTGGTAATAAAAATCCTGATGGCCAACAATGTTCTGAAACTCAAAAAGAACCTTCACCCTGGTGGCGTGTCGATCTCCTAACACCTCAAGCTGTGCGGGTTGTACGCATTACTACCAGAGGCTGTTGTGGCCATCAGCCCTTACAGGATTTAGAAATTCGTGTGGGTAATAGTAGTGCCGATTTACAAAGAAACCCTTTGTGTGCCTGGTATCCAGGTACATTAGATGAAGGCATTACCAAAACATTTACTTGTGCTCGTCCCTTAGTGGGTCAATATGTGGCCATTCAATTAGTGGGCGTGGAAGGTAGTCTCAGCTTATGTGAGGTGGAAGTGTTTACCAATGAAGAATTCACTGTGGATCGCTGTTTGAGCTCCAAATTGGGCGTGGATACTGTGTTGACAACATTCTCAAAGACATGTTATGAGTTTCATGTAACGAAAGGTGAAAATTTTGAAAAGGCCCAACAAATATGTAAAATGACTGGTAAGTGAATAATTTGTTAAATTAATCATTTAAATCGTTAAAAAAAATTTAACGGCTTATAATATTTGTTAATTGTGTGAAAAGTCTTTTGTTATTTAAACCTTGAGTACTTGCTATTTGTGATAGAATTTGTTCTGCAATTAACCCACAAAAGAATTTTTATACAATAAAGTTATTGTTGACAAAATCATATAAGAATACGTACATACATGTCTATGTACATTGTTAAGTTAATTAATATTAATTTGTATGTTCTTTGTAAAGACCTTCTGCAAAAGAGGTCGAATAACCAGCAATAGTATTCATAATTACGAAAAGCTCCCAAGAAGTTGTTTGGAAATTCTAAATGTAAAGTTCCAAGTGTATTTATTTATTTTTCTGCAAATTAGTTATGATTTCTTAAGAAATTAAAATTATTTTTGGGTTGTCGTTTCTCATAAAATAGGGAGAAGAAAAACTGCAATAGAAGGTACTGAATATGATGGGTTGTAGATTATTAAATTGATAAATTTATCGCTCGTATGGCAAAGTCTACAATTTTTGTTAATGACTATTTCAGAAGTGGTGTTAAGAGATTTGTATTTATTTTAAGTGATATCAGTAAGGTCGCCGTGGTCTAGTAGGTAGTGTGCTGGCTTATTACACGTAAAGCCAGCAGATTTCTGATAAAAACTCTGAGAGTGGATAAAATTGCCATGAAAAGTTTCTCAAAAAATTTGATCGTTCGGAGTCGACTTTAAACTGTAGGTCCCGCCATTTATGTATAAAATTAACACACACAACATAAGTAGTGTGAGTAACTGCGGGATTCTTGGGAACGATTGCTGTAGACTGTCTAATGGTGAAGGTATAGCAGCAACTCATTTCCTTGCCGTTCGCATCTTCCCTCTTTCCACCTTTCCTAAAAACCTGCACAATGCACTGCATGAGTAGGGGCCATCCCCTGAGTGCTGATTTCATAAAAAAAACAAGTCAAATTTCAATTTGTTAGGTAGGTAGGGAGAAGAGGAGAATGCCAACAAGGGCTAAAAGTCTCATGCCTATGGACATACAGTTAGACCATCATGTTGGCTTGTTTTTTAATTCTGTATCGCATACTATCTCCCTTAATTTCTCTTAGTTCATTCCTCTGTGTTGGGTTATGTCTAGTATAGAATCTTCCTTCAAATATTGAAACCCTGAGCTTACGAAAGCTGGGCAGTGGCATGATTTGATTTGCATTCAGTGTTATCTATCCCTCTTATTCGATCACATGCACATGTAAATTGCCTTTACTGAATCTTAATTTCGATTTTGCCAGTATGTAGAATTCTTCTGTGATTCTGTTAAAATAAGTTTAGGGAAGGCCTACATAGTTCAAAAAAATTTTTTCTGATTTTCTATAGTGAATTTGCGTATTTGGTGGAAAAACGTGCTGTGGTTACAAAGAGAATTTGTATTTTCTTTGAGCATAAAGCTGGCTTTGTAATAGCCGTAGTCTAGTAGGTAGTGTTTTACCTTATTAGATGTGTTTCCACGGTTCAAACTCCAGGTCAGAAATTTCTAAAAAACGAAATAAAAAAAATGTTTCTTCGGTGAATTGCTCTCACCAAACTTTTGCCAAAATCTCTTAGAGTAAATAAAATTGCCATGAAAAGTTGTACAAAAATCTATCGTTCCGAGTCGATTTTAACTGAAAGTCCCACCACTCATGTATAAAATTAACACACAACATAAGTGGTGTGTGAAACTAGGTTGTAAACCTGACTGAAGTGTTGTAATGATGAAATGTTTTCATGCTTTCTTTGAATGATTTGCATTCATTATTATCTACTCTACACAATTACTCTAATTGAATCACATGTACATGCAAGGGGAATTACATCATCGGTGTACTCAAATTGTCTTAAGTGAGTGTTAATATCCTTAGGGTTTTGACTTGCTATGCATATTCTTTGAGGATAGAGTTGGTTTGGTGAAGGTATTAATCGTCTTGACTTCAAACTCAATTGTCCTTAAAACAAAATGAAGCAGCAAATAAAAAATTTTTCTTAGGCTTTTTAGAATTTAAAAAATAAATAAAAAAGTCGGTCATCTCATGGGAAAGAGTAGGGCTCAATGAGCAGGGTTTGTAAACACCTATAGAAACACTCATTTATTTTTTAACTTCGAGATATGGTAACTTTATCATTCTAGGATCTACTATAGTCAGTCAATCAGATGCTTAACTGGATGGAGCAACTTGATTAATTAAGACAGTTCATTGCTTTCTGATTTTCTTTAGTATCAAAATGAGGCCTTTCCTAATACTTTAATGTTTATAAAATTTAAACGCGGTTAATAGTTATGTTACGAAAAAGTTTAATTTCGCATTGTGACTATTACCATCTAAGCGGTTTAAGAGGCTGCTAGTTTTGAGACAACAAAAGAAAGATTGAGTTGAAACTGATATTAGCTAGAAGTTTTATCAAAATTCTTTGAAATATTTGCTGATCTCTGCATGAGAGGGTATACGAATTCATATTATTTGTAATGACGTAACTTATGGAAAACAACTTTTAATTGTGATAAAAATTGGTAGCAAAGAAGCCTTTGAAACCTTATTTGTTTACCTTAGCAATTAAGGCATACCTTAATCATACTATACCAGTGCGAGTAATTCAATATTAGTTGATTAATTGATAACGAGTAATTAACCTCAATAAATTTAATACAATTAAAAATAAATGTATACGACTAAACTAAAACTGAAGGTTCTACAAAAGATTTTCACACGATAAGTATAAAAACTTAACATAATAGTCCTTAAGTATTTCATATAATAAGACAAGTTGCAATGGAATGAATTGTTTGATTTTCCCACATTTATTTAAAATAATAATAAAAAAAAATATATATAAATAATAAATAAGTTAACAGCACATATTTAAAAACAGATTTGAACAAATCATTCAGTCATTCATTCATTTTATTTTTCAAATCATATTTAAGCCAATATTTTTTTTTAAGCCTAAGTTCATTGTAACCAAATGATGTCGCTAAAAATTAACATCTTTTAATCACTCTTTCGTTTATTTGTCAGTATGTCAGTTGTATTGTTAAACAAATAATTTTTTTTTGTGTTTACCATATAAGGTGGCAATTTGGTGCACGATTTTCGTGGAGCTGCCAACGATTACATACTAACTGAATTGGAACGACGTAAAACTGATTTAAAGACCCAATTAGTGTGGATTGGTGCACAGAAGGAACCAGGAATTACTTCACGCACTTGGAAGTGGGTAAATGGTGAGTAACATCATATACAGCATATAATATATTTAATTTATTATATTTTTTTATAAGAACATTTGCATGAAAAAAAACAAAAATAATAATACTGCTCAAGAGATTCAAACTGTGACATTTCATAGAAGCATATTATCTTCTATGATTTATTATTAACATTCAAACAAATTTGTTTGTTGGGTTAGCTGCCAAAAAATTTAAAGAAAATAAATTGCAATGCCAATCATTTGTTTGCTAATAGAAAAACCTGCTAAATAACGTAATTAAAACAAGTTTATTTATTTTATAATAATTATTAACAAAAAAAAAAAACAACAAAAAATTTAAATTATTCAAGCCGTTGTGGTTTTTATAACCCTGAAATTTAAATTTGCCGAAAAAAAAAGAAAGTACCCAATAATTGTTGCTAATTTAATGGACAAAAAGGTGTTTCTAATGTCGAAACAAGTCAACACTATTGCCATTGCTTTTAAAAACCTGAAAATAAATTAATAATGCTCGAAACATACACAAAAAAAAATTTTTTTTTTATTAAATTAATAATCAATATCACTGACCATATACGTTTCCCTTTATTGCCAATGGCTATACCTATTATGGGTAATCATTATGGCATGCCTGCAAAACCCATTTCAATTAGTTTTAAAGTCGCGCTTTTGCTTTTCTTTAAAAGAAACAAAAATAAAAACTAAAATTGAAAATGAAAAGGTTCTCGTTTTGTATAGAAAAATGAAAGTTATTTTCTGTTTTTATCTATACATTCGTTATTCGTTATTTTTTATTTCTTTTTTATCGTTCCTTTTTCTTTTAATAATTGTTTGTTTTATTATTATTGCTTTAATATTTGTTTTTATGATTTATTTAAACAGGTGAAGTGGTACAAAAACCAGCTTGGGGTAAAGATCAACCGAATAATTATAATGGCGAACAGAATTGTGTAGTTTTGGATGGTGGCCGTAATTGGCTATGGAATGATGTGGGCTGTAATCTCGATTATTTGCATTTCATATGTCAACATGGTAAGTTAAATGCAACAGAAATTAATATTTTTTAAGTTATTTTTATTAATAGATTGCCATCAAGATTTGTTTGTTTTTTTTTTATAAAGTTTCACAAATTAGTTGAAAATTAGCTAAGAATCTTTCAGCAGAAGATTATAAATTGTATTAAAACTCGTTAAGCATTAACTAATTTGTTTAATTCAAACTTGTTTAATAATCAAGAATAATCTCTACAAAAAAAAAAATACAGTTGAGAGTAGATTTTAGGTTGGCAATGTCATCTGTCGAGGGCGCTGTGGTCTAGTAGATAGTGTGCTGGCTTATTAGACGTAAAGCCAGGGTTCGAGTCCCAGGCCAGACATTAAAATAAAAATACAAACAAAAGTATTTTTTCGGCGATTTCTTCTCAGCAAATTTCTGCCAAAAACTCTGAGAGTAAATAAAATTGCCATGAAAAGTTTCTCAAAAATCTGTCGTTCGGAATCGACTTTAAAACTATATTTCCCGCCACTTATGTATAAAATAAGTAGTGTGAGAAACTAGGTCAATAATTCTGACTGAAGCGTTGTAATGACCAATTATGTATGTAATGTCATCTGTCTATATTTCTTTCAGATATTGACAGTGAGAATTAAAGCTTAATGATTACCAATTTCTTTTGGCTGGATTTGAAAAATATGTGGTTTTAATAGGACCGCTACGTGGAATACAAATCATGCCTCGTTGGATATTCTGCACGAGCGATTTGAGCGACTTGATGTTTGAGCGATTTTAGGCTATGGTCATCTCAAATGGAGGTGATTTAGACTACCTACTATCATAACTCTGCTAGGCTTTTTCTTGTTGTTTTTTTTAACCTTTTCCGTCCCAATCAATTTCAATATTGATCCCCTTTATTGCACTCTCAATCACAAATACTAAAATAAGTGGTGAAAAAACTTATAACAGAACAAAATTGAGATAAGCACTAACATCAATAAGAAAAAGTTAAATAATAATTTACAAAATAACAAAATAACCAAAACGTTTCCTACACATTTGTGTAGGCAGGGTCGGAAAGAGTTAAGTAGCAACCGTATGCTCATAAATATCAAAACATTGTGGTCCTCAAATCCGAAATAACAAATGTTATCGATCAAATTCAGGCTTATTTTCGCACTTGAGTAATGGAAAATAAAACTTTTATGAAATGTCCTCTGAAGAAATGGTCTTGGTAGTCTGTAACAGGATTTCACATTTAAAACACGATTTAGTTCCATAAGACTATCGAGCAAAAGTGAGCGAATAATAGAAAATATCCTCTACTTCTTCTAGCGGTTTACAGTCTCTAAGGAAGTCATTTGTAGGCACTTTACGTCCTTACCCATTACATAACGACCCGTAATAATAGTATCAGCGACAGATATTTCTCCACAATCCACTATAATTTTAGGGCCAATACATTGGTTTGTGCCTGTTTTGGCAATTTCATCAACTAGATAGAATATCACTTGAATCAGAAACCTCAATTAGCTTAACACAAAACTCCTGTGAGAGTCGGGCATTGAAATGATATTGTTACGGAAATGGTGTTATCGTTTAACATAGAAATCATAAATAAGAGCTACAAAAATAAAACCAAAAACAATGAACTTGTTTACATGATCAACGTATAAACAAAAAATGTAGTAACAATATTAGTATAAAAGCGGGTGTAAACGAGTAAACAAACAGACAGCAACAACACTGCAAGGTCACCCGCAAACAAAATACACAGGCAACAATAATGTAAACAACATGTTTACATTTATAGAGATCAGATGGTCGTTGGGCTGTCAGATGATTGATAGCCTGATAGTTGGGTAAAGTATACACCCAGAATCAGTTCACCCAAACGTTTGGCGATTGTTATCTCCGTCTCAAACACACTAAAATATTTAAATAGGCGAAAACATTATCTAAAAGTAAAATTTTCAGAAAAAATCCTCATACAACATTATTTATAATTTTTTAAAATCCTTGTGAACTTTCACAGATTCCTCTGAAATGATCATTTTGTTTTAAAATCTTTATCTGCTTGGAATTGTAAAATATCTTATAAAGACTAGATTCCAACAGATCGTAGTTACATTCTCTCGGAGTCTGGAGTCACAAACGGAGTGCCTGAAGGGAATAAAGTTCTAGCTTATGTCTCTAAGTGGGATTGTGATGAAAACGCATATTCTCTAGACAGTAATCTTTATGGAAGTAAACTATGCACAATAAAGAGGGCTTTTGAAGGCCCTTGATAAAGTATTGAATACTGTTTATTACAAACCTTTATTTTGTTAGCCCACATGATTTAGGATTTAAAATTTTCTTTTGTTAAACAAGGTGTTAAACTTTCTAAACTTCCATTTCCACTTCCATATTTTCTAATTTTGCTTTGTGCATTTTTTTCCCTTTCTTTTCACGTAATTTTTTTTTTTTTTTTTGTATTAAATTTGCAGCACCACTATCTTGCGGTTCACCAGATTCACAACAAAATACAACAATTGTGGGTAAAAACTATACAATCGACAGTACGATACAATACACATGCCCCAAGGGTCATTCATTAATTGGTGATGCAGAACGTACATGTCGCAGGGATGGTACATGGAGCGGAAAGGCACCCACTTGTAAATGTATGTAAATGCAGAGGTTTTGTTAAATTTTTTAACTTTTTTTAATTTAATTTTATTTTTTTTTTCTTAAATTTATTATTTTTAACAGATGTCGATTGTGCCCCACTGCCGGAATTAGAGCATGGTTCAGTGCTGCTTTCCGAACAACGTACCAGTTATGGCGTACAGGCCACTTATAGTTGCCATGAAAATTATACTTTGATTGGTAATGAGAATCGCACTTGTGAGCTAAATGGTTGGACAGGCAAACAGCCAGAATGTTTGATCGATTGGTGTCCAGAGCCACCAGCCATACAAGGCGGCACGGTAGTGGTGACCAATAAGAGAGCTGGCTCTACGGCTACATACGAGTGTGAAACCGGTTATGTGTTAGTGGGAGAACCGGTAGGTTTTTTTTGGGATTTATTTTTAAAATTTTAAATATTTTTCCATTTAATTTAAAGGTTATATCTTGTGGTTTGGGTGGTGAGTGGTCCAGTAAGGCACCCTCGTGTCGTTTTGTGGATTGTGGTTCTCCGGCACGGCCCGACCATGGTGTGGCCGTCTTAATTAATTCTTCAACCACTGTGGGTTCCATGGTTAAATACGAATGTGAAGAAGATTACTGGTTAGATGGTCCTACGGAATTGTATTGTAATAAAGATGGTAAATGGTCAGGAGATGCACCAGTATGTGACTTGGTTACTTGCGATACACCCCATGTGCCACCCGGTAGTTTCGTTGTTGGTTATGATTACAATGTCCACTCAAAGATAACCTATAATTGTGATCCGGGTCATGTTTTAAAAGGTAATGCCGTATTGGAATGTCTAGACACAGGCGATTGGAGTGCCGAAGCACCATTCTGCGAATGTAAGTAAATTTTGCTGAGGATAATTTAAATAAAATTTCAATATTCTTTGCATTTTAAATATGTCCACAGATATTGATTGTGGCACTATAACGCCCATACCGTACGGTACACATAAATATCCCACAAATACTACATACGTTGGCTCTGAAGTAACCTTTAGCTGTGCTCAGTCTCATAAGTTAAGTGGTGTACCCAAACGTATTTGCCTTGAAACGGGTGTATGGAGTGATTCATCACCTAAATGCGAAGGTAAGAACTTTAATCAAGTTTCCTTTATAAATTTATTGACTACTGATGTACTCTTTAGAAATACGCTGCACAGAACCGGTTCTGGCTCCTCATAGCTTACTTTCGGTAACAGGCAATGATCGTATGTATGGTAGAACGTTAATAAGAACCTCAGAGACACCTTCAAATTCAGCTCAAACCTACAGGTAAAAATAAAATTGAATTCTTTCAGGAATTAATATTGAAAAGAACTTGTTGTTGTTTTAAAGAATTGGAGCTTTGGCTAAGTACCGCTGTGAACGTGGCTATAAAATGATGGGAGAAGCTTTAGTTACCTGTGAAGATAATGGCCAATGGAGTGGCAATGTTCCCGAATGTGTTTGTAAGTTGGAAAACAGATTTAAACAGATTTAAAGTCAACCAAATTGGTCACGCCAAGCTTAAATTTTTCGAGTCTTCCTATAATCCTTAATCTTATTGAATTGTTTCTTTTAGATGTTGAATGTGGTCCACCTATGAACATTACCCATGGCAAAGTCACTCTGGCCACTAATGTTACGTATTATGGAGCTGCAGCTTTATATGAATGCGATGCCAACTTTAAATTGGACGGTGTTTCAAGACGTCTATGCACCGAAGATGGCACCTGGAGCCATGAAGCGCCCCAATGCATAGAAATCACATGTGATGAGCCAGAATTGACAGAAAGTCTTATGCTTGAAGATGGCGATAGATCTGTAGGTTCTTTAGCCAAATTCAGATGCCAGAGAGGGCGTACTTTGATTGGTAATGATACTAGAGTATGTCAAAAGTCTGGTAAATGGACGGGTAAAAGTCCAATATGCAAACGTAAGTTCATTGTATTCAAAATAAATTTTAAATATTTTTGAAAATTTGTATTTCTTTAATCATATTCAGCGGTTGACTGTGGTCGACCTTTGCCTATTGAGAATGGCCGTGTCATTGTTGTAAATGAGTCAACTTTGTATGGAGGTTCGGCTGAATACCATTGTATACCCGGTTTTAATCGTATTGGTCAATACTTGCGTAAGTGTACCGAAGATGGCATGTGGAGTGGTGATGAACCACGCTGTGAATTAACTGCTACCGAAGCTCAAGAAAGCGGTAGCTTAGGCACGGGCATTGCCATTGGAGCCACTGTTATTATAGCTTTGCTTATAATGATCGGCCTTATATTCATACATCGCAATAAAGCGCGACCCGTAAAGAATACGGAAAATATACAGGCGGCCGAAACAAAAGATGAACGTAGTGCGGCCGTAATGTCTTATTCAACGCTGGAAGCAAACAATCGTCATATGCATTTGGATAATGGACCACCGGCTACATTCAATACCTTCCATGCTGGTAGGGGTATGGCTAACGGTAATGGTTCAGTTGGTAGGGCAGGTAAGTGTCTCTCTGTACATACACAAATATTGGAGCATAACAACTAATTCAGGAAAATTCTTTTAAAGAAAACATTTACGATCAAATACCCAGCGAACAATTCTATGATGCACCCTATGAAATGCGAACAAATGATGAAGTGTACGAACCAGAGCCTACAGCTGGCAATGTTATCACTATTAACGGTATATCTGTTAGATAAACTTGTTTAAAATCTTTTCAAAAAAGATTTGGTTTACTTGAGCAGCTATATTCCAAAATTGTTGTAATTTTTTTTATGTTTTATTTTTAAATTCTTAATTTTAATTTAAAATGACTGTATTATTATCAAAAAATGAATATAAAAAAAATTGTTTAAATATGTTTTTTTTTTTTTTAAATACTTATTAAGTATCCTAAAACAAACAACAACAAATTGAAAATGAATAATTTTTGTAGATTTTGTATAAAAGAAAATGTTTTTAATTTTAGTTTTTTAGTTTTTTTTTAGATTTAATTTCTTTGTTTTATATTTTATTTTAGTTTTTACTTGTATATAATATTCTATAGATATATAATGTACTATATGTATTTAGATAGTATGTGATTTGTTATAATATATCATAAATACTTACTTAAATACTTAAAAGCATATTTATTTTTTGGCCTTAAACTAATGATTCCTTAATTAATAATCGAAAATTTTAATACTTATTGGTATACATTTAGTGTAGAATATAGAAAAATAATATGAAAAATAATAAAGGAAATAAATAATTTTAATTAAAATGTTATCGAAGATCATATTTATTTGCTGATACATTTATTTGTTCCTAGAAATTCAAGGGTTCCAATTTTCAAAGCATGGTTTGGAATACAAATACGCTTTATTTACCGAAATTAACAATTATCTTCTCTGAAAGTGGTACAATAATTTGATTAAACAACTAAAGGACAATGAAATCGATATGCTAGGTAGTGCGTTGGCTTATTAGACGTGAGGCCATGATTATAACTCCAGGTCAGACTACAAAACATGTCCAAAACTCTAGGTAGCCAACAAAACGAAATTTAAGAAATATTCCTTCGGCGACTTGCTCTCAACCGATTTCTGGCAGAAATATATAAAATTGCCGTCAAAAGTTTCTCAAAAATCTGTCGTTCGGAATCGACATTAAACTGTAGGTCGGACACTTTTGTATAAAAGTAAAGCACAGTGATGTTAGAAACTAGGTTGTAATCTTGACTATAGGGTTGTATTTTCCAATTATGCATGTACCGAACAAAGATCAGCAATGAATCGTTTTTTCGCTAGTCATAAGTGCTCATTCATTTTTTGAGTATGAGAATGTAAACAGTAATAAAATTCAAATACTCTGTTGCTTTGCTGCTTGCTACAACATTGATTTATAAGTACAGGTTGCAATGAGTATGAATACAACGTAGACATCAAACTCATAACATTCGAAATATGCTTGATTCATACGCCTACTCATTTACATACATAATTGGTTATTACAACTCTTCAGTCTGGACTATTGACCCATTCTCTCTTACCACTTATGTTGTGTGTTTTAATTTTTATACATGATTGGCGGGACCTACAGTTTAAAGTCGATGCCGAACGACAGATTGTGAGGAAAAAGAAGAGAAAGATGAAGAATCGCCCGAAGAAATCCTTTTGGATTTTTTTATTTTGAACTGTCTGGCTGGGGACTCGAACCCTGGCTTTACGTCTAATAAGCCAGCACACTACCTACTGGACCACGGCAACCCAAAGATTTAGATTCATAAATTTAGAAGAATACTTACTAATGCTTATAAATGATTCGACTGATTCCAATTATTAATCAAAATTTACAGTCTTAGTTGTTGGTGCATTTACAAAAAACAAAGAAGAAGGAAAAAGACAGCAAGCAAAGTAAACACGCAACCTTCTAGTGAGTATTGTACGTACGCGAATCATACTTATTTTATGATTCTTGTAAATGTTGAGTAAAGGAGAGTCAATCTCAATAACTTCATGTGTATTGTTATGTATGAGTATAATAAGTACTTCAAACTTTGAATATGAGTATACTATTAAAATAAGTATGAATGCGTGTAAGTATCAGAAATTATGAGTATGACTCGAATTTACTCATCGTTTTGAATACTTATTGCTGATCTCTGGTGTATACTATATATATTTCTGGATAATCTGTGGCTAGTGGAATATAAATCGTTAAGCTTAGTACATACTTCATATCTTTTGACGTTTTTTTTTAACTTAATATATAAAATAAACTTGGTAACAAATAATCTTGGCAGTGTATAAGCTTTTAACTTTTAATACAACTTTTATTACAGTTATAAAACAACTGCTGCTTTGTAATTTAAGTTTTCAGCATTGCCAGATAAATTACAAACTTTATGTAATTTATTCAGTAAATTTAAGATTTTGTTATTTTCTTCTTCTTCTTTAAAAAAAATGTTTACAAAGCAAGTAACATTCACGTACTGTTTTTAGTTGAATTTATACAAGGGCTGGTAAATAAGTCCGTTACTTTTTAAATAAAACACCGACTGTGGATAAGCATTTGGTTTATTTCTTAATATGATTCAGGATACGACCAAGACTTGTTAAATTGCTCTTGAATAGGTACCTTTTGTTATGACATTAGTTCGAAATGTAAACACGTTTTCTGTACATTTTATATTTTTTGCTTTCTTCGGTTTTAAAGAACTTAAGGCTGTTACAAAGTATCGCTTTGCTTTACTTCAGTTTTAGTAATCAAGTTTTATCCAACTAAGAAGGTCTTAGGATAACAAGGCTGTTGCCTAGCAACAACGTTCTTTATCTACATATCTGTACATCGAAATTCATTTGTATCCAGGTTAATTTCAAATCTTTTGAAATTTAAAGGTTGAGGTCTTTTACAGTAGCTGTTTATATGTTTCTAATAATAAGCAATTAATTTCTTTTGTTATCTACCGAAAATAAACTTTGGGCTTCGAATATCATAAATTTCTGTGTGTGTCTTTGGATTTCCAGGAACTATTGTAGTTTACATTTCATTAAATAATGCAGGAATTATTGTATTGTGTATGTTGTTGTTTCAGGTAAATTCTTACGTAGTGCATGCCAAGTACAATGGTACTATAAATAATGCTGGTGTAATGTTCATTCACTTTTAGTTTCCGTTGCACTATGTTATTTGGAAAACCAAAAACCATTGTAAAACTACCAGTGTTTTCTTAGTAAAATCAATTCATCTGAGACCAAATGTAATTATATTTATTACACCGTTGCAGTTGGCAAGCAGGTCTACGTTATCAATAACATTTTTGTTTTAATGATATCAGTTTTTCTACGAAGCTCTTTTCATAGCTCTGCAGCATTATCAAAGAAAAGTCCTATAAAATTTGATCATGACGTACAATTTACAATAGAGATTAGTTCGGCATAAAACACACACATATATATACATACTGGTCATTACATCCCTTCAGATAAAATTACGATCTAGTTTCTCACACCACTTATATTCTGCATGTTAATTTTATACATGAATGGCGGGACCTACAGTTTAAAGTCGACTCCGAACGACAGATTTTTGAAAAAAAATTTTTATGGCAATTTTATTCTCTCTCTGAGATTTGACCGGAAATCTGGTGAGAGGAAGTCGCCGGAGATCATATTCGTTTTGTTGAGGATGAGTGACCTGGCGTTTGAATCGTTGCTAACTACTAGACTACGGTGACTACGTTAGCGAGGAAAACCGCTATAAAATATACTCATGAAGCGCAATATACAATGATGGGGGAAACAACTAACTCTAGTTTTAGAAAATATAAAAAATACACCAGTAATGGAAGGATTCAAACTTATGCATACCGATGACTTGGCAAAAAACTGTGAGTGAAATTTGGCTACGATGGAGGCCACTATCAAATATTCTTTGATTAGAAAAAACGTCGATAAATTCCTTAATTTTGTAAGCCAAATTAGAGTTAAGGACAAATTCACAAAATGGACATACATACATACAATATTACCCTATAAAAACTGCATGAATTCACGCTAATAAATTAAAAAAGAATTAAAAAAAAAAATACAAAATAACAGTTTAGCATAAAATTAAATTTGTGTATAAGTCTTGTTTTTATTTTATTTATTAAAAAAAAAAAAAATTAATCAAATTGTAATAAAAAAAATATAAAAAATATCATTAATTTAAGCGAGAAGACAAGTGTTTGGAATGTCAATAAACAATAGTATTATGAGACATAAATAGTCAAATTTTATTTATTTAATGTCTTAAAAACATACGGAAGCGTGTGGTATATATAAATATTCAGAACATCTGAGAGCAAAAATTGCCATGGAATGCTTCCCAAAAAATGTGTCGTTCAGAGTCGACTTTAAACTGTAGTTCCCGCGACTGATACATAAAATAAACGCACACAACATGAGTGGTGTGTACTGTACCTGTCAAAATTGACAAGTACACGTCCTTTAACCTAACCTAACCTATTAAATGTATGCAAGTACATATCGCTCCTTTATTGCAACATAGTCATATCTCAAAAAAACTTGAACTTGGCAAAATGCGATTTAAGTTTTCTAGACACAAGTCCTATGATCTAATTGCCGCAAACACTTTTTGCTATAACTTCGGTTCAGCTTGGGATATAAATCTGATTTTTTTGCAACAAGTACAGAAGGTTTAAAAGAGCAGTTTTGCTTAAGTAACTACAAATTTTTAATTTTTTGAGATATGACTATGTTGCAATAAAGGAGCGATATGTAAAGTTATGAAAGAACTGCTATTAATTGACTGATTCATGAGCATTTGAAATCTAGGAACTTCAAAACAAAACTTTGATTTTATTTTAATATTGTATCTAAAAAATTGTGGTCTAGTGGGTAGTGTGTTGGCTTATTAGACGAAAGGCCCGGGTTCGAATCCCAGGTCAGACATCAAAAACGAAAAATATTTCTTCGGCGACTTCCTCTCAGCAGATTTCTGGCAAAGACTCTGAGAGTAAAAATTGCCATGAAAAGCTTCTCATACATCTGTCGTTCGGAGTCGACTTTCAACTGTAGGTCCCGCCACTCATGTATAAAATTAACGCACACAACATAAGTGGTGTGAGAAGCTTGGTCGTAATCCTGACTGAAGGGTTTTAATGGCCAATTATGTATGTATGTATGTATTGTATCTAAAAAATTTACTTTTTGTAATAATTTTTTTTTATCAAAACATAATTTAATTCAAAAACACAATTTTTGTTCAAGCTAACAAACTATTTGATAGACTGTAATGTTCCTTGAAGTTTAGTGGGTAGAGTGCAAATGGAAGTTCTATTCCCATCAATTTTTAGTTATGATGCTCCAATTTTATGGATTCCCTGTTCGTTTAAACTAATAACTAGGTTTTGTCTTCGTTAACTACAGCACACGGTAAGTCTGCTTAAACTTCAAAAAGGCGCGTTCATTACGGCTGTCGGGGTCATTACGGGGTATTGTATTTGCCTTGGACACCATGCTAATGATTTCTGCAGAAGCTGCAGAAATTAGAAAGAGGATGAAACTATTCTTCACCTACTGTGTATATTGTCCGTACTTTGTCAAAAGAGAAAAATGCACTTTGGTGTTTACTATATGGCTGATCTGGAAGAATTGTCACCGATTGGCATTGGCAGTCTAAGTCGATTCATTAGGAGCTTCAAGTGGTTCCACCCAACTCTTTTAGATGAACGGCTATCTCTACTTAACTAAATCCGATTGTTTTTCAATATTAACAAAGCAGTTACCTCTCGAATTGTTTGACCAATAAAATCCCTATATATATGAGTAATACATCTCTGAGATAAATTATGTCTGCGGTAATTGCAGATCCGTGCAAGATCTTTTCAAACAAAATATTAAAATTGTTACACGATAATTGATCAGCCAGCCTCGGAGTTAACATTTCCCGTTTAATGCAAGTAAAGACATTAAATATCTTTGATCATATTGGGCTATCAAAACCGTAATGACGAATAGATGACATGTGTCGCCTTGTTTTTTGACTTTTTTCCAGAAGTTGGAGTAGTGTGGGAATTTAATCGGTTATTCGTTTTACAGATCTTAAATACAACATCAATTTGTGGCACACTACAACGTCTTTCGGTTCTTCTGTAATCCAATTGTTGGTTTAGCAAAATATTCAGAATAAATAGGGACAATCTCTTCAGAAGAAAAATGTTAGCCAGACATTGAAATTTTTGACATAAAAGAAAAACTTTTTAAAGGTTTTAATGTTAGTTTTTAAAGTATTTTTTCCATTTCAATAATATAGCATCGTAAAGAAATTTACAAATACAATTCATTTTTCAATCTATTTTATTTTTTTTGTTTCCTTTAATTATAATTTGTGTCATCTTCTCCAAAATCCCAAGACATATTGTCCCCGCTTTGACCCGCATAATCATCATTATCAAATTCCTCATCGTATTTGTCGGGACATGCAGTGCAACGACTTTCATTGATGCCATAATTATAGCAATTGGCACCGACACACTCACAGCAGCCATCATGAAACCAACGATAGCTATTTGAGCCCTATGTATAACAAGTCAACAAAAAAAAAAGCAAGAAAACTTGAAAAACATTATTATTGTAAATGACAATTGAAAATAATAAACATTGCATTTGTTTTTATTTTTATTTTCTTTGTGTACTTACCATACTTTCGCAATACTGTAAGCATCTTTTGTTGTTGGTACAAGTATTTAAATAAATAACGGTACAATTAACCGAATGTTCAAATCTGTTATCATCGATGACATCGCTTAATGGAGAACCAAAGCCAAACGAACCAGTGGCCATATTAAAGTGACGTTGTAAACTATTGTGCATAGGGAAACGTACTGTCATCCATTGATCGTCATCATCATCGGCAGTTAGGGTGTCAAAGAGTTCGGGTACACCATCGAAATCGCCAATCTGTGATATCGACGCCAAAGCACTTAAAGTGTCATTGTGTATGGGACACATGTCTAAGCAACTGCAACACTCTGTATACAATTCCCCCAAACAATTAAGACAATCCTTGCAACAATAGCAATCAGAAAGTTTACACTGACAGCTTTGTGTCAAAAGACACTTGGAAACGACCGAGCCACATACGAATTCATTGCACTCATCGCCTTCGCTGCTGCTGCTGGTTAACCCCATGATACTTAGCATAGAGAACGTGTAAAGCAAATGCTTGGCAAGCATTATAATTAAAATGTGAAACGTCAAGATAATGGCAAAGTGTGTACATATGTATGTATGTATGTATGTATATACAATCAAAGATTTTATCATAAAGACTATACATACATACAATGTGTATGTATGTACGTTGTGCTTGTATCCTTGATGGAGCTGTAAGCCAATATTGGTTTATATCACTGGAATATTGCTGCTACTGCAGTTGTGTGTTCACTTTTAGGGTCCGTAAACAACTAATTGAAATTTTAAACAAAAAACCCGTACTTACAATAACTGTGTGATTGGAAAAAAGGGTTTGTGTGGAAGGGAGATAGCAGAAAGAGGTCACACATATGAATAAAAATAAGTTTGAGTTACAAAAAGATTTTGAAACAAGCATAGAAAGAAGGTATACACATTGATGTACGCAACAGGTAGCAAATTTATTTAGGCTTTCGATTTTCCCAGGACATTTGGGTAATCTCATAGTCAAAATATAAAAAAGATTGAAAACTAAATATTACAATTTAAATTTTCATTATTTTGTTTTTATAATTGTCTATGGAATGCTTATATAGTATGTATGACTAGTCTTGAGTATGAAGAATTAGTTAGATTTTGCTTTTGTATAATAAGAATACGGCGCTAATCCTTTTTGCTTAACATTTACATATACATACGCAGAAGGGATGCCAATCGGGAAATCCCGAATCTCGAAATCCCGGGATTTTTATGATTGTGAATTCATGTGTATTTTGAACCTACAAAACATCCTGAAAAAAATTCTATATCACTTGACGTCAGACGAGGAAAACTCTACTTCCAGCCCTATGAAACGAATTAATAGGGTAACTGATTTAGATACTCAACTGTCCAAAGAAATAGATTTATTTACATCAAGAGGTGGTAGAGGTGCATACAGCTTTCTTGGAACTATATAACCAACAAATGTTGAATGTGAGAAGTGTTTTTCAACGGCAGCGTATGGTGACAACCAAATTCGTCCAAGCCTATCAGATCAAATGTTAGATGCTTTAATCTTTTTTTTTTGTAGAATCCAAATAGTTTTCTTAAAACTAATGCATTTGCATATGAATATTGAATAATTTTTATTTTTGTTAATTTACGCTTTTTTGTTACTTTTTGCCTTGCTGTTTTTAGATTTAATTTTTAATGACATATAATTCTTATATACATAACTAGAATGCAAATAATTTTGTTAGAAAAATATTTTTATTATTAAGAGAAAATCGCGATTTTTTCTGTGATTTTTCGGGATTTATTAATCCCGAATTATCCCGGAATTTCGGGATCGAGATTTACAAAGTCCCGAATCCAGGAATTTTTAAAAATCGATCCCGTTTGGTATCCCTAATACACAGTGGGCGTCGATAAAAACTGTACATTAAAAAATATACATTAACTAATTACCGTTATTTTTATTTGAAAATTGTTTCATTTCGATGTATGTATTGCTCAATTTTTTCGGGCACTCTCCTCTTTAAGTGGCTAAAGTTGAATTTGGTGATTGTTAGATTTTATCCATAGTGTACAGTTTCTTTTGACGCTCACTGCACATACATAATCGTTCATTACCACCCTTTAGGTACGTTTACGACCTACTTTCTTACACTTGCTTGACATTTATCTTTACCAATTACAGGTAAATTTACATGATTAACGAATTTTTATTATATCAACCATTACATCAGGTACGAGGTTTGTCAGCAGTATAACGTTAATTGACTTGTTTTTCCTAGATGATTGAGGAAGGAATTTTGTACCGATTGCAAACAGTTTAGGTATCTCAGAATTTACCGTACTTGTATTGTCACATAATATTTTGGTGGCATTTCCTTCGTTTCGTCTATTTTCGATAAAACTGAGACAGTAGCGAGAACAACATGCAATGCTGTGTCATATGGTATTCAATTGAGACTGGCCTTTTGTTTAAATATGTATTTTGAGGTCGCCGTGGTCTAGTAGGTAGTGTGTTGGCTTATTAGACGAAAGACCCGAGTTCGAATCCCAGGTCAGACATCAAAACGAAAATTTGAAAATAATTTTTCGGATTTTTGGCAAAAACTCTGAGAGTAAAAAATTGCCATGGAATGCTTCTCAAAAAAATGTGTCGTTCGGAGTCGACATTGAACTGTAGGTCCCGCCACTCATGTATAGAATTAACGCACACAACATAATTAGTGTGAGAAGCTAGGACGTAGTACAATGAGTCAATTCGACCACCGAGTACTGTATTTGTCAGAATTGACAAGTACACGTCCTCTAACCTAACCTATTAAGCAAAAACATCAGTAAGCGCAGTTTGCTTCTCCTTCTACTTAATTTTTTTAGGTTTTTTAAAAACAGTTAACAAATTTAGCGAGAAAAAAAAAATACAACGCAATGTGTTAAAGGTAAAATTAGATAATTAAAATAAAAGTTTAATAAAAAAGTTGAAAATTGTGGATTTTAAAATAGAAACAGCTTTAAGCAGACATCAAATTTGCTATTGTAAGGGCTTTGGAAGAACCCAGATCAATAAATGAAGTTGCTTATCAATTTAATATCAAGTCAACGGTTTGTCGAATTTCATTGCGATATCGTGAAACAAATATCGGAGAAAGTAAGCCAAAAAGTGGTCGACCTCGCAAATCTACCCGCCCGCCAAGACCTTCAAATGAAACTTAATATGCAAACGATCAATTAGGGGTTTCTATTAGCGTCCACACAGCCAGAAACCGATTATGAGATACACATTTATTAGCTAGAAGAATAACTAAAAAGCCACTTATTAGTAAGGTTAATAAAAAAAAACAGCTTGACTTTGATGGACAGTATCTGCATTAGTCAATAGAGCAGTAGGTCAAAGTTTTGATGGGTTAAATTACATTTGTCAGTCTCGAAAATAAAGATATTCACAACACTTCTGTAAATAACCAACATTCTATAAATCAGACCAGTGGCGGTGTCGGACATAATATGGCATCGAGTTGTATTTTTGTCCCACACCGATTTTGTTGGTAAGTCAAACATTTTTTATGTTGAAGTCCCCATGCGTTGATAAAATTATTATATTGATTACACAAAAGTAATTTTAGTTCAATTTATTTCCATTTATTTGCAGTTTAAATATAAATAATGTGTACTATTAATAAATCTTTAAAGATTTTGAAGGAAAAACTCATCAGAAATCAAACAACTTTTAATTTAAAATATGCCGAAAATATTCTTTTTTTTCTTATAAAAGGAATCTTAACTATGATTAACCGATTAATTCGGTTAATAAAGTTTGAGAATTAATTTGTTTTCTATTCGTTATTTAAATATTTTCTCATCGTTAGTATAATTTGAATAGAATGTAATTGAAAATTAAAGCTAATGTAACCTCAATATGCTACACTTTATTGAAACTTTTTTTGAAATAATTATTTTAAATATTTCTTTTTTTTTATAAATTAAATGTAAACGAATTTATGTTTTCATATTCATACATAAGCACTCTATTTGCCAAATGTTTATTAAAGAAGTCAATAACAATAAACAAACAATTGGAATGTAAACATTTGACAACAGTAAGTTACTACGCATTTTGTTTTTAATCAGAATGTGTAAAATTGTATTCCAAAAATTTACATAAATATGGAGAATAAATCATAGTTTCTGTCAAGTGTTGATTGAACTGAACAATCATGAAAAAACTGCAGATTTTTCTTTTTGGTCTTATATTGACTACTGCTATTGTCTTATCAAAAGGAGAAGGCGAACCTCCAGCAGGTGAACCTCCAGCAGGGGAACCTCCTGCAGGCGAGCCCCCAGCAGGCGAACCTCCAGCGGGCGAATCTCCTGCAGGCGAATCTCCAGCAGGCGAACCTCCAGCGGGCGAACCTCCAGCGCCAACTAAAAAACCTGGTAGCAATAGTCAAGCTGCCGAAATGAAACTCTTAGATGTTATAAAGATGAAGCTAAAAGCTATTCTTAAGAAACAAAAAGCCATAATTAAAAAACTACTAAACAAAATCAAAAAACAAAAGGCCATAAAGAAAAAGCAAAAGAAACAAAAGGCCGACATTAAGAAATTCCAAGAAAATAGGAAAGAGGCTTTGGCAAATCGGAAAAAAATTGCTGCCAAACGTAAATAGCAAAATAAGAGACCCGGAATGTGCCCCGAAAATCGCCCCGGAAAGCGTTCTAGAAAACGACCCGGAATGTGACCAAACAGACAAGGATAATTAAAGAATTTCAATAATAATTTTTATAATTTCATGTATGTATGCACATGTGTATACGAAATATAATTAATGGAAATAAATAATAAAAAAATAAACAAAAAAAAAACCAATCAAATGATATTTATGATTTAAACATATTTGAAGTCGTTGTGGTCTAGTAGGTAGTGTATTGGCTTAGTAGACGAAAGGCCCGAGTTCAAATCCCTCAAAACGAAAATATGAAAATATTTTCTTCGACGACTTCCTCTCAGCAGATTTTTGGCAAAGACTTTGAGAGTAAAAATTGCCATGAAAAGCTTTTCAAAAAGGAAAAAATTTGTCGTTCGGAATCGACTTTAAAATGTAGGTCCCTACACTAATTCTTCAAATTAACGCACACAATACGAGTAGTGTGAGAAGCTAGGACGTTGTAGGAGGTCTATTCGACCACCGGGTACTGCACTTGTCACAGTTGATAAGTACACGTCCTCTAACCTAACCTAACCTTTTTAATAAATGGAAAAAATTCTTTGTTTTTTATATTTTCTTCTATGACTTCACCTCGTTTATTACGAACTTTGTCTATAACGAACTATTTTTTCTGTTCCCACGGAATTCGTTATAACTGGGTTTGATTATAATATGAATTCGATATAGAATGGTGTCATTTAGAAACAGAGATATATTGGGGGAAATGATATCATGCCGGACAAGTAATGTTATGTGATACTCGCTTGTTGTAATGCAGACAAAACTATTGATAAGGCCTCTTAGCTATGACGGCGATATTTTAAATGGAAAGATAATATTTAAAGAAAACTTTTTTGTTTAACGCCTGTAATTATGGGCCTCAATCAGAATATTGTATTGACTTTCTTCTAACCCATTGACACTTATTGCAGGACTCAATTGTTTTAACCAGAAGTTTTAAAGTTTTCCAAATAAAACATCTTTTGGGTTTAAGTACACATTTACATATTATAGGCGGGTACATTTAGGCTACGGAATTGTGCCGGGTGTGGAGTTTTGAATGGTAGCAGAAGTGAACTAAAAACATTCGCTTGTAGTTTTCTGTGTATTTCAGTATTTAATACATAATTGGTCATTACAATCCTTCAGGTAGGATTGTGACCTAGTTTTCTCACATCGCCCATGCTAAGTGTGTTAATTTTATACATGACTTACGGGATCTAAAGTTTAAATTTTACTACGAACAATAGATTTTTGAGAAACTTTTCATGTTACAATTTATTTGCTTTCAGAGTTTTTATCAGAAATCTGCTGAGAGGCTGTCGCCGAAAAAGTATTAATTCATATTTCGTTTGTTAGAGACGTCTGTCATGGGTATGAACCGTGGTCCTCACATCTAATATACTGCCTAGTAGCCTAGGGTCTCTTCGGTTTTTATGGACCCAATACATGGTATTGCCTAATTGGTAGAAATTCCCATCAGTGGTAAGCCGAATATATGTTTGTTTGTCGTTCGTTTGAGGTTAAAAATAATCTGAAAAATATTTGGACAACCTCCTATTCTAAATAAATCATTTGATTCGTTTCGTAACAAATTCGTAACAGCACTTTATTTTAAAAGAGTTTAGGTTTTCATATTTCATACTTAAGTAAATATTACTCTTCTTACATCAACGATGTTGTGCGTGTTAGTTTTATCCATAAGTATCGGGATATACAATTTAAAGTCCACTTCGAACCACATAATTTTTGCATTTTTTTTACTTTTAGGTTTTTGCTAGAAGACAGCTGAAAGGAAGTCGCAGCAGAAATATTTTTTATAATTCGTCGTGTTGTAGATATATAAGCTGGATTGTGAACCACGACGTTGCCTTTTTTTAATTTTGTTATAAAAATTGTATTGATAATGCGGTAAAATGACGTGACGGACGTTGAGGAACATTAAAAGTGATATCACGGATTAAAAAACTGGAGCCAATATCACCAGTAATTACATTGAATATGAACGAGATATTTAAAATAGTTCTGTGGCTTTTAAGTGTGGGAAGTTTGATTAATGCTAGTCTTGTAGAATAAGATGATAAACTAGTGGGATTAAAATTCAGTCCTCGTTGACAAAATATTTGTACAGATTCGACGACGTCGGATTATTTTTTATATAGGGGATCCCATATTATGGATCCATACTTGAGTATAGGCCTCACAAGAGATGTGTACGCTTCTAGCTTTATTTACTGTCATAGCAATGTGCAGAATAAAATTGAGTTTCGGATCAAGTAAAACTCCTAGATCCAGAAAGTTATCTACAAGCTCAAGATCGTATCCATCAAAAGCATATTTTGCAGGAATCGGTTTCTTCCTTACAAATCTCATGTATTTACACTTTTAAATGAAACGAATTTAGGTCCTTTTGAAGTAGTTTCTGATCGGAAATTTGGCGATAACTTAGAAAAATTTTTACGTCATCAGCATGCATTAGGATGTTGTTAATAAACAATGAAAACAGAAGCGGTCCAAGATGGCTAGCCTGAGGTACACCAGAAAGGACATCAATACTTCTAGAGCAGCAGTTCTTAAAAAATACGGATTGTTTTCTGTTAGTTAGATGTGAGTAAATTCATTTTAAATTAAAGTATGATTAACTTTATCAGAAGCCATGCTGAAATCCGTGCAGATAACGTCTGTTTGTTGCTGATGAAAAAATCCTCGATAAACAACTGTTGTAAGATGAAGCAGGTTTGTTGTATTTGAACACTTCTTCCTGAAACCGTGCTGATAAGGTGATATCAAGTTAGAAACCTGAAAACATAAATCATCAGTAATAATTTTTTCAAAGAGTTTTGGAATTATACTCAGTTTTGTAATACCACGATAATTTGTAACATCGGATTTATTTCCTGAAATGAACAGTAATAACTTCACGCTACATACTAGATGGAAAAAAGCTTTCGAAGCGATAAATGTGTTTATAATGCCTAAAAAATAAATTTGTTTCCTATTCATTAATTTTATAAATCTGCTTTATTGATATTTTTTATTGAAAACAAATTTATGACTTTAAATAATAACATTTACACAGTTTTTCTTAAATTGCGTTTAGATTAAAAAACAATTTTTATAAACAAAATGTAAATATGTAAAGCACTTTATTTACCGAATGTTTATCAAAGAAGCCAATGACAATAAAAAAAAAAAAACAATTGGAATGTAAACATTTGACAACAGTAAGTTACTACGCATTTTGTTTTTAATCAGAATGTGTAAAATTGTATTCCAAAAATTTACATAAATATGGAGACAATTTGGAGAATAAATCATAGTTTCTGTCAAGTGTTGATTGAACTGAACAATCATGAAAATACTGCAGATTTTTCTTTTTGGTCTTATATTGACTACTGCTATTGTTGTATCAAAATGTGAAGGCGAACCTCCAGCAGGTGAACCTCTAGCAGGTGAACCTCCAGCAGGTGAACCTCCAGCAGGTGAACCTCCAGCAGGTGAACCTCCAGCAGGCGAACCTCCAGCAGGCGAACCTCCAGCAGGCGAACCTCCAGCAGGCGAACCTCCTGCGGGCGAACCTCCAGCAGGCGAACCTCCAGCAGGCGAACCTCCTGCGGGCGAACCTCCAGCAGGCGAACCTCCAGCGGGCGAACCTCCAGCAGGCGAACCTCCAGCAGGCGAACCACCAGCGGGCGAACCTCCAGCAGGCGAACCTCCTGCGGGCGAACCTCCAGCAGGCGAACCTCCAGCAGGCGAACCTCCAGCAGGCGAACCTCCAGCGGGCGAACCTCCAGCAGGCGAACCTCCAGCAGGCGAACCTCCAGGAGGCGAACCCCCAGAAGGCGAACCTCCAGCAGGTGAACCTCCAACAGGTGCCGAACCTCCAACAGGTGCCGAACCTCCAACCGGTGGCGAACCTCCAGCAGGTGGTGAACCTCCAGCAGGTGGCGAACCTCCAGCAGGTGGCGAACCTCCAGCAGGTGGCGAACCTCCAGCATCAGGAACTCCTCCATCAGGTGGTAAAAAACCACCGGCTAAGAAGCCAACTAAAAAACCTGGTAGCAATAGTCAAGCTGCCGAAAAGAAACGCTTACAGGCTATAAAGAAGAAGCAAAAAGCTATTCTTAAGAAACAAAAAGCCATAATTAAAAAACAACAAAACAAAATCAAAAAACAAAAGGCCATAAAGAAAAAGCAAAAGGCTATGAAGAAAAAACAACAGGCGATCAAGAGGCGACAGAAGGCCAATGCAAAGAGGCAAAAGGCTAATTTAAAGAAACAAAAGGCCAACATTAAGAAATTCAAAGAAAATAGGAAAAAGGCTTTGGCCAATCGGAAAAAAATTGCTGCCAAACGTAAACAGCAAAATAAGAGACCCGGAAAGCGCCCCGGAAAGCGACCCGGAAAGCGCCCTGGAAAACGACCCGGACTGCGACCAAACAGACAAGGATAATTAAAGAAATTTCAATAATAATTTTTATAATTTCATGTATGTAAGCACATGTGTATACGAAATATAATTAAAGGAAATAAATAATAAAAAAATAAACAAAAAAAAAACCAAACAAATGATATTTATGTTTTAAACATATTTGAAGTCGCTGTGGTCTAGTAGGTAGTGTATTGGCTTAGTAGACGAAAGACCCAAGTTCGAATCCCAGGTCAGACATCGAAACTAAAATATGAAAATATTTTCTTCGACGATTTTCTTTGTCTATAACGAACTATTTTTCCTGGTCCCACGGAGTTCGTTATAACTGGGTTTGATTGTAATATGAATTCGATATAGCATGGAGTATAACTGATATTGTCATTTAGAAACAGAGATATATTGGGGAAAATGATATCGTTGATGGACCAGTAATGTTATGTGATTATGTGATACTCGCTTGTTGTAATGCAGACAAAACTATTGATTAGGCCTCTTAGCTATGACGGCGATATTTTAAATGGAAAGATAATATTTAAATGAAACTTTTTTGTTTAACGCCTGTAATTATGGGCTCTATCAGAATATTGTATTGACTTTCTTCTAACCCATTGACACTTATTGCAGGACTCAAGTGTTTTAACTAGAAGTTTTAAAGTTTTCCAAATAAAACATCTTTTGGGTTTCAGTACACATTTACACAATATGTGCGGGTACATTTAGCTACAGAATTGTGTCGGGTGTGAAGTTTTGAATGGTAGCAGAAGTGAACTTAAAACATTTGTCATCGTTTTCTGTGTATTTCAGTATTTACATACATAATTGGTCATTACAATCCTTCTGGTAGAATTGTGACCGAGTTTCTCACATCGCCCATGCTAAGTGTGTTAATTTTATACATGACTTACGGGATCTAAAGTTTAAATTTTACTACGAACAATAGATTTTTGAGAAACTTTTCATGTTACAATTTATTTGCTTTCAGAGTTTTTATCAGAAATCTGCTGAGAGGCTGTCGTCGAAAAAGTATTAATTCATATTTCGTTTGTTAGAGACGTCTGTCATGGGGTATGAACCGTGGCCTCACATCTAATATACTGCCTAGGAGCCAAGGGTCTCTTCGGTTTTTATGGACCCAATACATGGTATTGCCTAATTGGTAGAAATATACATCAGTGGTAAGCCGAGGATATGTTTGTTTGTCGTTTGTTAGAGGTTAAAAATAATCGGAAAAATATTTGGACACCTCCTATTCTAAACAAATCTCTTGATTCGTAACGTAACAAATTCGTAACAGCACTTTATTTTAAAAAAGGGGGATACTGCTGCTCTCATCTTTACATGTAGCAAAATTTTGTTACTGGCCTTGATCAGACACAATAAAATTTACTCTTACAGTTTGGTTTTCATATTTCATGCTTAAGTAATTATTACGCTTCTTACATCAACGATGTTGTGCGTGTTAGTTTTATTCATGAGTGTCGGGATATACAATTTAAAGTCCACTCCGAACCACATAATTTTTGTGAAACTTTTCATTGCAATTTTTTTTTTACTTTTAGGTTTTTGCTAGAAGACAGCAGCAGAAATATTTTTCATATTTCGTCGTGTTGTAGATATATGAGCTGGATTGTGAACCACGGCGTTGCCTTTTTTTTGAATTTATTTATTTATTTGCCTATGAAATATTCCTTACAGGCAATTAGCAAATATTACAAAATTATGAAATTAAATTTAATTTATAAAAACTAGCAATTTAAATACTTAAATTACATTAATTTTTATGACATTATTCGTTGAAGTAAACTCAATCAGCTTATACAATTTATTAAATTTGCTGCACATTCTCCTTATTGGATCAGCACCAGCGTAGTCGGTTTTAAAAAATTGTATTGATAATGCGGTAAAATGACGTGACGGACGTTGAGGAGCATTAAAAGTGATATCACGGATTAAAAAATTGGAGCCAATATCACCAGTAATTACATTGAATATGAACGAGATATTAAACATAGTTCTGTGGCTTTTAAGTGTGGGAAGTTTGATTAATGAAGTTTGAGAAATGCAGAATAAGATAGTAAACTAGTGGAATTAAAATTCAGTCTTCGTAGACAAAATATCAGGAATTGCTTTTGTACAGATTCGATGACGTCGGAATATTTCTTATATAGAGGATCCCATATTATTGATCCATACTCTAGTATAGGCCTTACAAGAGATGTGTACAGAGATTTAGAAACATAAGGATTGTTAAATTCTTTTGCCCACCGGTTTATAAAATCAAGTAGGCTTCTAGCTTTATTACTATGTGCAGAATAAAATTGAGTTTCGGATCAAGTAAAACTCCTAGATCCAGGGAGTTATCTACAAGCTCAAGATCGTATCCATCAAAAGCATATTTTGCAGGAATCGGATTCTTCCTTACAAATCTCATGTGTTTACATTTTCTTTTAGATAAAGCTGCATTAAATTTAAATTACACCATAAATGAAACGAATTTAGGTTCTTTTGAAGTAGTTTCTGTTCGGAAATTTGGCGATAACTTAGAAAAATTTTTAGGTCATCAGCATGCATTAGGATGTTGTTAATAAACAATGAAAACAGAAGCGGTCCAAGATGGCTAGCCTGAGGTACACCAGAAAGGACATCAATACTTCTAGAGCAGCAGTTCTTAAAAAGTACGGATTGTTTTCTGTTAGTTAGATGTGAGTAAATTCATTTTAAATTAAAGTATGATTAACTTTATCAGAAGCCATGCTGAAATCCGTGCAGATAACGTCTGTTTGTTGCTGATGAAAAAATCCTCGATAAACAACTGTTGTAAGATGAAGCAGGTTTGTTGTATTTGAACACTTCTTCCTGAAACCGTGCTGATAAGGTGATATCAAGTTAGAAACCTGAAAACATAAATCATCAGTAATAATTTTTTCAAAGAGTTTTGGAATTATACTCAGTTTTGTAATACCACGATAATTTGTAACATCGGATTTATTTCCTGAAATGAACAGTAATAACTTAATAACTTCACGCTACATACTAGATGGAAAAAAGCTTTCGAAGCGATAAATGTGTTTATAATGCCTAAAAAATAAATTTGTTTCCTATTCATTAATTTTATAAATCTGCTTTATTGATATTTTTTATTGAAAACAAATTTATGACTTTAAATAATAACATTTACACAGTTTTTCTTAAATTGCGTTTAGATTAAAAAACAATTTTTATAAACAAAATAGAGGTTAAAAATGATAATAAGAGTTAAAGATAATAATACAAAAAAAAAGTTAAGAACTTTATTTAAACCTTAAGTACAAACTTAAAACAAATTGTCAAATAAAATGGGCCAACAGATGCTATTAATCTAAAATTTTACAATAATTACAGTGTTTTGCAGTTAAACTAGGGATACCAGGGATATGGAAATTCAATAAAAACTAACAGTTGTAGTCGATATGATACGTTGAAATCTGAATTTATTCGTTGATTTCTGTAAGAGTAAAAATTAAAGCATACTTTAGTTTAAGTGATTGATGCATAATGGATGAGAAGATATTGACGTTGATTGAAAGTAATTGTAAATGCTTAGATGTAGAGAAGTAAGGAGGTTATATAATCTACTTTCAATAATTTTTCTTTTATAATTTGTAGCAAACATTGTAACACTTGGAGATTTGTAGGATATTACGGTGCACTGTAGTGAACGGAGGCAATGCTAGGAATAAGGGAAACGATAGGCATTCGACAATTGCTTGCCGTTTATCGGTGTTATGAAAAGTTTTGACAGTGTTAACAGTCCGTTGTCTGTGATTATCATTGCAAAGGTGTAGAATGCTAAAATAAGGATGAAATAAGAATTCTACACAAAGGCGACTTGTTGGCATTAAAAAAATGCTTTATTCTGTGAATAGCTTCCTAACACCTCGAGGATGGGAATTACTGATATCCCAATATAAAATATCGTTTTAACCACGTTTCCAGACCTATGTAAGACAATATATACGACATTTGGTTTAAGTCGATTACGAAAGACAAATTTTTGACAAACTTTTCATGGCATTTTTATTTCATTTTTAGAAGACTGCTGCGAGGAAGTCGCAGTCAATATGTTCTAGATAGGTGAATCAGGGGATAAATCTCTCGTTTAATAAGTTAACACACTCGACTACAGTGATATCATTTCTTATGTTGTCTAAAAACTGTCTATCATTTAAAATTCAATGTTTGTTTGTTGTAATTGAAAAAGTGTAAAGTACGTAATCAACACAATTTAATACTATACTCCCAATTTTTTTAAATTAAAATTCTTATTATTCCAAATATTTTTCGAAAATAACCTCAATGGATTATTTTATGATTCAATCTGGAATTCTTTCAGCAGATTTGTGGCAAAAACTAAAATTTCCATCAAAAGTTTCTCAAAAATCTGTCGTTCGGAAACAACTTTAAACTTTAAGTCCCGCGACTTACGTATAAAATTAACAACACAGTGGCGTAAAATACTAGTTCGTAGTCCTGACTGAAGGGTTGTAATGATCAATTGATGTATGCTATGTATGCTAATTTGAAACTTGAGTGCCATCTTAAAAAATTACACAAAAAACGCCATTTAAATAGTTCGGAGTTCGTTTGTAACTAGGCTTGCATTACTACAATGATAGGAAAACGTGATAAACAAATCCAACAGAATCTTGGCATCAATTTTTTGAATTAGCCGTTGAAAGTTTTTTGTTTTTTTAATACTGCATCAATAGGCCGCCAAAAAGCGAAAGCAAGCTTTGGCCAAGCGAAGAAAAGCTCTAAGGAAAATAAGGAAATAATAGTAAATAAGGAAATTTGTTGAAAATTGTTTATCCTTTTTAACTCCTCTTAAAAACATCACGGTCTTCTTTTTTAATAAGCAGCATGAGTAGGATATAAGAATAGAAAGAAAACTCTCTGTAAACGAGTACAACTTTTATGTTGTTGCCCTCTATAGAAAAACTGTCATAAACAGCCTTTAATCCTGCCTAGGTTCTCTCATACATTTCGCATCATAGTGTTGCAAATTTTTGAAACATAATCTATATACGAGCATCGATGTTTTTGTGTTTTTTTTTTATGAAAATAGTTTCTATCTCTTCTCTTTCAGTAAAATTGGAATCATGAATCCCTTATGGGCTACATCTGCATATGTTGCAAATACTTTCTTTGCTGTTTTATCTATGTCTAGCCAAGCTATCCACCGGTACAATAGTCAACAATATTAGCTCTCTATGTCTGTATGTATTCGTGTATGTAAATATTAGGGATGCCAAACAGAATTGATTTTTAAAAATCCCGGGATATTTCGAAATAGTTCGGGATCTAAAATAACAAAAAAAAAAAAAAACTTATTAGCAACGGGGGTACATAGGGTTCTCCTCATTTGAGATGCTATTATCGAAGTCGAGCGATATAGAATTTTTTTTTTTCAGGAACTTTTGCAAAAACCAGGATTAATGCCTTTAATACTGATTTTATTGAAGTCGTATCGAAGTCTTTATCAAAAGCAGTCTCTTTATTTGGATTTTTAAGAAAATTTAGTAGATGTGAATAACCAATTGAATGTTAATGTTAATGCTACATGAATTCACAATCCTGAAAAAGCCCGGGACAGGTTTTAAAAAATCCCGGGACGCGTAAATCCCGCGATTTCGAGTTTCCAGATTTCCCGATTAGCATCCCTAGTAAGTATATATGAAAGGAAACGTATTCATATTTAGAACTTTACAATATCGATGAATGACGTAGTCTAGTACGTATGTTTCTTGTTGGCTTACTCGACGTGAGGGCGTGTTTCAAGCTCCAGCCCAGATATCTTGAACATAAGAAAATATGATTATATTTTTATTGATAGCATAATCTCAACAATTTTCTGACAAACAATTCTAAAAGTAAAATAAAATTGTCATAAAAAGTTTCACAAAAATCTGTTATTAAGAGGCGATGAAACAGAAACTCGGTCGTAATCCATACGAAAATGTTGTAATGACCAACTAAATAAACAATGACGTAGACCGATTTTTATATAAATCAAGCTCCATTTCAGATGCATGATTGTGGTGAAATGTGCTCTATAATTTTATTATCGACGTCGATTAATTACTATTTTAAGCAATGAATTCTGTTAAGATTAGTGTTTGCAAATATTTATTTATTTATTCTACCAAAAAAAATAAAAAAAGCAAAGAACAACAGAGTCTATAACAGCTTAAAAACAAACACTTGTTGTGAGTGAAATTCACGGGTATTAGAAGAAAGTATTTTTTTTTTTGAAATTTAACCATAAATAGCGGCTTTCCAAATCCAAATTATGTACAGTTGAATTCAGTACTTAGCTGGAGTAACAACGAAATATACTTCGAAGTAGACTTAAAAAAAGTGGAAATGAAATTCTTACACGTTTTTATTTTTGGCCTTGTGCTTGCTTTAGCATTGGCAGCGGAAGGCGATCCACCAACTGAAGGTGGTGATCCACCAACTGAAGGCGGTGATCCTCCAACTGAAGGCGGTGATCCTCCAACTGAAGGCGGTGATCCTCCAACTGAAGGTGGCGATCCACCAACTGAAGGTGGTGATCCTCCAACTGAAGGTGGTGATCCTCCAACTGAAGGTGGTGATCCTCCAACTGACGGTGGTAAGCCCCCAGCAGGTGGTAATCCTCCCTCTGGTGGTAAGCCTCCAGCAGGTGGTAATCCTCCTGCCGGTGGTAAGCCTCCAGCAGGCGGTAAACCTCCAGCAGGTGGTAAGCCTCCAGCAGGTGGAAACAATCAACAACAATTGGCTAAAAAACGTCAACAAGTTGCAAAGAAGCAACAGCAGCTCTTGAAAAGACAGAAGGCTCTCATTCAGAAACAGCAAGCAAAACAGAAAAAGATACAACAGGTTAGGCAGAAGCAAATTGCCACACTGAAGAGACAACAAGCAATTGCTAAGAGACAAATTGCCAATCAGAAGAGACAGCAGAATAACTATCAAATTCAACAGAATAACATTAGAAAGTTGAATGCTCAAGCAAATAAAAAGAAGCAAGCTAACAAGCAAGGATAATTTAATTATTATTTCTTTGACAAAATAATAAAGTTTGCTAAATAAATATTTTAAATAAAATGTTGAAAAATTAAAATTAATTTCTTTTTTTATTTAATCATAACGCTTTACTCTATAATTTGTATTCTGATTCTTATATCGAGCCTTAAAGATCAATTTTTGTGAATTCAATGTCGGACTTGAAGGAAGAAGGAGTCTATTCATGCGATAACATTAGATTTCAAGTTTTCCTTGGCGTTTCCATATAAACAACGGAAGCTTTGCTTTACATGTGTCGTCATAAGACCGGAAAAGTTGCAATAAATTCTACACCATTTACGGCTAACAATTTCTGTGAGAATTTGGCATTAGTGTATTTGCTCTCATAGATTTAATAAGGAAAATTTTATATTTGAGGTTAAAATACGATTTGGTTCATTACAATTGAAGACTGTGCTAAAATTTTATCTAACTTATGCTATATTTAGCCGGTGAAACAGGATAGTATCATGTAAATCTAGAATATAGTGCGAACGTACGGAGAATGTAAGTAGCCGTAGTGTAGAAAGTAGAATGTTGGTTAATTAGACGTGAGTCCACATCTCCAACTAAATGAGATATGAAAATCAATATTTCTGAGATGAATTTCTCTTATGTATGTAGTCGTCGTAGTCTAGTAAGTAGTTTGTCGACTTATTATACGTAAGGCCCGGATTAAAACTCCAGGTCGGACATCAAAATGAAATTATGAAAACTTATTTCTTCGGCGATTGTTTCTCATCGGATTGCAGGAAAAAAAATTTTAAAAGTAAATAAAATTTCCATGAAGACCTTCTCAAAAATCTGTCGTTCGGTGTTAACTTTATTTATTTTTTATTTATAAAAACCAGCACTCAGCGGATGGCCCCTATTCATGCAGTGCATTGTGCAGGTTTAGGCAAATAGATTATAGGAAGGCGAAAAGAGGGAGTAGTATTTGTGGACATTTGATTTAAACTTACCAATATCGTAATTGACGAGAAATACTTCCACAGGAAGATCATTCCCCAAGCGAGCAGTGCGTGCAAAAAAATGAATTCTCCCTGTAATGCATTGTGCGGTTCACTGGACAATCAACCACAAAAGGATGTGTTCTGCGAGAAGCACGAGTACCACGCAAATATATGTGATTATCACCCTTATCTCTCGAGAATACCTCCCATTATAGTGCCGATAGAACAATGAAACACACGCCACATTGCGACGATGCTCCACGAATTAATAGAGTTGGTTACTCTACTGTCTTTAATAAACACCTTCGCCCTCTTCTGTACGCAGTCGAGAAGCTTCAGAATTGACTTTAAAGCACCGGCCCATACATAAGAGCTGTACGCCATCCGGTGTCGCATTAAGGTCCTGTAAATAGTAAGAAGGGCGGATGGAATGAAATATTTTCTGGACCGTTTCAAAAAACCAAGGCACTTGAATGCTTCCTTCAACACTCGAAAAATGTGATCGTTCCAATGAGGATCACAACTAATTCTCATGCCCAGAACATCAAGAGCATCCGCCTCCTTAATATTTACATTACTCATAGATAAAGATGACAGAACACCAGCGCCAGCATCACGCCGGTGTGCCAAAGAACAATATTGGGTCTTGCGAGCATTAAAATCGACCCTGTTAGTTAATAGTATGCGTAAATAGGAGTAAATAGGACTCGAAGTAATAGATAGACAATCATTAAGATAAATAAGAAAAATAGTAAGAGAAAGAACAAAGTCCTGCGGTACCCCTGAATTTATCCTGAACTTGTCGGAAAAGACGCCATCTATAACCACTCTAATAGTGCGATCTTTGAGAAAGCTCGATATAAATCGAGAAAAGTGACTACCGACACCAAAAGCATTTAAATTCGATACCAGAGCCTCATGCCAGACCCTATCAAACGCCTTTGAAATATCCAGAGCTACAGCGTTGGCCTCAACAAAGCGGGAATGGGACCATTCCACCATACTGACAATCATTTAGCAAACCGTTGGACTCCAAATACCTTACAAGGTGGTGACTAATCATGCTTTCCATCACTTTCGAAAGAGCAGAAGAAACAGCTATTGTTCCTGCCATTCATCTATAAAATTAACATACTCAACGTTAGTGGTGTTAGAAGCTAGGCTGTAAGCCTAACTGCAGGGTCGTAATCATCAGTTACGTATGTATATATGCGTACGGAAAATTTTCTTCGTTATTGGATATTTTTCAGAAATCATAATACCTTATTAGATCAGGGATGTATTGAGTTCACTAAACCTGTCATTTAGATTATAAGACTTTTTTTATACTTTTGCTAGCCATTGTCTTACTCTTCTTCATATTTGTCGTTAAACTAGGTTTTAAAACTTCCACCGAAAAGAAATGGACACCAACTAATAGTCAAGTGCATTGCCTTGGAAATTGCGATAGAATCAACTTTGTTACAATTAGAAAAGATCAAAAAAAAAAAAAAACTGTTGATCTATTTTTCTAAAACAGTCTAATGGAGTGTAATAGTAATTTTATAAAATCCAAATTTGACCTTCCTTTAACAGGAACATAATATGTGTACAATACGAAGGTTTTTGATGATGATTTTTCTTTAGAAAACTTATAAAATTGTTTTTAAAAAAAGTTTCATAACCATTTTGGTTAGAAAAATAAGAAGAGAGAAAATATTGTTTAAACAGTATCAGCAGTATTAGGAATGATATTTAGTCGCATACATGGTAGATTGAAATATTAAACAAATAATTTTTTTTTTCTATTTTTAATGAATTTCATATTTCATTAACATTTGTGTACACATATGTACACACATTCTATATAGACCTAGTTTTGAATATCACGTGTATGTCGACTTAAAAACACAATAAATATGCAAAAACAAAAAAAAAAGTTGTCTAAAATATATACAAAATCTGGTGTAGTAAAAAGAAATCTTATATTTTCAAATTACGCATAATGGGGAAAGATTCTTATGCTTTATTGCTAGAAGCTTACTGAAGGAATATCAATCAATTTAACTTAGTTCGTATACATTTCATTTGAGAGTATTACTAATATCAGTTTCTATATGATCTATTTGGACATTGCCGTAGTCTAGTAGGTAGTGTGTTGGTTTATTAGACATAAAGCCAGAGTTCGAGCCCTAGGCCAGACTTCAAGACAAACTTCAAAAAGTCTTTCTTCGGCGATTTCCTCTTAGCAGATTTCTGGCAAAAACTCTGAGAGTAAATAAAATTGCCATGAAAAGATTCTAAAACAAAAAATCTGTCGTTCGGAGTCGACTTTAAAATGTAGGTCCCGCCACTTTTTTTTTTATAAAACCTGCACTCAGGGGATGACCCTTACCCATACAGTGCATTGTGCAGGTTTTTTAGGAAAGGTGGAAAGAGAGAGGGAAGATGCGAACGGTAAGGAAACGAGTTACTGCTGATGACTATAAAATGGCCAGTGCTATACCTTCACCATTATACAGCCTACAGCAATCGTCCCCAAGAAGCCCCCAGTTTCTCACACCACTTATGTTGTGTGTGTTAATTTTAAGCAGAAGTGGCGGCACCTACAGTTTAAAGTCGACTCCGGACGACAGATTTTTGAGAAATAATAAGAGAAAGAGAAGAAAACGCCGAAAAAATACTTTTTGTGTGTTTTTCATTTATGATTTTTGGCATGGTCTAATAAGCCAGCACACAACCTACTAACACACACAACATAAGTGATGTGTGAAAAACTAGGTCAATAATCGTGACTGGAGGGTTGTAATGACCAATTATAATTTGATGGCACTCATTGAGATTATTTTTTCTGAATCAAATTATATGTCAACGGGAAGTTCACATTCAAATTCAATTTTCAATTCATGAACTGTACGAGGTATAATGTCTGCTTTAATTGTTTCGTGTTTGACAGGATTTGATCGGAGACTACAGCAGTGAATTTCACTCAAACCAAAACTTGATAAGCTCTGTAGGACAACTAAGTTTTGAAATCCAGTAAATAAAAGTGATGTATTGAATTTCCTTGTGGCACTAAAAGCACGAAATATGGCGTTTATATGGTATTTTGGCTCGTTCAAGGATTATAGAAACCAACCAATAGTTTGATTGCTACCGTTTAAAGTCTTGATTTTGTAACATAATAGCTGCTTAAATTGTACAATTAAAAGAGAGGCTACTATATTTGAATCAACTTTTTTTTATTTTTTATTTATTTATTATTAATTACAATACAATTAAAAAATTATATTCTAATTCTATTCGAGTTAAGTAACTTCGACCATACGTTCGGTGTCACAGACCAGAGCCTCTAGTGGGAATCGAACCCACGACCCTCACGCTAATAGTCTAGCACCCCACTAAACTATTAGGGTTCTCAAAATGAATCAGTTTAAGTTTACAAAAGTGTACGAAAACAAATTCTTTTGCACCAGAATCATGTAGCAGAGCGATTTGTGTAGTTTAAATGGATTTGTCTACGAAGTGCTCCTTAATCTGAATAATTATTATTTTTTTTTTGATTTTGTAAACAAGATTTGACTTCAACGTTAAAATCATCTTTTAATCATATAATTTTATTTGATCTTAACATATTTTATCTTCTAAAAGGGTGATCAAATTGAAGAAACTTTGAACGAAGGATATATTTAGAATACAATTATCTCATTGACAATTGTATATGTCATCACAGTTTTTTAACGAGCGAAAATAGATTTTTTAACTCTACACCCTATTTTAAAATTAAGATCTAAGACTGTATCATTCACACATTTTAAAATCTTTTTCATGTGGCTTTTTAATTAAGATGGTTTTATTTTTTTCCGAAATTCTTTCTACAAAATTGCAAACAAATTTCTTTTTACTTTTAAGCTAATATTTACGAATATTTTATTTGAAAGAACAAATAGAAAAAAATTTTGTGAAATTTTTTATAAAATAAATAATTTTATTTGCGTCAAAAATAACGCATGTTTTCGTTGTTCTCAGAAAGAAAGTGTTTCAAAATTTTACCATAAATAGTAGAACAACGGCTGTGAAGAATTATAGTTGAGTTCTAATAGCAATTCAAACAATATATCGAGTAAAAAGTAAAAGTAGAAAACGACAGGAAAAAAAATGAAATTTTTTACAATTCTCTTGTTTGGCTTGGTGCTTGCTGTAGCATTGGCTGCGGACACACCGGTAGAAGGAGGCGATCCACCAACTGAAGGTGGCGATCCACCAACTGAAGGTGGTGATCCCCCAACTGAAGGTGGCGATCCACCAACTGAGGGTGGTGATCCACCAACTGAAGGCGGCGATCCACCAACTGAAGGCGGCGATCCACCAACTGAGGGTGGCGATCCACCAACTGAGGGTGGTGATCCACCAACTGAGGGTGGCAATCCTCCAGCAGGTGGTTCCAACCCTCCCGCAGGTGGTTCCAAACCTCCCGCAGGTGGTTCTAAACCTCCCGCAGGCGGTTCAAAGCCCCCCACAGGTGGTGCCAAACCTCCCGCTGGCGGTAACACCCCTACTCTTAAGCAACAAAACGAAAAGAGACGTGCAATGATTAAGAAACAACGCGCACAGATTCAACAAACCCGTCAAAATAATATTAAAGCTCAAAAGCAAAACCAATTGAGACGCCAACAAATAAGGAAAAACCAGCAAGCAATTAAACAAAGGCGCGATGCTATTTTAAAAAGAAAACAAATCATGGATAAGAGGAGAGCTCAGATTGCCAAACAAAGAGCAGGTCTTCAACAACCCAACAATAATAGACCAAAACCTGTTGCCAACAAGCAAAAAGCTGGCGGAAATAACAACAAAACTCCCAACAGACAGGGTTAATTCACATGTCCTATAAATTTTGAATATTCTAACGAACAGAATTTCTATGAAAAAAAAACAAAATAAATAAAGAATTTGTTTTATGCAAACCCAGAATATACTCTTGTTTTTAATTTTTTTTTTGTTTTACAAATTTCAATGAAAAGAGCTATGAATTGCAAAATAATTGCATTTCAATTTGGATTTGGTAATCGTTTCTTCGAAACAGTGCACGAAACAGTTTTCTTGGAGTACTTTTGCTTCAGCAATCTATTTAGATGAACAGGTAGACAATAGAACCCGCATATGATTTTAGTCATAGCAGGCTAAGACTGATGCACAACATTCATTAGAGCAGTGGTGACGATATCGAGGTACAGGATGAGTTATTACTCTGAACATCTAAATTTAAAAAACAAATACAAACGAATATATTTTTATTTTCTTCAAATTCTTAAAACTACGAAATTATATACACAAACAGTGGTACAAATATATCCCTTTTTAATAAAACTATCACAGGTAAAACGAAAAACACTTATACTTAATAATAAAACTATACATACATACATACATATATACAAATGTGTGTGAGGAAAAACAAAAGTGTAAAAACAAGTTCATGGGTCACCATGCACTTGTGCAAACAAATAAATAAAATTTCCATTGAATTACATCAAAACCTTCTAAATAGTGAATGTAAAAATCCAATCAAGAAATTTCGCTACATCTGTGTATACAACATATTGGTTATTGCTGCAGCTGTGATTTGGACGTGCTGGTAGTGATGCTGGAGGTGCTGAGGAATCATCACTTGTCTGTGTCACAGGTAGAGAGGCTGATACTGTACCCCGAAGTATCCAGCGATTATTTTTAAATAACATTAAACCCGCACCAGAATCTCCGGTACATGGTCCCTGATGCACTGGAGGTTTGCCATCAAAGCCGCTCTTGTTTGAGTTTTGATTTTGTAACATAATGCCTGCGCAAAATGTCCGATTAGAGGAGAGGCTACGGTACTGGGGATTAGCCTGGAAGCAAACCGTATTCGATACAATCGGTGTGCTAACAATTTTCGGTACTGCGCTGGTGGCAGATGGGTGTTTGTCGGTAGGAAAACCCCCTAGAGCCCAACCCACAACAATACCATGTTCTCCTTCAATGTATTCGGTGTTTATGGGACCTGACCACATGCAAGCGGGACGTATAAATGTGTTGAAACTAAAAAAATAAAAGTAAGAGAGAGAGAGAGACAGAAAGAGAGAGTGTGATAAATTACTTTGTTTTTAATCAAGAAAGGATTGTTTTGAATTGAAAGGCGGCACCTGCACCTATTAAGGACCGGAGACCATAAGTTTGTGTGACGCAACCGTAACCCTGTTAATCATAATTAACCTATTTGCTTGGTGGAATGTACGTCTGATGATTGGAACCTTAAAGCTGATTGGCCTACTTATAAAAGAGGAAAACAAAAACGGTAAAAGCATTATTTGGCCAAGGATATGACTAAGCTAGACTAAGGAACGGTGCTTCTATTTGCGAACTCAGCGCTGCGTTCCCTTGTTGGGAATGTTGGTCTGTATTGGTGTTCGAAGAACATATTAATTTCGTTGATAATATAATTAAGGAAAGCATTTTTCTAAGCATTCAAATGTGTTGGCCAGTCTGAGATTAAAAGTGCGAGATATTGCAAAAGCCATGATAAATTCATATGACTTATCTTAGGTATTAAGTAGCGCATAGTCTACTAGGTAGTGTTCTAGGCACAGGCCAGAACAAAATTATAAAAAAAATATTTGTTCGGCGACTTTCTCTCAGCAGATTTCTGGCAAAAACTCTGAGAGTAAATAAAATTTCCACGTAAACATTCTCAAAAAATCTGTCGTTCGGATTCGACTTTAAATTTGTAGGTCCCGCCACTTATTTATTAAATTAACACACACAACATAAGTGGTGTGAGAAACTAGGTCCTTAACTCGGACTGAAGGGTTGTAATGATCAATTATGTATGTACCTTGGGTATATTCAATATTTTATGAGGAAATATCTTGTCTTATGCTATGCAGGCGTTACTGCCATACTTACCGTACTTCATTTTTTAAGATCACCACAGCAATGTCGGCATCATACGAATTTAAATGTTTGTTAAAATCCGGATGTATGAATATATCATCGACCGATGCTGCTAAAGAACCATCCTCGTTCCAATTTTTTAAATTGTGACGTCCTAAGAACACCACAATCTCATTGGCTGTGTAAAAATTCTTAAAAAGCTGAAAACAATGTGCAGCGCTTACGATAACACGTGACGAAATCAGTGTTCCACCACATTGGTAGGATAATGTTGTTAAATTATTGACATAAATGGCAGCCAGCCAGGGCCAGGATCCTCGTGTAATCGTAGGCAATTCATTAATTGCCATTGAACCATTAACTGATACTGCCTCCGTATCACTGGTTGCTAAAGGCGGTCGACCAGTATCGTTTTCAACACGCTCCTTTTCTAAAGGACTAGAAGTATTTTGTTGTGCCATCATTTCATTACGTTGTTTAGGAGTTGTCGATAAGGAGTCGGAGGATATGGTGGCTGTGGCTGAAACCATAGCTTTTCCTGTTGTTTGTTGCAAAGCCTGTAATACCTGAAAACGTATACGGTCATCGATAGTACCGCAAATATCCTTTGAAAGACGCATGGGATTTCTGTAGGAAATAAGGAAAAAAAGAGGAAGAAAAAAACATTTTTATATTGCAGAAGAAGAAGAAGATTGAAAGGAAATCATTTTTCAAATTCTTTGCTACATAGCAAAGCATTGATTTGCAAGTGTTCTAATCGTCTGTATGTATGTCTGTCCGTCTGTTTGTTTGTTTGTCCGCCCTTAAGGCCAACTTACTTTTCTGCATTGCTTACAGGCAAATGTTTAGTACCAAATTCAATATTTGTTGGCAGCAATGGTGATTCCTTCAAGCCTGTTATTATAGGCAATGATGATATCGTATCGAAATGACCTCCTGCCAGGGCCGATGGCGACGATGATGGTGATGATGGTGGTAGTGGCATGTCATCTGGTAGAAATGTAAACTTTCTAGTGTGTTCCAATTGTATTTGTGTCACAAAGATACTGTGATCTGTTTTTATAGATAATGCATATCGCACAGATACCCATACACAAACAGTAAGAGACAATGCGGCATACAACAACATGTTGCATGAATGTCAGACGTATACCAAATGGATGGATGAATGGATGAATGTTTGAATAAATGATTGAATGAATTGTGTTGTTGATGTTTTCAATATATTTTTTTATTATTTGTGTATGTGTGCGTACATTTTTGATGGATGCATCATATCGACAAGACATCACCAATACGACCGACATTGTAATGTCAACCGACAACATTTAATGGCAAAGGAACAACATGAAAAAAAAGAAAAATTGAAAAAAGTAATGTAAAGTATAGGAACAAAAGTTTACTTTAGCAAAAGGATTTTCTTTTCTTATTTTATTTTTTTTTTTTAGTTTTTTTAATGAATGTTTTAACATTTTATTCAAACAATCAATTTTTAACAAAGTGAGAGAGAGTGAGAGTAAGAGGCATGTATTTAATTTTCTTTTCATTTCATTTGTTTTACTTTACCTGCTCCTCCTAGACAAACAACTTGATTGTTCGTAGTGACTTGTAATAATTTAGGTGGAAAAGAATTCTTTGGAAATTTAATTCTATACAACACTGGTGTATCGCTTAAAAACTGTCCACGGGTTAGCAGCTCAATTTCTCCCAAATAATTCTATTATTTAAAAAAAAAAAGTTCAACAAAAAATAAAGGAAAATATTAATTTTATTCGACAAATAAAATGTTATTATAGGCATGAGTTAGAAAATATAATTTTTAATAAGGCGGAAATAAGTTTAAAAACGCTCCAACGACCGAGTGCCAAGCAAACCATTGAACCAAAAACATCGATTTATTTAACAGTTACGATACGGGCAGATACATTTGCGGATTTGCTATGGGTATACCCATTAATAGGACTGAACTCTTCAATCCAACTCAAGAAAATTTTGTAATTGTTACTTTATGCCAAGGTCTCGATGGTCTTGCCTTGCTTTCTTCGCTGGATGTCCATGTGAATGATCGACATCCGTTAAGCGATGTCATAAACACTATAAACGCGATACAGGAAACACCGTAATCTCGTAAAAAATGAAACACAAGAGTGTGTATGCGAGTGATTACTTTAAAGGTAATGTGTCAACAAGCAAATTATTATTGCAAAATTGCCGCGCCTACTGTACTGCGTTTAATATGTTCGTAGTATTGATACCAAGTTGGTTAGTGTGAGTGTAATTCAAACACAACAAAATAAAAATGAACGCGAGTCTTACAGTCAGATATGAGGAAATTAGGTCGAGCAATACTTTTACTCAAATTTATTTAAAGCCAATTGGGTTTCGCCTGACCCACATACGGCAATACCGATTAAACATATTACAGTAGATGCCCATTATACTTCTTAAGTTTTAGATTTTCACATCGGGTTACGATAATTTTTTCAGATCTTTACCTTCAGATGGGAAATATAGAAATTATGATAAAACTAACAGCACACACTAGCAGGTAGACGTAAAGCCCGCGTTCGTATTCCAGGTCAGATATCAAAACGAAATATGAAAAAAAAATATTTCCTCGGCGATTTCCCCTCAGCAGATTGCTGGTAAAAACTCTGAGGGTAAATATAAACCTGCCATGAAAAAGTCTCTAAAAATTTGCCGTTCAGAGTCGACGTTAAAAATTAACATGCACAACATGAGTACCGTAATCCGGACTGAAGGGTTGAAATGGTCAATTATTGTGTAACATCACGAGGGAAGCATCGAGGCAATAAAAACTTTCTCCGGTAATATGCTAACGAATCTAGAAGATTTCGAGCTAGGATAGATACAGTCTGAGAGCTCTCCAATATAACTGTATTGACTTTATAGCTAGTGAGGCAGCGGATGTATGGGATATTCCTCTTGAAGAAAACAAGCCTTAAATCTGTTCCTCGAAACAAAGTTCTTTATAATTTGTCAGGATTGCGACTAAGCTTCTCACAGCACTTACTTATCGCACCTTGATTGCAATATAGTCATATCTCAAAAAATTAAAAATTTGTATTTACTTAAGCAAAACTGCTCTTTTAAACCTTCTGTACATGTTGAAAAAAAAATCATCAATTATTTTATATCCCAAGGTGAACCTAAGTTATAGCAAAAAGTGTTTGCGGCAATTAGATCATAGGACTTATGTATGCCTTGAAAACTTAAATCGCATTTTGCCAAGTTCAAGTATTTTTGAGATATGATTATGTTGCCATGAAGGAGCGATATGTTGTATGTGTTAATTTTATCGATAAGTGACGAGACCTACAGTTTAAAGTCGATTCCAATTCTTTTGAGAAACTAAACAAAAATTACTATTAAAAATAATAAATAAATGATATAAGCTTTCCTAATACTTACCGTAGTTGGTTTACCTCTCATCGATAGGGTGACACGTAAATGTAACGTTTTGCCAAAATCTGGATTGCGTACCGATAAGATGCCAAACCATTCTGTGCCATCGAAACGATACTGAAACATTTTCGGACAAGGACTTACAGGTATACCCTGTGTACATATTTTTAGTATATTTCCAAATATTATAAACAATATAGTGGTGATGTGTAAACGCATTATATTACACTATTATTCTTCAATTGTTCTACTTGTATGTAGAATTTATTTGTATCTTATTTTATTGGAAATGCAAAATACAACTTAATTGCTAGAGCGTTCAGGCACAACTGATTCTGTTGTGACAGCTACAGGCAAAAATGTCAGAATAACAAAGAATACACAATAATTATGATGTACCGCAGGTATAATGAAGAGATCGCATAAAATATGTACAATAAATAAAGCGAAGGAATGAAAGTGAAATTATTAGCATTAGAGAGAAAAGTGTTATTAGCACACAAGAGAATACGAATGTAACGACAAAAAAGGTTGGTAAATATGGATCATGAAATTAATTTAATTTCATTTTAGTAGCGCTTGTTCTTATGCTCTCTATAGGGAAGTCAATATCACTAAACAATGTTGCAATACCTTCAATTAAATTTGCTAAATTTTGTAAACAAAACCATGACATGGGACAAATTAAAGTGGCGATACGACGAAAGAAAATATTGAAAAAGGCGCAATTATTGTATATACAGTCAAACCCGGTGATAACGAACTCCGTGGGACCAGAAAAAATAGTTCGTTATAGACAAAGTTCGTAATAAACGGGATGAAGTCATAGAATAAAATATAAAATAGAAAGAATTTTTTCATTTATTAAAAACAAAAAGTATTTTTTTTTTTATTAAAAACCAAAAATATTTGTTAATTCGCTTTATCTAGCAGCTGATTAAAGATACTGTGTTATAATTTAATGCTGCCATATTAAATAAAAGTAAGGACTATTGCCACACTCAAAGTTTTTTCTGAGGATTCGTTATAAAAAAGGGACCATAATTACTGGGACCATTTAAAGTAGTTCCTTTTAACCGAGAATTCGTTATAAACGAGTTCGTAATAAATGAAATTTTTTGTATGAAAATTGTTTTTAAAACGTATAATAACCATGAATTCATTATAACCGAGTTCGTTATAAACGAGTTTGACTGTACATATATATTCAGCGATGTTAACTGTGGTTGACAGCTTTTTCTCCTAAAGTACGGCTCATATTCTGTACGTCCATTGATTACTACGAGATTAACGAATTGTCGTAATAAGACTGGCAACAAACAGTGTACGGCTGACTAACTAAATACAAAAAGATTTAAGAATTTTCAAATAAAGCAGGTAGTGTTGTGATAAGACTAAAAAAAAAACATTTGAATGAAAATTTTAATGCCGGTATAGACGTTATTGGAATAATGCTGACGTTATTACTATTAAGCGCATGCGTTTCAACTTTTTCAAATTTCCCCTCATTTTTCAAATATTTAAGCAAATTGAAGATATTTTAAGCAGATAAAATATTTTGTTGCATGCAACAAGTTGTAACCTGTTGTTGTGTTACGGTAAAAATTTCCAAAAAAATTTTTTTTGTTGGGTTTTCTTTAACGTTTTGGGAAATTGCCAACAAATTTGTTTTCTGTACACAAAAGTGTACATTATTTTATGGTTACTGACAGTTGTTATTGTTGTATTTGTTTAAAACCACTAAAATATGATCCACATTAAAAACTCATATAATAACTTTACTTTATATTTAGTTGATGTTGTTGCTGTTGTTAATTTTTGGTAAATGTTAGTGGGTTTAATGTGTTTTAACACTTAATAAAAAAGTTTTTCATGTTTTGCACAAAAAAGTGATTTTTTTTTCTTTAAAAAAAAAAAAAAAATACAAAAAATATCGCAAAACATTATTATCATTTGCAGTATACATATGCCTTCTCCTCATATTTTGTGTTTCTTCTTCTCAACGTGAAATTGTTTCTTCACCTGTTTCTTTTCGTTAGAAGCTACATGCATTCATGGCTGTTAGGTGTACTGTAGTAAATGTTTAGCATTACCCTGAAGATGTTTCTGAGTAAAGTTCTTTATCACGTTCTTTAACTTAATATACCCGACAATAACCATGGCAACAATAGCAATAGGGGTAGAGAATAATAAAATCTGTTGGTCCTGCTAAAAAAAAAAAAAATAAGAAGAAAAAAATATATAAAGTGTGCGTCTGTCAAGGGGGAACGCATATGTTGCAATATTGTAAACATTTTTCGAATGTAACAAAACATTTGTAAGTTTCATCTTCTCGTTTTAAGTTTTTTTTATATTTATTTTGTAGAGAAAGTTTTCATTTCATTGTAAGAAAATTGCACTTTTTTTTTTATTATAAATCACATAAAATTATATGTTGCTTCTAACTGTTTTCAAGAAGTTCCAGTATTAACCCTATAATAACTTTAGTTTGTTATTAAATTCAGACTTTCTTTCTTTCTTGATTTGGGAGTATTATTAGATATAAATTGTCTTTTATTGATATTAGTTTGATGATTGGCAATGCTCGGGCTGTTCTTGATCCTTATATAACAAGACTACTGTACATTACACTTGTTGGACCTATTTTGGAGTATGCGTCTGTTATTTGGAATCCATACTATCTATCCATACTATTATTTTGTGTTGCGGGGATATTAATAGTGCACATTCTCCGAAACTGTAGCCATTAATGTATTCAAGATTGAAATAAATGGGTTCTTATCAGGAGTTAAGGAAGGAATTTCTTGTTGTTAACACAGAGCAGTACACGGCGGTTTATCAGGGTAATAGGATAGGAATGCACTGCAAAGTTGGAGTGAAGTATAACCGATCGTTTGCGGCAATAATAAGGGTAATGATGATAATAATATGCTTCAATAAAGGCAGGAATTATGTCCTCCGTAAAGCCTAGCGTTTTGCCTGTTGCTTAGTGTGTGAATATGTTTAAAAAAATATTGTAAAAGTTATCCAAATTTTGATTTCACATTATTAAAGATACCAGTGAAGATTACTACGTTTCCATTTCTGTTCGAGTATATACAAGTGCGCAACTTATTTTGTTTTACGGGCAGGTTTATCTTACCTTTGTGATCGCAACACATACCCATATGAAGTGCTTATGATATCCACTAATTTACCGCATTGTTTGTATTCGATTCGAGATACCTCAAGTGCTTAAGTTAGCCTATAATGTTCGACATTTTCAGTGCTTATTACTTTTACGACTGAATTTCAGTGTACCACGTTTTTCCCATAGACATTTATGATGTACAGTAGTTATCGAATCTAGCTTTGGTTTGAGTGAAATTCACCTTAAAAATTTCAATTTCTGTTTTAGGCTGTAATTTATAGGACTTATGATGAATTTCTTTTGAAATTAATTTAAAATTATCAAATAAATTTTAAATAAATATCCTAAAGGGGTTAAATTTTCTTCATTTACAAACATATATACATACGTATATACATACCATATATGACACATGAATGAGTTTTAAAGGTTAAAAATAAAATTTTATTAAGTTTTCTTGTACTTAGTAGAATCAACAACAACAACAAAAGCAACAAATATTGTCATAACAGACAAATAACCATTCCTGGTAGTTTAATATTTTGTTGTTGTTTTTAGTTGCTATTTTTACTCTTAATTCAATCTATGTTATCTGTTATTGTTGTTATTTTGTTGTTGTATTGTGTTTTTATTATTTTAGAAATTTTGTTTTGTTTGTTTATTATTCACCTGTTTCTAAATATGGAAGCGTCAACGTATAAGAAAACATCATTAATATTCATGTCTACAATGGAAAAACAATTTATTTTTATTTTATTTTTTTTATTTTTATATGTTGTTGCCATAAAGAAAAAATGACATTCTGTCACAGACAGCAATGCTATTGTTGTTGCTAGATCTTAAAACACAACTGTAAGCATAAAATTTGTAAAATGTTGCGATATTAAAGCATATTTCAAGGAAAGAATATGATGAATAAAATTTTGTTCATTAAAATTATTTATAAAACACCAGTGTTAGTTGTTAACAAAAGAATTTAATTTATAACTAAAACTAAACAGCAATTACTTAAAGTTCTTTAATATTGTTTCATTTAAAATAACGTCTGAAAGAAATTTTAAAAAGGATAACATAGTCTGACTTAAACATGCATCAAGCAAAGCATTGTTATCCCATCTTGTGACTCTTTACACCATATACATCGAAGGGATTGGAGATGCCTGAGGGGAAGATAATATAAGGTATATACAGGGTGGCTGATATGTAATGCAACAAAGAAATGCCCTATATTTTTTTAATTTTTTTTTTAATTTTATTGTTCAAAAGCAAAAAATTTTGGAAATAACATTAAATTTTAGAATCAGTTTAGATTTGTTCGAATTGACCACCTTTGATACGAATTATGGCCTTCAAACAGTCGACAAAGCCATCACAGGCTGCCCGAAAATGGCTCTGCGGTATTTTGGCCCATTCCCGGCGAAGAGATTTTTGTGACCACTTTGCGGTAAAAATGTAGCGATAAAAATGGTCTACGGCCGAAATGTTTATCTGCCCATTGCTTCAATACTGTTTTTAAGGCATTTTAGCGGTAATATTTGACATTTATTTTGACTCCACGGTCGATGAAAATGAATGGGGAGCGATCATCGGCCCTTACGGCGACTCACACTATTGCCATCGGTGGCGCCAATTGCAGGTGTAAATTTTCAGTTGGCCTCTTTTACAAGTAAATCCGATCATTTTGTTTGTTCACAACCTGCTTAATTTGGGATGCCTTCTCATCGGAGAAAACCAAATTCGGTAACTGGCCACTTTCGCAAGCGAAGTAACTCCTTGGCTCTTTGTAGTCTAACTTTTTTTCCATCCGTGAGCTCTTGCACTTTTTGGAATTTGAATGGCTTTAGTCCAAGCTCTTTTTCAATATGTGTTGCATCCGTTCGCGCAATATGTTCAGCTCACGAGTAATTTTTCTACCACTGCGGCATGGATTTCGTTGAAATCTGGCCTTCACTTTTCGGATCATTTCTGGTGTTGTTACCGTTTTTTTTCGTCCACTTTTTGGACGCGATGCAACACTGCCAGTATCACAGTAAAGAGCAATCGTATGAGAAACAAAATATTTATTCACATTTAAATGCTGGAGGCCTCTAACGGTAGCCACTTGTGGTTTTCCAGACAAATATAAAGCAATCACACTATCACGATTGAATTCCATTACGAATAACTTCTTTTTTGAATGTAATAGATCAAAATCCTTTTGTAAGCTTGTAAATAATAAAATGAACTCTCACTGGAATAAATCTTTCAGCTGTCAGACGAGTGGTTTACAATGATAACAACCTGAAGTTGGTTGCGATACATGTCAGCCACCCTTTATGTGCCCCTACAAGAATTCTTGTCAAAATTAAAAAAACAGCATGGAATTCCACAAACCTTCGGCGATCCAAAGTAACAGGTTGTCGCATTTCTAAACAGAAAAGATGTCATAGTTTGTAGTATGCTGGCCTAATAGATGTGAAACCATGATTCAAACCCCACCTCAGACATCTCGAACAAAAAGAAATATAAAAAAAATATTTCTCCGGTGACTTTATCTCAACAGATTTCTCGCAAGAACTCTGAGAGTAAATAAAGTTGCCATTTGGAGTCAACTTTAAACTCATGTGTAAAAGTAAGACAAACAACATAAGTGGTATGAGACTACATGAGTGCGACAAGAGTATGATTTGCCTTCTAGAAGGAGTTCTGACCGAACACTGCGCTGACACAATCGGTCTGCCTCACCGGAATTACTGTAAATCTGCCATTTGTGGGAGAAACGGAATCCGTACAACACCTTTTATGCACTTCAGAATAAATGTCCTCGGTTTGTTTGGCAACAAAACGCTTGAAAATCTGGGCATGGTGTCGTAAGGGAACTAATTGGTTTTAGGAAAGGTTCAAGTTGCTCACTAACGGATTATGACAAGTGAACTTGCCTACGAACAGCAAGGTACCTGCTAACCTTACCTAACCTAGCTTAAGGTGTCGGAATCCTATTCTCCAAAAAAAAAAAATACGGAAGGGTTTAAAATATATTTTTTTATTTGTGAATTTAAAACAGACTTTTTGTTTCAATTTCAACTTTTGAGATCAAATCGAAATTGTGCCAACCAAAAAGGTGCCAACCAATAGGTGATAGGTAAGGAATATCATACATGTACTCTCTATTTTAATTGAACTGTCTATGAAATGGAAATATTTAAACCTCTTCAATTCATGAAATTTTCCATTAAAAGAGAAATACTATTTCAAATGTGGTGTCTGCACTGAACTTTCATTTTAAAATAACCTCGAAATGGTCTAAAACTCAAAATAAAACAGAGAGCAAGAAAGTCAAAGAAAATCTTGCAAATATTCACTTAAAAAGTAAACGTCATATCATTTTAGTCGCCCCTCCTTTCATGCATAACATTTTTGTGATGGACTTAAATGCCTGTATAATAGAGGAAATGAAAGAAAAAAAAATTTTATAATTTGAACACGTAACATGAATATAGAAATTCGTTCAATAGGGGACGATAACATAGAAAAAAGAGGAAAGAAAACAAAAAAATCAAAAAAAAAATTTACATTTTCAACACAATTTTATTTTTTATTTCCGTATTGAATTGTAATTTCAACTCCTGTCGGAATGAATGGTGATTCTAATATTAAAAGGCTTAACTACACTTTACATTGAATTTAAGTTCGTTGCTTTTTTCATTTTGTACTTTCTTTTTTTTCTTTCTTCTATTAATAAAATGAAAGTGAAAAGCATCATAAATAAAAAATCAGACAGAGGAGTAAGCGGCCAACGGGGGTTATAATGAAGTTTTAAGTTTCTCGCCCAAAAAGTTTACATTTCACGTAATGATAAATTACTGTAACCGTAAAGTAGTCAATATGTAACCTAAGTGGCAGAAACCTTTTTAAAATTTTGGTCTTACATTTATAGGGGCCTATAAAAAAGGAAAACCAAAGATATTTGTAGCCATAAATTTTTAACACGGCAAATTATTTGGGAAACATAAAATCCTTTAAAAAATTTTTTTTTTTTTTAAACTTTTACTCTTCTTTTAAATTTTATTATGCCAACTGGCCTTTAGTTACTTTATCATTTCAACCAGCCTTGCCAACCGAATCATAGTGTTCACAGTATTAGTAACTGAAATGGTTTATGGTGACGGTTGTCATGTTGTATGCCTGTATTGGTTGGTGTTGGTGTGGTAGGAAAAGGATTTCCGTTGGCTAAATGGGATTTTTGACGAACAAAAAAAAAAGAACACAAAAAACCAAAATAGAGAAACGGAAAAATCCCAAAGAGCCATCTACGAAATTGTAATGGTAATAGTTGTACAAACTAATAAACTATATGCCAATATACATATGTATGTACATACATATGTATGTGTATTTGCGTGCCTGGTTTATCTTTCATGCAAATCTGTTGCATAAAGTTTAAAAAACAAACTCTGACGACATTTACGTCATTTACATTTAAATGCATGAAAGTAGTAATAAAATTGGGTTAAATTTGAAGCTTATGGAACATGAATTTAAAATGATTATAACGTATGATAAATGTTTTCTAACAATTGCACCCTAGAAAATAAAGTCATAATGCCGTTTAGTGTTCCAGGTGTAACTTTCAACCTTTCTCTTGAATTCAATGGGTTTCTCAGTTCTTTAAAAATGAAAATAATATACTTCGATTTGTTAAGGAGTTCAACTATGTACATACGTCATCATGTGAAGTTTATAATGTTTTTTTGAGTACTTGAAGCACTGATGCAATGTTGTCGACACTGCAACTGCATATTTTTATGCGATTGTATTGCCTTGAAAAGCTTGTATAGTTTCAGGTTAGCTTAGGTACAACAGGAAGGAAGTCCTCAAACTATTTGAAGTCAAGGACATAATCGCGCCATGCTAAATAAGAAATTAACATCGCTACTACATTAATAATTGGAATCCTTCCGTCAGGATAACGACCTAGCTTTGCACACCACCCATCTGTTTTTAGGGATTCCCATGAATTTCTTTGTTGAATACCATTCTCCATTCATTCACATTCCATCATAGTAAATGACAATCTCAGCACTTTGTTTGCAATCTCACATAATTTTTCATTGCAATGTTTCAGTCAAGATTACCAATGTTGTTTGTGATACCCTTAGTTGCGGGACTTACAAATTGAAATTTGCTCCGAATGACAGATTTTTGTGAAACTTTTAATTGCAAACTGAAGAATAGAATGTTTTTAACATGAGTTTAATTTTCTTGTTCATATCACTTGCATGGGAATTACTCGATTTAGACATCTTTGTGACAAACTCAAGCTAATATTACCAATATTGGATTTAAGTAGAAGAATGGCTTATATTATTAGAAATTTAAGTCGCAAATCGCCGTAGTCTAGTAGGTAGTGTGTTGGCTTATTAGACGTAAGGTCCTAGCACAAATCCCAGGTCAGACATCAAACGAAAATATGTAAATATTTCTTCGGCGACTTCCTTTCAGCAGATTACGGGCAAAAACTTTGTGAGTAAATAAAATTGCCATGGAAAACTTCTCAAAAATCTGTCGTACGGAGTCGAATTTAAGCCGTAGGTCCCTCCGTTCATGTATAAAATTAACACACACAACATGAATGCTGGGAGAAGCTAGGTCGTAGTCCTAACTGAAGGGTTGTAATGCCCAATTATGTATGCATTTATGTATGTATCTATGTGTGTATGTTATATGTATGTATGTATGTATTTTTGTATGTATGTATGCGTGTATAATGTATTAACTTTATTTTTAAATTTATTTGACAAGTGATCGTAAAATTGTTGTGCGAAGAAATATTGAGAAAACAGAGGAATATGGGTACGTATGCTAAAGAATAGACTTAAGTCCTAACGATGATCTTTAAAGTCCTAAAGAGCGATGCAAACTAGCAGTACAGTGTTTTCAAGTTGTACCATAAATTACGCTATGTGACAAAGATAAAAAAAAATTAAATACAGCCAAGTAACTACCTAGTCTAAGTTTTTCAATTAGTTGAGTAGAACTCAAAAAAATTTTTTTGTTTTATTTGATAAGAACGGTTATTTTGATTACCCAAATATGTTTGAACTTCTATTAAAAAGCCAAAGTTTTTTTAAGAAAGGGGAGAAATTAGCATTCAAAACGGTATACATAAACACATTTTGTTTAAACTTATATGTTATGAGTTTTGATGGGGTAAACTTGGAAAATAATGTTTTTCTTATTTTTTCAAGTTTGGCCATTCTTAATTGCAAGATTTAATTGAAAAATATGAAATAAGCGCCTACATTCTGAAAGTGCATTATATTTTGAAAAGATTGACACATGGTTCGATAAAATTGGACAAAAATTACTCTAGTTATTAACAGGGTGGCTGATATGTATTGCAACCAACTTCAGGTTGTTATTATTTGCAAACCGATCGTCTGACAGCTGAAAGATTTATTCCAGTTACATTTCATTTTATTATTTATAAGCTTACAAAAGCATTTTGATCTATTGCATTCAAAAAAAAGTTATTCGTGATGTAATTTAAGCGTGATAGTGATATAAAGCAATCATATTTGGCTATAAAACCACAGGTGGCTATCGTTAAAGCCCTCCAGCATTTAAATGTGAATAAATCTTTTGTTTCTCGTACCATTGATCTTTACTGTGATACTGGCAGTATTGCATCGCGTCCAAAAAGTGGACGAAAAATAACGGTAACAACATCAGAAATGATCCGAAAAGAGAAGGCCAGATTTAATCGAAATCCGCGCCGCAGTGGTAGAAAAATTGCTCGTAAGCTGAACATATTGCGTGAACGGATGCAACACATATTGAAAAAGAGCTTGGACTAAAGCTATTGAAGTTCCAAAAAGTGCAAGAGCTCACTGATGGACACAAAAAAGTTAGACTGGAAAGAGCCAAGGAGTTACTTACGCTTGCACGAAAGTGTCCAGTTACCGAATTTGGTTTTCTCCGATGAGAAGCCATCCCAAATTAAGCAGTTTGTGAACAAACCAAATGATCGGGTTTACTTGCCAAAGAGGTTAGCTGAAAATTTACACCTGCGATTGGCCTCCAGAACTCAAGCGGCACCGATGGTAATGGTGTTGGCCACCGTAACGGCCGATGGTCGCTGTCCGCTGTCCGCTCGTATTCATCGACCGTGGGGTGAAAATAAATGCCGAATATTATCGGGAAAATGTCTTAAAGACAGTATTGAAGCAATGGGCAGACATATAATTCAGCAACATTCCAACAGGATGCAGCACCATTCGCACTCAGCACGCGCCAACCAAAAATGGCCTAAAAAGGAGGTTCCTTGCTTCATTTCTACTGCACAATGGTCACCAAAATCTCCGGATCTCAATCCATTGGATTTTTTCGCCTGGGATATTTTGTAGATTAAGGTTCTCACTAAAAAAGTACCAAAGTGTCGACCATCTCAAGACGGCACTTCGCCGGGAATGGGCCAAAATACCGCAGGGCCACTTTCGTGCAGCCTGTGATGGCTTTGTCGGCCGTTGGAAGGCCATAATTCGTAACAAAGGTGGCCAATTCGAATAAATCTAAACGGATTCTAAAATTTAATGTTATTTCCAACATTTTTTTCTTTTGAACATTAAATTTAAATGAAATTAAAAAAAATATAACGCTTTACTTTGTTGATTTATAAACTATCCACCCTGTATATACATATGCTGTGTCAGCAAATTAACTTTAAGTCAAAAATTTAAACAATTTTTTATGGATCTTGATTGTTTTTATTCAGCATTTACTTTTACCTCTACAAGTTAATTTGTTTAAACGTATTAATTAAAATTCCTTATTTCCGTTTCATATGTTTTTTTAATGTTTAAGTACTACTTAACTTGTTTACAATGAAATTAAAAAAATGTTTTAAATTTATATTCATAAAATTCTGCATTTGTATGGAAGTATGAATGTGCATATGTATGTAGAATACGTATGTAAATGTGCGCAATTAATTTAACAAAATTTTCCCGTCAAATTATTTGCTGCTATTGATGTTTTTATTTCTTTGTAAGTTACTTGACCATTTAATAGTTTTTAATTTTTATTTTATTTTTGTGTTTTTCAAAACTCCAACTACCATTCAATATTAATTAATTTGTATACAGAAAATATAATAAAAATATCTATGTAAATCGTAATATGCACAACAACAAAATAATTTTATTTTGTATTATTTATTCATCCATCGGATGATGCTACTTTATAAGCATTTAAATCGAAATCAATTTTAAATATTCATATTTTTTTCACACTCCGTCACAGCTACACATGTAGGCTGTCGTGTGTGTAGGTACATGTGTATGTGGTTACGCCTGTTAATGTGCTTGTTTGTCTACATGTATCACAGACTTTTTACTTCCTATTTACACACACACATACAGCCCCACACAAAAAGAAAATCACAGCATTAACTACTGGTGTTTACAAACAATAAGTGTGTCAGAGTATTTTATAAATGCATTGAATGTAGTTGGGTGTGTGAGTGTGCCTGTGTGCTTAAAGGATGTATTTATGCGTGCAGGATATTTGTATTGTGTACGTGTTCATATATTTATCTGTCTGAGTAATTACACACGTAAGTAGGCGTTTCATTTAATGTTTTTTGGTGTGTATTCTTCATAATGGATATCCATACAGTATTACAGCGTTTCTTAAATAAGATGGCTGTGGCTTAGAAAACTTGAGAGAAGTAAAGACTGTTAATTTAGTAGAATTGTCAACCAGCTATGTGTCAGCTTCATTGGGGAATGCTAAATCGGCAGTCGACTCAAAAAGCCTAGCAAGGTTCGTATATTTAAGAATCTCTGATAAATTCTTTTTCAATATGCTACCATCTCTTTAGCTTTGTTAGCCTCTGTTATGCTCTGTTGATTTTATCTTTCAAAAAATTATTTACGAATACGAATTAATTACTTGAATTCATCAATTTCATGCTCGACATATACTCGTGAGTTGAATTGTCAATATTTTCTTAAGTACAATATTTGTTCTACACACGTAACAATTGTCTGAGTAACTGACAGCCGTTCTCTGTTTATAACCACACGGAAGTTGTGATATTATAGGAAATTTTGAATATTCATACATACGTACGTGTGTTCCTTATGTATATATTTGTACAACTGTTTTTTTTATTTTTTGTTTATATTTGGCTGCTACACAATAAGCCCTTATTGAACATCAAGCCAGAGAATGTTTCTATTGCCTAAACCATTGACTGTATTTTTAAAGGCATTTTACAATATTTTTCAATCGAAACCTGTGGTTATTTGTTGCCGTTTGTCTGAAGACATCGTCATAAAAAGAACCTAGTATAAAAAGAAAGAACCAACACACACACACACAAGATGCAGAAATCATAGAATGTTTTATTTTCATTACTTTTTACCTTCTTAAGGGAAGTTCTGATACACTGACGTAATAGATTTTATTCTTCAACATTTTGATTGAAAATATTTCATTCGACAGAAATGTTTAGAAGTTATCTTTAAAGGAATTCCAAACGAGTGAATAAGTAAATGCCTAAGATTAATGGCAGATACAAAATGAAACAAACGAAATATTTTTATTAGAATCAAATTTAATTGAGAGTTGGAATGAAAATTTGTTCTTCAGGAATATGAATAACGAAAAAAATTTAATAAAATCAAAACATGAGGTCATAAAAAACCACAAAAAAGTTTAAATTTATAGAGTGGAGAGCTTTTCATAATCGCTGTTATGGTAACTTGCTCCTTCCTTCATGTTCTGCAGATTCAATAAGGAATACTTCTGCTAAAAGTAAAATATTCCAGTACAATGCACACTATCACATCAGTGGTTACCTGCAGAGACGTTTTTACCTTACTGGATATTTTTTGAATGGAAGTCTAGCTTTGCCTGCTTTGAAAATTATTTTCAAATTGTCCGGAGCCGGCGTTAAGCTGTAGGTTTCGCCACTCACGTATAAAATTAACCTACACAACATGAGTGGTGTGCGGAGCTTGGCCGTAATCCTGACAGAAGGGTTATAATGGCCAATTATTACTGCATCTTCTGCTTCTTTCTGAATTTCCTATTTTTTTTATTTGTCGTATGGTACTCAAACAATTTAACGATATTTTCATAGTCCACTGTATACAGGGTGGCTGATATAAAATTCAACAAAGTAAAGCGCTATATTTTTTAATTTTTTTTTATTTTCATTCTTCAAATACAAAAATGTTGGAAATAACATTAAATTTTAGAATCAGTTTAGATTTGTTGGAATTGGGCACCTTTGGTACGAATTATGACCTTCAGACGGTCGAGCACAGGCTATAGAAAGTGGCTCTGCGGTATTTTGGGCCCATTCCCGGCGAAGCGCCGTTTTGAGATGATTGATACTTTGGTATTTTTAGTGAGAACGTTACTCTCCAAAATGTCCCAGGCGCAAAAGCACAATGGATTGAGATCCGGAGATTTTGGTGGCCATTTTGCGGTAAAAATGAAGCGACGAGCATCCTTTTTAAGCCATTCTTGGTTGACGCGTGCTGAGTGCGGTGGTACTGAGTCCTATTGGAATGTCCTTGGTTTGCGGCTTCAAAAATATCTTATAGACATTTTCCCGATAATATTCGGCATTTATTTTAACCCCACGGTCGATGATTACGAGCAGAGAACGACTATACGTCGTTACAGCGGCCCACACCATTACCATCGGCGGCGTTTGAGTTCTGGTGGTCAATCGCAAGTGAGCATTTTCAGCTGACCTCTTAGGCAAGTACACCCGATCATTTTGTTTATTTACAAACTGCTCAATTTGGAATGGCTTCTCATCGGAGAAAACCAAATTCGGTAACTGACCACTTTCGTACAAGCGAAGTAACTCCTTGGCTCTTTCCTGTCTAACTTTATTTTTGTCCATCGGTGAGCTCTTGCACTTTTTGGAACTTCAATGGCTTTAGTCCAAGCTCATTTTTCAATATGTGTTGCATCCGTTCTCGCGATATGCTCATCTCACGAGCAATTTTTCTACCACTTCGGCGTGGATTTCGATTAAATCTGGCCTTCACTTTCCGAATCATTTCTGGTGTTGTTACCGTATTTTTTCGTCCACTTTTTGGACGCGATGCAATACTGCCAGTATCACGGTAACGAGCAATGGTACGAGAAAAAAAAAATTTATTCACATTTATATGCTGGAGGCCTCTAACGATAGCCACCTATGGTTTTCCAGCCAAGTATAAAGCAATCACACTATCACGCTTGAATTCCATCACGAATAACTTTTTTTCTGAATGCAATAGATCAAAATGTTTTTGTAAGCTTGTAAATAATAAAATGAACTGTCATTGGAATAAATCTATCAGCTGTCAGACGATCGGTTTACAAATGATAACAACCTGAAGTTGGTTGCAAAACATATCAGCCACCCTGTATTGTTGTTCATCTTGGCATTATTTAAGCTACTGTGCTGTTTCACATTTTCTCATACCGTTTATAACAATTGATTTTATGGAAGTGAAAATAACATTCTGTTTATTTTATGTCATTCATAACTATATGGTAGCCCCGAAATATTTTTTGAAATGTGTTTATGTACTCCTAAATAAACTATAAAAATAAATAATTTGTTATTGGAAAAATTTCCCACATAGTTTATTCTCAAATACATAAACATTGTTTCAGTTTTCTACACAAAATTATTCTATTCTCAATGGATGAATGAGAATAGAACTTAAAGCATGTGCATAAAATGGTATGAATGTTCCTCTTAATAAATATGCAAAATTCTCAATTGAATAGATTTTTTTGTTGCTTTTGATTTTGTTGTTGTTGCTGCTACTACCTAAAGATCCCTTAGAAGCTAATGAACTGTACTATTGGCAAATCAATGGTATTGCGTTTGTGTCAATGAAATGTTTTGGATTTCTTGTACCCAAGTGTCACTGGGTAAAGACATTAATAGTGCTCTAAGCACTAACGTCAAATGTGTACATACATGCTTACCCAAATACGCATACACACACATACACACACAAGTGTGTATATCATCAATCGTATTGAGGACCCAAAAATTTAAGTATACAAGTTTAGACCGCTCCATATGCCCACATTTATTTAACCTAAGCAAACATGTGCGTTTATTAGCAGCAAAAATTTTTGATTTTTGCCACACAAAAACCAAACCCAGAAATTGACAGGTAATTGGGTGGGAGACGTGGAGGGCAGGAAAGTTGGCAGAAAGTTTTTTGAATGATTGTTTTCAGCATAATATGCTGTTATAAGTATGTGTACGTGTCTATAAGCTTGAACCGTTTGCGTGTGTGTTTCTTGGCTTATACACTCCACCATACACAAATGTTAGCTTAATTTATGCGTACACTCAGAGAAATTAGGAATTTTGTTTATTTACCTTGTAATGCATACAATTGGTTTGAATTTATAAATAACAGTTTGCGCTAAATTCAAATCGTTTTTGTTAATTTTTATAAGAATTAAAAATTATAGAAAAAAAATTATTTTTATGAGTGTACGAGTATGTATTCATACATACAAGTACATCTGGTCACAATCAGTGTGCATTTTATATGCATTAATATTGGGTTCTGTATACGCAGTATATATTGGTTTGAATACACATGCTTCTTACATTGTAGTTGGGACTAGAGTCAGTGTATAATGATTGCTGCAGAAAATATGATTTTATTTCCAATACTTTCGATTTTTAAACTCCCATATACATACATATAATGTGGACAGAAAAAAAAAAATAAGATTTCGAAACTACACTTACAATTAATATTGTTTTTGAGAGAGAAAAATACGAAAAAATTAAAATGGAAATGCTTTCAGAAAAGCATGGAAATGCTTATTGGAATCTGTACGACTCTCATACTTGAACAGGACAGTTAAAGTTAAAGGTTTTAAAGAGAATTGGGTTGAAAATTTCGCTGAAGTTATATGCTTTTTATAGGATCATTGGTTTTAGGATTGGTTCTCGCTGATCGGTTTATATCAACTCATAATGAAGGATTTCTTTCCAATGTCAACTGACACATATAATTATCGTTCTTATTGTAAATTCTTCTCTTGCCAACTATGTATTTCACTGATATCTGTTTAGTTTTTTAACAATGTCGACATTACCTATGTGCTGGTCTGTCTTAATTTTTTTTTTATGTTTTCATCGAACGGAAGATTGGTTACTGCCTGGTGAATCCTTAGCACTGGAATCACCATATAGATAGATAACAATATCGTTTTTCTGCTGTTTCTCTAGTTTAATTATTATCTCCTAACCCTAAACGTTTTTTCTGCAATCTGTGATGCAGTTTTAGCTTTCCAGTAAGAAAAAGCTGTGTTAGGAAAGAGCAATCGTCAGAATCCCAATCTTTTGTTACACTTTTTATATTTCCCTCCCCTCTATACCTTTCAGTGGTAGAAATAATTAATACAAGGAATAAGTATTCAACTAAATGCTATTAGTTAAACAATTTATTACTTAATTGGCCATTAACAACGCGATTAACGGATTCCGCCTGCCACAATACATCCTTCCAGGCGCCTCTGATTCTTGCGCTCCTATGCCAGTTGGTCACACCAAGCGATGACAGGCCTTCCTCGATTTGGTCCTTGCAATGCATACAAGGTCGATCTCTTCGCCGACTCTCGCAGATTCTCGCATCAAATACCCGTCTCGTAAGAGTATCCTCCTCTATTCGAACGACATGGGCTAGACAACGTCTATGTCGCTGTTCACTGATAGATTGGATGCGAAAATTATCGCCAACTTGCACTGGATCGAAGTTGTTACGTAAAATTTTTCACTCGAATTCTTTCAAGGCTGCTGAATCAGTGGTTAATCCATGCCTCTGCGCCCTAGATAAGCACGGGTAGGATGTGCGTCTTGTAGAGTATTTATTTTGTAATACGAGAGAGGCTTCTGCTACTGAATTGCCTATTGAGACCATAGTAGCACCTGTTGGAAAGAATGATTCTGGGCTTGATTTCCAGACTGACATAATTTTTGGTGGTAATAGAGGAGTCAAGATAAATAAATTCCTTGACTATATCAAAAGAATAGTTATCGGCCGTAATCTATGAATCAGTAAAGTTCACATTTCTACTTGTCGATAACGTATACTTTGTTTTGCAATTATTTACTGCCAGACCCATTTTAGTAGACTCTAAAGGCAGCAGTAAGATCTCACTTAGTACGCTCTATGATGTCAATGTCGTCAGCGTACGCAAGTAAGTGAACACTTTTTTGAAAAATGATGCCATTGGGATGCACTTCCGCCATGACGAAGTTGAAAAGATTGCATGATAAGGGATCGACTTGTCTGTAATCTCGCTCGGTATCAAAAGGTTCGTAGAGGTCCATTCTTACGTGGATGGAGCTGCAGGAAGGAGGAGGATATGTACACAACAGAAACCATTTTGTTTGTTTATTTTTGTTTCGTATTCAACTCACATATTCTCAAAGTGTACATACTACATAGTATATTATACAATACATAAATATGTTTGCATATGATTTCGTTTTTAGAGATATTAAGTGTGTATGTACGACACAACATTGATAAGTTTATAAAATTTTAAACGTATTATTTTTCATGTATGTATGTATATATTAGTGGTAGAATAAACTGTCTATTGGAAAACCACAAAATATATTATAATTTACAAATTCTAAAATGAAATGTATTCAAGTGACTACCCCTACATTATGCAAATATAAAACAAAGTGATAGTAATAATACAGTTAATAGGTAAATATAATTATGGTACACAAAATATAGGTTAATATTAAATCCCTTATTTCTGAATAAATTATCATATATGTGCATGAAAAAAACTGATAAAAAATTAAAGGACCTCAAAGTCAGGTCAATAAGCCAGTGTACGTGCTTATTCAATCATCACTTGCCATTCTTTTATTTCCACAATTATCCCTTAATGCATCGAATCAAACTTCAATGAAAGCTGCTTTGGCTTTTTTTATGTCTGAGTTTTTTCCTCACATTTCATTACATTTCGTTTAATTTGTTTCCCATGAAGCCCTGAAAAGAAGAGGAATAGACATAAACACTGTGATGGCAGAAAAATTAAAAATCATTTGCATATCAATGGAATTGAACGCTTTAAAAACTTAAAAAGTACGTTATATACGTATGTATGTATGTGCTGACACACTTTCTCACCTACGGGTTTTAAATGGTAACCTAATTTTAGTTTTTGCTGGAAAAATACTCGCAAAATCACATAAAAACAGAAACCAACAACAGGTTTTCATGGCAATTATTCAGTAAGTAAGCGAAGTTAGACAAACAAATATTGTAACAAAAATTTCCCAGTTTGTAATATTTTAAACAATTTCATTAACAGTTGAAATTTATTCAATTGTTTATTAAAAACAATTCTCTTCGATAAATGAGAATAAAACGTTAACGGATAAGAAGTCTAAGGTCCTTCAGCAGGAACTTTTGAACTTTGACAGCTGAAAACAGCCATTGTTTTGAAGCTGTATCTGTCAAATTATTTGTCATTCGTGATTACTTTCTTTCATGTCATGGTTATTAACTTCTAAATTTAATGATCTGAATAACAAGGACATATGATTTCAACAAGGTGACACATTAGCGATTTGTAGGAACGATTGAAGTAATGTGAACTGCCACGACAGGACATTATTAGAGCTATTGTATGGTGCAGTTTTCTTTTAATACTAGGCTAGGAGCCACAGCGGTTCTTAAAAAGCAACATAACTTATAACATCGGTCAAATTAGGATTAATTTATGTGCCACAAATATAGAACATTATACTTCTGGGATACGTCCTACCCAGGATTCTTAGCGCACACAATGGCAATAATTAAAGTCGGCACAACGCAGTATACATGCATATATACTAAGTAACTACTAAAGCAATAAGTTTTCATTGCTGGATTTTCGAACCATCCTAGGTGTAGTAACTAACCCAATAGAGAATATTCGCGGTACTTTAGAAAGACTGATAATGAAATATAGTGTAACGTTGTTACCTTTTGAAGAAACATTTGCAATATGAACTTATAAATTGCAAATAAAAATAAAAATAAATTAATGTTCAGTGTTAATTAAATTATTTATTGTTCCAACAATGCTGTATGCCACTGTTCACAACTTGATGTAAACAACAACAATTTGCTTTATTTTCTATTCTACTTTACACTTTTCTGCATCAACATTAACAATATTTGAAAGATGTTTATAACGGAGATCTTCAGACCATAAATATTCTCTTTACACCCAACGTGTCTTCACCCTAGACTGACTGGATTTTTACTGACCGTTGTCTTGCCTTTTATATTGCATGGCAAACAGTCCAATGAATACTTTTGAAGGAGAATGACTTCTCCTTCGCAAAATCTCTATAAATGTAAATATGTGATTTACGTTATTGTTGTTTGTGTATTTTGTTTACGTTTGTCTTTGCAGTGTTGTTATTGCCTGTTTACTTGTTTATCCTTTTTTTTTAGAATTTGTTGATCATGTAAACAAGTGTACTTTTTGTAGCTTTTGTTTATCATTTTAATGTTAAACGATGCAACACCATTTCCATTTTCGTAATAATAATATACCAAGTCGTGAATTAAAACGTGAAAGCAATAAAGAAAATAATAGCCGATATTTGAACAATTTGATGATGTCAATTGCTCGTTTAAGAGCAAGTAATAATTTTTTTTGTTATTATTTTTTTAAATGTTATTAATTGCTTTCAAAGTTTTTGTTGTTCCTTATCTGCTGAGCTAATATTTGGTTTTAAGAACCAGCTTATTAGAAAATATTACACAGTTTTTTTTTAATTCGCTTTATAATATTAAAAAATTGTTGAAATCAATGAGTGTATATAGAGTGTTTTCTTTAAGTGTATAAGACAGGAATAGTTATACGGAGAAGGTGTCTAAATTAACTCAGCATGTGTATAAGTCAAGTCATGCAAATTATAATTTTGTTGTATTGAAGCCTTTAGTTTTAATTAATTTGTTTTAATTGCATATAAATTTTTGTTTAAATAAACAATTAAAAATATTTGTTTCAATATAACAGAACTAGAATAGAGATTTAAATAAAATTTATAAAAAATAAAAAATTTCTTTTATAGTATATCATGAAGAAATGAATAATAACATTGAAACAATTAATCGAATCAATATTTCAACAAATCATCGTAATAAAACAGTTCCTTTAACTAAAAATACTCATGCAATCATTCATTTTTTAACACACAATAGGCCTATTTATACATTCCCATACAGAACTGTGCCAAAGAGTACAACTTTTCAAAAAAATTGTGTTTTTTGTTTTTTTCAATTTTCTTTTTGCCGTGCAATATTTCTTTCTTTATGTTGCATATTCATGCCAAGCAATTTATGCATTCCGACAGACTTAATCTGTTGGAGCAGTTGTTGTTGAACGTATCAACTTGCAACTTTATCATAGAAACGTATGTAAAGCTTTGAACAGGACAAAAAAAAAATCCATTTTCCGGTAACCATGGTGAAAATATGTGTGAAAGCATATAAAGACGCAAAGCCAGAGATAAAAACCATTTTAGATGTTCTATCAGTACAAGGGAAATAGAAAAATTCGTTTTTTTTCTTCTGTATCTGTATCTATATCGTACAAATAAATTAAACAGAGAATGTTTGTATAGCTTTGAAATCGAATAAAAGCGTTTACCATAGATTTTCGATTTAAATTAAAAAAAATTATTTGCATTTACATTTATAAGTAACAAAATGTATGTACTCATGTATGTATATTGTGTATATGAAATATTTTTCAAGCATAAATTGATAAATTGTTCCGTGAGACTATTTATAAAATAATCAAAGATAACGATAATAAAACCCTTTATTATTTATTTAAGATATTTGCCCCTTCAACACTAAAAAATTCTCCCCAATAGCATATGGGCCATACAATCAATCCTTGAAAAAGAAAAATGAATTGAATTTTAAATACAAAGTATTTTTAGGCAGCTTATGATTGATAAAGATTTCATTTATTAGAAAGGAAAACTTTTATTCGAATATGAATATGGATGTCACTGACCCTAATATTCAACGAAAAATCATTCCCAACCACATTAGATCCAAAAGCGTGGAATCATCACGAAAAAGTCACTGTTTGGTATGGATTTTAGGGGTTTGCAGATCATCGCCACCAACGGTTAGCAGTATAAGTCGATGATTATTAACTTTCTGGATTTAAAATGATCTGAACATCGCTGAATTAAGCAATTTGCAAGACGAACTGCCACGACATGACATTATTAGACCTATTGTTGTGTCGTTTTCTTAAATACAGCAGTTCTCGAAAACAACATAGTTTATGGCATCGGTTAAATTTGGATTAACTTATGTTACACAATTATGGAAAATTATACTTCTCGGATACGTCTTACCAGATCCATGGCACACACAATGGCAATAATTAAAGTCGGCTAAGGAATCATTATGCCAATAGGGGTGACACTTTCTTCTCTCCAAATAACGATGAAAAGGTTTTTGGATGCTTTTATACGAAGCAGTGTCTTTAAGAGGATAGAGTGTTCCGAGGGCAATAAAGCATATTTTAAAAAGACTCTGATAAAAATTGACATGTCTTACGTCGTTGACACGGCTGCTGTAATAAAAACTATTTGTTACAGCCTCTAAAGTTATCCTGAACAGCATTAAGGCAAGCACAAATGACTCCAGTAGAGTCATTAGCTGAAATCTCTTTTACTGCTCCTCATACATCGATTATGTGAATGAAACTTATTGTCTTCCACATAATTTACTGTAGCGTACTTAGTGAAGTCAGTTGAAGAATTCAAATTTGACTCCTTGAATTTAAAATTGTGGGTGATTCAAACTTAAATAACTGGGTGCTTGGAAATTATATTTCTTATAGAAATTCCTGGAATATTTTGTGTGTTTTGAGCCTAATCACACCAATTTCTAAATTTCTATAATGCATCCAGACATACATACATAATTGGTCATTACAACTTATCAGTTAGGACTACGACTCACGACACTTATGTTGTGTATGTTAATTTTATAGATAAGTGGCGGGACCCAAATCGACCCACATGACAAATTTTTGGGAAAGAAATATTTTCGAATTGTTCGAGATATCTGATCTGGGGTGTCTAATATGCCAACACACTACGTACTAGTCTACAGCGATTTCTGTAATGCATAGTTTAAATTATCTTCAGACAAATTAACTACAATTTTCCTGCGTGAGAGTGATGGGAAAGTTGTTCTAAACTCTCCTCAGGCTCTTTACCATCACAATATTTATAATCACTTTAAAGAACCTGTGCGTTACCATCAAGAAGGAGTCATAATTGCGGCTATTACACTTAAACTGTTCATCTACTACTGCCAGCTATAAAAGCAGTAGTACATCGAAATTTGAAATTATAGGAGATCCAGGAGAAATCCAGGAATGACTATTTCTAGAAATATTTACAATTTTTTTTAAAGCGGCAGCTTATATTAACGACTGTACAAGTTCATTAAACATAGAAACTGTTGAAAACTTTCTTAATATGACTTGAAAATATTAAAAGAAATCAGTCTTTGTAAAAATTAAAATTCGTTGCTGGGAATTATCATACAGTATTCCCTCGATTTGCATCGTAGAATGTTCCGGAAAAAGGTGACTTGTATCAGAACAACGTAAATCGAATTTCAAATAACTCAAATTATCAGATGCATTTGTTCATGTACATTTTAGAAAAAAAAAAAAACTGAAATAATTAAAGTTTTATTCCCTGTGTTAAATTTTTTTAAAGAGGGAATTCCACTGATATTATTTATACACAACAGACGCGATTTAAATCGAATGACGACACAAATCTTAGTTAAAGGGAACAAAGTTTTTGACGACGTTAATCGAAACAACGTAAATCGAGACAACGTAAATCGAGGGAATACTGTATTATAAAAATGATAATGTAAGGCACCTACATTTGTAGGACCACCTCCTTCCACTTAGGGGTGATTATTTCAGAATTACAGCTAAGAGCGTCAACTAAATCAACTGACTTGCTTAATTCTTCTTTACAGCAGAACTGCCGTAAAGCTGAATTTGATGTCTAGTTAATTAAATAAATTACAAAGAAAATTTCATATTCGGTTAAATACAAACTTTGTTCTAATGCATTCATGAATTTATTAATGCAATAGAGAATATACTGATGTATGTCTCATTACATGATACATGCCTGCAAATGATAAATTAATACTCTCGCTAATACATACATACCCCATATATGTATGTACATGATAAAATCATAAATTTCACAATGTATTCTAAAGTGTGTACTGTTAACTACATATTTATGAAATATTACTACCCAGTCAGTAATTTGTCTATTGGAATTTTAGATTTTAAATAAAAATATAAAAAATATAAATTCTGAAATTCTATTATGAACGTATCTAAGTACACTTGTTAAGCACGGCTTACATTATAAAAAGAATTTGAATTTGAATCTCCCAATAACTGACAATAATAGTTCTCTGGGAAATCTATTGTATAATTCTAATAAAATACACATCATAGACGATACAATATTGAATTTAAACCAACACTATACCCACAAGCAATGAGTCAAAGACACAAAGGCACCTTATAAACACATGGCGACTTACAAACATAGCCTTAAACTAATAGGAAACCTTAAAATGCAATTTCTTTATGCAACAAATATGTCGTACATCAGTAGGTTTATAACATTCAATTATATGACCCCACAATTAATTAAAATCAAATAATTTTTTTTTAAATTCCATACTGTGATCTTAAAATAAACAGGCAGCAGAGTGTACTCGTATACAAAGAATGAGCCAACAGTGGTGGTTAGTGGAATAGGTGTGATAGTGACAGCTAACAAAACAACAGCCGCAAGTGAATGTTGTTATTAAACGCCTCGCACTACTGTCTAAGGCATGAAAGCAACAAGTGGAAATGTTAAAGAACCGTAAAGAAGGAATTATAGGACATCAGACATCATCAACATCAACATCATCTTTATCAACTTTCTAACATAGAAGTCATAACAACAGGATACCAATGCCAGCATACAACAAAACTATAAAATAACCAACAACTACAATTTTATTATATTTTTTTCCTATTATTGTTGTTTTTGCTACTGCTAAGGCTACAATGAGTATGATGTAACCATTTTGCCTGTTTTCAAATACAAAATGTGACACTGGCACACACAAACAGCCACTCACTCACTCAGCTAGTCAGTCATTCGAATGCTTGGAAGCGAAAACATTTGCTTTCTTTAATTATGTTGTTTTTGCGTTTTAAGTCATGGATTGTTGCTTCTGCTAGTCAGTGTAAAGACTATGCCTTTTGGTTCTTTATCATTACACCCTATATTAGCATAGATAAATGGTCGGAACTGAATGCCCTTTAAAGTGTGATTTATTGAGCATGCATGATGCACATACCCTAATCACATGTTTTTAAACGCTTTTTTCCATTAATGTCATCTCTATTTTGATGAATATCGCTTAAAATTTTTCCTTTCATTTCTCAGAAATTATTTTTAAAACAGAGTACCCTGGTAATCTATTAGCGTGAAGGTCATGGGTGCGATTCCCACCAGAGACTGTGGTCTGTTATACTACTAAGTTACTCAGCTCGTATATAATTAGAATATAATTTATAATTTTATTGTAATTAATAAATAAATAATATTTTCAAAACAAACTTGGTTCGATGGAATACCTTATTGAACAGAGTGTTCAAATCATACAAATACAATGGTGTAGTGCCTTTACTTACCCAACTAGCCTTTCATTTGGATCTGCTTTGTTTTCATTTTCTTTCTCGCCATGCATCTTAGAACAATTAAGTGGTGTTGTCCTTAAATGGTTGAGTTATTATGGTGAAACAGTGTAAGAATTTTATTTCTCAATTGAAATGGCTACAACCATATTCCAATTTTTTTTTTTACTTCTCCCCATAGACAATTAAAATGACTGGCATATTTTGTTTTGTTTTTTATTTTAATCTAATTTCATACAAAGTGAAATAAAATTGTGGTTGCGAATAGGAAAGCTATTTTAAGCATAATTAAACTTTGTTTGCTATTTGCTGAGAAGGTAAAAGTTCTAAATTTAGTTACAATTATGTACCTTGACAAATTTATTGACTATGGCTATGGCTATGGCTATGGCTATGGCTATGGCTATGGCTATGGCTATGGCTATGGCTATGGCTATGGCTATGGCTATGGCTATGGCTATGGCTATGGCTATGGCTATGGCTATGGCTATGGCTATGGCTATGGCTATGGCTATGGCTATGGCTATGGCTATGGCTATGGCTATTATGGCTATGGCTATGGCTATGGCTATGGCTATGGCTATGGATATGGCTATGGCTCTGGCTATGCTATGGGCTATGGCTATGGCTATGGCTATGGCTATGGCTATGGTATGGGCTATGGCTATGGCCTGCTATGGCTATGGCTTATGGCTATGGTATGGCTATGGCTATGGCTATGGCTATGGCATGGTATGGCTATGGGCTATGGCTATGGCTATGGCTATGGCTATGGCTATGGCTATGGCTAGGGCTATGGCCTATGGCTATGGCATAGGCTATGGCTATGGCTATGGCTAGGCTCATGGGTCTGTATGGCTATGGCTATGGCCTATGGCTATGGCTATGGCTATGCTATTGGCTATGGCTGAGGGCTATTGGCTATGGCTATGGCTACTGGCTATGGCTATGGCTATGGCTATGGCTATGGCTATGGCTATGGCTATGGCTATGGCTATGGCTATGGCTATGGCTATGGCTATGGCTATGGCTATGGCTATGGCTATGGCTATGGCTTGCTATGGCTATGGCTATGGCTATGGCTATGGCTATGGCTATGGCTATGGCTATGGCTATGGCTATGGCTATGGCTATGGCTATGGCTATGGCTATGGCTATGGCTATGGCTATGGCTATGGCTATGGCTATGGCTATGGCTATTGGCTATGGCTATGGCTATTGGCTATGGCTATGGCTATGGCTATGGCTATGGCTATGGCTATGGCTATGGCTATGGCTATGGCTATGGCTATGGCTATGGCTATGGCTATGGCTATGGCTATGGCTATGGCTATGCTATGGCTATGGCTATGGCTATGGCTATGGCTATGGCTATGGCTATGGCTATGGCTATGGCTATGGCTATGGCTATGGCTATGGCTATGGCTATGGCTATGGCTATGGCTATGGCTATGGCTATGGCTATGGCTATGGCTATGGCTTTACATATATTTGGATATTGATTTGTTGACAGCATAGCTTCGCACTTTGTATAATGTTTAAAATCTTTTACTTTTAAGAGCACCGTTAGCTTAATACAGTTCAGCTGTAATTTAAAATCTATTTTCTAATGGTACATCCCCAAATTAATGTTATTTGTAATTAAATTTTATTTACAATCCATAAATTTTAATAAAATTATATAAAAAAAGAATTCAATCAAATGAATTTGAATTGGCATTTAAATTGGCTGAAATCCCAATCAAATATCGGCTATAAATTATCGAAATATTTCACTTGGAATTCCCATATCTACCAATACGCAAAACATATGTTCACAATCAGTATCAATGTTTGAATCTCTCTTTATGTTTTCATTTCTTTATTTTTTTTCATTGCTTTTGCCAATTCGCTTTAAAATGTGTCGAGTTACTGGATGTATTATATTTCATTACCCCTACTTTCCAGTAATGCGGCGAATTTGAGGAATTTCCTGTTCCCGCCAAAACATTGCTACCGTTACTACGCACACAGATGGGAACAATTGTTGCTTCTATAGTAGTAGTAAAATAGTTGTTGTTACTTTATCGTAGTTGTTATTGTTGTTGTAAAATTTAAGAATGTGATGATGTCGACATTCGAACTTTTGATGGAAAAAACTGGTTACTGTTGCCATATGTTGGCAATCAAAAGTGAGCCAAACCACCACCCACTCGTTTATATGGCATGTATTTGATATTGGCATTGTCTACGACACCAACCCCCACTAAAGCCGTACACGTACGACGACGAGCAACTCCAGTCTGGGTTCTGCAACACGTAGAGTATGATTTTTTCCTTTTTTGTTCATAGCAATCATCGTCTCTGATGTTGTAGTGGTTGTTGTTGTTGTTGTTTGTTTGTCTTTCGCTTCACAACATTTTTGTATTATTTTTTCAGTTCCAAACGAACGTAGTGCTGTACGTATGCACGCATTATTGAAAGCGCGTAAATGTGCGAGAAATCCGTTAGAAAAATAAGCAAATCAACGGAATTACAGTCAGCCAGCTGAGACGGAATTGGAGAACGAAAGAAAAGAAACGAAGAAAAAATTTGTATTTTTTTTTAACATTTTAACACAGTAGGCGCGAGTCCTTTCTTACGATATTGAATCTTGTATGCGTGTGTGCCATTGTCTTAGCGTACAAATTCTTTGAGTGTGTGTAAGTGTTAGTGTTTAACGTCCATAGAAATTTGAAAAAAAAAATGGAAATTTTATTTTCTTTTATCGAAAAAATCTTTCAAATAAAAAATGTGAAAAGAAAAAAATGAGAAAAATTTTGTTCGAAAAGTTGAAAGCTGATTAAAATTTAAGGAAATGAAAAAAGTATTTTAAAAAAATTAAATGAAAAATTGGAAGATATTGTGAAAAATAATTCATTAAAAAATAAAAAAAAAATCAAAGATGTAAAAAAGTGATTAAAAAATAAGAAAAATTTATTGAAAAACTTAGAAAAGTTTTTCAAATGAAATGTAATTAAAAATAAAACAAAAATAAAATTTTTTTTGCTACATAACCTAAAATAATTATGGAAAATTGTGAAGTTGTTAAAACGGAGTTCCATGCCATATTTTACTTAAAAAATGCTAGTGTTTGTGTATGTCAGTGTCAGTGTTTTCTAGTTCTTTTCTACATAAAGTGCCATTCAATATAAATAAATAATCTGATTGCTATTTTGATTTTCTTATATGACCAAGCATTTTTATATGCAAATTAAGAATGCAAGAAAAATACAATAAAAATAATATAAAAAATAATAATAATATTACATTGCAATAAAAAAAAAATACAATAAAGAAAAAAAAATAAAATAAAAATATGTATTATATTATGAAAGTGTCGTATGCAATTTGTATGCATATGTACTCATCATATAAAGTGTTTTATTTAAATATTTAAAATTGCTCATACGTTATGTAGTGCCGCTTCTTCAATCTACTAAAAACAACAAATTCCGCCTCTCTTCTACATCTTTACCACTATCTTCTATGGTATATATGTAGAAGAACAAGTGCATTCAGCCACTGCCTGCATAACTGTCGGAAATCAGTTCTGGGAATTGTTGTGAAATTATGGAAATTTTTTTTCATGGTTTACTAGTTTATTCTCATTTTTTTTCTTTTTAATTCAAGAAAATTGGGTATATAGTTTGTTAAAAAGTTCTTTTCTTTCATTATTCAAAAACGAAAAAATATTCTTAAAGTTTCAATGTATGTATGTGTTGAATTTATAACCAAACTTAACCAACTTCATATTTTAATTTCTTATTTTTATACACCGTAAAGCTAAAGTTTATTAATTTTCTTACAAAAAAAAATAAATAAATAAATAAAATATAAAATTCAGAGGAAAAATTTATTAAAATTTTTTTTTAAATTTGTTTAATAGAAATGAAAGGGCAATATTGTGAGCTTGTGGCATTTAACAGGCCGCTATGCTCTTATCAGGCTTTGTTAACAAAACTGACACTGCAACTTATCAAAGTTCAACAAAAAATATGAATTAATTAAGACGAATTATTAGCTTTCAATGAGAGTTGCCGTGGTGTACTCTAAGAAAGTTTTGTCTTTAAAATACTGGCATTAAAAAAACCACCAGTCTGATCTTTCAGCTACGATAACATTACTCGTGGTAATAGTATAATAGGAAGACTACACAATGTCATCTTTGGAGAAAGGATAAGATTTATTGAGCAAAATTCCTCTTCACTACATGCCCTCAAAGTACTTTTACAGATGACGCTGGTTCTCGACTAATCCTATCATTCATCGTCTAATCAATAGAAAAACTTGACTAAAGCAATACAACAAATGTATTCAATATACAGTCAACCCTCCTATAACACGATACTCTCAGAACAAAGTTTCCATATAACGCGGGACTGAAATTACGACAGCCATCCTATAACGCGATACTTTTATAGCACGGTTTGCGTTCAACTTCATCCCATTAGTTCCTTCCGCACAGCCTAAGAATGAATAGTAACTAGATATTGTAAGAGAGTTTATATAAGTTTTATTTTCGACGCAAAAGCTCAGCCAAAAATACAGTAGCGTGCAAGATAATAGCAGTTGGATTTTCAATTTGAAAAATACATTGAATGAAGATGAACCAAATGCGGATAAATATTAAAAAATTACATTATTTTACTAGTCTTTTTTAATTTTGTTGGAAACCCTTCTTTTAGTTTTGTTTTTATTCTTGAATTCAATAAAAATAATTTATAATTTATCTTGCCTTTAGTATTTATTGGTATCCATATAATGCGGAACGAATGATGTAATTTGTATTATTCTATTCTGTGTTTCTTATAGCGCGGTTTCCATACAACGTGGTAGATGGTTTCCATAGAACGTGCTACGAATTAGTCGGTTTGTACCTCAAATCTGAGTTTCTTATAGTGCGGTTTCCATATAACGCGGTACGCACTTTCCGCGTTATAGGAGGATCGACTGTATTATATTCGATAGTTGCACTATGCCATACTATACAAAAAACTAAATACACCCGATTAACTACTTAGTCTGAGTTGCTCAATTAATTGAATAGAACTCAAATAAACTATTTTAATTTTTCTCGAACCCTCTAAACATGTGTTATTTGACAAAAACAGTTTTTTTTTTTTGATCTTTTCACACGAAATTCTTGATTACCCAAATATGTTTGAGCCTATTTTAAGAATCCAAAGTTGTTTATAAAGGGGAGAGATTAGCCTTTCAAACGGTGTACATACAAATTTTATTCAAACTTAAACGTTATGAGTTTTGACCGGGTAAACTGGGAAAATATTATATTTTTCTTCTTTTATCAAGTTTGACCATTCTTAATCGCAAATTTAATTAAAAACTGTACAATAAGTGGCGACATTCTTAAAGTTCATTCTCTTGTGAAGAGAATGTCATTTTGTTTGAAAAAAATTGGACAAAAATTTATTATTTCGTTTGTAAAGAAGAAGCTCGTCTCAGCTGTTATACTCTTTAAGTTGTAACTTCTCTAATTTTTGTCAAACGAAATGACATTCTCTTCACAAATAATGAATGAATAATGAGGTAGTACGTCTATAAAATTAACTACTCAATATTAATTCGTAGCAGCATTAGCAATTGCCAGCCTTATAAATATTATTGTTGCTAATATCACGTATATTGTAATACGTCTTCAGCTAATATATTTTCTGCGATAATACTCGACGCTATGCTTTGTAAACACATATGGAAAGAGCCCTGAGATCGCTGTCGTGTTCGAAACATTTTTTAAATCTGCGGTTTAGCTAAACATGGCTCAAGTAAATACGATTATTGTAGTTGTTTACCTGTTGCTTAATTGTAAAGAATTTTTGAACAGCAAATACCAAATTTATCAATTTCGGATTCTTGCCAGGGTAATGCAATCAAATCTGTGCTAGGAATGCAGAGATTTAAAAGAAATTAATTTTTAATCTCCTTAATATTACATGTGTGCTGTGGTTTGCATACAACTTGAGCTGATACAATCCTTTGGAGACAGTTTCGGTCTAGATTTTCAAAAGCCTGGAGTCTAGCCTCATAACTTCAAAATTTAAAAAAATTTTTTTGTCTTTTTTGTGTTCGATCTTACTGCAATGGATTGCTGTCAAATACTTTAAGGATTTAACCAAGAATTCTTGAGTAATAGTTACAATAGCTCAGGTTTAATAAAATTTTTATATATGATCGCATTGTGATTTGATAAAATTTTAACGTTCAACAGATGACAGATAACAGAAAGTGCCGTATTTTGTTAAATCAACTCTCATATAAAATTTCATTACAATTTTGAAACGAGTTACACTAAACAATTTCCACACGTTTCTGTAAAGGATAAAATTTGATTTTACGTACAAGGGTGTATAACCTTACGAAATTACGTTCCTAGGAATCGCTCTTTCTAGTAAAATATGACTTATTGTTGAAGATTAGTTATTAGATCTTAACTAAAATAAGGATTGGTTTACGGAGAGCTTATGCATCCGTACATAGTTATATAATTGGCCTTTATAACTCTTCAGTCAAAGGTTAGGATCCAAAGTCGCGCACCACTTATATTGTGTATGTTAATTTTACACATGAGTAGAGGTCGACTCCGAACGACAGCTTTTTTGAGAAGCTTTTCATGGCGATTTTATTTTACTCTCGAAATTTTTACCATAAATATGCTGGAAACCTTATAATTTCAATAAACATAATTTAAAATTGTTCAGTTCATCTTATTTCGCTTCAGAAGTGGTTGGATGTTGTTGTGACTCCCATGTATTGAGCTTTACAGACGAAAATTCAATCCAGATATATTTTTTTGATTGTTACAATATTCTGAACATAATACTCTACACATTTTGAAGTTTATCTTTTAATTTTAATCAAAGAAAACTCATAAAATATTAACAAAAATACTAAAGCCACCTATTGAAACAATACTGGATTTCTGTTTCTATCTTAAATGACTATTAATATTCGGCCTGCTCTATTGCTACTGTTTTATGTAAAGGAATAAAAAATTAAACTAACATCGTGTTTTTATTTCATTTGCTAGAAGAGTAAACTATAATTATATTTAGGATTTATGCAGATTACTTTATTAATTGATATTTCAATAAATAGTTATAAATCGGTTGCATTATTGGTAGATGGGTCTTAACGATATTATATTTTAAATCTCACAACTTTGATTTTTTAATTGATTTTTGCTATTTTTGTAATAAAATAGCATTTTTTGAATTTCATTTAATACAATGGCAAATAAATATTAAATTTCATCACAGTATGGGCAAATGACAGAGTTTTCTTAATTTATTGAACAAATTAAATTAGTTATAATTGAGACCAACTGGTGGATCTTAATTAGCCTATATATATATGCTATGAGCTTGTGTGTTATGCTAATATAAAATACAACAATAATTAATTAACATATTACAAATTAAAAATATCTTACCAGCAAGGAAGCAATACAATTACTTTAATTAATTGTAGCTAATGACACAGCAATGTACAATATATCTTCGAAATAATGGAGAATAGCAACAACTTATAATTGACTTTGTTTTAAATTTGTTAACATACAAATTGACTTACGCACAATAGTCAACAGGAATTCATTTCGCAAGAAAATAGAAAAATACTGAAAAACAATTGGATACCTTAAACCATATGCCAAATCATAATTTTGGGGTCTTACTGAGTTATCTATTGGGGGTTTGCTATTCTAAGGGCCGTTATTACAACTTGCCGTTAACTAAAGGGAGAATTTTAACGGGCAGATAAATTGTTTTTCATTATTATGAGTATCCAATAAGAATTAAGCTAAAGGGAGTATCATTCTGCCGGTAACTTTTAAAGTTAAGTTAATGTTTGAACTTGCGATATTACAGAGTGGCTAATATATAATGCAACAAAGTAAAGCGCTATATTTTTTTTAATTTTATTGTTCAAAAGCAAAATATGTTGGAAATAACTATCATATTTTAGAAACCGTTTAGATTTGTTCAAATTGACCACCTTTGGTACGAACTAGAGCCTTCAAACGGCCGACAAAGTCATCACAGGCTGCACGAAAGTGGCTCTGCGGTATTTTGGCCCATTCCTGGCGAAGCGCCGTGTTGAGATGACCGACACTTTGGTATTTTTTAGTGAAAACCTTACTCTCCAAATTGCCTCAGGCACAAATGTCCAACGGATTGAGATCCGAAGATTTTGGTGTCCATTGTGCGGTAGAAATGAAGCGTGGAACCTCCTATTTAAGCTATTCTTGGTTGACGCGTGCTGAGTGCGGTAGCCATGGTCTACGGCCGAAATGTTTGTCTGCCCAGAGCTTCAATACTGTCTTTAAAACATTTTCCCGATAATATTTAGCATTTATTTTCACCACACGGTCGATGAATACGAGCCGGGAGCGACCATCAGCTCACGAGTAATTTTTCTACCACTGCCACGTGGATTTCAATCAAATCTGGCCTTCACTTTTCGGATCATTTCTGGTGTTGTTACCGTTTTTTTTTCGTCCACTTTTTGGACGCGATGCAACACTGCCAGTATCACGGATAACGAGCAATAGTACGAGAAGCAAAAGATTTATTCACATTTAAATGCTGGAAGGCTTTAACGATAGCCACCTGTGGTTTTCCAGCCAAATATAAAGCAATAATACTATCACGCTTGAATTCCATCACGAATAACTTTTTTCTGCTTTTGTTGCTTGTAAATAATAAACTAAATTGCCACTGGAATAAATCTGTCAGCTGTCAGACGAGCGGTTTACAAACGATAACAACCTGAAGTTGGTTGCAATACATATCAGCCACCCTGTATATATTATTTTCAATATGGTACCTTGAAATTTAAATGAAATGAGCATATTCAACAAAAACCACTGCCACTACTTTTACAAAAAACTTGTTTAATTGAGCAGTTTTATCGCCATTGCTCCGGCACTGCCATATTTTTGTTTTATCTGTAAGTTGTAATAACGAAAATATGTTGAAGGTAACTTTAAAGTTCCCTTTAGCTAAAGGTAACTTTAACTAAACCCAAGTTTAACGGCAAGTTGTAATAATGGCCCTAAGAAAAATAGTGGGGGTATTAAAAGTGAAAAAAAAGTAAAAACCAGAACACAATTTGATAAATGACAAACACATGACAGCACAAAACTTAAGACCTTTGGCTTAAGATTTCGTATTTCTTTTCATTTGTAATAGAAAATGAAAAAAGAAAAAATACATGTTTGGTTGTATTTATTTGTCTGTGTTGTTATTTTGTTTTGTGTTGTTTTTGGCAAATGTTAAATTGATCATTATTTTAAATTTGAAAGAAATAAAATAAAAAATCATTTTCATTTATCCCTAACGTCTATTAAAACCACAAATAATGCTTCACTGTTACCATTTCATAGCATTTCCTTTCGATCTCTCTGCGAATGTGTTCATTTGTTATGTGACGGTTGTAAACACTTAATAAAATACCACCTGCTATTGCCTCTCAATACGATGCGATACATCGAAATTCATTCATTATATTTTTCTTATTTTCGTTTACAATTTTTCTTTTCTTCTTCCTTGCTGTTCTTTTTCCTACATCTGTGGCATTCTTGTTTGCCATTTTGTTTTTTGTTGTTTGACTTTAAAAACCAAAAAAAAAAATTGAAGAAAAAAAGAAAAACGAAACGACAAGTATTTAAGTTTCGTTTCTTCTCTTCATATTATTTGTTGATGTTTTTATTGTGTTTATAAGATTATTCCTGGTATTGTTTTCATAAAACTTACTCTTATACACACATACATACGTACGTTTTCTCTTTCATGCATTCTCTCTCGCATTCATGTACAGAGTTTTTGTAAAATTCTTTAAAAATTTAACTTCTTTATGTGTGTGTATGCGATGCAAGGTGAGGCGGTAAGGCGATTGCTGTGGTTGAGGGTAAAATGAAATGAAATGAAATAAAAATATTGTAAATTGACTTTATTCACCACATAATTCCAGTTACCAATTCTTGTCGTTCGTTGTTGTTCTTTTTTTTTCTTTCTTATCTTATCGTGTTTTTGTTGTAATAATGTACTGAACATTTAAAAGACTTGAACGACAATTCAATGACTGCAATAAAACAAACACACAACACTGATGAGTTGCGATGTCGCGTAAGGAAATACGACACAGGGAGCCAAGATAATTCAATGTGATGTTTTAACAAAAATAAAACAGTACACATACATACACATACACATACATACACAGTTTTTTAAAACAGATCAAAAACCCCATAATGCTGTTGACATTTTACAGTGGCGCATATTAATAATTTTATTTCGCAAAATTGAAGAGTAAATTTAAATTTTTCAAACTCAAGAATATTTTTAATCGGGAATTGGAGAGAAAGAGAGGAAAAAGAAGTTGATTAGCGTATCTTCACAGGCTATATGCATTAGATACAACAGCTTTGGTATCTTTATTTTTCTAGTATTTCTAGGGTATATCGCTGTATGTCCAAGCTAAGGACATACAGTAGCGGGGAAAAAATTCATCTCGATGCCATATTATGTTCAGTACCGTATCTTGTCTTATTTACGGAATGTTGTTTAGTTACAGAATTGTTGTGAATATTTTTGTTTTGGGGACGACGAATGTAATTTAACCCATCATAGCCAAATAATTTAAAATTTGATTAGTCGCTCCACAAAACTTTGGCCACACTGCTCTTTTGACCACGTTTTTTCTTATTAGCCTTACTTATAAGTGGCTTCGTGGCTAGTCTTCTAGCTAATAAATATGGCTCTCTTAATCGGTTTGTGGCTGTGTGGACACTAATTGCTCATTTGCATAATTAGTAACATTTACTGTCATTTTCCGAGGGACAACTTTTACTATTTTTACCATTTGATGGTCTAGAGGGGTAGTAGATTTAGGAGATCAACCACTTCCTGGCTTTCTTTCCACGTTATTTGTTTGACGATGTCGCGTTGAAATTCGACAAACCGTTCATTTGTTTGTTGATATTAAATTGATAAACAATTTCATTCATTGATCTGGCTTCTTCGAAAGGCCTTACAATGGGAAATTTGCTATCTGCTAAAAGCTGTTTCTATTTGAAAATTCACAATTTGAAATTTTTTTTTAATCAAACTCTTATTTTAATTACTTTAGTTGTTTTACTTTTACCTCTAACACATAGTGTTGTACTTTTTTTTTGCAAAAAAACGCAAGTCGGTCATGTTGCATAAGCTCGTGGCATCGTCTTGTCGAACCCGCTTAGCGAACAGTGCTTAATTTTGAATTGCGTTTATAAAAAAGATAATATTACACGGAGTCAATGCTTACGGTTGCTCCCTTATTCATCCCTAAAAAAATAGGATGATAATATGCATCGATGTAATGATCGCCGTAGTCCAGTAGGTAGTGTATTGGCTTATTAGACGTGAGGCCACGTTTTGAACGCCAACCAGGTCAAATATTTGCAACAAACCGAAATTTGAAGAAATATTTCTACGGCGACTTCCTCTTAGGAGATTTTTGACAAAAACTCTGAAAATAAATATAAATTACAATGAAAAGTTTTTCAAGGAAATCTATTTTTCGGAGACGACTTTAAACTGTGGTGTCCACTACTCATGTATTAAGTCAACACACATAATATAAGTGGTGTAAGAAATTAAATCGTAATCCTGATTAAAGATTTGTAATGACCAATTCTGTAAGCCTCATATGTAACAATTTGCGCAGTGGATGTAAGCATCAGGTCAGAAATGAGTTTAAGCGCTGAAGAAATTTGTTTTTGAAAAATCAAGCATTGAAATCTTGTTACTCTAGCACTCAATTAGCAATCTACGACGTTTATGAATGACCAATCGACTAATCGACCAATCGACAATAATAGTGTTGTTTCCAGTTCAGTGGATTGAGGTGCAAATCCAAATACAAAATTAACTTCAAGAAATGGTGTATTGCTAAGGACCTAGTACATACATACATAATTGGTCATTACAACCCTTCAGTCAGGATTATTGACCTAGTTTCTCACACTACTTATGTTGTGTGTTTTAATTTTATACATAAGTGGCGGGATCTACAGTTTAAAGTCGACTCCGAACGACAAATTTTTGAGAAACTTTTCATGGCAATTTTATTTACGCTCAGAGTTTTTGCCAGAAATCTGCTGTGAAGAAATCGCCAAGAAAATACTTTTTGTATTTTTATTTTGATGTCTGGCCTGGGACACACTACCTACTAGACTATGGCGACTTAGAACATAGTGGAAACCATAAATTCGATGTACATATTCGCCATTCTTCTCTAGCAGAAGCTGTACATTGCGATGGATAGGTCAAGCCATATCTGTAACATGTTCCGTCTTTTGAAATTTCTAAATAGTTTTGCCAGTTCCTTGAAGAGTGGCTCCGTTAAGAAAACCATAACTACCTCACAATGTTCTTGTACTGAGTATTTTACACATTCCACATTTGTAATTGGTATGCCTTCTTACTTAATAAATAACTCTTCAGAAGAATATAGCAACTGTTAGGCTTAGAAAAAATTAATTCTAAAACAATTTTGGATATTCTGGAGCTTTTTCGTGTTGATAAAGTCAAAAATTAACTTCGCGATTGAAGATAATAAGCGTAATGCATTGTTTTGTAGCTCTAGAATTATTTCGGTATTCTAGACCCTCTAATGAAAGTGATTTTCGGCACATAGGTTGGGTAGTAGGATTAAAGTCTGTCGAGGATATACATATATTCGTAGGTGTGCGGTAGATTTTATAATAATTTGCACTTGCTTGTTCATTCCTTGTATTGAAATAATTCGTATTCAATTTCAATATAACAGCAAAATCATTAATGCAATGAAAGATAGGTCTTGTGACGCCATTTTAAATATAAAAATATAAATTTATGACCGAATTTTTTTTATGTATTTTGTAATTTAAAACCTTTGCCATTGCATATACATATATTTTAAAGCAGTTGAGTCATACTTCTTTATTTTATAAAATTAAAAACAAAAAGAAAAAAGTTTAATTTTTACAATTTCATTGAATTGCTGAAAGTAGATTTCATTGTGGAAATTTGCATAGAAATATAAAATTTTTACAATTAAACATATAGGAAGCGGAACACGTATAACTTTTTAAAATTGTAATTAATAACACCACCAGTTAAAAACCACCGTTAAACTTTTTCATAAGCAAATGCAGCATTGAAATTCATATCAACATTTTTCCACATGTATTGATGTAGGCAAGTGTAAAGAGGCGACTTTATAAATGGTAATATATGTAGTAGGGCTTGTATAGGTTAAATACTGCATAAAAGTTACAGTTAGTAGGCAATATTTAGTAACATAAATTACTTTTATTACTTTAGGAAGTTGTCTTCTCTCATTTTTGAGAGTTATTGTATTACAAGAGGCAATAAAAGATTTTGTAGTCGTATTTATTTAACAAAATTCTAGTTCTAATTAGTTACAATCAGCTGTCCTTAATATATGTGTAATAGTATCACTATTATATTACTTTCCTCCATTGTTTTTGTACCACCATAAAATAAACAAAACGCAATAAAAAAAAACCAACAACAATTGAAAAGGAATAAATTCACGGTAACTGAAGAATACAGAATATATGGAGTAGAGAGTTGGATTAAAAGAGAAAAATGTTGTAGAAATAATAATAAAAGTAACTGGGGCAGAGAGAGAGAGAGAGAGGTGGGGAATGAAATAAAGTGACTTTCAAGTGTCTTTTAAGTCAATTGAAGTATTACCTTAACCAAGAAAGATGAAATATTTTTATTTAATGTACTTTTGTTTGTGTTGTTTTTATTTAGTTTAGCTTTTTACACTCTCTTTATATCCAATCGAAAGGTTGCTCTTTATATTCTTTGCTTTATCGCAACGACAGGGAATTGTTCAGTATTGTACTGCAAAACAATATCCTTTAAGCTTATGAAACTATATCTTAAATAAGGTTTATTAACAAACGTTAAATCTTACAGTTAATTATCAATATAGCCACCTTCTAATGAAAACATAGCACATAAAAAGAGATCCTTTCAATAGCTAAAGTTTATCTGGTAATTATTGGAGATTTAAAGAGGGTAATAAAACTATATTAAGTTTTACTTACACAAACACATTAACACAAATCACATTGGTGTGCAATTGAAATTTCATCAATAATTTCCAGTGCGTTTCATTAAACACCAGCTATTTAATGAGTTCATTTCTTTAATCCACAAAAAACAAAAAAATTGAAAATCTATTAAAAAGTTTTGTTGCTTTAATATTTTATTTTTTTTTTTTTGTATTTTAAAAGATATTGAACTTTTATACAATGACTTATCAATTAAAATGAATTTTCATAACCTTTTAAAATTATTGAAATCATATTGAAAATTTCGAGTCATCATGTTATCTTTAAAAACTAATTTTTTTTGCTAAAGAAAGTTTCGATTAAAAATCGAATCTTTAAATATTCAATAGCCATGCGGGTTACGTTTTTCTATTGTTGCTTAAAAGTAAAACAAATTCATTAAAAGTAATGAAAAATGTAATTATTTCAAGACAATTTTTGTATGACTCAGCATGAATAAATGAATTTTACTTTGATTGTTTTTGCTCGTCACCACGAGTGGTAGAACAAAATTGTGTGTTAATTTGAAAATAATTCACTTTGTTCGTTTTATGTAGAGTTGGATCATTGTCATGACTTAATTTTTTTTTGTAATGTTTTGGTTTTTTATTAAAAATAAATTTCTAAGAGGATTGCATTACATTACAAAATTGAAATGTTTATGTGATGTGTTCATATACCTAAATACGTATGTTCATATACAGTGGAGAACAAATGTCTTAGAACTCTTACACAAAGTCCCGATATGACTTCAAGAGAGTATTTAGGAGATCATCGGAAAGAACGGTTACGTAATCGCTAAACCCCAAACAAAGGTCAATTGAAAAATGTACTCATGCTGCCACCAGAAAAGACTAAACAAAATTTGTACATTCAATTCCAAATGGGTCCAATGGAGTCCTTGACATAAGGAGATATTCAACTAAGTACAAGGGATAACATTTTCATATATTAGGCTTTTGAATTTTAAATTTACTCAGGGTTCTCTTTGCGCCTAACTATGAAGTCATCAGAAATTTTTCCTTATCTTAAGTAGTGCTACGACTTTTGCTGTCCACTGTACGTACGTTGATATATGTACTGTACTGTTTCTACTTTCTGAAAACTACAATTTCGTTTCGATTGGTAAATTGCAATTAAAAATTAATTAATATTCAAGGAATTATATACTGTCATCTGCTGTTATTTCTCTATTTAAATAAACACTTTTTATACTTAAATTAATTGCCGCGCTATCAATCATATTAAGCACACTTTCGCTTCAAACATTAAACTCAACAATTTTAAAACTTTGCAGTGCATATACACTTGGCATTTTACAACAAGTCACTGGCAATTTTATTTTTGGCTGTACTATTTATCATTTATTTATTTTCGCTTTGTCAACTTCTAGAACATTACAATTGATTTGTTATTTCCATTCTCGTAATTTCTTTACTGTTTTACGTATATAATTGGTTATTACAAGTCAAGATTACGACCTAGCTTCTTACACTATTCATGTTGTGTGTGTTAATTTTGTGCTTGAGTGGCGGGACCTACTGTTTAAAGTCGACTTCGAACGACAGATTTTTAAAGAATTTTTCATGGAAATTTTCTTGTATTCTCAGAGTTTTGTGCCAGAAATCTGCTGAAAGGAAGTCAGGGAAGGAAATATTTTCATATTTCGTTTTTTTCGAGATATCTGACCTGGGGGTTTAAACCCTGTGTTCGCCTCTAATAACTCAAACACTACTTACTAGATTACGGCGATATCATGGTCGTACTATTAAACTCAAAAATATTCGTGATATCACTGTTCCATGATGTCTAAAGTCCAAACAGTGTAGCACTCGTTAGCTGAATATGGACAAGTTTTTGTCCACCTCAACCAGAGGTCAAATAATAATTTCATCAGAACTTTTCTCATGTCGAACAAATGGAAGAGAATGCTAATTCTTATAACATCATGGCGACCGTTTTTTCAGTGTTTCAGTTTGTGATTAAGAAGCTTCAGTAAGAAATATTAAACCACCTGTTGGGTGGATTAAAAAGAGAAGAGAAACATAGTTGTAAAATGACAACGTATTTGTCCATGAAAGAAGTTATATTGCTATATAGGACAATACCATGGTATACGAATTGGTTTCTTATTCGCTCTGTTGTCTAGATTGAGCCTCAAATGACTGTTTATTGTTTTCAAGCATAGAGGAGTGACCGCAATAGGAAAGTCATTTTAGCAGCAAATACTCACTTGGTGAGCTCAACCAATATACTTGGTCAATTCACACCAGACATCAGCAATAAGTATTCAAAACGATGAGCAAGTTCGAGTCAGACTTATAATTTCATACTCATACTACTCATACTCAAAGTTGGAAGTATGCGTCGTATTCATACTTAACAATACGCACGATGTTATTGACTTCAACTCGCCTCTAATATTAATTGCTAAACCCAAAAAAAAAAAGAACGAAAATACCAAAAAAAAAAAAAAAAAACAAAAACGTTTTCTTTCATTTCATTTTCTAATCCATATTAATTAAATCCTTTGAAACATCGTTTAAAAGTTCTTCTTGGTGCATTTTCAATTAAAAAAATGAATTTTAATCAATAATTATAACAATTCTAATCACATGTACCAATTCGTTGTTAACAAAATTAAGCTTAAGACCTGAGTTTAATAAATTTTTAGTTTAAAAAGCCAATCATTAAAGTTAGCTATTGGAACTCTACACACTAAGGTAGAAAAGTAAAATTATGGTTGTCATGAAGTCAAGTTCGATACAATGGAGACCCTTATTGATAATTACTTTAGCGATAACCGCGTTGTATAGGATTCCATTCTTTCCGCCAACGTCTTTTGTGCACAGCCAAGCCTTTGATACCGTTGTGTGATAATAGTCTTCTGTACATGTCATTCTATACAGAGATCAGTAACGAGTACTCAAAATGATAAGTAGATTCAAATCATACTTATAATTTCTGATACTTATACGCATTCATACTTGTTTTAATACGATATTTATACTCAAAGTTGGAACTACTTATCGTATTCATACTTAACAATACGCATGATATTATTGACGTCTCTACTTATCATTTACACGAAGCACAAAATAAGTATGATTCGCGTACGAACACTACTATACTCACAAGAAAATTGTGTGTATACTTTGTTTGTTGTCTTTGTCTTTCCTTTCCTATTTGTTTGTATATGCAACAACAACAAAGGCTGTAAATTTTGTTGAATGATGATTCAAGCGACTCGAATGACTTATAAGTATTATAAGTATTTTTCTAAATTTATGAATCGGAATGAGTAGGCATATGAATCAAACATATTTCGAATGTTGTGAGTTTGATGTCAATATTGTACTCATACTCATTGCTAATTATACTTATAAAGCAATGTTGTAGCGAGTACGAATGAATCAGAGTAGTTGAATTTCAATTCTGTTGATTCATTCATATTTAAAATTCCATGAGTGCTTATGAAGTAGCGGAAAAATGATTCATTGCTGATCTGTCGTTCACACAAGCCGCTGTATCGTTGTATTCATGGTATTGTTGGACGATTACACAACAGTGTATGCTTGTTGTTGATAAAGTCATGTAAAAATTCAATATATTATTGCAAATTTTTTTCATATGTTTTTCAAAAGTTGTATTGTTTTCGTGTTATCAAATTGTGTGAATGACAAAAAATGTGTAGATGTTTTTATATGTGTTGGTTTCGTGCTATCAAATTATTTGAATGCCAATAAAAAACATATATGGAATACGAAATACACAATACAGTATAGTATTGAGGGTTCACAACCAACATACGCCATACAAAGTCGGGTGAATTGCCCAACTATTTTCGGCGATTTGAAAAATTGTTGGATTACTCATAATATGCACAGAAAATAAAATATTAAATGAATACAGTCAATCCTCCTATAACACGGTACTCTTACAGCGCGGTTTCCGTTAAAGAACATCCCCTAAGTTCCTTCCGTGCACCCTATGAATGAGCCTGGTAACTAGATAGATTGTAAGAGGGCTTAATATCAGTTTTATTTTCAACGCAAAAGCACAGCCGAGATATATAAACAAGTACAGTAAAACTCGTTTATAACGAACTCGGTTATAATGAATTCTTGGTTATTACGTACATATTTTCAAGTCTCAACGTTTTAACATTACATTTTCATACAAAAAACCTTCGCTTATTACGAACTCGTTTATAACGAATTTTCGGTTAAATGGTTCCCAGTAACTAAATTTCATACTTTTTACCTTTTTTTATAACGAATCCCTCAAAAATAACTTTGAAGTGTGGCAATAGTCTTTACTTTTAATTAATATGGCAGCATTAAATTATAACTCAGCATCTTTAATCAGCTGATAGGTAACAAGAATTAAAACATATTTTTGTTTTTTAATAAAAAAAATACTTTTTGTTTTTAATAAATGATAAAAATTCTTTGTATTTTATATTTTCTTCTATGACTTCACCCAGTTTCACCCTTGCCTATAACGAATTATTTTTTCTGGTCCCACGAAGTTCGTTATAACCGGGTTTGACTGTATATGACCAAGTATTTCTAAAAATTTTTCTGCAACTCATATGATGATAAATCTTAAAATTTACGTAATTTTAAGTAAGTCTTTGACTACACATTTATTTGATTATTTTTATGACTTTTATTTGACAATTCAAGGTAGTATTTCAGTTTCAATTTGCATTTAGTATTTTATTACTAATGAAAATATGTTTATAATGTGACACACCATAATTTTTTTATTAACAAATTTACGTAATAAAAGTGCCTGAATAACAACGAAATTATTCTGTGGGGTCAAAGGAGTAGGTTAAAATTCGAAGAAAAATTTTTGATAAAAAATTTCAAAATCATTTCCTAAAGTGAAGTAAGCCAACGAATTGTTTGATTATTTCTTGTGAATTGTAAGTCTTGTGTGAATTGTACTTTAATATACATTTTATGGGCATCTCTTAAATTTCACATACGTACGTATGTATGTATCTATGCATGTATGTCTGTATGTATGTATGTATGAACGTAAATAAAGACACAACCTGTGTAAATCTTGTATTTAGTCAAGCATATTATAATTTCTAGTGTATAAAGATGTTAAATTAACCATAAAATGGGCGAAATGCAGCATTAACGTGTATAAAGTGGGTGGTTGGTTGGGGCTTTAATTTATCCGTAAGAATGTGAACTTTTTAAATTTAAGATGAACTTTTTTCGCTATTAAATTCCTATATTAAAAATAATTTTTCCTTTTTAGAGAAATGTACTATGTGTACATAATTAAAATGTTATAATGCAAGTAAATGAAGTTTAATTTCCGGGTTTGTTTAAAGTTACAACGGAAATAAAATTATTTCTTAAAAATGATACTCTTTTTTTAACATTTTTGTGTCATTGGAAATCAACGTCAATAACAAATTTTTCGATATTAACAGTGGAATATTTTTTTTTTGCAGTCATTGAATTTAAATTCAAACTTACGTATACTTAATGTGAAGTAGTTGTAGAGAAATGAAGAAATAAAAAGCGAAATCTGTGAAATAACTATTTTTGTTATAAGAAGTCAAAAGGTTTTATATAGGATCAATCGATTATTTATTTAAAAAAAAAAGTAGAAATACCAGTTGTTGGCCAACGTAAGAGTTTAAAGTCTCAAAGGACTATTCTCCTGGCTACTGTAACAGTTTATTGGTCAGTCTCAATGGATGCTCTTCGGGGTATTGGTAGGAATGGCACCCCTTAACTTGGAGATAATACGTCGAGGTTCTGTTTTCAAACTCAAGAATGGACTACCACTTCTAACGCATGATTGGATGTCTGCTGATGATCTGGTGAATAGGGATGCTATGAATATTATTTCCCTCCTCTCGAACAACGGCAGAGACATTCTTGCAGTGGATGTAACAGAGCAAATCAATCAGTTCATTAGCTTATTAATGGTATTTAGTTTTCGGAAAAAAAAAAATCATTTTAACAATTTTGTCCAATTATCCGTTTCTATGCACCCTCGTAGTATTGTTAGCAATTCATTTTCCATTTGACGCCATTATTGTTTACATTATTATTGTTGACATTTTAATTAAAATATATTGAAATTACAAAAATACAATTTCCTTTAAGCGTTGTTGACCGAGTGCTGGAAATAAAAAGGCAGGAAATACTTTCAACTAAACTGTCCATTAATTAATTACAAAAACAATTTGTAACTAATTTCGTAATTTAAAAATTTTCGCTATTTTTTGTTTACAATATTTCCGGTTTTCTTTACAATTTTGTTGTTGTTTATTTCTTCAATAAACAACTGTTTGTTGTTTTTTTTTTCCTAATTACAAGTACATAATAAGGCTTCCTTGATGTTTAAGGCCAATTACATACAAATAAAAAGACAAAACAAGCAGGAGCAAAAATGAAAATGAAAACTTTTCTATTAAAACATTAAATAGAATGGGATTGTTATTATTAAAGCCATACAATTAAATATAATTAATGTTGATGTTCAAGCCATTAATTGTAGAAAATACTGACAGAATTGAAGTGAAAGAGTTAAGGGCCATGTGGGTGGATTTGTTGTACTCACTCAGTTTCTAAGATCATAACAGAAAAAAGAAAGAAATCAACAATTACATAAGCAGAATTGAAACGGTTGCGGAACAATTACTACCACAAAATGACAACAAGTACTTTTTTAGCTACCACTACTACCACTATTACAAACTTTCCGTGGTAGTACGTATACATACAGTCAAATATACACAGTAATGACACACTTCTATACTACTTGCTTCAATAAATTTCAATCTTAATGGAGAGATATTTTCATAGGTAAATGTAAGAGTAGAAGCCGCCCTAGTTTAGTAGGAAGTGTATTGACTTCTTAGACGAGAGCATAGCTGCCAGATTTGACGATTTATCATCATTTTGACGATTTTAAGCTTTAAAAATGTCATTTTGATAACATGACGATTTATGCCCTTATTTTGATGATTTTTACCAATTAAAAATTTACATCATTTTCTTTATTTACATTAAAGGCTTCCTTAAGCTTTGTATAGCAAGGTGTATTATATTTTTAAGTTATTTTCGAATACCTGTATGATTTTTCTATATTTTATACCGTTTTAATCCCTTAGAAGCCAAAAAATTTCAACTCGTATATAAAATCCGTAGTTGATAATAAGTTATCATATGCCGTTGTAGACAATTTTAGAAGTTCGATTATATTACCATCGGAAAAACAAAGGCAAGAACTTCCATTATTTTTTTTTTTTTTTTCATACGACCAACACTCAATGGTTGGCATTGTTTTTGGAACGAGGCAATATATATTATCGGAATGAGAAAAGAAGGGAGTAGTGTTTATGGAGACTAGGTTTATTATATTTTATACCATAAGTAACAGGAAAGATCTCTGTAGGAAGGCAGTTCCACATACGAATAGTCTGTCTAACAAACGAATTTTGTCTGTAATCCAGTGTGAGATATACTGGCCAATCGACCACATACGAACATGCCGGCCGACAAAGACGAGTTTTACGTAGGAATACATGATTTTCATAAACAACTGCCCTTATTTGGCACGAGCAATATCCATTGTTGCACCAATAGAACAATAAAAATACAAGCCACATTGCAATAATGCTCCATTGAGTCAATGGAGTTGAAATATTATCGTGATTAACAACCTAATACGGCCTCCACTGTACATGGTCGAAAAACATCAACATATACTTTCAGGGCGTACCCTTACATGAGAGTTGTGTTCCATTTTCGATCGGTTATAAATGGTGTAATTTGTAATTAGATTAGATGAAGTGAAGTATTTATTGCACTATCTTAAGAAACCAAGGCACTGAAAAATGTGTCAGTTCTAGCGAGCATCACACTGAATTTTCATGACCATAAAGCCAAGATCTTCTGACTCCCTAATATTTATCATAATATTATTGCTGCTTAGTATTGACTTTATATGATTTTGTTTTTAAATAACCTTTCAATTTATTTCTGACGACTTTTTTACGATTTCTATGAATGCCTATGGACGAGAGCCAACAAAGCTCTGGCAAAAGCTCTGAGAGTGAATAAAAGTACTTTTAATAATTTTCTCAAACCAAACGTTCACCGTTTATGTTTAAACTAACAAACACAACATATTTAGTGTGAAAAGATAGGCAGTAATCCTAGCTACCTACTACATTATGGCGCTTATTCGGTTTATAAAGACTTAAACAATCCTTTTAAAGCAAGGAAGGTTACAGTTAGTAATCGTACTTTTCTTATTGTTTTCCGAGACGTTTCAAAATATCAGAAGACAAGGCAATTTTTATCTAAATTAGGTTTAAGCTGGTTCGCTCAACGATAAACCATTGCATACATGAATAATAAAAATAATCCCTTCTAATATAAGAAGTGTGTGTGATATTCTATCACTGACATGTATAAAAATCTTTCGCCTCTCCAATATCACTTTGGAGTCTGCTTCTATGGTTGCCGTATAGTGGATATAAGAAATCGACATGTGCAATATATTTCCTGTTGCACCACTACAAAGGCCAAAATTTGTTATTTTATTCAGATATAGATCAGAGGAGAAATATTCTACTTTTCATTAATATTTCTCCAAAAGACAATTCCAAAATCACAGCGACTCAATAAATTTTCACAGAGGCCAATGGGGCAACTCTGTTAATTTAGAACTATCTAAAGATAATTTAGAACCAATTGCCTTTATATCTGAAAAAATTAATTAAAGAAATACTTATTAAATAAAGAGATAATGAGAAAATAAAATGGCGAAAATTTTTTATGGCAAACCTATGTGCCTTAAAATATCAAAAAAGAATGCAGAAAATTTATGGGCTTTGGAAGACATATAAAATATAAACCGCACGGCGTTGTCCATTAGATATCAAGTAGGGTGTCTTCTCCATCTCCAAACAGTTCACTTACACTCGACTTCAATATTTCCGGAATTCCGTCACTCTCGTTCGCTCTTGAGTTTCCTCTACACAATTAGTGTAACCATGTATGAGTGTTTACAAATAAAAAAAAAAAAAAAATGGAAGAGCATGAATGCGTGTAAACATGAATGGAAATAGCAAAAAGTTTTGTAAGTGTATGCGTGTCTTATGTATTTATTTTGGCATTTAACTTTTATCCCATTTGCTAGAGTATTTAAGTGTAGTGGTCGTTGTTGTTATAGTCTGTTGGTCTCTCGTAAAGGATTTCATTGCTACAGTAATAGTTTCATTTTTAAGCTGGTTGGTTGGTTGGTTTCTAGGCGTTTTCTTCTTTCCTTCCTTACTTTTCGCCGACTACTACAAGCTTGTTTGTTATGATTTTATTTTATTTTTCTTTTTGTCACTGGCTGCTACTGTCAGTTTTGCTAAGCATCGTTGTATCTACTAGTACTAGTGTATTTGTGTATGTACACGTGTGTGAGTATGTATGTGTTTCTTGTTTTACAAAGTTGGACTTTCAACAGGTTCCTTTAACTTTTGTGTTGCAACATTTTTCAATAGTTTCGCTAACTTTTAATATTAGAAAGTTTTTAAACTTTTCTCTCGATGATGTCTTGCTCTAGTCTGTAGCTGAGGGTGTACATGGTTGCATTTGAATGTTTGTGTGCATTTTTGTTAACTATTAAAGTTAATTAGTCATTTTGGTGTTTATATTTGCTAGAATTAAAGTTTTAGTTTGTTTTGCTTTTTGTTGCAAATTTAGTTTGGTTAGTTTGTAATTCTGATTGGGTTTAGTGTTGGAATTTATACGCTTTAATGCTTTTATAATTATTTAAAACAGATGTTATTTGGGTAAATAGTGAAAGATTATGCGGTAAAAGTGTATAAAATTTTATTTAATATTTTGAATCTAGCATCCGGCTCAAATTTAATAATAAGATACATGCGTAATGACAAATTAAGTGATTTTTAATTAAAAAACTTTATGCGATTTCTCTTTTACACGTATTCATGGTAGATGTGTGTTAAAGAATTCTACCAAATGATAAATTAGTTGTTAGAAGAATTGTGTAAACAATTTGTTACAGAATAAGCAAAGTTCTTCACCATTGTAACTAATCCAACAACCTGATACATTTTCTCAGATATGCTTTCTAGGCAAGGCTGTTACTATAAGATCCGATGTATTGGACAACTTGTTTAATGAAAAGTGAAATAAAGCAAAAACAAATAATCGAAATTACACTAATACCCCGGTTTGCGTCGCTAATAGGGCCTGAAGAAAGGCTTCGCAAAACGAAGGACGATTTTCCATACACTTGTATTGATTTTCATTTAATTGGTTCCGAGATTCATAATTTTAGCTGAAAAAAAGATTTTTCAATAAAAAATATTTAATTTACTAACGATCTACAACTCGCAACCATCAGACAACATAAATACATATCGCTCATCAAAAAAACTTGAACTTGCCAAAATGCGATTAAAGTTTTCAAGACATAAGTCCTATGATCTAATTGCCACAAACAATTTTTGCTATAACTTCGGTTCAGCTTGGCATATAAAACAGATTTTTTTTTTGAACATGTACAGAAGGTCTAATAGAGCAGTTTTGTTTAAGTAACTACAAATTTTTAATTTTTTGAGATATAACTATGTTGCAATAAAAGAGCTATATGAATTTATGCATTTGCATTAGACTTAAACGGGAAATCCCCTTTTTCTGTTTTAGCTTTGTACAAACATTTTCATATTAACGACGCAAACTGAAACAAAAACGACGCAACTTCGAAGTCACAGAAATTTAAAAAGACACAACTTCGAATTTGCACTAGATTTAAACGGGAAATCCCCTTTTTCTGTTTTAGCTTTGTACAAACATTTTCGTATTAATGACCCAAATCGAAGCACTAACGACCCAACTTCGGAACATGTGACGCAAACTGAAACAAAAATGACGCAACTTCGAAGTCACAGAAATTTTAAAAATACGCAACTTCGAAGCAGACGCAGAACGAGGCGACGCAAACCGGGGTATTAGTGTATAGGGAGACACCCAACGTCTTTAAGATTATAATTTCGAAAAGACAAAGCTGACCAGTATCCTCTATTTGGATTTTGTGTTCGCAATATTTAGTTTCTCAATTCCTACACAGATTCTTCGGCAAATCTACGAATATACGACAGACAATTTTTTTTTTAATTAAAAATACATTATTTTCTGTAATAATATTGTAATAAAAATATTTAATTTTCCAACGACCTACAACTCGCAACCATCAGACAACATAAACACATATCGCTCATTAAAAAAAACTTGAACTTGCCAAAATGCGATTAAAGTTTTCAAGACATAAGTCCTATGATCTAATTGCCGCAAACAATTTTTGCTATAACTTCGGTTTAGCTTGTGATATAAAACTGACTTTTTTTTCAACATATACAGAAGGTCTAATAGAGCAGTTTTACATAAGTAACTACAAATTTTTAATTTTTTGAGATATAACTATGTTGCAATAAAGGAGCGATATGTATTTATGCATTTACATTAGACTTAAACGGGAAATCCCCTTTTTCTGTTTTAGCTTTGTACAAACATTTTCATATTAACGACGCAAACTGAAACAAAAACGACGCAACTTCGAAGTCACAGAAATTTAAAAAGACACAACTTTTTGCACTAGATTTAAACGGTAAATCCCCTTTTTCTGTTTTAGTTTTGTACAAACATTTTCGTATTAATGATGCTAATCGAAGCAGTAACAACGCAACTTCGGAACATGTGACGCAAACTGAAACAAAAATGACGCAACTTCGAAATCACAGAAATTTTAAAAATTCGGAACTTCGAAGCAGACGCAGAACGAGGCGACGCAAACCGGGATATTAGTGTATAGGGAGAGACCCACAGTCTTTAAGATTATAATTTCGAAAAGACAAAGCTGACCAGTATCCTTTATTTGGATTTTGTGTTCGCAATATTTAGTTTCTCAATTCCTACACAGATTCTTCGGCAAATCTACGAATATACGACAGACAATTTTTTTTTTAAATTAAAATTCTCTTATTTGAACTACTTAATGCTATTAAATTTACGAACAATCCCTGCGTATAAGTGACATGGATCTTAATTATATTAATTATACGCCACCGACAGCACCATTAAACAAATTAATGTGCTCGATATGAGATATGCTACTATAACGAAATAACAAAGGAGGAAATGAACATTCTTTTAAATGTGATACATTATGAGTATAAAAGTAATTTTATATTTTTACATTGCGGAATATTAACAAAATTACACAAAAAGTAAAATGTAATTGAGACCATATGGAAATAATTTTTATTTTGTTTAAAACGATATCTGAGCAACATATTCGATGATGTAAATGTGTACAGAAACCTATTTGTTTGGTAAAAATCGTTTTATATTTCAAAAGAGTAAAAAAAAAAATTACGTAAAATCCCTTAGAAAGGAGAACATTCTTTTGTATACACATACAACCATCAACAAAATGGTATGAATTTTTTAACAATAATTCTTATGATTAGTAATCGTAAAAAAAAATTAAAATAAATTTAAAAAATGTAAAAACGTGTGTTTAAAATTTCTTGTGTAGCAGATCATAATATTTTTTCCATTAAATATTAAAAATAAAAAAAAAGGGAAATATCCTTCAATGTGTCAGGCAGTTTCCTTTTATTGCATAGAGACAACTTACTATGAAAAGCCTTTGAATATATGAATTGCATTCGATGTCAATGACAGACACAAATTCTTTATTGAAGACTTTTCATCTTTTAGCATGAAAGAAGAATATTTTATTTTAATTAAAAATACATTATTTTCTGTAATAATATTGTAATAAAAATATTTAAAAGAAATTTTTATTTATTTTTTTTATGTAATATTTAAAGATTTATTTTACACATACTTTGAAATGTAAAAGAAATTAAAATCTTTCATAAATTTAAAAACATACTAAAAAAATATTACAAGCATAGATTAGACAATTCATTGCATTTGAATTATTAAAAATATAATTAAATTCTTTACATTTTATTTTAGATTTTCTTTTTTAACTCAGGAAGATTTGCTTTTCTTAATAAATTTTCAGAAAAAATTTGTAACATAATACATAAGCAACTGATTAAAATACCTTTTTTATTATGAAATATTTTCGTTATTTTTTTTGTTTTTTATTTTTTAATTAAATTTTGTTTCTGTTTTAGCCAATATACCATACGTATGTATGTATTAAATATTTATGAACATATTTCTTTCAAATTATTTTCAATTTGCTGGTGTTGTGGAGAAACCAAATCATATCTGGAGGCTGTGCATTATACTTTCAAGCATTGAATGTTTACGAAATAATTTTTAAATTAAAAAAGAAAAAAATTATTTGCATGGAAAACATTTTAATCGCTGTATGTGAAGCGAAGCGTAATTAGTGCTTAATTAAAAGTAAATTTCGTTAAATTATGCATGCATTGCTCAATATCTAGGTTAGGTTTTTATTATTATTTTAATAGAAACTCTACTATATAACTACTAAACAAAAACTGCGCAATTTTCAATATTGATTAGAGATTTTATACAAAGTTCTCCTCATATTATTTAAGAACTCAATAATATCAAATTATTAATCTGACTGTTGCAAAAACACTTTTGTAGGTATACACCTGCTTTGATCGTAATCGAAATGGAATCCGTTTACAGTGTTCCGAGGTTTTTTGTCTAAAATTTGTAGCCATCAGCCATATTTATGACTTTCTATGCCGTATGATTATTTATTGTGATAACATGATGCCACCAAGTATAGTTCTATTCATAAACTTCTGGGTTGTAGTCCATATAGTCTACTAAGTGTAGGTTGGTTGGCTTATTCGACATGAGGTCTCAATTCAAAACTCCGGTTCAGAACGAAATATAAAAAAATATTTCTTCGTCAACTTCCTCTCCGGTCTTCTCACTCATGTATGAAATTAACCCAATATAACATAAGTAATGGGATAATCTAGGCCATAATCCCGTCGCAAAGACGACAGCAATTGAGGTTCGGCATCGATTTGTAGGTCTTCCCACTCATGTATGAAATTAACCCAATATAACATAAGTAATGTGAGAATCTAGGCCGTAATCCTGTCGCAAATTATGTACGTAAGACATGTCAAGAATGTATAAGGAATTCTATTACTTTGTGCCCGCTATCTTAGGAATAGTATTAACGACGATTTGTATGTCCCCCCACCAATGTATGAAATTAACCCAACATAACATAAGTATTGTGAGATGCTAGGCCAAAAACCCATCTAAAGGGTTGTAATCGCAAATTATGTGTATAAGGCTATCGGAAAATCCCAAGAATGTGTAAGCAATTCTATTGCTTTGTGCCGCTGTCTTAGGAATGGTATAAACGACAGCTATTGAGGTTCGCCATCGATTTGTGGATCCCCCACTTATGTATGAAATTAACCCAATATAACATAAATAGTGTGAGAAGCTAGGCCCTAATCCTGACTAAAGGGTTGTATTCGCAAATTATGTATGAAAGGCTATCGATGAATGTCAAAAATGTATAAACAATTCTTTTACTTTATGCTGCTGTCTTAGGAACGGTATTAACGCCAGCTACTGAGGTGTAACATCATTTTTACGAATTATATAGGAGGAGGGAGGAGGTGCCACTGCAGGTGAATAAGATGTATTTGTATTTCTTAATTTTTTGAAGTCTTTAAGTCCTGTAATTGAATATGATTAGCTTTAGAATTATATCTTTTACCATTATTAAGATAGGTGAGTCTAGGTCGTAATCCTGAATGAAGGGTTGTAGTAATCGATTATGAATGGCTCTCTCTCGTAACGAAGAGTTCCTAAGTTTAGTAAACAGTTCTGTCGTATACATACATACATAATTAGTCATTACAACCCTTCGACTCCAAACGACAGATTTTTGAAGAAATCAGGTTTATGGCAGGTTTATTTACGCTCAAAGCTTTTGCCAGAGAGAGTTTTTGCTGAGAGGAAATCGCGGAAGAAACACTTTTTGTATTTTGTTTTTGATGTCTGGCCTGGGGCTCGAACCCAGGCTTTACCTCCAATAAGCCAGCACACTACCTACTAAACCACGGCGACTGGTCATCAAACCCCATAGCATATTAAGTCGAATATTTTAAAGGCCCATACCTCTTCTTTATAATGAGTTTTAACTTTTGGACATCAGTTCAGAAATGTCTGTGTATTAATAAATTTGTGCGTAACGTCCAAGAAAAAAGTTTGGAGGGTTCAAGAAATATTAAAAAGTCTATGTCATAAGCTGGGTGCATTTGATTTTTTTTATTTTGTCGTTTCGTATATTAAATTAAGGTTATGAAAATAGTTCCTATAAATTTTTATGGATTTTGTATTAAAATAGTGGATGTTGTCCATATGCTTACATAATAAAAATTATTTGTTTCAAAAATATAAAAAAATGTCAATAAAATTTGAAGAAACCGCTACGTATGAGTGATAATAAAAAAAAATAATCCATGTTCGGCATGGACGTATAAGTAATATTGTGTTCGAATCTGCAATTCATTTAAAACATAAAATAATAAAAATATTTTCATAGAATTTCGTGTAAAATCAACATGTAGATAATTTAATTAAATAAAATCAAATTAAATTATTGAAAATTAAAAAAAGTTTTTTGTTTTGTACAAAAAAAAAAAATCACAACAAATTGTAAAAGTGTGTTCAATTGGAAAAAAAAAAAATTAATTAAAAATAATAAAATAAATACCAAAAAAAAAATTAAGTGGTTTATTATTTCAAAAATAAAAATAAGGAATGTAATCTTAAAAAAAAGGAATAAAAAGGGTCCTAAATAAATAATAATAAAAAAAAAAAATTTATAAATAAATAAAATACGAAAAAGAGAGAAGAGAAAAAACGTAAAAAACGTGGTAAAAATAAATACACTTAAGAGTGGCAAACAACAAGTGATGTTGTCGTCTTCTTTAAAATGGCCAAAACAATATTATTGCTGTAAATCAAAATCATGCTCTTTAATAAATGTAAAAAACTGAGAGAGAAATTGTGTCACAGTTGACAATTGGCTATAATACGGATTATCCTTAGTCAATTTAAAAGGTAAGTGATTTATATGGCTTAGCTTTTAGCCTCTATGTGCTGCACATACCATACTGTACCGTATAAAACGTTGAAATATTTATGTTCATCGTACACGTAGTAAACACATTATTATTACAGCCTCCAGCTACTGCCGCTGCTGCTGTCATTATAAAATTGAAATTATACCATGAAAAACTTATTTATCACTTGATAAGAAAGTAATATTTTTCAATTTTTAATTTCTATTTTATTCTGTGGGCTCTTTTGAGTTTTTTATTGTGTTAAAAAATTTACTTTACTTTGGCATGCTATCTGTAGTTTAACAATATGCAGGTGGATTTGATTTATTATTGTACAGTGGGTAACATAATGTTGTTTCAGAATAACTCTATAATATTGTAGGCTAAATATTTTTGTTTTAAAACTGATTGACTGCAGTTTTGTTTGGTAGCATTCAAATTTTTCACTTTTTAAACTAATTTCTTCAACAGGATTTCATTGTATGCATACCAAGCGGGGAACAAAGTCACCGTAGTCTAGTAGCTGTTGTGTTGGCTTATTAGATGTGAGGCCTCGGTCCACATCCCTGGTCAGACTTCTTGAATAAAACGAAATATGAATTAATTTTTCATTGACTTCCAGAAACACATTATAAAAAGAATTTGTTGTTCGGAATTGACTTTTAACTGTAAGTTACACCACTCATATATAAAATTAACACTCACAAGATAGGTGGTGTGTGAGAAGCTAGTTCGTAATCCTAACTGAGACGTGCTAATGACCAATATTGTATGTATGTAGGGAACAAAGACTCTTAACAAGTAACTTTCATTAGAGTCTTTTGAAGGCATTATTATTAGGAAAACCCTTTAACAGCCATATGTATTTGTAATATAGAATATCGTTAGTTTAGATTATAATAAAATGCTGAATTTCGTTTCTTTAAGGAACATACGGCGGTCACAAACCATCCTCCACATATTGTAAATTAGTTTCTTTGATTTATTTTCAGTTTCGTTAATCAAGTTTTCCTATTAAGCAGACGATTTACAGGAGTGTATAACATTCTAAAATGATAGGGTTGCCAAATTTTGTTGTATAGAAAACACATTTTTCAAGAAAATGTATTGTGATGCAAGTGATGTGATATGAGCAGTGCTGTGAAATTTGTGTGCTTTCGTCACGATCCTCCAGAGCGAAATCAGAATTTCTAAAGTTTTAAAATACAAAAATTTTTAATATTTTTTATTTCATATTATTACTGAATAATTCGGTTTCAATGTTAAATACTTTAATCACTACATTACGTTACAGGCTGTTATAAAATATCAGCTTAGATTTAAACAGATTTGTTTAAATATTGTTAGACTTGAGAAGATTTTGTTTGGCAATTACTTACTCTCACAACTTTTGCTAAAATTTTGTTGAATAGAAGATTTCAAAAGATATATTTTTGTTTTATTAAAATACCAGAAACAAGTTTTGAACTTAGATATCCGACCCACTAAACTACGGGATTCACAATTGATACGAGATAATTAAAATATTAAAACACAAAAAAAAAACAATTTTTTTATCATCACTGTGCCTCAATGTAAACATTTTCAATATTCCCGCTGAAAATTAAACAAAGAAACGTTTTCGTTTTGTGTGTTATTTTTTAATAAAAAGATTTTCCTTCCATTTATTTTTTCATTTTTTTGTTTTGATGTTTGAATTTTTTTTTATTTGTTAACTTTTCATTTTATTTTTTCATAAAGTAGCTTAAACTGAATAAATAAATAAACACGCCCCATTCTTGTGTACTACTCTGTTGAATAAATTGTTTTTCTTGTTCAGTGTAGAGCGTTTTTCAAAATTTGTTGTCTTTTAACACAACATCATTGATACGAAGAGCAACAACCACGTTAGCAAACGAATTTTTATTTGCATTTCAAACTGTAGCAAATTCGTTTGCAACACATATTTCAAAACATATTTAATAAACTTTGAGAAACATAGTTGTTTAATATTAAACATTGATTTGTATTTACGAATTCAAGCAATACAGTTTCGGTTTTTGATTTTTTAAAAAAATTAAGCAACTTCAGTCTCTTTTTACATAATCAATCCAAGTATACTTTGGAGCCACCAACAAACGAGCACTATAGAATCTACAGAATTTAAACGAACATAGATTAAGCAAAGCAATTAATATTTATTTGTATTGCCATTAAATCAATATCAATTGAAGTTTAAACTGCTTTTAAATAAATTTCACACAGTTTTCGCAACCGTGCTTTGATTATTAATGAATGTTATTATAAGTACAGTGAAGTTTGTTTAAAACGAAAACCTTTCATTTGAAACAGAGACATTCCAGCTCTTTTTCATGTGAATAATACTAGGAGGTAAAGACTAAATGAGTCGTTATTACTGCTTTACTACAGTTTGTTGACCACAGAGTACTAATATGTTGGGGGGCTATGCGTAGAATTAGTAATTAAAGCAACACATACATATCGGATCTCGATTTTAGCCTGAACCAATCAAGGTCAAGGTCTTTTTGCGTTACATCCAAAGCGTATGGAACCGGGTTAATTTAGTTCCATTCCTTGAAGAATAAATACCAAGTCAAACGATTGATTGATGAGAATCCATATGTGGAGCAGTATTCCAAAAACGATTTTGTGGCTTTTCCATTCCGTACAGAAAATATAAAGATTGTGTCTTATATTTACGAAATTTTTGAATTGTTTGGAAGACCTATTGATAACATTATGTGTGCAAATTAAATATCTGTTAAGACTTCTTTTTGGTGGAATGTATCCGATTCCATGACTTTGGTGCATAATTTGATAGATGACATTGGGTTTTATTGGCTTTGAGAACGGCTATGGTTTGTTATTTCTCCACATACAACTACCACTTAAAGAAACGTGATTAAATCTTACGATTTCGTTGGCCAGTTCATCTAATTTATTGTTACAGCCACTTATGTCGTATGTGTTAATTTTATACACGACTGATGGAACCTACAGTTAAATATCGACTTCAAATTACAGATTTTTTGAGAAACATTTCATGGCAGTTTTATTTTATTCCCAGAGTTTTGGCAAAAAATTTGCAGAGAGGAATTTTTTTTCATATTCCGTTTTGTTGGAAACATCTGACCTTGGGTTTGATTCGTTGATCAGTTTACACTACGTTCACGGGAGAAAGAAGTTAGTAATTAGCGACCTTGATGGCGTTGACCTGGCCAGCGTATTTGTCAAAAAAATATGAACTATTGATACCACCAGTCCAATCCATTTTTCGATGAAAATTAGGGTCAATGACCAACTGCTCCAAAATTTATTCAGAGAAGGCATACGGTTTACTTGTAGGATGCATAATGAATTGACTAAATTCGCTGAATTAATGACAACTTATTCAACAGAGGTAACTTTGACAAGATTGCCAGTTTTAAGAGTCAAACTTCGGACGTCTCAGTTTGAAGGTTTGAAGTTCTATATCAATGTAGAGGAGCTTGTGCTTTACAGCCTTGTACTTCTACATGAAATAATAAATCATAGCTGAACTTTACTGTATTCAATGAAGTTGTTGTTCTTTCCTTTACCTATTATTTCTGTTATTATTGTTGTGTTTGTTTAAAAGTTATGCAAATTTGTGTGTGAATTTTTTTTACACAATGTTGCTGTGAAAAATTTAAACGAAATAAAAGTGATTTCCATTAGATTCGGTACTTTTTTTTTGTTTCTGTATTGCAAAATATATTGTGTTTCACTAGGAAAATAAGTGAAATAATAGAAGCTTATGCCTCCTACGTCTCATTTAAAATAATAAAGTTTCATAAATGATTTGCGTAAATGAATTTTATGTGGAATCATTAAATATTTGTAATGAATTTTCCAAAAATTTTGTTACTTGTTGTTACAATTTAATTAGAAAGTTTTAAGAAGAAAGGCTTTATAAGGAATTGTCATTTCTTTCATTGAGCAGGTACTCAAACATTTGGAAATGGTTGTTTATTCTTTTAGGTAAAGTCACAGTGCCATCCACAGCTTAAATTTATAAATTTAGTGCGCAATACTTGTTGAATTTTATAAAAAAAATTCTTCATAGAATAGTTTTTGAAAGTACAAGTCAAACTATTTCATTATGAGAATTCTTTTTTAATTTTTTTTCTTATTATTTCATTATTAATTTAAAGAACTTTCTTTTATTTGTATTCTTTTAAACAAAACATTTCTAATGGCCATGTTGTGTGCTTAACACCTTTAAAGTTTTAAAAGGAAAAGTTTCTTAATGTAAGACAAACACAAAAGGATGTTTCCAGCTCTGTGACTTACATTACACCTTGTACTACTAATTTCCTAAAGATAATCATTCTCAAACAATGGCTGAACAGCATCCATTGTTTAAGACAATATCTAACGAATAATAAATATATTTTGTAACTGTATTTCATAGATTTACCGTTTCACAGACAAACACAAGCACAAGTACTGGGGTATTGTTCTCGTAAACAAACAAAATTTGTAACAATTTATCAGATGACAATTTCGACCGTTCAACAACCATTTTAACCATTTTAACCGTTTTAAAAATGGAGTACAATATTGTCCAAAGGACAAGGATATGCAATTCGTTGATTTATTGTTTGGAGACAAATACAAATGTTCTCATGTTCCAATAAGATTTCATTTGTTCCCATCCCAGCATCGTTTACAGTATTTATAGTCTGATTTTCTTAACCTTATTTTTTTTATTATCATTTTCATTAGAAATTCGAGAAAATAAAAGGCCTTTCGTTTGATATTTTTAACAAATTTCTTCCTTTCTACGGGCAATTGTATTATTATCTGTTGTTATTATTGTAATCAGAAATTTAAATCCTTTAAAATGTACTCTTTTTTTATTTTGTATTGTTTGCTCATTTTAAATATTAATCCTAAAAGTACTTCTTTTGTTATTAAAACAGAAAAAGAAAAGAGGAAATTGTATTCGATTTCCTTTTTCCTTGTTTTGAAGCATGTTTATTTAACCCCCCCTAAAGGGTAAAAAGGTTTAGTCAACAAGATTAGCAGCCATTGTTTCTGGAACATAAAAACTTCCAAATTTACAAAATTATTAATTGTTTTCAATAAAACAAATTGAGAAGTTTAGAAATTTTTGAAGTAGGGATTCAAAATGTTTTTCTATGTGTTTTTATTAAAAGCTTAGGGGACAAACACTGAAACACTGAAAATATTAAAAAATTTTCTTTTAAGATTAACGTAAAACAAAGTTTCCATATGTTACTTACTTATTTAATTACTTAATTGGTTGTAGCAATCAATTTTTCGCAGAATTACAACCTAACTTCTCACACCAATTACATTATTCGTGTTAATTTTAACATGAGCGGCAAAACCTACAGTTTACAGTGAACTTTGAACGACAAATTTTAGAGAAACTTTTTCATTGCCAATTTATTATTGCCAGGAATCGCCGAAGAAATATTTTTTTATATTCCATTTTATTGGAGTTATCTGACCTGGGGTTTGAACCGTAGACACACTACCTACTATACTATGGCGACCACTATAATTTTGACCTGCTCTAAATAATTGCCTCAATGTCATGGTGGGAAATATCTAGACCAACAATGCCCACCATTATTTGGTCAAATATATGAAATTTAGTCAAATGATCTTATTTGATCATAAATCATCCAGATAGGCATCTTCCATAAGTTTAACAGTTTTTATGATCTTGATTACAAATTATATCTAAAAGTTAAGAGCTAAGTAATTTTGACCATACGCTCGACATAATATAGTCTTTGGTGGGAATCGAACCTATGACACTCACGTTAATTTGCTAGCAACCTACCCACCAGACTATCAAGGCACTCTAATACATACATACATAACATAATTGGCCATTACAACCCTTCAGTCAGGATTACGATCCAGCTTCTCACACCACTTATGTTGTGTGCGTTAATTTTATACATGAGTGGCGGGACCTACAGTTTGAAGTCGACTCCGAACGACAGATTTTTGAGAAGCTTTTCATGGCAATTTTTACTCTCAGAGTCTTTGCCAGAAATCTGCTAAGACGAAGAAATATTTTTCGTTTTGATATATGACCTGGGATTCGAACCCGGGCCTTTCGTCTAATAAGCCAACACACTACCCACTAGACCCCCGTGTAAGTATCAGAAATTATGAGTATGACTCGAATTTACTCATCGTTTTGAATACTCATTGCTGATCTCTGGTGTATACTATATATATTTCTGGATAATCTATGGCTAGTGGAATATAAATCGTGAAGCTTAGTACATACTTAAGCCAACACACTACCCACTAGACCACGGCGACTTCAAGGCACTCTAATACTGGTACTATAACAGTCAATTACTAGCTATTGTTATTATATCGACAAATTTGCAGTAAGAAGTGCAACATGGGTCGAAAATAACGATGAATATAGCTGGAAGTAAAAATAAGTTTTATGTATAAATGGAATTAAAACACTGAAACGGATGATTTATTAAAATTAATTACTTCTGTTGGCGGCAAAATAAAATGATCATGACAAAAAAAAGTTGATCGTGTCTAAGTCAGTATTGATAATCAGAAAATGCTTGTCTGTAATTTCCCGCATGTCCAAACGCTAAATATTGTACAAGAAACTACAAGAAGAAAAGAGATCCTATTATTTTGAAGAAGATTTGAATAGAATGGAAATCGCCATAGTCTAGTAGGTAGTATGTTGGCTTATTAGATTAGACTGAATGTCCGAGTTCAAACTCCAGGTTAGAGATCAAAATGGAAATATGAAAATATATCTTCGGAAACTTCCTCTCAGCAGAGTAAATACAAATCGGTCGTTCGGAGCCGCCTTTAATCTGTAGGACCCGATACTCATATCATCTTCTCTAATATATAAAAATTAATGTCACTTCTCGTTGTCATTTTATAACTCAAGAACTCGCCTATCCAAGCCAAATGTTTAGGCTTTGTTCACACTATTTAGTACTTTTACGTCTACAGTTTCTATTTATCTAAAATTAGAAAACGGCTTCATCGATTTGACTACTTTTTCTTTCAAATGTTCGATGCAATCCAATTTAAGTTTTCAGAAATTTTTGTATGGATGACTTTGACGTACAGTGACGAGCAGAAGTGAGTGCGTGTTCACAATACTGAGTTTCGTCATTCACAAAAACAAAACCATGCAAGCAAATACAAAAAAAAAAAAATTATTTTAATTTTTCATTTTATTCTTAACAAATAGTAGTAAAAAAACAATAATTAATGAAATGAATTCAATGAGTTTGAATGAAAAAACGAAAACAACCCAAATAAACTCAATTTTGCACGTTTCAAGAAAATTCAATAAACTAATCCAATTTCAATATTTGTTTCATAAACCCTTATTTGAAATCGCTTGATTTACGGGGATTGAGATGTTTTCTACCAAATGATCAATAAGATCTTTCGGAATTCGATGCCATTTCGCATTTATACGATCCCAAAGTTTGACCATGTTTGTTGGGACTGTTTCGTACTGTCGGAACCGGATTTTCACGAATGGCCAAACATTTTTAATCGGATTGAGGTCGGGACTTTGTGCGGATATTCCAGCAATTGAAAATTTTGTTGCCCATCCCATATCTTTACAATTTTTGCTGTGTGCTTCGGATCACCATCCTGTTGGAAAATAAATTCTTATTCGGGATAAGCACATTTGTCCATAAAATTCGGAAGATGGGCTTGCTGAATCTTTAGATAGTCCTTTTTCACATGATACCATCTATTAAATGTAGAGGGCCAACATGCCACCATATTAAGCATCCTCAAACCAAAATATTTTCATCGCTGTCTTTAACAGTTTGCTTCACACGGTTTCTTTGAACACGTTCCCTGGATCTGCGCTAGCAGAACTGTTTAGTTTAGCCTATACAAACGATAGTCCAGTCAGAAGCGTTTGGTTAGAGTATATGAAATTATCTACAAAATTTTTATGGTAACCGTTATAGGGTATAGTAAAACAGCCGAATAAATTAACATTAGTGGACCCACAATATTTTAATCATAACTTTTTAATTGGAATTTTTTTTAGAATTTTTAAATTCCTCTGCTTTCTAACAAATACTGTGTTTCTAACTTCAGCATGGTGCCCTTTATATTTTATAATAATTGTTAGAATTTTAAAAGCGAATATTTATATTCATTTTCATTTTAATTTTCCATAATAATAGACACAAAATTCCATTTATTACTTATGCTCTATCAAGCACGTGACTTTTAACATTTGGCAACAAAGTGGAAACATTTATTATGTAAAATACAAAAATACTAAAATAGTACAAAGACGCCAAGAGACATAAAAATCACTAAATATAGTGACCTCTTTTGGTCTCTAATACCTTTAAATATTTTATATACAGGCACAGTATAAAACGTCAAAGAGCTTTTACTACTTTATTAAGGCCAGAAATAGATCTTAAGCTGTAGTTATATTTAAAAACGAATTACTCTTAAGAAAACCTTGCTCAAAGAGAAGTTTTTTATTATCTTTCCAGACTTAATATTTTTTTTTAACGAAGAAGTATGTACAAAAAGAAGATTAAATGAAAGAAGAGTGCACTTTAAGTTCGTTTAATGTAGTTCCATGTATTTTTAAATGAAATTTTATTTTTCTGCCGCCTATCTGGGTACCTTTAAGTATTAATTTAATGAAGCGGAAATTGTTCATTATTATTCTTTTCTCGGTTAAAAATGTCTTTTTATTCATTTCGTTTCATTTCTTTTATTTCATTTATTTTCTTAAATATAATTTTACTGTCTGGTATTGTGCTGTTCATTTGTTGCTCGCAATGGCCAGTCAAATAAAAACAATTGCACAGTGGGCTATAAAAAGAAATTTATTGTAAATAAAAAAAAATTTTTTAGTATTCTCTTGTGCTCTTAGTGCACTTTTATTGACGTGTTTTGTTAGTTTTGTTTTAATAGTTAAGCGATGTTACAACTAACAAATGCAATTTTTTCCGATCAATTTTTATCCTCCTGAACCGGTTTCGCAAAAGTAACTGTGCTCCTTCGGGCAATGGATTCGACAATAAGCAGAAAATGGTGTCAAGAGTTGACAGAGGCATTTCAGGAAGTTTCAATGGATGTTGAAGGGTGTACTATTGGGTACAGTTTTTATTAAAGAACGAATAATGTGCATCCTTACTTCCAATGCGCCAAAAATAGAACACCTAATCCTGATTGATTTTTGATTTGAACTAGACTCGTGATACTATTATCCTCTTGTGAGTTAAGGTTGTCAGGCACTAAACTTTTTTTAGAATCCTTTTGATCATGCGATTTGACACCACTATGGTGAAAATGCATTGCCAAGCAAACTGTAATTCCTAATACGAAACACAACATTACAGATGCAATTGGTAACGTTCTGGTCAGTATGGTTGAAAAAGTATATCAAAGTAAGACCTCCTGATTAGTAATGCATTGGCATGATCAATATTAACTTAAAATAATATTAAAAAATACACCATAGTATAGTAGGCAGTATGTTGTTGGTAGTATGTATGCAACAGCTCAGCTTGAACCCTTGGTTCCGATAACTCGACCAAGTGAAATATTTAAAAATATGTCTTTCGCAGAATTTCTCTCAGCAGTATTTGGGCAAAAACTCTGAAAATTTTGAAAACTTTCTCAAAAATCAATCTTTTTATTTCAATTTTAAACTGTAGGTCTCACTACTCATGAATAAAATTAACACCACTACACAGCTGAGAATTCAGGTCGTAATCCTGACTACAGGGTTGTAATGACCGAATAAGTAAATGACTGGCTCTAAAAATAATTAATTTTCAAAACCGAAACGATTAAAAAACCATACCTTGATGATGGTTTTACTTCAGAAAATGTAGATAATTCAGGGATATTTCTTAAATTTGTAGATCCAGCATAAAATTCGAAGGCACATACAGAAGAATAAGCGTTTGCTTAACCTAGGCTAAATAGGCGATAAACTTTATTGTTGGTTTCTGGGATAGCAGAGCCAATCTACGTATTCAACTGGTTTTGGGTTTATTGATATCAATCTTAAGAGAAATATTTATGCTTGTTACAGTAGACAAATCTTAATTGCATTATACGTATCCTCGATGTGCTGAGTGAAAAATGGCTTATTTTAGTGCAGTAATTAAACTCTACTCATCATGGTTACACATTCTAGATGTCGTCTCAAAAGTTAACAAAAATTTGCTCTCTATAATGTGCATTATTCGCCAATTAAACTACATAAGTAGTTAGTTTATTTCCATCAATGGCATTTTAAACAGCCATTCCCTAGTCTGACTGTAAGGACAAAGTCCCTTAATTGCAGAAATAAAATTTGATATTCGTAAATGTAAGGTCGCCGTGGTCTAGTATGTACTGTTCTGGCTTATTAGACGTAAAATCAGGCTTCGAATCCCAGGCCGGACATCAAAATATAATACAAAAAAGTATTTTTTTGGCGATTTCTTCTCAGCAGATTTCTGGCAAAAACTCGGAGAATAAATAAAATTGCCATGAAAAGTTTCTCAAACATCTGTCGTTCGGAGTCGACTTTAAATTGTAGGTCCCGCCACTTATGTATAAAATTAACACACACAACATAAGTGGTGTGAGGAACTGGGTCAATAATCTGGACTGAAGTGTTTTAATGATCAATTATGTATGATTGTAAATGCCAAACCTTGCTCCAAAAATGCACAAAGCTTATACATTCTTTTTCGTTTTAATCCAACTATTGAATGCTATTCAGTACGTAGGAACCATATTAAATATCGGGTGGTATTAGCTTGGGCATACACTTATCACAGCCACCATGAAAGAAACCTTAAAACAACCTGGCACAGAGTGATGTAGAAAGAAACGTACAAATTATTTAATAACTCAAATTGAAGCACACAATGTGTTGGAGTTGGAGCATCAAAACAATAATAACTGATAATATGGATATGGTTTACTTTTTAAGACTCGCGAGCATAAATCAAACTAAATTCGGCCAATGGCATATTGCTATTTTAACCGTGAGGATCGCTGTGATCTGTGGCGTATTCATATACACCTGCAGCTTCAGAATTTCGTATAAAAAGTCTAACGAGGTTCAAATCGTAGTTCACATCATACGCTAATCGGTCCTGCAGAATATTCAGGAGCCGTGTAGGCTGCCCACGTCGGTTGTGTAGATTGCATGGTTTCATCTCAGAATCCGATAAATTTTATTTTTCATTCCTGTAGAAATGGGCTTCATTGCTAATGATGATTTTTCAATAAAAATCATGGCCATTACGATAAAAGAATATGTACTATTTACACGTTCAGTCCCATTCATGCTGTGGTTTGCAAAATAGACTGGAAAAGTAATAAAAATGCCGAGTTAATTGACCTTAACGGAAGTTCCAAACACTTTATGATAGATTATCAGAGAATTTCCTAATTTTTTTTTTATAATTTTCAGTTTTAAAACTCTGATTGAATAATTATTTCGAAGTCTTTCATGTAAAAGTTTATTTTCTTTTTGATTAATTAGCAAAATTACAAAGACTAAAGACATAAAATATTATGAAGTAAATAAACAATTTCAAAACAGATTTCTATAAATTTTATGCTTAGGATTCTGTTTAATTCACCACATAAAATTTCATTTATTCAGAGATAAAACAGTTGCTAGTTGAGACCTTTCAAATACTTGAATGGAAAAAAATGTCAATACACTCATAAGAACTCATAGGGGGATACGAAATACGATTTTTTTTGGTCATCAATTCCAAATAATTTGTAATCAAATAAATTCGAAAAAAAAGAACTTTTGTACTGAATTGAAAACGTAAAATCAAAAAGAAACAAGAAAAATTAAAACTAAACAAAATTAAAGAAATAAAAGAAATAAAATGCAAAAGACTTTAAATATCCATGTCCATAGACTTTTATGGACATACATCGGGTATGATGTTATAATTTTGTTTTATTCGATTTTCGAGACACAAATACTCAAGCATACGCTCAAATTGTCTGCATGTTGTTGTCTTTTTATCTGGGTATCTGACTATTGCTTAAATTCATTCAAATTCAGTTTTTTTTTTGGTTTTGTGTCTCTTGCTCCCATACAAAAGTCAGTTTAGCGTAAAGATATCAAAAATCAAATAATGAAAGAAAAAGAAAGAAAAGTAAGAGGAAATTTAACATACAATAGATACAAAAAGGAATTCAAAATGGATACAAAACAAAACCAAAACATATAACATATAAAGGATCTCTTTTGTATACAACACACACACACACTATCGCACATGTACACATTTAAAAACTAATACCCTTAATATCAATAGAATTTAAGTTGAAATAGTTCTGGTGAGGGACAACAAAATTGGATAGAAAAAAAAAGGAATCAAGCATCAGTATTGAATTATTTTCACAACCTTAAAAGCAATTAAAGATTTGAAAAGAAAATTTCATCCTCAAGAGAATAAATTCTTAACGATTCAAGTACAATGTCCCTAAGGGACCTACTAACTTTATGCGAAGAAAACAGAGGTCGAGGCAATTTTGAAGGCGGCGTAATTCTTGTTGACTGACGGGATTTTCCTCCTCCTGATTTACTCGGATAGTCAGGCTGTAACATCTGTCTTTGTCCAAGAAAGCCAGACGTTTCTTCGTATAATTTCGTATCACTCAAAGTTAATTTTTATATAAGGGTTCCGGGACACAAGAATATCGTTGGCAATTGCATTGGTAATGAGCTAGTCAGAGCCCGTGCGGACCAGAGATCAGCAATAAGTATTCAAAACGATGAGTAGTTTCGAGTCATACTTATAATTTCAGATATTTATACGCTTTCATACTTATTTTGATATCATACTCATACTACTCATACTCAAAGTTGGAAGTATGTGTCGTATTCATACTTAACAATACGCATGATGTTATTGCTGTTCGACTCGTCTCTACTTAACATTTACAAGAAGCACAAAATAAGTATGATTCGCGTACGAACACTACTATGCTCACAAGAAGATTGTATGTATGCTTTGCTTGTTGTCTTTGTCTTTCCTTTTCTCTTTGTTTGTATATGCAACAACAACAAAGGCTGTAAATTTTGATAAATGATTCGCGCCACTCGAATTACTTATAAGTATTATAAGTATTTCTATAAATGTATTAATCAGAATGAGTAGGCGTATGAATCAAACATATTTTCAATGTTGTGAGTTTGATGTCAACGTTGTACTCATACTCATTGCTACTTATACTTATAAATCAATGTTGTAGCGAGTACGAATGAATCAGAGTACTTGAATTTCAATATTGCTAGACTCTACACGGCACGTATGGACAGGAAGAGGATCAAATTACTTAGATCGGATGGTCATCCACCACACAATAGCGTTTCTTACAAGCCATTGTCCTTTTGGTAGGCATGCTGCATTTCAATAAATGATTTTTGCAGCAGATGTGGGCCTAGGTGAAGTCACCGTGGTCTAGTAGGCATTGTGGTGGCTTATTAGACGTAAAAGCCAGGGTTCGAGTCCCAGGCCAGACATCAAAACAAAACATAAAAAGTATCCTTTCGGCGATTTCCTCTCAGCAGATTTCTGGCAAAAACTCTGAGAGTAAATAAAATAGCCATGAAAAGTTTCTCATAAAATCTGTCGTTCGGAGTCGACTTTAAACTGTAGGACCCACTGCTCATGTATAAAATTAACACCCACAACATAAGTGGTGTGGAAACTAGGTCAATAATCCTGACTGATGGGTTCTAATGACCAATTATGTATGTATATATGTGGGCTTTAGGATGAGGAAAAAACTGTCTTTGGCCTCATGTGCCAGTATTCTGCTTTTGTCAAGAAGAGACGAATGTTTTTGAGCTCTAATTTGCTGACATAATTGATCAAGCTTTCTGATTCTAAAGATTGCAGTAATAGAAAGTTTTATCTTGGACTCGTGATGGTTCTCTCTGGTAGAATTAATTGTGGTATCACAATGGGACTAAATGTTGAGTTAAGTGAGAGTTTTTCCTTCGAGGGGAACTACCACCAAACCAAAACTATTCGAAAAAAAAAAATTAGTGACAGATGTTGGAATTCATGTGAAATATTGAAAATAGGTACTTAAGAATGACCAGTTATCATTACAACTTAGTTTTTCATACCTCTTATATTGTATGTATGTGTTAATTTTGTACATGAGTGGAGTGACCTACAGTTTAAAGTCGTTTCCGAACAACAGATTTTTGAGAAATTGTTTTGATGTTTCAAAGCTTTTGCTGGATATCTATGGCGACCACTAAGCATTATTTTGATTATGTGAGTCTAACTGCTGATAGTAGGGTACTGTTATTTACTAGGATAATAAATCAATTTACAATAATTTGTCACACTGTATTTTTGTTTTTGTTTTCAAAAATTCTTTTCAACAGTTTATTTATTACTTTTCTAGTGGAACAAAAAAAAAACACAAAAACCATTGCTGATAGTGATGGTTATCAGGAAAAATTCAAAAAAAAAGAAGGGACAATAAACCAAAAATATTTTACATGATAAATTGCTTTACCATGTCGAAATTATTACCTGATTGGCTTTCCAAACATATCCCATATGTATACTATTTTTCCTTTTTTTTTATTTTTTGGTTTTATTGTTTGTAAAACCAAAATATTTAATAAATAAATTTACAAAATAATAATTAAAGAAGTGTTAAATTGAATAAATTTTTACCGTATTTTATATTAAAGTATCAAAGACTATACAATGTTTTATTTTTATTTTGATTTTTATTTCATATGGTAGTGATATATGCCATTGCAATATTGCTTGTTAGTGGTTAATTAAATTATTTGTTATGGGTGAGTGTTAGTCTTAAATTGTTTATTACACCAAGTAAATGAAGTATGTATGGATGTACATATGTATGTATACGATAGCTACATAGTTAGATAGATACTAGAGATGCCAATCGGATTTTCGGGATTCACAAAATCCCAAATCCCGGGATTTTTAAAAACTTGTCCAGGGATTTTTCGGGATTTTCGGGATTGTGAATTCATATGTATTTTGACCTACAAAATGTCCTGTAAAAAAAAAATTTTATATCATTTGACTTCGACATTAGCTTCTCAGATGAGGAAAACCCCACTTCCATTGATAAAAAGTTATTTGATGCCAACGAAGAATGCAAGGAGTTCCATAAAAGAACCTTTCCAAAGAAATAGATTTATTTACACCAGGGAATATTATAGGTGAATATTTACTAGCTGCATACAGCTATCTTGGAACTACTTTACCAACATAATGTTGATTGCGAAAAGTGTTTTTCAACAGCAGCGTATGCTGACAATAAAATTCGTTTTAAGCCTATCAGATCACATGTTAGATGCTTTAATTTTTTTTTGTTGGAATTCAAATAATTTTCTTAAAACTAATGCATTTGCATATGGATGAATAATTTTTATTTTTGTTAATTTACGCTTTTTTGTTACATTTTGTCTTGACATTTTGTAAGACAAAATCGTGATTTTTCCCATGATTTTTCAGGATTTTTGGATCCCGAATTATCCCGAAATGTCCCTGGATTTTGGGATCGGGATTTACAAAATCCCGAATCTCTTGATTTTTAAAAATCGATCCCGTTTGGTATCCCTAATAGATACATAAAACTAAATATGTATGTACATATGTTGAGCTAAAAGCATGACTAAATGCATAAAGGAATAAATAAATGAAAGAAAATATTACTTGATTTTGTTTTTTCTATAGTAATAATAACTTTTAATACCATTTTACACTTGCCTTTCAAAGATACATACTAGACGTACTAGAAATAGTACGTATTTACATGCATGCTTTCCATTGTAAATTGTCCTATAGACAGACTCATAGGATACGAGTGTGTTTAAGAACTTATATGAGTGCTTTACTTGCACTTACTTGCTTGGCATTTATGAATGAACTTATAGACAACAATTTACATACATATTGTATATTAGAATGTAATAAAAATATATATTACGTACATACATACATATTGTGACATATAAAAGGAAAGCTAAAATAAAAAAAAATAAGATTGAAGAAAAAAAAATAGTTCAAATAAAAGAAATTATTAATGGATGTGTTAGTTTTGCTTTTTCACTGTCATTGCTTTTATTCTCAAACTATAGAAAATTATATAGCAAGTCATGGGGGTGTGCAATCAGTGGACTAAAATCGAATTGAGTGAGTGCTATAAATATAGTTAAGGATTAAACAGTTTATAATTTAAAGAGTTCATCTCTACAACATAAATTATGGTCTTTAATCTTCATGGCCTATGTCTAAAGCTAATCACTGCAATAATCATGGATTTTTTCAATTTTCGGTCTCTCTACAGGTATCTATTAGTTGGTATTGGAAAAAATTTGAAAAAGTTCCATCATTTAGTTGACATTTAAAATCAGACTACTTGGTGATGGCAGTGAAGGTGGCATAGTCTAGTAGGCAGTGTGTTGTTTTGTTAGACGTGAGATCATGATTCAAACTGAAACGAAATCTGAGAAATAATTCATCGGCGAGTAAGTAAAATTACCATGAAAAAGTTTCTTCGGTGTGGTTCCGCCATTCATCTATAAAATTAACACATACAAGATAAGGGGTGTGCGAAGCTACGACGTAATATTAACTGCAGTATTGTAATGACCAAATAAGCAAGAACCTAAGTAATATCAGTGGAAACATGAACATTATTTTATACGAAAAAAGAAAATTATCACTGGAACCTGAATACTAAGCTTAATGGAGACCATGTAAGCTAATCATCGATTTCTACCGGTGGTTTACAGAATTGCATTATGATCATAAAAGCACAACTGTGCGGATACACTGTTTAGATATTTACATTCAAGATTATGCAAGTCATAGACATCTCGGAGTCTTGCAAACGTATTGGCTACAATTTTGAATGAATATTAGCGTATGAGAAAGCTTTCCACAAGACCATAATTATTAGACAATTCTGCAAGAGACTTTTGGGTTGCCGTGAAATTCGCAGACTAAACAGTATATTAAGTTTATCGTAACAAATCTGAGCCAAAAAATCAAAGATGAATTTGTATGCTGACGACGTTATGCCAAACGCTTTTTTTGGAATGTTCGCGGTATAATAAACGTTAACTATCATCAAAACAGTAGAGTGGAGTATAGCAAACCAATACAATGAGAATTTGGAAAGAAAAATGATCGCTTTTGACAAAGAAAGGAAGGTCTTTAGCAGCAGGCATGGATTTACTAGGTTGCTCTACATAGATGCATACATAATTAGTCTTTACAAACCTTCAGTCAGGATTACAATCTAGCCTATCGCACCACTTGTATTGTGTGTGTTAATTTTGCCAATGAGGGCCTAAATTTTGTCTACAGAGCCTAAAGTCGATTCCGAACGACTGTTTCATGGCAAGTTTATTTAATCTCAGAGTTTTTGTTAGAAATCTGCGGAGAGGAAGTGGCTGTGCTTTTCTGAACATTTTAGTGTTGCAAATAATTTAATTTCTACACTATTTCGTTCTTTTAATAAATTTGTACATATAAACTACCTTAATTTGTTAACGTAATAAATTTTCAATTTTTTTTCTATTTTTTTGGTAAGTTTTGGTAAATTTTTTGTTGACGAATATATTTTCCAATCTCAATCGCCTTGGCTATTTGTTGAAAACTGTTTGTCTACCTTTAAACACTATTAACCAATATGCATATCAGTTTGTATATTCCTTTGATATATTTCGTATTGATTTTTCCATCAAATGAAAAAATCCAATGTTTTCTGTTTTTGTTTTCATATTTTTGTAACTCAAGACTAATTTGTCCTAATTAATTGAGAAGGGTATTTGGAAACGAACATTCCCTTTGTCAAATAAAAATGTTCCATATGCTGTAATCAAAATATTGAATTTCCAAGGTAAGGAAAAAAGTATTTAATTGAAAAGGGTATAAAATCTGAAGAGAAACTAAATTTTATAAATATGCTTCCGGGTTTATTTTATGTTTTTGCCATATCATAGTAATCTAGAATGATCCTAAATTAGATTTATTAAATGTTTTAAAAGTTTAAAGTTATTTTAACAATATTTATTCAAAAGAATGAAAGATGTCATGGGGATAACCAGCTGAAATGAAAGTTTATTCTTTTGTTTCTATATATTTTGAATATGGCTACACAAAAAAGTTTTTGACATTTTTACTACGTTTAGGTTTTAATGGAAAATGGGCAGGCTGGCTAGTGTGATAGTCACTAGTATAATTCCCAATAGATATTTTAATCTATTAAAGCCTGCTCTGTATAGATGACATAGTCAAGGACTCTTCTGATCACCCTGACAATGTGCATTGGCAGTTGATAAGAGCAAAGGTGTATGATGTTTGCGAAGTATTACAATTATGAATCAATAAATCAATGATTTTGTGAATTAAACATAGGTTTTTGGGCAACAAAATGCCTTTATTTATCAACATCGTCTCCCTTGAGCTCTATAGACTTTGACCAACGTTATTACATATTTTAAAGTCTTCCAAAAAATATGATTTATCGAGGTTATCAGACAACTTCTTCTGACAAAATCTGGATACAAGGAACGCTTTGTTGAAGCATTTGTTTTCTCTCCTTGCCAATTATTCAACATTCCCTGGAAATCCTTGTATTTTCTACATTTAAGAGTGTATGCACATGACTAGTGATTCGTCAAAAGCATTATAAAGTTTTTTAAATGAATTCGGATGAGATTTAACCAAAATAATGTTTTTCGTGTATCCATAAAAGGCCAATGAATTAAATTTCTTATTTTATCAATTGCTAATTTATGAAATTATCATGAGATTGTCGCCGTAGTTTAGTAGGTAGTGTGTTAGCCGAAGGTCAAAATTGACCCATTGTACTTCAATGTCTCAAACTATCAATCGAATTTAAAATGTAATCCTATGAGCAATGTCTTAAACTAGCTGGGTCTTGCAACAATAGAATAAGCGAAGGCATGCAACATATCTCAAACGTCTTGTCAATTTCAATTTCTTCATTGCCACAAAATAACATTTAATTTTAATTAAGACTCTGACTTATCATATAAAATTTATTATCTTAAATTATAATTCAAAATTGGATTTCACAACGAATTTTAAGGACATATTTCCAGTATTCACTAATTAAGTAAAGACTCATGGATAGTTTAAAAATATTAGAAAAAATATAAAAGCAAATAAAATAAATTAGAAAAAAAATAGTAAAAGTGCTAGGAAAATAAAACCAAAACAATAAAACTATAAAGAAATGAAGAAAATATTACAGAGTTTCTTGATAAAGCAAACAACTGAAAAAACTCCACAAAAACAACAAAAACAGCATAAACCATAGCAATGGATCCATAAAAACACTACACTTTCATTTCTTTTTTGAGGTTTCCTATTAATGGAGTTGTGAAAAAAATAAATTTTTATTCTTAGTCCATGAGTATAGCAGTAAATGAGTATGTAAGTTTAATTTTAATTTGATTTACACATATACACACACACATACTACACCTCATACGACTACATACAGTGAACAGCAAAAGTCTAAGTACGGCAGTATATTTTAGAATTTCATTAATTTTAGAAAAAAAATTTTTAAAAAAATTTAAGGTGTTTATATTTATTTTATTAATTTATATCTGTTTTATTATAAAGGGTCCGCCAAATAACTTTTTATTTTTTTTGAAAATGTTTTTAAAAACAACTACTGAATATTTTCTCAAATTTCTTTTTTTATTTGTAAGTACAATTCTTCCGGTTAATAATGGAAAATAATTTCATTCAAATGGCTGCCTCGGATGGCCATGCAGTAGCCAACATAATCGGTCCAATTTTTAAGCACATTATCGATGGTGTGCGTGTATGTAAACAAGCAAAATTGCCGCATTTGGGTCATAGAAAACCCTCACACATGCATTGAAAATCCGACATCCTTTTAGGTCAAGCACTCCATTTAATCCATTTGGAATTGAATGTACACGGTTTGTTTAGTGTTTTCTGTGGCACCATGAGTAAATTTTTCGGGTAATTTTTGTTTGAGGTTTAGAGATTACGTAACCGTTCTTTCAGATGATCTTCTAAATACTTTCTTTAAGTCATATCGGTACTTTGTGCAAGAGTATTAAGCCTTTGAGAACTTTTTTTGTCAAAATATATTGGCGAACTAAGACTTTTGCTGTCCACTGTATATAAAAATTTTTTATAGTAAATATTGTTGGTTTTCTTATAGAAAGCATACTCCAATAGAGCTTAAATTGATTTTACTTGCATATGAAGAAAATATTTATCAAAAATTAATTCATTTTTAAGGAAAATTTCTTCAAAATATAAAATAAAATTTTATTCCAATTTAATTTATACAATTTTCCACTTCGTTGAGTAGTAGTGTTTCAGCAATTTAAACAAATTTAAAATTTAACCCTTAATACCTCTACTTAATTTTTGAATAATTTGTTCAATATTCCTACCAATCAATTTTGTTATCTCTTACGTTTAGATAAAGAAAGTAGGCGAGATTAAAAATCATTAGTTAGTATGTAGATTTTAATTAAATAAAATACTTCGTAATTGCCAACTGTTTTCCTACTGTTATTATCAATTGTTTACTTATTTTTTTGTTGTTGCTCAATTACATATGCTTGTATGTACATATACATATGGAATGTAATTTGAAATGATAAACAAAAAAAAAAAAAAAAGAAAAGCTTTTAAGGGTATTATTTAATAGACGGGTATTATGTTAGAAACCTATTAATTTGCTTCTTTTTTTAGATTTTCTTTTCACATCAGACGATAATTATGAAATTTGAAAAATATAATAAAAAGAAATTTATGGGAATTACAGTTTTGTTAGCGTCATTGCTATGCATGGTAAGAAATAAAATCCTATTGCAAAAATTAATTCATTTTTAAGTTTTTCTTTTAAAATTACAAATATTTCAATTTAAATTAAAGTTATAGTAATTACTTACCGAAAAAAATCAATCAAAAATTGGCCCACAGTTAAAATGGGAAATTAAAAATAAAGTTTATTTATTCCATTCATAGTCAAAACATTTTAATGCAAATTAAATTTCCTTTTATACTCTACAAGCTTAACTGCGGGTGGGCATTATAAATTTATTTCATTATTTGAGAAAGATTTGTCGCGTTATATTCATTAAAATAATTCCATGAAAAAGCAAATGAAACTGGGACGATATAATTTTTATTTAAAAGTAAAAAAAAAAAAAAACAAAAAACGAAACAAAATTAAATATCTTATAATTAAATACAGATCGGTGACTCTCTGGTGTGGGTGCCCGGGAACAGTGAAATTCTAGGAAACTGTAGGGCCGACGAGGTGGCCAGAGCTGGTGCGCTCCTTCCGGAATTCTCTTCTGTTGAATTGGGTATGCAACTTGCCTCGGTCAAGTTGACCATTGCGCGGAGGTTCCTTCGGGACGCCAACCTATCCTGGGTCAATCAATCCTGCTCCACCGCTAGACTCACCTGGACCAAGAAGGATGGAAGGCGTACCAACCGATTACTTGGCCTCGGTCGTGATGTCATCTCGACTATAGTGGCCGTGCTTACGGGTCATTGCATAATAGTTAGGCACGCGGAGAGAATGCGACTCCATTTTAACGACTTCTGCTGTGGATCTAGGTCCACTGAGGAAGAAGTGACTGTTATTCATTTTCTTTGCCAGTGCCCGTCTCTTGCTAGGTGTAGATATAGGTTATTTGGCTATCCATTCTTTGTTAGCTTAACGGAGCTGCACAACAAAAGCAAGACTACCCCATACTGGTTTTCCAGTTCTTTTTCTCCTTCCTCTTCCCTGGTGGAACTTAGTTAGTACAGGGACTGCGTTCACCCCTGGCATCACAACGGGCCTCCATACGCACTCAAGTGAGTTTTGTGATATCAGATCTACCATTCTGACCTAACCCAACATAATATTAATACCTTAACACCTTCATACATATATAAGGTGTCCCAGAAAGAAGGTGGTGAAGACTACTGCTGAATGTGGATTACGAATATTAAATATGAAAAACGTTCATGTCAATTTTATTTTCACATAGAGTTAAAAGGTAGTCGCCGAACAAATATTTCCTTCGTTATTTGTTCGAGATGTTTGAACTAGTGGTTGAACCATTAGCTCTTGTCGAATAAAACAACACACTACCTACGAGACTACGGTGACTACATATCGACGCCGCCGTTCTGTACCATCCTAAGACGAAAAATTGTGTCTTGAGTTATGAGCTCTCAAAGTTTTCACGCGACATACAATTATATGTGAATTCTATGTAGATTTTTGCTTATAACTTCAGAACGAACCGGCGCATTTTAACCAAATTTTATTATCATTATTTACAGTATAGGGCCAAATTATATCACAGCTTAAGCAAGAAATCTATGAAGTTTTAAGCATATCATTCAAAAAATACTTAGATTGTTTCAACTGTATCTACACTACTCAACATTTAGATAAGCAATCTATTGCAGATGCTTAAAGTGCTGTTACAGTTTCGGAATCGGAATAAGACGAATCAAATAATTCATCGTGGGATTTCAATTCGTCTTCAAAAAGTCCAACCAAGTAGACCCTATATCCCATAGAGTGAATAATGGTAGGAATGTAATAAGAACAAGTAGCGGTACTCCTTTGGAAATAGCAGATCTCTATGAAAAGGACTGTGTATATTTTGATGGTGCGCACCTTTTTGAGGGACTTGTGGATCAGTTTACTGATTTTTGGCACTACCATAAGGGCAAGTGATAAGAAATGATTAAAAGTTGGGGGGCTTTGTGATAGCCCAATAAAAAAATGTTGATTAAAAATGCATTCAAAATCATTCGGCAGTTCTAGCAGACGTAGATTTAATGTGTGAGAGGGTTCAATTGACATTTATCGATCCTATTAGAGACTCTTACTTTCTAAAAAGAATTTTCCAAGTTGTGTAGTGTATGCTGTCTTTAAAGAGCTAATCCGTTATTTGAAGCACAGAGCGTGAAGTTTGTTATTTTATCGACTGTAAGGTTGTGGGTCCTTCAATTATATCGATAACACTTTCAGTCCTTTCTAGTTACGCAACATGTGCTGTTAGACTATGTGTTTGTATTACATTGGCTTACTTAACAGGTAGCAAAATATCGCTGACACTCACACGCATACACGTATATATTTTGTGGTTTATATTCAATATTTTCTAATAATATTTTTAACCGTTAAATGTGTAACCGAATGAATTGACAGACTATAAAATAATCAATTCCCAACAGCGAAACCACAAAGTTTCACTTTAAACCCAATATTTGGCAAGAGACAGCAGTCAATGAATATTGAAAATAATTACTTTTTAAAGAATGAGTGAAAAATATGACACGATGATTGCTATGCTGCTGATGATGATGGTGACTATGATATTGATGATGACACTAAGGCTTACAGATTATTTTAGCGCCAGCTTTACGCTTAAATACATGTAGGGGGTATTAACGTTTTGTTACTTCATTGATGGTAGCATGAATTTTATAGATTTAATGGATAAAAAAATACGAGTTTAGAAAAGGAATCGAATGTGTTAAAATTTTATTAAAAAGGGTGGTTAAAAAGTTCAATATAGAAGGTAAACCTTAATAAAATTTTTAGTATTCAAACACTGATGGCGGTTTATTATTCACTCACATGAGGTAATAAATTTTAAAATATAGAAATTGATTTAATAAGGGGCCAATAACAGACTATACGGCTTATGCGATACCAATTTCAGTTTAATGTGAGCCATAAACATTTTAAATCCCCTACAAAAATAGTTAAATGTTATGTCGTAAAATATAAAAAAAGAATCAGAATAAATTATAAAAAAACCTTTAATAATAATACTAATTTTAAAACTTTAGAAAACAAGAAGGACTACAACGATTGGCTATTCTAACTAAATTTTTAATTAATTTTTAACACGCTTCTTGCTGACATAAATAATTTTACCAAAAGTGTTTAAATTACAAAATTCCTAGTCGACATTGAATAATACTCAGTGCATGTAACCGCATAATACAATTTCTTACTTTAACTTACAATAAATTCGAAAATTAGTTCTTTTGTAAATTTTTGCTTTTAATTTTTTATTGTGTGTAATTTTTCTGTCAATCATATTTCCTTTTTAACCTGATACCTTTTATGGTCAATGGCAGATCATTATATGAAAAATAATAACAATAAACCACTCGAAGTATAAAGAAAAGTAAAATAGAAAATTTAAAATTAATACAATACTGACATCAACTTTTGTGTTAAAGATGATCGGGAATAAGCCTAATATGCATTGAATTGTATGTACCATAATTTAGAGAGTGTGTTGGCTTATTAGAAGTGAGACCACGGTTTAGATCCCAGTTCAGATCCACTTCAAACATCAATAAAACGCTCAGCAATATAAACTGAGATTTAATAAAATTGCTATGAAAAGTTTCTTAAAATCAGTCATTCGTTTAAAACTGTAGGACCTACCACTTATGGATAAAACTAACACATACGACGTGAGTGATGTGAGAAGCTAGGATGTGGATGGTATAATTGGGGTGACGTTAGAATCATTGAAAGGCTGTACAAGATAACGCCGATACACGAAAAACATGTAAAATCGTAGAGTATATTAACGAAAATACTTGAGCGGTGTTTTCAAACATTTGCTCTTTAGCCATTTGATCGAAACAAAAAATGTCTTACTGCCCAAATGGTTTTGCAGACATTGAAAGTTTATAATCAAAATTAAAAATTTATTACAATTTTATACATTTTTCACTTTAATCATAAGCACATAATTTCAATAACTTCGTATTGTATTAATTTTTTATTGTACTTAAGGATGTAAGGTTCTCTTCTCTTGATGAATGTGCCTCTTGGCTTTCCTAAAGATTACAATCGAAGGTTTTACATGCCCAATCAAATTTCAGGAATTTCATTTACAATAGGTTTCATATTATTGCTATCGTGTAATTTCGCTTATGATACCCAATTGTTTGGTAATCTTCTTGATAAGAGTTTGAAAATTTATTGCTGATTTTAACAGAGAGACGTTGGAACGATGATGTCATTGAAGACAATAATTTCCAAACTACTAAGGCTAGTATAGTAAATATCAAGTGAATTATTATTCGCTATTATTCTAACAGTTGAAAAACTAATTAAAGCAATCGATATTTGAATTCATATTTTAACAAACAGTAAAGAGGTGAAGAATTCAAAATACCGCAGACTTTTTGAAACGTATTCGTGTAGAAAGTCGCCGAAATAATGAAGCTAAACAAAACTTTAAACTATTTATAGTATACGATCAATACATAATAACACCCCAATTTACTTGTTTCGAAATTTTCTGAGTGTATTGAATTACAGTAAGACCCCGTTTAACACTGTTTCAATATTACGCGACTGCATTTGAATTTGAATATTGACACTTGTGGTGCACTATATAGCGACGGTGTATACAATATATCTTTTCCAAAGCTCTTTTGTTACCCAGTCCAGAATAAGGATTCCAACTATAGTTTCCTAAACCCAATGTATTTAAATATTTATGTATTAAGCTGCTTCGTTTAATGCTGTAACTTATTGGATGCGCGTTAAGTGGGGTCTTACTGTAATGATTATAAATATGTCAGCATATGAAATTTTATTAAAATATATAAAACGAGAGATAAAGGAATATATTAAACCACTAAATATTGTAATAAATGAATGATAAAACCATTGATATAATTGCGTTATAGATTTATACAGCAGATACAAGAGTATTATTTACGATGATTATATTTCATATATTATTTTATTTGATAATGATAGACCACACATACATATGTTTAGATAGATATTGTATAGACAATTTATAAATTAATAAGGAACGAAAAATACACAAAAGAATATAGAAATGAAATGTTTACAATAAATTCTAGATATTTACATTTAACTCATGAGTCCAATAGAGTGTAGTTTAAAGTGAAATGAAATCTATTTTTCCAAAAAGCAAAAACCTAGAATAGAAATGATTTTAGAAATTATTGTGGTATGAGAATTTTATAATAAATATTTTTGTTTTTTTTAATTTAAAGTACGAACTTTTATTAGGAACTTTGTAATTTAAACACTTTTTTGTAAAGTTATTTATGACAGCAGGAAGTGTGTTAAAAATTAATTAAAAATTTAGTTAAAATTGCCAATCGTTATAGTCCTACTTTGTTATTTATGACAGCAGGAAGTGTGTTAAAAAAAAATATTTAAAATTATTCAAAGCAGTCATTCGTAAGCCTATTCCTTAACTTAATTTTGTTTTTTAAAATTTTAAAATTAGAATTACAAAGGATTTTTTATAGACATAACATTTGAGTATTTTTGCAGGGGGATTTAAAACGTTTATGACGGACATTAAAATGAAATTCATATCGCATAAGCCATAAAATCAATTATTGACTTAAATTATTAAATCAATTTCTAATTCTAAACCTCATGTGAGTGAATAATAAACCGCCATCAGTGTTTGAATACTAAAAATTTTATTAAGATTTGCCATTTGAGAAATCCTCTATTGGAGTAAGTTGTAAACATGAATCTAATTATCATCGTTACAATGCTCTGCTAACCGAAGTAGGTTCTTCTAGCTTTCTTTAAAACTCTTCCTTAGATATTTCTATTTAAGATAATTTATTACTGCACTTCATTGGGGGTCCTGGGTGCTGTGGTAGTCAGTGGAGATTATTAGTGCGAGGGTAGTGCGTTCGATTCCCTCTAGAGACCCTGATCTGTTAAACAACGCCAAGCATATGGTCGAAATTACTTATATAGTATATAATTAAATATAATTTAACAACGCAATTATTGTAATTAATAAAAAAAATTAAAATACTTAAATTCCCTACACGTAAAATTAGATATTGCCAATTAGGGTGGTCAGCTTTATCCTTTGTAGACTGTATAATACATGAAGTTTAAGCTGAACATTTATGAATCCGTAGAACAGTTTCATTAATAACCGCATTGTTCTCCATTTTTTTCATTTCTTTTTTAGTCAAATATTTCTAGAGGAATATTTCTTTCGAAAATTCTGGTTGTTTCTTCTTTCAAATACGCCTTGGTTTGAGCTTCTAATCTAAATTATTAATTTTGATGTATTTTGGTCTGTACTGCAGTAATCGCTTATCTTACTTTGTTAATTGGACATTAAAACCCTTAAGACAGAATTACAACCAAGCTTCTAACATCATCCCTATTGTGCGTGTTACTTTTATTAATAAGTGATGGAATCTACAGTCGAATCCAAGCGATATATTTTATGAGAAAGTTTTCAAGAGAATTTCATTTACAGTCAGAAGATTTGCCAGAAAATTGGTGAGAGTATACCGTTTTGTTCGATTTGTCTGAGTTGTGGTTTGAACGAAGGACTCGCGTTTAGGAAACCGACAACCTACCTACACTATGGCGACAAATCTATAAATGATTTCGCTAGCATAAATGTGAGCCCGAGATAATTTTCCCAGTTATTGTTATCGTTTTTTTTTTTTTGTAGGTTGAGACAATGATGCCAGTTATTCATATTTTTAGGTACGTGTTCATGACCCTCTGCACTCTTTAAAGAAAAACAGAATATAAGTTAGCTCACTCTCTGTCTGATTCTCTTAAAAACTCTCTGTGATAGGATTTTTCATTTGAGAAATATTTCATTAATCTTTAATCGGAAGAGAAATGCCGACCACCTCTAAGATGCAGTCTATTCCTGTTTCCTTCACAGTATATACAGAACTTTACATTTCCTAAATGTAATACTTCCAAAAGTTTTCAGACATAGTTTATCTCTTTAATTTTTGCTCAGATCAAATCGCTGTAAAGTTGGTAAAATTATTCACAATACATAGGGCATCTTGTGTTTTCTCATTGTATTAAAACAATTCCTAGTGACTCACAAGACTGGGATTAAAGCAAAAGTCATTGAATTTAAACGAAAAAATTGTGTGAACATTTTATTTTTATTATTATTTCTTTTATAATCTACTATTCTACGAAATTCATGCTCGGACTTTTATTTTTCACCAACAATAATAATAAACAAACACAATTAATTATTAAAATAAAGCAAACAAAAAAATGCTCAAGGCGTAACAAAGGACAGCTTTAACAAGAAACGTCAACCGACTTGACGCAAGTCATTGCACAAATAAACAATTCTGTTCCTTAAGCAATTTATTATGTATGCATGTGGCCACATGAAATATTAAGAAACGAATAAATTATAATTTAAATAATTATTTTTGTGATTTAATTTTCTGCTTTATTTTTATTAAATTAAAATTTTTTTTCTTTTTGTTTTATTTCTAGTATGTTGGGCGGTGTAGCTGGTCGACATATGTCGAATCGCCGACGCGGTTCATCACCGATGGTCCGTTTAAGCGGTACCGCATTAAATGCTGGCAGCATAGATGGAAGCATTGGTGGTGAGGGCGGTAGCGGTGGCATGAATTCACCGTATATACCAAAAATACCAGCGAGACGCCGACGAGCCGTTACCACCAGCGATCACAAAAGTTGTGCTCTTATACAGACTAGACTGAAATTGGGTGATATCATGTGAGTATAAAACTGTTATTATGTCTTTTGGTTTATTAAATTATTTATTAAGAAGGGTGATATAGAGTTTTTATATAATTTAATTTTATTTTTAATACGATCCGTTAATTGGGTTATCGCAAATCAATTATCATATTAGTTAGTACTACTGAATTCAGGTTATCTGAATCGCACATTTACCAGATGACAGATAATCATTCCCTCCATTCCATGGGCTCGGAAATAATGTTAAAATAATAATAGAATATATCACGTACGAAGCTATATTGAACAATTTAAAATATATAACTGGACTTTATGTCTGAGGCTGGTAAAGTCCAGGGAGGTTTCTGATGCTATAACTGTAGGGTGCCGTGTTTTCGATTTTCACCAGAGACTTTTGGTGTTTGTCTGATTGTTCCTATAGCAATATACACAACAGCAAAAAGAAAGTGAGAATTATTACAAAGCAATTATCCAAAAAAAAGTGACACAGGCTGCTGAAAAAAAAACCCATTGGTCTACTTCTCTCCGATCTATCTGATGTTCCAACACAATGGTCTGAATGAATAGAAGTCAACCAAAACAAAAAGTTCTGATAGCCAAGGGCATACTACTAAAAAAAGGTTGTGAATATAATACATACAAGCTATGACGCCAGAGTTTTACGCGAAGAATGTTTGAACTAATCATTTTCCTGTAAAACAAAACTGCCGTGCCCTTTTCAAGAGTTTGTTTCAGCGATAGGCTAACCATAACCCGTACCTGCATTAGCATACTCTGATGTGGTCATCGGCGGCTTACCGATAAGTTCATTTACATTTTGCATACAAGATTATGGTATACTTTCTCTCATCATTTTTCCATTACTTCATATTAACCGTACAATATTGTGGTAAAGACTACTTTTATTGATAGAGCACTATTCTCTTCTTGCTGAAGTCTAGTAGAAAGCGTGTTGGCTGGGTCAGACATATACACTAAAATGTAATATAAAAAAATTTTTTTCAAACGACTTCCTGTTAATAGATTTCTGGCAAAAACTCGAAGAGTAAAAAAAACTGCCATGAAAAGTTTCTCAAAAAATAATCTGTCGTTCGGAGACGAGGTTAAACTATAGGTCAAGCCAGTCATGTATAAAATTAACACACCCAACATAAGTGGTGTGAGAAACTAAGATTGTGTGAGAAACTAAGTTAAGTGTTGTAAGGGTCAATTATGTAGTCATCGGCGTCTTACTGAATATGCCTTCTATATTTAACGTACCTGATTGCGGTCTACTTTCTCTTACCATTTTCCTTCGTAATTTATCATCACGATTACTTTAACGTAGCCTAATTGATAGTAAGTTGGCTTATCAGACGAGAGTCCGTAGTTCAACTCCCATCTTTGACATATCAAACAAAAAAAAAACGAAATGTGTATTTCTATATTTCTTCGGCGACTTCAAAAGTTTCCCAAAAATCTGTCATTTAGCGTCCACTTTAAAGTGTGGGTACACTTAAAGCTGAAAGGTTGTTCATTAATAATTATGTAAGTAATCTCCGAATTACAAGTCTGTTGGAGCACTTGCATAATTACATTATTTACTCCAAATTACATACATAATTGGCCATTACAACCCTTCAGTCGACCTATCTTCTTACACCACTTATGTTGTGTGTGTTAATTTTATACATGAGTGGCGGGACCTACAGTTTTAAAGTCGACTCCGAACGACACATTTTTTTGAGAAGCATTCCATGGCAATTTTTTACTCTCAGAGTTTTTGCCAGAAATCTGCTGAGAGGAAGTCGCCGAAGAAATATTTTTTTCGTTTTGATGTCTGACCTGGGATTCGAACAAAGGTCTTTTGTCTAATAAGCCAACACACTACCCACTAGATCACGGCGACCCACAAATTAGGTGTTGTAATTAAAATCATCAATAGATCTGTCGTCTTACCCAAAACTCACTTTTCTTATTAAATTTAATCATACCTTCTGCGTTTAATCACAAATTTAAACTTCTCTGTAACAGAAATATTTTGTTGGTCGCATCCTATGCTGGCTTAACAATGCAAATTATGTGAACGTTTTGCAATACAAAGCAACAAGTTTTCGACCTTTTGTAACACGTGTGTATGTGTATGTATGTGTATGTGTATTGGCTTAAGGGATTATCCTGTTTTAATTGCTTGTCTTTATGCTGCATCCAAACGCTATGCCTTCAAACCTTAATTGGATTGTTTTACGTTTACTTTTGACTTTATTACTGTAAAATATAAAAGCAAAAAATATATGAAAGACCATAAAAAGGGAATTTATGTCCTTGTTTTTATATCTCTGATTTTGCTTATCAAAAATTTAATCCCGTTTTTATGGAAACCAGTAAGACAACCTGTTGCTTCCTTGAATTATAGCTTTTAAAAAATTGCGAGAAATGAAAAACAAAATCTCTATAACCCAGTAAAGCTTGTAGCTGAGACACAAACCCTATTTTAGGGGTTAAAAAGCACAAAAAGGAATGGAATGGAAGATAAAAAACAGAAAACATTAAATTTAATTTATTTTTTGTTAATTGGAAACATTTACAAGCAAAATTGTACGCCTATTAAAGGTCCTTGATTATAATGTACTTATGTTCTCATATATTATCAGGAGTTTAATAGAATGGGTGATGGTATAAACTACTGTTAATCCTGTTTTTCAATTTCTCTCTTTTTTGACATTTCACAGTTGTATTTGGCAAAAGCTCTTTCGTTAGCTGTAAATTTTGACAACCTCAATTATATATAAATGTATGTGTGTGGCTGTGTAAGTGAGTGTGTGTGTGTGCGAATATTAAAGGGAATAACGAATATAAAAGCAGAGCACAAACAAAGAAAAGATGAAAAAGAAAAAAAAAAAAAAACAATTTCAATTTGAGCACATTTACCCATTCACAGAGAAAATTTGTGTACGTGTGAATGAAGAGGGGGTTGTTTTTTTACCACCTCATGCGAAACGACTATAGACCTTTGAAACATTTGAAATAAAGACAACCATAGACTAGCCAAATGCAGGCCATTAATATATTTCTCTTGTTTACTCTTGTCTAGCCCCGCTTTATTTCGAACTGGCGGTAGTCTACAGATGTTTCTTTTCATTTTGACATTTCTTTGGCTGGAACGTTGTTCGCAAAACATTTGGGGCAGCCAAAAGAAGAGAACATTTCTAATTTGTATGTGTTGGTATTTGAAAAGCTGTAAAATACATTGCGACCAAGTTTAAGCGTAAGGTTCGTTGAATTTTTTCCCCAAATGGTTAGACTTAAAACGATAGAAGCTCTGTGAAAAATTGAAAATTTATTGGTAAAATCCATAGGAAATTTGAAAAAAATAAGAAAATATTGAAGTTTAACGCATAATTAATGGAGTTTAATAAGAATTATGTGAATGCAAATGAATTTCGTGGCTTAAAAGTGTTTAAGAAAAAAAGTGTTTTATACAGAAAACGTAACAGCGTGTGATGTGAAAAGAATTGAAGACAAGAATTTCAGGTTTTTTTTCATGCTACTGCTACTGCTTACGGAAAATTCAATACACATGTATGCAGGTTTTTGGGTCAGGGGGCTGGTGCTGTTACAAGTGAATCTATGAAAAGTATAGAACAGCGGGTGTGCGCGGTCTTGACTGAGGTTGAGGCAAAATCCTTATACCTACATGAAATTCTCAACACAAAAAAAAGAGAAAAAATCACACAAAATTAAAAAGTGGAGCAAAAGTGAAAATTCGTCTCGTTGTTTAACAAAATCTTGAAATAAATTAAAATAAATTAGCTTAGCTAAGTAAATAGAAAAGATATATTAACTTAAATAATAAGAAAATTAAGGTTAAAACCCTCTTTAAAAAAAAAAAAAATATAGCTGGTGAAAAAGAAAAGTCTTAAATAGTTTAACCTAATTTTATAGGGGAAAGCAATTTTTCATTGCGTTTCTCTCTTTTAGTAAAGAAACTAAAAAGTTTTGTAAACTAAAAATTCGTTTAAAAAACAAATACGTGCATAAAAATGTAACAAACAAGTAATAAAACAATAAAAATTTAAAAATAAAAAAATACAACCTAAAAATATAACAGGAATAAGAAAAAAAAATGCTTTTTTTTTTACATATAAACGACATATCGTCGCCGTAACCAACACAATCGTGGTCGTTAGTTAAAAACGAACACAAGAAACGGAAAAATTCGGTCAAATTTTCCTTGAACATAATCATGCGTGTATATAATGATTGTGTAGCCATGTTTTTACTATTTCTGCATAAAATTTTCTAAGTGTATTGAAAAGTGTATAGGATGCGTGCCTATGTGTGTGTGTGCGTGTGAGTTTTTAAAAAAAAGTGTGTCAAAAAAAAAAAATAACAAAAAAACGTAATAAAATAAACAATAAACATGCAAAATAATTTCTATACAACTTAAGCATGATATTAGCATTACAGGAATTATTTGAATTGAATTGAAACAAATTAAATAATGAAGTATCCAAAAAAACAACAAAAAAGATTCCCTGTTAGTCCTTTTTCAAAACCCATTTAATTTTCGTCACCTAATTTTTACTTTTAGTGCTCTCTTTTCGCATTCTATGTTTTCCCTCTTTGCTTATCTACCAGTGATGTGAAATGCGTGTCAGAAAGAAACACTTGATTAGTGCATTCCTTTATCGTATTAAGTACACATACAATATAGTGTATTCGTTAGCGGTGTTTTTGCAGTTTTATCAATTACAAACAGCAAAAAAAAAGAACAAAACTTTCGTCTTCTCAGCTCTTTTATAATCTCCGCTCTTTGTTTCTATTTTTATCTTCAGTTGTTGTTGTTTTTGTTTTATTATTATTTCATTTCATTACTTTTCTGAATTGTTTTTTATGCTCAAATATTCTCTCTCTCTCTCTGTGAGAGAAATTTACCATGTGGTGTGTATAAAAATAATAACAACTGGAACGAATAAAACATCCACACACGTACACTCTAAAGGCACCACAAAGTTTCGTTAAAAATTTTTGCTCGTACTTTTGTATTACAAATACTATTACTCTCGCTCATACACAAAATCAGGCTAAACAGAAAAGGATAACATAACATAACAAAATAAAGAAAGCAAAGCAATGCAAAGCAAAAAAACAAAAACCAGACTTTTATTGTTGTTGTTATACTTTTGTTCGTATTTCCTTACTTTAAGTTGTGTGTACGTAATAATGTTGTTGTAGTTGTTGTTGTTTTTGTTATAACTTGACAGGTCGTTGTATCCCCAACACAGCTGATTTTAATTGTTTGAACTCACTTACCCACACAAATGCATTTGCTCGTACACACACAAACCCATAAGCATGGATACTCATTGAAAATGAACCGTAAATTTAAGAAAAACGAAAATAGGACAAAACGGATTTTCTATTTTCTTTCATTCTGCCTACCAGCCTACCTGTTTTTTTTTCTTTGGTTGTCTTTAGTAAAATTCTATTTTTGAACAACTATAATCGTTGCCTATTATAGTTGTTGTTGCTTTTTCATTAAGAAGAAATAAATTGAATACAAAATTTTTATTTATTTTTAAAATGTTTGTTTTTTTAAATGATTTTCAAGAATTTCTGAACACTATACACCTACATACTTATATGAATATCTGGCTATATTTGCTAGATTTCTTTTAATTTCTGTTATAAAAACAGTTAAAACAGTTATACATTTGAAAATGACAATAAATAAATACTCGTATAACATTTTCCGTTAAAATATAAAAAAAATGTATTTTTCAGTAGTCCAAAAAGGCCCGAATTGTCATTATTTTTAGTTTGAAGATCCAAATGGTAGATCTATTTCCAGTTAGCTTAGGTTAGGTTAGGTTAGAGGACGTGTATTTGTCAATTCGGACAAGTACAGTACTCGGTGGTCGAATTGACGCATTATACTACGTCCTAGCTTCTCACACCGCTTATGTTGTGTGCGTTAATTTTATATATGAGTGGCGGGACCTACAGTTTAAAGTCGACTCCGAACGACACATTTTTTTGAGAAGCATTCCATGGCAATTTTTTATTCTCAGAGTTTTTGCCAGAAATCTGCTGAGAGGAAGTCACCGAAAAATTATTTTCAAATTTTCGTTTTGATGTCTGACCTGGGATTCGAACTCGGGTCTTTCGTCTAATAACCCAACACACTACCTACTAGACCACGACGACCTCTTATTTCTAGTTAGATTTTCCTTTTAAAATCGTCTCTTCATGGAAGGATCCTTTCAATCTCCAGTTGTTATCCAATTACGACTTTAAGTAAGGTCTTATTTTCAGTTACATATTTTATGGGGTTCTTTATATATTTATACATTAACAATACAAATTTGCCTAAGCATCTAACGTGATCTAGTAGATAGTGTGCTGGCTTATTAGACGTAAAGCCAGGGTTCGAGTCCCAAATAAACATCAAAATAAAATACAAAGAAGCGATTTCTTCTTAGTAGATTTCTGGCAATACCTCTGAGAGTAAGAAAAATTGCCATGAGAAGGTTCTCATAAATCTGTGGTTCGGAGTCGACTTTAAACTTTAGATCCCGCCACTCATGTATGAAATCAACGTACACAACATAAGTGGTGTGAGAAGCTAGGTCGTAATCCTGACTGAAGGATTGTAATGGCCAATTATGTATGTATACATATATAAATAAAATACAAATGATTTTGTTAACGAAATATTTTTATTATTAAGAGAAAATCGGGATTTTTGGATTCCGAATTATCCTGAAATATCCCGGGATTTTGGGATCGATTTTTAAAAATCCCAGGATTTGGGCATCCCTAATCCTGACTGAAGGGTTGTAATGACCAATTATGTATGTCCAATGCTTTAAATAGTTGCCGTAGTGCAATAGGTAGATAGGTAGGTGCAATTAGATGTGAGGTCAGATATCTCCAACAAAACGATATATAAAAAAAACATTTTTTAATATTCAAATCTGTCGTCAGATTTCTTGTTAAAACTCCTGGATCGATCTTTTAAACTTTAGGCGTCGCTACTTATATATGAAATTAACAAACACAACATTAGTCATGTGAGAAGCTGCGTTGTAATTCTGATAGAAGGGTTGTAATGTTCAATTATATTTAACGCTTTTCATAGAATTATAAAAACTTTACGATGATTCTTCCGCTGACTTTGTCTTGCTCCAAGTGATCCACGAGAATAAAACTTTCTTCCGATATAAAGCCACTATTGATTCTCTATAGATATGGGCTATTTTACGTTTGCTTGGAGAGAATAATGCAATACATATATACATAATTGGCCATTAGAACCCTCCAGTCAGGATTACAGTTTAGCTAGTATTTTTGTGTACATATTTTCTCATCCAATTTTTCTGGTTGTTTGCATTATTACTTGCTATTGTCATGATAGAGTATCTCCGTAGTGCGACCATATGATCCATTGTATTCCACTCAAAATGTATTTGGCATCTCTATAATTTCATCTCAAAGTCTAATGCCCAAATAAATTTCCGGGTGCTGCTCTGTGTCTACAATTTTAATTCCTCGGCTTAGCAATAAGCCAGATTTGTTTGTTTTTTGTTGCAAGTATACACATGTGTTACGATTATTTATTATCATCATCACAGGGGTCTACATGTTGGGCTCGAAACAATTTCCGTTTTGAACAAGTGTGCTCTGAGTCTACAGTGCCCCATTAAGAGACTGATTATTCCTGTATACCCTATTCATCTGATAACTCAAATCTTTTTTATTATAATTTCTCAATATAAGTCGTGAATGTCTCAAACCAACTGAGTTTGAGAACAGTCTTTACCACTATTTATTGTTTATTAAATAGTCGCTGTCATTCCACAAAAGAGATTTGGTCTCTCTCACAAGTCAAATGTCTCCAATGACTTCTATATAAGAACTCTTATAAGGATGACCACTGTATACTATTGCGTATGTATTCTTGGAAAATTTTCTATTTAAGAATCTAATCTATACGGTCTTTTGTCGTGATTGAAGCCAGTTTAACGTTAACGACAGATTTGAGACATTTTTCACGTACCTTCTGAGTTTTTGCAGAAGACTGCTGAGAGAAGGATGTCCAAAGAAACATTTGTCTGAAATTATTTTCTAAGAGCTGAGGTTTGAACTCGAAACTCTCGTCTAAAAACCAAACACTACTACACACTTGTAACTTAAGTAGCCATAAAGATTGAAACCGCCTTTTCTACAATACCTACATACATAATTGGTCATTACAATCCTTCAGTCTGGATTATTGACCTAATTTCTCACACCTAGTTTGTTTTGTACATAAGTCGCGGGACCTACAGTTTAAAGTCTACTCCGGACGACAGATTTTTTTGAGAAACTTAACATGGCAGGTTTTTCTTTTTACTCTCAGAGTTTTTGCCAGAAATCTGCTGAGATGAAATCGCCGAAACAATACTTTTTGTATTTTTGTTTTGATGTTTGGCCTAGGGCTCGAACCCTGGCTTTACGTCTAATAAGCCAACACACTATCTACTAGTCTACGGCGACCATCTAAAATAGTCATGATCACACCTTCTATGCAGTCTAAGTCTCATGCTGCCGATTAATTAGTCCTCTGTCCCTTATATTTACTAACCAAAGTGATAAGTTTTCTACTGAACAACCAATTGCCAAAGCTCGATTACCTGTAAAAAAAGAAACCCACAAAAAAAAAAAATAGATTTAATTTTAGATTTGAAGTCTTTTGAATTTTAGTACAATGTAAACGTTTTGCCGCCTTAAAGATTCCAGAATGTGTGTTGGCGTTATCCGATAGAGTAAGAGCCACTGGCGTCAATGATTTACAATTAAATTTAACATTTTATAGATTTTCCATCTTAAGTTTGAACTTTCCAAAGAACTTTTTTACTATGATAAGTAAAATTCATCCAAAATTTCGGGCGTTTATCACAGTCACAATCAATAAGACTTTTAAACTTTTGATGTACACACTCAGCTTTTACGTTCACTGTTTATCTATGAGTGTCTGTCTCTGTAGGTTTGAATGTGTACACATGTACATATGATGTTGGGTCAATTTTTATTTTTCTTCTCTGTATTGTGGTTGGAATATATGTTTGTACTCATAAAATAAAATTTAATTTTCACTTTTATTAGTTGTTTGTTTTCTTTGTGTTTATGAGTGTATGAGTAATTTGGCCTGAATCAACGATTAATAGAGAGACAATGTTTATATTGAATTTTGTTTATTTTCTTTTTGTCTGTTATGATGTTGTTGTTGTTGTTTTGTTGTTTTTATCATTTCATTCTTATTTGTTTATGATTTTTTATGTTTTGTTTACACACAGTCAGAATGTATTGCTTCGAACAAACACTCACTAACTCTATAAGGTACTCTCACACCTCTACATTCAAAATACAATACAGTAACACCCCGCTTAACGTTGTTTCAGTATAACGCGGTTACAAATGAAACGGCCATGGACTAATCGAAAACGGTGTCTACTATGTATCTTTTTTAAACACTCTTTTGTTAGTCTGTTCAAAAAAAGGGTTCCCACTGTATATTTCGAAGTCGCAATCACAGTACGGACGCATCTTTCCTGCATCACAGTTGGTTTATTAGTTGTCATCAACGTTACGAGGTGTACGTTTAATACTGTTTCGTTTAGAGCTGCAACTTATTGGAACATAGCCGCCGCATTAAGCGGGGTCTTACTGTACTATACAATACAATACAATACTAAAGAGTATGTACAGTGTACACAATGAATTGATGTCTCATATGAGAAAATAGTCTCTTTTATTTTTTTTGTTCTTGTATTTCTTTGTTTATCTTTATAGTTCAAGTGTTTATTATAAGAATAGATAGATGCATTGTTGTTGTTGTTGTTGTTGTAATTGAGATCTAAAAAATGTAATCATTCTCTGACTCAGTCAGTCATTCACTTATGTGTACATTGTTTGGCTCATGCTTAGGTGTTTGCATTACAAACACACAAAAATCTTGATTAAATCAATACATTCGACCGAATTCATTGACCCGTGTGACGCATAGCAAATACAAACAAAAACAAAAAAAAAATAGTAATTTCGTAAACTAATATTTTTGTTTTTGTTTCACATAACATAACAGCATATTTTACAAAGAAAAAAATCACTTCAGACTCCTGGCAGTCCTTAATTTTAGCTTTTTTTCTTAGAATAAGGATATCATTGTTTTTGCCAAGATTTAGTTTTCCCTGGAAAATCATTGCCTTTATTGAAAAATTTCTCAAAACTTTCTTTGTAACCCAATAACTACGACATTATTAAAGGGTTTCCATAAATTTGAAATTGTTTGCAGTCCTCGCTGTGTTCCTATGAACTCTGTCTGCTGTCCTACATTTGATGACTTTAAAGATGAAAAATTTATAGTGTTACTTACAAGTACATACATGCATGTGCATATATACGTATGTACGAGTATTTATTTGTGATATCCTGCTTGTGTGATACTTTTTAATGCGGGTTTTCTTGCATAAAGAGTCCTTAAACATCAGTAAGAGAATTACACTTCTTTTGTGGTTGCATGTTTATTTGGCAAACGATAGTTGCAGTTTTAAGTATCCTCCATATAAAGAACTATGTTAAGAACCAAGTTAAAAATAAAAAAAAAAGAAAAAAATATCAAAATGATGCCCCAATTTCCAGCCGTAAATTAAATGATATGCCAACTAACCCATAATGCTTGCTTAGCAGTATCTGCAATAGAACAATGAAAATGAGAAAATGAAAAGATTAAAATCTCTTCAAACAAGCAAGAAAATCATAAAATTCACTGGAAGTTATTTTTCAAATAAAAAAAAAAAAGTACGCCGTTACTCTACTCTGGGAGATTGGACTTGAACATTTCACTCTGGCTGGCGGACTACTGCAGCGTATTCCAGGCAGAGGTAATAGCCCTCTAGCGGGCCGCATAGTGGATCCTCTCACACGGAGTTCCTTTCACTCGCATCTCAATGTTTTCTGATAGCCAGGCTGCAATAAAGTCTCTGTCGAACGCTGCGGATAATTCTAGGATTGCCAAGGAATGCCGCCGCTGCCTTAACCTTCTTTCTGTGTGATTCAACGTCACACTTGTCTGTATCCTCGGACACTGCGACATTCCGGGAAACTGCAGAGCTGACGAGATAACCAGGGCTGGCGCACTTGTTCCGGAATCCTCTTCAGTCAACTTAGGAATATCACTTACCTGTAAATTCTTCCGGGACGCCAACCTATCCTGGATCAATGAGGATACCTGCTCCACCGCTAGGCTCACTTGACCCTCAATGGATAGAAGGCGCACCCACTTCTTGGATTTGGTCGTAATATCATCGCAATCGCAGTGGCCATGCTTACAGGTCACTGTGTTATGGGTAGACACGCGGAAAGAATGCGGCTCCCATTTAACGATTTCTGCCGTGGATGCAGCTTTGCCATTTTCTATGTCAATACCCATCTCTTGGGAGATACAGATATAGATTATTTGGCTCTCCAACCCTTGTCAGCTTGACGGAGCTATCCTCCATTGACGTCAAGGACATAGCCTCGTTTATCAAAATTTCTTGCTGATTTCCCAGCATGGGGTAGCCAAGCTTTAAATATGCAGGCCTTGCGCTGACCAACTTCTCCCTCATTGGATTGGTGAACTTGGTCAGTACAGGGGCTGCTATGCGTGCTCAAGTGAGCTTTTGGTATAAAGCTGAAATACCAACCTACCTACCTATCTACCTTATTAGATAAAAAACCCCTTAAATATTCTTGAATCCCAATTAGTCGCTAAAAACTTACTCCTTTTGGCTATTATTTGATCTTAGCTGAGTAACAGTGGATTCTGCTTTCGTACACAATTACGAAAGAGTGCAAAAATTGATCTGTAATGTAATTGATATTGTCGTTTCTTAAAACTTCTAAGACAGGTTTGTTTGAGACAGATATCGTCCGGTTTAAAATGGATATTAACAAAATATATAGTATCCAATGACTCCTCTAGACCAAATGTCCACAAAGGAGTTAATTTTTCCTGGCGCAATGATATTCATACATTTTCATATATAATTGATAGTGATAACCCCTAAGGAAAGATTACGACCTAGTTTCTTATCCCATTTATATTTTGCTTGTTAACGATATCTATGAGTGAAGGAAATTTAATGTCGCCAATAAAGTAAAGATTTTCGAAAAATTTTTCATGGCAATTTTATATACCCACAGAAATTTTTGCTAAAAATCAACAGAAAGAAAGTCGGCGATTGGTTTATACTTTGTCGGACAATGTATGACACATGGATTGAATCTTGGCTTAATGTATAATTAAACACACTGCTAGACTACGATGTCTTTCAGGTGCAATTGCTGTCCTATAGTTCTAGGTTCGTAGAATACCATAAGTAACTAACAAACCTACAAAGCAAATTTTCCACAAATATCAGCGTTGAAAACTAGTCACTCTAGTAGCCAATCAGGTAGCTACCAGGTTATGAATGATAAGTCGGCTCAAATTCTTGCGTCACTTCGGATTCATAGAGATAGAGGTGCAAATAAAAATCCAAATGAAATATTTTGTCATAATGTGCTATTAAATAGGTACAACGTTCGTTATATTTTCTTCAACCGAAGACATACTCTACAATTCTGGCTTTGTCTGTAACACTTCCTCTTTGCTCATTTTCTTGCCATTATTCCATGTACAGTAAGTCGATTATAACGACTGTTATTACCTAGTAATGCTCGAAAAGTGCTTACATGTAGAAAACTCTTCCTTTCTTCACTTTCTTTCACTTAATAGATGACATTCTACTAATAGCTGATAGCCTCACCAGACCGCTGATTTTGATAACACTTTTGCATGACCCTTTAATTTCCATGTTCCATTTTTTTCCAAAAGCAACTAATTGAATCCGTAAGTCACACGTTCACACCCCAGGACTGATATCAAAGCGAAAATATGATAGCGAATATTTCATAGGCAACTTCCTCTCAGCAGATAGCTGGCAAAAGCCGTCAGAGTAAATAAAGTGCCATGAAAAATTTCTCAAAAAAAAAAAAAAACTATCGTTCGGAGCCGCTCATGTGTGGTGCGAGAAACTAGATCGCAATCCTGACTGAATGTAGTGTTTTTGATGTAGTGTTATGAGAAACTTTTTTTATTCTATCGTTTTTATTCTATCTCTATCTCTTGTTAATATCATGAGAATTCATCAAAAGTTTTCAATATAATTTCGACAATAGAGATACAGGAATACAATCATCCTCTTCTAACTGAATTAGGAAGCCTTGTGACTATATTTCTGGTTAATAATATAAAGTTATCGACGATACACTCTGTTATAACATGAGATTTCTATATAAACTTATAAAATTAAGAACAACAGCCAACCCTATTCTAAGTATTAGAACTGATGGAACCAACGGAAACTATTATCGAAAAATGACTTGGAATAATTCTTAACTTTCCATATCTTTTAACTTCATTGCATTTAAAAATTATTTAAGGAATCTTGCCAAGTCTGATGTAAGAAAAACCACCTACACGTACAAGTGGATTGAAAGAAAAAGAAACTGTAAACACATACGTAAACAGCAAGGGAATAACGGCTAGCGAACGAATAACGGCCATTTATATGTGACGCAGAGTAAGAAGGCAATCATAAGCATTGATTTTGAAATCAATGCTATAACGTGCTTAAATATGGTGTAGTTTGCAATATCACTATCTCAATATGGCCTACTCTGGCCTGTATATATGTACATAAATATTTCAATGTATGTACGTGGTATACATATATCGAATATAGAAAGAAATGTGCTTATTGCCAATGGCTGAAATAAAATTAAAACTTTATAAAAAAAAAAAAAAAAATTAATTCCTTATTGCTATTGGCATTTTGAAGCAACTTCCTTAGAATTACAACATGAGTATGACTGACTGGTTTTTTGGTTATTTACACAAAGTATATGTGGGCGATAATAGTGGATGATTTCGGTTGGCATGATGACTAATAACGGACATTGATTTCATAAAAGAAAATAAAATAAAATTGAAGATAAGACAAAAATACATACGAAGACAAAAAAAATTTAAGAATTTCAAATAAAACCATTAGACGAAGAATTTTGAATTGTGAAATTCAATTGACTTCCATAACATTGATTTTTATTTGTGGTGGTTTTTATAATTTTTAATGACCCATAAGTCCAAGTACAATGTCAAAATTATGTTTGTTTTGCAAATGGTCGTAGAAACAAACAAAACACATACCAAATCCAATAAGACAAGACGCTGAAGAACTTGTAAAAACACCTTTACAAGTCTACAAACCATACTTTTCTTCCTCTTACACTGTCTAAATAATTCAATTATTAGTAGATAGGTACACATGTAGCACATACTTAGCTACATACAAGTGTAAAAAAATATAAAAATAATCCATAAATATAATTCAATTTAAGACAATTGAAACAAACGTGAAAAAAAAACACTTGTAATAACCTCAAGAGCCAAATAAAAACAATGAACGAAAACGAAACAAATAATAACACAAGTAAACTAAAGACAATTTACATACGATTTGAAATGCATTTCAACTATGCAAGAAAATTTTTGTACGCACCCATAAACCGAAAATATACGTACAATAAGAAAAAATACTAATTAAATGTGCATATTTGAGAGAAACGAACTCACAAAAGCAACAACAACGTTTGGTGTATACGAGAGTTGTTTGGAAAAATAAATTTACTTGTACTTTTCTCAAAAACACAGCCACCAATTTATTTGGCTTCTCCTTAATTCTTGTCAATTCGTACCCTCTACTCATTAGTCTTTTTAGGAGATTACTGTTTTCTACTACCGTGGTCTAGTAGATAGTGTGCTAGCTTATTAGATGTAAAGTCAGGGTTCGAGTCCCATGTACATGTACTTTTATCAAAAACACAGCCACCAACCAGTTCATTTGTCTTCTTTTGTAATCGAGTCTCTATATCCTCAATTCTTTCCAATTCATACCCTCTGCTCATTAGTCTTTTTAGGGGATTACTGTTTTTAAATCAAAATTGAATTTGTACCAAGCAAATACTGTATGATCACTATCTTGATGGAAATTTTTTAAATTGCGATAAAAAATATTTCTATGTCTGCTTCGGTCTATCACCAGTTTAAATCCTTAAGGAACGCCAATGACTTTATTCAATTTTTTCTGACGACTAATTAGAGTGAGTAAAATTCCATTTAGTGATGTAAGTTTCCCAATTAGGCCCGTTCATTAGGCCCATTTTATATCAGATATGTTGTTTGGTTCAGGGCATTTTGACTTCATCATGTACTAAGCAGTGACCGCAATTTTATATTGTGTCATATATTGAGCTGGGAATTGCATTATTAGTTAAAGACCATCTCCTTTTCCTCGTACCACTTGAAATCAAAGAAAACGGCAATTCGTCCCTAGTTGACACTGTTCCATAGCTAGAAAGACCGAGTATTTCCGGATGTTCTGTGCTAACTGATTTTTCTCATTTAACCAAGTAGTCAAAATGATGCTTTATTTTATCCAGGAAGCGTTGGTTATCCTTTCGAAGTCGACGTAGTCTAGTAGGTAGTGTGTTTTATTATTAGATGTAAAGCCAGGGTTCAAGCCCCAGGCCAGACATCAAAAACAAAATACAAAAACTATTTTTTCAGCGATTTCTTCTCAGCAGATTTCTGGCAAAAACTCTGAGAGTAAATAAAATTGCCATGAGAAGTTTCTCAAAAATCAGTCGTTCGAAGTCGACTTTAAACTGTAGGTCCCTCCACTTATGAATAAAATTAACGCACAAAACATAAGTGGTGTAAGAAACTAGGTTAATAATCCTGACTAAAGGGTTGTAATGACCAATTATGTATGTATGTTGGTTATCCTTAATTCTAACTCTTCTTTTCGGCAAAGTGACCTCTAACAGCAAATCATATACGGGTTGAGTTTAGTACACGTTCTGAATTATATCTCTACTGCGTAGTATAACCCAATGATCTCGATTTTATGAGATCCGCATGAAATAAGCCACATTCATTCATACCCCTATTACAAAAATGTGACGTGAGTGTTTGTATATCAATTCAGAGTTGCTCGCGGCTAAATCCCTAGAGAAGGACTAATGGGCGTACGCTTCGTAGTCCAGTTCATGGATTTCTTTTATTTTAAATAGTTCTGGTGCAAAATAACTTTTTTTCTTAATAAATACGATCAAACTTGCTTACGTAAGTATTGTATTGCAAATTATACCACATGCACACAACAAAAGGCTTAATTCCTCTATTGGCTAACTACTCAACTTCACATTCTTGGGCAAGTCAATTGACTTGAGAAGTCAATTGTTTTAAGTGATATTTGCATTCAGAAATATTGTGGTAAATATGTACAAAAACTTGTTTATACTACTGTTGAATGACGCCAAACACTACTGGCAAATTGTCAACTGATTAACGTTTCGTTTTAATAGCTTTAACTTCTACAATCCATCACAGTTTATTGTAAATTTTATGATTGTTTTGTATGTAGAGAATGGGCTTTCAGAATTACTATCATTGAGTCTGCATTCACATTCTTAAATGAAATTTATTGTAGTATTTGTCAAGCCTAGCCTCGGTCAAAGTTTTTTGCAATTTATAATGTTTGTTAGGTATTCGAAATTCTTTGAATTTTCTCCTTAAACCATCTGGAAATCTGATGTCCATAGTTGTCATATTAGATAAATTAATTAGATGACATATGACTGTTGACGGAAGCAGTGTTCAATTAAAAAGCGAGAGATTCAAAACTTCACCGACTTATTTAACAACCCTCGCATTTTGAAATAATTTCTAACTTGTTAAACAGTTCCTCTTGCAGAAATGTATTCCTTTTTTAATTTGTGTAAAAAATAAATTAAAAAATATTAACATTTACTAACAAATTCTCTTCAATTTCACTACTGTCAACAATGTACACTGTACACATACACTGTCATTTTGTATTTACACTTAAAATATGCTACAAAAATTTTCATGTTATTTTACTGAACACTGTTCCGCTATGAAAAATCCCATGATATGTATACGATATATCAACCCTGTCCATATGTATGTATGGATGTGTGTGTGTGAGAGAATATAAAAGCATAAATTGAGTCAATGATTATAAATAACAAAATAAAAATACAAGAAAACATAGAACAATAAACAAAATGAAAAACGAAACCAAAAACTGATATGGCCTGGAAAGCCATAAAAACATTGACTGAATGAAAAATTGTAAAAAAAACAGAGAATGAAACAAAATATAAAATAATGGAGTTGAAAAACAAAACTTAACGAAACTTTTTTCCTTCCTTTGCTTTTTCCCCCATTTTTCATTTTTTCTTTCCTTTTTTTTTGACACACGTGTTAAACATATACAAGTACACGCACACTATATAGAGAACAAGTTGTTTATGCATGAGTGCTACACGAATACACGAATGAAGGAGATATGCGTAAAGGCAAATAAAAGGCAACAAAGAAAATAAGTAAACGAGAGCAAAGTAGTGGCAGAAGCTGAATGGAATGACAGCATAAAAAAGAAGATGAAAAAAAAAAGAAATAAAATGAAGAAAAACTAGAAATCACTGGGGTTTTCCGTTGACTTTTCAGCACCAACAATTTCATTTCGTTTACAAATAGAGAAATGTTTAAATCTAATTAGAAATTTACATGGAATTTACTCGTATTTAAAAACACAAAAAATAAAAAAATAATATTCATGAACAAAATAGTGCCTTGAGAAAAAAATAAATAAATTAAAAAAATTAAATTAAAAAAAATAAAAACAAATTAAAAAAGAAAACAAATTAATTAATAAAAAAAAAACATACACATTCATTTAAATGTTTAAAGTGTTATTTGAGAAAATAAATAAAATTAATAAAATAAAATATTGCAATGTATACCTAATTTTTATATAATAAAAATATTTAATTGATATATAATAGTGATTGAAAAAAGTGTTCATACAGAGGAACAAATATGTAAATAATAAAATTTTCAATATTGTGTTTTAAGAATATTTTAAATAATAAAAAAAAAACTAAATGATTAAAAATTGAACTGTTAATCTAACAAAAATTTTATTTCAAATATTGAAATATGCAAACTTAAGAATTAAAAGCTATAATAAAGATGGGTGACTCTAATTAATTTAAATTAATGAAATGAACTAAAATTCCAGTTTGCTTGAAGGAATAATCAATTTGTTTTTAATATTTTATTTATACATACTTTTATTCGTAATACAAACTTAAAAAAAATTAAATAGAAATAAAACTTCTTAAAACACTCAATGCTAGAAAAAAAAAGTTTTTAAACTTATTTTTTAATATTGACAATTATGTGAGGCATATTGAAACAATCTAGTCACTGTTAAGAGACTTTTAAATTGATTATTCTAAAATCTCAATAATCCTCCTCCTCGTAATGAAGTTGTCTATATAAAAGTTTTTATTAATAACAATAATTAAAAAGAATTATGTGGTGAGCAATGCCCTTGCATTCCCTGATAGAACTTACCGCGATTGGTGTGAGGCTGCATCATTAACTAAAAAAAATTTCTTCTTTCCTTCCTTCAATTTGAATTGCAAAGACAGGTAGTCGATTGGGTTGCATTCCTAGTACGTAGTGTTCCGTAAAAAATAAAGACCGAATATGTCGAGACTTGACACGATTCTTCCAACTATTCGGGAAGTGTTAGTTCTGGAAAGTTAATTATTCATAATTGCAAGTAATGAAAATAAAACGTATATAATGTTACTAATGATGGTCCTGCACAAAGGCAATATCAGATAAAAAGTAGTGAATTTGGGTTTCATCCTAATTTGATCGTTCGTTGGCTTTCACATAATTTAGCACGCAATATAATACTGTTCCAAACGTAAGAAATCATCAAGTGAGCTAAATCGCTCACGCAATATTAAAATGATTTAGTTATAATCAGATTTATGTTGTAAGTAGATAGAGGTGGCTGTCCGTTCCAAAGATATTGAATCAACACATTTAGACCACTTGAGACCCCTTGTGAAGCCACAGTTTACCATATTCTCCTATTCCCCGCTGCTGTAACAACTCAAATTGCTTATGTTCATGCCTGAGAGGTCGTTTAGATCATTTATATGGTAGCCAGCCAAATGCATTTTCTTCCCCGCAATAATAGTCAATTAGTCTTCCACATGTTTATAGCATCAACCTTTATCGGAGATTGTTTGGCTACATGCCGAAAATATATTTATTCGTAATGCATTTCGTTGAATATGTATGGTTCAAAGTTCTAGCTATTAAACAACAGCGGCTCTGTTTATGTCCTTAATATAAATCTCCCTATATCTCTATAGACGACATTCAATCTGGCTCCTATGTTCTTCTTTTTGCGCTTCTTTATCCTTCTCGATATTAATTACAATCATTATTTTTTTCATTACATACCCATACTTCCTTAGCGTATTTTCTCTCATTTATTCCTTGTAAGTTATTCTTCATTTCCACCATATGATTCAGATTGAGCTTACTTTACGTCAAACATTACCGTCTCTTGCTTTGCTATAAAATTAATTATCTTCGGGGAAGTTTTTGTGGTGTTGTACATATTTCTTCCAAAAATAGGTTCCATTATTTATCCATGTTTCCTTCCTCGATTTTTCAAAACAATTTAAACTTTCGCTACTTCAAAGAATACTTTTGTTGTCTACACACAGGGTTTACAATAGCAGATTGCTTTCCATTTTTGATGTCAAGTGATGTATGGCAAAGTGCATTTTGACAATTAAGCGCCAGGCCTTCGTGAATGATCTTCTGTGTTAGTCGGGATTATGTGCATATTAGTAGGATGCGATAAGGCACTAGCATATCCATAAGCAACACTAGAAGTTTAAGCCGTCTTGCTTATTTATATATGCCAACAAGAAAGAAAATTTTTAGAAATTAAGTTCCTTAATTGTACGAACACTTTTGGCAATCACTGTAATTTTTATTTAACTAATAGAAGAGTATGGTACATAACAGAAGGTATACAAAAAAATATAAATTGTTTGTTTAAAGGTTCGTTTTGGAAGCCAGAAGTTGAATATTGTGTGTAAAATATTACAAAAGAATTCATAAAATTAAATAGTCTGGACATAGAGTTTGTAAAACGAATGGGAAAAAAGCAAATAATTTTGAAATAAGAAAAAAATAAAAAAAAAAAAAAAATAATACAACATAACCTGTGCAATAAGAACGAAATGAGGTCAAAGAAAAATCAAGATCAGAATTTTGAAAGCAGCCTTTAAAGACTGAAAGAAATATAAGAAAGGAAATAAAAAAGAAAAACATAATAAAACCAATAAATTCATTACGTTCATGTGTAAATATTTGCAGAAAAACCATCAAAGATTGTATTTAAAACAAGGAAAATACTAGTTAAATGTATATACATACATACATACTACAAAACAGATCTCCAAAAGTACTACTACTTTAAACAACAACTTCATCATAAGTAAAGAAAAAAAAAAAAAAATACTTACAAAATAGGAAAAAAAATTGAAATAGAAGTGTAAATTTAAAAAAAAAAAAATTAAATTTTAATAAATAAACTGTGATTTTTGTGATTTGTTTAAAAATTAATTATTTTTTCTTCTCCCTTTTCTTTTTGTTGTACAAAAAATAATAAAAAAAAAAAACATAAGGAAATCATTTGTATATAAAATAAATCAATCAGCCATAACGTTGGATCATTAAAATAATAGAAAAATAAATTATTATAAAAGAATTATAAAAAAAGTAAATTTATTTATAAAAAATAAATAAAAAAAAAATTTAAAACGCGTCCAGTATACTTAAAATATGTTAAAGCGCTTTTAATAACGAAAAATAAGAATAAATTTTTTTCTAAACGCAGTAAAAAACAGTTGAAACAACCAATAACAAACAAAACAAGTCGTTGAAACATTACTCTACTGTATTTATTCAATATCCTGTATATTTATAAACCCGTTCATCGTCAAAAATTCCAAATAAAACGTATTTTATTCCTTTAAAAATAAATTCACCCTCTTTCTCGCATATATACTTACACTTACAAACATACACACACACACACATTCTCCTTCTCTGTCAATATCTCTCTCTCCCTTTATTTCTCTCTATTTCCCACCATATTAAAGTAAAACGCAAACTAACAAACGTCGTGTGTGTTTTTATGGACGAGTGTGTGTGTGCATTTAATGGAATAACGAAAAAGGAGCAGCAGGCAGTAAACGAAAGTGAATAAACGAATTAAGTGGAAAAAGCTTTGGCTACAGATTGTATTTTGCATTCGTAGTCGTATTGTTCTTGTTGTTTTCGTTTAAAAAGGTCTCCCAAAAAAAGAAAAATTTTAAATAAAAAAAAATTAAAATTTATTCGTAAATCAACAACAATAGAGGATTTAAACCGAAAAGTAACAACATCAATAAAAATAAACAAATAAATCAACGACAACTGAATATAACCAAAAAACAAAAAAAAAATAATAATAATAACAACAACAACAACAAACATTATAAATATTAAATAAATTAATATAGTTTGACATCATTGATTGCATGCCATGTGTATGACGTGTCAATCTACACAAATGTGTGTTGCCGTACATCTGGTGTAACACAATTATGGCCGAGCGGTCGTCCTATAATTATCAGAAATTGGATATATTGACGGTATGTTTGTGTTTCATTCTTTTTTTGGTTTTTCTTGTTAATAGTGTTAAGTGATTATTTATTTAAAGTCATTATCGAATTTTATTCTATTTCAACCTAATCGATTACATCAGTTCATGTAATAATGTTTGTATCGAAGCTATTAAACACCTATATATTGGCTGTCTGAACAATTTATTATTTATTTGAAATCGAGAAACTTGAAATTTGAATACTAGACTGTAACTTACATACATACATAATTGGCCATTACAACCCTTCAGTCAGGATTACGACCTAGCTTCTCACACCAATTATGTTGTGTGCGTTAATTTTATACATGAGTGGCGGGACCTACAATTTAAATCGACTCCGAACGACAGATTTTTGAGAAGCTTTTCATGGCAATTTTTTACTCTCAGAGTCTTTGCCAGAAATCTGCTGAGAGGAAGTCGCCGAAGAAATATTTTTTCGTTTTGATGTCTGACCTGGGATTCGAACCCGGGCCTTTTGTCTAATAAGCCAACATACTACCCACTAGACCACGGCGACTTCAGACTGTAACTTGCCTTTTCTTAATGATGAATGGATTAGAAAAACAAAGTGTTTCTTGACTAAAAATTAAATTCAAAAAGTTAAATCTTCAAAAAACCTTTCTCAAGAGCAACAGAGAATCATAAATTTCGGTTTCAATAATGAAATTGTAACCAAATTAAACAGAAAAAATGAGGAGATACAAGCCAGCTTTTTAAGAAGTCTACTCATGAATTACACCGTAGTTAAGAGGAGAACATCTTATCAAATTTCCATATGGAAACTAAGACCCTTCCAAAAATCATATTCTATAGCGGTGATATCTGTAGAACTTTTTAAAAATCAGTTTCTAGTGTTTTAAACTTCACGAATAACATAAAACCAATTAAGAGGACCCCCAACTAATGGGTAATTATTTAAGAGCTATAGGAAAATTTTTCAAAAAAAAAAAAAAAAACAGATAACAGGTCCATATAATTTAATGTTTGAAGATTATTTCATGCATATGCTGACCGCGACTGCGCCACTTAGTTCAATGTTGGCATACTCTTTCCAACATTTCGGCCGGTATCTCACGACGATATGCTTCAATGTTGTCTTCCAATGCTTCAATTGAAGCGGGTTTATCTGTATAGACATGAGCTTTAACATAGCCCCACAAAAAATAGTCTAAAGGCTTAAAATGGCGACCAATTGACCGGTCCCAAATGTGAAATAAAATGTTCACCGAACTCGCTTCTCAACAAGTCCATTAGTACACGTGCTGTGTGGCATGTGGCACCGTCTTGTTGAAACCACATGTCATGTAAGCCAAGCTTATGCATTTACGTTGCGATTCGCAGCATCTTTGATACAGCTGCGATATTTTCTTCAGTTCGCAATCTACGTAAGCGTATTAGTGCTTTAATGTCCAACAATGTAAATTTAGTGTGAAATTTACGAATATCCGCTTCAGTGGGTCGATTAAACTGACCATAAAATGGAAGATGTGCGCGATGAATTTTCTTAAAAGAGCATGCATTTTGATAATGGGCGTTGTTCGTTTGTAAGACGATTCGTGGTTAAATTATAGACCGCACTGAAGATGTTTGACAGTGAAACAAAACACGAAACGTGCGTGAGCTGTTTAAACCAGTGTTGCCAAAAAACCAATAGCTAAAAAATCACCCGATATTATCTCCATTAGAGGCGACAACATCAACAACAAACGAATCCTTGTAAAAGCTGAATCGACAAAAAACGTTACTACTACATTCAAGCAACTACTTCTAGAAGATCTTAATGAATATTTTTTAAGCTGCTGCAGTCAACAAATTCTAATGCTAAAGAATACAGATAGTCCCCGACTGACGATCGTTCGACTTACGACTATTCGCACTTACGACCATTTTGTTTCAATTTTTTTCTTAGAAAATACTTAAAGAAGTTGTTGCGGTGAAATCCTAAAATATATTATTATTTTAAATAAGGTTTGATTTATATTTTTTTATATGAAATTCGCCTTACGACATAATCGACTTAAGACCGATGACCAGGAACCTATATCAGTCATAAATCGGAAATACCTGTAATACAAAATTTTTCAAACAAGCTTTTGTAATTGTCCCATGAAAAGAATTTACTTCGATGTGTGTAGTCTGGAACAGTTTCGTTCATAATTTCGTTTCCATTGTTCAAATTTTAACGCTTAAAGGAAATTGTTTTTATAAGGCGATGTAAAAGTTTGTTTGCAAGTGAGTGGAATGCTTATTTTGGATGGTCTGCCAACATTTGAGAATGGTATTTGCATTTGGTGATGAAACTCACTGTTCGTCCTCTATTCCAAACGTTCATTAGAAAAGAATCGATTTTATTTTGATTAACTACCCATCAGTATTGAAGCAGCCGCCGTAGTCTAATAGGTTGGGTAGTGGTTTATTAGGCAAGAGCCCGTAGTTCAACTTCTGCCTTTTTCTTCTGAGAAAAGCACTGAAATGAAATAATATTGTGATGAGAAGTACCTCAAAACTCTGTCATTTGAACTTTAAACTGGGTCTTACAGTTCTATCCTATCAAAAATTAATACATATTATATGGATGATGTGATAAAGTGGGTTGTAATCCTGAATAAAGAATTGCGATGAGCAATTATATCACATAAGTTAAAAATCAAACATTGTCCAAAGTCATTTTAAATGGTTTTGTAATGAGATTCTGACGCGCAAAATAATATTTTTATATCGAGATCTCGTTTTCCTACTTTGCAGTCCAAACTTATAGAACGGAATAGATCGGATTTTTTCTTCTTACTTCCCTAGATGATTTTATCGAATGTCAAACTTATATTAACAAACGATTTTAGATTTCGTCTCGACTATGTTAGAATATTTCGTATCGAAGCTGTTTCTTTAATTTCGCCATCGAAGATTAACTATTAAATACTCCCATTGTTCTCTAATGTCCATAATAGTGACTCCGTAACTAAAGCAAAAGTTTTTTTTTGTACACAAACCCGTATCTTCCTAACCCTATCACGTGTTTTTAGAATGCGTTAAACATACGTTTTTTGAAGAATTAGGGGAATGAAATTTGAATAGAACATATCACTAGCATTCCTCGTCAAACCATTAAAATTAAATTTGTTGTTTTAAAACTTTTCATGCCAACCAAGATATGAAACAAAAACAATTTTAAATGATTCTGAATTGTTTGTAATTCATTTTGTGGTAGTATTTGTATAAAACATTGAAACATTTCAACAATTAAGCAAAAAGAAGGCATTTTAATGAATTTCAAGTATTTGTTGTGAAAAACTTTACTGCAGTCACATGGCCGGTAAAAAGAATTTGTTTTCTTTTTTGTTTTTTTTTATATTTGTATTGCTGGTCCCTCTACTAGTGTTCACAATTGAAAAAAAGGACAATTTAAATGGAGGCAAGAAAATAATAAAAATACGCACACGTTGTTTTTTTCGTTTTTTTTTTTCTTTTGTATTGGTTTTTAATATCAAATGACAACATGCAACGTGCATTGAAGCAAGAGAAAAAAAAATAGGCTAGAAAATACCCTACATATGCATACACAAACAAATCGTATAACGATATATAAAATGGTTTTATATCGCATGCTCATATTTATTTTTATATTTTATGTTTCATTTTTAAAGGGGAAACTTTCTTCTAACCACTGAGTGTATTACACACACTTATACATGCTCTACATGTGTATGATACTTCTATACATACGCAACATTCAGTATTTATGGTTTCAATGTTGTTAATAAATGACTTTTGTATACAATAACAGCTACAACAGCAACAGAAACAATAACAACATCAATATTAAACTGATGTTGTACATAAATATGGCAGACATTTTTATATCTGTACAAGTGTGAGAAATATGGCTTTGTATGTATACACAAACACATAAAATTCTGAGCAGTTTGTGGAGAAAAGGGTTAAAGAACAAGAGAACAAATGAACTTTTACGTGTTCTCTTAAACATATGTACATAACGTCTATCACACGTTTATACATACACATACAAGGCATTAATATGAAAGTGTGCCATGGTTCGAAAGAGAACCACCCTTCTCCCCTCCCTAAGTTAAGTTATGGTATTTTAACTTGAGTTTTTTTTTTGATAAATTGCAACCAACAAACACGGTGATATGGTCAGCACAGTAGACTACAATATGTATGCATCGTATTTATGCTAGACACGGGGTAAAAGGAGGGAAAAGTAAACTAAAAACATTCGACTTTGTTTTTAGCATAAATCGGTATTTTTATATCCACAAACGCTATGTGTCCTCTGCCATTGCAAAGACATTTTGTTAAGCCCTGTGGCATTTGTAGATTTTGGGTTTACCAGCCTACTGTTTCATTCTCTAAAAGCGGTACAAAAAAACTATGTCGTTACAGTATCAGTACATGCATTACACTCAGGTACGTGTGCCACACATCCATACCTACATAATTGGCCATAACAAGCCTTCAGTCATGGCTACAGTCTAGCTTCTCACACCACTTATGTTGTGTGTTATAATTTTATACATCAGTAGCGGGGCCTACAGTTTAAAGTCGACTTCGAACATCAAATTATTAAGCAACTTGTCATAGCAATTTTATTTACATACATACATACATACATATACATAACTGGTCATTCAGTCAGGATTATTGTCCTAATTTCACACACTACTTATGTTGTGGGTGTGTTAATTTTATACATAAGTGGCGGACCTACAGTTTAAAGTCGATTCCGAACGACAGACTACTTTTTTGAGAAATTTTTCATGGCAGGTTTTTATTTACTTCCATAAAAAAAATACTTTTAGTATTTTGTTTCGATGTCTGGCCTGAGGCTCGAACCCTGGCTTTGCGTCTAATAAGCCAACACACTATATACTAGACTACGGCGACTTACTTTATTTACGCTCAGAGTTTTTGTCAGAAGTCTGCTGAAAGGAAGAGTTAAAACAGTGGCCTCATGTCTTATAAGCTAAAGTACTACCTACTACTATTAGACTACGGTGACACGTAATGTGTTAAAAGGGTTTAGGGTGACTATTAAAGTTTCCTTCTGAAGATGTTAGTTCACCGCATATCATGTGGTGGCCCACTAAGCGAGTTACCAAGTGTCATCATACATATCAGAGATTAGCAATAAATCGTTTTTATGCTACTCATAACCACTCATGCAATTTGGGTATGAGTGAATTAAAAGAATTAAAATTCAACTACTCTGATTCATTTGTACTCGCTACAACATTGATTTATAAGTATAGGCTAGATTACAATGAGTACGAGTACAAAGTTGATATCAAACTCAAAACATTCAAAATATGTTTGATTCATATGGCTACTCATTCGGATTCATAAATTTTAGAAAAATACTTATGATACTTAAAGGTCATTCGAGTGGTTCAAATCATTTATCAAAATGTACACTCTTTGTTGTTCATCATTTTTCAAAATTTATAGCCTTTTTTGTTACTGCATATACAAATAAAGAAGAAAGGAAAGACAAAGGCAACAAGCAAAGCATATACAGAAACTTCTCGTGAGTATATTAGTGTTCGTATGCGAATCAGACTTATTTTGTGCTTCATGTAAATGTTAAGTAGAGACGAGTCGAAGTCAATAACATCATGCGTATTGTTGAGTATGAATACGATGAGTACTTCCAACTTTTAGTATGAGTAGTATGAGTATCATATTAAAAAAAGTATGAATGCGTATAAGTATCTGAAATTATAAGGACAATTTGAATCTACTCATCGTTTTGAATACTTGTTGCAGATCTCTTACATATATGTATTAAATGTAGTGGGGAGTAGTGAACTTTTTGAGTAGAAATTAAAATTTTTCTTAAAGAATTTAAATTATTTGTTTCATTCGATTCTTCGTGCTCCACTGTCATGCTTAACAGCCGTTTAAAGTCGGTGGTAGTTGGGGATTCAACATTTAATTGTTTATTTAGCTGTCCAAAGTTCGCTGGTACTGTTAGCGATGTGTTTGTGTACTATTGGGCTTCTCTCAACATACTTGACGCAGCTATCGTACAACAATCCCCACTATAATCATGCAATTGGTCATGTGAGCGTGTGTATGTTTTTGTATGGCATAGAAAATGTGTGTGTTAGTAGTGACACAGTTTATTTATATGTTTTGTTTTTACTTCGTTTGCATTGTTTTTGTTGGCTGGTTTTTCTTAACCGTTTCTTTTTTCATATTTTCAACCCATACTGCCACATTGTCTTCTTAGCAGTGTTTGTTTTTTTTCTTTTTAATTGAATTTTTATATCAATCCGGGTGTCCCCATTCAGCTTCAGTTAAACTAAAGCAGAGTATGCAACTGCTAATGTAAATGTTATTTTTGTTCACGTTAATATTGTTGTTATTGTTATAGTCAATAAAATTATTATCGCAAGAGAACTTTTTATATTTTTAGTAGCTGAAGTAAAAATGGAGTTATGTGTCGATATGTATGTATATCATTAATGTCCTTTAATGTTTTCGATGTAAGGTCAAGCGAGAAAATATTGTTGAGAACTGTTTTAAATGGAATACGAAATGTAGAGTATCAACAGAATTTCTCAAACTAGGTACCCTTTTTTGTTCTACAAAACCTGTAATATTTGAAATTATTGTCTGCTCTTAATATAAAGGCCCTCTGATATCCGTTTGTTTATTTAATAATGGAACCTAATTGTCCGTTTGTAAAAAAATTCTGGCTCTTCACAGTTCATTGTAAATCTGATGACTACCGGTTAGTTTTATAAAGATTCTGTGATAATCTCATAAAACACTATCTTTCCCGATCATTAAACATTGCTGTCCAATAGTATTTGATAAATGAAATGAATGTTTGTCAACTTCTAATTGAAAGTTTCCACAAGGACTTCCGAAGGACTTTCCAGATAACGGTCATTTTGTTGAAACAACAGCTGTGAAATGATGAAGACTAGACCGGTAGACGTTAACTTAAATTTTTAATGCGTGATTTTTTAAAAGTTATAGGAAAAATTAAAAAAAAAACACATAAAATTCAGAAAAATGTATGAAATCTTTATTTGAATCGAAAGTACGGTCCATATAATTTAATATGTGAAGATTATTTCATGCAAATGTTAACCGCGACTGCGCCTCAAATAGTCTCTCTCCGCTTATTCCAATTTTGGCATACTCTTTCCAACATTTCGGCCGACATCTCACGAATATAAACTACAATGTTGTCTTCCAATGCGTCAATTGAAGCGAGTTTGTCTGTATAGATATGAGCTCTAACATAGCCCCACAAAAAATAGTCTAAAAGCGTTAAACCGTACAATCTAGGCGGCAATTGACCGGTCCCAAACGTAAAATAAAATGTTCACCGAACTCGCTTCTCAATAAATCCATTCTTACGTGTACTGTGCGGCATGTGGCACTCGTCTTGTTGAAATCCACATGTCATGCAAGTCAAGCTCTTGCATTTTCGGCAAAAAAAACTTGGTTATCATCTCATGGTGGCGCTCACTATTTCCAGTTACAATTGTAACGTAACCTAACGCAGCATCTTTGAAGAAGTACGGTTTAATGATGCCACCAGCCCATAAACCGCACAAAACTGTGACTTTTTCTGAATGCATTGGTAGCTTTTGCTATGCTTCTGGCTGATCTTCACTCCAAATTCTGCTAATTTAGTGGGTCGTTTGAACTGACCGTAAAATGGTAGAAGCTCGCGATGAACTTTCTTAACAGAGCACGCATTTTGATAATAAAATTCAATGATTTGCAAGCGTTGTTCGTTTGTAAGACGATTCATTGTTAAATTATAGACCAAACTGAAGATATTTGACAGTGAAACAAAACACGAAACATGCGTGAGGCTGTTTAAAACAGTGTTGCTAAAAAGATAATAAAAATTATTTTCATCGATGATCTTGATGATTATATACGAGCAAGTGAAATTCATAAGATATTCATACGCATTCTCCTCTGGCTTCGTTAGTGCATTTTCTTTGAGAACGAAGTTATAGTTCAATGACTACCACCTTTTTTGCGATTGAATTGCAAGTGAATTCGTCACCAAGACCGAGCTATTTAACCCCGTTAGACTTTTTCTTGTAAGGATTACTGAAATTGAAGCTGTACGAAAAAAATCCACAAGCTATGGCGTTCCTTGAAGTTAACAGTAGCACATCAGAACAATTCGGCTTTATTTATGGGCTAGAGTCATGGAAATTTGCCAGATTTCTACAGCCTAAACTGGATAGGAATCGTATCAATCAACTTTATCGACTGGATCCTAGGAATATATGGATTACTGTATTATTTTCACAGGACATTTCATATTGGAAAGGGAAGAGAAAAGAATTTGATTTCTTGCCATTGATTTGTCGTGGAGTGGAGTCCTCGGCGATGAGTCGTTCTTTTTTTGATATTCTCCTGACCTCAGACCCACTGCTATGTTGACTAAACTTTTGAATTAGTTTTCAGTAAAAGCTTTAGCGTGAGCCTATTAAAAACGAAACCCCTGTGCTGATTAAAGAGACTATTTAATAATTAACTTGTTAATTGGGATTGCGGCATTGCAGAGTTGAGCTTTGATTGCGACAAAACCACTCCCTCCTATATTATTCTTTGGTATCAAATGAGGTTAATTGTTTTGTCTGATTGAAAATGAATGCCTAAGTGGTTTATAGTTACAATAATAAAATAACTTCCGTACTTTTACTCAGTGTAAGATCCATTGTGTACAATTACAGGCATGGGCAATATAATCAACATCAACAACAAGAACCTGTATTGTGATACAGGAGTTTACTATCAAAATTCTATTGAAGTATATAAGAAAAAATTGCTAAAAACAATATAAAAACGATACAATACCATGAAAATGAAGTGGAAATGGGGAAAAAAATAAAAACAACAATTACTTAACGAATGCAAACATAAGCTGACTGACTAACTGTAATAGCTTGCTTCAAAAAGTAAAGCCATTTAACTGGTAGGTCCACCATTTTTATGGCGAAATCTACATACAGGATTTCCCAATAAGTAAGGCCAACAGCATATTTTTCATGCATATGCTGTAACTTACCAAGAAAGAAAAAGAAAGGAAACAAAAATTATATGTTTTTGCTTTTGAGAAAAACCGGAGTAACATGTTAAGAATGAATAAACGAATGAAGGAATGAAATGAAAAGAAAAAGAAAAACGTCAACATATTTATTTATTACTCTGGTATGCTACTGCTGCTGCTTGTGTCCCATGCTATACGATATCAGTTTGCATGAGCAGAGAGTGGGTATGTTTCATTCTTCGGTGACATGAAAACTCAAGGCAGAAAACATTGCCCTTAATGGTCAACAATTAAGAAGAAATAGTAAAAAACAATAACAGCAACAAACAGAAAGAAAGAAAGAGCGAAAAACGAAACACACACATACAAAGAAAATAAAACGAAAAACTATTACAAGCGTAGAATAGTATAAGAAAATGAGGTCACTCTTTCCGTATTTGACCGATATTTTTTCTATATTAAAAACTACATAAAAGAAGACAAAGAAACATAAAATATGCTATATATATGTACGTATGTATGTATGTACATAGTCATATAAACAAGATAAAATATGCATAAATGATAAAGGATAACAATTTCTTTTTTTAAATTTCATTTTTTACAAATTGTCCCCATAAATTTTGTTTCTTTGTTAATTGTAACTCATAGACTACAAAAGAGTACATTCATGCTCAATTTACCTTTAATTAACATTTATGTAGATAAACAAGGTGCTCCGCAACATTGAAAAGAAAGTGATTAAATAAATCATGAGCATAAAATCAAATGCTTTCTGATGTTTAGAAATCGAAAAATTATTTTCTCTATAATTGAGGCCAAATCTTATATGAAACAATGCCGATGTTACAGGTTAGAGACCTTAAGCAATTTTTTGGAAAATTTATTCCCTTAAGAGTCGGTATTATTTTGTAAAATATCGACTTTATATGTTTAGATAAATGGCTTTAAGTACCCAGTATTAGCTGATGTATGTGTCTCTTACATACATTCATACATAAGTGGTCATTAAAATTCTTTAGTCAGGATTACGTCCAGGCTTATCGCTCAACTTATGTTGTGTATGCTAATTTATATAGGAATTTCGGGAACTACAGTTTAAAGCTGATTCCGAACGACAGATTTTTGAGAAGTTTATTTAGCAATGAAAAGTGTAATGCACCTATAGAGAAGAAGATATGTTTTTTTTCTGTAAAGGCACTACTTTTTTTATGAAAAACCTTAGCTCTACTCTCCAATTATTTAATAATTATTACCATCAAAGAAGTCGCCGTGATCTAGTGGGTAGTGTGTTGGCTTATTAGACAAAAGGCCCGGGTTCGAATCCCAGGTCAGACATCAAAACGAAAAAATATTTCTTCGGGGACTTCCTTTCAGCAGATTTCTGGCAAAGACTCTGAGAGTAAAAATTGCCATGAAAAGCTTCTCAAAAATCTGTCGTTCGGTGTCGACTTTAAACTGTAGGTCCCGCCACTCATGTATCAAATTTACGCACACAACATAAGTGGTGTGAGAAGCTAGGTCGTAATCCTGACTGAAGGGTTGTAATGGCCAATTATGTATGTATTACCATTAATTTCTTTCCCCACGAACAAAGGGCCTATGTGATTCTGGTTCTTTTATTCACAAGGTCTTTCCACGGTTTTTCGCGTGTATCTAACTAAAATCGCTTAAAAATGTGCTTTTAGAGAAATGAATTTAAATTTTGAAATCTTGGGTAATAGCGGGATAGCCAGCTCGCTATCCGCTCCCACTATATCTCCCATTAGTCAATTTTTTTCGCATTAGTCTCAATTACACGAAGCATTTGTTTTGCTCATTTGAAGAATTAGCTTCGTCCAGAATTTCTTGACATCTGTCATCTGAATGTTATTCATGTTTAAATATTTTATAAATTTTTTATCCGTTCGAGTGGATTGCACTTTGGTGAAATAATTAGTGTTGCCTTGAAAAATCTAATATTATTACGTAGTCCTTACTAGTTCACACAGAGTATATCTACAGGTGGTTGATTCTGTGAGTTGTATCAATCGGTTAAACTGTATAGTTAAGCATTTGCGTACGGAACTTGCCGTGGTAGTAGTAGTAGTAGTAGGTAGTATGTTTTCTTATTAGACGTGTGCCTTGATTCAATCTCTAGTTCAGACATTTTGAACAAAAAAATTTTTTCAAAAAATTGCCATTTGGAACTGTAAACTTTAGGTCACGCCACTCCTGGATAAAATATATAAACACAACGTGGGTGGTGTGGGAAGCTAGGTTATAATACTGGCTACTTGGTAGTAATTAGCAATTTGCTTTCTTAAACAGATCGAGAACTTATGGGAAAGTTTGCAAAATTTCAACGTTTACGTATAAGAAAACTATTTTTGGTTCTATTGCTTCTGGACTAAAACGATTAATTCCCTTAAAGTGACAGTTAACTTGGAGTCGATATACTATATCGGCATAAGAAATTATACAATGCGAATATATGTTGTTACTGTAGTCTAGTTGGTAGTGTTGGCTTATTAGACATAAGGTTCCTCCTAGGGATGCCAATCGGGAAATCTCGGGATTTTCGGAATTCATAAATCCCGTCCCGGATTTAAAATTGTCCGGGATTTTACGGGATATGGTCCTAAGATTAAACTTCAAATCTCAAAGGAAAAAAAAATAATATTTTCTGTTGAGGAATGATAAAAATATTTATGCCATCGCTATCTTGGAACTATTTTACCAACAAATGTTAATTACGAAAAGTGTTTTTCAACAGCAGCGTATGTTGACAACAAAATTCGTTCAAGCCTATCAGATCACACGTTAGATGCTTTAATCTTTTTGTTGGAATGCAAATAATTTTCTTAATACATATTTTTGATAATTTACGCTTTTTTGTTACTTTTTGTCTTGTATATAATTCTAATATACATGCATAATTGGAATACAAAAGATTTTGTTAACGAAATATTTTTATTATTAAGAGAAAATCGTGATTTTTCCCTTGATTTTTCGGGATTTTTGGATCTCGAATTATCCCGAAATATTCCGGGATCGGGATCTACAAAACCTCGAATCCCGGATTTTTAAAAATTTGTCCCGGGATTTTACGGGATTTTCGGGATTGTGAATTCATATGTATTTTGACCCTTCAAAAGGTCATGAAAAAAATAATAGCTTCTCAGTTGAGGAAAACCCCACATCCATTGATAAAAAGTTATTTGATGCCATCGAAGAATGCAAAAGCTCTATAAAACGAATTAATAGGGTAACTGATTTAGATACTGAACTGTCCAAAGAAATAGATTTATTTACATCAGAAGGTGGTCGAATATTTACAAGCTGCATACAGCTATCTTGGAACTATTTTACCAACAAATGTTGATTGCGAAAAGTGTTTTTCAACGGCAGCGTATGTTGACAACAAAATTCGTTGAAGCCTATCAGATCACATGTTAGATGCTTTAATCTTTTTGTTGGAATGTAAATAATTTTCTTAAAACATATTTTTTCTTAATTTACGCTTTTTTTTACTTTTTGTCTTGTATATAATTCTGATATACATGCATAATTGGAATACAAAAGATTTTGTTAACGAAAATCGTGATTTTTCCCTTGATTTTTCGGGATTTTTGGATCTCGAATTATCCCGAAATATTCCGGGATCGGGATCTACAAAACCTCGAATCCCGGATTTTTAAAAATTTGTCCCGGGATTTTACGGTATTTTCGGGATTGTGAATTCATATGTATTTTGACCCTTCAAAAGGTCATGAAAAAAATAATAGCTTCTCAGTTGAGGAAAACCCCACATCCATTGATAAAAAGTTATTTGATGCCATCGAAGAATGCAAAAGCTCTATAAAACGAATTAATAGGGTAACTGATTTAGATACTGAACTGACCAAAGAAATAAATTTATTTACATCAGGAGGTGGTCGAATATTTACAAGCTGCATACAGTTATCTTTGAACTATATTACCAACAAATGTTAATTGCGAAAAGTGTTTTTCAACGGCAGCGTATGTTGACAACAAAATTCGTTGAAGCCTATCAGATCACATGTTAGATGCTTTAATCTTTTTGTTGGAATGTAAATAATTTTCTTAAAACATATTTTTCTTAATTTACGCTTTTTTTTTACTTTTTGTCTTGTATATAATTCTGATATACATGCATAATTGGAATACAAAAGATTTTGTTAACGAAAATCGTGATTTTTCCCTTGATTTTTCGGGATTTTTGGATCTCGAATTATCCCGAAATATTCCGGGATCGGGATCTACAAAACCTCGAATCCCGGGATTTTTAAAAATTGATCCCGTTTGGCATCCCTAGTTCCTACCCCAAGTGAGTCAACAAAACGACATCCTCTTAGTAAATTTCTGACAAAACCTCTAAGAGTAAATAAACCTGCCATGAAAAAGTTTCTCAAAAAATCTGTCGTTCAGAGTCGACGTTAAACAGTAGGTCCCGCCATTTACGTATAAAATTAACACACACAACATGGGTAGTGTGAGAATCCGTAATCCTAAATAAAGGGTTGTAATAGCCAATTACGTATTATGTATGATTATACGTATATGAACCGCTATCTTGAGGGTTTTAAAATTGGGTAATATTATTTTAAAGTCTCTCATTGTTTCAATAAATAAATGAATTCCTTTTGAGACCCTTTGTAAATAACCCTGATCATTAAAAGTAGTTTAACACTGTCTAAAACTACTTATTTTTTTTCATCACTTGCAAAATAAAAGAATAAATTTTAATTTAGTAATTGTAGCCATTATGACGCAAACAGTCAAAATTTATTGCAATCAATTTCAATTTGGGAAATAGAAAATTTATGAAATTTTTTTTTTGTATCTCAATTGTAAAGTATCATTTTGTCATACTCGTATTTAAAATCTTTGTTTTGTTTAGTTTTGTTTTAAAATTCTGATACAATTTAATATTTATCAGCCAGTATCTATTGTAGTATGATGTATCGTAAACGACCATTAGAAAATATGTCGATAAATATCAATGTTCCAAATAGACAAATTTGAATACACAAGCATAAGTACATATTATTTATAAATGTGCATAGAATATTTTATGTAAAATGAATAAATGGATGTACGTACATATGAATGTTTGTATGAAGAATGACATCGTTATGAAAACAATAAAAATGTATACATTGACACAAATACTTTCACATGCCATCCATCCATCCATCCATCTATGTATTGTATTATTATGTGGTTATTTGTATAAATATTTGGCATAATTTTTCTATTTTTTTTTGTTTCTATACTCGTATTTGGTTTTTAAATAAAAATAAAAAAATAAAAAAAAAATAAAATAAAACAATGAAAGCTAAAGAAGAAGAAAAATTACATCATTTGACAATAAATCATTGTTAATTGCACACTAGAGAAAAAGAATATGTTCGAAAATCCTTTTGTTTATCATTTTATGCCAAGTGTATCTGTGTATGGCTATGTATTTATGGATAACGCCAATACACTTACAATACATATGAATACAGTGCGCGATAAAACTGAAATCTATCATATATTCTATGAAAAAATTAAAAAAGAAATATCAATTGAAATGCTTAAAATAAGATATTAAAAATTGAATATACTTTCATCTTACTTTTCCCTGCAAAAAATCCAGACACATTAAAGTAAATGGAAATTTTTTCAATTCCCATTTTCGAATCAATAAATGTGCATCAAATTTTAGGATGCAAATGAAAATACATACCTTATTTGAATGATTTTTCTTCTTAGTTTTTATGTAACTAACTAAAGGTTTAAGTCTACTAAACCTCACTAAGTGAGGTCATTTTTGTAAGCATAAAGCGTAAACAACGCGTTATGCATTCTAATTCGGGATCTACTTGAATCTGCCTGAATCGGCAGTGATATTATGTTGTTCTGATAGACAATAATTTTAATTAAAGAACTTTATTTCATAAATAAAGAGAAATCAGGTCTTTATAGAAGAGTTCTTACGAACAAAGCCTTTGCGATCAGGTGCCAAGGTTTTCCATATAATTAAAATGATAATAAGTGTTATTAATTTTGCTTGGTTATTCTCACATCACCTATGTCTTTTATGTTAATTTTATCCAGTTTCAAATCGATTTCAAAAAACATATTTTTTAAATTGTGCCGAAGAAATGTTTTTTTGTTTTTTGTAGTTGGAATCACTAATAAGCCAACGCACTAGGTACCAGGGATGCCAATCGAGAAATCCCGAATGTCAAAATCCCAGAATTTTCGGTATTCATAAAATCCCGTATGCCGCGATTTTTAAAAACTTGACCCTACAAAAGGTCCTAAAAAAAATTCTATATCACTTGACTTCGATAATAGCTTCTCAGATGAGGAAAACCCAACTTCCATTGATAAAAAGTTATTTGATGCCCACGAAGAATGCAATAGGTCTTTAAAACGTAACTGATTTAGATAATGAACTGTCCAAAGAAATAGATTTATTCACATCGGGAGGTAGTAGAGGTGAATAATTACAAGCTGTATACAGCTATCTTGGAACTATTTTACCAACAAATGTTGATTGCGAGAAGTGTTTTTAAACGGCAGCGTATGTTGACAACAATATTCGTTCAAGCCTATCAGATCACATGTTAGATGCTTTAAATTTGCATTTGCATATGTATTAACAATTTTTATTTTTGTTAATTTAACGCTTTTTTGTTACATTTTGTGTTGGAATACAAATGATTTTGTTAACGAAATATTTTTCTTATTAGGAGAAAATAGCGATTTTTCCCGTGATTTTTCGGTATTTTTGGTTTCCGAATTATCCCGAAATATCCCGTGATTTCGAGATCGGGATTTACAAAATCAACAATCCCGGGATTTTTAAAAATCGATCCCGTTTGGCACCCTACTAGGTACTAGACGACGTCTACTCTCTAGCAACAATACCAAAAAAAATATGAGCGTACTTTTAAAAAAGTAATTTCTAATATCCTACAATATATTGATACACGTTACTACAGCGTAACTATATCCTCGGCATCGAATTTTCTGTCGTACGCCACAGGGGATTTTCTTTCCATTTTCTCATTCTCCCTCCCCTTTCCTACATTCCTATATCCTCTATTTCCTTCCTCCCTAAAGACAATGTACAATGGGTCAATTTCGACCTCCGGGTACTGTGCTTGTCTTGTCCGACTGGTGCACGTCCTCTAAGCTAACCTAACCTAACCTAACCTACAAAAGACGAGAGATAAAAATTCTACGAAATTGTTATTTCAAGAATTAGTTACCATAAAAGGGAGTGGCGAACAAAGTAAAATTTTATATATCTGTGAGGGAATACATTTTTTTAATACCTATGCAGTGTATTATATTAGAATTGTCTAGGCTATAGGGGGTTTATAGATATTTTAATGTTTAGTATTTATAGATATTAGATGTGAATCTAAAATATAAACGGAAGTTGGAGAATCACTTCTTCCTCATACGGATAGTGTGACTACGGAAAGAACAATTAATAACGAACGAATGTGATCTACGACAGAGACGATTATAATGAAGAAATCAGAGATTTTCTAGAGTAAGTCCTTATGTTGAAGTAGGTGTAAAAAAAATCAATTACAAGCATAAACATTCAATAGAATTGGACATCTTAATAAAACCTTTCGCTCTCGAAGTTAAATTTTATTTTCGATCGGAGGTAAATAAAATAGAGATAAACTAGAGTAAAGTGCCTCATACACTGTATTCACGTATTGAATTTTCAGGCTCACGACGTTAAGAGTTTGCAATAATTATAGACAATCTGTAATGACAATCGTGCTAATGCGTTAATAAAAAAAAATTATCTCTTTCAAGCATTCAAATCGATCGTCAGAGTACGGGATCTTTTGAAGGATAGGTCGCCTGGGTGTTAGTTAATTGGAATTTTATTGCGTTGTCATCATAGTATAGTACGTACACAGGCCCACAAAAGTATACAAACGATTAAAACATTTCACAATTTTCTGGCCGTCTTAAAATCGATTAAAGTTTTCGGACAATTATAAAGATTGTAACGAAAACGTATTGGCAATAACGTAATGAAATTCAAGAAAAATGGAAATGGTTTTATTATTGCATTTATTCTGTAATATTTTTTTATAATATGGTTTAGAAATTTTATTACTTACTGTAGTTGTATTTGTTCAAATAGACTATATTTGCGTGTGTACGTGAGAGTGTCTAAAATACATAAAATAGCTGGAAAAAAAAATGTGCTAAAATCCTCATGAATCAGTGGCATGTGCATAAAATATGCAATTTTACGCAAATAATAAATACCGCAACACTTCACATCTAACCGCTCGTTTTACCGCCTCTCTCTCTGGTATATCTCAATTCATAATTGTATGGTGGAGGGATAAATATGTTATTCTGTTACTACAGATGATAATAGAGAATTTCACACAGTCTATACGCTTGATGTTCCGTGTAGTTATTCATACGCTTAGTCATACACATACATACATACGATATCTATCTATACAGTGACTGAATCATTCCAATGTTTGCCAAAGGAAGACAAACAATGGGTATCAATAAACAAACAGCATGACAAATTTAGGTTTATGGGGATACAATCGAGCTTTTTTCATCATACATACTTGCATAGAAAGGCCATACAAATTATTAAATTTCCGGAAAAATCTTAAAGTGCCTTTATCAAGGATTCCTTCGTAATTTTTTTTGTTGTTTTTTTTTTTTTTTGTATTTATTTTGTTTTGTTTTGGTCCTGTATTATGGAAATAAATGAAATTAAGCAAAAAATGAATTGAAACTAGGCAAAAAGGATAAAATATGTATGTCTTCTCTTTAATTTTTCTAACGACATAACCAACTGAGTCACACACTTACTCATAAGCATACAAACACTTGCTTGCTTGTACAACTTTCGCTTCGTTTTCCGTTTTCCGTTTGACTTTTACTGTGTTACTGATGCTGCGGCATAATAATCGTTTGTATGAATTTATGCGTGTGCGTAAATTTTAATCTGAACATGTGTGCGTGTAAGTGTTTTAAGGAGATTTTTTCGCTCTAGTTTCAGTAGTATGATATTTTTAGACATTCCGGCTCCTTATTTTTAACACACAATCATAACCTACACATACATATTCTTATTCTTTTTTATTCACTGTTCTCAACAATCTCCTTGAAAGTATTTATCTGAGTATGCGTTTGTATGTGTGTGTGTGAGAGTGAGAGAGAGTGAGTTTGTAAGTGTTTTCAGAGAAATTTTTAACCTCTTTTAAACAAGAAAATTTCCTTTTTTTTTCGTATTTTTGTCAATGGCTTAGCGCCAGTATTACTCGACATTCTGACGCTTTTCGATTATAAATTTCTTTTAGTATTAAAACATGTGCCATTTTTTTTTTATACTAAGTGTATGTGTGTGTGTATGTTCTAACAGAGCAAGAAGTATATAGGGTTATAAAAAGCAATTTTAGTTTATAACGCGGAGGCTGTTAGAAATATTTATAATTTTTTATCTTTAATTTGATAAAACAACCGCAGAAGAATGCTGTTATTTATGATTAATAAACTGAGTTTATATATTTTTTTTTGATCCTTAAGAAATATCAAACAATTTAAGGCAACCTGTTGTGGAATTAAAATTTAAACATAAAATTCAAATAAAGAATAAATAATTAAGCCATAAATCTATGACTTTTCGAATGCAGCCGTTCTTTAAGTTGTATTCACTTTGCCATGAAATGGACTTTATGGAGACTATCAAAATAGAATTTTTTGTACGATGATTTCATTTTCTTAAGTTAAACTATTTCTTCTCGAAGCATTTCCTCTAATTAGGTAACAGGATAATGTAAATTTTAACTTAATTCCTAGATTGGGTAGATGAAGTAGCATTAATCTAGGATGGTATAAGCTGCCAAATACATGCTAAATAGCAAGTTTACATGATCAACTGACTGTTTTCACTTGTGGTGCCAGTTATTATTCTAATTTAAACACCATAAAGAAAGAAAACAGTTCTTAGCACTTTTCATTGATATCTGTTCGGCTTTGTGAAGCTTCATTGAGTATATAAATATTTGATAATTTATTTTCTCTACCACTGTGGCGTAAGATTTATATTGCTTGACTACAAACGTAAGGAATAAAAATTTAAACTGATCCATCAAGAAAGCCACCTAACCCCTGATCTTTAAGAAAAGAAGGACAAGCAGCTAGCATGTAAAAAGCCAGAACATAGTATGAAGAGTTTCACGCCGCTGCAGCCAATACTTGATTTATAGAGAGTTTGTTTCTAGACAACAATTTATTGTTGCAGGATCTGCGAAACCAGAGTTTAATACAAAACTTGCTATTGCAGCTATCTTTCTGTTGACGTCGCCGTGGTCTAGTAGGTAGTGTGTTGGCTTATTAGACGTAAAAGCCAGGGTTCGAGTCCCAGGCCAGACATCAAAACAAAATACAAAAAGTATTTCTTCGACGATTTTCCTCTCAGCAGATTTCTGGTAAAAACTCTGAGAGTAAATATAATTGCCATGAAAAGTTTCTCATAAAATCTGTCGTTCGGAGTCGACTTTAAACTGTTGGTCCCGCTACTCATGTATGAAATGACATAAGTGGTGTGAGAATCTGACTGATGGGTTCTAATGAACAATTATGTGTGTATGTTGCAGCTATCTTTGTACGGGAGAGCTCGGTCAAGGTATTGAGAGTAAAAAAATTGCCTGTTTTTATGACTCATGATGTAAAAAAATGACTCTTCCACGTAATCAGACTTACCTTACCGTTCCAGCAGACATATTTGTCGGAATGTCGAGTCTTTCGATATGTCTACCAAAAGGACAACGAAATTGGGCGTTGGATGGCCATTCGAAGCGTAGAAGTCTAACGAATCTAATAATACTGCATATATCCCCTTACTGTCAACGAGATTGAGCAATCGGAATACCTGTGTTCTATGATATTTCGGAGATAGCAAGATTCGTCCTGGCACTAACCAGCTCACAAGACATGCAATTTCAAGCGATTTTCCTCTGTATGTCTTGGAATACATATAAGTAAGAGATATCCGAGACAATCCGAGATATCTTTGAAATATCTTGGCATTCATGGATCAGGACGGATATTGAAAATAAATAGATTAGGCATTAATTTTTAGCCGGACAGTCCGAGTAAATCAAGAGATTTTCTGGAAAAATTTTGCTATTAAACATGCATTGCGTCACATTCATTACGCCGCTATGGCTTTTGGCAGTGACATGGCAAAACACCTGCTTAACTGAAAAAAAATTTGGAAATCAAACTAAAACGAATAAGAGGAAATAAGAAGATTGGAAAGAAAAGCAAAAATATTGAACAAAAATTGAAATGAATTTTTTTTATTGTGTACATAAAAAGTACAATAAAAAGAGGCCGTTAAAAATTATGATTTTAAAAACTGATTTTTATAAAAAAAAAAATCCTGCGACCTGGCAATGAAATGAAGTTAAATAAAGAAACAAATGTTCGCGAAAAATTATTTTAAAATTACTTATCGAATGGTAAGCGAATTCAAGAAATATTAGCAGTTTTCTTTATAAAAATCTTAACCATTTAAAAGGATTTTTTTAATTAAAGTTTTTAATTTTCATTCTGAAGATTCTTATTGTCCTGAAATAAATCATTTAATATTGTAACAAACATATGTACATAGTAAATAATGGAAAAATATGTTTGTTGTTCTTTTAACATAAATATTATGTATTAACAAAAAGCTTAGACTTTCTTCAGTATGTATGCTTGAGCATGTCTAATTTATTGGATACGTATTTTCGGACTTTTAATCATGGATTGACGTCATCATAACAAATATGTATAAAGAAATAAATAAATATCTTGGCATACAAATACATAGAAATATTACAGACTAAACAAGGCAATATTTTTATAAGTTATCGTATACATATGTACGCATGTATGTATGTATTTATTGTAATAGAAAATAAAGAAAAACGTTTTGATTCCCTCTTTATTACAACATCCACTAAAAACTTGGCTATAAACGCATACTCATACCATTTCAATCAATCGTTCTATTCATTTTCGCCAAAGATATATTTTTGATTTCGTGTAATTTTTCCACCTGCCTTCTTGATTATGTTTTCCAACGGCTTTATTTGATATCAACACAATATCACCTTTGAAAGTCTTACCAAATTCTTATTTGTTTTTATGAACGATAATAAAACAAATTATTGAATGGATATGTACATGTGCTCATAAATACACCAAAGGGAATTTCGTTTTCATTTTCATTTTATTTTCATTTCATTCATTCGTTTAAAACTGGACAGTGTGTTTCTGTCTGTCTGTTTCTGTTTCTGTTTCAGTTGAAAACTTTATTTTGATACAAATGAATAAATATATAATTAAAGTTTATTCTATGGAAACCTTCAACAATGGAATAAAAAGGGCCACTTGTCAAACCAAATGACTATAATTAATACAGACTATTCTGTTTATAACACTTTAACACACAATTTCCAATTTCTCTTTAATACCTGCAAATATAATGTATGTTTCACTTCATCGGCATTTAAATTTCAAAAGCCACAAAAAAAAATACAATTTTTGTAGTTCATGTTTCATTATTTCTATTAAAATCTATGACGTTTAAAAAATTTTCCTAAACATCTTTAAACAACTTGCTGAAATTCCAAAAGTACCAAATTCAAGCCTCAAACTTTATAGGTTATGTCAGGATACTGCTCGGTGTTATTAAAGACCAAACCCTGTCCCTCGTCTGATATGCTCCCAAATATTTCTTCCAACGAGGCCTCACTGATTCTAAAAATATGCAGTAATAATAGATTCTCTTCATTACTGAATCTACATGTTGTATTTGATGCAAACGGTTAATAAACTCGGTATATTCCTGGACCTTGTGATGCATAACTCAAATTCTTTTCTACTATAATTGCTCAACAAAAGTTGCTTGTCTCAAATTCTGTAGTTCTGTTTATCCAGAGAGTCCAATACCTTATTGCAGTCTACTTCAAATGATGACCTGGCTGTCAGAAAGTATTGCCAAGTATTTGGGGTCGCTGTGGTCTAGTAGGTAGTGTGCTGGCTTATTAGACGTAAAGCCAGGGCTAGAGTCCCGGGCCAGACATCAAAATAAAAAATACAATATATTTTTTCGGCAATTTCTTCTCTTTCTCTTCTTGAAAAGTTTCTTAAAAATCTGTCGTTCGGAGTCGACTTTAAACTGTAGGTCCCGCCACTTCTGTATAAAATTAACACACACAACAAAAGTGGTGTGAGAAACTGCGGGCTTTATGGGGACTATTGCTGTAGACTTTCTAATGGTGAAGGTTTAACACTGGCCATTTTAGTCACCAGCAGAAACTCGATTTCTTACCGTTCGCATCTTCCCTCTTTCCACCTTTCCTAAACTTGCACAATGTACTGCATGAGTAGGAGTCATCCCCTGAGTGCTGGTTAAAAAAGAAAAATCCTCATTTATTGCAGCTTCTAGCAAAGTTAAATTAATCACATCTTTCAATTCTATAGACTTGCGCTTGGAAAAGGCGCAGATTTCTTCATGAACAATTACCTTCTGGAACCTTAAAATCCCGCTCCTGACCCCAAATCTTTTCTGGGCTCCTCTGTAAACCACAAAATCGTGATAAATTCATTTTTATTACTAAGTCTCGCTGTGAAGTAATTGTCAAAACCGGAGAATGTACTGGTTCAGTTCGAGGTCAGTTAAGCAGGAAGCTGTAAATCTTTCGATTCATTAAGTCACGAAATCCAATAGACTTGTTTCCCATTATCCTAACCAAAGTCTCCTAAGCTTTGGTGTTCACTAGCATAAGCAGCTGTTTTAAATCTAACGGAGCATCCACCAGGACAGATCTTTCGTCTCTATGTTATGCTTACAATTGTCAGCCTTTGAATCATGTCCATGATGAAGACTTAGTATGATCGTACATACTATAACTATGGAGTGCGCACAAAAAAAACTGGACTTACACTTTTCGTTATAGAAATAAAACTAAGTGGCGGATTTTTTTTGGTTTATATTTCAATTAAAGTAAATAATATTTGAATTCCTTTAGTGTATAAAATTTATTCTGACAAAGGTCTCAGAGCATTCAACTTTTTGAGTCATTTTTCTTCCAGACATATTAGGGTGTTTTAGAAAAATACGTATTATTTTACTTGCTTTGTTTTGGTCGGCAAATCCTTTTTTTCTTCCACTTCCACGCTTATTGTCAATATTCAAATTCTCCTTATATTGTTTTATTCTTACCGTAGAAACTGTTTTTTTGTTAACACCTGCGAGCCTAGCAATCGTTTTTTGGAAGTGTCGCGTTTTTACGAAATTCTTGATGGGTGCCCATTTTCGAAAAACTAATTTTGCTATTGCAATGAAATTTATCACGTGGATTTTGAAACAGATGACTAACAAAAACAATGTAACGGTATTCATTTTTTTCAATTATGATAAAAGTTATAAGCTTAAAAGTAGGCACATTTTTTTTGTGCGCACTCCTTATTCTACTCGAATACATATAGGGTAATAATAAATTGGAGTCCTACATACTCCTTAACTTTTTTTTTTTATTACTTCCAAAAGAAATAACTCATTGATCTGTAATTCATTTTAAAAACCCAAAACATTTCAGAGTAGTTAACATACGATTATGTTTGTTATCGATAGGTGAACTAAGGAACGGAAATATTTCTCATGGTCATGTGGTCATTAAAAAGTAACATACTAAGTCATGTAGTTGATTATGGCCTCTTTAACATTTTTCACCTGCAATATGCCAAAGGCCGACCTCATATAGTGTGTTTGTGTTTAATTATTCTGGGTGTGGACACTTCTACTGGCATGGCCCCCTTTGAGGATTATGCCAAAGTTTATACCAACGATTCTAAACTTAAGAATAGTAAAACATGAGAATATCTCTTCTGACTACTTAAATGTGTTTTGGATCTATTTAATAACCATAAATGACGCTGGAGAACTGATATTGTGTTAGTGATATTCAACTGTTACCATTTCTATCCTCTCTGATAGTCATTCTGGATTTATTTGACAATTCCGTTTCTGCCTTTTCACAGACTGCTCACATTTGAGTGACACTATTAATTATCGGTTCTTTGTTTTCTGTTGATCCAAAGGAAACCTCAATTTAGATGATCAAGATCGATTAATCACAACTTTTCAGTTAGTCTCTTCAGCATTGTTTTATGTGGTATTGCAGTATGCCGCCAAGCCAGTTTAAATGATTAGATGATTGAAAAAAAGTCCACTTAACGTACCCTATATCGTGTGTTTATCTATTATTTTTATTATTTTAAGTAGTGATTAACACACTACAGACTAGAATATTGAGACATGCAGAGTATATATTCGAGTATATGTTCGATTGATACGCCAACCGTTGAGAGTGTTACATCGTTATCGATGATGCCAGAGCTCCCAATTAATATATTCTGAATAGTGCATAGAGACTATTTTAATTTTGGCATACTTTAAGCCCATATTTATAATATTCTCCAAATAAATCTGAATAAATTTAACTTGTTACATACAAAACAAATTAAACAATATTCCCAACTTATATTCATATTATTACTTTATAAAGCAAAATATTGGAAAGAATTATTAATTATTTTGATTTAATACAATTGCAGGTTGGCAGCGGCTCAGGAAGCGGCGCTAGCAGGGCATCAACAGGGCTCCACAAGCGGGGGGCACTCGGGTCGAAGGGGAGCCCATCGCTTAGCTGATAGAATGGGTGGCCCAAAGAAAGAGGAAACACCACCTGGTGGTGGTCCCACATCATTATTTATCCTTACCGAGGATAATCCAATTAGAAAATACACACGTTTCATAATAGAATGGCCGCCCTTCGAGTACACTGTGTTATTGACAATCATTGCCAACTGTGTTGTGTTGGCATTAGAAGAACATTTGCCTGAGTGTGATAAAACAGTATTGGCCCAAAAGCTGGTAAGTTTGTTTATGTTCACTTTACTTTACTGCCAAAATTAATTCCAAAAATATGAAACAGCTTAACACAATTACTTAAACTGATGCTTCTGTTTTGGCAAAAGCTAACCCCATTAATATTTAATTTAAATACGAATATTTTTTTCATTTATATTTTTTATAATGAAACTAAGTAATTGAATTGTTATTTTTTTATGTTTATTTTAAATTTAGGAAAAAACGGAGACCTATTTTTTATGCATTTTCTGTGTAGAAGCATCGCTCAAGATCCTGGCCTTAGGTCTAGTTTTGCATAAACACTCCTACCTCAGGAATATTTGGAACATCATGGATTTCTTCGTAGTAGTAACGGGGTAAATATTTAATAAAAATTTTTTTTATTTTAAATTTTTCTTTTTCTTTTCATTTTTGATTTGTTTTGTTTTTGCGTTTTTTCTTTTTTTTTTTGGTTTTTTCCCTTTTTCTAACTCTTACGAATACGTTAAATGCTGACAAACTGTTGAATACATTTCAATTTGTCCCAATATGTGACAAGCAGAAATGCTTTCTTTTTACAATTGTCAACACTGGCTGATTTGTTTGAGTGTATACGTATTTTGTCTCTTTTGTTGTGTCTTTATTTATTCTTAAGTTTGTATGGGTGTGTGTGTGTGATATGAGAGAGCCTTTCTGTGTGTTTGTGTATTATTTTCTTAAGTCTTCAACAGTATTTTGTGTGTGTGTGTGGTGTCGTGAGTACGTTTCTGTTGTTTTTAATTTCCGTTTTAATGACAACTTATTATAACGTCTTACTCTCAATCTCTTTAAGCGATTATCACTTTAAGTTTTACTCTACTATTGTTCGTTTATATTTTTTTTTTGTTGTTTTGCAAATGTGCTGTGCTCTCATTTTTCTAATTTTGTCTTTCTCATTCTCTTACTGTCCTTAATTTTCTTTTCCTTTCTTTTACTGACTCTGTCTTTTAACATTAATTTCATGGAATTTGCTTTTGTTTCTTACCTATTCCTTTGCGTTTAATTTGAATTCAAATTTTGATTTTCTTTCCTTTTTTTTTTGATTTCATTTCTTTTTTCCTTTTGATTTTGGCTACCAAAACAAAATTTATTTTGTTAACAAAACTCAATAAAAACAAAACAAAACAAAAACAAAAAAAATAAAACTACCAAATCCCATTCACGGTTTTGCAACTTTACCTCGTGTGATCGTTTGTTCACCCCCCTACCCGTGCGTAAACAAATCGATAAATGAAAATGTTATCGATGGCATTTAGTGCCATGACAATCTTTGCCGAGGCCAATATAGATGTCGATCTGCGAATGTTAAGATCATTTCGTGTTTTAAGGCCGCTAAAACTTGTTTCAAGAATTCCAAGTAAGAATTTCCTTCAAACTATATTCTCTTTTTAAAGATACTACAATTTAAAGGTTTCGTTTAGTATGAAACAATTCTTATTTTTATTAAATAATAACATAACATAGAAGAAAATCTCTTAAATTAGGCTAGACTTACCATATACTAATATATTATCAATAAAATTTAACCGCTAGGGTCTCATAACTACTAGACCATATTTCAACCAAAATGCAGGCTGTAGATTTCAATTTAAAACAACAACATATTTAGAAATTCATATGCGATAATAAAAAAGAATGTGTAGATCTTTCGAAACATACTTTTAGGCTAATGTTTTTACCATTCGCCACAACATACTTTAAGGCAAGTTAAGAATATGATGGTAGTAATGGATGAAAAATCAATGACTTTTAATTTAAAAGTTTTGATTTTTTATGAGTAGCATCTTGAATAAAGTCTGATGGCTCGATGTCTGAATGTTTTACTGAATCTATCTTAGTCCAATATATTTTCTCAAGATATACAGCCTAAAGGTATGTTTTTATTTACGTGTACGATCATATTTATTAAACAGTGTTGTCCTTTCTAATAACTTTAAACGATTATTTCTTTTTAGAACAAAGCAGCTAAAATAACAACTCTTCTTAAATAAATGTGAATTTAGTTTAAATGCTACACTGAATATTTATATTTTTAAATTTATTAATTTTTTAATTTCGTAGTTAATCATACAATTTTAATTATCAATATAGAAAAAAACAAAATTGAAACAGTTAATATAAAATCACAATAAAATTATTTATTAGTTTGGAAATTTATTTTAAATTCAAGGACTAGCTTTTAAATCTTTTTAATTATTAGATTGCCTTAGGAGGATAAGTTTTTTGAAATTAATTGGTTTCAAAATATTACAACGCTGACCTTATGCCTATTATTTTTCTTCAGTTATAGATACATTGAAATCGATCATACAAATGTTACTAATTCCCTGACAACATTGCTTCAAAAGTATTAATTTTTCGAGGAAAAACTCGAACCTTGGCTAATGCAATCCTCGATTTCAAATAGTATCCTAAATTCCTAAAAGCATAAAAAGTTCAAAATGCTTATTTGAAACAATTGATAAAATTCGCGATATGTGGTCGGCATATAAGAGATTTTGGAAATCATAGGCATTTGACATGGTTAAGTAGTTGCAATTTAAATGCTCACTTGAAGCTGGCATTTGCTCATAATAAATCAGAAACTTAATGTTGCGACATCTCAGTGGGAGTGTTGTACGCAGTTAAATTCCAATAATCAAACGTCTGCCTGTGTCTTGGAGCGTATAAAAGCCAATAAAAAAGGCCAGGTTAGTTGGATAAGTCAATAAAGTTTTGGAGCCCATTTTTTAAGATGCACAGGGTACAAGTGAATCTGTCTATTTTAAGAACTATATTAAAAGCAAAGAAATAATGCAATCGTATGCACATTGCAAATATCCTTGAATTAGACTATGAATTGCTTTGTCATCTGCCTTATTTTCTAAATTGATGAAACTGGAAAGAAATCATATTTTACCAAAGAATTCACAATAGGTACGTAGGTAAATTCACACAAAGAAGTTGGATGTAAGCACTTGATTCACATAAAACCCATTGTTACAGTTCTTCCAGGTCATCTGTATTGTAAACACAAAAGTATCTTGTTCTCGTCCGATATAGTGCTGGCCATGTACCCAATTTGTGAAGAGCAGTAGCCTCTTCTTCTTTATCACTAAATCGTTTGCATGATCTCTCCAAGTCTAATATCAATTGCACATTTGGATTATTAAGTACTATCGTCTCCTTATGCACATTGTCAACTTTTCCTATATGGAAATGGTCTGAAATATTATTGTTTCGTATATTTATATAAAAAAATTTTAAATTAGAAAAACTGTTTCAAATTTGTCTTCATTTCAAAAAAATTTTAAATAAGAAAGCCGCGTTAAAAATTCGAATTTCGGTGGAAATGTAGAAGTGGTAGAACATAATTAGTAAGCAAATCAGAATAACTAGAAATATTAACAATTGGGTAATTCATACCACTTTGTATAGTGTATGCTGTATTGATTACACTGTTTGTTTGAGAACCCTCAGTGTTATGCTGTATTGAGTATTTACTATTCCAAATGCCAAAAAGCGATTAGAGGAAAAACATCAGTATTCATCATTTAATTTTTCTACCAACAAAATCAGAAAAATTACAGAAAAAAGTAAAGTAAATTAATTTATCCGGGCAAACAATATAATTTTGTTATGATAATTGTTGACAGAAGTTACGTAGAAGATATTTTGTGTCGGATGATTTTTTAGCTATTACCTTCAATACTGATTTAAACACCTTGTATCTGTTAGAAGGATCAAATCGAGGAAGACCTGTCATCGATTGGTGTGACCAACTGGCGTAAGAGCACAAGAAGCAGAGACCCCTGGAAGGATGTGTTTTGGCAGGCCGAAATCCGTTAATCGGGTTGTTATGGCCAATTAAGGAAGGAAGGAAGGTTTAAACAGCTCATGCACGTTTCGTGTTGTGTTTCACTGTCAAACATCTTCAGTTTGGTCTATAATTTAACCATGAATCGTCTTACAAACGAACAACGCTTGCAAATCATTGAATTTTATTATCAAAATGTGTGTTCTGTTAAGAAAGTTCATCGCGCGCTTTTCCATTTTAAGGAAGCTTATTTTTGTCTTAATGAATACGTAAATAAGCAGAATTGTCGATTTCAAGTGAAGATCAGCCAGAAGCATTACAAAAGCTACCAATGCATTCATAAAAAGTCACAGTTTGCGAATCGTAACGTAACTGTGAATGGTGAGCGCTACCGTGAGATGATATCCAACTTTTTATTTTCCCAAAATGTAAGAACTTGACTTGCATGACATGTGTTTTCAACAAGACAGAGCCGCATGCCATACAGCACGCGTAACAATTGACTTATTGAGAGGCGAGTTCGGTGAACATTTTATTTCACTTTAGTGATCGGTCAATTGGCCGCCTATATCATACGATTTAACGCCTTTAGATGATTTTTTGTGAGGCTATGTTACAGCTCATGTCTATACAGATAAGCCTGCTTCAATTGACGCATTGGAAGACAACATGTTGGAAAGAGCATGCCAAAATTGGACTATGTGGATGGACCCTTTGAGATGGAGTCGCGCTCAACATTTTCATGAAATAATCTTCAAATATTAAATTATATGGACCGGTACTATCGATTCAAATAAAGATTTCATGTATTTTTCAGAATTTTATGTGTTTTTTTTTGGAAAATTTTCCTATCGCTCTTAAAAAATCACCCTTTATATTTTTATTCTTCTTAATTACTGGCATTTACATAAACTGATAGTATGAACTCAATACAAATTTTAAAATTTTTTATGAAAATTATCAACAACAAGCATACACTCAATACAACGATACAAGGGCTTGTGTGAATTACCAAATATTAGATAGAAATTGTATTAAATTTTTCATTTATTTTCTTTAATTACAACATGTTTCCTTTAAAGTTTACCATTAACAGCACACTTAACTTTATCTGCTTGGGTCTCTTATTTATTTCTAAACAAAACAAAAAATCACAAAAAACAAAAAATGTGTGGAATTATTTTTACTTTAATTCAATTTAAACTTTCATACTAATTTAAGCACTTGTTTTTGCTTTAAATGTAGCGCTTCACGTTGTTTTGATTTCATATATTTTAATTAAAACTTTTTAGTGTAATAATTTACATTTTTTTTTGTTACAATATTTAACGTATAGATATGATGGATGGTGTGTTTTAGAAAAATTATTAAACAGCCAGTTGTAATGAAATTATTAAATAAAAAAAAATTTTTTGTATTTCTTTTAATTTCTTTTTTATTTAAAATAATAACAAAAAAATTAATAATAATTAAAAAAAAACAAAAATATTGCTAAAAAAAAAACAAAATTAAATTAAAAAAAAACCTCATATGAGCAGATTCATGACACAATTCCCACAATTAGGGCCCGAAGTAGATCTAAGAACTCTTAGGGCCATACGTGTGCTAAGGCCCTTAAAATTAGTCTCTGGAATTCCTAGTGAGTAGTTTAAATAGTAATTAAATAAAATTATTATTATTTTTATTTCATTAAACAATAGCTATTAATGTTTAGAGTAAACATTTTTTTAAACATATTTTTTCAGTTGTAGAAAAAAGTTTTGTTTTTTCATTACAATAAAATACAAGCATTTAAATTTCAGTAATAAATTTCAGTAGTAAATTTCATTTAGATGCTTAGCTATTTATTTAATAAGAATAGTGTTAAAAAAAAAAAATAATAAAAAAAATATCATTTAAAGATAACAAATTACTAATATATTCTCTTTCTTTTTTTTCATTTTTTTTTATTTTCATTTGCCTACGTGCCATATGCATTTGAATTTTTATCGTTTACAGGTTTACAAGTAGTTTTAAAGTCCATTATAAAAGCAATGGCACCGTTACTACAAATTGGTCTCTTGGTGTTGTTTGCGATCGTTATATTTGCCATCATTGGACTCGAGTTCTATTCGGGTGCTTTACATAAGACTTGTTATAGTTTAGAAGATCCAAGTATTTATCATTCCAATATTTTTAATAAAATTTTTCCTTTCTTTAACCATATCTTTTTATAAAGCCTTTTTGTATATAAGAGCCTATAAATTTAATATTGAAAATTTCCTTTTTTCAGATAAGCCTGTTAAAGAAGGTGAATCGGAAACGCCGTGTAATACGGATAATGCCACAGATAAGGCTGGTGGTTCATATGTATGTAATTATACGACGAGTATGTGTTTGGAAAAATGGGATGGACCAAATTCTGGCATAACTAGTTTTGACAATATCGGTTTTGCCATGTTGACTGTATTCCAATGTATCACTATGGAAGGCTGGACAGCAATACTGTATTGGGTAAATGCCAAATAAAAAGCCCTTAAAGGACAAAACAAAAAAACTTCTTCTTCTAAACTCTATTAAAGTTCTTGCCATTTTTAGAAAAGCTAAACAAATTAAACAAAATAATTTAAGCTTGTTTCCTGTGTAATCAAAAACTTCTTAATGTTATAAAAAAAAAAATCTCTTAAAATCTCATTGCTTTTATTGATATTGAACCTATTAAGCTTGAAGAGGAAATATTTTAAAGCTTCTCTCTCTCCATATAAAATTTAAAGCTATTTTAATAAACACACAATATTAATATAAAAAAAGCTAAAGCTTACATGCTACTTCTGAATATACTCGTATACGTTCGAAAGAGGTTTTCTTAATACTTTTAGAAAAAATCTTTTTAAGCTTGGATGTGCTTTAGAAGATTTTCCTCTTTGCAATTGTATTAATAAAAACTCTTTTGAATGCCCGCTAAAAATTTCATTTCCTGTTCAAAACTTTTGATCTTAAATACGCATGTTGTTCCAACCAACTTCTTAACTGTATTTTAAATCTTCTTTTTTCAATGAATATCTTAAAAGATAAAGACAAAAAAAAAAAATAAAAACAAAAACAAACAAATCTTTCACTTTTTTTCTGTATATTTGTTGTATATTTTCTCTATCTCTGTGTCTCTGTTATAAGAAAAGTGTGCTCTTTCTTAAATATTGTCTCAGAAAAAAAAATTAGTAATAATCGGCTGAGTTCCTTTTTGTATTATATTTCTTTAAAACTTCATCATACTTCTACGTACTTCTTATAAACATATATGTATATGTATGTGTGTGTAATAATTTACCTAATACAGAATTGCCTATCGTTTATCGATAGCGCTCTAATATTAATTGCTAAACCCAAAAAAAAAGAACAAAAATAACCAAAAAAAACAAAAACGTTTTCTTTCATTTCATTTTCTAATCCATATTAATTAAATACTTTGAAACATCGTTTAAAAGTTCTTCTTGGTGCATTTTCAATTAAAAAAATGAATTTTAATCAATAATTATAACAATTCTAATCACATTCTAATCACATGTACCAATTCGTTGTTAACAAAATTAGGCTTAAGACCTGAGTTTAATAGATTTTAATTTAAAAAGCCAATCATTAAAGTTAGCTATTGGAACACTACACACTAAGGTAGAAAAGTAAAATTATGGTTGTCATGAAGTCAAGTTCGATACAATGGAGACCCTTATTGTTAATTACTTTAGCGAAAACCGCGTTGTATAGGATTCCATTCTTTTCGCCAACGTCTTTTGTCCACAGCCAAGGCTTTGATATCGTTGTGTGATAATAGTCTTCTGTACATGCCATTCTATACAGAGATCAGTAACGAGTACTCAAAATGATAAGTAGATTCAAATCATACTTATAATTTCTGATACTTATACGCATTAATACTTAGTTCTAATACGATACTCATACTCAAAGTTGGAACTACTTATCGTATTCGTACTTAACAATACGCATGATGTTATTGGCTTCGACTCGTCTCTACTTAACATTTACGCGAAGCACAAAATAAGTCTTATTCGCGTGCGAGCACTGCAATACTCACAAGAAGAGTGTGTGTTTACTTTGCTTGTTGTCCTTCCTTTCTTCTTTGTTTGTATATGCAACAACAACAAAGGCCGTAAATTTTGATGAATGATTCCAGCCACTCGCATGACTTATAAGTATTATAATTATTTTTCTAAAATTTATGAATCCGAAGGAGTAGGCGTATGAATCAAACATATCTCGAATGTTATGAGTTTGATGCCAACGTTGTACTTATACTCATTGCTACTTATACTTATAAATCAATGTTGTAGCGAGTACGAATAAATCAGAGTTAGTTGAATTTCAATTCTGTTGATTCATTCATACTAAAAATTGCATGAGTGCTTATGAGTAGCGGAAACACATTTCATTGCTGATTTTTCTATGATCGGTTTCCATTAATTACCTTTGCAATAGGAAAATATTAGAATTTTCACAAAATATATCTAAAATATTCGTAAATAACATTGGCATCCCTGACCTACTGCTTTTTTCAGCCCAACAAAAGTGTACTGTTTATTTACACGCGTGTTCCCGTGTTAAAATTTTATGTTATGATTGTTAAACCACTAAAATTTGGGTTTGTGTTGATTGTTAGTACCGTAGGATATTGTCGTGGTGGGAAATGGTCGAAATATCTACTAAAATGAAATTCTGATTCCAATATAAAAGCTTGTTGTTTATTAGCCATGGTAATTAGCACGTTGTTTTCTACAAGTGTCCTATACAAAATCTAGATTTGGCTGGATTTTGTAATGTCTATGAGCTACGAAACAGATGTATGTCGTCTGCATAATATGTAAAGGTATTCTGCGCTTATGTTAAATGCCCAACCTATTCCTGTTGATGTGAACGATTTGTGTTCTAATAGACAATCGATGACAACATTGAAGATCAGATTGCTCGTCTTATATTTCCATTGTGTAAGTTATGACATGATTGACTTTATCTAAAGATAATTTCCTGAACAATATACTATAAGTAAATCATCAACAACATTTCCAAAGAGGAAGTTATGATACTTCTTACAAACAGAAGTCTCATAAGGATTGATGTAATAAGGGGTCCGCCAAATAACATTTTGTTTTAAATTTGCTTTAAAAAAAACTACTGAATATTTTCTCAGATTTCTCTTTTTATTTTTAAGCACATTATCGATCGTGTGCAGCTTTATTTCACCAATGGCTTCACGAATACTGTCCTTTAAAGCGTAAATTTTCCCTGGCTTGTCGGCGTAACACTTATATTTGACGGCACCCCACAAATAATAGTCCAACGGTGTCAAATCGCAGCGCCGAGGTGGCCAAACGACATCGAGAAAACATCGAATGTAGCTTCGGCTGTGTAGTACGTAGCGCCGTCCTGTTGAAACCAAATGTTGCCAATATTCTCCTCTTCAATTTTTGTGAACAAAAATTCGTTCAACATGGCCCGATCGTTATCGGCCATGACTGCACTGGCCACTGCTTACTCATTTTCCAATTATACCTCTGAATCAAAATCCGCACTAAACAGTGACTCCTTTTGGGTGCGTCGGCTTTTCAATAAATCCGAGCGGGTTTTCTGTGCCTGTTTGCATACCCGCCAAGATCAAAATGAGATTCATCTGGAAGTCGATCGCAGGTCCACTTACCGATGCGAAGACGCGTATACACAACTATATTCGTTCAGCGGATATAACTAATTACCTGTCAAATCAGATATGAGCTAAGTGTTACCCTTTCACGAAATAAGCACTAATTTACAAAAAAACGTTAGATGGCGGCCGATATAACATTTAAACTTCTGAATTTTTGCAGAAAATATTAATTCTGCTTCGATATTATTGAAGTAAACAGATACGAAATACTTGTCAATAAGACTCCTCAGGAATATTTGCCTCAAATATTTTCGTAATAATACGTTGTAGATTTTACGGTAGCTTGATGCCAATTGGGAGCCAAGATTATTAGCTCCTCTAGTAAAAAGGTACAAACCAACGAGAGATGCTGTTTAAGAAAAAAGCGGTGTATTGACTAGATAAAATTCCATATAATAGGTGGTCTTCCAAAGTTAACTCGGCGAAAGTTTTAAAGATTTTCACAAACAAAGTACAGATACTACATCTGCTGCTAGATATAGACCACAAAGTGCATTTAAATTATAAAACTTCTGTTCAAGACATCCATAATATCGACAAAACAAACTTTTCATCTAAAATCATCATTAGCGACGAAGTCTATTTACATCTCTGTAGTGTACGTGTAGATGAATAAGTTCAATTATTACTTATAGGGCAAGAACTCCGCTAGTAACGGCCAATGTCAATGACTATTCCTACAGATAAAGTATATTGGCTGATGTCCACACTGAAGATGTCGGCGTACTTTATTTATTTTTAAAAACAATAACTGTCTCATACGTCGATTGGATTTGAAAACAAGTGGTTTTAAGGATAGGAAACAATTCTGTACTGATTTGTAATGAATAAAATTAGCTGCTTTAACTGTAATAAACTTCATTTGGAGACACCTGTTTATGCCGATAAGTCTCAGAAATTTTCCGTCGTAGATAATATCCACTTGAAACACGAAAACAAGCAAATTCCTATGTTTACTCAGAAATATTGCGGAACACTTATCCCCTGTTTGTATATTTTAAAACTTCAATACTGTCCTGTGAAGTAGTAACGTCTAGCGAATTTTCCTGTCTTTGAGTTAAATGATTTTCTAATTTTTGTTCTTATTTAAAATTCTTATTCTTTATCTTAAAAGGAGAAATCTCATGTAGGTTTCTTTGTTTTCGTTTTTATTTGAGGGATTTCAACAGTGGTTTATTTGTGAAATTTTTAAATGCAGAAAATACAGAAGAAAATCGTAATTATTGGAAATATTGTGAAATTAATTTTCAAATTAACAAAATTCAAACGAAAACTGTCATTCATTTTTGAAAAGTAAAATGCACCATCAATTGAACTTTTCTCTATAAGTACATACAAAATAATATCTTTAAATAAATCGTTTATTTAAATGTCTAAATGTGTAAGTAGTTTTTGCTCATTCTAACAACAACTTAGAAATCTCATTCTGAATTGGTAAATTATTATCGGGGATGCAAAATTATTTCATATTTCCAATTGAAATTAAAATTTTAACTGAAAAAGAAAACCACACACACACACACTCAGCGCACACAGAACTACATTAACGAATTGCTTTGCAAATATTTATTGCAATTCATTGGTTTCTAATTCGAAATGATTTTTTTTTCATTTAATTGCTTTGTTTTTTTTATTGCAAATTGCAAATTTTTAAAAAAATTTTAAAGTGCTTTAAAGTTATATGTATGGTTGCAACATCAAAAAGACAAATTCATTTCATTTCACTCATTCTCTAGAATAATTGTATTTAAAATTTACAAAACACTTGATGTAAATATATAAACAGAGTTGAAATTGTTTATTATATTATGTATACATACTATATATGTATAATTAAATGTTGTTATTAAGCTTTGTATAGAGAGATAAGAGATTGAAAGTAAATTTTTTTAAATGATTTTGAAAAAAACTTATGCTTTAATTGCTGTTATACATATTCCTAAACATGTTTTTTTACATTCATTTGAAGGACTCCTCATACAATGACAGTTAGGAAAAAAATATCAAATTATAAGATCTTAATTATTAATTAGTCTGATTTGTTTAAAAGTTGATTAAAGAATAGCACTTTGAGATTCTCAAAGAGAGTTTCCCAGTAACACATATAACAAAAAAATTTTACAATATTTTGAAATTTTTTGTAATTTTTTTGTTTTTGTTTCAATTCTAAAAACTGGCAATGAAAATAAAAATAGCGGTAATTTTTTGTACATTTTCTTTTGACGCTCACTGTATATGCAACAGAGATCAGCAATAAGTCATACTTATAATTTCAGACATTTATACGCATTCATACTTATTTTGATGTCATACTCATACTCAAAGTTGGAAGTACTCAAAGCACAAAACAAGTATGATTCACGTATGAACACTACTATGCTCACAAGAAGATTGTGTGTATGCTTTGCTTGTTGTCTTTGTCTTTCCTTTCTTCTTTGTTTGTATATGCAGTAACAAAAAAGGCTATAAATTTTGAAGAATGATTCGAGCCACTCGAATGACTTATAAATATTATAAGAATTTTTCTAAATTTATGAATTAGAATGAGTAGGCGTATGAATCAAACATATTTCGAATGTTGTGAGTTTGATGTCAACGTTGAACTCATACTCATTGCTACTTATACTTATAAATCAATGTTGTAGCGAGTACGAATGAATCAGAGTAGTTGAATTTCAATTCTGTTGATTCATTCAAAATTTGAACAGGAGCAGCTCATATAGTTTCCGTTTGATTGCTATTAATAGCAAAGTCGCCGTGGTAGTGCGCTGGCTTATTAGACGTAAAGCCAGGTTTCGAGTCCCAGGTCAGACATAAAAAAAAATAAAAGAAAAATACAAAATGCATTTTTTCGGGGATTTTTTCTTGTTTCTCGAATATCTGTCATTCGGAGTCGACTTTAAACTGTAGGTCCCGCCACTTCTGTCTAAAATTAACACACAACATAAGTGGAGCGATAAGCTGCGAGCTTCTTGGGGACGATTGCTGTAGACTGTCTAATGGTGGCGGTATAGCACTGGCCATTTTATAGTCACCAGCAGCAACTCGTTTCCTTACCGTTGGCATCTTCCTTATTTCCACCTTTCCTAAAAACCTGCACAATGCACTACATGAGTAGGAGTCATCCCCTGAGTGCTGGCATTACAAAAAAAATAGCAAAGTAGTATGTCATTTAAGATGTATTCATTCTACGTATTCTTTTGTGGCAAAATGTCATCGCATAAACTTAGCTTGGTTAGTACCAAGAATTCTGGAAGAAGATCTTTATACCCGAAAAAGTTTAATCGTTTATTCATTTCAATTTCTGTGTAAAATTTAGTCGAAAAGCTAAAATAAAATTAAAATACTGATGACCCTATAAATCTTTATCCATAAGTTATTAGAATTTTGTTTTTTTATTATAGTTTTCAAGCAGTTTTCAAACGTTCTCACCAGAATCGCTTAGCAGTCAAAGGGTTACATAATGTGTGCTAAATGCTGGTTCATGGTTCTTTTTTGTTAAAAATATTTGACCTGGGATTTGAAACGAGGTCTAGTAGACTACGGCGGCTACAAGAATTTCTTGAAGAAGTCACCATAAATATGGCTCAATGCATTAAGATTTATTAGCGAATTTATTTCATAAAAATAGTCAAGCCACCCTATTTGTTTTGAACTCAAAAAGATAAATTTGCTCCATGGCAACTGGATTAAATGCTTATAGAAAACATGGAAACTGTTTCAAATTAAATCATTTTTAAAATGCAATATTTTCATTATTCTCTTTGAATAAGATTTCTCATATGTATCTTTAGATATTAATGAGGTGTTATAATTCATTATAAACTTAAGGACATAAGTTACGCTTTGCCAATTTTTTTTTTATAGAAATACAGTAGTCGCTCACATATTATAACCGCTTTGTTTTTGAGGCAATTTTAATTACTGAATTATTCTAATTTCTGGACATTTGTTTTTGTACACGCGCATTAAATTTCGCAAATAAACTAACCACAAATTATATAAATGCGACAAAATAGAAAACATCAAATACTGAAATACGTTTATAATTTGGTGATACCCCTTTTTAGTTTTTACAGAATAAAAAGTATTTGGGGATTTCTTATGTTAAAATAGCAAAAAACAAAAAACACTCAGAAATTAGAATTTTCTATTCGAATTACTAATTACTGGAGGTTTTTTTTATAGAAATGTTTGAAATTGGAGCCTGTAACACTTTCAATCTCTTACTGCTCCATATAATCTTAATTTTTATTATCAATATTCTAATCGAATAATTCTTTTCTTTTCTTTTTTTTTTAATATTGCATACAAAATAATAATTTAATTAATTTAAAAATAAAATCAAAAAAATAATGATTCTTTCCAGACCAACGATGCTTTAGGTTCACAATTTAATTGGATATATTTTGTGCCTCTTATAGTTATAGGCTCATTTTTTATGCTCAACTTAGTTCTTGGTGTTCTTAGCGGGTAAGTCTATAATGTCTATAAATTTTTGAAAAAAAAAATTAAAAATTTTTATTCTTAACAATATAAAATAAATTAAATCAATTTAAATTAATAATAAGTTTATGCTTATTTCGAATATAATTTATTTATGAAATATAATTATTTTCTTAATGTTTATTTCTTAATTTTTTTTTTAATTACTTATAAAAATTTTTCTACTCTATGTTTCTCTTTTTTTTTATTAATTTTTTAATGAGGAAAAATTAAAAAATAAAAAATTAAATTTTCTTTTGTATGTATTTTCTTAAAATAAAATTTTTCAAGTGAATTTTCCAATGAACGTAATCGTGTTGAACGTCGTATGGAATTTCAAAAATGTCGGTTTCGTGCAATGTTTCAAACAGCCATGGTATCATACCTTGATTGGATAACACAAGCAGGTTTATATACACAATTCAATTGAAAACAATGTAACAATGGTTGTAGCAACCAAAAGTATTCAATATTGCCAAATGAAATTTACATGCCCCTCCTTCCGAAATCAATACAAGTTTACTTACCCCACTCTCTTTAACGCTCAATAAGACATGCTCAGTCAAAACATTGTCTATAAATAAAACAAAATTGTATTTACCATAAACATTAATTATTATATTATGATTCCAACAAACAAAATTAGTTAGTTTAACCTAATCAAAATTAAAAAAAAAAAAAATTACTGAAACAGAAAAAGCATATGAAATGAAAATGGTTGAAATGAATACCAGAAAAAACAAAAAATTTATAAAATTATTTGAAAATTCTTATGTGGTAATTGTAAAAAAAAAAGGAATTCTGTTACAGAAAAAATCATTTTGAAGAAGTGAAGCTCTTTATACTTCATACTAAAACTGGATCCTCATTTAATTTTATTACTTATACTAATAGAGTTTTAAACAGAAAACCCATAATAACATGAACACAGATCTCTTTGCTTAATCTTCAGCACTAACTCGGGTTTCCCGTGCCAATTTTTTTACTCTGTTTAGTTTAGTGGTGAGGTTTTTTTTTGATGCATTAATTAATTTTTGTAAGTAAAAGATAGGTTAGAGGACGTGCACCTGTCGGTCAAGACAAGCACAGTACCCGGAGCTCGAAATTGGACCCATTGTACAAGTAAAAGATATAGGCAATGGAGAATCGTGACTAGACAATTAATTTAATATCCTCACCTTACATGTCTTACAATCTTGTCCTATTAGTTGTTTGCTTTTGACATGCATTTAAGTCATACACTTGCCTAGTATGTGTTCATAGATTCAGTCTACACATCATGGCATCTATACATGGGACTTGATTTAATCTGAATTCCAAAAGTATTCTTTGAGTCGACTATGCTCAATTAAAATCCTCTGGGAACTGCTCGATAGTCTGATGCATAACTCAAATTACTTCTCATTCTAATAAAGCAACAAAAGTTAAGACAGTTCTAACGCATTCATATTAAAAAGAGTGCCATCCATCTTTGTTCATTGTTATTTATCCTTTGGCCTAGCATACGCTTTCAAATTTATTGCCGTAAATTCTTACGAGACGAAAGGACCAGTTCGTTGATAAACTAAAGATAACGCCTTGCGCATGATTTCCCGTTAGATGACGTTGTTGGGCTATTTTAAAGGTTTCCAAGTATTTTTCATATGTGAAAATCAACAGTTCTTCTGAAAAGTGTATGCACTACGCGAAAGTAGTTGGCAGCCCTGCAATATAACTTACGTTATCCAATAGGAAAACAATGAAATCAATTTTAGTGACGTCGTTGATTCAACATGCACAGATAGTTTTAATTTTGTGTGCGTGATGGCGTAATCTTTAGTTTATCATTCTTGGATTGAACTTCATATCTCTAGTCAACCTCCTAAGACGGCCATGTCAGTGTATATTGACCTTTACTTCATTAGGCCACCCATATATTACTTCTGTTTGAGCACCCCCTATTGTAGGAACTAAAAATTAATATGAGTACAAGTAGTCTGTAACTGTAAATTATCACATTTGTAAGCAAAAATATTAAATCAGAAACTAAGCTTTTTCTGTTTCATTACTCCTTACCCCGCAAATACCTTCCAAAAAAAACAAAAAAAAAAAATTTTTTTTAAATAAATTTAGTTTTAGAGTGGTAATGCTCTCAATGTGTTATTTTAGTCATAATTAGTATTAAAATAAATTAAATTATACCAGCTGATGCAAATACGTTTGTATGTCTATACGTTGTTCTTAATTAATAAAAAAAAAAATAAAATTTTATTTCTTTAAATAATTTTATTAATTGGATGTGATGGTGTTTTGATTGCAAGTTTCTTATGTGATAAGAAATAGATTGAAAAAATTTAATATAAAATACAAAATAAAAAATATTAACACAATTATGCACATAATATCTACAACTTATTGCTACCGATACATGAGAAAAATATCTCAAATATGAAATATATTCGTACTTACAACTTTATATACTCTGTTATATCAATGTAAAATGCACAATCAATTAATCAATACACTTGAAAAATTATTGTCGACACAAATTAAATTAAATTTCATAATCAAATAATGATTAGAAAAAAAAAAAAAAATATTCAAAATCATCACATCATTTCAAAGTTTGTTTCGAATCAGAATCATGTTTTCATAACATCTTGACAGCAAATAAATGGTTTACCACGTCGGACTTAATAATACCCAGATTTTTTTTCCGATTTTAATAGAATTTGTGGTATAGTGAAGAATAAATATGCTCAAAAAAGACTTATGGAATCAACCACACAATTGATTATTGATAACTTTGTGCAATTAAACAAGTGCCAAGAACTTTCCAGATAATACCACATGGGTGCCGTACTTTCTATATTGCTGGCTAATACAATCACTAGGGTTAATTTAATATATTTTGGTTGTAAAGGAAGTTAATCTATTTTTAAGCAATCAGACTTCAGCATATTATGGTTTCACATCTTACTCCCGCAGTATAGTTCTGATTGAACATCAAATATGTTTTTCGCGTTTATGCTTTAGAACACTAAATAAATAATTGCCTAAATTTTGTTAGGAGTCAACATTATATATTTGCAATTTTCTAAAGACATGCCAAGGTTATCCTAAGAAAAAGTTAGACTGGAATAATAGCTACTATCTAAACGATAATGAAACCTATGATGGTTTTGGTAGCATATAACGAAAACTACGAGAAAGAGTGAAGCAAACCGAAAAATTTGCATTGGGCTAATGACGAATATTGGCTATTCCTTGTTCTCCTTTGATTGCGAACATTATTAACCTACATTAGCTTATCTTACTTACTAGCTTGATTGCCTATTAAAAGCCTTTACATACATAAATGGTCATACAACCCTTCAGTCAGGATTATTGACCTAATTTCTCACACTACTTATGTTGTGTGTGTTAACTTTATACATAAGTGGCGGGACCTACAGTTTAAAGTCGACTCCGAACGACAGATTTTTAAGAAACTTTTCATGGCAATTTTATTTACTCTCAGAGTTTTTGCCAGAAATCTGCTGAGAAAAAATCACCGAAATATGGCCTGGGACGCGAACCCTGGCTTTCCGTCTAATAAGCTAGCACACTACGTACTAGACCACGGGCTTTAGATTAGATTAAAACCTATCATCTTATACGAACATAATTGGTCACTACAAGCAATCAGTCAGGAATACGACCTAGCTACTCACACTAGTGATTTTACACATGAGAGGCGGGACCTAGAGTTTAAAGTCGTCTCCAAACGACAGACTTTTCAGATGCTTTTTTATTTACTCTCAGAGATTCTTCCAGAAATATTTTCATATTTTCGTTTTCAAATCTGACCTAAGGTTTAAACTTGTGCCTTACGTCTAATAAGCCAACACACTACTTATTAAACTAGAGCGACATCTAGCTACCTAGCACCCAAGTTGTGTTTGTAAATTTTATCCATGAACAGCGCGACCTATACTTTCAAATCGACTCCGTGCTGTAGATTTTTGGAAAAGTTTTCATGGCCACTTTATTTGTGGTCAGAGTTTTTGTCAGAAGACTGTTGGGGGGTAGTCTCCGAAAGAAAATTTAGTATCATTTTTTTTTACGTTCGAATCTCTAATATGAGATCTGATGGAAATCTCCCATGGGTTAAAGATGTCTTGTCTAATAAGCTAATAAACTGCTAACTACTTAGCTTCAATGACAATGAACATTGGCGGTGGGTATGTGGTTGTTGCGATATTTGTGCAGAAATATGCCTCATCAACTCACCACTGATATTTGTTAGAAGGGTAACTCGAGTACTCAATAAATTAGTTTAAGAGATACCTAATTCTATAAACCACATATGTATTTGTAAGCCATGTTCCATAATTGATAAATTGGAAATTTCGAAAATATCCTTCTAGTTTTCTAGTTTGAAATATTCCAAGACAAACCTTAGACTTTTGCCAGGAGTTATCGTTTATGGTGTTTGGTCCTGAGCAAATACGATTTTAATCTTGTTAATATGTATGATAACAAAATATCGAATTTATTTTATATTGTACTTTGGATATGTAAAAATAACAGTTTTCGTATTATGTATTCATCCTCCAAAAACGTTGATAGCAAACTATTTTCCTTATTATTCATAAATATCCATGACTTATCCCTTGTCTTGAATATAGACTAGACATAATAATGTTGATTAGACTTATGCTATACGACCAGTTAGAGAAGTTGTTAAAAAATCTTCGCCTGCTAAATTAATTGCCAGAAGAGTCCCCAAAAAATTCCAAATTAGAAATTGTTCTTTAGTCAACTGATTCATTCTCGTCAATTTATTCATTGCTTATCTTTATTATTTCTATTTAATTTTATTATTTTCTATTTAATTTTTTATAGATTCTTTTTAGTCTTTTAATTCATTTAGTTTGACATTTCCTTAAATCTTAATAATAATTTAGTTAAGTTTTCTTTGTTGATTTTTTTTTTTAAATTATTTTTTATATTTTTTTTTGCTAATTTCTCGATGAATGTAAATGCCATTGATTTTGATTTTGAATTTGTTTTTTTATTTTCGCTGAATCAATTTATCATTTGTAAAATATACATTTAAACCAAAAACAAAAAACAAAAAAAAAGAAAAACCAACAAAAATATTTTTTTGTAGTGAATTCGCAAAAGAACGTGAAAAAGTAGAAAATAGACAAGAGTTTCTTAAACTTAGAAGACAACAGCAACTAGAAAGAGAATTAAACGGCTATGTTCAATGGATATGTAGAGCTGGTATAGTATTAAATAAATTAAATACAGCATACACACAATCAATATCTCTATCTCTAACATTTAATATTTTTCTTTAAAAAAATACAAAAAAATTCCTTTACAAAACACACTAACATTTCTATTTAAAAAAAAAAATATTTGTTTTCCTAACAAACACTTGCAAATAAAAATAAAATTTTATATTTTGTAATAAAATTTAAAAATCTATTTACTTAAGTCACATGAAATAACAAATTTTTTTTTGTGTTTTCTTTCACAGAGGAGGTGATATTAGCCGAAGAGCGTACAACTGAGGAGGAAAGAATGCACATAATGGAGGGTATTTATAGAAAAATTAATTTCTTTTTAAAAAATAATTTTTTTTTAAATAATTTTCTTAACTTTCTGTTTTCATTTAGCACGACGTCGTAATGCTGCCAAAAGAAAAAAACTGAAAAGTCTGGGTAAATCCAAGTCCACTGACACCGAGGAAGAAGAGGGTGAAGAGGATTATGGCGATGATGGTATGTTTCAATTTATTGATTTACAATTTCAATTACACACACAAAAAAATAAAAAAATAATAATTGAAATTAAAAGCTGTCTTAACACTTTTCAAATTCAAATTAACAAAAAAAAATTTAATAAAACATTAAATTATTGTACAACCATATTCGTTCGTTAAGTTATGAATATAATTTTTTTTTTCTGTTAATTAATTTAAAAACTACACTTGAACAAATTTCAAATTGCAAATTGATAATGGGTAAAAGAGCACTCACTGTGTGACATAAATGTATGGTACACTTAACAAAATAAGGCATTACTAACCAAACTTAACAAATTATTAGAAAAACCAAAACAAAATTAGAATTCAACAAAATCTATTCAAAAAAAAAGAGGCAAAACTATTTTTTTTTTTCATTATAAATTTTATGTACACTGTACATATGTAAGTGTTGTTTTTTATAGAATTTTATTTATTTTTGTTTAATTACTTCAGAATTTTTTATTCTTTTTTTTTTAATTTTCCGTTTTTCATTTCATATTTTAAAGTCACATATTTTTTTTTTTGTTTTTTTTTGTGTAATTTTTGTATCTTTAATTATTTTTTTATTTTTTGTGAAATTGTTTACTTAATAAAACTCGCTAATATGTCTACAGAAGGTGGCGAAAAAGGCGAACCAGGTAATTTTTATTTAAGTTCCAATTTATTTTGTTTTCTTTTTTCTAGTTTGAAATTATTTAATTACTGTTGTATAACCCTTTAAAGGTTTTCATTTAATTATATTTTGTATCTATAAATTGAGTTTTATAGTTATTTAGTATCCAAAAAAGAAGAAAATATTTATTTAAAAATTCAAATTGATTGTGTTTGCGTTAAAAGTCATTAAGATGTAATTTTGTTTAAGTTTTTAGAGTATTTTTAATCGAAATTATATTCAATTTTGTATCCAATATGTATACAGGAATTCGTGTTAATGATAGCTGTATATCCTAAATTAGACTCCTATTTGGAGTTCCATAAATATCGCAGTCGCCTTTATTTACCTCCAGCTTTTTAATTTCTCGCATTCAATGTCCGCTGCTATGTTGTCCTTGTGGTATACAGCGAATTTTAGTTTAATATATCTTAAGTTTGGCAAAGTGTAACCGATCTATTTTCATTTGCGATAGCCAATTTTGAATTAACGTTAACTCCTTATCATACTTACACAGAAGCTCCCAATTCGTCGTAATCTTTGATATATTTTTCGTATTTCTGACATGTCTGATACGATCGCGAATTCAGTTTATATCCCATAACGTTATAAAAAGATCATTTGATCAATCGTGAATTGGTGAATACCAACTTATTACCTGCAGACTAACAATGCCAGCTTTAAGTTTATTCTGGTTAAAAATAACTTTTTCAGAATATTTGACAATATTTCAACCGTTTGCTGCGGTCCAAAACCATCGACTCTAGAAGATCTTCAAGGCTTAAGTTCGTTAAGTGTGGTTCATCTGAATATTCTTTTCGATACAGGCTGTAAACGTAAAATGCGTAAATGTACGCATCTGTTACGTAATTGTCATTATATTGTATAGATTACAAAAGTTGTATACGTATCAGAGATCAGCAATGAATCGTTTTTCTGCTACAGAATTGAAATTCAACTACTCTGATTCATTCGTACTCGCTACAACATTGGTTTATAAGTATCAGTAGCAATGCGTATGAGTACAACGTTGACATCAAACTCACAACATTCGAAATATGTTTGATTTATTCGCCTACTCATTCTGATTCATAAATTTAGAAAAATACTTATAATACTTATAAGTGATTCGAGTGGCTCGAATCATTCATTAAATTTTACAGCCTTTGTTTTTGTTGCATATACAAACAAAGAAGAAAGGAAAGACAAAGACAACAAGCAAAGCAGACACACAATCTTCTTGTGAGCGTAGTAGTGTTCGTATGCGAATCATACTTATTTTGTGCTTCGTGTAAATGTTAAGTAGAGACGAGTCGAAGCCAATAACATCATTGTTAAGTATGAATACGACGAATATTTCCAGCTTTGAGTATGAGTAGTATGAGTATGACGTCAAAATAAGTATGAATGCCTATAAATATCTGAAATTATAAGCACTTATTGCTGATCTCTGATACGTATTTGATTTGTTGGCATCGTAGCATGACATATTCTATGTTATCGTTGTTTATTGTTGATATTTATGTCAAATCGAATTACATGCGCTAGTCAATACGTCTTTCATGTATACTTTATGCCAATAAATGCTAGATTACACAAATATTATTTACATAATTCTTATGTAGAGAAAATTACATATAATATACTTGATTCAAGATGTCATATAGCAATTATTAAAGTAGAGGAACAGTATGCATAACGGAGTATGTCAATCTAAAGGTGGATTTATTATAATACGTAGAGTATTGATCTTAAACATTGTATGATTCCTTATTATACTTTGAAAACGTTTATTTATTATGAGTTTCAGTATCTAGTGTACGGTATTAGTAATTCCTATCCAGTTATAATCTTTTAAGTTTGTAACGTGAGTTCGGAAGTAGTTTCTTTCAAAGCATGTATGAGTGTTTTAAAAACAGTTTTTCGAAGAGCAAATGCTTTGTAATCTACAGCATAATGCTGCGTATGTTATTCTCTGATAATTAAAGAAAATAACGTAAACATTTCTTTATACATTTACGTACAGATTTCGCAATTGTATAGTAAGGAGTACGCACGAAAAAATATGGGCCTAGCTTTTAATCTTATAACTTTTATCATAATTGAAAAAATTTAATACCGTTACATTGTTTTTGTCAGTCATCTGTTTCAAAATCCACGTGCTAAATGCAAAACAAAGCAAGTAAAATAATACGTATTTTTCTAAAACACCCTAAAATGTCTGGAAAAAAATTGGCTCAAAAAGTTGGATGCTCTGAGACCTTTGTCAGAAAAAAATTTTATACACAAAAGGAATTCGAATATTATTTACTTTAATTGAAATATAAAACGAAAAAAATCCGCCACTTAGGTATTTTTCTATAACGAAAAGTGTAAGTCCAGGTTTTTTTGTGCGCACTCCTTAGTATGAATTTAGTTTAATTTATAGGAATTATAATGGGAATTGTGGTGGGTCATTTATGTTTGTCCTAATTTCGGCGGTATATGTGCCCCTATTGTGATTTTTTTGATATAAAATTTATTTAAATTGATTTTCCTTGTGAATAACACAAAAGTTTTAAAAAAATGTTCACATGTCTTAATGACTTTTAAGGTTAAAAATTATTGTTACAGATACAGAAATATTATTGTGAATTTGTTTTATTATATACAAGTACTATGCTTGCTTTCTTTATTTTTCTTTTTGTCTTTTTTATAAATTAACAATATTAATTAATATCGTTAATATGATTAAAGAAAAATTAATTTAAACTATTTTAATTTCGTTAAATTAATCTTCTTCATTTTATTTTTATACTGTGAGTCTTAATAAAAGTTTTGTAATTTTTTGACAAGTTTTGTTTAGTTAATACTCGGAATTTCCTTTTATTGTGTTGTAGTATTTATTTGAAAAAAAAAAGAAATAATTATTCTTTATATATGTCTGTATAACTATTTCTTTAAATTTCCTTTTCTTTTTTGTAAAGTTTTCTTACAATTAGTTCTTCTTGTTATTGTTTAATATTTGTTAAATATTTTTAACTCTTGTTTCCCTCTAAATGTGTTGTTCTTTGAATTTAAACAAATAAAAAATCGATCATTTATAATTCTATTTATTTTTAATTTATTTATTTTTTTTTCTTAACAATAAAAATGCAAATACTTATATTGTATAACATATCGAGTTAAAAATCTTATATTAATACTATAATTTTATTTAATTTTCTTTTATAAAAAACAACGAAAATTTTTTTTATAAATTGTGTAAGTAACTTTTCTTCTAAGAATCATTTTTAATCAAATTCCAAGAATTTGTAATTTCACCCTTTTTTTAAAAACCATTATTTTACACAAAATAAAAAAAAATAAAAAAATCAAAATGCAATCTAACATCACTTCAATAGAAATATCATTATGATTACGAGTATAAATCAATTAGTTACGATGATATCCATTAATTTCAATAAATCTTCAAATTTAAATGAAATGAAAATGTTCATTTGAAAACACAATACGATTAGAAATCCCTAAATGCAATCATAATTTGTAGTAAAACATAAACGACTTCATACATTATTAGAAATGATTTTGGGCATTTGATACTAAAACAGAGAACTCTTCAGCAAACTTCATACAATACTTAGTTATGTTTTTGTTGCTTTTAATTTTAATTTATTTTTTTTAATATTTTTTTTATATACAATATATATCTAAGATATACAAACACAACTATTTAACCTAACCATCATTGAATAGATAGTATTTATGCTCCTCTTTCTTTCCGTAATATAAAAAATAATTGCATAAATTAAACTGTATTTGTCTTCTTAAAGAATGCTTTTTTAAAATTATGGAAAATAAAATAGAGAAAGGAACAATTCGTATAGATATAGAAGGGTTTGTTTATGAAAAGGTTTAAAGCACTTCAAAAAGTCCTTTATCTCCAGTGGAATTAGGTTAGGTTAGAGGATGTACAGTAGACAAGTGCAGTACTCGGAGGTCAAAATTGACCCATAGCACAACGTTCTTGGAGAGGGAAGGAAATAGAGGAAATTGGATGAAAGGAGGGCATGTAGGTAAGGGGGGATGGGAATGGGAATCGGAGGGATCACACAGAAAGACACAGACACAAACAAAAGAGGGTGAAAGCGCGACTACACTTATGAAGCCCTAGCACGTCTCAACCAGCCCAAGCTTCTAATGAATCTATCAGCCTTGACGTCGGCTCTCGACACAGAATTCAAGCTCTCAAAGAAGGCCCTGCCAAGGGTCCTCAAACTCAATCTACCAAAGGCTTGGCAGTTAGAGAGGAGGTGTTCTATAGTCTCTAAATCCTTCTTATCTCAACATACCCCGCTTGGATCTATTGCCGGTCCCCGTCAGCGACCTAATCTCTCAGTGCCTCGTGATAAAATTGAAAACCAATTTTAAGCTGGCCTTAACCGAGCCCAGCAGCCAATCTGTTCTCTTACTGTCCACAGCAGGCCATAGACGTCTAGAAACAGAACAACCCGATCCGTTCCCCTAATGCCTGTGTTCTTCCTCCCTGACCCTTCCATTGATGAGGCCATAGAGATGGCGGACTGGGGGATTGGAACCAACTATTAAATCGCCCCCTGAAAGCGAACGTAACCTAGCGAAGGCATCCGCCATCTCTGATCCGAAAGTCCGCAATGATTCTTTGTAGTAAGATTGATTTACAATATAATTTGTTGTCTCTAAGTATACAGCAGCGACCAATTTTTATCAATAAATACGGGCAAATAAATAAGAACTGAAAAAATTTAACAAATACTTTTATTGAAAATTTTCAATTCCCGAATCAATCAAAAGTAGTTATTGCGCCGTTTAGTATAGTAGTCAACCCAACTTAGCTTTGGATCTACAAAACTTTATACCAACGTTACAGTCACCAGGTTTTGTTGGCAAACTGTTCGAGTACTAGATATCACAAATTTTTTCAAACTTGATTTATGCAGTTTGAATTTGGTATTAAAGGCATTGCTACGCATTACTTCCCATTATTAACGTTGAATCTTAGATCAGCTCTTGCTACTTTAATCTGCCCAGACTTAACAGGAAGTAACCTTCAATGCCATATCTGATAGATAACTAATTCATATTGGCGAAATTTTTAATCTTTTTAAATTGTTTTTTTACGTGTTAAAATAAATTAAAATTACAATTCAATTTGAAAAGGTTTTGAAAAGGTTTTGCGTAGCCTAGCAATAGCTCTGTGAAGTTTCGTGAAAAAAAAAAAAATACCCAACAGGATAATTGACTCTAATAATATAACAAATTATTAACAGGTAATAGAGTTTAGAAACATTAAGATACACTTTGAATCTGATGTATACTTATGAAGTTTCCCTTATAACTGCTATAAAATAGTAAACGTGGGGTCGGTTAAACGTATATTTAACTATACAAATTATTCTTCTCTCTTTTATTTCAGGTTCATATCTCTGTGTGTGTAAAATTATTTTCTTACTGCTCAGCAGAGCAGTGACCATACCACATTAGAATTTATTGCAATTAATTGTCCTACATAGGAAGGCGTCTGGCATTTCGTCTGTTATAGTACAACCTTTAGTATCCCCAAGTCTAGGCATTGAGCATTTTATAGAAATTTTAGTATCTGTTCTGATGTTTTGGTGCTTTTACTATAAAATCAAGTCCTAAAAGAGTTTAAATATTTGTAGGGAGGTATATATATATATATATATATATTGTGTCTGGTGGAATTAGAACACCGCTATACTTCATTCCATCAGATTTTTCTTTTTCTTTGTTGGAACATGTTGTATTTCTCTGCTAAAAAACTGCCCAGGTAGTTTAAATCTCTAACTACTTCCAAGTCGAATTAGACGTTTTGGACTTGGTACTGCTTTTTGTTTTGGCTGCATTTTTTTCTTAACTTTTATTACAAATGGATACTTACAATTGTAGAAACCAATACTATTTCAATCCTTTCACCTGTATTTTTCATATCTAAGTATAATTATTGCTTTCAATTTAATAATACGGTTTCACTTAAATCGTAACTCCTAAAAGATAGCATCTAAAGCGTAACTTCTACAATTCACATCTGGTTAGATAGGGTATGTACATTATATACATTAAATTGAAGCTATTTAAACAGTCTAACTAATGAAATAAAAATATTTGACTAGCTCTGCCAAATTCTTAAAAAAATGTAAAATAAAGGCCTGGAAAAAATAATAGGGACACTTAAATTTTTCAATATATTCTTATATTTTTAATTATTTTTCCACAAATATTATAAAGGATATACATTATATACATTAAATTAAAGCTATTCAAATAGTCTAATCAGCAAAATAAATATTTTGACCAGCTCTGCCAAATTCTGAAAAAAAAATGTAAAATAAAGGCCTGGAAAAAATAATAGGGACACTTAAATTTCACAATATATTCAGATATTTTTAATTATTTTTCCATAAATATTACAAAGTATATACATTATATACATTAAATTAAAGCTATTGAAATAGTCTGACTAATGAAATAAAAATAATAGATAAATTATATTTAAGATTTTGGCATGCTATCGATTCGATACGCCAATAGTCCCAGTTTAGTGCTACCAGTTGCTTGTTCGCTAATTTGTTTTATATATAAAGTTGCTAGATGCTTAGTCTTAGGTTAAGCACCGATTTTGATTAATCTGGTTGACTTATGAAATACATTTCTGGGTGGTTGACTAGCACATTATCGAGTCGGAATAAAATTTAAAAAAAATTTATAAATATTTTCTACGATTCTGAGCGATAATTTTGTACGTCAACAGATAGGCAAATTTTGCGTTGCTGGTTACCTTTAAAGCCTTAATCTTAAATTAGTTCAGTTTTCTTAAGTTCTTAGATAATTTCATTCCACTATAATTGACAATATCGATACCCTGAGCTTAGAAATATACTAAGAGATTAGCGCTACATTAAGCAAATAAAATCACCTTTAATTTCTCTTTAAACATTGTAGTAGAACATTCTAGAAATCCATACATACGTACAATCAATTCATCCAAATCTTAATAACATTTTAAAGAAAATAAAAGCAAAAAAAAAAAACAAATTTTTTTCTTATATTTCGATTTTATAAAAACATTCATATTTCGGTAAACATTGAGATTCAAAATTGTCAAAGCATCACATTAGCAAATAGTGTTTAAGCAAAAACAGAATTCTTTCTTTCCTTTAATTTTTTTCACATACTCCTATCGAATGACATTTTAATTAAATTAATTAAATTAAGATTCTTTTAATAAATGTTCTTAATGTTTGTTCTCTTTTTTTTGTGTGTTTTCATTCTTGTGTGTGTGTGTGTAATTGTCATTCAGGTTATTTGAAAACACGTTCAAAACCTCAAGGAAGCTGTACGGGTTTCTGGCGTAAAGAGAAGAGTTTCCGCTATTGGATACGTAAAACGGTTAAGAAGCAATGGTTCTATTGGTTTGTCATAGTGCTGGTCTTTCTGAATACCGTATGTGTGGCGGTGGAACATTACGGTCAACCCAAATACTTGTCAGATTTTTTATGTAAGTTTTCCTTTGTCCAACGACAATTGAACGACAAATTTTTGTCCAATATGTATGTGAATAATATATTTGTGTAAGTTATTGTTAAATGAAATTATTTAATTAATTGTATGTTAAATTTTTCTTTTTGTATACGTATTTTTTCAGACTATGCTGAATATGTATTTTTGGGTCTTTTCATGTCTGAAATGTTTATTAAGATGTATGCAATGAGTCCAAGGATATATTTCGAATCATCGTTTAATCGTTTCGATTGTGTCGTCATTAGTGGTTCGATATTCGAAGTTATATGGTCTGAAGTTAAGGGTGGCTCATTCGGTTTATCCGTTTTGAGAGCTTTACGTTTGCTGCGTATATTTAAAGTGACCAAATATTGGTCATCGTTGCGAAATCTTGTGATTTCGTTATTGAACTCGATGAGATCCATCATTTCATTGTTGTTCCTGCTCTTCTTGTTCATACTGATATTTGCCCTACTTGGCATGCAATTATTTGGTGGGCAATTTAATTTTAGTAGCGGTACCCCCGAAACAAATTTCAACACATTCCCTATAGCCTTATTGACTGTCTTTCAAATTCTAACCGGTGAAGATTGGAATGAAGTTATGTATCAGGGTATTATATCACAAGGTGGCGCTAAAAGAGGAATGATTTACTCTGTGTAAGTTTTATTTTTTTTATTCAGTTTCTTCTTTTCCTTATTTTTTTCTTTTCTTACTTTTTAATTCTCACCGAAATTTTTTATTTTCTTAAGACTTTCTTTAACCAAAAACTCTTGATTTTCCTTTTTTTAATTTGTGTACAATTTTCGGTTTTTCGTTTCTTAAAATAATTTCCCTGTAAAAATATTATTCAAACACCTGAAATGTGATGATTATTGCTACAGCTTTTTTTTAATAATAAAAAAAAACAAAAAAAAAAACGAAATCCTCTTCAGCATTTAGTTTGAAAAAAGTTTTTAAAATAATTTTTGAACAATAATTAGTTTAGATCGGTAATGATGAGATTCAAGATTTTTGTAGCTTATTTTTAATTAAATTTAATTTCTCTTTTTAATTTCAATATTTTCAATATAATTTTATTTCAACTATTTTTTTCTTTTAATTTTTTCCTTCACAAATAAATGTGGTATCGCTTTTTTTAATTATAAAAAATTAAATTCTTTTTTTTTTTTGTTTTTTTATAAAAATAATCAACTCTTTCAATAGGATATTATTAGTTTAGAATTTTTTTTTTCAATACGAATCTTTCCTTCTTCAGATACCTTTGATGTACTATCAACATTAAAAAAAAAGAAAAAAAAATTATTAATAATACAGCAACAAAATCTAAAGAATTTCTTAAATGTAGTACAAGTTTCCTAACATTCTTAGAGTTTTCAAACTATCATTATTATGTAATTAATAATAATTTCATTTTTACACCCAACTTAAGCCTTACTTATGATGTAACTTATTGGGCTAGTAAAATCAGTTTTAGAACTCTTTCTTAATATCTCTCTCTTCCTCTCTATTGCTCTATTATTAAATTAGTTTACCGTCGTCTTGCTAAATATGAAGGAATCTACACAAGAGCAAACAAAATCATTTGTGGAACGAAATTATTTATTATCAGATAATATTTTTTATAATATTTATAAAAAAAAAAAGAATGTAAAAATTGCTGTTTATTTTAAATTTTCAATTACCAAGTCATTATCATTTAGTTAGGTTTATGACCTAATTTAATTAGTTTCATAGTTTAGTCTCACGTTTGTAGAGATATGCGTTAAATTTTAGTATCTTCTTAACTAAAGTTTAATTTGATTTAAACGAAATAACAGTATTTAATAATACGCGTATATTCCTTTATGATATCCATAGACCGAAATAGATAGGTGTTCTGTTCTACTGGTTCAGCAACGATTAACACTCATTCATACGTTGGCAAAAGCCAAGATCTGTCAAAAACAACGCTGCTATTCGTTTGAGCGTAAAAAATAATGTCAATGTCACGACTTGGGCTTGTGCCCGTACCAAATTCAACTGACCCAGGAACTAAAAGTAAACAATCGGAGACAACAACGTGTGTTCGCTGAATGAGCTCTAAAAAGCTAATTTTTATCAAGAAACCATATTCAATGATGAACCTCATTTTGGGGCTAATGCCAGAGCAAACTTAATAGTTGAATTTGTGATCTATACCAATGAGATCCAAGAGCTTCCAATACATTTTGAAAAACCATAGTTTAGTGTGGCGTCGCCATCTGTTTATGTTACTTTGAGAATTACTTTGGCGAGGCCATCATACACACTATAGGTCAATTGATTACCAATTTATTTTGCCCTGAATTTTATGATCTGGACATGTAGCTTCAAAACGATGGAGCTACGACCCATAAAATTCATGCTACATTGGATATTTTGCACGAACGGTTTAAGAATAGGGTTATCTCACATAGAGGCGATGCGAACTGACTCCGTCAGACTTTTTCTTGTAGTGTTTTCTTAAGTTGCGAGTGTGTGCAAATAAGGAACAAACTACAGAGATTCTCAAAGCCAACATTATCCATGTCATCGTTCAAAATTAGCCTGATTTATGCATCAGAGTTATGGAAAATTACCTATTTCAGATGAGTTCGACCCAGGAAAGCAATGGCGAATATATGACCAATATTATATTCTACTTATAATGGCATTCATTTACCTTTCAAACGAATACAAAATTAAATTGATGTCTTACATAGATTTTGTTTCACCCAAGAAGTGAGCCTAGTCTGGAATGTTGCAAAACATAAATTGTCAAAAAGCTTAAGACTAGATAATCCTTTTGTAGGAGGATAGCATAATTGTAGCGCTCTACTCTATATTCTAATTAAAAAAAGAATTTCTGTCAAAAAAAGCTCCCTCTTTGAGAAAAATTATTCGAAATTTATTTAGAATTTAAAGTCAGACATCTCCAACAACACGAAATAGGAGAAAATATTTAATCGACGACTTTCTCTCAACTTTCTGTCAAAAGCTCGGAGAGTAAATAAATTTGCCATTAAAAGATTCTCAAAACATCTCTAGTTCGGAGTCGACCATAAACTGTTTGTACCGCCACTCGTGGTAAAAAACTAACATATGGGCAATTCACATAAGCCCTTGTATCGTTGTATTCGTTGTATTGTTGGACGAATATACAACAGTTTTTTGCTTGATTTTTTTTTCATATGTTTTTAAAAGTTGTATTCGTTTCATGCTATCAAATTGTGTGAATGCCAAAAAATGTGTTTATGTTTTCAAATTTTTTTTGAGCGTTTACAAACAACCAAGTGTAGTCAATACAACATACACGATACAAAGTCGTGTGAATTGCGCAATACACAATATAAGCAGTTTGAAAAGCTGGATCGTAGTCCTGACTAAAGGTGTGCAATCCCCAATTGTGTACATATGTAGGTATTTACAATAAACAGCAATTGTTTTAAAACTTCAAAACAAAATTGACTAATTTTTCCTTTAGCATCTATTTTTGCTCTTGTGTCTACATTCTGAAATATTTATTGCAAAAACAAATAAAACATTTAACGAAATAATCCATTCACAATAGTAACAGCATTTCACCCCTTAATCCCTTCCATAACCTTAATTTAAGGATAATAAAAAGCACTGTTTAACACTTTTTTTTATTGTAAAACATAAAATTAGTGTCAAGGAGTGCTTAAGAACTAAAATTTAAACAAAAAAAATTACAATAATTTGTGAACAAAATTATCCAACAAATCAAAGAAATCATTAAAAGTAAAACAACAACAACAATAACAAGAAAACATAACTTGTAAAGAAAAAAAGCTTCGAAGGGTACTGATTACTTGTTAAGTTGTCAAAAAAAATGAAAAAAATATTTTTTTCAAAATTTGTTGTAAATAAAATCATAATTAAAGAAACTAAATTTCCTATAATTGATGATTAGAAATTAATGATGTTTAGAACGTCGAACCATTAATGTGTACAATCCCTGTGCTATAAAATCATCAATTTATTTAGTAAATGAGGATAAGTAAAAAACCAAAATATAATAAATAACAATAATAATCACAATATATTTATAATAGTTAATACTCTACTATCTATACATATTCTATACTTTACCTATATATATGTATATATATATACGATATATTATATATATATGATATATAAATTCAAAACAAACATTATTAAAATTTGCTTATTGTTCTAAACAATTGATCATGATTACAACAAATTATTACAGAGAAAAGAAACAAAATAGAACCAAAAAAAATTAATTCATAAAAATAATGGAGCTTTCAAAGTTTGCTTAGTTGGCCACTAAAATTCAAAAACAAGCCTATAATAAGCTTTAAGTTTGAATTAAATAGCAAAACTTAAATGGCAAACTTTTAAAAAGCTTTAAAAACGTTTTGTTTTGGTTCGAACTCGTTTTATTCGTTCGTTTCTTCGTTCGTTCGTTCGTTTGTTAACTACTATAAATATCCTATTTTGAAAAATTAATTCTTAACTTTAAATTTAACTTACTGTCACAGCAATAAATACTCTTTAACAAAACTCTTACAAGTTATATAACAATTCATAACTATCTGTATTATATTTTGTTCAAGTTTCTCGTTACAAAAAAACAATACCAAATAACAATAATTAAATATTAAATTTAACTTAGTTGAAATAGCTTTTTGTTACATTTCCAATTAAATTTACTCAAACTCTACATCAAATCTACATCAAATGTACTCAAACTCTCATTAACAACATTAAAAACAATAATCTGTAGAAATTTTTAAAACAATTTAAACAAAAATCTCCCGCTAATATACAAAAAAAAAAAAACATTTTGTGTAAAATAGTTTTAAATGAAAAATATTTAACTTATCGTAGAAGTTCTAAATAAATTAAATAACTTTCTTACTGCTCTCTTTACTAAATAATATTTAAATCATACATACATATGTAAGAAAGTAGCGTAGCGTTGCCATATTTTTAAACAGATAATTAATATTTTAAATTATTTTTTTTTTTTATCTTAGTTGGTATTCTTTAAATATCTTGGCCTTTAAAAGTAAATTTTTAGTTGCATGTTAAAAAAAAACAAAAATTTTAATAATAAATTTAATAAATTTCCAAATTGAAGGCATTAAATTAAAAATATACAATAAATAAATGAATAAAAATTTATAAAATAATCATTCAACCATAATAATTTATGCACCATTTTATGCTTAAAGGCACTTTAACTAAAAAGCTTACTTTAAACTATTTTTTTTGCTTACAATAACATATTCAAGTTTATTTTAATTTCAAACTCAAACTATATAGCTGCTTAAAGCATAATAATTAAAATTTTGCAAAGCTTATAAGTTTAGTTTTTATAGTATAAATCCATTGCTTACAATTTCAAGAAAAGCTTTTTGAGAAAATTGCAGTACCAGTAAGAAAATCATATTAATATGTGTTAATAAATTAAAGGCCATTGTTACAACTTGCCGTTTAAACTTGGATTTAGTTAAAGGTACCTTTAGATAAAGGGAATTGTAAAGTTACCTCTAAATTGTTTTCGTTATTAGAACTTACTACTGGCTTAAAATTTTTGTTGTATATGCTCATTTTGTTTATATTTGAAGTTGCATATATTGAAAATAATACATAATATGGCAAGTTTAAACAAAAAATTAACTTTAAAAGTTATCAGTATGGTGATACACTCTTTAGCTTAATGCTTACATCTACCATATTGTCCACATTTAATAATAAAAAACAATTTATGTGACTGTTAAAATCCTCCTTTTAGTTAACGGCAAGTTGTAATGGCCCTGAATCATGTTAAAAAAGAAGTGGCGCTTATATTTTGGATACCCTATAGCATTCTATGGCATTTGAAGTTATAAAGAGAGGTATGGTTATTCTTATCGTCTATAATAAAGAGTAATTGGTAATGTCAATGTGACAATATTGAAGTCGCCGTAGTCTAATAGGTAGAGTGTTGGCTTATTAGAGGTAAAGCCAGGCTTCGAGCCACAGGCCAGACATCAAAACGAAATACAAAAAGTATTTCTTCAGCGATTTTCCTCTCAGCAGATTTCTGGCAACAGCACTGAGAGTAAATAAACATTGTCATGTAAAGTTTCTCAAAAATATGTCGTTTGGAGTCGACTTTAAACTGTATGTCCCGCCACTCATGTAAAAAATTAACGTACACAACATAAGTGGTGTGAGAAACTAGGTCAATAATCCTGACTGATGGATTGTAATGACCAATAATGTATGTAAGTTTAAAGTATAATAAAAGGTTAGTTTAAACCAACCAATCGTACGCACTTAAATCAGTATAATGATTCGCTGGTAGGGCAACCAAACACTCACCAAATGTTACCAGAGCGTCGATAACTGCTTAGTTTCCGTTTGTATTCATATATTTTTAATTTGGAACGGCTTAGTGTTAAAATTATTGTAATATTCACAATTAATTATTTAATACTTTCGAAGTAAATTACTATAGATGTAAGTGACCGTATTCTAGTAGGTAGTGTGTTGGCTTATTAGACGTAAGGCCGCGATTCAAACCCACGGTCAGACTTCAAAACAAAAATATTTCTTCGGCGATTTCCACTCAGCGGATTTCTAATAAAAAGTCTGAGAGTAAATTTAAATGTCATGAGTTTTTCAAAAATCGATTGTTCAGAATCGACTTTGAACTGTAGGTTCCGCCACTCATGTATGAAATCCACAAACACAACATAAGCGATGTGAGAAACTATGTCGTAATTCTGACTGAAGGTTTGGATGACATTCTCATTCACATTTGCCTTAAAAGCCCATCCTTTTCTGTATGCAATTTTATTACAGGTCTGTTGTGGAGTCTCCGTTCTCAGTTATGAATGGCTTGTCGTTAAACAGTATCAAACTCTCTAACTTTTGTGATCGATCAGTCATAAAAAATTTTATATGTTATCCATGCTGACTTGAAGAATTTGTAATTCACTGGACAAGTAAAGTTTTTGAAACCTCGTGCACTTTTAGGTTTTCCAGTTACCAATAAAGAAGGTTAAGTTTATGAATCTCCGACGCATTTGAATTCATATGCAATTTTCTTCATATGCTTTATATGGCAATTGCTTCCAGCATAAACCGGATTAATCGGCATTATAAGACTGAGCGATTTCTTCATTTTTGCTTTTAACTTTTTCTTTTTAACATTTTGTGGCTGCTCAGAAAGCGTTCCTCCGGAAATTTTGAGAAGGCCATACATTTTTGAAGCTGTCCATCACTGGTGTTTAAATCACGATCATTTTTTTTTTTTTATTTGATCATGAATTTTTAAAGATTTCACAATTTAAAAACAGACTAAAAAAAAAAACAAAATATAAAAAAGTGTTCACGTTTTAGAGCTTTTAGAGCTTTCAGACTTTCTTCACGTTTTAGAATAATCTTTGAAAAAATAAATTTGTTCACGTTTCTAAGACGTTCAAATCTAACTAAGCTAACACTTTAATCTAACTAAGATTATTTAAGATCTTTCGCAAATAAAGCACGCTTAAAGAATACACAATCCCCTATTTTCTCTTCAGTTTCTCTTCAGATCTTCATTTCATATAGTTTTATAGTTACAAATTTCCGAGATTATTCAAATTACGACATCGGGAAACTCAAAAGCAAACATATTTATTGACCCGCTCTCTTCCAGTAAATCGTTTATGTTTCATTCCATAAAAGCAAACCTTAAGTTTGTTCTTTAATGCTGTAGGATACATCCAAAATATTACTCAAACGCCATTATATATTTTAAATTAAAACTGCATGAGTTCATTAACATATGGTTGCTAAGTTTTATACACAAAATAAATACATTTGATCGTTATTTGTTAATTGAACTTTTATATCAAACTTTTATATCAAAACTAAATTAGAATTTTACAACAGAAAGTTCAGACGAGATTAGCGAAAGTCAAGTACAAATTCAAGTACATACTTACATACCTAACACAATGTTAATGTTAATTTAAAATGTCCATGTTTACATATATACACCGAGTTGCAGGGATAATACTAGACTTTTATGAAAAGTCAAACAAATTTTTATAAAATGCCTAACCGGAAGGAAACATAGTAACATTTAAGCCACAAGTAGTTATAAAATATCGATCAAATGTATTTCTATAATTTTTAATACACATTTAGAATGAAACATTTAAATTACACACAAAAAAATTTAATTGGAAACATATTTTTTTTTAGAAGCATGTTGTAAACGAGATGCATGATACAAAATTTTACTTAAAGAACAACAACAACCAAAAATAAAAAAAGATGAAATAATAAAAGACTTACAACAAATTACAATTAAAGAAGAAGTGTAAGGGACAATAAAAAGCAACAAATTAAACATTTTTATAATCTTTTTCTTCTACAAATTTTAATTAAAATTTAACTTTAAAAATTTTTTATCTTCAATATGAGAAAAGAAAAAAATTTCAAGTTAAATTTCTCAAGAAACATCAAAAGAAAAAAGATTATAAAATTGTTAATAGCACAAAAAAAAATTAATAATTTCATGTAAATCATATTCGGCTAAAAAGGTGTCATAAAAACCAAAAAAAGTTTTTTTTTTTGTGAAATTTACATATGAAATTAGGTGATGGATTTTAATCGAGTTCTAGCGAAAAATCAAAACCATATAGTATCATAACAATTAATAATTAATTAATAAGTATATTAAATTTGCTAATAATTTCATGTAATTTTTGCAGCTTGTATTTTCTTTTAACAACTCCTAAAACTACCCTGTCTCTAATGCTACGCCTCTCTATCTCTCTATCTATATCTATAAAGGATACTGTAAAAATAACAGCTTTTTTAATGCGTCTTCTCCTAACTTTTAGAAACATAATTTAAATATTGAAATTCAAGTAAATTTATAAATAAAAAAAAAAAAACTATAAATATTGTATATAAGAAAAGCTAAATTTAATATTTAAAATATTTACTTTCTTCTCTCTCTACAACTACTACTAATGAAAATAATTTCTTTTGATGTTTTTTTTTTTAAATAACACGACGATGTTTTAAATAAACGGGAGCTTTTTTCTCACTTGGCAAGACTAACGCTAACGAACAACAGAGAATAATTTTGTTAATATTTTTTGAATAACAAAAAATAATAAAAATAAAATATTGAAACTTTTTGATGTCTTCAATTAAGAAATTTAGGAATATCTATTTTTATTTAACTTGAAACCTTAAATAAATAGATTTTCTTAAAATTTCTTAGACATTTTAAATATCATCGTAAATTAATACAATTTCTTTTTAAAATCTTTCTCATCTTTTAATGCTTTCCTCTCTCTCTCTTTCATATTAGCTTTCAGTTTCATTTATTTAAAAAAATATGCATTAATTTTCTGTTTTCATTTAATTACATTTCATATTTATATGTATATAAACTACAAATACATACATACAGTATTATTATAATATAGCATTAAATATATATAAAGTTTAGCTTAAAGCAGTTTAAAATTATCTTATCGTACTATACAAAACAATTTCTCTTTCTCTATCCCCAAATTTTTATTTTAAGTCTTAAATTATTGTTTTAAACAAAAAAAAAAAAAAAATATAAAAAAAAAATTATATTTAAATGCTCTTTAAAAAAGAAATTTAATCCTCATACCAAAAATATTGTGTATTTTCTCTCTTTCCCCACAAATATTTTCTTTCTATTTCAACAAACAAACACAACCAACACTCTACTCTATTACTCTCTTACAAAATTTTTTCATCAATAATTGCCAACAAATAAATTTTTTAATAAAAAAAAAAAAATCAAATAAAAACTGTTCAACTAAACAAATTTAAAAAAAAAAACCTTTAAAATCATCATCTGTATCTTATTCTCTATTAACTACATCGATAACAACAACAACAACAATATTGTTTTACAACAACCTTAACAACGTCAATATTAACAACAACACTCAACAACAAACGTCCTTCGGCAAGAGCAGTTACTTTATCGTTTTGGTACTCTTCGGTAATTATACATTGCTAAACGTGTTCTTGGCTATCGCCGTCGATAATTTGGCAAATGCTCAAGAATTAACTGCTGCCGAAGAGGAACAAGTCGAAGAAGATAAAGAGAAACAATTACAAGAACTCGAAAAGGAAATGGAAGCGCTACAAGGTGATGGCGTTCATGTCGAAAATGGCGGTGATGGTTCCGCTGCTGCTGCAAAGAAAAACAAAAGAAAGAGGAAGAGAAAAAAGAAGAAGAAGAAGTTACGGAGGGTCCAAAACCAATGTTGCCATATTCATCAATGTTTATATTATCACCGACAAATCCGTAAATACTCTCTCTTTTTATACTCATGTGTATATTTTTGTTGTTTTTGTTTTTTTGTTTTCTTCTTCGAAAACAGTTTTTGTTTTACTCTCTCTCTCTCTCTCTATCTGTAACTAGAAAAGTGTGTCTGTATGTGTCTTAAGGCTTAAGTATAATAAATCATTTTAAAAAGACGAAATAGAAGGGATCTGGAAAGAAAGGGATCTTACAAATAATTAGTTTTAATTGAAGTTAATAAATAGTTTACATCAAGTGGTTAAGGACCACGAATAGCAAATGGAGTTTTAAATATAGCCCTACACCACACCTACCTAAACAATAGTCATACAGTAAGAACATAAAACATTCTCGAGAATTCTTCACTATAAGCTGTAAGGATTCCACCGGCCTGAAGTCTCTGAAATCAAGTTCCTAATGTGTTAATTTAAGGTCACGGTTTAAATTCTGGTTAGACATTCCTAACAAATGAAAAAAATATTTCTTCGGCGATGTCCTCTCAGCAGAGTTCTGTTAAAAGCTCTGAAAGTTAATAAAATTGCCATGAAAAGTTTCTTAAAGGTCTGTTTTTCGGAGACGACTTTAAACTGTAGATCTCATGGAGAAATTTAACACACACCACATACATAAATGGAATGATAAGCTAGGTCGTAATCCTAATTGAAGGCTCGTAATGACCAATAACGAATATACATAGTATGCACGATTATCTGATCAAATTTCTTAGTGGATTCTTACTGAATACACTGAATCCGTTTTTTTCCTATTGGCCTATCTACTATACATTTGACGATGCGAATGTAAATGTATACGGAATAGTGTTCTTCACCCAAAATTTTTTATAGAAGAATAGTTGAATTTCCTTGGCAGGAAACAAATTGTAGTTAATATTGAAAAATTCCTATCCAATTGTTGTATAATTTTTTTTACTACTATGCCTTATTAAGTGATAAACCAGGGTTCAGAGTTTCACAGTAATTTAATGGGGAGCTGAGATTATGGCACGAACCATTTTTTTTTAATAAGGCCGTAAACTAGTAAAGTAGGAGCCCTGATAATCTAGTGAGTAGTGTGCTAGACTATTAGCATAAGGGTCGTGGTTTCGATGCTTACCAGAGACTCTGCTTTGTCAATCTACAACGAGGATAAGGTCTATGTTATTTAGTTCGAAAAATTTAGATATAATTTGTAATTCTATTTTAATAAATAAAAAAAATAAATAAAAAATTCAATCTTCGAGATCAAAATGATCCTTCGTTTTATAATAAAATAAAATTCGGAATTCAGGGAATTTTTATCTAACTCCGTTAGATGGAACCATTATGGAATATTTAAATCGTCGTAAATTGTACTTAGCTAATCGGTATTTAGTTTTCTACCTAACGATGGCTCTGTGCATATAGCAAGGACACGAAAGTAATTTCCAGATCCCGTTTTTTTTGTTAATATTCAAATCTCTAAAAAGAGTCTATTTTTTTTTTTAATAACTCTACTAATATATACATATTTAAAAATTAATTAATTAATCTCATCTAATTCTGAATTCTAAGTTAGTTTATAAGTTTCTTTTTAAACTGTATAAGTGTGAACAAGGTAAACGTAACAGATGATTAATGTAATAATTTTTCTCTTTTATATTTTCCAATTTTAAATTTTAATATATAAACGTAAACGTTTTTATTTTTACTTTTTGTTTGCTTTCATTATAATTTAAATTTTTTTATTTTTGAATTTTTTTTTTTCTTACAAAATATTCAAATTCAAACGCTCCATAATGCTTGCATGCTGCACGTTACAATCACCTACAAATGCCACCAACAACAATAAATAAAAAAATAAACAAAATCAATTCATCATTAATGCTAAAAATCCAATTAAAATGTCACCATCAAATCAAAAAAACAAAACAAAAAAATCCAAACTAAACCAAATCAAAATCATAAACATTAAAAAAAAAACCAACAACCTGATAAACTGAATCAAATAACAACAACAACTGCTAAATTCTAAAATATATTAAAACTTATGTGCCACGCTTCTAATTGGATGCAACAAAAATGCAATTAAAAAATTTAAATCACAATCATTTAAAAAAAAACAAAAACAATCACAAAATTTTGCAAATTGGAAAATAATTCGAAAAAAAAAAAAACAAAACCAAAAACCACACGAAATTAATTTTTTGAATAATCAGCATACGACGTGGCGCCCATTGGGTCGTTAATTTACGTTACTTTGATTTTTTCATTATGGTCGTCATCTCATTGTCATCGATAGCGTTAGCGGCCGAAGATCCCGTTCGTGAGAATTCACCCCGAAATAAAATTTTAAATTATTTCGATTATGCATTTACCGGCGTATTCACAATAGAAATGTTACTGAAAATTGTAGATTTAGGTGTTATATTACATCCTGGCAGCTATTTAAGAGAATTCTGGAATATTATGGATGCTGTGGTCGTTATATGCGCTGCTGTTAGTTTTGGTTTCGATATGAGCGGTAGCAGTGCTGGACAAAATTTATCAACAATCAAATCGTTGCGTGTCCTTCGTGTCCTGCGACCATTAAAAACAATCAAACGTGTACCCAAATTGAAAGCCGTCTTCGATTGTGTAGTGAATTCATTAAAAAATGTTGTTAACATTCTAATCGTGTACATATTATTTCAATTTATATTTTCTGTCATTGGTGTACAATTATTCAATGGGAAATTTTTTTATTGTACGGACGAAAGTAAACATACTGCCGAAGAGTGCCAGTAAGTAAACGAAATTTTTTACAAAAAATTACAAAACAAAAAAAACTTTTATGTTTTCTTTTAATTTCCGTTTTATTTTTTTAAGTTTAGATTTTATTATTATTGGTTACGTATTTTTTTGGTAATTTTTTTATTTTTTAATTACAAAAATACATTAGTTTCCATAGGTAAAAAAAAAACTTAACAAAAATGTTTTTTTCATTTCGAAAAAAAAAACAAAAATTTTTCATTTCAACTTAGAGTGCTAGTAACAACAACAGAAACAAAATTAAACTCTTTTACATGTACAAAATATTTCATTTTTTTTATTATTCCTCTCTCTCTCTCTCTCTAAGTGTCGTAAACAAGTACTTTTGTTTTTTAATTCAGTAGTGATTTTCTTTCTTTAAATTATTACAACAAATACTACATAAAAAAAGAAAAAGACAAACGTACAGCTAAAAAATGTAACACAATTACACTTCAAAGTAATATTGTTTTCCGTTTTGTATTGTTTTCAGAATACAATTCAAATTTTAAATCTATTTTGCATTTGTGTTTTTTTTTTTTTAAATACTCAACGCAACGTACTAGATTCGCGAATATCTTTTGTCTCGAACCTAGTCCATACTTTCCATGATAACGATACTATTGCTACTTCTGTTTTGCTATAAATGTAACTGTAAATTTTTAAAATTTAATTTAAATCTAAAACGTACTATTTCTCAACTGTGTCCTTTGTTTTAGTCTAAACGCTCTTTTCCTCTGTGTTATCCTTTATTTATTTCCATATTTCTGTTAACCAATATTGACTCACTCTAGTTTTAGAGATCAGTGTGCGTGTGTATTGAATGTAGTCAATATTTATCATTTTTGTTCTTAAATGTTCTTCTCAAAAAAAAACTTCATTTTGTTTTCAATTTTTCATTTCAATAATTTAATTGTAAATACATTTAGTGTATTTCATTATATTTAAAGTGTTTATTGCTAATTAGCAGCAAAACATAACGATTAATATTATCTTAGCGATGACAATTAGAACTATTAGAATATTTCACTATTCATACAACAATACAATAATTTATACATATATATGCCATATACATACATACATATACACCGTACTCGTATATAATCTATTTCAGCCGGAAGAAACAGATAAAGCATAAAGAGGTAATTGTTTTATAAAACTAAATAATAAAATAAATATAATAATAATAATTATAAATACCATTATATAATTTCAAAATATTATTTAATATTTCTATATTTCATGAGGTCGCAGTAGTATGTTTATGGCGTTTCTGTACCAATTTTTCCTTACAAATTTAGGAGCATGCATATCTGTAAAAGAATAAAATTATTGCAGAATTCTGTACGATCGGTTTATAGGTTTGTAACATGTGTTGTGTGTGTTGTCAAAAGGTAATGCTTTTAAACGTGTGTGTGTTAAAATATAGGAGCTGCACAACTTTGTACCTGATCCCGATCTGCTTTGTGTCTGATCCCGATCTGCTTTATATCTGGTCTCGATCTGCTTTGTATCAGCTAAATCAGCTATACTAGCAATACCAGCTATGCTAGCAGGCTGTATCAGCTGGTATAGCCTGCTTGTACAGCTGCTGTTATAGCTGGTATAGCCTGCTTGTACAGCTGCTAGTATAGCTGGTATAGTCTGCTAGTACAGCTGATTTAGCTGATACAGCCTGCTAGTACAGCTGGTTTAGCTGATACAAAGCAGATCGAGACCAGATGTTAATTAAATCACAAAAAAAAAAAATTATATAAAGAATACAGTCTTTTACAGCTATGCAGCTCCTATATTTTAACACACAGACACACATTTGAAAGCAAACTTTTTGACAACACAGATAACCTATGTAACAAACCTATAGACCGATCGTGCACAATTCTGCAATAATTTTATTCTTTTACAGATATGCATGTTCCCAAATTTGTATGGAAAAATTGGTCCAGATACGCCATAATCATACTACTGGTCACCATAGTCTAGTAAGGGTAGAGTGTTGATTTATTCAATGTAAGGCCACGGTTCAAGCCAAAGGTCGAACACCAAATGAAAACATAAGAAAAAAATATTTTTTCAGCGACTTCCTCTCAACAGATTTCTGCCAAAAACTCTAAGAGCAAATAAAATTGCAATTAAAAGTTTCTCAAAAATCTGTCGTTCTGCGACGGCTTTAAACTGCAGGTCCTAGCACTCATGCATAAAATTAACACACACAAAATAAGTGGTGTGAGAAATCAGATCCATAATTCTGACTAAACGGTTGTAATGACCACATATGTATGTATGCATTCATCTCATAATAGAGATTCTTATGGGCCATTGTCCAATGGTAATTGTAAGAGTTATATGAGGTGGAAGAGATAATCTTGAAGTCGCCATAGTCTAGTAGGTAGACGTAAAGACAGGGTTCGAGTCCCAGGCCAGACATCAAAACAAAATACAAAAAGTATTTCTTCGGCGATTTTCCTCTCAGCAGATTTCTGGCAAAAACTCTGAAGGTAAATAAACTTGCTATGAAAAGTTTCCCAAAAAATCTATCGTTCGGTGTCGCCTTTAAACTCCTCTAGGTGCCGCTAGTTATGAATAAAATTAACGCACTCAACATAAGTGGTGTGAGAAACTAGGACAATAATCCTGACTGAAGGGTTGTAATCACCAATTATGCAATTATGTGTAAGAGATAATTTTTCTTCTCTTGCTCTGCTAAAAGACCTCTTACTGTATCAGTCATCTGTAATAGTTACATTTATTTTGTATCCGGATTGGTTTTCTGTAGAGAATTTTTAAGAAAGCTCGACCTAAATAATGTATTTAAAAGGCGTATGAAATATATTCTACATATGAACAAAATCACATTCTGAAAGAACGTTTATTATTATTATTTGCCTTGTCCCAGTATACCGGTATTCAAGAGTATACGAATTATACGTTTTGACTTACACGTAATACCGTATTCTTCTCAACAATTTCATGAAAAAATCAATTCAGAAAGCAATAGAAAAATTGAGAAAAAATATTTCTTTTGATAAAAAGAATCAATACAGGCTTCCTCAATGCCAACAGCAGCCTTAAATCTTTTTTCGACCAACACCTTAGTATTATCAGTATTACTTACCGTATTGCCGTAATATAATAGGTAGTGTGTTGGCTTATTAGACGTGAGGTCACGGTACAATCGATATTAATCGATAGGAATTTTTTCCACAAAGGAGGTTAAGCCACCATGTATTTAGTTTTCTAGGTATTTTTATAATAATTTCTTTGTACGTATGTATGTATATTGTATTATACTTTAAATACAGTCAAACTCGTTTATAACGAACTCGGTTATAACGAATTCCTGGTTATTACGTCCATATTTTCAAGTTCCAAAGTAATAACAATTTTCATATAAAAAATTTCGTTTATTACGAACTCGTTTAAAACGAATTCTCGGTTAAAAGGAACTACTTTAAATGGTCCCAGTAATTAAATTTCATACATTTTACCTATTTTATAACGAACCCTCAGAAAAAAGTTTGAAGTGTGGCAATAGTCTTTACTTTTATTTAATATGGCAGCATTAAATTATAACTCATCATCTTTAATCAGTTGCTAGATAAAGCGAATTAACACATATTTTTGGTTTTTAATAAAAAAAAAAAATACTTTTTGTTTTTAATAAATGGTAAAAATTCTTTGTATTTTATATTTTCTTCTTCACCCGTTTATTACGACTTCAACCCGTTTTTTACGAACTTTCCTAGAACGAACTATTTTTTCTGGTCCCTCAGAGATTGATATAACCGGGCTTGACTGTATGTGGAAACCACCTCTCACCATCATTTCAACGTATATTTTGAATAAGTGTGGCATTATATTTTTTCTATTCTGCTAAAGGAATTTTTTTTTTGAAAACGGCTTTTTCAATGATTCTGTAAGTTTTACTCTAGATTAAAAATTTTCATGTTAACGAGCTTTATTCGCAATTCCGGCTGACGCTATGGAACACATTTTTCTTAATTTAGAAGGTAATTTATGGAAATTTCCTGTAGATAATCTCTTATTGCCAATATATGGCAAGAAATAGTGACTTTTGTGTTCCAACCATGTGTAGAGCTGTATGAGTATAGTGAATATTCGAATATTATTCGAATAATAATTGTTTTAGTTTAAAAGTTATCAATCGAAGTTAACAGCAACTAATGTATGTATTTTACAAATAGTCTCTAGTTGTTAATATTATCATATTAGTCCCATCTAATACATGTTGTAAGTGTAATACAAACAATTATTATTCGAATTGATGTTGAAAAGAAAAATAGTTTTTTAAATGTCATCGCTATTTAACGTAAATGAAGACGATAAATGTGGTAATAAAGAAACATGTTTTTATTCTTTACACTGATGGATTTAATTTAGTTACGAGTATAGAAATTAGTTTATATAATGGAAGGCTACGATAACAGTCCATAAATATTTATAAAAAATCAAAAAACAGAGAAGCTGTAAAAATGTTTAATGCTGTAAAATTTAACAATTTCTGTTTGATAGCAAAATTATTTACTTACTTTCAAAATTATTGAATAATATTAATCTGTTTCATAGCCTACCATTTATAAAAAATGCTAATGTTAATAAATGTTTAAATATCCATCGTAAAAAATATTTTAGTTCAGATACAACAATAAAACAAATAAAAAAAAAAACCAGAAAAAAAAAACAGATTTGAGGAATAACGAAAGCGATTGTTTTTTTTTTTTCTTTCCTGTGAAAAGAGCGCCTTCGATTGATTAAACAGGATGTATTATATCATTTTGAATATTTCTATTCTGCCCCAAACCAGTGACGCCAACTTTTGAATTCGAAGTCCTTTAAGGAGGCGGGAAGTAAGAAGACGACTTTAAAATAATTACTTTTAATTGCACTGAAAGTCTGTACACAGATATTCAACAAAACAAAACACTGAAACTTGCACACATTCAAGCCAAAAAAACATTTTCAAACTCAAACTCAAATTGTCAGGTACAAAAACAAAAATAATTAAACACATCCTTGGACCCTGAGCCTGAATTCATAAAGCCATGCCTAAAATAGACAATTAAACGGTATTTTAACGTGCAATAAAAAGTTCTAAATTTCCCATGTAAAAAAAAAAAATGAAGAGATTTCTTTTTAGTTTTGCAGAGAATTTTTAGTTTGTTTACAAAAGAAAAATGAAAATTAACATCAAAAAAAAAAAAAAAATTTCCAAAATCAATGCGTGCACAGATTTTACAGAATGTAAGAGTAGCATTTTAAAGTTTCCCCGCTTGTTTATTTGCCTGATTACTACTGCACCAACCAGTAAACCAAAAAATCATGCAAGCAAACAATGCTGATAAATGAAAAAACTAAAATAAAAAAATTTTCAAAAAATACAAAATATAATCCGTTAACATCATCAAGTATACACTGGCTTACAAACGTAAAACTCCATAATATTTAGAGTCTGTAAATACGAAGAAAAAAAAGGAAAAGATTTCTGCAAATGAGAAAAATTGATTTTTATTTTGCCGCAAAATGATTAGATTTTGAATTTTGAGTAGTAAAAGGACTTGAGTTTAATTAAACAATTCAAAGATTTGAAGAATTCTAATTCTAATTGTAATTAATTAATTAAATAATTTAATTTAATTTTCTTTATTGTGTGTGTGTGTGAATTGGGTATTTTATTTTTGTGTTAAAATACCAAAGAGTCCATACTACTGCCAGAAGATTTCTTAATAAGCTTTTAACACGCGCTCTAAATTCCAATTCACTAATTCCTAATCGGTTTATAATCGATTTGAAATATAAAATTAGATTTATGCCTGTATTTGTGTGTGCATATTTCTATGAAAAAAAATAAAAAAAAAAATTCAAAAACTAAAATCAAAAAAAACTGAAAAACGCAGGAAATTCTCAAGTCTGGATTTATTAGCAAACAACAACAACAACAACAGCAACTACAACATATACGTTATTTTTATTATTAAATTAATATCAATATAAATATAATAATTACTTACTGCTCATTTCTTATTAATTAATTAGTTAAAAAACATTTCAATTAAATTAAATTATTTTTGAAACATTAATTAATTCTCCCTCTTGATTTTCGAACCTTAAAAAAGCTGGTAGAATCCAATATGAAAACCAAAAAACAAATTAAAAAAAAAAAAATTAAAAATAAATTAACAAAAATATTTAATTGTTTAGTAATTTGTTTAGTATTCGATTGACTCATTAAACGTTTAGTTTAATAAACGCTTAAAATGTTTAACATTTTATTACATTTTAGCTGCATTTGTTAATAAATCATTATAAATTTTTAAAAATTAGAAAACAATTAGAAATTTTAGTAAAAATAAACGTAATTTATTGACAATTATTTTAAAGGCAAAAAAAATTTTAGAATTTTTTTTATTTTGAAAAGTGGAAATTACTTCCTTTTTTTAGTTTCTTTATTAATTAAGCAAACAAAGCTATGAATTAAAGACAATTGAAAATATAATCTTACCACAACACTCATTTATTTTTGTAAATAAAACAAAAAATAAAACGATAAACAAAAGAAAAAGAAAATTTTTCAAACATTTAAAAAGATTTTAACATCTTTTGACTGTTTGCCTTCGTGTGCAATGAAACTTTTACAAAAAGTGTGGAAAATCAAATTTATAAAATCCACTTAAATTCATAATGATACAGTGTTTAGCTTAAGGCATTAAAGTATATACATACCTTGGCGTTGAAGTTGGAGAGCAATATTTCTGTGATCTAATGTGAGTAATGCTTTAAACTATATACAGCATTTAAAATTTGCGAAGAATGTCTAGGTCACCTTCTTTATGTAGGGTAGACTCATATAATTTTTTTTTTATCGACTACCCCTTGCCTTAGTTCTTTTTTAATGATAATAATGATTTCAAAAAAGTATCGATTTAATCCTTCTGAGTAATTATTTATTTATTGTACTAAATAGCACAGAGAGTGTGCGTCCATACCATGCTGTTAAAATGTTCTAAAGATTCCGAAATAGCTAAATCCTATTTCGATAGGCATTTGATCTCAATGAGCTGAATGTTTGTAACATCAATACCACGACCTAAATAATGTATTTTAAAGAAATATGAAATATATTCCTCAGATTAACAAAATCACATTCTGAAAGACCTTTTATTTCTTGCCAGTTGGCAGGTATCCAAGTGTTCTAGACTATATTCTGTATATTCCAACAACATGTGTATGTTGGCGGATTGTATGTTGTTACATACACTTAACACGAAGTCGCTGTGGTCCAGTAGGTAGCGTGTTGGCTTATTAGACGAAAGGCCCGGGTTCGAATCCCAGGTCAGACATCAAAACGAAAAATATTTCTTTGGCGACTTCCTCTCGGCAGATTTCTGGCAAAGACTCTGAGAGTAAAAATTGTCATGAAAAGCTTCTCAAAAATCTGTCGTTCGGAGTCGACTTTAAACTGTACATCCCGCCACTCATGTATAAAATTAACGCACACAACATAAGTGGTGTGAGAAGCTAGGTCGTAGCCCTGACTGAAGGGTTGTAAAGGCCAAATATGTATGTATGTACATACACGTAATACACTATTCTTCTCAACAATTTTATTAAAAAAGCATTTTAGAAATCAGTAGAAAAATTAAGTAAAATATCTCTCTTGATAAAAAGGATCAACAAAGGCTTTCTCATTGGCAACAGTTACTAAGCAACCTTAAATCCTTTACCTTAATATTATCCGTAGATGTAAGTTGCCGTAGTTTAATAGGTAGAATGTTGACTTATTAGACGCAAGGCCAGCTTATAACACTCCAGCAATACGTAAAAAATATTTCTAAGGTGACTTTCCCTCAGCAGATTTCTATCCAAAACTTTCAGAGGAAATAAAATTGCCATGAAAAAATTTTCCAAAAATCAGTCTTTCGAAATCGATTGAAACTAGATCGTAATCCGATCTGAAGAATTGTGTAATGAGTTAAAAATCAGATAAAATAAAGGCGACAGAAGGAAGAAAACTCCAGTTTGTTTTCATACTGGCTGCAAAAGAAACCGTAGAAGAAGTTTTTTAGCAAAAATATTGAAAATTTTTAAACAAGACAATTTAGAAACTGCATTTCTTGTTAAATACCAGCCAACCTAAAAATTTTATAGAAAATTTTGGATTTTAAGTCTGAAATCTTTCTTTTTCTGCTCTCATAACAACTTTTCTCTTTGATTACCATATGTAAACCGTTTATAGCCAACAAATACTGTATCATTTAAGCTTTTTGTAAAATGTATTAAAAATTTAATTCAATAAAAATTAAACAAAAAAAAAAAACTACTAATAAAAAGATATCGAACAAAAAAAAAAAAAAGAATGCTCACAATATTGAAAGTACGAAAACAAATTTAGGCCTCTTGAAAGACACCTCAAATACATAACAAATCAAAATTTCATTTAAAAATCATTGTTTACCTTCTTTTTACTGTTTCACTTCGTGTTTAAGTTTTAAAAACCAAAATATCGCATCAAACAAAACCAAGTAAACAATTCCTTCAACAAAATGCTTTTTTATGTATCGATTTTGTAACATTTGCTATTTTTTTACGCCTAATTTGTGTAAACTCCACTCCACAATCACTCCACCCAAAATATACACACTCTTTCACTATTTTGTGTCATTTTTTAAAACAGTATTTGCCAAAAAAAAAATTAAAGCTTTTATTTCATTGTAATCTTAAGAACACGAAAATCATTAAAAACATGAATCATTTATTTATTATCAGTTGAGTTTTTAAATGGTAGTAGTTTGGTCAATAATTATTTGAAAGATTTTTTTGTTTTTCTTGAATTTAGTAGAAATTTTTTTAATTAAGAAATATTTATTTTTTTAATTTCATATTTAAATTTTATTATTTTTATTATTAAAATATTATTGTTTATAAATATAATTAAAAATCAAATCAAAAAACAAAAAAAAAAAATATGATTTAAACTAAAAAAAATGCAAAAATTCAACAATTCACATAAAATTCCAACCAAAAAAGGGGTTCATATTTTAAATATGAAGAAGGTGAACTGCTGCCCAGACCAGAGCTGCGCATTTGGAAACCGAGAAGTTTTCATTACGACAATGTGGCAGCAGCAATGTTAACACTATTTGCGGTACAAACCGGCGAAGGATGGCCACAGTAAGCAATTTTGTTTAATAACTTTTATTTAATATTTAACACAATTTTATTGTATTTTTTGATTTTCTAAATATAAAACAAAATAACAAAACACTTTAATTCATTTCAACAAACACTTAAATTTAAATTAAATTGATTTAAAAACACAAAAAAAAAATTTTTTTTAACAAAATAATGTAACAAATGAAAATCCAAACCAAAAAAAAAAAAAACCAAAATTAATTATTTAGAGTACTGCAACACTCCATGGCTGCCACTTATGAAGATAGGGGTCCAATACAAAATTTCCGGATCGAAATGTCCATATTTTATATCGTATATTTTATTGTATTTCCATTCTTCTTTGTAAACATATTCGTGGCCTTGATTATCATTACATTCCAAGAGCAAGGCGAAGCTGAATTACAAGACGGTGAAATTGATAAAAATCAGGTGAGATTAAGAACTTTATGTCACAATTAAAACCCCAAAGAATTTACAAAAAACAAACAAAAATTTAATTAATATGGCCAGAATTTCATTTGAATGTAATTTATTTACTAACAAAATTATTAAAAATTAAACAAAAAAAAAAAACAAAAAAGAAACTGAAAATAATGAAACTAGATGTGTTTGTTGTATCATAAATGTTTGTCTTAATCATGTAATTTTTTTTTCCTACAAAAATAAAAAAAAAAAACTATTGAAACATTGCATTTAATGTATAGAACAACTAAAATATGCTTTAAAAAAAAAATTCAAATTTATTTAAAATTTTTTGCTAAAACTTCTTCATGTTTAGCATAGTTTCATAATCTAAGCAAAAAAAAAAAAAACAGAAAAAAAAGAAAATTTAGCTAAAATAACTATAAATAACGCTATATAGCATAGTTGTTTTTAGTCTCCTCTCTTTTAAAACCAAAGTCTTAGCCTTAGATTTCTTATTTGAAATCTTTTCTTAGATTTCCGACCTAGACGGTCCCCTCTAGCCTAATCTAAACTAGCTTATCACCTACATTCTTAATTTTTATCATTTTCAATTGTTTTTAGTTTTCATTTATCGACTTCTTCTTTTCATTTCAATTTTATATTTATTTCAATGTGTATAAATGTTGAACATTTTCCGGAAGTTCTCTAAGTTTATGTACTTTTCAGTGTATAAATTTTAAAAATATTATGCATTTTGTCATAAACACTTTATTTTGCTAGAATTGCTTCAAAATAAAGTGTTTTCTTGATAAAATTTCTTTGTCAGAAAAGCTGAATTAAAAAAAAAAAAATCACTTCAGCAGGTTTGTATGTGGCTTTCTATAGAATATGCTTCGTGTAATATTTTTCATATTAATTTAAAAAAAAAAAAAAATTATTCAATATTTATTTTCATTTCTTATCATTGCTTAATAAAAATTCTAAATTAGTTTATAATTTCTATTTATGTAAGTATATTAAGCAAACAGATGATGAAGAAAATTAAAATGAAGTTTCTTTGCTAAAATAATTACAATAAGAACAGTAGTTGTGGTATCAAATATTGATAGTTAATAGTGGCAAAATTCGTAATAATTCTGCAATTTTCTTTATCTCTCCGGCATACACATAAGTGCCGATGATTGCAATATTGTCTCTTGTTTCTAACAATATTTAAAAACAATAAATTTTCTTATTATGTGTAATGTGTAACGTTGAGAAAGGCAACAATATCAATGGTAGTTCTTGTCCCTGTCCCAGATTTGATAGAGTGCAACATTACAGACCTTAAGTGTCTTCATATCCAGACAACTTCAGAAGATCCCTAAGTTTTTAACTCTTCGTTGCACTTCATTTGTTTTTTCTCCTCTTCAAATACAAATTAAAGCCAATTACCAGCTCTCTTAGATAATGTGCCATAAGGTTCTAAAGTGATGTCTCGTTTAAGCTGTATCGGCTTTGTTGCAGTTTGTTTATCCCTTAAAAATAAGACTTGTGTAGGTCATCAAAATAGTTTTGTTTATAAGATAATTGTATTAATACTTGTCTCACTGATTAATATCTATAGATTTGGAAACAATAAATCGTCTGACATGGACTTAATCTGCAGCGAAAGGCGCAGGGTTAGGTTAGTTTAGATTAGTGTGATAGCCTTGATACCAAAAACTAGTTTGAGCAAGTATAGCGGTCCGTTGTGACGCTACAGGTGAATGCAGCCTCTGTACTGATCAAGTTTCTTCGAACCAAGGAGGATGAAGTTGGTCAGTGCATTTTCATGCTGGAAAACCAGCCCGAAAGCTTGATAAACGAGGCTATATATTTGACATCAATGGACGATAGCTCCGTCAAGCTGACAAGGATCGGTGAGCCAATTAACCTATATTTACAGCTCGCAAGATAACAGTCGAATGGTTCTAAGTTCTTTTGTAATCTTGTAGTCTTAATACAGAAGGCGTTGTAGTCTAGTAAATAGTGTGTTGGCTTATTAGACTAGAGCCCGTGCTTTAACCTCTAGCTCAGACGTCTCGAACTAAACCAAATATTTAAAAACATTTCTTCTTGTTGTATTGAGAAATAAGGATCAAAATGACATTTGATGTTGCAGCCCGTTTCTATTTGCTATTGATTTAACTGTATAAAGTATAGTCGAAATTCTGAAATTTTCGTTTATAGATCCACGGTAACTTTTATCGTTCCTATTGAAGTCCATATTACGGAAAGTTGTTTGGTGATCCAAGTGATCATTCAATTGATTGAAACGTATTAATAATCCCAGAGCTGTTCATATGGACTTTTTCAATCGTTTGATCTGTAGAGAATGCAACTGGACATATAGAACGTGAGGCTTTCAATCAACTACTTGTTTTTCATTAAAGCTTAGAGTCGGTATGGGTGATACTTTAAATTTAGAAGTTTAAATTTAAAGTTTAAGCATAACAAGTCCACATAAATTTATTGTGTTGTTTTATTATATAACAAGTAGTAATCTTTTTGCCAGTGGCTGTCAAAAAGAAACTAACTTTTAACATGTTGTTAGAAACAATGTTGCTGCGTTAGATAAGTGTCGGAATATTCGGTAACGTATTGACTATATCAAATGATAAGAACACTACTGTATAGAAAACTATTTGAACTTAATGTATGTATATAATTTAAGTTTTGAAAATGTCAGAGACCAAATATTCGCTAAAAAACCAAAAACTAATGTTAAAAAACTTTAACGCCATCATCTGTTTTGCTTAACAATACTCAAACTCTCAGTGAATAATTTATAAAATTTTGCTTTAGTTGTATGAAGTCTAAATGTCTTCTTATAAAAACATGAATCTTGCATAACTATACATACAATATACTTACTATACATATACATATGCTCTATATATATGTAAATCAATTTAGTATGTAATCTAATATGTGCACAACTGCTATTACTATATTTTTTATACTAAGTACTAACAACAATTAACACTTATTTTGTCTTAAACAAAATGTATACTAAAACGCAAAGAAAAAAAAATATAGAAAATAATATCCATATAATTTACAATGAATGATTAATTATGTACTTCTTCTTCTTTCTTTATTGTTATAAAACATTTAAAATATTTTTACAGAAATCATGTATAGACTTTACAATAGGAGCGCGACCATTAGAACGTTATATGCCCAAAAATCGCAATACATTTAAATATAAAGTTTGGCGTATTGTCGTATCGACACCATTCGAATATTTTATAATGATGCTTATTGTGTTCAATACTTTATTATTAATGATGAAGGTAAGTTCAATTTTAATTATTCACATTAATAATATTCAATTTTCTGTTTTCTTAATTATTTATTATGATTTTAAAACAATAAATAAACGACACATTTAAACATTTTCTATTTCCTAAACACAGTTCATATGTTTCTTTTGTTTTTGAATTCTAAAACAAAATTTATTCGATTTTGTCTTCCATTATGCTATACATACAAAATTTAATGTGTATTTAATTGGCTTTTTACTGTAATAAGTTGTGGTTTTTAATTTAAAAATCAATTTTAAATTCAAATTTTTTTTTTTTTGTAAATTTGGCATGTTGTTCATTGACCATTTTTTTCACATCGAATATGTGTCTATTTGAAAAAACGCTGCAATGCACTCTTATCTATTCGAAATTGTATTTAATTTAATTACCCTCCCCGCAAAAGTTCAGTCGCATAATAAAAATTAAAGTTTGTTATTTCAAGAAGTTAGAAACAATCACCTAGAATATCATGGATGTCAGTTGAATAAGAATACTAATTAAATTAGTTTCTATAGAAATAGTTCCAGAATTAACAATATAATACAATGTTTTAGTCGCCGTAGTCTATTAGGTAGTGTGTTGCCTTAATTCCAAGTCAGACATCAATACAAAAATATGAAAAAATATATCTTCTTGGCGACTTCCTCTTAGCAGATTTCTGCCAAAAACTCTGAGAGTAAAGTGAAATTGCTATGAAAAGTTTCTTTAAACTGTAGGTCCCACCTCTTATAAATAAAATAAACGCATACACCATAAGTGGTGTGCGAAGCTAGGTCGTAATGACCAATTATATATGTATGTAAAGGGTGGCTAATAGATAATGCAACAAAGTAAAGCGCTATATTTTTTTTAATTTTATTGTTCAAAAGCATAAAATATTAGAAATAACATCAAATTTTAGAATCAGTTTAGATTTGTTTGAATTGGCCATCTTTGGTACGAATTATGGCCTTCAAACGGCCGACAAAGCCATCACAGGGTTGCACGAAAGTTGCTCTGTTGCGGTATTTTGTCCCATTTCCGGCGAAACACCGTACTCAACACTTTGGTATTTTTTAGTGAGAACCTTACTCTCCAAAATGCCCCAGGCGCAAAAGTCCAACGGATTGAAATCCGGAGATTTTGGTGGCCATTGTGCGATGGAAATGAAGCGAGGAACATCCTTTTTAAGTCATTCTTGGTTGACGCATGCTGAGTGCGGTGGTGCTGAGTCCTATTGGAATGTCTGCGGCCGAAATTTTTGTCTGCGCAGGGCTTCAATATTGTCTTTAAGACATTTTCTAGATAATATTCGGCATTTATTTCGACCCCACGGTCGATGAATACGAGCGGGGAACGACCATCGGCCGTTATGGCAGCCAAAACTATTACCATTGGCGGCGCTTGAATTCTGGTGGCCAATCGCAGGTCTAAATTTTCAGCTAACCTCTTTGGCAAGCAAGCCCGATCATTTTGTTTGTTCACAAACTGCTCAATTTAGAATGGCTCTCATCGGAGAAAATCAAATTCGGTAACTGCCTACTTTTGTGCAAGCGAAGTAACTCCTTAGCTCTTTCCAGTCTAACTTTTTTTTTGTCCATCGGTGAGGTCTTGCACCTTTTGGAACGCCAATAATTTTCCAATATTTGTTGCATATCTCGCGATATGTTCAGCTCACGAGCAATTTTTCTACCACTGCGACGTGGATTTCGATCAAATCTGGCCTTTACTTTTCGGATCATTTCTGGTGATGTTACCGTTTTTTTTCGTCCACTTTTTGGACGCAATGCAACACTATCAGTATAGCGGTAATGAGCAATGGTACGAAAAACAAGAGATTTTTTCACATTTAAATGCTTTAGGGCTCTAACGATAGCCACCTGTGGTTTTCCAGCCAAATATAAAGCAAAAACACTATCACTCTTGAATTTCATCACGAATAACTTTTTTTCTGAATCCAGTAGATCAAAAAACTTTTGTAAGGTTGTAAATAATAAAATGAACTATCACTAGAATAAACCTGTCAACTGTCAGACGAGCGGTTTACAAATGATAACAACCAGAAGTTGGTTGCAATATATATCAGCCATCCTGTATGTATGCAAGTATCTAAGGATAAAATATCAACACTCTGAAACCGTATACGAACAGCGGCAATCTTTATAGACTATTATTACAGTATTGCGATTGTACAATTGTTTCTAAAAGATTTCTCATCCAAATTATTCCCTAGATCGGCATATCTCAGTGAATACTTAGATAATATTTTGTAGGAACTATAAACCATTAGCGTAATATGATGTATGTGTTCGTAGTTAATAGAGGGATCCAGATCAGTTACGTGGCCTACAGATAATTTAATCAAAACAAACATTTTAGGAAGCTAGTGTTTAGCTTGTAAAATATAGAAACGTAATGTTATCATAATCAATATAAAACTTTTGCTGGGTGGGCTATTAATTTTTGTTTTATATGTAATATTTCAAATTATTTTCTTTAATATTTTATTAGTAATAACATGCTCGGTGAATTAACCAAATCTCACATTATGAGTTTTGATTTTTGATAACAATCCATTAAACGGTTATCGAATTTACAGGCTGAATTTTCTTTTTCAAACATAATAATGAAGGCAAAATAAAATTGTGAAGTACACCCAGCTAATGTCATATTGTAGGTTGTACGTTTTGTTGAGTAGAACTCAACAATATTTTTTTTTTATATTGCTTGAACCCTCAAAACTTGTTTTATTAGAAAAAAAAAAACTGTTTTTTTTTACTTTACGCACAAATTTATTGATTAGGCAAACATTTCTTTACCGATATCCAATATGTAGGGAAAAGGATGGGCCTTTAGAAAGATATATGTATGATATGGGGTTTGATAAGGTAAGGTCTTGACAAATGGGAATTTTGTTTTTTAAATTTTTTCAATTTTGTCCGTTCATGGTAGCAAACTTTAATTAAAAAAATATGATATAAGTGATAACATTCTGAATGTGTATTATCTTGTGAAGAGCTTGATCAAATCGGCAAAACTTGCCGTAGTCTTTATTTAAAGAGTCTAGTATTCGAGTTATAACAAAGTTTTAGATCAAAAATTTTTAAAATATTTTGCACGATCAATCAAGATCCATCAAAACTTTTGATAATTTTTGAAATGAATGTTCAACCGTCTGTTATACTATTTAAATAATAACTACGGTAATTTGTTTCCAACTTGCTCAAATAAGTGTCAATGTCTTTAGAGTCGCCGTGGTCTAGTAGGTAGTGTGCTGGCTTATTAGACGTACAGCCAGGGTTCGAGTCCCAGGCCAGACATCAAAATTAAAAAAAAGTTTTTTTCGGAGATTTCTTCTCAGCATATTTCTGGCAAAATATAAAATTGTCATGAAAAGTATCTCAAAAAAAAAAAATAAATCTGTCGTTCGGAGTCGACTTTAAACTGTAGGTCCTGTCACTTATGTATAAAATTAAAACACACAACATAAGTAGTGTGAGAAACTGCGGGCTTCTTGGGAAGGATTGTTATAGACTGTCTAATGGTGAAGGTATAACACTAGCCATTTTATAGTCAACTAACAGCAACTGTTTATGTATAATATTTTCATCTATATCCTTTCCAAAAAGCTTTGAATTTAGAAAATAGATTAAAAAGTCCTTATACAATCAATAGTTTTGTGTGAAAAGATTAAAAATATAGTTTTTATCAAATAACACAAGTTTGAACGGTTCAAGAAATATAAAAAAAAATATATTTTTGAGTTCTACTTAACAAAACTAACAACCTACACTATAACATTAGCTGGATGTATTCTTACTGGCGCATCGTGTAATCATTTAAGCCACTGTCCAATTTTATTTAACTGTTAACGATTAAAACATTTCGAAACTATTTAACTTAAGCAATAATGATAATTAGTTTACCTTTTCGATTAACCACAATATTTCTGAGATATTTATTAAACACTAATTTAAATAAATATTAGAATATAATCCAAACAGTTTCACTACTCTTTCCGAAAAACAATAACCTTTTCTCATTCATTTATTTATCGAGAAATACAAGCCTTTCATATCCCAAAGACATTTTCCACTCTTCTTTCAATTCCGTATATTTTCCACTCAATGTTCGTACTTATGTATCTTCAAAGTAAAATCACAATAATTAAAATGAACAAAAAAAAACCTAAAAATTATATAAAAATCTAATTATAAAAAAAATAAATCAAAAACAAAAATGCAAAATCAAATTTCCACCCTTCCCGTCATTATTAGTATCATAATCAAGGTGAAATGTATGAGAAATCACTGAAGTATATCAACATGGGATTCACTGGCATGTTTAGTGTTGAAACTGTGCTGAAAATCATTGGATTTGGTGTAAAGGTGAGTTTGTAAAATAAAATTTAAAGGAGAATTTTTTAATTTCTTTTTAATTTGTTATTTCAAATGCTTAGAAGAACCACGAAAAAAATTGCAATGTTTTCTTATATAAATTCTCATTCCTCAGAGTATGAAGATCACATTTTTAAAATATTTAAAGAAAAATTGTGGAATGCAAAGAAAAATGCTTCAGTTTTCATTTTTCTTGGAAAATATTTCTTGTAATATGTAAATGTGATCCAGAAAGCTATATTAAATGTAAGTATGGGTTTAATTTTTGTACATATGTATAGTATTTGCTATTAAAAAAATGTAAATTTATTTTTGGAAATTATGGCTTGAAGGTTATGAAAATGCTGTTGTAATTTAATACTGGCAATCACCTTTGGTGCATGTTTTTTCTTATTAACGAGAACACACTTATTTGAGTATATATTTGAAGATGTAAAAACATGTGTATAAGGTTACTTATTATTATTTTTATGATCAATACAAAACAAAAGTAGTTATTAAATGATTAAATATAACGACAGTAAAAATGTTCAAACCAATTGATTTCATGACCATAGTACCTTTATTGACACTGCCCATCGAAATTTACAGAAAGTCCTGATAAACAAACATAGCAATTCAAATAAATTTTTAATGTTAACGTTTCAATGAGAGCGTCATACCTTAATCCTCCACAACAAATTTTGGCAATATAATAAAATAAATTCTCTCCTAAATCATTCAATAATTTTTTCACAATAATACAGAATAATCAAACTTATCATTTCATTGGTCTCAGCAACCTTCTGGCGTAAGCTCTTCGACTAAATGAAAATGCCATGAAAAGTTTCTCAAATCTATCATTCGGAATCAATGTTCAAAAAATCCTGAAAAATTTTAATACCGAGTTATATGAATTAATTATTTAGAGAATGTCGCCGTAGTCTAGTAGGTTGTTTATTGAAAATATAAGAAAATATTCCTTTGTTCACTTCCTCTCAGCAAATTTCTGACGTAAACTCTGATTCTGTAAATAAAATTGACATGAAAATTTCTCAAAACACTGTCGTTCGTAGTCGATTTTTTAACCTGTGGGCTTCGCCATTTATCTATAAAATTAACACATACAACATAAGTAGTTTGAGAAGCTGGTTCGTAATTTTGAATGATAGGTTTTAATGACCAATTATTAAATGTATGTATATATGTATCAAAAATCAGCAATGAATCGTTTCATGCAATTTTAACTATGAGTGAATCAACAGAATTGAAATTCAACTACTCTGATTGATTCATTCGTACTCGCTACAACACTGATTTATAAGTATAAGTAGCAATGAGTATGAGTACAACGTTGACATCAAACTCACAGCATTCGAAATGTGTTTGATTCATACGCCTCTTCATTCTGATTCATAAATTTAGAAAAATACTTATAATACTTATAAGTCATTCGAGTGGATCGAATTATTCATCATAATTTACAGTTTTTGTTGTTGTTGTTGCATATACAAATATAGAAGAAAGGAAAGACAAAGACAACAAGCAAAGCATACACACAATCTTTTTGCGAGTATTACAGTGCTCGTACACGAATCATACTTATTTTGTGCTTCGTGTAAATGTGAAGTAGAGACGAGTCGAAGTCAATAACATCATGAATATTGTTAAGTATGAATACGACTAATACTTCCAAATCTGAGTATGCGTAGTATGAGCCTGATATCAAAATAAGTATAAACGCGTATAAGTTTCTGAAATTATAAGTGTGACTCGAACCTACTCATCGTTTTGAATACTTATTGCTGATCTCTGAAATGTATGTAGTTATTTACAGGATAAGCAACTATGTCTGATTGTGGACCATAGTCATCCATTTTTTCTTCTAATAAAACCAATTGAACTTTGAAAGCCTACTCTTGAACGATCAATACGATCATATACATAGGCAAAACCCAGATGTTTTCTTCTCCTTTGATATAGCTCCTTGTCATGTATGCAATATATGAAGATCATTTTCTTCTTCGTCAAGGTCTCTGGAACTCCTGAAAAAGTTATTGACCAAGGCAATTGTATATAGATCGATTCATAATACAATGCTGAGCATATTTGAACAGACATTCCGTGTGTTTTTGCTCTCTCTCTCTCTCTCTCCCTGGTATCCGAAACTTATCAATCGTAATCGTGCAGGTTCTGAATCGGATCCGCAACTTAGAGAATTCAACGCTACATCTGGTCAATTCTACAGCTTTAAAGCACCATTGATAAAATCATTTTGTTTCTGCATATATGGTAACAATACTGTTTTAAAAGAGATTCTGCTTAGCATGTGAACATACTCGTATTGTATGTAATTGTATTATAATTTTGTAAAGATTAAAATTTTATTTCTATTTTTGAGATTTTTGATATGTATGCGCTGTATATACATACACATAGTATACACTACATACAGACATCTTTGGTTTTGAAATTAAGTTAAATTTAATTAATCTCTTTATTAAATTCTCTTTTAATTTTACTGTCTACAGAATCTAATTAAAATTGAAATCTTTTTGATATTTTTTTTTGTTTTCATTTATTTTCAAAAACCACTCTCTAAATGCCTTCCTCCTCCATCTCCATCTATTTAATGTTTTAAAGTTTCATGATGCTCCACCGTTACATACTGAGATTTTAGCCAATATGAATTTGATTTTTACACTTTTCTTCTTAACGGAAACTATTATGAAAGTAATTGCTTTTGGTCTAACGGTAATTATAATAACCACTACATATAACCAGTACAATAAGGTTTTAAAGAAAACATTGCAAATAATAATCCAGTTGTTCTAAAGCTAAATGAAAAATGGATTTTCAAATAATTTAAAAAAAAATTTTTTTTTATTGTTTTTATTTAAATTATTTTCCTAGAACTTCTTTAAAGATCCGTGGAATATTTTTGATTTGATTACCGTATTGGGCAGTATTGTGGATGCCTTATGGATGGAATTTGGGGTAAATATATTTTGAATATTCTAACACAATAGCAATAAAAATAAGTATTTTTATAAATTTAATGAGAAAGAAAAAAAAAAATGCAATAATGAGAAAAAACAAAAAGTAATTAAGTAAACTTAATGAGTAATTAAGAAAAACAAGAAGAAAAATTCTAATTTTATGTTATGAGCTTTACGTTTGCAACCAAAGCTCTCTTTTATGCCATATGTTTTATTAAAGATGAAAAAAATAATAATAATAAAAAGAAAAAGTATGCCGTTCTCATTTTGATTTTCGTTGGAATGTATATGTGTTATGTATTAAATATTAATTTATTTAAAGTTCTTTAATAGGGTTATATTTATTTCATTTTCAAAAGAGTCATGAATATTTAAAATTAATGAGTCATTATATATTTTTTTAGTTGAACTTTAAAAATGTTTTCATAGGTTTCAGTTCTGATAACATTAATAATATTAATAAATATAATAATAATAAAAGAATAGTATATAATAACATTATGTTTGCTCTATTTATATAGATTTATAAACAAAAAATACAACAAAAAGAATTTAATATTATTTTAAAATTTTATGATAATGATTATTATTAATAATTTTTGAATTTATATAAAATATTTTATAAAAATATACATACCATATCTATATATATATATATAAATATAATATAATATAAATAATCATTTTAAATCATAAGTCATTGAATATTATTAATCTCATATATTTCTTTTTTTTTAATTTCCTTTTTTTTCATAATTTGTTTATGTGTACCAAACAAAAAAAAAAAAAAATGAATGAAAAAATTAAACAAACAAAAATTTTTAACAAAATAAACTGTTAACCAATTACGAAAATGGGGTCAATCAAAAACAAAATTACAATTAACAAATCAAACAAATACAATAACAACAACAACAACAAACACCACCAATATTTAACACTATTACAATAACAACATTAACAATAATTATATTAAAAATATGTACAACATAACCTAACAAATATCCAATATCCTTAAACTACATACATAATATATAAAAACACTTTACAACATATGAATATTAATTATGAAATACGTATGATATATAAAATATGATATGATATATACAATTTTAACCTTTGAACCTGCAACAAAATCTACTCCACTACAATACAATGCAACTAACAACTTAATCAATCTATAATTATCCATTAAACTATACACTCATAAAAATAAATCAATTAAAACTACCAATCAACAATAACAAAATACGCATCATAACCATCATCATCATCATACAAATACAATCTGCAAAACTTATCGTATTCATACAAAATATTGTTTTGCCAATCTGAAACTATGAACCGTTTAATTCAAATTCTCCATTAAAAAAAACTGATGTTGAAAATCACTTTGTATCAAAATTTAATAAATCTAATCTCTACTAAAAAAAAATTTCTAACAAAAAAAATTTATTTGATAATTAAAATCTTCATCTTCAAAAATAATAATAAAAACACCACCAACTAAATTTCATCACGTACTCTATTCTGAACTCAACAACAACAGCACGATGTAAGTACAAATAAACACCTTAATACACTCTATCTATCTCCTATCATCTATCATCTAACTATCTCGCTCTATCTTTCTCCTTAAACTAATCCATAAACCATGTTATTAAAAAAAAGACATCCTTTAAGAAACAGTTACTGAGTTACTGAAATTCGTATAAATTTTCAAAACATATTCGAATAATTTATACAAAATTTTTTGTTTCTAAAATTTCTTAAAAAAATACAATAAACATTCCAATGCTCAGCAACTGTTTTATCATAACATTAAATTGAATTAATTTTTATGTTAATCTATTCAAAAGGAATCTAATTTCACTACTAACCCCCTTTTTTGTCATTCGCAACATACCAGAGCAAAAAAGAAAACCTAAAAACACATATCCTTTAAAAAATTTTGTAAATTTGCAATATCGGTGTTATTTATTCGAATTAATTCTTTCAGTGTCTTTCTTTTTATTATACTCGTAAACTACTCGTACACATACTATTATTGTGTTGTTTTCAGTTTCGATGTTATGTTGTTTATATTTTTTTTTTATAATTATTATTCTCGGTGTATAATTTTGTATTGATTTTTGCAATCTGTGTTTTAGTTAAAAATAGTGCAAACATTTTATGAGGACCCCTTTCAAAATGGACAAATTCATTTAGGTGTAAATTAAATTTATTTAGATGTGCTAATAGCATTGATGTTACATGTCATATATATTTATGAAATTTATTTTATTTGTGTTATAGATTCATATTCATAGAGTTAGGAAAATAAATGCATATTTAGATTTTATAATATAGATTTCAATTAACATTGTAAATTTATTTTTAATAAGCTGAAGTACTAAACAGTTCTTGAGCTTTTGGCTTTCAAAGCCGATATGAAAGTCTGATGTAGGGGATATTTCAATGAAAAAATTCATCTCAAAACTGCATGATGTAATTCACAGCGTTCTCAACAGAGTCTACCGGTACGTGCTCTTAATAAAATTGATTAGGCTTATCAACCGTGACGATATGTCTTAATCCTGACTGTACACTTAAGTATTATTAAGTCAGATTTATTGTTAAGATATTGAAGTCGCTACAGTCTAGTAGGTAGTATGTTGATCAAAGCCCATTTTCTAATCTCGAACAGAATGAAATATTAAAAAATCTTTCTTCAGCGACTTACTCTCAACAAATCTCTAGCAAAATCTCTGGATGTAAATAAAGTTTTTCAATAAAATCTGTCAGTCAGAGTAAAATCAATTCCAAAACGTTTACAAACCATTCTTGAGAACAAAGGATATGCCACAAAGTATTAATTGTTAACTTTTATCATTTTTAGCAGAGGTTCCCTTATTTGTCCGATTATGCGTTGAGCGCAAAAAAATGAGTTCATTTCCTTTTTCGTTATAAAATTCCCGTTATAATGAAAAATGTTGTTATTTTTTTATTAATCTGAAAGTCTGGAATATAGAGTATAAATATAAGCAAAAAAAAACATATATTTAATATGTTCTTTTTAAGTTTTAAGCCAATACATATCAGACTAATGCTTGTCCGATTATGCGATGAAGCCACTGTATATACATCACCAACTAAACATATTGTTTTCTTAATTTCATTCTATTTATTTATTCGTTTGAATAACGAAACAATGGAGAATGGGTTATTTACTCCCTTATAGGAGGCCGTAAAACAATAATCCCATTTACGCCGAATGGGTAGAAAAATACCCAAAAAAAGAAGTTTTTTAAATAAATTCTATCCTGACCGAACTAAACGAGAGCCCAAACTTTTCTTTAAGAACGAATAAATAAGACATAGAACGATTTAAAAAAAATTAGTAAGGCATGATATTCACATATTTTGGATGACAGAAGGAAGGTCAAAGATCATTAATTTTTCAAAATTAAAATTTTGTAGAAAGGACTTCTGTGGAATATGTATGGATGAGGTTATCAGAAAAGCCTTTAGGTGCCATGTAATATAATATATCTTCTACCCAAAAAAAAAAAAATACATTCACTTAAATTAGCTACTTCCCTAAGCTACAGGTGCGATTAAATGACATGGGTATTAAAATACCCACTTAGGCATTGGTATGAAATATTTTTCATAAAACTTTTAAAAATGAATTACAAATAGAAATTTCAATTCATTTATTTTTCTTTATTCTTTTATGTTTTTGGTAGTTCCTTAGATGTACATTCAAACCGTATCTTGCTCAATCGTACTCTGTTTTTTCACCACATTGCGAATAGCGACCGCGTTTTTCAATTTTATCAATCATGTGGCCAAATTTGACAGTGTGTTTTGCTGTTTGTTGCGCATTTGCGAGAACTTTTCCATCACGGCGTCGATTTTCACGAAACTTGGAGTTCAGAATTCTTTGAAATTCCCTTTTTTATGTATTGGGCTTTAAAAAGAAAGAAATATTTTTTAGATTTTTAATTATTATTCAACCATTTCTTAGTCCTCCTTAGGCATCAAATTTTTGAGTTTATTAACTGAAAGAAATAAAAAAAGAAAAAGAACATTTTTTAAATTAGAAAATCACGCATTTACATCTGAAGGTTTTTTGTCCTAAAGTCTTTATAAAATTTTTTGTCCACTAATATTTCACTTAAATATAACATACATTCTTAATTATTTTAACATTCAAATGTCATTATCAAAACATAAAGAAACACTAACATTTAACAAAAAATAAAATTAAAATTAAAATTAACTATGTGAACTACTAAACAAAAACATACTTTACATAATGCTTTTAGAATGTCTCTCTAAATGTTAAGTTTCTTTAAGACAAATGGAATGCTGTTCTATAAAACAAAATATATATAAATATTAAAAAACTCATATTCTAACATTTATTTTTAAGCATCCTTTTTTTTTTTTTGTTTTTTTCTCTTATTAAGTAGAACACAAAAAATTGAAAAAATTAAAAAAGAAAAAAAAAATTATAACAAATATGTAAACCCATCTAAGAAGGTCCCTTATTTTCGGTTGAAGTATTAATTTTAATTTTAATATTTTCATTTTAATTTTTTATTATTAATTTTTTAATTTGAAAGCGTTTAAATACTATTTTTTTTTTCTTTTTAATATAACTTCACACTCTTCCAACACTTACAAAACTTTCCTAATCAACACAACCATTACTAAATTCACTGCCACAGTTCCCTCACATTATTTCTGTTGCAATAAATATTTTTTTTATTTTACAAATAAATCACCAAAAAAAAACTTTTTTTAATACTTTGTTTTCTTCTTTTTTTTTAACAAACTTGAATTTTTTTTTGAAAATGTTTCATTTCTTGATAATAAAAATAACAACAAATTACACCGAACGTTTTTTTAATTCCAAAATAAAAAAAAAAAATATTTACAAATACACATCACAACTACAATTACTAAATGTTTCTCAACTGCAACTATGTCTTCAAAAAAAAAAAAAAACAAAAACAAAAAAAAAAATCCTAAAAAAATTATTTAAAATTCTGTAACATTGTGATCTTTATGCGAAAATCCCTACTACTACTGTTAAAAAAAACAATACCAATACCAATGAAATCCAATCGAATTCAAAAACAAAACAATCAAAAAAACATATCTCATCTCAAATCTTAAACTCTTATTACTACTACTACTTGCACACCAACTCTAAACACATTGAATTGTTACACTGTTACAATGAAACAATGGCTAAAACAAAACAACACTCATATTTCGATACAAATTACACCCGAAAATTCTTGATGATGAATGACAAAAAAAAAAAAAATTCTTAAATCTTTTGAATGGCAAACTTTAATATCATTCAACTTCTACTTCATCCTGTTAAATTGAATATGAAAACAACAACAACAACAACTACAATTAACTATTGAATGAACACCTACAAAAACCATCAATCAAACCAAACCAAATCAAACCAAACCAACCAACCACCACCACCTTCTGAAAACTTTACTTTAAACTCTATACTAAACTTATATTAAACAAAACAAAAAAAAAAAAATATTTGTTATAAAAAACTATAAAAACCACCAGCAAACTCCACCAGTTATACAATACCATTACACCTACAACCACTATATCAGTTCAAATAACACCGCCAGGCAATTTACAGTCCATATTGATCATCAGCAAACTTTAACTGTAAGTAAGAATTTTATAAAAAAAAAAAATTGAATTAAACGATTTCAAATATAAATTTCTATTTAGAAACAAATTTTACAAAAAAACAAAAAAAACAAAAAAAAGAGAATATTTTTAATTTTGTGATTAATTATCATGAAATTTTAAATATCTTTTGCATTAAATTAAATTAAAAAAAAAAAAAAAACAAAAAAGATTAAAAACTGATAATAATTTAAAGTTTTTCCTACTTAGTTGCATTTGACGAAAGAAATCCTTTTTATCTCTATTAAGTTGGCTTAAATATTTATAAGAAAAGAAAATATTAAACTTTTTTTAATATTATTTGCGTATTTAAAACCAGCCAATCAATAATTCAATCAATCACTCAATAAAAATTGCAATTTAATTTTTGCTTTTTTCGTACTTTCATTTCGATTTATTTAATTTGAAAGCCTTGATGGAAACAAAGATTTAAGCATACGAATTCTAAATAATGAACAAAAGTTTAATAAAATGGAAAACATAAAAACTTTAGTGTCTACTGCTCCACCATATGTGAACACTTTGAGTTTAAAGGGCATTGCAAATAAACTATTTTATATTTGTATGATGTCCCGTAAAAGACATTTGGAATTTAGAATCCTTTTATAAATAATAGATCACTATCATTGTAAAGACTTCCAGGAGATTCCATTAAAGTGATATTAATATTCTCCTCAATTTCAAAATACTCAAAGGACCCACTCAATATATTCTTTCAATGGAATATATTGTTAGATCCATATGGAGTTATTAGGCCAAGTTTAAATATAATATACCTTAGCTATAGCAGGTTATAGTTCATTGGATGGCTTCACATTAAACAATACAAAAAAATAAAAAAAATCATACTTCCTCTTACCATTTTTCCAACCAAAATAAAAGACAGTAGTTTAAGGCTTCTGTATTAGATTTGGTTACATGCCATATAAAAGCCACAGAAATGCCTTGAGTCTGAATTGTAACCGAATCGTCTTAATTGTAACCACAACTGCCAAATAAATTTGATAAAAAATCGTCAAAATCTTCAAAAACGTTCATTGAAATCGTAAAAAAATCGTCAAAAAAAAAAAGCAAATAAATAAATTGAAGGGTTTTAAAAACAAAAAACATATAAAGTAAATGCTAAACAGCGATAATATTGCATCATCTTTGCCTATGTGTGGTGGAAATATTTGGAAGTCAGAAGATATTGACTTTATGGGCATGAAAATTCAGTGTGATGCTCGCTAGGTTTCTTAAGACGTTGCAATAAATACTTCACTGATCTACTTACAAATTACACCATCTATAACCGACAGAAAATGAAATATAGCTCTCATGTATAAATAGGCCCTTAATGTATATTTTATGGTTTCCCGACCTTGTTCAGCTGAGGCCGTAGTAGGTCGTTAATCACGATAGTGTCTCCAACTCCATTAATTCATTAGAGGATCGTTGCAATGTTGCTTATGTTCTATCGCTACTACAATGGATACTGCTTGAACGAAATAAGGAGAGTTGTTTAATCATGGATTCTTACGTAATACTATTCTTTCTCGGCCAGCACATCCGTATGGCCATATATCACACACTGCATTACAGACAAAGTTTGTCTGTTAGCCGGAGTATTTGTATGTGGAACTGCCTTTGTGCAAAGATCTTTCCTGTTACTTATGGTATAAAAATATTCAAATTTCGTCTCCATAACAGTACTCCCTCTTTCCTCGTTCCTATAACATATTTTTTAAGTTCTAAAAACAATGCTAACCTCTGATGTTGGCCGTATGAAAAATATAATGGCGCTTGCCTTTGTTCTTCCGAAGGTAATATTAGAAGCTATAATTGAATTCTTAAAATTATCTGCAATGCCATATGATAATTAATTATCAAATACAATGTTATTTACGTGTAAAAATTATTTGGCTTTCAAGGGATTAAAGCGTTATAAAATACAGAAAAATCATCCCAGGTATTCGAAAATTACTTAAAAATATATTACGTTACACCTTGTTATATAAAACTAAAGAAGCCTTTAATGTTCTAAAGTAAAGAAAATGATGTAAATTTTTAATTGCTAAAAATCATCAAAAGAAGGTCATAAATCGTCATGTCGTCAAAATGACATTTTTAAAGTTCAAAAATTGTCAAAATGACGATAAATTGTCAAATCTGGCGGCTTGTAACCAATTTCCAATGTCCTTAATTTTTTTTTAATATGTAAGGCCTTTTTTTAATATGTAAGGCCTTTCCTATCCAGTACTGTGTTCAGATTGATAGCATCTTGAGTCCGTAAGCAAACCTTTGATCATAATAGAGTCTTCCTGCAACGTATTGAGAATATTGTTTCATAAGAAGCTTTTCAATCGAAAAATTCTTTACAAAGGTATTCATGATTATCTTTACGGTAGGCTAGGCCATGTAAATTTTGTTACAAAATAACTACTATTTATTTCGCTTTTCGATTAACTAATACTGTGGTTAAGATGGCATCGTGTGTTTGATACGACTACAATACCCAGCAAGTCACGTTAAAGTATTATCCTGCAAATAACCCACCCTGAAAGCATTCTCCTGGTGCCTGCCCTTTAGAGAGGATAAAATCAAAAGCGAAAATCATAGGAAGGTCAAGTAGTGCCCCTTTTCTTGCCAGAAATAGTGTTCCAATCGTTTATTTAACTTAATTATGAAGATGGGTATGAAGCTTATCTCATAGCTTGGCAAATTCGCTTAGTAAAGCGCCTACGCTTACGTGTGACATTACAAAGGGCAATGCTATGTGTGCGCAAGTGAGCTTTGGTAATCAGAGAAACTTAAAACTCCACCATGCATTGCCAGTTGACGAAGAATTCTAAAATTATATTGCTTTGCAGTTACCAAGACTTTTTATCTATCTGTATAACGTTATTCCTATAAATTATTTTTACAAGAAAGGATCGTCGAAACAATTGCCCTCTTAGCAAGTATTTGGTAAAAAAAAGCAAAGTTCTGATTCAGCTCCCAATTTTTTAATTTCCCTTGAACCAAATTCTTGTTTCCATCAAAGCTTAACAATAAAAAAAAATTATCGGTTTCTTTTCACATTTAATTGATTTTTAAGCCTTTTTTTAAAGTAATTTTATTTTATGTATGAAAATAATTTTCAGCAAACTAAAGCAAAAAATAAATAAAAAAAAACGTATTCATTTAAATTCCTGAAGAGCACCATATTTTATAAAGTACTTGTAGTTTTACTCATATTGACTTTTGAAATAAGGCATGTTTTATTTGAAAGAACACGTTTTTCAATTTTAAATCATAATTGTTCTGATTTTATAACTACACACCCCTTTTAATAATATTACTTGCTAATCTCCTACTCTATCCACTAAACTGTCCCTTCTAACAATTGTCTTACACTCAACTATCTATCACTGCTACTGCTAAATACACGTGTTAATTAATTTTTAATTATAATTATAAATTTCCTTTAATACCTTTACTTTGAGTATAGTTATTCAAAAGTATATTTTAAAATTTCTTTATTGACCTTTGAACCCAATTATAATTATTATTATTATTATTTCTATAATTTAATTATGATTTAATGAAAATAACGAAACATTAATGAAGTATTTATTTATTTGAAACGTAAAGAAAGACGACTTTATTATACAAGATACCAATATTATTGATAACATTTAATAAATAAAAATATAAAAGAGGAAAAGAAATAAAAACTAAACTTTGATGGGTTAACATTCACAATATGTATTAATCGTATTCAGTTTATTTTATTTATTTATCGTAACAAACATCATAATCTGTATTTATAATATTTTATATGCATATGCCCTATTCATTCATTACTTTAATTTAATTGTTCAATTTAGATTCTGTGTAAACAATTGTAGAAACATACGAAAACCATTATTTTCTGACGGCAATATATGACATTAAACAGAGAATGTTAAAGGGGATTTTGAGAATTTTAACTCCCTTTCTTGACTTAAAAGGAATTTAGACAGCTTTGGTTAAATATGACAGGCAGGAATGTTTATGGAGGCGAAAATAAATGTGTAAATTTGATGCAATAAATCGATTGTGGCATCAGTTGTGTGGCAAGTTACATCTTCCTGTTGAAACCAAATATCGTATAGATCAATACCATGATATTGATCGTACAGATCAATACCGCTCCATAGACCGCACAAATACGGCAATTTTGCTTATTAACGTACCCACCAAGATGAACATAAACTACATCCCATTGTGTGTTCTAGCCGGCAGTAAGCATTAGTTATACTGCTTGCATAATCAACTTATTCTGATTGCTGACGATTTGATATATTTTTTTAAGAGATATAGGAAAAATGTTAAAAAAAAAAACATAAAATTCAGAAAAATGCATGAAATCTTTATTTGAATCGATAGTACGATCCATATAATTTAATAGTTGAAGATTATTTCACGCAAATGTTGACCGCGACTACGCCTCAAATGGTCCATCCGCTTAGTCCAATTTTGGCATACTCTTTCTAACATTTCGGCCGGTATCTCACGAATAAATGCTTTAATATTGTCTTCCAATGCATCAATTGAAGCTGGCTTGTATAAACATAAGCTGTAACATAGCCCCCCAAAAAATAGTCTAAAGGCGTTAAATCCCGAACGTGAAATAAAATGTTCACCGAACTCAATAAGTCCATTGTTACGTGTGATGTGTGGCATGTGGCACCGTCTTGTTGAAACCACATGTCATGCAAGTCAAGCTCTTGCATTTTGGGCAAAAAAAAGTAGGATATCATCTCACGGTAGCACTCACCATTCACAGTTACGTTACGATTCACAGCATCTGTTAAGAAATACGGTCCAATGATGCCACCAGTCCATAAACTGCACCAAACTGTGACTTTTTCTGGATACATTCATAGCTTTTGCAATGCTTCTGGCTGATCTTCACTCCAAAATGGACAATTCTACTTATTTACGTAACCCGAAAGCCGCTTCAGTGGGTCGATTAAACTGACCATAAAATGGAAGAAGCGCGCAATGAACTTTCTTAACAGAGCACACATTTTGATAATAAAATTTAAAAATTTGCAAGTGTTGTTCGTTTATAAGACGATTTATGGTTAAATTATAGACAAAACTGAAGATGTTTGATTAAAGGAAGTAGTGTGATTCAATTTTGATAAGATCAATTACTAGTCTGCCCTACTTTCCACTTTAAAAATGTATTCTGTGGGAAAAATATCGTTTCAGTCAATACAGAATTTGCTGCCAGAAAATTTGGTTTTCAATTTAAGATTAGAATTTTTAGGCCATCATAAACATACATAATATCATATTTAGACCGAATTCACTACTAAAAACACAATATCAATTGGAAATAAATTAGAATAGATATCATTTGATTCATTTACTTTTAGCATAAAAGGCATTAATTTTCAGTTTTATAAACGAAATTTTTCTAGTTAATGCAGCTTAACAGATAAACGCTGACACTAGAAGAGAATTAACTTTAAAATAAACGTTTATAAAATTGATTGTAATGCTATAGTATACGATATTATTTGCATTTAAACTAAAAACTTATAGACAATGCTTGACACAAAACTCCAGCACACATTTCTCTCTATAAAAAACCTATACTACTCGTATACGTAAAATATTAAAATAATTAAAAGAAAAGAAATTAAAAAAAATAAATCCAAAACAAAAAACAAAAAGTTGTACCATACCCCTAGCTTTTTATTAAAATAAAAATGTTAAAATCCAAATAAGAAAATAAAACTAAAAATCAGATTAGTGGCGTAAATTCATTTCGACATCAGAAACTAGTCCAACATCCATTAACAGATTAATTTAAATTAAAATTTTGTTGTAATGGTTACAAAATGTTGCTGCTTGTTCTTGTTCTATATACAATTAACAAAATTTAAATCAAATATTAAAACAATAATCACCACTAAATGTATTACGTTGATGTTCCAATAACCAAAAAAACGCTTTAATTACAATCGTTGTCGTTGTTGTTTATCTATACAATTATAGTTTGCGTAAATACCACAATCAATACTGATGCTAAACTCCAAAATTTTATGATCTTAAAACAAAAAAAAAAAAAAAAATGAAAATCAAAAACCCTTCTTTATGTTGACAATTACCACCATAAACGTATTAGAAAACATTACTAAGAAATAAAAGTTTAAATTAAAAATTTCTTTCTTTATTTTTCTTCTTCTTTTATTTTTCTAAAATACTGAACAACTGCAACATCTTGAATTCAAAACCTGAAAATTTATTCAAAACAAAAATTATTCGTATAAAAACTACAAAACTGGGGCTCATGTGCGCGTATGGCAACTTGAATATTTTATTTAAAAAAAAAAAAAAATCAAAACAAAACAAAAAATTTAAAATTGAATCTTAAAAAAAAAATAAAACAAACAAACAAATTGTGTATGGTTGTGTTTCTCTATTTCTATTTAATTAAATTTGTTTTTTTTTCTCGTCTAAATGTTACATTAAACAAAACTATGAACTGCATTGTGTCGTTTTTTTCGTATCTAAAAAAATTCAAAAAAAAAAAAAATAATTAAAAAAAAATTCAAAATATATTTCATAAATATTTAATTAAATAAAATATATATCTCTTATATATATATATATATATGAAAAATAAAAATATATAATCATCAACACCACTACCACCAACCAACCACCCACTAACTACTACTACTACCACCACCGATACTTTCTACTACCACTACCAATCACCACCACCAATAACCAACCAACCAACTATTTAAATGCCAAATAAAAATGGTAAACATTTTAACATCTAATTTGCATTAAATTTAATTCAAATTTCAATTAAAACATATTAAAAAATCAATTCAAATCAAATCAAATCAAATCAAATAAAAAAAAAAAACTAAAACAAACAAAAAACCAATAATTGATATTGAAAAATAAAAAATCTTTAAAAAATTTTATATCACACAGGATGTAAGTACTGGTAGTTAAATTATTAAAAAATAAAAAAACAGATTTATTACGTGTATATAATACTCATTACTTTTAATACTATTTACTATAAAACTCTTATACTGATAGTGTTTTAAAACCCATTTGAGTTTACAAAAAATTTTTGCCAACTTATACCACCACTACGCTAATATTCTTAGTTATTTACTATTTATTTAAACCGAAGTACTTAAAAATCTTTAAATAGCTTTTATTTTAGAAACTCTATACTTACTTTGTCTGTGTGTGTGTGTGGGTTTGAAATAATATTTTATTATGCTCTTTGAATCTAGATTTGCCTATATTGTCTTAGCAGTCCAATATATAAAGGACAGAAAACTCTTAAATCCTCTGAAGATAAAAAAAACAAAAACAAAAACATACAGAATTGCTATTAATCATACGTGCCTGTGCCAGTTGATAAATTCTACAAGTTTTACAAGATCTTTCAAACGCATTGATTAATGCAACGAAGTACGCGTCGTATTTAAGTATAAACTTAGCAAAGGGTCGTATAAATAGTAGCTGACAGTGTGCTCTATTATGAAATTTGCTATTTTTGAATATCTAGTACTAAACTAGTACTACGGTGAATTGTCTCTCAATTTTTTAGTTGTATTTTAAGTCGTAAAGACAGAAAATAATTAAGAACTTTAAGATACACCCAACTCTTCTTTTACACGGTAGATACGTTCCTCAGAAATCCGTGAAAAAAATACCGTGTAAAAAAAGAGGCTTTTCCTATAGTAAAATGGAGGATACGTTCCATGTCGTCTGAAAACCGTGTAAGATGAAATATAAAACCATATTTACTTCGAAAAAAGGTGTAAAAAATGTTGAAAACTATAAAATTTCAGAAAAGCATACAAATTGTAAGTTCATATGGCATTCATATAATTCACGCAGGTTAAAAATTGGTAGAGCAAACAAAAAACAAAAGGAATCTGTTAATCAAGAATTAAGAACATAAAAATTAGAGCAGAAATAAAGAAAAAATATTTACATAGCTACATAATTATTCGTCGCTACTTGATAACAAACGCAATTGTTTGCGACGAACTGGACGGTATCATCACTGGAGATATCCAATTATCCAAATTATCCATTGGTGACTTTCGTTCGGTAATAGAGTTTTGAACTGTCGGACTACTTTCCGAAAGGCTTTGCTCGCTTATTAAAAAATCTTTTATAGATAGTTGAACTTTTGGTTTTTAATGTTCTTTATACAACTGTTTATAACCAGCAATATGATTATTAATACGTCGTTCGAATTTCACGGCACGTTCCATATTAGGATAATTTTTTAAGAAATGATCCACCATACTTTTAAAAAATATTATACCGTCATCAATTAAACTAGCAGTTAGTTGACATATTTTGGGGGGTTATCGGGGATTTTGAAACCGTATTAAATTAAAAATGTAAAAAAAAATAGTTTTTTTCAACCATGTAACTTCAAATCCGTGTAAAAAGAAAGAATGTAAAAAAAGAGTTGGGAGTACTTAAAGACACAAAGAATTGGCGAGCAGATAATCTAATGTACTGTCTGTCCTTAAGCAATCCATACAGGGTTTATTTATATAGTCTCCCCCAAACTTGTTAACTTAATGATACTCAGGGTGCTGTTCAGCCTACTAGATTTTTGTGATTTGTTTTTCTTATCCCATGATCTACATCTTAGATTTGCAGCAAATTTTCTTCTGAATAAAAGATCATTGCAGTAACAATGCCTTTTTCCATAGGTATACCAATAAAGTGTCGCCTTGAATTTGCTGTATAAAAAGCCTTTGTCGTTTTCTTATTTATCGTTGGGAACTACCTTTGGGCTGTAGGTCTCAGGACTTGCATATAAAATTACAAACACGACATAAATGGTTTTAATAACCAATTATGTGTATATATCCATGTTTTTGTAGTATTTAATAAGCTTAGTTTTGGTTTGAATGATGTTCTATTTGCAAAAAAAATATAGTTTAATGAGAAACTTTAATTCGCTTTTACTTTTGCCTCTGTTCAGTATTTCCATTTTCAGTTAAGAGTGCACACTTATTAACGTGCTGCAAATGTCAATTTCAGCTTAATTATTTAATTAGGCTTAAATATAGGAGTCGCCGTTGTTTAGTAATTAGTTTGTTGGCTTATTAGGCGTTCAAGCCCCAGACCAGACATTAAAACAAAATACAAAAAGTATTACTTTGGTGATTTCTGGCAAAAACTCTGAGAGTAAATAAAATTGCCATGAAAAGTTTCTCAAAAATCTGTCGTTAGGATTCGACTTTAAACTGTAGGTCCCACCATTTATGTATAAAATTAATACACTTAACATAAGTGGTGTGAGAAACTAGGTCAATAATCCTGACTGAAGGGTGGTAATGGCCAATTATGAATGTATGTAAATACAAGATCTTTAAAATAAATTCAAACAAATTCTATACAAATCTTATCTTAGAAGAAGGCTTAACAGAATATATTTGTCCTTCTTCAAAATCAGAAATTATAATTTTATTATTATGTATGAAAAAGGTCTTTAAATTTAATTAAAACCAGGAAACCAAGCACTGTTTTATGAAAATTAAATAAAAATTTAATATCGTACTTCCTCTAAATTTATCTGGTTTTGTAGCCTTCATATTTAAGATTGTTTACTGAAGATTTTCAGCCATTAAGTAGGCGGCGTACTCGTTTTCAAAAGTTGTCAAAAATTGATTTATACTAAAGTCTTTATTATCCATAAGAAGAAGAGCTTCTAGCAATTTTGTATGTTTTTAATCCTTCTTATATTTATTTTCCGCTGTCTTTTAATATTAGCCATAACTGTTCTACAATTTAAGTATTTTCCATTTAACAACTATCGTTTCTCAAACTACTATTAAAAACTATATGTATATTAAATCGCTTTTGTTTTTAAACTATAATATTTACTATATTCCTAAATATTAGTTTTAAAATAATTAAAAAAAAAAAAAAAACGAAATAACTTTAGGTACAATATGTTTACATTTTAAATTTCCTTAGTTTCATAGAAATTTTTATAAAATTTATGTTTTTCTTCTATTAGTTTAATAATGAATTTTAATTTTAAATTAAAACTAAGTCTAGCATACATAAATATTACTTCTATTATACTTTAGATATAATTTTATTAACTATAATTTTTTTTTCTTAATTTGTTATGAACTTTATATTCCTTAATATTGTATATAATGAAACAATTCAGATATTTTAATAAAAATAAACCTAAGAGGCCACACTGCGAGGCGGTATGCGTCCAAGCATCAGTTGTTTAGTGCTCTCTAGTCCTTACTCTAAACAAAAACAACTGATGTAACGTAAAATATTTTGGTCATTAAGGACAATTTTTGATATTTTATTGCAATTAACATTATTTGTCTGAATATTGCAATAATATTAAAAATTACTACAACAACAACGTTATGTTATACTCACATTATGAATTTATACTTTAGTTAAATATAAACATTAATTTTCCTTTTAGTAATAGAATTATAAAATAATTGGCTAAAATAATTATTATTTAAAATGTGGAACATAATTGGTTAAATATATGTATGTATTTATGTATATACAATAAAGAAAAAATTAAAGTAAATTGTTAAGTTAAACAAAGCAATTGTTGTAACACAACACTATGCAACAAAATGAAATACATCCAGCTAATGATATACTGTAAGTTGTGAGTTTTGTTGAGTAGAACTCAAATACATATTTTTTATATTTCTTAAACCCTCCATACTTGTTCTATTTGACAAAAAGTGTTTTTTTTTTTGACTTTGCACAAATTATTTGCTTACACAAACATTTGTGAACCGATTCTTAAAATTTAAGCCTTATTCGAAGGAAAGGGAGCCTTTAAACTCCCTCTTAAAAAATTAAATATTTGTAGTTACTTAAGTAAATCTGCTCTTTTAGACCTTCTGTACATGTTGAAAAGAAAAAAAAATCAATTTTATATCCCAAGCAGAGCCGAAGTCATAGCAAAAAGTGTTTGCAGCAATTAGATCATAGGACTTATGTCTTGAAAATTTAAATCGCATTTTGCCAAGTTCAAGTTTTTTTGAGATATGACTATGATGCATTAAAGGAGCGATATGTATTACTGGACTTAATATGCTATGGGGTTTAATGTGTTAAACTTAACAAATTTTTTCATATTTTTTCAAGTTTGTCCGTTCATAGTAGCAAACTTTAATTAAAATATAAAAATATAAAATAACTTATGACGTTTTGAAAGTGCATTATCTTATGAAGAGATTGGACACTTCGTTTGATTAAATCGGAGAAAAATTACCGTTGTTATTATTTGAAAAGTCTAACAGTACCGTATATATTTTTTCAAATGAAAAATTTCAGAATTTTTTATGGCTCTTGATTGTTTATCGGAAAATGATGGCCAATGTTTGAGCAAAGATAAATAAAAATATTTACAAGAAACCCAAATATTAACCGACTCCTGGTAGTTGCCCGAACGTAAAATTGACACATTTTGTCGTGAACAATGAAGATCCATCAAAAAATTTAAAAATTTTCTAACTGAAAGTTGATTTGACAAAGTGGCACATATAAGAAATATAATAACTACAATAATTTTTTTACGATTTTATTAAATGTGGAGTTAGTCTCTTCACTAGATAAAGTACTTTTTTCATGTCACCACTTATTTCATAATGCGTAATTAAATTTTTCAATTAAAAATGGCTAAACTTTAAAAATATTAGAAAAAAATAAATTTTTCCAAGTTTACGCGATTAAAACGCATAATATATGAACCTAAGTTTATGTTTGAGAAGACACCGTGGTCTAGTGGGTAGTGTGTTGGCTTATTAGACAAAAGGCCCGGGTTCGTATCCCAAGTCAGACATCGAAACGAAAAAATATTTCTTCGGCGACTTCCTCTCATCAGATTTCTGGCAAAGACTCTGAGAGTAAAAATTGCCATGAAAAGCTTCTCAAAAATGTCGTTCGGAGTCGACTTTAAACTGTAGGTCCCGCCACTCACGTATAAAATTAACGCACACAACATAAGTGGTGTGAGAAGCTAGGTCGTAATCCTGACTGAAGGGTTGTAATGACCAATTATGTATGTATGTATGTATGTAAGTTCATGTTTGAACCCAATGTTTATGTTCTTTTCATATATCTTTGGATTTTGAAAATAGTTTTAAAAATATTTGCGTAAATTTTAGGTATTTGGTGAAAAGATCAAAAATACAGTTTTTGTCAAATAAAACAAATATGGAGGATTCGAGAAATAAAAAAAAAATATTTTTGATTTCTACTCAGTAAAAATCACAACCTCCCATTATAAGCCAGGTGTAAAAAATATTTTTAAAAGTTTTTGAATTAAATAAAAATCTGATAAGAGTTTAGATGAAAAATTTTAAAAATTGTTTACAATCCAATCTCTTGAAAAAAGCTCTGAATTTATTAAAAAATAAACAAATGTTATTTAAACATAAATTAAGTTAAAGGTGCTAAACGAACTTAACAATTTACAAATAAATTTTTTCTATTTGGTTGCCAAATTATCAATAAAAAAAATTTATTCTAAATTATAATCGATTATCTAAATTAATGTTAGTTTATATGTAATTGGCATAATTTTTAAAAACAATATTCATTTTAAACCTTTTAACGGCTGTTAGGCGTATTTATTAAACTTTTTACATTTTCATTTGATTTCTTAACATTTGTGTATTTTGTTAAACCTTAGTTTAATCCTTGTTTAAAAACTTATTTTCGTTAAACTAAATGCATTGGCCCTATTGTATTACAAATGAAACCTTTATGTTCGAAAAGCTTAAGTGTGTAATATTTCCATATGAAATACAAAAAATATTTAAAAACAAAAAAGAAATATTATTTATTGACTGTCGACTAACACCCCTCTTTTCTTCACCCGTTTCTCTTGCTGTGATGAATTGCAAAATTAAAATTAAAAAAAATTTTTATAACCAATTATTTGTAAAAAATATTAAAATCCCTTTGTAAATCAAAACTTTTTATAGTTAATTTGTTATTTAATTTTTTTTGTTTTGTTTTTTTTCATTTTAATTTTAATTTCAATTGAAATTGTATAAAAAATATTGAATTATTATTTCCATTTATCTTTTAGTTTCCGAATATTTCATTCAATAAACTATTGGTGTATGTATAATTAGTTTAAAAATTTATTATTAAAAAAAAATCCCAATCTATTTGAGAAAAGCTCTTTTTTTAAAGCTAGTTTTTGAGATTTATTTACCAAAAAAAAAAAAATACCTTTTACTTTAGTTTTTGCTAAACTCAATATTTTTTTTTTTTTAATAATTTATCCTTATTTTGTAATTGTTATGCCTATAATTAGTGAAATCAGATAAAAAAACTTACAAAAAAACAAGCCATACAAAAAAAAAAAATTAACTTGACTATCTTATATACGCACAGACTACTTAAAAGGGTAATGTCTTTAAAGATATGGAATTATAATTTTTAATCACTCTTTACGAATAAATGTCGGTGGTGTTTTCCCACAATTATAAGATAATTAATGAGCAAGAAGTATTTTCCCTTTAACATTTGACTACATTTGTTAAAACATATATTGAAAATGACATTGATATTACGGTATACTTAATTCCCATTATCATCTGGATGAAAATAGCAACAATTTTTATATTCTCTGTCATACTGTCTGATTTACAAATATCCAAGGATTTTATAATTTTCTTGTGATTACGTTATAACCTCATAAAATATGATATTTTGTAGGAGGCAATGCTATATCACAGTCCTTTTTCTAGAGCAGCAGCGTGATATTCGATATTCTTACAATATTCCGAAGCTAGCCGCTAGTAGTAGCTAAATTCATTTGTCTGTGAACTTTACCTTTACAATGATTACAATTACGAAGCTTTTATGTATGACAGGCATACGTTCACCATTTCCCCTGAACCTGGGCAAAATCTTTGTTCAAAGTCGTAGTCTTTTTAAGGCCAGATTCCACCCGGAAGTCGCGCGTGTTCTAGTAGGTAGTGTGCTGGCTTATTAGACGTAAAGCCATGATTCGTGACCCAGGCTAGACATCAAAATAAAATACAAAAAGTATTTTTTCTGCGATTTCTTCTCAGCAGATTTCTGGCAAAAACTCTGAGAGTAAATAAAATTGCCATGAAAAGTTTCTCAAAAAATCTGTCGTTCGGAGTCGACTTTAAACTATAGGTCCCGCCACTTATGTATAAAATTAAAACACACAACATAAGTTGTGTGGGAAACTAGGTCAATAATCCTGACTGAAGGGCTGTAATGACCAATTAAGTAAGTAAGTAAGTCCCGAGTCGAATCACTGTCTACTTTATAGCGCAAAATAAAATTTCGACTAGACTGCTCTATGATCTGTGAATTTTAATATTCATTTTATGATAAGAAAGGCCAATATTTAAACATTGCCTATAAAAAAAAAAGAAATAGAAAAACTTATTTTCGGTGCAGAAATCGCCGATGTCTAGTAGGTACTGTGTCGGCTTATTAGATGTGAGGCCACGTTTTAAGCTTCAATACAGACATCTCCAATAAAATAAAAAATATTTCTTTGTTGACTTCCTCACAACAAAAACTGTGAGGGTAAAATTAAATTGTCATGAAAAAGTTTCGCAAACATCTGTCATTTGGAGACGACTTTAAACTGTAGGTCCCGGCATTCATATATAAAATTAACACACACAGCCTAAGTGGTGTGAGACTCAAGGGTTGCAATAACCAATTGTGTATATATCGTTAGTGTCTTTAAGTTAATTCTATATCTTTACAAGAAAATACCCTTAGTTCGACTTCTACCTCTTTAACCTATACACTTTTATTACTAATCGACCTTAGCTACATACTATGTATTTCCAAAATTCTTTCTGACTCGGATACGAACTCTATTCTAAAAAACAATTACAATACCTTTTTATAAACTTTGAAGAAATCTAACATAGAAAGTAACAACAACAATTACAAATTGCATTCAAAATAATAAAAAAAAAAAAAAAAAAAAATATATAAAACAACTACAACAACAATCCATTACAAAAACGTTGCTAATTTTAAACATTTTATTTGTTTATTTGTTTGTCTCCGTTTGTTTGTTTTTTTTTTCCTCTCGTTTTCTATTTATTTCTCTCTCTATTCCCCATACGCGCTCGCTCGCCTTCCTGGCGATTTATTTGACACTTTGACCAAAAATATTTTACAGTCGAACTCAATCAACGTTGGCTTCCTGCGTTTATTTCGTGCTGCGCGTTTAATAAAATTACTGCGTCAAGGCTATACGATACGTATTCTCCTGTGGACATTTGTACAATCATTTAAAGCACTTCCATATGTCTGTCTCCTGATAGCCATGTTATTTTTTATTTATGCCATTATCGGCATGCAGGTAAGTCCGAAGTATATAAACTCTTATATCTCAATTTATAAGTATTTCTATTATCATACAATATTATTATTATTATTATTCTTAAATACTTAAACTAATTTAAATTTAACAAAAAAAAAAAAATATATATCAAAACAAAAACGAATGATATGCTTATAATTTATTAACTATTTAACCAAAATAATCACACTCTAATTTTCCTTAAGTTTCCTTTTTCATTTTTATTTTCAAAAAACATTTTCTTTTTTACACTTTTCATTATTGACTTTTAATTTGAAAATAATTTTGTTTTGTTTAAATAATGCTTACTTTTTACAAGAATAAATAGAAAAACTAGACAGTCTTAGTGGAAATAGAAAATGAGAATTAGATAACTTAGGTGTTTTTACTATTTTTATTTTAATTTCGTTTTTATTTTCCATATTTTTAGACAACATTTAGAGAGTTTTATAAAATACAAAATATACTTAGGGATCTAGCTGTAACTTAGAACAATAGCAGAGGAGTTTAACTGTTAAAGTCACTTTTAGTTTCATACCAGGTTCTTAGCAATTTAGTTTAAAAAGTAACAAAAAAAAAAAAAAAACACAATAAATATTTCTTTTTTAGATTTAAGTATATAATAAAAATTCATAAAAAGTAAAGGAATCCCATAAGAATTTAATTTTCTTGCCGCTGAACGGAAAATAATTTTATTAATTTTAATCTTAATCTCTCATCATATCTATATAAGGCGAAGAACGCAATAATCAAAATTTTCTTAACTCATCTTCAGCAATGTGGCCTAATGCTGTAAACAAACCAATTTTTCGAATTTAAGGCAATACACTAATCCATATAAGATCCAAAAAGTTTTTAATGTATTGTTACGTTTTTACCGTTTTTAAAAATGTTTAATATATGAGCTCATAGATTGAAAATAAAATAAAAATAAATTTGTGTTTAGTTTTGATTAAATTCTTTATTGGTCGCACAATTCTGTGTACCATTGTTCTTAACTTGATGTAAACAACAACAATTGCTTTGTTTGTTATTCGTCGCTACACTTTTTTGCGTAAACAAAAACAATTGTTCGACAGTTCTTTATATCGGAGGTCTTCAAACCCCTTACAATCCATATTAGTAATTTGTAAGCATGGTCATCTCAGGTCGAGGTGATTTAAGCTTGTCACTCTTTATTGTGGTGTTTTCTTAAGCAACAGATCTAAGAACGCTTTTTAAAGCCACCATAAGTGAACACTTCGAATGAGCTGCACTCAGAAAAGACGTGGTGAACATTTAAACGATGTTATATGAGAAGGCCTTTCAGACGAATAAAAATCTTAATTGGAATGTCATAATAAATTTGGATGCTTTTTTTAAAAATTCACATCTCATCTCCATTTGTAATGTTTTAAAATTATTTAATAAAATTGATAGAAAAGCAGCGCTTTGTTGCTACAATTTGCTATATAAAGTGTATGACAACCATTTATTATAATAACCATTTGATAATCGTTAAAATTATAATTACAACATCAGCTACTTGTCAAATGTATAAATAAAAATACAAACCGTTAATTTGTCGATATTAAATTGTTGAGCAACTTCATTCATTGATATACCTTCTTCCAAAGCCCTTATAATGGCTAATTTGCTATCTGCTGACAGCTGTTTCTGTTTAAAAATCCATAATTTGCAAATTTTTCGTTAAACTTTTATTTTAATTACTCTAGTTGATCTACTCTTAACTTTAACACATTAAGTTGTACTTTTTCTCGATAAATTTGATCACTTTTTTTATAAATCTAAAAAAATTAAGTAGAAACAGAATTAAACAAGGCTTGCTGATGCTTTTTATTAAAATTTAAAAATCAATGAATGAAATAAACAAAAGTGGAGTGGAATTGGATGCGGTTACAAGTTTGGAGGCTCGATTGAATGAATATCATATGACATAGCGCTACATTTTTTTCTCACTGCTTTATACACTGATCTGAATATTTTTTTCTTGCGAGGTCTAGGATCATTTCAAAACATTGTCGATCTTTTTATATTCTATTGATATCTTCCATAACCTTCTTCCATTTCTTATAAGAACCTTGTTGAGATGTTGTTTAACCCACGTCGTTTGACCTATCTGTTAATAGCCTACGAACTTTACTACAAAAATTAAATTTGTTTTAATTAGCTATGGCATATTGGAAACTAAGTCCGTTTGAACTTAAGTTTCGAGTATAAACCTCAGCTATTGTAGTCTTCTGACAAGGGTTGTAGGAGTAACTAATTTTTTATTATTATTATATATTCATATAAATCAAGGAATTAATAAAAGGATTGTATACAGTTAAAGAGCATTAGCTGTTAAGGCTATCAGCTCAACTAATTTTTGATAAAACAAGTTTCTTCTAAAACTGTACGACTCATCACACCTGTGCAAAAACTAAACGTGTTGAATGGTCAACTGTTCAATGTTGAGCTAAATCTTTATATGCAGGGGATAGCAATATAGTTTAGCAATTTCAGTTAAAAGTTTGTAAAAGAATTTAAGCTTTTTGTATAAATGTTATTAATTTATTTCTGTTTTATTATAAAACAAACAATTTTTTAAATAAAAATAAGGAAAATTTTCAGATAACTCCATAGGTACCCACCCTAAGTAAATTTAAATATAAATTCAAAGGCCTTATATAGGAAAATGTTATTCCTTGTATTTAGTAGAATATCCCTTAAGGTCAAGCACTCCATTTGATGCATGTGGAATTAAATGTACAAGTTTTGTTTAGTGTTTTCTGGTGGCATCATGAGCAAGTTTTTCGCTTGACTTTTGTCTGAAATTTAGCGACTACGTAACCATGCTTTCATATGATTTTCTAAATACACTCTAGAAGCCATGTCGGGGATATTAAACCTGTGGGGCCTTTTTTTCTGCCAAAATATATTGGAGTACTAAGAATTTTGCTGTCCACTGTATGTGTATGTTTTAAGTCATTATTCTATAACGCGGATTCCTTTCCTTTCTATGAATAACACAAAAATTTAAAAAATTCTTTATTTTTTATAGTTTATCAATTAAATCATTTAGATTTTTAATTATAAATTCATATAAAATTGTTTTTAACAAAACTATTAATCTTAATTCGTATGTACTTATATTTATATTGTTTATTGAAAAATCATATACAAAAACCAAATCAAACGATTCCCAAAATAAAACAAAAAAAAAAAACGCAAAAACATATTCAAAAATAAAACCGTCTAAACCAACCAATCGAAAACAACTTCCGAACTTTAATTAACTTCCAAAAACAAATTAAACAAACAAAAAAAAAAAAAAACTTTGAAAACTGAAAACAAAAAGGTTTTTGGCAATATTAAATACGATCCGGATACGCAACTTAACCGGCACAATAATTTTCAATCGTTCTCCGGAGGAATCATGCTGCTTTTTCGGTAAAAACCATTGTTGATTTTGAACAAGTATTTGCAAAACAAAGTAATTATTTTTTTAAAAAAGTATTTTTCGTAATTCAAATTAAACAAAAAAACAAAAAAACCAAAAAAATTAAAACAAAAAAAAAAAAAATTGTTTGCAAGAAAAAAATAAAAAGAAATTAAATTTAAAAACAAAAAAGTAAAAAGTTAAAGTAACTTAAATAAATTTGATTTGAAAATTCTATACTATACATATTATTAACTATATACTATATATTGTATTAATAATGTTTTTTTTTTTATTATATAAAATACCCATATATATACTAAAAACCAAGTAATTAATTTAGAATTTGTTTAAATATATACATTTTTGATATTCAGAAAAAGATTAAAAAAAAAAAAATCTGAAAATGAAAAACTTAAAAACCAACTAATAATCATAGTATTTGCAGGATTTTATTTTCCTTTGAACTTTTACCAGTAGTTAGAGATTTCTTGAAAATAATCGAAAAAAAAAACATATTTTTTTGTGGAACAAAAAAGTTTTTACTGTGTTGGTATTGATAATTGAAAAAAGTATAAACGTTGTTGAATTTACTTGAATGCTAGTTAATTAATTAATTATTTCATTCTTTATTATTATTATTATTGTTTAATTATAATTATGATTCTGATAATTTGCTTTTAATTTATAATCATTTCTATATAAGTATCTGTGTATAAAAAATTAATTCATTGATTTATTGTATATTTAGATTAAAAATGAGTTTTGTTTTTATGTTCAATACAATTCAATTTGATTTGATTTATATCGTTTTAAATTGTATAAACGTATTTTATTTGTATTTTTTGAGTATATATTTAGACTTGATTATATATTTACCTGGCATTCTCCCAATACCCCCCCCTGAAATTGGTTTTTAGCTTATATATCCTCCCACAATCTTAAATAAGAAGTATTCGTAAATCAAAATTCAAACCCTCCATAAATTATATATTTTAGTGTAGCGCTTATAATGCAAAAATTATACTTATTATGCGATATTAACAACATTAATTAATTAAACTTAAAAACAAATTTAAAATTAAATCATATACTATACATATAAATAATATATTTAAATAAACATTTAACCAGACAATTACCATATAGACTTATTTTGCTAATAATCTTAAACTTAGGCTATATGTTGTAGCCACTTTATGTATCTTTGTTCAGAAAAGATAAGTTTTTCTACACAAATCTTAACACTCAAGTGTTTGCAATAAATTAAATTACACTCCATGCTTTAGTTACCTAAGTAATATCAAATTATTTTATAAAAGATTTATTTCAGATACAATATTTACACTTTAAAGAAAATAAAAATCTTGCGATCGATTTTTTTTACGATTATTTTAATAATCAAAAACCAAAGTAAAGTAAATGCAACCCGCATCGCATGAAGAGAAGACGAAAGCCGTGAGATTGTCAAATTTTTCATCTAATTTTATATTTTTTAATTAGATTTTGCCATTAAGAAATAAAAAATTAATTAATATTTTTCAAGTTTACCCCATCGAAACGCATAACATATGCATACATATGAAGTTTGAACAAAATGTTTATGTATATCGTCTCAAATGCTCCTTTTTAAAAAACATGGAATTATTAAAATGGGTTCAAACAAGAATTTTATAGAAAAATATTAAAAAAAAACTGTTTTTTTTACTGGGTTCGAGAGAAATAAAAAAAAGTATATGATATGGCAAGTTCAAACATAAAATGACCTTTAAATGTTAAAGGTAGGATGATCTTCCCTTTAGCTTAACGCTCATTTCTATCTTATTGGATACTCTTAATAATGAGAAACAATTTATACCTGCGTTAAAATCCTCCCTTTAGTTAACGACAAGTTGTAGTAATGGCCCTAAAACATATAAGAATGTCATCTGGATGGATGCCTGACGGTGGTTTCAAGAACTAAATAATTGCAAAAGAAACTATTAACCGCCTAGTCTATCTCCACATCATCTTATCGAAGATACCAATGTTGAGTAACAAGGACGAGCCAATGATTGATAAATACGATCGTTAGTATGAAATAGTTTCAGTAAACTAAAGTGCCAAATTTATCATTTCCATGTAATAAGAAATAGTGGAAAATAATTTTCTTTAACAGTTGGCACACGAAGCGCTATAGATTCTGAATACCGTCTTATGTCGACACATATAAGTATTACTTGCGTTCTCTAATTAACAAAGAGATTGTAATTTGTAATGGAAAGCAAACAATAGGAACTTGGCTTACAACACAAAACTTAAAAGCCCGAATTGATATAGCAATGAGCAGGCCTTTTTATAGCCAAGGCGAATTATAATGATAATTTAAATTATCATGGAATGGATATCTGGCAAAATGTAAAAGCCAACAGTCTTTCTATGATACAGTTCGCTGTTAGCTGCGTAAGCAATGGTATTAGATTTGCGATTAGTGTAGCTGTGATTTTTTTAACTTAGATTCATAGCGACCAGATTTGACGCTTCTGTGCACCAAAAATAACATATTGACGATGTGACGAATTATTCCCTTATTTTAACGATTTTTAAAAATTAAAATTTACATCATTTTCTTTACTTCAGTACATTAAAAGCCGCATTAAGCTTTGTATTTACCTTTGGAGTTATTCCTATTGCGAAATTTTTCTGTGTCTTATGTCCTTAAAAGCCAAAAAACTACAAACTTTGCACAAAGGCAGTTCCGCATACGAATATTCTGACTAAAGAACGAATTTTGTCTGTATGCAGCGACCGATCCACAGGCCAATCAACCACATACATACATATGTATGTGTCCGCCGAGAAAAGCGAGTTTTGCGCAGGAATATAAAATTTCAATATAACGGTGAAACTATGTCACATTGCACCGATGCCATGGAGCGAATGGAGTTCGATACCCTACCGTCATTAGCGAGCAACTTCAACCTTTCTTCTAAGCGGTCGAGAAGTCTCAAAATAGTTGTTGAGGAACCGCGCTATACATGAGAGTTGTATTCCATTCGCTTTCGGATATAAGAGGTGTAAATAGTAAGAAGATCAGATGAAAATAACACTCTCTTAAGAAACTAAGGCATAGAAAAATGGGTCGGTTCTAGAGTACATCACACTTAATTTTCATGCCGATTATGTGGCGATTAGTTTGACGACTTGCATGAACGTGTTTTACGATTTTGACGATATTTTGAAATTTGATGCTTTATGTATCTGACAGCTATGCTTAGGTTCTATGTTTGAATATGGCTTTGAGTAAAGCCTACTGCCTAGATACTCAATATAATCGTGTCACTCAAATCATGCGATATAACAACTTTTCTTATAAAAAGAATACTATGCGACAAAATGACAAAAACTGAAATACATTCAGTTAATGACATAGTGTAAGTTGTTTAGTTAGCTGTTGTTAAATACTGGTTAATTTGTGTTAAATATATTATTTATATATACATATATAAATATATATATATAGACCCTTTAAAAAAGAAACCCTGTTAATTTGATATTAAATATCCAAGTTAAATATAAAAGTTGTTATTTGTAGTTAATTTTTAACAATTATTATTATTATTTACATTGACTTCTTAATTGTATTTAAACTTTTAGAACGCTTTTGATAATTTCGTTCTAATCATTTACATAAAAAAACACTCAAGAAATGACACTCTAGTAAAAATTTTATTCAGTATTTGCTTAACTTTTTTAAGTTTTTTTAGGCTATTGGCTTATTTAAAAGTTTATTTTAAAGGTTTTTATGTTTTTAAATTTAATTTTCAAAATTTTTTTAAATTAATTAATTAATTTATTATTTATTCATTTTTTTTTAACACATTGTATTATTTTCAAAAAATAGTTCTCTTACATTTTTTTAAAACATTTCTAAACTCAATTTTATATTTATGTAAACCAAAAATCACAAAATCAAAAAAAAAAAAAAATCGAAAAAACTAAAAAAAAACTAAAACTTCTATGACATTCGCTATTTCGTGTATGTCTGTGTGTATATTGTATCGCAAATAGGTATTTGGAAATATCAAACTAGGTACAGTGGAAAATTCCATTACTAGGCACAACAACTTCCAATCATTTATACAAGGTGTCATGCTCCTATTCAGGTACGTAATCATGTTTTAACAACTGAAACTCTAAAATTATCTACTTTGAAATTTTTAATTGAAAACAAAACAAACGCAAAATGAAAACAAAAAATATCAAAATTTCTAGAAAATAATGATTTTTATTCTTAACATTGTTTTCTTTTTTTTTTTCGATAATAGAAAAATAGTTAACAAATACGAGTACTAGAAAACTAGACTACACTAGATTACTTGACACACAAAAAAGAAAAAAATTAAAATTAAATAAACAAAATAAAATTAAATAAACCATACAAAAAATCTTAGAAATACAAAAAATAAATAATACGAAAGCCTTAGGTTTTCATTATAAAAAAAAAAAAAATTGACAAGATTTTTAATCTGTAGGATTCATTCTCGTACTTTAGGTCTTACAATTAATGTAAATTATTGTTATTGTGTGTTTTTTCTCAAATAGCTTAAACAGAAAACAAAAAGGTCAAATTAATACTAAAATTAGCATTTATTTCGAGTTTATGTTTCTAAAGTTTTTTTTTTTTATTTATTTTCCCAGGCAAAGAAACAAAACTTTAGACAACAAAACAATGTTTCTATCATTATCAGCAAAACTACACACTAAAACTCACACTCTCTAACGCATTGATCATCATTAAGTTCAGATACTTTTCTTTTTTTTTTATTAACGAAATTTAATTTTAATTGTAATTTTTTAAAAAACAAATTTGTTCAGTTGTTTTGTTATTTAAACGCTTGCATTGTTAATTAATTAAGAGTTTATTTGTGGTTCTTATATGGTGGTTAATTACTTTAATATGGAAACGCTAACAAAAAATATATACAACAATAATATTTATAAAAATAATAATAATTTTAACAAAATTTGCACTTTATTTGTTACTATAGTTAAAAACATTATAAAAAATAATAAAAAAAAAATTAACTGAAATAGCTTATCTTTTTTATTTATTTGTTTATGCTTTTCTTTAATTTAATTTAAATTTCAAATTAAAATATATTGTATAATTTTTTGTTTTTTTTAATTCATAATAATCATTTATCTTTAATGCTGCAGTAAAATATCTAAATATGTAACAATGAAATTGTATTAAATTTATATGAAATTTTTATCATTCATTCAAAATTTTATGGTGTCTGTGGCGATCTGCCTAATGATCCTCTAATGTACAAGAAATTTAATAAACGTTTTTAAATTGTTTTCAATATTTTCGACATATATTCCACGTATGCATTTTCTACTCGACAATATCACTGCATTAAACTTCAATATTACATGAAGTACGCCCTTGTGCATTTGACTATTAAATGAAAGTTCACAAACTGACTCTCACGTAAAAAAACTTTTAAGGTGGCATTCTTGTTAGACAGAAAAAAAAAAACAAAATAAAATTGCACAACAATTTCTTACTCACATCACTGCGGTTTACACATGCCGTTTTAGTCAATAGCAGCTCTGGGGGTGCCATTTTAAGATCTGCGACATGTTTGATTAATCCAACGCCGTTTACGGTTAACCATTTCGTTGAAAACTATTTAGTGACCGACTTTACTAAGGTAAGATTGATTAATTGACCGAAACATCCTGAGCATCCTTAATAGGGTGACGTTGATGTTTAAAAATAATAGGATATTTTTATACATGGGTTAGGAAATAAAATTCGGATTAGTCCTTGAAATTCAGTGACCTACAGCATTACATTGTGTTACAGAATACCAAGTTTGTAATATAATGTGCGCATCAACACCTGACTTACAACCCTCAAGTCAGGATCAACGTACTGAATTTTAAATTTGCTTGGCTACTTTCTAAGTTCCATTAAGATCAGGTAGAAAAGGGATTATAACTCTGTCCAATTACACCAAGTATGTGCATAGATAAAGTCAATATACATACAAACATATCTAATCATTACAATCCTGACTGAATTATTACAACCTAAGGAGTGCGCACAAAAAAACTGGTCTCAGAGCATTCAACTTTTTGAGTAACAAAAACAATCTAACGGTATCCTTTTTTTTCTTTTATGATAAAAGTTAGAAGCTTAAAAGTAGGTCCATTTTTTTTTCGTGCGCACTCAGTCTATCATCCAACTTATGACATTCCAAGCGACTGATTTTTTCTAAACTTTCCATAGGTATTTTATATACTCTCAACATTCTAGTCAGAAATCTGCTGAGAGGAAGTCGATGGGGAAATATTTTTTCATATACCGTTTTGTTGTAGATGTCTAACTTAGGGTTTGAACCGTGGCCTCACGACTAATAAGTCCCATTAGCACTAGCTTCTAGCCTACGGCGACTATGGTTAAGGTATATGTTTTTGGAAAAAAGAAGTCTCATCCATTCTGTAAACTATAATTACCTGCTTAGAAGTGGAACCCCAACAGCTTAAAGTTAGCACCAAACGACACATTTTTAAGAAACAACTCATGCGAATTTCTCTTATACACTCTCAAAGTTTTTGCCAGAAGATTGCTAACAGAACGTTGCTGATGAATATCATTCTTAGTTTTGTTTAACAACAGGTTGATGTTTAATAACTCAATATATACCGTATATTTTGATAATTTTATCAATTTTAACCAAAAGTTTGTACAAAATTTAAAAATTTTTCTATTATTTTATTAATTTGTTCCTGTTTTATTATAAAACAAACAATTTTTAAGTACATACATACATAATTGGCCATTACAACCCTTCAGTCAGGATTACGACCTAGCTTCTCACACCACTTATGTTGTGTGCGTTAATTTTATACATGAGTGGAGGGACCTACAGTTTAAAGTCGACTCCGAACGACAGATTTTTGAGAAACTTTTCATGGCAATTTTTACTCTCAGAGTCTTTGCCAGAAATCTGCTGAGAGGAAGTCGCCAAAGAAATATTTTTTCGTTTTGGATGTCTGACCTGGGATACGAGCCAACACACAACCCACTAGACCACGGCGACTTCGAATTTTAAAATATTTTGCATAAAACAAGAGAAAAATAATAGAAGTTTCAGATGACTCCATGAGTACCCATGTGTAAATTTAAAATTCAAAGGCCAAATATAAGGAAATGATAATCCTTGTAGTTAGTAGAAAATCCCTTAAGATCAACCACTCCATCTAACATATTTAGAACTGAATATACAAGTTTTGTTAAAGGTTTTCTGGTGGCACCATGAGTAAGTTTTTCTGTTGACTTTTGTTTGAAGTTTAGCGATTACGTAACCATTCTTTAAAATGATCTCCTAAATACTCTCTTGAAGACATATCGGGACTTTGCGTAAAAGGATTAAGCCTGTGGGGACTTTGTTTTACTCAAAATAAACGATGTAGAATTTAAGCGATGTAGTATTTCGCTACCAAGCCTAAATTATATGAAGTTATTCCTATTGCCGTTTATATTTTGAGTCTTATTGTTTACCAAAACCCTATTATTTCTTGATAAGAGCACATTTATTATCATATATAATGATTTACAAGCAAAAAACCAAAGACGTGTATACTCGTCGTTAGCAATAAGAAGACAGAAGGACTCGATATCCTTTTTCGTATTTGCGTACGTCTAAGTATAAAAACAAATAATAAATCATGCAGATGGATAAAATAAAGAAAATGGAATAAAACGTGACACATTGACAAAATTGGCAACACTTAGAAATTCATTATTGTCTATTAGCAAAAAAAAAAAAATTGCGAATTCTAATACGAATGAATTCGTCCTTGACAGCGAATATGTTAAGTATATTTCAAAACCACATACTTATAGTTCATCCGTAGAAAAATGTTTTACATATTTAAGCCGGGGTATAAATGAATTTTTGAATGATAGAATGGTTTTTTTTTTATTTAGAAATTTTACTGCAACATTCAACTCAGCTCGAATCCTCTTTAAAAACAATTGGCCTTTAGAAAACTAGTGTACAATTAGTTGATCCTTTTCAGTTTCAAAATTCAATTTTTAACTTCGTTTTTCCAAATTCATTATCATTATCATTTAGGTTTTTCAATTAGGCTATAAAAAAAAAAAAGTAATTGTTAATTTTTTTCTTAAATAAAAGTAAAACTGAAAATTGGTTTAAAATATATATTTTCTAAATATTTATAGTGTAAATAAATAAATAAATATTTTTCAAGTAGATAATTTGAGTTTTCAATATTATTGTTCAATATAAATATTTTGAAGAAATTAAAACTATAAATTTTTTATATTTAAAAAATTATTAAATATTAAAATAATAATAATAATCAAAAAAGAAATTATAGTATATAGAAAAATAAAGAAATTGTGTAGTATAAATTTTAAATAATTTGTTTTTTAGACAATTGAAAAAATAAAAAAAAATTCAAGAAAAAATTGATATTTAAAATTAAAATAAAAAATTTAAAAAAAAAAAAATAAGAGAAAATCTTAAAAGAATTTTCTTTTCAAATATAAAAGTAATAATAATTAGAGTTGTTTTTATTTTAATTTTTTTTTTAAAGTAATAATAAATAAATAAAACAATAATTAATTTAGCTCTAGTTTATGTTTTACTTTTTAATTTAAATTTTATTTTCTTTGTTTTTTCTTTTATTATTGAAATTTTATATGTTAAACGAATTAATTGTTATATGCGATGATACTAATAAACTATAATTTTAGATGTGCAACGGGCGAGGCGTGGCCGAACATTATGCTGGCGTGCCTTAAGGGGAGGCCATGCGATGAAGAAGCCGAAAAGCCGAGCAACGAGACATGTGGCTCCACATTGGCGTATGCCTATTTTGTATCATTTATATTCTTTTGTTCATTTCTAATGTTGAATTTATTCGTGGCTGTTATTATGGATAATTTCGATTATCTAACAAGAGATTCCAGTATATTGGGGGCACATCATTTAGATGAATTTGTACGGATATGGGCGGAATATGATCCAAATGCGACGTAATTATCAATTTAATATAATAATATAATATTCATATCGTTCTTTTTTTTTCCTATATATTTTATATATATACGTTCTATAACTATAAATATTTCTTTACAACTACTACTCTATTTTCGATTTTAAAGTGTTAATTTTGCAAAAAAAAAATTACAAAAAAAATTTAATTATTTTTCATTTAAATGTTTTAATCTCATTACTTTTTATTTTAACCTGTAAAAATTGCTGTTTCTTTGATAAGTTGCAATTGTTTAATTCATTCTAAAAAAAATGTTTTAAAAAGAAAAATTTTTTTTAATGTTTTTCAGTTGTGCTTGAAGGTGGTATTGTTCTTATTAAAAAAAAGCGATAAAATAACACAAATTTATGTCTAGTAGTTATCTATTTTTGATTAAAGTAGAACCTTTGTGTCAACAATTTAATAAATTTATGGAAAATTAAAATAAGGTTTTTCATAGAAAATTTATTTCATTTTAAAGTCTTTATTGCAATTAAAAAACTTAAAAAATTTAGAAAACTCGTCTTTAAAGTGACACAAAATCTTTGATTTTTATAATAAAAAGTTAAAGTTTAAAGTTAAAGTTTAAATTTTAAAACAAAAAAATTTTAAGCTAGCGAGTAATGTGTTAAGTTTAATCCAAAAGCTAAAAATTGCAAAATTGCTTGACAGACTGTTAAGTATTTCGTTTATTGCTGACTGACTTTCTGTATGTTGTAGTTGGAACGACATCAGTTACAAAATATTTATTTGGAAGTATAGTTTGAATAAGAATCTTAAAAAACATTTATCGCCTACTGTTATTGATGTGTTACTGCGTAGATCTGCTCTACTCAACCTATACAAAGATATCTGCCACATAATGGCCTATCCCAAATATATTGGGCTGCGGAAGCATAGGTTGCTGTCCGGTGCCAGTATAACCAATTTGGTGTTAAGCTGTATAGTTATACTTCTCACATAAAAAATGCTACAATTCGCGATTGAATCGAAACCAAAAGGAAACGGGATATCTTGTAGCCTGGTCGGAACGTTTGTTAAAAATGACTTACCTTGTGATACGTATGCATACACCATACCTAAGGAGTGCGCACGAAAAGAAATGGGCCTACTTTTGAGCTTATAACTTTTATCATATTTGAAAAAATGAATACCGTTACATTATTTTTGTTAGTTATCTGCTTCAAAATACACGTTCTAAATTTCATTGCAATAGCAAAATTAGTTTTTTGAAACTGGGCACCCAACAAGAATGTCGTAAAAAAATAATTGAAATTTTCAATGAAAAACCGCAGCCGCTTACAAAAACCGATTGCTAGGTTCGCAGGTGTTAATCAAAAAACTGTTTCTAAGGAAAGAATAAAACAATATAAGGAGTCTTTGAGCATTGAAGAGAAATCGTGGAAGTGGAAGAAAAAAAGGATTTGACAACGACCAAAACAAAGAAAGTAAAAAAATACGTATTTTCCTAATTTCCACCCTAAAATGTCTGGAAGAAAGTGTCCAGAAAAAAATTTCATACACAAAAAAATTCAAATATTATTTACTTTAGTTGAAATATTAAACGAAAAAATCCGCCACTTAGTTTTATTTCTATAACGTCCATTGTTTTTTCGTGCGCACTCCTTAATTGGATCAGTACAACTCCTTCAGTCAGGATTACGATCTCGCTTCTCGCATCACTTCTATTATATTATTGTTAAAGTTAATTTTATATATGAACGGCGCGACCTACAGTTTAAAGTCTGCTCCGAATGACAGATTCTTGAGAAACTTTTTCATTTGTTATGCGGTGTGAACCAAGGCCTCATGGTTAATAAGCCAATACGCTACCTACTAGACTACAGCGATTTCATACAATGTTTTAAATACAATACAATGTATTAAAAGTTGAACCAGTAGTATTTTATAATCTGGAAAATCTGTTACAGCATAGATTGAAAGATATTACTTGATAAATCTCCTATTACATCAAAATCCCTTTGGTATAAAAATATATTGTACTACCTGGCCACACTCCCTTCTCAAAAAGGGGCTAACTGTAGGCAATATAAATTTGTTGTTCTAAGTATTAAAAGTGCGGTGTAGTTATCAATTAAAAATAATTAAGTACTAATTAGTACTGCAGCCCTCGATTGTATGAATTCGCCTCTTAGTCAGAAAAAGAGAAATAGTTTGAGACAATTTTAGTAGAATATTCTGCTCTTGGTGATAGAAGAAAGATTTTGTAAAATGCCAAAGGAATTTTTCAGCTAGTATGAGGGCGGATGATTTTTTTGTAAGATCAACACTAAAGGGATGGCCTCTACCTATGCTGTGCATTGTGTTGGAATTTGCGGACAAAGAAAGAGAAACCTGATGCAAATGTTTTAAGATTTAATAACTTTCAAATTTCAATATTAAACTCATGTCTTAATATATATAAAAAAAAAAAAAATATACATAATAAAGAACAAAACCACCTTCAATTATTGTTATTACTTGTATGTAATTGGTATTGTGTTTGTAGCTTGCTGTTAATGAGTTGCTAATATAAAAAAGACAAAAAAAAAATACTTTTGATATCATTTAAATTTTTTATTTTATTTTTAAGTTTCATATTTTTCAAATGTAGCTTAAATTCATTGTTGATAAATATTTGTGTGCTTCTTTTTTAAAAAACAATTTAATCATTATTAATTTAACAATTAACACAACAAAATTAAAGAGAAAAAGCAAAAAAATATCTACAAAAAAAAATTACAAATAAAAATTCTTACAACTTAAGCTGAACGCACAATGCTTTAAAGCCTTTATATTAAATGATTATTATTTGATCGTATTTGTTTCATATATAAAAACAAAACAACAACAACCTTACACTTCAACTGAAACCAATAAAACAATCAAAAAAGGTAAAAGAAAATATAAGAGCATATTAAGGCTCCTTTAATTTTAAGTTATGCTAACTAAATCTCTCAAGCTTAAATAAGTCGCTCACCTTTCTACACACTTTTATATTAAGTGTAACAAGCTATGCTATATCCTAAAGCTTTTCCAATGATCAAAGCCATAAAGCGTATTAAACGTTTTTTCCATGCAGGAAAAACAATCACAGTAAAAAAATCTTAAAAGCCAACACATAACATAATTGATCACATGCTAAACGTTTTGTAATTTAACATAACAATAAAATATTTATTGTACATTGTATTATTAATTAAAAATATTAAATTAATCAATCAATCAGATCTATCAATCAATCTATCAATCAATCAATCACTAACAAATACAAGTAACAAGTTGTTAATAATTTGTATGTTCATTGTTTCTAATGTATAGTACTTCTGTGTTGTGTGTGTGTGTATATGTGTGTGTATACTTTCTAATATCGCTAATTTCAAAGCAACTTCTAATGAAAATTCTAAAAAATTTCAAAACTAAAAAATTTAATTTTAATTCTATTTGAAAACTGTATTCTTTTTTGGGCTCCACGATGCAAAATTTCGTCTTCATCCACAAAAAAAAAAATAAAAATAAACCGCACGTCGTTCACATCGCAATTTGTTTAAATACTGACTGTATAGTGGCCGAATCCATTATACGGAAATGTATGACATGTTAAAAAATATGGATCCTCCGTTGGGGTTCGGTAACAAATGTCCCAATCGCCTCGCCTTTAAGAAACTGATACGTATGAATATGCCCCTAGACGATGAGATGAGAGTACAATTTACCACCACACTATTCGCATTGATACGTGAAAATCTTAGTATTAAAATGAGAGCAGGTAAGTAAAAAAAAAATAAATTTATTTTATTACGATATATCAGAGAGGTATGTGTGTACAAAAATTGGTTGTATTGGTTTTTTAAAATAAGATATCCACTTCCATTAATTCTATTAACAATTAGAATCTTAACCTGTTAAAAGGTTTATGATAGGAATGAATATCCAAATCAGGCCCCTGTAATATCTTTATTAAATGCAAGAAAGTGCTGTAAATCCTACTGTAATTGTGATTAAATAGTTATCCTTAACTCTCTTCTTCGATTGATTAAAGAGTAATTTAAATGGCTATTTAACAGACACAAGCTAACCTATTTTTAGTTTTTCAATCTTGTATCTTGTTATCCTTGCATAGTTCCTTACAATTATGTTCGTTATCTCAAGAAGAATTTCAGACCTTATTTAGGCGGCCAAAATGTGCTTGCAACTCAAGCTTAACAATAAAGTGTTAAATATTAAAATCTGCACCGTGTTATTTTAAATATTCAAACCAGAGATTAGCAATGAATCGGTTTTCTGCTACTCATAAGCACTCATGCAATTTTGAGTATGAGTGGATCAACAGAATTGAAATTCAACTTCTCTGATTCATTCGTACTCGCTACAACATTGCTTTATAAGTATAAGTAGCAATAAGTATGAGTACAACGTTGATATCAAACTCACTACATTCGAAATATGTTCGGTTCATGCCCCTACTCATTCTGATTCATAAATTTAGAAATATACTTATAATACTTATAAGTGATTCGAGTGGCTCAAATCATTCATAAAAATTTACAGCCTTTGTTTTTGTTGCATATACAAACAAAGAAGAAAGAAAGGCAACAAGCAAAGCATACACACAATCTTCTTGTGAGTATAGTAGTGTTCGCACGCGAATCATACTTATTTTGTGCTTCGTGTAACAGTTAAGTGTTAAGTAGAGACGAGTCGAAGTCATAACATCATGCGTAACATCATACGTACGAATACGTATAAGTATCAGAAATAATAAGTATGATTTGAATCTACTCATCGTTTTGATTACTCGTTGCTGATCTCTGATTCAAACCTATTTAAGGACTTCCATGTGATAGCATAGAACGAAAGATATAAAAGATGTAAAACTTCTTATTTTAACAAAATCCTTTGCTAACATATTTCACTACCCTGATCACATTCCTTTCAAAGATGATTCAGTAGTTCCTATTCTCATCAGGTATTATTTTTTTTGTAGAATTAACCTATTTAGATCATCATTGCATTCTATTGAAAGTATTTGACTCTTAAGTATTTCCCGTTTGGTGATAAGAGAGAGAATTTTGTCGCGAAATCCACCCAGGACACTCTTTTTGTCGATTATTCTACCATATAGTGCAAGGTATATAAAAACTGTAACTTGTTTAAATATTATGATTAAAATTTCATCAAGAATGACTGCAAACAGTAGAGAAGGCAGGAATTAAGTTATCTCATGTTGCGAAAGATTATCCGTATGTCCTACAATGGCAGCTTTGTAAACTTAACTTTGCACATTGTTTTCATGGCATTCACTAATTTAGTTGTTGATAATGCGTTGCGTTTTGTGGTGTTTTTAAAACTAAACATTGAATATTTCTGTCGTTCATTAACATCAATTAAGATCATCTTCAAGTACTTCACAAATTCTTGCTTTAATTGACACTTGGTGATGGATGGCCCTTGGCAAACAAACAGATTGAAAAACAGAAACTTTGATCAATCTCTTATCTCTATACGCTCTGCTGTTTAAACTAATATACAGGCAACTCTCCAAAACGCGGTACTCTCAGCCCTCCTATAATGCGGTACTCTTATAGCACGGTTTACGTTCAACTTCATCCCATAAGTTCCTTACGCACAGCCTATGACTGAATAGTAACTAGATCTTGTAAGAGGGTTTAATATGAGTTCTGTCTTCGACGCAAAAGCTCAGCCGAGATACAGTACCGTGCAAAACAATAGCAGTTGTATTTTCAATTAAAAAAAGCAATGAATGAAGATGAACCAAGTGAGAATAAATATTAAAAAATTACATTATTTTACAAGTCTTTCTTAATTCTGTTGGAAACCAGTCTTTTAGTTTCGTTTTTAGTTAATTTTTTTTATCAATCCTTGTATGAACTCTTGAATTCAATACAAATAATTTATAATTTATCTTGCCTTTGGTATTTCTTGGTCTCCATATACCGCGGTACGAATGATGTGATTTGTACTAATTTTGTGTTTTGTTATAGCGCGGTTTACATAGAACGCGCTACGAATTAGCCAGGTTTGTACCTGAAATCCGATTAGGCACTCAGCGCGTTATAGGATGGTTAACTGTATACAGTTTTTAATAAATTTGTATGCGTAGTGTCGAATTTTATGTTAAAATAACTTCCCAACAGTTATAGACTTTACAGCATATTGATCGATATCATTAAGCCAGTTGCCATTATTTAATAGAATGACAACATGTGTGTACATATGTACATTATATTGTGTAAATGTTTACATAATTTTGACTTTTGCATTGTAAAAGTTTTATCTAGTCTTCATCTGTCGCAATGACTTGACTGTAGTGGATTTGTGTCTTCTATCTTTTAGATTTTGTTAATCTTTTTCTCAATTTATTAGCTTTCACATAAATTTTTTACTGATACATTGCATTCTATAGTATATATTTTATTCTATATATATACGGTATTTTCCTGAGTATACGAAATGGGCAAAACTACAAGTACACAGCTCTGACTCTTCTACAGATATGTTCAATGGGAAACCTATGTATGTCGATTAATCTGAACTATTTCCAGCTGCTAGAAAAGAAATATTTACTAATTTTTATTCAAGTTAATTTAAATATTATTTCCATTTTCTATGAATGCTTTTATTTTGTTTTTCCTCATTTAGCGGAGGAAATGGACCAAGCTGATGCTGAACTTAGGGAAACTATAACAAATATATGGCCGCTGCAGGCCAAGAAAATGCTGAATCTACTGGTGCCACCCAATGATCAATTGAATAAGGGCAAATTGACAGTGGGTAAAGTCTATGCGGGACTGTTAATATTTGAAGCATATCGCATAAGACGTGAAGGTGGACAGCCACAAGGAGGCATGGGGGTAAGTTATCATCAGCGAAAATCTATCAATATTTTCTTATATTCTAAATTGAGCATAGGAAATATAAGCTAAAACCTCTCTAAAAGAAAAGAAAATTTTTAAAAAGATTTTACAAAATCAATTGAAATTTTACCAGGTCTTTAAGAAGCTTAAAACTCAGGATATACTATATTGTTTAACAGTTTAATTAAACGAAAGATTTGTAAAAAAAAAAAACACAAACTAAAAAATGTAGCTGGACACAAAATAGATTTTAAATATAAGTTTGAGTATATAATTGGCCATTAAACATAAATATATATTTTAAAAATTAACACCACACAATCGTTACTATTTACACTTGCAAATTAGAATTTTAAAAATTACCTAATTTTGCACCGAAAAAATTTTATACAAATAATTATTAAAACAATAATTGGTAGTTGAAATTATAAATTTTACACATTAAAATATAAAATTTTTTTTATATAGGAAACTAATTAGTTTAATATACACACTTTCTTGAATTATTATTTAAATTTAATATATTATTTTAATTTTTCTTCACAACAAAAACAACAAAAAAAACAAACAAATAATTATACTTTAAATAATGACTAAAAAAATAGCAGAATTGGAAAGAGGTACTTATTACTCTCTTAACCAAAAGAAAAAAAAACAAAATTAATCTATTAAAAATAAATTAAATTAAATACTCCAAAGATTTGTTTCCATAGTTTCTTTTTTTTTTTTTTGATAAAGTTTTGCTTACGCTTTTCAAAACTATTTTAATTAATACGTTAATCAAGTTGAATTAATAAAACAAGTTAAACAATTTAAAATATATTAACGTATTTAGTATTTGTTATTATTCCATATAAACATTGTTAAACATTTTGTATAAAAATCACTTTAGTTTATTTAGGTTTCTGTTGAAGAAAATTTTATTAAATTGTCGTGTTAAGACCATGGCTCACCAGTAATCTTCATATAAACTTTGTTTGACGTTAACTCAAGTTACCATAATTGTATTCGTACAGAACAAACAAAAATGATATACGGCATGTCATATGTTAAGAGTAGCAGTTTTTAAACAAAATTTAGGTATATTGAGTTATTAAAATAGCATTATTGTTGAGGTTATTTAATTAATTGTTAATTTTGTTTTCTAACATTTTACTATAGAATGAAAACTTAATAGCTTTTAAAAGGATTTAAACGATGATTGCAATTAACAAATTATATTCGTTTGGTTTTTAAATTACTTTTATTTTTTATTGAAAAGCAAAATGTATTAAACACGCTCATTTCAAAATTTTTTATTTATCTGAAATATGGTGCCTGAATATCGGTTATCACAAAACAATATTCATGTTTCTCTTATGAAAACAAATTCTTGCTGCACTTAACTAAAGAAAGATTGTAATTTAAATTAATTGCAAATCCAATTCCAATTTTAGAGAAAAAAAACTTTAACAGCGCCTTGCACTCAGTCTTTTTCATGGGTATAAATAGTTTTTTTTTTTCAAACTGCACTCTCCTACTATGCAGTGTATTGTGCAGGTTTAGGAAAGGTGGTAAGAGGGAAGATGCGAACGGTAGGAAACGAGTTGAGGCTGGTGACTATAAAATGGCCAGTGCTATACCTTCACCATTATACAGTATACAGCAATCGTCCCCAAGGAGTCCGCAGTTGTGTGCGTTAATTTTATACAGAGTAGCGGGATCTACAGTTTAAAGTCGACTCCGAACGACAGAATTTTGAGAAACTTTTCAAGAAGAGAAAAAGAAAAAATCGTCGGAAAAATACTTTTTTTTGTATTTTTTTTTTATTTTTGATGTCTGGCCTGGGACTCGAACCCTGGCTTTTACGTCTAATAAGCTACCTATTAGATCACGGCGACCACCAAAAATTTATTTCAAACAGCATTGCTTACTTGAGTCTTAAAAGATCATTTTACCATATCGACTAGCTTATATTTCGTCAATTAATCGTTTTTCTATTACTCATAAGCACTCATGCAATTTTGAGTATGAGTGTATCAACAGAATTGAAATTTAATTACTCTGATTGACATCAAACTCACAACATTCGAAATGTGTTTGATTCATACGCCTACTCATTCTGATTCATAAATTTAGTAAAATACTTAAAAATTTACAGCCTTTGTTGTTGTTGCATATACAAATAAAGAAGAAAAGAAAGACAAAGACAACATGCAATGCATACACACAATCTTCTTGTGAGTATTGTAGTGGGCGTACGCGAATCATACTTATTTTGTGCTTCGTGTAAATTTTAAGTAGAGACGAGTCGAAGTCAATAACATCATGCTTATTGATAAGTATGAATACGATGAAGTACTTCCAACTTTGAGTATGAGTAGTATGATTATTATATTAAAATAAGTATGAATGCGTATAAATATCTTGAAATTATAAGTATGACTCGAACCTTCCCATCGTTTCGAATACTTATTGCTGATCTCTGGTATATACCTAAGCTTGGGTCTATATATGTATGAGTGTTTTATCATATTCTCACTCGGTTATATGTGGTTACTCGCTTATAGCTAAATTTGAAATAATTTAAAATATTTTTTGTGTTGTGCTAAGAAATCAAGGTACTTGAGGGCTTCTTTCAATACTCGAAAATATGCTGGATGGAGCGAATATCGTATTAGCGATAATGTACTTCAGAAATCCAACAAGCATAAGTGAAAGTAATTACTTGAAATTAATTATTGTTGCAATTAACTCCTCTGTAAGTAATTAGCGACAGCCATTATTTGAGTACCATTTTGCTCTTCGTAATAAGAGAAATTTTTTTTTTGGGATATTGTGTGCTAAACTTTACCAAATATTTTGAAAGACGCTGGTTATTTCAACCACTAAAGGTTAATAGAATTGTTAATTATCTGTACAATAAAAGGCAGTAAAATATTAACTAATGGCGTAGAGCATTGTTTTTGATTTAATACTAGAACACCATCTAGCCCAGACTTTCTTTTCACATTGCGGTCTCTAGGAACTCTTTCAAATACAAGTGGATATACTGGTCATCAAAATAGATACCTTTTCGAGTACGTGCAATAATTGTGGAATAATTGGGTTAAAACATTTGAAACGGGTTGGTCTTTATAAGAGTTATTTCCTTAGCACAAAAATATTAGCTGCTCAAATTAATATTTTTCCAATTCCCAGCGGATATGGTGTATAAATGGTAGCTAAGGAGAGGCTTGTTTTCCTTACTTTTTTTTATTTATTAGTTACAATACATTTACAAATTATATTCTAATTATATACGAGCTGAGTAACTTAGACCATGTGTTCTGTGTAGTGTCAAAGACCAAAGTCTCTGGTGGGAATCCAACCCATGACCCTCACGCTAATAGTCTAATACACTACCCACTAGACTAGCAGGGTACTCTTCTTCCATTAATCTGTGGGGATTGTCATATTGTCAATGAAAAATAAGGCAGATAAATTATGTCTAGTACATCAACACAGCGAATAAGACTTTAAAAATTAAAAAAATAGTTCGTTTAATATTTTAAAATATCATCTTAGGCAAAGATTTATGGACTTGAAATTTTGCGTAGAAAACGAATTTTATTTTATTTTGGCTTTAAATAATAAAATTATAAATTTAATATCGTTTAAGTCCTTTTGAATGAATAAATTATTATTGTTTCTTAATATAGTAAATAATTTTGTTAAATGTTATTAACAACTAAATTTATTCAAATTATCATTGTTCATTATTTTGTATATTTTTTTTCGTAAATAATCAAAAATAATCAAAAAACATGATTTACATCAAACAAATTTAAATCAAATAAACTAAAAAAACGTTAACAAAAACACAAAATCGTAACAAAATTAGCGGAAAAAACGTGAAGATGATGAAGAAGAAGAACCGTTGCATAGTCCTACGGCTGATGATGAACCGGTATTAAAATAAATTTGAAATATCCTCTCTTTTTTCTTCTCAAATAGAAACAAATGCTAGACAGAATGTAAAAAAGAAAAATATTTAATTTAAACCCTCTTATAAAAATACTGCTCGTTTTATACATTTTCCCACAAAAAAAAAAACCAAAAAAAAACTCCTTTGAAGATACCCCCGTTTGTCTATAAATAATTTTTTTCTAACTTTTTTTTTTATTGCTATTATGGTACCTTAAACCACAAATCCAAATACAATGTATAGTTTCGTATGCTTTTGTTTAATGAAATAATTAAGGAAAGGAATGTTGAATTGTGCATAATGAAATTGCATCCCCCTTTAACACTTTCTTCTATCCTGCATCAAATACGTATTTTAAGGAAAAACAAGGGTTATGATTGATGTATGTACTATATGTGAAGAGATTTTTATTATCCTATTGCAATTCACTCGAATTATGATCATGATGTAGTAGTCTTTGTCTGAATTATTTTCAATTGCAAAATAATCATAAAATACTATGTTTTATTCGTAATCGTAAGTTTATAAATAAAGAAAAGCTTTGCTACCAGCGAAAATCGAAATGGCTAACATTTGCTTCGATACAATATTTATTTAATATCTATTTAAATATGATGCATTACGAACAACATTTGCTAGAGCATGTTTTCAAATATTTTTTTAAAGAAATACAATTTTTTTTTGCTGATTTTTAATTAATATTAACGGTCTACGGCTCAAACTGTGGTTATAAATTTATATGGACACACAAAATTTTCAATTACTTTCAAATTCGAAATTAAGAAAGTCTTACAGGGTGGCTGATATATAATACAACAAAGTAAATCGCTATATTTTCTAATAATTTTTTTAATTTTATTGTTCAAATACAAAAAATTTTGGAAATAACATCAAATTTTAAAATCAGTTTAGATTTGTTCGAATTGGCCACCTTTGGTAAAGTGGCTTTGCGGTATTTTGGCCCATTCCCGGCGAAGGGCCGCCTTTAGGTGATCGACACTTTGGTATTTTTTATTGAGAACCTTACTCTCCAAAATGCACCAGGGGCAAAAGTCAAACGGATTGAGATCTGAAGATTTTGGTGGCCATAGTGCGGTAGAAATGAAGCGAGGAACCTCCTTTTTAAGCCAATCTTGGTTGAAGCCTGTTGAGTGCGATGGTGCTGAGTCCTTTTGGAATGTCCGTTCTCTGCGGCCGAAATGTTTGTCTGCCCCGGGCATAAACACATTAAGACATTTTCCCGATAATATTTGGCATTTATTTTGACTCCACAGTCGATGAATACGAGCAGGGAGCGACCATCGGCTCATACCATTACCATCGGCGGCACTTGATTTCTGGTGGCCAATCGCAGGTGTAAATTTTCATTTGACCTCTTTGGCAAGTAAACCCTATCATTTTGTTTGTTCACAAACTGCTCAATTTGGAATGGCATCTCATCGGTAACTGGCCACTTTCATGCAAGCGAAGTAACTCCTTGATTTATTCCAGTTTAACTTTTTTTTGTCCATCGGTCAGCTCTTGCACTTTTTGGAACTTCAATGGCTTTAGTCCAAACTCATTTTTCAATATGTGTTGCATCCGTTCTCGCGATATGTTCACCTCACAAGCAATTTTTCTACCACTGCGGCGTAGATTTCGATAAAATTTGGCCTTCACTTTTCGGATCACTTTCTGGTGTTGTTAACGTTTTTTTCCTCCACTTTTTGGACGTGATACTACACTGCCAGCATCACGGTAACGAGCAATGGTATGAGAAACAAAAGATTTATTCACATTTAAATGCTGGAGGGCTCTAATGATAGCCACCTGTGATTTTCAAGCCAAATATAAAGCAATCACTCCATCACACTTGAATTCCATCACGAATAACTTTTTTTCTGAATGCAATAGATCAAAATGATATTGTAAGCTTGTAAATATTGAAATTAACTATCACTGGAATAAATCTGTCAGCTGTCAGATGAACGGCTTACAAATGATAACAACCTGAAGTTAGTTGCGATACATATCAGTCACCCTGTATAACAATAAGGAAACAATTCAAGCACCTGAGAAGATTTTACAGATAAAGACTTATGGGCGTTTATCAGTTTGTCCGCAGAAGGCAACGGAATAAAAGTAATAAATATCGGAGAGTGTATGAAACCTAAGTTTTAATAGCTTTAAAGTTGACTCAAAAAATGCCTCTTTTAACATAACTCACATAAGCAACATTCTAATCATAACAAATTAGGATATGAGAAGAATATTAAAGAAGTTTCCTGCGCATGAACCAATAATAGCATTGCATGTGTGTCTCTGTATATAGTGCAAGTACAGTAAGGACAAATCGATTAATCAATCCAGCTTGGAGGAAATTGAAATCGAATTGGTGATGATGCATTGCTCCTAAAAGACGGCAAAGTCTGATAATATATCTCCAGAACACATAAAAGTAAACGTACTGCTCCAGTCCATAACTTCACTTCTGGAGAACGATTCGCTTAGACAAAGTAGTAATAATGCTGAGGATCACAGAAAAACGATCACGAAATCTCATTAAATGCTGTTGTTGTACAATTATTTAACTTGGATATAGAAAAAATTTTTACTAGATGTTCATCTAAATACACAATCGTTGTATTAACTCGACGGTGCTTTATCAAATATTAGCAGTCAGCTGAATACGATATAGTACTCAAAGCAGATATCGAAACGCTCAAAAATTAGTTGAGTAAAGTGACTTGACCTTGGGTTAACAAGTTAACTTGATAGAAAATGCAAACATGCAACTCTTGTACAAATACTTTACATCTTTTCACCGAACACCTTAAGGAGCAAAGGCAGGCATTTCGATCAAAAAATCAGGTCCTGAAAATATGGGTGTATTCGATAAGCTTCTTTTGGTTCAGTAAGTTCTAGCTTAATGTATGCAATGTAAATGGCCGAATTAAAAAAAAAAAAAACTACTGTTTGAGCCCTAGATCATTATTAAATACGTTAACTTAAGCTTTTCAATAATTCGAAAAAATAAAAGAAATGTAAAATTTTGTTTAAAAAAAAATCAATCATTGCCCAATTACAGAAATGTATGATACGAGTATGCAAAAAATAAAAATTTCTATATTTTCAACGCAAATTAAACAAATAAAAAATTAAATTAAATATGAATTTCAAATTATTACAAAGTTGAATGTATACGGTTATTAAAAATTAAGAATTGAATTGATAATAAACGCCAATGGAGGAAATTCATCATCACAACAAATTGGTTCAGAGAATTTGCGTCGAAAACCATAAACCACAGCAACTGTTATATAATCATTCGATTTCTTTCTTTAAATTACGTTTTTATTTTTGCACCATTTGATCATCCTTTAATTAAATAATTATAGAGCACATATATATATATATATATATACTACATACATATATTAATATTTAATTAAAAGAATTTTTAAGTGTTTTTGAAAGCTATGGTCTCTTTGTTATCTTATACTCTATATATACATACATAGTTACATAAATAAAATATTTAAATGATTTATTGTAAAAATATATAATATTTAGCATTATATATATATACATATTTATGTATGTACTCGTGTTTAGTTAATTTCATTTGTATTTATAAAAAAAAAAAAATATAATAGTCAATAGGAAAATTACATTCGATTAAGAAACAAATTGACTTACCACCAGCGAATTTTTTTTTTTAAATAATTAGAAATTAATCAAAATTCTACCAAACAAACCAAAGGAAATAAATGTGTCCTATATTTAATTTTTGAATTTTATTTTATTTTTATGTTCAAATATTTACTTTTGTAATTAAACAATTTATTTCGATTATTTTTTATTTCTAAGAATATTCTTTTTTCTTTAAATTTTGCACTTTTCTTTTACGATTATTTTAAGCATGTTAATAACGTTTGTTCTTTAATTTATTTTTGTTTTTTTGAATCCTAAAACCTGCATGATTTTAATAACTTATTTTAACATTCAATTCTATTATTCATTTATTTAAATTTTTATATATTTTTTTATATTCATTAAATACACCGTCTTTGTCTTTTCATTTAAATATCCTTTGTCCTTCTCTCTCTCATAGACCATCTAAGTTAACAAAAATTTCAATTTTTAGTCTACAGCATGTTTTTAGTCCTTTCTATATATATTTTATGAAATTTTTAAACTTTTTAGAATATTTTTAGAAGAAATTTTTAAAAACATAACACAATGCATATAAGAATATGCATCAAAACGTAACAATGCATTAAGGATTTTACTTCACTAAACAATTCATAATTTTTCATTTCTTTATGAGTTTTGTGCATATTTGAGCTGACTTTGAAACGACACCGACACAGAGAAGCTACAATTTTGTATGCCCAACTACATATCCAATTACAGTCGACCCTCCTACAACGCGGTACTCTCAGAACGCGGTTTCCATATAATGCGGGCCGCAAATTGCGACAGCCCTCCTATAACGCGGTACTTTTATAGCACGGTTTGCGCTCAACTTCATCCCATAAGTCCCTTCCCCACAGCCTATTAATGAATAGTAGCTAGATATTGTAAGAGGGTTTAATATAACTTCTATTTTCGATGCAAAAGCTCAGCCGAGATACAGTATCGTGCAAAACAATAGCAGTTGGATTTTTAATTTAAAAAAATAATGAATCAAGATGAACCAAGTGAGAAGAAATATTAAAAAATTACATTATTTTACAAAGTTTTTATTTCATTTTTATTTCATTTTTTATCAATCCTTATATGAACCCTTGAATTCAATAAAAATAATTTAAAATTCATCTTGCCTTAGTATTTCTTGGTCTCCACATAACGCGGTACGAACGATGTGATTTATACTAATTCCGTGATTTATACTAATAGCGCGGTTTCCTTACAACGCGGTAAACGGTTTCCATAGAACCCGCTACGAATTAGCCTGGTTTCTACCTGAAATCTGAGTTTTCGGTACGCACTCGACACGTTATAGGAGGGTTGACTCTAATCGAATTTTTAACTTCGAAGAAAAGGTTTTGTATAATGGATTTCGATTTCTTAAAATTTACAGTCGTCAATCACATTAAAATAATCAATCTAGGAAGATTAATTACTGCCAAAACAATTTTGCCACTTCATCGTCCACATGTCCACAAATGATCAATCAATTGATTAAAAAAGCTGGGGCTTAGGAAAGCGGTAAGGGTTTCTATAAGAAAGCCACCGGAGGATACCAAGTTTAAAAAAGGCAATCGTAACCTTATGCTATCCCTATACCTCCTATAACTCATGCAATAGGCTGTGTTCATAAACAGAAAAGTCTGATCGTCCGAGTATCTAATCTTGCATGGGCATTAACCGTACTATACTATAACAAATCATTACCATATGTCCCTGTATATAGAATTCTGAGATTGATAGGACCAACCAACTGACAATTCCAAATAAATATTTTAAAATCGTGGAAAATCTTGATCGATTTCTTTTTACTACACGTAAAAAAATTTCACTTACGAGATCACTTGAAGGAAATTCTAGAAATTTTACGTTTTGATGCTTCCTTTCTCATGCATTGTACAATATTTTGTTAAATTATCTTAAAAATGAAAATGCAATAACAGAACAGTGCGATTTTTTTACTTACTATTGTAGTGTGAATTAAAAAATTAAAGAAATTTTCGATTGTTAAACTAGATATACAGACGTACCAATTTCTTTTATTATTTATAGAGAGTAATGGCCATGTTTTGCAATTAGGAATTATAAAAAGCGTGTTTTATTTTATAGTCTCCCAATTTTTAAACGATGGAAGTCTGACATGCACAAATTGTGTTGCCTAGTATTGGCTGACAGATATGCTATTCAGTCATAAGGCAATAATGTGAATAAGAATTCGAAGGTTCTAGCAAAAGTAATTATTTTTTAATATCCTTACTTTACTTACTTAATTGGGCATTAACAACCCGGTTAACAGATTTCGGCCTGCTGCAACACTTCTTTCCAGGCGCCTCTACTAATTGCGCGCATTCGCCAGTTGGTCGCACTAATCGATGACAGGGCTTCCTCGACTTGGTCCTTCCAACGAACACAAGGCCGTCCTCTTAGCCGACTTCCGCAGATCCCCCCGTCAAATACCCGTCTCGTCGGAGCATCCTCCTCCATTCTAATGACATGGCCGAGCCAGTGCAGCCGCTGGATTTTAACACGCTGCACAACGTCTATGTAGTTGAGGAGCTCATACAGCTCACTGGTGCATGTGGAAATCATCGCCAACCCTTTCCAGTCTAACGTTTTTTTGTCCATCGGTGAGCTCTTGCACTTTTTGGACCTTCAATGGCTTTAGTCCAAGCTCATTTTTCAATATGTGTTGCATCCGTTCTCGTGATATGTTCAGTTCACAATCAATTTTTCTACCACTGCGGCGTGGATTTCGATCAAATCTGGTCTTCACTTTTCGGATCATTTCTGGTGTTGTTACCGTTTTTCTTTCGTCCACTGCCAGTTTCACGGTAACGAGCAATGATACGCGAAACACAAGATTTATTCACATTTAAATGCTGGAGGGCTCTAACGGTAGCCACCTGTGGTTTTCAAACCAAATATAAAGCAATCACACTATCACGCTTGAATTCTATCACGAATGACTTCTTTTATGAATGCAATAGATCAAAATGCTATTGTAAGCTTGTAAATAATAAAATGAACCGTCGCTGGAATAAATCTTAAATCTGTCAGTTGTCAGAGGAGCGGTTTACAAATATCAAATAATTAAAATAATGAGCGTTAAGCTTCATATACTTTGTTACTAACTGTATAGGGAATTTAAGGTAATAGTGATGAAAAGATGACATGAAACTGGAGAACACTACATATGACATTGTGCAGCTTTCGTAAGCTTGAAGAAGACATTGTGATAGGTATAACTCATCGGAGTGAAGTGGATTGGACTGAATGAAGATAAAGTAATATACACAATGTAAATATTTCCTGTTGAATAAAAAAGGGTGCAATAATTATTATTTAGTTGTTTGCTGATAGGCAATTGTTGTTTTCTTCCATCACACCAGCCTTCCATATCGCCCAAATCTCAGTCCTCTAAATAGAAATTTTCTATCACTCCACTATGCAAAAACACGTGAGACCCGTACTTAAGTAAATCGCCTAAAGATTAAAATGTGTTAATATAGCATTTTCATTATAAACAAACCCGAACAAAAAATTCAAAAACCGTGGTTTTTACAGAATATACTTAAAACAATTATATGGATGATCGTCCTTGGACAAATTGTATATACTGTTAGACGCGCCTCAAAAAACCTTTCTTATGATATAGATATTGTATATGTTGGTAAGGAAACAGATCCTCAAATTAAGAAAACATTCAAAAAGAGACCCTTTTTAAAATGACCCAGCTCACGAGAGGACAAAGCTGGAGCCGAAATATTTTAAACGTCACCTTAAAAAAGTCCAAGCTTCGGTTTTAGGAGGGTACATCGAGCACTTGTTTTCGTGAGTCGCTCTACTATACTAGGTTTAATAGAACGAGTAATATTACATTGACAGAAGAAACTTTTTGAAATCAAAAGAATATTTCTAATACTAACAAGACGAAATTTTGATAAGCTATGGCCTATTTGTAGGACTTTAGAGAAAATTCTTTGAAAGAAAGTTTCAACCACTCTTCCTATAAATTTTTAATAAAATCTTTTGTTGTTAATTCTTAAATTTTTACTTAAATACCTTATAATTGTTAAATTTCATTCAATTGAATGTATTTCTGATATTGTATTTTCATTTCAACTACATACTGCTGTACTTTATATCTAAAAAAAAAAATATTATTAAATCATAAAATTTTCTTTAAATTGCTTGTAAATTATTATAAATATAAATGAATTAGATTTGTTAACTTCAAAATTAATAGAAATTTATTTAGATTTTTTTATCTGTAAACTAATGTAAATTTCTTTAAATCTAACATAATAAATGCTACATACTTTTATCTCCAACTATATATGTATACATAAAATTTTTAAAAAATTTATTCTTTAATTTAATTTATGAATTTATAAGCATATTCAACACATGATATTAAATATTTAAAACTAATTTTACCAAAACTTTGATAAGAAAACTTTACTCATATTAATCATTTTTATTTTTCTTCACCTAACAATAAAAAAAAAATGTTTTTTTTGTTTGTTTATAAACGAATGCGATCGATATGAAAACCTCTCAAAAAATCAAAATCTATTTAAATGAAACTCACCTCCTTGTATGATAAATCTAAACAATGTCTTGCGTCTTTAAATAAAAATCACAAAAATCTCAAAAATTTAAATGAAATTTCAAATTATCATCACATGGATACCAAAAAAAAAAATAAAATTAAAACAACAAATCACGCATCACTTAAATAAATTACAACAAAATTTTTTAATGCACTGTACAAATCAAATCTCTTACAAAATACTCTGCTTTATTCAAAAATAATAACAACAACAACTATCTTTAAAAAACAAACAATAAAAAAAACTCACTTTTAAAAACAAAAACTGAATTGATAAATAAATTGCGAAACACATCATCAAATAAATATCACCGTAAATCGTGTTTATGAGTAGAAACAATCGTTTTTCGATTGTTTACTTGATATGGCCGCCCTTGATAAAGGTGGAGAATCCCGACACGGTTCCATCAGTTATGAGCCAAACGGTACTGATGCTGCCAATTCACAAACGCATTTATTAGCGAATAATGCAAATGGTCATGCTAATGGTGATGCTGAACATGGTAGTTTGGCAACACTGGCACGTCGGACGACAATGCGAAAACGTTCCGTTAGGTAATATTTCATAAAAATCGTTTTCTTTTCGTTTTTATTTACTTTTTACACTCATTCATACACTTTCGCCAAACACACACCCAACCACTCTCATTTTTATCTCATTTTACTTTTGCTTTTACTACTAATTTCTCATCACACTCTCAGTGAAGATCAGTGTAGTACACCGATTCATAATGGATTTATGTAAATGGGTTTTTTATTTTTCATCAATACCATTTTGTTTAGAAGGATTTGTGCCAGGGCTCGCTAAAAGTAACATGTTCTTGATGACACCAGTGTATGGGCAGAATCGTCAGTACGTTGACAAAACAAAAAAAACGAAAATAAAAAAATTAAAAAATTTTTCTTATACGCATTTAGCTTTGGTAAAAGCAACAACAATAATTCAAAAGACAATTGCTTATCAATCACTAGGTCGAGCAAGACTCAATTTAGGAACTTCACCAGCAATCTCTTTGTTTATAATGATATCCAGAAATTGTTAGAAGGTCAGCTAAGACTTTTTGCTAAGAATTCACGACTCACATTAAGAGTAAAGTTTTAATCTATGAACTTTTCTATATTTATGGGTCGATTTTATACAAAAATTAGGTTCCGTAATTATTTTTTTGAAGAGTTTAAACATTGGCAGACAGAAAAGTCAATATTTTTTTAAATCTTATGTACATATGCCTTCAAATACATGCTAAATTTGGGCTATTCAACTAATTTTTTATATCTATAAGGCCAAGGATTTTAAAATTTTCAGTCTTTTATATGAAAGTTTATTACAGTTACTGTCAGTTAGCTTATGTTAAAATTTGGCCAAACTGTATCATTCTGCTTACTTTTGACAGCCAGCAATGTATATGCAAAATAATTGTACATTCAAAGAGGATGAAATCGTGGACGCCTAGGCACACTGATGAATTCAGTACGATAAGCTTCCTGTAATATTGTCACTATGTTTGTTCAAATTTGATCACGAAGACCACAGCGTTGCAAATTCTGAGAAGTACTTGGCATTGATCTATAGCACTTTTGTGCTATGTAAACCATAACCACCCTAAACAGTGGTATCTAAAAATAGCGCCAAATAAGAATATGTTTTATGTTTGGCATCACAAAAATTTTAAGTTATTTATACCAGAGATCAGCAATGAATCGTTTTTCCGCTACTCATATGCACTCATGCAATTTTAAGTATGAGTGAATCAACATAATTGAAATTCAACTACTCTGATTCATCCGTACTCGCTACAACATTTATAAGTATAAGTAGCAATGAGGATGAGTACAACGTTGACATCAAACTCACAGCAATCGAAATATGTTTGATTCAAAAATACTTATATCACCAATAAGTCATTCGAGTGGCTTGAACCATTCATCAAAATTTACAGACTTTGTTATTGTTGCATATACAAACAAAGAAGAAAGGAAAGACAAAGACAACAAGCATAGCATACACACAATCTTCTTGTGATCATAGTAGTGATCGTACGCGAATCATACTTATTTTGTGTTTCGTGTAAATGTTAAGTAGAGACGAGTCGAAGTCAATAACATCATGCGTATTGTTAGGTATGAATACGACGAGTCCTTCCAACTTTGAGTATGAGTAGTATGAGAATGAGTATGAATGCGTATAAGTATCTGAAATTAGAAGTATGACTCGAACCTACTCATCGTTTTGAATACTTATTGCTGATCTCTGAAATACATATATTTCTATCAATTGACCTCCCTCGTATACATAGTATCTGCTGTCAAAATTATGGATGATGATAATATGTTAAGATTTTTCCAAACCAGAATATCTCCCTAGCATAAATAATTATTGCCAGCAATTTTCTATCAGCAAAGCTCAAAAATCCCGTGATCCAAACGAAAATTGTTAGTGAATCTCATAACTATAAGACAAATAGGGAAATGATATAAAAAATTTGCAGTTTTTAATACAAAAAGTTAATATAACACAATATCACAATGACTAGTAACAGTGTTTATAATAAGGGATTGTCTGTTGTACTTATTTACAGAATCCTTGTAGGCAAAATATATGCATTTTATTCCTTTTATTTTTTGTAATTGATTTAAAACTAAATTTGCTAAAAATTATTAGAATAAAAAACAGCCAGTTAAGGGAATACTAAGTTGACAATTAGTCCAAAGTCCAGTTTATTTAAATCGACCAAGTATGGTCGAATGGTCCCTAGATGGCTAAGCATAGAAGTATAAAGTGAAACTGGCTTTCAAAATTTTAACACATTATAATGATCAAATTGTTATTCACCATCTTTTAGAAGATGTTATTATGATACTTTTGTTTCAAAAAAAAAAAATGTCAATCACTCTATTGCCTCTTTTCTTGTTTGAGGACTTTTACTTTTTGAAATACCAAATAGTTAAAATTTGTTCTATTTTCTGTTACAAGTAAATAAAAAAACGCATTTTAAGCAATTTACACTATAAAGCATGTCCATTTCTAACACATGAAAATGAAACTTTTATTCAAGCAATCAATTTTCATAATTAAATATCATCACTCATCATCAATCATCCACCAAACGCTACAAATATCTATACGATCTGTACGCACATAATATTTCTCATCAAAACAATTTCCATTTCTTCACTACTTCATTATCAGACAGTAACAATATTGAAATAAAAAAAATTATAATACAGTCAAACCCGGTTATAACGGACAAGAAAAAATAGTTCGTTATAGGCAAAGTTCGTAATAAACAGAAGAGAATATAAAATGCAAATAATTTTTTTCATTTATTAAAAACAAAAAGTATTTTTTTATTAAAAACCAAAAACATGTTTTAATTCTTTTTATCTATCAGCTGATTAAAGATACTAAGTTATAACTTAATGCTGCCATATTAAATAAAAGTATTGCCATACTTTAAAGTTTTTTCTAAGGGTTCATTATAAAAAAGGTAAAATGTATGAAATTTAATTACTGGGACCATTTAAAGTAGTTCCTTTTAACCGAGAATTCGTAATAAACGAAGTTTTTTGTATGAAAATTGTTATTAAAACGTTGGGACTTGAAAATATGTACGTAATAACCAACAATTCGTTATGACCGAGTTCGTTATAAACGAGTTTGACTGTAATAATTTAAATAAAACACAAGAAATACAAAATAATTTTTTTTAAGAAAACTATACTCAAAAATTTTCTTGTATAATTTTTCTCAAATTTCAGAAATCAAAAGGTGAATAATACAATTAAACATCAAATGGTAACACAAAACAATGATAAGCAATCAAAAATCCCCTATTAATTCGTATAATTAACTAATTAAATAATTAATTATTTAAATATTTAATTAAATCACTTATAACTATGTGTGTGTGTGTGTGTAAAATTAAAATAATTAATAATTGATGTGGATAATATTGTACTACTACTACTACTACTACTACTAAATGTATCCTATCGTACTTAAAGTAACATCTGTGTGTCCTAATTTTATAATTTCCTTTTCCTCTCTTCTTTTTGTCGTAATTGTACTTTTCATCAAAAGCAAAAAAAAAAAAACAAAATTTTTTGTTATTTTAATTTTCATATTGTGTTTCATATTGAAATCCTTTTAATTGATAATTAATAACAAAAAGGGAAAGCTATAGACTTTATTTTTGTAAATAATTTTCAGTTTTTTTTTTCTCTCTTATCTATTTAGACTTAACAGAAGTTTAGATAGTAAAAAATTCTTTTTTGATTTTCACTGTGTTTCAATTAAATACTAATTTAATAGCTTTAAATGAATTAATTAGAACAAAAATTAATAGAATTCTTGTTGAAAAAACAAAATAGATTTCTTTTTAGATTTTCAATTCGTTTTACTTTCTTAATAGGATTTAATTTAATTTATAGAATTCAATTAAATTACAATGATGAATAGATTTTTTGAAACATGTTTTTCTACATTTAAGACACTCGATATTAAATTTGTTTATAATTTTGTGAGCAATTTATTTGCTTTTTGGTAAATGTTCAAGGATGGATCTAATACACTACTTTTTCTATCAACGATATTAAAATTTTAGCATTCGTTTGATATCGCGATATGCTGCCAAAATAGTTCAAATGTTTAATGCCTTCAAAATGAAAAAAAAGTAAGGAAATCTTTGCGACAGTTTATGAAAAAATGGCTAACAAGGTCTTAACTATTATTATATAATGCGTATGAACTTAATTGTCCATTACAACCCCTTAGCCAGGATTTTTTTATTAAACCAGCACTCAGGGGATGGCCCCTGCTCATGCAGTGCATTGTGCAGGTTTTTAGGAAAGTTGGAAAGAGGAAAGATGCGAACGGTAAGAAAATGGGTTGCTACTGGTGACTATAAAATGACCAGTTATGTTGTGTGTGTTAATTTTATACAAAAGTGGCGGGACCTACAGTTTAAAGTCAACTCCAAACAATAGATTTTTGAGAAACGAAAAAATACTTTTTTTTGTATTTTTTTATTTTGATGTCTGGCCTGGGACTCGAACCCTGGCTTTACGTCTAATAAGCCAGCACACTACCTACTAGACCACGGCGACTCCCCAGGATTACGACATAGTTTCTCACATCACCCGCGTTAAGTCTGTTAATTTTATAAATTAATGAGGAAATCTACAGACGACAGCTCTGAGAAACTTTTCAATTGTATAACTTTACAGCTTTTAAACCTTCATTCTGTTACAAACCAGATCTCATGTAACTACACGTCTTATCTGAAGGTGTAGGCAGACAGGTAAAGGAGACCATCCCACTAAGGAATTCAACAGTTTTCATCAATAACCCCTTAGTTCTGGAATCACTTAGAACTGCCAATAGCAACATTCGACAGATCCCCAAGATCATTGACGCAGTGGACATTAAAATGTCTCTTTGTTCTTTGACTTAGTGGCGAATGTCGAATGTAATCTGCATAATCTTTAGATACGATTCCCATTTCTGGATGAATAAGTACGTCAACAAATAAAATTTTGTCGAATATGGGGTAAAACTAGAACCAAGATTCTTCAATTCATGCTAAAAACTCACTGTTTGCTGAGAATTTTAGACTTTCGAATGATCTGGACGGGATTACGTGCCACACTGCTCATGCCACATTGGATATATACAGACATGTCATGGTCTTCTGAGATCGTGCAATTTGATGCTGTTAGAGTATTTCTTGTGTGGTTTAATACAGTTGTAAGTGTATACTAAAGGTGTGCATAAGATATTCTGTTAGCTTACCCTTCAATACTGTAGTGTACTCTTTTCTGTTGCTCTTGATTTTAAGAGTGCACTTAAAGGTGTATATCTTATTTATTCAATGTATACAACAGTACTCGTTTGCCTGTGAAGTAACGGAACTACGTTTTGTGTTGTAAGAGCATATTTTACTACTGAAACTACATTTTCAGTATTGCCATATGAATATCAGTAGTGTAAAAAAAGTAGTAGTTTAAACAAAGGTTTTTCCCCAGAAATAAAAGGTTTAAAAAAGTTACTGGCAATGCTGGCGTCGACGAAGATGTTCGGTTGCTGAGAGCAAAAAAGAAATGCATGTTGTGAGTACAATATTTTTGTTGCACTCTTCACACAACTGTCTTTCATAGTGTTGTACAATGGTTTACGAGTTTTTGTACTCTATCTTTGCTTCACACTTATTTATATTTGCAGCTTGAGAAAAATGCAATAGTGTGCAATTTTATATGCCTTGTGCACACCTCTAGTGTATATGCATTAGCCTCAAATCCTCGCGTTACTACAAGTCAACATAACTTATATCAATTCAGCTTGATTTATGCGCAAGAGTCATTGCAAAATTAAACATTACGGAGCTGCCGTAACCCAATGATATAATCGTTCACATATAATGCAATCGATCGAGTATTTTAAACCAATAAAAAATTATATCTCACATACACATCGTTTTTTTCTATTTGAAGATAGGAAGCGCTTTAGAATATTTGTGAGAATTTTATTAGAATCCAATTGTTCTTAAGTCTTCTTTGAAATCTTAAATTAGGTTGAATTTCTTTTTTTTTTTAATTATAAAAGAACATTTCCCTTTGTACAATATATAAAAAACAAACCAATATTGATCGTATTCCCCAAGCCAGCCATTTGATGTTCCCTAAAAGAAAAATCTTTTCTTGTATGCAGTGTCAAGAGTGAATAAAATTTGTATTAAAATGTGTAAAAGAAAATAAATAATTCAATGCTAATATATGTGGTATATAAAATACATAACAAATGTATTGTAGTTGATGTAAAATTATGTAAAATAAAAAATAAACACGCACATAAATACAATGCATTCATTTTTGCACCACACTGTACATAAAACACTGTAAATATTAACAAGATTTTTGAGATTTTTTTTTTGTTAAGAAAAAAAAAAGATTTTTAAATAAAATAAAACAAAATGAATAAAAAAACTGAGTAAGTAAAGCATAAAACGAATAGTATATTCATACGTGTACATATATATGCATAATCTTTAATCATTTAGTATTGCAATGCATGTACTATCAGCTTAGAAATTATTCCAAAATAACTTTTGAAAATAGTTTTTTTTAGTAATAGTTTAACGTAGCACTTGTTTTAACAAAATAGTTTGTTTCTTTATTATCATTATTATTTTATAATTTATTTATAATCTATTTTAAATCATATTTCTAACTTAGAAATGTTTTGATTAATTTTTTTCGTTTAAAATTATATTTTTTGAAATAAAATTTAGTTTAAAAACTATTTCAATAAATATAGGACAATTAATTAAAAAGTAAAATAATATTAATAAAATATTATATCATTTTATAAATGATAATTAGAAACAACAACAAGAAAAATTAATTATTTTATATAAAAATTTTAAAAGTAATTTAATTTTGTTTTAGGGCTTTTCCTTTTAGCAAAAAATTGTTAATATTTAAGTAGAGTGTTATTCAATGTGATTTATTTATTAATTATAATAAAAATATATTTACATGAATATTTATTATTATTATTATTGTTATTATTATTATTATATATTTATAAAATTATATTATATATAATTAAATAATATAATAATTACTATCCTGCATTAAATCCTTATCCATTTACGATACAATATTTTTTAGTGCCCTTTTAAAAAAGTTTATGTAATTTTATTTATTTTACAAAATATTATTTAAATTACAAAAAAAAACAAATATAATTTGCAAATGTTTATTTAATACAAATTAGTTCATATTTTATTAACAAATTTTTATTTTTATTTAAATTATAATTGAAATATGATTACAATCAGATGTTGGAATTGCGGGATGCACCAAGACATCCATCTCAGGAATCATTAACCGGTGCCGATGCTGGTCATTTACATCCTGGACACGCTTATCAAAACGGCCATAGAAGATCACCTAGTTTAAGGTAAGAATTAAAATAAATCAAATTATTTTTAACACAATAAAACGTAAGGCAAATATTTTCTGAAAGAAACATTATTGATAGAAACATTTTTGTGGAAAAATATTGTCATTCATTTAATACAGACTCCTTGAGTTTTATATCCATTTTCCCACATTTTATTACATCATTTTATTCCTTCAAAAAATAGATTTTTTGAACTCGTCAATCGTAGAAGTTGAAGTCGCCGTGGTCTAGTAGGTAGTGTGCTGCCTTATTAGTAGTATTAGATTTCTTCTCAGAAGATTTCTGGCAAAAACTCTGAGAGTAAATAAAATTGCCATAAAAGTTTCTCAAAAATCTGTCGTTCGGAGTCGACTTTAAACGGTAGGTCCCGTAATTTATGTATAAAACTAACATACACAACATAAGTAGTGTAAGAAACTAGGTCAATAATCCTGACTGAAGAGTTGTAATGACCAATTATGTGTGTAAGTTATATGCAAAACTCTCTCTGCCGAATCATTTTTCAGGTTTGGTAAGAAGAAGTAGTTACTCCGGACGAAATTCGTAGATGTATGGTGCAGTCCTTTTAAGCCTTAACTGTTAAAGTGTAGAGAACAGATAAATGTAGAAAGAAACCAAATCTGGAGAATATTGTCTCTCAGACAAAACTTATACAGGTATTGCTGCTGTCGTATTGTTTTCCTCAAACCTACATATTTGACGTAATATTCTCAAGAACTAGTGCACCTCTTACCGATAGATGTACCAGAAGCCTTTGAGGAGTAACTTAGTGCACTTTTATCGCAACTTATTCTTTTTGCAGGCGCTATTATTTGCTTATCTTAATTTATAACGATATAAATTTCTCTCCTTATCTTCAAATCTTAGTCGTATTTGTCATTGAAATTCCTTTACTCAATCCTTTGAGAATTTAGACAAAATGTATATTGTGAATGCCACACTGGATTCTGACAGTCAGGCAACTTTCGTATAGGATTATATGGAAGACTCAAGACTTAATTTTACTTGTTCATTGATATGTCTAATATTAATTAAGTGGCAGCCAGTAGTGTTTTGCTAATTTTTTTTTACCGGAACGCGTTATATAATTATGTAGACAAGGGCCAATCCTGTGTAGACGTCAGCTCTGTGCGGTCTCATGTCCCAAATTTAACGACGGGTGTGATTTTCAATGATAATCCTGTCTCAAATTTTTCAAAACGTCAGCCAATTCTCGTTATCAGAAATCATCTTTAGTTGCGGAACGCGTTCCTGTTTAAAAAGAACAACGTTCCGGCTCGACAACGCCACTGGTGGCAGCTATAATCAAATCAAAAATAATTGACTTTATTTGTTCTCCTCCTGCACTCCACTATTTTGTCGATTTTACAATGGATTTTGTTCTAAAAAAGAAGAGTTATCTGTTTGCGAGAATCAAATACTTTCTTGATGTACTCGTCTGTCTCAAAGAGCACTTCTATTTAAAGCCAATTGGTCAGGGGTTTACAACAACAGACAGACACACTTTAAACAGAAGTCTACTCTATTTTCTTTTACTTCTCAAACAACCTATGTTCGTAGTTCCAACGGTATACACTGCATAAGTGTAGATACATACATAATTGAGCAATACGACCTATCTTCTTACGGCACTTATGTTGTGTGTGTTAATTTTTTATATAAGTGGTGAGACCTTCAGTTTAAAGTTGTTTTCGAACGACAGATTTTTAAGAAGTTAAGTCAAGTTTTTGTCAGAAATCAGCTGAGAGGAAGTCGTCGAAGAAATATTTTTACATATTTCGTTTTGTTGGAGAAGTCTGTTCGGTCGTTTGAGTCAAGGCCTCATGTCTAATAACCAATATAAGGCGACTATAGCGACTATGTCTTTGTCATTTACAATATGCAGGAATAAATTTTCCGCTTTTACCTTTTAAACAAATTATGTATCCCCGAGTATTTGTTTCATTAAACGAAAAATAAAATTTACTTGCGAAAGAGGCTGCAAAACTAATATTGTTTTAATAGTAAACTAAATGGTTTGTGGTCATGGTTTCGATTCCCATCAGTATCTATGGTTTTTTAATACTACACCAAGCATTCAGTCTAAGTTAATAATCTCGTAATTGTAGTGTAATAAAGAAATTAGAGTTAAAATTGTTTACTATCGTTTGAAGGGTTTCTATTTTAATTTTCATAAATTCATATAGCTTGCTGACATTAACTGGGCCAAATATGTATATATTTAAATACTATAATGACTATTATTTTTACTTACATTACAGATCACCTAGTCCAAGTAGACGGCGTGGCCATCCATATCAACATCATGATATTGGGTTTTCGGATACTGTATCTAATGTTGTAGAGATGGTCAAGGAAACCCGTCATCCTCGAGGTTACGGTCATCATGCGCGTTATCCAAGAGGTAAGCATTTACTAAACCCTATCAACAATTTATTATCGTTTACAAAACTTTGTATTTTAATTTCTTAAACTTTTAAGCTTTTTATTATAAAAATCAAAAGAAAAAAAATCTACTTCTACTTCCATAATAATAATAATAATTATGAAAAAAAGGCATGATATTTGTAAAAATATTTGTTTTCATTAAATATTTTTATTTAATTACAATTGATTTGTTTTTTTTTTTTTTACAAGTTGTTTCTTTCATAAAATGTTACGTTAACCCACAATTCAATCTACAATAATTGAAATAAAATTCCAATCAATTCAAGGAACAATCCCCAAAAGACAATTGCATGACACTGTTAAATGTTATTGGTATTTGAAAATTTTTTTATCAAATTTATCGTAAATCCCATTTAAAAAGTGTCAATAATTGTTGTATTCATAATAATTGTATTTCTTTTATTTGTTTCTTATCTTGTCTTAAAATATCAACAACAGATATTTACTGCACTTAAGTTAAAGTTTTACAGAAAAAACAGAAACATTTTTAAATTTTCAACAATAACTTACGTTTTCATTTTTGTAATTATTTTTTTTTTTTATTTAATTTATTCAACAGTATTGATTTTGAAAAACTTTTAGCTTAATAATGAAAATTTAAATCTTATTATCTGTCATTTGTTTACTCAATCAAGGAATTTTCAGTATTCAATTTGAAAACTTTTTTCCATTCTTATTCGATGTGCGTTTTCAAAGCTAATATAGGAAGGTATTCAAACTAAAGTGAAATTTTTAGAATTGTATTTGACAGATTACTATTGGAAGTCACTTAAATTATTGGTATTTAGTTGGAGATTAAAGATTTTTCAGCCTTCTTAAAATGAGATCCACTTTTTTCATGCTCCAATGGATATGAACAGATTTAGGAGGAAAATTAACAGGTGCATTGTTCGGATTCTATTTATCGCTCATACGCTCTTATAAGGCCCTGCAGAATCTAAAAAGACTAAACAAATGATGGTCGTATTTTGATTTTTCGGTGTACAGAAGCTTGCATGCCTGCACATAATATTATTAGTCCCCTCACGATTTTGGATTAAATTGAGTACATATTCGAAATGTCCGAAATATGAGCGACCGCATAGATCATCTCCACAGTGGGGTAGGAGATAGAAAATGATCTTTCTGACCTGGGAAAAGTGGGGCACATATACCAAACAGGTACGCAATGACTCACAAAAACGCTAAAGTAAGGATCCAAAATTATTTTCAGGCAACGGGGATAGAAATTATTATCATTGTACACCGTACATCATTTAATGTATTGTTTTGCTCTTTATAAGCTATCTCAATAATGTCTCCTCTAAGCCTATTGCATTAATATGTATCTGGGTGTTTCCTTTTGGGATGCATTAACAGGTCAAAATTTCCAACAAGGTGTTCTGCTGAATAATTTCCATGCACAGAACGTACATGTTGTGTTTAAGAAAATTCCTATTCTGAATAAATTCATGTTAATTCTACAGTGGCCTGATAGGCCCCGGTTGTTAACCTCATGTTATTACTGAATTTATGAATTGATTCCTCTTATTATAATTTAGCCAACAAACAGGTTTATCGAACCCAGCTTTTTGGTTTATCACTCTTTATCTCCTCTTTTGTTGAGTTTACCTTTACGCCACAGAGAGGTTCTAACCTAATATGGTCACCGCGCTCAGAGCACGCGGATGATATTATACAAGGATACCAAAATATTTCAGACGGAACTCTATGCAATACTGAAAAAGTGTGAATTTCTATCCATAAAGAATATTTGGATAATTTCCGCTCATCACTTAAAGCAGTTACACATTTACATCCTGCCTGAGCTTTTCTTCAGCTTTATAATGCGCTTAACAAACAGTCGGCTGAGACTTCTGGATAAATGAGAGGAAGAAATGCGCAATAGTCATCATTTGGAAATATTGTAGTGACACGATTGGCATTCGCCATATTATCATTTATTTTGTTACGGTTGCTTGTCACAGAGGTGCCTAATAGATTCAAGTAATCTTAACCTGATTCCACCTTCATTACATACATAAAATGGTCACGAAAAAACTTTCCAATTAAGATCACAGCTCATCGAACGAACCATTCACGACGAGTTTGGTTTGGCTTTGTCCTGATCAGCCTTGAGAATGTGAGATCATCCTCAGATGATATATTGAAACAAATTAATACACTTCAACATATCATCGATTTCAAAACCGATTTTGCAGCTATATGTGAGTTAAATATTTATAAGAACCTAATAAGGCACTATGTACAGTAAGACAATAAAAATAATTTTCATTTAGAATTTTCAAGGATTTGTCTGAACTTTTACTGTCAAAGGTAGGTTCATGGTTAACCGCGTATGCCTATGACAAATATATCATGAGATTTACAATATCACTTAATGATTTATGTCTCTATGGATATTTATGCGTTGTTATAAGGCCTACAAGAATAGAACCACATACAGGGTGGCTGTTATGTATTGCAACCAACTTCAGGTTGTTATCATTTGTAAACCGCTCGTCTGACTGCTGACAGATTTATTCCAGTGATAGTTTATTTTATTATTTACAAGCTAATAAAAGCATTTTGATCTACTGCATTCAGAAAAAAGTTTTTCGTGATGGAATTCAAGCGTGACAGTGTGATTGCTTTATATTTCGCTGGAAAACCGCCGGTGGCTAGCGTTAGAGCCCATCAGCATTTAAATGTGAATAAATCCTTCGTTTCTCGTACCATTGCTCGATACCGTGGTACTGGCAGTGTTGCATCGCGTCCAAAAAGTGGACCAAAAAAACGGTAACAACACCAGAAATGATCCGAAAAGTGATAGCCAGATTTGAGCAAAATCTACGCCGCAGTGGTAGACAAATTGCTCGTGAGCTGAACATATCGCGAGAACGGATGCAACACATATTGAAAAATGAACTTGAACTAAAGCCATTGAAGTTCCAAAAAGTGCAAGAGCTCACGGATGAACAAAAAAAGTTAGACTGGAAAGAGCCAAGGAGGTATTTCGCTTGCTCGAATTTGATTTTCTCCAATGAGAAGCCATTTCGAATTGAGCAGTTTGTGAACAAACAAAATGATCGGCTTTACTTGCCAAAGAGACCAGCTGAAAATTTACACCTGCGATTGGCCACCAGAACTCAAGCGTCGCCGATGGTAAAGGTGTGGGCCGCCGTAACGGCCGATGGTCGCTCCCCACTCGTATTAATTGACAGTGGGGTCAAAATAAATGCCGAATATTATCGGGAAAATGTTTTAAAGACGGTATTGAAGTCCTGGGCAGACAAACATTTCGGCCGCAAACAATGGACATTCCAGCTGAACTCCGCACCATCGCACTCAGCAAGCGTCAATTAAGTATGGTTTAAGAAGGAGATTCCTCGCTCCATTGCTACCGCACAATGGCCACCAAAATCTCAATCGTGGACTTTTGCGCTGGGGCATTTTGAAGTAAGGTTCTATAATCTCAAACCGAATCGTACAAAATATAGCAGCCAGCCTTTGATCTAAATTGTGTTATTACACATTTTTTGCTTTGAAAATACATTAAAAAAAAATTACAATTTCGCTAGTATAAACCTTCAAGGATGTAGAAGTGTTTATCTACGTTGCACCAGAATTCGTTTTGACCAAAGCGTGGTGTTAAGGAGCAATGGTTTCTTCATTGATTTTTTTTTAATTTGCTATTCACGCTCATGTTAGAAAAAAAGGACTCTTTATTTGTATTATTTCGATATTTCAAAATATGAGTCATTTAAAGGTTAAAAACTAAAAACAAAATATTAAATACGTTCGTGGGTAGTAGTTTAAAACATATTTTTCATGTCCTTCTGTTACAAAATAATATAAAAGTTTAGCTTTTTTAAAAATCCATTTGGTTTGAGATTTTTTATTTTATTATATGATTTTCTTTGTAATATTTTTCTTTTGGTTTGACAGATTTTATTAGAAACCTTTTTCTATATGATTGATGGAATATTTAATACAATTTATTAGAGAGAAAATATATTATTAAACATAACAAATATTCTTAACAACAAAACATTAAAAAATCAAATGAAATAATTTTAAAATACTTTTTCCCTGTTTTTTTTCTCTGTTTTTTCCTTTTATTGCCTAATTATTGTTGTTTGTTTTTGCGTTTACGACAATTTTTAATCTACAATTTGGTTTTATTTTTTTTTTTTTTATTTTATTTACGAATAAATTATTTGTATTATTATTATTATTATTAATGTATACCAAACTAACAGGTTCATGGTCAGCATCGACAAGTCCGGCCCGCTCGCCTTCACCTTCACGTTATGGTGGCCATTTACCGCGCACCAGACGCCCTGAACTGCCTTATCCCACATATGGGACAACAAGTCTATGTCAAAGATCACGATCACCAAGTCCTGCTAGACTACAGGAGATGCGTGAAAGAGATAGACTTGGCTATGGGATCGATATGGGTACTCTTTCTTTAAACACTCACTCACTCTACTCTCTATTATTAAGTTTTCATCGTTATATCTCTCTCTCTCTATATTTTCTCGCCTTTCAATACGTTTAACAAAAATAATTCTAACGCTCACACATACACAAAAACTCTTCCTATACTATAATACAATCATTAAAGTAAAATTTATATGTCATCTCTATCTCTCTCTAGCTTTAATAATAAAAAAAAAAATAATAATAAAAATTGTGAAATTGTATTTTAGAATTAAAGTCCATGTTGCCTAAATTGCTTTGTATTCGAACGATAATATTTATAACAGAGTTGGTTGGTCCTGAAAACAGGAGGCTCCAGCATTTAACACCAAACAGTCAATATGCCACTAACACTAACACTAGATTTATAATGTTTTATACTAATTTAGAGACTTGTTTACGTTTGTTTTCTTTAGTCAGTCAATCAATCAGTCAGTCAGTCAGTCAGTCAGCCATCATTAATTAGTCATTATTTGTATTTGTAGGCCTCATCCGAACCATATCACCGATTTTATTTAGCTTCTCATAAAACATTTCAATTTTTTTTTTAGTTTCTTTCTCTCTCTGTTTCTCGCTCTTCACTCAAAATCGCCGTGTCTTGTTCTATGTTTTTTAAATGTCATTCAAAACGTCAGCCAGCATACAAATTAACAAAAAAAATTTTTATATACTTAATGTCAATGTCAACATCAACAATATCAAGATCAATGTGCGCCTTCATGTCATATTAACATGTCATCATGACGTTTTATTCAGTGGGTTCATGAGTTACTAACAAATTTTATTTAAATTTGGTCTTTTTATTTTTAAATCCTTATTTCTTTTTGTGGCTTTAATCAGTCATTATTCATTTTGATGCTTTTAATTTTGTTCGTTGTCGTTGTGGTATTTTTTTAAAATTTTTTTTTTATTTTTTTTCTTATGTTTTCAATTCAAATAATTTTTGTTTTTATTAATTAAATGTCATGCATGCCAACTGTCATTATTTTGTGGTATATAGCACAATGTCTCTTCTTTTTCTTTCTTATCTGTTATAATTATTATTAATTAATTAATTATTAAATCGATGTCTAAATTTTAATGTATAACAGCGATTTCATTATTAACAAAAATAACAACAACAACAATATCAACTTCAAACTTCAAACGTTAAACATTAAACATTTAACCCAAACAAATACTCGCATACCAAACAAAACAATTAATGTGTGTGTGATTTTTATTGATTTTTATGTTTTTTCTTGATACAAAAAAATTCAAAAAAAAAATTTCATTTTGCTTTAGAAGACTACAAACAACATCATGTCTCAGTCAAAATCATATACAAATAATTGATTGAAAGTGATCACATGACATAACATACAAGTTGAAAATGAAAAACGATATAAATGTGTGTATGTGTATATGTAATATGTATTCTCTTCTTTTGAAATAGGTGGACCCCATGGCCAACATAGTTACCCAAACTTAAACCATCGTCGTGGTGGAGGTCGACGTCTACCACCGACACCAAGTAAACCATCGACACTGCAGCTAAAGCCAACAAATATTAATTTTCCAAAATTAAATGCAAGTCCAACACATGTAAGTACCCTTAACTAAACTAACACATAGAGAATGGAATAACAATTGTAGCGTGAAAACAAAAAAACAAGAAATATTTAACAATAATGGTTCCCATAACGTACGCGAGTTAGAATAATCTAAGTAAAGTTTTCCCATTCATCCGCCTTCATATGTAATACCTTTACTATTAACATTATACTACAGATGTTAGGTTGCTCAATATGCCAGGCAAATACACTATTTGTGTTGGAAGTTGTTAGATTATTTTTGGGTCTGATAAGTAATATGTATTGTCAATAGGTAAACGAAAACGTAAATTACATGAAACCATTGGTAAAATCCAAAGTGAAAAAATTGCAACAAATAAAGGAATAAAAGAAAGAAAGAAAGAAAACCAAACAACAGCAACTAAGGAGTGCGCACGAAAAAAAAAATTGGGCTACTTTTAAGCTTATAACTTTTATCATAATTAAAAAAAAAATAATACTGTTACATGGTTTTGTTAGTCATCTGTTTCAAAAACCCCGAGCAAAATTTCATTGCAATAGCAAAATTAGTTTTTTGAAAATGGACACCCAACAAGAATGTTGTAAAAAAAATAATTGAAATTTTCAATGAAACACCGTGCCGCTTATAAAAACCGATTAGTAGGTTCGCATGTGTTAACCAAAAAATAGTTTCTAAGGAAAGAATAAAACAACATAAGGAGTCTTTGAGTATTGAGAGAAAACGTGAAAGTGGAAGAAAAAAGGATTTGCCGATCAAAACAAAGCAAGTAAAATACTACCTATTTTCCCAAAACACCCTAACATGTCGGGAAGAAAAGTGGCTCAAAAAGTTGGATGCCTTCGTCAGAAAAAAATTTTATACACAAAAGAATTCAAAAATTATTTACTTTAATTGAAATATAAAACGAAAAAAATCCGCCACTTAGTTTTATTTCTATAACGAAAAGTGTAAATCCAGTTTTTTTTTGTGCGCACTCCTTATTTGACATCTAACCTACAATCGTTAAGACACACAATTTAGGATTTTTTAAAAGTTTTTTTTTTTGACCAGATTAACTGTCAGGACTATGACGTAGCTGCTCACATCACTTATGCTGTATGTGTTAATTTTATATTCGAGTGGTGGAGCTAACACTTTAAAATCCATACTTACGAGCCGATTTTCATACCCATAGAGTTTTTGTCAGAAATCTGTTGAGCGGAAGTCGTTTAAAAAATATTTCCTCTTGAAACAAAATGTAACCGAAGTTAACCTCAGCTAAATGAGATATAAAATATTTGTAACCATGTCCCCCTATCGTTTTTTCCGTACCAATGACAGTAGCGTAATAAACGATGACCCCTTATAATAAGAATTTTCAGTGGATGAATGATGTTATCAGTCAGAATAAAGGTTGTCCATTCAAAGGGGTATGCTATAAAATGGTCTAAGCACACAATAAGTTTAACGAAAGATTTTTTTTAATATTATTTTTACATTTTATTACTACATGGGCGTTTTGCATATTTCCTTTGACATACTATAACAAAAAGGGCTCTTCTACCAGATAATTTTACAATAACCGATACATGAAAAGTCTTTCTCTACATTTAAATGTCTTGTGAAGGAAACATTCTTTAATTCTCAAATCTCAGAGCGCATGCAACAATAGAAAAAACTGATCATCGTAGACAAACTGCATGCTATCTGCAGCTTTTTTTTTTCTTGGGAATTTTATTATTCATTATGACATTGAAAACAATCACAATCTAATAAAAGATCTCAAATTAAAGCCAGGAAATGCACACAACACAAAAAATAATTTAAAAAAGAAAAGTATTTGAAAAATATTTGTAAACGAATTCCACGTTCATTATTGTCAAACTAACATTTTCACAAGAATCCAAGCATGAAACGTTAATGAACAAACCGTTCAAATATTAATTCTTTTTTTTTTGTTTAAGATTTTGCATTTGATTTTTAATTTCGATAAACTGGCATTATATTCGATTCGTTTTATTTTTTTTGGATTTTTTTTTTGTTGCAGACACATCATTCAACACCTCATAGTGTTCACTCGTTGCCACACCACCGCGATCTGTTGCGGGACCCTAGAGATCTGTATTATAGTAGTAGAGAACGTGAGCGTGATCGCGCTCGTTATAGGGACCGCTTACGCGACTACGATCCACGATATGAGTATCGGGATCGAGAGCGTGAGTTATATGAACGAGAACGAGATCGTGAGTTGGAGTTTGAAAGAGAAAGGTAACCGTAAACAATCGCAGCTTAAAAAATTTTTTGTACTATATCTGTGGCCTTTTTCCGTTTTTCCGTTTTCATTTACGTTTTTTTTTTGTTTTGATTTTGTGACTAAAATTTTGTGGTGTTTTTACAGACTGGAATACGTAGCACCCTTGTCCTTTGAACAAGCGTTAGCTATGGGTAGAACGGGGAGAGTTTTACCCTCGCCCGTTTTGAATGGCTATAAGCCAAAGGTTGGCCTTCATGCCCGCCATTCCGATTCAGATGAAGAGGATTGGTGCTAGCAAAGGCTTTGATTGCGATCGCGTGATAGAAGGGAACAGATCTGGGTATAGCATCAGGCCATTTTACAAACCACACTATCCGCACCAGACTTGGATCATAATTTTGATACAATACCAATGCAACATTTCGATAAATCAACAACATCTGCAGCAGCAGCAATAGCAGAATCAAAACGAATCGGTAGACCAATACTAGCCGCCATGTCTCACAGTGATTTGATAACATTGCAGAGTAACCAAAGACTTATAACGCCACCACCATCACCACCACCAACAGCCGCAACAGCAACACCACTTTTACTACTACAACTACAGCAACAACCACTACCAACAACAATCCTAAGGCATAGATACCACATAGATGACAGTGACAATGATAACAATGATATCGAACAAATAATATCGGAGACTTCATTTATGCAACCGAATATTGCCACAACTAAAGTTTATTCAGATCATGAAATCAATTATTATTCGAATAGTAGTTATCATCATGATGACAACAATGTCACAGCAACAGTCGCCATAACAGCAACATCACCGACAACAACAAGAACAGACAATATTACAACAGCAGCCACAATTGAACATCACGATGACATTGCATCATGTTATCAAAATGATACTCAACATGAACAAATTATTGACAAACACGAACAACATCTTTATCATACTCTATAAAAACAAAAATAAAACAAAATAAACAAACAAATAATTAATAAACAAATTAAAAATAAAAATTAAAACCAATAAAAAAAAAATAATAAAAAAAAAACAAAATAAAAAATAATGAAGCCATAACTGGAAAAATTCTCCCCCCGCCCATCATCATCAAGGCTAGAAAAGTTATCATCATCAGCAAATTTCTTTATAATTTTTATGGATATTTTATGAATTTTGTTTTCACAATCAATTTTATTGTTAAACTTAACCAAAGACTTTTTAAATTAATTTTAAAATTAAAGCAAAGCATTAAAAATAAGCAAAATTATATGAAAATCAAAATAAACAAAGAATTAATGGTTGTAAGCAGGTGAAACGAAATTTGATAGAGGCAAACAAATTAAAAATTTTAAAAAATTCTTGTTCAATTGGCATCTGATTCACTTGTCTTATGATTTGCAAGAGACAATCTATCATTCACTTCTTAGCTATCAAGATCGAAAGTGTTTTAATACAGAATAACTCTTCTGAAGTGCCTGATAGTTGTTGTTTTGAAAAAGTCAAGATTCATACGGGCTGACAAGCATAATTTAAAAACATTCTTGGTATGTTCAATAATTTAAAAGTTCTCAATAGTTGATCATGGACCAACCATGTAATATTTGCAATAATACAGTGATAATCATTCTTTATAGTCAATGAATGATATTATATAGTTAGTTGGTTATATTTTATATTCTCTGGAATCATATTTATTGCTTGGGTATTAACAACATTAGGGAAATACTTAATAAATCGTAATAACACTTCCAATTGCAAAATTCCTGACTTAGTTTCTTACATCGTCGTATGTATTTTACTTAAGGAAAATTAAATTTCAAAAAGAAATTAAAAAACAAACATTTTCAAATATTTGCCTGTAACAATTGCTCTTTCTCTTTTATTTCTTACAACCATTAAACAGCAAAAACACGACAAAAAAAAAAAAAAATAATAAACCTTAGCTTCATTTTAGTTTGTAATAATTGTAAACCAAGCTTTAAATAACAATTTTTAATTATGTACCTTGAAACAGCAAAAAAACAAAAAACAACACGTAAATCTTAAAACAAAAAATACAAAAAAAAATTTGTTACGAAAGAAAATTTATTACAAGTTTTTAACCAAAAAAATATAAAAAAAAAGGATTTAATAAATAACAAAATGTAAATCGTTAAATAAAAATGAATCAAGATTTTTACCTCTAGAATGAATTAAAACAAGGCCAAAGAATTGTTTTTAGATTTATTTTTAAGTATATTTATTAACAAAAAAATTATTAAAAAAAAGAAATACCATAAACAATGATTCTTATTTTTCTAAACCAAATAAAATTATTCAAATTTTAGCTTCTCTATATTAACAAAAAAACAAAAACAAAACATAATAAAAATTTATTACATTAGACATCATGCATACGTTATTTACATTTAAATTTTATACATTTTTGCTATACACGTACATACATACCAATCAATAACCAAATTAAGCACTTGATTTTAATAATTTTAATTAAATTAATAGAGAGTAGAAGTTTTGTACACTGAACGAATGACAGACAGTTGTAGTTATTAAATCTGTAGGTATTGTTAATACAAGTATACAATGAAACTAATGAAACTTATGAAACTTATGGATCTCGTTTTAAAAGCCTAATTAGAAAAATTAAAATTCTTTAATAAAGAAATTGACAAAATCCTTTAGAAATTTATGATAATTTAAATTTTTTTTTTTTTTTGTAATACCAACTAAATGATCTCAACAAATAAGAGAAGGAGTATAGTTAGTGTGAACAAACAAATGGCAAACACATTAAAGAATAACACAATAGATGTAATTTATTAATTAATTTAATATGAAATTAATTTTAATGACATTGCAACCCTACATTAAAACAATTAGGAGAATCGTTCTTTGATCCTGGAAAAAGATTTTATTTTCCTGCTTTTTATTTAAAAAAAAAAAAGCCGATAAATAACTGAGGCATCCACAAACTTTTGGTCGGTAGGAACTAGAAAGGAAATTACCGTTTCCTATTCATCCCAAATATTTCTGGCTTTTTAACGTACTTAAATCGCCCCAGTCTGCTTTAGAGTGTAGGCCATTAGCTAATGTTCTCGCATTTGAGCAGGTATACAGTGGTGTAGTGCTAATTTCTTTTTACCGGAACGCGTTCCGGACTTCTATTCATGGTTCGGAAAAACAAACCGGTTCGTTCTGGTTTTTGTTCCGGTTCGGATTCGGTTAAAGCCCTTGTTTATAAAAATACATAGAAAAATTCGTTAAAAATTAGAATGAAATGATCAGCAATTCTTTTTAATTTTTTTTTTTTTTTTTCAAAATGTCAGCCAATTGTCGTTATTAGAAAACATCTTTAGTTCCGGAACACGTTTTGTCTAAAGAGAAAGTAACGGAACGACGTTCCGGAGCGTTCCGGCTCGACAACTCCACTGAGGTTATAATACATTAAGTTAAAGTTTGGAACTCTATCCTACTTCTTCCTTATGGTCTGCTTATAAGATTTATTGCAATTAGCGTTCAGGCGACATTCTTATAACGTCGCTCCATTAACTAATCATCTGCTTCTCGATGTTTATCTTCGAATTTCTTTGTCTTGGTCTTAAGCTTGCGCATCCTGCTTCCAAAATTTATCACAACCTTCCTTATAACACAGTCTAACCAATTTTTCATCTGATTTTCAGTGTTTATTTTCGAAATTCTTTCCCCACATGGCATCTTTATAACACAGCCAACTAAGTTTTCACTTGGTTCTTGACACTTGTTCCCATGAATAGTTTAGTAATTCTAATGGAATAAGTTACATGGCACGGGGGATTTAAAACTTTAAATATTCAAAAAGAGTATAAAAGATTCAGCAGCGCTACTGGCAAAGGAGAAACTCTCATCAAGGGTGTTTCCAAATATCAAAATTACTGATTATAAAATTATTAGGTGACACACTGACGACAGCGGCATTAATAGTCCTGTGGTTAGTTGCCTGTAGTTTGGAATATATCTATTACACAATTCTTCTTCTTCTTGTTTCAAAGGCTGACTTTATTTTAAGGGTCTGTGTACAGGATTCACGGTCGTATGTTAAAATTTTTTAAAAAAAATTATACTTAAATACTAGAATCATAGCTGCAGTCACTAGCCTGTATCTCACCAACGAACTGTGATTGGTACTGTTCGATTTAGTTGAATTTAGAGGTTTTTTGAGATTATCGTTAACTCCTAATCAGTTTTTAAGACACTGAGCCCTCTTAATCTTTAATAAAATTCATTTTTTCCAAATGATAAGAATTCATGTTGTCTGACTATAAAGTACAAACTTTCGAGGTTTCAACGAAAAGGCTTAATATATGTACAGTCAATCCTCCTCTCAGAACGCGTTTTCCATATAACGCGGGGCTGAAATAGCGACAGTCCTCCTTTAACGCGGTACTGTTATAGCGCGGTTTGCATTCAACTTCATCCCATAAATTTCTTCCGCACAGCCTAGGAATGTGTAGTAACTAGATATTGTAAGATAAGTTCTATTTTCGATGAAAACGCTCAGCCGAAATACAGTACCGTGCAAAACAATAGCAGTTGGATTTTTCATCTAAAAAAACAATGAATGAAGATGAACCAAGTGGGGATAAATATTAAAAAATTACATTATTTTACAAGTCTATCTTAATTTTGTTGGAAACCGTTGTTTTAGTTTTGTTTTTATTTCATTTTTTTTTTTATCAATCCTTATACGAACTCTTGAATTCAATAAAAATAATTTATAATTTATATTGACTTTTGTATTTCTTGGCCTCCATATAACGCGGTACGAATAATGTGATTTGTACTAATTCTGTGTTTCTTATAGCGCGGTTTCCATAGAACGCGCTACGAATCAGTCTGGTTTGTACCTGAAATCCGAGTTTCTTATAGCACGGTTTCCATATAACGCGGTACGCACTCACCGCGTTATAGGAGGGTTGACTGTACATGGGATTGTGCTCAGTAATTTTGATACGATTGAAATCCACTAACAGTCAGGTGACTTCTATGTTAGGCAGGGCAAATCTGCTTTAATGTATTATACCTTTTTATTGGCCCCCTATGTGAAATTTTAAGTTGTAAGAACTCAAAAAAAGTTTGCATAAATAAAGTTTATGGATACTGTTAAGCAAAAATTAAAATTATTTTTATGCACTGCAATCAAGAATGACCTGCTATGTCAACAAAATATGTTTAAAACATTTCGCATTTTTTAGTTTAACATGTGCATTTAGTGAAGCTAAAATCTTTAACACTTTTACACTTTATAAGGGTAACATTTTTTCCTATTAAAGGTTTAGAATAATTTAAAAAGGTTCCAAAACAAAACTAAAAAAAATTATATTTTTCCCATAGAAGAAGTTTCCATAAATGGCTAACTTAAATATTTATTTAGAATGTTGGATGTAGAAATCAATTTTTAATTTTACCTAAACGTAACCATTTTGTGTTTGCCAAAATGAAGACATGCCTACGTGAATATGTCACAGGACAAGTTAATAATAAATTTTATATGAAATGATTAAGTAAACAAAGAAAAAAAATATTTTAAAATTCATACAAAACACTCTTATATAAACATAAAAAGTGCTTATTTTGGTTAAATTTTATAATTTTTAATAATTTCCATTTTAAAAACAGAATTTTATTAGAGAAAAGAAATCTTAGTTAGAAAAATTTACATAAAATAACAAACCAATGGATTCATAAACGCGTTACTTACACAAAGAATAGAAGAGAATAATTATGGAAAGATTTTTAATAATAATGACTACTTAAACTACAATACAATATTAAAAAAAAAAAAATAAAAGATTTATAACTTTATACTCAAACGTATTAAATTAAATTAACTGAAAGTAATAGAAATGAAAACAAATAAAACATTTTAAACATTTAAACAAAAATAACAAAATAACATAAACAAGCAGTAACAATATAAAAACCGTAAACACAACAGAGTAGTTAGAAAATTTATAATAAAAAAAAATTAATAAATTTTAAAAACTATAAAAAAAAAATGAAAGAAAGCAAAGAAAACATTACGAAACATTATAAAGATTTAAATAAATACAAACAAACAAACAAACAACAGCAACATTGGAAAATCAACATTAACATAACAAAAGTTTTTTATTTAAATCTAAAAGATAAAACTTTATTGGACTTAATACATACAAACATAGTACATGCATGCATATACATACGTACAGACATATATACCAAACAGATAAAGAAGAATAAGATGAGGATAATAGAAGTTATAAAAATAAAAATATTAGAAAGCGATCGCAATAATTATTGAATATAACAACAAGAACAACAACAACAACAACCCAAACTAACAAATAGAAGACAAAAACAATATCCCTTCGCCTCCAAAATGGTCCCATGATATAAATAATATTAATAATAGGAAAAGAAATATGAATATATAATAATTAAAATAAACAACAATAAATTAATTAAACAAATCATTATATTTAGAATTTTATTAATCAAATAAAAACATACGTACATTCAAGCATTCATACGTTAATATTTGTAAACAAGGCCTATTTTATAATTTCTTTTTTTTGTATATCATACATAAGCATATTGTATAATTTTGTATATAAAACATTGTTTTAAATAATATATAATAAACACATACACATATACAACATACAATATATAGAATAATACGCATACATAACATACCCATATATAGACTCCATAAATAAAACTTAACAGATATCACATCACATCACATCAATCAGTATGCAAAAATGAAAAAAAAAATAAGAAGTAAAGAAAAATGTTGACATACCTACATTATCTTATAAATACTCGTACTTACATACATACATAAATATGAATAATAATTGAGAGTAAGTGAAATTCAAATCCGTAAAATTAAAATTAATATTTTAAGGAACAAAAAAAAAAATAAGAAAACAAAAAATAATTATAAACGTAATACAAAAAAAAAACTTTTTTTAAAGACGTGAGCGCACAAGAAATTACATTCGAAAATGTAAATAGTTTCCATTACTACTCGTAAACCCTCCCCCTAAAATCTACTATTACTACGGCCCATCCTAGGCATAGAGATCTCTGTAGACCTAACATTATTTATAAATAGATATTGTAATAATCATCAGATAACCAATAAAAGAAGAAGAAGAAGACGAAAAAAAAAATAAAGTAGGTATCCAAGTAAGAAAACAGAAACACTATAAAACTTTATTTTTTTTTGGAATTTGACTGCTAATTCTAGTTTTTTTTTATTATTTTTATTTGGAATTAAATTTGAAAAATATTTTTTTTAATATTTTAAATTTAAATAACGTAGACATTACATGTCAGCAAATCTTTAAAAAAAAAAAACAAATTATGGAATAACACAATAGCTGTAATTTATTAATTATTTAAATATGAAATTAATTTTAATGACATAGCAACCCTACATTAAAACAATCAAGAGAATCGTACTTTGACCCAGGAAAAAAATTTTATTTTCCTGTTTTTTATTTAAAAGTTATTAATTTATAACTGAGGCATCAACAAATTTTTGATCGGTAGGAACTAGAATGGAAGTCTCCGTTTCCTATTCATCCCAAATATTTCTGATTTTTAACGTTCTTAAATCGCCCCAGTTTACCTTATAGTGTTGGCCATTAGCTAATGTTCTCGCATTTGAGCAGGTTATGCAGTGGTGTTGTGATACCGGAACGCGTTCCGGACTTCGATTAATGGTTCGGAAAAACAAACCGGTTTGTTCCGGTTTTTGTTCGGGTTCGGTTGAAACCAACCAAAAAAAACAGTTTTTTAAAAAATTTATATTCTTTGTAAACGTATTACGGTCTTTTTCTAAAGAAAAGAAAGCGGGTCAGATTAGTTTGGAGTCGCAGCTTTGATACCAAAGCCCAGTTCAGCATGTCAATCTGCCCGTTGCGATGCAACATGTAAGCACAATTCCTGCACTGACCTAATTCCATCGAAGTTGATCAGCGCTGGGGCTGCACACGAATATGCATAGAACCTTAGTCAAGTTAAACTATTAATTTGCGTTAAACAAGAATTTGTTTTATACAACGTGTCGCAGTAATAGGCATTTTGAAATTCTATGATTCGATTATTATTATGTTCAATTTTAAAAATACAATGCCTCACTTCTATCTTTATTTCCGATTCAACTTGGCAATCAATACTATCAAATCTGAAATAAGGAGAGCGCACGAAAAAAATGGGCCTACTTTTAAGCTTATAACTTTTATCATAATTGAAAAAACTAAATACCGTTACATTGTTTTTGTTAGTCATCTGTTTCAAAATCCCCGAGCTAAATTTCATTGCAATAACAAAATTAGTTTTTTGAAAATGGGCACCGAACAAGAATGTCGTAAAAAAATATTTGAAATTTTCAATGAAAAACCGTGCCACTTACAAAAAACGATTGTTAGGATCGCAGGTTTTAACCAAAAAACAGTTTCTAAGGAAATAATAAAATAATATAAGGAGTCTTTGAGTATTGAGAGAAAGCGTGAAAGTGGAAGAAAAAAAGGATTTGCCGACCAAAACAAAGCAAGTAAAATAATACGTATTTTTGTAAAACAGCCTAAAATGTCTGCAAGAAAAATGACTTAAAAAGTTTAATGCTCTGAGACCTTTATCAGAAAAATATTTTATATTCAAAAGGAATTCAAATATTATTTACTTTAATTGAAATATGAAACGAACAAAATCCGCCACTTAGTTTTATTTCTATAAAGAAAAGTGTAAGTCCAGATCTTTTTATGCGCACTCCTTAGTTACACACAAAATTATACACGCATAATGTCATTATGCATGTTAAGATTCTAACTATAAAAATACATTTATTTTGGTGGAGTGTTTTGGATATAGGAGTGTAGTAATTGTAACATAATATATAATTGTAATAACGATCGTACAGTCAAGCTTTAGAAAATTTCAGTTTCTTAGAAATCTTCAACGAAAAAACTTTTTAAAGTAGATCCTTCGTAATAATTTTTCAAGTATTTCTATATAAAGTACTGCTAAAGCTACATTACGCCTTTATAGGGTTATATACATACAAAGCAAGCATATTAAAATATCTTTGAATAGACAAATTTTTGGTGTTCAAGGCATTGTTTTCCTAAGTTTGCAATAGCCACATAATGGAGAGAGCAGGGCAGTCTATGGTATTCTCTTGTTCATCGCTTCTGCGCAAGCTATTCTCAGACATTCCCAATTGTGGGTCAGTACAGTTTTAATGTTGATATGACAGGCACATCAGTTGCCTTACTTGGCCACTATTCTAGAAAACAGACCTTAAATAGAATCCATTATTTATTAAGATTTTTCTCGTATTTTATAGTGATAATGAAATGAATTTTTGTTAAGTGTTTGTCATGTTTTCATTATAATTCTTCATTCAAATCTAATCATTTCCCATTTAGTGATTGTGATGATGATTTTGTTGGGCTGAGGTGGTTCAAAAAAAAAAAAAAAAAACCAACTTTACAATTTTAGCTTCCTTTAGCAAATATTAAATTGTTGCACATTTTGCTGTCCAGCATTACAATTTACTTCACCCAAATATAAGTCTGGAATTCATTAGCTTTGGAAGATATCTCAAATAAAAGAAAGCAAATTTAGGTTTTAAAAATTAACTTGAATTAGTTGAATTTAAATTGAAAGAACTTATGGTAGTCATATACCTTTTATTTCTTATGTATAGAAATAGAATTGTATATAGTGTAATATATATATAGAAACCACAAAATGTAATTTTTTTTATATATGAAAAAATATATATAAAAGTACAGAAGAAACATTTAAAAAGAAATCGTTTTTTATAGTTATTACTGCCAAAAATACAAAAATTTCACTTACAAAAAAAAAAAAAAAAACTAAAATCCCAAAAACTTTATTACAAAAAATTACCAAAAACCACAGGCATTATAAACATTTTTGTTTTCTAATTTAAAATCGTTTGAATGAATGACTATTTCTAAGATGTTGTATATTGGGTATTGAGATTTATAATGATAATTGATAGTTACAAAAAGAAAACCAAAAATTAAAATAATTACACAAAAATACATTACAAAAAACACAAAACTACACTTAAACATTTTTTAAATATAAATAAATAAAACAACAACAATTTAAAGCATCAAATTTTTTCCATTTAAAATATAATTTTTTTCCAAAAAAAAACATGAAAAAGAGCAAAAAAAAATTAAACAAAATTTTCCAAAATACAAATACAAACATTAGCTTAATCTGTTCCTTTAAAATACTATTAATATTTACTCTTACATAATATTAATTATAATTAAAAATAAATGAAAAAAAAAAATAAATAAAATCTAAAATAAAAAATTGTAAAATATTTATAAAATAAATTTAAAATCTTAACATTTAGCATTATTTAAATATTATTAAAATATAATTGATAAATAATAATAAAATAAACAATAAAAGAAAAACATTATAACTTACAAAAAACATAATTAAGTGATAGTATTTGAAATTATTATTTAAAAATTTATAAACAAGAAAACCTTTATACATTAGCAAAATCAATAAAACAAACATTATAAATACAATGATAAATTGATGAAATGTAATGTAAAACAACTTTTTATATAAAAGAAATAAAAAAAAATATAAAACATAACCATGAAATTCATTAAAAAATACAAAAGAAAAAAAAAACACAAAAAATTAAAATTAAAAACTAAGGTAAATACTTTAGAGATTTATAGATTTTTTTATAACAATTTCAAATAATTTCAATTAATTTAAATGTAAATTTATTTAAAAATAAAAACAAACAAAAAATTATTGAAATAATATACTTTATAATGCCTCTTAATTTAATTAATATTTATATATACAAATAAATTAATAATAAAATCCAAACCAAAAATAAAACAAAACAAAAAAAAAAAAATAATAAAAATTAAAACAAAATATATAGTAATTAATATTAATTAAATTGTAAATTATATCTTAAAAGTAAACTAAACTAGCCGGTTTATACAAACAAACAATGTTTTCTATAAAAAAAAAAAATCCAAAAATAAAAAAAAATAAATATTAAACCAAAAAACAAAAATAATTTAATTAACAAAAGCGAAACATCCCCCAAAAATAAAAATATTAGTTTAATACCAAAAACAAAACAAAGACAAATTCCCCTTACCCTTAAAAATAAAACGTATTTTAGTAAATATAACAAAGAGACAGAAAACCGAAATAGGAAATATTAAAAAAATAAAGAAAAAAAAAATAAAATTATTAAATTTAAATTATTATCGAATAAAACTAAAAAAAAAAATTAAAAAAATTGAACTGTATTTATATATATAAAAAAATAAAAATTAAAATAACAATATTAACACCTGCCTTCAACAAAAAAAATTTTTATTATATCTTAAAAAAATTAAAAAATAAAAATAACAAAACAAAACGATATTCATTACTTCTTAAAATAAAATAAAAACCAAATGAATTTAAATTTAAGTAAGGAAAATTAAATTTAATGACGCTAATCACTACAAAAAATTAAAAATTAAAAAAAAAAAAACATTCAAAAATAATAATAAAACAGCCAATTTTTACATAGAAAATTGCAAAAAGTTATTGGTATTTTATTTGTTATTTTTGTATTTATTTATTTTTTATTGGTTAAAAAAATTCAAATCAAATCAATTTAATTTTTATTATTTCCATACAAGGATGGCTATAATATTTTGGAATCGCTTTAAATTACTTCAAGTTGTTTTGTTATCCAAATATTAAATCATCTACATCGCTCCATATATTCCTATACCCAAACTAATTTAAAACTTAACTATGTTATCTGTTGTTTTCAGTATCCCTTCAAACCTTGGACAAAAAAACTCCCTAGCGTTTCAATATTCAGTTATTAATTGAATTTCGCATGTTAATGTGAAACACACATATTTAACTATACAACCAAGTCTTGAAATTACTAAAAACTAGAAAAATAATTATTTTATCCTTGAAGACAATTGCTTCGACAAACTGGAGGATGCTTCTCGATGTCAATAAGGCATCTGATCTGCAACCAAGTGTTTCGTTCTGAGATGCATAATTCTAAAATTGTGTTCTTATGACTCACTTTATTGGATTCGATATTATTCATGTTTAAACAAATCTGCATTGCACTGTCAAAAAATCGAATACAAACCACAGGTTATTACTGTTGGATTTGAGACGATTTGCATTCTGAATATGTATACTAGGAGTCTATTGCTCTCTGTCAAAAGATTTATTACTCTAACCAAAACTACCTAGTCTAAGCTGCTTAGTTAGTTGAGAAGAATTCAGAAATACTTTTTTTTTATTGTAAGAATGCCGCCGCTTATTTCATATTTTTTATTTAATTAAGAATGGCCAAACTTCAAAAAATAAAAAATAAATTTAATATTTTCCAATTGTCACAACATACAAATAACTTTGAACAATATGTTTATGTATACCGATTTAAAGGCTACTCTCTTCCCTTTCTAAAAACTTTGGTTTCGGAAAATAGATTCAAACATATTTGGGTAATCAATAATTTTGTGTAAAAAGATAAAAAAAACCGTTTTTGTTAAATAAAACAAGTTTGAAGGGTTTGAGAAAAATAAAAAAGAAAAGATATTTGAATTCCACTCAACCTAGAGTATAACTTAGACTAAGGAGTTACTCGAGTGTAACTCGTTGAACGGTGTTATGAATATCAAATTCTTTTTTTTAACGGAGCTTAAAGCAGTTGGATGCCTTAGTTAGTTTGGATACTTCCACCGACTAAAATCACCACGCCATTAAACTGTTAATTGCTCCCAGAACCACCGATTGTGCAGTACTTTCTAAGGCCAATTTGAGCATAATGCTCAAAAGTAATGTGCTTTACAGTTGGGCTTCCCAAAATGTATATCTGAGCATTTGTTAGAGTAGTTATTGCTCCAGTTGTTATAGTGCTCTGTATTCTCTCCCGATGGTGCTGAGCCCACGCAAAAATTATCAGGCAAGTGGACGGTATTCTATTTATAATTTGATTGGCATATTGTGGAAAATAGATTGTCAACCATAGATCTCCAACCAAAAGCGATTAAAGGAGGCACGCTTTTTTGTGAATTCATCTTAGTCGGTAGTTGGGTACTTCTCTGTTTCCAGTTCATCCGAGCAGCCTGGGCATATACGACTGACAGATACGGATTCATCGTTCTTGTAATTTTGCTGTTTTCCAGCATAGTTTTTTATTAATTAATGCACATTTGATCTGAGAAAAGTCCTTTCTCTCTTTATCTTTCCTTTTCGTTGAGTATAACTTTCCAAATATCTATTCCCACATCATAGAAAGGATGTGTCTTTATCTATGGCGTCAGTGTTATCATAATTATATCACTTTTTTACATCTTTTAAGATTAAAATATTGTTATTTAAGAAGACACAGTTCGCAAATAGCAATTTCTATCCACTAAAAGCGTAGTAGTTTTTGAAGTGAATAACGAATTTTAGCAAGAACTACTGAAGAGTAAACTCTGCGGGTCGTTTTTTGTCCTATTGTCTGATATCGAGTAAAAAAAATTTCGTAAAAATGAAAGATTTTAATGATAATAAACAATGAAATAATTTATTGTTGAAATATTGAAAAGAAAAATTCAATAAAGTTTCTAACTTATTCCACTACTTTAATTTCCATTTCACTATTTCATATTCCCAAAATTTCTTATTCCAAGATATAGTCGTCCAATATAAAATTAGAAATTTTTATATTAACTTTTCAATTAAAGCAAAATAAAACTACTGAACATCTCTCCTTCCCCCCGCCCCCATCTTCATATTAATAAATACAATATTAAGAAATAAAACAAAAAATATTTATAATTTGGCATTTAAAAGAAAGAAGAATAACAAAAAAAAAAGAAATATAAATAATGAAAGTAAACAAATTATATACAATCTAAGTCTTAAAAATAAAATAAAAAAAAACCAAGAAAAATAAAATACTTTTTTATTACCAACCAAAAAACATCAATCTTATAACAAAAAATAAATAAAAAAAAACCGCTTAATTAAGAAAAGCATTTTTTAAATTAAACTGATAAGCGCGTAAATTGTTTTCTTTGTTGAAGCTAAGATTTGTAAATACGTATTTAATCCAAAAACAAAACAAATAAAAAAATGAAAAAAACCAGTAGTTAAAAAATTTATATAAAATAATAATTTATTTCTATTAATAAAAATAAATAAAAAAAAAAACCAAAATAAAAAACAAACGATTTTTTACCAAAAAAAAAAAAAAAAAAACAAGACATAAACAAAAGTAAAAACAAAAAATTAAAAAAAAAATTAAAATAAATCCCATTTACAAAATAAACGCTAAAAATTCTTAAAAATAGAAAAAAAATACGAGAAACAAATTTTCTTAAAGTTATTAAAACCGTAACAAAATTTGATATTTGATAAATAATTTTTTTATTTAAATTTTTATGTTTTTTTTTTTGCTGTTAGTTTTATTGTTTTTATTATTATTACTTTAATGTAAATTTTATATTAATTTTTTGCTTAATTAAAATGAAATGATTAAAATGAATACAAATTCAGTTCCTTAAATAGTCCTTTAAGAATAACAAGCTCGTTTATCATTCGTTCATATGCATTCAGTAACCTTGCAACGTATTTGAGAGCTACTCTCCAATGGTGTTGCGCTAATTTTTTTTTACCGGAACGCGTTCCGGACTTCAGTTCACGGTTCGGAAAAACAAGCCGGTTCGTTCCGGTTTTTGTTCCGGTACGGGTTCGGTTCAAACCCTTGTTTATAAAAATACATACAAAAATTCGTTAAAAATTAGAAAAAAAGATCAGCAAATCTTTTTAAATTTCTCATTATTAGAAATCATCTTTAGTTCCGGAACGCGTTCCTGTCCAAAAACGAAGTTCCGGAACGTCGTACCGTAGCGTTCCGGCTCGAAAACTCCACTGCTGATCTCGTAAATAGAGGTTTGTTGGCATTGCTTGTTATTTCAATTGACTTCTTACTTTTCGGTAATGAATCGATAAAAAAAAAAAAATTAAATAACTGGACATTTCCTAGGCCTTTCATTTCATAGCTTTTAAAGAGCCTGTAATCTTTTAAGAGAACAATTTACTGTCCAAGCCATGTCTTTGATCCATGTGTAGTTACAAATTTTCTTACTCATTTCTGTTCTGTCCATTGTGGTGTAGAAATATTTTAAATTTTAAAATAAATTTATTCCAGCGTACACGCAATACAAATACATTCTAATGAAATTTTTTCTACAGTTTAGATGAAGTTTTGTTTCTAAAGTCCATTGCAATTTAAAAAGTAGGATTGACTTCCTAAACGCATCTAACTTAACGCAACACTGAAAATTTTGACAATTTATTCTGTTCCCTTTTGAAAAGTGTTGCAAAGTATTAATGCAACGTATTAAAGAAGTACCTACGCAATGTATCGACTCGGTTTAAATATTGTATTGATACATTGTTAATATAGGTTTAGGAAGTCAGCCTGGTAGGTATAAAATAATAAGGCCTAGATATCGTCTTGTTAAAGAATGTAGGATTTATAAGCTTTATAATATGATAAGGTTTCCAAAGTAACTAAACTCCACCTTTCGTTTAACGGTCCTGCAGCAAATACTGTGTTCCAAGCCGTTACTAGCAAAATACGATCCTAAATTTTGCTCTCTTTTACTTTAATCACACTCTATAATTTTGTTTATTTATTTATTATTGAAATCTAAATGTTTTTAACAAAATATACAATATTTCCAAGTTGAAATTCTCTTCCTGATAAATCCGCTACTAAGCTGATAAATCTTTAACATTGTTCGGCAAACTAGGCATTCGTCATAATTTAATTGACGTTCATTACACTGTAGTGTACCGTCGGTCATTAGTCAAGAAATTGTTTTCAAAAACAATATTATGTCAACTCTTTTTAGAGGCTTTATTTTTATTCTGATTAAAATATTTCAGCATGTGTAATAATACATACAGTCAGACTAATGATTGAATTTCCTTGAAGCATAATTATTACTTCAGTATGCATAGGTTTTGTCTACATTTCACTGAGATTTTCATGGAACTTCCTACTATCGAAAATCTCTTCTACCAATTCATATAATTTTCCAACAATTTTACAATTTTTTAATTTTTTCTTTTGTTTTTTGATTTCAAATATATTTTATAGTTGATATTTTTCGATTCAGTGTATAAATAATAAAATAATGCATTTTAATTATAAACAACAACTTTTATTCTCCATTATTTTTATTTTTTATTATATAACAAAAAAAACAAAAAAAAGACATTAAACTATTTAATAAAAAAAAAATTTTTGTCCACACCACAGACTACGAAGAAATTAAAAAAAAAAACAAAAAATAAAATAAATTATAATAATAAAAAAAAACAACACAACCAAACAAAACCAAACAATTTAGTTATTATTGTTATAAATAAATTATAAAAAAAAAAAATTATGAATAATTATAAATGAAAAACCGAAAAAACTGCAGTAAAAAAAACTAAATAATTTTTTTCAAATACATGAAAACATAAAGAAAAATTACAAAAGAGAAAAAAATCATTGTGTTTCATTTTAGGTTATAAGTTGTTTTTGAAACTATGGGAATATAAGAAAAAATATTTAATTTAACGACCTTTTCTCGCCACTGTGAAAGTAAACAAAATTCCCATGAAAAGCTTTTTAAAAACCTAGCTTTCGTAGTCAACTTTAAACTGTACGTCGTTATACCACTAATGGACATAACAGCGGTGGTATTATGAGCAAACCTAGTTAGGTCTCCATCCCGATTAAAGGATTGTAATGGGCAATTAAGTGAATAATTAATAATAAAATATATTAAATAAAATAATAAAATATAATAAATGAATAAAAATATATTAAAAAGCACAGATCAGCAACGAATATTCAAAACGATGAATAGGTTCAAATCATACTTATAATTTCTGATACTTATACGCATTCATATTTATTTTAATATGATACTCATACTACTCATACTCAAAGTTGGAACTACTTGTCGTATTCATACCTAACAATACGCATGATATTATTGACTTCGACTCGTCTCTACTTAACATTTACACTAAACGCAAAATAAGTATGATTCGCGTACGAACACTACTATACTTACAAAAAGATTGTGTGTATGCTTTGCTTGTTGTCTTTGTCTTTCCTTTCTTCTTTATTTGTATATGCAACGACAACAAAGGCTGTAAATTTTGATGAATGATTCGAGTCACTCAAATGACTTATAAATATTATAAGTATTTTCCTAAATTTATGAATCAGAATGAATAGACGTATGAATCAAACACATTTCGAATGTTGTGACTTTGATGTCATCGTTGTACTCAAACACATCGTAACCTGTACTTATAAATCAATGTTGTAGCGAGTAGGAATGAATCAGAATAGTTGAATTTCAATTCTGTTGATTCATTCATACTCAAAATTGCATGAGTGCTTATGAGCACCGGAAAAACGATTTATTGCTGATCTTTGATTGGTGGTCCATTTAATGGTATCACAAGGGTCGAATTCTGCTGTATTATTGTGTGTGGAACACAAACTTGCACATTTTCTGACTATTGACACTTAAGCTTAGGATACATGCTAACACGGGAAACTGATTTGGTTTTTTTTAATGGCGATGTTTTCGCTTATACTGTTAACTAATTTGTATACAAAATGAATTAGAATAAAGTATTGCAAAATACCTTTAGTTTGATTACAAAATCACAGCAGAAATCACATAGTGCATGTGTTTGTGGGTTGCAAAAAATGTTAATATATTCAGAAAATGAAGTTTAAGGTTTTTAGTCTACTTTTTCATTCTTTTTTATACGTTGGCAAGGCCTATTGATGCCCTCGATTTACGTCGTCTCGACTTACGTTGTTTCGATTAACGTCATCAAAAATTTTGTTCCCTTACACTTCGACTTTGCGTCGTCATTCGATTTACGTCGCATCTATTGTTTATAAACAAAATCAGGGGACTTCCCTTTTAAAAGAAATTCAATACATATAATAAAAATTTAGTATGAGTTCGTTGAAATTCGATTTACGTCGTTTCGATTTACGGCAGCCTTTTTCGGGAACATTCTACGACGTAAATTGAGGGAATACTGTATCTCTGTAATGCAACATCGTTCAAGTGTTCGTCACGTGTTCAGGGGGCGACATTTTGTACAATGAGAAGCACTGTGCTTTGAGTCTTAAAAAAAACCCACACAAAAAGGTGCAACAGGGTCTACGTGACCAATCTCCGTGGTGAGTTCACCTTACCTTCATATGATGATGTCCTGAAATCACTTATGCAGAATATCCAATGTGGCATGAGACATTGTTGCTCGTAGCACCGTCCGGTTGAAATCACATGCCATTGGTGTGCACATGCATACACACATAACTGGTCATTACAACTCTTCCGTCAGGATTACGATCTAAGTACCACATATGTTGTGTGTTGTAAATGGTGGGAGTTACACTTTAAGGTCGACTTCATACAACAGATTTTTGAGAAACTATTCTTGGCGATTTTATTTACTTTCAGAGATTTTGCCAGAAATCTGTCGATTTTCTCGGATTTCGGTTTGTTCGAGATGCCTGAGCTAGGAGTGGATCCGTGGCCCTATATCTAAAAATCCTAGACACTACCTACTACAATACGGCTACTTCTTTGGTGTCCATTGCATACAACTTAGGTCAAAAGAAATTGATATTTGTCGACCTATAGTCATCGTGATGAACTGTTCAATATTTTTCTTAAAGAATTGTTTATAAAAATGCACACTAATTAGTGATTTTTTTGGGGGATTTTTATCGTGCAAAGTTCCACAATTTTGTACGTACACGTAACTATTTATTCAGACCTGAGCCAATGCGGTGACAATGCTCTGAAGTCTATTCTGTGAACACACGTCGTTGTCTGTCATAGTTCGGAGTTATTTGATAAAACATGTTGAATAAATGACAACTAATTTGACAGATATAGCTGCAACATGATAGCCGTTATTTGGAGGTGTGGAGGTAATGCCACAATTTTATGTTTTTATACCCAATATTTTTATTTATATTCTGCTTTCATTCAATTGACAATTAAACTAATAAATTTATTTTTGTGTGTATTAATAATAAAATTAAGTTTTCTTTTGTTTTTCCTAACAAAATCCATTAAATTGAAAAAAAAAAAATTATAAAAAATTATTCAAATTGCAAAATTAATACGTTTTTTATTTGGCAGAAAGAAGGAGAACTTATTTGGCATCATTGTTACCCGCAGAACAAATCAAAATGGAACAGATTTGGTTTGTTTACATGCGGCTAATGGTAAAATGCCGGATTTGTTAGGAGGCAAACAAATCATATAAACAAAACAATGTAAACAAACAAATGCAAACATTGGTAACAAAACAAAAACCAAAGAATAACAACAACTACAACGTGTTTCAATGCCAGACTAAGCAGCTGTTGTTGATAAATGCATACTCCTGCGCATGTATCGATTTGTAAGGGGTTGTTTGCCAAAGAGCATGAGAAACGAATGGTAATGAAATAATAAAATGCACCCCCCAGTGTGAGAACACTTGAGATTACTTGGAATATTAATGTCCATACAAGTGCAAGTTCTAAAAGACACGTAGCAGACGAAATAAAAAGCGGATACGATTTTTTTAAAAATAAAATTGCATTAAAACAACAAAAACAAAAACAACAACAAAAGTATAATATGTTAATAAAAGAAAAATAAAATCTCTTAAACGAATTTAATTAAAAAAATTTAATTAAAAAGGAAATAAAGGCGAGAGTAAAGGTTTACAAAAAACATTCCTTAAAATTTAAGCAAGTCTACTGATAAACTTAGTGTTTTGGTTTTCCTTGCTGGTCTTGTAATACAGTGAAGCAGTGAAGAATTATTAAGAACCCACACCCTAAATTAATGGGTCTCAATCTCAATCAATTGTTGTACTATATTATTAAACAATACACTAAAAATAACAATTTATTGACTTTTTCAACCATATAAATGCGTGTTTTTGTGTGTTTGTTTCGATTCAAGTGCGTGTGGTTTTAATAAATTTAATGAAATTTAATTAAAACCGCACATCAAGAGAAATCTATAATTTATAGGAAACAAATAAAAAAAACACAAAAAATTAAAACAAAATTATACCTGCTGGCCCACACAATAATCAATATGGATATTAGTTTTTCAATTTTAATACTCCTGTGTTTTATATTCTTCATAATTGGAGCAGTATTTATACTATTGCTACAGTATTATGTGTATATGAAATTTTCCCTTTTGCCCGAAGAATCAGCCGAACAGAAGGACATCCATTCCAAATACAGGCTACCAACGGTAAATGTAAATTCATTCATTCATTCATTGCTTTTATACATACACCTCATGTACATACTCGTATGTATGCCATCATTCATTCATTCATTCATAATTTTTTGAAATTCAAATTCAAATTGAAATTAAAATTACCAGTAACAGTTGTGTATAGAAATCCAACAATTTATCATTTCAGACACTTCATCAAACGGCAAAAGCTCTTAATCAGTCAACAGCAGCTGCTACTACAGTTGGTGCTACATCATCGTCTGGTGGTGGTGCTGGTGGCGGTGGTGTAGCAACTGCAGCAACAGTAGCAGCAACACCAACAGGAACAGCAGGAAATGCTGCTAATTTGCATTTAAAAGATGTAGACGCCTCATCGTTGGTATCATTGAATTTCGTTATGCAGTTCCTATTTCATGAATTGAAAAATTCAAATCGCGTGAGAAAGTGGTTTTATCGCAAACTTTCATTGGAATTGGATGAATTGATAGCAAAAACAACAACAGGAAAATTATTCGATAAATTAACGGTACGTATGTATGTATACAATGCAATGCAATTATAATCATGAGACGAATACTACTCACCAACACCAACAAACTACCAATTTAAAACACAAACAAAAAAAATACAAAAAATAACAGTGTTATGGCCAATATTCATTATATTTGTAATACAAGATGTTGTACGTACGTATACATACGTATGTATATTTTGGCCTTTACTTGGAGAGTGTAGTCATTTTTTTTTTCCTTTTTTTGGATACGAAATTAATATTTTAAATGAACACTTTTGTACGTCAAGGACATCAACAAAAAACCAAAAATGACATTCAAAATATTTATGAAAATTTATAAAAACAAAACAAAAAACCTATTACGTTGTAATACTTGAAATTCACTGTAAAATCATTTGTAGTGACATCAGAGCCGACTGACGAAACCAAACCAAATATGAAAGAATCTAGAATTTTATTTGAATTTATTTTAATTTTAACTAACAAATAGTAGATACCCGTTTCAGGAATTTAAAATAGCTCTGTGATTATAATAAAATCAATTCTCTAATGGAAACACACGTTATTCTAATAATAAGGTCGACGTGAAATTCTGTATGAGTTTTTTAACACACTAAACTACCAGCAGTAGGGAAAGGAAAGAACTTTTAACAATTGATAACGATTATCTTGTTGAAGTTATATTTCCCGTGTGGTAGCTGGAAGAGAATACTACCACAGTGATCACCATACATACATACATAATTGGTCATTACAACCCTTCAGTCAGGATTACTTTTCATGGCTATTTTATTTACTCTTAGAGTTTTTGCCAGAAATCTGCTGAGAAAACATCGCCGAAAAAATATTTTTTGTTTTTTATTTTAATGTCTGGCCTGGGTCTCGAACCCTGGCTTTACGTCTAATAAGCCAGCACTCTACCCACTAGACCACGGCGACTTGAAGTGGAAATATGTGTCTTCTGTTTGTGCTGCTACCAGTCAGGAACTATTTGGGGTTCGACAGGCGGCAGTCTGGTCTTGCTTGGCTGCGAAGCCTGACCAGAGATCTTAATCTGGAACCACAGGTGAGCAATAGTGAGGTCCACTCGGGGAGCACGTGGTGGCTGTGGTTTAGACCCAAAGTGCGCGAGTACGGTGTCGGTATATTCTTAACGCAGTTGAAGGAGTTTATATGGTCTCCGACCCCTAAACAAGAGGTAAGTCATGTCTAAATAGCATAACTTCGTTTTGGTATCTACTTCCCGGCTGTAGCCAGTGTTTACAGCATGAAAGTAGTGGCGTTGGTCTGCGCGGTATTTTCACCCAGTGCGAAGATCACCTGGACAGGTACCCATGTTAAAACACACACATCGTTGTTGAAGTTACATCCCTCAAATTTTTTGTCTTTTATTTAGTCGGATTTTTTAAATCATCATGGATCATGGATGACCATGCATGGGCAACGACGTGTGTTAAATCAATAGGCTCTGGAGCATTTGTTTCCAACGAAAAATCATTGTTAATATTCCGGTCCAGTTCTGGTTCAGGAATAAAAAAAATTGAATTTAGGACAATAATAATCAACAATTCATTTCAAAAAAGTCACTGTTTCTTGTGGATTCTAGGCTGGGGAAGCTATCGAACCGTATTCCTTTAATAATTACTATTGGATGATGAATACCATCTTCTTTTGGCCTGAAAATCGCATGATCGGTTTCAGGTGATGTGAACTGGCTACCCGTTACATTTTTTTCTAGAGGAGTTTTCTCAGGTGTATGTGTAAGAGCCGCAAATGAGAGCGGTGATTAAAGCCACAGTTTATTTTAACAAACATCTAAAAAGGTTGGGTAACGTTACAGCCTTAGGTTATCTTATCAGTCACGTACACAGAATTAATAGGGAGCTTGATCCTGATCTCATACCTGGACAATTGTCTTTCCTGAACTTCCTAAACACCTCCAATATTCATCATGCTTATGCATAATGTGGTGGTTGCTATCAATAATTTGTTTCATTTTCTCTACAATTAACCGTCAAAATTGCTCCAAATTTTTCTTTGTTCTGACAACCACTGATAGCAGATTTCCGCATGATTTGAAGAGCGATCGATAGTAAAAAAAATCAAAAGATTGCTATCTGCATTCCGTTCTATGTATGTGTTATCGAGTGATATTTTCTCGTTTCCAAAACCAAAAAAACCATCCAAACCAAAAATCTGATTTTTCTCTGAAATCTTTTTACGTTATGGCGAAAATAAAGACTTGTATCTCAAAGAGATTATGTTTCGAAAAATCTATGATTCATTAAAAATGTTACGAAAATTGACCTGGGATTTGATCTCGGGCCTTACGTCTAATAAGCTAGTACACTACCTACTAGATCACAGCGATTTCGATAACAGGCCGACTAAAGAACAAATTTTATCTGGAATACAGTGTGCAATCCATTGGTCAATCGATCACATAGGGATGTGCTTGCCGAGAAACATGAGTGTTACGTAGGAATACGTAATTCTCGGTAACAAGAGCACTTATTTCGGTCGAGCAAAATCCGTTGTAATAGCGATAGAAAGGTGAAGCACAAGCCAAAACGATGCAACGATGTTCCAATGAATCAATAGAGTTGGATATCCTACCGTCATTAACGAGCAACTTCGCCCTCTTCTGTAGTTAGTCGAGAAGACTCAAAATAGACTTTGAGGCATTTTCTTTCGGATATAAATGGTGTAAATGATAAGAAGATCAAATGAAATGAAGTGTTTTTTACGCCTTCTTAAGAAGATAGGACACTTAAAAATGTGACGGCTCCAACGAACATCACATTGAAATTTCATTATCAGAACATCAAGGACTACTGAGTCCCTAATATTTACACCACCTATAGATTTAAGTGATGCCCTTATGTATCAATAAACAACACTGGGATAGTTTGTTTAAACCTTACGATTTCCATGAACTTGTTTGACGATTTTGACGATTTTTTTCTAATATTAGACGATTTGAGGCTTTATTTATCTGGCAGCTATGGTTATACCAAATGATAAATAACGGTATTTTTATTCAAGCAATGCATACCAGAGATCAGCAATGAATCGTTTTTCCGCTACTCATAAGCACTCATGCAATTTTGAGTATGAGTGAATCAACAGAATTGAAATGTAACTACTCTGATTCAGTCGTACTCGCTACAACATTGATTTATAAGTATAAGTAGCAATGAGTATGAGTACAACGTTAACATCTAACTCACAACATTCGGAATGTGTTTGATTCATACGTCTACTCATTCTGATTCATAAATTTAGAAATATACTTACTGTACTTATAAGTCATTCGAGTGGTTTGAGTCATTCAGCAAAATTTACAGCCTTTGTTGTTGTTGCATATACAAACAAAGAAGAAAAGAAAGAAAAGGAAAGAAGGGAAGAAAAGAAAATCTTCTTCTGAGTATTGTTGTGTTCGTACGCGAATCATACTTATTTTGTGCTTCGTGTAAATGTTAAGTAGAGACGAATCGAAGACAATAGCTTTGTGTGTGAGTAGTATGAGTATCATATTAAAATAAATATGAATGCGTATAAGTATCAGAAATTGTAAGTATGATTTGGATCTACTCATCGTTTTGAATACTCGTTGTTGATCTCTAATGCATACCTTCAGGCACTTAATTTGATTTTATCGCGCAATAAGTTTGATGAGACAATGAGATTTAATAGTTGAAAGAATTATTTAATATTTTTAGATACATTTACGTGTATGTATGTATAGAAATATTTTTTATTTGATTTTTAATAAATAAAAAAGAAGATTTTTACATAAAATCCATTAGACTAATAATGTAATGTGGTTCTAACTTTTAATAAATATGTCCGAGACACGCAAATGTCTGTATTTATAGTTTTTTGTCTTTATTTTTTTACAATAAAAACAAAAATCTAATTTTCTTAAATACTATTTATAGAATTAATTAAATCGAAATTTAATGGACAAACCTATGATGGTTCATAAATGAATCGAATATAGGTTAGCAAGATAAATGCCACACCACAACTATTCCGCTATTCTAATGGTACAATTATTATAACTTCATTACAGAAGCAAATATTTATACCGCACATACACAAATATTCTGTTTGTTATCACAATATAAATATCGTTTATTAGTTAATACATACTATATATGTATGTATGTACATATGTATGTACATATGTATGTACATTAGGGAAAATGTAAACACTTTACTGTCATGATGACCTTTATTAGTATGCCTTGTCTGCCTGCAACTAACTGGATGTTTAATGGAGCACCATGTTTTTGCACTTCAAGTATCTGCTTCTCTCTTATTGCAGCAGTTGTCATAGTGGATGTTGTTGGCGTCTGAAATGCTCTTTAGTCGTATGGTATGTTGTTCTTATCGTTGTTGACGTAAATTTTATGAAAATATGATCTCATAACGATGCCAGTGCAAGAATTGGCTATGTTATGCTGTGCAATCATCGAGTGTTTATTTGTGTGCACTGGTAATAGTACTTTACACTACAAGTCGTATGTCTCATCAAGTTTTAATGTGTTTTTTTTATTTACACGTGTTCCACTATAAAACGGCATGTTAGACAAAATTTATTTGCATGGCATTCAAAGGCAAAAAGTCATTCATTCTAAAAACAGAGTTGCAAGACATTAAAGAAAAAAATTATTTGAGTTGACTTGTAAAAATTCGTTGGAGTAGTTTATGCGTGGAAGCTTCGTACAGCAAGGTGCGCGCATGAGAACATTCAAAAACTTCCGCAGATTCAGGGGAGTTATTATCAATATCTGTGGTCTGATGTTATTACAATGAAACACACTACCTATGATTGAAGGATATTATTCATTACATACATAGGTATTCAGAATTATTGGAGGAATTCAGTATTATTCAAGTCACTGTAGTCTAGCAGATAGTATGTTGTCTTATTACACAAAAATCACCAAAGTTTGTCTCAGCATATTTCGGGCAAAATTCTGGGTTTAAGTAAAATTGCCATGAAAAGTCAATCGCTCGTAGTCGACTTTAACCCTGGACGGTTACACTTCATTTCTGTACATTGAGGTTACCCTTTCGTTGAATCGACGAACAATTTAACTATGAATGGTTACTGTTGTGAGTAGACGTATGCTGGCCATCCATTTTTTAAAAATGGATTTTACATCTTCTCACTGCAAGCTTTTCTTATCAACTAACGTTTTTGACAAAACAAGTGAAATTTGGTAAAAAATACAACAATTTTATGATAAAGAGTAAATGCGATCGTCGTGGTCCAGTAGGTAGTTTGCTGGCTTATTAGACGTAAAGCCAGGTTTCGAGTCCCAGGCCAGACATCAAAATAAAAAATACAAAAATTTTTTTTTCGGCGATGCCATGAAAAGTTTCTCAAAAATCTGTCGTTCGGAGTCGACTTTAATCTGTAGGTGCCGCCACTTATGTATGAAATTAACACCCACAACATACATAAGTAGTGTGAGAATCTGCGGGTTTCTTGGAGACGATTGCTGTAGACTGTCTAATGGTGAAGGTATGGCACTGGCCCTTTTATATTCTTCTAGCAGCAACTCGTTTCCTAGCCGTTCGCATCTTCCCTCTTTCCATCTTTCCTAAAAATAAAAAATCTGCACAATGTACTGCATTCCCTGAGTGCTGGTTTCATAAAAACAAATGTGCCTCGTTATCGTCAGTAACCATCCAGGGTTAAATTGTAGTCCTTGCCACTCATGTATAAAATTAACACATACAACGTAGGTAGTGTGAGAAGCAAGGTGGTAATCATGCTATAGGTTTGTAATAACCAATTATATATCTATGTATGTGTATAGGTAATCAATTTGTCGAATTATTGAAATTATTATTGTAGATTTTATTTCTGATAACCCCACTAATCCTAATACATACATACATAATTGGCCATTACAACCCTTCAGTCAGGATTACGACCTAGCTTCTCACACCACTTATGTTGTGTGCGTTAATTTTATACATGAGGGGTGGGACCTACAGTTTAAATTCGACTCCGAACGACAGATTTTTGAGAAGCTTTTCATGGCAATTTTTACTCTCAGAGTCTTTGCCAGAAATCTGCTGAGAGGAAGTCTCCGAAGAAATATTTTTCGTTTTGATGTCTGACCTGGGATTCGAACCCGGGCCTTTCGTCTAATAAGCCAACACACTACCCACTAGACCACAACGACTTGAAGTGGAAGTATATGTCTTCTGTTTGTGCTGCTACCAGTCAGGAACTGTTTGGGGTTCGACTGGCGGCAGTCTGGTCTTGCTTGGCTGCGAAGCCTGACCAGAGGTCTTAATCTGGAACCACAGGTGCTGGGTGCCCCAGACACTTGTCCCTGTCCCAGCAATAGTGAGGTCCACTCGGGGAGCACGTGGTGGCTGTGGTTTAGACCCAAATCGCAGGGAGTGCGCGAGTACGGTATTATACAAATTCATAATTTTCCCTGGATTTTACAGTTTCGACCATAACAATAAATCGATTCTGTTACGATTCCTTAATGAAAGTTCAACTCAAGCATTCTTTCTCCGGTTTCCCGAATTTTGACCATAGAAATGAATCGATTCAATTGCTAATGAAATCTTTAGTGAAACTTGAACTCATTAGATTAACTTATGTTAACTTGTTTGGTAAGCATCCATTTAACTTCCTTTGGTATCCAGCTTTATAGAAGCCTTTTTCGCGACACAGCCTAGCAGATAGGCCACTTAAGTCAGGATTTCAACTAATTATCTTTCGAAAGTGGGGTGAATCATTGACAACACAATTATAGGAATAGCTGTAATTGGGCCGAGGCAGGTGATCAAGTTCAGCCAGGCACGAGGGAAGAGTTTCTTATATTTTTGGTGGAATTCGAAAGAAAGTTTTGTTTACAAAACGAGGGGATGAATTTTTTTCATTCTAAATTCATTATGTATCGACTTAAGCCTCTGGCTGTAAGCCATTGTAAAACATGTAAAGGCATGTATTACATTGCCTGACCCAGTAAAAGAAACATGTTGTTGTCTATGGAATTCAATGAAGAATTGATTGTCACTGTTGTCGATAGTATTTGTATGAGAGAGGAATAATAGAGGGAGCTTCACAAGTTGGTTCTCGAACGAATGGGCATATATTTCTGTACGCTAGAAATATCGTAAAGCATTCATATGTTGACAGTGAATTTATATTCGACTATACTCGTCTATATTGGAAAAACTTGCATTTCCAGTATCCTTATATGCCTTATAATACACATACATACATACATATATGTATATGTGAATGCATATATTCATACATACACCAACATTCTCTATATAATATACGTTGTGCTATCGTTGATGTAACTTTATGAAGCAATATATAATATAATGTATGTATGTATGTACGTATATTTCTATCAGATTTAACAACAAGTGTTACAGATACTTGCAACGTTCTCTGGTCATGAGCAGTTCAAAGTATTTGTATATTGGTATTGCTACTGCCATTGCTATTGTCGTTGTTGTTGAGCTGTAGGTGTTAATTTGTGGCATTAATTAGTCTGGCTATTTACTCATTGTCTCATTCGTTTTTCTCTCATTATACATATTTTTTTTCCTTTTGCTTTTCTTATTTACTATTATTCAGTTTCTATTGTTGTTGCTGTTGCTGTTGTTATTGTTATTGTTCATTTACATTCTTTAATTTTTATAGATAAAACAACTTGAGTTGGGTGATCAATTTCCGGAGATAAAAACCTTAAGAGTCCATAATGTTGAATTGGATGAAAGCGGCGAACGTATTGAGAATTTGGATTTATTATTGGAAATTCATTATATGGGCAATTTCCGTACCTCCATTGATGCTGATATGGTGTTGGGCAAAAAGGGATCGTTAACATTAAAAGGTAATTGAAAGTAATTAAAAGAAATTTGATTAGAATTTTACTTTTAGTATTGTAAGTGGTAGTATAATGAGTAAATTAAGTAAAAATTACAATACTTTACTCGAATAATGGGGTATGGAAAGGTATAATGAAAAAACATTAAAGAAAAATAATTCTTTATTCTGTTATTAAATAAAAAGTGTATTACGGTCGTCTTGACTTTGCAAACCGTTTTGTGTTTTCTTCTCTTTTGTAAACAAAATGTTCGCTTAGAATTGTTATTACAACCAAATGTTATCGATAAGACTCTTCCAAAGAGACGGTATTAGTTCTTGAGACCGACGAGTTAGTCGTCGTTATATCAGCACGTCAGGTACATACATAATCGGTCATTACAACCGTTCAGTCAGGATTATTGACTTAGCTTCTCACACTACTTATGTTGTGTGTGTTAATTTAATACATAAGTGGCGGGACCTACAGTTTAAAGTCGACTCCGAACGACAGATTTTGGAGAAACTTTTCATGGCAATTTTATTTACTCCCAGAGTTTTTGCCTAATGAGAAGGAATCGCCTTTTTTGTACTTTATTTTGATGTCTGGCCTGGGTCTGGGCTTTATAGTCTAATAAGTCAGCACACTATACATTAGACCACGGCGAGCACATCAAGTGCAATAATATATTTGGAGACTTTGGTTGAAATCATTTTCTAAATACACAGACAATATAAATAAGACTTTTTCTTTTTACAGTGAAACAACTTTCGGGTCTGGCACGTTTACAATTTACTCGCAATCCCTATACTCACTGGTCGCTTAGCTTTCTCGGCGATCCGGAATTAGATTTAGCCATTGAATCCAAATACCAAGGACGTCAAATGCAATCAAATATTACCAGTTTAATATCGAATCAAATACGTAAAGCAGTTCGACGTAAGCACACCCTACCCAATTATAAGCTGCGTTACAAACCATTTTTTCACAAAACCCCCGAAGAAGATATGGGCGAGGGTGAAGGTATACAACCGAATGGTGTTTTAGAGGTTAAAGTATCCGAGATATCACGTCTTATGTGTCCTTCGCATTTAACGGACATTTATTGTACGATTACAATGGCTTCGTTGGCATTTGTGGAAGCCCATCAGCAGGATGATCGTCATGTTATGGTTTCATTGGATGTAGAAATCCATAAAGCGAAAAATCAACAAATTGGTATTATTTTTAAACAATCTTCCGCAGATTTGGTAGAAATCGAAGCTGTTTTACCCAATACACCAGCCTGCAAATCAAATTTGAAAGTGGGTGATATTTTGCTGGCCATTGAGGGTAAGCGTGTAGCCACTATACAGCAAGTAGCCAAAGTTATTAAAAGCCTACAGACGAATAACTTTAGATTACGCATTGATCGTGTAATACCAGGCATCATACGCAACGATGCCATATTAGAAGATTTGGATGGTTACGAAGATTTGGGCGACAATAAAAGTGGCTACAGCACAGCTGCAAAACCTACAGACACCATACCCATACGCAGCAGTATTGACAAGGGCACTAGCAGTGAATCCAGCCTATCGAATACTCCTACCAATTCCCCCAAGAAAACAAAACTTATAGCCAAGGCTCTAAAGAAAACCATTAGTCGTGATCATAGTGACAATTTAAAAGATGATGAGGGGAAATCAAAAGCTAAAGCCTTAGCGAAACAAGTTACTCTACATAAAGTTCCGTCTAGAACAAATTGTGAAAATTTGTTGACAACCTTTGGCTCGGGCGTCAATGACGTTGAGCATTATTATCAACATTCCACTATCGATTGTAAGCTGGCCAATTTAATACACATGGAAGATGTTTGTACTTTCAAATTGGATAGCCAATGTCGTTACTTGAACGTGTGCGTTTATGGCAAATCATTAGGCGAAAATCAACTGTTGGGCTTTACCAATTTACCCATGTATCAGATATTGGCTGAATGCTGTGAGACCAGTTTAAGTCAATCGTTTAAATCATACGAATTAAATCCTCCAATGTCAGAAGATCTGTAAGTTAATGTTTAATTTGTCTACCAGAAAATGCAAGAGCGAAGAATAATTTGTAATATTTTCCTTTGAATTTAGCAAAAATCATTACTTGTCGACACAATCTGGTTTTATACCCAGTTTATGTTTTGGCGATATATTGTTCGCATTTACCTGGGATGGCAATCCCAATTTATCGGCCACGGAAACACCCTCTAAGCATACCATTAAAACCAAATCAAAGTAAGTGAACAACTTTTTATACAATAAAATTCAATCATAATAGTTTAAATTTTCTCTTCTCAATAGATCTGCTACTTCAGCTGATAAAACTGATGATAGCGGTTATTCCGATACAATTTCCATTAAGTCCACGGACACCAACGCACCGCGTGCACATAACTTTATACGCACACATTTCCAACGCGCCACTCAGTGTGACTTTTGTGGCAAGAAAATTTGGCTTAAAGATGCTGTGCAATGTCGTGATTGTTTCATGTGTTGCCACAAGAAATGCATTAACAAATGTCAAAATGCCACAGTATGCGGTCCGGTAGATTGTTCCTCTGCACTACAACAAACAACCTCGACGGTGGTCACACCCGAATTTATGGTTACCGAAGCAGACATCGATGCAGCTGTAGAAACAGAAACGGAAATTATTTTTAGCACCGATGATAAGAAAACGAATGTCACTACACCGACAGCCAGCAGCTTAGAGGTACATCGATCAAGTTTGACTGGTTTATTGGCTCAGGGCATTAAACGTGTCAATTCCGCTAATAATCTGGCCATACCTGGCATAGTATCTTCAATAGCTGGTGTAACTGGTAGTGCTAGTGTTGGTGCTAGTGTCGGTGGGGGAACGACACCCAGTTCAATAGCTAAAAGTTTACCACCAACTCCTCAACACACTCCTTCAAGGTATAAATACAAAACTTGCTTTGCCTCTAGATTATCATCATTAACTCGGCTTTTATTTTTGTAGAAAATCATCTGTGATTTCTTTAGGTCCTAGTACTTTCGATTTGGTAACCCAACGTTTAGAAGCATTGCCCTCCGATCAAACATGTTTTACAGCCGAACAAATTGTATCTATAACGGAGCATATAATGTTGCTACCGAAGGAAGAGGATGTCATGAGCTTGGCCAAAATTGCTAGTAAGAATCTATATTCCGATATAACCGGTGCCGAGAGAGTGGAAAAAATTAATATATTGGTAAGTAACGTTTATTTATTTATTATTTACATAACAATTGTATATTGTATCCTCGGTTTAGTGTAAAAGATCTTAGGCTCTGGTGGGAATCGAAAACTTAACCCTCACGCTTATAGTCTATATATAATTTTGTTAGTGAAATAGAAATGAATCGAATAATCCTTAAGGCGGATGACTGATGAATTTTTAATCCAGACACTTTACTAACGTTTCAGAATTCATGGATTTTTGATATGAAAACTGTTTATGTGTACGCCCCAAAATGATCCTGGTGCAAACTAAATTTCTTAACCAAATGCGGCTTCTTTATCATTTGGACGTTAGTGCATGCATCAGAGATCAGCAATGAATCGTTTTTCCGCTACTTCATAAGCACTCATGCAATTTTTACCATGAGTGAATCCACAGAATTGAAATTCAACTACTCTGATTCATTCGCACTCACTTCAACATTGATTTATAAGTACAGGTCACGATGTGTTTGAGTACAACGTTGACATCAAACTCACAACATTCGAAATATGTTTGATTCATACGTCTACTCATTCTGAATCATAAATTTAGAAAAATACTTATAAGTGATTCCAGAGGCTCGGATCATTCATCAAAATAAACAGCCTTTGTTATTATTGCATATACAAACAGAGAAGAAAGGAAAGACAAAGACAACAAGGAAGGCATACACACAATCTTCTTGTGAGTATTATTACAGTGCTTGTATGTGAATCATACTTATTTTGTGCTCCGTGTAAATGTTAAATAGAGACGAGGCGAAGTCAATAACATCATGCGTATTGTTAAATATGAGTACGACGTGTAGTTCCAACTTTGAGTATGAGTATCATATTAAAATAAGTATGAATGCGTATAAGTATGACTCGAACCTATTCATCGTTTTGAATACTCGTTGCTGGCAAAATGCGATTTAAGTTTTCAAGACATAAGTCCTATGATCTAATTGCCGCAAATACTTTTTGCTATAACTTCGGTTCAGCTTGGGATATAAAACTGATTTTATTTCAACATGCGCAGAAGGTCTAAAATAGCAGTTTTGCTTAAGTAACTAAAAATTTTTAATTTTTTAAGATATGACTACGTTGCAATAAAGGATCGATATATAAACTTTGAGTTAAGTTAATAAAAAGTGCTACAATATTAAATAAATTTTTGATTATTTTATCGTTTCTTCGAAATCTATTTTTCAGTAGTCTGGTTATTAGAGTAGAAGCATATTTAGATGCATGTTTTTATACACAAATTTATAGATATTTTCTATGAATATATGTACATACTTAACTTTAATAAAACTTCAAAATGTTCTTTTAAACTCTTTTCATAGCTTACAAAACTACGGCTGGCTTTGGACAGTGAAACAGCCATACATTCGAATTTGGCGGCATCAATGAAAAACGGTAGCAGTGAGATTTTATCAACAGGCGACAGTTCTAATCAGCAGTCACCATCAAAATCCAGTATTTTAGGCAAATCTGAAGAGCGTATACAGGCATTAAGTGTTATAATGTTATACCTGTGTACTGCTCTCCAGCATGCCCAAGGTGTGGCTATGCAATAAACATTTAAAAAAAAGGGAAATTATGTTAAACAAAAATACAACCAACCATAGTTTATTGAATTAAAAATTTTCTTAAAAATAAGGCTGAAATATTTCAAAACATATTATGGAATTTTGAAGTAGTCAAATTAAAAATTATACAAAAAATAATGAAAAAAAAAAGTATTAAAAAAAAGAAAACAACAATTAAACGTCTGATTAGAAACAAAAATTTTACTAAGTATAATACTTGTATTACTTTGTTGATAAATTAATAGGGGATACAAGACTAATGGTGTTTTCTTTTCTACCAAAAAATGTGCATTTTATTAAGGCAAAATGCAATTATGCGTTTGTTTCTTAAAAATGTTTCGCCCTCTAAAAGGGTGGTATGTTTTATTCTAAATAATTTGCACTTGCCAATGGTGCAGGGCATTGCATTTTATGCCCTGTGTAAATCGAGAGTGCTGATAATGCCCTATAAAGCAGATGACTTTTGTTTATTCATAGGGCTACCATATGATATTTAAAAAAAGTCGTTAAGGAAACATCAATAAATCAAAAAATACAACATTTTTTAGATCTAGAAATTTATTATGAAAAAAATAAAAAATACATCAGTTATTAGAGTCATCTTCATTATCTGATGAAGTAGAATTACTGAATTTAGTACATACATAATCAACAACCGCCGCCGCAAACCCAGGGCATACTCTTTTTTTAAATATTTGTGTTAAAAAAATAACAAATAAAAAATGACATTACAAAAGGGTTGGTAAAAAAATTTTTTAATGCACCTTGTAAAAGGGTGACATTTTCTTTGTAGAAAAGAAAACACCATAAGTTATATGTATGCGATAAAAAAAATGTGATTCTGCTTACTTTTCAAAAAGATTTTGTCTATTTCTTAGAATTTATGAGCATTTATGAGTTTCCCCTTACGCTGAATTTTTTTTTGGACAAGGTTGTAAAATTTTTTTTTTTAAATGCATTAAATTTTAAAAGAGTGTTTAGACTTTAAACAAAGTTGAAATAAAATTTTTCAAATAAACATATATTTGAAATATATATTTGTGTTTTGTTTTATTCTTTATTTATTAACGAAAATACTGCACCAGTTTATATGATTACCAGTAGTTTGTAAATGATCGTATTGCGATCCATATTAACAAATAAGATTCAACAAGAAAAGACAAAAAATTTTATTTAGAAATTTAAAAAACGGCCTTTTTTAAATAAATAAACAAAAAAAAACTTAATTGGTTTGTATCGTAAAATAAAAAATAAAATAAAATAAAATAAAGAAAATATATTTAAAGTAACGTAGTGTTTTTGAATACACCAATTAAAGTAAATATATTTTAAATGTTTTAATTCAAATACTTATTATAATTGTATTGTATATTTATATTATATTTAATTAAATTAAGTGACTATGTATTGTATTTGTAAAACTGTGTTGTTTCTCTTTTTTTTTTTAAACAAAAATTCAAAAAATTATGAACAACAGCGACCAGTATTTGATGTTTTAATTCTAAAACGTGAAAAGCTTAAATGAAAAAAGCGCTAAAAAAAATTTTAAATGACAAACAAACAAAATTTTATCTATTTTATTAGTATTTAATTATATAATTGTTAACGAAAAATCAACAAAATATAAAATAAAATTCAATTATGAAAACAATATTCAAAAGAAATAATACTGGAGTAAACTTCTACCAGTTAAACAAGGTAGATCTTGAAGAATTCAAGGGATCTCTTGAAGTAAAATTTTATAAAAACTTGATTTGGTTGAAGTGAAGAAGATCAAACAGTTCAAAGTGTCATGACTATTAAGTTAAACCATGTGCACTTACCTTAAAGACCCCAACCATATTGTCTATAGGAATTATAACTTAGCTTTTTTCAGTCCACTTCTCTGAAATGAAATATATCTCATATAAAATTTGTTTTCGAAAATATTGGAACCTCAATGTGATGCAATAACATAAAAATTGTTTCAATATTCATTTCACATGACCTTCATTAATTATTATTAATTATTCAAGACCACTCTGAATATTTGTACCAGTGTTGAAAAATTTAATTTTTGAAATGGTACTGCACTATCACTATCACTACCTCCATTGATACTGACAAGGTGTTGGGCAAAAAGGGATCGTTAACATTCAAAGGTAATTAAAAGTAATTAAAAGGTTTTTGATTATGATTTTACTTTCAGTATTATAAGTGGTAGTATAGTGAGTAAATTACGTAAAATTACAATACTTTACACGAATTATGGGGTATAGAAAGGCATAATAAGTAAGCATTTTGAAAAAAATTATTCTTTATTCTGTTTTTAAATAAAAGAGTACTTTTTCGCATCAAATGATACTTTTGTAAAAAAAAAAATACATACATTACAGCCCACCAATCAGGATTATGACTTTTCTTCTCACACCACTTATGTTGTGTACGTTAATTTTATACATATGTATGTAAGTGGCTTGACCGACAATTTAAGTCTACTCCGCATGAAAGATTTTTCTTAACAATTTTCTTTACTCTCGCAATTTTTGACAGAATAAGATCGCCGAAGGAATATTTTTTCATTTTTCTTATGTTGGAGATGTCTGACTTGGGGTATGAACTGCGGGTGCACATCTAGTAAGCCAGCAAGCTACCTGTTAATCAATTTAATTATTTATATTTAATATACATGCGGTGTGAAACAGAAATACTAGCGAGTTATACGTGTTCCTCACATATAAAGCAAAACGTACTGAATCTGAACGTAACTAAACGTAAAAGTTCCGTGTAGTCAAACGTCGACGGAACGTTATGGAATATACTTCCGTTTGTAGCGTATGATGATGCTTACCGAAATCACATTACGATTCGTACAGCGTTTTCATTGTTTATCGTATTCTAAAAATAAATGTTTGCTCCTTGGACGTTGCTAATGCATTAATAGTTGAAAAAATCGTAAAACGTAAAGTGTGTAATAAAAAAGAAGTACTGAAAGCGTCGCGTGGGTACTGTGGTGTTTTTAAAGTGAAAAAGTACTAAAGTACAGAATTTTTCAACACTGATTTGTACAATTCATTCTGCTAGTTCGTTGTCACAGAATAGTCGAAGCGATATTTTCTCTTTCTTTCGTGGCATTGTTAAGCCAGTTTCAGTCCAGTCTTCCAATTATACTTCGTCTATAGTTGGAGACGATATGTCGATGTGTAAGTGCCGCATGATAACGAACTTGTAATAAAATTTGTTTATAAAAGTTAAAACATAAAGTGCTCTTCTCCAAATATCGAATGACAGATCAACAGTAATAGTCCGATTTCAATCCTTCAGTAAGGATAGCGACCTAGTATCTGGTGGGACTTTCAGTTTAAAGTTGATTCCGAATGGAATATTGTAATCAATACAATATTCAATAAAAGTCGCGGTTATTTTGCTTGAGGCGATAATGTTGATATTATTGATAGAAATGTGTACTCGTGCAGTTGTACGTCAGACAGTTAACAATACAATCAAGTCTTTGAGCCCAAACAAATATAAATTTTGAACAATACCTTAGAGGCACTATAGATCACAAAGAATCTCTAAATGTAATATTTTATTAACATTATATTATTGTAATTGAATCGAGTCAAACTGGAACTCCCTCATTCGCTATATATTTCAGATTTAGCCTCGAGTGATTATTACAGTCTAACAATAATCTGCAAATTAAAAAGACTATCATTCCAGCGATTGTCTGACAGTTTACTAATAATATTTTAAGATATAACAAACGTCTGAACAGAAATTTATCAATTTCTTTCGAATGAACACACACATACATACATAATTGGCCATTACAACCCTTCAGTCAGGATAACGACCTAGCTTCTCACACCTCTTATGTTGTGTGCGTTAATTTTATACATTAGTGGCGGGACCTACAGTTTAAAGTTGACTTCGAACGACAGATTTTTGAGAAGCTTTTCATGGCAATTTTTACTCTCAGAGTCTTTGCCAGAAATCTGCTGAGAGGAAGTCGCCGAAGAAATATTTTTCGTTTTGATGTCTGACCTGGGATTCGAACCCGGGCCTTTCGTCTAATAAGCCAACACACTAACCACTAGACCACGGCGACTTCGAATGAACTCAATAAACTGTTAATTTCTAAAAAACTGTATACATACCAAGTTGGGAATTTGCATCTCGGAAATAAATTTCTGCCTTCCGACTGTACATTGATACATCATTCAGTCAGTCAGTCGTACTTTGAACTTTTTTATTTATTTTTCCATAAAAATTATTAACAATGAAACTTTTATAGGCTCCGTTGACTTATACTTCCCGTCCTTTCTTCCGTTGTTGATAATAACTGTAATAGCTTTTGTCCAAATGACGCATCCAAATAATAACGCAGCTGATTGAAAAGAAGAACAAAATTTGTTGACAGATGAAAGGAAAATCACCTTATGTGTATAATTCTACTCTGTTATTTTGTTTTTTGTTTGGAATTCTTTCATTAAATTTTCCTATAATTTGTTCATAATTTATCGTTTGTTTACATTGTTCATTACAATTTTTTCTTGTTTTTTTTATTTCGTTCTCAAAAAATCAGCAACTGCTGACCGTTTCTGAATAATCATAATTCCGACAGACGGAACAACACCAACAATAAGCACAATAATAAAAGAGAGAAAAAAAAATTATTGACCGAGTCACGGTACTCAGGAAATATTGCTTTTTTTTTTTTGTTTGGCACCCTGCCAAATAATATTTACGTTGTGTTTCAGTGTGATTTTTGTTTTAATTTTTCGTTGAATTTATTTCTTCTTTGCAAATCCAATGTAGTGCACAAAATGTGTCATATTTCGTAAAAAGGCAAAAGACTTCTTTTGCTTTTGGCTACTTTGCTTTCATTTTCTTTTAATTTTGTTCAATGTTTACCTCCTCGGAGTGCTTTGTTTCTAGTGATATTAATTTGTGTTCTTAAATAGATATTAACTTCTTAGTAATACGCCGACTATAAAGCGTAACAAAGATGTTCTGGAGTTAGACATTCACAAAAATTTTAAATATGAATTAACTATAGTTCGTATTTAACGCCTTCAAATAACTATAAGCAGATTCTAGGAACTATGGCAGGAGGGCAATAAGCAATAAGTCTTTAAAACGATGTATATGTTCGAGTCATACTTATAATTTCAGATACTTATACGTATTCATACATACTTTGGTGTCATACTCATACTACTCATACTCAAAGTTGGATGTACTCATCGTATTCATACTTAACAATACGCATGATGTTATTGAGTTCGACTCGTCTCTACTTAAGATTTACACGAAGCACATAATAAGTATGATTCGCATACGAACACTACGATACTCACAAGAAGATTGTGTGTATGCTTTGCTTGTTGTCTCTATCTTTCCTTTTTTCTTTGTTTGCATATGCAACAACAACAAAGACTGTAAATTTTGATGAATGATTTGAGCCACTCGAATGACTTATAAGTATTATAAGTATTTTTCTAAATTTATGAATCAGAATGAGAGGGCGTAAGAATCAAACACATTTCGAATGTTGTGAGTTTGATGTCAACGTTGTACTCATACTCATTGCTACTTATACTTATAAATCAATGTTGTAGCGAGTATGAATGAATCAGAGTAGTTGAATTTGGTTCACTCATATTCAAAATTGCATGAGTGCTTATGAGTAGCGGAAAAACGATTCATTTGCTGATCTTTGGTCCCAGTTGCACAATAGCAAAACTAATCCAGAACGCTTTAGAACACGCTTATGAAAGTTTACTGTACATATTAGGGAGAGGTTAGGTTTAAATTGGAATTTTATAATCAGCTTTTTACTGTAATAGAATCGATAAAGCTTGGAAGACATACCTCTGTTGGACAACTTTCAACGTAAAGAGAGAATATTTCGATAGGGCATCGTCATAATAACACATTGTATACATATAATTGGTCATTAGAACTCTTTAGTCAGGATTACGACCTATCTTTTCCCACCACTTATGTTGTGTGTATTAACTCTATACACGAGTGGCGGTTCTTGCAGTTTAAAGTCGACTCCAAATGAGAGTTTTTTGGGAAACTTTTTATGGAAATCATATTTACTCTAACAGAAATCTTATAAGAGGAAGTTGCCGAAAATATTTCTTCATATATCGTTTTGATCGAGATGTCTGAGCGTGGGTTTGAACCGTGGTCTCACCTTTAATAAACCAACACACTGCCTACTAAACAATGGCGACTACTTAACACTGAATGGTAAAAAGTTAATCGCCATAAAACTGAATAAATACCGGTTTATCCCAAGTTTCCATACAAGTAGATACTTGGCATAAGGCATATGGCCGAGTGGGTAGCGCTAATAGGTCCAAATAACTAGAATCTGTTTTGGACGTGAGAAATTAGCGTGGAGCGGATAGTGCACTTGTTCATAGGGCACAGTTGCAGCTACAACATGGAAAATCCTACCTATAAAGCATTCCGTAACCAGAATCGCATAAGTTAAAGTCCTAGGAATTTCGCTGACTTTAGTAGAGCATTGCATGTATTTCGAAATCTCTTACGTAGTGTGAGAATGTTTCAAAAAAGCCACCGATAACAACATTGAGCATACTAATCTGCATAGAAACGAATAGATTTACGATTATATGCGGTATTTGAAAGAGAGTAAAAAAGATCTAAGACTGCATTTAAACAACATTGAAATTCGCCAAGACAAAATGCAAACCAATCACGCCAAGGAAACTTAAAAAGAAGACAAGAGTCTGTGTCTTCAAAAACTAGTGAAAGATGCGAAGGAAGCTATTGGAAACAACAAAACAAACAAACAAAATTTTTTGCAACACTAAACAGTTAAAAACTGCAGCTAGAGCTGATGAGTGGGAGACACAATTTGGCACGTCTTTGGAGGCAGATTGATGATGAAAATGTTTGCGACCGTTTAAAATGTCAAAGTCCAACTTATGACGAATGCTATGTGACTTAGCCTTTACTGCATGAACAATCAACCTAAATCTACAGACATAGTCGAGATAAACCAATGTGGTAACGAACAGTAGTAAAAGTCGAACAAAAGATTACAACAAGGTTAAAGGCATGACTAAAAATCGAGATAATTGTTGTCACTTTACTAAGGCCCAATGATCCACAGCAAGTCAATTGATGTTAGAAGATAGAGATTATTTGGATTCAATCTGCATTTCTCCTTGTTCCGACATGCAAATGATAAATATGCACAGCCCGAATGTCATTTTATGTTTTTAACCTAGTTGTTGTACCCTTAGATCATTATTAGCATGAACAAATGGACCTTATTTTATGCAAAATATCCCATCAATTAAATAAAAGACCTTAAAATATCTGGGTTATTAAAATTTTAAAGGTACTCACAGCTCGTATGCATCTTGCTATTATCATTAGACCTTCCTTTTTAACAATTACAAATCTCTTAGATGTGTTTTGTTGTTGTTTATTTTTCTTGTAAATTTTAAAATCTAATCATCACATGACATTTAACGTATGTATTGCTGCAATAATAAAAACAACAATTGAATAAAAATCATTGAAAATAAAACGCGAGATATGTCATGCTTTTGTATGCCTTGATACATTTAACAATTCTTAGTAATGAATGCGTTTTTGCTTTGCTTTCTAATTTTACATCATTTTGCATTTGAATGGCCAAATGAAAAACGAAAATAGAAAAAATAGAAGAAAAAGCAAAAACTAAATAAACCAAAATGAAAGAATCATTCTAAGATGTGCGTGCCAAAATTTTCTAATTGTTTAAAAATAAATGTTGGCACTTTAACAAAATTGGCGCACTTCTTTTTTAATAGCAATTAAATAATACGAGAACCATAACATTTGAAATAAATTAAGAAAAGAAAAAAAAAAATTAAAAATAATACCGAAATAAAACGAAATCAATAAAAAGAATAAAAATACCTGAAAACATTGAGCAATTACATACAGAAAATCGAAATAAAAGTAAATTATTGAAAAATCTGAAATACGCGACTGGTTTGATTAGATATTTTCCGATGGCTGCAAAAGAGAGTGAAAATTCGAGGCTGAGGAAATTGAACGTAATATTCGTAATGAGTTGCCATTTAAAGCTTAAATTATAATAGAAAAGAAATTTACTAAAATACCTTTTCCAGAGCTAAAGTTCTTATTGTTCAAAATGATGTCAATTATATCAGTTTGGTCGCCTCTTGGGCTGAGGATCTGTGCTAATGTCGTTGGCTCAGAATATCCTGCATGTGAATCTGGGACACTTTTTGGGCAGTTTTCATGTTATTGTACAGAAAAACATGCAGGAGGGAAACCTCCCCTTCACAACCGACCACTATTTCAACTATTTGAAAGCTTGATTCGTCTAGATATTTGTGAACTTCATTGCTGAGTCATATTTTTGTGTCTGTTTCAGATTCATCTAGATATTTATGAGCTCTCTTTTTAAGCTGCTTTCTGACGCTAAAGCGATCTATGCGTTCGACTGGTTGGACTTGAAGATTAAAGTTGATGTAGGCTAACTCATTGCAATGGTTTTCTTGATGTTTATCTCGAGATCACATACATAATTAGTTATTACAACCCTTCAGTCTGGATTATTGACCTAGTTTTTCACATTACTTGTATTGTGTGTGTTAACTTTATACGTAAGTGGCGGAACCTGCAGTTAAAAGTCGACTCCGAACGACAGATTTTTGAGCAACTTTTCATTGCAATTTTATTTACTTTCAGAGTTTTTGCCAGAAATCTACTGAGAGGGAATCGCTGAAAAAATACTTTTTGTATTTTATTTCGATGTCTGGCTTGGGATTGGAACCCCGGCTTTATGTCTAATAAGCTAGCACACTACCTACTAGACCACGGCGACCTATAATCTCCCTATTAGAATGTCTTAAGAAGAACTGCGTTTAAAAACAGTCGCACTCCAAGCAATTGTTTGACCAATCTCAGCACTACCAACTTTATAAGATTTCTGACGCATAGTTACTTTGATATGGTAAAATATCTTAATATGTTCGACATAGAAATTGAAAAGGCAAGGCGTAGATTAAATGTTCCCGGAAAGAAGAGACTGAAAAGATGCAATTGTCGTATGTGATTAAAATACTGATTTTTAATACCATTCTCTATATTGTTTTTGGGGTTTGCGTAAATAGAATACAGAGTTATTGTATTATTTTTAAATGAACAATTTTGAGGTTGTCGGTATTTCATGGAAATTGTAAGAAGAATGCATCCCAGAGATTAGAACGCATGCATACATTTGTATATGTTTGTTCTTTTATATCTGTTCTATTTTGTTAGTGTAACAATGAGCCGAAACAAATCTTTGCCGAGTAATAATAGTTTACATAACATAATACGTAATTTGTCATTATAACCCTTCAACCCTTACGACCAGAGATCTGCAATAAGTATTCAAAACGATGAGTAAGTTCAAGTAATATTTATAATTTCTGATACTTATACGCATTCATACTTATTTTGATATCATTCTCATACTACTCATACTCAAAGTTGGAAGTACTCGTCGTATTCATACTTAACAATACGCATGATGTTATTGACTTCAACTCGTCTCTACTTAACATTTACACGAAGCACAAAATATGTATGATTCGAGTACGAACACTACTATGCTCACAAGAAGATTGTGTGTATGCTTTGCTTGTTCGCGTTGTATTTCCTTTCTTCTTTGTTTGTATATGCAACTACAAAACAGGCTGTAAATTTTGATGAATGATTCTAGCCACGCGAATTACTTATAAGAATTAGAAGTATTTTTCGAAATTTATGAATCAGAATGAGTAGGCGTATGAATCAAACACATTTTGAATATTGTGATTTTGATGTCTACGTTGTACTCATACTCATTGTAACCCGCACTTATAAATCAATGTTGTAGCGAGTACGAATCAGAGTAGTTGAACTTCAACTGTGTTGATTCATTCATACTCAAAATTGCATGAGTGCTTATAAGGTAGCGGAAAAACGATTCATTGCTAATCTCTGATTACGACATAGCTTCTCTCACCACTTATATTGTGGACTTTAATTTTATACATGAGTGGTGAGGCCTACAATTTAAAGTCGGCTCCAAACGATAGATTTTTGAGAAACATTTCATGGAAATTTTATTTATTCTCATAGTTCTTGCCAGAAATCGTATTTTGTTGGAGATCTCTGACCAGGGCTTTGAACTGTGGCTTTACGTTTAATAAGCCAAGACTCTACCTACTAGACTAGCGTGACTTCAAGTAATAGTTTAACAGCACCTTATTCCGGTGATGATCTCTCTCTTTAATTAATTTCATTTGAAGAGTTGGTAACCCTAGCCGTAGTTTAATTACATGGAAATATAAAAAGCTTTTACGTTTGAGAGCCAGATTATGAATCAGTTAAAAGAGAGCAATCGCAATAGAGCAAATTTGTAAACAAATAAAACAAACTAAAGACGCAAATGAACGGAACGATCGTCGCACAAAAACACAGAAATCACGTCAAAATAAACATGCCCGTTCGAAATATTGTACAGATACAGAGTATAAAAGAAAATGAAGAAAATGTATATTGTTAGTAGTATTGTGGTGATATTGTTTTTATTTTTTTGATTTTATTTTTTTTGTGTAATTTTGTTTTTACGTTGCACCGATCGCTTGTTTTAAGGCCCGAATGTTTTTGTTTTGAATTTTCCTTTGTTTTTGTGGCCGTATAAAAACAGCTGATGAAAAAGCTTTGGAAACATTTGAATAACTGAAGACTTACCAGACGGTTTGTAACTGAAAATTAAATAAAAAAAATATAAAAAAAAATTAAATGAAATAGAAGAAAGAAAAAAAAATTAATATTGGAATTAATTAATTATAAATTTGCAAACAAGTTAAAGTGGTTAGAACAAAACTAAAATAAAAAACCTATAAAGTTAAAGAAAAATAAAGAAATAATTAGTTTTCTAAAAAATAAATTAAAAAATTTAATAATAAGTGTGCATGCAATAATAAAAGAAGAAGTGAATTTTAAAATTGTGAAAAAATTCAGAAAATCTTTAATAAATCATTAAAAAGAATATAAAAAAAAACAACAAAATGCGTCCATTTGGTAATGATATTACAAATATTGCCAATAATGGCAATAACAATAATAACAACAATGATAACAATAACAATAACGGCAACAACAATAATAACAACAACAATTTTTCAAATCAACAAAATGAAGATGATCCTCGTGTACCACCACACATAGCCAGAATCGGTGGAATTGTTACATTTTCACCTATAGCTGGCCGTGGTGTGATACGTGTTGTTGGACGGTGTGAGGATGCAAAAGAAAACAGTATGTTAGGTAAGTCTTACGGTTCCTAAAAACCAATTCATAGATCAACATGAATTATTGGGATTAATTTGTAAAAATAAATGCAAATTATCTGCGTATTAAGATTTTAGAAGCAATAAAATAGACCACAAAATGAAAGGGCAATTTGAAATCCGTTTTATGGGAAAGTTAATATATTTGTGGGCAAATAAAAGTTTAATATTTTATTATATTTAAACGAGCTACTATTCAATAGAATTAAAAAACCTTGAATATTTCCAAGTAAACTATTAAAATATAAACGATTGATTGAATAAATATTTTACATTCTAAATAATATACGTAAATACATACATATACATACTGTTTCCGGAGTAATTATTCTTCAACACTAAACTACTTACTGCGAATTGTTTTAATTTATTCGAACTACAGATTTAAACCAAAGTTTTTCATATTTTATAAACAAAATAATTTTATTTAATTTTTATTTTTAATTTATTTTAAATATACTTCATTTGAAATCAACTCTGAATATTAATTTTAATGTGCAACAATTTCCTTAATAATTTGCGATTTATTTGTAAAAATGTTCATGCAAACTTTATAAGAAACTTTAAACTCAATTTGGTGATCGATTTGTATTCAATTTTAAAGTAGAAAAAAAATTTTAAACTTTAACGTTTAAATATTTACATCTATTTAATTTAAATTAACTACTTTTGCTCTCCCTTTTCGATTTCAAAGCTTAGCTAGCTAAGGATTTCAAAGAAATTGTAACAATTTCGAGGATGACTTTTCGAAGTGACTTTTTAAAAGAAACAAAAATTTGTTTTTATTTTTCAACATGTTTTCTTAAGACTTATACACCCATTGCTCAGTTTTTCTCCAAGATAATTATCATTTCAAAAAAATAGAAAATTTTTGGACTCATCTCAATTGTTGTATTTGTTGGATGAATCGAATCATGGCTTTAGGTTAGGAAAGAAGAAATAGACATTTGTGGCTAAATAGAACAATACTGTGGTTGAAGAAACTTTTCTAAGCCTAATTCACAATTTATTAAGTTGAACATTACATAGGTTTGTACGTTTCAATCCAATTAATCAGCCTAATAATTATAAATAGCATGTTTATCATGGAGTACTTTATCTTTTTAAAGAAATTTGATTCGTCTCCTTTAGTGGTTACAACACCAAATACTCGTGATCGACTGTTATATATAGTTCATCGTCCATACGAATCTAACGCTGTCCCCATTTTTTAAAATAGATCTCGTACACATACGATCCTTCAGCCAGGATTACAACCAAGCTTCTCACGCCACTTACGTTGTGTATGTTTATTTTTCAAACATTAGTGGCGGGATTTCATGGCAATTTCATTTACTCTCAGAGTTTTTGACTAAAATTTGCTGAGATTAACTCGCCGAAGAAATATATTTTCATATTCTAGTTTGTTGGAGATGTCTGACCTGGCTTTACGTCTAATATTACCTACTAGATTACGGCAACTACTTTTTAGGATACAAAACATAACACAAAACTGAAACCACTTAATCGTGTTAAATGGCTACGTTGTTCTATAATTTTTTCATATTCTTTTGGAGATGTCAGACCTGGAGTTTCAACCGTGGCCTTACGTCTAATTTTACCTACTCGAATACAGCAACTTCTCTCTCGTATACAAAAAAGTGAAACCACTTAATCATATTGGAGCGCTACGTTGCTCTAAAATCTTTTACGTCAATAACGTGAAGTAATATGTTTAGTTAATCGATGCAAATGAGTCTGAACTAAACATGAGTGTCTTTGGTTCCATAAACCTTTAAAATTTCAAGGCATATTAAATCGGGCATCGTTTCAATTTCTGTATAAATTATATTATATTAGATATCATGTCAACTGTGACAAGTACAATACCCGGTGGTCGAATTGACCCATTGTACAACGTCCCAGATTCTCACACCACTCGTGTTATGTGCGTTAATTTTATACATGAGTGGCGGGACCTACACTTTAAAGTCGACTCCGAACGACAGATTTTTTGAGAAGCTTTTCATGACAATTTTTAGTGTCAGATTGCTTTCCAGAAATCTGCTGAGAGGAAGTCGCCGAAGAAATATTTTCATATTTTCATTTTGATGTCTGGCCTGACATTCGTACTTGGGCCTATCGTCTAATAAGCCAACACACTACCTCCTACACCACGGCGACTTCTAAGTTATATTGAAGAAGTTTCAAATTTTACGATGTCCATATGGGCCAAAATCTTTGCAACTACCGTGCTTGAGTGCCTTTGTCGAATATCGGCCAATGCAACTTATATGTTGTGAATATAATATAGAGAAATCTTAAATGTTGGTGAACACATCAGTACGTAGAACGAATATGCACAGTCATTCTATGTATACAGTTTAGTTTCCCTTAGAAAACGTAAATGTAGTATCAAGAAACATATGGTCAGTGTCCGAAACAGGCAATTTGCTATTTGTCTTCATTAGCAGTTCTATTACGCTTTTCTTTTAATATGGATAAATTAAGTAATCTAATATATCTATGTACATATGCACTAAGCTTCAAATAATATTAATCATTTTCAAATAATATCTTCACGTTTTAGGTATGATTTGTTAGTAATTTTAAAAAGCCGTTAAAGAGTTCTTTGTTCTCTAGATAAGATATTACAAAATGAAAAATAAAAAGATAACAAATATAATCGATTTGAAATGTGCAATTGTTTTAAACAAAGGAATATATAATAAAGCAATTTAAATCTCTTTTTGATATGTATCTGCAGTAAATTAAATTGAATAACACCTAGTCAAAGTTAATGTCATCTATAAAATTAATGCATAATATTGCTATGAACAAGAATTTTTATTCCTTCAGTAACGTAGCCCATATCCAATAAATTTTCTCTAATGGTGAAGGTATGGCACTGGCCATTTTATAGTCGCCTAGCAGCAACTCTTTTCCTTGCCATTTGAATCTTTCCTCTTTCCACCTTTCCTAAACCTGCACAATGCATTGCATGAGTACGGGCCATCCCCTGAGTGCTGGTTTTATAAAAAAATAAAAAAAAAAATTTCTCTAAAAATGAGAACAGAGAACAAAAAAAAAAACCACAGTCCATTTAAAAATTATTTCATAATACTAACTCATCATTTTCTACTATTAACTGTAGGGTATTAGAAAAATAAAAATTAGAAAAAAAGTAATAATAATTGTAATCCATTACATGTAATAAACTTTCATTCTCATTAATTTTTATTATCAAGCCGACTCTCCCATATGCTGACCAACAACCCAAACGACTACATATAATAAACGAAACATTTTTTTTCTTTTCTTTTTTCTGTTTTAAGTGTTTTTTGTTAGAGTTTTATGTAATTTTAGACAATTACTTGCAAAAATCAACAGCAAAAATTTATAAAAACTCCATAATACTCCAACATAGTATATCATACACGAAATGAAATATTAAAAATAAAACTAAAAAACAACGTTTAAAAAAAATTAAATAAAAGCAAAAATATTTATATATAATTTATTATACTATGTATATACACATATACATATGTACATACATATGTTTGTAAATAGTTTATAAAAAAATAATTTCTAATATTTTCCGCAATTGTAAGTTTTATGCCTTAATAAGACAGAAATAAAATAAATTTTCTTCTTTTAAAACAAAGAAAATATTGGCAAATTTAAAATATATTTGTTTACACAAAACTACATACAAACAAATACATTCTTCACCCCATAAAGATTTTACAAAATTTCCACTAAGTTAAACAATAAGACGATGACAGCTTTTTTTTTATTACTCGAAAAATAGGAAAATAAACGCAATTAACAAACAAATTTTGTATGTAATAATGTAAATGAAAACTGTCAGTTATTATTGTTGCCGAAACTTTACAAAGAAAGAAAAAATATTGTACAAATAGAAAAAGAAGCAGACTGGCTACTATAATACGTCTAACTAACTGTCTAATCCATTACACTTATTTATGTATTTACGAAATGCCTAACGCTACTGGCTAATGGCTAAAATATTGCTTAGTGGCTTAGTAATAGACAGTCGGTCTGTATGTAATTTTGATTGACTTGCCTAAGTGTTAAGTACGGTCAGTATTACGTTAAATGTGCGTGCTAATTAATACCTGTATTACAAAATAATATCTATACTAAATTCATATTTAATTGTTAGTAAAATGTATAATTATTTGCTTTTATTTCGTTTTATATTAAATTTTAAAATTTTTTAAACATTTCTTTGTATTCGAAATGAAAATATGGGGAAATTCATGACAAAGCAACATTTTTTTATTATTTGTTGTTAAATCAAAGCCTAAAACAATTGTAAAATACTGTGCTACTTTTTATACAATTATTTTGAAATTTTTATTTAATTAATCTTTATATAATAAAAACAAAACAATTTTTTATTCCTTCTCATTTCCTCCAGTAACATAAAGATGCATTTAAACATCTCCCACATCTTCATATCATACCATGATGTTGTTTCAATTTAAATCTGATCAAATAATAATATTAAAATATCATTCACAGCTTAGAAAGTTTTGTTGCATAATTGTGGTCTCCAACATTAGTTGTCAAAATTAATTTCATTCATTCGCTTCCACGAAAGTGCCCAGTTGCCGAATTTGGTTTTCTCCGATGAGAAGCCATTCCAAATTGAGAGTAATTTTGATAGGGGTACTTGCCAAAGAGGTCAACTGAAGATTACATCTGCGATTGGCCACCAGAACTCAAGCGCCGCCGTGGTCGCTCCCCGCTCGTATTCATCGACTGCCGAATATTGTCAAAATGTCTTAAAGACAGTATTGAAGCCCTGGGCAGACAAGCGTTTTGGCCGCAGCCCATGGACATTCCAACAGGATTCAACACCATCACACTCAGCACGCGTCAACCAAGAATGGTTTAAAAAGGAGATTCATTTCTACCGCACAATGGTCACCAAACTCTCCGGATCTCAATCTGTTGGATTTTTGTGGCTGGGGCATTTTGGAGAGTAAGGTTCTCACTAAAAAATACCAAAATGTTGATCATCTCAAAATACTGCAGAACCACTTTGGTGCAGCCATTGCTGGCTTTGAAGTCGCCGTGGTCTAGTAGGTAGTGTGTTGCCTTATTAGACGAAAGGCCCGGGTTCGTATCCCAGGTCAGACATCAAAACGAAAAATATTTCTTCGGCGACTTCCTCTCAGCAGATTTCTGGCAAAGACTCTGAGAGTAAAAATTGCCATGAAAAGCTTCTCAAAATCTGTCGCTCGGACGATTTAAAGTAGGCATCATCATGTATGTAAGCACCACAAAGTGAGTGAGACCTAGGTGTATCGATGAAATGGCCAATATATTATTATATTTATATATTGCTTGGCTTTGCCGTTTAAAGGCATGTTCGTACCAAAGTGAATTAAAATCTAAAATGATCAAATTTTATGTTTTTTAACAAAAATATATAAGGCTAAAAAAATATAAGGATTACTTGTTGCATTATATATCAGCCACCCTGTATATCAATATAACTAATTAACAAAATGTTTTTGTTTAATTTTTGTTTTGATTCTTTATTTTCTGCAACGTAATATTAAATATTTTAGTTTGTGCCAGTTGTTTTGTTCATTTATCAATCACTTTGTCTTATTTTTTTTTTTTGTTTGTTTTTATAATTTATCTTATCAAGGTGGTAATAACCCGTTCAAATTGTGTAGTTGACTCAGATGCATTTGATATTCACCTTCTCTTAGTTCGTCAATCATAACAATAAATTGTTGAAATATTTTTCGATTATAATAACAAAAAACATGCAAACAAAACACCGTGATTAGGTATCATTTGATTGTATAAATTTGAAAAATTTTATTATGATAAAAACTAAAAGTAGTTAATTCAATACAATGAATTACATTTGGTTTAAGGTCATTGGACTAAATCGTCTGCCTAAAGAGGCAATGCTTAGATATATTTTTGAATAATTTGTAAAATTGTAATAAAAGGCTATGAGTTGGCTATTGTTATGCTAAATCTTTGCTGAATTATAAACCGATTTTACTTATTTATTTACATTAGAAAACATGGGTAGTTCATTACCAGGTTTAAAACAAAATAACTTATACAGACCAGATCGGCATATAAGTCGATTGTTAAAACATTTTGCATTAGCATTTCGATATCAAATAAATGTGTAATGACCTAAATTCGCATTTGGTTGTCAGAGAGAGGTTGTTGTCGATGGTATACATAAGTGTAAATAATGTACGCAGTACGAGTGTAAACCGAAAACAGTTACCAAAAGAAAAAATCACTCAAGTGATGTTTCTAATTAATTTTGTAGCCACATATATATATACAATGTAACAATTGTACAATGGATCAATTTCGACCTCCGGGTACTGTACTTGTTTGTCTTAACCGCCAAGTACACGGTCTCTAACCTATATACGCTACAGATACTTAACACGCATTTTGAAATAAAGGAAAAACTGTATGTAAATCTTGTGATTTACTAGCACTAAGAGATAAAATTGTTTGAGTGAAGGTAAATACATACATAAACGTCGCAATTGCTGTTGAAATCCTTTGTTTTCTTGCAATTTTTCTTTCAATTTAAAATAACGCATTTTCTTTATCATTAAAATTGATTGTAAACTGTTTTCTCTCTTTTTTTCCAAAACAGTTTAATAAGCTTAAATAAAGAAAATTTTTATTATTGTTGCTCTCTTTCTTTTTATTTACCAGAAACATCTTATTCCTTCAATTCCATGTGTTTTTTTCAAAAATTTATGGGAATTTCGTTTTTGTATATTTTCAATAAAATGACGATGCAAAAAAAAATTTTTTTTTTTTAATCTACTGTGTGCTCATGTATTTCTGTTTAAATTTACGTTTTCCTTTTTTACTGGGCCATTTTATTTACACCAAATACAGTTTAAAATTTTTCATTTTTTCTTGGCAATTTTTCAGCAAAAATTATTCTTCTTTATAACTTTTGCGCATTTTCCAAATTTTCATTTAAAAGTTTACAGTTTTTTTTTTTTTTAAATCTCGTGTGTTTCTGTTTTCAAAACAAAGAAAACAAGAAATTTATAAAAGGCGAATATAAAAGATTTTATTTCGTAAAAATAAAACCGAAATTAAACGTCATTTTGTTGTTTCCCATGACTATATTTTTATATTTGCTAGAAATAATGTGTTTATTAAAATATATTTTATTTTTCATGTTTTTATTCTAAAAAGAATTCTAAAAATTTTATCATATCCCCAGCAGACAGTATGACGCTGACGTCAGATTTATTGCATTAAATGATCAATTCTTATCTATTTCTAGAGGTATTACTAAAAAGCTATTGGTATACTTGGTTTGTTGTAAGGCATAATACAAAATTTTTGAAATATTTTCCTCACCAATAAAATGGTGAAGAAAAGTTTCACTTCCTATTGCAAGTTTGTAATGAGCAGCTATATTTAGTTATAACTCAATGAGTTATACCAGACCTTCACTACTTGCAACACGACGATTATTATTGATGTGAAGAGGTGTTTTGTATTTCTGTCCTAGGTTCCATTGTAATCTTCTTAAACTTTAAAAAGTCTTTCAAATTACAGAACAGTACTCGGTGTTAGTACTGGCAATTCCTTAGTTAATACCTAATATGCCAGTTGTCATTATAAATTTCAGGATACCGCTTGATGTTAACACTGCATAGTACCTGTTGTCAGGCAGATCTTACCTTTTTGTTAAGGCGCTATAGCTTTCTAGAATGTGTTCCGATGATTAATTCTGATGTTGCTCTCTAGACAATAACAACTCCGAATAAATGTGTTTTGGATCTACAGTGATTACCAACTTCGGGATATTCCTGAACAATCTGATGCCTGTCAGACTCATGTATCAGATTATTCTCCTCTTTTTTCAATTCCGCAAAAAAGTTTTGTTTGCATCAAACTGACATGGTTTGAACAAAGACCATTTCATTTCATTAGGTATACCTTTAGAAACATTCACAGAAAGATTCAGGTCTCATAAACAATGTTGAAACTTATTTTTTCAACATATCCCATTCAGCTTGTTCAGAGAGTCACACAGTATATTTAACTTAAAACTCATAAGAATCCAGTGTTCGTATGATAGCCGGACTGTCACATAATTTTGTAATGTCCTATCTTTCATACCTCCTGGCTTTCATATCTACATACATAGTTGGTCATTACAACCCTTTAGCCAGGAACGAGTTTGTCCCACCACTTATGTTGTGTGTGTTAATTTTTATACATGAGTGGTGGGACCTACCACTCTGAACAACAGATTTTTAAGAAACTTTTAATGGCAATTTTATTTGCTCTTAGAGTTTTTGCCAGAAATCTGCTGAGGGGAAGTTTTTTCTTTTTTCATATTTTCGTTATGGTCTCTGGCTAGGGTGTCCTTACGTATAAGAAATCAAAGCACTAGCTACTAGACTACAGCGGCTGCATACCTACCGAATTTGAACTTACCTTATCGCTTGGAATATACCCACAAGTTTCCTTATGGGAACGGAAGATTTCATTTTGGGAATAAAAACCCCCTGTTCCTGTCCTAATATCCGTTTTTAACCCATCGAAAGGGCCCCTCTTATAGTTGGGAAGCATTTTCCAAATTCGAAGAGTCTACTCGTTCTGTCCAGGGTAGAACTAAGACAAAAACTGTCAGTCAGTCCATACCTTAGGTCACAAAATCGCCTAATGATTTTCATGTTACACTTGTATGCCATCAACCTAACCATAGTCACCGATCTTTTAGTCATTACAACAGTTTATAATGGACTTTAATCCAACAAATGCTGTAGAACAGGTTTTAATTGCACCTGTTATAACAACCCAAGTATCTGAGGAGTCTCTTTAAACTCCATTTGATCAAATCTTAGAGGCTTTATGGAAATTATTCTCAAACTTTATAGTGCTGTAATGTGCCTTATAGTCGTTGTTGGCTAGGCGTAATTTACTACGTTTCACAATATACAGTCAAACTCGTTTATAACAAACTCAGTTATAATGAATTCTTGGTCATTACGCACTTATTTTCAAGTCCCAACGTGTTAATTTCAATTTTCATACAAAAAATTTCGTTTATTACGAACTCGTTTATAACGAATTCTCGGTTAAAAGGAACTACTTTAAATGGTCCCAGTAATTAAATTTCATACATTTTACCTTTCTTATAACGAACCCTTAGAAAAAACTTTGAAGTGTGGCAATAGTCTTTACTTTTATTTAATATGGCAGCATTAAATTATGACTAAGTATCTTTAATCAGCTGCTAGATAAAAAGAATTAAAACATATTTTTGGTTTTTAATAAACAAAATACTTTTTGTTTTTAATAAATGATAAAAATTATTTGTATTTTATATTTTCTTCTAAGACTTCAGCCCGTTTATTACGAATTATTTTTTTCTGGTTCCACGGAGTTTGTTATAACCGGGTTTGACTGTACTACATATGTATGTTATATTTGTACATGTGAATTTATTTGAAATATTTTGATTTTTTCTATGTATCTATAATAACATCATTTATTTTATTATAAATAATATTTCTCTGGGATGGCGTGCTCATAAAATTTTCATTTTGAAATGATGACATTACATAGCACTGTTTAAATATTTATTTATTTGTTTTTGTTTTGTTTTTTTAGTTAATTGTCTCATTAATTATAATTTTCGTTGTATTTCCGGTAAAAAAAGTTGTTCCTTTTAAATGTCGTTCAAATGAAAACGTTTTACCAACGGGTGGTGCAAAAGCGTGCCACCGTCATATTGTAAACACACTCACCACATACATACGTACATGATCTTAATCTTTTATAAAATCTTTGTTAATTTTCTTTGTGAACAATTTTTATTTTTGTTTTCCTTTGTTTTCTTTACCTACCTATAATGGCTAATTATATGTGTGATTTAACTTTACGGCTTTTGCTTTTTCTTGTTGTTTTTCGCTTAACAATTTCAACCACAATAGTTGTAACAAGAAATTATAAATAAACGATAATGAATTTGAAAATCAAACGTTTGCCAGCCAACAACTTTACGTTTAACAAGCGATTTGAACGAGATTGTAATTGTGTTGCTGTCACTTCCTCTTTTTTTGTCTTGATTTTTCTTGTTGTCTTATTTTATTTTATTTTATTTTGTTGCAAGTGCCACAAAATAAGTAAAAAAAAAATTATATTTGACGCAATTTCTTTTGTCCAAAAAAAAAATTAATTAATTTCATCACCAACAGAGAATTCTTTGTTGCAAAAACGTTTATATACGAATACATATGTAGATATGTACAATATACAAATGTATGTAATGTATTTGTGTGCATCATTTTTGGCATCTTATCAAGTTTTCTATGGTCTTGGATTTTCTTAAGTGTAATGACCTGATTATCTTTGAATAAATTTTAAACAATTTTTAATTACACTTTCCATCGCTTTCAATTACTAACAATTTTCTTTGACTGAGATTGTGTGTTTTTTTTTGTAAATTTTTTTAATCTCAAATAATAAAAACATTAACAGAGCTTTTCTAATATAAAATATGAAAGCTTAGTATTAAGTTAATCAAAAGCTAATGTGTATCTAATTGAAATACACATAAAATGTTAAAACGTTTTTACAAAATTTAAAATAAATTTAAATTATTTTTTTAAAATTTTACCAAAATGGTCGTAGTAAAAAATCATATTGTAAGTGTCAGTGACTTAGATTGGAAACTCTTTCATGCAAAACTTAAATTGTAAATACTTTTACCATCCATCACACTCGACGTATTTTGTAACAAACTTCTGTGTTTTGTTGAAATTGGAAACTACTGTCATAAACAATTTACGAAATTTAAATCAAGTGACCGTACTCTAGCAGGTAGTGTGTTGGGTTATAAGACGTGAGGCGTCGGTTCAAACTACTGGTCAGACATCTCCAACAAACTGACATATGAACAAATATTTCTACGGCAATTTTCTTTCTGCAGATGTCAGGCAAAAACTTCTGAGTGTAAATAAAACAGGCTTGAAATGTTTCTTAAAAATCTATCGTTCAGAGTCGACTTTAAACTGAAGGTACCGCCATTCATGTTAAAAAAATTAACACACACAACAAAGTTGTGTGAGAAGCTAGGTAGCAATAGCCTGCGTGAAGGGTTGTAAAGACCAATTACAATATGCAACAAAATAAAAAAAATTAAATACACCCGGCTATTGACAAAGTGTAGGTTGTGAGCAGGATTGCCGCTTTGGTCCAAATGGACCAAAATTGGTAATTTTAATTTAAAAATGCTACGATTGGTAGTTTGGTTGGTTTGTTCAAATTTTATTTATTTTTTTTTTTTTATTAAAGTTTGCTACTATGAATGGACAAAATTGAAAAAATATGTAAAAAAATTCGAATTTTCCAAGTTTACCTTATCAAATCTCATAGCATATTAAGTCGAATAATTTACATACGTATACCGTTTAAAAGGTCCATCTCTCTCCTTTCTAATAGGGTTAAAATTTTGGAAATCAGATCAGAAATCTTTGAGTAATTCAGAAATTTGTGGGTAAAGTAAAAAAAAACAATTTCTTTCAGTGTAAAAGCTTTTTAAATTATTGAAACTTTCATCTCTATGTGTATCTAATAGATACTCTTTGTTCTCACAACACAACAGATATTTCTCTTAAATAATTTTTGTTTACATATTGAACAATGGCTAGCAGATACTTTTCATAAAACAATAAAAACGAGCATTGCTAGATACTTTCTATTCAAGAAAGTTGATCAAACAGTTCAATTGAAGTCGTTGAAGTGAGCAGAAATCAAGAAAAAAATTAAAAACAAAAAAAATAATAAATTATCTACAGAATTTTCTAAGTGAAAAAATTAAAACCAACGTTTTTTAATAAATAAAATTAATACAATTAATTGTAAAGAAAACTAAAAAAAAAAATTTCAAAATGTCTTTCAACTACAATAAACTGCAAGAAAAACTAGAAGGTTGTATTTATTTAAGAGCTGAAACGAGTTTTGTTTTTCAATTGGTTTATCTTGAAAATATTTAAAGAGAACAGATAGATACAACAGCTAACAGCTGTTGGGAGAATTTTTTTTAAGCATTATATATACAAAAAATAAAACAAAAAAAAAAACTAAAAAGAATTTAATTTTGACAGCAAAATTCAGTTGCTAGAATATCTCACAGGGATCGCGTGTGTCGAACACAATTTTTAAGGTGAACCAATTAGAAAAAAGAAAATTAATAATTTTGTTGTGCCAAAATAAATTTCATAGTAATTATAATAATTAATTAATTTTTAAAGGTGTCTTAAAGCGAATTAATAAAATGGCTCATTTGGTCGTACAAGTCGTTGAACGCTGCGAAAATGCTCAAGAAAGTCAACATTTAGGTAAAAATTCACAATTTTATGTTTTATGTTATGATGACTAAATATCTTTATTTTTGTACATTTGATGATAGTTTTTATTTTACCATTTGTAGGCAAAATTTAAGAAAACAAAAACAAAACAGCACAAATACAAGGTGCTTCGTAATGAAGGGTTTAGTGTCTGGGTATACAGTGCTACCACACTGAGATAAAACTTAACGTTTAATTAAATTCAAATTACTTATACATTAAAATGGAAATTTATAATTTGAAATTTTAGGTTCTCGAAGTATTTCTTCAAATATTTCCTAAAATTTCAATCAATAATAATTTTCTTGCAAATAATTTCACGCTTTAATATGTTTTTCCCAAAAGCTTTTTAACATAATTCTTGAAATTGTTGAACAAATTAAATGGTTCTAGTGAACACATTTACAACACAACAGAATACAGATCATGCGAGTCGAATTTAAGTCGCAGTCGATATCGTGCAATAATTACTTGTGGTTGCTAGTTTTTCTTTTGAATTCTGTCATTTGTTATCGAGTCTTTACAGTGTTAGCTTATCCTCGAAATACTCGATATACATTCAGCAGTCTCGTAAATAACTCCCTGAAGTGTCACTCTGTTTTATTTGATATTTAAGGTCATATGGATAAGTGGTTTTCGATGTTTATACAGACTTTTTTAGATATTTTTCTGCAATTTCAAAAATTTCTATTTTAACAAGTGATGTTAGATGATGAGGACTATATTATCTATTTGTAAACCATATAAGGCACATATGATTAGCATGAAGAGTTCACACTACAGAACTTTATTGAAATATTTACTAATGAAACAATGAATAAGGCAGTGCACAACTTCAAAATAAGTGCGGAAAAATGGAGTAAATCGAAATAATTATTTCTTTGAATAGTTCAATAATCCCAGGCATACTTTTTCTAAGTCGCCGAAGTAGAGTGTTAAAGTGTATAATAGTGGCTTATTAGAAGTGAGACCATAGTTCAAATCCCAGGTTAGACATTTTCAATACAATAAAATATGAAAAATATTTCCTCGGCGATTTCCTCTCAGCAAATTTCTTACAAAAACTCTAAGAGTAAATAAAATTACATAAAAAGTTTTTCTGAAATCTGTCTTTCTTTCGGAGACAACTTTAAACTGTAGGTTACACCGCTTATGTATAGAATTAATACACACATTCCATGATTACTTAATTGCTTGAAACTTGGTGTCAATCGAACTTCCGATCAACAATCCGTGTGCAATAGCCTCGCCATATATTCCGAATTTGTTTGTAGGTTAACTGCGATTGTACGCTACGCGTTGTCTTGTGTTGTAACAGTGGAAAAGGATCGAGACTTTACATTTGAAATGAATACGCTCAGTTGAGAATTAAACGAAATTAATTTTCAGAACCGGTTGAGTAGTCATAAAATCTCAAACGAAATTCAACTTTTGCGAGCAGATATGAACAGTGAACATATACTATACATGGCATATACGATACCTGACTGAAGGGTTGTAATGACCAATAGGTAGTGTGCTGGCTTATTAGACGAGCAGGGTTCGAGCCCAGTCAGATATCAAATAAAATACAAAAATATTTCTTCGGCGATTTCTTCTCAGGAAATTTCTGGCAAAAACTCTGAGAGCAAATAAAATGCCATGCAGCCCAAAGTGTTTTCGATACTTGAAGTAAGTTTTTGAATAGTTAACACTCACAACAAAAGTAGAGTTGAAACTAGGTCAATATCCTGACTGAAGGGTTGTAAGACCATTATGTTGTGACCTTAAATGAAATATAATTTAAATAAGCTTTGAATTTTATATGTACTCTCAAAAATTTTTTTGCTATAGCCCAAAAGTTTCGATAAGGATTTTCTATTTTATTTTCCGTAAATTAGGGTACCTAGCCTTATGCTGTACAGGGTATATATTTTTTGCTAAATACTTGAACAAATGTATTTATCCTTTTTTAATTATTTTATTTTTTTTATTTAGTTATTGGTTAATTCCAGTACAACAAGCACATGAATTTATTTAAAATTTTTATTTTATTTTAAATTTCTTGCAGATTTATCGGAATGTGAATTAATGCAAATACCTGATGCTGTTTATCATTTAATGCGCAATACAGAATTGAAAACATGTGATCTCAGCGGTAATGTTATCAAAAAGATCTCACCTAAATTTGCTTTAAAATTCAGTTTGATAACAGGTTAGTAAAAAATTTTTTAATAATTAAAATAAAATTTTTAATTTGGAATTTTATTATTCCTCCCCCACCATAGATCTAAATCTATCACACAATCAAATGTCAAAATTACCCGATGAATTGGCAGATCTAATGAACTTAACCAAACTGAATATATCACACAATTCATTTATTGTATTGCCACCAGTTGTATTCAAAATGCCAAAATTAAAAGAATTGGATGCCAGTCATAATGCTATTATTGGTAAGTCGTTATAGGGTTCACTCAAAGTTGTAAATAGTTTTCTAATTATGTTTGTAATTTATAGAAATCGATACAGATGATGTTATTGCCAGCGATAGTTTAGAATTGGTAGATTTACGTCACAATCCTTTGGGTCGTACATGTCATCGTAGACTGAAAAATGCACAAACGCCTTTCCGTCTGGAGATTTCTGAACTCAATGATGATGATGATGAAGACTGGTAAATGCCTAGTGATGGCATAACAAATGATATTCATTTATTTTGAATAAACACATATACAAAGAAAAAAAATTATATCTCATTATTAAGGAGGCATATTATATCTCAATAACAAACATATCTAACGACTCTTAGTTTTTAAGTTTTACAAAGAAATTAGTCCTTAAGTTATAACTATAAGTGAAATAAGAAAGGAAACACGAAATACTTGCCTTTAATGGAATGATAGGAAGTATATAATGAAAATGAAAAAAGAGTTAAAAGAGTTACAAAGAAGACCAAAAGCTTTTTAAGTAATATTCTTAAAGATCAATTCAAATATTCAAAATATATTTTTCTATCTTGTACAGCCTAGTATTTATTTGTTTTTCAATTGAAAAGAGAATATATCAACATAGATTTCCTTTTAATAAATATCTCATGCTCGTCAAATCATTGGTTTGTTCGTGTTCATATTAAGATTGTAATAGGGAAATTGTGTTTTGATAAAACTTATGAAATATTTTTTTTTAGTATTTAAAATATCGTATTAACAAATGATCCAAAGAATATTTAATACAGACGCGCACACAGACACACCCACACGTATATATACTATAATTACACATTTTTTTACCTTTGATCACAAACATAATTTTGCAATTTATTGGTTCTAGTGGCCACAAGAAGAAAGAAAAATGGAAAGTTTTATGAATTTTATCTTAATTACGATATTTTTTTTTTTAATTGAAATTTATAACTGTGATTGTCATTTATTAGTTTAATTTATTTTTAATTTTCTTTTCTGTTTTTGTATCCTATTTTAAAATTTTTTTTTTTAACTAATTTTAATGAGAACAGACTTGGTTGGATCCACTCGTGTTTGACTATATTTTTTGTGACAATATCTAGTCAATCCTTTATTTTAGTGAATATTTTTAAATGGATCACTAGCACGATTTGTACTTACTGCCTTCAATTTTATACTTTATTCTTAATACTTTATTGTTTTTATTGTATCATTGTATTATAGTTTAAAAATTGTTTTTATTTTTTAAAAGAAAAAATTTTTTTGTTTTGTTTTTAAATTTTGTTTTGTACTATGAAAATAATAATAATAAAAAAAAGGTTTTATTTATTTAATTCTTTCTTATGAAAGAGAATGACAATCAAAGAAAATTGTGTTTTATTTTGTTCAAGAGAGGGAATTTCTGCAGTGAAAGCATCAAAAAATATATTTAAAATGAGTGAAAACGAAAAGTAAGTATGAGACTAATTCCTTAAAACCATTAATAAAACCTGACGTAATATTCTAATAATAGGCCTGTGAAGAAGTTCATATTCCAACTCTTCCGACAGGATTATTGACCTTGTTTCTCACACTACTTATGTTGTGTTTATTAATTTTATACATAAGTGGCGGGACCTTTAGTTTAAAGTCGACTCCGAACGACAGATTTTTGAGAAACATTTTATGGCAATTTTATTTACACTCAGAGTTTTTGCCAGAAATCTGCTGAGAAGAAATCGCTAAAGAAATACTTTTTGTATTTTTTTTTTTTTGTTTTGATGTCTGGTCTGGCTGATGAACCCTGGCTTTACGTCTAATCAGCCAGCAAACTACTTACTAGACCACAGCGACTTCATTTCTATTCTTAAACTGCACAATAATCACGGTCCACTACCGTTTTGGTAGACATGCCGAAAGATTTGGAATTCCGACAAATGACTTCCGTACAAGCTGTTGGTCTGAGGCGAAGTAATCCTGCATCTCATGAGTCTTTGCCCTACTCTTGTTATAAAAGACGGATATTTTTGACCTCTCAATTGCTGATATTCTAGACCAATCTGTCTAACAAAAATATTGCTACAATAGCATGATTTGTTTTGGACTTAGTTTGATTTCCTTTAAGGAATGGTTGATCTTCGGGTTGAAAAAAATATGCATTAATTCGTAGTCCTAAGTAGGACTCAAGTTTTCAGAAATTATATGAATACTGGTTCTGTTCTATTCCTTTAAGAGTAAAACTTATAGCAAAAAAAAAAAATAAATATTAAATCTGTTTTAGTTTTTTAATAGAATAAATTATTTATTGATTTAATCTTAGAATTTAAATGAGAATTATACATAAAACTACTACAAAATTTGTGTGTTTAATTGTTTTATTTTATTTTATTTTTTTCACATTTTTGGTATTTGCTTTTGGCTTATTTATTTATTTTTTTAACAATTATAAGTACATTTAAGAGTATTTATTTAAATTACTTCTTCAATTTTGTTTGTGTTTTTTTTTTTATAAAATTAAATTTTAAATTATTAACTATTACGGTAGCTGCTTAATGTAGAATTAAATAAACTTAATTAGAAAATATATGCATAAATAAGTCTATAGATAGGAAAATTAGACAATAACTAAATTTTATGTATGCTTTTATGTCCTTTAGAATAGAAATACACACACATACACTCGTATATGTATATGATATTTGTATCTGTTTTATCTGCAAGATTTATTTAGTAAAAGTATTTTAATATCATTTTTATTTAATTTTAATGTAAATATGTATGTATGTATTCTTATAAATATTTATTTATTGTAAATAATACAGTTTACTTTGTATTTATACGTACGTATATATTTTATATTTCATGGTTTAAGATTAACCCAATAAAAATATCTTCATTTTTTTTTATATTTTTTTTATTGTTGTTTTTGCAATATTAAAATATAAATCTTTTTAGAATGGTCGAATAAATATGCTTTGAATTTGTAATACTTATTTTGCTTATTTTGGTTATTTTCCTTTAATTTATATTTTTGTTTTGATTTTTATTTATATTTACCATAAACTGTGTAGTTTTTTTTTTAAATTTATTTAAACATTTATTTTGTAACACTTCATAAAATTTTCTTTATTTAATGCCAACAACAATAACATCACAATATTGTACTTGCATAATAACACAGTTTTTTATTTGCACTTTTCATTAGTTTTCTTTTATTATTAATCATTGGAGTTTTATAATTTCAATTTTAAATTCTTTTTTTGTTTTTTTTTTTGTTTGCATTTTCAATTCAAATAATAGGATCATCATTCTGCACTTAAAGTTTAGTCAAAGAAAAAAATTTTAGCAATGAATTAAATTTGGAGAATTTGTATTGTTTGAGAAAATCCTCGATTATTTAGACAGACCCTACCATTTGACTAATCTAATCGAAATGTTATACATATTGCACTGATATTATCTAAGTACAGTCAAACCTGGTTATAACGAACTCCGTGGGACCAGAAAAAATAGTTCGTTATAGGTAAAGTTTGTAATAAACGGGGTGAAGTCATAGAAGAAAATATAAAATCATTTATTAAAAACAAAAAATATTTTTTTTATTAAAATCCAAAAATATGTGTTAATTCTTTTTGCCTATCAGTTGATTAAAGATGTTGAGTTATAATTTAATACTGCCATATTAATTAAAAGTAAAGACAATTGCTATACTTCAAAGTTTTTTCTGAGGGTTCGTTATAAAAAAGGTAAAATGTATGAAATTTAATTACTGGGACCATTTAAAGTAGTTCCTTTTAACCGGGAATTCGTTATAAACGAGTTCGTAATAAACGAAGTTTATTGTATGAAAATTTGTTATTAAATCGTTGAGGCTTGAAAATATGTACATAATAACCAAGAATTCGTTATAACCGAGTTCGTTATAAACGAGTTTGACTGCATCTATAAATAACAAAAAAATTTTAGTTGCAACCAAACATTTTTAGGTTCTTTACTGGTTGGCATCTGTAGTACCATTTTAGGTTACAACCGACATAATATTTTTGAATAAATCAGTCAACTTGTGTTTTTTATACTCACTTTTTTTTAACATTTTTTTCAAACTCGTTTATTTGATCGAATATAGCAATTTTTTTCAATTCAAGAGCTAATGCTCTTAATTGTATTTAATTTCAGAATTGATTCTGTAGATTAAATTTAATAAATAAATAAATACTATTTATTTCATTTTAAGTAGAGAAATTAAATTCCAATAAAATTTCATATTTTCATATATTTTCATAGGTTTTTTAATGGGTTTAAATCAGAACAAACAATAAGAGTGGAAATACTTTTAGACTAAAAATTCCTCTGAATGGACATGAATGTCGGCATTGGCTTTCCATTAAGCGAAAATAACACGAATTGTTTTTTATAGTAAATATTCTTATCGCTTCTTAATATTGTACTCCTTCGAGATTTATTTGGTAAATTTAATTGGTTACGTATATGAAATGAGCTGTTATATTTAATGAAAGTTAGACGTTTTATTTTCTGTTTTCACTATATTATTGTTGATCAAATCGTTGTACTACTTTTTTTTTGGTATATGTAAACATTTTACCTAAGAGTAATAGTTAAACGTTAACATATCAAACAATTTTATTTAATATATACTCTCTAAAAAGAATTTAAATTGAAATTAAAAAATTTTGCAAAAAATTCTAAACTTTTCACTTCACTTTCAACCCTTTAACTATTTACGGCGAGTTTGCTCGGGACAGACATTTAACTTTGTTTATTTTATTATTTATTTATTTTCTTAATGTTCATATTATTATATGAATGAATTAAAAGATTATTATTATTTACTAAAATTATGTCGAGTGGTCAGAGACATTATTATTCTACATAAGCAGAGTAATTATGTCGAATATATTCGTCTGCGTTTAAGAATAATTAAGCAGACAGCAACGTTTTTTTTTTTAAAACAAAAAAGTTAACAGTCGTTAAACCTAGTCGACCCCCGTCGTGGGGTGTCACGTCGTACGTTTCCGTTTCACTCCGCGCCTGTAGTTCCTATATATAAGAGACAAAGTGCAAATTTTATGTGATTTTTAAATAAAGAACCCTTTAATGAACATTTTTGCAAAAGCATTCATGGGTCTAGGATGATTTATTGAGGTTTTATAAGGTGAAAAATAAGTGAACTATCTTTTTCAGCTTTGTCTTCCGTATACGAATTCTATTCTATTCTATTCTATGTCAGACTCAGAGTCAGAATCTGAAACCTCCGGTATCTAATCAAGATCGCCATCATTTGAAAAATTTTAATCACTCTACGTCAAGGCTTCCAATATTTCCTTTTCGCTTAACTTTCGTTTCGGCTTTTAGGTATTTACAAATGAGAAATAATTGGAAACTAAAATAGAAATTAACAAAAAATAAAAAAAAAAATAAAATAATAAATCAAAAACAAGAGAAAAGCGTCATACGTTTTTGTACGACAGCGGCTTTTACAAATAATGCATACCCGTCGTACAGTGCCGCGTCGTACAAGAATGTTGGACATAAAAAATCCGATATAAAATGAAAAGCAAGGGGTCAGAATGGACTAGGGAATACTCAGAAATCGGTTTTTATTACTAATCCACCCAACAAAAAAAATTGTTTGACCTCCTGGGAAAATTTTTGTTAAAACAATCAATGTGTTAAGGGGTTAAATTCCCCACAATTGTTTTAATAATTTGCTGGTCAAAGATATTTATTTTTTTAGTCAGAGTAACAACGATTTATGAATTACGATTACCAATTAAATTGTGCCCTATATATAACACACATAAAATAGCTGAATTTCAAACTCAGTCTGAATTTATAAAGCATCATTGAACATATTATTTTCGTGGATTCTTTACTGACTCTTATACTGTAAATTACTATTAAAAAAACACCAACTGGTCTTTTCTGAAGCTCTTAAATTTATTTTATGTTTTTTTTTTTATATCAATTTTTAAAACAAACTATGTTGTTAGAAATGTAGGAAATATACTTTGAGGGAATTGCTATGAACAGCTAGGTTGTATTAAAAATATTCAAACTCTTGTTCGTACCAAAATAGGTGGTTAGTTCAAGAAATTTGTTTTTAGTGAATTAAAAAGAAAGCTGCTCCTTTTGTCTATTGAATAAATTCTTCTAATACAGAAACAAAATTATTACAATTTTTTCCATAACATAGCAATTGATCAAACAATTTTTTGCTTCACAGCAACGATAACATTGCTAACTTATTACTGTCGATTTTTATTAAGTTTCAATATCTCTCTCTATTTCAAATGAATAAGTTTAGAACAAGAATGTTTTCATCTAGAGAAATAATCAAAATACACAGGAAATCAAAAGTTTGATTTTCGGTTTATTGGCTTCCTTTAAGTGCAAATCAAGTTTAATGTTACCACTCAGCACCACTAGTATGGCATAATTTTGTGTTGTATTTATTTAAAACAGGTTTTTTTGATTAAAAAAAATTTTTTTTTTAATATAATTTTAGTTGAAACCTTCTGAAGCACATCACTGAAGCATTTCTCGAAATCGAAAATATCAGAACAAAAATTTCCGTGTTGCAAAAATACTTTTTGGCCTGCATTGTGATACCAACTCTATTAACGTTGCAACATTAACATTTCGAAGCGTCTTTCATCTTCTTCATTGAATTTATTGTCATCATAGTCATACAGATCTATGGACTTTCGTTTTTCCATAAATTCCAATGTCGGCTGTATATGGGTTTGCAGCTTATCGTTTGACTCTTGCACAAATTGTCATTCGGGCATTTCATTACTAGCCGCCAAGGGCAATTGAATATCAATTGATTTTTGTCTGCTCTTAGCATTCAGTGAATACTGTTCACGTAAAAGATGTTGTGTTTTCGCTGCAGTAGCATTAAAGGATTGCATGTGAAAGTGAGAATGGGCACCGGCCAATTTGGCCAAAGGTATGCGATACACTCTTAAAGGTTTTAAGCGATCCGGTGACGAAGAATAATTCTCAGGAGTCTGGCCACCATTCGAAAATAAGCTCCGATACTTGGCATTACGTTTTGTGGGTGACATGGGCGAATGTTGTTGATTATTTGTTTTATTTGTGGTGTTATTGTTATTATTGTTGGTGTTAGTATTAATACGTGGTGAATTCGGAGGCACACCAGCATGTTGGCAATCCATTATAGAATTACCACGCATGGGATTGTATTTATTTTCAGAATGATATGAATCACCGCAGGAATTGCTTTTCGCTATTTGTGGCTTCTCTTCCAGGTTACTGGTTTTCTGCAGCGATCTGGCTCTTTGTATGGATGGTACTTGAGCTCCAATAGCATTGGGTATTTCAAGTAAATTGTTCATTTCATGTTCGGGATTCAAAGGTAAGTTCTTTACGCTTGCTGTACTAAGTACATCGCTAGAATCACGTGCTAGCTCTTCATTGGACGAACATTCACTGGGTGTTGTTACCAATCTTCTTTCGGGCGTAAGTTCATTTATATGTAAACCTTTGATGTTCAAATCTTTAGACATAAATTCGGGAGCTGTTGTAACAAAGAATATGTCACGTTTGGATGTAACCATTTGTAGTTCAGGCAAAACGGCCGTATGCACTAAATTGCCATTGACAAGCAAACGAATTTCCATGGAGTCGGAGGTGAAACCCAATATATAGGGGAAAGCACAGACCACAGATGTTGGCGAGAGATTCCAATGGAAATCAAACTCATTACGTGTCTCTTCACGATCGTTGAGTTTTTGAAAGTGGCAAGTGTCTAAGGAAGATTTAAAAATTTCGTTTATTAAATAAGAAAAATGTTCAGGGATATTTAAACCTACGATTATAACAAAGCAGTAGTTCGGTTTCCAAGCCATCGCATAATTCTATGGCTGCTGTCAGTTGAGCTTGATTCCTTTTGGCCGGTTCAATTTCATGTAGCCGTGTAGCAATACCAGTTTGATCACAGACAATTTCATAATGATACCTGCAAACATAAAATCAAATCAAATTAAATCAATACGTTACAATATTCAGAAGATTTTAATTCCCAGTCAAACTCACTTATATCCCACACATATTAAGCCACCATTTTTTGTGTTTGTGGGCCCCTCCAATGGAGTAACAATTGTAGGCGTATCACTCAATGTAATCTCCTTTTGATATATAAAACCCTCTGCGGTTTCTGTATCATTTTCTGGGCACCAGGATGCCCAAGCGGCTGTATGTTTCCACTGAAATAGTTGCAGTTTACGGCCCACGGCTACCACTAACCTTAAATGGCCCCCGCTTATGTGCGATGAAGAATACAAATTACAACCGCGTGTCTTGTCAATGCGGCGATCCTTGACTTCTGTGCGTGAACGACATTTTAAAGTGTCTTCCATAGTACGGCTATGAAACTCTCTTAAGCGAAATACATAAATACGATGGCCATCACGATTTGTAGCAGATCCACCACGTATTAATACCAAACCATGCTCTTCCAGTACACTAAGTTGACGCACATGTAATGTTTTATCAAAAACCAGTTGCAGTGATTGATCCTCTATGGGGCCGCAGGTGTTACATACAATTTTAATAAAAGAAAAACAATTGAAACAGTTTCCGCATATATTGTTTCACATTTTTAAGCGTTTAATTTAAATGGGAAAAAATGTTTTTGTTTTGAATTCTTTGATTGATAAACTCTACATATTTTTACGTGTAAGAAAGTGTATGTTGTTTACCTTTCATCAAAAATGTACCATCATCGGTGGTTATAAATAAACACTCATCATTCGTACCGAAAGAATCACCTGCCAGTGTGCCACGGTGTGGAAAGGTTGGATAGAAACAATGTGGCTCCCAGGGTGGTTTTTTGAATATCGTACATGGGCTGGCTGATGCAATGCTTGTGGGGGCATCACCTCGTACAATGGCCTCCAATTTGAGTGCTTGGCCTATACGAACAAATTCAATTTGTCTTGCGTCCTCCTTAAGTTTAGATGTTCTTGGCACGTCATACAGTACTTCAGAGAAAGCGCGCCTATTTAGCATGTTCTAAAAGTATACACAACACATACACACAAACATTATTCATATATCGTAAGTATTAGTACGTGTCCCAATGAATCTGTTACATACACAAAAATAAATTTGCATTTACATACCATATACTGACAGACATATGTATGTATGTATCTGTGTAGTTTTATAGGTGATGTAAGGATATTGTATTCAATATGTGTGGGTGTGGGTGTGTGCATGTGACAGTGTTAGATTTGAAGTGTTTTCAAGAAGAGAAAGTGTTTGTTTGAGGGCACGTCAATGTATGTCAGTCAGTATATTTTTGGTTTTTTTTTATGGTAAAAGTGTTTAAATACTTGATTTGTGATGGTATATGTACATATGTTCATGAAAATAAGTACGTATGTATGTATGAATTTATGTACATATGTTCAAATGCTTACAGGAATAAATACAATAGAAGGAAGAAAGCAGAAAAGCTTAAGAAAACATACGTTTTTTGTTTAGTTTCATAAAATATTTCCATCGTTTTTGCACAGTGAAAGTTAAAAATGTATTGTTATTAGAAAGTTTTTAGAATTTTAATTGAAAACAAATGAATTTTGTTGCTTTTGTTCTTCTCAAATAATAATAAAATGCTCTTAATATTGCGTAGACTAAACTCAATAAAGCATTGGGTCTTTTATTATGGTCAATAGGCAATTGTATCGTAGAGACCTCTCTAGTACGACAAAACTGGTAATATAGAATGTCTACAAGACGCTCATTCTCTCCGTGGTTCTTTATAGCATGGACGCTATTCGAGAGAAAATGTCTCCTCGGTGAGATCTTCGGTCCAGTGGGATTTGGCGATGATTTCTGCATCTGATTCAATAATGAGCTCCTCAACGATATTGACATTGCGCACATTATTAACATCCAGCGGCTGCGCTGTCTGTGTCATGTCGTTCGAATGGAGGAGGATTTACTAGCGAGACAGTTATTTGATGCGGCGAAGAAGACTTTTGAATAATCAAATCGAGAAAGCCTCGCCATAGATTGAATTGATAAACTGACGTAGGCGCGCAAAAAAGCAGAGGCATCTGAAAGAAGTCGCTATGGTCTAATACGTACTGCGCTAGCTTATTAAACGTAAAGCCAGGGTTCGAGTCCCAAGCCAGATATCAAAATAAAATAGAAAAAGTATTTTTTCGGCAATTTCTTCTCAGCAGATGTCTGGCAAAAACTCTGAGAGTAAATAAAATTGCCATGAAAAAAAAGTTTCTCAAAAATCTGACGTTCGCAGTCGACTTTAAAACTTTAGGTCTCGCCACTTATGTATGAAATTAATTCACACAACATAAGTTGTATGAGAACCTAGGTCAATAATCCTGACTGAAGGGTTGTAATGACCAATTATTATGTACGTTATGTACTTGGAAGGTAAAGACAGGCCGAAATCCGTTAATCGTTCATTGTTAATGCCCAATTATGTTAAGGTAATCTAAATATTCCCTTGATTTGAAAGCTAACGTTTAAATGTCTGCTACTCTCGGTAGAATGCGTTTGCGCTGCTCTATTTTCCTAAATGGTTCCTAAAGTTGCAGTAATTTTTTCTTATACGCTTACAACGGTGATTTAAGAGATTCCCACAGAAAAAGCTTAAGGGAGACAAATTGCACGATTTCGGTGTCTAATTCACATCATCTCCTACTACTTCCTTCATGACCATGCCTTTAAATCGCTCGAGTATCAAGTGTGGAATGAGTTGAGTGGCATGTAGCATTGTCTTGTTAGAACCACATGTCGTTGAATTATCCAATTTAGGGTTAAAGAAGTTAATAATCATTGACCATTGGTAATGTACGCCAATAACAACAATAGCTTTATCCAAATCGTTCTCAAAAAAAGTATGGATGTCATGTGAATTGTTATCGCTCCGCATTCAACAATTTTGTTTGCTTACATATCCATTCATGCGGTAAAGGGGCCCCATGGTTGCAGAATAGATACAGCAATTTTATTATTTGCATTTATAATAGAATGCTATATCCATACACGGCGATTAGTTAAAATAGATAGTAAAAATTACAACAATTTTGAAAAGGCGGCCGCTATCAACTGCAAATTTCATTCTCTTCTTGAAACTTTAGCCACTTTCTCAGCCTCCGTAATGTGTACATATCGCTGACAATCACTATCATAAAGACCGTGTCCCAAACTATGTTAAAGCAAGGCACACCTTTATTGAACTTAAATTTACACTTCTTTAGCGCTGCAAATATGGCCATATTTAAGTGCAGGATGTATAATGGCAAAAACTCTTGTTGATATAAAGTATAGAATTGTGTGCTAATGCAATCCATATCCCATCATGTTTCAGTTTGTTAGAATCTTTCTCGAAATTTGTTGAGCGTATAGGTTTTTTCAGTAATAGCAGTAACGTAATAATATGGACACTACCTTATGGATCTGAAGCTGGCCAGTTTGTTATAATAATAATGATACTTTACCTAAGATTTTGTTTGAATTTAGGCCATTGTTAATGGTGTACAGGAAGCTGATATTGCACCAAGATTTGCTAGTTTTTCCTTACAAAATCTATAGTTTCAGCCCTAACAATTTCATCTGGATTTCCATATTTTTGATGCCCTGACATTTAAATCTGTGTTTCATAAGCCGACTAATTTTACATTCAACATTTCTTTTGTTTTTTTTTTTTTTGGTCTTTTTTAGTATCCAAAATAGTTAGCATTCCTGTAAAAACAAATAATTTTCTTTGAAATTACAATCGAATTATAAATTATGTCCTCAACTGTATATTTACATATACTGTTTGAATGCCTATGAGAATAATTTAATAGTGATAGAAGAGATACGAGGTTTCTTCTTATATGTCAGACAAGTCATGTTTGTTAGTAAACTATTGTAATAAAGGTTGAGTTTTATAATGTGCATTGCATACTACATAGTGTGAATGTCCTCATAATTAAACTTTTAATAAGGCATACGTTATGAGTTTCCTTTTTTTTTCTCTGCCATAGCAAATAAAACAGAAAAATTCTTCATCATTTTAATTTTTTTATTTTTGTTGTCTTTTTCCTCTGATTTGCAGCCTTATTTTTAGGGTTGCAACATTTTGTCTTTGCAATGTAATCATTTTAAAATCAATACATTTGTTCAGTCATGCAGAATTACTCCCACATTGTATTGGCAATTTAGGACAATAGGACAAATAAATTTTTTTGTTTGTTTTAGAACGAAGACAATATTGTAAAATTAGTAACAAGAATACGTTTTTTATATGAACAAATACTCATGAAAGAATTGCCAAGCAACAGATGGAAGAAAAAAATTTTTAATCTTTTTTTTTTTTTATTTGCCATAATGTTTCTATTTCATCATAATTTTTGGTAAATTAATCAAGAATGATGACTCCTGTACTTAATTTCTTTCTTTTTTTCGAATAACTAACCCTCGTAGCCAGTTAAGTGGCTATACAAACTTACTTACGTTTACGGATTACTTACTTAAACTTCTGGGTATGCATAATACAAACATCTAAACTTCCCATACATTCTATACATACTTATGGAATTCAATTAATTTCTGTGGTTTATTTAACACTCACAGTTTTTTTTTATACACAATCTCTACACATTAAAATATGAAGACAGTACACAATGGCACCATGTACTCGAAAAATATTTATCCTGACAAACACGCACGCAATTTTATGTATACAAACTTGCTATTATTGACACACAATATAGTTGCTGTGATATAATGTATGCTTAGCACAATTTTGTGCCTTTAATATACAATTTATACCTGTACCTCATATCACCATTAATTTGACTGGTAAAGTAAGTTAAGTTGGATTTATATTTGATCTCTTCTTTGGCATAACGTTGAGGTCAAATAAATTACAAGTATGCTGTGATCAAATCGTGGATTAGAAAATCACTTACAGTTAATTAAATTACTTTTTTTTTTGTTTTATTTATGTCCTTCTGTCATACTTTATACGGTATCTCTATAATTTCGCCTGTATTTATATTGTCCTGACCGACTGCTAGATGCCCTGTCAAAGGACAGGCTAGCAACTTAAGGATATTTTTATGGCAAACTGGGATCTGCTTTTACTAACATTTCCTAACAGAAGTTTTGTTTGCCTCACGCATATTTGGTTTGAGAAAAGACACTGTGTGTTAATTTTATATACGAGTGGCGAGACCTACTGTTTAAAGTCCACTCCAAACGACAGATTTTTGAGAAACTTTTCATGATAATTTTATTTTTATCAGAAATCTGCTGAGAGGAAGTCGCCGAAGAAATATTTCTTCATCTTTTGTTTTGCGGGAGATGTCTGACCTGTGGTTTGTATCGTAGCCTTACGTCTAATAAGCCAACAAACTACCTATTAGACTATGAAGATTTCATGTATAAAAGGCCTGGGAGCTTTCCTTCTTTCAAGTTTGTCCCCTTACCCATTGCCAAGAATGTCCGTCCGACGTAGGACATAGCAGAGGATGCCTAACCGTAGATTATATTTCCACGTCCTGCCCTTTGCGCTTCCTACCAAAGTTGAATTTTGCTTAAAAGGTACCTGCGCGATTTTTATTGGTTTGGAACATTTCATTGTGGAATTAAAAACTTTCTTTATTGGCCAAAGACTCGATCTTAATCTATCTGTATACTGCAAAATAGTCTCCTTTAATAGAGAATGTAGTTTCGGTGATTGGCTCTCAGTAGATTTCCGATAAAAAAAACTCTGCGAGTAAAAATTTGTCGTTTGGATTCGATTTTAAACTATAGTTCCTGCGACTCATTTATATATTTAATACACACAACATATATGGTACAAGAAGCTAGGTCGTAATCCTGACTAAAGCGTTTTAATGACCAAGCATGTATCAGAGGTCAGCAACGAGTATTCAAAACAATGAGTAGATTCAAATCATACTTATAATTTCTGCTACTTATAAGCATCCATACTTATTTTTATATGATACTCATACTACTCATACTCAAAGTTGGAACTACTTGCCGTATTCATACTTAACAATACATATGATTTTATTGACTTCGACTCGTCTCTACTTACCATTTACACGAAGCACAAAATAAGTATGATTCGAGTACGAACACTATTATACACACAAGAAGATTGTGTGTATGCCTTGCTTGTTGTCTTTGTCTTTCCTTTCTTCTTTGTTATGTATATGCAACAACAACAAAGGCTGTAAATTTTGATGAATGATTCGAGCCACTCAAATTACTTATAAATATTATAAGTATTTTTCTAAATTTTTGAATCAGAATGGCTAGGCGTATAAATCAAACATATTTCGATTGTTGTGAGTTTGATGTCAACGTTATACTCATACTCATTGCTACTTATACTTATAAATCAATGTTGAAGCGAGTACGAATGAATCAGAGTAGTTGAATTTCAATTCTGTTGATTCAATCAAAATTGCATCATACTCAAAAATGCTTATGAGTAGCAGAAAAACGATTCATTGCTGATCTCTGGTATGTATACAAGTGTGTATAGTTTACTCAAAGATAGTCTCTTATCTATTAGCACTGATAGCTAAAATTATACCACATACTTAATAATTTGATGAGATTTGTCAAGATTGGTAATCTAGTTGTTTCTCAGATTTATTGTAATTATACTTATCTATATAGTTTGTTACAAGGTTTTTTAATATTGTCACTGATCATCAAAGTGGGAAGAATTCTGTTTATATTATTATATACTCTTCTGTGAAGGATAATATAATGGATTTACATAAACTTTGGGTATAATTTAGTAAAAAATAACATAATTTTATTCTTATACTAGTCAAAGCCTGTATAATTATTTTTTTTTTCATTTTTTCACTTTGTATACTCACCAATTTACTATCGCCAATGTAGTCTTCATGTAAATCTTTTATTAGCATTTCAAGTGTTCTCTCACGTTTCTGTGAAAATATTGGTGTTTGGAATGTTGCCTTCTCAGCGTTGATTAATTTAACCAATAGAAATTCACGAAACAAATTCACATCCTGTAAAACAAACACAAAGTTAAACAGTGAAGGCATTGTAATATTTTTAATGATGCATTTAATAAATATTAAAAGAAAATAAATTTCATTAACCATCACAATTTCATACATTAAAGCGAGTATGTAGAGCAATTTTCAAACTGCAAGTGTGCAAAGACCTTAACGAATGGACCAAATAAAACAAATAAGGTTTTTTAAATGACAATAATAAATCATTATAAAAAAGTCCTTGATTGAATTGTTATTTTTATTTATTATTATTGTTATCTTTTGACAATAATACATTTTAAAAGTTTCCTTTAAAACTACCTTTACACAACAATTTCTATTCATTTTAATTTTACACTCAAAGTACGCATTGTTTACTATGTACTCAACTGAATTCCGTTTTAATTAATTCGAAAATACTATACGAAATAGGCCACTGCCTAAAAAATATGTACGTACAGATATAATTTACTCAACTCAATAGACAACGTATTTGCTGCAAAATTATTTATATTCGGTGTTTAGGGATTCATAACTAACGGTTGGCATTAGTTTTGCCACTTGTTCGAGTATAGGAAAGTAGATTTCAAATTATGACAGCAGGTGTACTAAAGACTTTACGTGACTTGTCTTATTATTTTTAAGTTTTCATTTTATAGTCACGCTTCACATTTTAAGGAGAGTTTAAATCAATGTTTTTGGCAAATTGTTTACATCATAATTCATTTCAAGTACTTGTAGTATCGTGAATGATTTTAACTTTCTTTTTTGTACTTTTTGTAGTTTTTCGCATTTGAGAAATTAATTTAATAAATTTATAAAGCAAGTAAAAAATACGCATAAGATGTATTCTTTAAATAAGCATTTGTTCCAATTAGGCCTGCGTGTATTTAATATCCAATATAGCCTTTATTCGGCTTTTGAGATCGAAAACATGTTTTGGAATTTTTGTTCCGACATGAAACGTATTTCAATTAACGTTTTCTGAAATCAACAAAACAAATAATAAATGGAATGAGCATATATATACATACAGGGTGGCTGATATATAATGAAACAAAGTAAAGAGCTATAATTTTTTTTTATTTTTTTTGTAATTTTATTGGTCAAAAGTCAAAAATGTTGCAAATTACATAAAATTTTAGAATCAGTTTAGATTTGTTCCAATTTGCCACCTTTAGAATGAATTATGGCCTTCAAACGGCCGACAAAGTCATCACAGGCTGCACGAAAGTGGCTCCGCGGTATTTTAGCTCATTCCCGGCGAAGCGCCGTCTTGAGGTGATCAACACTTTGGTATTTTTTAGTGAAAAAATTACTCTCCAAAATACCCCAGATGCAAAAGTCCACCGAATTAAAATCCGGAGATTTTGGTGGCCATTACCTCCTTTTTAAGCCATTCTTTTTTACCGCGTGCTGAGTGCGTTGGTGCTGAGTCCAGTTGGAATGTACATGGTCTGCGGCCGAAATGTTTGTCTGCTCAGGGCTTCAATACTGCCTTTAAGACATTTTTGGCATTTATTTTGACCCCGCGGTCGATGAATATGGCGGCGCTTGAGTTCTGGTGGCCAATCGCAGGTATAAATTTTCAGCTGACCTCTTTGGTCAGTAAACCCGATCATTTTGGAATGCTCAATTTGGAATGGTTTCTCATCGGAGAAAACAAAATTCGGTAACTGGCTACTTTCGTGTAAGCGCTCCTTCCAGTTTAACTTTTTTGTGTCCATCGTTGGGCTCTTGCACTTTTTGAAACTTCAATGGCTTTAGTCCAAGCTCATTTTTCAGTATGTGTTATATCCGTTCTCACGATATGTCCACTGCGGCGTAGACTTCGATCAAATCTGGCCTTCACTTTTCGAATTATTTCTGGTGTTGTTACTTTATTTTTTCGTTCACTTTTTGGACGCGATGAAACACTGCCAGTGCCACGGTAATAAGCAATGGTACGAGAAACAAAAGATTTAATTTTTTTTATCACGAATAACTTTTTTCTGAATGCAATAGATCAAAATGCTTTTGTTAGCTTGTAAATAATAAAATGAACTGTCATTGAAATAAATCTGACAGCTGTCAGACGAGCGGTTTACAAATGATAACAACCTGAAGTTGGTTGCAATACATATCAGCCACCATGTATAGAGCCCGATATTATTCAAACAGTTATTAAATAATCGCTTGAATGAATTACTCGAGCATTACTTAACTTAATTGGAACTCAGCGTAAGATGGCTAAAGTTCGAGCCTCGGTCCCACATCCAACATACTACCTACTACACTGTACCGACTTTGTGCATTGGGGTGGCGCATAATTTTGCACATCATGCTTTTTCTTTTTGCCAAACAGATCGATTGTATTTTATATATTCCTGAATTTTTTAATTTTCCGGTATCTGCCGGTTGATTGTTGTTGAAATTTTAAAATGTGAGAAGGAAGGTGTCTCAGCTATGGCGGTGTCTTTCTTGTTTTCGAAAGTAAAGACTCTAAGGAAGAAATTATCTTAAATACATAAGTCCCATATTCTGTTGGCTATTCGTTATTACAAACGCTTCAGCCAGGATTAAAACCTAGCTTTTCGCATCATTTATGTTATGTATGTTCATTTAACATACGTCGGGGGAGGTACCATCGATCTTTGGGAAACTTTTCATGGAAATTTTATTTACTTTCCAAGTTTTTTTTGAAATCTTTATTTTTGAAAAGGAAATATCGGGTCCGTAGTAGTAACAAGTAGTAACACTTAGCTCATATCTGATTTGACAGATAATTAGTTTTATCCTTCCGCTGAACAAATATGGTAGTGTATACTCTTGAACAACGCTGGGAAATATTGCGACATTACTTTGAATGGTAATATTGCAGAGTATGTTCGAAAATTGCATACGGATTTTGGAAGAAGGGAAGGACCGTCAAAATTGTCGCATTTGGAGCACAGAAAACCCACATGCATACATTGAAAACTAGACGCACCCAAAATGAGTCACTGTTTGGTGCGGATTTTAGTCCGGGGCATAATTGGGCCATTTTTCTTCGAAACTGAGCAAAGAGTGGCTGTTACAGTCAATGGCGATCATTATTGGGCTATGTTGAATGAATTTTTGTACACAAAAATTGAAGAGGAAGTTATTGGCAACATTTGGTTTCAACGCGACTACGTTACTCGATGTTTTACCCCCTGTTTTAAATATCACATTATCAGCCGCAGAGCTGATGTCGTTTGACCACCTCGGGGCTGCGATTTGACACCGTTGGACTATTATTTATGTGACGCCGTCGAAGATAAGTGTTGCGCCGGCAACCCAGAAACAATTGACGGTTTAAAGAACAATATTCGTGAAGCCATTGGTGAAATACAGCTGCACACAATCGATAATGTGCTTAAACATTGTATCGATCATGTAGGCTACTGCATGGTCCGCAGAGGAAGCCATTTGAATGAAATTATTTTCCATTATTAACCGGAAGGTTTGTACTTTTAAATAAAAAAAGAAATTTAAGAAAATATTCTGTAGTTGATTTTAAAGCGTTTTCAAAAAAAAATTTATTTGGCGGACCCTTTGTATACATATTGATATGTTTAGAACTTAACGAAGTCCAATATACAAAGTACCACCCCTGATGAAATATAAATTTTAATAATTCATTGATGAAAAATCAAAACTGATGTCAATCCGGAAATTTAAATTGAATTTCAGTCTTAAATCGAAATAGCTAAGATTAAAATACTGTATCCAATAGTAAATTTAGCATAAGCGGATTGCTAAATACTTGTACTATTTATTATGCAATTGTATGTTGTTTGTTTGTCAATAAATAAATACCCTTATGTGTGTATTTCTGATTATCGTCAATAACAACAATAGCAAAATACGTAGAACTACAATAACATTTTATTGATTAATTACCTCATGTGGTTATTAGACAGACGAAGGATACGGGTAGATGTTGATTTTAATGAGTTGAAATTATAAAAGCTGTTATTTAACAAATATGTACTGTTGTTGTTGTTGTTATTGGTATTCGCTTACAGCAATATTTAACGGGGTCACACATGAGTTAAGGACAAAGCTGGTATAGTTTCCTTTGTTTTAACTTATTAACAACATATGTACATACATATGTATGTACATTATTTAATTTATTATGTAAACAATGTATTTAACATTGCTACTACCACTGGAGTAAGCGCTTTAGAGTACGTTTGTTAATGGCTGTAACAGTAATTTTTGGTAAAAGAAACCATGTTTTTTTTTTTAATTTTTATCGCCATATTCTACTAGGTAGACTACGGATCAAACCCCAGACCACACAACAACAAAAGTAAATATAACTAAGTTTTCATCGGCGACATCCTCTCAGCAGATTAAATAAAATTTGCCATGAAAAGTTTCGACTTTAAACTCTTGGTCCCGCCACTTATGTATAAAATTAATGCACACAACAGACGTGGTTTGAGAAATTAGGTCGTATTCCTAACTAAAGGGTTGTAATAACCAATTAAGTTAGTTACTAAGTAATTTTTAAAAGTGATAGTCTATCGAAAGGGTTTAAAAGCTTCTCCTCTGCCGCATGGTGTATCTTTCTGTTTAATTTCACAACGTAAAAAATTTTTTTTTTTTTAACAAATTTACTCAATTATAATAGCTCTCATATTGTATTATATGTATGTATATACACTGTAGCACCGAACCAATGACATTAAAATCAATATTTGTTTATGGTAAATTTGCATAAGACCAATATTGTAAATAATGAAGAAGAGAAATGTTCGTATTATTTTATACTCACCGTAAATTCTGGTGGGTTTGGCAAGGTTGGACCAAATGGTGGCACATTTTCATCACAAAAAATAGCCAAACGATACGTTTGTTGTGTTTTCGTTACCACCGCAAAAATGTCTGTAAATATTGTATATTAATTAACAAAAAAGAAAAACTTGCAATTTATTGAAATATTTAAAACGTACGTGTAAATTGGCTTTTTATCCATGTAGGATCAAACATTGTTGGCAAAACAGTATCAATATTATCCGAAGCACTTTGATCAATGAAAACAATATTGACAATATCATTACCAATATGACGTTTACGTTCCACCTGTAAAGAAAAACGTTTAAATACGCTTTTAAATAATATTTTAATACGTAATTATACAATATTTTATTGCTACTTTGAGGAAAGATTTATTTTGAGTTTTTTTAGACTCTAATCACTAGTCCATTATATAAAATTTACGCATTGACAATTCTATTTAAAAAACTGTAAATAAAGTTTGTTAAAATATTAAATTAATGCAACACATATAAAAATCGGTTTTAAAGCCTCAAGGAATCAATCCAAATAGTAAGACCTCCACTGTACTCTTTAAAGAAAAATTAGTTTTCAAAGTTTTATAACTTAACCTTAAAGAATGTACTAAAGAATTTTAACGAATTGACCAAGCCTTTGTATATTTTCTCTAACAATGGCAGACTAGAAATTCAAAAGCTACAAGACTTTCTATTATAGCTGCCATTAAACTGGTTTATTTTCAATGATCTGAGCATTGGTGGACTGGAAAATGCTGGCAAGATGTTCTGCCCATTCAAACGAACATTTTTTTTTCGAAATTTGCGGCCATTTATGCAGTAGATTGTTTCATCATTTTGAAGTTCATCAATGTAAATTTTATAACATGACTCCCCTAAATACTTATTGAAAACTGAAACCTGAATCCCGAATAATCTTATTGCCTAATAGACTCTTTTTGCCATTCTTTGCAGCAGATTCCTTTCTAAAACCGTATTGTTTTAATTGTAGTTTAGTTTTTGATGGTTAGTGGTTGATTCATATTTTGTTTATGGTTACGAAACTGCTTAAAACTCGATCATATTAAGGTTGAACAACACTGCATCAAAGTGTCACCTGATTGGCTATGTGGTCCAATATTTTTAAGGTCATTTCTTTCAGTTTTAATTCCTGGTCGCTTAACACCATACCATGCGGTATGGAATACTGCTCTCCGAAACACCTGAGCAAGGTAGCGAAGAGATATAATGTACATATCATTTGGGTTCCGGAACACAATGATATCCCGTAAAACTGCAGAGCGGCACGACCATCGATTTCTCCGATGAATTCTTAAGTATTGGGGTCCCTTTGGGGAGCTGGAGGCTCATGATTGACGACATGATCACGGATTCAGTCAACCGCAGGTGGGCAGCTTCGGATAAGGGCAGAGTGGCGCGCATGATCTGGGCGAGGGGCACTGCAAGGCTACTAATTATGGATATCCGATTATTTGAGTCGTGACGGGTCGTTCTATTATGGATATCCAAGCGAGGCATATTGGTCTGGAAGACCTTACGTACTATTTCTGTAGAAGCTGCAGGGACGAGGAGGAAGAACAGACAGTTCTCATCTACTGCGAACATGCCTACTTCATCAATGATCTGAGTAATTTGGGGCCTAGGGGGTAGTTAACGTGAACTGTGGTATTACAATGGGCTCCATGGGGCTTAAGTGCGTACGTCCAATTCATTTGGGGGGAACGGGGAACCTATGCAATTTTTCAATTGTTTGTAATGAAATACCCATTACTGCATCTCCAAAAGGATTTCGAAATTTAGTTATTTAAATTTATAATACAGGCTTCTTTAAGCCTAGTCTTGTTTCAATGTTGATAGTTCTTTTTTTTCGTAAAGTCCAAGCCTTAATGATCATATTTAATTCACTTTTTTCTATTCTCTCTCTGAATCACGTCTGCTAAATAGTCATCCAAACACGGACTAAATGACACTGCTCAGATTTTGATCAAACCAGTTTCAGTTTCACTTTCTATTCATTTGCGGAAAATTTTAAAGGAACAGAATGATTATAACGCACCTGAGAGAACTACAACCAAGACAAAATTGTCTTCATTGTAGGACGTTATTTTAAGATAAAATGCGGGAACTGGAAGCGTGGAATATGATAGTTTCCAACATATCCGGTGGCTGGATGTTAGTTTATGCTTTATGGTTGACAACTGTCTACAGATATATTTCTTTGAATTATGGTAGGTTATTATGGTCTTGGTAATGCAGACCATAATTTCTCGTTCAGTAAACCTGGCGTTACATAGACGTTGATATATCCCTTTATATCCGTTAAATATTTGTAAAAGCCAGAAATAATTCGTTACTCTATTTGGTATTAAATATTGCTTTACTCAAACATACACTTATTATTCTACAATAATTCCTCTTTATTTTCATATACTTTGGGGATTTATATCTTAATTAATAATTCAGTTTCTGATGTTATCCTTTTCCCAAAACCTTTCTCTAATTGTTTAATTATTACCAAAATTACAACACGTTTTGTGAGTGTGTTGACCCTTTTTTTTTCAGGTCCTTAAATACATAATTAAATCAACATTTGTTGCCATTTATTGCTCATTAGAATAATCATTTCAAAATTATAAAGTAATTTTTTTTTTATATTCTTTCTTTATGACTCACCTGTTGTCGATTATCCTTAGAAAAAGGCAAAAGTGTTGAAACATGAAACATAATCTCATGACCCTCATACAAAGTATACACCGAGTATTTGCCGGTCATGTCACCTGCATTGAAAATGAGAAAAAGATAATTTTTTTCTTTAACGATACACAAAACCACAGTGATACAATGAAACGTGAGCTAAAGGTGAAGATAATAAGTAAACAATAATAATGGAGAAGAAGTAAAATTTATGCCACACAATGAATGAATGGATGTGGAGATACAAATTAAGAAAATATTTTTGTGTCCTGCCCACAAGGGACCATAAAGTGGCCTCCTTTTCTTTATAGAACAAAATATGGCCGTAATAATCTTTAGCAAGCATGCAGGATGTTTTATTGTAGATAGGCCGTATAAGAATTAAATTAATTCATAAGGAAAGGAAATTTCTACTGAAAATATTTGAAAAGGTCGTGTGCTTCCAATAATTCGCATTTCGCATTGAAATTATTAATAAAATTCTATTTATGGTCGTTTAAACAATTATGCCGGTTATTGTTTCGAAACAATTATGGTTTGGAATATAAATGTGTTCTCTGGAGTTCTACAATGCTATTGTACATTAAATAAATATTTCAAGAAACAATTTAAAAGTTAAAAAATAACAGGAAAAGAAAAATACAAATTGTTGTTTGGGGGTGTGGGAAATTGTATTGCTTTTAAGAAGAAAAAAAAAAAATGAAAGTAATTTTCATTTTCATTTCCTATTCACTTTTGTTATTTTTTTCTTATCAATTTTTTTTTTTTTTGTTCTGTGCACATAAAAACGTGTTATTGTAGTTGTCTTACCTTTTACATCTAAACCGCCGCGGAAACGATCCCAACCTTTAAGACGCACACGTTCGCCTAAAACATCCAAGAAATCTTCAAAGTCTTGGCTCGCTTCCTCTGCAAGTATAATGTGAACGTAAGAATAAATAAATGAATGACTGACTGAATGAAAATTCATGAAAATCTTTCAAGTTTTTCTTGTTTTTGTTTTCCTCAAACTGGCATTAGACTGCAATTCATGAATTCTTTTCTTTCTTGAAGAATTTTTTTTCTTCTTTTCAGCACTTTGTTACAACAAAAGAAAGTCATTAACGCAGAACAGACAATACGCCAACAATAGTACTACATACAATAACAACAACAACAATGTCAGTTATAAAAAATTAAACATTTATTAAAAAGCAACAAAACAAAATAAAAAAAACCAAAAACGAAAGGAAAAAAGCTAAAAGAAAGCGAAAACGTCAAGACTTTTAAGTTTGTTTTGTAGTTCGCTTCTAACTTTTCCTTTTCTTTCTAGTCTGTTAATGCAAAACTTTAAGTATCATCCACCACTTTTAGATTTTAGTTCTTTAAAAACTTTTGTAGAATTGTTTGCCAACAAATGATTAAAACATTTCCGTTCATTTGATGTCTGTATTTGAGCTACTTTGATATTTACAGGCGAATTTTTTAAGTTAAAGTGAAACATGAAAGACTGCTCCCTATTTGGTTTCATAATGTGTTTCTTATTAAACACAATTATTTTGCTTTTCGGAAATTTACTTATTGCTCCGTATAATATCACCGTAATCACTCTCGCAGTTATGTTCCAGGTGAAACCATCTGAGATGTATTATATTCATACAAGAAATCAGCAACGAGTATTCAAAACGATAAGTAGATTCAAATCATACTTATAATTTCTGTTACTTGTACACATTCATACTTATTTTAATATAATACTCATACTACTGATACCCAAAGTTGGAACTACTCGTCGTATGCATACTTAACAGTACACATGATGTTATTGACTTAGACTCTATTTAACATTTACACGAAGCACAAAATAAGTATGATTCGCGTGCGATCACTACTATACTCACAAGAAGATTGTGTGTATGCATTGGTTGTTGTGTTTGTCTTTTCTTTCTTCTTTGTTTGTATATGTAACAACAACAAAGGTTGTAATTTTGATTAATGATTCGAGTCATTCGAATTACTTATAAGTATTATAAGTATTTTTCTAAATTTTTGAATCAGAACGAGTAGGCGTATAAATCAATCATATTTCGAATATTGTGAGTTTGATGTCAACATTGTACTCATACTCATTGCTACTTATACTTATAAATCAATGTTGCAGCGAGTACGAATGAATCAGATTAGTTGTATTTCAATTCTGTTGATTCACTCCTACTCAAAATTTCATGAGTGCTTATGAGTAGCGGGAAAACGATTCATTGCTGATCTCTGATACATACGGATTATAAGTATGTTTCTAGAGACTCATTCTTCTCATGGTGGAGTTCACATGTTGCGATTGAATTTGAATAAGAATTCTAAAACAACTGTTTTTAGAGTTTTCAATGGCCGGTGAAATTGCAGTTTGTTATCCTAAGGCTATTTTGGATAACCTGATGAACAAATTGTAATTAGGATTTCTCATCCATGTTTTAATTTTAGACAAGAATTGAGGGACCTATCAAACGACAGATTTTTTTTGAAAACTTTTCATAGCAAATTATTTATCTAGTCTCAGTGTTTTTGACAGAAATCAGTTGAGAGGAAGTTGCCGAAGAAAAATTTTTGCATAGCTTGTTAACGACTAGAAGTAGTTTGATGTTCACTTTCGTATGTTATCCTCTTTTAAACCGATTTTCAATATCCGCAGAAAAATTTTGATGTCTTTCGCTCATAGTATTCATTCCCGTTGAGAAGCATATCCCAGCGTAATAGAGTTTACTGGTTCTGGTTTCTTAATGGGAGAAAACTGGCAGCCATTTAAATTCTCGGATATTAAGAATATTGCATTAGATTTATTTTTATTTTATCCACATTCTTTATGTCCTGGGTCTACAGAGTCTCCCAGCGTTGTTATAGAAAGGGTTCTTATAGTCACCAAGAAACACCCGTCTCTGTGTCCTGTGCAATTTCTCCTGAGATGCATTGGCGAATTAACACAAAACCTTATAAGGCATATCTGCATAAGTATTTGTATTATCTTTTTAACTACGATAAAAATTATCGATAAAATATCATCGATCGATATATACATCGAGTAATTTTAATACGAGTTCAGTTGTGGAATAATATGTAGTCAGTATCTACAATTTCAACAAGACAATATATTTTATTATTCTGTGTGCTCGTGGCATTCAATTTCATTGCGAATTGCAGAGCTATTTTTTCCGGTGGTATCTAGTTAGAGACAGTGAACAATACCTCAGACAATATAGCTGCCAGATATTTTGTATCTCCTGTGGATAGCACTAGCAATGTGTTCATTGGTTTACGTTTTAGCTTACATTCGTTACAGCATGTAAAAAGTATTGTCAGTTAAGATTTAGAAAGAAAAAATGTATAACTTCACCTATAACAAGTGCTGGCAATTTTCCACCATTATTTTAAAAGAATATTTAGGTTTAAACTCATACACAAGATCTAGAATATCGATTCAATTAATACAACATTTTAAGTACAACAGGAGAAAAAGTACTTAAACTGACTCTAGAAAATTTTTGACTTTTTAAATAAAAAAAATTAAGAAAGAAACCCAAAATAAATTGCAGTCATCATTTATAGTTTATACAATATAGGAAAGAATATTTAAAAATTATGTGTAAAGTTAGTTGTAAAGTTTCAATACTTACGATTACTTAGCATTTCATCATCACAAGACTGACCCGGTTTCATATAAACCACGCCAAATTTAAAATTAACAGAACCCTCCTGTTCTTCCAATAACAAGAGATCCTTTTGTATGTCGGCTGCAAAGATTTCTTTCGGATTCTTCATCGTTGAAGCATCGATGCCAGTAAAGTGTGTTAGAATTTGTTTGACTGTAAGTTTTTGATTGGCTTGATAAGGTAATGCAATCTTTTGTGTGCCCTGCAAACGAATTGAATGAGAAAGAAAAATCATAAGAAAATCGAATAAAAAAGGGAAAAGAGAAGTATGTTGGAACAAAATTAGCAATAAAATCCTTTTTATTTGTTATTTTCAAATTTTAGTGTATTTTCAGTTGAAGTGGATTATACTTAAAGTACTTCTTAGTATGTGATGATGATAATGATGACGGTGATGGATGAAAGGGATTTGCTTAAATTTTCTGTGGTAAGATTTTTCAAAACTTTTACATGGCTACACTATGCGAGAGCTTGTACTTGAATTTGTATTTGAGTGATGCTTAATGTTTTTTAAATTGTTCTATTCCGTCCTATAAATTTTTCTTCTTTTTTTTTTTTGGAGCAGCTAATCCATGGTGTTTATAATCTCTGCTTCCTTTTTTTTTTGTTGTTTTTCCTTTCCTGCTATTTTCCAAATGAATATGAAAAACGTTTTGGATAGGAAACCGTATCATCAATATTCAATAACCTCTTGAACATGCACACACACACATCAGTACATTTTTATATGCGGATTGTGTGTGCATCGCATCATGTTTTCATTTCCGTTTTAACGATTCCATATGTCAATGAATCCTGAGGTGGATTACGTGGTTGACAAACAACACGGCTTACAGAAATTGAATCAGTGAACATTCAAACGTTTTATGATTCTGCTTGTTTTACTACACTTCCAACATTTATCTTGTATTGTGAGTGGTAGATTGGAAAAAAAAACCAAAAAAAAAACCAAAATTAGAAATGAAAACGTAATTCAGCATAATGACATACGATGAGAATTTATTTGATGATAAACATTTGCCAGTACCAAGAGAAACAACTTCAATAAAACGATACTTTTAAACCGAATTGAAATGCTGGCTTATATTTGGGTTATGAAAGAATTTAAAGTCAATATCAATTCTTGCGATGGCACTATAGTATGGGATTTCTTTTTTGTGTCATTTTGGTAGGATGGTAAAGGAACTGAAATTTGTTTGTATCAATAAGTAAAAACGCAAACTGAATCAAGAATATACCTGGCTTTACTTCTAATAAGCCAGCACACTACCTACTAGACCACAGCGACTGTACGGCTCATAGGTTAGGTTAGGTTAGGTTAGAGGACGTCCACCTGTCGGTCAAGACAAGCACAGTACCCGGAGGTCCAAATTGACCCATTGTACATTGTCCTTAGGGGAGGAAGGAAAAGGAGGATATAGGAAAATAGGGAAGGGGAGGGAAAAGTACGGCTCATACTAATTAGATATTCTGTACCATGGATTTATAGGGATGGCTAACTCATATAGAATCCATTGCGTGCGCTATGATCCTCTTGGACAGTTTTTGGAGGGGTTAAGTCGAAGTCATATGCGATCACTGAAGCTAACATAACTTGTGCCATAGATCAAATGAAATGTGATTTATGGCCGAGAGTCATGGAAAATTGGATATTTCGCATGCGCTCCATCGAGAAAAGCCGTAACGGAAACTGGAACGATTCCTTTTATTTATACACACATACATAATTGATTACAACCCTTCAGCCAGGATTACGACCTAGCTTTTCACGCCACTTATGTTGTGTGCGTTAATTTTATACATGAGTTGCGAGGCCTACAGTTTAATGTCGATTTCGAACGATTGATTTTTGACAGGCTTCTCATGGTAATTGTATTTACTCTCAGAGTTTTTGCCTGAAATCTTCTGAGAGGAATTCGCCGGTGGAATTTTTTTACACGTTTTATTCTATTGGAGATGTCTGTCCTGGGGTTTGAATCGGGACTAATTATGTATGTACGTACGTAGTTAGATTTTGTATTGAGTTCACAACAAAGTTTAAGGATTTTCATTGTACTGGCAAAATCTTAAGAGATTAAGAATATTTCAACCATACATAACATAATTGGTCATTACAACCCTTCAGTCAAGACTTAGTTTCTGACACTACTTATGTTGCGTGTGTTAATTTTATACATAAGTGGCGGGACCTATCGTTTTAAAGTCGAATCCGAACGACAGATTTTTGAGAAACTCTTCATGGCAATTTTATTTACTCTCAGAGTTTTTGCCAGTAATCTGCTGAAAGGAAATCGCCGAAAAAATACTTTTTCTTATTTTTATTTTGATGTCTGGCCTGGGACATGAACCCTGGCTTTACGTCTTATAAGCCAGCACACTATTTACTAGACAATGGGGACCTCAGCAAAATAATTGTGTTTCAACCAATGTGTTAATATTGTGTTAATATTGTTGAAAAACAATAAAAGAATACATTTTTAATAGCAATTATGAATGTAATGAATGTCTAGAATGTAAAAAATGAGCAACTAGTAACATTGATTATTTTAAGATATTTAAATTTCTCTGTAAAAAATACTTATAAAACTTAAATGTTTGGTTTTTAACTGTAAAAACTATTCGACAAAGCAAACAAAAAACATTTTTCCTAGAAAAGTTTTCAAAAAAATAAAATTTTCTTCTCACATATTGGATTTTCAGTGTAGAATCTATACTAAGGAGTGCGCACGAAAAAAAATGAGCCGACTTTTAAGCTTATAACTTTTATCATAATTGAAAAAATTGAACACCGTTACATTGTTTTAGTTAGTCATCAGTTTCTAAACTCACGTGCTAAATTTCAATTGCAATAGCAAAATTAGCTTTTGAAAATGGCCGCCCAATAAGAATGTCGTAAAAAAAAATAAATTTTCCATGAAAAACCGCGCCACTTACAAAAAACGATTGCTAGGCTCACAGGTGTTAACCAAAAAACAGTTTCTAAGGTATGACTAAAACAATATAAGGAGTCTTTGAGTATGGAGAGAACGCATCGAAGTGGAAGAAAAAAGGATTTGTCGATCAAAACAAAGCAAGTAAAATAATACGTATTTTTGTAAAACACCCTAAAATGTCTGAGAGCTCTGAGATCTTTGTCAGAAAAAAATCTTATACACAAAAGAATTCAAATATTATTTACTTTAATTGAAATACAAAACGAAAAAAATCCGCCCTTAATTTTATTTCTATAACGAAAAGTGTAAGTCCAGTTTTTTTTTGTGCGCACTCCTTAGGTATACACATTAAACACCTTCGTGTTCACATGCATGATAGATTGTATATATTTTCTAGTGCTTCCAAACTATCTTTGTTAACTTTTTAATTATTTGGTTTTATCAACGAACTTTGGAAAACAAGATGATAAACAAGCAAGAAACTGGTAAGAATAGCAATAAAACTTTTTCTTATATACACGTATTCACACTCATAAAGTAGAATTCTTATAAAATAACTCAAAATTAAGACAAAGTTTTTGCATTCACTTTTATGCAGGCTATACAAGGCTTCATAAGTTTTTGATTCTAAACGTCTCATACTTTAATATTCCTTATGCGTGAAGTCTTTTATACCAGCCAGAAGACTTTTGAAGTCTGAGTAGGGCATGGTTAAAATCACATATACATGTTTGCACGACTTCAGAAGAAAACAAAAAAACAAGAGTAGATAAAAAGAATTTCGGAAAAATAAAAACGAAAGGAAGCAAAAAGCCGTAAACAACTTGTGAATGTTCAGTTCCAGTTAGTTGTTGAGGTTTATTATTATTGTTGCCCCACATTTGTAGTTTTGTTAAAGCATTTATTGTTGGCGTTTTTAGCCTAGCTGCGTTGGTAGTTTTGAAAATTGGTTGCTTGTTTCGGTGTTAAAATGTATTGCAAAGCTTTTAAAAAAGGCTATTCATTTTTCTAGTTTGTTACGCTTTCCCTCTTCTTTTAACCCACTTTATTTGTTTTTGTTCCAATGCAACTCTTCTACGAGTACATATGCATGCCATAACTTTAGTTAAAAGTCATATGAAAAAACACACTAAAAATGGGCATAAAAATAGGTTTTTTAAGGTTCATTTTTGAGTTTAAATTGCTGCATATGTAGTTGAAAATTCGTTATGATTCATAAATGCTATGTTTACTACACCATTTCTAAGCAAAAAACACACAAAAGAAGCAATTGAAAGCAAATTATTTTGATTTCCTTAACTTATAAAGGAAACGGATTAAATATTCATTTTTGTTATTCTTTGCAACATGTCTACATATTTTTTAATTTTTGAAAATTTAAATTTAGAATGCAGGTCATGAAATGGTGTAGTTTTCATTGAAGGTTATGTACATGGGTTGCACAAAAAAAATCAAACAACAATTTATTTGGGTTAAAATTTTTGTTTCCACTTTTTTTGTTTGTTTTGTTTTTTTCGGTAATCTTTAAGCCAGGCCAGACCTCTCTAACATTCTAAAGAGACTATAAATAGCAAAAGTTCTAAAGTTCACTAAAAGTAATAAAGACTACAACACTAACACGCCGAGCCATGTACGTCGGCAAGGAAAAGTGGAATATGTGCGAGACATCGAAAATAAAAATATTTAAGATTTTCTATTTCCGAAAGCAAAGACTATAAAAGGAAAATTAGCAAAATTTTATACAAAGTATTTATGCTACAAATGAATATGATGTCGGCTGTACATTTGTTTCTAAGTTTCCCAAATATTACAACAAATTAATGACAAATTCACAGATCGCACAAGGATTTGTTTTCTTCTTTTAATAATTGTTGGTTTAGTTAGTTAATTTGCTTTCCCCTAAGGACAATGTACAATGGGTCAATTTCGACATCCGGGTACTGTGCTTGTCTTGACCGACAGGTGCACGTCCTCTAACCTAACCTAACCTAGTTAATTTGTTTAACGATTCTCAGTTTCTCTCTAAGTTTCTACTCTATTACGTTCTTACATTCCTATTATTTAATTGATGTTACCATACTTTGATACATACATACACAGTACATAAGTCAGGATTACGACCTAGCTTCTCACACCACTTATGCACTTATCTTGTGTGCATTAATTTTATACAATTTAAAGTCGACTCTGTACGACAGATTTTTGAGCAACTTTTCTTGGAAAATTTATTTATTCTTAGAGGTTTTGCCAGAAATCTGTTGAGAGGAAGTCGCAGAAGAAATATTTTTTCATACCTCGTTGTTGGAGATAGCAGACCTGAGGTTTAAACCGTGGCTACACGTCTGATAAGTCAACGTGCCACCCACTAGAAGAACGCAACGACTACACGTGAATATTTGGTATATGAATCATTCCGAACAGATTTAACTCGCAGCCGCTTCAATGGGCACAGCTTACTAGGGTCGTAAAAATTCCTGCTGTAACACTATATTACTAATTCTGTCATATAATTACAGACCGCGTCGGTTATCACTCAATCATGCCGAAGGCCTTATAAAGGTGTTAACTTTTCTCAATTCACCTTTAGCTAGACATGTTTTGTCGTCTCTAATTCTACGTTCAAAAGAATTCTTCTCGTTGTTTTCCCAAGCGCTGGACGATAATACGTTCTATAACTTCGTCAATATGACTTTATTTCCAACGCAAGTAGAATATTGAAAGTTTTAAAAGTAAATAATAAAATTCTCCATATAGTGGAACGGACACAGTACAAGTTTGATAGAAAGAATCACTTGATAAAACTATTTGATAAAATTTAAAGAATTTTCAAATGTTAGTCTGGTGTTAGTGTATCAAACAAAGTAAAAATAAATATGTGTTTAGTTATAATTAAACTCTTTATTGTAGGCACTATTTATGTGTGCCACTGTTTCCAACTTAAACAATGTGTACACAATAACTAGTTGTTCGTTATTCTTCTCTGCTCACACCCTTTGCGTTAGTAAATACACTTGCTCGTTAGATCCGTATAGCAGTGATTTTCAAACCACGACTGTTCTCTTCGCACGCAACATGTTTTCACACAAGACTGACTGAATTCTTACTACTACTCCTTGTCTTGCCTTTTTATATTCTCACTTAATATGTCTGATGAAAGTTTTGGAAATGGAACGATATTACACTGTTTCCATATGATAACCCAAACTAATGAAAAAGCCAACTATAACTATTATTATTAATTAAAGCAACTTTAAACTTCAATTTTTAACTTGCTTTCATTGTCAAGCTAAGATTACTAGATACCTCTATGTTAATGGAGAATTGTAAAGCATTTTTCCAGATTTATTTTCCAACTCTCTAAACTTACTTTCTTTCAAGTCAAACATTTATTTTTTATTCGGTATGCTTCTTCATTCTATGTTTCCGCTTTCCTTACCGGATGTAAACGATCTCTTGATTACTAATTTCGGTTACATGTGGCTTGAAATATTTCTCTAAAAATATCATATTGTTGATTTGCAATCATAAATAGAAAACGAAGGTATTTGTTTACACTTTGACAGTTTCCAGTTACTTGAAATTAAAATCTGGTTTTCCTGCCAATTCTGAAACTAATCCTTTCTTCAAACTAAAAGGAATTTAAAATACACTCTAATCAATCAATAAAACGAAAATAATTAAATCTTAATCTTTATGGCAATAAACGCAAAGAAATTTGTAAATAAAATAAATAAAAATTTGTTATAAAACAAAAATTCAATTATTTTGTAAGTTTTTTCCTTTGACATCGTACACAGGTTTTAATTAATTACAGCTGAGTTGGTAATATCCTTTTACGTTTACGCATTTTAATTACATTCTAAACACAATTTGATACTTAATTTCTTACTGTTATTTGGCGTTGCAAGAAAACAATTTTGCTTATCTTGGCAATTTATAATACCACCTTCAATATTTGCCACCTTTTTCTACCTAAGAGTCTTAATACAATTTAAGTTGTTCCTTTTTACGTCCTTGATTCATTATTTATTTCTTTCTTTTTTTTTTGTTTTTTTCTGTACAAGTTTTCTTCAGAATGCGGCTTTTATTTAATTTGTCACTTTGTTTGCTACAGTCTGAGGTATAATAAATTTTTATGGTCTTTTAAAAATAATTTTTTATGAATTTGTTATTTCTTTCTTAAGTAACGGCCGTTTTTTATTATATTTTTTTTTATTTTATTTTTTAAAATCAATTTTAAATGCAAGAAAATAAAGTTTTCGGCCGATTAAGTATTAAGTGCGTATATTGGATGTTCGCTATATGTTCAGCTGTGATGTTCCAAACATCGACTTTGTTTAGATGTTATTGAAATCGCACTTTCCATACATATTTTACGTCTAGACTAGTAGGTCCATTTTTCATTTGTTAATGGATAAGGTCATTGTAATCATTTATTCGCTCCGCTTTGATAGCATAGAGTACTGCTGTTGTCATATCGTCAGTCGTCTGCTTAAGCAATAGTCGTCTGGTATGTAGTTTCTTTTGCTTTTAGTAGAGTGCACAGGTTGAAGTTCCTAAATACCCTTTTAGAAATGCTGGTGGAGTCTTTCAACAAATATGATGGAAACTGTATCAATATCTAGTTATCTTATAGTTTAACTTTGTTGGATCACATTTTATATTAAGGCGTTAAGCAGCAATTAGAGGTCTGCGATCTCATCTCGTCCGATTAGAGGGCGTCAAAAGTTGCATAGACTCTCTACAAGAATACTTTTCCAGATTGGAAAAAGCACCATGAAATTCAGCAAATCGTGGTTGGTTCTGAATTTAAAATTGGTGTGTTCTGCTGTAGACATATATACATACATCAGTACAACCCTTCAGTCAGGATTATTGACCTAGTTTCTCGACTCCGAACGACAGATGTGGGAGACACTTTTCATGACAATTTTATTTACTCTCAGAGCTTTTTGCTAGAAATCTGCTGAGAAGAAATCGCCGAAAAAATACCTTTTCAATTTTACAGGACTCGAGCCCTGATTTTACATCTAATAGGCCAGCACGCTACCTACTAGACCACGGCGCCTTCAGTATAAGAAGTCCTGTAGTAGACAGCTGGACTTCACCAAGAGAATAGTTCGCATTTTAACATGAATTTGAAGGGAACACTATGCTATTGCCAGTTTCGCTGCCCCATTAGACTTACTGCACAAACTGCCATAATCTGGGGGAATAAAAATCGCCATAAAACTTTTTATGCGATGGTCCTTAACTTTCAGAGCAGACGTCCTAGGTTTTTGGATGACATATCGTTTAAAGATCCGGACATGGCGGCGAATGTACCATTTAGAGAATTAGGCGCACAGAGGGAACCTACTTGCTCACCTAACCTAGCCTTATATTAAGGCAACCTGAGGATGCTTATCATGCAGATATTTTATTCAAGCGGCCATCTTGCGTGTAGGCTTTTATGCGCATAGAATCCTTGAAAGAGTACCATGTCCAAAAAATGATTCTTTTAAGTGTTTTAAGTACAAAACAAGTAACGCTGATTGGCCTAAAACTATTAGCATTTGTGTGTTATACTTTATGTTCTTGGCTTATAAAGATAATTTGGTAGAATATAAAGTGAAATAACCTCCTTATTGATGTTATTAAGACCTGGAGATCTCAAAGGGTTAAAGCTTTATATTGTAAAAATTGAAGTCTTGAAGTAAAGTTATATTCCGGATGTTTTTCTGTTAGTATTTCTTTGAATATGCAAATACAGCTTGTGAAGGTTTCTCCCCAATTGAATTGAACTTATGTTAGAGGGATTAAAGTTAATTTGAGGTTAAACCATAGGATCACAATTGAGAGCAAGGACATCAAGAAATTTTGCGAAACAAATTTTTCAAATTTGTGTTTCATCTGCTTTTATTCTTCAACAAAGTTTAGTAATTGAATAAAAATTTCTTACGATTAATATTATGTGTATGGTATTTGAATTTCTCTTTTAAACAAAATTAATTTCCGTTCAATGTCTTTAACAATTTTTTTGTATTTCTAAATAATTGTTTTGTTTTTTATGGAAACCTAAAATAATATTTTCATTTTTAAGTAGAGCCTTGTAAATGCCGCCTTAAGCCTATGGATTTGTGTGGGTTCATAGCAATAATCATTTGTAATTTATTGTGTAAAATGTAAACTGAAATAGAAATAAAAGAAGAGTAATTCAAAATAAATGATAAAATAGAAAATGACTTCTTTCCAATAGGTGTTGTTGTTTTATTTTTTTGTTGTCGTAATTTTCGCTGACAAATATTTACTTAAACTGCTAATTATCATCATTAACATTGCTGGTAACATGACATTATTCAATAAATAACATCATCAACAATACTAATACAAGGGAGAGAAAACATTGAAAAGAATTATAGACAACAGTTCTATTATCACTGTTGTTGTTGGTGTTGCTAACCAATTTTAGGCCATTAAGTGAAATTTTAGACGTTTCATCCTAATGACAGGAATATTTCAAACAAAAATAAAAATTTTCTCATCGAAGCATAAAACAAAAATAAAAATTAATAAAGGGAATTTTCTATTTTTCAATTTTGAATGTTTTAAACTTTAATAACTTTGAGATGTTGACGTTAAATATTCATCGCTTTGTTGAGTCAAGAACAACAGAAACAAAAAATACAAATTTAAATTTAAAGTAATGAGCACACCACCATGACGGTAATATATGAAGCAGGAATATGCCCTTTTTGTTAGGCATTAAAGCAGTATTGTGTGTAAAAAAATTACATTAAAGATGGCTTACGGTTTAATTTTCTTTAACAAACAAATTTTAATATTCTCCTTTACATAGGTGGTTTTAGTCTCTACACATTGTTCATTTCCTATACTTAAATACTTAATGTTTGCAATGCAAAAAACAAAACAAGAAAAATGATTTAAATCGACAAAAACATTGTGAATAAAGAAAATGAAAATTTTGCGTGTTACAGGCCATAAGTTTGATTAACGATTTGTGGTCTTGGTAAAAGGCGAATAGAAAGTTATATCTACAACTGGATAATTACACGACAGTATGCTGGATGGTAATTAATTGAAGGAAATAAAACGTACTACTTCCTTAACTCTCGCACAAAAACAACAATTAAGCCATTAGTTTAGGGTTTTTTTAAAATTTTACTTTTTTAATAACTGCTATACTTCAGATTAATTGTGTTGATGAAACATTTTAAATTATCTTGTGGACATCAAGGCGTATGACAAATATTTAATAAGAGAAAATAAGTTGTAAAATATAAAAGGAAATTATTCCTTTATGAAACAAACAGACAAATATTGAATACATTTGTATTCAGTTCAATTTTTTAAATGTGGTTCGTTCAATATTATGCAATAAAAATATTTTCAAAATATTTTAGAAAATTTTAGAAGAAATCAAAAAAGGCACCTCTGAATACCTGCTAAAAAAATTACGTATATTTTTTACAATAAACTCGGAAGATCATTACTGGCAACAGATCTTATTACATGTAGATTGTATCGTTAGGAGCTTCTTAACTTTAAATTTAAAAAAACAAAGTGTCCATGAGCTATCATCGACTATTATAATCATTTAAGCTAAATTGGACCTGTGACTTAAGAAAGCCCCACAAAAAGAACCCTAACAGGATCAAAACCCATGAATTGCTTATGCAGAATAATCAATGAGGCATTAACGCTTTGACGCATGTTAATGTTCCACTGAAACCACATGTCATTGCTAATCCAATTTCAGTCAAAACAAATTGGAAATCATCGACCTGTAATGCCTATCAAACGTCTTTTTCAAAGAAATATGATGCCATGGCGCCACAAGTTCATCACGGTCTTACGTCTAACAAGACGATACACTACTTACTAAACTACAGCGACTTAATAAATATTATTCGCATATAATTAAGACTTAAGAAAGTTTAACGCGGCCAAATCGCTCTTTCTAGGTGGTCAATTTATACTAAGGAGTGCGCACGAAAAAAAAATGGGCCTACTTTTAAGCTTATAACTTTTATCACAATTGAAAAAAATTAATACCTTTACATTGTTTTTGTTAGTCATCGGTTTTATAATCTATGTGCTAAATTTCATTGCAATAGCAAAATTAGTTTTTTGAAAATGGGCACCCAACAAGAATGTCGTAACAAAATAATTGAAATTTTTAATGAAAAACTGCAGTTCTAAGGTAAGAATAAAACAATATAAGGAGTCATAGAGTATTCAGAGAAATCGTGCAAGTGGAAGAAAAAAAGGATTTGCCGGCCAAAACAAAGCTGGTAAAATAATATGTATTTTTCTAAAACACCCTAAAATGTTTGGAGGAAAAGCGGCTCAAAAAGTTGGATGCTCTGAGACTGTTGACAGAAAAAAATTTTATACACAAAATAATTCAAATATTATTTACTTTAATTGAAATATAAAACGAAAAATATCCGCCACTTAGTTTTATTTCTATAACGAAAAGTGTAAGAATATTTTTTTTTTGTGCGCACTCCTTACCTCCTTCATGCACTCAAATCACTAACGTATAGTAGTTAAGTATAATGAGGACAAGATGTGTGGGGGCGAAAGCTCGTTCTGTTGAAACTACATGTCGTTGGTGTACAGACTATCTAATTCAGGCAAAAAAAGTTCTTAATCATTTTCAGAAAGTGCTCGCCAATGACATTTATGGTCACTTTAACTTTCCTCTCAGAGAAATATGGGTCGCCAGCTGAAAATACGCAACAGACATTAACTATTTCGGGATACACATATTGTTCACATATCCATTAATCCTAAAATTATCCTCACTGCTAAAGATTATTTTTCTATGGCAATTAGGGATTAGTTCTCAACTGATCCGCAGTTCGTTTAGCAAATACATATGAGTGTTTACGAGTATTGTACGGCCTATGTCATTATGCAAAGTTGTTGTATGTTAGTAATGTAAAATTGACTGCTCCCGCTTCCCATGCACTCTCTCACTCTCTTCCTCGATGTACGGATGTTGATCGACCATTCAATGAACGAATTAACCCTAATTTATCTACCAGGATAAAGTTTTAAAGTTGAAGATAAGAGACTTAACATTGGACGTATTGTTGTGTGTTATAAATATATGTGCATGATGATTTTACAAACAAACTGAATAAATAGTAACTAATTTCATAATTGTAGTTCCAATAACTTGTTTGTATACATATAACGTATATAACTTGATAGGCTTTAAAATACGTAATTATGTGTCAGAGGAAAAATTTTAAAATTTTCACAAAACAAAAACATTAATTTATGAACAATTCTTATATAAAATTATTATTATTAAAAAATGGATTAAATTGCGTATATTGTTATCAATCTATAAATAACATTGTATAACAATGCTTTTGTTTAATTTGAATGAGTGGGTATAAATTATTTTTAAAAACATTAACATTATGTATGTAAGTAACAACATGTAATAAAATAATACAATAAATAACACAAATATTGACATTTCATAACTCAAAGTTAAATATTAAAATGCTTAAAAAAATTGTTTTTCTAAAAATGTTTTTGAAACGTTATTCCAAGATGATTCCTAATGTGTCTGTTATGTGCATATGGGGAATAATTCTTATGTTTTGTTAATGAAAAATTCATGTTTATTTGATGTAAACATTACAGGCTTATGGCTTCCATCTGTGATTGTTCTTGCATGTTTTAAAGCGTGTTTTGAATCAAGCCAATTTATGAGAGCTATTTATGGACATTTGATAAATTTTTTAAATTTTCAGTCATATTCCTTGCGATAGATTGTAGATGTACAGTCAAACTCGTTTATAACTAATTCGGTTATTACGAATTTTTGGTTATTACGTACATATTTTCAAGTTCCAACGTTTTAATAACAATTTTCATACAAAGAAAATCGTTTATTATTAAATTGTTTATAAGGAATTCTCCTTTAAAAGGAACTGCTTCAAATGGTTCCAGTAATTAAATTTCATACATTTTACCTTTCTTATAACGAACCCTTAGAAAAAACTTTGAAGTATGGAATTGGTCTTTAGTTTTCTTTAATATGGCAGCATTAAATTATAACTCAGTATCTTTAACCAGCTGATAGATAAAAATAATTAACACATATTTTTGGATTTTTAATAAAAGAAAAAATACTTTTTGCTTTTAATAAATAAAAAAAAAATGTTTTGTATTTTATATTTTTTTCTATGACTTCTCCCAATTTATGACGAACTTTGCCTATAACGAACTATTTTTTCTGGTCCCACGGAGTTCGTTATAACCGGGTTTGACTCTATTATTTACTTTTTTTTAAATTTTATATACTATTGGCAAATGAAGTACTATTAACCAAAGAGTATATTACTCAAGTAATTAAAAACTTATAATAAAACGCTATGAAATCAAACGCATTCCATTATACTTTCACTGTAAAAAATTTTAAGAAAATCGTGAAAAAAATTCACGATCAATTTTATATTTTGGAAGAGTTATTCGTATTACACTTATCTTCAGTTGAAGTCGCCGTGGTCTAGTGGCTGTGTTGGCTTATTAGACAAAGGGCCCGGGTTCTAATCCCAGGTCAGACATCAAACCGAAAAATATTTCTTCGGCGACTTCCTCTCAGCAGATTTTTGGCAAAGACTCTGAGAGTAAAAATTGCCATGAAAAGCTTCTCAAAAATCTGTCGTTCGGAGTCGACTTTAAACTGTAGGTCCCGCTACTGATGTATAAAATTAACGCACACAACATACAAACGAACTATTATTCTGGTCCCACGGAGTTCGTTATTACTGGGTTTGACTGTACATGGCTTTAATTGTATGTTAATCTTACTCTAGTTTTTCTTTTTAATACAATTATTGCTGTCGTATGACTCTTAATATATTTCTGACTTTGGGAGACAGTCCTTATCACAGCCTTGCCAGCTTTACATTTGACCTACTTCACGTAAGCTAGAGCTAGATGCCTGCAACTGTTACAAAAAAAATTCATAACTCTTCTTACTACCTTTATTTAAAAAATAATAACGAATTCAAAATTTTTGCCAATGGCTTATTGGTATTCCAATACACAACTCACAGCATCCAATTCGATTTGCTAAATATATTGCTTCTTAATGACTGACTTATTTTTCTTAAAGTTTCATGTTCACATGTGGATTCAAATATTTCAATTTAATTGGCGTTCTTAAAAACATTTGCTTTATTCTTTTGCTGTTTCGTAAAATATTTTCTTAACGTTAAGACATAATCAACGAATATTAAATAGTTAAAAGCATTTCAATTTTTGTGTATATTTTCCCCTTCGTAAACCAACAGATGATGGGTATGATTTTTTATGTTTTCAAATGTTTTTTTTCCTTCACTTTGCTATCAATTTTCCAACGTAAGTAGTTATTGTTGAAATTCCAAGAGTCTTAAGCTAAACTTCACATGTGTGGACTATCTTTTATTTACCTGTTTGCGAAATAATATGGCGCGATACATGGGCGCTCCTTGGTTGCCAGAATCATGTGAAACCACCGATAAGAAATATGGACTCTTTTCAGCATCAATGCCCACATAGTTTTGATGTACTGTTGAGAATAAAAATGTAAAAGAAAAAATATAAAATAAAACAATTTTGTTAGCAAGGAATTTCATAAGAAAAAGGAAACAGAATGAAAATAAAACATTTATTTTTCTTAAGATTTAAATTTAAAATTCAGATCGATTTCAAATGTATGCTCAAGGTTATCAGCATCCAAGGTTTTCGATTATAACTAAAAATTTTATTACTGAAAGTGAGTACTTAGAACGCTTTAATATTGTAAATGGGATTAAAAAAAGGCAAACTATTAAAGCAAATTCTTTTTTACGTTTGAGAACTTTTTAAATCTTATAGTTAAGGTGTTACAACGAAGCACTTTTTATTTCGTAAAATAGGATTCTGAATTTCTTTTAAATCAGAGAAGGAAAAAGGAAAAGTAGAACATAAAGGTGTTTTCTTTGTCCATTAAGCTAAGCAGATTAAAATGGGAATGAATCATTTAACGGGATACTCTCAAGGGATTAAAAAATCTTTAACTTTTGAGTTTTTCCCTGTTTTAAAATATGGTATACAGTCAACCCTTCCATAACGCGGTACTCTCAGAACACGGTTTCCATATAACAGTACCGTGCAAAACAATAGCAGTTGGATTTTCAATTTAAAAAAACAATGAATGAAGATGCACCAAGTGAGAATAAATATTAAAAAATTACATTATTTTACAAGTCTTTGTTAATTTTGTTGGAAACCAGTCTTTTAGTTTCGTTTTTATTCCATTTTTTATCAATGCTTGTATGAACTCTTGAATTCAATAAAAATAATTTATAATTTATCTTGCCTTCTACATATAACGCGGTACGAATAACATGATTTGTATTAATTCTGTGTTTCTTATAGCGTGGTTTCCACACAACGCGATCGACGGTTTCCATAGAACGCGCTACGAATTAGCCTGGTTTGTACCTGAAATCCGAGTTATTTATAGCGCGGTTTCCGTATAACGCGGTACGCACTCACCGCGCTATAGGAGGGTTGACTGTACTTTATTATTAATATAGTCTAGTAGGTAGTGTGTTGGCTTATTAGAGGAGAGTCCACGGTATAGGGTTGTAAGATAATAAATTAAGATACATACATAATTGGCCATTACAACCCTTCAGTCAGGATTACGACCTAGCTTCTCACACCACTTTATATTGTGTGCGTTAATTTTATACATGAGTGGCGGGACCTACAGTTTAAAGTCGACTCCGAACGACAAATTTTTGAGAAGATTTTCATGGCAATTTTTAATCTCAGAGTCTTTGCCAGAAATCTGCTGAGAGGTAGTCGCCGAAGAAATATTTTTCGTTTTGATGTCTCACCTGGGAATCGAACACGGGCCTTTCGTCTAATAAGCCAACACACTACCCACTAGACCACGGCGACTAAAATCGACTTGCAAAATATACGTATCTATGCCCTGCATGAATAGGTCGATATTAGATCAAATTCAAAATGTTGAGATTTTAAGACCTAGCGAGTTGAATAGATCGAAGATTCCAAAACAATTTTCATTACGAATGGTTAGGCGTTCGGCTTAAAATATAACCGATGAAGTTGATTGATTTCCTTCAAATGAGCAATAAAAAAGTACTTTATATAATTTGTTTAAAGTCGGATAAAAATGGAATTTGGGGGAAATTTACCCAGTACTGGAAAGCCATAGTATCCAAAATTCCTAAACAGTTTCTTTTATGGTTAAGCTTTACTTGAGGCCAGAGATACAGAGAACGAAGTTAATTATTTTTCTCAAATGCTATTGGGTAGCTATAGGATCAAGTATTCCAAAATAGTTTTCGTTAATGTTGGGTAATCTTAGGGACACGAGACATAGCGCACTAGTCCCGAAAATCACACTTTTAAATTTGATCGAATTGAGCCCAATTTATGTAGAAATTGCTCTTGCAGGATAACCAATGTGGCATGGGATGTGTGGCAAACAAAACGTTGTCTTGTTGAAATCATATAGCCATTGGTTTCTAGGCCATCCGAGAGAAATTGTCAGTCATCGACCCATAATGCTCGCCGATGGTCTGGTCAACGTCGTTGTTTAACAAATATGGACTGTTGTGTTATTAATTCAAAATTCTCACCAAACAGAAATTTTTGTGGTATAGATTGGACGTTTGAATTTCATTGATATTGGATTTACTCCTGAATTTGATTGTTCATCGAAAACAAGGTACAGTTTGAAATTAAGGAGTGCGCATGAAAAAAACTGGACTACACTTTTCGTTATAGAAATAAAACTAAGTGGCGGATTTTTTTTCTGTTTTATATTTCAATTAAAGTAAATAATATATGAATTATTTTGTGTATAAAATTTTTTTCTGACAAAGGTCTCAGAGCATCCTACTTTTTGAGTCACTTTTCTTCCAGACATTTTAGGCTGTTTTACAAAAATACGTATTATTTTACTTGCTTTGTTTTGGTCGTCAATTCCTTTTTTTTGACTTCCACGCTTTCTCTCAATACTCAAAGACTCCTTATATTATTTTATTCTTATCTTAGAAACTGTGTTTTGGTTAACACCTGTGAACCTAGCAATCGTTTTTTGTAAGCGGCGTGGTTTTTCATTGAAAATTTCAATTATTTTTTACGACATTCTTGTTGGGTGCCCGTTTTCAAAAAAATAATTTTGCTATTGCAATGAAATTTAGCACGTGGATTTTGAAACAGATGCCTAACAATAATAATTTTTCAATTATGATAAAGTTATAAGGCCCATTTTTTTTCGTGCGCACTCCTTACTACAAATACAAGATGTCATTTATGGCCGACTACTTTTAGTTAAGTTTCAACTTAGATACATCAGGACTGAGATCTTGAGCGTGTTAAGAAGTATGATCCCACTGTTGGTTTCAGTGTCATACGAGACCAATAAATGGTTGCAAAACGAATTATGTACATACAAAGTAGTACAAGCAAGATGGTTGACTGAAACAAGAGACAGCGGAGAAACTTAACTGTGTAAGCGCCAAGTTTAAGAAGTGCAATCAACGATTGTTCTGATAACATTACGAATACAGGCAAGTCGAAGGATCGTTAAGTTGAATTTACCAAATTACTTAAGTTACTTAATATATACGTGGTGTATGCTAAAAATTTTACAACTTATTGAATAGAAAAATACTCACATTTGCCCAGAAAGTATTTAAAATACCAACGTGTTTGATGTTCCGGATTTTCCAATATGGGAGCGCTGGGTGAACCAAATACCTGTGGAGGAAAAGAAATGAAAGATAATGTGGAATAAGAAAATATAATGAAGGAAATTAAATGAAATGAAAATACAAAATCAAGATAAATCAGACGAGAAAAAAGAAACTCTATTCTTATATTTTCACATACAATGTGGATGTGTGTTGTTACGTCTGCGCATATATACATACATATATGTGTGTATTTTGCATAGAATGTTGTTGTTCTTTAAACCGTTATTCGCTGACAGTTGTAATCAATCAAATGTCAAAATATTTTAAAATTCATACATAATCTGTGTATTTTTCGACGCGTTGTTAAAGACAGAGAAAAATAACCTCCATGAATATTCAGTGGCTTTGTTTGTAATTTTCCTGTTGATTTGGTTTCCTTTTTTCATTTTCTTTTTTTTTGCACAGGGGAACGTAGGCGTGCTTAGTTGCGGGTATCAATATTTTACGTTCTTTATGGGGGGATTCTGTTTCCTTTTTTAGGTTCTTATTAAATTTTAAAGAATTTTTTTCATCTATTATTTCTTTAAATTGGTTTTGTATACTCGGTATACGTTGAGGGTTTGTTCTTTATTTCGTCTGTTATACGATACTTTTCATACTACACCCACCATTTAAATATAAAAAGCCCTATCGAATATTTTAAGAATATTATAATTGTTATAGTCTTTCACTGATGAAGTTAATCTTCTTGGAAGATTAAACAACTTCTTTTTTTTTCCGGAAATTTATTTAGTTTTGCTCGTTAAGACATTTTGTATTACAGGTGATGTAATTTTTTTTATGATATGTATGCTGTATGATATTGACATGTGATAGAATTTTAAAATTTTTTAAATTTAAAACAAATTAAGATGTTTTTAATGACATTTAAGAAATACAAACCTTGGTGACATTTGGTATTTATAATAATAAAAGAGAAAATAAATCCTTAAGACTTAAAGATTTACAGCTTTTAAGGAAAGTTGTTGGCAAAGACAAATGAAATTTAATTTAAAGTGTCACAAAATTTTGTTAATTATTTATTTTCTATTGACAAGGTCACTAGTTTCCAAATTGTATGCGAAAATATGTAAGCCATGCACCCGATAATTTAAGTATTATGGTGCTGATACTGTTCTGTCGATTCCAGTATTTGTACCTTTTAATTATAAGTACTCTTTTAAAGCTAATTTTTATCTGTGAGTTATTCCGGAAAAGGATGCTAAGAGTACTTTGTTACAAAGATTTCATATGTTCGCAACGACAGTATTTGTCCATTAGAACTTAATCTTCTTACGACTTTCGTTGTTAGTTCAATTTGTCTGAAAAGGACATGAGTCTACCATTTCCTGAATGTAATATTTTGAAAGCATGGAAGCTTGTAAGTTTTAAAATTCAAAACTAGTTATCGCAATTCTTCCAACTTCAACTGGATCCATACTTGTATTCCTCTACTATCAACATTATTCTCACATGTAGTAAATCGCTTTTATCACATCACGAGGTTTTCTAGTGTTGCGAGTTTTTATGTATAAATTATGAGTTGATTTTTGACGAAAGGTATAGAGATTATTGCAATAAATCTGGTCAATCCATCTGATGGTGCCTTGTTGTTACTAGCTCGGTTTGATCGGCATTAGTACTGAGACTGGGTATATTTGTGCAACTACTAAGCCTTGTTGAAGTATCCGCCAAAATTTCACCTCATTACTGAAGGGAAAGACACCGAGACTAATAAGACAAACGTGAAGGTTAACACTTTTATTCCATCCCGTTAATATCTGGCAATATTTTATTGTTTACTACTAACCACAGCAGAGTAAAGAGAACACCATTCTGAGAAGCCCTCAAATACATAAACCTAGTATTGCTTTGGTCTGACAAAATCCGTATTGATGTCCACAAAACAGTGGTAGGGGCGATACAGAAGGAGTTGTGTCTTCTCAGGTGAGGCCTCACCAACTAAACGAAATATGAAAAAATATTACTTCATCGACTTCCTCTCAGCAGATTTCTGGCAAAAACTTTGAGAGTAAGTAAAATTGCTATGTCGTTCGAAATCGACTTTAAACTGTAGTACCGCCTAGTTCTCTTTAGTAGATTAAGAACAAGGGAGTACTTAGTTAGTCTAAAGTCTTATAAGTCTGTCTTTAAAATGTGAACCATCTTCGTTTTTTCCCAATCCATGGACATATAATTAAAGATCAAACAAGTAAAGGATATAAGTATCCCAGATCCCTTTATTTTCCACAGCATTACATAGTACATAAATTGAACGTTATTATCATTAGTTGATTGGAGAGTTATGTATTTGGTGAAGCCAAATACTTATACTACGTATGGGTCGACGTGAAAGTTTATTTTTAACAATTTATCCCTTCTTTTGAAGTCCGAAGTTGACATATTTCGCTATGTTGTTATCGGTTTATAGCGGTAAAAATCTTTTAAATATTCACCACTTAATGATCAGTTAACCAAATCTCCTAAAGGTTCAATTGATAAATTATTACGAAATATATTGTATTAAACGGGATTATTTATTCAATGTCTTTAGTTTTCTTATAACTGTTCTGTCATCAAATCTGTTTCGTAAATCACAACGAACAAGTAATAATCATGATGTAATTTTTCTTTTCTTGTTGTTTGAAATGAATTTAAGTGTCTGTAATGCTATCAAGTGTTGCTTCGAAATTTATGCTGAATCATTTGATTTTCATAATAATGGTTACAGTTAAGCAGACGTACAAGCTTAAGCTTGTTGATAAACTAAAGCATTTGTTGCTATTGTTGTTTGGTCGTATGTCTTTTGTACAAATATAGCTTCTTAACTTTTATTTTTCCATCCAAATCAGATTTACACTTTTTTTCCTTTCATTGAATATTTTTTTTTTTTGTTATTTTTTTCTCACCCCTACAATTGTTGGAGGAACAATAAAAAGAAAATCGTCTTTTCAATTTATTTTATTCAGTACGATACGATGTAAATATGTAAGCGTGTATAAAACACTCAATGCTTAATTCTCTGGCCAAAATTTTGGATTATAAATTTGTATATCCAGTATAATTTTTCCCAAAAGATTTTCTTAAAATCCACTTAACTAATCTTGGCCACATAAGTAAGTTAGGTGCGTTTGTAATGGTACAAATCGCTTTATTTTCATTTTAACAGAATTATTATCGTTAATTTGAATTTTTATCGAATCTACTTCAATTAACCGATATAAACAGTCTTTAATTTCAATTTTCATGAAATTTTACTTGAATTTAAGGTTTTGAAGGTAAGTTACGATAAATTTAAAATAGGTACATGCAAAAGTATATGTACATGCGGGTTTTTATATAAGAAATTGTAAATAAAACGAAAATTATTTTTGTTTAAATTTATAACGCAATAAATATTGGCAACAAAACGCCATTTTTGTAAACGTATTTTAAAGCATTAACTGATTGCAAAGTTCAATTCTTTTAAATAATACGTAGAAGTCACCGTAGTTTACTACCTGCAAGACATAAAGCCACTTAGACGTAAGGTAACGGTTCAAACCCCAGGACATACATCTCGAACAAAACGAAATATGAAAGAATACATATACCTTTCGGGAACTTCCATTCGGCAGACTTCTAGCAAAAGCTCAAACGTCTGGCTGCCATAGTTTAGTGGGTAGCTTGGATTATTAATATTTATTTATTGGTGAATTCCAGCACAAGAATAGTGTGTTGAATTGAATTTCGGGTGGAAATTGGTTCCAAGATTGGATCGCATTAATAAAAAACTGCCTTTCAGATATTTGTTTCCGGTATCTTACGGTGTTTATCCTGTAGCCCTAGATGCTTATACGAAGTGAGACCATGATTCAAAACGCAGGTCAGATATCTCCACTAAAACGAAATATGAAAAAATATTTGTTCACCTTTAGCAGATTCTAGTCAAAAATTCTAAGAGTAAATGAAGTGGCCATGAAAATTTATCTCAAAAATGTGTCGTTCGAAGCCGATTTTAAACTGTAGGTTCCGCTACCCATGTGTATAATTATCACATACAATATATCGTCGCCTCAATTCTATAACATTCTAAGTCGGAAAAGTGTGTTTTCAGTTAAGAGCTCTCGAAGTTTTCACGGGATATATGACTATATGGGTATTCTAAGTAGATTTTTCCCTATAACTTCGGAACGAATATTCGCATCTTAACCAAATTTAGACAATACACTAATACCCCGGTTTGCGTCGCCTCGTTCTGCGTTTGCTTCGAAGTTGCGTCTTTTTCTGTGATTTCAAAGTTGCGTTGTTTTTGTTTCCGTTTGCATCGCATGTTTCGAAGTTGCGTCGTTAGCGCTTCCATTTGTATCATTAATACGAAAATGTTTGTACAAAGCTAAAACAGATAAAGGGAATTTCCCATTTAAGTCTAATGTAAATACATATATACATATGTATGTATTTATGTTGTCTGATGGTTGCAAGTTGTAGGTCGTTAGTAAATTAAATATTTTTTATTGAAAAATCTATTTTTCCAGGTAAAATTATGAATCTCGGAATCAATTATGTGAAAATCAATACAAATGTATGGAAAATATTGCTTTGTTTTGCGTTGCGTCTCTCCAGGCCCTACAAGCGACGTAAACCGGGGTATTAGTGTATTTAAGTTAAATAACGTAGAATTTATAAATGGAAGAACATTAAAAACGTTTTAAGTGTACATAGAACGTTATAGAATGGAGTCGTGGATATGTGGTTTGAGAAACTATGTCGTAATCCTTATTCAAGTATTTTAAGAACCAATTATGTTTTTATGTGCGTACGTAATACATTAAAATCGCTGCAGTTTAATAGGTGATGTGTTGTTTTATTAGACGAAAATCTGTGGTTTAATTATTAAGAAAAATATTTCTTTTTTCGACTTTCCTTCACCAGACTTCTGACAAGAACCCTGAGAATAAATAAAATTGCCATGAGAAAACTTCTGAAAAATATATCGTTCAGAGTTGACTTTTAACTGTAGGTACCGCTGCTCTTGTATAAAATTAACACATTCAATGTAACTGGTATAAGAAGCTAGGTTGTAATCTTCAATGAAATTAGCTGATTAACTACTTTTAAAATATTTAAAAAGGCTTTAAATAAATTTGTCAACTACTGTACATTATTTTGCCATCTTAATATTTGCCAAACTACCGAAAATTAAGATTGAATATGAAAGTAGGTCAGTTTAGGAGAAACACACTTAATTGATTACCTATCAAAAACATGTGTGTATGTATTCTGCATCGTATTCTTTAGTTCCCTTTTCACTATAATATAGATAAAGTGCTTTATTTAAATAGAACGTAATTTCCTTTAAGCTCTCTTAACAAGTAATACACTTTTCTTGACTTTTTTGCCTTTTTTGCACCAAATATATTATGAAATTGTCTTGTTTAAGGCAAAATAAAAATCTCTCATCGAGAAAAGGTACTTTGAAATCAAAAAATGTTTGCTTTATACTTTTATAGACTTTCAATTTCTTAAAAGGTTTAAAATTTAAAAAGTTTCTTGTCAATTTTCAATTACATTTCCTGTTCGAAAGTATTCAGACTGTCTTTATACATAATATTACATATTTACATTTCAATTTTATTTATTCACATTTTAAAATGTATTTATTTAGTGACAAGTCCAGTATTTAATATACAATTCTGACGACAACACATTTAGAAACTTTTCAATGGATTTGAATGGATTTTTTCTCTTTTTATTAAGCAATTTGCATGGCGTACAATAAGTTGTTAACTTGTCAGTCTGTTACAAAGTTTCATTACGAACAATTGGAATTTTTGTTCAACAGAGTTTCTGATTTGAATTGTCCTTCAAGTTGTAATAGAATGTAATTACATTGTAATGATTATATAAAGGAGTGGTAGTCTATAAGTGTATTTGTACTCTCAAAAGGTTTACACCCTACTCAACCATATAATTTCGTTGTTAAAGGTATAATACTGTACACTTTAATTTTTATTATTTATTAAAAATTAGAGGTAAATGAAAGCTGGAAAATTGGTGTTTAAAAAAACAGAATTTTCAACAAATAAACATATTGATGCTCAAGCGCTTTTTACTCATTTGATTTTTCAGAAAGACTATATATTTTCAAAAATAAAAATGTGTACAATCAACCAACTGAAAATCAACATAATTAGTCATTACATCCCTTCAGTCTAAATTACGACCTAACTTCTCACACCACTTACGTTGTGTACGTTAATTTTTATACATGAGTGACGGGACCTACAGAAGCTTTTCATGGCAATTTTTACTCTCAGAGTTTTTGTCAGAAATCTGCTGCGAGGAAGCCGCCGAAGAAATATTTTCAAATTATTTTTTTGATGTCTGACCTCGGATACGATCTCGGGCCGTTCGTCTAATAAACCAAGACACTACCACTAGACCACGGCAACTCCCGATCACATAATCAACACTAAAACCACAATACGCATGAAAGTAAAGTCACGACCTTTCTGACTTCATAAAGTTTGTAAATTTCAATAATTTTATTTCATTCCACAATCAAAAACCAAATATGGTCTGCAATGTAATTAATCGTGGAAAGAATATGAGAACAAAATAGACCGGGTAGGAAAAAAGCGTCATCTGTTTTTAAAGAGTTCAACACTAGTACATTGCAACTCTTCAGAGCCTTTTCAGTAAGCTTACGAACTGGACGAGGGTACTCTAAAATCGCGCGCCATTTTGCTATACATTTTAGCCAGAGTTGTTCTATTCAGAGCTTAGAAAAGCGGTTATAAAATTTACTTATCAAGAGCAGTGTATATTGACTAATTACAAGGACTTAAATTTGGTTTATCGATAACATAAAAACATTATGTTTTGTAGATGTTCCCCTAATCTTTTAAAAATACGGCAATTAGATAATGAAGAATAAAGAAATTTACTAAGATGCATTATTTATGTTTAGATATACATTTTTACTGATAGAATTGTAATTTATTTTATCGTTGTACTAGCATTTAACTTAGGGAAGGGTATAGCTTGGTATGGTATTGATTAGTTTTTATAATTAAACTAGCATATTGTACCCGACGTCGCGCGGGTTATAAAAATAACAATAAATAAAAATCTGGTTTCGAAACCAGCCTTCTTAAAAAATGCAATTTTTCGGAAACTGTTTATCAAACAACCCTAGTTTTATGAATACTCTAAGTCCTAAATATAAATGCATGCAATTTGCCCGTTTTTCGCCCCTTTCCCCCTTTTTGGACCCCTTTTGGTTCAACTTATAGCTATTTGGGAAACTTAAGCAAGCTAAATCGTAAAAAAATACCTTTTAGAACTTTTGTCCCATTTTTTTCCCTTTCGTCCAAAATTTTTAAAAGATTTATAGCCTATAATCTGTATCGACAAAAACTCGATCAATATTCCAAATTTCCTGAAAATCGGGTCAAGCGTTTAACCGTGATTAGGTATGCACTTAATTTGCCCGTTTTCGGTCCGTTTCCCACTTTTTGGACCCCTTGTGGTTCAACTTTAGAAACGGAACACCTCCAAAAGCTATTTGGGAAACTTAACCAAGCTAAATCGTAAAAAATTACCTATTATTATTTATTTTCAGAATCTGTAGTTATTAAAATAACGCCAAAATTATATAACAACTTTATTCACCATTATTTAGACACAAAGGTCAAAGTCTTATTATACACTTTCCATTATAACTTATTTATTAGGACATTTAAACCCCTTAGCCAGTACTACAATTTAGTTGCCCACACTACCCACGTGTAGTTCAAAATATTTCTTTGGGTTATTAATCCCTACAGTTTTAGATACCTATTATCAATAACATTATGTAAATATTTTTAATTAATGATATATTATTTTGTCATTTATTAAAAAGAGTGGGAATTTCATGGGAGCAATAAAAATGCAACAGCATAAATTTTAATGTGTTTATTTAAATTAAGTAGTAATTCTTACAAACAAAAAAAATCTTAAAATTAATATTTAGTGGCGTAGCCCTTATTTTTTATGACTTCTTGCAACCTAGAAGGCTTAGAGTCGACTAAAGCTATTAATGTGTTAATGGATATTTTCTCCCATTCACTTTTCAAAATTTCTTCTAATTGCCTCTTATTTGACGGATGTTTCCTCTTAACTTCCCGATCTAATAGCTCCCATAGATTTTCTATGGGGTTTAGATCGGGAGACTGTGATGGCCAATCCAAAACATTGACATCATTGTCGCTTAAAAAGTTTCAAGCTAAGCGACTTGAGTGCTTTGGATTGTTATCCTGTTGGAATATGCTACCAGGAGGCATTTTTTCCCGCAGATGAGGAAGCATGTGTTCTCCAAGGATTTCACAGTACTTCTTGGCGTCCATTTTTCCTTCGATTTGAGTTAAGGGACCTACCCCATCACGGGAAAACGCACCTGTAAATACGTGACGTAAAATCAATAATTTTTTTTAAACATATCGTTCCTTACCTCACACCATTATTGATCCACCGCCATGTTTTACGGTTGGAAGTTGATATCTTGGAGAATATCTCTGTCCAGGCGGTCTTCGAACAAAATTGATCCCATCGGAGCTAAACAAATTAAATTTGCTTTCATCGCTCCACAAGACTTTAGCCCATTGTTCATTTGACCAATCCTTGTAACGTTTTGCAAATTCCAGGTGCTTCTTTTTATTGATTGCACTGATGAGAGGTTTCTTTGCGGGTCGTCTCGCATGCAAATTAGCCTCTTTCAACCTACGGCGAACAGTGTGAAGGCCTATAAAGACTCTCGTTTGCTCATTTGCAAAATTAGCAACGTCCACTGCGGTCTTTCGTGGATCTTTTTTAACCAGTGCAATCATCTGGCGGTCTTGGCGAGAAGTAGTTTACCACTACCTCGTTTCGTTTCCACACTATTTCTCAAGGAAAATCGAGATTTAATCCGACATACGGTTGATTGATTTACACCAAAGAGGTGTCCAACTTCACGCATGGATTTTCCTTCTTCTAAGGCTTTAATGATTGCAGTTTTGCTGTCAGCTGAGAGCTGCTTCTATTACAAAACACATGTTGTATAACTTATTTAAGAAATTTTCAATTATAATTAAATAAATAACTTACTTTAACTATTTTTTTATTATGTTGCATTTATTTTGCTCGCTAAAAATTGGCACTTTTTTCACTAATTCAAAAATATTTAACTTTTTAAAGCAGAATTTGGAATTAACTATGGTTACTTTGAAAACTTATAATTGAAAGAATTAACAGCAAAAGAAAATAGATAAATTAGTTACCGTTATTTTGAAACAGATCTTATTAAAGTTCATATGGCACAGTGTTGCATTTTTTGTGCTCGCTACTGTAGAATAAAAGTTTAATTATCCTTTCCCTGTCCATGTGATGCACAAGCATATGAGACCAACTTGCTGTGCATCACATGTCATGTAGAGGGCAGGGAAAGGGTTATCTTAGTTTTTTTTTTCGTAAAATATACATAAACAAATGCATCTGTTAGTATGAGTTATTTGAAACTCGATTTACGTCGTTTCGATTTACGTCGCCTTTTTCCGGAACATTCTACGACGTAAATCGAGGGAATACTGTACTTAGAAGCCTGCTGATTGAAAACTAGTACTTGTAAGTTTTTATTTTCTTTCAATACATCAAAAAATATAAAAATTAAATGTGTTTTTTAGTTATTATTCTACATTATTTACAAATGTACGAAATTCCTGTTTGTGAACAAAATGTACACTTAAACACTTGTCTGCTAACATAGCATATTTTAAATGTTTTGTTTTCAAACACATAGAGTAAAACCCTTATAAAAGTTATACACAGTTTACACAGTTTTCTAATACCAAATTAGCAGATAAAAATTTAAACATTTATTAAAATTTTTTGACCAAATTTTTCAACTCAAATGGAAATGGTGTTTAATATACAATCCGTACATACCTACGTACATTTGTTAATTTGTAATGTTTAGTTAGGGTGGTGGTTGCCTGTCAATATTTGTTTACTTATTCTACTCCTATTTATCTATCTAGCGTGACTGACTAATTTAACATTCGTTTTGTAAATGTTAACGTTTGTTCCGTTTTGTTTATCAAAATACACTTGAAAAATTAACAAATTGTATATACAGTATTCCCTCCATTTACGTCGTAGAATGTTCCGGAAAAAGGCGACGTAAATCGAAACGACGTAAATCGAATTTCAAACAACTCATTCTATCAGAAGCATGAATTTCAGGGCATTTTATTTACTCTCAGAGTTTTTACCAGAAATCCGCTGAGAAGAAATCACCGAAGAAATACTTTTTGTATTTTATTTTGATGTCTGGCCTGGGACTCGAACTTTGGCTTTACGTCTAATAAGCTAGCACACTACCTACTGTTTTGTTTATAAACAACAGAGTCGACGTAAATCGAATGACGACGCAAATCGAAGTTGAAGGAATGAAATTTTTTGACGACGTTAATCGAAACAACGCAAATGGAGACGACGTAAATCGAGGGAATACTGTATGTACATATACGATAACTATTTCTGTGTATATTTTAAATAAATGAGCCTTTTTTATTGCTGGCTGTTATCTCTTTCCGTGAAGCCGTAATTTATATTAATTCTTGTATGTGGACATTTATTTTATCATGCCCAAAATAAATTGATAAACTTAGTGGTGGTGGCGTAGGCCATTAATCTAATGGCTTATGCTCATATAAGGACCTAATATGGATGAAACCGGATATTTACTTTTAATTTTTTACATTTTAAAATAAAAACTTTTCGTATAGGAAAGGGTAAAGAGTATTAGAAAAGTATTTCAAGTGTAAAATATAAAATAATTAAATTTGTTTAAAAGTTTTTATTTGAGCTTTAATAAAGTTATATTTTGTATATAAAAATTATCAAACAGAGTGGAATGAAATACTAGGATAACAAAATTTATTGTATTTGTTTAAAAATTTGATTTTTCTTTAGAAGTTAGGAGGCTTTTGTAGTGAAATCTTAGTCATAACAGCTATTTTGTCAGGATAGCTTCTCACACTATCCGCTTTGTTAGTGTTAATATTATGCATCAGCTACGAAACCTATAGTTTAGCGTTACTTTACATGACAATATTATTTACTCTCAGAATTTTTGTCAGAAGACTACAATGAGGTTGTGGGTTCTGGTGCTGGGTATGCGATTAGTTCAGTAGCTTCCTTCCTTCCTATAATATTTCATTCTATTTTATTCATTAAGTGATATTTAAAAGCCATAACCATTGACGCCATTGTGTTCCTTATCATATTAAACTTTTCAGCTTTATAACAGCCCCTCATGTCTTCTTAACTAAGAGTCCTATTTTCAACATCTAGCTGATCGCCCAAATATTTAGTTTTGTATTCATTTTATGGCCAATTTTTTAGCTATCAGTAATTGGTATTATTAATCAGTTTGTTGGATTCCGCCTTGCCTTAGCATATCACACAAGGCGTTCCTGTTTATGCAATGTAGTTTGCGAAAATTTTTAGCAACTGTCTTATAGCTGTAGTAGTATAATAGGAACAAGAATGTCTTATTAGACGTAAGGTCAGGGTTAAAACCTCAGGACAGACATCTCGAGTTTCTCTACGCAGATTTCTGTAACTCAAAAATCTGACATTTGTAGTCGATTTTTTTCATCTATAAAATTAACACAACCAACATAAGTTGTGTTAAAAGCGAGGTTGTAATAATGACTGAAGGCTTGCGTTTAATTTCAAACTATTTTTATTTCAAATAATTGTTAATGACTTACAACGACATGTAAAACGTTACCTCGGTAACTTTGTTTGCTCAGCAACTAAAATTTTTCAGTTGAAGCTCCTATAACTTTAATTTTAAATTGTTTCAAACTTTAATCCAAAATCAATAAAGTTCAACATGGAAAGAAGAAAACGTAATTTAACTTTGTCAGCAATCGTTGGATTATCTCTAGCGATTAAATAAAAAATGACTCGTAAATTATTTTCTATCGACGCTTAATGGGAAAACCAAATTTTTTTTTAAATATTTTTTACCACATTTTAATTTTGTAACATCAATTTCCCTCAATGCTTCAGTAGATGTTTTTCTTATATTTAATTTGTTTCCATAGCCTTTAAAAGTGTCATATTCAGTGGTGATTCCCTGCTATTTTATTTTCTCATATTTTTTTTTTTTTTTCGTATTTCCACACTCAATAGAGAGAAAATTACAAGAAAATTAAAAAAAAAAAACTTTAAAGAAAATGAAGGAAAAAACTGTGACTGTGACTGTGTTTGCTTGGTGGTACTTAAATAAATAATGCATAATGAAGTGGTTTTTCCATGCAACATTCTATAAAAGTCTTAAAAACGTCTGCTTGTGTATGTTAAAATATAAGAAAAATTAATCTGCTCCATAAGAATTGCTGAGTTATCATTATTGACGTCATAGGAGAGGTGTTTTATAGTAAATTTTTTTTTGCTTTCAGTTTTTACAAAATACTTGAGGTCATGGTTTATAAAAAATGCTTAAAGGCGTACAAATATAAAAAAATTATTTCTTATTTTCATACATACCTCATCCTTTTCGGCCAATGATTCACCATTCTCGACGCGAAAACGTTTAAAGTTTGGATCAATGCCATCCAATTCTGATTGTGGCAACTGTAATAAATAATGAAAAAGAAAAAAAATGGGCGAGAGAAAATATATTAATTTTCATTAATAAAACCATAATTGTAATGCCTATCAAAAAAAATTTTTTTTTTTATCACAGACTACTGATTACTCAATTGAAATGGTTGTGAGTGTTAAAAGCAAGAAATTAAGGTAGAAGAAATAAAAAAAAAAACACCCAGAAATAACAAACAGAATAAAACACCTGCATTTAATTGAAATTATAATCACCCTTTTATCCGCAATGTAATGGCTTTTATTTTTTCTGTTACTGTTGCTACAATACATTCCATTCGAGTGAAATTAAATTCATTTAATTTAATCTATTGCTTACATATGTTTGGTCTGTGTTATGTGATTAAAGCGTTTAAGTTGGGGAAGTAAGCGACGTTAAACATATGGAGCAAAGTATGGTATGCACGATATTCATTTGGTACTCAATATTATGAATGATAATAGAAATTTGTATTTGTTAGATACCATTTTAGCATGTGTATACATACATACTCTAATCAGATTTAAATAGTTTTGGAAAGTCACATTTCAGAAATACAATTTACACTCATAGACATGCCATGAGACAGCCTAGATACTTGTAATTACTTAACTAAACATTCGATGACATTTATTTTGTTTCTGTTAGATGTGAGTGATATTTTTTATTCAATTTTATATTTAATTTACATAAACTTTAGTTGTAATTTTTGTAACATAAAATGAAAAGTATAAAAATATTAGGAATCATAATATCATTATACATATTTACATACGTACATTAGAGCGACTCAAATTGTACGGAAGCGAAATTCGTGCTCGATGTACCCCTCTAAAAATGAACCTTGGGCTTTTTTAAGACAACATTTCAAATATTTCGGCTCCAGATTCGACCTCTCGTGAGCTGGACCATTTTGAAAAAGGGTCTATTTTTGAATATTTTGTTAATTTGTGGATCAGTTTCCTTACCAACATTTACAATATCTATATCATAAGAAAGGTTTTTTCAAGGTGCATCCAACAGTGTATACAATTTGTCAAAGGACGATCATTCATGTCCGTTTTTTAAGGATATTCTGTAAAAAAAAAAAGTTTTTGATTTTTTGTTCGGGGTTGTTCGTAATAGAAATGCCAAATTAACATATTTTAATCTTGAGACGATTTAATGAAATACGGGTCTCAGATTTTTTTGAAATTTGAGGTAGTTCGCGTTTTGGTTCATGGTTCATTTTTAGAGGGGTACATCGAGCACTTTTTTTGGTGAGTCGCTCTAACGTACATACATACATATGTTTAAATACTTTTATAATACTTCTTTGAATACAATGTTAGAGGTAATGACATGATCATTGTTAACTTTTTGCCCGTACGAATCTTTGATACAAACAAAAATATCTTTAAACGTACGCACTCGAGAAAAAACCACGTATAACTGCCCATGTGAAAAGACCGGTTCTGGTAAATACAATCCTACCTTTTGAAGGGTTTGACCTTGTGCTTTGTTTATCATCATAGCAAAACGACTTTCATTGGGAATTGTTTTCGTGTCATACGGAAAGGCACAGTTGGATCAGAAGGTGTAAGGTTTCTTCGGGGCATGAGTACAGTTTTATCGATATGAATAATTTTTGCTGCTATGATGTGCGCTCCCAAGTTTGTTACGATTAGCCTGGTACCATTTATTAACCCCTGTTTAGCATTAAGATTTCTCATTAACATTATAATTGCATTTGTCTTTTCAAATGCACGTTATTTATATTCAAACGTTGCATGTTATTTTTATTCTTATTTTTCTTAAAATCCTTTGAACTGTTAAATATCAGCTGACATTATATATAGGTATATATTAAAAGACACCGTATTACTACACTTCATAAAACAAACAATGCCATGACAATAACGACATTACCAAAATGGCTTTTTCAACTTTATATATTATTATGTGGAATAGCATTACAATTAAGCGACCCTATTTATCGCACTTGATCTAACAACTACTGCAAAGTATTGCCAAAACAGCTTTTTAAAGCTTAATATGCATATTATATATAACTGACTTAGTAATAAACGGCAATATAGTAAATATCGGTATTGCCAGAATGGATTTTAATACATACTATCTTATGTAGAACTGCATTACTATGAGGCGACCCTATATTACCACACTTCAACAAAAACATATAATCATAATGACAACAATATTATCATGCAGTTCTATATAAAATATAATTTTTATCTATGAAAATATAAATTTTTCAACTTCTAATTATTTTTTGTCATTAGTGTTAGATATAAGTTTTAAAATGTGATATCATTCATTAAATTTGATGCGGTGCTATGGGAGATATTTGCAACCGACAAAAAAAAGTGCTTTAGAAATAATATATTTGATTGCATTCCACTTAATGTAAAATTGTAGTTTAAAGTTGATATCTAAATTGAAGTTTCAAGGATTTCTGCTTAGTTTTAGAGACAAGAAAAACATAGGCCATCACAAAAAACAGCTCAGGGCACTATAATTAGATGTTATATTTCATAAACAACTCATTAGGATTCTAGTATACAATCAATCTGGTAGACGTTGCTGGAACCCTAATGGTAGTTAACTATGGACGGCAGCATTAAAAACGCTGCTTAATAAGTTATCAAGATATTTGGGTAAGCACTCACATAATTCATAGGACACAAAACTGAAATCCTACGGATATGCATAAACGAATATAACTAAACTAGAGATAAAGGGAACGAAGCTTTCTTTTTCGAAATATAGCATTTTAATACAAGCGATTCCAATTGCTAATCAACACTTCCATCAATTGTTGAGCATAGTGTGTGGGGTTGATTCCAGTGATAAATTTATTACATTTCCATAAAATCAGTGGCATTAGCTATATCCACTAGAATAACATGCTATAATAATGACCTTAAGGGTTTGGATAGAATTGGTTGGCGCAACAAGAGTTCGTTGTCTTGGAATAGCCTGGACATTCTCCCAGCCTTAATTCTATACAATCAATCCAACGAAAACAGCAGTTTTCTTCATTGACGCAAGAAATTTTTGGCCAAGACTATCAATGGAAAAAATCAATGAAAATTCTTAACTATTTAACACACCAAAAGAAATGGAGGATAATGAAAAGCAAGGGTTTAAAACCAAATCTAAATGTCAAAACTTTGCTTAGACACTTGAACATATAGGATCTTTCAAAGGGGCTTCTGAACTTTGACAGTTAATAATGGTTGAAGCTTCGTCTGCCAAATTAGTTGTCACCTTTTCGGTCTATTTTCTTAAATCATAATGGACACTTAAAGAGAACAACGTAGTTTGGGACAGTTGGTAATTGCCAAAAGTTTTCATTGAAAAATCCTTTTTCGCAATGAAGCCTATTTCGGGATGTAAGTATACGAGAACATACAAAATTTTCAAATTTGGGACGATAAAAATTCTGTGGGATCCATTTGGATCCAATGCACTCCAAAAAAAAAAAAGTTCTATATGATGTGGATTTTGACGTCATCGACCCATATTTATTCCAGATTATCATTGACAACGGCAAGGCAGATGATAACCTTCTTCTTCTTGGCCATATTGGACGATCCAACGACATGTGATTACAACAGGACGGCCACATTGTTCATGCCACAACAATTTAAGGGAATTGTCATCTCACATGAAGGTGATGCTAACTGGCCACCGGGATCGTGTGATTCCACAAAGTTAGAATTTTTCTTGTGAGGTCTTATTGAGTCGCAGCTGTCGCCAGAAGATCGAAGCAGAATATTAGGATATCAGAAGATCTATCAAACGAATAAAAAGTTTCAATGATAATACACACACTATGTCCTATTTTTATTTATGGTGTATATGTTAGTACATAATATTAATTCACCAATAGGCCAATGTGCAATAATTATTAAGTACTTAACATACATAATCATATTACAACAAAATGCCAATTCTTGATAACATATCTTAATATCTGTACCTTATTAGAGTACCTTCCTTACAAAGTTTTCTATTTCCCATTATGTTTCCTCTAATAATGCCGTTAAAGTGTAAATGCATGAAAATTTAATCCTCTTTCAAATGTACTTACTTATACATTTAAACAATGATTATGTATATATGTATCTATGCATGTATGTATATGTACAGACATATTTACGTACAAATATATGAACAACTTTATTTACAAACAACATTCGAATTTTTTATTTTTCCAAGTATTTTCCAAGTATATTGTATGAAGATACAAAATATTTTTTCTAAAGGTAGAAATGTTTGCGCGTGTATGTGTATGTGTATATGACAAATATGTAATAATAAAAGTGTCAATGAAATATGGATGCGAATGTGTTTTCATGAATTTGTATGAACAAATATGTACGAACAATATTTACCCCACCAGAGTCATACTTGTTTGCTTTCTTTTTTTCAGTCTTTTTTTCTTATTTAGCCCATCTCCATGAAAAATCGTGAACGTAGATTTCAATAGAAGGGAAATAAAAATTTTTATATTTTTTTTGTCGCAGTTTGTAAACAGATACGTTGTGTATAATGGTACCCTATGTTAGATAAGGGTATGCAATGTAATAAAACTTAGCAGGTAGCTTGAGGAATTACTTGTAATAGCAGTTAAATTTATATTCAATAATAAGAGTGAATTCTGGGTATTTATCATTAACTTTAAATCGAAACTAAAGCTATGAGAAAGTCGCCGTAGTCTATTAGGTAGGATGTTGGGTTATTAGAAGTAAAGGCAGGGTTCGAAACCTGCGCCACGTCAGACGTCAAAACAAAGAACAAAAAGTATTTATTCGGTGATTTCCTCTCAGTAGATTTCTGGCAAAAAAAAAATAAAATTGCCATGAAAAGTTTCTCAAAAATTTGTCGTTCGAAGTTCAATCACTTATGTATAAAATTAACACACACAAAATAAGTGGTGTGAGAAACTATAGCAATAATCCAGACCGAAGGGTTGTAATGACCAATTATGTATGTATGTATGCAAAGCCGTGAGAACATGCGAAAAGTTTCCATTATTTGCTTACATTAAGCACTAAAATCCTTCAAAGTCCTTAACAATACCTCTATTGAAAACACTGTCGTTTTCATCTTGTCGTTGTTGATTGATTCGAAAACAAAGTTTTCTGTTTGTTATTGTAACCTTAAAATATTTAATAGTACTTTGTTTTGCCTTCTCGAATTCATTTTTCTGTACCAATTTTTCATAGAAATGTTAAAATTAACATTTTGACACCTTGACACTACTATTAATTACAAAAGTTGTTGTAGTATTTTGTTCGACACCTTTAGCTGTTAATAATTTACAGTTTTCTTTGGCAAGGAGTGTTAATTATTCTTTTAGAATTTAAAAAAAAAATTAAATTCTTTTGTATTATTAATGGCTTTGAGTTTGAAAAAGTGATTAAAATTAAAACAAATTATTAATGCTCATACACATGTAGATTACATGTTTAATCAATAATTTAATAAAGAACGTAATTTTTTCTAACTGCTGGTGTAGGTGTTAAAAAATGTATTCATAAACACTTTTTACACAAAATCTGAATATTTATTATTAAAAAAAAACAAAAACAATATTTGGAATTCAATTAATTTCCTTTGTGTTTTTCATATTTAATTTATTTAAATTTTTAATTAGATTTTTCTAGCTACACTCTACAGTGAGTAACATAAGAACACTGTACTTCTATAGAAAATATATTGATTACATACATACATAATTGATCATTACAACCCTTCAAGTCAGTATTATTGACCTACTCACACTACTTATGTTGTGGGTGTTAATTTTATACATAAGTGGAGGGACCCACAATTTAAAGTCGACTCCAAACGACAGATTTTTGAGAAACTTTACACGGCAGGTTTTATTTACTCCCAGAGTTTTTTCCAGATATCTGCTGAAAGGAAATCGCCGAAAGAATTTGTATTTTTTATTTTGATGTCTGTCCTGGGACGTCGTATGATTACTACTATTTTATGAAGCAGCGTTACAAAAGCAGAAAAGAAAAATATATTAAAAATTTATTCCTTGTTTTTTTTTTTTTTTTGTTCCATCTCTCTCTTTTACTTTCCTTTACTGCTTTGATAAACATACGACTGACACAAAGCATTCCTTTTCTTATTACTTCTTTTCCTTTGTTTTAGTTCCAAAAATGAAGTTTTTCCATGTAAGCAAGTTAGTTTTTGGAAAAAATTATTGCCGTATGTCCTTGCCAAGAGGCAAAGAAAAATTTCCTTTTAAAAATATCTTGAATTGTTATACTGAGTTTGTTGATGAGGAGCTTTCCTTTGGCGCTCTCAAATCTTCCTTTAAAATATTTTATATTTCCAGTAGGATAAGTAATGGATAAGCTTCCTGAAGACTCTTTTTGAAAACAAAAAAGAAATTCTTTGACAACTTTCTTTCAGTCGATTTCAAGTGAAACCTCTGAGAGCAAATAAAATTATTTGAAAAGTTGAGGTCGCCGTGGTCTAGTAGGTAGTGTGCTGGCTTATTAGATGTAAAGCCAGGTTTCGAGTCTCAGGCCAGATATCAAAGTGAAATTCACAAATTATTTTTTCGGCGAGAAGTAAAAAAATTGCCATGAAAGATTTCACAATAATCTGTCGTTCGGAATCGACTCTAAATTGTAGGTCCCACCACTTATGTATAAAATTAACACACACAACATAAGTAGTGCGAGAAACTAGGTCAATAATCCTGACTGAAGGGTTGTAATGATTATTTATGTATGTAAAGGCAATTCCAAGAGAACTTAGCATGAATCCCGTGATAAAATGGTGTTAAATATGACTGATCAATTGGTATCGTGAGAAAGGACTTGAACCTCTTATGGAACCTATGCTGTAATACTATTGAAAGGAAAAATAGTATGGAAATCACACTAAAAGAGTTCAAGAGGACTTAACGTGAATAATGCGAAAAAAATGGATTTATTAGAGCGTGCTTGCATTGGTATTGGTACTTTAACCCACTGCGCAAGTAATAAAAAAATTCAAACTTATATCCTCTGAAGGGTTGTAATGATCAATTATGTGTGTATGAAAAGTTTCTCAAGAAATCTATCGTTCGTAATTGACTTTAAACTGTAGATCCCGCCACTTTTCGTATAAAACTTAACACACGCGCAACATGACTGGTATGAGAAACTAATTCGTAATCTTGACAGATGGTTTGTAACGACCAATTATACATATATGGAGGTATGCAATAGCAATTCTGTACTATTTTTACAGTTTCAACTTGGCTAGGTCCAATTAGGAATCGTTAATAGAATAGTTTTGTATAAATACAAGTGATACTAGTGATCCATATCATCAGCATGTGGTGCGACTAGCTCCCGCGGGGAATTGCTGCGAACTATTTGAATTGAAATATTCCGTATATTTTTCTCTTGTTGTGGAATATGTTAATCCAATTTTGAAACAGCCCGTGATCTATTATTATGCTAAGGTCTCAAATTATAATCCGGCAACGTTTACCTCTAGCTGCTTGGACATCTAAAAGAATACAAAGAGAATTTAAAGCGAAAATCCGTGAAAATTCGTGAAAATTTTCGCTGTCCTATCGAATTACATTGCCGAAAGCAACACCTCTAGGTAAACAGTTTTATTGTCAAATTCCAATTATAATAATTAAAATGTTGTCATCGTTTACAACTAAACATACTTCAAATTAGAACTGTTCGATGAAGATTTGTAGATGATTGTACTTATACATTCTGTAGAAGCGTTATTCAAATAACTTACAAATATTTTTTTCCTTTATTTTTCCATATAAAATTTTAAATTTCCAACTTGGGAAGGCATGCTTATGGTATGGGAACAACAAATTTTCAGCAATACAAACATGCCAAACTGCTATATTTGCAGCATTGATAAGGGTTCGTTTCCTTAAACTTTGAAACGCTTTCAAGTGTAAACATTGATGCTAATATAAAATAAATACTGTTTTAAACTATAATAATTTCTTTTTGTATTTCTTCCATTTACCCCTATTCAATTCGAACAATTTATTGACGTCCATGTGCCTGATGCATAAATATTTAATTGGAAATGTAGTAGATTCAAGAAATACAGTAGTGGCTCACAAATTAGAACCGCTTTGTTTTTAAGGCAATTCTAATTTCTGAATTATTCTAATTTCTGGACGTTTTTTTTGTTTTGTACTCGCATATCAAATTTCGTAAATAAACTGCCCACAAAATAAATAAATGCTACAAAACCAAAAAAAAAAAACTTCACATACGGAAAAACGTATATAATTTGGTGATTCCCCTTTTTAATTTTATACAATAAAAAGAATTTGGGAATTTCTTGTGTTAAAACAGAAAAAAAAGAAAAAAACGATCAGAAATTAGAACTTTAAATTCGAATTTTACGGCGTATAATGTATTGCAAGCACTGATTCTAATTTCTGGAATTTCTAATTACTGGAGTTTCTAATTTGTGAGCTTCTACTGTATTTCATTCCACCCCTTTTTTTAAATATCTTTTTTAATTTTTTTTTTTTAATAATTCCAAAAAAATTTTAATAAAAAAAAACGGATTACATACCTGATCAACTGAACCATAGTGGTGGCGAGAAAACACTCCACGTCGTGATATCAATTCTGTAGCCGATGAACTGAAAATACATAAAGAAAGGGAAATTAAATAAATTTGTTAAATAAGATTTGAAATTTATAATTTAAATTGATTAAAGACATTAATAAAAACTGGAGAGTTGGGGACTTTTGTCCATACTTGTCAATTATTACTGATTTCCGAACATAATTTGTGGAAACTAAAAATCTTAAAGTATTATTTTAAATTCTTCTCGATTTAGAAATAAATTTCATCCGTTTTGCACAGTGAGGGTAAATATGATTGTAAGGCAGAATGAATCCAAGTGTTATAGTAGAGCCAATCCTATCAATATGATTTTAATAAATGAATGCTGCTAGTGTCCTCTGTTGAAGTTAAAGATAAGCTAAGATACTTACTTACTTAATTTTCTATAATAACCAGATTAACGGATTTCGGCCTACCGCAACACATCCTTCCAGGCGCCTCTGATTCTGGGGCGCCTACGCCAGTTGGTCACACCAATCGATGACAGGGCTTCCTGGATTTGGTCCTTCCTGTAATCCTGCGCTTGATCTCTACATTGACAGAGCCAAGATAAATGAATTCCTTGACTGTATTAAAAGTATAGTTATCGACTGTAATTTAAGAATCAATACGCATGGCTCTACTTGTTGATAGCATATACTTTGTTCTGCCCTCATTTACTGCCAGACCCATCTTCTTAGACTCCCGTTCAATAGCACGAACGGCAGCAGTGACATCTCGCTTGGTACGCCCTATGATGTCGATGTCATCCTTCGTAGGCAAGCAAGTGAACACTTTTTTTTAAAATAGTGCCATTGCAATGCACTCCCGTCTTTCGAGAAAAAGATGGTGTGTGTCGATTTGATTTTCATGGGTCTTTTCCAGGATTCGGCGTAGTGTGAAGATCTAATGGATAGTGGACTTGCCAGGTCTGAAGCCGCACTGATAAGGTCTAATCAGTGTTTTGACGAATGGCTTCAGTCGTTCACACAACATGCATGTAAGAACCTTATATGCGATAGGGAGAAGGCTTATAACCCTGTAGTTGGCGCATATCGTAGGGTCCCCGTTTTTTAGGACAGGACAGAGGACACTGAGATTCAAATCGTTGGGCATACTTTCCTTTAGCCATATTTTGTAGATGAACTGGTGCTTGTGCTCTACCAACTCATTATGTCCGGTCTTAAACAATTCAGCGGGTAGGCCATCAGGACTTTGTTGTGTTTAACACGCATAATCGCGACTTTAACCTCTTCATGGCTAGGTGGCAGGATCTCCATGCCGTCATCAATGATTCGAGGCGGTAGAGAAATGTTTCCTCTACAACCTCAGCTCCCTGTGTGTACTTGTAACCACGTTTCCATTCTCATCCTTGCAGGAAGACGCTCCGGGCTTATAACCCTCGGTCAGACACTTAACCTTTTGATAGAAGATATTTTTCGAAAATTGCACAGGAGATCTAATCTTAATCAATGATGGCTGCCAAAAAGTTTCGCTTCGTTAGAGGTACGATAAGCATACATCTTATATATTCGTTATAAAATTTGAATATCTCAAAATATTGAAATAAGAACAAATTGTAATCCTTTTCTCCCATTTGTTTAAACAAACAACGCCCTAGAAAGAAATTACGTTTCAATTTTACTTCCTCTATAGTAAATGAAAAACAAAACAATAATGCCGGCCACTTGACCTTTTTGGTTTGTCAAATTTTAATAGCAAATTCTGTAGAGAGGCAGCAAAAACGGCCTTCAGAGTCATTTCAAAAATAAAAAACAACATTAATTTAACAAAAAATTGCATTATAAAAACTTTTCCTTTAAACGATAATTTAAAGCATGGCTAAACAGAAGGAAATATTGGGAATTTAACATACAGAAACTGCATATTTTAATTGCATATTTTAATGAAAAAAAAACTATTGAAATAAAACTATTTGAAATATTTCTTTCTAATTTAGAATGTTTAACATTTCATAATGTTTTTATGTTGATTTTTCATAAATTTTTGACAAATTATCGATTCTTTTTAAATATTAATAGAGTGGCTTAATACATTGAAAATAAATAAAAGAAAAAAAACAGAAATCATAAAATAAAGAATTAATTATTTTATTTTATATAATAGTAATCAATTTATTAAAAAATATTAAATTTATTCGATGTAAATAATTCAATTCACATGTGATGTATGAGCAATAAATTCATTGAAAAATATCACTCATACGTCCACATGGCTTTTATATTTTGTTCACAAAATTCTGTTTGTTTTGTAGATGCCACACATTTGTAATTGTAAGAATGAATTAAGAAATATTATTTTAATAATATTATTTATTTTGTAATTTTATTTATTACAATTAAATATTTTTTCCTACATATTTAAGTAAAAAAAAATTATGAGTTTTGTTTGTATGCCTGAAAATTAAACAGGCAGCTAGTGCCAAGGTTAAAGGCTTGTACCTGTAGGCACATAAGTTTTTAAATTGTTAGTGGGTTATGTTATGCTAAAATGCATTATAAAAGGTAAAAACAAAGATTTTCTTAAACTTAATGAAATTAATCAATGCTGATATACAATGCAACAAAGTAAGGCGCTATATTTTTTTAATTTTATTGTTCAAAAGCAAAAAATGTTGGAAATAGCATCAAATTGTATGGCCTTCAAACGGCCGATTAAGCCATCACAGGCTGCTAGGTAAATAAACTATGTCTTAATCCTGACTAGATCGTAATGTACTCTTTTAGCCTCAGACAACATTATACTTGATGTTATATTCTAAATTATATTGAACAGCTAATCAGTGATACGTAATCATTTCAGAAATACAGGGTGGCTGGTATATGTATAATGGAACAAAGTAAAGCACTATACTTTTAACATTTTTTATTTTTTAATTTTATTTTGCAAAAGCAAAAAATGTTAGAAATAACAGTTTAGAATCAGTTTAGATTTGTTCAAATTGGCCACCTTTGGTGCGAATTATGGCTTTCCAACAGCCGATAAAGCCATCACAGGTTCCACGAAAGTGGCTCGGCGGTATTTTGGCCCATTCCTGTCGAAGCGCCGTCTTGAGATGATCGACACTTTGGTATTTTTTTATTGAGAACTTTACTCTCCAAAATGCCCCAGGCGCAAAAATCCAACGGATTGAGATCCAAAGATTTTGGTGGTCATTGTGCGGTAGAAATTAAGCGAGAAACCTTTTTTTTAAGCCATACTTGGTTGACGTGTGCTGTGTGTGGTGGTGCCCTGTTAGAATGTCCATGGCCTGCGGCCGAAATATATGTCTGACCATGGCTTCAATACTACCTTTAAGATTTTTCCCCGCAAATATTCGACATTTATTTTGACTCCACGGTAAATGAATATAAGCGGAGAGCGACCATCGGCCGTTACGGCGGCCCACACCATTACCATCGGCGGTGCTTGAGTTCTGGTGGCCAATCACAGGTGTAAATTTGCAGCTGACCTCTTTGGCAAGTAAACTCGATCATTTTGTTTGTTCACAAACTGCTCAATTTGAAATGGCTTCTCATCGGAGAAAACCAAATTTGGTAACTGGCCACTTTTGTGCAAGCGAAGTAACTCCTTGGCTCGTCCCAGCCTAACTTTTTTTTGTCCATCTGAGAGCTCTTGCAATTTTTGGAAATTCCATTACCTTAGTTTAAGTTCATTTTTCAATATGTGTTGCATCCGTTCTCGCGATATGTTTAGATCACGAGCAATTTTTTTTTTACCACTGCGGCGAGGATTTCGTTCAAATCTGGCCTTCACTTTTCGGATCATGTCCGTTGTTGTTATCGTTTTTTTTTTGTCCACTTTTTGGACGCGATGCAACGCTGCCAGTATCATGGTCAAGATTTATTCACATTTAAATTGTGGAGGGCTTAACAATAGTCACCTGTGGTTTTCCAGCCAAATATTAAGCAATCACACTATCACGCTTGAATTCCATCACAAATAACTTTTCTTCTGAATGCAATAGATCAAAATGCTTTTGTAAGCTTGTAAATAATGAAATTAACTGTCACTGGAATAAATCTGTCAGGTGTCAGACGAGCGGTTTACAAATGATAATAACCTGAAGTTGGTTGCAATACATATCACCCACCCTGTATATGCAATATTTTTTAATTGTTGATGTTTAAACGAATTTTATTGGGTGTGGAATCAATGCATGGGTGTATGTGGAAATGATTATTTTGCAAGGCTATTCCACAACAGGCTAATTGTTGTTGAAAAATGGCTGTGTTTGCTAGGTTGCGTTTATGGTATTTATGATATTAGACATATTAAACAACATTTTTTTATTTATTAATATCATATAAGAAAGATTTATTCAAAATTATAGCACGAACATATTCTACTGCTTCTGGTTCGAGATAAAATAACAAACCAATTGTGCATAAGAAGCAATGACTTTTACTCATCCGTCTGTTATAGCCAGCAATTACGAAAACATTCTCTTATTTGAAGGCCAAAACATAAATTTAAGGACATTACTGTTATCTTATGCTGCTGCTACTGCTAATAGTGTTCCAGACATGTCATTCTCAATTAAGAAATAAATATAAATTAGGGCCTAGCATACTCTACAATGTGAAAACGAGGCTACTAAACATATGTGGCCGTAAGGCACAGTGCCTAACGTAGAAATGGAAACTCAAGCAAGCAAGAAGGTAGCGTTCAACATGAAGTATGTTGTCTCTGACGTATGGAAACAGAAACAGTGCCAAATGTGTAACATAATGTTAGATTGGTTCCTGATTTTAAAAAATATGTAAGTTTAGCTACCATACGCTAGATATAGATAGGAGATATAAGATAGGGTGTCGTAATAGAAATAAAATAAAAGCAAATAAAGGAACAAACACACTGTCTGAATCTGAGTACTACGATGATTTGGGCAAATGAGTTCTCGCTCCATATTGGAAGCCTGACTTGTGTGACTAAATTGAGTACCTTGCCGTTGATTTCAAACAAATAAAAAAAATTTGTAAAATTTCGAATTTTAAATTCAGCAAAATTAATGTGAGGAGGACTTTTTTGAATTTTATTTCCTTTCAACCATCATCACTGACGGTAACAATTTCATTCACAGAAATAAAACAAAAAACAATTTATAAAACCAGTCACGCATTTCATATCAACGAAGTTTTAAATAAAAATAAGAAAGAGAAAATATTTTGAAAATAAAATTGGTATCTATAACAGGAAGCAGGGGACAAAAGAAAGAGCAAGAGCTAGAGCAAGAGCAGTTGTTATTGAAACTAAAAAAGTATGAAACAAAATTTTCGACAAAAAAGACAAATTTCAATGGTGTTGACATTTAATATTAGTACACCTCACGCTTTATTTACGTACTGAAATGGATGTCTAATAGGCTTCTATTAAGTTAAAAAAGATTCATTTTGGTATCTAAATACATTAAAGATTTAAAAAAGATTTGATACTATTTCCTTTCTGAATATCCTTTAAATAACATAATAATTTGCTACTAAATAAGGCAAATTATATTAATTTGTATTATTTAGGCCGTTATAAATGTCATTAGTGTACTGAAAATGAAAAATATATTTTAAAATTTTTTTTATTATATTTCATTGGAGTTTAAAACGTAGGAAAAACATTTCCAATTAACCCAAATTTGTGTTTTAAATTTTCAAATAATTTATTTATCCTTGAAAATAAAATTCACAATACTGAATAAACAAATTTAAAATGAAGACTTCACCTTCGTCGGATTAAAAATATTGAGATAAATTTCAACAAATTGATATTTTCTAACTTTCTGCACTTCTAAATCATGCAATTTAAAACTAAATAGTTTAATTATGTTTTAAGGAAAGAACATGTTTTCAGAATAATTGAGGTGTACCTTTAATAATGATACAAAGTACATAAATAACATACATAATTGGTCATTACAGCCTTTCAAACAGGATTATTAACATAGTTTCTTACACCAATTATGTTGTGTGCGTTAATTTTATTCATAACTGGCGGGACCTACAGTTTAAAGTCGACTCCGAACGACAGATTTTTGAGAAACTTTTCATGGCAATTTTATTTACTCTCAGAGTTTTTGCCAAAAATCTGCTGAGAGGAAAATCGGCGAAGAAATCCGATTTGTATTTTGTTTTGATGTCTGGCCTGGGTCTCGGACCCTGGCTTTACTTTTAATAAGCCAACACACTACCTATTAGACTATGGCGACTGCGTCGTCGTACTTTTCATGTACTTTCGCCTCCATTAGTAATGATTTCTTTTTAAGTACCTTAAAAATACATATTTTCTCGTCGTAAAATCTATTTCTGGACTTACATGCATTTTATTGCAGTCATTGTTTGGATTGAATGTAAAAGTGCTTGTGTTAAAACATTATGGAGTAAAAAAATGGTCTAAATTGTTCTCAAAGTAAAATAGATTCCATTTCAATTGGCAAGTAAATTAATTAAAATTTATGAATTCGTAAATTAGAGAATCCACGTCAAGGTATAGAGAACATATTCATAATCTCCTCATATTACAGTTTGGTGCGTATTTACTAGTATTTTTTTTATTATTATTTTTTTGAAAATTAAAGAGTACATTTTTTTTGGCGTTTACATATTAAAAAATAGATAATAAATAATAGTAAACAAAATGTAATTTAAGAAAGAAACCATGATTAAGTTATAATTTTTCTATGACCTTTTTGGTTTGTCAAATTTTAAATGCAATTTGTGAAAGAGGCAACAAAAAATGCCGTCAGAGGCACTTAAATCATCGACTACATAAATGTTTTTTGCTTCTTTCTAAACATAAGAATTGCATTAAAGAATTTTTTTTAAACGATAATTTTCAACTTGACTAAACAGACAGAAATATTGGGTTTTTCACACACAAAAACTGCATTTTTTTATTCCATATTTTAAAGTTGAAAAAAAAAAATGCTTTTTGAAAATAAAAACTACAGTCAAACCCGGTTATAATGAGCTCCATGGGATCAGAAAAAATAGTTCGATATAAGGAAATTTCGTAATAAACGGGGCGAAGTCACAGAAGAAAATGTAAAATACAAAGAATTTTTTTCATTTATTATAAACAAAAAGTATTTTTCTTTTATTAAAAACCAAAAAATATGTGTTAATTCTTTTATCTATGAGCAGATTAAAGATGCTGAGTTATAATTTAATGCTGCCATATTAAATAAAAGTAAAGACTTTTTCCACACTTCAAAGTTTTTCTGAAGATTCGTTATAAAAGAGGTACAATGTATGAAATTTAACTACTGGGATCTTTTAACCGAGAATTCGTTATAAACGAGTTTGACTGTATTTAAAATATATTTGTTCCTTGTTCTATTTTCATTTGGGTATTTTTCTTTTATCAATTTTTTTTTTTGCAACTTTAAAAATTTTTTAAATATCAATAGAGATTGCCTTAAATTTAAATAAAAAGTAAAAAAAAAAATAAAATAAATAATTAATTATTGGATTTTATATAATAACAAACCAATTATAAAAAAAAATTAACATTTTTATGAGTTAAATAAGTCAATTCACGTGTGATGTATGAGCAATAAATTAATCGAAAATATCACTCATACGTCTACGTGGCTCGTTTACTTTGTTTCGAAAATACAGCTTTTTTGTGGATACCACACTTCCTTAATTGCAATAATGGATTGAAAAATATAATTGTAAATAATATTGTATATGTATTTGTAATTTTATTCATTACGAATAAACATATTTTTTATGTACAGTATTCCTTCCATTTACGTCGTAGAATGTTCCGGAAAAAGGTGACGTAAATCGAATTTCAAAGAACTCATACTATCAGAAGCACTTTTCATGGCATTTTATTTACTCTCAGAGTTTTTACCGAAAATCCGCTGAGAAGAAATTGCCGAAGAAATACTTTTTTGTATTTTATTTTGATGTCTGGCCTGGGACTCGAACCCTGGCTTTACGTCTAATAAGATCAGCACACTACCTACTGTTTTGTTTATAAACAACAGAGGCGCCGTAAATCGAATGACGACGCAAATCGAAGCTGGAGGGAAAAAAATTTTTGACGACGTTAATCGAAACAACGTAAATCGAGACGACGTTAATCGAGGGAATACTGTATATTAAAGTAAAAAAGTGTCCGTTTTGTTTGTAGGCTAGCGATAGGATTTCTAAAGATTTAGGAATTTCTTATCATAATTCAGCATTAAAATGTAAATATTTTTGATATTTCTATTCTATATTTAATAAATGCCATAGTAACTAGAGAACACTTTATATTCTACTCAGTATTTCATAATTTAGAAGACTAGTGATCACTGTTTTTAAGAAAATTGAGTAATTTTTTTTGCTGTCTACGTGTTATATTTTTTTTATATAAACAAAGATTTGTTTTTTAAAAAGAAATGCGAATTCATGTTTTTCAATATTCATGAATTTAAAATTTCTGCTTATTAAATACTTATTTGCATGCATGTATTGTTGTCAAATAAAAATTTTTTCAATGATTTGCAATATTTTTATTTGATCGAATATTTGTATTCGTTTATACCTACAAGCACATGTGTGTTGTCAGCAAAATAAATTGTTGACATTTAATTTTTTTAATCAAATTAAATTAGAGGCTCTTTCGTTATTTATTCGAAAAGGTTATGACACTCAATATTATTTCTGTTAAGAACACTGGACAAAAATATTTTTATTTCTATAATATTAAAACCATGAATTTCATATGCCTTATACACCTTAAAACTACTCTTGATGAAATATAATTAGTGAATCTAAGCTTCTGGCTTTCCAGCCTTGGGCAAAGTAAAAAAAAATGTAACCTTTAAAGATCTTTTAATAAGAATTTCATTAAAAAAGTATTTCTATAATTTATACAATCGAATTCACAAATTTGTTTTTGTTATTTTTGATTAATTTTAAATGAATGATTTATTCAACAATATGTTCTATTGAAACGGTTTTTGGCAAATGGCATAAAATAAATAAATTTGCAATTTATTTTCATATTAAAAAAAAAGAAAATCGCAAATCTATGATGACCACATAATCTGTTGGCTCTTTTCATTTTTAAAATTTTCCCAAGAAAAATATTTTTATACTCCTGCACACTTAAGCGATTAAACGAAAATATTGCGTTTCATTTGAAATCATTGCAGGATTGTAAATTTTTTCTCGATTTTTTGTTTTTGGTAACTGATTTCCTTTACAGCAAATAATTTCTCACTGACACTTGACAAAACCACAAAGTTTTTAAAAGAGAACATGAAAAAATGTTTACCATAAAATAAATTGAAATTGAAAGAGAGCTTAAAATTATCAAATTTTCATGCGAAATTTAAAAGAAAACGTATTGATGGTTCCATAAAGATTTTTTTAAATGTCTTGAGTTGGCATTTATAAATGTTAACTTAGATATATTAATAAGAAGTTTTATTTAGATTTGTTTTAACTCAAAAAAGTACTACCGTTCTGCGCAATTTAAGATTTTTTTAAATTTTTTGTGACTCTATTTCACGCAAAAATTTGATGTTACCTTCGATGCATTTGTTTTTGAAGACATGAATCCTCTTAAACGGGTCTAAGACAGATAATAATGTGTTTATTTAATAATAAGGCAACGCACTAACAACTTTTGTGCATGGCCAAAAACTTACTTTTTGGGCTCTAATGCGTGATTATGGTCCCCATAATCTATCTAATAGTCCAGAAATTAGTAAGTTTGATTATATTATGTTGAACTGGTAGCCATGTTATCGTTTACATCTTTCCTGGTTCTTATAAAGTCTCTATGTAACACCAATATTACCCATTCCCTCATATAATTACAGTTGTGAATTATTCTTTAAATCTGTCAAGTCACTAAAGAATTCTTGTTCTTAGATCTCTACGCACCGGACAATGACTGCTCTTTCTCTTTCTTGTTGCAGTTTCTGCAGTATTCGTTATGAGACATTTCAAGCCTACGGGCGTGAATACTCAAACTATGCTATGAATTTCTTCAGATGGAATATGGGTAGGTTTAATTAAAGTTCCGCTCTAAAAGTATTTTTTTTAATTTATTTATAAATTTTTTTTTTTTATAAAACCAGCACCAGGGGATGACCCCTTCTCATGCAGTGCATTGTGCAGTTTTTTAGGAAAGGCGGAAAGACAAAGGGAAGATGCAAACGGTAAGGAAACGAGATGCTGCTAGTGACTATAAAATGGCCAGTGCTATACCATCCCCATTGGACAGTCTACAACAATCATCCCCAAGAAGCCCGCAGTTTCTCACACCACTTATAATACAATTACAAATTATATTGAGTTGAGTAGCTTGGAATTTACGCTCAGTGTAGCGTTACAGATTAGAGTTTCTGGGGAGACCCTCACGCTAATAGCCTGACACGCTATCTACTAAGAACAAATTATAACAGTCTTGGGACTTGCGTATCATCGCATTGAAAATATAGCTTCTCTGTTAAAGGAAATGTGAGCAGTAATTACAATTTTTAAATTTTCCACAGTATTTTCATTTATTAGGCCTAATTCCAAATGACTCACAACACAATAGATGTACTGGTTAGATGCTACAGGAAGAGTAGATGAAATTAGCGGCATTAGGATGTAAGTATACACAGTCACGTACAATGCTTGAAACAAGAAATTTTTATTTTTGTTGTCTGTTGACCGTGAAAGGTTATGGTTTACTTACTTATTGACTTCATTGGTCTTACAACCCTTTAGTCAGGTAAGAATCTACCTTCGCACACCACCCATTTTGTGTTGTAAAATCTGCTCCAAATATTAGGTTCTTTGAGAAACTTTGGAAATTTTGTATAAGCCCTGAGCTTTTGTCTAAATTACTACTAAGAGGAAGTCGCTGAAAGAAATATTTCTTGTATTTCATTTTATTTCAGATGTCTGGGCTAAGGTTTGTACTACGGCCTCACACCTAAGAAGTCAACACACTATCTACATAGGCTATGGTGACATTATCCTTTATTTCAAAAGTCAACTTAAGAGTAATATGAAATATTTACTTACAACTAGCTTAGAGCTCATGATTTAAAATGAATTTTTTTTATTTATTTATTGAATTGCTTGCAAATCAGTTAATAATCCATTAAATTGGCTATTACTTACACTTATTCTAAATTTATTTGATTTTTCTTTGAAGCTTATAAAATAAATCTATGAAATAAAAATGTACACATATTTAATAGCCATAAAATATTCGAAAATCTAATTTATTTTAAGCCAAATATTAAATGAATCACCAATTGGATTCTTTTCTATTCTTTACATTTTACAAAGTTTACGACCATCATTCTGTACAAATATATTTGAACTTAAAAAGAGTAGAACACATAAAAATAAAATCAGTAAAATGGAGTACAGGAAAATGTATTTTCCAACTTACATAACACTCGATGCACGACGTTGCAATACTCGCAACGCACCAATATCTTTGTGTGGCGGTGCACGCGTTGTGGTGGGTGGGGCACATAGACTTTGGCTACGGTCACGTACACTTTCGTCACGATATGATCGGAAAATAGTGGCTAATTTTAAATTGAAACACAACATTTTGTGTTTTCCCGCCGTTTTTGTTTTGGTTCTTGTTGTTGATGTTGTCGTTCTTGTTGTAGACGCCGTTGTTGCCGCTTTCGAAGAAAACTTTAAGGTTAAAAAAATATTGGCTTTGTTTCTTGAGTTGGTTACAACTTTCGTTGGTTGGCCGGAAACTTTTCTTCTGTTTCTGTTTTTCTTCTACTTTTGTTTAGGAAAACTTAAGTTTTATAGTTTTGTTTAGTCGTGTGTTATAAGAAGAAAACGTACTGCGTTGGTTTTATAGCTTAAAAAAATATGTTTTTTTATTTTGTATTGTTATTGCTATTGTTGTTTTTAAGTGTTTTCTTTGTGTTTTTTGCTTAACATCGACAGTTTTTCATACACACGAATTTGTTGATAGTTTTCAAATCGTAAAACTTTTATTTCTCATATTTTGTATTTATTTCAGTTGTTTTTTGACGTATATTTTTTCTTGTTGGTGTTTTTCGAAATTCGTTGTGTTAGTTTAAGTTCTGGCATTTATTTAATTTTTTATTTTTCTTTATTTTCCTAAATCCTATACAAATATTATTTACTACACAGTTTTGCTTCGTTGTTACTCCAAATAAAAACGAAATTTTATGTTTATTTTTCCATTAAAACTGTAACAAAAACTTAAGTGAATTAGATTTTTTTTTTTTTTTGTTAAAATTTACCATGACCTACACCAATTACAATTGAATGAACTTGTAATAGATTTAAAAAGAAAAAAAAAAAACAAACCAAAAAATCCCAAAAACTAGTTCGGCGCCTAAATGAACTTTTCCATTTTGGATTCGTTCTAGTTGGCTTTCAACCAAAACTAGCAGCAAAATGTGTTTTTCATCAACATTTTCTGTATGGTTTTTAAATCACAAACTTTATATTGAATTTGTGTGTGTGTAGATTATATTTTTACTCGTTTAGTTTTTATTAACTTTTACTTTCTATTTTGTTTTTTTTTATTGTTTATTACACTTACTTGCAACCGCACTGTGGTTTCCATTAAAAGAGCGGTTTGTGTAACATTTTATTAAAATTGGTTTTCTGTCACATTTTTAAATGTTTAAAGCACTTGTGTTAAGTTTCATATGTAAAGTACATTTCTCGGTTCTCTCTTTTTCATTTACAATGTGGAAATTAAATTGCAAATCACATTTTAAGTTGATTTATAAATAAATTCTAGTACAAAAATATGTGAATAGTTTCCATACCAAAGATAAAAAAAAAATTAAAAAAATTTCTTCGAAAAAATTTTAATGAGATTCTCTTTAAAGTGAAACGAATTCTTGTAAAATGTAAGAATTTCTTTAGCAAAAGAAAAACTATGTTCCAAACTGCATCAGTTTTTATATTTACTAACTTAGGAACTAGAGATATAACTATCACATGGTAGCATGGTGTTCTAAGTAGCTCAATAGAAACAAGGAAAGGCATTTGTACAGTCCGTGCCTTTAAGAGTTATTGATAACAGACTACCGCGAAATAGTGTATGTCGTGTTAAAATAGCAAACATCTATAAATTGTTAAGACAACTACATCTTCTTTCCAATATCAACGATCAGACATTTTACAAAAAACTTATGTATTTTGGTGACCTTAATATATATTTTTTAAAATGAAAAATTTTCGAAAAATGTTTGTCAAAAGTATAGAGATCATAGGATACTATGTTGTCTTTGTATTTTGGTGAAAACTATTTGAGAAAGATTAAGTATAGAGCTTACAGTTTTTAAATTACAAACAAATGGAGGGGAAAAATTATTACAATCATCGGAGGCTTGCCCAACTAATAATTCAGATAGAATTATGGCTTAGCTTCCCACAGAACTTATGCCGTATGTGTTAATTTTAAACATGAATGGTGGGTATATATGTCAGATAAATCAAGCATTAACTTGTCAAATATTTGAGAAAAAATCGTTAAAATCATTAAAGGCATTCATTCATAAAAAAATCGTCAGAAAAAATAAATAAATAAACTGAAAGGTTTTAAAAACAAAAACGAATATAAAGTCAATGTTAAGCAGCGATAATATTGCATCCTCTATACCTATATGTGGTATAAATATTAGGGCGTCGGAAGATCTTGATTTTATGGAGATGAAAATTCAGTATGATGCTCGCTAGAATTGACACATTTTTCAGTGCCTTGATTTCTTAAGACGTTGCAATAAATACTTCACTTCATCTGATCTACTTACAAATTTCACTATTTATAACCGACCGAAAATGGAATACAACTCTCATGTATAGGTAGGCCATTAAAGCCTATTTTGAGGCTTCTCGACCGTGTACAGGTGAGGCCGTAGTAGATCATTAATCACGATAGTGTTCCAACTCCATTTATTCATTGGGCTATAGTTGCAATGTGGCTTGTATCACTGTTCTATCGCTACTACAATGGATATTGCTTGAGCGAAATATGGAGAGTTTTTTATGAAAATCATGTATTCCTACGTAACACTCGTCTTTCTCGGCCATCACATCCGTATGTAATCGATTGGCCAGTGTACCGCACACTGCATTACAGAAAATATTCGTTTGTTAGACGGACTATTCGTATGTCGAGCTGACCTCCTGCAGAGATTTTTCATGTTACTTGTGGTATAAAAATATTCAAACCTAGTCTCCATAAACACTGCTCCCGTTTCCGCCTTCTTATAATATAATTTCCAAGTTCCATAAACAATGCCATCTCCTGAGTGTTGGTCGTATGAAAAATAAAACATAATGGGACTTGCATTTCTTCTTCCGATGCTAATATTAGAAGCTATAATCGAATTTTTAAAATTGTCTGCAACGGCATATGATAATTTATTTACGTTTTTTAAAATTTTTTGGCTTTTAAGCGATTAGAACGGTATAAAATACAGAAAAATCCTCCCAGGTAATCGAAAATAACTTAAAAATATAATACCTTACAACTATACAAAGCTTAAGGAAGCCTTTAATGTACATACTAAAGTAAAGAAATTGATGTAAATTTTTAATTGCTAAAAATTTTAAAAATTAGGGCATAAATCGTCATGTCGTCAAAATGACATTTTTGGTGCTGAAAATCGTCAAAATGACGATAAATCGTCAAATCTGGCAGCTATGATGGTGCGACCTATAGCTTAAAGTCGACTCCAAATGAGAAGTTTTTGAGAAGCTCCTTCATTACAATTTTATTTACTTTAACAGTTTTTGCCAGTAATCTGCTGAGAGAAAGTCGCCTAAGGAATATTATTCGTCTTTCGCTTTGTTAGGGATATCCCTATAAAACAAACATATTCCATAGATTTTTTGTTATTAAATATATCGTTTTGTCCTACTATAGAAATTATTCAATGAACTGTTTATTCTAAAAGCCGTGTAATAGTATTATATCCGAACATTTGTATACAAATTTTTGAATGAAGATGAGATATTTCTATTCCCACGTACATATATTTAAAGATTTTTCGATAATATCTTTAGCACTCAACGATCGTTATTAAATTTTCTCCTGGACCGAAATACCTTAATCATTATAACAATCTGATTTCGTTGTTAACAATCTTTTCTTACTGAAAAATGAACGAGTAATCGTTACACAACCACAAATGTTTTGTAAATATTCACAAAACAAAACAACATTTCCGGTTGTGCAAATGTATAGGAAATGGTTTTTTCTATTTTAGCATATAAGTACAGCGTTTTGCAATAGAAAAAAAAAATGTACAACATTAACGACAACGACAATAAAAATAGGAAAGAGAAAACAAAATGCATTAAATTTTATTCTTTTTTTTGTTTTGTTTTGTGATGCTGTATTTGTACGGAACACATAGTGTTTTGCCTACATGTCCACAGGGTGCTGTAAACACTATGTGAACGTCATTTTATCTTTAAATTCATGCCACACTAAAAACTAATAAAACATGTTGTTCACAACCCAGACCATCACGACTACCAAAACTGATTTCTGAAATTAAGTTAACGGTGAATCCCTACTGAGACATATGAAACTCACAAAATTGAAGTGGATCTTGTATACTATAGCGGTATATAACCTCTCCTCAAAGGTCCAGTCACCGTAGTTGACCAAAAAAAGGATTCATGAAGCACGAAATTCTAAGAACTAGAATAGTTGAAAGTCTCCGTAGTCCAGTAGGTAGTGTGTAGGCTTATTAGACATCAAAGCGAAAATATGAAAATATTTCTTTGGCGATCTCCTCTCATCAGATTTCTGGCAAAAACTCTGAGAGTAAATAAAATTGCCATGAAAAAGATTTTTAAAAATCTGTCGTTCATAGTCGACTTCAAACTGTAGGTCACGCCACTGATATATAAAATTAACGTTCTCAGCATAAGTGGTGTGAGAAGCTAGGTCGTAATCCTGACTGAAGGTTTATAATGCAATCTTACATGGGAGTAATTCTTGGGTGGACTCACTTAGGCCGCATTGGGCCCATTCTGTTATCACAGTTATCCGTTATCCCCTAGTCCCGGAACCACTCGAAGCTCCTGATGAAGCGATTTAGTCTGCCAATGTCAATCATTGACAGTTCTTCCAGATCAGCTATGTAGTGAGTGCCCAAGTACTTCCTTCTCCTTTGGCAAAGAGCCGGGCAAGTACCCGGACAGTCTCCGCCTCTTTTTCATCTCTGCAACTTTTGCAGATGTCATTAGCAAGGTGTCCAAGACCAATGCGCCTCGCATACAGGCCCATAATGCAATGCCCCGTAATGCCACCGACAACTACACTTAGCGCACATCTTTGGAGTTTAAGTAGACTCTTTGTGCGCCCCTCATCTAGCCTTGCCCAGATTTTACGAGCCGTTCTACCCGTGTCCGAAGCCGCCCACCTGTCGTTGACGGAATCGTCGATGGTATAATCAATTATGAGCTTGCAGGTCCCCATAGGTATGCCCAGATTCGAGAATTTACCCGCCTGGCAAGTTCATCAGCTTTGCAGTTACCAGGAATTCCACTATGCCCCGGTACCCATACGATATGGACAGCCGTACACCGTCTTGGAATTCATCACGTTAAAACTTAGAGTCTTGATAGCCGTCTGACTATCAGAAAGTATGGTGACATTCCGCTTGGAGACCCTTCCGTCCCCAATAATATACCCCGCAGCCTGTATTGCCACTACCTCCGCCTGAAAGACACCGTAGTGGTCCGGCAGTCTTATAGACTGGGCTATTCGAATTGATTCCAAACCGTCGGTGTAGATTTGTACGGAGGCTTTTAGTATGTAGGTCACACCACCCTTCCAGGCCTCATTGGAAGGCATTAGTAGCAATAGCAATCTATGTCAGATGGAACTGATTTGTTCAAAATTAGTGGCTCACATTGTGTACATACGTTAATGTGACGACAATGCAATTTGGTTTATGATCTCACATAACTATAAGCCTAGAAAATCATTTTGAAACTTTTATAATTTGTCAAACTCTCGTTGGTGGCAGCCTGTATGGGCCGCAGTGGTTTGTTGACGTTGATGCAATTTGTTTTTTGATCGTTTTTTAAATTGCGTGTGTCACACTGTGTATTTGTCATTTTATTATAGTTTTTCCTCAGTGTGTTTTTTCATTGCTTTTGTTTCAATGTTATTGACCTATTTACTTTTTGTTTTCTTTACTCTGTTACCCTTTCTCTACAATTTTAGATTCATGAGTTTAATTTTTTCTTTGTTTATTTAACGAAATGAAAATAATGCAAGAAAAACAAAAGTTTTCTTGTCCAATTGAATAGAAAAAATCCAAAGAAAAACAATGAAAAACAATTCGAAAATGTTACCAAATGAAACGAAGAAAGAAAAATAATAAAAATAACGTCATGATTTATTTGCTTGTAGCATCTTCTAGTCATCTTCAAGTGTAATTAACAAGATAAAAACGAGATTATGGATGGGAAAAAGTATAAAAAGGAAAAAAATAAATGAAATTGAATTGAATTTTTTTCTCCATTTTTTTTTGCGGAATACAGGCCATACAGCACAGATTGATGTCTGATGAGCAAGAATAAAGAAAAACAACAATTACAGCGTCTTATTATTTGAAAAGGTTTCAAATGGATTTTTTGTTTTTTACTCAAATCCTTAGAAAAAATAGAACGAAAATCTCGACTACAATTGACCTTTTAAATGAAATGAATGTTGAAAAAAGGGCTATAAGTTGTAAATTAATAATGAATTGCTTTTTCTTTAGGATGCATTTGGAAATATCCTTTTCTGTGTATAATTAATTTTATTTGCCAAAAAAGGGTTTGATTTGGAAAAAACGTATGTTTGTGTGCAGGTTTGAGGGCATAATGATAGAAAAATCTATTTATCAATAAGTCAAGTTTACTTTAAAGAAATTGAAAATTATTTTCAATATTAATCAAAATAATTGATTTTGATCGTATTAAGAGAATTTTATACAGTTTAATCAGTTTAAAAAATACTCATGGCTCCTGATAGGGTAACATAATACAGGTTTCAGTCGAAACCATCTCCACTTTGGATTACATGAATAACATCGATAACAATGCTCGTCAAATGTAAGATGGCACTAGCAGTACTTAAGTGCCATAAATAGTTTAAATTCTGGAGCATTATATCTTTGACGCAGTTGTCTAATTGTCCGAGAGTTGGCTAATTAGCCGTAAGACCACGGTTCAAATCCCCGAAAATTGAAATTAAAAAAATATTTCTTCGGCGACTTTCTCTCAGCAGATTTCAGTCAAAAAGTCTGAGAGTAAATAAAATTGGCATGAAAAAGTTTTTCCAATGTCATTCGTTTCGACAGTCATGAGTAAAATTAACACTCAAACATTGGTGGCTTAAGAATCTAGAAGGATTCTGAATGTGTACTATCCTGTTACGGTTATATAGCTGCTGAGTGGCAGAGCCTTTTGAAGATTATATTGATCAGTTTGGTAAAATAAAAGCAAAGTCTCTTTCGAATGTTAGGAAATGATGAATTATTCTAAAGTTTTCCTTATTTGGATTGCTTAGCATAGAAATATAGCCAGAAACTGTGTTGCGAACGACTTGTTCCTGATGGGTACAGTTTTAGATACGGTGATCCGGCCTATATGGCCGTATTGGTGACGTTAAGCTAATAAAGAAATAAATATTAAAAATACCACTGCATGGTAAACGTTTCCTGGATAGAATGTAGACCTAATTGGCAACAAGCTTGCGCTGGTCAAAATTTAATGCAAAGGAACGGAACTACTATTTTTTTCTTCCGAATGGGCAATTACCGTTAGGTTTGACACATAATACCGAAAGGTAGACACTAGGGATGCCAAACGGGATCGATTTTCAAAAATCCCGGTATTCGGGATTTTGTAAGTCCCGAAATCCCGGGATATTTCGGGATAATTCGGGATCCAAAAATTCCGAAAAATAACGGGAAAAATCGCGATTTTCTCTTAATTTTAAAAATATTTTGTTAACAAAATCATTTGTATTCCAATTAGGTATGTACATCAGAATTATATGTCATTAAAAATTGCTGTTTTAAGCAAGTCAAAAAGTAACAAAAAAAGCGTAAATCAACAAAAATAAAAATTATTCATACGTAAATATGCAAATGCATTAGTTTTAAGAAAATTATTTGGATTCCAAAAAAAGATTAAAGCATCAAACATATGGTCTGGTAGGCTTGAACGAATTTTGTTGTTAACATACGCTGCCATTGAAAAATACTTCTGGCAATCAACATTTGTTGGTAAAATAGTTCCGAGATAGCTATATACGGCTTGTAAATTTTCCTGTTGTAAATGAATCTATTTCTTTGGACAGCTGAGTATCTAAATTAGTTACCCCATTAATTCGTTTTATAAGGTTGTTTTTGCATTCTTTGATGGCATCAAATAACTTTTTAGCCACGGAAGTACGGTTTTCCTCGTCTGAGATGCTATTATCGAAGTCGAGTGCTATAGAATTTTTTTCATGGTCATTTGCAGGGTCAAAATATATATGAATTCACAGTTCCGAAAATCCCGAAATATCCCGGGACAAGTTTTAAAAAATTCTGGGATTTGGGATTTCCCGATTGGCATCCCTAGTAGACACTTTAGCTCTCTCTTTGAATTTCGTAAATGTTTTTGCAGTAGGATTAAAGGAATTTGCTACATACTCTTTCTAATGTTATGTATCAGTGCCTTTCGTACTAAGATCTCGAATCAAAATTCAGGTCAAACTGCTCTCAGCAGACTCCCTCTAGCAGACTACCTTTCAGCAGATTTCTACCAAAAACTCTGAGAGTAAATAAAGTTGCCATGAAAATTTTTCTCAAAACTCTATCGTTCGGAGTCAACTTTAAATTGTAAATCACACCACTCATGCATAAAATTAACATACATACCATATATGGTGAGAGAACCTAGGGCTTAATACTGACTGAACCTATTATATATGTATGTATTTATGCATGTATGTTTGTATGTACGCATATATGTTTTTATGTATCACAATAATTATAATGTCTGATGACTCAACTCAAGGCAATTTGCCACAATTTTTGTTCAAAAATGTTCCGTCCATGCTATTGTCCATCTCACAAATATCTTGGCATTGTCGGACTACAAAATGCTTTCAAATTTTCATAATTTTAAATACTTGTTATTGCCTCTATGGTAGTATATCTGTGCATGTGGCTTTAATACACATTTTATTCTGTTTTAAAATCATTGCATTGTTCTAAACTTACTCTTGGGTGGTATTTTAAGTACTTGTATACGTTTTATGATTTTTTTTCTTTTATTTGAAATTATTATTATTTAGTAGCAAGAAAACAATGAATTAATGACGTAAATTCATTGTTATGGTCCTTTGGCAATATTAAAAAAATATTATAAATAAATTGTATGAGTTTTTTAATGCATAAATAGTGTAGTCAGTCATTATTTTTATTTGCCTTACAGACTGTATCCGGGCAATTTTTTTTTTTTGCTTTGCTGTGTATGAGTGAAAGGAGGTACAAGATTTGCAATTAAAGTGAAACCACTTTAGTACTTAAAACAATACCCTTGTGTGTCACAACCGGAAACTATGAACGAGAACTAATTACACACACACACATATAATGACGTACAAACTAATGATATGGAGTCATTGGCATATATGAAAATTTTGAATACTTCATAAAAAATTTAAAAAGGGAAATAAAATTACTTTGGATTTAAAATTAATAATTAATTAAGAAGATTTAAGATTTTTTCAGATTTTTAAACGGCGTGACATTGCAAATGTATGGTGGGCGATTTAAAAACTTTTATTTAAGAATGAAACGAAACAAACACAATTGTTCCGGAAAGAAATTGAATATTTTTTGCTCATATACCTGCCGTAAGTGGCCTCACAGTATCTCATTCGATAGTATCTCATGCGATAGTATCTCGGCAATGCCATCTCGAATGTTGATCATTAAATGCTTAACTGTTTTGAATTGCTGACATAAAACTTTTCTTTAACACGTTGACTGCCAATTACAAGGTAACTCGTAGATTGCGTTCTCTTCTAGGGAACCAAACTACGAGTTAGCTGGTACTTACCAATGAGAAAAAATCAAGTTGTCGTTTTCTGGAAAAATGCCACGGCAGTCAACGTGTTAAATGCACCCTACACAAAATAGTCTTGCGTTGTCAAATCAAAGCATTTTGGCGGCTAATTGACATCAACATTTCAGTTAATTGAACGGCGATAAATTTTTGGCGTAATAAATCGATTGTGACATGAGATGTGGAAGTCGCCGTTGTCTAGTAGGTAGTGTGCTGGCTTATTAGACGTAAAGCCAGGGTTCGAGTCCCAGGCCAGACATCAAAATAAAATACAAAAAAGTATTTATTCGACGATTTTCCTCTCAGCAGATTTCTGGCAAAAACTCTGAGAGTAAATAAAATTGCCATGAAAAGTTTCTCAAAAATTTGTAGTTCGGAGTCGACTTTAAACTGTAGGTCCCGCCATTTATGTATAAAATTGACTCACACAACATAAGTAGTGTGAGAAACTAGGCCAATAATCCTGACTGAAGGGTTGTAATGACGAATTATGAGATGTGTTATGACGAATTATGAGATGTGTGGCAAGCAGCATCATCTAATTGAAAGAGCGGAACATGAAGAGCGAGTACAAAAAAATTGGTTTCGATGAGCTTAAATGGCCCATCTTTTCGTTGACCTGAAATTTAAAATAAATCCCAACGGTGCTCTAGTGTAAATGCATTTAAAGCGTTCAGTGGAGATAATAAACTGAATTTTGTGAGAGAATAGAATAACGTAAGTATTGTCAGATTCGAAATAACTAATGGTTCGAATACTTTGAATTTAAACAGATAGATGGCCCACGCTATATTTATAAATAAGGACGTTTCCTGAAAGTGCTCTGAAGCGGTTGGTAAATGATCCTAAATTTCCTCGCACAATCATTTTAAAAGCTTTCGCCCATTTCAAGATGAATTATTTTAAAAAATATACTCAAACTTAAGCTTTTGCTAAACGCCTAAAGATATTATAGATAGGGTGGCAATCGATAAATACTAACTCCTATAAATACGCCTTCAGAAGCTTTAATTTTTAAATACAATATTCGAGGTTTTAGGATTTAAAATTTGATCTAAATTAAGAAGAAGTTAAAAAATTTTTTTATGTCTTCGACTTAAATCCCAAATGCTAAAGAACAATATTTTCTGTACACATAAGAACACATATCATCAATACAGTTTTTATACAAATAATGCAGATAATTCTTGCATTCATTAGTGCTTATTCCCAATAAATATTTAACTTTTAAATGCCATATGAACGTTATTATTATTGTTGTTGTGCTTATAATCATTTGTGGCAATAACTATTTACTGACATGGCTGATAAAACCAATGACAGTTTAAATAACTGAGAAACATATTCATTCTACTATAAAAGTGGCACAAAACAATGGTAATAATTGTAATTATAATAACAGCAACAACGACAACAACAACTTTAAGCAGCTTAATTATGAAACCAACCCGTTAAATTATAGAATAAAAACAGAATAAAAACGTAGAAGGAAGAAACTAACAACGACGTTTAATGATTCGTTGTATTTGCTTGCTTATGGCTGGATGGCACATGAATGTGGCCAGAAGCAGGAGCTATGGCTTCGCATGCATTAATTATGTGCACAGTTGCAGTTTTATTAAGTCATTAAATCGTTAAAAATAGATAAACCTCCTGAAAGATACAATGTTAACCATAAAACTAAACAAATAGAGTGAACAACAAGCAGTAAATGTAAGACAGTAACAAAAAATTTTTTTTGAAATTATGATGACAGTTTATTTACGCTCACGAAGGATGTTAAATTGATAACATTATGAACTCTTGCGATTAACTACAGAGGATATGGTTTTTATAAGCCTGAAAATGTAAAGAATTATTTATTCCCTCCAGTCAAAATATTTACTATTAAAACAAAGAAATTGATTATTAATTCAAAACTCAAACTGTACTATACTTTATAAGCTACATTCCCAATTTCTGTTTAAAATACCCTGGTCATCATACAGTCAAATTTGTTTATAACGATCTCGGTTATAACGAATTCTTGGTTATTACGTACATATTTTCAAAAACATCGTTTATTACTAATTCTCGGTTAAAATGAACTACTTAAAATGGTTCCAGTAATTAAATTTCATACATTTTACCTTTTTGATAAGAACCTCCACAGAAAACTTTGAAGTGTGTATGTGAAGTTTTTACTTTTATTTAATATGGCAGCATTAAATTATAATTCAGTATCTCTAATCAGCTGATAGGTAAAATGAATTAACACACATTTTTGGTTTTTAGTAACAAAGGAATACTTTTGTTTTTAATAATTAAAAAAAATTCTTTGTATTTTATATTTACTTCTATGACTTCACCCCATTTATTACGAACTTTGCCTATAGTGAACTATTTTTTCTAGTCCCACGGAGTTCGTTATAACTGGGTTTGACTGTAATTAAAATTCTCTTTTCAATTTGGCCTGTTTTAATTACTTTCAAGCCTGTTTACTATTGTTAAACTACAGCTGTAATTTGCAAAATGTTTGTAACAACAAAATGTATACAAACTTTGTTGCTTGAACATTATTTTATAAAATTTTAAGTGCTCTCTAACTAACCTCAGCTATTCATAAGCGAGACCAACTTTATTTATTTTAACAAAGTAATCATTTGTAGTGAAAATCCCACGATATATTGTTAGTTGTTGTAATAGTTTGTATACAAATACCATCAATACTCTTCCATTTCCTAGAAAATAGAAATACGCAGAAACAAAAAGTTTTACACTTTAAGGATTTATAGGAAACAATGTTTTAAATCTTTTTCAAACAAAAAAAGAAAAAAAGAGGGACACTTGAAAAACTATGGAAAAGTACTCTACAGAGTTTTATAGTTTCAATTTCATTTTTAAAACAATTGATTTTTCAATATGCATTTTATGGTTTGATTGAACTAACTGAATAGAATATTATTTGAAGCATCTCAATAATAAAAAAAATTCTTTAAAAAACAAAGTTTTCAGCAGCAATTTTTAAGCTTTATTTGCTATGTTAAACGTTCTAAAAAAAATTCTCAATACCATCGAACTAATTTATGTAGTTTGTAATATGATTTCTTCGTTACTCTTTATATCGAGTGATATCTCTTCGTTTTGGTAATTGCATTGCATTAGTCAGGATTAAAATGTAACTCCTCACACTACTACTGTGTGTTATAATTTCATCCAGCAGTGGGCGGAACTTTTTGACCTCATACGACATATTTTAGAAACTTTCCATTAGCATTTTTATTTACTCAAAACAGGATAAGGCAATCGGGCCACTACAGTGTCCTCTGGGCGGCAATGTCATCGATTTTATTAAAAAAGAGCGTAACTCCGGAAAAGATATCATACTTTTTGATAGTCAAAGACTATAAAAGCACTGGGTTGTGAGGTAACTAAGACAGTTTAAAGCGGCTAGGAATGTTTCAATCAAATATTGGATCGGCATGACATCCATCAAATGGGTATCGCGACATAATAATGTTCCGGATAAATGCAAATGAATTGGCCATCTCTTCATTGAATTCTTATAACCTCTAGAGCTAATAATTCAGAATTTTATCACGGATTCCGGTAGAACAGTGCAGAAAATCTGGCCCAAGTTGAATAGGAGGCGCACTGAAATTCTACTTCAACTCTAAAGAGGTATGCTAAGGATGGCCATTATTAGGCATTGGGTTGATTATGGCCACTTATGGAAATCACATTGTTCTAAGAAATATGGTAATTGACATATGGTAAATGTAATGGAGACAAGGGGTAAGATAAGAAGATGAAACTGTTCTTCAGCTACTAGGTACACCCTAATTTAAGATTGCTGCTGGAAGCCCCTTTGTCAGAAACTTAGAATGGTTGAGAGATTATGGAAAATTCAAGCTGTGGTATCACAATAAACCTAATTTGGCTTAAGTGTAACCATTTAAAACCTTTGGGTATACTCTACCTACAATCTTTCGAATTCTTAATAATTTGTTTTGAGTGTGGAGACTTCAACTGATTGTCCAGAACGCAGGCAGATAATAACATTGAGTTCTATATTTGAAAGTTTTAATGTAGAATTTCCATGGCTTTGCTTTGTTTACATAGTTATTCTTGAGTTTGTATTATTTTTGAACGAATTTCATTATTTTGTTCACGAAATTCTATATTTTCGAAGTTGTCTGGTGCCAATGGCTGTCAAATAAATGCTAAATTGAACTGGTTGTTCATGAGTTAACTGATGAGGAAGATTTGAGAGGAGATAGAAATTGAAATATATTGTGAAATTATATATTAAATTTATTCATGTAAAGGCATTCTATTTATATTATTTATCACAAATAATTACAAACTATGTTGCAATTCATGCAGGAATCTAATGCTAATTATTTCTCAATTTCCAGTCGTCAGTGAGTGATTATCTTGAAAATTGCAAAGTGTTGTGTGGAATCAGAGAGGGGCACTCATCATAGTGAAAGAAGATTTAGAAATTTATATAAATAAATTAATTTTTTTAGTTGGTGCTCTGCTAATAGCCTGGACTGTAAAGAAACTTGGAATTATAACTATTACTGGAAGCATTTACGTAATGTTACACACTTTGTTATCAATCCAGCTACAAAACTCTAACGTTCTCTTTTTCCTTTGTTTATTAGTATCCATTAGCAACTTTTTCATAATTCTGGGTACATATTCATACGTACATAGTTGATCATTACATCCCTTCAGTCAGGATTACAACTGAACTGTGAAACATTTCCTTGTTGACATTCAAAATTTGAAAGTGAAATGTTTCAATTGAACTGATGAAATATTGGCAATTATTTGCTAAAAATAGCAACAATACCTAATACCCCAATTTTAAATACTTCGTTCGACAAGTCATCTCCATGTCATCTAAGCTTCTTCTCAATGCTGTCATAATAATACACCTAAACACGATTCGTGTGGTTGACACAATTTTCCTTCGTATATGAATTACGCAAAACTCAAAAGATGTCAAATATTTTGAACTATTAAACTTTACCTAGTTCGTTCAGTTGCAAAACACGAAGAAAAAATAAACAAAAACAAAAATTTTTGTTAAAATTAAAACAAGCAAAAAAGAAGAGGGTGGACGAAAAGGGATGAGAAACAAGAAATATGGCCCAAGTGTAGAAAATGGGTAAAAAAAAAAAAGAATTTCACTCTCTCTCCCCTTACTAAGTGGAATTTAATTACAACAAAAAACAACAATAGCAACAACAAAGCGACATTGTTTTTAAAAAAATTAACAAATAATTACTAGTGAAAGAAAATGAAAACGTAAAACAAAAAACCAACAAATAATACATGACCAGAAAGGACAATAAGTGAATGCTTCGTAGGAATACTAATTAAAAGTTTAATTTATTCTGGCATCTCTATATAAAAAATAATAACAACAAAAAAAGATTAAAATTAAAAAAAAAAAGAAGAAAATAAATATTTTATCCATTTTTTCAATAAGTCCTGTTGAGTGCGCTTGAAGTGATTTGTTAAAAAAAAACAGATATGGGCGGAAATGGGGAAATTAAAGAAAATTGCTATGAAAGCATAAATAAATGCCCCGCAGTGTTTTACAATGCTAGAGTCATTTATCTTATATTGATTGTGTAATTTAAAGAGAATAAATTTATTAATTTATTAACAAAATAAGAAAATGGTCATTTAATGACAATTCTTTTGAAATGTTGAATTAATACAATTTGTGACTACGAAATTTAAATAATTTTCCACCTTGGGGCCGGCCACAAATGACTCAAGCCAAAAATATTATATTATTTGTTGTAAAGTTGAGTCCATTTTAGTATTTTCTAAACTGAAGGATAGTAATTGAAACAAAGGAATTAAAAAAAGGTTGCAGAAAATGTATTGCCTTGGCCCATATCCATATGTGCGTATTAGGGATGCCCAACGGGATCGGTTTTTAAAAATCCCTGGATATTTCGGGATCCAAAAATCCCGAAAAATCGCGGAAAAAATCGCGATTTTCTCTTAATAATAAAAATATTTTGTTAACAAAATCATTTGTATTCCACTTATGTACATCAGAATTATATGTCATTAAAAATATAATAAAAAAAAAAAGCGAAACAAAAAGTAAAAAAGCCTAAATTAAGAAAAATAAAAATTATTCATACATATGCAGCAAATGCATTAGTTTTAAGGAAATTATTTGGATTCCAACAAAAATATTAAAGCATCTAACATGTGATCTGAAAGGCTTGAACGAATTTTGTCGTCAACATAGCCTGCCGTTGAATCACACTTCTCGCAACCAACATTTATTGGTGAAATAGCTTCAAGATAGCTGTATGTAGCTTGAAAATATTCACTTCTACCACCTCCTGATATAAATAAATCTATTTCTTTGGACAGTTTTATTTTATTTTATTTTTTCGTTTTATAGGGCTTTCTTCGATGACATCAAATAATTTTTTATCAGTGGTAGTAGGGTTTCCCTCATCTGAGATGCTATTGTCGAAGTCAAGTGATATATAATTTTTTTCAGGACCTTTTGCATATAATTTAACAATTTCGAATATCCCGAAAAATTCCGGGACAAGTTTTTAAAAATCCCGGAATTCTGCATTTTACGAATCGCGAAAATCTCGGGATTTCGGTATTCGGGATTTCCCGATTGCCATCCCTAGTGCGTATGTATTAAAATTCTTTCTTCTTTTATTTCAGAATATTTAATCTCAGTCACCGTAGTCTAGTAGGTGGTGTGTTGGCTTATTAGACGTAAAGCCCGGGTTATGAAAAAAAATATATTTCTTCGGCGACTTCCTCTCAGCAGATTTCAGGCAAAAGCTCTGAGACTAAATAAACCTGAAAAATTATGAAAAATTTTCTCAAAATTCTGTCACTCGGAGTCGTCGTTACGTATAAAGTTAACATACACTACATGAGTGGTGTGAGAAAATAGCTCGTTAGGCTTACTAAAGGCTTGTAATGGCCAATTATATATGTTTGTATGTATATAATCTCGTTCCTATTTAATTTTAGGATTAATGCTTTCACTTGAAGTTGTCTTTGCATTGTGTATGATGGTCGATCCATTTGTTGGCAGCTGTGGAGTTTCCGTTTTCATTTAGTCGCTCTTATTTCCTTTGCTAATACGTTAATACGTTAGTTAGTTGTTGTTCATTGTTTTAGACCTGAAATTCTGAAATATCCTACACACTCATACGTACATATATTCCAAATGTTTGCAGTTATACAAAGCTTAAATGAAGTGATGCTTTGCGTTGTAATGCCTGTTGCACTACTATTTATAAGCTCTCGATACAGTCTATACACATCATTTTAGGGCGGAATCCATTTTGTTTTTCCCTTAGTCTAGATAAGATAATATCCATAGGGTCTTTGAACTGGGACTGCCGAACTTAAACTTAATAAGAGCCATCTTGTTGAAGCTGCATTTCTCAAATTACTTGCCATAGAACAGATGTGTGTTTTCCGAATATGCTCTGGTGTAGTTAGCATCTGATCCCAATTTTAATCAAAATACCAGCAATTTCTAAATAGATGGGTACTAGAACAAACAAAATTGTCGAGTTTGGAACGATACCAATCCACATGATATCCAAGAGCATTTAATGCATCCCGAAGCAGTTACCTTTTTCTATAGATATTCGGTTTGGGAAGTCATCAATTGATATTTTTTAGAGAATAAAGTTGAACAGGCTAAAACTGTGCACGGTGAGTACTAGAAGCTGATTACAAACATCGTTTGGTGTTAGTTGCAATGGTCTGGACACGAACGACATGGGGTTCCAATGACAGAATGGCTCTTGGTATCACACGGCTCATGCCACATTATATACTAGGTACTAGCGATTTACGCTTATGGCCATATAATATGGAGGTAATTTGAACTGCCTAGAGAAATCGAGCAATTTTAAATTTTCCTTCGATGTTTTCTCAAGTCGCAAGTGTATGTGAATATACTACAAGCGGTCAAATTCCGAGTGACTTGTACACTAAAGTTATGGAGAATAGGGTATTTAGATGCGCTCCATAAAAAAATTTCATTTCGATGATGTCACACTTTCTTTTATTTAAATTTAAAGATAGCAAGCGATCGAAAAAAACCAACACATATAAAGGAACCCACTGTTAAAGATCATAACAACCTTATCCTCCATGTGTAAAGAAGAAAATTTTTGAATGTTTAAATCGAGCCACTCAATGACTCTGGGAAAACTCTTAAGGAAAATTCCAATGTCATGGGTATATAAAATTAATAAAAATCCAAAAAATCTGCTATATGTTACAAGTTAAACATAAAAAGAATTTATTAAAGAAGATACAACCTTCTAAGGCAATAAACAAAACTATTGCGCTTAACGCAGAAGTCACTTTTAGCGTATAAATTACATTAAAAGTTTTAATTGTAGCACGAGTGATACCCCTTTTTTTGTAATTTAATTAACAACATTCTGCAAAAGATTAATGGAAATGGAGAAAAAGGAAAAACAAAATCTAAAAAGATAATGTTTTCCTCAAAACAATATTATTAAGTTTTGTTTTTCTATAGAAAAGACTACAACAGCATCTTATTAGCTTGGAAAACCCTTTTAATTGTGTTAATCTAACAAAGCATGTTATTAAGAGATAAAAAGAGCGGTTTAAGAGCCTTAAGATCTCTTACATAAATTCAACAAAACACTGTTAACACACTGACGTACGCTATTCCTTAATAGAAAGAAAGTAAAAGAAATTGAAATTAAAAAATTCCTGCTTTTATCTTTTGAATGCAATACAAGTATTTTATATGAAATAACAACGTAAAATCATAATTTTTGGGAGAATTTTTTTGAAGGATATTTTCTTTTATTTCCTATATTTTTTATGCCATAGGTTATAAGATTTTATATATTAATTATAAAATGTTTCCTTTTCGAGCTTTATTTGAGTATAAGTCAACGAGAAAACCGTTTGATGAATACATATTCATTGGATTTAAGACAAATTTTGAGGTTCTTTGTTTTAAATAAAAATTTTTGAACCTTCGAATTCACCGTAGCATGATAGGTAGACTCATTACACCATCAATTCCCCCCTCTCGAACAAACCGAAGCATCAAAAAGTATATCATTCTCAAAAATCTGTCGTTCGGAGACAACTTTAAACTTCAGGTTCCTCAATTCATGGGATAAAATTATTACACACAACATGGGTTGTGTGAGTAACCAGTTCGTAAGCCTAACTGAAGTTTAAGTAAGTAATGTCGTAATGCTAGCTTCATTTACCGATTTTCTTTTCTTTTTAATGTACGATCATTCGGTGCTTATAATGGCATGGAATTATAAAAAAGAGTATCTAAAAACAGCGAATATGAACATAACACTATCAGTAGAAATTGATATTGAATAAATGCATAGCGAAACAAATGAATGCATTAATGTTGACCAGACAGGAATACTTTCAATCAATTCACTGCTACGTTCGTACACTGTGATGTACATTTTTAAATTTTATTACGTTAAAGTTTGATCTCATAGTGGAAGTAAATTATATTATGTATGCGTATTACATATTAAAGTCGACACATGAGTGAGAGATTTTTAAGAAATTTTTCATGTTAATTTTTTATTAATATCAGAGCTTTTACCAGAAATTTCGTGAAAGGAAATCGCTGTAGAAATATTTTTTATTTTCAATTTCCTTAAAGATATCTGATCTAGGGTTTAAGCCCATTCCTTTAAGATAATTTTTCTTAATTTCAAATTGATATTCTTAAATTTAATCAAACTTTAATATTCATACTAGCCGACCCGGTGAACTTCGCCCCTCCCAAATAGGCTGCATAAAGCGCTGATCAGTTGTAGTTGTTGTAATCGCTCCAAAACATAAACTAACAGACATACTTACACACATATTATATAAGTAGTTATAAACCATTGTTGAAACCACTTTTAGGTATCTTTTAAAGGGGGAGCATTGCCACGCCCATATTTATAAGTTTATCAATATCGACTCTACGAACATGATATCATATTTTATTCACCAACGATCAATATATACCTAAATATTCAATTTTAATGACTTGCCAAGCCCTATTAACATTGAGGCATATGAAAAATAGATGTTGTCCGAATCTTAGACCTACCCGATATGCACACAAAATTTCGGTCGATCCATTTCGGGTGAGTTTAACCACATACACCGTAACACGAGAATTTTATATATTAGATGTACAGCATATTCCAAATTTTCCGTTTCATTAATTAATTTTTTGCTAGCTACACACGTGAGTAGTCAATGGTAATTTAATTAAAAGTCTGCAATAATAGAACTCAACTTAGTGTTTTTAACTGAGTTTTCAAAAAAACATACAATAAGTGCTATAGATCCATCGATTTAATAACTATACCAATATATTTGTATAAATTCAAATGGCGGTAAAGATCAGTAAAAAAAAACTAATTTAATAGTAATTAATGCAATTAAAATATTTTTCAAAACCATAAATACACTCTGACTTTAGGATTGAATTAGTAAATGCATATTCTACACTAACATTACATGCAAATCCACACATTTAAATCCACGTTTCTTTTGAGGTACTGCACTTAACATATTTTTTTAGAGTTGCAGTGATAAAGGCAATAAATATTGTTCATACCACCCGTGTGCTCTATAAGAAAAGTGTTTGGAATTTTAAGTTTTACACACTAGTTACTGTATGCAGTTTATTGAGATTCTGTGTGCATATATTTTTTTGCAGGAATATATTATCGCGTTTTCAAGTAAGTAGAGATATCACTTACTGATGCAATAAGTACTTTTAAACGCATGTGTGTTTATAAGATATAGTACAGGTACATGATTTATTTTTAAAAGATATAAAATTCATTGATCCTGATTATTAACATATTCCTGTTCAGGTTAAATAAGTGATTTTGTATCTTTTGCTTTTTTCCTTTAAACTCATAGTTTTACTTCCCAAAACAATGACAATCAGTATTTAAAAGTTGCAAAATAAAAAAATTATTCTTTGGAGTAGCTACAAGCTATAACCATTACGTGTTCTAAACTTAATGCATAAAACTATCCTAATTCCTTCTGGAGCACACATCTAAATCTTAATCGATCATGGATTTACGGATTGTCGTTTATAAACAGAATTTTTTTTGTTATTTCTGGATATTTCTGAATTATTGGTAATTGAATCTGTGTTCACAGAATCGTAAACGCCGTAGTCTAATAGGTAGTATGTTGGCTTATTAGACATAAAACCACGATTCAAACCCTAGGTCAGACATTAAAATGAAATATTAAAAAATATTTCTTCGGGGCTTCCTCTTAACAGATTTCTAGTAAAATCTTAAAGAATAAATAAAATTGACATGAAAAAGTTTCTCAAAAATCTGTCGTTCGTATTCGACTTTAAACTGTAGGTCCCACCACCCATGTATAAAATTAACACACACAACATGAGTGGTGTGAGAAGCTAGGTTGTAATGGTCAATAATGTGTGTATATACATATTAAGAGAATCTTCTGTTAATATTCTTCTGAAATGAAAGGTTTTATTTGAATTCTGAAGAAATTTTCAGATGGATATCTCGCCCTAGATGACTTTTTAGTAAATTTAGTAAATAAATTTAAATAAGTCTCCGGTATACATATTGTTCTCCTGTTTCAAATGAGATTTATCAACCATAAGAAATCAAATTTTTACAGCGTTATACATAATTGGTCATTACAACCCTTCAGTCAGGATTATTGACCTAATTTCTCACACTAATTATGTTGTATGTGTTAATTTTTATACATAGGTGGCGGCACCTACAGTTTAAAGTCGACTCCGAACGACAGATTTATTGAGAAACTTTTCATGGCAATTTTATTTACTCTCAGAGAAGAAATCGCCGACAAAATACTTTTTGAATTTTATTTTGATGTCTAGCCTGGGACTCGAACCCTGGCTTTTACGTCTAATAAGCCAGCACACTACCTACCAGACCACGGGGACTTCACTCTGTAGAAATTATTTGCATGGTCTACAGTATCTATCGGTTACGTTAGAAAGTCACCAATATACGGAGAGTTAATTTTCCAGTAATATCGTAAAAAAGGAAGTGTAACTATTTCCCGATTTAGTCTGAAACCAAAATCAATAAGGATGGACTAATTTTACGAAAAAATCTGCTTAAGTTGAAACCATTTTGAGGCTCTCAGCAAATCTTCAGGTTTGGAACGTTCATAGGTGCTAGAGATCAAATAAGCTTTCCTTGTTTACAGATAATACTGGACAATAATAGAACAATCATCGTATTCCTGCACAAACGACATGGAAGAGAATGCCTGGTTTCGCTGCTTTATCATCAATCTAGCAGTAATCAGTAATCAAACTAATTGGCAAATCGTATGAGATACACAAATTTAATGAATTTGGGTTTGAAACATTATTTGAGTAGAACTACCACAATGATGTTTATGCCGGTCTTACTTTTAGAAATACATATCGCTCCTTTATTGCAACATAGTCATATCTTAAAAAAAATTGAACTTGGCAAAATGCGATTTAAGTTTTCAAGACATAAGTCCTTTGATCTAATTGCCGTAAACAGTTTTTGCTATAACTTCGATTCAGCTTGGGGTATAAAACTGATTTTTTTTTTTCAACCTGTACAGAAGGTCTAAAAGAGCAGTATTACTTAAGTAACTAAAAATGTTTAATTTTTTGGGATAATGACTATGTTGCAATAAAGGAGCGGTATGTACTCGAACAATGCATGGAGTGTGGTGCTATTTTACGACAAACTGAGCAATACCAGAAGGAAATTAAAATTACATTATTTCTTCAGATTTCTGGAAGAAATGAAAACAACTTACAGAATTTATTTATTTTCTACTTTTGAATTTCCTAAAAATTCTTATGAATTTCAAATTTAAAAATGCAATCCTTTCAGCTGCCTTATGAATATATCGTATGTTTTTTAAATTGTTTTAATCTTACGTTAAACTTTCTCATTTGTTTACCTCTTTGGAATTCCACACTGAAGACTATCAATTCCTTCTAAAAATAATGATACAGAAACGAGAGGGAGAGAGAAAGCTAACGAGAAAAACAAAACAAACTTTTATTGTGCCATATTTTACTAAGCAATGGAATATTAAATGTTATACGTTTCTTAAAGCTGTAAACAACAATTGTTAGCTCACAACGATACCAATGTTACCATAATCAACCACATTTAAAAGCAACTGTTGTTTATGGATGGCTTTGTGTGAGTTTGTGTGTGTGTGTGTGTGTGTGTGAGGTGTAAATAAGTATGTATGCGTAAATATTTACAATTTGTCAAGTGTTGTCTTTTTCGGTTGACAATAAAAACCAACTAAAACCAAAGGAAGCAAAACAATGAACGATGGTGTCTGAGTATATGTTATAATCCTTAAATAATCCTTTTAGAGTTTGTTTGCAAATTGCACTAAATATTTAATTTTATTGAATCACTTGGTATTCATTTTAAATTTATTACTTGATTTACATATAAAAGTAAAATTTTATTCACATTTCCTTTATCAAATATTGCTATTTTGTTATTTTTGCTTTCCTCTTATTTTTGTTATTTTATTTTATTTTCTTCATTGTGGCACCCACTTTGTTGATTGATTTTCTTTGAAGTGATCACTTTTCGTTTTCCTAATTTAAATAATTTAAAATTATTTTTAATTTAATTTATTTTTTTTTTTATTTATAACAGCGTCGCGTTTTACTATTTTATCTCGTGTTAATCGTATCACGTTCTCTTTGCAACTGAATTTCGCTTTTCAATAACTTGTCACAATGTCTCACTCATACAGCGGCAACAGGACAAATGTTACAATCCAACTTAGTCCAATGCGGCTGTAAATATTATACGTACGTTATCTATTTAGAACACACATACACACACACACACTTTCAAACACATGCACTTTTGTTTAGTATAACATTCACTACTACCTTAAGTGGATGCCAATATGACGTCATTAGTTCTATGTGATTGTATTGTTTTCTGCATTTTCTTTCGAGGTTTGTTTTTGTTGCTGTTGGTGCTTAAAAGTATGTCACATTTTATTATTTGTTTACATCTCGTCACATTTAGTTGTTGGTATAGGTGCCAAGAAATACAAAACGAAGAAACGTAAAAAGAATTCCGCATGGTGGATACTATTCTTGTACGCGCATGCGTTTGTTTACACCACAATAAATGGCCAGTTGTAGGGGTTTCTAAGATGAATGCGCTTTTCTAACATTAACCCTTGATTCAGATGTTCTGTTTGTTGTTTGTTAATTGCTTCATAATGATTATTGTTTTGAATGCAGATTTCTGTTCCAACTCTTAGCTTTCCATCATAAAAGCAGCATAAGTATTCTACAAATGCCTTGAAAATATCTCAATACTAATGCCTTCACATCTTTTTTACTCTTATTATATCAGTTTATCTTTGCAAATTGATGCCAAGCTTAGCTATTTAAGGGCTTTACGTATTTAAAGATACGGCATAAAATTGTAAAGGCGTTTGTTCCATTCTTATTCCAGGACATTAAGGCTCGTGAACAGTTTTAATTTTTTTATTCCATTTGACTTGATTTAAATCGAAAACTTTGACAAGATAAATATATTTATAAGGGACCTCCTAACAAAAACTTCTGAACTTCTACACTCGACAACGCCCATCGTATTGGAGCCTTATTTGTCAAATAATTTGTTATTAACTCAGTCTATTTTGCCGAGTCACCATTAGTGACAATCGACTACGAAGTGTATTCCCGGGAAAGGGTCTTCAGTTGCTGGCAGCATTGGGACAACAAAAAATATTGTAGAATTTGTGTTGATACCAGAGATCAGCAATAAGTATTAAAAACGATAAGTAGATTCGATTCATACTTATAATTTCTGATTCTTATACGCATTCATACTAATTTTAATATGTTACTCATACTACTCATACTCAAAGTTGGAAGTACTCGTGGTATTCATACTTAACAATACGCATAATGTTATTGACTTGACTCGTCTCTACTCAACATTTACACGAAGCACAAAATAAGTATGGTTCGCTTATGAGTACTGCAATACTCATAAGAATATTATGTGTATGCTTTGCTTATTGTCTTTGTCTTTCCTTTCTTCTTGGTTTGTATATGCAACAACAAAGGCAGTAAATTTTGATGAATGATTCGAGCCACTCGAATCACTTATAAGTATTATAAGTATTTTTCTATATTTATGAAACAGAACGAGTAGGCGTATGAATCAAACATATTTCGAATGTTGTAAGTTTGATGTCAACTAATACTCATTGCAACCTCTACTTATAAATCAATCAGAGTAGTTGAATTTCAATACTCTTGAATCGCTAATACTCAAAAATGCATTAGTGCTTATGAGTAGCGGAAAAAGGATTCATTGCTGATCTCTGGTAGATACCAATTAACATAAGACCCAACAGATTTCAATGCACTGCGTAAAAATCACTATTTGCTGTTGATTTTCTTTGACGGAGTTGTCGTTCCATGTTCCTTTAAAAACGGCGTTGACCTACATGTCACTGTAAATGGCGACCACTATGGGTCGATGATTACCAATTTGTTTTAGCATGGATTGAATGATCAAAACCTCAACGCCATATAGTTTCGATAGGACGTCGCATTGTGCCACTCAGCTCATGCCACATTGAATATTTTGGATGAGCGTGCAAGTTATGGGAATTGGACCCGAGATCGTGCGGTTTTACTCATTGGGCATTTTCCTGCTAGGGTTTTCTTTAGACGCAAATAAACCAAAAGCCATAGTGCTCCTCAAAGTAAACATAATATCGGTCAACTTCAACTTGCTCTGGGGGCCATGGAGGGAGACCCTGTATATATTCATAGGAAAAAGTTTAAGTCTGAAAAGCTTTCAACATTGTCTGTTATTTTCTAGCAGTTTTAATTTTACTGTTAAAATATTAGCAGGGGATGACAGCATTTCTCTTTCATTATTTTTATTACAAAGCTTTTAAGCTTTCTGGTGTTTGCCGTAACTAGAGATAAGTATTTTGAATATGTAAGTATAGTATAAAATACCGTTAATTCATAAAAAATAAAACGTTTTTCAAACGTTTGGCTTAAAATATTCATAAATGCTAAATTAATAATAAGTTACTGTAATAAATAATTTGATACGTTAAATAATTATTTCGTTTAGTTGCTATATGTCTAAAAAACGTAAACTTTTTTGATACAAATTTTCATTTTTTTATACCAAATTTAAATATTTATGCACAGATATGTAGGTATACACGAGTTTTTAGATTCTTTAATATATTGAATGTTAACTATTTTTATTTTTTTTTTATTTTATATTAATTATATTAGAAATGAATTCCTGTAGCTAATAATTTGGTTAATTAAATAATTACTGCGTTTAGTTGCTATACAGGGAACAGCAAAAGTCTAAGTACGGCCATGTATTTTAACAATTACATGAATTTTTGTCAAAAGTTTGTATGTAAGTATAAATGAATTTATTTTATTAATTTATTTCTGTTTTATTATAAAACACAAAATTTGTTAATACTTTTCATAATGTTTTTTCCAGGCGGAATCATTGATTGATAATTGTCGCAAAGAGAAAAATAAAGAAAAGCTTAATATATCTCCACAGGTACCTCCATGGAGAACCCTGAGTAAATTTAAAATTCCAAGGCCTAATATATGAAAATGTTATGCATTTTGTTTAGTAGAATATCCCTTAATTCATCCCTAACATATCCCTTCATTTAACACATTCATGTACAGGTTTTATTTAGTGTTTTCTGGTAGCACCATGAGCAAGTTTTCCGGTTGACTTTTGCTAGGGGTTTGGTGATTACGAAACAGTTCTTTCAAGTGATCTCCTAAATACTCTCTTGAAGTCATATCGGGATTTTGTGCAAGAGTATTAAGCCTGATTGAAGTCGCCGTAGTCTAGTGGGTAGTGTGTTGGCTTATTAGACAAAAGGCCCGAGTTCGAATCCCAGGCCAGACATCAAAACGAAAAATATTTTTTCGGCGACTTCCTCTCAGCAGATTTCTCGCAACAACTCTGAGAGTAAAATTTGCCATGAAAAGCTTCTCTAAAATCCGTCGTTCGGAGTCGACTTTAAACTGTAGGTCCCGCCACTCATGTATAAAATTAACGCACACAACATAATGGGGTGTGAGAAGCTAGGTCGTAATCCTGACTGAAGGGTTGTAATGGCCAATTATGTATGTATTAAGCCTGTAAGGACTTTTTTGTCACCAAAACTTTTGCTGTCCTCTGTAAATATTGTATGTGTAGGCTTTTTGATACAAATTCCAAATTTTTTAATATACATTATACATAGGCATATACGATGTATGATCAAAAAATAACCATTATTTTCAAATTTCGTGAGTAACGTATGTTCGATTTTCGCATTTTTTTTTCTGTTAAGCTGGTATCAGAGATCAGCAAATAATCGTTTTTCCACTACTCATAAGCACTTATGCAATTTTGAGTATGAGTGAATCAACAGAATGGATTCAACTAATCCGATTCATTCGTACTCGCTACAACATTGATTTATAATTATAAGTCCAATGTAGAAGGTTGACATCAAACTCATAACATCCGAAATATGTTTGATTCATACGCCTACTCATTCTGATTTATAAATTTTGGAAAATACTTATAATTGATTCGAGTGGTTCGAATCATTCATCAAAATTTAACAAAGAAGAAAGGAAAGACAAAGACAATAAGTAAAGCATACACACAATCTTCTTGTGACTATAGTAATGTTCGTACGCGAATCATACTTATTTTCTGTTTCGTGTAAATGTTAAGTAAAGACGAGTGGAAACCAATAACATCATGCGTATTGCTAAGTATGAATTCGACTAGTATTTCCAACTTTGAGTATGAGTAGTATGAATATGATATCAAAATAAGTATGAATGCGTATAAGTATCTGAAATTATAAGTACAATTTGAATCTCTGGTTGGTACACATGTCTGTCATATATGTTGACAATATCAGCTATTTTGGATTGTCAGTTTATTTTTGACAGATAAAAAGGTTACTTGTGTTCCATTGTGCTCTTCGATTTTTAACTTTTTCGTTCTTGGCTTTTCCGGACGCTTCTATTGAGATGATTAGGGTTTGGTTTCAATGTCATAGCTATACACCCATGATTCGTCATCAGTTATGACCTTTTTGAGCAAATCTGGGTTGTCGTTTAACGTCGTCAACACCTCCTGAGAGATGTCCATGCGAGGTTGTATATATACAGTCAACCCTCCTACAACGCGATGCTCTCAGAACACGGTTTCCATATAACGCGGGGCTTAAATTGCGACAGCCTTCCTATAACTCGGTACTCTAATATGTGTTCAACTTCATACCATAAGTTCCTTCCGCACAGCCCCTGAATGAATAGAAACTAGATATTGTAAGAGAGTTCAATATAAATTTTATTTTCAATGCAAAAGCTCAGCCGAGATACAGTACCGTGCAAAAAAATAGCAGTTGGATTTTCAATTTAAAAAAAAATTTAATAAAGATGAACCAAGTGAGAATAAATATTGAAAAATTACATTATTTTACAAGTTTTTCTTAATTTTGTTGGAAACCAGTCTTTTAGTTTAGTTTTTATTTCATTTTTTTATCAATTCTTATATGAACTGTTGAATTCAATAAAAAAAATTTATAATTTATCTTGCCTCTTGCATTTTATGGTCTCCATATAACGCAGTACGAATGATGTGATTTGTAGTAATTCTGTGTTTCTTATAGCGCGGTTTCCATAGAATGCGCTACGAATTAACCTGGTTTGTAGCTGAAATCCAAGTTTCTTATAGCGGGGTTTCCATATACCGCGGTACGCACTCACCGCGCTATAGGAGGGTTGACTGTATGTGAATACATTAATATTATACGAAAACCTCCTTATAAAAAGCGTTTAAAATTGAATTTTTAAGCTTAATTTAATTCATATATTATGGCTGTGTATTTGATTATTTATTTAATTCTCTTAGATTTTTTTTGTTTGTATTTTGCTAAACACACACACGCTTATGCCCTTTTCAAATATAAACACATCGTGTTGTATCATATTACCTACTCTCTCTCTCACGCTCTCTTTAAATATGTAATATTTGGTCTTTGATTTTTTTTTGTTAAAAATAAAAGTTTATTGTTGTCGTTGTGATTATTTTCTTTTTTGTGTAACAAATGAAATTCATGGCATTCGAATTAATTAAAAGTGTGTTTGATTGTGTTAGTGTCTGAGCGCGTGTGAGTGTATTTGATTTGTTATTGTTTCACAAAAAACGCAACGAAAAAAAATAGAAAAAATATTCTCACAAACCAATACAGAAGTAGGAGGAAACGAGCAGGAGTGTATGTGTGTGTGTTTGTGTGAACGGAAGTAACTTTCCGTACTTATTGTCAGAGTATTTTCAGTTTTCTTTTGGTAATTTATCCTTGGCAATGTTTTAACAGTAATTAACCAAGTTCTTATAATTAATCTTATAAATATTTAAAACGTTCTCTGGACCAATATATGTATGTATGTATGTATGTATGGTATGTTTGTAATTGTTATTATTGTATTTATTGTTCTTATTGCATCTGTTTCCTGTTGTAAATAATTATTTATAAGCAATATTGGCATTTAGTTTATTATGCAAACATTTCAAGGAAAAGGAAAATTGGATTTTGCAGAAACTAAAGAAGCTTATGGGGATAACGACATAAGAACGTTATGTAAAATTGAAATAGGATACTGGCCATCTACGGTTGCTAGAAGTCCTTTGACAATATAATTGAAAACGGTTTTGTGGTAGTTAACGTTTAAGAAGATTATAAATGCTTTAATATCCAAAGGCCGTTGTTGCTAATCATTGTTGTTACATGATTTAATTATAAAATGATCAGTTATATTAAAGAAACTTTATTATTTTTATTTTTATTAATTAAGCTTGGTTACTAAGAAACACGAGAAGAGGTTATGTTAGATGGCCGGCCCCTCGAACCAAGAGGTCACACTTTGGTCACGTTTTAGAACAAATGTTATCATGAGATACCTAAACACCATTCCATTATATTTACAAAGACGAAACAGAGATACACCAAAACTCACACCAAATGTTCGTCAAAGAATACCAAGGTGGTTAATTATCTAAATAAAGTGATGAGTATTTGGGCTTTACAAAAGCACTTTCGGAAATATTATTCCAACTGCATACATAATTTGTCATTACAACCATTTAGTTAGGATTATCACCTAGCTTTTCACACCACTTATAATGTGTATGTTAATTTTAAACATTAGTTCCGCGACCTACAATTAAAAATCGATTCCGAATGACTGATTTTTTGAGAAACTTTTCATGGCAATTTTTATTCACTTCTAGAGTTTTTATCAGAAATCTGCTGAGAAAACAGTACAGCTTTGAACAGTGGCCTCACACATATGTACTTACTATACTAGGGCAGCTTTTTGCAGTGATTTAATGCCGATTAAAAAAAGAAAAAACAACCAACCAAAGCACATTTCGTCAATAAAAATATTCTTCTATACGAGAACAATATGTGCAAGATTTCGTTGAGTTAGACTATACCTCCAACTGCCGTGAATATCTCTTGTTTAAACATACATAATTGGTCATTAGAACCCATCAGTCAGGATTATTGACCTAGTTTCTCACACCACTTATGTTGCGTGTGTTAATTTTATACGTGAGTAGCGGGACCTACAGTTTAAAGTCGACTCTGAACGACAGATTTTATGAGAAACTTTTCATGGCAATTTTATTTACTCTCAGAGTTTTTGCCAGAAATCTGCTGAGAGGAAATCGCCGAAAAAATACTTTTTGTATTTTGTTTTGATGTCTATCCTAGGATTCGAACCCTGGGTCTTACGTCTAATAAGCCAACACACTACGTACTAGACCACGGCGACTTAGGAATGCCATGAAATCATTTCCCAAACAAATGACTTTCCAATGACAGTTAATTGTCAATCGTAATAAATCGACTTCGGTGTGACACAGTCTCAGACTTATGATTCAATAGCGAATTTCATGTTAAAATTTGTTTAACAAAGCTTTCTATGTTAGCTTGTATGCCATGGATATATTGGGATTCCTTTTGTATTAAGCTTTACTCAAATGATGTCGTATGCAAAACACTTACATAATGGGCCATTACAAGCCTTTAGTCAGGATTACAACTTAGCTTCTTACGCCACTTATGTTACGCTTTGATATATGATATTATGATATGATACATTGAGTAGTGGGACCTGCAGTATAAAGTCGAATCCAAACGAAAGATTTCCGAAAAACTTTTCATGGTAATTTTATTTACTCTTAGAGTTTTTCCAGGAATCTGCTGAGCGAAAGTCGCCGAAGAAATATTATTTCATATTTCGTTTTGCTGGAGATGCCTGACCTAGGATACGGACTATAGTCTTGCTTCTAATCTACACACAACTTGATAGACTACGGCGTGAAGGGAAAATGATTTTCATTTCTTTTATGCCTGGATGCATAATTTACATGCAATTTATCAAAATGTTATCAATGAAATTCAAATCTTGTAGAATAGGCTGTTGGAATATCATCACCTTTTACTGCGTGGACATTTCCAAGCTGTGTGCGTTTACGTCAGCTTATCTATTATCAAACTTGATCCCATGCCTTGATTTAAAGGAAATAAATTGTATTTCCTATTTTTGTTTGTATTTTCAACGTTACAAATTAATATAAAAATAAATTTCTGCCATCTTCGATTCAGATTTAAAAAAAAAAAAACTTTTGCACACTTTTCCTTTAGACACTATTTTTTTGCATGAAACAAATTTTCTAATTAAAGTTTTCATACGCTTTTACTTTTTATATTTTTATGTTTTCCTAATTTTAGAAAGCAGTTGACAGTTTAATCACAAAAGTTTTAATAGCAATATTAAGCTCTTAAGCATCTTTATAAACATTTTAATATATTTCTTTGGCAGCAACTCTAAAAACTACCATTTGCAACATATTGCAACTTGGACATACGAAAAACGATGCAGAGTTTTCAAATATTATGATGATGAAATATAAAAAAAAAAAGTTAAATCATATCATTTTGACATTTTCCGAGTACTTATTTAAGAATTCAAATATTTTACAGCACTTTATAAAGAAAGCATTTCTTGTGAGATATGTGGGAACATTTATTTCCGTTCTCTTTTCATAGGAAATTATTCTGGTAACCACCAACAATATTTTCTTTGTGTGATATTATTAATGTATTCAAATAATTCACTAACTTATGCATGCACTTAGTCAGTCAGTCTGTCAGGCAATTGGACAGAGCTACTCACATTCATTTCACTTGCAGTTGCACTTGGACACTTTCACTCATCCACTTGATAACTTACCTTCTTGACTGTGTGAACTCATCTGGCAGAGCAAATTTAAAAAATACTTTTGGCTTTGAACTAAATTGCTGACGTTTTTGTTGCAATAAATCAACAGATGGTTTGGTTGCAACAACGCCCGTTGTACAATATTTATTGGATCCCTCTGTTACTGTTCTTGCGGCTAATGGTATTGGTGTTGTTGACGATGATGTTGATAAAGATGATGATGATGAAGTAGTGTTACTCTTGCTTACCGCAGACCTAATTTCCAATTCATTGAATGCTAAAGGATTCTTGTGTTTCTGTGTATTATATTGTGGCTCATGTTGACGTCGTCTCGTAGGTGAGTTGTTTGATGATGGACAATTTTTACCAATACCTCTATGGCCATTAGAAGCAGATGTTGGTGTTATTGTTGTTGTTGTTGTTTCGTAATAACTACTTTTATAGCGACGACAAAAAATATTACTACGCGTTATATCGAATGACGTGGACTTTCTTTCAAACACTGAATTTACCCGTATGGGTGTAGGTATTGATTTTACACGCATCCAATGAAGCAGACGATGTAGCATATGCATCTGTACCGAAAAAAGAAGGCAAATGTTTGTGGCCGAATTTCTGGCATGCTGTTTTCGAGCTATTACGTGTTGGTGTTGAGTTTAGAGATTTTGATTCATTGGAAAACGATTTCGAATATCGTTTATCCAAGTGATTCTTATTGTCATTGGATTTAAAGTTTGAATAGGACATTTTGATGTTTCCAAATTAAAATTAAAATTAATATTCTTTTGTATTGTTAATTAAATTATCAAATATTTAAAACAAAAAGATATTCCCTTGGTTTAGTTTGCTTTTGTACAGATTTTTATTTGTTTTTTTTTTTTCTTCCTAGATTTTATATTTAGAATGCTTTGTTATAATTTGTTCGATTTGTTTTTATCACTTTATCACTTTGAAATTGACACTTTGGTTACCTGCAGCGAACTAAATGGGTTCTTGCAATCTGATGATTGAATAGCTCACAACCAGAGTAGCTTTATAAAATATAAAGATGAATGGAAAATAATTTATAGAAAATATATTTACACTTAGAGAAATTTTTGTTCAAAAAGTTCAAATTTTTTATGAGACTTTTAATCTTTTATTTGACAAAAAAAAAAATGCTTTTTTTTTGAATTGTACTAAAAATCTAGCCACTCAAGATAATGTTTTATTGCCTTTCTTTTTTTTTCCTTTCTTTTTTTACAGTGTACCCATACATTACCCTTTTCATTATCGTCATCATCATATGTTTCAATGTTGATTTGTATGTCGGTGAACTTCATCGTCACTAACTGTCAATGTATTTACTTTTCATACGTAAATTTATTAACTTGCATATGTTTTTTCATTTATTTAAACAATACCTACTACATTCACATACAAACATCCTCATACACTTTTTAGACCTACAATCCAAGTCTTACTTACTATGCATGTGTTGGAAGAGGAACATACAAACACCATCACATGATAAGAAACTTAATCAACGTTATTTAATCACAGTTAGAAACTGTATCAAATAGAAAATTTTCAACTTTTTTTTCTTCTTCTATAAATTTACAATACAGTTGCAAACGTATAAAATAATATGAACTTTATGCGGGTTGTTTTTCAATACAATGATGCTAGTGGCAGTGTATTTAAGTACAGTAATCGGCAACTAACTCCTCCAAATGTATAAGAATTGGGATGCAGTTTGAGTTCAATGTTAAATATTTCAGTTCCAATAGACTACCTGACCACTGCAGTGTTTTCCTAACTGAGGTCGTGCCATTACTGAAAGCGGTCCAATGCTTGTTGAGTAACGGGATCTTCTCTGAAAATCTATTTATTTACTTGAACAGCGTTTACTTCCTTAACGAACGTAGTTTCAATGCCCAACTTTGCCCATGGATGCTTAGGATTTCTCAGGAAAATTTCGGATGATTTAGAGGTAACTCCTATTTGGGTTCCGGGACATAGAGATAGCTTTGGAAATAGCATAACGGTAGGAAGCTCGCAATTTCCGTGACATCTCCAACAAAACGAAATTTCTGGCAAAAATTCTGAGGCATTAATAAAATTGCTATGAAAAGTTTCTCAAAAATCTATCGTTCTAAATCGACTTTAAACTATGGGTCCCGCTATTTATGTATCAAATTAACACAAATACAACATAAGTGGTGCGATCCGGAATGAAGGGTTGCAATTGTGTATTGTCCATTAAAGGGAAGAAAATTAACACACTACTGGCCATTCATCGCACAAACGCGATTCTTAGAGATCACTTTCCTTTGGTGGGCATGTCGAAAGATTTTGTATTCTGGCAAATGATTTCTGCAGGATTTGTGTCTAAGGAGGGGAAGAATCCGTATTTTACCTCATTTGTCAGTGTTCTGCTCTGCAATATAAACATTTGTTTTGGGCTCAGGTTGGCTTAGTATAGGGAATATTTGACACCCTAGTAAAATTGATTGTAAGATCACATTAGTCTACGTGGGACTTCATCCTTTCAGGGATGTCCGCCACCTTTCCTAACCTAATTTTTAAATTTCTTGCCAATTAATTGCAACGACGACCTTCTTTTTTTCCATCAGGAATTTGCCAATTAGGTTAGGTTAGGTTAGAGGACGTCAACTTGTCAATTATGACAAGTACAACACCCAGAGGTCGAATTGACCCATTGTACAACGTCCTAGTTTTTCACAACACTCGAGTTGTGTGTGTTAATTTTATACGTGGCTGGCGGGACCTACAGTTTAAAGTCGACTGCGATCGACACATTTTTAGAGAAGCTTTTCATGGCAATTTTTACTCTCAGAGTTATGCCAGAAGTCTGCTGAGAGGAAGTCGCCGAAGAAATATTTTCATATTTTTGTTTTGGGCCGAACTCAGACCTTTCGTTTAATAAGCCAACACACTACCTATTAGACCACGGCGACTTCTATCTGCCACTTGGATATATGAATAAATTCCTTTATATAGAGTTGTTGCGCTGATAGCAGACTTTGGGATTTGAGTGGATCTCAATGGCAAAATGTCGTTAATTAGGCCCTCCTCTATTAAATTCATAGGATCGTGTTCCGTGTTTTTTTTATTTCCAAACCCGAAGAACGGGGAAAGCGCGTTAACTTCTAACTGCACTTCTCGCTTTTCATGCTCCCTAAATAGCATTTTCGTGCTACTTTCGCAATGTAATTTTTCTTTAGGAATTACTTAAAAAAAGTTCAATTCTAAATTTTTTTCTAATAATAATTACCTGTCCTCTGCTGTAACTATTCTTTTTAGAAACTGCTTATGAATGAATATGTGTTTATATACGTTTAGTTTGCTATAGGCCTGCATGTGTGCCTTCATGTGTGCCATAGACTAAGCCAATACACATACAATATTCACTTTATTATTATAGTCAGACGTACAAAAACACACACACATAAACAATCTTTAGTATCTTTTTAACAATAAAGTTTTCTTTATATTTTATTTCTACTCAATTTATATAGAAAGAAAAGGATGAATGAAAGAGAGATGCAACAGTTACTCATTCGTTGTAACTAGGGTTGTCAATGGTAGAATAATAATGAACATCGAATACTGATTTCTTCGAACGAATAATAAACAGAATAGCAAGAATGAGAAATTAAATTTCACGATAAAACTAATGGCAATAATATAAGAGGGTTTTCCCTTCAAGAGGGATGACTAGGTCCTCAAAACTTTCATGTAGAAAATTAAATATGGAATGAGTTGTGTGAAATCAAAGCTCAAAAGAAATTGGTAATCAATTTGGCAATGCCTGCCAAAGGTGGGCGTTATCAATTGTTTAAATGTTACTATGAGAAGACCCCATAGTTTGGCATGCTCTGGATTTTAGGGTATTAGGTTTCTTTACGAGAATATTTTACCGTCAATCTTAAATTCTTTTCCGCCAGTCCTTTGCACCGTTGGCAGCAAATGGTAGCTAATTCCCATATGGGAAAATTACTGCAGTTCAACGAACGATTCATGGAGTCATGGATTCATTTTCATGGATTTATTTTTTTCACTTTCCTACGATCCAATACAAATGTAATGGCAAAATATGTTCAATTGTTGATATGTGTAAGCACCATGTATGCTTGATATAAAATGCAACAAAGTAAAGCGCTATATTTTTTAATTTTTTGTTTTTTAATTTTATTGTTCAAAAGCAAAAAATGTTGGAAATAACATCAAATTTTAGAATCCGTTTAGATTTGTTCGAATTAGCCACCTATGGTACGAATTATGGCCTTCCAACGGCCGACAAAGCCAACATTCGCCCATTCCTGGTGAAGCGCCGTCTTGATATGATCGACATTTTGGGATTTTTTTATGGAGAACTTTACTGTCCAAAATGCCCAGACGCAAAAGTCCATTGGATTGAGATTCGAAGATTTTGGTGGCCATAGTGCGGTAGAAATGGAAATGTTTATCTGCGCAGGGCTTCAATACTGTCTTTTGGACATTTTCCCGATAATACGAGCGGGGAGCAACCATCGGCCGTTACGGCTTCCCACACCATTACCATCCACGCCGCTTGAGTGCTGGTGGCCAATCGCAGGTGTAAATTTTCATCTGACTTCTTTGGCAACACGATCATTTTGTTTGTTCACAAACTGCTCAATTTGGAATGGCTTCTCATCGGAGAAAACCAAATTCGGGAACTGGCCACTTTCGTAAAAGCCAATTAACTCCTTGGCTTTTTCCAGTCTAACTTTTTTTGTCCATCGGTGAGCTCTTGCACTTTATGGAACTTCAATGGCTTTAGTCCAAGCTCGTTTTTCAATATGTGTTGCATTCGTTCTCGCGATATGTTCAGCTCACGAGCAATTTTTCTACTACTGCGGCGTGGATTTCGATCAAATCTGGCCTTCACTTTTCGGATCATTTCTGGTATTGTTCCGTTTTTTTTCGTTCACTTTTTGGACGCGATGCAACACTGCCAGTATTACGGTAATGTGCAGTAGTACGAGAAACAAAAGATTTATTCACATTTAAATAATGGATGGCTCTAACGATAGCCACCTGTTGTTTTCCAGTCAAATATAAAGCAATCACGCTTGAATTCCATCACGGATAACTTTTTGTTTCTGAATGCAATAGATCAAAATACTTTTGCAAGCTTGTAAATAATAAAATGAACTGTCACTGAAATAAATCTGTCAGCTGTCAGACGAGCGATTTACAAATGATAACAGCCTGAAGTTGGTTGCAATACATATCAACCACCCTATAGCATAGCAGAGTTTTACCTTAGAGTCAAGAATTTATTTATTTTGTTTATATATATTATTTTGATACCAGGTAAATGCAGATAGTAACAACCATTTGTTTTGAGTTACCAGCCTTATTTCGAGACAAGAAAATGCGAATTCATCAACATCGAATTCTTAAATTTTTTTAGTGTGTACTAGAGTAGTTTGCGTTTTCTCTTGCCCTGTCTAGTCCGAATAATCGCTATATATATATGTAGGAATGTGGCCGATTTTACTCTATTTCTTCTTTGGAATTAAGAATATTAGTTGAAGAAATGGTTACGGAGCCTATCTACGATAAAATAAAGTCCAACAAGCCTTGCGTTAGTTGAAACTAAAAAGTTTGAACTGGCACTCAGACATCAATACTTAGCTGGTAATTACAACCCTTCAGTCAGGATTGCAACATAGTTTCCCACACCGCATATGTTGTGTGTGTTAATTTTATACATGATTGGTTGGACCTAGAGTTAAGGATGAGTCCGAAAGACAAATTGTAGAAAATATTTTTCGTTTATCGTTTTATCTACCCTCAGAGTTTTTGCAAGAAATCTGTTGTGAGGTAGTCGCTGAAGATATATTTTTTCATATTTCGTTTTGTCAGAGGTGTCTGAGCTGATGTTTGAATCGCAACTTCACACCTAATAAGCCAATACACTAGCTTCTAGATTTTGGTCCCTATGGCACTTTTCCTTTAGAAATTTTAATTTTAAGAATCTCTTCCTATACAACTATAACTTATTTTTTATATTCCTGAAATACATAAATGTGGAGGTATTTTTAAAGTGGCTCTCCTCTATCTTTTTAATAAAAGTCTTCAATTTCAATAATTGCATCTAAGATTCAAAGCAAATAATATGAATAATTTCTTATGACAATTTCTTTAAGGTTAATTTCTGTAGAAACAATTTCCTAAGGACCTGATGATTAATTAAAACAAATTTAATATCCTTAATTATATTATTGTTATAGTCCATAGAAAATATAAACTATAAATTAGCCGCAAACCTTACTACTCGTATAATAAATATATACGAATTTAAATTTCTAAGGAAATATTGTAGTATTCGTAATAAATTTTAAAATTGAAACAATTTTTGGCCATCACTTTAATTGTTTTGAAAATTTGAAACAAAGAAAAGCAATTAAAGCGATAGCTTGCGGTTATACATGAATTGCGTTCACCTCATTGAAAGTACGTGTGTTAGAAAACTGTGGCAAAAAAATTCAGTTTTAAGTGAAATTTTCCACAATGTTTGAAAGTCTGCAGCACGCAGTTAAAGTTAATCATTTTATGATAAATGACTTCGAGGCAATTTTCAATAAAAGGCCTGTTGCGTTTCCATTTTATACACAATATTAGCGAATGCTTTGCTGATTATTCATAATTTAATTTTGGAAAACAGACGTGTGCATTTAAATAAGCTCTCTTATATTAAAATTAAAGTAACGATGAACGAAACCTGGATAACTGTCAGGTACATACATATGTACGAAAATAATTGGTCATTAAAACCTTTTAGCTAGGATTACTACCTAGTTTCTAGGGATGCCAATCGGGAAATCCCGAAACTCGAAATCCCGGGATTTTCGGGATTCACACAATCCCGAATCCCGGGATTTTTAAAAACTTATCCCGGGATTTTTCGGGATTTTCGGGATTGTGAATTCGTATGTATTTTGACCCTACAAAAGGTCCTGGAAAAAAATTTTACATCACTAAACTTCGATAATAGATTCTCAGATGAGGAAACCCCCACATCCATTGATAAAAAGATATTTGATGCCATTGGAGAATACGAAAGCTCTATAAAACGAATTAATAGGGTAACTGATTTAGATACTCAACTGTCCAAAGAAATAGATTTATTTAGATCAGGAGGTAGTAGAGGTGAATATTTACAAGCTGCATACAGCTATTTTGGAACTATTTTACCAACAAAAGTTGATTGCGAAAAGTGTTTGTCAACGGTAGCGTATGTTAACAACAAAATTCGTTCAAGCCTATCAGATCACATGTTGGATGCTTTAATCTTTTTGTTGGGATCCAAATAATTTTCTCTAAACTAATGCATTTGCATACGTAGTATGAATAATTTTTATTTTTGTTATTTTACGCTTTTTTTGTTACTTTTTGTCTTGCTGTTTTAAAATTTTATTTTTAATGACATATAATTCTGATATTTGCCATGTTTCAAAGTTTTTTAAAAATCTGTCGTTCGAAGTCGACTTTAAACTGTAGGTCCCACTACTTATGTACAAAAAATTAATACACACATCATAAATAGTGTGAGAAACTAGGTCAATAATCCTGACTGAAGCGTTGTAATGACCAATTATGTATGTATATCTATATATAATCCTGATATACATATATAATTGGAATACAAATGATTTTGTTAACGAAATATTTTTATTATTAAGAGAAAATCGCGATTTAGCCTATGATTTTTCGGGATTTTTGGATCCCGAATTATCCCGAAATATCCCGGGATTTCGGGATCGGGATTTACAAAATCCCGAATCCCGGGATTTTTAAAAACCGATCCCGTTTGGCATCCCTACTAGTTTCTCATACCACTTGTGTGGTCTGTGTTAATATTATACAATATTTAGAAAATTTTTAGAAAAAATTTTCATGGCACTTTTATTGGTCTCAGAGCTTTTGCCAGTAAACTGGTGAGAAGAAGATGCAGGAGAAATTTTTTTTTAAATTTCGTTTTAGTGAACCGTGACCTCCCCTTAAATAAGACGACTTCATAAATGTGCTTAAAAAACTATTTAACATGTTTTACGCATATCTACGACATCAAGTAAATGAAATTATTGCGGTTTTCTTTTCTAATACATTTTATTCAACAAGAAACAATTCTTAAAACTAAAACAAGAATAATAATTAATACTTGAGCAAACTGGCTAAGCATTTAACCATAATAACCACCCACACCGCCATAACCAGGATAACCACCATAACCACCGGGATAGCCGAAACCACCACCAGGATAGCCACCAAAGCCGGGTGTAGGATAATTTACGGGTGGCACTCTATTGCCACCACCAAGACCAAGGAGATTACCGAGAAGACCGCCACCGCCGCCTCCTCCCAAAAGGACCACCTAAAAGACCTCCGCCTAAAAGACCGCCGCCTCTATTGCCGCCACCAAGCAGACCAATAAAGCGACTATTGGGATTAACAGCAGATGTAGAGCCGGTTGCAGGATAACTGCCAGCACCTGTAGTAGAAGTTGGATAATGGGAAACGGTGGAAATGGGTCGACCATTGTATTGTCCAGTAGATGTCGGATATTGACCAGTATATTGACCTGTTGAGCCAGTATATTGGCCTTGGCCTGGATATTGACTTATTGAACCTGGATAACTGCCAGTTGAGCCAGGGTATTGGTATTGCGCTAAGGCTATACCCAAGCTCATAAAAACCACTGCTATTGTTGATATCTGTAGATAAATTTTTAAATATAAATTTTTATAAAAAAAGGCGTTTATTTACAAACTTTGCACTAACCTTTGTTAACATTATTGCAATTTTAAATATTCTCTTTCGATTGCTTCCGTATATTTTCACTTGTTACTTAAAGTGGTTTTTCAAAACTTATGCCTTATCAAAGTTCAACTCTTAGTTTATATACTAAAAAGTTGTACTTCGAAAACTCCCACGCCCTAATTCATATCTCGTTCTAGTTCTGTAGAACATTAATGTTTTTGCCAAAAAAAAGCATTTTGCGGAAATAATTTGAAAAAGTTTTATTGCCAATTTGCCAAAATATCATACGAAAATGAAATTTTGTGTTCTATTGACCCTCAACTCAGAGCTGAACTTTCTCAATGATTTTCCCACGATTTGTTTTGTTTTTTATATTTTTTAGTTGTTTTCTTGTGTTGATATTTATGATATCAACAAAAAACTAGCCAAACATTATAGAAATTAGAAAAAAAGCTAATAAAATTATGTTAATTTTTTATTTTTATAATCAACACAAGTTAATATAAAACAAATTTGTCATACGCATGAGCCAAAGAATACTCTTTTTGTTATGAAAACCAGTTTATTTAAGTGTGATCAGTATGATCATCTTAAACCTAAACGTCACCGTCTGTAACACCATTATTATCAATATTATGACGTTGCTGTCATGATATTAATAATCTTTGTTTTGTTATTTGTCTAATCACAGAACCACTGCTGGCGATATTCTCCACTGAATTGGCCCTGGCTATTAGCTCGTGCTTTTGTTTTTTTTTTCATTAATTTTTTATTTTATGCTTCATTTTTGGGGTTTTACCATGTTATTGAAATTTTCCCCAAATCAATTTTTATTCGTATATTGGTTGAGGGCAAAAGACATATCCTTGATATTTGACTCAATTTAGAAAGGCTTTGTTTTCTTGAAGGTTCTTGTCATATGGCCACACCTATGCATTGAATAAATTATGGTGACGTAAAACCCCAGTTAATACGTTTTAATAAAATAAATGAATCGAATTAATTTGTTTTAAATAACGTTTTCCAGTTCTTAACCGTTTCCTAAGTTTAATGTTGATCTACAAATCTTGTGACGTTTGATATTTTTGAAAACAATTTTCTTGCAATAATATTAACATACAAATGGAGACATTCTGTACTTCCACTCTTATCTATGTACACCTGTAGGTTCACACCACTAGAAACACTTTTTGTATTTTATATCATGCCACGGGCTGTGCTGACTTTGTTTTTATTTATTATACAATCACATTGTGTATCTAATTATTTCGAACGGAATAACCTATAAAGTTTTTTGATAAAGTTTTTAAAATTTTTACATACATATTTTGATTGATGCTTATCGATAGATGTAATTATAACAGTTACGTTCTGGGATTATATTCTAACTTCTCACACCACTTATGTCGTGCATGTTTATTTTGTACATGAGTGGCGGGTCTACAGTTTCGAGTTGACTCCGATTTTTTCGAAACTTTTAATGGCAATTTTATTTTGGCCTGAAATCTAGTAAGAGAAAGTCACCGAAGAAATATTATTTTGTTAATGAGTGAGACGCTTCCTTGCCTACTAGATAGTCAATGAATATCTACGTGCGATACTAAGAATATACTATCCAAATAAGGACAACGAATTAAGAGAAGTTATCGGTAGTACGGAAATTCAATGATTAAAACTTGTGTGGATTGTTACATAAGTGAAGTCTTGGTATTCAGTCGACTAAAGAAGTAGAAATACCGGTTGCTCTTGATACGCATTGTGCCTTTTAACAGCGTTAATATTGCGTTTTTAGTTCTGATATATCATTACGATTTAAAATTTTAATTTTATTTCAATCCTATGGAAAATCTCCAAGGGAATACAGAAGTATATATAATAGATGTATGTATACTGATGAATTAAATTCATAAGTAAATTATTTTTGTTTGACTTACACTATACATTTATCTAATTTGATGAGCTTGAATCAAATTTTTATTTGGTTAGGTTAGGTTAGGTTAGAGGACACTGTACGTCCTTTTGTCGGTTAAGACAATATCCTTAGAGAAGAAAGGAAATAGAGGATGTGGGATAAAAGGAGGCAATGTAGGTAAAGGGGAGAGAATGGAAATCGGAGGAATTACATAGAACGAAACAGACACAAAACGAAAGTGGGTGAGAAGTGCAACTATACTTATGAAGCCCTAGCACCTCTTAACCAGCCCAAGCTGCTAATGAATCTGTGGACAGCCTTGATGTCGGCTCTCGACAGAAAACTCAAATTCTCAAACAAGGCCCTGCCAAGGTACCAAGGGTTGGGCAGTTACAGAGGAGATATTCGATAGTCTCCAACTCCTCCTCATTGCTAACATACCCTACAATAGTCTGGCTGTAATCTGGAACAGCGACTTAAAGGGCCTGAACCAAGCCCTGCAGCTAATCTGTTCTCTTACTGTCCACAGCAGGCCATTGACGTCTAGAAACAGAACAACCCGATTCGTTCCCCCAACGCCTCTGCTCTTCCTCCCTGACCCATCCATCGATAAGGCCATAGAGGTGGCAGACTGGAGGGTCAGGACCAACTATCAAATAGCCCCCTAAAAGCGAACCTAACCTAGCGAGGACATCTGCCGTCTCATTGCCCTCAACTCAAATGCAAATGTTGTATTTACATTTGGTGTTATTGCCTTTTACCACTCCAAGTTTCTGAATTCATTTTTTACTTAATTTTCTATACTTTAATGAAATAAATGTTTAAGTAAAAAGATCTAAATTTCTACAATATTCTACACGAACATAATATAATTCCTAGAGTTTATGCCAGACATCTGCTGAAAAGGCAATCGTCGAAAAAATATTTTTTTAATTTAGTTTTGTTGCGATAGGCATCCTGAGTTTTGAGCCGTGTCCCCACGTCTAATAAGCCAATGCACCACCTACTAGACTATGCTTACTCCATAGTCTGATAGATCCATCATTTAATTGTAAAATCCTATATCGAAGTATTAAATGTTTTTGCTATTGTTTGTGGTCCTGAGTGACTATCATAATATTTGGCATGTGCGCTCTAAAACACACCCACTGACTTTTAAAATTAAAAGCCTTAGGCTGTATAATATGAGTATTAGTTTACATCGTAGATAATAGTTAGTGATACGAAATAACTTTTTCCCTTATATAACATATGTTCGCTCATGCTTTGTTTATGCTTTCAATGATCAAAATGTTAAGACGATATCTATTTAAAGTCTTCATAGATTTATTTTAATTTTAGTTAAGTTTTATAGCTAAACGGGAAGAGAACGATAACAAATTATGGTACGATTTAAAAGTGAAAACACATCTAAAATATATGAAAAAAAAAAACAGAGACAATAAAATAGACATAGACATAATAAAACGAAAAACAAAAAATAACAAATAATAAAAACTGTTATCACCTTGAAAATGTGTGTTATTGATTGTGATTTTTGTGTGTATTTTTTTAGGTGAACTTTAAGTTATCGTTTGGCGTTGTAACACTTTTATTGTGTTTTACCAACATTAATGGGTTTGTTAAAAAATTCGGTGGCATTGGTGTGCCATATCCAGTTGGTGTACCAATTCCTGTACAACAACCCGTAGCTGTGCCAGTTCCTGTTCATGTGCCTGTTGCAGTACCTAAACCACTACCAGTGCCTGTGCCAGTGCATACACCTTTACCAGTACCAGTGCATACACCCGTGCCTTATCCAGTTGGTGTACCCGTAGGTATACCAGTTGGTGGTGGTTGGCATAAACCTGGTCTTGGTTGGCATGGTGGTTATGGTGGTGGTTATGGTGGTGGCTATGGCGGTGGTTATGGCGCTGGTTTTGGCGGCGGTTATGGCGGTGGTTATGGCGGTGGTTATGGGGGTGGCTATTCCTCTAGTTACTCGTCCAGTTCAAGCGTCTCATCAGGTTTCGGTAGTGGTTATGGCGGTGGTTTTGGAGGCGGTTATGGTGGTGGTTTTGGCAGTGGTTATGGCAGTGGTTTCGGCGGTGGGCTTGGAGGCGGTTTCTTAAAGAAATGATTTTGTTTTCTAGAAATTATGTTGTTCTTCTATTTATTTCAATAATTTAATCCATTTCATACGCTTTATTGTTTTAAATAAATAATGTTTTATTTAAGAAATAAATAAATATTATTTATAGTAATTAATTAAGATTTATCAATAAAAAAAATTAAGTTTTGATAATTTAAATTATTTTGTTTTATTTTTTACCCTCAAAACAAAAACAGGTTTTATAAGTTTAATGTGAAATGTTTGCTGTCTGCATCATGCATCATTGGATTAAAGTGAGCTGATCTATTTTTATATTTTTGTTTTATGATGCTTTGTCTTCAGTACTGAAAATTTTATTTTTGTTAACAATTTTTTACAACTTTTTCTATCATAAAGTTTGTAAACTTCTTTCAGTATGTAATTTTAATTGATTTGGAAAAGGTCTTGTTTAAAATTTGGAATTGTTAACAATATGTGTTAAAATGCATTGTCAAAAATGACTGTCTTTAAAATATATTTGAAGAAAATTTTAATTGATAATAAAATTAAATGCAGACGCTATTGTTTAAATAGCTAGTATTTGTGTCCAAAAAATTATTGTAATTTTATGAATATTAAAAATATTATCTGTCTAGCTAAACCAATGCATTTGAGCATTGTCCCCTACAATGTTCGTAGTCGCTTAGTTGAATAGCAGGTTTTTTTTTTTAATTTTATACAAAATCTCATTATGGTTTTATATGGAGCAGATGCTTTAATTTATACAATATCTCAGGCATCCATGCATAGCAATTGTGTGTTAAAATTATACGACTTTATGAATTTCATGCCAATTAACTAATAAAGAAAACCTATTCATGTCATCAGGTATCTGTTTAAATTTGAAAAATCTGCGCAAGTTTATTTCAATTCGGGTACATTTGACTACCAACGATGGCTGTGTACCTACTGACTGCAGACTATAAATATTTTTGGGAATAAACGGGATAAAGTGTATTTTGCACAAAAATGCCAATGAACTGAAGATGATAATTTTAATTGCGCTCAGAATTTTTGCCAGAAGAAATATTTTTTAGTTTCGTCCGACGATTGGTCATGATCGATTTCGAAACAAGTTAGCAAAGTCCAATATATAGCGAATATGAAAGCGGCAGACGTAATTCTTAGTATCTTTCTCCTTTTTTGAAATATTTGAAAGTCTGCTGTGAAAGACTAAATTCCGAATATTATTGGCTTCTGCAGCAATCAATAAATATCAACAAATAATACTAAGTACGTATGTACTAAACAGACACAAGTAGAAAAATGTACACAATATGCTACGTAATGAGCAGAGGTCAGCAATTAGTATTCAAAACGAATTCAGAATTCATACTTATTTTAATATAATACTCATATTAAAAGTTTGAAATACTCATCGTACTCATATATCGTACAATACGCATGATGTTGTTGTGATCGACTCTCCAAAACCCAACATTCGAGTACGAACACCACAATACTCGCTAGAAGGTTGTGTGTTTGCTTTGCTTGCTGTCTTTGTCTTTTCTTTCTTCTTTTTTTTTTTTGTAAATGCAACAACAACTAAGACTTTAAATTTTGATGGATGATTCGAAACGCTCATATAGGTATTTTTTCAAATTTCTGAATCTCAATAAGAAGGGATGTGAGTCAAACATATTCGAATGTTATGAGTTTGATGTCAACGTTGTACTCATACTCATTGCAACCTGTACTTGTAAATCAATGTTATAGCAAGTACAAGAAAAGCAAAGTAGTTGAATTTTAATACTATTGACTCATACATACTCAAAATTTTATGAGTACGAATCATTGCTGATCTCTGGTAATGTGTGGGAGTAGAAACACCGATTAAACTCATGGCATTCCCCTATGATTTTTAATAGCCCAAACACTACGTTTTTGGTACTGATATGCTATTTATTGTTACGATTTGTAATTCTATTTTTATTTCAAGTCATTAAAAAATCCAAAGACAGAAGCGTACGTAATTTTATGTCTACAAGTGTATGTGTACTGATGACTTAAATTCATTTTTAATTAATTTGATTAATTAATTAATTTCATTTTTAATTATTTCGTGCCTTCCAGTTTACGTTTATCTAATATAATGAATTTGAATTAAATTTTAATTCATTAATTAAGCTGTCTATGGATTTTTATTTTTATTTACATTTATTCTTCCGATTCCCATTCTCCCCCACCCTTACCTACATTTCCTCGTTTCATCCTATATCCTCTATTTCCTTCCTCCCCTAAGGACATTGTACAATGGGTCAATTTCGACTTCCGGGTACTGTACTTGTCTTAACCGACAAGTACACGTCCTCTAACCTAACCTAACCTACATATATTGTTATATCCCTTTGAGCTTTGCAAATTTTAAATTGTGTTTTACTTCATTTTCTTATACTTTAATGAACTAAAAGTTTAAGTAAAATGATCTAAATTTCTACAATATTCAATACGAACATAATGTCATAGGGCACTTACCTATTTGGCACAACTTTAACACGATCGTCAACCAACTCCCATGATGTTATTTTAATTGGCCAGGCTATTTGCCGAAACTTTCTTTGACCAATGCCTCCCATGCTGAATAGGAAGTTGGCGTTGACGTTGAATTGTTTCCACTGGATGAATTCGAGCCACCACTATCAACTGTTTGCAAACGTTCCGAACGCTGTAAACGACCTTTTTTGCGATGTAATGGTGCCGTAAATGTTTGCACCAGTGGCTGTAGTGGTGGTGTGTGTGGACTGGTTGCAGTTGATGGCGATGGTGTGCGCACTAGACGCGTTGTAGCAGAAGTAATTGATGCTGCAGTTGATGGTGATGGCGATGGTAATGGCACATTATCCAGCTGCGGTAGGTTTTCTTCATTATCCATATTTGTTAGTGTTGTTTGAAGGGTAATTTACCCGAGACAATGGTCGTAAGTTGTAAATGGGAAACTTTATACTTTTATTTGCCAAAGATGGGTGGCTGTTGGAATTGAAATTAAAGTCTGCGTACACATTGACTGACTGTCCGCTTCTCTTGTTGCTTTAGTAGTTTAGTTCAAGTTATGTTCGTTCTTTAGCAAGTATTTTATGACAAACAAACTTTTCTTTTTATGTTTCTATTTGTATTAAAATTTATAACTTCGCTTATTTAAATTCTTTGTTTTTATTTTATATGAAACTTTTTCTTTCATCTTTTGCTTAGTGCAGCTTGTTTCTTAGAACGCAAGTTGATGTTTAGTCCAGTTATCTTAATGCCGTAGTTTCGTTTTCAAAAATTAAATTTTCTTTAGTTATTGTAAATAACTTAAAGGACTTTTCATTTGTAACAAGATTCTGCTGGTCGGCTTAATTTCTTCTAAGTTGTTTGTTTAATACTTTCTTAATGTTCTTCAAATGTTTTAATGCCTGGAATGTATTTATATAAAAAAAAAAAAAAAATAAATTAATTAAAAATTTAAATTTTTCAATTAGTACCACGATTATGTTATTGTAGTAAATGAAATTCAAAAGTTGTGGTATATACTACACTCAAATGAAAAACTCTTCATAACTGAAATAATTTGAAAAGTAGACTGACAAAAAGTCTCCAAAATAATTGTCGTTTTGTTGTTCTTGTCAATTAATTTGCAATTCCTTTGAAATGTACAATGCACGTGTTGTATTTGAGATGTATTAAGGCCAGTGACCTTTATTTACCCTTTCCTAAGCCGATTTAGAATGCTCGGTATGTGTTTTATAAAAAGTTTTTTCCACTTAGATTATCCTCGTTTAATTTATTCTTATCACGACATTTGTTAGAAAGTTTTTAACACACTCCATTAATCAAAAATCTAAATGGTATGATTGACTTTTATTAACATAATGCCAAATCTATTTGGAACAAGGAAAGGATAAGTAGAGAGTAAATAAAATAAAATAAATAAGAGTAAACCCCCACATTCGAAATTAGGACTTGGTTTAATTTAAATGTCTCCGTGCTATAATAAAGATGTGTTTCAGATATTTTATATGCTTTTTAAAAATTGCTTATGACTCAGCTGAATAAAAATTTACGTTAATATCTGCTTCATTAAATTTTTTTATTGTAACGTAAAAAATGTTCAAATTGTTAAATCATTATTATTTATCTTTTCTATTAAAATTTTAACTCTTTATCTGTACATGCATACAGAATTCACCATTACAACCATCCAGTGTGGATTACGACCTAGCTTCTCAAACCACTTATGTTGTGTATGTTAATTTCATACATTATTGAGGTGTCCTACTTACAGATGTAGTTTAAAGTCGACTCCCAACAACAGAATTGTAAGAAATTTTTCATGGCAATTTCAGTTACTCTCTCAGTTTTTGCTAAAAAACGAAATCGCCCAAAAAAATCTTTTTTTTTATTTATCCATTTGGCTCGATATGTCTGACAGATGTATTTTGAGAAACTTTTCATGGAACTTTTATTCACTCTTAGAGTTTTTGCCAGAACGTCACCGAAGGAAAAATTTCTTCATATTTCGTTTGATGTCTGACCTGAGATTCGAACCTTGATCTCACGTATAATAAGTCGGCACATCACCTACTAGGACAATGGCGACAACTCTTTATACAGAACTATAAATGGAAAGCCCCTTTCTATAGAAATATTTACAACCTACGGAAAAACTTTGAAATCATTAAAAGCATTTCCCTAATTTGAATACGAAGTATAGAATAATACTATCTGACAGCCACGCTGTATTTCGTCTATAGGATTGATTCGAGATAGGATTCTTTTTACCAGGTTATGTATAATTCAGTGTTGATAAGGCCAAAATATTTCTAAAAAGCTGGAAGAGGGGTTTCGAAGTGCAAACTTGATGAAAGGCAAGATATATGCGGTTTTCTTAAGTCAGATATTCTAAACTTTTGTTGGGTAATTACAGTTTAAACAAATTTGAGTTGTCTAACATACTTTTCGCATTGATAAGAACTTGCACAATATATAGACTCTGTGATGGGCAGAAGAAATAACTATAACCCATGTTTGGAACCTGGGCGGCATTAATACATTTCAGATGAAAACACTTGAGTATTTAAAAGAGGCATGAGGTTATTCTTACTGATACCGTAAAGTATAGGATTTTTCAAAGCAACTAGATTGTGGGTTATTATTATATTACTTTGGGATATCCTTTTGCAGCAATAAGTACATACTTTTTCCTTCATTTTGTTACAACAATTAATGGAATACATCGATGTATTATGTGAAAAATCAATATTATGTTGATTTTTTTCTAATGGATTTCATTTGGTTTTTTCTTCTAATGTCCATCACTAAAATATCTAATATCTTTGGATCCAAGTATTCTTAGAATATCTAATCTAAGTGGGATGAAGTAGCATAATGTACAAAAATACAATATAAAATAATTTTCTGATGAAATATTCATCAATTGCTACAGAAATTAAATCAAAAATCATGACAATAACTTACAAAATATGCCAATTGAAAATATGTACAGTCAACCCTCCTATAACACGGTACTGTCAAAACGCGGTTTCCATAAAAAAATTACTAAAATTGCGATAGACCTCCTATAACGCAGTACTCTTATAGCGCGGTTTGCGTTCAACTACATTCCATAAGTTCCTTCCGCACACCCTTTGAATGAATAGTAACTAGATATTGTAAGAGGATTTAATATAAGTTTTATTTTCGGCTCAAAAGCTCAGCCGAGATACAGTACCGTGCAAAACAATAAAATTTGGATTTTCAATTTGAATGAAGATGGACCAAGTGAGGATAAATAATAAAAAAAAAAATTACATTGTTATACAAGTCTTTCTTAATTTTGTTGGAAACCAGTCTTTTAGTTTCATTTTAACTTAATTTTATTATCAATCCTTATATGAACTCTTGAATTCAATAAAAATAATTTATAATTTATCTTGCCTTTTTTATTTCTTGGCCACCATATAACGCGGTACGAATGATGTGATTTGTAGTAATTCTGTGTTTCTTATACAAGGCGGTAGACGGTTTCCATAGAAAGCGATACGAATTAGCCTGGTTCGTACCCGAAATCCGAGTTTCTTATAGCGCGGTTTCCATATAACGCGGTACGCACTCACCGCGTTATAAGAGGGTTGACTATATTTCAAAATAAAAAAGTAAATGTTCGAACATATGTACATATTTATGTATGTATGTATATTAAAAGCATTATATTACGTTATTTTTTAACATAATCATCACAGATTTCTAATGCTTGTGCTATAATGATTTTTGTTATATCATTACTCATATAAACGACTTTCCATAAAAATTTTCATGATACAGACATTCAGCTTTAAATGTATTCCAAAACTTCACACAAAGAATTTGTTCGTAAACTGGTGATTAGAATGTTAATAGAAAAAAGTGCTTATACTTAAAAAAAAAACTTTCATTTGATCCTATTATGGACTAAAATATTTTCCTCCCCATTTTTTCATTTGTAAACCAGAAGGAATTTTTCAAACATAAATGAATGTGATTTAATTCACATGTTGGCTAATGTGTAGTATACATACAGAGACGCCAGACAAAGTGTTTTAGTTTTTGAAGATATTTTATTGTACAATATTGTCACTTTCAGATTGAATTAATAACAACGAGTCTGTTCGGAAAATCTTAACTTATTGATCGAATATGGCATGATGGTATTGGAAAATAAAAGATAATTAAATAAAGGGTCCCCGGAAATAACTTTTGTTTTTTGAAAATGCTTTAAAAAAAACTACTGAATATTTTCTTAAATTTCTTTTTTTATTTGAGAGTACAATCCTTTAGGTTAATACAGTAACGGCCATGCAGTAGCCTACACGATCGGTCTAATTTTACAGCACATTATCGATTGTGTGCCGGTGCATTTCACCAATGTATACACATACATATTTGGCCTTTACAACCCTTCAGTCAAGGTTACGACCTAGCTTCTCACACCACTTATGTTGTGTGCGTTAATTTTATACATGAGTGGCGGGACCTACAGTTTAAAGTCAACTCCGAACGACAGATTTTTGAGAAGCTTTTCATAGCAATTTTTACTCTCAGAGTCTTTGCCAGAAATCTGCTGAGAGGAAGTCGGCGAAGAAATATTTTTCATTTTGATGTCTAACATTTCACCAATGACTTCACGAATATTGTCTTTAAAGCGTCAATTGTCTCTGGCTTGTCGCCGTAACACTTACCTTTGACGGCACCCCACAAATAATAGTCCAACGGTGTCAAATCGCTGCTTCGAGATGGCCAAACGACATCAGCACTTATGTTGAGTATGTTAATTTTATACATAAGTTGTAGGACCTACGTTTTAAAGTCGGCGCCGAACATAGTTTTTTGAGAAACTTTCTTATGACAATTTTATTTATTCTTTGAGTTTTTACCAGAAATTTGGTGAGAAGAATTATTTTTTTTTCTTACTTGGAGTTTGTACCGTGGCCAACACACTACCTACTAGACTGCTTTTCCGAAATTTAGGAAGTTTTTTGTGAGACTTTATAGAACAGGATAAAACATTACTTACATTATCCCATTATTTTCGATTTCATCGAAATATTAAACTAATTTTCTACCCATATTCGATTTATTTTTCATCTGCCAATAGATAATCTCCTGCTACACGATCCCATGATAACTTTAAGATTTCAAACAGAAGAATTTATGTTTATAAAATTAATAAATTTAATAACACAAATTTAATTTTTAAATAGAAGACGATATTCAAAATATTAAATTACATTCTAATACATGGACACCCTGTAACTGCCATATAAAAATATTTTTAATTAGTCTCAACTGTTTTAAATGAAGAAATGATTTGTTTTGAAACCAGCATGTGTATTCAATTCAGCAAAATTGATTATGCAAATTTGAATATTTTTTTTTTTGTTTTTTTTTGAAACAAAGTATCCATTTTATAACAATCATTCCAATCATTCATTGTCCATCATCACAATAATTGAAAATCAACTGCTGTGCAGAATATCATTCTTTTGTCATTAAGAACGTTTTTATGGCTTTCAAATAGTATGAACGTAAAATATTTCATAGCAGTTACTGGCAAATAGTTTTCATAATTAAACAGACAATGTGTACAAAGTGAAAAGTTAAGTATTTAAGATGGATGCTTAGGAATCATAAAAGGAAAATTTCATTCTAAATTTACATAATTTTTATATTTTTTTTTTCAATTATTATGGCTTAAGTGACTTGTATTAAAGGTGATTAAATTAAATTAATAATTCAAATAGTCTATAGGTAGTAATTGCAGAAGGATTAAATTTAATAGAGCATTGGTCAACTCAAATCTGAGCAAAAAAAATGTTTAAATTTATGTACTCTGCTTTAATTTGGAATTAGACCAGGCTTTCTTCGAATGGATGATTTTTACGCTCAGATATAATATGGATTAGTGACTGTGAAGTAGAAGGATAGAAGTTTGAATTTTTTAATACTCGCGCAGTCGGTTACAGTACCAATAACAATGACAGCACACACTTACAATACCATTTTATTCGCATTATTCACGTTAAGTCCTCTTGGACTTGTCTCTTTTAGTGTGATTTCCATACTATTTTTCCATTCAGTAGTGATACGAGTACTACATAGGTTTCATAAGAGGTTTGAACCTCCTTTGATCCTTTTTCACGATAACAATGAAACAGACATATCTAACACCATTTTATCATGCGGTTCATGCTGAGCTCTTTTGGTATTGCCCATTTGAGTGCTATTTTCATACCATATGCTGCTTGTGGGGACTTTTCCATTTAGTAGTATTGCAACATATTTATCTAGAGAGGTTTAATTCCTTAATTGCTGAATATGCTTTGGAGACTATGATAAATGATAAATTGTCAAACATTGGTATACCTTTCAGAACATACATGCATAATCGTTCATTAATACCCTTCAGTCAGGATTATTGACCTATTTGGATGTGCTAATTTTATACATAAGTGGCGGCACCTACAGTTTAAAGTCGACTCCGAACAACAGATTTTATGAGAAACTTTTATGGCAATTTTATTTACTCTCAGAGTTTTTACCAGAAATCTGTTAAGAGGAAGTAGGGAGAAGAAATTTTTTTTGTATTTTATTTTGATGTCTGGCCTGGAGTTCGAACCCTGGCTTTTGCGTCCAATAAGCCAAAACACTATCTACTAGACAACGGTAACTTTAGAACATTATCTCTTAATTTTGTGTTTCTCATCACACGGTCAAATCATAACTGGTTTGTGTATTGGATAAGAACATCGTTTATGTACGTACAGATGTGTAGTGGGTGACGAGATGAGATCATTGAGAGTAATTAGATTAATTAATAGCATCCGCTTGAACCAAGACTCTTGAAGCTAACTTCTGTGTTACTGTTTACTTAATTGGTCATTAACAACTTCTTCTAGACCCCTCTGATTCTTGCCCTCGTTCGCCAGTTAATCAAACCAATCGATGATGGCTTTCATCGATAAGGCTAGGTCGTTCAAAGCCCATTGCCCTTTAGGCCGACTTCTACTAATCCCTGAACTTCTATCTCCCATTCGAAAAATATAGAAAAGCCAACACAACCAGTAGATATTAATGCACAGTAGCTACCACGTCGTTGAGGAGCTGATACAACTCTTACGTACGATTGTTCTCTCGAAATGCTTAATAGCATGCATACCTCTGCGCAATAGGATGACCCTAAGGAGGACTTAAAACAAAATAATCACTTATTATGCGATATAAAGACTTTTGATAAAGTTTTCTTTACGAATCTGGTTTTGAATAAACTCTATTCAACGTATTGATCAATCTGCATCCCTGATTAAATGTCCAGTTTTTAATTTAAATTTTGCTTCAATATATGAAGATTTCCTTGTTTGCATCCTTTATGAAAAATTATGCGCTAAAGGAAATCTCTTTCCTTTATTTTAAAATTTCAAAATATTTTCTTTTGTTGTTGGACTTAAAACTTAAATTGCCGGATTTATATCTGACTGCCTCAACAAGTTTTGGAGTGCGTCTTTAACTCGATACAATTTGTATCTTTTCTGTGGACAAACACACTCACACAAACAATAGGATTATGCCTTTCAATTAGGGTTGTTTTTTTTCATTACCTTCTCTTCGTCCTATTTGGTTTATTTAGCTTGGACCTGCAACAATGGGAATAAAACAATGTAATAAAATGAATTCTACTTCAATATGAATTACAATTACAACGTTAAACAAAACTTGCAACTAAATATGAAAAGAAACAAAAAAAATACAAATAAAAGGAAAGGAAAATTATAAACGAAAGAATATAGCAAGTAAGCACAACATCTGTCAATAGCACAATGCAGTAGGAAAGCTGAGATTGTAAAATTCTCCGTAGGATAAAATTGAATGAATGACAAAGCGATATGCTTGCTACAAAATGTATAATAAAACTGCATTGCAATTAATTCACCTGTTAGGAAACATCAGCCATTATAGCCATTGCTGTCTGTTGTCTGGCTCTAAAGGCTGTTTGTGTGTGTGTATGTACAATTTGTTTTGAAAATTTCTTTAGGAACAATTTTTTTTCTTGTTGTTTGTTTCCAGGCAAAGCATTAAAGTGATGAGACGAAAGCCTTGAATGTTTTATGCATTCAGTTATGGGACCTTGTCCTCCACCACTTACCTTAGTGCTATGAATGCTAGAATTTCATAGAAATTCCATTTAAAGTTTTTCTTGAATAGAGATATTAAAGTTGAATTTATTTCCAATACAACAATATTTACCATATTTTTCTGCCCTGTATTGTCCTTCAGGTTTTATTGTGAAATAAGAAAAACCTTTTAAATACGATTTAATTTATGGACTATAAATTAAGAAAAGTTTTTAAGAATTGTACATGAAGAATGTAAGATTTTAATTATTCTGTATTTATTCTAATAGCTTATAAGGAATATGATTTGTAGTTTATCGATATGATATGAGAATTATGGAATTTTATTGTTATAAGCAGAGTATGTTAAACATAACATATGAGATCATTTTCTAAAGATCTTTTTTATAACGAAAGACAGTAACATAATGCGAATTTATGTTATGATAAGTTCAGATTTATATTCGTCTTCTACTTTTAGTTCATTCATATCCCGTATGTCTGTTCCTGGTGATTGTCATTGCTTTTAAAAATAATCCTCCTTACGTTCGGTTCAATAGTGCTCTTCGTTTTCCTTATCAAGTTTGCAACTGCTCTCAAGTTTGAATTGAGGAATATCCCTCTTTGCTTGCCTTTTAATATTTTACATTTTTCCATTCTGTTTCATATGGTACCCCGATGGTCCAGTCTAGTCGCTAAACTATAAATGCCGAAGCCGTGGATTCGATCCCCACAGGAGGTGTTTTGTGACCAGCTAATTGCTGACTTTATATGATTAACAGAAATAGAAAACGAAAGTGGGAATTACTACAAAATACAAACATAATTACAACCATTCCTTCAGTCCGGATTACGACTTAGCTTCTCACACCACTTATGTTGTGTGCGTTTATTTTACATATGAGTGTCGGGACCTACAGTTAAAATCCAATCCGAACTGACAGATTTTTGAGAAACTTTTCATCTGCTGAGAGGAAGTCACTAGAAGAAATATTTTTTTCATATTTACGTTTTGTTGTCTGACCCGGCGATTTGAACCGTGGTCTTACGTCTAATAAGCAAACACACTATCTATTAGATTGCCACAACTACAAGAAGTAAATATGAAGTAGCCGTGGATCTAGTAGGTAGTATGCTAGGCTTATTAGGCGTAAAGCCAGGGACTCGCACCCAGGCGAGACATCAAAAGAAAATACAAAAAGTATTTCTTCGGCGATTTCTTCTCAGTAGATTTCTGCGAAAAACCCTGAGAGTAAATAAAATTTTCATGAAAAGTTTCACAAAAATGTGTCGATCAGAGTCGACTTTAAACTGCAGTTCACGCCACTTATGCATAAAATTAATACACACAACATAAGTAGTGTGAGAAACTTGGTCAATAATCCTGACTGAAAGGTTGTAATGGCCAATTATGTATGTATAAAAGAACAAATTTAGTGCGATTAATTCGCTTGACTTTGTAGTTGCAACCATAAGTCAACAATTTTGAATATTTGTCAAACAAAAACTCTCCAATCGTTGAATAGAACTTTGCTCCATTGATTGTAACACTGAAATTTTATTTGTTTTCGAGTAGCTTTTGAAGCTGGTGCTCAGTTAAGCATATTCTCCAATTCCTTGCGATGACGTACCCTTTGACAAAAAAAATGGAGTTCCACCGCAAAAAATTTGTTTTCCAATCTACCATGTCATGAAAGCATTGGTCGTATATTCATAATAATATGCCAGCCCTGACTATTTCAGGCACCGCCACATATTGTGAATCTTTTTTTTATACAGAAAAAATATCCCTTTAATATACCATATAAAGGAAATTAAGTAATTCATTCAATTAAAGTTTAATTTAATAAATGACGACTTGAATGATTAATTGAGTTGTGAATACTACAATATGGTCACCTCATAACATAAGTGCCTTTTTTTGCTTTTGGCACTAATTGGCTATAATAGTTGTTTAAAGTAAATATTAACACAAAGTACTCGTGTTGCATGTTGTACAAACAACAATGTCCATCATAATTACAGACATGCCGCCCTACATGTATTGTGATGGTCCTCTTTAGTTTCTCATTATGATTTCTTGTGTATTTTTTTGTTTTTCTAACTTCAGCAAAGTAAACACTGTGCTCGGAGCTGTAATGTTGGTTGGTTGGTTTAATAATGTAAATAATTAAATTCGTACACATGGAGGGAAATGTTAAATACTCTTACGGAACGTATACAAAACGCACACTAGTTGAATTATGAATGCCATAACACAACACACAGTGCGCATACGCTTGCTCTCAAGGAGAAAAGCGAAAAAAGCTTTTCAATTTCGAAAATGAGAGAATTCGAGAATGGAGAGTGTGTGACAGTGGCATGGTATGCATATGTATGAGTGTAGCCTGCAGTAAAGGAATTAAATACGCATCCTTGCTTTTTGATACATGCTGTTGATGGCCACAACATGTTTTGTTTATTTGTGTGTGTTTGTTTTGTTGTTTGCGAGCCTGTGTCCTTTGTACTCGTACCTGAACTTGATAATGAAAATAATATGGAAGACTTAACTTAGTATTGTTGTGTATGAGGTTTTCATTACACTTTAGTTCCCCTTCTTTTTTTGCAGAGATTTTCCTTTATTGTGTGTTGGGTTTTATTTTACGATTTTCCTCTAATATTGTTGCGTTAGTAGTAAGTATTGTTCATGCATCATGTGAGTTGTTAAAAATTTGCTGAATATCCCTTTGTTTCCATTATTAAACAGGAATTTGTTTTGTTGTCGCAGTTACTGTTCAACAATATGAATATTTTCATTATTTTCATTATTTCGCATTTTAATTACATATTTTTTCTTTTTTAAAAAATTTCTTTATTCGACTATAAATTTTCAATTTTATTGTTAAGTGGTTAGCTATTTCATTCTACCCTTCTCTACATTATAATCAAGTATTTTTTACTTTCCTTTACATCTTTATTATTTTGTTATATTAAACACTTGTATTGTTGTTATATTATTTAATAAAATATTTAATAATGCCTCAAGTATTATTAAAATCATCAAAAAAATAAAACAGTTTTAATAATTTCAATTTTAATTAAAAAATCTCTATTGATATAAGATTTCAACTCTCCTAAAGCCTTTTCTATTCTAAAAATACATTTACATACTGAGAAATATACGCTAAGAGGTGTTATGCATGAGTGTTTTTCAACGATAGATTCTTGAGAAACGTTGTCATGACAATTTTATTTACTTTAAGAGTTTTTGCCAAAAATCTGTTGACAGTAAGTCGACGAGTGGGTCGCAACATGCTGACATTAAGGGTAAGTCTGTAGGAGTGAGTACACACTGTCGGCTTTCCTTGATATAGAGGGGGTCTTCAGTAAAGTTACCACTTCTTCTATTGAGAATCCACATGCCCTAGATTTTCTGGTGCGGGTTATCACCCACTTGTTGGCTAACAGACTAATTCGATCAAATATGGGTGGCTGTTCTGTCGTTAAGCGTGCGACCAGGAGTACACCACAGGGGGAAGTCCTATCCCCTCGTTTGTGGCTCTTGGTTGCTAATGTTGTTCTGAGGCTCGTGGAAAGTTGGGGCTTTAGATTTGTAGCATATGACGACGATGTGGCTATTCTTGTGGGTAGAAAATGTTTGCCAACGCTGGGTGAACTGATGGAGTCTGCTCTTGGAATTTTTTTCTCTTGGGCGACAAACTGTGGTCCGGCGATAAATCCAAATAAGACGGTCCTCGTTTTGTTCTCGCATAGGTATAACGATGACGACGATGCGGCAATTCTTGTGGATGGAAAATTTTTGCCAACACTGGGGGAACTGATGGAGTCTGCTCTTGGAATTTTTTCCTCTTGGGCGGCAAACTGTGTCGTCTGGGGATCTCGTGTAGGTACAATATTGAACCCTTCAGGTTGCCGTTGTTCTCTGAGGTCAAGTACTTGGGTGTTGTCCTGGACAGCAAGCTGAACTAGAAACACAACACCGAAAAAAGAATGAAGAAGGACACTAAATGCTTTCTACCAGTGTAAGGACTCCATGGGTAAGAACTGGGGTCTTCCGCCTAGGGATATATCTGGCGATTGTTAGGCCGATTATTACTTATGGCTGTGTTGTCTTGTGGTGTGCCTTAGATAAAAGCTTTCAACGGAAAATCTTGGATAAAGTTCTGCGGATTGCCTCTTTGAGTATCACTGGAGTGAAGAATAGTTGCCCTTAGGCTGCTCTTGATACTATGCTCTGTCTAACTCCGCTTGACTTATATGTCATGTCTAATAAGTCAACATATTACCTACGAGACTACTTCGATATCAAAAACTGTTGATTAATCATGCATTTAGCTCTCTGTTACAAGTGCAAGGTTAGATTAGTATGAAGTGGTAGCTGGCTAAATGGACATAGCTAACTTAGGTTAGTTCTTGTTGCTACACATATACATATATATTATCTATTTCATGCTCACCTTATTTGATAGTTTGAATAACTTGATGATGGTTTCAATAGGCTTTAGCTAAACGCGTTCTGTCAACAAATTCTAGTTGCACAAGAATTGTCCTTTTTTCGGAAGGACGAATTCGTTATTCTATACCAAATTTTCACAATGTGTTGACAATGTCTACCTCTGGCCCGCCACTATTCAAGTAATATTTATAAGACATCATAATATCACCAAGTGAAACAGACCGAAATGAACAAGCTGTCTCTATTTTCGACGTTAATTTCACTTTCTTTTTTTGAATATTTGTATTGGTTGCCGGTTATCGGGGCATAAAAATAAAACATTTTCAATCCTCTGTGATTAATTATTTTATATGGGTTGCTGAATTCAAGTTGTGCTTCCTGAATTCTTATCGAATGGGGAGGGTTTAACTTTTCGGTGGAGTTTCATAAGAGTAATGAATTTAATGATACCTTCACACATACCTTCATTTATAGAGGAAGAAAGTTACAATAGAAAAAATTGTAAAGATACTCTGTGGTGAATCTAATGCCAAGAAAACAGTAAGTTTATTGCTAATAAATTAAGCCACTTTAGTGATGAGTACCTTACTGAACGCTCCGTGGAGGAATATAGAAAATGTGGTAAAAGTATCGAAACAATGGTGCACTTTTTTGTTCGGGATTCAAACATTTTGGGAAGCACACTATGATATACTGGTCTGAACTCATCTGAAGAGCGAACTGTAAGGATATAAGAAAATTTTTATAAAATTCAGAATTCCTACAGGAAGTATAGTTGGTACCGCTAATACTGACTACACCACAACGTAATTCATGGCTTACCAAAGCATACCAATAGGCTGCTATTTCTTCTTTTCGTCTCTAGTTGTATTAAACTTCATCCAACTTTATAAAATAATTTGTAGGACCTTAAGCATAAAGCAAACGTTGTAATTATAAAGTTGTTGAGTAAAAGGTTCGGCGAATAAAATAACTCACACAAGGAACTGAGCACAGGAGAATTGAAAATTTTAGATCAAGAGCAATGAACTGAGTTTCAACGAATTTTATATCAAAACAACTGAAAAGTTATGCTTGTTTAACCTTTAATTTACATTTTCTGATGTCATGCCAAATGAAATTGTTTTCTTAAATTTTTTATTTTTAAAGTGTAAATATTAAATTAACAAATATTTTAATATTCACCCTCTTATAAAACAAGAGCAAAAAAAAAATGCAAATTTTTTAAAAATTTTTGTACAATATTTATTATTTATTTGGAATAACCAATTAAGCATAAAAGAACGAAAGAAACAATATTTACTTGTAATTGTTTTTTTTTCTTCATTTTTTGTTTCTCTTATTGTTAGTTATTCTTTAATTTTGCAAAATCAACAAAAACCAAAATGAAAGACAACACCAGCAATAGCAGCAGTAAATAAGTGAACATACCAACGAATGTATACAGATTTGCTTACTCGTATATCCTTATTATTATCCTTATTGTTTTTCTGTTGTTTTTATTTTTGTTTTCACTTAAAACTTGTTTCGTATTGTAAGTATATCGTATAAATAACAACATGTTTAACATTCTACAGTACAAGAGAGTAGAGTTTAACTTGCCTGTTTCTGTTGGAATGAGATGATAAATGGAAGGAAGTCCTTAAGTAGGCATGACTTGTGTTCATTTATTTCAATTTACAAATATTTATACTCCCTTATATACATATATGTATGTATGTAAATACTTGTTAAAAAAATACTAACAAGTAATACCAATTTAGTGGAAGATTAGAAAACGACATGGCATATCGAAGTTCACAAAAAATAATTTTTAAAATTTTATTTTTTAATATTTAAAACCAATATTATTTGAATAAGACTGAATTTACATTTACGCATAGGTTAATATTTTGTTTTTCCTTTTTTTTTCATTTGAAGAGTGTTCAAAATTCTGAATAAATTAAACATCTATAGGACAACTCTTCTTCATTTTTATAATCATTTGTGGATTTAATAGCCTTGGCCTATATAATTGTGGACGTTTCATCTTATAAAACTATATTACGAGGATCAAACTCATTTTTTAAACGAGTTCGTCTTAGCAAACGCCATGAACAAGCTTTTCAAATAAGTTGCAAGGTATTGTAATTAAGCTGTCATATGTTAACTAAAGGGAGATTTTAAAGGAGAGATAAATTGTTTTTATTATTACGAGTACCCAATATGATAGAAGTGATCGTTAAGGAAGATCATCCTACCTTTAACATTTAATATGTTTGAACTTGCCATATCCTATACTATTTTCCAAATAGCAACTTCAAATTTTAACAAAATGTGCATATACAACAAAAAAAATTAAGTCCGCTTTTGCCTCTGTGTTAAAAAAAAAAAAATTATTTAATTGAGCAGTTTTATCGACTTTGCTCCGGCACTGCCATATTTTTGAAAAAGTTAATTTTGTTTTTTCTGTCAGTTGTAATTACCAAAATAAGTTAAGGCTAACTTTGCCGTTCACTTTAGCTAAAGGTACCTTTAACTAAAGCCAACTTTAACGGGAAGTTGTAATAATAGCCCTAAGAGTTTTAATTCTGACTAAAGAATTGCAGCTAATTGTCATCCCGTTTTGACACCCTTTTCTGAAATGTTTTGTAGAAGCCTACGGTAATATGGAAGACATCGCTTCCGTTGCTTCTTTTTACTTCGAATGCTGTTTTTGTATTCGATACGCAAATTTGTTGATCAAGGATTTCATTCATCGACTTCATTTTTCCCCTATCTAAACGCTGTCTGAACATTTTATTAAAATCGACAAAAGGGCCTATTTTTAAGTCAACCTATATGGATATATTGAAACGCTTGAAGAAACAAAAGGTAAAACAAAAACAAAAAGATAATTTGAAACAATCGAATTGAAACGATCAATGTTAAAAACTATAAGGGACGGAATACATATATGACACATATACTGCTGGCTATAGTACTCACTTAATTATTGATTACAACCATTTAGCCAGGATTACAACAAGTTTCTCACACCACAATTATGTGTGTTTCAATATTATCCATAAGTGGCTGGACCTATGGTTTAACGTCAATTTGGAACATAAAATTTTCAGAAACTTTTCATAGCAATTTCAGTTACTCTCAGACTTTTGCCAGAAAAGCTGGTGAGCAAAAGTCATCGAAGAAGTATTTTTCATTTATCGATGATCGTAATTTCTGAGCTGAATTTTGAACCACGGTCCCGCGTCCTAATAAAACTAAGACAATATTACTATACTATACTGGTGAGTTCACGCATGAGAAACTTATTTTAATCGAATTCTGAACAGACGGTAGATTTGGTTGCAACTAAAGGTTTGAATATCAGTCAGTCTGACATTCAAGCTTTCCTAAAGAGAATTGAGTCACATATTTTTATTACACTTTGTGGAAAAACAAGGAAAAATAATAAAAAATTGAAATCTTATTTGACAAACTAAATGAGAATGAAATTCATGGGACAGCCAGAATGTTAAAACCTCGCAAGTTTGACTGCGTATGAACATGTGTAGGTCAAGTACGGTCATGTAGCTATGCTTCAGAGAACAATAAATACCCAAATTATAAAAATCTTTTATCAAAAGAACGTATATTAAACCTACATAAGAGGAAAAATATTGTCCAACCTTAAGTTTACATGGGAATTGCCTCTTAGAGACCATAAGCATAAATTTTAATCAAAATACAGTAGCTTTCCTCAATGGTTATTTTCATTGCTTTCTATAAAAAAAAATCAATTAAACTTCCCTTAAATTGTGAATAAAACAAGTTTAACGTTTCAAGACAGTATTTAAAAAGAAGACTACTCGGATAACAGACTACGAATGTCAACAGTTTCTCATGTGCTATAGAATCTATCTATAGCACATTGGATCTACGTTTTGTATTATTTTTGTTAAGAATTCCCTACATGGCAGCACTGTTGCTGTATGGTGGGGTTGTGTTTACTTAGTGCTGTTTAGTATTAAATTAAAATTTACGATTCTGTCATTCTTATTCGTTTTTACTGTTGCTTCTACAGCCATGTGAAATCTACAAGTATTTCTGTCTGTCCTTGGGTGTCTGTATGCGTCTATACCCTCACTGTTGAATGTCTTGTTTTTTCTTCTTCTTCTTTTTTTATTATTTGAAATTGTATCTGTATTTGCTCATCCTATACAGATGTTAATAAATACAAACAAATTACCGAAATCCATTTTCCCTTTTTCTTGTTGAGCTTCTAGCACGAGCTTCATACTCTCAAAAAAAAAAATACAATATTTTAAGCAATATTTTATGGTGTCGTATTAAGAATGACTGTAAATAATATTATTCTACATCATAAGCCCAATTTTAACTTTTCATTTCATTTTACAACTCAAAGTTGTATGTTTTCATTTGAATTTTTTCTAAAGTTTCTGAGGGTTTTGAAAGCATAAGGACATTTAGAAAACATATAAGTGAAGTATGAGAAAAAATAACATTTTAAACAAAATATTAACAATTCATAGGAAAATTTAATATGTGCGTGTGTGTATTTTATATTGATAAAAAATATATTTGATTATCCTTTTTCATTACGATAAAAAAAGAATTAAATTAAATTATATTAAATAAAAAAAAAATATTGTAAGTAATTTGAATTTAATAAATAATTTAAAGCAATATATTCTGCCATTGAATCGTATTTTTGTTTTTTATTTGTTTGCGTACACCAAGTGCAAGTGCTTTTTCCTTTTTTCCCTATCCACTTTGGGGTTAAAAGCGCAAATGTAATTGAGAATTGTTTTATTAAATCTGTATTTGAAAACGTAAACTCTACAGATGTTTCCGTATAATACTATCATGGCTCTACCATATTATTTGCATGAGCTAAGCTGTTAAAATTCCTGGAAAATACTGAAAAAATTTCTTATAACAGTTGGTCTTTCCCATACACGCTAATATTTAAGTATGATCTTAAAATCGCATTAAATGTTGTGAGCAAAAACATTTAAATAAAACTGCTAAGCGTGTAACCATATAAAGATTTTATGGAAAATCTCATAAAATAAACATTTTAGAATTACTTGCTTCAATAATTTAATACAAAGGAATTTATAAGCCCACGTTAATAATTTAAATACACAAAAGAAACCATTTTTTAATGCTTTTAAGTAAATTAATAAAATAATATTTTTATTGTCCAATTTTTTGTGGCCAATTCTTCCATCTTATTGAATATAAAAATTTCCGCCGTACCAATTAGAAGCATAGGGGTTAAATGATGGCTTCCTGCTTCTGTGTTTAAAAGCCAACTTCAAAAAGAGCTTGGATGCCTGTATTTGTAACAGAGTATTGAGTTTGTAACCATGAGGAATTGTTACCTTCGTAAAGCATAATCAACTTGTCCTAAAGTTTTTGAAAACTATTATCGAAGAATGCTTGATGCAGTGTTTCAGCTTTGGTATACGTCTATAGTGGTTGCTTAAAACAGTTTGAGATATAGATTGGCATAGGCCAATGGCCGATAAGATTTTGATATACTGAATCACGCAGCCTGAACTATTGTCCAATGCTTATTACAATCTATGAGACACTTTTCTCTGATCAATATCTTTACTACACTAAATTCCACCAATTCTCAATCGGATTTGCGCCCGGCGATAGTGCGGGCCAGTCTTTGACAAACCAGAGTGAACAAGTAGGATCTCCACTTTAGTATCTTGTCTCCAATAAGCTCGTAGTTTCTCACGCTACTTATGTTGTGTGTGTGTAAATTTTATACAAAAGTGGCGGGAGCTACAGTTTAAAGTTACGACAAATTTTTTTGAGAATCTTTTCATGGCAATTTTGAGACTTATAAAGGTACGGTTTTCATTTGGTTATGGAATCCATATTTGGTCTGAAGGTTCTGTACAATGACGATGTAGTTTATCGGATATAATTGTTTATTGATGGTGAAAATAATTACCGGCATTTACAGTGGGCAGCAAAAGTCTTACTACTCCGATATATTTTGACAAAAAAATTCCCATAGGCTTTATACTTTTGCACAAAGTCACGATATGACTTCAAAAGAGTATTTAGGAGATTATTTGAAAAAAGCGGTTACTTTATCGCTAAACCTCAGAAAAAAGTTCAACCGAAAAACTTGCTCATTGTACCTCCAGTAAACCCTAAACAAAACTTGTACATTGAATTCTAAATTGGTTAAATAGAGTGCTTGACCTGAAGCGATATTTTACTAAATACAAGGGATAACATTTTCACATATTATGGCCTTTGAATTTTAAATTTACTTAGAGTATCATCTGAAATAGAGTCATCTGAAACTTTTTTCTTAATTTTCTCTTGTTTTATGAAGAACATTAAAAAATTGTTGATGTTAAAATATAAGAGATATAAACTAATAAAATAAATATAAAAACCTTAAATTTTAGATGGCTAATATTCATGAGGTCGCTTTAGTCTAGTAGGTAGTATGTCAGCTTTTATTACATAGTAAAGCCAGGGTTCGAGCCTCAGGCCAGACATCAAAATAAAATACAAAAAGAATTTCTTGGACGATTTTTTCTCAACAGATTTCTGGCAAAACCTCTGAGAGTAAACAAAATTGCCATAAAAAGTCTAGGTCCCGCCACTTATTAATAAAATTAACGCACACAACATACATGGTGTGAGAAACTAGCTTAATAATCCTGACTGAAGGGATGTAATGACCATTTATGTATGTATGTAATATTCATGAGTTTGTCACTATATATTGGAGTACTAAGGCTTTTGCTCTCCACTGTATATCTCTACAAAAGTAGTTTCTATTTAATATTTCCTGATTAAAATTTTCTAAGTTTAATTAATAATCTAAATTACTTTCTATTAATTAAGCGTATTTTAATATCAAAGTTCTTAAGGAGCGATTAACTCAGAATATTAAGAAGGAACAGTTTCTTAATAAAACGAAAAAAAAGAGAGAAAACAAATAAAAAATTTATTTTACATTTTTAATTACTTCCGTTTTAATTTTTAAAACATCGCATTCTGTTTATTGAAAATATTTACACGAATTTTCATTTTATTTTTATGTTTTTCATGTTACTTGTATTACAAAGAAAGTTTCTCTGTTTTGTTACCCAGAGAGTGTGTGATACTTAAGGTATTAAAATATATGCACCAACTTACATTTTTTTTTTTTGTCTATATTTTGTTGTCTGTTCTTTTGGAAACAATTTTACACATGCTTTCATTTTAAGTTTTAAGATCATTTTCATGCTCAACTTTTCAACAAAAGGAATTTGCATATGATTTTGTGAAAAGAGAAAACATTTTACCTTTATGGAATTTCAATTACAAAAATTTACATTCACACGTGAGTATGTATATGAAATGTATGAAAATTAAATTTTGGGGAAAAAATGTAAATTCTCAGTGTGACTGCAAAGATTGTATTGTTCTTTTATGCATATGTAGACGAGTCTTTAAACTAGTTTCAATAAAATAGTTTTTAATAGCAAAAGTTACTCTTTGTTAAAAGAATTTTTTGTTGTTTATTAAAACATTTTATATATTGGCCATATATTGACAGATTTTTAAAAATATTTTAAAATTTTTTTATTTCATGTATCCATGTTGTTTTTTTATAAAGACATTTTTAAATTCCCTTTTTTTTTCGTTCATTCAACTAAAAATCTCAAAATATATTCAAAAGCGCATAAAAGCTTTTTTAAATATTTAAAACCCAAAGAAATGAAAAGGGTTTTAATAAAAAATTCCATCAAAAAAAAAAGTCCCCTTTTTGAAAAATATTTTGTATGTAAAAAACACAGAAAAATGTAAAATAAGATACAACTTTTCTATTTAACAATAAAGATAAAGATAAATATCAGATTCTAAAGGCATTAAAATTGTTGGAAACCACAATAATCTTCACACAGACACATATTTGCATATACAAATAAATTTATTTTATTTTTGCTTTGTTTTTTTTTTTGTTTTCAAATGAAAATGTTTTCCCTTTTTTTTACACACACCATAGACTACATACATATGGACATATTACATTTACATTTAAGATATATATTTGCCACTTGCATATTGCATGGATGTTCAGCATAATCTACAGGGTCTATCAATAACGCTTCCTTTATTTAAATTTAAATGAAGCAAATTCTGTGTTGAGAATTCTTTCATTCATGTGACAGAGCTCTTGCTGTCACTTGTTTGTGCAACGTAGGTTAGGTTAAGTTAAACTGACAACCACCTCAATGTTCAGAGCTTACATGGGTCTCTTGCAAGCTCCCAGTTTTAATAGCAGTATTGTTTAATATATAACACACATAATTGATCATTACAACCCTTCAGTCAAGATTACGACTTAGTTCCTCACACTAGTTATATTGTGTGCATTAATTGTACCCATAAGTGGTGGGAACTGCTGTTTAAAGTCGACTCCGGACCGCGGTTTTTTTTTCTTGGGAATCTTTTCATGGCAATTTTACTTACTCTCAGAGTTAGAGCCAGTAAGTCTTCTGAGAAGTAGTCGCCAAAAATAATATTCTTTCATATCGCGATATGATCGAGATGTCTAACCTATTCTTTGACCCGTGGTCTCACGTCTAATAAGCCAACACACTACCTACTAGACTTAAATTTCCTATCCAATAAATCACCTTTTTAGGTTCCCAACCACCAGACAATGGCAGGGAAGATGGTCTGTGGTATCTTCTCTTTCTCGTCTTTGTGGTTTCTGCAAAAGTCGTTGTGAACACCAAGAGATATTTCGAACTTAACACCGTATAAATACTCGCCTTAGCATATCTCTCGCATCCGAATGATCCATTGAATCTGGTGCATAAATCAGGCTGACATGTATCATGTTAGCTTAGAGAATAGTTAACTAAATCAACTGACTTTGAGAATAGCAACTAAAGAACTTCTTAAAGAAAAAGTCTCAACAGATCAAATCATGCGATTTCGATGGCAATTTCACATCACCTCCAGTGATATAGCGATTCATTCTAGTCGCTCATGTAAAATATCCAATGTGGCACAAGGTGTATGGCATGTAGCGCTGTCCTGTCGAAACCACACAAAGAATTCAAAATGCAGGCCAAACAATAATATTTTCAGGATGCATTCGATTCTTATGGACATTATATTTATTTGCATCGTCCTAACTACGACAATTTTCTTCATTTACGTACTGCTTCATCCATAAACAAGCCTCTTGCAGAAGATGGGTTAAACTGGTAAATTAAATGAAAATAAAATAATTTGTATTCCGCAAAATTTTGTGTTAAATTCGGCAGGTTGTAAGCAAAGTGTTCCGTATAATAGCTTTACAGAAAGAACTGTAGGGTGACAACAAGCATTATGTACATACTTGTACGGCATAAATAAATTTAAAACAGATAACACTTCAAGCATGGTCCATCTGGAATGTCCTTTTGCAAGAGAGGAAAAGAATTCTCATATTTATTGAGAATTTTAAAAAGATCCAAGTGTGCTTCAACCGCTTCATTATATTTTACAATAAAAAGTTTTATAATTTAAAGAAGTGTTAATAAGGCAGGTCATTAAAAATTAATTTCAGTAAATGCACTGAATGCATTGCCATGAATATCTTAACTAGAATAGGGATCCATAGATGTCCAAATAGATGCAAAAGTAGGACGTCTGTCATCTAATTCATCTAAATTCAGATAAAGGTATTTTACTTTATGCCAAGAGTCAACTGAAGAACGTGTGCTTACAACAGTCTTGCTGTGATATGAAGAAATGAAAGTGTTTAGGTTCTTACTCAATAACTCTCATGTAATGTATGTGACTTATAAATTCACGATAACTCACTAACTAACTGACATAAACTAAAAACGAGAAGACTTTAGTAAAGCAAAACAAATTTAAAACTAAGTTTTTTAACGAGTGTATCGTATTCGCATGTATTGAAATAAAAAGAAGTTAATCCCCAGGCTTAAAATGAGAAAGATTCATAGAATATTGTTTGTAAAACTGTAAGTATGCTTGTGTATATAAAATAATTGTAAATCTATGTAAATTCATCTCATCAGTTCATGCATGCAATGTTTTAGCATTTGCAGAGACTGTTACAGTAAATTGCAAAAATTTCTGTGGTTCCCCTTGATTATTGCAATAATTTTCAGTTGATGTTGCATATGAAAATAAGCTAGAAATTATTTCTTGTATTCGCACAAAATATTTATTTCATATTTTTTGGTATTTTTTTATCTTGAAGTAAGTATATACAGATATAATGAAATGTAACAAAAAGGAACAGACAGTAAATATCTAACATACATATCGCTCCTTTATTGCAACATAGTCATATCTCAAAAAATTAAAAATTTGTAATTACTTAAGCAAAACTGCTCTTTTAGACCTTTTGTACATGTTGAAAAAAAATCAGTTTTATATCCCAAGTTGTACCGAAGTTATAGCAAAAAATATTTGCGGCAATTAGACTTATGTCTTGAAACTTAAATCGCATTTTGCAATAAAGGAGCGATATGTGATAACAGATACACACGCTGATACACACATTATTTTCGTAATAAAAAGCTTACAACAGGAATATTCTCATTAAACTGTAATGAAAATGTTCAGCTACGAACTAACCATCCAAATAGACAGACAGTTAGACAAAGAAATATATTTTCGCTTCAGTAAACAAAAAAAAAAAAAAACAAATTTGGAATGTATTTGTTTATTATAAACTGGAAATAACAATAACGCGGAACTTTTTGATTTAAATTGGAAAAACTTTTAAATGGAATGAACACATTTCAGAAAAAGAAAACAAAAATAAAAGCGTTCGCATTTGTTTCGAATCTAATTTCGATTTTCATGAGTTTGATTGAAGTGGAAATTATGTATTTATTCGAATGTAATGATACTCACTCACTTGTTTTTTAAATTATGTCTTGCATTAATTTTGAAAATATTTACATTTAATGCTTAAATTGCCAAACTAAATAACCATAGTCGTGTTATAAATTAAATTATTAAAGACTTAGAAATTATTTTTTATAAAGTTAACTCATAAAATTATTTAGTTACAGTGAATTCATTAAACTTCATTATAACAAAGTCAAATCAATTAAAACCCACCGTACTTTCCATAAAAATTAACGTAAAGAAATAAATAAGAAAATTACCTAGTACTGCACTAAGTTATAATTACGGTAACCATTATTTCCGCGAGAAAAAAGCGGACAAATATAAAATTGAAAAAGAAAAAATTCATTTATCACAATTAATATTTTATATAAAGATTGTTAAAATACAGATATAAATCAGTACAAATAATATACACAAACTTAAATTTATACATACATATGTACATATTAGGGAATCTCCGAATCCTGGGATTTTCGGGATTCACAAAATTCCGAATTCCGAGATTTCTATATCACTTAACTTCGATAATAGCATCTCAGATGAGGAAAGCCCTATAAAACGAATTAAAAGGGTTACTGATTTAGATACTCAACTGTCCAAAGAAATAGATTTATTTACATCAGGAAGTGGTAGACTATGTAGATTGCGGGAAGTGTTTTTTTAACGGCAGGGTATGTTAACAAAAAAAATTCAAGCCTATCAGATCATATATTGTTGGAATCCAAATAATTTTCTTAAAACTAATGCATTTGCATATGTATAAACAATTTTTATTTTTGTTAATTTACGCTCTTTAGTTACATTTTGTCTTGCTTTTTTATACATTGTTTTTAATGATATATAATTCTGATATACATAATTGGAATACAAATGATTTTGTTAACAAAATATTTTTATTATTAAGAGAAAATCGCGATTTTTCCCGCGATTTTTCGGGATTTTTGGTTCCAGAATTATTCCGAAATATCCCGGGATCCCGTTTGGCATCCCTAGTACATAAATTTATATAGCATATAAATTTACTTCTGATTTTTCTCTACAGAATGTATTTTTTTAAGTATTAGGCATGTTAGGAAGAAATTTTTTAAATTCCTATTTGCTATTTTTCGGAAAACTAAATGTTAGATAAAGAAAAAACTCTTTCTGTTGGTGGGTGCAATGAACGTTGGCAAACCAAATGAAAAATCTAATAATTTTAGGATGTTTCATAAAGAATATATTTCGTAAAATTTGAAAGTTTCATCGGTATTTAATGCTGCCCTTTTTCATATTTCTATTTATTCAGCGTTTGGATATTTGTTTAAAATAAGTGATTTCATCAGAAATTTTATTATTACAGTCAACCCTTCTATAACGCAGTGAGTGCGTACTGCGTTATATGGCAACAGCGCTATAAGAAACTCTGATTTCAGGTAGAAACCAGACTAATTCGTAGCGTGTTCTATGGAAAACGTCTACCGCTTAGTATGGAAAGCGCGCTATAAGAAACACAAACTTAGTACAAATCACACTATTCGTACCGCGTTATATAGAAACCCCAAAATACAAAAGGAAAGATAAATTATTAATTATTTTTATTGAATTCAAGAGTTCATATTAGTATTGATAAAAAAAATGAAATTAAAACTAAACTAAAAGATTGGTTTCCAATAAAATTAACGAAGACTTGTGAAATAATGTAACTTTTTAATATTTATTCTCACTTGGTTCGTCTTCATTCAATGTTTTTTTAAATTGAAAATCCAACTGATCTTGTTTTGCACGGTACTGTGTCTCTGCTGAGCTTTTGCGTCGAAAATAAAACTTATATTAAACCCACTTACAATATCTAGCTACTATTCCATAATCCATAGGCTGTGCGGAAGAAACTTATGGGATGAAATTGAACGCAAACCGCACTACAAGAGTAGCGCGTTATAGGAGGGAGGTCGCAATTTCAGCCCCGCGTTATATGGAAACCGTGTTCGGAGTGTATCGCGTTATAGAAAGGTCGACTATATTTATTTTTAAATTACTTTTTGTTTTTGTTATCTTTATTAACGGCTATTCAATTGAAGACCATGATAGAATTCCAGCTAATATAAGCGTTTTAACTGAGTTAGTGAAGAAAGGAGACAAAAGCGGCAATTTTGGAACTAAGTTTTTAGAAGTTACGTGTGGTAAAATAGTGGACAAATAACGAACGCAAAAAAAAACAATTATAGCGGACAATTATAGTCCGCTATTTTAACCTCCTGTTTGTCATAATAGTGTACGGATGGTCACCATAGTTATAATACCGAAGCTTCAAATAATGTTGAATAAAGTGTGCGTTTGGAAAATTTAGAAAGAGATTATAATTAACTGGTCTTGCGTACCTCATAGCAACAAAAAGCTTGCTAGCTCTCAGTTCTATGTACGATATATCGATATATCTCTCTATATCGTTTAATGGTCAAATCAGATTTTCTAATTTTTGATGTATTAGTAGCTATAATACTCAATAAAGTGAGCGCTTTAGAAAGAGAATATATTGGCATGACGATTCCAAATCGGATAATAGACTGGCCTGAGGTATCTCATAGTGTACGGATGGTTACCGTAGGTCTAATACCTAAGTTCCAAATAAAGTTAAATAAAGTGTGCACTTGAAGAATTTAGAAAGAGATTATAATGGCATGATGGTTCCAAATCGGGCAATTGACTGGCCCCTGACGTACCTAATAGCAACAAAAAGTTTGCTAGTTCGCTGTTTGCTGTACGACAGATCTCTCTTTATCGTTTAATGGTCAAATCAGTGTCTTGCTTATCTAAATAAGGGCATAGAGTTCAAACTTCAACCCTTAAAAGTTTCCCAAAAAATTGTCGTTTGGTATCAACTTTACTACTTTTAAACTGTAGGTCCCGAAAATCATGGATAAAACCAACATACAGCATGGGTGGTTTGATCAATTAAGCAAGTAAGTGATTTTATTTCCGGTTCAGTGCCAGTACGCTTAATGCGCACATTTTAATAAAATGTAATACAACGTTTCACCATTACACATTATGTATGTATTCGGGTTTGACCGGCAGCATTAGTTTTTGCTTTATTTATACTCCTTTATTTTATACTCTATGTCATGTAACTAACTTCACGATCTTTCTACAAAATTTTTGCTGTTCGATTTTTCTTTAGTATTTTATTCCCTTCTCGTAAATTTCTACATATTTTTGTGAGTAATTCTGTTTACCATATGATATGTGTATTTTGTTGTTGTCTGCTTGCCTTGTTTACTTATTTTTGTTTAGTTTTTTTTTTATTTGCGTTTGTTATACAAACAATTATTTGATAGACGATTGTACAACAATTTTTTTTTTCTCATTCCAAGTAAGATAATGTTAAAATGTATTTACGAAATAAAACAATCACAATTTTGATTAAAAATGTCAATCAAATAAAAATAAATCCATTACAATATAAACTCTTGGTATTTCAATTTGCAAACATTTTTAGAAAACGATGAAAAAAAAAACAAATTTTTTTTATGTAAACCAATTAAGCCTACAAATATAGATGAACGGACTAATTCCATTGTTATTGTGGTAACAATTTCAATTTATTTTTGGTATCAAACCATAACGATAACGAAATAAAAAATTAGTTGAGCTGTCAACATGCAAATGATTGATGCGAAATTTCATTGTTATTACAATTTGAAAAGATTTTCATGTGATTATGGTGTTTTATACAATATTTACGCATGTAAAGATTTATTGGAAAACTACACGTTGGCCGAAAAATTCAATAAAATGGTAAAATTTTATTTATAAATAAAATTTACGTACATATGTATGTGCAATGGTCGAAATATTTCACACTCTGTTAATATTATTTTTGTAAAATTAAAAAGTTTCTTTGTGAAATAATTCTGCCAAAGGATTAAATTGTATATTATTAGACTTTTACATGACTATAGTTATGTATCCTACTATGAATGGCATGTATATGTATATGTGTGTACATTAGATTGAAATTCAATTACTGCTTCTGTATATTATTGTAATTACAAAAATTATAGACGATCGTAAAAGTCAAAAATTATGTGAACGCATGGTATGCGTATTTGGTATTAAATGTGCTTTTAGTCTTAATAAGTAAAACGTTTCGTACGTAATGAAATAAAAACACGTGGCAAAACTGTAATGATTTTCTACGAAAATACCAATCAAACAGCACATTTTATCCCAGAATCTATTACGTATGAATACATGCCAATCCAGTCTGTGCATGTAAAATCAGACAGGCATAAAAATTTAATAGCTTAGCGAAGCCACGATAAACGGCACTATTAGGAATTGTAGGACTACGTATACAAAAGTACAAAGTTTATGACGGCAATAAATTCTGTAAAATTGTTTGGTAGTCTATTGAGTAGATTTCTAGTTTATTACTGTGAGGATAATTGGTATACTTTTTGTAATTGTTTTGTAATTAATTGTTTGTTTAACATATGGTTTTTTTAATTATGTAGAGCTACTGTAAGTCAAAAGTTCAAAAAAAAATCGTTGCAGTAATTAAACATTAGCATAATGATTGAAGAGGCATCTCTTAATTCTCCTTGCAATATAGTCGAATTATTTCGCCGTGGTCTAGTAGGTAGTGTGTTGGCTTATTAGCGGTAAAAGCCAGGGTTCCAGTCCCAGGCCATCCATCAAAACAAAACAGAAAAAGTATTTTTTCGGTGATTTCTGGCAAAAACTCTGAGAGTAAATAAAATTGCCATGAAAAGTTTCTCATAAAATCTTTTGTACGGAGTCGACTTTAAGCTGTAGGTTCCGCTACTCATGTATAAAATTAACACACACAACATAAGTGGTTAGAGAAACTAGGTCAATAATCCTGACTGAAGGGTTCTAGTCGAATTAATATATTGTTCATGTGTCTTACCAGCTCTGCGTTTAAGAAAATCAATTTAATTAATTGGTTGTTTGATTGAATAGAATTTTTTAAACATAAAGTATCGGTCAGTCTAGCGAGATTCTGACACTGTTGGAAACATCTCAAAATATGACATTTCTCAGTCTCTTCGATTTGGTTTCACCTTTTTGTTCGCCCTTTTTCTTTTTCTCTATACCACAGTCGGCCATAAGTACCCGCATAAGCGGTGTTTTTACGATATACATGGTCACTTCAACTCCTGAGGCTCTTTAATTCCACGAGGATGGCATCCACGATTTGATTTCCGGCTTGATATCATCAGGTTTGAAGGGGTTTCCGGTTTCCAAATTCGCTCCATTGCAAAAATCTTCGCATGAAATATACTGACCTGAATAAGTAATTTATATGACCCGTGCAATTTTGTCGAAATTGACTGCAGACTCAATTCCACATTCTATTTTTTAGCCATCAGTGAAGATCGTTAAATCACTTGTCACCGATGACAACTTCAGCAATACACTCTTTCTGTGTGTAAGTTTTGTGGGTTCGTTCGAAAATAGTCTCTAGCACTATGCTAGTCATATTTAAAGCCCTGGTGCTCGTTTCTTTGCATTTCATTATCATTCATTATCAAGGAAAAATTACTACGGCATTCATTGGAATTTGGATAATAAAAATGCTCAATTTTGTTTAACAATATTATTACGAAAATGGAAACAGTGTATCATCGTTTAACATTAAAACGATAAACAAAAGCAACACAAACAAATACAACGAACTTGCTACAAGTAAACATCAGTATTAGAGAAAAGGGGACAAGTATGCGAACGCAACAACAAGTAATGTGAACAAAAGACACAAACCACAATGAAGTCGCGATAGAGTTCTCCAGTTAAACGATACATACATACATAATTGGCCATTACAACCCTTTAGTCAGGATTATTGATCTAGTTTCTAACACCAATTATAGTGTGTGTGTTAATTTTATACATAAATGGCGGGACCTACAGTTTAAAGTCGATTCCGAACGACAGATTTTTGAGAAACTTTTCATGGCAATTTTATTTACTCACAGAGTTTTTGCCAGAAATCTGCTGAGAAGAAATCGCCGGAAAAATATTTTATTTTCATGTCTGGCCTGGGGCTCGAACCTTGGCTATACCAAGGCGACTCCTAAACGATTCTTTACATTTTCGTAACAATATAAATGGAAAAGTAATTGAGAACATAAGTTCGGTGGAGCTTTGGGTTATGTATAACAGTCTCACATAAGACACAACTGAAGGCAGACAAGACAGCGAATACTTAACTCGAACGTAAAGTTCACGCCTTTGAGACAATAAACTCTGCATTGACTGAATTAATTGCGATATGTAATATCAGTGCCAGAACCAAATCAGAAACCAATGAATTAGAAAATAAGTAAACGTAAATGCATATCTAAAGGCCAGGCTAGTGGCAAGACGGACACATGAATTGAATAATGTGGCCGTAGAAGAAGTATGCCTGAACATATCTAGATAATTTGGTGAAAACGGAAGCTGTTTGAATGGAATGAAAGAAGGTATTAAAAATATCCAATTGAATTGAGTTTGTTTAAAAAGTGTTTGATATCATGCAAACTTAAGCAAATTTATAATTGGGACTTCACTTCAATACATATTTCACAATTTAACCGCTTGAACTGAGTAATTTCATAACCACACAGAATCACACTTTCCGCTCAATGTATAGCAATTCAAAAGACTTTGAATATCTGTACATACAAAATAAAAATTATGTATGGAATCTTTTGTCCTTTACCACTTAATTCCAATGAAATATTTTATACATTTAGTAGCGTGCTACGTGCCACAAGTGTATTTGTATCTATAGTTTAGTCTTGTTATTGTAACTATTATTTTATCGTATGTATGTAGTGCTTATAACAAAATTAAGGTCATTCACATAGATTTTCGTAGAAAATTGTCTGCCATAGTTTTTGTATCCAGACTCAGTGGCCTTCATATGAAAATTATACAACAACATGCCGATATGTTTGTGTGCCCAATCTATGGATATTTGATTTTTTATTTACATTTACCTTTTGCCATTAGAATAAAACTTGATAAGAGCATAATTTAACGTGACCCTTAAATTGTATGAGTGTGCGATTATTTCCAATTTATTAGTGTGTCCAGTGTGTGTTAGTTGTTTATATTATGTGACATGTTGCTAATTACAATACTAAATAGCAGAACAGTGATTTTGAAGTAAACTTAAAGAAAAATAAAAAGAACAGAAAGAAAATTCTTTGCAGTGAACCGTTTCAAAACTAACTAACATTGTTGATTATGATATGAGTTTGTTTCTATGATATGAGTTTGTTGATTGCAAACAAAAAAAATAGATTGGTGTTTAGCATAGATCAGCAATTAGTATTCAAAACGATGAGTTCGAGTCATACTTATAATTTCAGATACTTATACGCATTAATACTAATTTTGATATCATACTCATACTCAAAGTTGGAAGTACTCGTCGTATTCATACTTATCAATACGCATGATGTTATTGACTTCGGCTCATCTCTACTTAACATTTACACGAAGCACAAAATATTATGATTCACGTACGAACAGCACTATACTCACAAGAAGATTGTGTGTTTGCTTTGCTATCCTTTCTTCTTTGTTTGTATATGCAATAACAACAAAGGCTGTACATTTTGATGAATGATTCGAACCACTCGAATCACATATATGTAAGTAGTATAAGTATTTCTCTAAATTTATGAATCAGAATGAGTAGGTGTATGAATCAAACATATTTCGAATGTTACTCATTGCTACTTATACTTATAAATCAATGTTGTAGCGAGTACGAATGAATCAGAGCAGTTGAATTTCAATTCTGTTGATTCATTGATACTTAAAATTGCATGAGTGCTTATGAGTAGCGGAAAAACGATTCATTGCTGATCTCTGGTGTTTAGTTTCATTTTAATTGCTTGTTCGCTATTCTTTCTTGCTTACAACGAAAATCATGAAACCACAACTGTACTCTTCACATGCAACTCGTCTTCACACAAGACATACTGAATTCGTGCCTGCTTTATATGTCTTGCATTTTTAAATGCCCATGTAAACAGACTGATGAATGTTCTTTAAGTAGAAAGTTCGTGCTTTCGCCATCTTGAGAATTCCATGGTCGCTTCATTTGTTGTTTGTGTATTTTGGGTTGTATTCTTTGTTGTTGCGTTTTCACTTACTTACCTATCCCCTTGTCTTTCATACTCATGGCTTTGTTTTTGTAGCTTTTGTTAATCATTTTAATGTTAAACGATGTTACACCATTTCTCTTTTCGTAACTATATAATTCACGTACTATTTGTAAGACATTATTAACGATGCCGAGTATATATTCTACAAATGGTCTGAACACTACTTGGAAGACTTTGGCAGGATTCACGATAAAAAAAAAACTCCAATTCGAATATAACAGGTAACACATAGTTATGAATGAAATCGAAACCACCCTGAACGGTTACAAAGTGGATCATATTCCAAGTGGATCATATTCCATATATTGTTTCCTTTTTGAAAAGCGTTTGAAATATGAGTTCGTTGATTGCAAGCAAAATTAAAATAAATATGTGTTTAGTTTCAATTAATTCTCTGTTGTTCGTACTATTTATGTGTGCCACTGTTTACAACTTGATGTATCTATGAATAATTACTAATAACAATTGCTTGTTCGTTATACTTCTCTGCTCACAACATTTGCTTAAGCAACAACACTTGTTCGTTAGATCTGTAAAGCGGAAGTCTTTAAACCACGACTGTTTTCTTCACACGCAACGTGACTTCACATAAGACTGACTGAATTCTTACCACTCGTTGCCTGCTTTGTTTCGGCCACATAATCAGTCTGATGAAGATTCTTGAAGTCGAAAGTTCGGGGTTTTGCCTTCTCAAGAAGTGTATCGCTACTTATTGTTGTTTGTGTATCGTGTACGCATTGCTTGTTGTTGCATTCTCGCTTACTTGTCTATCCTATTTTCTTTCATACTCATGATTTGATTGTTTACTTGTAACAAGTTTGTTGTATTTGTTTTTTGGTTTAGCTTTTGTTTATCGTTTTTAACGTTAAACGGATGGTACACCGTTTCCATTTTGGTAACAATATTAAGGAAACTACGATTTGTAGTTGTTATCTCTTAAAAAAAGGTCGGCAGGAGAAAAATGCTAATATGCATGAAAGTTTCCTATTTATTTCGATTCGATACTAATTCTTATTCTATGAATTGAACTCTGATTCTTTAATCACTTTTCGTTTTACATTTAATTTTTGAAAAGTACATTCGAGTGTCTTTTGTTCATGAGGACTGTTTTTTCACATTGGTTATGCGTATAATAATTCCTTTTTGTTCACTGTACCGTAATGTTATTTTAGTTTATTACGCTTTTTATTTTGTGTTTTTGTGGTAAAATACACTTCAATACATATCCTCGTATAGCTATGGTATACTCTCACAACTGTTTTATCTGCATTAGGCTATTTACTAGGCATGTGTGTTTATGTCCTACCACAAGTGTTTGTTTGTGTTGCTTAAATTATTATTAACCATGCGGTATACCATGTTTATTTTGGCTAATTTTATAGACTTGTGCCAAGTTTAAAAGAGCATCTCTCCAGAGACAAGTTATGTATGTACATATTTATGTATCTAAGTACATAAACAATATAGAAACAAATAAAATAAAATATTGAAAAATAAAATACAAACTTAAGCAACATGCACGTTTCGAGGATTTCTATTCATTTTACATGCTCTACAAACAATAACAATACGTTTCACAACACTTTGCCCAAATCCCCTTTAAATAATGTAGGAAATAATAGCAAATAAAACAACTTTTTTCCCCCATTTTTTTTATTATTTGTTTTTATTATTGCAGGACAGATTTTGTAAGATTAAAATTGTCACATTTTGCACGCTGTGAAACATCATGGAAAACTCTTTTGCGCTCTGTATTACGTTTTCTTATTCTTTCATTTTATTTTCGCATTTCTTTGCATTGTCTATGATTTTTCCTTCATTGTTTTTATTGAATCATTTCAATATTTTATATTTCCATCAAAATAAATGAATCGTTTAAAATGATTCAATAACATCCACTTTTATTCTTTACAATTTAAATAATTTTTTCTTTTGTATTTGTGAAAGAAAAATAAATTTCCAAAAGCAAAAAAACAAAAGTAAAAGGAAGACGACCACTCCTTTTTCTAATAGATTGGAAATAGTTGGCCTTGAAGAATGTTCTCTCTCTATCTGTACAAAAACGCATAAAAAGTTACAACGAATAACACACCATATTTTTAATTTGGTACAGCGAATTTTCCATATTTTCATTCCTTTCTTTAGTTCTTTATTTTTTTATTCACGTTGTTTTTTGTAGATTTTTCCTTTAATGACTATCAAAAAGCGCTGTTAACAAGATTGTCAAGTTTGTGAAAAAGTGGAAGAAAACAAAAAACATTTTTATAATTAATGTTTTTTTCTAACCGAGTTACTGTTCGATTTAGTAACTCTAATGAGAAAGTTTTTATTTCTTTTAGTTTTCGCAAAAAATTTAGTAGACATGTTGTGGAAAAGTTATATTATTTTCTTAATAAAAATTTGGAAAAAGTTAAAAAATTTATGCTTTTACTGTATTTTATTTACTATATATTCTATTGGGAATTTTCTTATGCGCTTCCTAATTTAATATTTAAATAAAACAAAGAGTTATGTAAGATATCATCCCAATTTCAGTATTCGTTAGAAAGACCTATTGAAGCCATTAAACGTGGAATATGCATACATGCTGGTCATTACAACAATTCAGTCAGAATTACGGACTAGCTTCTTACACCACTTCAATTGTGTTTGTTAATTTCATATATGAGTACCGGGATTTACAGTTTAAATTCGACTCAGAACGACAGATTTTTTAATAACTTCTAATGCCAATTTTATTTATTCTAGCGTTTTTAGCCAGAAATCCTTTGAAAACAGATGCTTTAAAAAATATTTTTTTAAATTTCATTTTGTCCGAGATGTCTGACATCGGGTTTGAGCCGTGCCCTCACGTTTAATAAGCCAAAGCACTACCCACTAAACTACGGCAACTACATTTGAAATATAATATAAACGTCTGGTCTGGGTGGAGCATAACGGAAGTATCAAATTTTTCATAACTCTGGCTAATATATCAGACTGAATTTGACCAATGTCATAACATACATACATAATTGGTCAGTTGAACCCAGTCAGTCAGGATTATTGACCTAGTTTCTCACACCACTTATGTTGTGTGTGTTAATTTTATACATGAGCATAAATTTTATTTACTCTTAGAGTTTTTCTGATGAAAGGAAATCACCAAAAAAATTTTTTTGTATATTGTTTTGATGTCTGACCTGGGATTCGAACCCGGGCCTTTTGTCTAATAAGCCAACACACTACCCACTAGACCACGGCGACTTCATGTCATGACATATGTTGGTTATAAGGTTCATACACACATGCGATCTTAATAGTCTGATCTCACCAATTATATGTGAGATTGTCATTTGAATTATAATCTTGCCAAATTCCTGAATTTTTTCCGCTCTCCTGTTCATTTATCAAGAAACGAGTTTCATTGTTGAAGATAATTTTTCGACGGAAACAGCGAACACCCTTCCTTGGCAATGGTAGTTGCTAGATTAGTTAAGTGCACATGCAATCTTGATGGTCAGGTTGCACCATCCCCACGTAAGATGATCTTGTGTAGTAGTATCGTCCCAAATTCGAGAGTTTTGTTTACTTTCGTACCAATTTATGCAGAAATGAGCCTCATTGCTGAATATAATTTTTCAATGAAAACAGCGAACACAATAGACGTTTAATGACGTTTGATTGAACTTTATACAGGCGGCGCCGTAACCTAGTATGTAGTGTGTACGTAAGGCCGTGGTCATAGCTGCCAGATAACTGAAGCATCAATTCTTCAAATATTTGAGAAAAAATCGTCAAAAACGTCAAAGACGTTCATTGAAATCGTAAATAATCGTCAGAAATAATAAATTCAAAGGTTTTAAAAACAAAAACATATAAAGTCAATGTTAAGCAGCGATAATATTTCATGATCTATATCTATCCATGGTATAAATATTAGGGAGTCAAAGGATCTTACCTTTATGAGCATGAAAACTCAGTGTGATGTTCGCTAGGACTGAGACATTTTTCAGTGCCTTGGTTTCTTAAGACATTGCAATAAATACTTCACTTCATCTGATCTACTTACAAATTATAACTTTTAATGGAATACAACTCTCATGTATGTTTAGGCGCTTAAAGTCTATTTTGAGGCTTCTCGGTCGAGTACATGGGAGGTAGTAGATCATTAACCTCGATAATGTTCCAACTCGATAGATTCATTGGAGCATAGTTGCAATGTGGCATGTGTCTATGGCTTGCGGATATGGCTCGAGCAAAATAAGGTGACTTGTTTATGTAAATCATGAATTCCTACGTAACACTCGCCTTGCTCGGCTGCCACATCCATATGTGGTCGATTGGCCAATCTATCACGCACTACATTACAGACAAAGTTCGTTTGTTAGACGGAGTATTCGTATGTGGAACTCACTTCCTGCAGAGATCTTTCCTGTTACTTATGGTATAAAAATATTCAAACCTAGTCTCCATAAACACTGCCCCCTCTTTCCGCATTCCTGTAATATTTTTTCCTAGTTCATAAAACAATGCTAACCCCTGAGGGTTGGTGGTATGAACAGCAGATAATGGCATTTGCCTTTTTTTATGGAATATGGAAAATTATTATTTATTATTACTAGCATAAATTTCCAGTAATAACAACTGTAAATATAATATAAAGTTTAAGGAAGCTTTTAAAGTAAAGAAAATAATGTAAATTTTAATTTTTAATTAAAAAATCGTCAAAATAAGGGCATAAATCATAATGTCGTCAAAATGACATTTTTGGAGCTCAAAATCGTCAAAAAAATGTAAAAAAAATGACGATAAATCGTCAAAATGTATCTTCTCTCCATTTGTTCAATTTCGATTGTTATATTTTTATACTTCATTCAATTTAAATGAAATCTTATGATCTTATCTTATGAATATGAATAAAGAGCGCTTACATATGATTTTTCTATTTCGAACAATAAAAAAACGAACTAAATTTCAGTTTCACTAAACATCCCTAAATTCCACTTTCTCGGAACATTTAAGGAATTTATCATTGGAATTGCAATATTTCAAAGACATCATGATTGAGTGACAAATTACAAGAAATTATTCACAGAAAAAGCTTACCATCTTCATATAAAATGATCTATTAAACGAATATTAATTTCACGTGAAACGTGACAGTTCAATATTTAAACTGTCTTTTTTTTTATAAACACATTGAAATGAATGAAGAAATAAAAATTAATCACTTTAAATAATTCTTTATTTTTTTTGTTAAATTTTCACTGTAAAAGTTTTTATCATGACAATTTAAAACATAAGATTTTAATACATTCATAGCAAGGTTGCTAGGCAGGTACAATGAATTTAAATCATTTCAATTTTTCCCGTTTGTCCAATTATTTCTTTTCATTTTCATTCCTACGACCATCTTCTCAATTTTTAATACTCCCAGCAGGGTATCTATCAGATAAGTGCGTAATAAAAATTTCCTCGAAAATTAAGGTATTTAAGCTTTAAGTACCGGAATAAGGTTTATTTTTTTTTTTAAATACGGTTTTCGACAAAAAGGAAAGCAAACAATTAAAGGAAGTTAAAAGACGAAATATAAGAGAATCATTTAAAAAGTAAAAGAAAAACAAGCTGTCATAATGGTGTACAATGTAAAAATTGTTTTTTTTCTCGTCATGCCCGAATTAAACATGATTAACTTTGGCTGGAGGTTTGGTAAAGTTGCGCACAAATTCCCTGCGGTTATGCAAAGACTACAAAATATATTCCTGAATATTATTCTACTGGCCTCTGTTTAAATTTGCGAAATAAAATTTTAAACCAAAAATGTCTGTACGTAGGTATTGTCATTTATTTTCTTTCTTTAAAACAATTTTTTCGATCAATTTTGTATATTTTGCTTCGTTATTTATTTTAACGTATTTTTCTTTTTTTTTGTTCAATTTACTTTAAATGGATGTTGTGCTGTGTTCAAAAAGAAACAAAATTCTTATTGTGTTTGGGGTATGACAACTATTTTTTCACAGTAAAACAAAAAAGGTATTAAGTAGCAAAATTTCTATTGTACTCTTTGACAATTTTTACAATTTTAACAAAAGTTTATTCGGTTTTTAACACTTCACATAATATATCGACGCCTCTATTCTTTAACATTCTAAGTCGAAAAAGTGTGTTTTGAGTTATGAGCTCTCAAAGTTTTCACGCGACATACGACTCTATATGTGTATTCTAAGTAGATTTTTCCCTATAACTTAGGAACGGATCGGCGCATCTTCACCAAATTGACAGTATTTAATTTAGAGGACGTAGAATTTAAAAATGCTAGAACTTTAAAAACGTTCTAAGTACGCTTAGGACGTTATAGAATGGAGGGGTCGACATTTGATTAAGATTTTGTAAAATTGATGTATCATAAAATAGCTTTATCAGTAGTATAGTTTTGTGATAATAAAAGTAAATAGTTTTTCTTTTTTATTCCTCTTAGGAACATAGGATTTAAACGAAACTTTATACAACCAATGAATTAATACGGACCGCATATGGATATTTGTGTCACTGTAGTCTTTAGCAGGTAGTGCATTAGCTTATCAGACGTAGGGCCATGGTTTATCAGGCAACGAAACGAAATATGAAAAAATATTACTTCGGCAACTGCCTCTCAGCAGATTTTTTGAACATACATATATAGTTAATTGGCTATTATAACCCTTCAATCAACATTACGTCCTAGTTTCTTTCACCACTCTTGTTGTGTGCATAAATTTTATGCGAGAGTTTAACGTCTACTCCGAACGACAGATTTTTGATAAACTCTTTCATGAGAGGTTTATTTACTATCAGAGGTTTTGCCAGAAGTCTGCTTAGAGGAAAATCGCCGCAGAAATACTTTTTGCATTTTGTTCTGATGCCTGATATGGAATACGAACCAGGGCTTTACGTCTAATAAACCAACACACTACCTACTAGACTACGGCGACTTCTAGAACACTGTGAGTAAATGCAATTGCCTCGAGAAGTTTCCCATAAATGTACCGTCTGAACTCGACCTTAAACTTAACGTACATAATTATGATTAGTTAATTTCATCACTTCCAGATTCTACGTCACCTGCACGTACAATGACTGCCATGAGCATTACATTCAAAGTGCTCCTCTAGAAATACTTCCCAAATGCTTGTGTAGTATGTGACCGAATGCATTGATTCATTGAATATGCACTCGGTATATACACATGATATGATATCCACCAAAGGTCATCATTTTAGATGTAGGCTGGCCAGACTTTTCTATAAATAACCCTCTACAAATGGTTACAATATCTGCGATATTTTCCATTAGTTAAGCATGTTCCACTTCCATATAAGTTTGCTGATTTTACGAAGTCATCAAAACTCTAATTTTTCACTTTCCAAATAGGCTTGGATTTTTCCAAATTTAGATTTCATTAGAGTGCTGTGGACTGCATTTTGAATCTAATGCCTTATGTACATATAATTAACCAGATCTCACAAAATGTTTACATAGCCTAATATGTGGTCTTCGATCTGTAGGTGCATTTAAATCTATTGCTAAGTCGTATTAACAGTGTTTCTCTAATATTCACCTCCAGAACTACTTCTCTGGAAAACTGATAAGATGATTTCACTTAGTTCACGTATTAGCGCCTCCGTTCTATTTTTTCTATTGAAAAAGTGTCTTTTCAGTTATGAGCTCGCAAAGTTTTCATGCGCCATAAGACTATATGTGGAGTCTAAGTAGATTTTTTCCTATAAATTGGGAACGGTTGGGCCTATCTTAACCAAATTTCGAAAGTATTTAAGTTAGAGAATGTAGAATTGGAATAAGTACACTTAGAACGTTATAGAATGGAGGCGTCTATATGATATTATTAGAGGAGAAACACTCATATCATTTAATCATTATTTCGTTAAAGACAACAGCAAACAATAACGGAGTGAGAGTCTAATCTTTCATGGAAACTTAAATATAAACAATAATTTTAATAAAATTTTTTAAGAACTAATTTTAGGAAACTAAGGTTTTTTCTTGACAGCGCTTAGCTTAACTAACTTGTCATATTGTCCACCCACTTTTCATCTTTTTAGATTTCATTAGAGAAAGAAATTTCAAATATTTTTTTTTTCCAATTTATATTGCACAATAAGGCTTTATTCTCACATACGCTTTCATTTTCATAACATTTAAAGGACGCGGGATTCGCTATAGAATGTGCGTTTATTGAGTACACCAATTGCGGAAATATTGTTTTCCGTTTTCAAACACTTCACGCTTGTGAACTTAAGAAAGCAGAATTTTTAAATTTTCCTAAAGTATACCAAACGAACGACCAACTATTGTAAATATTTTTCTATTTGAGTTTGTCGAGTATATTTTACGTTTTTGGTGGTTGCTGTATATGAATGTACATACAAGCATATGCTCGTTGACAGAACTTTAAAGAAGTGAAAGTTTCTATTATTTGAATACGGCTAAATATCATTTAAAACTTCAATTATTTTCAGATAGAATATTTTTTTATTTTATTTCTAATTTCTTTATTTTAATTATTTTTTTTTTTAATTTTTCTTAAGAAAATTCTTTTAAGCTGCTGGTTTAAGTGCTAAACGAACATAGATGTTTGTATGTACGTTATCGTAAGGTTGAGGAATATTTTTCAATTTCTTATAAGTGTTGTATTCAGTTGTTCTAATGTTCCATTTAATAATTGCTTTAATGTTTAAAAAAGGCGTTAAAACGTTTTAATCTCTATTGTACCATAAACATCCAGCAAATTCAATTGATATTAGCTATCTGATATTGTTTGAAACGGTAATTGGCAAATATGGTTTAAAGAAAATTAGAAAAACTTTATAGGAAAGCACAAATTTAATAAAAATCAATACCGTATTATATAACCTTTTATTAATTAATTTTATACCACAATTTCTATGAATTTCTCTTCTTAAGTTCAAGCACTTCACATACATGTGTTGTATTAAATTATAAAGGATTTTTTTGAAAAGAGAAAACCATGCAGCAAAATTTCAAACGTAAAACCTCTGATTTAATCTAGCATTGCTTGGAGTTTCAGAGCATTGATAGGATGGTAATTTCGTATTTATTTTTCCAATTTGAAAGATCTTCTTAGGTGGAACATGAATAGACTTTACACAACGCACTCAAAAAACCATGCTAGACTAAGCAGCTTACTTATTAGATCTGGTATGATTATGGCTTATGGAAATGATATCAAACTTGTTATAGGAACTATCTACTACAAGGAACAGTTGTTCAAAAATATCAAGAATAATATAAAAAAATTCTTGCAAATATAAGCTACTGAAAATAGAGCTCAAGTGCAAAATTATCGAATCAAAACTTCGAGCTTTGAATTTGTAATAAAGTAAGTGACAACATCTCTGCAGGAAATAGAAAAATTCTTTACTTTCCAATTAGTTACAAAACAAGCAAATTTAATATTTACTTACATACTAAGTTACCTAATAGGTTATTACAATCTCTTAGCCAGGACAACAACCGTGCGGCCTTAATTCAAATTTTAAAAAATCCCGGGATTCGGGATTTTATAAATCCCGATCCCGAAATTCCGCGATATTTCGGGATAATTCGGGATCCAAAAATCACGGGAAAATCGCGATTTTCTCTTAATAATAAAAATATTTTGTTAACAAAATCATTTGTATTCCAATTATGTATATCAGAATTATATGCCATTAAAAATAAAATATAAAAACAGCAAGACAAAATGTAACAAAGAAGCGTTTAAGAAAATTATTTGGATTCCAAGAAAATGATTAAAGCATTTAACATGTGATCTAATAGGCTTGAACGAATTTTGTTGTCAACATACGCTGCCGTTGAAAAACACTTCTCGCAATCAACATTTGTTGGTAAAATAGTTTCAAGATAGCTGTATCCAGCTTGTAAATATTCACCTCTATCAACTCCTAATGTAAAAAAATCTTTTTCTTTCGACAGTTGAGTATCTAAATCAGTTACCCTATTAATTCGTTTTATAGGGCTTTTACATTCTTCGATGCCATCAAATAATTTTTATCACTGGAAGCTAGGGTTTTCCTCCTCTGAGATGCTATTATCGAAGTCAAGTGATATAGATTTGTTTTCAGGACCTTTTGTTGTCACAATCCCGGAAATCCCGAAAAATCCGGAGACCAATTTTTAAAAACCCTGGGATCTGGAATTTTGTAAATCCCGAAAATTCCGGGATTCGGGATTCCCGATTGGCATCTCTAGTTCAAACCCAGGACAGGGCATCTTATACTAAACGAAAAAAAAATTATTTCTTCGGTGACTTCCTCTCAGCAGATTTCTGGCAAAAACTCTATGAGTAAATTAAATTCCCATGAAAAGTTTTTTAAAACTTTGTCTTTCGGAGATGTCTTTAATGTGTAGGTCCCACCATTTATGTATAAAAATTAATGCTCACAACACAAGTAGTGTGAGAAACTAGGCTGTAATCCTGACTAATTAATTTATTAATTTAAGCTGATTGTTGATGAAAAATCCGAAGGAAGGTTTAATATCTTTGGTTATGAAATCGAAATAAATTTGAATAAAAAAAAAGTTATAGGAGCAGGTAAACCTAGATAAGAGAAAACTGATAGCAAAATCGGTTGTTTATATACATGCTTTTTTGAAGTATAAATATTCTACAAACAGAAGTGCAACTCAAATTTCAAACAATTTTTATATTTTGCTTTCTGTAACCACTTGCTGATGAAGCATTTAATCATTCTTATAAAAAAATAAAAATTTCCAGAGTTTTTCTATGTTGTTGTAGTAAAATTTATGGGTTCATAAAAATGAAAAATATGAAATGGTTGTCATATCAAAAGCATTTGTAAACATTTTCTCTTTTAAAAGGCTAATATTAAAAATTAGGAAAATTGAAAGAAATTCGGGGGAATATATGATATTTTTGGTTTTTATTTTTTTCCTTATTTTCTTAACAACAGTTTGTTTCTAAATTGTTGATGATTCTTATTTTGTTTAGTTTTCTTTTACATTTTATTACTTCACTTGAAATATTTACACAACAAATAAAAGTATTTTTCTTAAAATTCTCATCCACTAAAAAGTAGTCCCAAAAAAATGAAAAAAAAAAATTCTTTTAGAGGTTATAACAGTAAAGAAAACTGTCAATAAAAATATTTACATGCCATGGCAACTAATGCCAAAGCTTTAGCGACACAAGTTGAAGCCTAAGGAATAGAATTTATTTTTCGTTTTAAGTACCTACAAAAAGACACGTATCCGAACTAGGGGGTACAAGTGTTTATCCACATATGTGACAGAGTTTTTAACGTCTTTAATCTATAAACACAATCATATTCAAGCCAGTTGCGTCGACTCTTGTGCCTTTGAGAGGGGCAGCTTTAGATTAATTTTTTTTTGCTTGTGTATATGTAAAGAGATTTCTTTTATATCAAAAGAATTATAAATTAATTTCCCTGCAAGTGCTAATAACACGATTTATTTACATATATGCCTACAAAAGGAATTTAATTGAATTATTTTATTATCATTATGATGGGGGAATATTTCACTACTCCTTCCCATATCTATCTATCTACGCCTGATGTATACATAAGGGTTTACTTAACTGCTAACCTCACTTGGCACGTATGCTTGTATGTTTAAATAACAAATTGCTTTTTTGCTTAAGTCTGGTTAAAAGAAAACAGAGAAAAGCATAAAAAATATGTTGATTTTTCTAAACGATTACCCTAAAAAAGAAAGCAGAAGGTGCAGAAGTAATGATTTACTAGCATAAGAGTATCGGTTAAAAGGGTTTTGTTATTTCTTTGTTCGTTGTGGTTTAGTTTTTGGAAAAGAATTTTAATGCTTATGGTTGGTTGCTTATCTTCTTTAAGCTTCTTTCAACCCATCTACTATAATTAATTTTTTTTTCTTTCACTCATGAATTTTTAATAACCTCTCAGAAATTTTTGTTTAACATAGCCAACCATTAGATATTCTAACTAATTTGTATTTTATTATTGCCAATTGTATAAACTTAATTCAAGTTCTAAGACAATAAACAATCTAATCAACAACAAAGAAAAATTCTTAACAATAATAAGAATAATAAATGAACATTCCGGGCCGGCCATCAAAACAAACTACAAAAAGTATTTCTTCGGAGATTTTCTGGCAAAAACTCTGAGAGTAAATAAAACCTGCCATGAAAAATTTATAATCGCCTTTGAGTTGTAAGAACTTTATACAATATTTCATTGAGCATGATTTTCGAATTCAAGATTCCCAAAATCCCGAATCCCGGGATTTTTAAAAACTTGTTCCGGGATTTTTCGGGATTTTCGTGATTGTGAATTCATATGTGTGTTGACCCTACAAAACGACTGAAAAAAACTTCTATATCACTTGACTTCGATAATTGTATCTCAGATGAGAAAAACCCTACTTCCATTGATAAAAAAATATTTGACGGCATTAAGAATTCAAAAGCTCTATAAAACGAATTATTAGTGTAACTGATTTAGATACTCAAAGAAATAGATTTATTTACATCAGGAGGTAGTAGAGGTGAATAATTACTATTTTACCAACAAATGTTGATTGCGGCAGCGTATGTTGACAACAAAATTCGTTCAAGCCTATCAGATCACATGTTAGATGCTTTAATCTTTTTATTGGAATCCAAATAATTCTCTTAAAACTAATGCATTTGCATATGTATTAACAATTTATATTTTTGCTAATTTACGCTTTTTTGTTACGAAATATTTTTATTAGTAAGAGAAAATCCTGATTTTTCCCGATTCCGAAATCCCGGGTTATTTTCGGATAATTCGGGATCCAAAAATCCCGAATCCCGGGATTTTTAAAAATCAATCTCGTTTGGCATCCCTAGTACTTACTAATAATAGCATCTATAACAGACATCATAAGATTGCTGTAACCACATCTTGAGTAAAAGTAGGGTTCGATGTACAAAATATTCTCGACATTCTAACACAACAGGCGAAAATACTTTCACGGAATGAGTTGATTCTAACGAACACCATTATCGTTGACAATTTTTTAGTAGACCAATAAACTGCTTAGCTAACAAAAGTAATAAAACTGAAACAAAACAGGAAGTCATAATCATAGTAAATAGTGTGTTGTGTTACTGAAGGAGAATATTTGTCAAAAATATTTCTTTAGGCAATTCCCTCTCGGTAGTCTTTTGGGAAAATGCTATGGCAAATTACCATAAAAAGCTTTCAAAATCTGTTGGTCAAAAGTGACATTAAACTGTACATACCTTTACTAAATATAACAAAAAAATTAAGACGCAGAACGTGGGGGATATAAGAATATACGTCCTAATGCTGTCCAAATGGTTATAGTCGCCAATTGTGTAAGTAAGATACAAAATAAGGAAATAATAAGAAAATGTGCGAGTTACTTCATTTCATAAGATAATGCTGTATAAGCATTTTTTACCATTCCATTGAAACAAAAAGCCTATAAAGAACGTATTCACATCCACTCCTTATCACTTGATTCCTAAAAAAATTCCAACAACACGATATACAGTCAAACTAGTTTATAACGAACTAGGTTATAACGAATTCTTGGTTATTACGTACATATTTTCAAATCCCAACGTTTTAATAACAATTTTCATACAAAAAACTTCGTTTATTATGAACTCGTTTATAACGAATTCTCGGTTAAAAGGAACTACTTTAAATGGTCCCAGTAATTAAATTTCATACATTTTACCTATTTTATAAAGAACCCTGAGAAAAAAAGTGTGACAATAGTCTTTAGTTTTATTTAATATGGCAGCATTAAATTATAACTCAGTATCTTTAATCAGCTGATATAGTTAAAGAATTTTTTTTGAAGTTTTTTATTAAAAAAAATATTTTTTGTTTTTAATAAATGATAAAAATTCTTTGTATTTTCTTCTATAACTTCACCCCGTTTATTACGAACTTTGCCTATAACGAACTATTTTTTCTGGTCCCACGGAGTTCATTATAACCAGGTTTGACTGTAGTATCATTTGAATTCACTTACTCTTTCGGCATGTGAATTGTGAAACATAGAAATTAATATATGACAGGTTATCTCAAACTTTTACCTGATAAAGTTTAAAAACCAAATTCTTTATAATAATTGTATTCGTTTCGGACTCAAATTACTAACGTGAAATAATGTTATACTAATTTAATAAAATGTCATCATACACACTTCATTAGGCACATTTACCCAGATCTGTATAAATTACAGATGGCATTTTTGGCCATTTGGTCTTCTACATTATATACGCAGCAAGTTTTTCTTTCTTTAAATTTTCCAATCATTGCCAAGTCCTAACGAGTTTGACCTTATGAATCACTTAAAATTTTTGCTAATATGTTGACAGTTTAAATTTTTATTCTTTATTGACCCAAAGCAATTTACAGTTTAAATTAGAAGTGCTTGCCTCTTACCAAAAAAACAAAAAATACATGAAAAAATAAACGAAATGTCAAAATCAAATTAGAAACAATATTACTTGTTGTATGTATGTTATCTTAACATAGCGAAAGCAATAAATTGTAAAATTTTATTTTATTTTCCAATCGTAAAATATTCAAGCAGTACAACGTATTGATTTGTAAAATATTCACAGTTGAACACCGTTTGAATAGAAATAAAAAGGACTAAAAACTCCAACTAGTCGTGGAACGAATAGAGTAAAAATGAATTTTTATAACTTGACTTGAATTTTAATGGAAATACAGTTGCGATTAATAGAAAGTATACTCTCTATAAACTTCCAAATTAAAACATGGATGGTTTAAGCAATTTGAAATTTTTTTATTGGATTATAAGAGCATTACTGTAGCGTCTTTCAGGTGAAAGTGTCTAAAATATTGGAGCTGCAAATATCGCTAGGCGAGATATTAGCAAATTTTCTGATCGTCAGCCGGCTGTGCTGTAAATCCAATGTTATTCCATTGTGATCAAGACTAAGGCGTTGTTCAATTGTCGCCGACATCTCAATGAGATAGCAGAACGATAGCATATCCATATCAAATGGGCACCGGGAGGCAAATTTCAGTTAACTGCAGAGCAAATAACATAGTTATGACATCACACAGTCATAGAACTCTGCGACGAATTCTCGGCTTTGGGAATCCTTTTGCAAACTTGAAACTTATAATTGACAATGTCGTTATCGATTCCATAAATAATATATCGAACACGATCAGAGCAGCAGCAAAAAGTCGCAGAAAATCTAGCCAAAATTGAATGAAAGGCGCTAAATAAGTCTACTTTAGCTCAAAGAAGCTCGCTTAGTGTGCTTGACAGGTTTCTTACGGTGCATTGGATAATAGAAACGCATGCGTGGCCCATTGGTCTAGGACACCTTAAAAAATTATTACTACAGAAACTGCACAGATACGGACGAAGAGACGACAGTTCTTCATGTACTGCGTATAAGCCCAGCACTATGTTGAAGGAGTAATAGGGACCTTCGTTACTACTATATCTGGATGATGTAGTCATTCAGGCTTCATCAGAAGAGTGTTATCGGAAAATTGTGATATCATAATAGGCCCTTTATGATCGAAATGTATTCATTCAACTTCCTTGGGTTGACAGCCACCTAAAGAATACTTTATCGGGTTAACTTTTTAAATTACTTGTCAAATGGTCGCTAAGGTTGTAATAACTCTCCATCACTCCTTTCAATAAATTTACCCATGACTTTTTCATAGAGATGTGGCTGTATCTTATCGATCATGCGTTCGATCTCAGATTTAGCAGCACAAATCTTTTCCAATTTCTTTGCATAGAGATTTCACAAAATCATTAAGAAAATAATCACACATTGTTAAATGTCATGATGTTTTAGGTCTCAAGATATTTTTTTCCAGATTTTTTTGCTGCAATAAAGTAGCAAATGGTGTTATTTTTTTCAAACCAAATTTCTTTTAGATCTTTGCCGTTCAATTGAGTCTACAACAACTTTGTTATCATGTTTCTGTAACGAATGTCATTCACAGGCAGTACAATTTCTGTTTCATCTTTAAAACATAAACAATTGATGATTTTGATTGTATTTGTTTTTCATAGATATGCCGATATGTCACTCAGTGAGTTTCACTGAGTCTTTCAGCCAGAAATGTACTTCAACGGAGAGTATGGCGTCTCTAAACATAATTGCTATTGACTCATTGTATGTATTGTTGGAACTTTCCATTTTGTGTGGATTTGAACTACGAGGAAAAATCTCCAAAAATTTCTTTGAAACTTCCAAATTAACTTTTCGGATTTTTGTTAGGATAACAGCAATTTTTTCGGTCTTAGTATCTATAACTGACTCTGTCTCCTAAAAATTTTCTGACCAATCTTCGAATGTTTCACAAAGTAGGTATACTTCTTATACTTGAAGTTCTTCAAACTTTGAGCGTAGTCTCAGCATAACTTTCCAATCCAAAATTTTCTAAAATGAGGTGGCCATGTATAGAGTGTAGTGTTACTTTCAAGGACAAAGTTTGAATTCCTTTTATAAAATCGATTATTAATAACTATTTATAAAAACATATTACACTAATATACAAAATATTATATTACCACATGCAGCAAGTAAAAACTCAGCCTCCAAAGTATTTAAAATAAATTACGACCTAAAACTACATTTCAAAGGTTGTAAAAAATTGGTTATCGCAACAAGAAGTCATTATCATAACCTACCTTTAAACGCATAAAAGAATTTTATGTAGTAATAAATCAAAAAAAAAAAAAAAATGGTTGAGAGAAGCAAAAAGAGACTGTTAACTTTCATCAAGGTCGTTTAGGTGATCGTAGTAATGGAAATTATCAATACAGCGATAAAAATGTGAAGAAATATTTAAAAAAAGACTCTTTGTCTGCAAATATTAAATTCAATTGTTTGTGGAATAACGATTGTCAAAAATTTTTTTTGTTATAAATTAATACAAATAAGAACAAAAAATACAGTAGAACTTTTATATATTGAATCACCATTATCTAGAAAAAAACTTCAATTTATAGAAACTTCAAGTTAAAGAAGCAAAACCTGATAGCATTTCTCTCTAAGATACTGTTGCTGTGCTTCAACTTATAGAAAATTCAAGTAATAGAAGTTCAAATTATAGGAGTTCTACTGTATATGCCATTGTTATGCAACATGTTTTGTTGATATCAGAACTACAGAAGTTGGAAATTGAAAACCTTACTAAACTTAGTCTTATTTCTGTTAATTTTGAGCGCCACTGTATATGTTGAGAAATATTTAAAATAAACGTTGGTTAAACACAACTTTTTTTTTAGAAATTTACCTTTTTGTTATATTACAGCGACAATATATCTTCTATTTTAGCAGTTCATGGTGTAGTTGTGCTAATTAAATTTTTATTGTTTTGTTTTTAAATTATTTTTTAAGTAATTAAAAGTTTTTGTTATAAATTTTGTGGTTAAATAATTTATTTGAATACAAATACTATAAGAACTTTAGTTGATATTGATAGTACTATTGATATATGAAAATATTATAATTTTTATATTATTTTTTTATTTTTAATTATTTTCATTAATGAAGCGAGTAACAATATGCAAATTAATATATATTTTTTTTTTTGTTAAATTTATCCAAATATACACATGTTCACACACAGACAATAAATAATTACACATTGAATGCTACAAGTAAACTATGAAAATATTTTTTCTTTTTACTTTTCTAAACGAAAGTACACTTAAATATTTTTAATAATAATTTTTTTTTTTATTTTTATTTCACAATAATTTTTTTTTAAATATTAAATACTTATTAATTTTTATTTTATAAACCAAATTTTTTAAATACTTTAATAATTATTTATCCTTTATTAGAGATTTTATTCCTTTCGAATTTTCATCCTTACATTGCGTTGGTCTAATCAAAACTAAACAAATTTTTACATGTGACAGCCTTTAAAACAGAACTGTTAGTTGACTTCAATGTACAATGTACATGACAAATACAATTCGAATATGCTACAAAAAAAGCTTTTTCCTAAGGTAAAAGAGATAAAGAGAAAGTAATTGAGAGTTGAAAGCTTTCAAGGTTACTCTCTAAGCCTTTAAGTTGCCTTGAAATTGAACGTGAAACAACTGTTGCAACATAAACAAAACAGAAAAAAAACTAAAAACAAAAAGGAAAAGCAAATACAACACTGTTGCTCTATTGACTTGGAAATATAATATTGCCTTCTCGTGTGTTATCCTGCCCTACATTTACAATATTTTTGCCGTTGTTGCTGTTATTTCAATAACACACGCACGTTTCTCTGATTATCGAATCTAACGTTGTCGTCGACCCAGTTACTTTAAAATTCTTTTCGGTTTTATCACAATTTTTATCGTACAACAAATAAATTTTTTTTTCTTTTTTGTAGTTGTTGCTGCCATATTTCGACAACCATGAAACTTGTGTTGCGTGCCATAATATCAAGGCATTTCATTTTATCAGCTTTTTACAGCCACTTAGTATTTCTCAACTTTTTGTGTTAAACAATTTGATTCATAAAATTTTGTTACTTAGTCGAGCATACGCTGGAGAATACAAAGTTTTTAGACATCTTGGAAATTTCATTTAAACAGGTAAATTTTTTTTTGAAGTTTGTAAGAAAAGTAAACAGTTGAGAAATTATTATTATTATTAATCGATTTAGGAAAAAACATTTTACTTAATTTTTACTAAAATATGTTGTATTGTTCAACCACTATTTTGTCTATTTTAATCATTGTTACGATTTTCAGAAGTGTATCCAAAAATTATTAAAATCATTGGCAAAATAAATAATGGTTTTCGAGTTTTAATGCAAATGTTTTAAACTACAAACTAACTTGATAGCATTAGTAGGAAATATCCCTAGAGAATCAGATGGATTCAAAAACAGGGATAAGAATTCTTCTCATTAGTACAGGAGCTAATGAGCAACAAGTGGAAGTGATATTAACAGGTCACGAATCGCATACCTAGCTGGAGGATAAAAATGATAAACAAACTACAAAACTTTAGCATTTTTAAATTAACACATAAAATTTCGCATGCAGTAATACCTTGTTTTATGTAGATTGTCAAATTTTATGCCCATAATGCTAAACGTCTGGAGTCACAGTACAGAACAGTTGCCTGTACTTTTAAGGCAACTGTCATAATTAACAGACTATCTTATGACTATAATTATTTATTAACAATTATGTAATAACATGGTATGATTATTACGCGGTATTCTATCTCTACAGAGACTAGTTTTTGAGGCATTTTGTAAACTTCAGCAATATATTATAAATCGTATAAAAACATAAACGATTCAGTTAAAGTGCTACAGTCAAACTCGTTCATAACGAACTCGATTATAACGAATTCTTGGTTATTACGTACATATTTTCAAGTCCCAACGCTTTAATAACAATTTTCATACAAAAAACTTCATCTATTACGAACTCGTTTATAACGAATTCTCGGTTAAAAGGAACGACTTTATATACTCCCAGTAATTTCAAACAATTTACATTTTTTATAACAAACCCTCAGAAAAAAACTATGAAGTGTGGCAATAGTCTTTACTTTTATTTAATACGACAGCATTTAATTGTAGCTTAGCATCTTTAATCAACTGATAGGTAAAAACAATTAACACATATTTTTGGTTTTTAATAGAAAAAAAAAATACTTTTTGATTTTAATATAGGAAAATAATTCTTTGTATTTTATATTTTCTTCTATAACTTCACCCCGTTTATTACGAACTTTGCCTATAACGAACTATTTTTTCTGATCCCACGGAGTGCGTTATAACCAGGTTTGACTGTAGTATCATTTGAATTTACTTACTCTTTCGGCATGTGAATTGTGAAACATAGAAATTAATATATGACAGGTTGTCTCAAACTTTTACATGATAAAGGTTAAAAACCAAATTCTTTATAATAATTGTACCCGTTTCGGACTCAAATTACTAATGTGAAATAATGTTATACTAATTTAATAAAATGTCATCATACACACTTCATTAGACACATTTACCCAGATCACATACTGCAATAAAATATAAATTAAAATAAAAAAAATAAATAAATTATAAAAAATTATCAAAATTGTTTCCTAAACTTTTTCTTTTCAAGTCTGAAGTCTTTACTGCTGTACGATTACTATGTACTTGTGTGAAACTTTTTAAAGTAATTTTATATACCAAAAGTCTGCTGGGAGGAGTAAGTCGCCAAAAGTAATAATTTCTTACATTTTATTTTGTTTGAGATGGGGTCTGATATGGGTTTTGAAACACAGGGCTTTCGTGTAATAAGCCAACACGATACTTATTAGACTATATAGGTCAGTTTAAGTTAAGTTAAGTTAAGCCAGCTGCCTTAATAAACACAGTTTACATGGGTACTACAAGGTACCATTGTAACAACGATATTAGCAATTCCATCGTAAAATTATAAAACATGGTTGTCGTAATGAAATTTGTGTAGAAATGTGAATTGCTTTTTTTCAAAAATTCTGTGTCTCCAAGAGTTCTTCTTGCTGGCGTACCAATGACCGACATGTTTGTCTTACACTAATCCAACAGTTATTCGCTAAAACTGTTTACTTTCTGTTGTATGAAAACTTTTTGGATAGCAAACGGCATGGTAAACTGTCCTATATCTGAAAAAAGTCATGAGAACTCAAGATAAGTGTAATACGAATAACTCTTTCAAAATATAAATTTGGTAGCGAATTTTTTTAATTTTCTTACAATTTTTTACTGTGAAGGAATAATGGAATGCGTTTGATTTTATAGTGGTCAAATATAAGTTTTTAATTACTTGGATAATGTACTCTTTGGTTACTAGTACTTCATTTGCCAATAGTATACAGTATTTAAAAAATAAATAATATTTAAATTCTTAATGAAATGATGTAACAAACGTTTTCTCCATTTACACTTAAGGAATAGTAATCTGTGTACCTGTCATATGAGGCGTATGAGTGTTTTCATAAATTAGAAATTAATCATACTCAGCATAAAAGAAAAAATGCGGTGTGTGAAAAAAACTGTATTATACAGTAAAACCCGGTTATAACGAACTCCGTGAGAACAGAAAAAAATAGTTCGTTATATGCAAAGTTCGTAATAAACGGACTTAAGTCATAGAAGAAAATATAAAATACAAAGAATTTTTTCACTTATTAAAAACAAAAAGTATTTCTTTTTTTTTTTAAAACCAAAAATATGTTTTAATTCTTTTTATCTAGCAACTGATTAAAGATACTAAGTTATAGTTTAACGCTGCCATATTAAATAAAACTAAAGGCTATTGCCATACTTCAAGGTTTTTTTCTGAGGATTCGTTATAAAAAAGGTAAAATTTATGAAATTTAATTACTGGGAACATTTAAAGCAGTTCCTTTTAACCGAGAATTCGTTATAAACGAGTTCGTAATAAATGAAGTTTTTTGTATGAAAATTGTTATTAAAACGTTGGAACTTGAAAATATGTACGTAATAACCAAGAATTCTTTATAACCGAGTTCGTTATAAACGAGTGTGACTATATTTAAAAAAATATTTAAATTCTTAATGAAATGATGTAATAAATGTTTTCTCCATTTACACTTAAAATTATAGTAATCTGTGTACCTAGCTGTAATATTAGGCGTATGAGTGTTGTCAGAATTAAAAATTAATCATACTAAGTAAAAAGGAAAAATGCGGTTTGTGCAGAAAACTGTATTAAAATTGGTTAATTAATCAATGACTTTTTCTTCCAATGTGTGGTGTATTTTTATTACTTATCAATTGATCTGGTTTTTAGTATTGTAACACATTTTCAAAACATTATTTCAAACCAATATTGATATTCCTGATATACTTTAACTTTAACTTTTTCATTTTGCTGTAATAAAGAAAAAAAGGAAAGAAATTATTGATTATTTTTTACTTCTTTGCATACTGACGTCCAATGACAATTAATCATTATGGTCGTTTATATTGTTCTTACTACAACATGTTGTCTCTGGAAAATAAATCTTATTTCCACAACTATATCTGGTGTTCTTTCTTTAAATGTATTGTTTTTTTTTTTGTGTTTCATTTATTTGCTTGTGTTATTATTACGACTTTGATTGCAAATACAGACTTTTGACACGTACAAAGTATTTGCAATAAAAAGTAGAAAATTATATTGTAAATCAAATTACTTGATGTCATTCGTACATTCCTTTATCATTGGATTTCATGATGATGTTGATGCTTAACATCAACATACACCTTAAGTTATATGCTTTAGAAGACAGTTTGTTGATTTCGGTATTCCAATAATGGTTAAATGTTTTCTCAGCAAAAAAAAAAAAAAAAAAGTCTAAAGGAATTAAAAACACTTTCAATGGAATGAGCGATAAGTGGAAGATGAGTATTTTAATGCTATTACAACCAATAGCATTACATTAGTAAATCCCTTTTACAATTCATTTATTTATTTTTCTTTCTTCTGAATATTATTTTAGTTGAAAAAGATCAGATATTTGTATTGGTATCGTAGACAGGAATTAATTCCGATGGTTTTTGTAGTGTTTTTAACTCATAAACAGTTTTCACAACTTTGTCACATGGAAGATCTCTCATGATTGCCTTGTTATTAAGTGTATGTCATTCTGGTAAAATGTTAAAATATTATTTAAGACGAAAATTGTGAAAATTATTGTAGTTTGTTGAATGTTAATTAGTATCAACTTATCTCCCTTAGTAGGGGGATCAACAAATACGTGACTTTTGTAAGCAAAACTCGAGATTTTTGATTTTATTTTCAACATAATTTCTATAAAATTTGCGCAATAGTGATATTCCAATAGATTTGTTAATAAGATGATCACAGACATGATATATATTTCCTGAAATTCCCAACAAGGACATTAAATATCACATAAATTTCTATGACATGACAAATGTTCAGCATGCCAATAAGACATTTACAAGTTTTCTCCATTTAATATGAGGTCTGGATAAGGTTTTTCTTTGGTTTCAACACAAACTGTTGCATTGCTTATACATTCAACCCAATTTAATCCATGGATTCCGTAGAGGAGCTATACGGCCATGTGTTTGACAATTTTCTTTCGAGTCCAGGTCTCGTCTTATTGCCAGAACAATATATGTACGTCCTGTTTAGCACCATTTTGTAAATACGATTCCAGTATTGTTGTAAAAGCAATTGGTAAAGAGAAAAGGTAATTATTATTGAAATTTTATGAGAATATTTGTTTGCACAATTTCCAAGCATTGTTGCACAAACGTAATGAAGAAGATTCTCGGTCAGACGTAATGTTTTTAAGGCAACTGATTTCATGTTGATGTCGCCGTAGTCTAGTAGGTAGTGTGCTGGCTTATTAGACGTAAAGCCAGGATTCGAGTCCCAAGCCAGACATCAAAATAAAATACAAAAAGTATTTTTTTGGCGATTTCTTCTCAGCAGATTTCTGCCAAAAATTCTGAGAGTAAATAAGACTGCCATGAAAAGTTTCTTAAAAATCTGTCATTCGGAGTCGACTTTGAACTGTAGGTCCTGCCACTTATAAGTAAAATTAACACACACAACATAAGTAGTGTGAGAAATTAGGTCCATACCCCTGACTGAAGGGTTGTAATGATTTGATTTCTATTAGATTAGGGTTTTTCTCAATTTAGCATTCGCTTAAATCTGAGATAAGTGCTTAAGTTCATTTGGGTAAGTGAAACTACCACTTCAACTTAGTGCCTAAGTACAACAAAAATTAGAACCGTAAAGTAATTAAGAAATTCCAATGTTGTTAATTGTTCGGCCAACCTATATTCAACTCCTTATACGTTTTCTATCTTTGTGTTGAGGATATCAATGAAATATTGTATCCCTTTAAAAAGCCTATGCTAGGATTAGTTGCCAACTGTTACAGAGCAATTTCAGCACACACGTTGTCTGTAGTCCATACTTATCCAAGATTGGTAATTTTACAACATGATTTAATTAAATGAAAACCTATTCATTGTTGCAGAAGAAATACAAGATATTTCTTCTCTTATTTTATTAATTTAAAATATGCATCATAATCAAAAACTTTAGATCCAGTTTTTAAAACGAATATGAAAATAATCGGATATTTGAAGAAAGAGTCACAATAGATAAATTTATTTCCATAATGTACTCTGGTTCAATAGTGGAAAGATATTATCCAGGCCAGATTAATAATATTAAATCAGTGGTTATTTTTATGAACACCAACTATATATACTAACCCATGTCTATTACAATTTCCAGGAATTTACCGTCAGGTAACAAGTAAACTATTTATATATTTACATACCATTCCCACCCGTACTTAACCAAGTTAAATTTTATTACCTGGCCATTAAAGGTTAATAATGTGCTGCTTCTGGAGTCCTTAGGCATAATAAAACATAATACACTACCATATAAAGTATTTACCTTTTGACTTGAATGAATAATTAATATGTAACCTATCTATACAGACTAACACGTAAATAATAGAGTAAAAGAAAAACACAAAAAAATATAAAATTAAATTGTATGATAAAAATCAAGCTAAAACGTTTATTTATATTTAATTTGTCTATTTATTTTGTTTTCTATTAAACAAGGATATGATATTCCTCTCTGACGTTTTTTTATCCTCGGTAAGCAAAGACACCCACCTACCCACGTGTACATCAGTAATCATCCATTTTACAGGCTTTAAGATGGTTTTTTTTATTTATTTAAAACGATTTTTTTTAGCGTACCATTAAAAATTGTTCAACTCATATTAATTTTTATTATTTTACTTTAAAAGAAAAAGAGAAATACGTACTAAAAAATCCAATATCCTTTCATTTCTTATTTTATATGTTTGAATTCCAGTGTGTAAATAATATATAAAATTGCCAGTGAGTGTGTGTGTGTGTGTAAAAATATTTATTTATTTGCACAAAATTCTCTTATATGTGTAGGGCCTCAAAGGAATTAAAATGTGAAATACAAATACCTCCTAATGTACGAGTATGCAAGAACGTTCAGCATAAATTATTGGAAAATAGCGAATATAACTACAAAAAAAAACAGAAAAGAAAAAAATCGAAATGCTTAAAATTACGCAGAAAATAAATTGCTTTACATTCCATAGATGCGACATTCAACAGGCTGTTTTAGTATTCATAACCAGCAAGTTATTCAATAAATATGAACAATCAATCGAATTGTTCGTTTTCTTAAATTTATTTATTCTCTTACCATAAAATGGATTGCCTTATAAATGCTTAGCTGCTTAACTTCTCACTTTTAAAATTATTTCAAGCTTAAAAGACATTGAAGGCTAACATGTAAAGCTCCAACATCAATCAATTTTGAATATTTCTTAACAAATTTATGTTGAAAAATTCTCGAAAAAAAATTTTTGTAGACCGCCCCTTCTCAGATTTTTTTTGTTGTAGTATTATTTACTCTTTTTTTTTAACTTTTTGTGTTTGTTATACAAAACCAATCAGAAATTTATCAATTTGATGGACAACCATACAAGTTGGTGAGCAGATTCCGCTTCTGCTGTGAATTTAACTAAAAAATCCTACTAAAGGATCCGCCAAATAACTAACTTTTTTTTTTGCTGAAATTGTTTTAAAATAAACTACAGAATATTTTCTCAAAATACAATCCTTCCGGTTAATAATGGAAAATAAATTCTTTCAAATTGCTGCCTCGGCAGGTCCTGCAGTAACCTACATGATCGGTCCCATTTTTAAGCACATTATCCATTGTGTGCAGCTGATTCTGTGCGGATATGTAAACAAGCAAAATTCACACATTTGGGACACAGAAAACCCGAACGTATACAATGAAAAGCTGACGCACCCAAAACGATTGCGGATTTTGGTCCAAAGGCACAATTAGGTAATTTTTCTTCGAAAATGAGCAAGAAGTGGCCGTTACAGTCAATGACGATCGTTATCGGGCCATGTTGAATGAATTTTTGTTCACAAAAATTAAAGAGGAGGATATTCGCAACATTTGGTTTCAACAGGACGGCGCTAAGTGCAATACATCCGAAGCTGCACTCGATGTTTTGCGCCCTGTTTTTGAAGATCGCATTATCAAACGTAGAGCGGATGTCGTTAGGCCACCTCGGAGCTGCAATTTGACACCGTTAGAGACCGTTAGCCAGAGACAATTGACGATTTAAAGGATAATATTCCTGAAGCCATTGGAGAAATACAGCTGTACACTATCAATAAAGTGCTTAAAAATTTTACCAATCGTGCAGGCTACTGCATGGCCAGCCGAGGTAGCCATTTAAATGAAATTATTTTAGATTATTAACCGGAAAGTTAATAAAGAAAAGAAATTTGAGAAAATATTCAGTAGTTTTTCATTTAAAGCATTTAAAAAAAATTTATTTGCCTGACTCTTTACTTGTTATTGGAGAAAGCCAAATTACGACTAATTTTTTGTTCCTTTATTCTAGTTAGGGCCATTAAACTTTCAAAAGATTAAGCATAATATTTGGTTCTCGTGAAATTGTTCAGTAATGTGCAATGACACTTGTTAGAAAATAGACTTTAAGCAAGCTTTAAGATCTTTCTGATCTGATCTTTCTCGAGGTTAAAGAAATCTTCTTTAGATAACCAGATGGCAATCTGTTTTATTTTTTTATTTTTATTTTTTTGCATCTAAAGCAATATTCCTTAATGACTCCCAATGAATACACATTTAATGATTTATTTCCATTATATGAACAATACGGCAGTATCTGTGTGGTTAGTAACAAATCCCATCTAAGTTTTCCAGATGTACTCCTCCGTTCTATAACATTCTAAGTCGAAAAAGTATGTTTTGTTCTCAAAGTTTTCACGCTATATGTGTATTTTAAGTACATTTTTCCCTATAAGTTCGAAACGGAGCGGCGCATCTTAACCAAATTTTGACGTAGAATTTAAAAATGCAAGAAGTTTACTTAGAACGTTATATAATCGAGGCATTTATATTTAATCTCTACACTATAGCTAACCGTTTGGTGCATAACCTTAAGCTTAAATGAGGTGTCCTTAACTATCATTGTTCTGAGCGGACCTTGGTATCAAGTGTTTACTATCTAAATAAATGTCTGCATTCAATTTTTGTAAGCATGATGAATTGGACCCTTGTATTTGTCCTTGGATTATAGCTAAGTGAGATTGTAATCCACAAATACATAGAAGACTAGAGTATATGCTCATGATCGAATTCCGAATGAACTTTGGGTTTAATATATATTTCCTCCGACAAATGCTTTGGCAATCTCGACTTTAATAGTCGTTTCGAAGTAAGTTGGGAATTTAATCAATACAACCACTCGCATTAAAGTTTACACAGATAAATAAATAAAGATTAAAATAAAGATTAATCTGGATAGCTCAATTTCGGTTTAGTATCTTCAAACTTACTTCTAAAAACCGCATACTTTATATGGATATTTATACTATTTTGAAAGGCGGCTTATTATGATTTACATTTACCACCCAAGGAACTGAACATGAGTCCACGGTTGAAACATCAGTTCAGAAATCTCAAATAAACCGAATAATGATAAAATATTTCTTTGACGAGTTTCTCTCGACAGTCTTCTGTTAAAATTTCTAAGAGCAAAAATTGCCATGAAAAGTTTTTCAAAAAGTTTCAGTCAGTCCCCCAACTAATGTATAAAATGAACACACACATCATAAGTTGTGTAAGAAGCTAGGTCGTAATCCTGACTGTAAGGTTGTAACGACCAATTATGTGTGTATATACAGTGGACAGCAAAAGTCTTCATACTACAATATATTTTGAAGAAAAAGTTCTCATAGGCATAATGCTATTGCACAGTTTCGATATGACTTCAAGAGAGTATTTAGGAGATCATTTGAAAGAACGGTTACGTAATTGCTAAACCTCAAACAAAAGTCAACCGAAAAACTTCCTCATGATGCCTCCAGAAAACATTTAATAAAACTTGTACATTCAATTTCAAACGGGTTAAATGGAGTGCTCGACATTAAGGGATATTCTACTAAATACAAGGCATAACATTTTCATATATTAGGCCTTAGAATTATAAATTTACCCAGGGTTCTACTTTTTTGTTTTAAAATTAAACGGAAATAAATAAATAAAATAAATATAAAAACCTAATTTTTTATAGAAAATGTTGCTTAAAATGCATGAAATTGCTAAAATATATTGCATTACTAAGACTTTTGCCAACCACTGTATGTTTCTAACATAAATATTTAATAAAAGACCATTAAACATGTTCGTTAGTAAATTTCCATTTTATTAATTTTAGTTCATAAAATTATTGTGTAAAGTAAATAAGAATTTTTAAATTTAATTTATTTTTTATTAGGGTTATATAGTTTTACTCTTGTAAAGTATTTGTGATTTATTTATTGTATATAAGATTTTTATAATAAAAATTGAATTTCTTTTAATCACTAATTAAAGAACACATTTTTAGGTCTGCTTTTATCCTATTATATTTATTAATTTTATTATTATGATTATTATAATTTTTTTTTATATTTTTTTTTCTTCTTTTTTTTATAATTTTATTTAAGGTAGTATTTAATACTTTGTTTATTTGTGTAGATCTGTTTTTAATATACATTAAAACTTAAAGTTTATAAAATAAAAAATATTTATAAAATTTTAATAAAAAAGAAAGTCGCTTTAAAATTGCATTACGGTCCCCACCACCAATAAATTCTAGTTTTTTTTATAAAGTTTTTTAAAAAACAAAAAAAAATAAATTTTTTAATTCAGCTGTTTTCAAGAATTCATTAGGCATGCTTTTCTACTCGTAGCAAATGGTATGAATATATTGAAAAGAGCCGAATTGGTAAAAAAAAATAAAAAATAAAATAAAACTTAATATGAAAATGCTGGTGTTGAATTAAGTTATCAAAAAATGGCAAGATTCTCAGAGATTGTTTATATTTTCTGAAAAGTTCAATGAAGTTTTTTTTCTTCCTTTTTGTTTGTGACTTTTAAAAATTTTTAAATATTGCAGAAATAGAATATTTTTTTCATATTTTTTTTCAAATTTTTTTTTTATTTTACTTCCCCCTTTATTAGTTTCTGTCACGCTTAAATATACATGGTTTTAATAGAGGATAATAAATTATTTAAATTCCAACATTTCAACAAGTGTAACGTCTTCCTTTACTATTTTTTCCTTTTATTTTGATATAAGGTGTGCTGCTTAAGGAAAAGACACGCATTTTTTATCCCTGCGGCATACATTTCAAGCCGTAGAATAAAAAAAAATTCTTTTTCAACTTTGAAAACTTTATTAAGGTCATAACCCTTCTTTATACCAATTTTTTGTTGTTGTTTCTTGTTTAAATTGTCCATCACATGAGTTCATTTAACCATAATATTTTATTTTTTCACATATTCTGCAACGCAAAAAAAATCCTTTTGGTTTTTCTGCAAGAATTTAGGCCTTTAAACTTTCTACTCTTGTTACACTTGGTTTTCTGAAACGAAACGAAGATTTTAACATAAAAAAATGAAAAACTTTCTTAATGGCTGTTGAGATATCCCTTCATTAACTTTATTTTAAATTTTTTTTTTCGCAACATTTACATAAAAAGGTTTCTTTTCAATTTATTCAATTTTTTACTAAATTTTCCGTGTTTTTCCAAATTTTTTCCAAGAAATATTTTATGAAATTTAAAGTTCCTTTTTTTAAAATTTTTTAATAAATTTAAGATTTCAATTACATAAAAATTTCTTTTCAATTCTTTTCGTTTACGGTATTAAAAACGTTAAAAGTGAAATTAAGAAAAACCTTATGATGACAGTTTGAAAGAAGTTAATGACAGCCGGTTTATATCAATCAGATGACTTTATGAAGCAAAAACTGTGTGTTTAAAATTTTCATAATTTTTATTTTTACTTATGTTTTATTGAAATTTGAAGTATTTTTTCGTTTTAACTGACTTTTTTTACTGAAATGCGTTATAGCCAATATAAAATTGTTTTTATGTTAAAAGATTTTCTAAATAAAAATATAATCGTAACCACTTTGCCATGAAGGCCTATAATCGCCATAATGGTGATTTAAAGCTCTCCAGTTATAATGATGCCATTTTACAAAATAATACTTTAATAGGCAGCTTAATTCTAAACTCTTTTAAGACCTAACCATAGTATCACATTACCGCTGTTTGATAGCCATTTTGCAAAGACTTTGTTTCCTTAGCCTTCGAAGACCAGTATCGTTAACCTTGTATGACTGATTTTGGCAATGTTAAAGGATTTATTAAGGAATCAAATTCCACGTAGAAACCTCAAGAGCAGTATTTATTCTCATTTACTCGTATAATAATCTCTTCAAAAATGTAAGTACAAAGGCCTTATGCCCACTGGTCTCCAACTAGTTTGACGAGACATGAAAACTTCAGGCAGCAGATAGAAAACTATCATATCTAGGGAATGTTAAGTAAAACAGATGTAGCAAACTAAAAAGCAAAAACTTCATACGGGTATGGAATGAAAACATTTATTCTGGCTTCGAATTATCCTGTATCCGATCTTAGCTATTTTGGTATTGCCAACCAAAGAACGACTTATGTCAATAAAAATTAAATTAAAAATATCAACGTATTTAATAGTATACACCCTTATGTGTACAGTTAGACCCCGCTTAACGCTGCTGATACGTTCCAATAAGTTCCAGCGCTAATCGCAACAGCGTTAAATTAAGCAACGCAATACGAACATGTGTATACACCTAATAACGTTGATGACAACTAATAAATCAACTGTGACGCAGAAAAGATGCGTTCGTATTATGATTTCGACTTCAGAAAATTCAGTTGGAATCTATTTTTGAACAGACTAACAAATTAGCGTTGAAAAAGATACATAATATACATCGTCGCTATATAGTACACCACTTTTGGTTTGTACATGGCCGTTTCATTTGCAACCGCGTAATACTGAAACACCGTCAAGTGGTGTAGCGTTAAGCGGGGTCTTACTGTATATCGCATTTACAGTCACAGAAAAAGGTATATATACAATACAATTTTTCCATATTTAATTTGAAAAAAAAAAAATACAACGCTGTACGTAGACTTTATTACTTAACTATATATTGGATTTACAGGAGCGGAAATTCGACAAGACATTGGATAGGTTATGGTATTTAATAGTTCAGAGCAATACAAAGATTTCAGGCTTAACGGACCGCTTGAACATTAAACATATTTACAACTTCACAACTGAGACTTTATATCAAAATACCTTAAAAAAGGGAGAGGATTTTCTATAATGCATTGGATTTCTCATTGTATTGATCCTAAAGCTGTAACAAAGCCATTTGTACGAATAAGCACTAAGCGTAGCTAAGCTCTGTTCGCCATTTTCTTTTTTACCGAATTTGTTGCAGTGTAGGAAAAGGTGTACAAGTCGGTTGAATTTAAAATATCATTTGAATTATTATCTATGGAAAAAAAAATATTCATTCTCCGTATAGTTTCTCTTTTTTTCATAATTTAAAAATTTTGTGTGTGTGTGTGTGTTTTTTTTCTAGCATTTTCATAATAAGTTTAGTAATTTTTCTTTTTTAGTTTGACTAAGAAAAATTATGACAAAGATTTCTACAATAATATTCCAAATTTATTATTTCACTATGTATGTATGTATGTATACTTAAACTTCTATGAAAATAGTTAAAATCTTTTAAAGAATTTTATCATTAAATTTTGTGTTTTTCTTTTTTTTACAAATTATTTTAAAATATTTTCTCAGCTTCGGTAATTTGGATAAATTACAACTACAAAAATTATTGGGGAAAAAAAATAAGAAGGGAAATTTGTTTTAATTGTAATTAAATTAATTTATAAAATTATTATTAATTTGTTTTGTTTTTATTTTAATATTTGAGTCAATTGGCACTTGTGTTAAAAATTATTTATAACATATGTATGTATGTATGTAGAGTTTATAAATTTTCTCTCAGTGTATGAGTAGCATTAGAAGGCGTAGCATAGATTATAAAAACAAGCAAGAAAAAGCGTTAGAAAAAATAAAATAAAATAAGAAGAGTAAGTTTAAAAAGGGGAAAATTCAAAAAGACCAGTGTAAAAACTAGAGCATTTTACAAAAGACCCGATAAAAGGAAACACACTGTAAAAGGTGGAAAACTGTGTTATTTTTTCACAATTAAGCGGTTCCTGCCGCCTACTGTGTCACATCGTCTTTTTTCTGTTGATGTCTTAGTCAATATCCCATTGCGTTTACCATTCCCTTGGTCTGGTTTCACCATCCGTGCGATAGGATGACGTACGTCTGGTTTCCACATATTGACTTTGTGTTTGTGCCACCATACGTCCGGCACGTGGTGGTGGTGGTGGTGCTGGCACTCCTCTAAGTTGGATTGTGGTCTAAAAAATAAATCAAATTTTATTTCCTAGTTTTATTTTCTTTTCATTTTCTTTTCAAATTACCATCTTTTCTGATCTCCTTGGTGTTGGAGTTCCTTCGGGTGAGCTCATATCTTCCGGTGCTGCCCAATGCTCTGTAAATTCACTTGCCGATCTCGCCAATGATGGATGACTAACTGATCTATGGAAAGAACGTCTTTCGGACATATCATCATCATCATATTGCATGGGATAATATGAACTAGCATTGGACATGTTATCTAAACGTCCAAAATCTACCGTCACCTCTGACATGGAACGGAAATCATTGTGATCGGTGTGATAGGATGTTCTTGATGATCTTCTAGAACGTTGTGCATTAAAAGCATTGGAATTAATAGGCATTGAGGGATCCATACGTATGGTGCGTACACTAGAACCACCATCACTATCATATTCATATAGAGTGGGTAAAGAACTGCGTCTAGAACGTGTGTCCCAGGGTTGGGTCTTCTTGCCCCGCTTAGGAGCTCTGAGTTCAACATCTCCTTCATCATCAGAGGGTGGAGCCAATATGCGTATAATAACATCCCAGGCCTGAGGTTCGAATATACGCTCATATCTCGTATCAGAACGTATGCGTTCAAAGTCCTCCTTAACAACAGCCTCTGTCAACATAGTACGTAATGAAGATTCGGTGGTTATGATTTCCTTCCATTTGGTTTTGTCATCATAGCTAAGATAACGCGTTAAGGGATGAACACTAGAGTGTACAGAGCTGGCATCATCTGCCTCTGACATTTCTGGCTCTTCCAAAATTCTTATTAACACGTCCCAGTTGGGTACGGCCTTATCGGCTGGTGGTATTTCAATTGGTTTCATATTGCCTACCAATTGAGGACTTGTCAATTGTTCCTTATTGTCGTAAATTTGTTGTGGTAGCTCTGAATGCTTTCTAGGTGGCAAGGACATTTCCGATCTTTCCATTTTAGGTGTTAAAGTAAGACCAGAAACACTCGAAATATCTGAGAAATTTTCCCATTGCTGTTGCTCACGTTCAGTAGGATAATTGCGTATCTTAACATCAAAGGTAGGATCTGGTATTGGTGGTGGCAGTGGCTTAGCCTTTGGCTTATATTCCGTTATCTTACGTTTATGAGATTCAATGTCTTCTATGGTCTTCTTTTCAGTTATGGTACGCAAATATACATCATCTACCGTGTGTGAAGTTATCTGAGGTTTCTTAATTACAATTGGTGGTTCTGGAGGTATATATTCGGTTTCAACAAAGTGGCTGGTATCGACCATTTCGGCAACTGAATGCAAATCGGGAGCTCTAGATGTAACATCGGTAATTTCACTTAAAGCGGGACCATCGGTATAATCCGACCAGGTTTCAGGACGTCCATCTACCATTTCATGATGTGTACGTGTATATACAGAGAACACAGGTTGTGGTGGAGGAGGCACTGTAATTTCAGAATGTTGTGGAACAGAGTGTATATCTGGTGTATAGACAAATTGTGTATGAATAGTTTCCTCTTGACCTGGCAGTGATTCCATTGTCATAATACTTTCACGATCTTCGTGAGTTTCCATAATGGTAGAGAGATTGTTACGATCTGGACGCAAGGTTGCCACACTTTCCGTATCAGACGTTTGTGGGGAAGGTGGAGGGGGTGGTGATTTCTTAACACGTACATGAACATCGAATTTCGGCGAAGAGGATTCTTTAATGGCAATAGGATGACGAGGTATGGCAGTGGCCACAGCGTTAGCGGCTTGCACCTCTTGTGTATGACCGTAATGATCGCTATAAATGCTTGACGTCTCTTGGACGAAAGCACGATTTTCGAAGCTTCCAGCCGAGCTGAAAGGTAGGGATCTGTAAAATATTGAAAAAAATTATAATTCCGCTTTAATATTCTTTTAAATTTTAGGATACCTCGTATCGATTTCTTCAATTTCCGAATGAGATTCGCTTGGATAGTCAGAAGGTATCAAAGCACCCTCGCTACCTGACGAACTGTGAACCGTAGTTAAAGCAGCATGAGCACGTGGTATTTTAACACCCTCAAAGTCACCGATACCACCCATGCTACTGCCGCTAAGTTTTGTAATTTCTGAACCACTTCCCATTGACATGGGAAGACGACGAACCACTGGTATGGGACGACTACGCAAGCAGTAATACGAAACAGCCAGACCCAACAGTAATAAAGTCAAGAACATAATAGCACAGATAATCATCAGTATTTGGATGCCCTTTAAAGGAGGCTGGACCACATGTACCAGCGGCAATAGGATTAAGACTTTAAAGACAAGAAACGTACATTAATTGTGTATTAAATTGAATATTTTTTGCTATTTAAACTTACATAGGAGCTGGTAAAGCTGGGGGCAGTGATGGTATGGGCGGTGGATAACGACATACTATGGTAATAATTTCATCTCCATCCATTTCCAAATTGGCATGAAAACGTACAATAATATTATTGGTAAAGACACGTGTTGGATTCTAATAAAGTGAAGTGAATTTTCAAAAATGAATTGCTTTTAGATTACATATCACAATATCAGTTTAAATACAATTTACCTGTATTGTGCCACATCCTTTCAAGGGCAATTCCAATCTATATGATAATGCACCTTTGCCATTAACGCGACAAGCGCTACTGCGGTCATAATCAGCTTGTATGATGCCATGAAAGGGCTCATTAAACTTCATATCAACCTAATAAAACAATGTGATTTAATTTTAATTACACTTTAAATTAAAAAAAATTTGTATACCAACCTGCATAGAACCGGCTGCACAATTAAGGGCTGCTTTTGTACGATTTAAAAATATCAAAGGACTAATATCGTCTAGTTTGGTAACCTATAAATAGAGAACAAAAAATTAGAGCGATTAAAATTGTAATTTTTAAACTGGTCAAAAACTAAGCTAATTTCTTTTTGACTACTTTTTCATCTCCATTTTTTAACTAAGTCACTAACTAAACTGTGGTAAAAAATGATAACGAGTACTTTGCTAAATATTTAGTCTGTCAAATGATTTGTAAACTGTAACTGCCAGTATTGTATAGCTTACAACTATGTCGTAGAAAATTATTTAGGATATTTAGAGATAAAAATATTGCTTCGTTGTTTTAAAGATTTCTGTTGGCATTATGTAGTACCACAACGTTTACATTACATTCTATAGCTAGAGACTTCTGCTCATTTCAGGACTTGTTCATTGTATGTTTAGTTGAAGACTTTAGGTAGAGTAAAGACGTCCTTTGGAATTTCTGATCAGGTGGGTTTCCTATAACGTTGGAGTATGATCACAGCATTTAATAGCGGATAACCGATAGTTAAAGTTCTTTTTTAACACTACCAGGTGTACCGATATCATTTAAGTGAGTGTCAACACACAATTGTCTCAATACGGAACACTTATAGCGAACGAGCCTTAATATTTTATTGGCGATGACATCTGTCAAACATATTAACAAACAAACAGTGAACAAACAACACATAATTTTATCATTGTGTTAAAAATAGCGGTTTTTGTACCCGAAAATATTGATTTGCGGATGCATTAGTTTTTTAAGGTCGCGTGATCTAGTCGGTAGTGTGCTGTCTTATAAGACGTAAAGCCAGGGTTCGAGTCCCAGGCCAGACATCAAAAGAAAATCCAAAAAGTATTTCTTCGACGATTTCTTCTCAGCAGATTTCTGGCAAAACTCTGAGAGTAAATAAAATTGCTATGAAAAGTTTCTAAAAAATCTGTCGTACGGAGTCGACTTTAAACTGTAGGTCCCGCCATTTATGAATAAAATTAACACACACAACATAAGTAGTGTAGTTTCTCTCTCACACAGAGCAATATTCCTGACTGAAGGGTTGTAATGACGAATTATGTATGTATGTATCTATGTATTAGTTTTCTGTTTTAATTTGAAAGTTAAGAAAACTGTTGGAGAATCGCTGTGAATACTGGTCAAAGCACATGGTAATCATGCACTATCGGAAGCAACATGCAAAAGATGGTTTCGATAGTTCGATGGTTCAGAGATAACGATTTTGAGGTGAGAAATAAAGAACGTGGAACATCACCAAAATGATTGGAAGACGTCGAAGTGCAAACAACGAAGCTGAATTCTTGAGTTACTTGTTGTACAACAATTAGTTGCTTTAAAGCTTTAAAAGCTGTGGAAAAGATTTAAAAGTTTGGAGAATAAGTGCCATATGGATTAAATGACAAATAGATGGGAACCCGAAAAACCATTTGAAAATTTTAGATATTTTTAATATTTTAGAGCAACGAATTGCAAACAAAGCATTAGCCTCCGTTTTCACCAGACTTGGCTCGGTTCGACTACAATTTTTTTTACATCAATGGGTCACGAATTGGCTGGGCAGCACTTCCAGGCCTATGAGAAAGCTGACATTTTTGCGACCAATTGCTTTTATTGATCTGGAATCCATAAATTGCCTGACAGATGGAAAAAATGTGTCATCAGGAATAGCCAATACCGTTTTTATAAAATGCTTTGTACTTTCTTATTAAAAACTTGTGTTATGTTTTTCACAAGAAAGCTATTTCATACCGGTACACATGATACATTCATTCCCTAATTGAAGTAATGCGTACTTACTCTAACGTCACACTTCATAATTTATTTTAATTTTTAACCATTAAATAAAATCTTTTTTGCATTTTAACAAACACAGAAAGCATTTCTTTCCGGATTAAAAAAGATATTTAAGCGTATAACACACAATATAGATTATAATAAAAATTGTCACATTTTTATGTAAACTTGGTTCAAAATCAAATCGTTAGCCAACAGGCCACTCAGTTTTTCGCAAAAAATTTTTATTATTTTTTTTTTTTTTTGGCAGTCAAGCCAACGATATAATTTCCATTAAAATGTTACAAGAAATAAAAGTCCAATATTTATTATTCTGTCATTTCCTAAACAACTAATTTTTGTGTAAAATTTCCGGCTGTAAATATGAATTTTTATTTTGTAGTTCACAAACGAAAAAAAAATTATTTTTTGGCTATAGAATATGGGAAATAAATGCAGACACACATTTACAATGGCTATATAGCCATACACGTACATACATATGTATTGTTATGTACAGTAGTAACAAAATTCAAAAATTTTATCGTATCCACTGGTATTAAGTCCCATAAACAAATGCAAATTGTGGCAAAACAAAACAATAATTTTTAAAATTGTTATTGCCTGTGAAAGCCAAAAGAAAGAAAAAGGAAAAACAAATAAAAAAAACCGTTGACAATTGCAGTTCAATACGTAAAAGTTAACGTGTGGCATACAAAATTCCACCTCTTTCACACTCTTAGTATGTAGACCCACTTGGTTAAATCAATAAAATCTAAAATTACTGTGTTTTGTATTTCATTGCTTCGGTTAGGCGAAATACACAAAAAATCTTTCTCTTTTTTTTGTTATTTTTATTGGTCATACCAATCAATATAGGGGAATATTCACTTTCCTCCAGCATATGCGATTTTTAATTCAGATTCGATTGAATCACTATCAATGGTACGAAATATTGAATGAACACAAGCTATGTTAACAGTAGAAAAAGTTTATTAATGAACTTCAGGCAAGTTATGTAGATTCTAAGATAAGCTTTATATATTTGGTCAGACATTGGTTCAATATGAAAATATTTATTATGTGAATACTAATTGACAAACGGTGTGTTCGTAAGAGTCAAAAATTTAAAAAAACAATTTTTTTCTAAAATTCTAAAGTATTTGGAAATGATCAACGAATATATAAACACTTTAACTGCCAGAATATGTAAAGCTCTTAGTAAAGTCTGATAATTTAAAAAATTATTTGTTTGCCACACAAGCAATTTACTGTAAATCACTTTGGCCCACTTGGCCGGCATAATTGAGCGATTGAGCATAGAAATTTGTATACAAACCTATTGATAACATTTTTATGCTTCATACAATGATTTTCGAAGTCGCCGTTGTCTAGTAGGTAATGTGCTGGCTTATTAGACGTAAAGCCAGGGTTCGAGTCCCAGGTACAAAAAAGTGTACCTTCAGTGATTTCTTATCAGTAGATTTCTGACAAAAACTCTGAAAGTAAATAAAATTGTCATGAAAAGTTTCTCAAAAATCTGTCGTTCGGCGTCGACTTTAAACTCTAGGTCCCGCCACTTATGTATAAAATGAACACACACAACATTAGTAGTGTGAAAAACTAGGTCAATAATCCTGACTGAAGAGTTGTAATAGCCAATTATGTACAATGCTTCGTAATATACAAAATAAAGCCAGATTTGAATCTCATTTCACCACATAGTATTACCCTTATAACCCTTATTAACCGAATGTCGTCCTAAACATAGCACCTTTAGAGTTCATCATGATCGTTTAAACCGCTCATGAGCTACCTTACTATCTGTATGTATAAGCACTCTCACTTTTCTTCTACTTAAGAATGTCAAGAATTTATACTTGGAAAGTTGTTGGAAAAAAAATTGTGTTGCAATCGATTATTTGAGAGCCTGGCTCGAATTTAGTAGGATCGCAATTACCGACAGTTAGAGTCTTGATAACGAAAATGTACTGCTTAAGACACTAAAACAATTCTATTCTTAAACCATAGTAGAAAGTGGAGAGATACGTAAAAGCCCATTTATTGCATCAGTCAGAGGAATTCTCATTGCTGACGTTATGACAATACAGATGATTTGATGCTCAAAACACTCATATTACGTACATAATTGATAATTACAACCCTTCAATCAGGATTACGACTTAGCTTCTCACACCACTTATGTCATGTGCGGTAATTTTTATACATAACTGATGGGGCCTACAGTTTAAAGTTGACTCCAAACGACAGATTTTGGTAATTTTATTTACTCTCAGAGTTTTTGTCAGAAATCTGCTGACAAGTTTTGTTTTTCATACTTCGTTTTGATGTCTGACCTGGGGGTTGAACAGTGGCCTTATGTCTAATTAGACGGCACACTACCTACTAGACTCATACTGTGTGTGTTAATTTTGGTGGTGGTACAGCATTAAATCGTCTTCGAACAATAAATTTTTAAGAATCTTTTCAAGCTAATTTTATTTACCATACCAGAATACTGTTGAGAGGAAGTCGTGGAAGAAATTTTGTTTTTTGGTGTCGTTTTGGATATCTGGCCTAATGTTTAAACCATGGCCTGACGTCTAATAAGCCAACACACTACCTACTATCCGCCCTTTGGAGCCGACTATAAACTGTAAGTGACCTCACTCACGTATAAAATTAACTCCAAAAATTTATGTGGTTTAAGTGTCGAATGACCAATTATATATGTATTAGGGATGCCTATCGGGAAATCCCGAATCCCGAAATCTCAGGATTTTCAGGATTCACAAAATCCCGAATCCCAGTATTTTTAAAAACTTGTCTCGAGATTTTTCGGGATTTTCAGGATTGTGAATTCATATATATTTTGACCCTACAAAAGGTCCTGAAAAAAAAATTGTATATTACTTGACTTCGATAATAGCTTCTCAGATGAGGAAAACCTTACTTCCATAATTGGAATACAAATGATTTTGTTAACAAAATATTTTTGTCATTAAGAGAAAATTGTGATTTTTCTCGTGATTTTTCAGAATTTTTGGATTCGGAATTATCCCGCCATTTCGGGATCGAGATTTACAAAATCCCGAATCCCGGGATTTTTAAAAATCGATCCTGTTTGGTATCCCCAATATGTATGTACCAACTAGACAACTACGATTTCTTTTCTACATATGTAAAGCAAGAACAATATAGTACACAATGTCTAATATAGTTGCAGTTTACATAAAACGTTCCTATTTCGCTCCTTACTTACTCAACCCCATATACGAATAATACCACAATGCTCATGCAAAATTTACTGTTCAGGCCTTAAAGTTTTAAAAAATTTATATTGTTGTTGGGTATAAAACGATATATTTTCAATGATATTGGACAGTTTATATATCAATAACTACTCAATATTGATAAATTTGATGTTTTTACCATGGAAGCTTTCATTTAAAACTGCTTTTATGCTTTTTAATTGAATATTTGAATATTTGTTGTACAATTATCGTCTTTTTATAATTCCGTATACGAATTCTTTGCTTAAATTAATGGTTTTTTTTTCCTTTTTAATCAAGTACCTAATGAGTACTTATAATTTTTTTCGTTTTTCTGATTCTCAACAAGTGTCTGAGTCATTATAAACTAATTAATTATGAAACAAATGATTCAACATTACAAATGTAACAAAAACAAAATCTGGTTTCCTCATTAAGGAATTTAAATTCAAATGAACACAATTCAAGTGTACAATCAGCGCTTAGATGAAAGCTATAGAGTGACATTTAAAGTTTTGCAAAACAAAACAAATAATAATGAAATCATCTCTTGAATGGATTTTTATGCATTAATGACTTGAGGTAGGGTGTATGAAATGTAATTACAAATATTCATTTTAACTGTAGTAGTACCATCATTAACATATACACTCTTTCTTGTTATACTTGTATTTGTATTCAAATTCGCATTGTTTTCCTGCTAAAATCAATGTATGAATACAAAATATTTTCAATTCAATTTTGCCCGAGTAAAAACAGAAAGAAAAAAAGCTTAAAAATTTGAAATGTATGTTTAAAGTACGTGTCTGGTATGTAAATTTGAAGTCAAAGTTAAGAAAAAAATATATGTATGTACGTATGTATGCACATATAGTATATACACATAGTATAAATGAAAATATTACCCACAATCTACTTAAAGAGATGCAGATGTTTGCCAAAGGTTTAAGCCAAGTAAGTGTGTGGGGAGCAAATGAAAAACAAAAAACCAAAAAAAAAAAAATGAAATTCCAACAATCGATATTAGATTATAATTTATGCGGCAGTCTTTTTTTTATTTACAATTATTTTCAAAGAAAACATTTTCAACTTAAAAAATGTTTGTGAAAAAAAAACGGATAAAAAATTCTTTGAATTAAATAAATGAATGCCATTTCACTGTCCATATATTTTATTTTCTTTACCTTCCTACAAACGAATAATTATCCTTTTTTTATTACGTACATCTTCTTTATTCACTGTACATTTTCCATTTTGAATGTTTCTTTAATTTTCATGGCAACTTCAGCAAAACAACAAACAACAATCGTTTTAATAGTAATTTATTTTAATTAGCATCGTATACTAACATTTTGCACTAGTTAATAAAAACTGGCAAAACATCTGTAGATGTACAAGCATACTAGTATAGTCCGGTGTGGAAAGAGTATTAGATTAAGTCAATGGAATACTAAGTGAACCAATGCAAATAAATGAATGACGAAAAAAAAAAGAAAAGAAATGTGTTGGGAAATAACAAAAACAACAAGATAAGCTGTTACACAATGGAGATATCTCTTAGACTATATTAATTTACAACATTAAAAATTTACAGTGCAGACTAAAAGTGCAAACATAAATTATTTATTTTTATGTGGGTATTGGCTTTAAATAAAATGGGATGATTAGTAAGCCAAATCAAGATAAACATTGGAACTTATTGATTAAAAACTAAAATCTAAATGAAGACTAAAAAGCTATCTATTCTCTCTAATGGTATTATAGAGGGAGGTTGAAACGCATGAATAGAATGCCAAGCAATCAAATTTGGTGAACAATTGTTCATTAGTGTTTTTTGAATTTTTAAAACAATTTTTAATCATAACTTAAGTTACCATTTCAAGAAGCCTCTGGACCCTAGATCTCCGCACGCGAATAACTTTAACAACGAATTTCGTAAAAAAGTCATGCAAAATCACCTACTGGCTTCAAGAACAAACAAATTGACCACTACACCCAATACATTTTCATACGTTATACAGGTAACCCTCCTACAACGCGGTACTTCTATAGCGCGATTTCGGATTTGTAGAAGGTTGAGAATTAAAATCCTCTAAAATATGTAGATTTGAAAATCCGTGTCTATTTTTTCCAGATTTTATTTTCCTTAGTTTTATGTTATTTAAATAAATGAATTGCTTTTTGCTGGTTAATTAAATGAATTAATTTATGTTATTATGTTGAAATAGACAAATAGAAAAATATCTTTGAAAAAATAAATTTTTTTTTCGATGAAAGGTCTAATATAATTAATTCGGCTGAGAAAACTTTAACATGTTACTTGCGTGATATTGTATAAGAAAAGGACAAAATGAAGGAAAAAGAAGTTTCCTACAGCGCGATTTTCCTACAACGCGGAGTTTTTCAGGAACCAATTAACCGCGTTGTAGGAGGGTTACCTGTACTATGTTCAGACAGGCCCTTTTATTAAGTTAATATTCGTTTATTTGTACAATATTTTATCTGTTCAGACACATAATTTACTCAATTTTTTTGACAGCTGATTCTTTCCATAACATTGTTTTCATTTTGGTGGCGAAAATTAGTTTGTGAAAAACAAGAACGTTTGTGTAACAAGAACGTCGAGCTGTTGCGGTTGTAGGATTAACTTTTGATTCTAAAGGTGGCTTATTTTAGAAGGATGAGGAAGAAATATTTTGTAATTTTGAAAAGTTTGCAGAAAAATAAGCCCATTATCGTTGTTGAAATTTTAGTTGTCAAACATCAATTGAAAGTGTTCGGAAAATAGTAATATGCTTACTGAACATACTTATGACAGTGCTGTATTGAAAGTTCTACTCAATATTATAACAATTTTTGTATTTATTGTGCAATAATTAATTGAAACTTTATATGAAATATTGAGCTCAATAATGCCGTTTATTGCGATTTACGCAATAAAAGTGCCTGTCTGACATAGACATCATGGGGCGTACCAAACGTAATGTCACTGCTGCCTTTAGTGCTATTGAACGGAAGTCTAAGAAGATGGGTCTGGCAGTAAATGAGGGCAAAACGAAGTATATGTTATCGACAAGTAGAGCAGTGCGGTGTATTGATTCTCAGATTACGGCCGATAACTATACTTTTGATGCAGTCAAGGAATTCATTTATCTTGGCTCCGCCGTTACCACTGAAAATGATGTCAGTCTGGAGAATAAGCGCAGGATTACTACAGGATTATGGTCTCAATAGGCAATTGAGCAGCAGAGACCTTTCTCGTAAGACGAAACTAATATTATACAAGACGCTCATCCTCCCCGTGGTTCTTTATGGCGCAGAAGCATGAACCCTATTAAGAACTGATGCAGCTGCCTTGAGAGTATTCGAGAGAAAAGTCCTACATAAGATCTTCGTTCCAGTAGTAAAGTCCGTTTTGGGTTTTTGTAAAATCCTTTTACTTTTCAGATATTGTAGTTGCACCATACTAAGTACGGGCAAGTAGTTGTACATACTTTTTAACATTTGAAACTCAAATGCATTATTATATAGGACAGGAAAAATTGGAAGATTTGACAGACTTGTTTAAATCAAAGCTCACAGATATCACACGAATTATTGATTTTGAAATAATTGCGGTGTAATGATAATCATAATTGTCTGGTCTCGACCATCATAAATTTATTTGATTGCTGTGATGTCAAGTATGAGTGAACAATTCAGACAATTAAGGAAAGTTCACCAAAATAAAAGAAGCCCTGCACGAAATATAAGAAAGTCAGTTTCTTCCTTTTCAATAGACCTACAAATTCTGCGCTTTTCAGTTGTTATCCAATAAGACAAGCCTTTACGCATACCTACCGTTTGTACAGTGAAAGAACTGCTGTTATAATTTGATTTAAACAGGACTTATAACTTAATACATATAAGTGTCCTATAACTGTGTTTTCCTGATCGCTAAAGAGGTAAAAGGCATATTTATTCTTATCAGGAAATTGGTAACCGGTACGAGTGTACTTGTTCCAATAAGTTTATCCCCTGGACAAATACCCGGAATGTCTTAGTGATCAGGTGAACACATAAAATTAGTATAGAAGTGCGACGAAATTCGATCAACAGACTCGAGACGGACTAGAAGGAGATCTGATTGTTCGACGATTATCAGAGAAGTCAAAAATGTAATCAGTTACTCAAGAAGTACTATCAACAATCATAATTTTAGAACTACGAAGTCTTTCAACTTTCATTCCGCTATGGTTAGATTTCAAGATAAATGTTTTATCAAGACCTTGTTTAGATGAGATATAGTGAATACGATTTAGAGCCTGGATATTCTCCGATAATATATATGACTGTCTAAATGAAATAGTATGCAAATTTGATTGCATTCAGGATGGTAAATAAGTAATACTTAATAGCTTTGGATATGCAATCAAATCATAATTTAATATTTGATATACTTCGTTATCCAATAAAAAAAACAATCACTTATTTTATTGCATAGTGTATGAATGACTGCTTCTTCCTAAACATAAATTAAATCAAATGAATATTTTATTAGAACAAAAGACATATTGTCTCTAAATTGTCATATTTATTCAATTAATTTTATTATGTTGTCTACTGCACCCCCATTTCTGCTCTATTTCCTATATGAATTATTGAAAAGAAATTTTTCCTCAAGCACTCTTTCTCCGAATAATCTTAATTTGTTAATTGCGTGTGAAAAACTATTTAGTGGAGTGTTTTGTGGCAACTAATCATTATCACTCCCACTGTACTTCAGGCACAATACTCTGCTATTATGCCCCTTCTTCAGCGATGTGTTGCTTTGACGTTGCTTGGCTCAGCTGCACTGTGTATTGTGTCTGCCATTTCATAGCCGTATTGTGTAATTACTTAACATTTTAGTATTGCGGGAATTATAATTACATGCTTAAATTAAAGTGATGGGATTTTATAGGAAATTTCAATTTAATTTGAAAGAAAAAAGTTATACTTCTTCCTCATTTTCCATATTCTCGTACGGAAAAATAAAATACGATGCTTAAGTATTTTAGCATGTTGAGATTTGTAGGGAAATTACACCGGTTTTGCTTTGTGATTGCGTTTTTCTAAGAACATATAATTGAGAAAATAATGTCGTAATTAGTAAACACTTTAATAACAACACATTGGCATGACAGAATTTTTGACAAATTTTTTAAGCTCCAATGTCTTTTACTTCAATGAAAATTTCTAATGTTTAGTAATTTTAATAATTTAGAGTAACAAATTAAAATAAATTTATTGAGTTGCCACGTAAGGACGAAGTTCCGGAAAGTTTAGGAGATTGGTTTACTAAGTAGGTATGAGTGAATCAACAGAATTGAAATCCAACTACTCTGATTCATTCATACTCACTACAACATTGATTTATAAGTACAGGTTACAATGAGTATGAGTACAACGCTGAGATCAAACTCACAACATTCGAAATGTGTTTGATTCATACGCGTACTCATTCTGATTCATAAATTTGGAATAATTCTTATAAGTGATTCGAGTGACTCCAATTATTTATCAAAATTTACAGCATTTGTTGTTGTTGCATATACAAACAAAGAAAAAAGGAAATACAAAGACAACAAGCAAAGCATACACATAATCTTCTTGCAGTAGATAGTGTGTTGACTTATTAGACGTAAAGCCAGGGTTCGAGTCCCTGGTCAGACATCAAAACAAAATACGTAAAGAATTTCTTCGGCGATTTTCTCTCAACAGATTTCTGGCAAAAACTCTGAGAATAAATGAAATTGCCATGAAAAAGTTTCTTAAAATCTGTCGTTCGGAGTGGACTTTAAACTGTAGGTCCCGCCACTTATGTATAAAATTAACACACACAACATAAGTAGTGTGAGAAACTAGGTTAATAATCCTGACGGAAGGGTTGTAAAGACCAATTATGTATGTATGCAATGGCAAAGCGGCGATGATTTCTATATAAAGTCTGTATATTTTACAAACTTTCTTAAGTTCTTACAACACAATCGTTCAAAGTGAGTTATATCTGTTATAATTCGAAGTTTTGGAATATCGAGCTTACGAATGCTAAGCAATCACTTCAAAAATATTCCATCATCATCATCAATATGTTCGTAATTCTTTCCATATTTGTATACTTTTCTACAATAATTGATATGATGTCAAGGTTGTACCCAAGGGATTATCCAGGATAATATCTAAGATATTAGCCCGAAGGTGTCGTAGTCAAGTAGGTATTGTTGGCTTATTGTACGTGAGGTCAGGGTTCATACCTGAGTATAGATATCTCCAACAAAACGAAATATGAAAGAAATATTTTTTCGGCGACTACTTCTTAACAGATTTCTGGGAAAAACTCTGAGAGAAAAAAAAAATTCACTATAAAAGCTCCACAAAAATCTGTCCTTCAGAGTTGACTTTAAACTGTAGGTGCCACCAATCTTGTATAAAATTAACATAAACAGCATAAGTGGTGTGAGCTGAGCAGCAAGGGGAGTAAGGGGTTGTAATGACCAATATACATGCATACATAATGTATGTAATATCTACTACGCTATTAGCGCGAACATTTACTTGCCGATGTTCAAGAACTCCTTGAAAACTAAGCTCGCAAATACATAATGCGTACCGTTCCGTATCTGAAGTAATTTTTAAATGCCTTCTATATCTGAGAATGGTTGTTATAGGTGTAATATCATATAATCAAATATTGAATGCATTCTGTATTCGAAATTATATCCATTTAGTTAAACATTTCAAAATCTATATCATTATGGTGAAGGTTTACAAGAAAATACCCTGATTAATAGGAAAGTATAAGTGTGAATAACTTGATGGGAATGTGTTAATAGCATACAGTCAACCCTCCAATAACGCGGTGAGTGAGTACCCCGTTATATGGAAACCGCGACTATAAGAAACTCGGATTCCAGGTATAAACCAGGTTAATTCTTAGCGCGTTTTATGGATACCGTCTACCGCGTTGTATGGAAACCGCGATATAAGAAACACAGAATTAGTACAAATCATTGCGTTATATGGAGACCAAGAAATACAAAAGGGAAGATAAATTATAAATTATTTTTATTGAATTCAAGAGTTCATATAAGAATTGATAAAAAAAATCGAAATAAAAACTAAGAGACTGGTTTCCAACAAAATTAAGAATGACTTGTAAAATAATGTAATTTCTTAATATATATTCCCATTTGGTTTAACTTCCTTCACTGTTTTTCGATTGTAGCTTTTTTTGCTAACTCATTAAAACCTCTCTATAGCGAGCTAAGCAATTTCTTAACTCTCTGTTAAACTATGCGCCGCGCACCTGTTGAATGATCAGTTTGAATGAAATGAAATTCAAATTGTTTAGCCAGTTTAGCCCTTTTTCAAATTTCGTAAATCGAGATTTGGCAGCCATTTATTTTCCTTATTTTCGTCTACCAATGCATTTGAGGTGGGTGCATCAATCAATGAAGTTGAACGCAAACCGCACTATAAGAGTACTGCGTTATAGGACGGCTATCGCAATTTCAGACCCGCGTAATATGGAAATCGCGTTTTAGGAAGGGTTGACTGTATTTACTATTTCTAGTAACGGTATAGAAATGTGCCAGCAGTTTTTGTCTACTTCTTAATCCGAAAACCAAAATATTTAGAATTTATAAGAATTTATAAAATAAGAACTTTTGAACTAAACTTTGTGGCAAAGTCTAAAGAAAGAATTCGAAAATAAAATTTTTCCTTTCAATTGAATTTCCAACATAAATTAAATAAATATATTGGCCATAATTTAGACTTTACGTATATAAATTAATATCACTTTACACAATCTCTATACATAAAAACAGCCAGCGAACATAAAAATCATGCTTTAAATTCCAACTAAAAGTCCACTCCCACATACGTTAGTAAATTCTTAAGTAAAATGGTAATAAAAAAAACATTTTAACTTTACTTCTAATCAAAGATATTAACACGTTCACGTACATGGCTGGTTTGAAATGAGACATTAAAATCCCCCAACTGCACATAGAAAAATACTAAAAAAATACAATTTATTTCAACGTTATTGTTTTTCATTATTTTTTTGTTTTATTTTTTGGTTTTGCGAAAAACAAAATTAACAGCATGGTTTGCAATAAAATTTTATAATTTAATAAAATTATTATTTTAACACACACACACAATTCGTTTTGTGGCCTAATGTATACGTTTGAGAATGTTCTACAGAATATATGCGTATGTACGTATATTGTGATGGTTTTATGTTTGCGTTCTTTACATTTGATTTTATAGCCTGTCTATGAACTTTATGTACGTGTAGACAGGATAAAAATGTTAAAAAAGAAAAAATTAAAATAAATGAAAAAAAAAATCGAATTAAATTATAGGCTTGGTTAAGAGTATTATTTTATATGCCATACAATATGCAATTTATGTATGTATGTGTAAGCATATATGTTCATATGTAGCATACATTGCAATTCATACAATACACGGAGAAATTATTTGTATGAAATGAAATCTCTTATGGAATTCATCTGAAATGTTCATGAATAATTAAAATAGGCTGCAGTGAACTGGCCGTTTACTTGCAAACTTTTTGATTATTGTAAGCATGTTGATGAAACGTGCATCGAAACAAATTTCTCTCAGCTTATTTGAGAGACATTTTAACATAAATTTGAATATGCCATCACAAAATGTGGTGACATTCAAGAAATTATGGTTGAAAGCTTAGAAAAGAGGAAAAAAAAACTGCAAATAATATTCAAGCTAGACTTTCCAGCCATGCTAACTAACTAGATAAGCTAAGTCAACATTAGCAGATTTATGCAATTGTCAAAGAACATAATATTGTTTGTAAGTATTGTTGTGGTTGCTGTTCGTTCTATTGTTGCTGATATATTTCCATATAAACTGACAACATGTCATGTTTGCTGTTAGAATATGAAAATATAATCATATTTGCATTCAATTCTTTATTGTTTAATGTCTGTCTTTGGGTTTTCTATTTTTTTATTCCCTTTATAGGAAAAACTTACCTTTCCATCGAGTGTAGCTTCTTCGGGTAAACCATTTGTTGTATAGTTTCCACTATCACCATGTTGCACATAATTCGATTGTGCTGTTACATTAACAAATTGCAGACAACTCATGACTAGTAGAGCCGCCAACGGCAACAGTTTTATTGAAAAATATTCCTTCATTTTTAGGCTGTTGTTGTTGTTTTTATAGAATTTCCCGATTATTTACTGTTACTGGAGATTTCTTTTAAAACTTTTGAAAGGGATTGGGGGAGGTTTTCATAGATTTCCTTTGTTGTTGGTTATTATTACTTGGTTTTTGTTTTTTTTTTTTTGTAAATGAACGAATTATAATTTAATGTTGAGTTCTTAATGATAATTATAAGCAAATTATAGTCATTTCAACATCTGCAAAGAAAACAAACAGAAAATATTAATTAGTGTGGTTGTTATATTTAAAATACTTTTTTAGATAGACAACTTTCGTTTATTATGTTGCCTGTACTGTAATATATTTTAGTTGTTTAATTAAGCTTAACTTTAAACAACATTAGCTTAAGGACATGGTACACTAATGTTAATTCATTAATTTTTATTTTTTTTTGTAATAACAACTTAAAAAGGGAATACATCGTGGGACTATTTCTAAGTCTTGTTAAGCCTTTCAGTCAGTCACTCAATCATTTCGATGAGCCTACTATTATCTCAGCAACTTAACTTTAATGTTGACTTCGTTTAAAGCCGCACGATACCAGCATATAGACAGACAGATAGATAGAGACGAAAAGACGTTATAATGTTAAGGTGATAAATATTCAAATTGACATTAAAGCTTAAGTTTAAATATGAAAACATACTTATACAGATACAGATAAGGAATAATGAAAATCATTTGCATACACATAAACCCAAACACCATATTAACTTTATACCATAACACCAATGGCAGTAGTCATTTTCAGCTATACCATACTACATCAACAACAAGATCAACACGAACATCATCATCATCATTACCGTCGCCATTACTATCAACAGGACCACAATGTTGACCACAAATGTTGCTACTAAATGGCTTAAAGGTTAATTGACAACATATGAGATGCTGTGGCTGTTCACTGGACAGCCTATTCGTTGGTGCAACGCTGTTCATGTATATTCGCTGATTTTACTAGTCTTCTGTTGATGATGTTGGTGGCTTTAATGGGTAACTTTACTAGAATAGTGGCATAGAAATGTGTCCTGGACGGTTGTTAATTATGGCAATTAAAAAAAAAAAAAAGTATTATAAGTCGGCAAAATTAAAAAGAGAAACTTGAATTTCTATGTTTTTTTTTTTTTTGTCACTAAGTTAGTAAAGTCATACATACATAGCCACTCCTGAGTTTAGCCTTTTTCTAAGTCATAATAAATGTAAGGGTTTATACATAACCTCTAGGCAAACTACTGTCTTCCCCCCTATATACCTTTGCGAAAAATCATTTAATGTCTGTCTGTTCAACTCGAGGAATTTGTAAATAGTTTTTATGCTTATTCTCCTATAAGCAGAATAAGTTTTGTGCCATGAAAAGGGAGTTTGTTAAATGCCTTCGTTGTTTTTTGTTTTGCTGTTGCATTCACACATGATTACAAAATTTTACTAGGCTCTTTAGTCTTTCTATTAAGGCCTTTGTACAATTTGTAACGTTTACTCTCATAGAGGTGAACGATGGTAGTAATTAGTTGTAAAAGAATTTTATTCATTTTGAGTTTTTTTTTTCTTAGTTTATAATTAGAAACTGTCTGGGAATTTTATTAATTTAAAAAATGATTTTTTTGTATTTTATTGAAAGTAAATTTCTGTACCAATAACATATCAATAGGGTATTTGAATTACAATTCAATTTTTTTTTATTTCTTTTTAGAGCGATTATTAGTTCGCCTTGTTTTATAGCTGGTGCCAGGAATTAAATGTTGAGTAGCAATCAAAGAATTTATAAAAATTATTTATTTAGATAGTAATTTTGACAGAACATGCTATTAAACGTGTTGTCCATTGAAAAACATAACTTTTCCTCATCTTTTCAACAATTTATGGATTGTGTTTTAAAAACGCTCACCTTTTATGGTCAAGTTTTATCCGAACCAATTTTTGATACTCCGGTTTCAAAAAAAAGAGCGTTCTCCACCAATCAAAATAAATGCAAGTCCTAAGAGGCAACAGCTGGACTACAAACCGGTTTTAGTAAAACTTCAAGTCCACTGTTTTCCAAATTGTTTCTGACCGGCACAGCAATATGGTTCCGAGCGTTGTCATGATAGCAAATTAAAGATTCGTGTCTGTTTTCATATTCAGTACGTTTTGTAAACAATGCCTGCCTTAAATGAAAGATCGTCCGTGATAACCAGGACCGGAATCGTATGCTTGTGATTCAAAAAGCTCGACTCTCCCAATTTGTGGATTCTATAATAAATAACGCACGTTTTTTTTTTTTTTTGAGATCGGGAATTAACAGGATCAATATTTTACAACAGACGTACTCCAATAAGTGAGTTTTGGAGCGATCGAAATTAATTGCAGTCATTGATTCTCAAAATATACACAGCCAACCCTCCTATAACGCGGTACTCTCAGAACACGGTTTCCATTTAACGTGGGGCTGAACTTGCGATAGCGCGGTTTGCGTTGAATTTCATCCCATATTTTTATTTTCGACTCAAAAGCTCAGCCGAGATACGGTTTCGATATAACACGGGGCTGAAATTGCGACAGCCCTCCTATAACGCGGTACTTTTATAACGTGGTTTGTGTTCAACTTCATCCCATTAGTTTTTTACGCACAGCCTATGAATGAATAGGAACTATTTTATTTTCAACGCAAAATCTCAGATTAGATACAGCATCGTGCAAAACAATAGCAGTTGAATTTTCAATTTAAAAAAGCAATGAATGAAAGTGAACAAAGTGAGGATAAATATTAAAAAATTACATTATTTTACAAGTCTTTCTCAATTTTGTTGGAAACCAGCCTTTTAATTTAGTTTTTATTTAATTTTTTATCAATCCTTTTATGAACTCTTGAATTCAGTAAAAATAATTTATAATTTATCTTGCCTTTTGTATTCTTGGTCTTCATATAATGCGGTACGAATGAAGTTATTTGTACTAATTCTGTGTTTCTTATAGCGCTGTTTCCATACAACGTGGTACGCTCCTACCGCGTTATAGGAGGGTTGACTGTATATAGCTCACTATATAGCGGTTGAGGTATATATGGTCTAGCATTGTCATTATAGAAAATCACAGACTTGTGTCTAGTTTCATATTCAAGGCAGTTTAAAAGCAATGTCTCATACCTTTTATCGACCGAGTTTTTCACACCACTTATGTTGTGTGCATTAATTTTATACATAAGTGGCGTGATCTACAGTTTAAAGACGACTCCAACGATAGATTTTTTGAAAAATTTCTCATGGCAATTTTATTTACTCTCAGAGTTTTTACTGTTTACTTTTTGTGTTCACTTTTGATGTCTGGCCTGGGGCTCGAACCCTGGCTTTACGGCTAATAAGCCAAAACACTACCTACTAGACTACGGCGAATACTTCATAAAAATGACTACGAATATATTTGCTGAAATATTAAAGAACAATCTGCTGATAGTGCCATAATATTTCCTTAAACTTAAAACACCGCGTTTGCATCTTACCACCATATTCTGTTTTTACGAATAAATAGCCCTCATCAATTTAATAACTTCAATAATTAATTTTCTGATAACCAGCCTCCACAAGCATCGTATTAACTAAACGAAACATTTTAATGATTGTACACAAGCGTATCAATTCATTAATTTGCATCAAAGGCCATTAATAAAAATTTACCAAACATGCCACGACATTTGTAATGACATTCGTTGCATAAAATGTATTTGTGCTATTAATGAAATGTAGTCTGGTCTCAATTGAATTGGGGTTTTGTTCGTTCTCTAAGCCAACAAAACGGCCAACCTACACACAAATAAATGAACGTAATTAGAGTTTAGTTATCTACTTAAGCGCATTTGCATTTTACAATTCTAGTTTGAAATATTGTAATTGCAAGAGTAGCAAGTAGTGTGCAGAATCACACTATCCAATGAGAGAAACTAAAATAATAAATGCAAAAACATGTAAGACATTATGTAATTATTTAATTGGAAATGGGAATAATTTAATATAATATAAATATAAATTTAATTATCATACTGAATAAATTCCTAAGGGTTATAGCAGCAAAGTGAATTTAATAAATGAAGTGTTCGGAGTACAAAATGTAGAAAAAAAGAATATTTTAAATGAATTAAAGAAAAACAATACTTTTCATAATTTGGTAAACACATAATGCGTTTTAGAAAATGTGTTGCTTACTTAATTATTTAATTACAGTCAAATTCGTTTATAACGAATTCGGTTATAACGAATTCTTGGTTATTACGTAGACATTTTCAAGTCCCAACGTTTTAATAACAAATTTCATACAAAAACTTCGTTTTTTACGAACTCATTTATAACGAATTCTCGGTTAAAAGGAACTACTTTAAATAGTCCCAGAAAATTAAATTTCAGAAAAAACTTTGAAGTGTGGCAATAGTCTTTACTTTTAATTAATATGGCAGCATTAAATTTTAACTCAGCATCTTTAATCAGCTGATAGGTAAAAAGAATTAACATTTATTTATGGTGTTTAATAGAAAAATACTTTTTGTTTTTAATAAATGAAGAAAATTCTTTATATTTTATATTTTCTTCAATGACTTCACCCTGTTTGTTACGAACTTTGCCTATAACGAACTATTTTTTCTGGTCCCACGGAGTTCGTTATAACCGGGTTTGATTGTAATTGATTATTATATATATCCTTTAGAGAGGATTACGACCTAGTTTCTCATACCAGCCCTGTCGTGTGTGTTAATTTTATACATGAGTGAACAACAGATTTTTTTTAAAAACTTTTCGTGGCAATTTCACTTTACTCTCTACGTTTCTGCCAGAAATTTGCTGAGAAGTCTGTAAACAAATATTTTTTAAATGTCGTTTTATTTGAATAGAATTTATTACATGTTATTGATAAACGTACATAAGTCATGCTGTAATTCATGCTACTTATAAATCGTAAGAAAATTTATCCCTTTCCCTTTTCTCATATTATCAATGCTTGGAATCTTGTTTGACAAAAAAAGAAAACAAAATTTATAATAAAATCTGATTCGATTGTATAAAATCGAATTATGTTTTTCTATGCATTTAATAAAGTTAATAAAGTTATTTCTTAGACTTTAAATTAAACTCATATAAATAATTGTATTTAAATTTTTTTCTTTTCTTTTCTTTTTTTTCTTGTATATTTGAGTACTTTATTAAAATCGTATCCATGTTCATGTTTGAAAAACATGGCATAACATAAATATTTGTTGATTATTCATATAAGAAAAGAAAATGAAAACCAATCAAAGCAAAAAAATAAAAATTTATTTGGTATGCCAATAGAAAAGTTTACGATTGTGATTGTAAACTTTAATGTCCTTAAAAGTCGTAAGTAAAAAATTACAAAGACTTACAAAGAATTGGAAGAAATTTTAACCACCTTGTTGTTATAATTTAGGCATAAAGTTCAACTTCAAATTCACTTTCCAAATTTTTAAGACTTAATTTTAGTATTTCAAATGAAATCAAATAAATGATTTTAAATCATAAAAACAATTTTTAAATAACAGTACGATACGCATTTCAGACTCTAGACTGTAGCACTAACTGAACATAAGCTCTGCGTTACTCAACTCGTTATAATCAGAAATAACTTGTAATTGTATTCTAATGAATTGATAAATAAATCTAGATCATTTCCTACAACTGAAAACAAAAAAAAAGCGATAGTTTCAACATGTTTTCTCTAAACGAGCGCTCGAAACTAGCTGAAAAGAGAGCAAAACAAACTGAACAATAATCAATGGCACTATAATTGGGTTTGAAGCAAAATATTATGCATTGGTCAATAAAACAGAGAGGAAAAAATTAATCACACTTCTAGACTTGTGGTGGTTTATTGACTTATTAGATAAGAAACCCCATCAAAATATTTCCTGGAAAAACTCTGAGAGTAAATCAAATTGCCATGAAAAGTTTCTCAAAAATATCTGCCATTTAGAAACGACCCTAAACTGTAGATCCCGCCACTCATAGTAATAAACATAATATAGGAGATGAAAAATGCTAGATCGCAATTCTGATTAAAGGTACGTAATAAACAATTTTGCAAACTGCTTTTCATGTGATATGAGATTGCTGTTAAAACGCTCGAGTGCTTGCTTCAGAGTGATTCAGATCCAAGCATGTCTTCTTTTGTTGTCCTCAAGTCACTAGATTCATACATAATTGGTCATTACAAACCTTCAGTGTGGATTATTGACACAGTTTCTCACATCACTTATGTTGGGTGGGTTAATTTTATTCATAAGTGACGGAACCTGCAGTTTAAAGTCGACTTCGAACGACAGATTTTTTTTGAGACACTTTTCATGGCAGGTTTTTTTTACTTTCAGATTTTTTGACAGAAATCTGCTGAGAGGAAATCGCGGAGAAATACTTTTTGTATTTTGTTTTGATGTCTGGTCTGGGGTTCGAACCCTGGCTTTACGTCTAATAAGCCAACACACTACCTACTAGATCACGGCGACTTGGTAGAGATATTTAACATAAATAAAACAAGTTTTCGTTAATCCAAGGTCAGACATCAAAATAAAATACAAAGAGTATTTTATCGGCGATTTCTTCTTAGCGGATTTCTGGCAAAAACTCTGAGAGTAGGATAAGATTGCCATGAAAAGTTTCTCAAAAATCTGTCGTTCGGAATCGACTTAAAAACTATAGGTCCCGTTTCTTATGTATAAAATTATCACACACAATATAAGCAGTGTGAGAAAACTAGGTCACTAATCCTGACTGAAGGGTTGTAATGGCCAATTATGTATGTATCTCTACAAGCATAATTTTTATCACATCACAAATCCCAAGTATCTTATAAGACTAAATTTAGATTGTGGCGAAAATTAATAAAAATATCTCATCAAAATATTCCAATTGGCATTGAAAATCCTTAATCATACGATATGGCTTTTATAATCTTTTAGCCATGCCAATGAAATGTATAGCACAAATACCGAACAATGAATATATCTTCACTTCCCTTAACAACATTTTATCATAAGTAACATAAGAGCAACAACAACAACAACAAAATTAATACAACAATACCAGGATGTTAACAAGTTTATGGATACGAATAATAAGCAACAAGTATGCATACATACATGTACATATGTGTGTAAGAAAGGGAAAGGAGGGGAAAAAAAATATTTTCAATTTTTATTACTGCATCTCTGAACCTAACTAACCTAACTAACTGGCTAACGTACATCACATCCCTTTAGAAATAAAGTGCTCAAAAGCAAAAATTCAATGTAAAGATTTTTATAAAACTCTTTGGCTTTTAGAGAGATAATGCAGACCATGAAAATATATGTAGTTATGGAAACATAAAAATTTACGGACTTCTATGGTAAGTCTGCCTGTCTATCTGCTGGTCATGGCAGCATTTAGAAATGTTACCTTTTCAACAACAAAACACAGTATCAGATTTAATGTTCAATAAACGATAAGACAACGATGACGATGACTATGACTACGTCTATGACGTAGACGTACATAGATGTAGACCAAGTTGTCTATGTGGCCAATATTGAAGTATTGAATTGTATGTCGAATTGTATGTCTAAAATGTTTTACCAAACTTTTTACGTTTTTTTTTTGGAATATGAACCATAACTATTTTGTTTTTATATGCCAAACAAACATATATGAATTCTGTTCTTATTATTGTTGTTGTTGTTGTTATTATTTCTACTTTTTTAAAAAAAAGGCGTAAACTTACAATATATTTATGCATGTTCCAGTCATGTTGTTGCATTTGTAAGTCCATTTTGTTCAGTTTATTACTGAAAATACAAAGAAAAGAACAACTTGCTTAACTTAAAATAAATTCTTTATGGCCTTTTATTTAGTTAAAGCCAATATTATTGTTGTTGTTGTTGTTGTCGTTGCCTGTATGCATTTAGGAGGGAATCAATGAACGACCTTTAAGTGCACGCCTTGTTTACGATTTGTTACGGCCAATATCAGAGGGTATTAATGCATTTTTTATGCACGCAACTATTTCAAAGGAAAAAAAATAATAAAAAAAAAAATCCATAAAGATTTATAGACAAAAACCTGTAGAATGTAGAAGTAAAAGAAATAAAAAAAAGTGGGAATGTTTTGTTTTTATTGGTATTTAAAGTGTTATCGCTGATTAAAATAAAGACTTATCTTTTTGATGTTTTTAAAACCGTGGCGTTGGTTATTATTATGCGAGCACATGTACAAAACAATCATTGGCAAATTGGCAATTTCTTGCTTCTAAAAATATAAATTTTTATGGAAAAAAAAAAAACTAAACTGCTATGAACTAAAAAGGTATTCAAGAACGCTTATTATTAAAATAGTGTTTTTGTTTTCCAAAATTAATGTTCTCTTGCTTATTGTTAAATTATAAAACTTAACATATGAGAAATATAAACCAATGTGAGGAGCTACAGGGTGACTGATATTTAATGCCACCAAGTAAGGCGCTATATTTTTATTAATTTTTTTTAATTTTATTGTTGAAAAGCTAGAAATGTTGGAAATAGCATAAAATTTTAGAATCAGTTTAGAATTGTTCGAATTGGCCACCTTTGGTACGAATTATCGCCTTCAATCGACCGACAAAGCCTTCGCAGGCTGCACGAAAGCAGCTCCGCGGTATTTAGCCCATTCTGGGAGAAGCACCGTGTTGAGATAATCGACACTTTCGTATTTTTTAGTGAGAACCTTACTTTCCAAAATGCCCCAAGCGCAAAAGTCCAACGGATTGGTTTGGTGGCCATTGTGCGGTAGAAATGAAGTGAGAAAGCTTCTTTTAAAGCCATTCTTGGTTGCAGTGTGTTGAGTGCGGTTATGCTGAGACCTGTTGGTCTGCGGCCGAAATGTTTGCCTGCCCATAGCTTCAATACTGTCTTTAAGACATTTGCCCGATCATATTCGGTATTTATTTTGACACCACGGTCGATGAATACCATCGGCCATCGGCATCTCGGCCCACACCATTACCATCGGCGGCGCCTGAGTGCTGGTGGCCAATCGCTGTGTAAATTTTCAGCTGACCTCTTTGGCAAGTAAACCTGAATATTTTGTTTATTCACAAACTGCTCATTTTGAAATGGCTTCTCATTGGAGAAAATCAAATTCGATAACTGGCCACATTCGTGCAAGCGAAGTAACTCCTTGGCTCCTTCCAGTCTAACTTTTTTTTGGCCTTCGGTAAGCTCTTGCACTTTTTGGAACTTCAATGGCTTTAGTCCAAGCTCATTTTTCAATATGTGTCCGTCTTAGCGATATGTTCAGCTCAAGAGCAATTATTCTACCACTGCGGGGTGGATTTCGATCCAATCTGACTTTCATTTTCTGGTGTTGTTACAGTTCGTTTTTCGTCCACTTTTTGGACGCGATGCAACACTGCCAGTATTACGGTAACGAGCAATGGTACGAGAAACAAAAGATTTATTCACATTTAAATGCTGGAGGGCTCTAACTATAGCCACCTGTGGTTTTCAAGTCAAATATACAATATACAATAATACACTATCACGCTTGTATTCCATCACGAATATTTTTTTTCTGAATGCAATAGATCAAAATGCTTTTGTAAGCTTGTAAATACTAAAATGTACTGCCACGAAAATATTTCTCAAAAATCTGTAGTTCGAAGTCGACTTTAAACTGTAGGCCCCACCACTTTACATTAGTGGTTTGGAAAGCTAGGTCGTATTCATGGCTGAAGAGTTGTAATGCAAATTATATATGTACGTGGGAAACTAGATCGTAATCCTAAACGTTTGTCATTACCAGATTTATTTACTTCTTTTTTTGGTGAAGGCGTTAACTACCAAACCGACTAAGCCTGCATAAAACTTCTGTGAAATCCTTTACAAAAACACTCCAATGAACACTCCATCAGCAATGGAAGATTTACACGAAAAACTTCTTGGGAAAGAGTACAGATTTAAAGATGAAGTATTACAGATGAAGTTTTCTAAACAACAACTGCTTACAAGGACTTTTAATTTCCTTTACATTTGAAGAAAAATGATTGATTGATGAAATTTTTCACGAAGTCCTTATTCCTTATGCAGTCCTTATTCCTTAAAGGAAGAAAATAAGTGTAAAAGCTTTCGTATGAAGCTATGGAATAATATAACTAAAAACCGGGTGTTATATTGCTTTTATTAATTTCTAAAGATGCGTATTTTAGTATCCATGTATACCACAAGAACATACTATATGTCCTAAGAAAAAAATGCGGACAAACCATTATTGGTTTTAGTAATTTGCTTGCATAGAGTCGTTTGAACATTTATTGGATCATCCCAAATAGACATAACATTGTGGTCGTTGAAGAATTAAAATACTTAAGCAATAGTGTTGATGCAGTACTTTTGAAACCAATAACTATGAAGAAGAGTAACTCTAACTAAATCCTTTTTTTCAAAAATACCAATGTTACCGTAATTTAAAATGTGATTGACTTAAAATTAAAATTTAAAATTATTTAAAATTCACTATGACTGTCTATATTCATAGTAGAGAACTTACTAACACAAGTAAAAAAAAATGTTTGATTTTTCCCAGTAAATTTTGGATAAATAATTCATTTGAAGTGGCTGCAGGATTACTTTTCTGGTGAAAAATATTAAATTTTGTATGACTATTAAATTTAACCTGAGGTAAGGAAAATGAAATCACCAATTATAGAACTTACAAATCTGTCTGTTTTTTTTTTTTTCGTTGGAAATGAAATATTTATCTTTTATAATACATATGTACATACATAAATAGATTTCATTTTGTTACGTATGATTATTTCATTTTACCTAAAGCAATAAACTGTTTTCGCAAGAAATCTTTTTTTTTTTTGTAGTTTCACCATTTTTCTTAGAAATGTAATGTTATTAGGACTAACAGTTCAAGGACGCATGGCATTCTGTAAATACTAGCAAAACAGATTTTTTTTTTTGTTCTTTTTTTGGAAACACAATATAGTGCTTACTAAGGCTTTAGATTTAAGAAGACAGAAACTACTTAAACATAGAAAGTCTTTCACATGCAATTCAACTACTGTGTACGAAAGAATCTGCTCCAGAATGTTTTAGAAGAGCTTGAAACAGAAAAAATTCGGTTAATTATCTGAATTATGCAGCGCAGCTCCAGTTCTTCCAGCTGATGGAAGGAATTAATTATATATCATAGCATTAAACAACACTTTTAACCTGTTTTATAGGCGCTGTAAGTAGTATGTTGACGTACAAAATTTAACATTTTTTTCCGGCGATCTACTCCCTAGAAGTCGCCGTGGTCTAGTAGGTAGTGTGTTGGCTAATTAGATGAAAGACTCGAGTTCGAATCCCAGGGCAGACATCAAAACGAAGATATGAAAATATTTCTAACTCTGAGAGTAAAAATTGCCATGAAAAGCTTCTCAAGAAATCTGTCGTTTGGAGACGACTTTAAACTGTAGGACCCGACACTCATGTATATAATTAACGCACACAACACTGTTGGTGTGAGAAGCTAGGACGTTGTACAATGGGTCAATTCGACCTCCGGGTATTGAACTTGTCACAGTTGACAATTACACGTCCTCTAACCTAACCTACACCCTACTACTTTAGCCTTGTGGCAAAAGCTCAGTCGTTCGCTTACGACGTTAAACTATAAGTCCCGTAACACTTGGATAATAAGAACACAGATGACATGGGTGGTGTGGGAAGCTAGATAGCTAACTGTATAGCTAAGTAAGTACGGAATGTACCAAAATAGACTTCAATGTACCAGCTTATGCATGGAAGTTGTATTCTATTCTCGATTCAATTAATGGATTGATTCCAGCGCATAGACTAAAGATAATGGGTTCTCTAATGTGACAACAAGTATTCTAATAGATGACACATAGTGATCGGTTTGAGAGGTAAAAATTCTCATTGCATTTAGCACACGAGTATTATAAAATCCATTAAAGAGAACTAGATTATTATTGGAAATCATCTGTTAAATTTATTTTCATTTATCATAGCTTCCTTTGAGTTCTAACACTATGTTTAAAGTACCTTAAATTTTTTCAAAAAACAATTTTTGTCGAGCTTAACATAGTTTTATTTACAAAATAATTTCATTGCTGTAGTCGAATTCTTGGCATCTAGTATTTACTCTAATTTTAAAACAAGAAATAGTCATTTGGACCTAAATTCAAAGAACAGATCTGATTAGGGATTAATTCGTAGTCCCCTATCACTGGCTGTTACACATTAATCTCATCACACAGTTTGTTCAAAGTAAAAGTGAAGTCTTCTAACAGATGTCTGATAACGGCAGCAGTTCTGAGGTTAGGTTAGGTTAAAGCGATGACATATTCAAAAATCTCCCTCACTTTTCATAAGAGTTCCTAAATAAATTCATTGTTTATTAATTCCATGATATTAAAATATGATGAATAACTTTTGATAAAAAAAATGTATGTATACTTAGGCCAAAGATGACAAAACCCACAAAAGTTTGTTTTTTTAATCTGTGCTAATGCATACCAACAATATTCATACTTTTAAGTCTTTTCGTCATTCTTTTATCCACAAGTACGTAAATTATATTTAATGTATTTGATTACATTTTTATACTTTATTAAAGTTTCAGTTTCCAAATACAACATAATGGGGTTTAACATCATCCAATATGTCATTGACATGCATTGTGGTGATGTTTAATGCAATTGACAATTTTTTTTTTAAACAAAAAGCGGTTGACATATTCATATTGCCATAAAAGTGGCAGACAGTTTAATCGAAGGTTACTCACAATAATATTTACATTCTAACCACTCACTGTGGTGGTCTAGATAACGTTAAAAGACTTGCAAATTTATGTTCTTTTAATTCTGCTTAAGAGGGTGGGGGTCACAAAAATCCGTTTATATTTTACAATTGTAATGCAAATGAAAATGGCACCTTTAATCATTATTTAAAACCACAATTCTAATTAAAAAGATTAAAAGGCATTTAAGACAAAAAAAGACCTCCAATTTTATAGATAAAAATCGGTGGTATCCTTCGGATAGAACTAAAATTATAGTAAAACTTCCATTCACTTAACTGTCATTAGCATCTGGCTTTAAGCATAAGAATGAAACTTGACCACAAAGTTAAATCTTATTTGCCTAGTTCTTTTCTAAGACTTATTTGCTCAACGTTCACAATATTTTTTGATTTCCTTTTTTTTGGTTTCAAAGCACAGCTGCAATTTTTCTAACGAATAAGATAACAAAAAAAAAAACAAAAAAACTACAGCTGCAGATATAGAATTTTTTTCTAATACAAATTTTTTTTACTCTTTTTTGAATTTGCTTTCCAACGTGACATGTTCTTTTTTTACTGTTTGATGAAGGCAAAACAGAATAGACAAAAGAAAAAAAATTACAGACATCATGGCTAAAAGCAAACGCCAAGCAATGTAGATAAATTGCCAAGAATTTTATAGCCAATATTAGACAGATTCAGCAAACACAGGCAAAAAAAACAAAAAAATAAACTGAAATAACCACGGCAAAGTCAACAGCAACAAGAAATGAACAAACAAACAAACACTCATTTACCAAAACACCGCCACACTGTGGCATGTTGTGCTCATGTGCTCGTAAACGCTGCCATGTGATGACAGGCGCGGATTGTTATAGTTTCCGTTTTTACTCCAGCCGCTTGGCTATATGAGATACACCATTTGATATGTGAACATGGCAAAAGAGGCATTTGAAATAAAATAATAAAAAAAATAGTTGTGAACATTACGATTTTCTATACGTTTTTTATTTTTCGTTTTTCTAAACTATTTATGTATCATCATCAGCATCTCTAAAAAGAAGAATCATTTTAAAAATTCATTCCATTGTAAAAGAGAGAGTAAGTGAGTGAGTGACTGAGTGCATGAATGGCAAGGCATGCTTAACGAGTGTTCACTTTAAAAATCATTGAAGTGTTAAGAATCACATTTGATAGAAATTGATGATTTTGTTGACTCGTTTGATGGTGTGATAGTGGTCGACTACTGATTTCGTGTTTAAAGAAAAAATATTCAATTTCATGAACCACACACAAAATGTAATATTGGATTGATGGTGTACTAAGATCGCCTCTATTCTCATGATGTTTTGAATGTCTTTGCAAACTACTCGTTCCAGTATCAAAACAATTTGAATAATAAATACTACTGGCGTCTGCAAAATTTAAGACAGGATTTGAAGCTAAAAAAAAGAGATCGGATAAACCAGAGTTCTTTGGGACCATAAATTCAGCAGAAATCCCTAAAAACTAATCATAAATTTAAGGCGTCGAATATCAAACACCAAAAGCAAGAGGTATTGATATCTTGAGATACAGCTCAATTGGATAGAGTAGTTCCATCTTTCGAATAGTAACGCCAATAGCTCACCAAGATGAGGAGCCTTACGAACTTATTATTAAACAGAGTGTTTGAAGTCGCCGTGGTCTAGTGGGTGGTGTGTTGGCTTATTAGACAAAAGGCCCGGGTTCGAATCCCAAGTCAGACATCATAACGAAAAATATTTCTTCGGCGACTTCCGCTCAGCAGATTTCTGGCAAAGACTCTAAGAGTAAAATTTGCCATGAAAAGCTTCTCAAAAATCTGTCGTTCGGAGTCGACTTTAAAACTGTAAGTCCCGCTACTCATGTATAAAATTAACGCACACAACATAAGTGTTGTGAGAAGCTAGGTCGTAATCCTGACTGAAGGGTTGTAATGGCCAATTATATATGTATGTTTGAAAAACGCTTTGCAAAAATTACAAAATGTGATACAAATTTATAATATAAATTAGGCGCCTAATATAAATTAGGCGGTGATGATATCATTACTTCTTTTGCCAATTTCCAGTAAGATGGAATAAAAATGATACTTAATCTCATGTAGGAAAGCTGAGCTTATCCATAAGAAACTGTAGAAGAACACTGCAGTATAATGGTCGAAGCAATCGGGCCCATAGAACATGATACGAAGAATTCGTAAGAAACCTTTTAACTGGGCTTGCTTAAAAGGATATATTTTCTGCTACCCTTTCAAGGTACGACCAATGGTTAACTGTATTTCGAAAAGTATTAATTTGCTTGCAAATAATTCAATTAAAACCTTAACCTTTTCAAAATTAATGTTATCCTCCAAATAGAAAACAAAAATTTCACTTTTACTCAATGTTACAACCACATCGGCCAGTTCACAACAACAGATTGAAGTTCTTCAAACTGACTATTGATTAATGTTCCATATTCCTTCATTTTCTATGTTTTTGTTTTTGTTTTATTATCTATAAATGGGTAAAATAGAATAGCAGAATAGTAAAGAGCGTACTAGATGATATTGAATAGAAGACTTTTGTATTGTATTCAATGCATACGTACTCGTATTGAATGGACGCGAATGAAGTTATATGGCGTTATAGTTTAGTTGTTTTTGGTTCAATTAAATTGACATAATTTACTTCAGTTCATCTTTTCTTTTTTATATTTTCATAGATTTTTTTTATTTTATTTTTACTATTTCTCAATTGTATATTTATTGGATACACTTTCATTGATACAATATGATCTGTAATATTTTCATTTTTAGTACCACCACTTAGTCTAGTTGATTATTTTTGTTCCTTCGAAAATTTTAAGTTTTCGTATAGATTTCGTTTTCATTGCTTCTATTTAGGAGACATGAATTGAGTTTGCGGATTTTATGAAGATAATTAAATTAATATTAAAATAAAATTGTTTTACAAAAGCTTTTGAATGATAAATATTAAGATTATCACAGTAATAAACCAACAATTTCAAACAGGACAACTAGAAACTCCACAATGGTACCGATTTTGCGACAAAAAAAAAAACATCTTTTGGGGACGTTAAATATCAAAATAGCCGCATTTTGGACTCAGAAATCCTACACGTAGTCTTACAGAATCCAATTCACCCTGTTTGGTGCGGCTTGTGAAGCGGAGGCATTATTGGCCCTTTAAAAAAGGAGGGCGGCGATATCATTACGGTCAATGCAGACACCTAACATACCTTGTACTGCATGGTGCAACTTGTAACACATCTCATGCGACAAGCGATTTATTACGTTAAACATTTGATGACCATTCAATTAGTCGAAATGTTGATGTGAGAAGTCGAAGTCGTCGTGGTCTAGTAGTTAGTGTAGTGCCTTATTAGACGAAAGGCACGGGTTCGAATCTTAGGCCAGACATAAAAACGAAAATATGAAAAACATTTTTTTTTGGCGATTTCTACTCAGCAGGTTTCTGGCACAAACTCTGAGAGTAAATAAAATTGCTATGAAAAGCTTCTCAAAAATCTGTCGTTTGGAGTCGTCTTTAAATTGTAGGTCCCGCCACTTATGAATAAAATTAACGCACACAACATAAGTGGTGTGAGAAACTAAGTTAATAATCCTGACTGAAGGGTTGTAATGACCAATTATGTATGTATGTTGATATGGATTTGCCTCCAAAAAGCTGCGGTTTAACACAACTGAACTATATTTTGTACGACGAGTTTAAATAACTGTGTTATGCCTGCAAACCAAAGACAATTGAGCATTTTAAGGCAGACATTAGTGATGCCATTGCCGACATACGATCCCATACATTATGAGGTATACATACAAATGAGGTACTGTGAGTTCAGCTGAGGCAGACATATGAATAAAATAATATTCCATTTCCAAGGGGAAAAATCTAAAAATTTGGGAAAATTTCAATTTTAAAATTAAAATTTATCTTTAGCTTCTAATGTTTCCTTCTTTATAATATTTACAAACCGAATAGCTTCAATTGTCTGAAACAATTTTATACTTAAAAATATATTGAATTTTATTACTTTGTTAACGTGAGACTCAAGGTTCAATGCAAAGGTTTATTGGTATCGGTTTTTATTATTGATTACTTATGCTCGCGCATTACAAAAGTGTTCTTTCTAAATTGTCATATGATAGATATTAAAGCTTTAGAAATCAAAAACCAACCTTTGATATGTTTTAATGGCAAATGAAATTCTAAAATGTCTAATAACACAAAATACTTAATCTTCCAATAAAACATTTTTCATTGGAAAAATCCAGTGATTTTATGGCCTTTGTTTTGATGCAAAATAATTAAGAGAAATCATTCCAATGGTTTACCAAAAAAAAAAGCCAATAAAACAAATAGTCATGACAAGCAAATATCATGTTTTATTCAAAATTATGTGCATTTTTAAAATCCATGTTTTTTTATTTTGTTGTTTTTATTACTCGTACATTATTGTATATGAATAGTATGGCCAAAAACCACAACAAACTTAAGCAAATTCACAAAATCACAAAATCATTGTATACAAATTATATTTTAGCTTCTAAACATTGTTCATATTTTAAAGGTAAACGAATTGGAAATGCACGCAAATACAATTCGTATCGATATGTACATAAAAAAAAAAAAACAAAAACGGATCAAAAATGGTCAATCTCTGGGTCGAGAGATTGTCTACCAAAAAACAAGAACAATAATGGCAATAATAACTAAAGCAAAAATTAAACCCAAGGCTTACTGAAGCGTGCTTTGATCAAAAAGAATAATCAACTGAACTACTACATCTACATTGCCTTTGAAATGTTTCTTTCATTTTTTTTTTATTGTTTTTAGCTTAAAGTCACAATCGGTAAATGCAGCCCAGCCAGCCAGTCAGCCATCCAACCATCTAGCCAGTTTGAGAGACAGTCAAAATTATATTTCTTTGTTATACAGTTACAAATGTCCCCCCAAAACATTATACAACAACGTTAGACACTCAGTTGGCTGTGTTGTATTGTGCACAGCAGTCTGAAAGTCGATTTGTTTGCGCAAATACTTAAACATTTTACGTTTGATTGTTTCTAATACACACTATACGGCCGCAGCTAAAACTGCAAACCAGCCACAGCTGTGTTTATAGCTGTTGGCCAAAGGTTTTCTAAAATAGGCCATTATTGTTTGTATAGAAAAAAAATAAAAAACAAAACAGAAAACTAAAAGCAACATTTTTGCAAATACCTTGAAGTAAACAATTTTGTTTGTGTCTCTATGAGTACGTTTTTCATTTTTCTTTTCCTTTTCCTCCATTTGCTAAAGTTAATAATGAAAAATGTTCAAAATCCATAGAAAAAAGCCATTTTGACGTGTTTTGAAAATATTTAAAGTTAGAGGCAGACAGTTTTGTATGATTTTTATGGAGTCCATGCTATATAGTATACTGAATCAAATAGTGGCTCAAAATACAATTGAAAATGGAGTTATTTCTTATAAAGACATTCTAGCAACACACATAAGTTTTATTGTATGAACGTAAACTTTTATGGACACATGTACATGAATTTATTACATTAATAACTATTTTAAATAGTGCTATGTTGCAGAAAAAAAATTATTGTTGCCGCAAATGTTTACTCTGTGTTAAATTTTAAAGTTTGTTTTTTTGCAAAAAGAAAAAAAATGTATACCATATGCAGCTATAAGTCAGAGGTGGAAATAAAATTTGTTTTTGAAAGGTTCCATTTCGATTGTTCGTATGCCTATTGTGAAAAATAAATAAATTTATTAATTTCAATAATTGTGTTAAATTTTTTAAAAATTTTAAATCAAATACTCCAGTGATAGACATCAGAGATCAGCAATGAATCGTTTTTCCGCTACTCATAAACACTCATACAATTTTGAGTATAAGAATTGAAAATCAACTACTCTGATTCAATCTACAACATTGATTTATAACTATAAGTAGCAGTGAGTATGAGTACAATGTTGACATCAAACTCACAATATTCGAAATATATTTGATTCATACGCCTACTAAAGTGATTCAAGTGTCTCGAATCATTTATCAAAATTAACAGCTTTTGTTGTTGTTGCATATACAAACAAAGAAAAAAGGAAAGACAACAAGCAAAATATACACACAATCTTCTTGTAAGTATAGTAGTATTCGTACACGAATCATACTTATTTTGTGCTTCGTGTAAATATTAAGTAGAGACGAGTCGAAGTCAATAATGTCATGCGTATTGTTAAGTATGCATACAACGAATATTTAAATTTTTGAATATAAGTAGTATGGGTATCATATTAAAATAAGTATGAATGCGTATAAGTATCAGAAATTATAAGTATGACTTGAATCTACTCATCGTTTTGAATACTCATTGCTGATCTCTGATAGATATTATAGATGAAAAAATTATCAACATGATGTTTAGAGAAATATAATTATTTGTCGCATTATGGGCAATGCCAAAAGGACAGAAAACTGCCACCATATTTATAATCGCTAAATTTCATCCATCGATGATTTTGTTCAATACTCTGTGTACTAGAAAATGTGATAAATTTTATAAAATTCAATAAGAGGTGCCGAAAAATTTTAACTGAACGAAGAAAGTTCACCTATAACGCTATTTAAATCAATTTGAGTTTGTGCAGTTCTTGTTAAATTATTTCTCATAAAGTATTCTATCAGTGTTTTACTTTTCCTACTTTCAAGATGTTACTTTTCAGTGATGTAACGTATTAGAAGTTGCCGTTGTCTAGTAGTGTGTAGGATTATTAGATGAGAGTCCGTTGTTCATGTCATAGCTAAGAAATTGAAACGAAAAATTAAACAGATTTTGCTTTCAGCGTCTTGATTTCACCATACTTCTGGCAAAAACACTGAGAGAGTAATTAAATATTGTCATGAAAAGTTTCTCACCACAAAATTATTCGTCCGAAGTCAAGTTAAAATTAACACACACAACATGGGTGATGTGAAAAACTAGGTCGTAATCCTGACTGAAGGGTTGTAAAGACCAACTATGCATGTAAGTATGTATGTAATAGTGTATAGTGAATTACGCTTATTAGCTTAATATAATAAGCTAAATGCTGTACTCGTTATACAGATCATAGCCCTTTTCGATAGGATCAGGGTTTAGATTCTTAAGTGGCAGAGTCTAAATACGACTAGAAATTAAAAATTTTTATAGCAAATAATTACTTTCAGATCATTTGAAGAAAACTCCTTTTGAACGAGGGTCTTCAAAAAAAAAAATATCGACGTATGCATTGCAAAGATAAATAAACAATATTACTGAGTAAACAATGCAAGTGTCCTTTTATTTTAATAATTTTAAAGGGATAACAATTGAACTCGTTAGATTTTCGTTCTTCAAAGGGTAGATTGCATTTACTACTTCTGGTTTAGTTATCGGTTATTCTGGCCTATTTATTCTGGTTTCAAAAGCGAATACTGTGACATAAAAGAATCGCTCTGGTACACATTCCTGTTACAAGCAATTTTTCCGCACAGAGTTGATGTAGGTTCGTTATTTTCAAAATATAAAAATTGAAAACGCAGTCCAGCTTCTGCATATGTCAATTTTTATCATTAATTCAGTCTTTCTGCTACATTGTTGATTTATTTCCTAATATCATCTAATGTTGCCTTTTATAATAACTTCAACTTTGTCCCACACCCAAATTATACTCTTAAGAATGTATAATAGGTGTTAGAATATTTGCCCCTCCCCATGTCTACGCTTTAATGCGATCAACAACACAAAACATTAATTTTATATTATTTTGAATGTGGGTTAAATTTTTTTTCTTTTATATGAAGAAAAAATATTTTTTGTTTTGCGTACTATTTGTTGCACATTTGCGCTTTATTTGCCATAAAAAAAATTGTGTTTACTTTTTTTGCACTTTTTTTTTAACTGTGGACCCAGTGCTGTGGCACATACTGAGACATACACTCACTAGTAAACTATTGTTAATAAATGTGAAATTTTTTTACATTTTTTTGTTCTCTTTTTGTTGTTAATTAATTTATGTAATAAATTATTATTTTTAATTTTGTTATTTTAACAAACTTGCTTACCGTCATTAAGTAAATTGCAAGCAGAAGCTACTACTATAAGAGATATAGTGTATGGCAGAGAGTAATGACACATGAAAACTACCTCTACTAACTTTATGGCCAGTAAAAGGGACTAAAATTATGTTTTTATGTGGTTGTGATAAGTTAATTATTTGGTAATCATATGCTTATTAAACAGAAGAAATATTTTAAATTTAAGTTTATTTTTTTAAATTTTAAAATGAATTTTTATTTTAAGTAGAATAAATGGTGGCTATTGACGTTATATTTTGTTTCAACAAGATTTTTTTTTATATTTTTTTATTATAATTTTTATCAACTACGATTTTATATAAATTTTCTGACATTTCAAGGTTAATTATACAATAAAATATTTATCTTAAAAAATATTGTTAACTATGTGGTGAAGGGGTGGTGTTTCCACATTCTTTTTATGTTTTTGTTTTTTTGTTTGTTAAAATATCTTTATTGTTACAGACTTGTTCTTATAGATCATGTAGGTTTTAAAGTTGAGTTGAATTTTATGCATAAATTAACAATAGGATTTGATTTAAATACAAAGATAACAAATAATAAAAATAAGAGTAATTGTGTTCACCGTAGCTTTACTATACCACGTAAGTAATTAATTTTCTATGTAAAGAAATTGTTTTAATTTTTATTTAATTTACCCCGAAAAGTATCTCAAAAATTTATGTTTCGGAGACGACTTTAAACTGTAGGTCCCGTCACTCATGTTTAAAATTAGCACACAACAAAAGTGGTGTGGGAAGCTACATATGTCACAATCCTTACTGAAGAGTTTTAATGACCAATAATGCATAAAACACTTTTCTTATATTCCATAATCACCATAAAAAATGTTCATAAATTTTTGTACAAAATCAGAATACCAAACTATACTCAATAGAACTGTGAAATAAATCTTAAACCTGTTATCTATAAAATACATTGTATTACTTACACTCAATTCTATTTATAAACTTCCTTGGAAAGATTCTCTTCAATATAAAAATCATGTGAATTTATATTTCCTAGAATAAAATTTCTTCTTGCATTCCAACTTCATTAATATCTTGTTCGTTTTGTTTATTGGTAGTAATATTGTGTTGTTTAACTCGTTGTCGCTGTTTTCAATAATATTATTGAAGAATATCACTTTTCATAAATTTTGCATTTCCTATGCATCACTAGCTAGCCAATTACCATATAAGCGGTTTTATTGTTGGAGTTTTGTTTCTTTTTTTTTTGTTTTTCATTCAGAATTTATTTGTTAATAAATATGCATAATTTATGCTGACATTGTAGTAACATAAATACAACAACATATTTACAAGATTGGCACGCGTTATTGCTTCTTAATGTAACCATAAGATTCTCACCAAATATGGTCAAAATGTAAAATCAAACCTAAAACATATGTACTTACATTCATATATATATACAGACTGTAGTATGGATACTGAAGAAGCACCTCATCCCAAAGGAATTACTATTTTTTTTTCTCTTTTTGTTTTGGCACTATGTACTATAGAAAGAAACTTTTTAGGCTGAAATCAAAGCAAATATTGTACCTACAGTTTGTATGGATAATAAACGAATTGTTTTGGGACTGTATACATAGCTGTCAGATTTGACGATTTTGTACTACAAAAATTTTATATAGACGATGTGACGATACATGCCCTTATTTTGACGATTTTTAAAAAATAAAAATTTACATCATTTTCTTTACTTCAGTACATTAAAAGCCACTTTAAGCTTTATATTTACTTTGCAGTTATTACTATTGCCAAATTTTTCTGTATCTTACGCCCTTAAAAAGCCAAAAAACTACAATCTCGAAACGAATTTTGTCTGTAATGCATTGATCGATCCACTGGTCAATCAACCACATACAACCCCCCAAGAAAGGCGAGTGTTCCGTAGGAATACGTAATTCTCAGGGACAAGTTCCTTGAACAAAATCTATTAAAATGACAACGATGCTCCAATGAGAAGTCTCAAAATAGGCGTTGAGGCACTGCCCTATACATGAGAGTTGATATAAGCGTAAGTAAATAGTAACAAAATGAGATGAAGTGAAGCATTTCTTACACTCTCTTTAGAAACTAAGGCACTAAAAAATGTGTCGGTTCTAACGTATATCAGACTAAAGTTTTGTGACGATTTCCAAGAACGTGTTTGACGATTTTGACGAATTTTTTTTGTAATAATTGACGATTTGATGCTTTATTTATCTGGCAGCTATGACTGTATATGCTAAAGATAATGAAATATTTTTGTACAATATATTGAAGAATCCGTTATCTACTATTTCTTATACTTTCCTGTCTCATGTCTTTGCTTTTGTAAACAGCAAAATGATTGCATGTATTGACTAGATAGAGGACTTTGGGTAGGCATATTTTGGATACTTAGGATCCATGGTAATACCACAGTTTTCTCTTGTCCCTTAGTCACTTGGAGCTACTGTTGTAGCGACCCAGACTGTCAATACGTGATAGATTCTCTAGATGAGTTATGTAGACCACATAAGAATGCCTTTTTCTCCTCCGAGATAGTACTGGCATGTCCTTAATAGATACAGAACGGTTTCATCTTCCTGCTCATTCCTACAACTTTTGTGGATGTAATTATCAAGCTATCCAAGACCAAGACATATAAACCAATACCATGTAATGACCCTGACTCAGAATGCATTTTTTGTGCTAAAACTTAAGCTTTCGTTCCTTTTCTACCCAATTTTAATAAAATCTTTTAAGCTTTGGTGTTGACGGAATCCATGTCTCCATTTTCAATTATAAGCTCACAGATATTTCGAAGAAATTCATCTAAGAGTTCGATGATTATTTCACATCGGATTATTTCATCCGTTCTGCAGTAACCTAGAATGTCATTGCATTGGTATCGTGAGCCGTTTCACCTGTATTCGAAATCGCTTAATTCAGTGTTTACAGAGTCCATGATTGCATTGTCAGTTATAAACTCGCAGATCGTTAAATGAAATTCATCTAAGAGTTTAACTATATCGAGTCGTTTCATTCTCTCTGGAGTTCCTTAGAAAATTATTGCATCCCGGTACCCAAGTGATATGGACATCATTACGTTATTTTGGAGTTTCATTATTTTGGAGTTTAATGCTTTGTTATATGCTGTACTATCGGAAAGTATGGTAATATCTCGCCCAGATGCATCTACGTTTCTAAAACTTTCGCTTTACCATTACTACCTATACTTCCGTCTGAAAGAGGCTAGTGTTCAGCAGCTTTATGGTTTAAGCTATTCCAATAGATACCGTAAAAATTCTACAATCGACAGTTCCATTCAATTTGGAACCTTGACTATGATACGTATCTTATCACCGCTTATAGCGTGCATTTAACGAACAAAAATACAAAAAAAAAATTACCCCAAAATAAGTGTTTCGAAAAATGTTGGTATTAAAATTGATGTTGTTGTTACAATGTTTGAGCAGATCATTACATTTGTAACAAACCAACTAGCCAAGCAACAGTACCAAAGCAAAAAAAAAGTCTACAATTCAGGTTTACATACATAAAAACATTCGTAAGATAAATGTCTAGAGATCTGAGTAGTATTTTTCGCGAATTTCCTTCTGCTGCAACAGCATTTTTTTTTTTTTTATTTTTTCATTTTGATTGGTGTTGATAGTAAAGGTTCGTATCTGCCCGTCAGTCTGTCTGTATGTTTGGCTATCTGTTGAGACTGCCTGGTTGGTTGAGCAAATTGTTGCTGGTTCCTTTTTTGGCAAGAGTTTTGTGTCATTTTTAGATGGTCATTCATCTTCAGCGTAAAGACTTCACTTTGACCGCGTTCTTAAGAAATGTAACAACATAAGACTTAAAACAAAAGCAACCATGGCTATAAAATATATGTGCGAAATACAAAACGATATTTTTTAATTGTTTTTGGTGTAAAAATTGCTTTCTGTGACTAGGAACACTATAAGGTGATCACAACAGTCTAAAAACGATGTAAGATGGATGGATGGCTGATGATGGTTAATGTGACTGGCTCACGGGTTTTACATTAACATTGGCAGTAACGTCAGCAACGCCAACATCAGTTTTGATCAGCATCAGCACAACAGCACAGCAGCCAGTAGTAGTAGGCTGTTCGTGTCTGTCCAAACGCCTTGCTCTATTTCAATTTTTTATTATTTTTTTGTGATTTTTTTATGTTCAGTTTCAATATTTACTATGTAGGTCTATATATTTTATTGTGTTAAGCAAACCAATGTTTTGTGCTTGTAAACATGCTTAAAAATATTTATGGTTCTTATTCTTAAAGGAAAAGGATCTTAAAATCGACCATAATAAGTTGTTCTTTTTGTTTCTAAGTGCAGATACGTTTTTTTGTGTTTTTATTTACTTTTTGTCTACAATTTAACTAAAATGTTGAAATATTTCTTAATTTTTTTTAAAGGAACATTCTCATAATGTAGTTTAATCTTGGCTAAAGTTATGTTACTAAGAAATATGGCTTAAATCACACCAATTTATGTTCATTTTTTGTTTGTTATCCTGCTGCATTCCTATGTTGTTACAAATTTAAAGAAATTTTTTTTCTTTATTTTCTTTTTTTTTGCTTCAAACATTGTAGGACAATCGTGATGATGTTGTAGTTTTTGTTTTTCATTTTAAAAATTCTTTTATCTTCATTGCTGCCAAGCCGCCTGCTTGTGTTTGTCTTATTTACTGCTGCTGGTGCTAGGCCATACTAGTGGTCAAGTTTACTTTACCATTATAGATCAGTTTAATATCGATTATTTCTGTGTCGCTTTTTATTCTTTCTAGCTTTGAATTTAAGTATTCTTTCCTTTTTTTGTTTCTTTTTTTTGTACCAATAATTGCTTGTAATGTGTGCTGTTGAGACTTTCATCGTTTTTGGCATTAATTGGCAAAATATTTGACATTTTTGCTACAAGTTCTAAAGGCTCTCAGATTCTATTCACTCAGTTGCTTTATTTTTATATTTTCTTTTAGCAGACTTTTATGGTGCTTTGATTCTTTTCGTCATCATAATTAAAATTGAATGATTACAAAGTTACGTTGTTGGCCTTATTGTAACAAAAGTTTCGCGGTATAATATCAAACAAATGTTTGAGATTTTATTATCATTTTTATTGATATTTTGTTGAGTAATTAAACATTTGCCCTTTTAATTACTTTCCTATGGCGTTTTGGCATTGGATTTCTTTAGAATAAATTGGCAATTATTTTAAAAACTATTTCTTTTTTTATTCACATATCTTGGGAACGAGCTCTTTAGTGAGAATCTTAAAAGAAATTTTTTTTAAAATTTTCTGTTAGTGAGGCTTAATTAAAGTTCCAGACATTTGTATGCAATCTAGCACTCAATATAATGTACCAGGTGTACTGCTACGAAATGAACAATATTTTTGCGAAATAATTATGAGAAAGTAGAGAATATTTTGTACAAAATGTTAGCAATTGCTGACCACACATTTTTCCATATTTCACGCAATTAGTGGATTCCGAGCCAATAACAATTGTTTATCTTTTGAAGCAGGACAATTGGCCATAGAATTTATGAATTCCTCATAGGGATCAAACCAGTCCCATTAATGATAACAAATAGTAGTCTTGGAATTTAGGGCAACAGTATCCAGACTAATGCTTCGATGGTATACTGAACCAATTTTACTTTATGAGCAAGTGCATTGTCACAATATAAAATTACCTTGCTTGCCGTGTCCTATAACCGATTCTGTTTGTTTTTCGATTAATGCATAAATTCAATTGATCATTTGTTTTTGTTGGCGCTCTGTATTAATGGTTCTATTAGGATTTGAGGTCGACGTAGTCCAGTAGGTAGTGTGCTGGCTTAGACATAAAGCCAGGGTTCGAGTCCCAGGCCAGACATCAAAATAAAATACAAAAAGTATTTCTTCGGCGATTTCATTTCAGCAGATTTCTGGAAAAAAATCTGTGAGTAAATAAAATTGCCATGAAAAGTTTCTTAAAAATCTGTCGTTCGGAATTGACTTTAAACTGTAGGCCCCGTCACTTACATATGTACAAAATTAACACACACAACATAAGTGGTGTTAGAAACTAAGTCAATAATCCTGACTGAAAGGTTGTTAAGACCAATTATGTATGTATGTACGTATTAGGATTTCTAGTGCCACTAGACACGCAGCATTGTCATCCTGCCGAATTGATCTGGTTTTGCAGCCGAACTAGGTGTTGTTTCGGCTTAACTCAGGGATTTTTCCGTTTAGAATTTTAAAATAAATCCATTTTCCATAGTCAGTAACAATTCGATAGAACACTGATCTATCGTGTGTGTAAAACAAAATGTATTTTTGGATTTCCCACTGTCTGCTATTTAATTCAAAGATGGACTAATATTCCCGGTATTTTTGATATTTTCCATAGCTTTTAAACAGTCAAAAATATTTTGTCGTATAACGTTTAACATTTCTGCCATTTGTGTCTGAGTCTTCATCCAAGATTGTTTGTAATTCTTTAAACTTGTGGTGGTCTTCCATTTTCTTCAGTTCTCACATTAAAATCGCTATTTTTGAGTCATCAAAACCATCTGCTGAATGTTGCTTCTGATAGAGGGTGAGCACCCTATGCCCCAACAAGCATTCGAAGTAATTCTCCAGCAGTTTTCTTCAAATAAGATCAAAAAATTAATGCTTTACGAAATTCATCATTTTCTGGTACAAAATTTGAACATGACGTATACTGAATATGTTTGAAAGTAGTCATAGCCAATGCAAAAAAATATTAAGAGTTATTTACAAAAAGTTTTTCATATGGTTTCTGTTACACAGTGCTTGACAAAACAATGAAACTTTTGGAAAAATTTATTTATGTATTCCAATCGGACAAAATTGGAAATTGTAGTTCAGTAATATGCATACATACATACATAATTGGCCATTACAACCCTTCAGTCAGGTTTACGACCTAGCTTCTCACACCACTTATGTTGTGTGCGTTAATTTTATACATGAGTGGCGGGACCTACAGTTTAAAGTCGACTCCGAACGACAGATTTTTGAGAAACTTTTCATGGCAATTTTTACTCTCAGAGTCTTTGCCAGAAATCTGCTGAGAGGAAGTCGCCGAAGAAATACTTTTTCGTTTTGATGTCTGACCTGGGATTCGAACCCGGGCCTTTCGTCTAATAAGCCAACACACTACCCACTAGACCACGGTGACTTCCAGTAAGATGCATAAAAATATAAAAAAGCTATATTATTGAAGTGTTAAAGCCTTCCTCCAAAATGATAACTGTTTATAGTTCTTGAGTCAAAAAATTTTTTAATAATTTTTGAAAGTTCAGATTTGAAATTCAGCAAAAAAATCGTTTTTTATTAATAAAAAACATTTTGAAAAAGTTTCCATTGTTTTGTCAAGCACTGTATATATTAAAAGTCCAAATCAACTTTAAATATTTCTACATATCTATTGTGTATTTAAATTCATATGGATCACGAATTTCAAAATAACTTTTCTTTTTTAATTTTTAGAAAATATCTACAATGTCATAAATTAAAATTAAAATCAAGAAATCATTTTTCATTTCAAAAGAAGTTTGAGCAGCAGGAAAGTGATAAAGATTTCTAACGATTTCATTCTTTAAATTAATTTTTCATTAAATGTTATACCGGTACATCAATAAATTATTATTTTGACTTAGAAAAATTGTTTTTTCTACCTGCCCATAAATATGAGACCTTGATTTAATAAAACAAAAAAAAAATCATCCATAAATAAAATCAGTTCTCTAATAACAATTCTTAGAATTTAATAATTTTTTATCATGAGAAATTTTATGTTTTAATTCTGAGATGACTTCATACGATTTCATATTGTTTTATTGCCTTTTACATGGTAAGATCTAAACTTTAATTTTAAAAGTCTGCATTTACGTGCAATTTGGTCATAACTCTTTCGCTCTTATTCTTTACTACCAGCCTTTAAAAATTTTAAAGTATACAATACTGTATGTGTGAAGGTGTTTATTGTTAATACGCATTATTAGCTCTTCTCTTCTTATTTTTTATTTTTTACTTTCAGAAATATGATATAAGGGCAGAACTGTAAAAGTATAAATTGTTTAAGGACAATAATGGTCCTAAATATTTTACAAATGCATAAAACAGTAATAAGGTGACATAAGAACTAAACAATGGAATCGATGGAATAACGAAAGCAGTAATGCAGAACAGTAAGCAGTTATTTTAGAGGAAGAATGATAAAAAGAAATATCTGAGGAACGTGATCAAGCACAACTTAAATCATTACTAAAGTCTACTAAGAAAATGAAAGTATGACCCATATGCTTCGAAATAATGCAACAACAGTGCCAGAAGAACTCGGTCTGAGCCACATAAAGTCAATAACGACATAGAATAATACTTACATGTAACGAACAGAAAGCGGACATAAATTTCCAAGTGATAAAGAAATAACACCAAAATCATTATATGTTTCCCTTTGACTAGTTAATTGTCGCATAAAATATGTGTAGATACAATGTGCCAAAAACAACGTAAACAACAACGAATTATAGAAAGTCGATGCAAAGTATCATCGAAATTTTTTAATCGTTTGAAAGATCTACATATATACATACATAATCAGTCATTACAACCTTTCAGTCAGGATTATTAACCTAGTTTCTCATACCACTTATATTGTGTACGTTAATTTTATTTATAACTGGCGAGACCTACAGTTTAAAATGACGATTTTTTTGAAAAACTTTTCATGGCAGGTTTATTTACTCTCAGAATCCTCTGAGAGGAAAATCGCCAAAGAAATACTTTTTGTATTTTGTTTTGATGTCTGGCTTGGGACTCGAACCCTGGCTTTACGTCTAACAAGCCAATACACTACCTTCTAGACTACGGCGACTTTGAAAGACCTATTGATGGGATTATAAGTGAAATATGACATTATTCAATACTCGTTTCGTCTTCTCTGTGTGAACTACATACCAAATGCATAATTTTTAATGACTTTAGTGCATAAACAAGGCTGAATTTAATCGATGTCGTAGAATATATGGTTTTATCTGGATATAACAGACGCTCTTATATCTCATTTGAATTGGGATTGTCCCAAATTTGCATTTTTTTTTTTTTTATTAACGTAACCTTTCAACAATATATGCATCTTATCCCTGAAAACGATTTTACGATTAAAGTTGGAGTCTGTCGCCGACAGTTTCAGAACCCATTCAGTGAACACACGTACCTTCAATAGAATATCCGTTATTAACTGTCAAATTTCAGAAGTTCTTATGCGAACTCTCTATATAGTGTTATAAAATCGAGCAAATGTGTTTTTCTTTTTGACGTAAAGAAAGAGTTTATCGCCTAGAATAGTCTCCTCATTGCATTAAACTAAAAAAGAGATAAGACTCTCATTAGTAGAGAAACATAAAGTAAATCTATTATCCATAAGAATTTGGCTTATCTGTTGGCTTAAAAAAGAATAGATTTCTTAGAAATAATGGATCTTGCCACAAATTACGTTAAAGAATTTCTGTCATGCTTATCTATTTTGCTGACCATATCAGTACTAATTGAATGGTATCACTTAGAAAACATTGTAATAATATATTGTCCTGGTAGTTCAAATGGTTAGCGTACTGGACTATTAAAGTGAAGGCTGGGAGGTTCGTTCCAACCAGAGGACCTGGTGCATATCAGATATCAGCAATGAATTATATTTCCACTACTCATAAGCACTCATCTAATTTTGAGTATGAATGAATCAACAGTATTGAAATTCATCTACTCTGATTCATTCGTACTCGCTACAACATTGATTTGTAAGTATAAGTACCAATGAGTATGAGTACAACATTAACATCAAACTCACAAAATTCGAAATATGTTTGATTCATACGCCTACTGATTCTGATTCATAAATTTTTAAAAATACTTATAATATTTATAAGTGATTCGAGTGAGTCGAATCATTCATCAAAATTTACAGCCTTAGTTGTTGTTGCATATACAAACAAAGAAGAAAGGAAAGACAAGCAAAGCATACACACAATTTTCTTTTGAGTAGTGTTGTTCGTACACGAATCATACTTATTTTGTGTAAATGTTCACTAGAGACGAGTCGAAGTCAATAACATCATACGTATTGTTAAGTATAAATACGACGAGTACTTCCAACTTTGAGTATGAGTAGCATGAGTATGATATCAAAATAAGTATGAATGCGTATAAGTATCTGAAATTATAAGTATGACTCGAACCTACTCATCGTTCTGAATACTTATTATTATTCTGAATACTTATTGATCTCTGGTGCATATGGTTAAAGACACTCAGCTCGTACAAATTTAAATATAATTTGAAATGAATGCAAATCTAATGCCTTTTAGCTATTCTTTCAATGCAATACATATGGTATACCTATTACGAAACTAAAGAGTTATTTTTTGTAATTATTTACGTTAATTAAGATGTTGTTTTATTTTTAAATTCAATTATTTTAGTTTTCTGTTTATAAAATTAATATTTTAAAAATATTGTTCGTATGTATGTTTAGTATAAAAAATATACCAGCAATTATATGTCATTAGTCAACGACATTGTTGTCGTTGTATTTCTGTGAGTGCAAAACTGTAGAAATTGTTGAAAATCTTGATGACGCTCTTATGGGTTTAGCCAATACCAAAGCATTAGTAACACTCGTAGCTATAAAGGCCAGTTTAAAAATAAGATAATACTCTTGTCTAAATCCAAAGAAATACTAATAGCGCTTTAGTAATGGTATTAGTAGTCATTGTAGTAGTAGTAGTTGGCAATGGCACTGACATATTAAATACCAATACATAAAAAAAACACAACCATGATAATAATGATGCTAAGACTGTTGCCATTGATGATGATAGTAGTGATGGTGATGTCATGACATGATAAATTTTGTATACCCTCACCATTCCGTACCTCTCATCTGTAGAAAAATCTTGAAAAAAAAAATTGATTTAAATGAACTTAAACCCAAAAAAGGCAGTCCAAGCTGTATTTCTCTGTATCTGTATTTGGAAATTTCACGAATTCGTTTAGAAGGTATTATAAAGAATATTTTTTTTGTTTTTGTCTTGCCTTTCTTTTTTAATAGCATTTTGTGGTTTCGCATGCAAAAAAGTTATAAAACATTTTTTTTTTGTTTTGGTCCTAAAGTTGTGGTTGTTGTTCTTGCTTGCAAAATACTTTTTAACCAGCTACGTGTTTAGCTTATCTATGAGCATTTTTTTGTTTTGGAATTCTTCATTTCTTTGGTATATCAGCGTGACCTATATTAAGTCTGAGAGTCAGTCTATCTTTAGTTAAAGTACAGACATAATGGGTTTTTGTGTAAATGTTAATGATAGTTCTTGATGAATATAATCATCACCGTCATTACCCTCAAAATTCACATCTTATAACATAAAGAACAACTGTGTAGTGTTTTGTTTTTCTGTTCACAGAGAGTAACAGGAACTTTTAAATACTGAAATAATTATTAACGATGAGATTTTACAGGGGAGTAAATCTCTTTGTTACTGATAGTGCATAGTGCTGATGAAATTTTATTAGCATTAAAGTCATCAACAAAATTTATGTCAGTTGATTAAAGAGGATTCTTCTGTTTTAGCGTACAATGAGAATTTGAGAATTAAGAGATTTATGTATGTATACATACAGACATATCGCTCCTTTATTGCAACATAGTCATATCTCAAAAAATTAAAAATTTGTAGTTACGTAAGCAAGACTGCTCTTTTAGACCTTCTGTATATGTTGAAAAAAAAAGCAGTTTTATATCCCAAGCTGAACCGAAGTTATAGCAAAAAGTGTTTGCGGCAATTAGATCGTAGGACTTGTGTCTTGAAACCTTAAATCGCATTTTGCCAAGTTCAAGTTTTTTTGAGATATGACTATGTTGCAATAAAGGAGCGATATGTACATGGAATATAAAATAAAGAAAAATCACAAATACAGTTGTAAAACAATTTGGCAAATTTTTTGGTTGCAGAGGCTTGAACTCTTGTGTGAGATCAACTTGGAAAAGACCACTTATTAAGCCGTTATTTTGTTTCAAAATGTTTATTTCCTCATCCTCAATTATTTTACAATCAGGACGAAACATACACACATAATTATTCTTTACAAATTTCAGTTACAATCTAACTTCTCACACCACTTATGTTGTGTGTATAATTTTATTCAGGGGAAACTTTTCAAGGCAATTTTATTTACTCTCAGAGTTTTTTCCAAAAAATCTACTGAGAAGACGACTATACTCGTCTGTAAAAATCATACATTGTGTGCTACTGTTTTAGAAAATATATGTTTTTATTCCTTACTAAAAGCAAACTTTTTACATAAAGATCACGTATTATAACTATACTTCCTATCTCCAGTATAATACAATATTGTTGTTATCCTCATGTAAAACATTTCCTGTAGATTTGTTAAATAGAAATATTGCGAATGTTATTTTCTTTCTTGTCATGACGAGTATACTCGACATTTGGGAAAAATGTTCATTTCGCTTTGACGAGTATACTCGATATATATAAACAGTTAAAGACCTAAGTAAGACATCCCTTATACAAAACTACTGAAAATAACAAACCATAAGCAATATTGTAGTGTACAGAAATTTGAGTATGGTCCAGTGGAATTCTGTGCTGGTTCTTCACATTTTGTTGTGTTAGAAATTATTTTGTTTATTAATAATCTTGTAAACGTTAAAATATCAAAATTTATTTGATTTTCAAAAACTGACACGAATACATAATTATAGAATATAGCGGTGTACAATTTCGTTGAGGCTCCCAGTATATTTTTGGATGATAGTTAAGTGTAATATCAATCAAGAGAAACTAATACTTACTGTTTATTTCTGTAAGAAAAAAGAAAAATGATTTAATTAATAATTTCTTCGAATCATATTATTTTAATTACAGTCAACCCTCGTATAACGCGATACTCTCAGAAAGCGGATTCATATAACGCGGGGCTGAAATTGCGAAAACCCTCCTATAACGCGATACTCTTATAGCGTGGTTTGCGTTTAACTTCATCCCATAAGTTCCTACCGCACAGCCTATGACTGAATAGTAACTAGACGGTTTAATATAAGTTTTATTTTCGACACAAAAGCTCAGCCGAGATACAGTACCGTGCAATAGCAGTAGGATTTTCAATTTAGAAAAACAATGAATGAAAATGAACCAAGTTAGAATAAATATTAAAAAATTACATTATTTTACAAGTCTTTCTCAATTTTGTTGGAAACCAGCGTTTTAATTTAGTTTTTATTTAATTTTTTTTATCAATCCTTTTATGAACTCTTGAATTCAATAAAAATAATTTATAATTTATCTTGCCTTTTGTATTTCTTGGTCTCGATATAACGCGGTACGAATGATGTGATTTGTACAATTCTGTGAATCTTATAACGCGGTTTACATACAACGCGGTAGACGGTTTCCATAGAACGCGCTACGAATTATCCTGGTTTGTACCAGAAATCTGAGTTTCTTATAGTGCGGTTTCCATATAACGCGGTATGCACTCACCGCGTTATAGGAGAGTTGACTGTACATATTAAAAATTCAATAATTTTTTTATATTTACATAAATAAATAAGATTGTAGCATTTCTAGTTTATCTCCTTTCAATTCATCAAATATTTGAAAATTTCTTTATATAGAGACAAATTTGAATCCTATTTTCTTAATATTACGTTACATTCCATATCACACTTACAAAGTTATTCGCTTAAAGTTAATGTTATTTATAGTTTTTGTTCTTGCAAAAATTTGAAATCGTTAATCATATGCCCTTAAGAATATTTATGTCACTTTTATTGAACCACCTCCAGCACACGATTGATTGATTGTTATCAATGGTCTAATCAAGCGTTTAACTTAATTATGTACCTTGTCAAGGCATGTCTTGTCTCCACTGTTGTGTATGTCGTGTCGTTCCAGTAGTTCTTTCATAGGTAGTAAGTAATTCTTAGTCTTTAACTTTTTGCATTGCTTTAGAGACTGTTGCTGTTGTTTCTATTAGTTTTTTCTTGTTGTAAAATAAAAAAAAATAAAGTTTTCATTCAATATTAAATAGATACAAAAACACACTTCTTCACTCTCTCTCTTTCCGTTTCTCTTTTTGTCGGTTGTGGCACTTTGTTGATGGACGGTTGGGAGGCGTTAGATTGTGCCTTCAAAAGCAACAACCTCTCAAGTCATTTTCTGGTTACTTTAACTGAATGACTGAGTGCATGCCCATCAAAGCGTGTGTTTGTAACTTTGACAAAACATAACCTCCTTTCGGCAGGGGCGGTGTCAGAGAGTGGGAAATATTATAGCTTATTCAAGATGTGTTTCAGTTCCTATCGATAAGAATTTGCCAATTAGCTTTTGTTAGAGATATCTAAGAGAACGTAAGTTTGATAGCAAACTGTACATTGGGAAATTGAAAAGACGAGATCTCTGTGCACTTAAAAGGAATTATTTTTGATATTGCTCAGTCGCAATGTGGTTGGTCAAAGCATGTCAACCCACAAAGTCAGTTTTTCGGAATACATAATTGATCGTTGCAACCCATCAGAGTTATGGAACTAGTTTCTTACACCACTTATATTGTGCGTGTTAATTTTATACATAAGCCGACTCCAACAAACTTTTCATGACAATTTTATTTACCCTCATAGTTTCTGCCAAAAATCTGCTAATTATTAACCTAGTTTCGCACACCACTTATGTTGAGTGCGTTAATTTTATTTATAACTGGCGGGACCTATAGTTTAAAGTCGACAGATTTTTTTGAAAAACTTTTCATGGCAGATTTATTTAATTTCAGAGTTATTGCCAGAAATCTGATGAGAGGAAAATCGCTGAAAAAAACCGTTTGTATTTTGTTTTGATGTCTGGCCTGGGAATCGAACCCTGGCTTTACGTAAAATAAGCCAAAACACAACCTACTAGACTACGGCGACTTCAATACACACAGATTTGGAATACACACAGATTACTTCACAATGGGTATCTTTAGAAGGCCAAAGAAATCTAAAGAGAACATTACATGAACTTATTGTTTCGATTTGAGGGGGATTAAGAATAAAAAAATTTCATACCACAAAAAAATTACAGTCTCCATGATCGGGGCTTTGCGCAGAAATAGATTTGACTCCGTTGGAACAAGTATGTTGAACTCAAAGAAGACTATGCATGCTCCTTTGAAAATTTAAATCAATTTTTATCAAAAAATCCATGGAAAAGTTATAAACTTAACTTCCAAATAAATAATAAAAAATAATTCCTTTATTTACCCTACCAAATGTTAACATTAGAAGCGTACCTGCCTCTAATAAGTGATTGTCTTTACATCGGTGAAAAAGTAAGCATAGCAGCATAACATTGCCTTATTGTTAGATAGTGTTAGAGTCGGTGATGTATGTGTTTCTGTTCGATTACTGTTGAACAGAAAAAATTTTTTACGCTTCAAACAATGCCACTCACACATACATACTCGCATTGACATTAAGAAATGATATGGACACACACAAGGAGAAGAAGATACATTTATGAAGAAACATAAGAAAATCACAATGCTAAAGTCTTGAAAAGCAGGTAGCAATTTATATCTTGTAGATAACGAAAAAAAAAAAACATTTACACTGTTTCCTACAGAAATCTAACATTTAATACAAGTTCTTTTTTGTAACATTTGCAAAATATTTTTTCCAAGAAACTTAGTGATGAGTGGGTTGTTCTGTTTCTAGGCGTCTGTGGCCTGCTGTGGACAGCAAGAAGGACAGAGTGGCTGCTGGGCTTGGTTAAGGCCAGCCTTAAGGTTGGTTTGTCGGTTTATAACGGGCACTGCGAGTATTAGGTCGCTGACGGGGATCTGGAACAGATCCAGCCGGACTATTGCAGGGTATGTTGCGATGAGGAGGAGTTGGAGACTGTCGAACATCTCCTCTGCAACTGCCCAGCCCTTGGTAGGCTGAGGACCCTTGGCAGGGCCTTCTTTGAGAACTTGAGTTCTGTGTCGAGAGCCGACATCAAGGCTCTCCACAGATTCATTAGCAGCTTGGGCTGGTTGAGAGGTGCTAGGGCTTCATAAGTGTAGTCGCACTCTCAACCTCTGTTGTTTTGTGTCTGTTATTTTGTGTCTGTTGTTTTTCGTTCCTCTGTTTCCTATTCTCCCTCCCCTTCCCTATTTTCCTATATCCTCCTTTTCCTTCCTCCCCTAAGGACAATGTACAATGGGTCAATTTGGACCTCCGGGTACTGTGCTTGTCTTGACCGACAGGTGCACGTCCTCTAACCTAACCTAAACTAACCTAGTGATGAGCTATGCTGACACATGTTGTTTGATTGTAAAATTGAAAAAACAGATTTTATTTTAAAGCTTGCAGAGATTAGCCTTACTTGGAAAGCTACCTTGACGTCAGCTACTTAGTATGTTGGGGGCAAATTGCATCGGTATTTGGCGAATTCTGCGAAATAAGAGCTAATTAGAATGCAGAGAATGTGATGACAGACAGAATGTGATGACAGACAGAAACAGAAAAAAATTCATATCTTGTATAACCCTTAGTTCCTACAAAAAAATGTTCAAAAATGGATTATTTGTATGAAAACAACTTAAAAATAGTCTCGAGAGTGTTGTATAAAAAATTTTATAATTTGTTCATAATATATACATACAGTATTCCCTCGATTTACGTCGTAGAATGTTCCGGAAAAAGGCGACGTAAATCGAAACGATGTAAATCGAATTTCAAGGAACTTATACTATCAGATGCACTTTTCATGGCATTTTATTTACTCACAGAGTTTTTGCGAGAAATCTGCTGAGAGGAAATCGCCGAAGATATACTTTTTTGTATTTTATGTTGATGTCTGGTCTGGGAATCGAACCCTGGCTTTATGTCTAATAATCCAGAACACTACCTACTGTTTTGTTTATAAACAAAAGAGGCGACGTAAATCGAATGACGACGCAAATCGAAGTTGAAGGGAACAAAATTTTTGAACGGAGTTAATTGAAAAACAACGCCAATCGAGACGACGTAAATCGAGGGAATACTGTATTGTATCTACATACATACATATATATATATATATATACATACATATATATATATATATACATACATATATATATATATATATATATACATACATATATATATATATATATATATATACATACATATATATATATATATACATATATATATATATATATATATATATATATATTATATATATATATATAATATATATATATAATAGGTCATTACAAACCTTCGGCCAAGATTACGACCTAGCTTCTCACACCACTAATGTGGTATGGATTAATTTTTGGACATGAGTACCAGGGACCTCTCTCTCAGAAGTTTTGGTAGAAATCTGCTGAAAGGAAGTCGTTGAAATAATTTTTTTTTTTTTAATATATTGTTAGGAAAATATGACCTGGGGTTTAAACCGAAGCCGCAAATCTAATAAGCCAATACATTACTTAATAGACTACTGCAACTTTTTGCTTTTAATACAAACAAGATTTTCTGTAACTTGCTTTCAATGGAAACGGTGTATTTCATATGAAATATTAGCTGAACAGCCTTAAATAGTTTTCATTTTACTGAAGCAGAACAATTTATTTTTTTTTATATATAAAAGACGGCTTTAAAAATAGTAAAACATAAAAATTTGTAATGTTCTGCCTCAAGTGTTACATCTAATTTGTTAATTTTTTTGTCTTTCTCTTGTCTTTCTCCAAGTGCTTTGTGGCAGGTAATTTGTTGCGTTACTTTTCCTTTTTTTATTCCTGTTTTTGAAATGACCAGATTTGATCGTCAGCTTGTCAATCTTGTTACGAACCGGAGGCATAAAAATTGAACAAATTATCATGGGTGTTAATTTGAATCATTTGTTAGATAAGTCTCTCCCTTTTTTGTTTAGTTGATGGCATTCAAAAGGGTTGGACATTTCAACAAACGAAAGAAACAAAAAGGATATGAGAATGAAAGGAAAATAATGCTTTTATAAGGCCATTAACATTCATTGTAGCCTCTTTTTTTTTATTTACATATCAGCCCATAATATGTTGTTAAACTCAGATTGATGTCAAATTGAATACAAACAAAAAGATACTATAATCAAACAGACAATAAAAGTCAATACAAGTATGAGCTTAAAAGAATAAAATATCGATAATTATGAATGACAGATAAACGATCATAAAAAAAAAAAAATTCAAAAGAAGTATTTCTTAAAATGAATGTGATGATAATGAGAAGAATGATCATCTTTGAAATACAATACAACTTTATTATTATTATCGGCCTGAAAGAGTGCAACGACAGCACCACAACAAAAAACATGACAACAAACTGAAACAAACTGTTAATTGTGCATGAAATGCTTGTGATGTAATCGTTTGTAACTTAAAGAATGAAATAAAAAAAAAATTAAAAGATACAAAAAGATACAAATGATACAGAAAAGCCATAAGAAAGACGCACACAACTCCAACAACAATGAAAATACAAGAAATTTTTATAAGATCTTAGGGATATATGTGATGGCCATAAAATAAGGTGTGTTGCTGTTAGCTGTTGAGTGCTGCAACATTGCTGTTTGGACCGACACAATGTTGCTTAAACACCTTTAATACGTATACAGATTCCTTTGCATAGATTTTTTTAATTAACTTTTCTAAAAAGCTACAACACCATGGAAGCCAAGGCAGTAGATATGCTAACATTTTGAAAAAATTTATTTCAAGAACTATTTTTAAACATGAAAATCCTTTTTATATCTGAAGGGTAGGCAGGTGTCGTTTAACTGAAATTTATAATCACTATGATGGTAGTTTTAATAAGAGTCATAAAGAACGTTAAATAGAATGCATGTAAATATAAAACAATTTCGTGTGTTAACACAGTGATATAGCAACTATTACAGAAACGATTGAGGAATAGAAGAATGGAAAATGAAAACCCACTCGTCTTGTACAATTTTTACAGTGAAATTTATTTTATTTGTTCTAAAATTACAATGATAATGAGAAGAATCACCGCACCACTGTGATATATTTTCAAAGCTTATTGTATCCATGGAAGATGTTAGAGTTTCAGGAATACACCAAAGAATGTCTAAAGGATATCCTTTAGAAAACTATGAAATTTAATATTTAAAAAAAGGGAATTATTTTGAAAGAAAACAATATTTAACCTACATATTATGCGCTGAAATGCGTGCATCAGAATATATATTTTTTTTATCAAATTACCTCAGAAAGAAATATGCTTTACTACAAGACTTACCTGGCTTAAATTGAATAGAAAGCATACCAATCAACTATTTATACTATGCAGCACATAAGTATTGTTAACTACATAACTATTTTAACAGGCCATTGTGTAATGAATGGGTATGACATCTCTCTATCTGTCTCTATCACACACACACATTTCGCCTTTACAATCCTTCAGACAGGATTACGGCCGAACTCACTCATGTTGTGTGCGTTAATTTTATGTATAAGTGGCGGGACCTACGGTTTAAAGTCGACTGTGAACGACAAATTTTTGAGAAACTTTTCATTGCAATTTTATTTATGCTTAAAGCTTTTGCCAGAAATCTACCGAGAGTCTGTCCCTGAAGAAATATTTTCATTTTGATGTCCTAGGACCTGACCTGGGATTTGAACCGAAGCTTTGAGTCTAATAAGCCAACACACTACCTACTAACTGCAATATTCAATACAGATTTCTTTCATTTACCTTTCCTGAATAAGATCGCAGTCTACTGGTTCAATCCCTGTTTAAAATATCTCGAATTAAAGGAAATATAAACAAATTTTGTTCGGTGACCTACTCTCATCTGTCAGTCTTCTGGCAGAGACTCTGAGAGCAACTAAATTCGCCCTAAAAAGTTATTAAAAACTGACTAGTTGATCACGGTACTCATGGATAGAATTAACGCAGATAACATAATTAGTGTGCTAGACTATGAGAGACTATGTTACATTCCTTAATAAAGGATTGTAGTAACTATTTAAGTAAGTATGCAAGTTAAATAAGGCTTACATTTCTTGATATCAAATCAGTAACTGAATTGATGAAAATTTTATGCTGATTTCCGGCTTTATTGTAATCCAAAGTGCTTTAAACAAAGGCCTAAACGCTGATTATCAAAGCAGATAGCATTGGGCCTACCTTGATAGATTTAACGCACATAACATGACTGGTATGAGAAGCTAAGCAAAGCTGACTAAATGGCTTTAATAAAGTAAGCAAGTAAGTTTAAACATTTCTGGACCTCAAATCCAAAGTGCTTTAAACCAAGGCCTAAATGCTGATTATCAAAGCAGGTAGCTATGAGGCATCATTTTATTATTTCAATTGATTTCAACAAAACCACTACAACATCCTTCTCTATCCTCTAGACGTTTTTGTGTAACATAAAATAAAATTGCTCTCATTTTCTATATAAAAACATAGCAAACATTACAACTTAGAGTGTCATTTGCTGGGATTCAAGCAACAAATTTTGTAAAAGTTTTTGAAAAAATCCTTTACGTTCATAATTGTATGACAAATAAGTGGCTATAACGCACTGTATCAATTACAATTTAGGTCTGCATATACATACGTATTAATTTTTTTTTAAATGAATTCAAGGAAGCATCAATAGTTAAGATAAAATACAATAAAATCTTATACAGATCACTTGGACCGCAAAAATAAATTAACGCTTCATAGTTATTACCAAAGAAGTTAAGCCAAGCAAAAAGCCAACAAACCATCCAACCAACCGACTAACACACTCCACATATATATACCCATATAAGAAGTATTAAATTTTATTATTATTTTTCTTTCTTTCTTACATATATACATACTTCAAACACGCAAATCTCATTAGGCCAAAGAAAATTAACGTTTTTAAGTGTTTTAAGGTTTGTCAAGTCGTTGGCTTTGTTGAAGTATTATTTTCAGTTCTTTTTTCGGCAAATGATTGAGTGTGACAAGTAAATTTGACTTTTTTTTTCTTTTATAGAAACAAATAACAAAAACAAAAAAAAAGAGAATTAAAATTAATACTCTTTTGCATTCAACAAATAATGAAACAATATGAACAGCAAACATACAAGCAAACAAACAAACGAAAAACTGAAACTGTGTGTGTTTTTTAAAATTTTGGTTTTACAGACACAAGGTCGATCGTTTCTATAGACAATTGTCGTGTCAATGACAATTATTTTTTGTTTAAAACACTGTTGACCATAAAAAGAATATTTTTGTGAAACGCCATTTACGAACATTAACAATGCCTGTGTAAAGCGGTAAATTTATGTTAACACAACATTAAACATTTTATACCAGCACATACAAAAAACATTTAAAGCCTCTTAAAAAAAGTAAATAACATTACAAACCAAACTTATTTATGGAATATTGAGGGTGATTGACTGACTGAAGTGTTTTCTTTATTGTAGGCGTTATTTGTTTTTGAAGGTTCAGTTCATATTGTGGTAAATAATAAAGACTTCAATAATAAAAACTTTTTCAACAGATTTTATACATATGTTTAGTATGATATTCGGATTATTCTAATATTAAATGTGACGACATACCATTACTTTAAAGAAATTCACTTTTTTGAAACAAATAATTTGTTTTTTTAATTACAGAAAAAGAAGACATGTGCACACACATGTAAACCATTTACGCATAATATAAAAAGTTTGATTAGATAATTCTATTAATTCTTCAACAAATCATTAAATTATTTTAATTTTTCTACGCAGTGTCTTGAATCCTCTATAGTTTCTAAGCAGTTTATGTCCCTTTTTTATCATACTAGAAAAAATAAGATTTATCAAAGTCATCAAATTCGATCTGCTGTGAGGGAGGCGTTTTTGTCCAATTTCATTCTGCCAAACCACTTCTATTTATTTGGAAAAACCAACCCAATTCTATTTTTTTTACATTTCGAATATATTTGCCATCCTTGGACTAAATTCTATTTTTCCCAAAAGTACGAAGTAGATTTGACATCGATTAACTGGCAGATGACTGTGAACAGCAACTTCATTGATCTTTTAGTTCAGAATAGGAAAATTCTTGAAATCAACCTCGTATATTCTCATCCATTTTATAAGAAAACCGAATTTAGTGTTTACTGAATTATATTTTGTTCCTAAGGCTTGGTTTGAGAGTTCAGATTATTTTGTATTATATTATCGATAAAGGGCACTTAAGAAATTTAATCTTACAATTAACTGTTCAACTACATAGGATTGCGATATAATTGTCTGGAAGCGATTTCTATTTCAATGTTTGGAAGGCATGGTCTAAAAGTAGTTTATTATTCACAGGCTACTTCAGGTTAATCTGATTTAAGGCACAAATCGGAGCATATAACTTGTTTAAATTATCTCAAGTTTGAATAGGCTCTCTTGAAAAAGTTCTCTTTCCACTCCATAGAAAGGTTCTGCAACCATCTGACTTAGTTTACTGACCATTACAACATTTTAGTCAGGATACAAACTTTATTCTAACACGTGCTAATTTAATTCAAGAGTGGCGAGACCTACAGTTTAATACCGACTACGAACGGTAGTTTTCTGAAATTTTTCAAGACAAAACGACGACAGAAGACCTTGAACCAAAACTAGAAGCACGGGTGGTTGTCGAATAACATAATGCCGTACCTATTAGACTACGGCGACTTCAACTGGTGTCCTCAGTGCTGTTAAAGCTCTGTTGCTCTGAAGTACAAAATAATCACCTGACACTGTAACTGACAATAATAAGCGATTTTAAATGTCTCGCTGGGGATAGCCAAGAGGCCAATTAATACTCAAAAAAGTTATGGAATTACTTGAATCGGGCTGAAAATGATGCTGAGAAGAAATGGGACGTAAGGTTGTCAATCACCCCACTTACGTTGTGCGCCTTACTTTTATGTGTAAATGGCGGGACCTGTAGTTTTTATTCGACACTGTACGGCAGATTTTTGAGAAACTTTTCACAGCAATTTTAAGTACTCTCAGACTTTTTGCTATAACTCTGCTGAGAGGTAGTTGCCAAAGAAATGTTTCTAACATTTTTTTTATGATGTCTGATCTGAGAATTGAACCGAGTCCTATTATTATAAAACACAACCTACTAGGCTACGGCGACTATAACATAATCAATGAAATTGAACCGAGTTCTATTATTATAAAACACAACCTACTAGGCTACGGCGACTATAACATAATCAATGAAATTATTTTAATTTTATTTTTTTTAATTAAGCATTTTTTCAATCATAATATAAACTTTATCAGTATTTTGATATTCTTTGAATTGTTTTCTGTTATGTTTTCGCATTGGCCATCATGTCGAAACATGGCTTTTAATTATTCTTTGAAAACATTTTAATTAAATTTTATTATTTCTTTTTTATCATTTTATTTTGATCGATTTAAACAATAGATTTGCAATGCTTTCTTAATTCTACTTTTCGAAAGTGTTCAAGAATTCAATAAAAAAAAGCTATTCAACTTATAAATTTTTTTTTGTGTTTTTTTCTATGGAAAGATGCTTTCCTAAGAACATCTACTGCTGATGGTGAAGATGATGATGAAGCTGATTTTTGCTCTATTCTTTTCGCAATTCACACCACAGCAAACAGTTCAAATTATTTGTGAAAAATAAAACAAACAAATCAAAAGAAAGACTTTTACCAAGTTTTTTTATATTTCTTTTCTGTTTCTGTTGTTTTTTTGCAAAAAGGTTAATAAACTTTTACCCATAATATGGTATAAACAGTTGTTATGTTTTAACATAAAAACTATGGCTAACAAAAAAATATGGTTACAAAAACAATACGCTAAAGGTAAAATTGCTGTTACTTCTATACTCTTGCTCTATGCTATTCGTATTCGTTTCTAGGTTAATATTATTTATATCGTAGAGTATTTTTTTTTAATTTTTTTTTTTTGTTGTATTTTATTTTAATAGTTTACCTAGTACACACATGAAGTTTAATTAAAATTGTTATTGTTTTTGTTTATCTATTTTGTTATTTATAGTTATATTCATATTTATAATGATAATTATCATAATTTTTTTCTTCTTTTTTTTATAATTTTACGCTGGTAAAGTTAGTAAGTATGATGGTATCGTATTGTTTCTTTATACATTTCTATTACTTAATATTACTTTTTGTTTTTTGTTTTTTTTTTATTTATAATCTCTTTTGATTTTTTTCGTTTGCTGTGTTTTTTTTTTTCTTGTTTGGTTTTGTTTTAACACTTTTGTAATACGTTTAGGTATTCCATTGTTAGTAAAATATTACGTAGATTTATTAGCTTTTTTTGTTGTTAACTTTGGATATTGAAGCACAAGTCGATAATAAATAGTTGCGTGTTTAGTGGCTGGCCACTTATATTTCTAACGTTCAAACATTTTTTTATTCATTCATTCCACCATCCACTGACAGATGGCTGACTGGTTGTACGTTTAATTTCTTTGCTTTTTTTTTCTATAGTAAAAGATAACAAAAAGTGTTATTAAAATAATCAATCATATAAAAATTGTATTTAGCATGTGTGATGTTTTAATAACCAGAAACATTTTACCATTATCATATCGCTTGGCGGTAAAAACAAAAATCTTTTTTTTTTTGATTAAGAAAAACAAAAAATATGTTATGGATATCGGCTAACTACTCTTCTTTTTGAATTTATGAACTGGAATTAAATACTTGTACACATTTCTATTGCACATAACAATATGCAATTATAGATTTATTGCAAATTAACAATTTATTAAGCTTGTTACAGAAAAAATTAACAGAGCTTGTAATTTTCATTCAATCGGATCTAAAAAATTCTAGAATCCAAAAAACATGTTTTTATACAAATAAACGATAAGTGGTATGTACATACATATATTGATTTGCTAATATGGGTTATACACACATTGATTTGATAACTAGCCGCAGTAAATTTCTTAATAAAAATAAATCTTTCTGTGTACGGTACAATATTGCTAATTTCCTAGTTAAGGATTTAATAAAAAAAAAACAATTTAAATGAAAAAGATTTCTAACGAAATTTATTTTATATTCACTGAATATTCCCTCGATTCACGTCTATAAAAATAGCTTAATCAACTCGTTTATATATAGGTCCTTTGGTTGCTACAGTGAACATATCAAATCAACTATCGAATTTCTTTTGTTTTCATTTGCCTTTTTTCAAAGGTTCTGTGTCCGGCTGCCTTGACCAACAGTATGCTGGTCATTCTCTACATCCACCAACTCAAGGGTTCAAGTAAATGACAGGTACTGCCACATTGTGGTTGTCCATTAATCGTCATCTCCCCCCTTTGTTTCCATTTGGCTTTAAGTAATTGTGTTTCAAAAATATGTGGTGAGAAATCTTTAGGATCATAAATGCATGTGGCATTTATTCTCATTATCCTCATCTAGTGGACATTTAGTATGAGTTCTGCTTATGCTACTTCTGTTTCGAATGCAATGACATTTTAGACCATTTAAATGAAAGCTAAATGTCGTCGATATAATCGAGATCGACTGGTTGGTTCCCACGTTTACTTACGTTGTTTACATTTGCTTTTCTAACCTTGTAGGTTATAGGTGAATGATGAAGTGTGCTTTTCTATAATACTTCGCCACGATTCCTAGTATTTCAAATACAAATTTACAGTTCAATGTTTTCCAAAAGGAAAATAGAAAAGTGGATTTAAAATTTTATCACAAAAAAAAAGGGCAAATAAAAAGAAAATGTCCATGTTAAATTCAAATCTGGAGGAGTAGGAGCTTTTTTGTAAAGCTTTTTAACGATATCAGGAGATCTTCTACTGACACTGTGATTGAAAGTGAAATTCACCTAAAATTTTACACTCCCTACGGTTGTCCCTCTTATGTTTGGCGATGTTCAAACACTTCCTTAAATCGTCAGATACATGTTTCGCGTCAGCTCTGGATTAATGCTCTCAAACTGCGGAGACTTGATCGGAGTTGCAGCTTGTACTTTGCCTATGGGTAATGTCCATCCTATTGAGTTGTCATTGATTCAATATGTTTTACCAAATATCCATGCCAAATCGATCGCAAACAACACAACGACGTGTTTTCTTTAAATAATCTCAGAAACAGTTGCCAACTAACATCAGTTTTAATCGGTGTAGTGAATTTCTGGATGAATGGATACTTGAATAAAGCGTTCAATGTATTTTCGGCTGACGGTGCCTTCGGTACATATTTCATTAAAGAGAGAACGAGCGAGAACGCCGTTGGCCAGGCCATCACATCTCAACGGATTGGTGATTTGGCCTAACAACATTTCGAAATTCGACACATTCGAAATTCTGATATAGTGATTTGAGGTCATGGTCATCTCCCGTATAAATGGGGTGAAGGGTCCATGGAAATCATACAATTTGATCTTTTACGGACAGTTTTTCTCAAATTCTGCATCACCGATGCCATCGGTCACCTGATTAATGGATCAGAGTAGTAGATTACATTTCATATCATATATTTTGTTTCATTTAAATTTAATGAGATCTTAGAATTACAATTTATCCACCCTTCCTATGTATATGGTAAAATTAGACGTGGTGCGTGAAGTTCTCATTAACAAAGTTTTGGATTCTTTACTATTGTACAGCATAATTTTCTCTGAGATTTTCGAGTGGTCAAGTTTGGTCATAACCAACAAATGTCAAGAACTTCTCTTATCAAACTTCTTGTGAGTTGTAGTTACCGTCCATCTGTAACTACAATCCGGCTATTTTATTAGAATACAAGCCTGTTAATTGCATTTGAAAGAACTTTTAAACGAAATTTCTATTGATTCTGTTCATTCACTTATTTTTACCACAGGATACAGTAACATTTCTTACAACACAGCCTATAATTTTGCAAATATAACCACAACAAATTAATCGAATACCACTTGGGGCAATTTCAATTAATTGTTATTATTTTCAGTTTTTATTTTTATTTCCAGTTTTGTTTTTCTTTTGTTTTGTTTTTCTAACGTTTTGTAGGAATTTTTAATGACCTTAAAAACCTTTTGCGGAAGTCAGATGAATTAAAGTTTTGTTCCTCTAGCATGACTATCTAACAAAATCTCTTTCACTGTCTGTCTGTATTGGTTTCTGGTACACGAACTTGCCAGATACATTTCAGAAGCAGATGGAAAATATACAACAGCAATACCAACAACAAACATAACAATAACAACAAAACAAAGAAGTCAAGTGTAAAAATTTGGTGTGGCTTTAAACATAAGAAAAATAAATACAAAAAAAAAATGAAAAAACGTTAAAATATCACAAAACTTAACTAAAGAAAGACAAACTAAATGGCAAAGCAAATACACAAATAAATAAAGAAAACAAAAAAAAAATACAAGAAAATAATACAGGGCACAAATTATTTTCCCATTACGACATCACTCATTGTCTACTGTTACTGTTGTTGTTGTTGTTTTTCGCTTTTTTTTCTCTTAGTATGGAAATGTTTTTCCTTTGCATTTTCCCTCTGTCTACAGACTACAGGTCGTCTTTTGTTATTTTCTTAATATTTTTTATTTATTCTTTTACATGCTGTAAGTTTGAAAAAGTTCAGTGAATTTACATTGTTATAAAATACATACACACACACACATACTCCGGCATTTTTATGAAAATAAAATCACAGGAAAAAACATCGAAAAATGTTACAAGATGTACTGTTGCCGGTATGTAAACGTTATTGTTGTTGTTTGTTTTTACACAGAAGCTTAAATATTCGGTTAAAATCTCAGTCAGAGCCAGATTCAGATTCAGACTCAGAGAAGAAGTCACAAGACATACAAAGTTGTAGTTGTACTTGTTTTTTTGGTTGTCGTTGTTGTTGTTGTTGGAAAATCTTTTTACACTAAAACAGAGGAAAAAGACGTTAAGAAAAATATACCAGTAGAGGAAAAATGTTTGTTTATTTGTTTATTTATTTATTTACTTTGGACAGACATGCGCCAATGTAACTTACTGAGCCAAAAGCATAGTAACCTCAGATATTTTGTTTTTGTTTTCTTTAAAAAATCCCAATATATTTTTTGTGTTTTGTTGTTATTGTTGTTGCTATTATATTGTTTTGTTATTTTATATACAAACATGTGAATACATTGCATTAACATGACAACAAACCAACAACAAAACATGATTTTTAAATATAAACGTGCCGCTGTTTAAATCGAAGAAGATGATCGTAATAATAATACATACATACCAACAATAATGATGATATTGATGATTATGCTAAAGTTAATTATGATGTTCACAAGGGTAGTGTACTCGAGTTAGTACTGTAGCCAATACGTTTAAGTTTCCTATATCGCATTATCAAATCCAGATCCTATTCTTGTGCATACAATACAGTGGGCTGTTGGTAAGGATTTATAAGCCAGTTGAAAGTGACTTTTGTTGACAATTTAATACACGAATTTTAAGTTTATTATACTCGGAGTTAAGTTCTTTAAAGTACACGAACTACTACTGAAAAAATTATTATTTATTTAGATGTTTGGGAAAAACCATATGTAATCTCAGTCAATGTCAAGGCAAACAGGTAAATTTGCTTCATGATCAAACCAATTATATACGCCTACTCACCCGGATATTATGGTTACATAATTACAGCATAAATAGAACAGGATCCTAATCTAATAGGCTAAATTAGTCAGAATTATAACCTAGATTCTTATACCGTCCGTATGATGTGTGTTAATTTGATTCATACGTGACGGGACCTACAATTTAATACGAAACTTTTGTTGTCAATTGTATTTACTATATCTCTCTCTTATTAGAAAGCAATGCAAAACCTACTAGACTACGGCTACCTTAGACTAAACAAAATTCAAAATTTATCCAATAGTTCCAAAATCCAAATTCCCAAATCCAAAATTCCAAATACTAAGCTACAGAATAGGGTAGGAGAAGAACCTACAAAATCATAAATAACATTGGAATGTAATTCACATGAAAGCTATTGAAGGGATAACGTAACTCTAGCATATCACTCGGTTGTACCCTCTGAGGGGACATGATAGTTTGTTAGCGATTCCGGACGATAGAATTATTCCACCACAATTCTTTCAGAAGCACAAGTTCTTCTGTAGTTTTCTGTTAAAATGGCACAAAAGAACTAACAAGTTTTATGATAAATAAATCAACCATTTTACATGCCGAAAAATAACGTGCGAAGTACGTTCACGACGGACTGTACACTTCTCTGATCCATTGAGGAAATTGTAGGTATAGTGGATTAGGCGTAAAAGGCTACAAGGGTACGACTCAATGCTTGAAATTTGATAGGATAAAAGGATAGGAGAAATCCGATAACTGATAGAAGCAACATACAAGATCTCTGTTTGTACGTAAGCGTCGAATAGAAAAGTTCTCTACATAATAGTTATTTCCAAACTATTTTATTCGATAGCATTAATTAAGACGTTAAGATAACAAATATATATAAAAGACAGCAGTCTTTTGGCAGTGTATTGTCTTATTATATGTAATGTTCAAGTCTCTATCCAGACATCTCTTCCTTGGCGACTTTATTTTATCAGTTTCCTGGCAATAACTGTGAAAGCAAACAAAATTGCCATGAAAAGTTATTCTATCATTTAGAATCGACTTTTAACTGTTAGTCTCGTCACTCAAAAATAACATTAACACAGCTAACATGCTGTGAGAAACTAGGAAACTAGGTTGTAAACCTGATTGAAAGCTTATAATGCACTAAGTAAGAACTACTTAATTAAGTATGCGTACATTTCGAATGAAATAAATTCAAATTTAATCTTTGAAAAGATCTAAACAATAGAATCATAAAAAAAATATTAAAAAATTCGAACTTGAGCGAATTTCAAGATAAGCTGAGAACCCGTATTAATTAAATCGACTAAGGATTAAAACATGTTAATTTGGCATTTTTATTACAAACAATGAACAAAAAGGACACGGATGATCGGCCTTGGACAAATTGTATGCACTATTGGACGCGCTTTAAAGAAACCTTTCTTATGATATAGATAGTGTATATGTTGGTAAGGAAACAGATCCTTAAATTAACAAAATATTCAAAAATTGACCCTTTTTCCACATGGTCCAGCTCACGAGAGGTCGAAGCTGGAGCCGAAATATTTTAAATGTCGTCATAGAAAATACCAATGTTCATTTGAAAGGGGGTACACTTTGCACGAATTTCGCTTCCTTACAACTTGAGTCGCTCTAATGTACATACATATGTTAATAGTTTCCTTTTTTCCAGCACGTTAGCCACTGTACTAATTTAGCTGCCGGCATTTAAACATACAATTTTGTTTAAGATTACAAAGTCTTTAATGCGTTTAGTTTTCATACATTCAACGTTTAACTGTGTTCGTTGTATCCAATTTATGCTCCATAACTAGTTGATTTCTTTCAACTGATAGTGCTTAGCTACAACTACATCAGCAACACTTCAGATTTTTTTTTTTTTGTTTTCAATAAAAATTTCAGCAACAAAAAAAAAAAAAAGAAAAATTATTTGAATTCATAAAATTGTTGTTGCTTTACTCGTTTTTACTTTTATTGTCTAAAAGTTTTTCCATAGTTTTTATAATATCGTATCTTACAGTAGTTACAAAGGTAATAATACTTGAACATGAGCATAAAAATTTCATAAAAAAATTAAATTTAGTTTTAGAAAAATCTAACGTTTCAAACATAAAATTTAATTTTTTTAAATATTTAATTAAATTTGCTTCTCCATAAAGAATTCTATCTAATCCACTGTGCAATAACAGTAGCAACAATGCAAGAAGAAGGGAAAAAAAATGTTTTCACAACTTTATAAATTTATCTGTGTCCGTCCACATGTTGAATGGCGGAAATATGCAATGCGTTTAATAAAGCTGCAAAATTGTTTTAAACCAAAGTTATTTTACTTAAACGTTCATTACACAGCAACCAACCAACAGCATCGAGCTAACAACATACAAACATATTGTACATTTGCAAAGCATCTATAAATACTTGGTAGATTGCTAGTGAAAATTGCAGGGATGTGCAGATAGGATTATAAAATAATATAAAAAGGGTATAAGAAAGTTGTCTTTTATGCCAAAATGTTAAGTAAGTTTTCTTCTCTTTTCTAAACTCATACCAAAAGAATTGTAATTGGCGTAGTCTAGTAGGTAGAGTATTCGTATATTAGACGCATGGTCAAAATATTGCGTCAGCGACTGCCTCCCTGCAGATTTCTGGCAAAAACCCTGAGAGAAAATGAAATTGCCAAGAAAAAATTTTTAAAAAATCTTTCGTTCAGAGTCGTTGGTAAACTGTAGGTTCCGCAACTCATAGATAAAACCAACACACTCAACATGGATGATATGGCGACCTAGTTTCCTGACGACCTAATTTCTCACACCACCATGTAGCTAATATGTATTGGAACCAACTTCAGGTTGTTATCATTTGTAAACGGCTTGTCTGACATCTGACAGATTTATTCCAGTGACAGTTCATTTTATTATTTGCAAGCTTACAAAAGCATTTTGATCTATTGCATCCAGAAAAAAAGTTAATCGTGATGGATTTCAAGCTTGATAGTGTAATTGCTTTATATTTGGCTGGAAAACCACTGGTGGCTATAATTAGAGCCCTCCAGCATTTAAATGTAAATAAATCTTTTGTTTCTCGTTACCGTAATACTGACAGTGTTGCATCGCGTCTAAAAAGTGGACGAAAAAAACGGTAACAACACCCGAAATGATTCGAAAAGTCAAGGCCAGATTTGAAAGAAATCCACGCCCCAGTGGTAGAAAAATTGCTCTTGAGCTAAACATATCGCGAGAACGGATGCTACACATATTGAAAAATCAGCTTGGACTAAAGCCAACTGATGGACAAAAAAAGTTAGACATGAAAGAGCCAAGGAGTTATTTCGCTTGCACGAAAGTGGCTAGTTACCGAATTTGGTTTTCTCCGATGAGAAGCTATTCCAAATTGACCGGTTTGTGAACAAACAAAATGATCGGGTTAACTTGCTAAAGAGGTCAGCTAATAATTTACACCTGCGATTGGCCACAAGAACTCAGGCGCCGCCGATGGTAATGGTGTGGGCCGCCGTAACGGCCGATGGTCGCTTCCCGCTCGTATTCATCGACCGTTGGGTCAAAATAAATGCCGAATATTATCGGGAAAATGTCTCAAAGACAGGCCTGGGTTGACAAACATTTCGGCCGTAGACCATAAATATTCCAACAGGACTCAGCACCACCGCACTCAGCACGCGTCAACCAAGAATGGCTTAAAAAGGATTTTCCTCGCTTCATTTCTACCGCACAATGGGCACCACCCGGATCTCAATCCGTTGGACTTTTGCGTCTGGGGCATTTTAGAGAGTTAAGTTCTCACTAAAAAATACCAAAGTGTCGATCATTTCAAGACGGCACTTCGCCGGGAATGGGTCAAAATACCGCAGAGCCTCTTTCGTGCAGCCTGTGATGGTTTTGTCAGCCGTTTGAAGACCATAATTCGTAACAAATCTAAACTGATTCTAAAATATGATGTTGTTTCCAACATTTTTTTGTTTTTGAACAATAAAATAAAAAAAAAATAAAAATTAAAAAAATATAGCGCTTTAGCCTTATTGCGGTTGGCAATAAATTTTCCTTTAGGAAGAATTAAATCCAGTTAATCAGTTAATACATTTTAATTAATTAAGGTTCGATGTCATGAGGTGTTTGAAGACAGCGAGTGTACTCGCAACTACTGTTTTATCCCTTAAACAACAATCTTATGAAAACGGCAACAATTTTATTCATGAGTGTCAAGGCAAAATGTCAAGGTGAAAGTATTCCCAGTTCGCTTGACTTTCGCTGAATGCTGAATGTAGAACAATAAGAATCTCTTTCAGCTTCCCTTGCACAAAATCAACAGATTTTGATTCAGTTTTGCTCAAGCCTTTGTTTTAGGCTGCAATGACTTCGTTAAGTTAAAGTACATAACGATATAGGTGTTTATGAAATTACTTATGCCCTCAACTCAATTAAGGTTTCACAACCCTGCCCATAACATACAAATATTTTTTTTTCTACTTTTACATCTGTACTTGAATCTACAAAACCGTTTAAATTTGTACACACATTCATATCAAATGCGCTTGAATCAATGTGTGTTGGGCATCTTATTTTTTCTATTTTCTTTAAACCATTTGCCAGTTGCATTTTATAGTTTTATTTCTATTTCTAGCCAAGCTGAGAGTTAAATTATTATTTGCCGCATTTTGTTTTAAGTCCAACCCAACAACACACTCAAACACAATTCTGCAAAGGATTATAGAAATTTTTGTGTGTATGAGTTCAATAGCCTTAAAAAGAAAAAATTAAGTTTTGTGGCTTTTCTCAGACGAGAAGAAATTGCAAAAAAATAAATTAATTTCCTAAAGCCAGTAAGAAAAGGAAAGTTTTTTTTTTTTTTTATTTGTTTTTCAAAGTTTAAGACAATAATTGTATTATTTTTGGTTAATGTTTGTTTGATTTCTTGGCTGATTTGTTTGTTATGCGCATACAGTCAGTTTGAACAGATTAAGGAACTCTGTTTCTGTTGTTTCTTGCTTGTAGTTGATTCAGCTTATTAAAAAGCAAAAGTTTTATTCATCTTTTTTTGTGTATTTTCTTGTTTTTCTGATGTTATGCCATTTTCAGAAATGTGATTTTACTTGGAAGATACGCACATATGTACGTACGTTTGCCACATAGACAGACACATAAAGGAAACACTTCACTAAGTAATCCTTTTGTGTATGGTAGTAAGGTTAAATCTTAGATTCCTTTAAGTCACTGAATTTAAAATACAATGTCACCTTTTGATTTCTTGTTTAAAATTTCATTTTCATTTTTCAGGTTTATGGACCTTTTTTTGGTTCCTTTTGTTTTCGGTATGACTTGTATTGTACTTTTTTGGAGGAGATCAACAAAAAAAAACGGTGTTTTCTTTGGATTTGTATTTTGGTTTGTGTTCTTTTTTCTGTTTTTTTTTTTCGGCTTAAAGTGAATGTTTTAAATCGCATACATTTTAATAAATTTATTTTCTGTGAATTTTTTTGACCTTGATAAAGACGACGACATACACGTTTTAAATTGGAAGAAAAAAAAAAGAAAGAAATAAATAAATGTTGTATTTTACTTTAAACAAAGAAACCTGTATTTAATTGTTTTGGTCATTTTTGATTTTATTGTTATTTTATCAGCCGTTCAAATGACGCATTCGTTGTTTAAATTTTATTAAAAAATCAAAAAAATTCACTTTTGCTTGAAATTAACTCGTTTTTCCATTTGAATTATATTTTAAATATCAAGTTTAACTGTAAATTTTATAGGTTTTTTGTTATAAACTTTAAAAACGAAATAAAATTTTTTTTGAATTTATTTGGTTTAACAAACATGTTAATTTAAAGTGATGGCCTTTAAATTATTAAATATTTCTTTTATAAATATTTTTTTAGGTTAAAACCTACATACACGATTGGTCATTACAAGCTAGCTTTACGATCTAACTTCTCACACCACCCATATTGTATGTGTTTTAATTTTATTTATGAGTAGCGGGACTTTAGAAATCAGATTTGATACCAGGCCTAAATTTAACCAAAAAATCAATCGAAGCGGTACAGCAGACTAATGGCAAATTAACTTAATCAAACGAAATTTGTTAACGGATAACATAAACCTCAATGCTTCAATACGACAACAAACTATTTGACATGTATCTCGAAACAAATTGAATGGCTTTACACGAAGCTTCTTTTTTTTGTTTTCTTTTTTAAACCAGCACTCAGGGGATGGCCCCTATTAATGCAGTGCATTGTGCAGGTTTTTAGGTTAGGTGGAAAGAGGGAAGATGCGAACGGAAAAGGAAACGAGTTACTGCTAGATGACTATAAAATGGCCATTAGACAGTCTAGAGATATAAATTGTAGATCTAAAAATATTTTCTATTTTTTGATTTGTTTTCAATAATTAATATAAATATGAAAAACAGGATGCCAGATTGCTATTTTTTCAATTTTATTTTTTGAGGGCTTTTTGTAATAACAAAAAAAAAAGAAACACTGTTCTAACATTGAATACAATTTTTTACATTACAGACCATAAAGCTTTAATAATGTAAAGTTTTCTTAAGATTACTTAACAAAATAATGAAAAAATTAACTTCAAATTGAATAACAATACCACGCGACTTTTTTTTAAATATCATCTGGTAGCCCTATAAATAAAGAAAAGTCATCTGCTTTACAGGGCATTATCAGCACTCCCGATTTATACAGGGCATAAAATGCACCTCTACCATTGGCAAGTGCGAATTATTTAGAATAAAACATACCACCCTTTAGAGGGCGAAATATTTTTAAGAAACAAACGCAAAATTGCATTTTACCTTAAAAAATGCACAATTTTTGGTAGAAAAGAAAACAGTATTAGTCTCAGAGTTTTTGCCAGAAATCTGTTGAGAAGAAATCGCTGAAAAAATACTTTTCGTATTTGTTATTTTGATGTCTAGCCTGGGACTCGAATCATGGCTTTACGTCTAATAAGTCAGCACGGTACCTACTAAATCATGGCATTAGAGTTAACGATGCATTTCCCATTGACCTTTAGTACTGGGAAAATTAAAAACTTTTATTGAAGAAAGCGGAGTTACTTCGTTAAATATAGACAAATAGCAAAAGTATTGCCACAATACAATGCTTTCCGAAAACGACGTCTTAAAACAACAAAAAGCTGTAATTCTCCAATTTCTGTATATAATGATGGATTGGACCTGTAACTATAAGGAGTGTGGAAAGGTAAACATTACTAGATAAAAAAAAATTGAACAAAAGCATCCAAATACGAAATGAAATAAAAATTGTAAACAGACGTTGTTAATAAAATAAATTAAACATTTAAGAAGAAAACAATTGTTTTGTGTTTTTTTTTAATTATTTAATCCAAGTCCGGTTTCAATGTAAAATTTGTTTAAATATACATAATTGTTCGTATGCAATTAAACTCCTTAAATAATTCAACACCTTTTGTTTGTTGTACAACTAAAATGCACTTGAATTTCAAAGAAGCTTTTAATAGATGCGATCATATCAGAGACCATTCTCACAAAGTGTAAGTGTTAAGAGGAAGACAATGAATAAAACAGAATTTAATTAAAGATAATAAATGTTCTTCTTTTTTCGTTTATGTTTTAGCTTTGTTTAGCAAACAATGCCTCAACTTTTTTTATATCTATTTTATGCTCAAGAGAAAGTTTTTCCTCTCATTTGCTTTAACAGTAATCTTTTACTACCTTATTTTATTTCATTTTATAGCATTATCTTGATCTTTATTAAATAAATCTTTCAATTTAACACACTACCGCAATGGCGTTTATACGGATACGGGTATGGGTACGGGTACTATTTTATTTTTCATCTCCTTATCATTTTCCATTCATTGGTATCACATGTACTGAAAATGATGATGTTGCTCGTTGTATCATTGTTCATATTATTATAATTTTTCTTTTTGTTTTTTTTTTATTTTCTTTTTCTTTATTTTAATGCAAAACGGAAATGGCTTGTTAAATTGAAATTGTTTTTAGCTTTTTTGCCACTTTACTGTTCAGTGAAGTGACTGAATCTACGGTTAACAATTATATGCCAAAGCTAAAGTATTATTATGACACAACTCAATATAAAAATGCATGTTTGTATGCCAAATCTCTCGCTCACTGTGTTTAATCCATTTGTCATCATTGTTTTAGAAAAATATTTCAGAAAAAAAAACTAAAAACAATTTGTAATCTTATATTTATTTTAAATGGAATTTATAATGTATATGGCAGGTTCTAAAAAAAAAATTTTGTATGAATCATCTGTCATACTCACATGGAAATGTATAATTTTTTAATTGTAGACATTATATTGACAGGTAGAAAATATTTTTTTTATCGTATAACTTATTTACTAAAGCATATTCTATACACGTATATTATGTATGCTTTTTATTATAAAATTTCTAATTTATATTATGAATCAATAGAATATTTACAGGCTGTATCAATACCCAGCTAGCATTCGGAAAAATCAACTTTGTTGAGTCTTTTTAGAGTACTTTTGGTGATCAAAAGCTTATTAGTCAGTTACACCATTAAAAAAGGACTCAAAAATGATTTGTGTCAATGAGTAAACTGAGTTCGATTTAAAATACAACAAAAAATTGTAATGCATTCTTCGAAAATTAATCATCCAGACGTTTAAAATGTGTTATTTATTATTATAGTCTACTTATACTAAAGATTGAAAAACGCTTATTCCTGCTTTTTTATCGCGCAGAAAAATCAAAAAAGACTCGAATTTGATTAAAAATTTTCAAAACTGCTGGCTGGGTAAGTCCATAGTTTTAAGTTTTGTAGACTTGTCGAACATCTTTATATTTGTATATGCATTTCAATAAAATTACCTTTGCCAACGTAATCAAAATAAATTTGTTAGATGTAGTCCGATGTTATGCCTTGTCAGGCGAGCTCCCATTGTTCAAATCTTATATACATAACATAATTAGTTAATACAACCGTTAAGTCAGGTTTACGAACTAGCTTCTCACACCACTTCTCCTATGTTTTGTCAATTTTGTCGATAAATGTATGTTTTAAACTCGACTCTGAACGACTGTTTTTTGAAATACTTTTCATGCAAATTTTATTTACTTTCAGAGTTTTTGTTAGAAGACTGCTGAGAAAAATCACTTATGAAATAATTTTTAATATTTTGTTTCGATCTAAATAACTGACCTAAAACCATGGCCTCACATCTAATAAGTAAACAAACCACCTACCCGACTACGTGGTTCAACCGCTAGCTCAGACATGTCAGGTTAAATAGAATTGCCATGAAAAGACATTCTTTTCTTTTTCAATTCCATCGTATGCATTTTCACATCCTCGTTAAATTAACACGAATTATTCGCCATTAATTGTTTAGTTATTTCAAACGTAGTGGCTTTTTTATTTGTTAAACACCATTTAATTCAGTAAGTCATACCAATCGAATTGGAATTGATGATACAAGTTCCTTTAGTATTTATGAAGCTTGGTATTGTTTCGAATATTAGTTTCCTTTAGCAAAAAATAAGAAATCGAACTAAATTGTCTTACTTTCTTTTCAAAACACATGATAATCCGTTTCATTTGTATCTCTATTTACACAAATATACGCTACATTTAAATTATTTTTTAAGAAAATTAATAATTGATTCATTTATTTTGCAGTTGAACTATTACAAACATTCTTGAGAATATCTCAGAAATTTGAGTCAATGGTAGGCAAAAGGGTAAGCAGAAAACGGTTTCAAATTCACTCAATCAATCAAAATTTGATCGCCGTGGTCAAGTAGGTAGAGTGCTAGCTTATTAGATTTAAAGCCAGGGTTCGAGTCCCAGGCCAGACATCAAAATAAAAAATACAAAAAGTTTTTTTTCGGCGATTTCTTCTCAGCAGTAGAAATAAAATTGCCATGAAAAGTTTCTCAAAAAATCTGTCGTTCGGAGTAGACTTTAAAATGTAAGTCCCGCCACATAAGTATAAAATTTAACACACACAACATAAGTAGTGTGAGAAACTGTGGGCTTCTTGTGGACGATTACTGTAGACTGTCTAATGGTGAATGTATGGCACTGGCCATTTTATAGTCACCTAGCAGCAACTCGTTTCCTTGCCGTTCGTATCTTCAGTCTTTCCACCTTTCATAAACCTGCACAATGCATTGCTTAAATAGGGGCCATCCCCTGAGTGCTGGTATAACACAAAAAAATAAAAAAAAAAAAAAAACAAAACCACCCAGCGATTTGAATCACCCTGGCTTTCATAATCACGCAAGTTACGTATTATTTTATTTCTTTTTGGATTCTATACTCACGTGTAAATACTAAAAGTATACTTAATGCAAATTTTTTACACACACTTGAACGTTTTCATAGACTTTTGAAACCACCACCTAATAGCGATAAACTATAACAACCATGTGGAGTATACTAAATGCAGTTTTTTACACTCCTTAAATTATAAAACAACTAACTGTGCTTAAGAAACTCGTAAAATTTAAAATTAAACCTTAGAGATGTTCTAGAGAATAAACTGGAATACGTTCGAGTATATATGTGTGTACCATAGCAAAGTTTTAAAAATATGGTGATTCTTGAAGTACATAAATTTAGATTTAATATCATTCTTTATATGCCACCTAATCATGTATGCTCCGATTAAGCTGTGATTAAACTTGAACCTTACAGGTTATATCGGCAGTAAATTTTAATTGGATGTTTAAATCTAAAGATATTATTTGCCTGTATCCACCTTATCATCATCATCATCACAGTAACTGGCAGGTATTCTCTCTCTCTCTCTATTGACCACAAAAATGACTTCAAAAATTTATGATTAAAATAAGGAGTTGGAGTTTGTTCGTTGGTTGGCAGAAAAACTTACAATAACATCTTATGAACACGAAATGCATACGCATCAAAATACAGCAAAGGGATTAACTTAATAAAGCCTGTCGTCATCACATCAGTACTCGCAGCAGTATTGGAAACAATAGCAATAAAATAACGAAACACACACACACATATATATAATATAATAACAAATATTTTATATACTTGAATATAATCAAATCTATGTAAATCTGTAAGTACAGGAAAATAATAATAAAAAAAAATGTTTCTATAAAGCAGTAAAATGGGAAAAAACGCCAGCATAGTTAACGTCACTATCATTAAACTTGAAGATCTACGCGCCATGAATAGGAAAATAATATAAAAATATTTAAAATATATGAAGTGAGTAAAAATACACTCGAGAAAATAATAAATAAATAATAATAAGATGTATAATGTTAATAGAAAAACTTTTAAAAGTTACCTCGAAATCACAGCTATGGATTCATAACATATGTACCTAAAAAGAAAACAAAAAATATGAGAATCGTTTATTTAATATGATTTAAAATATTTAATATTAAACAAAATAGTTCTAATTTAAATAAGTAATTCGATTATGGTCTAACATTTTCAAAAATATCAGCGATTTTACAGTATGTATGTTGGCTCACATCTCTTGATTTCAAACCACAGCTCTGACATCTTGAAAAAGAATATGAAAAAAATTTTTCAACCATATTTCAGTTCTGAGAGTAAATAATTGCCAAAAAATAGGCTTTAACCCATCACTCATGAACAGCATTGCCACGCATAACATGGTCGTAATCCTAACTGAAGGACTGTTAGGACTTTGTTTCTCGTCACTCATGCATAAAATTGACACACCCCAGGAGTTAGATCATAATCATGCGACACAGCGACATTCAACTGCTGTCACTCATAGGTAAAATTAAAATATACATAAGGAGTGTGCACAAAAAAAACTGGACTTACACTTTTCGTTCCTGAATTTTTTTCGCTTTATATTTCAATTAAAGTAAATAATATTTGAATTCCTTTCGTGTATAAAATTTTTTTCTGACAAAGGTCTCAGAGCAACCAACTTTTTGAGCCACTTTTCATCCAGACATTTTAGGGTGTTTTAGAAAAATTCGTATTATTTTACTTGCTTTGTTTTAATCGGCAAATCCTTTTTTTCTTTCACTTCTACGCTTTCTCTCAATACTCAAAGACTCCTTATATTGTTTTATTCTTTCTTTAGAAAATGTTTTTTGGTTACCACCTGCGAACGTAACAATCGTTTTTGGTAAGTGGCACTGTTTTTCATTGAAAATTTCAATCATTTTTTTGTTAGTTGCCCATTTTCAAAAAACTAATTTTGATATTGCAATGAAATTTAGCACGTGGATTTTGAAACAGATGACAAACAAAAACAATGTAACGTTGTTCATTTTTTTTTAATTATGATAAAAGTTATAAGATTAAATGTAGATTAATTTTTTTTCGTGCGCACTCCTTATAATATGGGACTGTAATGGCACCTATGGTTTCTACTCATCAGGAAAATTTAAGACCATTGTTGCTAACCGTTGTTCTGTATATCTTAAGACAATATTGTTCGAAAATTGGTTGGTCCAAACGGATAATACGATGCCTCTTATGAACTTCGGTAAGCCCTATAAAACTAAAATTTTGGAAGAGTTGGTTTGCTGAACCATCTCGTTTTGAGTTTTATATAAAATTGTTATTTTAATTACAAGACAAGAACTCCGCGTGCAGACGCTATTTCCTAAAGATACATGGAAACGAACCAAAGCTAACAATAGTCCAAAACGACAAATGTTTTAAGCCCAGCTTAAAAATCTCAAACATAACGAAATATGAAAAAAAATATGTTTTTCGTCGACTTCCTATCTCAGTAGCCTTCTGGCAGAAGATTTGAAAGTAAATAAAATTGCCATGAAAAGCTTCTCAACACTATCGTACTGTCAGTAATTCCACTCATGCATAAAAGTATCACACAGAACAAGTGTGGTGTGGGAAGCCACATGGTAACCCAGACTAATTGGTTGCAATGATAAACTTTTAAAATTATTCGTCCGATTTGTAAATATGAAATTATTTTTCGAGGCATTACGTTTAAGTTTGTCATATTCGCTGAAGTGAAATCAAATGATGAAATTTTCATTTCAATTTTAAATAAATACTTCCTGCCTACGATAAAGAACAATTCTGATGTTCGAAAAGTATGAACATAAAATTGTAATTAAAATAATTTTTGTTTTATTATTTATTCACATTTCTAAAGTAACTACGAACATTATTTTTATGAGTGTTTATTATTTTAATGCCACAATATAAGCAATAATAATAAAACATGAGTTGCATACGAAATGATGTTGCATTTTGTAGGCTTAACTAATTGAATCTGACTGAACGTATGACAGTGCAGCAGAAAAGCAATGTAAGACGCAATGACTAAGACTAAGAACTAAAGTGATCTGATTTTCTTGTTGTTTTGTTCCTTTATTTGTTCCCATTTCAATTTGGCTTAAAGGAATTTCTAGCCATAGGTGTTGGAGGATCATTAAAGAGGCCTATTTTATACTCTTACTTGTCGCTGTAATCATCGCAACTCTATTTACAATGAAATGCAATTTTTTGTAGTCTCTTTAGATGCTTGTTTCTCTTCTTTCGCTTCTTTTATTATAGTTACTCGCCTCAGCAGGTGCATTTTCAGCATACGTCTGCCCGTGTATAGTGTTGTAGTCCTCTCTTATTGTCTAGCTGTTGCGTAAATATACGTACAAGTTTGAGTCTTGTGTTCATCATTATTTATCTTTGTGCGGTCGGTCATCAGTTTTGAGTAGCTTATAAATTATAGTAATCAGAGATTGTTGTATATTGTTTGCTAAGCTTGGCTTGGCATGGTTTGTTACACTACGTTCTGTGCTTTGTGCTCTGTGAATGCGCCAGTCCCATGTAAAACTGTTGGGTTCTGTTTCTTTTTGTGTTCGCTTGTTTGTTTGTTTTTTCTTTTATACTATCTTAACCATAATTATGTAAATTTTATGACACTTTTATAAGACTTATGTTTAGGCTTTGCTTGTTGTAGGCTGTCCTTAAATTTTCCTTGCTTGATTGTCTATCTATCTATCGTGATTGTATTTGTTTAAGGGTGTGAGTGTATATTAGTAAAAAAAAGTTTTCTGTATGCCAATGCATTTGTATCTCCTAATCATGCTGTGATAATATTGTTAGATTGATGATGCCGTCATTATTCTAAAACTTTAAATGAATGATTAACATTTTTTAGTTGTGCCTTTTAGTAATAATAGTTATAAAGTTTAAGCGTTGTAAAGTTTTATTATATTATTCATAGAAAATTACCCCTTTTAGAAATTACTATGGACCGGCATAGTGATTAACAGATTTTTCTTACGTTTTTTTTTTTTTTTTTCTTTTGCATCCTTTGTATTTAAACGATGTTAAGGTTGCCAAGGTTAAGTTAGCGTACAAATTAATTAAATTAATAATAACAGTGTAGAAGGGTTTTTCACTATTTTTAAATTGCTTACTTCTGTGCTCATTAAAAGGAAGAATTGAAAAAAAATTTTAACACTTAATAAATATACGATATTAATCACATGAACAGGAGTCTGGTTGGTGTACCATAAACTAGAATGTTTCTTAGAGGAGTTTAAAAAATATATGTACAGTCAAACCCGGTTATAATAAACTCCATGGGACCAGAAAAAATAGTTCGTTAATAGCAAAGTTCGTAATAAATGGGGTAAAGTCATAAGGAGAAAATATAAACAACAAAATATTTTTTTTATTTATTAAAAACAAAAAGAACTTTTTTATTAAAATCCAAAAATATGTGTTAATTCTCTTTATCTAGCAGCTGATTTAAGATACTGAGTTATAATTTAATGCTGCCATATTAAATAAAAGTAAAGACTATTGCCACGCTTCAAAGTTTTTTCTGAGGGCTCGTTATAAAAAAGGTAAAATGTATGAAATTTAATTACTGGGACCATTTAAAGTAGTTCATTTTAACCGAGAATTCGTTATAAACGAGTTCGTAATAAATGAAGTTTTTTGTATGAAAATTGTTATCAAAACATTGGAACTTGAATTCGTTATAAACGAGTTTGACTGCATTAGGATTTCTATAGAAAAATAGCTCGAAAAACTCATCATGCCAGGTTTTTGCTTCATTATCACATTGAATTTCAAACGATTTATTATAATGAAATTGTAAAATTTGGTTTCCTGTTCTTATTTCGGAACTTCACACTGCTAATTTCTTGTTCAGGCATATAAGAAAGTGCATTGGGGGGGGAGGAAAGTTACTCTACACCGCATTTAGAAAACTATTTATTTCAAGCTCGTATGAAGTATTTTCTTTTTTATGGCCCACACTCAGGAAATGACTACTACTGAGTGCAGTGCATGCATTGTGGTGGAATAACGTACGCACATAACATACGTAATTGGTCCTTACAACCCTTCAGTCAGGATTATTGACCCAGTTTCTTACACTACTTATGTTGTGTGTGTTAATTTTATACATAGGTATATACTGTAGGTCCCGAACGGCAGATTTTTGAGAAACTTTTCACGGCAATTTTTATTTCTCAGAGTTTTTGCCAGAAATCTACTGAGAAGAAATCGCCGAAAAAATACTTTTTGTATTTTATTTTGATGTCTGGCCTTGGCATAACGTCTAATAAGCGAGAACACTACCTACTAGACCAAGGAGACTTCAGAAATAATAACAGAAGGGTATATATTTATAAGAAAAAAAAACGGAAAGGGGAGTAGTGTACGATAGTAGTGTAGTGTTTCTATTTATTTTCGAATTCGAATTGCTTTCAAATCATTTTCATTTTCTTTTTTCTATTGCATATTACATACATAATTGATCATTGCAACGCTTCCGTCAGGCTTACGACATTGCCTCTCACATACTTAATATGGTGTGTGTTAATTTTATACATGAGTGGTGGGACCCTACAGTTTAAAGTCGACTCCAAACGACATATTTTGGAGAAACTTTTTCATGACAATTTCATTTACTTTCAGAGTTTCTGCCAGAAATCTGCTGAGAGATAGTTTGTCATATTTACTTTTGTTAGAGGTATTGAGTTACCTGTTTACAACATCTTACAGCGATTACTACGCTACACTTACAGTGAATTCTTGACAACATCTTCGAAATCATTTATCAATCTCTTATGGAGTAAATTTTATTTTTTTAAGGCCAAAGTAACAGAAAGATATTTATAGCAGAAAGGAAAGAGGGGATATTTTGCAAGATTTTTTTTAATGACCAGAATAAATCTTTCGTCCCTGTTTTATCCTTTCTCGAGAGTTGGTCTGTAATATATAATGCCAACAATCAGATAATCGCAAAACTACCAGGGTTCCTGCCAACTCACGGCCTCTGCACTTGAAACTTAGCCCACTACAACTAGACCATTTAAGCAACCTGATTATTTTTTTATTTTTTAATTTTTTAATATCAGACACAAAGTATTTACTTTTTTTTTTTTTGTTTTTCAATTCATTAAAATAACAATAAATTTTGAATATTCTTTAGTTTCAATAAGATTAAGCTGTTTTGAATATTAATTTATATTTAAGGGTTTTTATTACACCCAGAATATTTCATAAATACCTCACATGGCTTGCATATTGATTGCCTAATAAAGATAAGAAACTAATTTTTATTGATTTTAAAAATATTTAAGAATTTTAAAATGCACATGACAAATAAAACAATTAACAATTCCAGCTTAAAGCGTTGGATTATTAAGCCAATAGGAAATAATTTAAAACCATTTAAAAGTAACAGTAACACAAAGTAGTAATGGGTGTTAAGCCATTATTATTAATAATTTTTTAAATAATTGAATAATGAATCTCTTACAAAGACGCTACACTGTGATTGTTAATAATAAAAAATGTAAAGAAATCATGCAAACAAAATATAATATTCTGCTGTTTGTCTAGTGACAACTTAACTTTTTTTTCTCAGGTAGATAAGAATGGGTATCGGTTGGAACTGCGTGTTTAAAGATTTTAAAGATAATCAATAAATAATTTCACACACGTTCAATGAAAAGCTACACACAAATATTAAATAAAAAAAAAAAAACTTAAATAAATAATAAATATCCTCATTCAATACCGTGTATTGATTTTATTTTATTTAAATATTTAAAATTATCCGGACAGCATATCAAAATGTGCCATGAAAGCGAAAAGATATCGTGTGTACGTACATATTTTACGTCAAACAAGTTTTCTTTGTGTTTTCATTGATTTATTTATTTAAGAATTCCTAGTATACTACAGATAGAGATGTGTCGCCTAGGATAATTAAGATAAGCTATACACACATATCATTAAATTAAGAAGAATACTTCTTGTCAATGACTTATTACGTTTGTCTTGAATATCGACTTTATTATCTGTAAACTATTGCATATCTTGTATCTGGTTAAAGTTCGCAAAAAATACGGATATAATTTATGATCTGATACATCTATTTAGAAATTGTTAATAGAAATTACTAATCGATACATAAAGTAAATATATCAACGATTAAATTTTTAGCATGTGAAATCAATTCTTCCATATGGCTGGCACTATAAATACAAAGAATCCAAGAAAATATTTAGGAAAGTCTGCTAGAATGTTAAATGCTCAAAGCAAACAAATGCCGAAAATGGATAAAGGTATTAACATTGCATAGAATAGTTTTTAACAACCAAAATCTATTTGCAAAAATATGTAACAAAATTCGTATTTTCAAATCGATAATTTTCCTGAAATTTTCCATATTCGCTGTATTTCAAAATTTCGCTTACGAAGCTTTCTAATCGATGCGAGTAAAAAATGTAGTTTTGTGATCAGATATCCTAAATTTGTTAATTAATAATGGCCATTTCTCAAATTAATTGCAATTTATTCAATCTACGGACAACGACGAGTGTTCGCTGAATGAGCTCTGAAGCAGTTGGAAACACACCCTAATTTACATCGAAAAACAAAAACAAACAAAATTATCGAATTCTGATTCACACATCGGCACATACAGTCAAGCTTCTATAAATTGAATCACCATTATCCAGAAAAACTTCAACTTATAGAAACTTCAACTTTGGGAAGTAAATTTACAAATGATCTAGATGCTGCTGCCACGAGATATATTTCAACTTATAGAGGCTTCAAATAATAGAAGTTCAAATTACAGAAGTTCGACTGTATTTCCTTGAGAACAACATTGCCAATTGGACAACTATAGGTCGATGACTACAAATTTCAATCAAATATGGTTTTAAAAGGATTGGTCTACGTGTTACTTAATTTATAACACATAGAAAATCCTACACGAGCGATCTGAGGGCACAGTCATCTGATATGGAGGTGATGAGAATAGGTTACCGAGAACAGGTTTTGAAATTAAACCACGACAGACTTTTTCTTGTGATATTTTTGTAAATCGAATAAACTACAAACCATTGTGGTTTTCAACGTCAATACAACTCTTGCCATAGATCAAAATCAGTCTGTTCCATGGGGAGTTATGAAATATTAGACATTTCGTATGCGTTCCAATCAGAGAAGCCAGATTTTTAAATGACATTCTATTCCACCCGCAATGACATCAGTAGACCTTTCAAACGATTAAAAATTTTAATAATATATGAGCTACACACTGTTTATTTTATTCGCATTTACTTCGCTTTTGAAAACCACATAGAATTTAAAATTTTTAACCCTAGACGCTTGTAATTTTAACTAAAATTATGATATAAAAACAATTACAGTCGCCACAACCAACATAACAGAGAGAAGCCAAATAATCTAAGCAAAATATAATAGCAATAATAATTTAAATGAACTCAGAAATGACCCCAGTACTTTACAAATAGACATGAACAATCGACATTTGTAAGCGACACAGCGCAGCCACAAATGAATGTAAATGAAATATTGCAGGTCAATGACTTCACCTATTTAGTAGCAATCAAAATCATTAGAGTAAAACACACTAATAAGTTGTTGTTGTTGCTGGTATTTCGTCTATGATAAATTATCCACTTCCCTTTACGGAAATCGAGATGGTGAAACAATCATAGTCTATATAATAGCCACATACAACATTGGTGTTTAATTTATATACTACGTCTACCAAAATGGTTAAGGTTTTTATGATATTTTTTTGTTATCGTTGTTTTTGTGTTCATAAACATTAAATAATAATTTTCTTATGAAATCTAATAAAAAGAAAAAAAAAAGAATCGCTTAAAAACTCTTTCATGTGAGACTAATTTTAAAGGAAATTTGGTTGTTGTTCATTTACTACTCCTAAAAAGTCGTCTTTGCTATATAAAGTGAATTGAGTCAAAATTGCGTAGATTGGCTAAGACAGCAAAATAAAAAATTATTTAAAGAAAAGACATAAAATATGAAATGAATTGGTCAGAAACAACCTACGCGTTATTTGTTTTTATGTTTGCTTTTTCCTTTTTTTTTCTTATTTTTTCACAATTTGCTTAATAATGCAAAGGCGGCTCTTGTCTAAAATAACCGCACAAAATACGTATACCGACTAAGTGTTGTATTTGTATTAATAAAATACTGTATGTAGATGTCGCTTAAGTCCAGATTATTAGCTCATACCCAATGGCAATTTTTCATGTTTGGAGCCATAGAAATTTTTTTAAATTGTATAAAAACGCTTTAATAAGTTATTTTACTTTATTTAAGGTGCATAGAAAGAAATTTTTCAATATTTAAAAAAATATAAATACACTAGCAGATTGTTCCCGGCGCAGCGCGGGTTATAAAAATAACAGTAAATAAAAATCCGGTTTCGAAACCGGCTTCTAAAAAAATGCAATTTTTCAAATTATTCGGAAACTGTTTTTGGAGCACTTTAAATTCTAAATATTAATGCATGGAATTTTCCCGTTTTTGGCCTCTTTCCCCCTTTTTGCACCCCTTTTGGTCCAACTTTATAAACGAACACCTCCAATAGCTATTTGGGAAGCTTAACCAAGCTAAATCGTAAAAGAATACCTTTAAAACAAATAAAATACAGTACTAATTTTTGCCCTTTTTTCTCCCTTTGTCCCACTTCTTTTCCATTGGTTCAAAATTTTTAAAAGATTTATAACCTATATGCCTATAAACTACACCGATAAAAGCTCGTTCAATATCCCAAATTTCAAGGAAATCGGTTCAAGCGTTCAGGCGTGATTGGGCATGCACTTAATTTCCCCGTTTTTGGTCCCTATCCCTCTTTTTGGACCTCTTTTGGTTCAACTTTAGAAATGAAGCTTTTTGGGAAACTTAACCAAGCTAAATCGTAAAAAATTACGCCCCAAAATTAAACAAATATTACTCCCCATTTGTCCAATTTTTCTCCCCTTTGGGTCAAAATTTTGAAAAGATTTATAGCCTATAACCTGCGCCGACAAACCAACAAACAAACAAAAAAAACAGACTTACAGAAAGATTTATAATATATATTAGGGTTAAAGGTCGTGGATGAAACACTAGCTCAGATATCTCGACCAAAACACAGAATAAAAAATATTTTCTTCGGTGTCTTCCTCTCAGCAGTCTCAGTATTCTGGCAAAAATGCTAAGAGTAAACAATTTTGCCATACAAAGTTTGTCAGTTATATGGACGTTGTGTAACGCATTAACGAGTCAAGTAAAAGAAGCACTTGTCTGCATTGAAAGGGATAAATTATGGAAATCTTATCATCGATTCATTTGAAAAACTGGCGAAGGTTCGAAAGAAGCGAATTAAGGTAGACCGAAATCCAATAAACGGCTTATTAATATCTAATTGAGTAAGTAGGTAATTAAATCCATATTATAGTTGAATTGGATAAATTGGCTATTTTGGGTAAATAAATATTAAATCATGTTGAATATTAATTGTATTATGCAATCTGCAAGACGAGTCTGTCAACAAAAATATGGTTCGATATATTTTTGATCTAGTAGAATTAGTCTTAAAAGTTATTTACCTAAAGAAGTGCTCAAGAATCAGATGACTCCTTTCAATATTTCAATAAACCCGGATTTTTATCCTGACTTACTACTTTTTATTTTCAAACTTGAAGACATGCGTCAAAGTGAAGAATTTGACGAAGAATTAGCCATAGTCTAGTAAGAAGTGTGTTGACTTATTAGGTCGCCGTCGTCTAGTAGTAGTGTTCTGGCTTATTAGACGTAAAGCCAGGATTCGAGTCCCAGGCCAGACATCAATATAAAAAATAGAAAAAATTATTTTTCGGTGATTTCTTTTCTTTCTCTTCTTGAAAAGTTTCTCAAAAATCTGTCGTCCGGAGTCGACTTTAAACAACATAAGTGGTGTGAGAAACTGCGGGCTTCTTGGGAACGATTGCTGTAGACTGTCAAATGGTGAAGGTATAGCACTGGCCATTTTACAGTCACCGGTAGCTACTCGTTTCCTTACCGTTCGGATCTTCCCTCTTTCCACCTTTCCTAATCCTGCACAATTCCCTGCATGTGTAGGGGTCATCCCCTGAATGCTGATGTGAGGCACTGTTCACCATTAAAAGTTTCTCCAAAATCTGTTGAAAAGGACTTTAAATTGTAGGTCTCACACTCATAATTAAAATTAACACACACAACATGAGTGGTGTAAAAAGCTTAGTAGTAATCCTAACTGATGGGCTGTAATGGCCAATTTTCTGTACGTGTGGAGCTCAAAGGAATTTATGTTGCGAAATTTATGATATATCACTCCAAAAATTTGTGCTTTATTAAAAAAGTTACATAATTATTGATTTAGTCTTGTGAAGCGTTTAGAATATCGTATTACAGTTCTTCTGCATCATATTTACAGGCCTTGGGACAAATCTTTTCTTCTTAGGTTGGCACAGTTAGTTATAAATGAATTAAAATTAATTGCCATTAAAGAATTATTTTGCTTAAATGTTTAAGGCTCATATTAAAATATAATATTAATTAAAATTTTTTTCTCGCATCATTTTTCATTACTTCGTTAAATATACCATATTTGCAACCTCATGTATTATCCATAAGTAAGTAGCCTACTGTAGCCTATTTCTTAAGTATAACGTCCTACATGTACTTTACATATGTATAATAATATTAATATTCATTCATATGTATGTTTCAGCTACAACGTCGGTGGGAAGTCTTTATGCAAATATTTCCTACTGGCCCTTTATCGAAATCAACTATATTTGCTTATAATTTCAAGTTCCATACAGAGAAATCTAATTCTTCTGTGTTTGTTTTTACTTTAAATATGCAAACAACAATCAAGATTTTTGTTAATATTGGGTTGGCTTAAAAGTAATATTACTTAGATTGAAATGTACAATTGTACATAAATGTATAGGACGTTTATTTAAATGTGTATTAAACAGATACTCATGAAAAAAACAAAAGAATGTCTGTGAACATTTACAGACAAGACCACAAATGTATAACATACGTAAGAACCAGTACAAGTAGTAGTTGTCTAAACGTAACGTACACATTCATAAAAATGTAAAACAAATCAAGATAGATTTGACGTCGACATTCAACGCCTTTCAGCAAAAAACCAAAAGAATAAAGTACATACTAGAACAAAAAATAAACATAAGGGAACAAAAACAACAAAACAAAAAAAACTGATCCGTACTCAACGCGCGTGTTATAATTGCACACTACTCACCATAAGTAGACAGACGTTGGAAAAAGTGTAAGACCACAGAGAAAAAAAAATGGCAACAGTTGTCTGCTAAAGAGAGACTCTTAAGTTTATTAACAAGACAACAGGGTGTGTAAACAAACATTTCAAGCAAAACAAAAAAATTATAAGAAAAACAAAAGCAAAACAAGAAAAGTCTCATTGAGAAATTGTTGCATCAACGCACTAAAAGCTTTTAAACTTAGCTTCTCAGTGTTTCTGTTTTTTTTTTTTATGTTTGTTCCAATGCTAGTTATTTAATCAAAATTAATTTTTTTTTTATTGTTTTTTGTCTTCTTATTTAACATTTTTATTATACCTGATTTATACGACAAAACAATATACTTGTTTGGTCGCGTATGTGTTAACGGTTGAATGAATTTGTCTATAATGGTTTTAACTCAATCAAGAATGGTACAAGGTGACTCACTGCCATTTATGGTAAATCCATCATTATTAACAATAAATACTGGCTTGTCTTTTTTTCTTCTTTGATTTTCTTTTATTATAAATTCATTTAAATTATTGGCAAGATATTACGAAATGTAGGCGTCTTGTAATTGTCTTGGTTTGATTTAAAGCTATTACCACATTAAGAAACTTGAAATGACAATTTAAACACACTTTGCCTTTAAACTAAACACGTATTATAAGCAAGAAAACTGTTTATACTGTTAGAATCGAAACTCAAGAACAAATAAAGTGTGCTAACGAACGAAAAGGTTACTTGATTAGTAATCTAAAGATTAAAAGTAACGGTTTGTCTATATAAAATTTTAAGGGAACTTGTATTTTTTTTAAAATTTATTTATTTTTAAAGATTTTTATCCATATTATATTACCCGGTTAAAGATATTTACAACTTTGTCTTGGATGAGTCTTGTAGAATGTACGTTTTATTAGTGTGATTGTATCCCTCTAAGTGGCGTTATGCTATGTTCAGACAGGCATTTTTATTGAGTCAATATTCTGTTATTTGTGTACAATATTTTATGTGTTCAGACACATAATATACGCAATTTTTTTTTTTGACAGATGGCAAATAAAACAGCTGATTGTCTCAATAGCATTGTTTTTGTTTTGGTCGCGAAAATTAGTTCAAAAAAAATTTTATGAAAAAATCGAAAACAACTTAACGTTGGAAAAGGTCTTACTAGTGTGTAACAGGAACAACGAGCGGTTGCGGTTAGTGGGAGCAACTTTTGATTCTAAAGTGCCTTCTCTCAGAAGGATAAGGAAAAAATTTGGTATTTCTAAAAATTTTGCAGAATATTTTTTTGTTTGTCGTTGTTGACATTTGATTGTCAAATATCAATTGAAAGTGTTCGGAAAATTGTAATATGCTCACTGAACGTACTTATGACAGCGCCGTATTTAGAATTTTTTTCAATATTATAACAATTTTCGTATTTATTGAGCAATAATTAATTGAAATTTTATATAAAATATTAATCTCAATAATGACGTTTATTGTGATTTACTCAATAAATGTGCCTGTATGAACATAGTATTAGGAACGTTAACAACAAACATCATCGGTTGGCAACTCTTTCACATTGGAACTTATAAAAGTGTGCCAATTAGCTGTTAACTAGATGAACGTAATTAATGCATAAAATGTTCAAAAAGAATAAGAAAAAGATAGGAAATGTGCCTAACAAAATCTCGATCTTTCTTAAAGAGCCATGAAAAAGGAAAGAAATTTTAACGGATGAAACAAGAATAAAACAAAAAGTGAGAGGAGCAATTTTTATATCCAATTTTTTTTTCGTTTGGAAAACCCATTGATGCCATTACGTTTGGAATATAACATCGGTCTAATGCTTCCCTGAGTGACGAGAATATGAAATGTTCTACATTCCCTGACTCTGGCATGTAAATCAAGCTAAATTTGACTGATGGCAAAGGTTATATTGGCCTTAAGGTATAATATTGCTTGCGGCTTATGTGAATACATCTACGACTTTAGAAAACCCGACAAGATAAAAGATAAAATCTATTCCGGTTAAATCGCACGAACTTTGGTCACCGAAACGAGCATGCCATTATGCTTGTGGAGAATATGGCGAATGTGTCATGACTGCTTGGCACATAGAGGAGTCCTGTTGAAACTAAATGTGGTTGAAGTTAGTAATTATCCATCAATAGTGCTCGCCATTGACAGCGTTGGCTTCAAAAACATTGTACTTAAGAAGTATAGACCGCCAGTGAAGCTGGCCCAAAATTCCCACTAAATTTTGAATTTATTGGGATCCATTGTTGGTTCTGCATCATTACAGAAGTTACATGGCTTAGGATGGGATTATGCCAATGGGCTTACGTCATATGAGGATAGATTAGCTTTGATAAAACTTCCAACTTTGGAACGTAGAAGGGCTGTTTTAGGGGTTTGGTTTGTTCTTAATCTGATTAAAGGTGATATCGATTCTAAGTTTTTGCTTTGTAACCTGAATTTCAGCATTCCATCAAGATTTTCACGGCACTATCGTCCTTTTTCTTTAGATTTCTACAGAACGAACTATGAGTGTAATTTTCCTTTCGTAGATTATGTAATGATTTTAACTTACATTATGATTTTATAGATTTGAATTGTAGTGTTTGTAATATAAAACGTAACTTATATGCTGGCATTAATTTATAAATTATTGTATAAAAATCTATTTTCGTTCTTGTCTCAGATAGTTCCGTTTTATTGTTACCTTATTTAGCTTGTGATTAAGTTCTGTAGCTGTTTTATGTACTCGTTCTCATAACTTTTCCCTTATCCGCTACAGTCCGGACTGTAGTGTGTACGTGTCCCTACGTAATGGGGACGAGTCCTCCGCGGTTGGATGAGGGTGGGTTAGTGTGAGGCCGTGGACGTTCGAATAAAAAAAAAAAAGTTTTTGAAGCATAAAATTAAAATTATTTTTAAGATACAGTATTTATCCCTTTTTGATATTGCTTCTGACGTATACAAAATTTACAAGACCATTTCCTATACATTAATGCTACATTAAGTTCTAAATTACTCAAGGAAATTAATTGTTAAAAAGTCCTCTTTTCCTTTTAAACTAAAAATAATCATAAAAACTTTATAGACAACCATAACAAAAAATAAAAAACTTTTCCAAAGTCTTTGACAGGCCAATCAAATCTGTAATCTGACACATTGAGATTTATGGGACTTAAAAATTGCTTAAATTTCAGTTGTTTTAATCTCGTAGTAAATAAAAAATTAATTTGATATTTCCATTATGCATATACGAATAAGTTTAATGATTTAATGTATATTTTACTTACCAAAATTTAAATTGAGAAGCATATATTGGATCTACGGTTGTTTATAAGTAATGTTGACGTTTTTATTTTTTTATTAAAGTTGCTGGCAGGTTCTTAACTTAAATTGAAAACTCCACTTGTTGGTTACTTTTCTTTTGAACTTTTCTTCTTATTGTGTTTGTTCCTCTTTCAAAAGTCTACAATACTTTCCCAAAAAGCAAAAAAAAAATTTTTTATAATTTTTCTTTTTTTTTTTTGTTTTTTTTTTTGCAATTTGCCTTTCCAATAGTTTGGCTTTGGTTTGAATCAACACGGTAAGAAAATAAAAGCAAAAAAAATAAATACAAAATAAACAAAAATTCGGAGCAAAGTCAAGCAAAACGTAAGTTTTTTTGACTAAAAGATTTGAACAAAAAAAAAAAACAAAAACAAAATCCAACGTGTTGTGTTTTGTTGCAATGAAAGGTCTTCACTTTACATCTCTTATTTTGTTTTCTTTTGAAGATGTTAATTATATTATTTTGTTATTGTTTTGTTGTTGCTTTCCAGTTGTTGTACACTAAATTGTCGTTGTTATAATATGACTTTTAAGGTCTGGTCTGACAACAACTACTTGTTTTTTTTTATAACTTTCATTGCTTTTTTGTCGATTTACGCAGGCGCTTTTATAGAAGTGTAAGTAGTTTCAAGTACTTGTTCAAATAATAAAAATTTATTTTGTGTGTTAAAATGTATATGTACATACGTATGTATGTATGTATGTATATATATTACACATAAAATTAACACAGTTTAACAAAAATCAAAAAGAAATAAGCGAAAAACGGAGTATAAAAAAAAAGATAATAAAAATAAATTATAAAAAAATAAAACTAAAAGAAAAACACGCAACCTAGATTACCTTGGGAGATGAATTTTTGTTTATATTTTCATTTCAATGTATTATTTTTTATATTGTCTCTGATAAAAATAAGTTTTAAGTGAATGCATTTCAGGTTTTACTACAATAAATTTTCAATAAAAGCCGTATATGTATGTATATTTCCTATGTTAATATTTTTTTTATAAAACTACAAAAAATAATTCATTAAGAAATAAACAGTGAGAGAGTAACCTAATTAAATACGTACATAATTACAAGCCTTCAGCCGGGATTACGACCTAGCTTCTTACACCACTTCCGATCTATAGTTTAAAGTATACACCAAAAGACAACAAATTTTTAGAAAAACTTGCAAATGAAGAAGTCTAGGAAGTAATGTTTTGTATTATTAGACATGAAGCCAAGGTACAAACTTCAGTTCAAACTCCAGTTCAAACATCTTCAACAGAACGAAATATGAAAAAATATTTCTGCGGTGGCAAATTCTCACAAGATTTTTGACAAAAACTCTGAGAATAAAAAAAATTACCATAAAAAGTTTCACAAAAATTCTATCATTCGGAATCGACTTTGAACTGCACGTCTCATCACTCTTGTACAAAATTAACAAACACAACATAAGTGGAGTGAGAAGCTAGGTCACAATCCCAATTGAAGGACTGTAAAGGCCAATCATGTATGTATGTATGAAGAACAGCATATACCTACAGTTTATAAAAATATTTTTTAAATTTCATTTATTTACATCACTACCCTTACTACCGTTTAAAACCTTCAAATAATTATAACCAATTTTTAATATAAAGTTTTAATTGATTTTTAAAATTTTTGTATGTACATATGTTAACCGCGACAGCCAATATTTATTTTTATTATTAAAATTGAATTTAAAATATATTTTTTTTTTTAAATTTTAATGTATTTTAACACACCATTGAGTTGTGTTAAGCAAATTATTATCTCAAAACCACTAATTATATATTAGTTAACTTCTTCTTCATCTTCTCTTTTTTATGTGGGTTTTTTTGTTATTTCTTTAAATATAACGATGATGTATTTTGTTTTTGCATATTGTCTTTTATATGAAATTCATTAAAATTTGCGTTGGTTTTTTGACCTTCATTGCTTTGAAACACTGTAACATGTTAAAGGTGTTTAATTGATTTTTGTTTTTTTTGTTTTCTTGTATTCTTTTATTTCAATATTGAAACATGAATTGACTAATTTTTTCTTTTTGCTTAAAGAGATTTTTGCTCTTTAGATTAACAATTTATAAACCAATTTAAATTTTGTTTTTTTATATAATTTTAATTTAATTCTTTTTCATATTTAATAATATTTTTGTTTTTATTTTGATATATTATTCTCTATATAATATGTATATCTTGTTATTTTATGTTAATTGTTTCTTATTTTATTTTATTTTATTTTATTTTATTTAACGTCAGAGAGTATATTCAAGCAGTTGTTTTTTACTTTCAAATGTATGTATTTGTAATGATCATCATCATCATCGTCATGTGTATTAGACCACTACACTACCACTACAGTTAACAAACAAAAGCTTAGAGCATTAGATCAGCTTTTTTGCGAAATAATTTTTCTTTTTATATTTTTTAAACTAGTTTTTTGTTTAAAATACAATATATTTTATGTTATTATATAAATATGAATATTTTTTTTTCTGCATCATTTTATTAAAAAAATAAATTTATTTTGATTTTTTTTTCAATAATCTTTCACAAAATCTTTCAACACTTTTACATCATTCAACTGATTATTAACACATAGATTATATATGGTTTATACATCGTTTATATTATTCGTCAATTTCGTACTAGAATTTGTTAAAGCGATTTTTTTGAGTATTTTTTTTCTCAAATTACCTTTCCGTAACGTTAACCCGTTCTATTCAGTTACCACCTCACGACTGACAACAAAAAGTTTTGCTTATTTTAGCCACACCACATTCATACGTTTGCAATCTGTTGCCTGTTTTGTGTTTAGCTATAGCCATAGCCGCCTGTCTTTCTGGCCAGCCGTGTTAGCGTCTGTCTGTCGTTTTGACGTTGTGCCTACCTACCTGTGTAGTTAGAGTGTTGTATTTAAGATTGAATAAAATTTATATGTTGTTGTTTTGTTTTTGTTTTTTTTTCTACCACACAGTTAAAAAACGTTATAAAGCTTAGCTTTATCTGCTGAACGTAATAATGATCTATACAAATACTCACTCAGTCAAATCATTCAGTACGCTCGCTCAGCTTTAAATAGCATTAAATAGTTGGTGTTTTGCTTGTTGAGCTGACGTGGAGACTTTAAGATTTTTTTTATTTTTTTTATTATTGCCCCTTTGGAGAATTCACCTCATTTTGAACTCTAACGTTTGTTGTCGTTGTTTTTTTTAACTAACGCTTTTATTAACTTTAATTCATGGTGAGTTTCTATTCACTTGGTTAGTTAGTTTCAAGGTAAATTACTGCATCTATTCACACTGTCTATGTCTAATTCAGTCGTTGTATAGGTAAAGTTTGCTTTATTACTCTCACAATAAATAGTTGATTTTTATTTTTATTTATTTTTATAATATTTTTACTTCAACCAGATCTCTAACATTACTCTGAGCTGTAATATGTGTGCTGTTTTACAATGAAAAAAAAATACAGAAAAATTATTGTGTTTATTTTCGGCTTCGTTGATTTTTGGGTGCTGTTAGAATTTATATGTTTTGGTAGTGTTTTGTTTTAGTTTGAATTTTGATTCTTAAAGAAAATAAAAGCTTAACCCGTTCTACAACGTCAGTCTGTTAACTTTATAATTTATTTTAAAACAAAATTATATTAATAGTGGTAGTAGTAGTTAAATATTTAATTTTAAACTTTTCCTTTGACGTCAATATGTATTTTAGAATCAATATTTTTGAAATTAAACAACAGGTTTTATAAATAAAATTTTGTGATTTATTAAAAACAATCGTAATAGCAATTAAAAACAAAATATAAATAAATATCTAAACTAAAGTGAATATACAAGGTCACTTGTTAGGATCCATTGAATTCCGTGCGGTACACATGACAGTCATTATTATATCGCCTTTAAACGATAATTACACTGACAAGGTCAATAAATAAAGCTCCATTCGCAATAAGAAGATTTCTGGAGGAATTCTCTAGTCACTGTCATATAGCTTCCAATATCGTAGGTTACTTTGGACGTGAGAACGCTAAACATTTCTCATATTGGATAATTTCAGTTTTAGGATAATGAATGTGATTCTAAGGAACAGCACGTTCCTAGCTGCCGGATGTCTGGAAGTCTTCTTATGATTCTATAATGATCTTTTGAAAATATGCGTTATGGTCATGTGACCACCTAATTACTCTATTATTGACATACTTAAGTTAATGGTCATTACAATCGTTTATTCAGGATTGCAACCCAGCTGCTCATATCAACCATGATGCGTATGTTGATTTTACCCATAAGTAGCAGAGCCTATTGTATAATATCGACTCCCACTGAAATTTTGCCAGAACACTGCTGAGGACTTTTCGCCGAAAGAAATATATTTTTGGATTTAGTTTTGATGGCGATGTCTGTGCAAAGTGTTGAACCATGGGTTTACGTCTAATAAGCTAATACACTATCTACCAAACTACTGCGACTTCAGCAGTAAAAATGCCCGTCTAACACTTAATCTTTTAAGCAATATTTCAAGTCTATAACTCTCGCTTTACGGGATATTTGACCTGAAACCTTAGAGAGATTAATTTACACTGCAACTTTCATTCTTTTATGTAGGGTTTTTATAAAAATCGTAGATGGTATAAAGGAAATGCAGTAGATATTTTTATATTTGAAAAGATTCCCTTTTTTGGCATCCTTTTATCAAATTGCCTTGGAGTCAATCGCCGTCCAACTTTTCTTTCTAACAAATGTCCTGAAAAAGGGTAAAACCACCGGATTTACTTTATTAGGAGGATTTTTATTCCCTTGATTTGTTGCTTTTTAATTTCTTACTTACTATTTCTATTTCCTTTAGCAGAAGTTGTGGATATAGACGAGTGGAGAATACAAAAGGTGCTTGTTTACCTACTACCTTTAGGTCTATGTATTTACGTGGTTTAGGCAGTTCAGTTGGTTTATGTTTCTCAACAGATTGTTTTAATATGTCATAAACAAACATTTTCTACATGTGACACCATTAACTGTGGCCGCAAGTTCATTGAAGTATGCTACTTTGTTTCTCCTTCAAGATTCTCAAACTGTCTGTCAAATATTAAATATTTCCATACAACTTCCCACTTCTAATGGGTAATAAAAATTGTCATTAAGAAAATAACAATTACTATAAAAATTGCAATTAGTTTCTTGAAATATATGCTATGTATACAGCTATTTGGCATATTTGCTTTAAACAAATAAGATTTATTACTTTTTTTTTCAAACAAACCAACATTTCTCAACAGATTGTCAATTCATTAATATTCAGCAAACTGATGTCATTTTCATAACTTCTAATTGAAAACAAAAAAAAAAAATTAAACAAAACAATGAAATAATATTTCTTCATCCAACTGAAAAATTTAAACATTTTTCCGCTATTTAAAAAAAATTAAAAATAATTATATTTTACATTTTATTTTCCCAACTGATTCGTTTATAAATTTTGATTTCATATCATTTAATTACTTTTCAATGTTACACATGATTTCATATGCATAGTTTTATTTTACTTGCAATTTGTACTTGGTAAACAAAAGACTTAAGCAACAAACCTGTTCTTCTATGTATATTGTATACATTTTAACAAGAACTTCTAACACAAATTCATTGTTAAGTGAAGTGTTTTATTTTTGCATCGTTTTGACTGTATGGCCGAGTGTTAGTATTGAAAGTGTATACTACGGGTTTGTTAATTTAAATTGTAATTTAATATTAATTATACACTTGAAGAAATGACTGGTTGCAACACTTATAAGGTGAAAATTTGTTACAATTAAAAAAATCTAACAAATGATGGAATAAAGAGAGGAATATTATACACATACACACATACATTTGAATTATTTTAAACTACATTTGTATGGAAAGATAAATGTCGCTTGCTATTGTCAATTACTTGGTCTGTCTCCCGCTTAACTGTGTAGTTTTGATTTTAGCAAATCTCAGAAAATGGTCAGATTCATGAAGTATAGAGAAGCAAATTTTTGTAACCTACATGCGAATAAACTCAACTGCTTGTATGTACGAATAATAGAAAGTGGGGTGGATGCTTAAGAAGAAATATAGCTGAAGTTCGTCCGTATGGTTCGGCAATTAATGTTGGAAAAATTAAGGTATGTAAATTAAAAAAAATGAATCAAAATTGAAGGCAATAATGGTGCTTTATTAAGCGGTTATATTTTAATTAAACAAATTGACAAAACTGCTGCCAATATATGTAGAATATACCATCATTCAAAGGATCGTCAGGAGTTCTTTGGTTGGAGAGCATTAGAAATGTTCAGTTTTTCATGACTCTAGCGCATAAAACAAGTTGAATTTGCACGATGACTTGGACTATGTTGGAATTGATTTATTCGCAAACACCTGCTATTTATGAAAACTGTCCATGGTAAATTCACATCAACTCCAAGCGCTGTCCTGTTGCAAACCAATTTCCGTTGGTTGCCAAAGCAACCCTTTCAGGCTTAAAAATGTTAAAAAACATCGTTCTCATTCAAATATATAGGCGTCATCTGGTCTTTATTCAGAATGCATTGAACACTTTTGGATCTAAATTCATCCAGCATTGAAGAGGCTCAAGAATACTTTGCTCTAGAGTCCTTTTAATTAACAAACGTCGTTGTCTATAATGGAATATTGAAATATTACATTACATGACTTTATGACAATACGGGTATTTATTAATAGATTGGTTTCAGAAAATTCTAAGGTGTGGACAAATTTCAATCCTGTGGCCAATTAGAAAATGAAAAGGAAATGGAGGAGGAGGAGTCATTGTAGTTTAGTATATAGTTAGATTGCTTATTAGACGTGAGGCCGCGGTTTAAATCTCAACCCAAACATCTCGTCGACTTCCTCTCGGAAGTCTACTAGCAAAACCTCAAGGCATAAATAAAATTTCCATGAAAAGTTCCACAAAAATCTGTTGTTCAGTGTCGACTTTAAACTTTAGAGCTAAAATTAACACACACAACATGGGTGGTGTTAGAAGCTGGGTTGTAATTCTGACTAACGTAAGTAACTCAATAAGCCTCATTACGACTTACCCCAAAATGAAGTAAATTGGAAAGCAGTAGCCTCCTCGGCTTCTATAGAACAGAACATAACTAACTTTTTTTTTGACAATTTTATATTTTTAAAGCTTAAAATATGCATTTACACTATACTAACATCTTGGTACAGGAGCAACAACAAAAATGCTTTAAATCCCACCAACACATATTTTTTTATTTTTGTTTCAGTGGTTTTAAAATGTTTTATATGACGTCATTATGATCATGCGTGCTGCATGAATTTCTAACATAAATCTTGATCGACCACCTTTTAGTCCCATAAAATGAAACAGGTAAGAATACATATGTATATTTGCGGAATACCGATTTGAAAATACCCTACATGCAGATAAATTTAATGAAAATGTCTCTCAGTACGTTGTAGAATATGATCAACAAAGTCTGTGTAGAGTATCTTTTTTTCAAATTTATATTTTCAAAAGTGTAATTGAGGATCACAAAAAACTTCATTAATATTAATTGTTTGGGAGCCATAAAAGTAAATTATTGTACTGCTTTTGCTTTGAAGCAAATTTCGTATTCTTTGTCATAAATTTTTTCATCGTTTCTTTATTTTTTTAAATTTTTTTGTTAATTTGATCTGTAAAAAATGTTTAATAAAGTCACAAAACCTGTTGGTAACAAAATAATTGGCAAAAACGAATTTGACTCGATAATATTTAACAAACTGTGATTGAATTTCGAAAATAAAGTTTTTGTTTTTATTTGAAACACACAGAAATGAAAACAGAATATTTTCTAAAGCAGTAATTGAAATAAAATACGGGGCCAAAGAGTTTCTTACAAAAAAGGTAACAAAGTCAAAAGCCACTTGAATCTTAAATGATAACAAATAACGAAGTTACCCACACATATACCATACAAATATATTTTGTGGCCTACAGAAGGCATATTGGCCATAACACTCTCACAGCAGGTAAAATTTTTGTTATAATGATTCTTTTCTTTGTTATACTTGTGTTTGTATATCGTTTTTTAGACTTACAGAAATTGTTATGCTATGTCTACAAGACTTGAAATCAAAATATAAGAAGAAATACCAAGAATGCATATTATATTGGTTTCTGTTTCCTATTGAACCAGTGCTATAGCGTTTGATTGAAAATCAAAACTTAACCAATTACTAATCAAATAAATGATTAATAGTTTCATTTAATTTTATCTTAAGTAGCTTTCTCTTTAATTTGTTGCATTTTATTTCAAGATGATCTTTTGTTACAGTACTTAAGGTCATGCTGTGAGTAAAACACTTGTTTTTAATGTTCAAACCAAAGCGAATATTGAACGGAAACCCATACTAAAGAATTAAGGCCATCAAACATTTTATATATTTTCTTTTTCAATTTGAACGTAATGCTTCATTGCTTTAAATAATAAGGCGTTAGAACTTTTGTTAATTATCAAATTTTTCTTACCCATCTCTTTAAGCCTCTAATGCATTATCAATAGTGAGTCAGCTTTAATAAGTAAGTAAATAGAAGTGGAAACGATTTTTTTTTTTTAAATTTCAAGTATGTATATTGGTAAATTTTCGTTTTTAACTTCTTCGTGTTTTCTTAAAAATCCACTTTAAAATTTTGGTAAATAATCGCACAATGAATTTATAAATACAATATTCGTAAAGACAAATAAACAAACAATAATTTGTAACTCACTTCATTCACTACACTTTCGTTAGCTTGTGAAATCCTCAAATAAATTATTAAAATTATAAAGAGATAATAAAACAATCAAATATGAATAAAAAGTGTTTAAAATTGTAAATTTCTTTTTATGTATTACGCCACCGTAAGGGGCAGTAGGATTTCATATATAAAACTGGGATATTAGGGCTTTAACGTAAAGGTTTCCTCTAGTGAAGTAAATTGCGGCATATGACATAAGTGGGGTGCACGTATTTACACCGAAGATAACGGACAACTTTTTTGCACATTGAGTGTCAGACAGTACCACATACGTATTTATAAAATTTAGTCTCCTTTTAATCATAATGGTAACCAAATTCTTTGAAGACCTTCTCCGGGAAACAAAAAATGAAGTCTTAGATAGTACTTTAAAAAAGATAAGCAAACTTTACTTCATTCATCTTCAACTGTAGTATGCCTACATTGGCCATCAAATCAATGAGAACGGATAAAAGCAGTTTCAATTCAGTACAAATCCAAGTATCTTACAAAACTAGAAGAAGTACCACAGTGGGACGTACAAGTAACATCAAATAACAATTTTCATAACATATACAGGGTAACTGATATGTATTGCAACCAACTTCAGGTTGTTATCATTTGTAAACCGCTCGTCTGACAGCTAACAGATTTATTCTAGTGACAGTTCATTTTACATTTTCATAACACATACAGGGTGGCTGATATGTATTGCAACCAACTGCATTTGTATTGCAACCGACAGCTGACAGATTTATTCCAGAGACAGTTTATTTTATTATTTACAGGCTTACAAAAGAAAAAAAGTTATTCGTGATGGAATTCAAGCGTGATAGTGTGATTGCTTTATATTTGGCTGGAAAACCACAGGTGGCTATCGTTAGAGCCTTCCAGCATTTAAATGTGAATAAATCTTTTGTTTCTCGTACCATTGCTCGTTACCATGATACTGGCAGTGTTGCATCGCGTCCAAAAAGTAGACGAAAAAAACGGTAACAACACCAGAAATGATCCGAAAAGTCCAGATTTGATGGAAATCAACGACGCAGTAGTCGAAAAGTAGCTCGTGAGCTGAACATATCGCGAGAACGGATGCAACACATATTGAAAAATGAGCTTGGACTAAAGCCATTGAAGTTCTAAAAAGTGCAAGATCTCACCGATGGACAAAAAAAGTTAGACTGGAATGAGCCAAGGAGCTACTTCGCTTGCACGAATGTGGCCAGTTATCGAATTTGGTTTTCTACGATGAGCAGCCATTCCAAATTGAGCAGTTTGTGAACAAACAAAATGATCGGGTCACCAGAACTCAAGTACCCGCCGATGATCGGCTCCCAGCTCGTATTCATCGACCGTGGGGTGAAAATAAATGCCGAATATTATCGGGAAAATGTCTTAAAGACAGTATTGAAGCCCTGGACAGACAAACATTTCGGCCGTAGACCATGGACATTCCAACAGGACTCAACACCACCGCACTCAGCACGCGTCAACCAAGAATGTCTTAAAGAGGAGATTCCTCGCTTTATTTTTACCGCACATTGGCCACCAAAATCTCCGGACCTCAATCCGTTGGACTTATGCGCCTGGGGTATTTTGGAGAGTAAGGTTCTTACTTAAAAATACGAAAGTGTCGATCATCTCAAGACGCTTTGCCGGGAATGGGCCAAAATACCGCAGAGCCACTTTCGTGCAGCCTGCGATGGCTTTGTCGGCCGTTTGAAGGCCATAATGCGTACCAAAGGTGGCCAATTTGAACAAATCTAAACTGATTCTAAAATTTTTTGTTATTTCCAACAGTTTTTGCTTTTGAACAATAAAATTAAAAAAAGAAATTAAAAAAATCAGACAATGCCCAGTTCGCGTGTTTTGCAGTCCGGGTGTAATACAAGAGTTTTATCAATTACATTTTTAGTCTTAATGGAAATTCTATCTACGTGAACTATCTTTTTACATTGCCGTCTTTTGTTTACAAAGAACTTCAATATCGTTTTGATTTTTAGTCTTAATCAATGTATTGTTACCCGTTGGCATGGGCTGGAAAATTTTTGTAGCCACTGTTCATTGTTTTTTTTTAGATACGATTCAGGTTTTGAACCCATCATCCCTTAATGAATACATGGCCTGACGATTTATTGACGTTGCTGTTTTTCGACATTGTTCTCTCTAGAGGGCAGAATCGTTGTATGCCTTCTATAGCGTTGTTACCGAGAGTGAGATTCAAAGTATTCGCGTGATTTATTCTTATCAGTTTTATTTACTTATTCCTAACAATTTTCGCAGCTTACAAATATTTCAAACAATTATGTTTCAATGTATTTTAAATATACAAAAAAAAGGAAGTTTTAAGAAGCCTATACTTACGTTTTCATCTGAAAATCTCTTAGTTTGAATAAAATAAAAAAACAATGAATTTATTTTTTTATGTATATTTTTTAACAAATCGAAAAATTGTTTTTTTTATTTTTTTTTGTTGTTTTTTTTTTTTTTTGTTTTTGTTTTCTTGATCAAAATCATACAACGTTGTCAATACGTTTTTAATCATTTTGTTACGCATTATTATATAATAATATTTTTGTTGTTGTTGTTGTTGTTTTTTTTTTATTTTATAATTATAATAATTTATAATGTAATGTAATAATATAATTTTATTTGCCTTTTATTATTTATTTTTTTTTTTCTTATATTTTTGGTTGTTGTTTAATTAATTTACTTGTTTTATCGTTACCTTATGAACCATTATTTTTATTTTGTTGTTCTTGTATTTCTTTTTTTTTCAATTTTTTTTTTTTCATTTGTTTTGTTAATAATAGTTTGTATATTTTGTTTATAAGTTTAATAATAATTTTCTTGTTGTTGTTGTTTTTATTTAATAATTTTATTTGTTTTTTTCATTCTTTTTTTGTTTATTAATAGTAAATCAACTAATTGTATAAGTGTTGTTGTATGTGTGCATTGTTTTTGTATTAAATAATATTTACAAAATGCTTGTTTCATTCTTTAAATAATATTGTTAATTAATTAAATTTAATTTATTTTTGAAACATGTATTCTTATATAGTTTTCTTATTTTTAGTTTTCTTTAAATTAAACGTAATAAGAAAATTTCTTTTGCATTATTTTTGTTTTTTTTTTTTTTGTTTGTTTGTTTTGTTTCTTATATAATATTTATAATCCTAAAATTTGAAAATTTCATATTGATATTGTTGTTGTCGTTGATGTTATTAATCTTTTATGGAAATTTTCTTATTAAGTTTAATTTTTGATTTGAATTTTGTATAATTTAATTGTATTTGTTTGGTTTAAAAACTAATTCGTTTTTGTTTTTATTTTATTTTTATTTGTCTTGAATTTAAAATAATTTTAATTGTTTTTATTTTTTTTTGTTTTATTTTTTAAATTTTAGTTTTATTATAGTACTGTATATAAATAATTATTATTATTAATAATAAATACTACAATTTAATAATATGTTATACAATCCTGAAAATGATGTTTCCGTCTTATTTTCATTATTAAAATTTATTCATTTTAAGTATTACTTTTTAACTTAAAACCTATATATACGTTCTAGATTAATTTAAATGTTTAGTTTTATTTTTTGTTTTTTTTTTCTGTTTTTTTTTTTATATTAAGTGGTAAAATATTCCATATATATATGTATATAGATATATATATAACACTATTTATGATCATGATTTTCATGAATTTTCTTGAATTTATTTTGTCTTAAATTAAAATATTTTTATATAAATTTTCTATTTTAAATTGTTTCATTTTTTTTTTTTTTAATGTTTAATGGAAATATTGATGTCAACGTGATTTTTCGCTTGTTTTTTTTTTTTTCTAGTAATAATAAAATTTTTACCATAATTATATTTAACTATATATTTTGTTTTCTTTATACTTAATATTTTAAATTTTGTGTTCACTCATCTTGAAAAATTTATATAACTGAGGACACGTTTATTTATTTAAAATTCATTTTTTTTTTATTTTAATTTTTTTATTTTTACTATTTATAGCTTCTTCAAATTAAAGCTTTATTAACCATGCTCGCTTTGTTATTCAAATACATATAAACAAAATCATAATTTTAAAAATTTATACTAAAATTGTTATTTTGCTTTTTTTTGTTTTAACAAATTTCTATAAAATTTGAGTTATTTCTGGTTTGGGTTTTTTGTTTATTTTTGTTTTTTTTTTTTACTTAAATTTAATAATTTACACAGTGTTTTGTTAATAAAACTTTATATAATTTATGATTTTATTTTCGTTTAAGTTAATTTATTTAATTTCATATAAAACGTTTAATAAAGTTTAATAAGATGGCAAATAAATTTTGAAAACGGCTGTATACTCGATAACGTAACAATTAACAATTTTTTTTTTTTGGCTTTAAAGTATGCAATGGAAAATTATATAGAAAAATTCTTTACAAATTTATATCTTTCAGAAATGATAATTTCAACAGTGCAACAATACATTTACGTATTTCAAACGTGATACAAAAGGTTTCTAAAATAACGTAAATATCCTTTAGAATTCTCGACCTCACGGACATACAGAACGACTTGACGCACATAAACAATGGACGAACTGGTTGTTGTACAATTTTTTATGGAAGGAAACATCACTACTGCCAAAAGAGTTCAATGAAAGCAATATATTGATAATATTAGCTATCGACTGATACCGATACTGATTCCAAAAATGTATGGAAAATAAGTGAAATTCATGCAAAACTGCTATCAAACCCAGACTCTAATGAAGGCCTCTGTGAGTACCTAACGTGACTACATGGCCAACCGAATCTCGCCATCGACTAACACTAAAATTTCGAAAATTAAAAGCATACTTTAAAGCTTAGCTAGACTTTAAATTTTAATCGATAACCAAAAAGAAAAACGATAACAATTAACAAAATGAAGTAATCATAAATGTGTTTGTGAGAATAGTGTGTGTTGTTATATTACTCCAATCGATTCAGATATGAATAAATTGGTCCCAATTAATTGAATATCTAATGAATGAAAATTAATTACATCACTGGAACAGGCAATGAAATGAAACAAAAATGGAAAGAAAATTAAAATTCTAATCATTTATAAAGGCTGTGCTGTAAAGAAGCCTTATTTTAAGGAAAAAAAAAATTTAAAAAATAAATTAATTTGAATTTTAAATTTCAATTTCTCGTAAGATGATTAACTATTCCTTTTGTTTTACTTTAGATTTAATTTATTTGCTTTGTCTTCTATTTTATGTTCTGTTTTTAACATCAATCTTTCCATTTTAAACGAATTTTTGGAGGTTTATGATTGGTGAAAGTATGCATGTATGTATCTGTCTGTCTGTATATATAAATCCACTGATTTTATTTTTATTTTAATTTTTTGTGTTCTGTAAATAAATGAATTAATATTTTAATTAATATTACGTTAATGCTATTTAAATTCCTTCGTTTAGTTTATTTAATTGGGGATTTCTGTTCATCTTTTACCTCTTCGTTTCAATATATATGTATGTGTATGTATATTTATAATATAATTTACTTTATATTTAATTAAACTGTAATCATGTGGTAGTTTGTTTTTTAAAGATTATATATATATAGTATATATTTATAATTAAAACTTTTGTTTTTTTTTTTTATTAATTATTATTATTATTAAACTATTTATTAAATTATTTTTTTAATATTTATTTTATTTAGACAAATGTTTTTTTTAGTTTATTTTTTGGTTAGAATAAAATCATTATTTCAATTATTCAGTTCTCTTGTTGTGTGGTTTCAAATTTTTTAATTCATTTCCGGATAATTTTGTGTTTTTCTGGGAAAGTGGGGAGAGATGTTGTTTTAATTTAAATTAATGATATTGTATAAGTTGTATATTGAGAATTTCATTTTTCCATCTTTTTCATTATTATTGTATATGATTTTTAATTTATTTATTTCATTTTATAGTTATTATTTTGTCATTTGCTATTAATTTAAAAATAAAATTAAATAAAAAATTCTTCTAATTGAAGGCAATCGGCGAATTTATTTTGAATTTCATATTATTATGCAGTTTTCATTTAAATTTTTTAATATTATTAATTAATTTAATTTTTTACAAGATTGTTTTTATATACCATATACTATATATATATGTATGTATATATATATATATATATTTATTAGTTTACTAAAAAATAAGAAAAATTATGTTAAAATTATTGAATTTATTTATTGTATTTTTACTGTATTTTTGTTTTGTTTTATTTTTAATCTATAAATTATATATTTATATACAATTATTGTTATATTCTTCCATTACAGTTATTGCTTGAAAATTGTTTTTAAAATACTATTTACAATTATTTGTTTTTATAACTAAACTTGATATTTTAAGGCAGTTTTTTTATTTTTATTAAAATTTAATTATTAAATAAAAAAACAAGATTTTTTTTTTTTATTTTGAAATAAGTGCATTAAATTTTGAAGTGATTTTATTAAAAATATAAATGAAAATAGGTGCAGTCGTTTTTGTTAATATTTTTTTTTTTTTTTTCGTAAAATTTTAGTTTTAAAAAAAGCTGGTGCTATTTTATTTATACACAAATGTGTTATTATAAATTGTTTAATTGAAAAAATTTTTTAATAATAACTTAATTTTTAAAAAGATTTAAGTTGCTTGAACTGACTTATTTATTACGTTTGAGAAAGTAATAATAATGATAATAATAATGGTACTTAACACTAAATCTACCATGGACGGGTCGAATGACCCATTTTGAACTTCTTGTCTGAATTTCTTGAAAATAACATTATCACATCGCCTTTTGCCTTTACGACATTTATTATAAAATACATTGAATGTGTTTTTCAAGGTTTAGTCCGTTCTTGTTAATTTTTTTACCGAGAAATATATGTAATCTACCTTAAATTCCGCAAGAAGTAGGTAGGAATAAGAATACTTGAAGTATCGGTAGGTTTAGTGTTAATAAGTGAAACCAAAATGTTAATATTAATATAATTGATATTGAAATTTTTATTTTAATTTAATAAATTTAGAGATTTTACTTAGTTTTTTAAAAAAACATTTAAACGAATTAAATATTTACTTTAGGAATATTGTTTAATTTTTCATGCAACAAAAATAGCCATTAAAACTTTCGCCATGCGAATCCATATCCCTAAAGAATGTTTACAACATATCTAATAATGCCGGGTTTCTCAGCTGGAATACAAAGACAAATAATGATATTGGCGGTGCTCTGCAGAGAGAGAGAAACAAATAATCTCACACGAAATCCATTCATAGGAAAGGCAAGATGGATAAATGAACCCACTCCAACCCAAGTTGCTTCTACATGGATATATTTAGAGCAGAATTTGCATTGAGTCTACCAAGATTCCATCTAGGAATAATATAAATCATAGTAGTTATAATAGAACACTGGCCAGTAGACAGTAGTAGCGATTTCTGCAGAAGCTTCCACGGCAAGGAAGACACCATATTAACATCAATATGGCAGAGACATTGTCCAGCAATTGGTAACCTAAGAAAAGCTTTTTGGAAATCCAGCATTTGGTAACATGTCTAGCCAGAGACAATTTGAGAAAATTTCACAGTTTCATAAAACTTTCAGGTTGATTGAGAGATCCGTTACAACGGGACGTTATAGAACCTAAGGAAGCTATACACATTAAGGCCGCTGCAAACTTAAGAAAATATTAAAAAACATTTTTGAATAACGTGCTACAAACACTATAAATTGCTATGAGATAATGGTAGTTGGAGAAAATTCCATATTATCTTTCCGTGTAGATTGATTGACGATTGATGCTCTAAATCGTTTAAATAATGAGAAACTAAATTAACTAATTCCCTTTAATCAAGCCAGTTCATTTTTTTTTTTTACTTAATTTATTTATAGAATAATAATGTGGAGTTACTTAATTTATTTGGAAGTTCTTTATATAATTAGGTGCATATCGTAAATGAAAAAAGAAACATAATAATTAAATTTTAGTAAAATTCTAATATTATGGAAGACTGCTAGAAGCTTTAAAAATTATAAAAAGAAAAAAAAAACAAATAATTAATAATACACGTTAATTTAAACTGCCTAAAATAAAAAGATTTTCATATAAAATTTAAATAATATTATTTATCTTATTTTGTGAATTTTTTAAGTATTTTTTTTTTAATTTTTTTTTCTTTTTCTTTCTAATTATTGTCTTCTAAATTTCATATTTTTACTTTCATATAAACTAATTAGAATTTTTTTTTTGTTCATAAATATAACAGAAAACAAATTGCTTAACTTTTCTGCCGATGTTGTACCGATTTTAGTTTTAATTTGTCTTTTGAAAAATTAGTTATGTTTTGTAACGAAATCATTTAAGCCTTTTTTAATTTATTTTTTTAATACTCTTCCATAATTTCTGCTCCACATTTTTATATAATTTTTTTTTTTTTTTTTTGTTAATTAAATTTATTTATCCTGTTTTGCCTTTATTTAGTTTTAAGAAATTATGATATTCAGCAAATTGTTTTATTATTTTCTTGTAATATGATTTTCTATCTATATTTGTTTAATTTTTGTTTATTTTTATTGGCAGTTAAAATATGTTGAGTTTTATATTTGTTTTATATTTTTAACATATTTTACAATTTTTTTTTTTTAATTTTTTATTATATAAGAGAATTTTTGTTTTATAATTTGGAAATAATTTATTTTTTACTTATTAAATGGGAAAAAATCTAAAAAATAAAATTTAAACCATTATTTACACATTGTATTATAGTATTTTGTTTTTTTCTTTAATAATAAGGCTTCTAAAAAACGATTTTGACTAAAATGTCTCTATATAAAGTGATAGATTTGAAACGTTTTTGCATTAAAAATTTTAATTTATTTTATTTTATTTTTAAAATTGACTTCTGTGTTCTTTTTTTGTTAAAAGTGTTATGGAAATGGGCAATAGAATAATAACAAATATTTAATAGTTAAAAAAAAAATAAATAAATAATAATCAATAATTTATTGCAATGAAATTAAGAATATAAATACAGCACTATCATGTTAAACATGAGTTAAATAATTTAAATGTTTATTAGAACTAATACAAACCTAACTTCAATTAATCAATTTTCTCTAAATATGTCTTACGACTTATGAAATGCAAAGTTTTGAACATTTTAAATTGATTTCTTATATGGTGTTCATTTTCACCTTAACAACTATTCATATATCAGCTATGAATAAAAATTGAATTGAATTTGAAATGTTTCAATACACTTTTGCTTACTGACCGCTAAAATGCACAAACTCTAGGACTATTTTGAATTGGAAGGAGTTTACTAAAGGTGTCTTCATGAATGTTATGGTATACAATATTTGGTAACCTAGGTGTTTAGGAGCGGTCGCAAATAAAGAGACAAACGGTCTAGGCAATCTTGTAAAGTCCTACATCTTTTGGGGCATTAAGGCGAGATATAACAATGGACTGAAATCTAACATTATAGAATACTATGATACAATAAAATTCTGGAGAAATTGTAATATTTTTAATCTAATATAAATGAATATTCCTCTTTTACCGAGTTCCGAAATGCGTACTCTATAAATGTGTATCTCTGAAAATATAAAGTATTGTGCTTTTACAAATTTTCTTCCTACATCTGCTCTAAAAAAATTAAGAACACACTGGAGTGTACAATCGAACAACAAATTTTTTGGCATAACCTATGCATAGACTATGATAATGATCTGATCAACATGATAGATGACACTCAACTTTGCCAATGCATTTGAAAAACATTAACTTTCTAGATAAAACTTCATAATGATTGGATACTTGTCACTTCCTATCTTTAATCTTTTATGTAAATTTTAACCGGGTTTTATTACAATACTGATTTTCAATAAATTTACATGATGATGACGATGATGCCTTATATCGATAAGGCATAAGACCGTCCATAATTCACAAAATTATTTTAATAATACTTATTATTAAGACATAGTAAGAGGCAATAAACAAGATATTACTGAAGACTGCTGAAGGCTACTGGAAATTATTCGAACATATTTTATAAATGAAAAATTATCGAATTAAGTGCAAAGAAATTATTTTTGGCTTCAAATATATTCTGTTGAGCAAAATATAAGAGCAATGAAGAGATTGGGTCCATAATTTAGATTAATTTATAAAGGTGCTTAAAACAAATACAGCATTTGATGATAATAATGCCATAAAGCTCTACCGATTAATTATTATTGTTAAAATAAATTATTATTGTTACCCATATGGATATTACGTATTTATTTTGAGGATTATAAATTTCTATTAAGTATTCTATAATTATTGTGATTTTTCTTATCATAATTATGCGACTGGGTCTAAGAGCAAAAGTATGCTGACCTTTCAAAAAAAAAAAAATTTTTTTTGGGTTTTAACTTCTAATTCTAAAAATCGATTAAATGTAAATTGTAAAATAAATTTGAAGTTTATAATTTTAAAAAATTGATTTTCATTACAATTATAATTTTTATTTTCATTAAAACTACAGTCATACCCGGTTATAACGAACTCCGTGTGACCAGAAAAAATAGTTCGTTATAGGCAAAGTTCGTAATAAAACGGGGGTGAAGTCATAGAAGTAAATATAAAACAAAGAATTTTTTTCATTTACTAAAAACAAAAAGTATGTTTTTATTAAAATCCAGAAATATGTGGTAATCCTTTTTACCAATCAGCTGATTAAAGATACTGAGTTATAATTTAATGCTGCCATAATAAATAAAAGTGAGGACTATTGCAACACTTCAAAGTTTTTTTCTGAGGGTTTGTTATAAAAAAGGTAAAATGTGTGAAATTTAATTACTGGGACCATTTAAAGTAGTTCCTTTTAACCGAGTATTCGTTATAAACAAGTTCGTAATAAACGAAGTTTTTTGTAGGAAAATTGTTATTAAAACGTTGGGACTTAAAAATATGTACGTAATAACCAAGAATTCGTTATAACCGAGTTCGTAATAAACGAGTTTGACTTTATTTGCAGATCTCTTTAAGAAACTATTTTAGCAAGAAAAGTAATTATTACTAGAACGTTTAGACTGCAAAGACTACAACTCTTATTGGTGTATTTGCAATTGCTTTGTTAGCAGCTGGCATAGACTGGCATTGATCTTCTGTTGTTCGATTAGTTAAAGTAATTTTATGAAGGATAGTGCTTTTTATCTAAAAAAAAAATTGTAACAAATCAAAGTAAAAGAAACAAGTAAAATAATATGTTTTATTTTGGAACATTTTGAATTTTTTGTATTTTTTTTTTTTTTGTTTGTTTGTTTGTTTTATTTCGAATAAATTACACATAATAATAATAATAATATGAATAATAACATAAAAATTTTACAATAAAAAATAAAAGAAATTATATATCGTATGTATGGTTTATATTTATAAAACTAAACAATTTAATAAAATAATAATAATAATAGTTTTCATTTTACCATAAATCTATTAGTATTAAAAATATATTAAAATGATTGATGATATTTCGTTGTTTACTATTTATTGCTCAAGTTTACTAGATAATGATTAAATTTTATTTTTAAAAAACGGAATAAATTAACAAGAATTCTAATCTCTGAAACTAAAGTTGAAAAGGACATGGATTTTTTATATTTTTTAAAAAGAAAAGGAGTATTTATAATAAGAATTAATACTAATTTACAAAAGGGAAATTATAATTATTTTAGTTCGTTTTGAAATACATATATTTTAAATTTCATAAATACTACTGGCGTTATAATTTTTTGGTTTAAAAGTTTCCTACTTTTCCCTATATTAAAAAAAAAAAAATTATTAAATTAGTTTGAATTAAATTTTTAAGTTCAAAATATAATTAATTAAAATAAAAATATTTTTCTTAATAATTTATAAATAACCTACTAAAACTAATGCGTCTTTAAGTACCTAAAATTTAAATTTGCATTTTAATGTTTTTCGTTTTTTTTTTTTTTGTTTGTTTATTTAGTATTAAAATTCTAATAAAAAATTTTAAATTAAAAATTTCTTTATATATCTATTTAATTTACTTATAAAGTGAAAAATATTGTTTCAGGAACAAATCTATGTTTCGTTTATTTTTTTCTTTCGTTTTTCTTTAATCAAACCTATTTTGGTAATTAGACTTTTTACAATATTTTAGTTTATTTATTAAAAAAAAATAAAAATAAAAACGGAAATTATTTAATTTTTAAATTTAATTTTATATATATATATGTATATATATGTATATACTTGTATTTAAACGTTCACCTAATTTTATGATATTTTGAGATTATAGAACTATTTTTGTTGGTTTTTTTTTTTGTTCAATATTTTTTAAATATATGTACTATTTATTTACTGTAATTAATTATTAATTATTTATTTTGTTTTTTTTATTTTTATTTTATTTTATTAGCACCTTTGCTTTTATTTGTTGTTATATTACTTTTTCTTCTCCATGGTTTTTCTCTGTTGTTGTTGCTAAAGGAATTTACAAATACTTGTTTACTCTAATGGCATTATGTTGCTGAGTTTCTGTGTATGACATTTGAATGCGACTGTTAAGGTTTAATTTATTTGTATATGAATTTGAATTTCTCATATTATTCTACAGTAATTTTTGGCAGTGTTTTGGTATTTGTTTGATATTATTTTATGTAATATGACTATGGAATTTACATTAACATCGTCCTTGTTTATAAACTATAAAAATTAATAATAATAATTAATAGAACTAACTTTTGTAGGAGTTGTTTAAAAAATCATATAGGTTATAAATTTTAGGAAGGAAACCACTTAAAAAGTTGCTGCTTAAACCTCAACACTTATTTTAAAATTCAGTTTTCTAACTATTAATCTAATCATACTTGGAATCGAATCTTACGACCTTCATTCTATTTGATTTGAATGCTTGTTAGTGTCCTAATATAGCACAACTTATCTATGGCATTTTGTGAAATACGTGAATAGAATATGAATTAAGTATTTTAATCTAACATAGTGGTAGCCACCAGCGGGACGTTTATATTTATATTTCGCATTGTTCTAAGACGTATAGGTTCAGAATGGAACGTAATTTGCCGCTCATAAATAAAGTACACCAGCGCATTGTGTTACATAAACCGCTAGTGGAAGGTTAGAATCACACCATGCTCCACTTGAAACCTTCTATTTTCCATAGTGGCACTTTCGTCATCTTGCCCAGATTTGAAAATGTTGGCATCTTTTTTGTCAAAAAAAGTGTTGATCAGCACATTGCATCCACATCCCGGCAGCTTCTACAATATTGCAGTTGGGCCAGACCGAACTTGACAGCGAAACTCCTTAAGTACCTCCCTAGCTTTCCTGTAGTTCGGCCACTAGGGTTGACCACCTATAGAACGTAGTATAAATGACTCTATTGTTATTGAATGTAGTAATCTCATACAAGATCGAAATATAACACTGCTTTACTGTTGGCGCTAGATATGGACATCAGACAGGAGTGGGTAACTACATAATAGAACTGGAAGCCAAACTACTACAACTTTTTTCCAGTCAAATGTTTTTACTGACAGTCAAATGTTTTTACTGACAGTCAAATGGCAATAAAAATATGAGCGTCCACAAGCTCTAAAGCTGTTTTAAATCATATGGAAGCGTTTAGCGATTCCTGCATATATAGTACAATATTGTTTAAGTACCTACTTACAAAAGTGGCGAGTGGTCGGAAATGAAGAAGCAAATGTTCATAATTTAGAGATTCAGATGATATGAACATGGAAAATTTACCATAGAAGAACAAATTAGAAGAATTACCTTAACTATCGAATAGAACACTATGAAACAAAAAGTCAGCGTGAGTTGGTTAATACGGAATAATAAGGAGTGCGCACAAAATAAAACTGGACTTACACTTTTTGTTAAAGAAATAAAACTAGGTGGCGGATTTTTTCGTTTTATATTTCAATTAAAGTAAATAATATTTGAATTCCTTTTGTGTATAAAATTTTTTTCTGACCAAGGTCTCAGAGCATTCAACTTTTGAGCCACTTTTCTTCCAGACATATTAGGGTATTTTAGAAAAATACGTATTATTTTAATGCCTTGGTTTTGGTCGGCAAATTCAAAACTCAAAGTTTTATTCTTACCTTAGAAACTGTTTTTTGATTAACACCTGCGAGCCTAGCAATCGTTTTTTGTAAGCGGCGCGGTTTTTCATTGAAAATTTCAATTATTTTTTTTATCGACATTCTTGTTGGGTGCCCATTTTCTAAAAACTAATTTTGCTAATGCAATGGCATTAAGCACGTGGATTTTGAAACAGATGACTAACAAAAACAATGTAACGGTATTAATTTTTTTCAATTATGTTAAAAGTTATAAGCTTAAGTAGGCTCATCTTTTTTTTTTTTTTTTTTGTGCGCACTCCTTAACTTGTTTCATATGCATTTATGCAACAGGCAATCGAATGGAAGGACTTTGAAATGATGAAACACTTTCTATGCCATTGACTAGCTTGTGGATGCATGAGATCACAATATTTCAGGAGTATTACTTTGTGAGAATAGACAATAGGCAGCATTATGATATCTTGGTCTCTCCCTTTCCAACAAATCTAACTTACTTTTCAATTTAAATATATTTATACTAACGAACTTAATTGTTTTGTATGAAAAAATTCTTTTTGGAAAATTTACGCTTAATTTGATATGAATTTCTCTCGCTTATCATACTATAAGCCTATGCTCTCACTATTTGCTTTTTATGTGAATGTTAATGATTTAGGAAATTTGAAATGCTCTTGCTAAAGCAGATATATAATATTATTTTATATATAATTTTTAAAATATATAAAATCTTGTTTCAATAATTTTGAATATTATGGAGAAATTAATAAAAAAAAAAAAAATTAAGGTATAAAAGGGTTCTTTCCGATTTCTGTACGTTCCATATAGGAATTGTATGTACGGTGTGTATTGTGATTATTATTAATTGCGGTATTGTTGTTCTGATGTTTATAATTTTTTAAATTATTTTTTTGTCTTTCAAAATGGTTGCTGTTTGGTTTTGATGATGAATAGGATTTATTTAAATTCATTTTAATTGTTTGGTTGTTTATTAATTCGCTAAAAGTGTATGCATTTTTGGACGGATATTAAATATATAATATTTATTTATTATGTATGTCGTTTCTTTTCTTTTTCTTTTGCAATTGTATTTGGTTTATGATAAAATTAAATTGTGGCTCCTTATTTGCAAAGGCTGGTGAAGAATCTTTTTGTTTTGTTTTGTTTTTTTTTTTTCTTTTTTGGAAGAAAAAGTAATTCAACTACAAATAATTGCTTATGTTCTTAATTTTGTTTTCAATGTTTCTTAATTTGTAAGTAATTTATTATTTTTATATAAAAAAAAAATCAATCCTGTACAATTCTTTTCGATTTTTTTCTTCTCTTTTCTCTTACATCTTCTGTTCCTCATTTTAATAATAGTGAGATTATTGTTGATTTTTGTATGATGTTTATAATTTTTTCATTTTTTTATTTTAAAATTGGAAATTTTCTTTAAATTTTTTCGTTTTTATTTTCATTAATGTTGCTTTTTTGTGTATATTAATAACTATTGATAAGTTAGTAAATGATTCTAATGAATTTAATTTAATTTTTTTTGTTCGGTTTTATCGTTTCTTTTTTTTTGAAATAAAAAGTTAAGTTTTTGTTTAATACTATGTTTAATGGTTAATTCTTTTCGAGTGAATGTTTTTCGACAGTATGTTTGTTGTTTTATATGATATTGTTTTAATTTTAATTAAAAAAAAAAAAAAAAAAGAATTACTTTTCTTTAGTAATAATTTCTTTTATTTTTTTCCTTCTTTAATTTCTAGTTCTCGACTTTTTTTGTATGGTTATTAGATGATGCGCGCTATTTTGTTTTATTGTTATTTTTTTTTTTTTTGTTTTTGTTTTTCTTTAAATATGTTTCTTGTTCTTTAATAATAAAATTTATAACTTTAAAGGATGTCATTGATATTATATTTTTAGGGGGTTTTCTTTTCGTTTTTTCTGTTTGTATGTATTATTAACTAAAGGTTTTGTTTCTTTTGTTTTTAACGGGGGCGTAGTTTCAGATGTTGACTTCGTTAAACATGAATTCTGTGTTCTTTATTCGTTTTTGTTTGCCTGATTAGTTAATGAATTTAGTTTTCTTTCATTTTTTTTTTATAATTTTTTTCTTAACAGTTTTATATAAAAAGAATTAGTTTTTGTCTAAATTTAGTTAAATAAATGAACACTTTGTTGTTGTTGTTGTTGTTTCTTCTATGTTTTAGTTGTTGTTATTGTTTTGTCATTTCTCTTTTGTTCTGGTTTTGCAGAGGGGATGTTTGGTAGTGGCGGGGGGTGTAAGGGGCCAGTACAAATATGCAATTATACACCTGTTGTTGTCTCCAAATTTTTTAGATTTTTTTTTAAGTTACATTCCATTTAAGCTTAAGGTTCTATCATGATTTTATAAAACGTGTTAAACTACACAAAGCAGCGAGAGCCAGTGTTTTTGAAAAAATGTTGTTGATGATGAATTCAATCCAATTAAATGGTTCTAAACCCTTATACAATTGAGGTCTAAACTTTACAACTATTTGAGTCATGACGGTAATAATGGTGATGATGTTTAAAATTTATTTCTTCGTTTGATTGATCTTATAACTATTTGTTTGGTTGGTTGTTTCCTGTTATATTATTTTACATATTTGTCTTGTAAAAAATTCAAGACACTTGCTTATTATCAATCCTTAGCTTAATGACTTAAAAAAAAATACAAAAACAAAAACTTCCTTATCTTGATGTTTGTGGTACGGGCAAAACTGGTAATGGTTGTGGTGTTGATGATCTATCTATCTTAATGATGTTGAATTTGATGATATAATTGTGCGTTTGCAATAATTTTAGTTATAGTCCCTGTTCTGTTTCTGTTTTTTGCATGTTAAATCCTTTCCCTTTTAAAAAAATTGCTGTCAAGGATTTGTTGCGGACTTTATTTCCATATTGTTTTAATGTTTTATTATATCATGTTTGATGATTTCTTTTTTGTTTGTTGTGGTTGTGGTGTTGGCGTTAATATAAATTGCTAATAAAAAGCAAACTTGGCAGCATTTTGTTTTTTCTTTTTATTTTTTTTTTTTTAAGTATTTTTTTGTATTTTTTTTGGAGTTTTTATTTGTTTTTTTGGTAGTTTCTTTGAAGTTTTACTGTTTTTTTAGATGGAGACAACGTTTTGCATTTTGTATGGTTTCTAATACTCCCAATATCATGCATCTTGAATTTCGCCCTTTAGTCCAGGCACCCTGTGGTGTTGGTTATGTCCTAAACGATTGGCTAAGTCCTGTACAACATCTCGAAATATAACCGTATCTATGTTTTCGCCTAATAAATACAATAAAAACCAATCGCCCATCTTTGAACGACGAACAATTATTTCTATAGCGTCTCGACGCACTAACCTAATATAATGAAATGTCAAAAGAAAAGTGTTTAGTTGTAAAAAATATTGCTTTAAAGGGTATTGATTTAGTAAATGTTACTTACCTAAATCGCATACGAAATAAGTACACCCTCATACGTGGTGAAAATATAATAACCACCCTGTATATTAGTGTTAATAAAGTTAATAGTGTTAATAATATGAACCAAAACCAAAGGAAAATATAGATTTTCTCATTAACAACATTCAATGGCAATATGCATATGGCATCATGTTTTTCCACCTTTAATAAATAGAAACAAATAAATTAAAATGAATAAAAATTTCAATTAAAAAACAAAAAACGAAAAAAAAAAACAAAAATAAATGCAAATAAACTTACCTCCCCACTTGAACCATATTTAAAAAATGTACACTTGGTCATTCTGGGGAATATATAAATCATGGGATCCATTCGATCTTCCTGATCGTCTTCCATATACTTTATCACCTCTAAGCCAAATGTCATAAATTCGCCATCGAAAAATCGATTCATAAGAAACATTTGACCTTAAAATATCAAAACGAAAAATAAATACAAATTTAATTTCATTATTACGCTAATGTGTGCTTGTTTGATTCTTTTTTTTTTTTTTTTGTTTGCAATTTAATTCATGTCTTCAATTTGAATGAATCTAATGGGCCTTTCTTTTATTAGTCGCCTATAAATTATTCTTGAATGGTATTCTTTGAAACAACCCCCGCAATGTTTTAAATATTAACAACAATTATATTAATTACCCATAAATACGTGTAAATTCAAAGAAAGAAAAACAAGTAATTTAATGATACAACGAAAACTAAAATTAAATACAAAAGAAATTATCACTCGATCATTAGTATCCCACAATTTTTTGCAATAATTTACAATAAATAAACAATTCAAAAGACTCAAATGGCGATGAGGTGCAAATAAAATTTTAGCACTCTAATACATCAGTGCGAGTTTTAAGAATTTATCCTTTTTTCTTAATATATTTTAAGGAAAATGTTTACACATGCCAACAATTTGAACAAGAAATACCAAATATTCCACTGTTCTTTATGAACTACGAACAGATTATTTCACAACCTATTGAAATTGAAATGTAATGAAAATGCTCACCCGTTAGAGGCACTTTTAAAAGAGAATGTTTAAGTTAAGTAGATAGCTTTTTCTCTTCTGACCTCCATACATTTTACGTGGTCAAGAAAAGAGATTTATTAGTGAGATGATTTCAAATTTTGTAAAATTTATATCTGATGTGCCATTTTTTCAAATGTTTGCAATTTTTGCACGAAATTCACTTTTTTCCACTTTCTACTCAAATCAAGCGGTGTTTATTATTATTATCGTGGTCAAAATGTGCATACGATCTATTTTACTTTATAAGATATCCTTATAACGTCTCCTACAGTAGGCTGATCGCTGCCAACGGGATGGGATGCCAAACGGGATAATAATTCGGGATCCAAAAATCGCGATAAATCACAAGAAAAATGGCGATTTTCTCTTAATAATAAAAATATTTCATTAACAAAATCATTTCTATTCCAGTTATTAAAACAGCAAGACAGAAAGTAACAAAAAAGCGTAAATTAACAAAAATAAAAATTATGCATTCGTTTTAAGAAAATTATTTAGATTCCAACACAACAAAAAGATTAAAGGATCTAACATGTGATCTGATAGGCTTGAACGAATTTTATTGTCAACATACGCTTCCGTTGAAAAACACTTCACTCGCTCGCTCTATAATTACCAAATAAAATTACTCTAGTACTCCAGTGTCAAAAGACTGGTTTTTAATTTCAGGTTATTTCGTGATAGTCTGTTTTATAGGTCTTGTCTTATTGTGTTTTCCCAAGTAAATTTACAATTGCCTCAAATACACTTCTTTGAGAAAACTGTATTTGCTTCTCTTTATCTTCCCTTTCGTTGAGAATATCTTTCTAAACATTCGTTCCACTCTCGAACGAAAATATGAGAAGAAAGCAAACTGAGCGATTCAGTTTTTATCGACAGTTCCAGTTCTTTCCTGAAAATATCTCAAAAAATCTTTAATTTTAAAACCGCTACTTATGGAAAATTAGCAAATGAAACATGGCTTGAGAAGCTAAATCGAAGTCCTGACTGAAGGGTTGGCAAGAGAAGTGTTGTTGCGGGACTCATTTTTTTACAAATGTTCCTTTGGTGTTACTAGATCTACTTGATAAATTCAAGGTAAGTTTACGATTTATATTCAATCCAAATAGTAAGAAAAAACTTTCTGTAATATTTCATAAGAAAATAAAAAAATTAAAAACAAAATTTATGGTCAACTTTCGCAAAAAAGAAAAAGAAGAAAAAAAAAGGCAACAAAAAAGTGTATAAAATGTGTATAAATGTTCTTGGGTTAATTGTGTTTATTTACATATTGGCTTGTTTCATATACAGTTCAGTGGTCAGTTGAAGAAAATTTTAACATTAAATTTAATCGTGATTTGTTTATTTTGTTAATCAAACAACAGAATTTTCGGTGCGAGAGCAAAAACAAAAAAATTCGTTACGTTATTATGGATTTGTTTGGTTTTCAAAAACAACAAAAATCTTACGAAATTTTGCCTCCTGCCGCACAAGTAAACAAATTCTGCACAAAAATACTCGTATTGTACCCAATGAACATATGGATAGTCAGTAAATAAACTAGCATATCTATTGTATGATATGTACGAAATACAAAAAAAAAAATAAAAAATTCAAACTCATTCACATAAATTACTTTAAAACATTTTGTTGTATTTATTTGAGAAAACATTTGTCAATCTATTTGGCTATTTTCCTTATTCTGTCTGTCCATTTGTCCATTCTATTTGTATTGTTTGTCTATCTGTCCTTAAGTCTAATTTTATTTCATCGTATTGTTGTCTATTTTATTTATTTATATTTATTTGTCTTTACTTTTCGTTTTAATTTACCCAAAATGATAAATATTCAAATAATTACTTTTGTTTCGGATTTTCGGTGAAAAAACTTATTACTCACTCACCTATCACATTTATGAGTGCTAATAACTCGCACACATAGTATCTGTACGCCCACCAGTTGTGATATCTGCCGAAAAAGAATGAAATTTTGAATAGAAATCATTTTAATAAAATTTAAATTCATATTAAACGGAAATGACATTTTTTAGAAAATAAAAAAGAAAAAAATTAAGAAAAGATGAATAAAAAAATAGTCCCCCAAATGATAAGTGGGGTAGTCTGGCTATATGTATGCATATGTACAGATGTAGATGTGGTAGTACTAGTATAGTATGATGAAGAAGTATACCTTAGATTTTCCCATAAATAATCTAAAAGTAATTTCTTTTTTTGTTTTTTCTCGGCTTCGGAACAGATTCCTATATCTAAGTCCATGATGAGTGCATGAATTTTGCCACCTTCCCAAGACTTCCACAGCCATCTTGGTGTGTAAAATAAAATTGCCTGAAATATATACAAAAAAAAAATATAAAGAAATATTTTATTACTTGTAAATTCAACAATAAAGAAATAACTATTTTAATCATAAATTTAATTTAATATTTTTCAGAAATAGGTCTCAGTTGGGGTAATATCAAATTTGATCCAGAATACAATTTTGCAAAACAATTTTTCTACAATAAAAAAAAAATGATTGGCAAAACTGTTCATAAGTCAACAATTACGGTACATTAGTAAGGGTTCTCCTGGATTTGCCATATAGGCCAAAAAAGTGAACGTTTTTTAACGTTTTTCTTCTTAATGTTAGGGAAAACGTTTTACCGATGCAAAAATAAATGCGATATATTGCATGTCGATTTATTGTATTTGGTTATCCAAAACTTGAGAAACGAACTATTGTTGAACTTTCAGAACATAATATTTATTATTTTGCAAACAGGTAGCAGTTTTAATTTAAATACTCATCAGAGTTTTGTATAGAATTTTTAAGCCGCAATAAAGAAGTCAAAAATATACAAAAATATGACTTTTGTATGCATTGTCATCATTTCTACAAGACTTTTCACTGCTAAAACACACGACATTATCATTACAACCCTTCAGTTTGGATTATTGACCCAGTTTTTTACACCACTTATGTTGTGAGTGTTAATGTCGAATCCAAACAAAAAAATTGTTTTTGAGAAACTTTTCATGGCAGGTTTCTTTTTTTACTTTCAGAGTTTTTGCCAGAAATCTTCTGAGAGGAAATCACTGATGAAATACTTTTTGTATTTTATTTTGCTTTCTGGCCTGGGTAGTATGATTTTTTGTTTGGTTTTTAGTTTGGCATTGTAGGCATTGTGTAATGTCCACCTCAGCTACTCTCCATCCATAATCTGTAATTTTTCACGAATTTGAATTTGAACGAGAACATGCAACATCTGCGAGTTAAGACATCACAAGAAAAAATCTAAATTGAAAAAACTCTTGATCCTGGTGGTGCTCCACTGCGCAGAATATTCAATGTAAAACCACATATCATTGGAGTCCAATTTAACCAAACAAAAAAAAAATTGATAGTCAATTGGACTGGCCAATATCCTCCTCAAAGAAATATGAACCGGTGAAAGTATAAAATAACACCAAACAGTTATTTTTTTCGAAAGGAATTGGACAATCTTGGATCTCTTGTAGTTTGGTAACATTAGGGTGAATTATCAATAGTACCAGAGTGGCCTGGCCAATATCCTCCTCAAAGAAATGTTAGCATAAAATACACACCAAGCAGTTATTTTTTCAGAAGGAATTGGACAATTTTTAATATCTTGTAGATCGGTAACATCATGGTAATTATCAATAGCACCAGAGTGGATTCAGTGAGTACTCGTGGTAGATATTGCTTTTCGTCAATGTACGGATACTGTTGGATAATTTTTTGAAACATTTTATTGAATTCGATTTTAATATTTATTTATTTATTGCAAATAGTCTTTTCGGTAGGGAATTCGTTGCACGAAGAGAAAATCGCCTTTGATCAAATAATTTTACCATTTGCATGTGTTGTTGAATGCTACAACTGTGCGTGAATGTTTGCCACAACAAAATGAATAAATGACGTTACACGGATGTAGCTGATGGTAGTTGGTAGTTAGATGGGAGTTATTCACTGTCAAAGTTTGGATAGTTCAATACTACAGTAGAATCCTTATACACGTATATATAAAAATATTAAAAAAAATTCAAATTTGAAATATTCAAAAAATATTGATGACGAACACGAAGTCTTTATTTTATAATTAAATTTGATGATTAAACTATACATATAATAGTGATAAATTTTAAAGTTCTTATTGTCTGCAATGTTGACAAATTAATGATAACTTGTATCGTAAATAAAATGTTCTTGCCTAACAATGCTAGCTCTAGACTAAAAGTTATTATAACAGTTTTGTTTATTATAGAAATAAATTTTGACGGATTAGTAAAAAAAAAACATGATTTCTATATATTTTTTTTGTTAAGTTATCAAAAACAAGAACATGATTGTGTTCTAAATCAAAAAAAAAAAAAAAAATAATTAAAAATAATAAAATAAAAAAATAATTTATTATCAAAGTTTAAAATACAGCGTTAAAAAATATTATTTATATTTTAATGGACAAATTTTCATTACTTTTTCGTTATATATTAGAATTTTTTATTATTATTTTCTGTTTTCTATATTTTTTGCTATTATAAGCCAGATATTGTTCATATTTTCTTAATAATTTTATCTAATGCGGTTAATACTTTTGGCATTGGCTACTAATTAAGAAACCGAACGTACGTACGTAGGAGATAATTTTTAATTCTTCTATTTAAAATATATGTCTGGGGTTAGAAGTTCATCTGATTTATGACAGCAATATGTTTATATTATGCCTGCTAATACTTGTTCATTTTGTAGGTTGTTTGTGTTTTTTTTTTATTTTATATTAAATGTTTATTTTTTGTTTTTCTGTTCTACGTAGAAATTAAAATATGGGACATAAGATATAATTTGGTAATTAATTGACGATATCGTATGCAAGATATATACATACATACTTAATTGGACATTATAACACTTAAGTTAGGATTACGATCTCCTACCACTTATATTCCCTGTGCTAATTTTATACGACAGTGGCGGGACCTATATTTTAAAGGCGATTACAGACGACTTCCATGCAATATAAATAGCAAGTAAAAGAAGGTAAGTTTGCTTTCTTAAAAAATATCATATTGATTGATGTAGAGTATCATACGGTCGGCCTTAATCAAATGTAACATACTCACAGAGTTACTTATTTCTACACCATGTTTTGCAATTTAACAATTAAATCTTGAAACTATTACAAACCAACTCCTTTGTGTGGAATTTTAGTTTTCTTAATAGAATTTTTGCAACACACTAAATTGATTCAATGAAACGCGATGCCATAGGAAACAAGACAGACACATCATGATGATGATGATCAGTCTTATCTTTTAAACAACATCTGGGGGCCATTAAAACGCATCGTTCTGCAAACGCACAGTACACGCCAAGCGTACAATGATCAATCGATTCCAACTTGAAATATTTGAATGAAATTGTGCGTGAATCTAAACAAAAATTTTTCATTTTCATTACGTCGATCACATTAGATTTTTTGTTCGGGTTGTTGTTGTTTTTGTTTCTGTTAATTTCCTGAGAAAATTGAAAATAATATTACTTCAAATTCAATGTTTGTTTAACATTTCAAACAAACACATTTCACAAATTGCATTTTGCACTTTTATTTTTATTTATTTTTATTTTTTATTGTTCTTTTTAATTTTTTCTATTATTTTTGTTCTTTTCTGAAATGTATTAAACAACAACAAAAAAAATTTTAAATATTTTTGGCATAAGTTCAAACTTTTTTCTCCGTTTAGAATTTTGGTTTTATGCTAAAATTGACCAGAGTGCATTTTGTTTTCAGACGCATGCCATCATAATTGTAATTAAAAAAAAATAATAATAATAAATAAATATATGCAATATTACAAACTAAAACAATTTAGTTAAGAGAACTTCAAAAGAGAATTTAAAAATTCTCTTAATTTTTCCACAACACTCTTTATTGGAAATTTATTATTGGCAATATGCCAAAAAAAAAGAAAAAACCAAAGCCATATACCATACATATATTGTCTGCTTCCGTATTTTCTGGCGGTTGATCATTTGAATTTTTTGTTTTTCTCCAATTTCTCTTAACGAGAGGGTGTATTCTCGGTTCTATTCTGCGGTTACAATTATTTACTTTGGGTGGGCTTTACTCTAAACAAATACCGATATTTTGTGATAAATTGCTGACTATAATTATGGTTAAATGAATTGTTTCAATTTAATCTTTGTCCGGAATTTCTAATTAACACTTCAAAGTATTAAATACCCCATAATTGTAAACGAAGAATAATTAAAAAATATGTGGAGAACAATATAGATAAATGGTGTTCATTTATTTAATTGGATTGTTTGAACCAAAAATAAGAAACAAATAATTAGAAGATATTAAAAAGTATAACTCCAGTGGATTATAGTGCAAAATATCTAGGATTCAAGACGCCTTGTCTCATTAAAATATTTAGATTATAGTATCTTTAAAGGTTAGTGTACACCATAAAGATTTCACGTACGTTAACTCAAAGAGAAATTGTTACACAATTCCTTTAGTAAAACACCATCGAAACAAAATAAAAACAGGTATTGCTTAGTACACGCAGTGTTGCCAGAAGCTTTGAGAAGAAAATCATCAAATGCAGAAAAAAAATCATATTTTATGGAAAAAAATCATAATTTTTTAATACAAAATTTTATTTAAAAAAAATAATTAAAATATATTAACATAGTATTTAAATTACACAGTGCGTTAGTGAAAATACATCCACGTTGTTCAGTTAGTTGTTGAGAATTCAAAAATACCTTTTTTAAATTTCTGGATTACTCAAATGTTTTTCACCCTATTTCCAAACTTTAAATCTTGTTGAAAAGGGGAGAGATGGACCTTTAAAAGGGTATACATATATCTATTATTCGACTTAATAGATTTTTTATATTTCTCGAACTCTCTAAACTTGTTTTATTTGACTTTACGCAATTTATTATATTATTATTATATAAATAGTATAACAGTCGTGTTATTTTTTTATATATATCATATCATCAAATAAACTTTTAGCCTAAAAAATTTTATGGTTTTTGATGGAACTTGATTGTTTATCATAATATGTGTCCAGAAGTTGACCAATGTTTGGGCAAAAGGAAATAATAATATTTACAAAAAACACAAATTTTAGCCGACTTCTGGTTAGACTCTTTAAAAAATAACTTCGGTAAACTTTACGAAGTAGTACAATTAGTACTCACTTATAAAAAATCAAAATAAAAAAAATCATAATAAAATCATCAAAAATATGATAAGATCATCATTCTGGCAACTCTGAATAAAAAGTTTGATGGTTCTTGAAAAGTTTCAAAAAGCGATGAAAACAATAGGACGTTCATGCATACATAATTGGACATTACAACCCTTCAGTCAGGATTTCGACCTAGCTTCTCACGCCACTTATGTAGTGTGGGTTAATTTTATACATAAGCGGCGGGACCTACAATTTAAAGTAGACTCCGAACGACAGAGTTTTTGAGAAGCTCTTCATGGCAATTTTATTTACTTTCAGAGTTTTTGACAGAAATCTGCTGATAGGCAGTGGCGGAAGAAACATTTTTTTCATATTTCGTTTTGATGTCTAACCTGGGATACGAACCCGGGGGTTTCGGAGACTACAATCGGACAGCTGAATTTCCATCCACAACTTCTGTCAATATCGTGTGCTCTTCCAACATTCACACGTTACGATACCCTCTCTCCTACAAACACACATATAGTACGACTGATGAGATAATGTAAAACCATTATAAATCAGTATTATTGTATAACAGAAATCTCTCGTCGGTTGGAAGAAAAAAAGCCACAGAAAAATACAGAAAATATTGTGGCCAATACAGTATCTAACGTATAACCACTTAGATTGGAGACGCACTACGGGAATAGATAGTAAGGAACACCAGATTAATCGACAAATTACCTGAGCACAAGAAAAGTCAAATCGTACTTGGAAGAACAAAGGAGAAAAATAGATAATAAGATGTGATGAGATGTTTATAAATTATTCGTTTACGAATAGCTAAAGGTGTAAAGGTGTAGACAATAAATATTTTGTTATTTTGTTTATTCAATGACTTATTTTGCGCTTAATTCAAAATTAAGTTTTAACTCGTAACAATTTAATGACAATAAAGTATTAAAATTTCACTGCAAGTTCAATATGTAAAATAGAAATTTTGAATGTTAAGACTATTCGATAACGTCATGCAATATTTATAATAATCTTGTTCTTGATAGTTTCTTATAACACTCATTATTCGAGAATAAAGTACGACACAAAAGAACTTTGGAACAAATTGTCCGACGTTGGGCAGTCTAATAATAATTCCAAGTTACATAAGAGGTCCAAAATGTCTTTAAGCTGAATATAAACCAACATTTGTTCAACCATTTTAAATTAAAATTGAAACTGTGTCCTTAGATATTCATTCGAATAAGATAAAAATAAATTTTACAAAGAAGATTTTTTTTTGAACAGACAATATAATAAATTATAATAAACAATATTAATAATAAAAAAGTAATATGAATAAAAAATAAAACAAAAACACTAAAAACTTTTTATGAGATGTTGGTAATACACCATAACAAAAAATGTTTAATACTTGTATTAAAATTAAAATCACTGAATTCTTAAGTACCAGTGAATCGTCCTTGACGGTATTTAAATCCATAAGATGTGTTGATCTCTGATCTAAAAATAATAAAAAAAATAAACCTCTGCCGAATTGCATGTGCCTATCAAGGGAATCTCCCACTCAGTGTAAGCAATAGTTTTTCTAGTTCAAAATGTCACAATTTTTAATTTGGTGAAGTGAGGCGGGGCAAAATTACACAATAAATGAATTTTGTATGAGTCTCTACCAACTATGCCAAATAGACGAGTAGGCAATTAAAAAAAAAAAAAAAAAAAAAAACAGCAGCCAAAAAAAAAAAACATAATGTTGACAAACTAAATTTAAAATATCCACTTTCTAGTAGTTAGCAGTTTCTTAGACGGCAATATACATAGTTCTGCTTCGATAAGTATCATCACAAATTTTTAATAGTCATCGACGCCTGATACTCTCTATAAATAAGTTCTATAATCATGTGAATATTTAACGCTTAAACGACTTGTCACAGACATTTCATATTCACATATTAGATAAAAGCAATTTTTTCTTTGAATTTAAATAAAATAAAATAATATGAAATAAAATAATTTGAAATAAATTTGTACGTTAGTCTATTTGCAGTTATAAAATTTTAACGATATTGTTTTAAAAAATTGTTGACAGGAAAATTCTAGTTTAAAATAAAATAACAAAAAAAAAATGTTGGCGTTTTTATATTGAAATGTTTTTAGATCTTGTTGATATTGTTAGCAAAAATTTTATTTTGTATAATAAATTTCGAACATAATTTATGAGGTGATAAAATATACTTTTATTATAAACTAAGATGTCGTCTTTCAAATACTTAAAAAGTGTTATTTAATATTAATATTTGGAAATATTCCATACACGTTTAATATACTTTCTACTTCGAAATTTCGTGTTCTCTGTATGTATTCTATGTAGGGATATAAGATTTTTAATAATGAATGAATAATTCTATTTCGGAAAATCCCATAAATCATCGTCATTCAATTTTGGACTCATCATTATCGTCATTATATTCTTGTTCGTGATTGCTGATTTTGATCATTAATTTATTTTCGAATTATTTTTAAACATAATTATTGATAGATTTATGATATGTTGTGTGTGAAATCTATTATTTAAAAAATGTTAAATTAAAAAACTAATAATAATATTTCACATATAAAATTGACAATAACCGAGGAGTATAGAAAACTCTTTTCTCATAAGTTATCAAGCTTTTACTGGCGAAATATCACATCGACTATTATGTAAGAATGGCACAATAGGAAAAATTGTGAAGATCTTTTGAAGCGATCCTGATTGAAAGAAAACCATGAATGTAATTGGATGTCGGAGTAGTTTAGTAGTTAGTTTATCAGACATCCAATTAAACGGAATATGAATAAAAATATTTCTTACTCGATATCATTTTAGCAGATTTCTGGCAAAAACTCTGATATTAAATAAAATTGACATGAAAAGTTTCTCAAAAATCTGTCCTTCGGAGTCCCACAGCATAAGTGGTGCGAGAAGCTATGTCGCTATACTGACTGAAGGTTTGTAATGACCAATTTGGAGCGATCTTGATTGAAAGAAAACTATGAATGTAATTGGATGTCGCAGTAGTTTAGTAGTTAGTTTATTAGACGCAAGGCCACGGTTCAAACCCTAGATCAGACATGTCCAACTAAACGGAATATGAATAAAAATATTTCTTCTGCGGTATGCTCTTAGCAGATTTCTGACAAAAACTCTGATATTAAAGAAAATTGCCATGAAAAGTTTCTCAAAATAAATAAAATTATAAAATTATCACACACAGCATAAATGGTGAGAGGAACTGAAGGGTTGCAATATCCAATTGAGTGCGTAAATAATTGTAATGTGTCCTCGATTGCTAGCTCCGTACTGATCTTGACCAACTAAAAACAATGTAATTTCTAACAATATATATTTCCCTTATAACACATACATACATAATTGGTCATTACAACCGTTCAGTCAGGATTAGGACCTAGCTTCTCATACCACTTATGTATGTTCAGTCAGGATTTCGACCTAGCTTCTAACATGTTGTGCGTTAATTTTACATATGAGTTTCGTGACGTACAGTTTAAAGTCGACTCCTGAACGACAGATTTTTGAGAAGCTCTTCATGGCAATTTTATTTACTCTCAGATTTTTGTCAGAAATCTGCTGAGAGGCAGTCGCCGCAGAAATATTTTTCTCATATTTTGTTTTGATGATTGACCTGGGATCCGAACCCGGGCTTTACGTCTAATAACCCAACACGCTATGTAGTAGACTACGGCGACTACAAATAAAACTAATACTGGAACAAATAAAAAATGAATTAGACAAGGACGGAATTTGGGAGTCCGTTAGGAACTTAAACGCAGTTTGGCTGCACAAGTAAAGTAAGAAACGAAAAGAAAAGAAGGAAAATTTCCCCAACTAACAAGCATTTCATCGCTTTTAAATATGCCATGACCTCCATCCTAAAAACTGCATGGGAGCCTTTAGAAAACTTCGATACAGTACTTCTAATAAATATAAAACAGCTCATCCTGTCACATACAGTATTAGTCCTTAAATAAACACTTTTTTGTGGATTTTTGACGTCTGTCAACGGCATTAACATCGTGGTTATTGTATTATAATTAAAAAATATATACAGATGTAAAATTTTTATTATAGAAATAATCCAAAAAAAAAATAAAATTTATTGTAAACATTTCTAGATTTATGTTTTTTTTTAATCATCTAAAGTTACTGAATAATTTTTAGTTCACAAATTTTTTAAGCAAAATTTTAAACAAATATTTGTTATAATAATTGATCGCATATTATTTTAACATTTACGTATAATTTTAAATCCAAGGCCCCTTTCATACACAATCGGGCACATGTTTTAATTTCTAACTAATAATTATGCTTTAATATGTTCAGGGTTAAAATAACAAAAAGTTAATATAAACCACAAAATCCAATTGTTTTTCTAAACTTTTTTATTTTCTTTTTGTATTATGCTAAAATCAACAAACGGCAATATCTTCAATATATTAAACACCCCACTCATATATGGTTCTCCTCGTAAAGCGAAAATCCAAAATGACAACGAAATATTGCAAAAATTTTTAAGCTTGACAAATGCCATCAAATCGTAAAAACAAATTTTGAAATTGAAACCTGTCAAATCATAATGATTTAAACAAAATTAAACTAAAAAAAAAACAAGAAAAAATAGAAAACGCAACTGAACCGATCATGTGGAAAGACAAAAACGAAAAACAAATATCCATTTCGTTTAACGTCATCATCATCATCGTCAAGAACAAACAAATCGAAATACGAACAAATTTTTAAACAAATGAATTAATGTTTCATTTAACTCAAAATTATACAAACTACTGGAAATTACGGTAATAATATTTGTGAAATGAAAATATACATTCATGTAGTAAATAATTGTCACACATTTAAAAATACCCAGATGACAGATGGAAAGATCAGTCAGTAAAAGACTAATAGCGAGGCACGTCAGGTAGTATTTATGGATGCCAACTAAATGCGATCAATTTACTCATTTGTCATGGCATGTTTTTTTTTTACTCATTACGTGTTTGTATGTTTTTATGATTTTTTTCTTTTTTTTTTTGTTTAATATCTATACAGAAATTATTTAAATTTTCCTATTGTCTAATAAAAAAAACATTTTTTACGCATAAATTCAAAAAAAATTAATTAATTTGCATAGAAAACATACATATGTACATAAAAATATGTATAGAAAAAGACAGTAACAGTACATAGGTTAGGTTAGGTTAGATTAGAGGACGAGTAGTTGTCGGTGAAGACAAGTATAGTACCCGGAGGTCGAAATTAAACCATTGTCCTTAGGGGAGGATATAGGAATGTAGATAAGAGGAGGGAGAATGGGAAACGGAGGACTTCACAGAAAGAAAAAGACACAAAACAAAAGAGGATGAGAGTGCGACTACACTCTGCTAATGGATCTGTGGAGAGCCTAGATGTCGGTTCTCGACACAGAACTCAAGGGTCCTCGACCTCAACCTACCAAGGGCTGGGCAGTAACAGAGGAGAAATTCGATAGTCTCCAACTCCTCCTCATCGCAACATACCCTGCAATAGTCCGGCGGTCAGCGACCCAATTTCGCAGTGCCCCAGTGATAAAACCGACAACCAACCTTAAGCTGGCCTTAATCAAGCCCAGCAGCCAATCTGTTCTCTTACAGTCCACAGCTGGCCATAAACGTCTGGAAACAGAACAACCCGATCCGTTCCCCCAACGACTCTGCTCTTACTTCCTGACCCATCCATAGAGGTGGCAGACTGGGGGTTCAGGACCAACTGTCAAATCGCCCACTGAAAGCGAACCTAACCTAGCGAGGACATCCGCCGTCTCATTGTCCGGTATTCCGCTATGACCCGGAACCCAGCATAAACAGATACGGTTTGGTTCAAATCTCCTCAACGACTCTTTGTACTCGCGAACGAGCCGTGATTTCGACCAGTACATAAATATTGGTAATAGCTATAGAACAGGTAAACAGTAACTTAAGGATTATGACAGTGCTTTTCAGAGTCACCCCAATAGAAAAGGTTGCATATAATAAAGGCAACGATACGAACTATATAAGTGTTCAATCCATTCCTCAATTTGTCAGGCAATGCAAAGAGAAAATCGCATGTCTTTAATCTTGCGATATGGATTCCAGAACACAGTAATATCGATGGAAAAGAAAAATGCTACTGTCATATGTCACGGGAGGCTTTTTGACTTTTATATCGATGGGTGACATCCAGCGGAGATTATGGCATACTTTTTTATAAAAAGTCAATAGCAGCTAAACAAATTTAACAACTTTTTCTTGTTCTCAAAAGACGAAAGGACACACTTAGGTCACATATTATCCCTTGTGATGCCACAGTTCTCTGTTATGCTCTATTTTCAGAACCAGTTTAATATTCTGATAAATAGACTCAGACAGTCAACGTTAATGTGCTACCAAATCTATGCAGTAGGCACCAAACTGGCTTTTTTCCTTAATATATTTATTCAATAGATGAAGCATAGCCCTCATTTTTTCTTTAGAATCAGAGTTTCAGAGTTTTGCGGCGTTTTGTGGTGTTAAATATAAGCTGACAAGTCTGTAGAGAAATTTACAATTCAACAGAGTGTTCGTTCTTATGCCGCTCTTGACCGCTTTACATATAAGTGGAACGTTTCCGGTTAACTGGGACTTCATTACATTGAAACCTAGTGCTTTGATAGCCAACCGACAATCAGGAATATCTCACCTGCTATCCCTAGAAAATTACACCGCAGCCTGAATAGCCGAAAAAAACCGTCACAGGATATGAGCGAAGGGTGCAGAAGTGAGAAAACAGTAGATCTTCTACTATATGGGTGCCAAGTGTTGACCATACTTTCAAGAAATAATGAATATCAGAAACTATAAATTCATAAGTTTACCTTTTATGATTTTCAACCAAAAGAAAGATATGAAACGAGAATGAAACAAATACTAACAATTTGATATGACAACTAAAGATTTTGTTAAAATAATTATTATTTACTTAATTAATAGGTCATTACAACTTAGTCAGGATTACAACCTAGCTTCTCACACTACACTTGTTATGGACCATTATTACAACTTGCCGTTAAACTTGGATTTCGTTAAAGGTAATTTTAGCTAAAGTGAACTTTAAAGTTACTTTTGACTTCTTGCCGTTATTATAACCTCTGGCTGTACTGGAACAATGTCGATAACACTGCTCAATTAAACAAGTTTTTTAAATGCAGTGGCAACGATTTTATTGTCATTTGTTAGGTGATCCTCCCTTTAGCTTCATTTTAGAATTTATCTGTGCGTTAAAATTCTCCCTTTAGTTAACGGCAAGTTGTAATAATGTCCCTATGAGTGTTAATTTTATCTTTGAGTTATGGGACCTATAGTATAATCAACTCCAAACAAAAGATTTTGAAAAACTTTTCATGACAATCTTATTTACTATCAGAGTCTGTGTCGAAAGTCTGATGAATGGAAGTTAAAGAAACTTTTTCGTATTTTGTTTTATTCTAGATATCAGAGCTATAGACATAAACCACGTACTCTTGTCTAATGCAATAAATGTCAGGACAAATATTTAAATCGTACAATAATTTTGCTTAATATTTCAATTGATTGTATAAGTTAAAATAAACTTTTATTGCCAAATGGTATCTCTATGGGCTCTTTCAACTGTGAAAATAAAAATTCATTACTCATCCAGATATGTATCTAAATATAATTGATGTAAGTTTGAAAAATTTAAATTACAAGATCATTAATTTAAAAATAGTATATAATTAACAACAATAAATGTTAGTTGTGTAAAAGTAATTGTATAAAACCCACCTGAAAAAATAGGCAAAAGCACACCCATTGATAATATTTATAGTGTTTCTTTTCATGTAAATCACCATCAGAGTTACCAATACCTGGATACGGTACGGAAACTCCTTGCTTTTTGAGAAAATAACTTTTGAGCGCATATGTCGAATGTATCCAACAATATGTATTGAGAACATCTTCTGGAATATCTTTAGTATGAACACAATCGATGGGGTTACCAACATATTGACGTGTGGTTATGATTAGGGAAAATGACATCAATATCATCACAGTTATAGAATAATGCAAACGAAATACTGGCGAATCGGTTTTAACATGACTGACCTTTATAAGGTTTTTCAATCCACGGAATATATCTAACATTGTTCGCTAACAATTGGAAGCCACCATTAACTTCGCTTCACCAAATGAAAACTGTGAAGATGCGTGGCAAAAAAAGTGTGAATATTTTTCTTCCAATTAAACTTGTTAGCTTTATAAGGTAACGTAACAATGTTAGATGTTGTTTGGATTAATGTCGTTATTAATTATCGAATTAAGGTGAAGGTAAAAGTCTTTGTTTTGAAAACAGTTGAGTTGTTTGTTTTATTTTTTATAGTTAAAGTTTAATAATCTAAGTAAATATGTATGTATGTAAGAAGATTGTCTATAATATTATCGTATTGTTGTTGATAATTTTTGATACTTTCTTTTTCTAGGCACTTCCATTGCTAATCGTTGTTGTTGATGATCATTTTGCTGTTTTATAATCACTTTTGCGTTCGTTTTTATAATTTTCGAAATTGATTGCAACTTTGTGGCATTTTCGTTTCTTTGTTGTTGTCGTATAATTTTCTGAACACAAACACTTGAAATTCAATTTCGTTGTTATGTTGAGTATGTAGTAAAAACTTTTCTTATTTTTTATAAAATTTTGCATTTTAAAAAATTATTGAACATTTAATATTTCTTTTCAGAACTACTTTAACAATTTCTTTTTATTATTGTTTGTTTTTAAAACTTTTGTATTAAATTTCGTTGTTCGCTTTGATTTTTAGTATCGATATTTGAAAAAATTCTGAATAAGAAGTGTGCTTCTCCTCATTTTTCTAATTTTTTTTTTTTTTTGAAAATATTTTACCATCACATGATTCCAGTTGTATTATTCAATTTCGTTTTCCATATGGATCGCTATAAATTAAATTGATGTCACTTTTGTTTTCAATTAAATTTTTTTTTTTAATTTCACTTTCTATAAAATTTTTATTGAATTTTCATTTATTAATGGGGATAATTTTTCTTTTTCTGTTTTCATTTTAAGGGGAAAATTTAATGTTTTGTTGTGTTATTTAAGTTATAAAGATGCCTTTAGAAATTTATTGATTTATTGGAATGACTTCCATTTATAAAATACATTTTATTTCAATTATAAATTTATGTCAATAATCAAATAATAGATCAGGGCGTATATATATTTCAGATATTCTACAATTTAATTTCGTTTTTAATAACCTTGGCATGTTTAATTATTCCCAATTGAAAATTACCCCCTGGGCCTTAATGAACAGCTGATACTTAAGCTGTTTTCAATGATTTGTTAATCTGCTCAACTATTTTGCATTTTTTAAAACACAGTTTTTCATGCCAGTACATTTTTTCGTTTAACCTTTTAACTGTTCATATTGACTTCGAAAACATTTTCGGTCGATTTAATTAATTACCATCGTAGACGAGAATACTCGACATGAACAGAATAAATTATTTCTGCCTGTAAAAGTAGGCAATTATGACTTCAAATCAAACCTTATCTGTTGAGTTTTTAGAAAATATCTAAGCTCGAAATAAGTTTTTATAAAATTTATATTTTGTAAAGTTACCAGAAACATTGTATTTTAAAATTAACATGTTTACAAAGACCTTTATATGTAATAGATTCGTTGAATATGAAATCAATTTTTTTTTCCTTCAAGACAAATAAACTCGTTATAAACAGTTAAAGGGTTAAATAAACTTCATTTTGTTAATACTTGTTTATTTTTAATTATTCTGTACTTTTTTAAAAATCATCTTCTATTTAGAAAATAGTGAAAATGTAAGATAACAGCGGGATTAACTAAAAATAGAACTTCTAAAAATATGGTTTTTCATTTTCAATTACAAAATGGAAAAATACTTTCCAACAAACTTTTTAGAAAACAGAAAGGAGAAATGAAAATTAAATTTTCAATAAACAAAGTAAAAAACCAAATAAACTAAAAGATATTCAATAGAAACTGAAAGTATTCATTTTCCTTCCCTTTGGATAACTAAAATAATTTCATATTATAATTCTATGTATGTATACAAATATATACCAGTGAATGAACGATTTACTATGGGGATTAAACTATAAATAAGCCACCGCTATTTACGTACATACTTATTTAAGGAAAAATAATCAGAAATTATTGAAACAAAATTATTGAAATTACCATAATTCACGGATCTCCTTGAACTACAATACGATTTTAAGTATTGTTTTGCTATTTACCACAAGTCGTGAAACTATTGTTCATTATCTTTACGTGTATGGTCATACACATGCAGAAAAAAAATGAAGATTGTTTCGCATCATAATGATCACCAGCCGATATAGTATTTATAAATAAATTTATCTTTATAGTTCGTATACAAAATTAAAACATTTTTTTCAAAGTCTAAAGTCAATGCTTTCAATTAGAATGTTGTTTAAATTAAAATACACTCACCCACATGCAATTGATTTTCGCTTAGACAGACGGACAGATAATAGCAAGAAAAACAAATCGAATTAAAAATCTAACTGAGAAGATATCAGAATTTATATACTACATATATTGTATATATAATTTTTAGTATATAAAAACGTTTGCCCAATTTATTTAGTTGTATACAACAGGTGTTTTCCTACACTCCAGGTTTTTTCTTTTCTTTCTATTTTTGTAATAAAATGCCTGTGTAGCAATAAATTATTTAAAATAGTGAATAGAATTTTCAATTGGAAATGTTGCCACTACGATTGCTGAAAATATTGAATGAAAAATTTAATTTCAAATTGATTTAAATGTAATCAACAACAATCAAACATGGAATTGTATTTTATTTCTCAATACAAGTATTTATTAAAAAAAATATGATTTGAAGGAGATCTATTTTAATTTTGGACATAAAACAATCAGTGTAAAAATTCTACGTAAATGGGAAAGGAGATTATATTTAAAATTAACACTTTAACTGTTGGTAACGAGTATACTCGTCAGAGCGTACTGAATTATTCTCACATAATTTCGAGTTTATTGGTCTTGAAGAAAAATATCGCTTGTATCGTATTATTATTTAACGAATCTACTGGATTTTTTTCTGATAAAGATCGAATAAAAAACATATTTATTTCAGAACATTCGTCAATTTTGGCAGCTTGTATTAAGCTGAAACAACAAATTTTGGTTAAGAAATTCACGAAATTATATATTTTCTAAAAAAAACCGTCAGGGTTTAATTTTTACTTATTATTGCATATTTTTATAAGCAGAAACTGTGTATGTCGAGTATACTTGTCACAGTCTTGTAGTTAGTTTGTTGGCTTATTAGACATAAGGACCGAGTTCAAACCCCAGACCAAAACGAAAATATAAAAAAAGTATTTCTTTGGTGAATTCGTCTCAGCAGATTTCTGACAAAAACTCTGAGAGTAAATAAAATTGCCATGAAAAGATTCTCAAAAAATCTGTTGCTCGAAGTCGACTTTAAACTGTAGATTCCGCCACTCATGTAGAAAATCAATACCCACTTTTAGAAATTAAGTCCATAATCCTGACTGACTGATGACCAACCATTTTTTTTTTTTTTTTGTCTAATAAAGCAAGTAACATTTGATTTTTAGTCAAAATTGTTTGCTTTTACAAGCAGAAACTGTTTACGTCGAGTATAGTCGTTTTCGCTGGGAAGTAATTTTTTTTTATAAAACCAGCACTCAGAGGATGGCTCCTACTCATGCAGTGCATTGTGCAGGTTTTTAGGAAAGGTGGAAAGAGGGAAGATGCGAACGGCAAGGAAATGAGTTGCTGCTAGATGACTATAATGTGGCCAGTCTTATACCCTCTCCATTAGACAGTCTACATCAATCGAACCCAAGAAACCCGCAGTTTCTCACACTACTTTTGTTGTGTGTGTTAATTTTATAAATAAGTGGCGAGACCTACAGTTTAAAGTCGACTCCGAACGACAGATTTTATGAGAAACTTTACATGGCAATTTTATTTACTCTCAGAGTTTCTGCTGAGAAAAAATCGCCGAAGAAATACTATTCGGGACTCGAACCCGGGCTTTACGTCTAAAAAGCCAGCATACTACCTAATAGACCACGGCGACCGCGGCAGGTAGAAATTTTTTTTTAACATATTGGGACAGTTAAAGGGTCATAACTATCTATCTGCAAAGATGCGAAGGTCAGATACAGTATTCCGTTCAAGCTATTTCATTCTAAACTTAACAGTAGCTTACTACACAAAAATTAATTTAAATTAAATCACAAATTAAGTTTTATATAAAAATTGAATTTAATTAAAGGAATCTTCTTGATTCGTAAGTAAGCAACCGAAAAATATTATTTTGTTATGAGCCAATGGTCGCAATGCATTACGAGTACAATAATTTCTGTGGTACTTCCATGTGTTTTTATAAGAACTTTGTTTATTTATACAAAAAAGGTGTGAATAATCGTATTTATTAACAAAATTTAATTATTAATTTTTTATGTTTTCAACCCATTTAATAATCAGGTTTATTAATAAAAAAAATTGTTGATAAATTATTTGATGTTTTAAATAAAAAAAATGAATTTCCACGAACGTTAGCGCAAGCATGTCATAGTACTTTTTCCATTTTAAAAGATTTCCGGAATTAACCATTAGTCAGCTGCAACAAGAGCAGAACGCATTTATTAGTTAAAAAAAAATTTATTTTTATAATAGAATCTACATTCATACGTATGAATGTATACATGGCAAGAATATTATGCTGGTTTTTGCATTTTTGAAATGTGTTTTTGTGTAAATTTAACCACATTTTTTTCTCGGTTGACTACAAGTCTTGAAATATATACATAAAGTTTCTTTTGATTCTTTTCTTTGCACGTTTAATTTTTAAAAAGTATTGGATTTTTGTAACAAAAATTAAATGTATTCCTTTTGATTTCAGTTCGGAAAATATTGTTTTTTTTCCAAAATTGCAATTATGAATTGTTATTAAACAGAACACAAACAATTTAAATATTTCGATAAGTTTTTATAGTTGATTATGGAAAATATAATATCATCTGCATCTGTTTGTTGCAGTTTGAATTTTTAAGTGAATTTCACTTAAAATATCTTTTGTCTGTAAATATGATATAATAACCATAAAAATATATATCAATGCCAATTGGCAAACTCGATTAAAACAAAAGAAATTCTAGATTACACGGTAAGACTACATTAAGACTGTAGAAACAATGTCGCATTCGATTAAAATTTCTTTCATTTCTTATACCATCGACTAAGGCCTGTGCTAACAACGAATGTAAGTAATTTAACAATTTCAGTTCACAACATTCATATACAAGTGGTCATTACAGTCACTCAGCCTGGATTACAACTCAATTTTACACATGAGTGGCGGCACCTATGCTTTACAGTCGACAGATATTTGAGAAACAGTTCATGGTCAATTTTATTTTCTTTCAGAATTTTTACCAGAAATCGTCTGAGAGGAAGTCACCTAAGAAATATTTTTTCTTATTTTATTTAAAGGTTTTGTTTGACCTGGGGTTTGAACAACGGCTTCACTCTAATAAGCTAGCATACAACATAGTGTAAGCTTTTTAAAAAATGGAATAAATTTTTTTAAAATTTAATCAATACAGTTTTAACATCATGTTTTATTTATTCGAGTATGAATTAAACTATTGCATATTTTTAAGATTTAAAAGCTCACAGATTTCCTCAACAATTAACATTACCTATTGGAAAGGCATTTACAAACATTGAAACAAATACGTTTTCACAATTTTTACAAATCTTGTTATAAACTGTTCTTGATTTACAGATTTTGACTGCAAGAAGACAAGAAAGGTTACCAAAATTATTCCATGTCCAAATGCAAAAAAAAACATTAAAATATCACAATTTATATTTTTTTTAATCAATTTGTTAACAAAACATTAAATTTTCCTTTATTTTGTTTTAATTTTCGTGGCATTTTCGTGTTTTTTTTAATATACATATGTATTCATAAACTCCTTACACAATTTCATTTGAACGAGTACAGGTTTTCAAACGATTTTTACGTTATATTTTTAAATATTTTCATATATTTTCTTAAATTATTGATAATTTCATATAAATTTGATTGAAAATTCAATTGAAAACTATACGACCGCATATTGAACTCGATAAAGGCACGCACTATATAAACACCGATACACATACATAGGTACATACATATATACACATCAATGAAAGCCAAAAACAAAGAAAAAAGTTTGTGATTAATTTATGAAAAAAGAAAATTTCACGATCAACTCTGTATGTAACGTATACGTATTCATACACAAAATCATTCACATATGCCCGAATCGCTCAATCTACCCTTTGCGTCTGGTCTTGTAGTTGGTATACGTTTCTATTAAAATTTTTGAATGTTTTTTTTTTCTATTTATTTTGGTGGTGTTGTTAATTTCACGTAAATACGTAAGAACGTATGCAAGACTTTTTCATTATTTTATAATTCTTGTTTTTTTTTTTGTTGTGTTAATTTTTCAATAAAAAGAAATCACCATATACGCCAACACACGCAATCTTGAGTATAAAGTTTTCGATTTTTTTTTTCTTCTTTTTTGTATTAATTTTCAAACAATTTTTTTAATTTTTGAAATTTTATTTTTGAAATTTGGTCCACTTTTACTTCATGAAGCTTTAGTCGAAAGACCAAGAAAAAAAAAACAGAACAGAACAGAAAATAAACAGACTAAAAAAATAAATTCGGAGCAATGAATCTCAAATAGAATATCATAACCGTTCTATTCCTATACGTTATATAGAGACCAGACGCCCGTTCACTATGCCGCCAAAACAAAGACTATCACCGCTGAATATTCGTCTGCAGCATTTCAACCTCTTGCTGTGCTTGGCTAAAACATCATATGAAAATCTCTCAGTTTTCGGCTTTTCACTATCAAATGTGTTGGAAAAATGAGTTTTTCCTCTTCTTGTTATTGACTGTTGTTTTCTAAACAATAATCAGTTCCTGCTCACTTTTTTGATGGGAGTACATTGCTTGTACCGTGGAATATTGTTTTTAGGCAACTCTTTGCGATCTCTTAATTTTTTTTTTTTTTTATGAAATATATTTCTTAATTTGGCAGCACTTTTTCTCAATTCTTATGTCTTTCCTTAAACCGTCAGTTGCTCTTATAGAAATGCATACGATTTAACTTCCGGTTTGTTATACGTTTATCATGTAAATGATGTTGATATGCGTCTTATGCCGGCCAAATATGCATGTTTGTTTTGGTCAGAGTGCGGGGAGAGTCTGGTATTGTTTTTACATTTTATAACATTCTATCGACTTCTTCCCTTTTTCTTTGTTATTGTTGTTGTTTTTTGTGTTTTTCGTCGGCAAAAGTTTATACAACATTTTAACACTTTCTGTGGCTAAGAAAGTGTTTGTTTTCGGCCACTGCTGCTGCCAATATATAGTTCCCTTACAGTCGTACTGTTGTTTGTTGTGCTCTGTTGTATGCTGTATTGTTTTGTTTTGTTTCATTTAAATTTGTTGCAGTTGTTGTTAGCATTTATCATTTGTTTTGTTCGTGTGTATTGGTATTGGTGATTCTATTACTGTTGACAGTGTTCAATGTGTGTCTGTTACGTGTGACAAGAATCCAACACTCTCGCATACAGCGGATTTATATACGACCAATACCAAAACAAAAGTGTTGTAAACGAATGTTGTAAAGTGGGCAAAATAACGTGAAGATAAAACTAAAAGAATATACAGGTGCGGCTACTTAAATGGACTTTTTAAGGTACATTTACAAAAATTAGTTTTATTTTTTTCAGCATTACAATCAGAGTGCTGTCAATATGGTCGTGCAAACTTAATTTCTGCATTCATTGGATTGACCTTATTCGTATGTGTCCTCGTAACTTTGTACTTTGTTTTCATGCCTTCTCTGGAACGTAGACTACTTCAACAAAATGAAATAGTTGATTGCTGAAGTCACTGTAGTCTAGTAGTTAGTGTGTTGGCCTATTAGACAAGAGTTCATTGTTCAACCCTGGTGTGCTAATCGGAAACAAAACGAAATATGTACTAGTAAAACAATTTCTTTAGGCAATTTCCTTTCAGCAGTCTTCTGACAAAAACTTTGAGAGTAAAATTGATGATGTGAGGAAATAGGTGGTATTAATACTGACTAAAGTATTGTAACAATCCAATGAGGAAAAAATAAAATTTTTTGATCATTTCGATTATGTTTTTTTATTTGTTTGGGGAGGTTCGCCTGTTGGTTAAGTAATGTCAGTACTTTCTTATATTAGCCACGTAAAAAGTCGTCCCTTTGTTTACAATTAAAGAAACCTCGATGTTTATTAAGATGTTTAAACAAATTCTAAACATACATATAGTCGATATACCTTAAGTAAAATATTAAAAAATTATTATAAAGTATGACTCATCGCAAGCCCTATGTGTTTCCATCCAACTCTCTTAGGGCTATTATTACAACTTCCCGTTAAAGTTATTACAACTTACAGATAAAACAAAATTAACTTTTTCAAAAATATGGCAATTCTGGAACAAGTGGCAACAGCGGACTTCATTTTTTTTGTTGTATATGTTTATTTTGTTTAAATTTTTAATTGCCATATCGAAAATAGTATAGTATAATAATAGTTCAAACATAAAGAGACCTTAAAATGTTAAAGGTAGGATGATCTTCCCTTGTCGCTGTGGTCTAGTGGGTAGTGTGTTGGCTTATTAGACAAAAGGCCCGGGTTCGTATCCCAAGTCAGACATCAAAACGAAAAAATATTTCTTCGGCGACTTCCTCTCAGCAGATTTCTGGCAAAGACTCTGAGAGTAAAAATTGCCATGAAAAGCTTCTCAAAAAAGTCGGAGTCCACTTTAAACTGTAGGTCCCGCCACTCATGAATATAATTAATGCACACAACATAAGTGGTGTGAGAAGCTGGGTCGTAATCCTGACTGAAGGGTTGTAATGGCCAATTATGTTATGTATGATCTTCCCTTTAGCTGAACGCTCACTTCTGTCTTATTGGGAACTCGTAATAATGGAAAACAATTTATCACCCCGTTAACATCCGCCCTTTAGTTAACAGCAAGTTGTAATAATGGCCCTTAGATTGATATCAGCCTCTACTTTTCTTGCAAATATAGACTACAACTTTTATTCACACCTTGTATTAAATCTTGATTTCCCTCTCATTATCCCCCTTTAACAAACAAGGCTGACTTTAAAAAAAAAATGCTAACTACGCTCCTCATTTACTTTTGGTCATGCCTAGTCGATTTAAAACTCACATTAAGATTTCCAACTGGCAAAAACAGAAAAGTAATAAAAAAATAAAAATAAATAAAAACAAATTGCATCCTTTCTTCTCTTTCATAGCCAGGCAAAAAAGAACAAAAATCGCTCAAAAGCTGGCTGAAATATCACGACACCATATTTCTTAACGAAATGACATATTAATAACATACATATGTTGATGGTTTCTAATACCGACTTGTGTTAGTTTATTTGTTATGACAAACTATTATCATTGTTGATGTTGTTGTCTGTGGAGCATAGAATAGACATCTTCATCATCATATCTATCAGCAACATAACCAGCCAGCATTGCGTTCACTTATCGTCATCAACATCATCCTTATCGTCACCAACGCAGATATCAAGAAATTGATATGTGACATATGTTTTGTCAATTTAGCAAGAACAACAACAACAACAAAAAAAAATGAATAGAAAAATGAATTTAAATGTGCAGACTATTATTGAGGAAAAAGGGAACGTGTACTGAATACCAATTAATAATAAGTTTTTTTCTTTATTATTATTATTAGGCGGAAAAAATTTCTAATTGTACTCCACATACGTTTCAAAACAGCTCAAATCGAATCTATAGATTAAATTTGAAGAAAGAAATCAAATATTTTCTTATGGTGTTGTTTAAATTCAAATGTTAAAAGAAAATTTATTCTTACAAAAATTTTTTTTGTTCAGAAAGTTGAGTTAAAATATATTATTTCAGCAAACTAAAATTTTGTTTACAAACAAAAAAAAAAAAAAAAAAATGATGCAAAATGTATCATCACCACTAGGCTCATAGGAAAAGGAAGTTATTCCTTTTAACATATTGCTAACACTATGCATATAATTATACATACTCACACATATGCATACTTGCCATATAAAATATTGCAATCTTTGCTTATTACCGGAAATGACAAAGATTTTTAAAATCTATAAAATACGATATGCTACCATATCTGTTTACATATGTATTGGTGCGTTGAGAAAATATGTACAGCTATGCTTAACAAATTAGAAACAAATATTGAATATTATATTGTATGTAATACTATTATACTATGTTCACGTATGCAATTTAATTGAGTCAATATTCGGTTAATTGAGAACAAAATTTTAACCGTTCAGGTATAATAAATATACGCAATATTCACTTTACTCAATATTCATTTGGCAGTTGGTAAACAAACCAGTTGTTGCAATAACATTGTTTTTTTTTTGTCGTTATTGGTATTTGAGTTGTCAAATATTAACATGAAGTGTTCGGTTTCTTATAATAAGCTCACTAAACAGGCATGACAGTGCTGTATTTAAAGTTTTATAAATAAATAAATATAAATGAATATTATAACAATTAGCATTTAATTGAGCAATAATTAATTGAGATTTTATATGAAATATTGAGATCAATATTGGCGTTAATTGCGATTTACTCAATGAAGGTGCATGCGTGAACATAGTATTCGATTTTTACAAATAAATATGGCCATTTTATGTTTAATAGGCAAGGTGTTGACTTATTAGACGTGAGCTGCCGGTTCGAACCGCAGGTCAGATATCTCCAACAAAATAAAATATGCAAAAATATATCTTCAGCGATTTCTGGAAAAAACTCAGAGAGTATATAAAATTGCCATTAGAAAGAAGGCTTCTCAAAAATCTTTCGTTGGCCATTCATGTATAAAAGTAACACAAACAATATATGTGGTGTTAGAAACCGGTTTGTAATCCTTAATTTGCACAACCTATAATATAGCCGTAGTGTTCATATCAAACCATTAAATAAAAATCAAACTTTAACTAGAACATCATCTAGTGAGATATTCGGTCTTTAATATCATTTTAATAATTATAAAATTTTTTTTGCTCTTTCGGAATATTAAAATATTTGACGAACTTTACTGTTTACTTTAACTGTTCGCCAGTGTCCTTTCAAAGCATAGCGCAGAAGAACTTCGGTGGTAGTAATATGGTTTAAAAATGTTAAATTATTTAACGTGCGATAAGCTCACAGTTTCTTAATAATGTTTGCAAAAGTAACGCTAAAAGTTTAAAATCAAAATTGTGCTAACATATCCAATATTTAAACGACTAATATGAAAAAAATTTTTTTTTTTGAAATAACTATCTCTCAAGAGTTTACAAATTCAAATGTTTCAAATGAATTTAGATTCCTTTTAGTCTGGGTCTCCAATTCAAAATTCATTTAGGTTAATATGTGTGACCATAACATAGAATATCTGTCTATTTACCAATAATGGTGTATTAAGCAGGACTATATTTGAATAATATGACACTGCATTTAGTAATTAGTAAAACCAAACTTAACCTAAGCTTTTCATGCATCTTCATCTTAAAATTTCGACAGTAGTCAACCGATAGCAGGACTAATGTTTCTTATTCAGTTAAGGAAAGGGAAATTCATTTAAAAAATCATGGATAATTTAATCCACTCCTTCTATACGAACTATCTGAGTATAGATACCTGCAAATACAAACGAAAATAAATAATAACGCGTAAGCTATTTACATATAAAAACATTTTATTTCCAAATTTCGATAAAATATCAATTGTCTTTAGTTGATGACTGCTGTACCAAACATATGCGTAATTTTTTATGCGTTCTTTAGAACAATCTTTCATACAACATCCCGATCAAAAAACAAAAATATATATATATAAAAACTACCATACCATGCCATGATGTACATACTTGCATACATATACTCTATATGAACATTTAAAGACAAGAGAATATTGTTTGGTCAATGAACGCATTTATACCGCATTTATTGTTGAGTGCGAAAGAACGAAGCCTACTAAATATTACAATAGTGTTGTGTACAAAACAATATTTAAACAAAAAGGAAAGGAATTCCCTGGGGTAGAAAAAAAGCAAAATATTTGTGGCCCTTAAACTTCAGAGGTTGACAATGAACTTTTACTGCAAAACATTAAGCGGGCATGTAAAAAGATTCAAAGATACAATATAACTTGACCGCATGGCCATGTGAAAGGCAACAACAACAACAAACACATAATTTTTTTTTTTTAAGTTTCGAAAGGGTCACATATTGTTTTTAGTAAATTTTTTCAAAGCGGAAAACTTAAATAGAGACAGAAAAGAAGGCTAGACAATACCTACTAGCATTACCATGCAAAATAGTAATAACATGTACAGTTTCATGGTAAATTTATTAAATAAATCGTATTTTATTTTAAATCAATCTATGAGCGAATGACACCCAACAATCAATATACAAGAGATTCTCTTTTTAATTACAAGAACATAAGGGATCAAGATGCCACTGGCTCTTTGAAATCCTTAGTCCTTAACGAAAATTTCAATTCTGCTACTGTCAAAATTTAAACGAGCTGTTTGATTTAATGATAAATCCTCATGAGTCACTATTCTTTGCGGAAAAATACTCAAAAGTCATACCAAAATCCATCAATTTTAATGATTTTGTTGTGGCCATACACACCAATGTTTTGGTCACTTAGTCGAAAGAAAAACATAACGATCTAACACTAACCAAAATAATTATTTTTTTTTTTTTTTGGACTAATGCGCTCCAGAGAAAAGATGATTGAATCTGTCATCGAATAATGCCACAATGATGTGCAGGGTATAATCTTACATTAACTGTGACTTTTAATAAATGTTATCTACCTTTGGATTTAATTCAAATAAAGTGTGCGTAAAATATTACGTCAATTTTTATGTGTGGAATACGACATCACCTAAATGGCTGCCGCGGATTTCCTAGGTGATGCGCATTAATCAAGCATTAATTATTGTAGCTTATTCGCATACAATTTCGTCTTATAAAAACCCTACACACTTTAATTGAACGATCATCACATTCACGTAAGGGGACCATGCCCTTGAATTGTACATAATGTCCAATGTGGAATGAGTTGTGTGGCACGTAACGCCGTTCTATTTTATCGTTGATGTTAAGATCATTCAATTCAGACCAAAAGAAGTGGATGATAATAACCTGCAGTGATAGTGACGTTGATCTCAAGATAACGCTGTCAGCCATAGAAAACAGTGTTTTTTTTTTCGCATAAGTTGGACGCTCCTGTACCTAATACTGCTTCATTTTGGCTTAAATTTGATAATTTTGTTTATTTATGGCTCCATTGCTAATGATCATGCATTTTCGAAGAAAATTAGTGTTAATTGCCAACAGTTCTGGAGCCTATTCAGAAAACAAACACGTCACCTGTGGTCGTCAATTGTGAATTAATAAATGACAACTAATTTGGAGAATGTAGTTTTAAAAAAATGCCCATTATCAACTTATCGTCAAAGCACGGAAGCAAGACCCTACACAGAGTTTAATCGAGCAGTGTTATCGAGATTGATCCGGCACTGCCACATTATTGAAAAAGTTAACTTTATTTTTTCATGAGGTTGCAATTACGAAAATAAGTTAAAGGCAACTTTAAAGTTCACTTTAGCTACAGTTACATTCAAATAAACCCAACTTTAATGGAAAGTTGTAATAATGGCCCTTAGACTCATCAAATTTAAAAATTATTTAGTCCGCTACACTAAAACTTCTGGTCTTTATTGTGATGAAATATTAAAAAAGATAAAATCATATATTTGCGTTAGATATGGAATGCATAAACTTAAAATCACCAAGAAATATTAAACTTTGCTAATTACATGTTTATATATTTAATATTCTATATAAGAGTAGGGTACATTTCTGATCATAAAAGCCAATTCAATATTAATACGAAGTTTAAACAGCATACTGCACCTTCCTATGTATATAATTTTCTTAATCATTTTAACAATTTAAAATTAAAACTAAAACAATAAAAAAAGCAATAAAATGATATTCCTTATGAAAACAATAGCAACAACAACACACATGATTTATCTGTTAGAGGTGTAGGGAAACCTATTCATATGGGCGAACCGTACCGAAGTTGTTGTCAATAAATGTCTTAATTGTGGCTGAGCGATGCAATATTTGAAACTGAAGGAAGAAATTTCATTGACGGTTGACCTATTTAGTCAAATGTTTTATGACGAAAACATAATTTTTATTTTAATTTTTTAAAACGAAATCCATACATTTAAATATAAAAAGCTTACAGATGCAGTATTGATGTTCTTCGTATAATTTGTTTGTATGAATTAAGAATATGAATATAAAAGATACGGACATAAAGAAGGTCGTATTTGTTCTTTATGTGCACCTTAATAAATATAAAATAGTCAAAAAAAATTTTTATTTAAAATTTAATGCATTATTGCTCTTGCACTTGAATTATTGTTATCTGTTGAAATATTTGCCTGCTACTCGTTAGCATTATTATCAAGATTATTATTCTCATTCTTATTTTCAATACTGAGTGTGTTTTTTTTATTATTTTTTGGTTGTTGAATGCATCTACTTTTACTGCATTAGTAGTCGTCGGTCGGCGCTAAACTTCAATGTCGTGTTAAGATTTTTATAACATATCACGTCCATGGTTTTGTCTCGCATGCATCTATGTATTATACTATGACTGTCTGCCGGTCTCGTTTATTTTGTTCCTTACAACTTTGTTATTGCATACGGCCACATGTGGCCGTATAGACAAATGACATATGTTTTCTTGCAAGGAAATTTAATGTTACTAATGAAAACACAAATAGAAATCCGAATTAATTTCTTAACAATACTTTTTCCTTTTCCCTTAGTTACAATTTATTTCCATATTTTTTTCTTTTCTTTTCTTATTTTTCTATTTTAATTTTTTTGTTTGTTTTTTCTTTTCTTTTTTCGTTTACTTTGTTTTACAACGGCAGTTTTCTTCCTTTTTTTTTCTTTAGTTTTGTTTATAATTTTCCCCACATGATGATAGGGCTGTGTCTGTATTGTTGTTGTTCAGTGTTTATAATGAAATGCATTTGGATTGTTGCCCAAATACATCAAGCTGATGCTGAGGCTGATACTGATACTCATGCTACAGCAACTATCAACAATTGCAATAAGTCTACTTTTTAATGATGATGCAAAAAATATTTTAAGTTTGTTTTTTTTCGCTTTTCTTTTCTTTTCTTCATTTATTTCTTTTGATTTCTTCTTATATTAAGAAAATTTTACAACTTTTCTAAACATAGCTTTCGTACATCTATTATAAACTGTATAGAGCTACTAAAAATTACGCCAATTCAAAACAATGGGAGATATTTTATTTTCGAACCTATAAAATAGGTTTGATTCTTTCATACATACATACATTCTGAAAATTAACACTCTGTGGCATTAAAAATTAATTTTAAATATTTGGAAACAAACATTTAAAACTTCTAATAACAGTGACAGTGGAAATATACCTGAATAACAACATAATCTAAGTTATTTACTAGGTTAAGTGCCTTCCAAACTTATTTTATTTGACAAAAATGAAATTTTTGATCTTTTCACCCAAAATTATTGATAACCCAAATATTTTTAAATTATTTTCATAATCAAAGGGACAGATGAGCCTTTAAATTGGTATACTCGAACATACGGCTCAAACTTACATATTATGAACTTTGATCGGGGAAACTTGGAAATGTGATTTTTTTTCTCATTTTTCTTAGTTTCAAAATTTAACAAAAAAATATAAAATAAGTGATGACTTTCTGAAAGTGCATTATCATGTGAAGAGATTGGCACGATAATTTTTGTCCGATTTGATTAAACGAAATGTCAATATTTTCACAAAACAATACACTATCAGAATGTCATCATTTAGTTCATACTTTTTAAATAAAGTTTGTTACTATGAACAATCAACCTTGATGAAATATTTTATAATAAATAAATGTAAAGCGTTTTAAATGCCCATCCCTATCCTTTCTAATAAAGTTTAAATTTTGGACATCGGTTGAGAAATGTTTATGTAAATTTGTGCATAAAACAGTTTCTGTCACATAAAACAAGTTTGGATGGTTTAAGAAATATAAAAAAGAATATTTTTGAATTCTTCAAATTTAACAAAACTTACAACTTACACTATGTCATTAGTCTGGTGTATTTCATTTTTTTTATTTTGTCGCATAGTGTAGTTTATTCTACTAGAGTCGCCATAGAATACTTCCATCTGTCTCTATTCGTAAATACAATTCTTTAGTCACAATTACGACTTACTCTCATTCACCACCTATATTTTTTTTACAGTTTAATATCGACAGCATTAGAAAATCTTTTTCATAACATTTATTTTATAGCTCTTGTTTCTTTTATAATATATTTTAACAAGAGGTATCATCTAGCCAGCTAATACACTACCAACAATGCCACGGCAGCATGTGTTTTAGCGTTCCAAGAGTTTCGATTAAATAAAATTAATCTACGGTTATAGAATGGATTTTCTCTGAAGAGGCATCTACCGTGGAACACCTCTATTGAGATAGAGTCCACGAGAATGTACAAAGTAACTAACTGGTGTTTTCTTTTCTACCAAAAAATGTGCATTTTATGCACAATTGTGAGTTTTTTTCTTAAAAATGTTTCGCCCTCTAAAAGGGTGGTATGTTTTATTCTAAATAATTCGCACTTGCCAATGGTGGAGGGCATTGCATTTTATGCCCTGTATAAATCGAGATAATGCCCTGTAAAGCAGATGACTTTTGTTTATTCATAGGGCTATCAGATGATATTTAAAAAAGTCGCCTGGTATTGTTATCTAATTTGAAGTTAATTTTTTCATTGTTTTGTTAAGTGACCCTAAGGAAACATTACATTATTAAAGCTACACGATAGAACAGTGTAAAAATGTTTGTTTTTGTTATAAAAAAATGCTCTCAAAAAATAAAGTTGAGAAATTAGCGATCTGGCAACACCTTTTTCATATTTACATTTATATTGAAATTGAATTGAAATAAATCAGTTATTAGAGTCATCTTCATTATCTGATGAAGAAGAATTACTGAAGTAATTACATACATAATCAACAGCCGTAGTGAGAAACACAGGGCATAAGCTTTTCTAAATATTTGTCTTACGTTCTTCGCATATAAAAAATGACATCACAACAGGGTTGGTTAAAACTTTTTTTAATGCACCTTGTAAGAGGGTGACATTTTCTTTGTAGAAAAGAAAACACCATAAGGTAAGTATACCTCATCATAGTGTGCAATTACAAATAGTAAAAGCTCTGTAAATTTGATCATATTAAAAGAGAAAACCTATTCGCAAGTTTTAAATATATTTACTCTGAACATATGGTTAGAAACGGTTGTCGCATTCAATAGAGATTGAAAAGAATTTATTGATTTAAATTTTACGAAACAATAATTTAAGGGCAGAGAGAGTAAAAGAAGTAAATGCGAATCGAATTTTTAATTCTTACAAACGCAAGATTCAAGATTAATTAGCATAGAGTCATTGAATGTGTATATTTTTTAAACTAATTTTTTCCATAGAAGTAAGATCAAGAAGGATAACTGAAATATAAATCTCAAGTATGTAAAATCATGAATAAATTTTGCATTTTCAGTTTGAAACTTTTTATAACTTAATTTTCAGAAGAATGAATGTGGTTTGAATAAAGATACGAGGGTTATGGTGATTTTTAGACAAATATTTGTTCATAAGCAATGTTTTGTATCTATTATTGTAATTTTTCTATTCCTATATTTTCCAATTAATCAAAACATGCATTCATTAAAGCAACAACCATGTATCAGCTGCATCTACATTGTTTAATCAATAGCAGCGATTAAAAAAAAAACTTGTTTACGATACCATTTTACATAAAGGGTTAATTTTGATTGATGCCTTAGGCTTATCTGAGATGCAATTATAAACAATAGTTTCTTACATTTCCGGTATAGACGTCTAAATGGACATTTTCTTTCTTTTCCGTAATAAATTTTCTGTAATGCTTTTTTTTGCTGTTACTTTATTTTTACCATTATCAATTTCTTTTCATATATTTTTTTGCTACTTATTTAAGAAAATTTGCCTATTTTTACTAATTTTTTTTTATTCTATTTTCAAACCTAAGTGTTAAAATTTCTTTTTCACTTCCTATACTTTAACAGCTACTCTATGTAGCTTATAAAGAAAGAATAAAATGTTGTGTCTTCATTATATGATATTTATTTTAAATTTAGTACAATAAATAAGTCGTTCTTCGTATTCATTTCTTTTCCTTTTGTTCAGACTTGTTGCTTTATTAAACTTTATTTATCTAAACAAGATTTGTTTTCATTGTGGTAATAAAAAAGAATAATAAAGAAATGATTTTCTTTCTCTTCCTCATTAGCAGCTGTAAGAAAGCTGCACGTTTTAGCTGTTGCTGCTATAGTTTAGCCCTTCTACAATATTGTTTATTTAGTTTACACATACACATGTGGTGTATCAATAATAAATTGAAATTTAGATACTTGATGCTAAAAATATTACACTTGAATGAATTGTTGGGTAAATATAGTATTTTCTATGTTTGTTGATATTAATTAGATTTTTTAAAATTTTCTTTTTTATTCTCAAAAAAAACTTTCTCTAATAGTCACAATTTTCAATTACAAATGTCTTCATAACTTATTTAGATTATTTGGTAGTTAAAAATGGCTTAATTTACCAATACATACACTCGTTATAAGAATAAAGTCAAATTTTGTTTGTCGCCACAACTCACCCATATGCATTGCTCAAAACTAAATTCAATCGAAAGCAAAGAAAGCAACACATTTTATGTAAAGGTTGTATTTGAATTAAAAAAAAAATTAAGAAATCTGTTGCCGGACAACAGGAGCAATTATAGCAATATAACACTTAAACAATAAAACTAAACCGGTTAAAAGTTGAGAAAAATACTTGCTGCAAATACAGGATAATTGTATTAGTAAATATGACAACCACAATAAGGGTGAAATTTTTGTGTAATTCAACTCTATGACGATGGGAGGTTTAGTAGCAGAATAAAATACCATTGTTTTCAGCGAAAATGTGCCAATCGCATCGCATGGTGTTTGAATCTGCTAAAAGAGGTAAGACATTACCATTGTTGTCTGTACTAGTGGTGTGTACTCTAGTACTGAATACCACCATTATCTCTTCGACTGCAATTCCCACGTTAATGGTTCGTGTCAAATATAAAATAAATTTTTTTATTCAAGAGTTTTACAAATTTATAGCTGGAGGGTAAAGTACTGCACTACCTAAGTAATACAGTTGCCGCAACTGTTGGTGGAAAGCTATTCTAACATGACATTTACGTCATCATTTATTGTGAATGAAAATTAGTTTCGGCAATATTGTTCCACTGATGTGTATTAAGCCTGCAGGCAGGCAATAGAATTTTGAGAATGCATAATCATCATCAATACAAAACAGTACTTTCACTACTCTAAAGTTCAGCGCCACAAACGTTGGAAAATAAAATTATAACACATTACGTTCGGCCTAATGACCAGGCAATATATTTACTAATTTTGGTACATTTTATAATAGTTATTTATGCACATGGTGCATAAGAAAATGTGCTGTGCAATGGCTGAGCGCTACTACTATTATGTACTCATATACACTGCAGCCATTATAACTTGCTGTTTATATTATTGAGCGTCAGGGGTTACCAAATATTTTTGGTTGCGTTAGTGAGGGAGAGAGAGAAAATACGTTGAGAGTTTAAAATCGTAGAAAAATGTTAGTAAAATACCCTATTAAGATTTTTATTTCATCAACATACATAAAGTTACACAGCTTTGACTTAATAATTAGATAATGTATTTTACATATTTACTGGGATCTAATTATGGTTCACAAATTTGCTCTGCTGCTAATAACCAAACTTTTAATTTTTCCAAAATATTGCTTTATGTCTATAAAAAAGTTGTTCTCTTTCCATATCATCTGAATTATTTGCTTGACTATCAAAACAATCAAAAAGTGTTTTAAGAACTTTGAATAAGACATTGAATTTTAAAAAAAGAATTTTTTGACATAAAATATTTTTTGAGTGTAACCATAAAAAATATAACCTAGCATCCGCTGACATGTATGCTCGTCGCAGTCTGATCGACGACTAAATAACAGAGCATAAGCAATGTGTATGAATTCTCTCTGCACAATTGTGCTATGAAACGGTAATGCCTGCTGTACGTACACACAGATATCCTCTGTTTGAAATCAGTCGTAAAGAGTAAACAAAAGTATAATGGCGTCAAATCGCACGATCTTGGTAGCCAGTTCTCATCACCTTCACATGAAATGGATGACTGACCATTGTCCGAAATCGTTTAACCAATGCAAGACAAATAGCTCCGACCTGTTTTCCTTTGGAGGCAAGATCATACAGTTCAGGTCAAAAGAAGTTGATTATCATCTACAAATAGTGCTCGCATTGTGTTGGCCTGATCAATATTGTTGTGAAGGAAACATGTACCGATTAAGGCTATAGCTCAAAATCGAAGAAAAGCAGTAATTTTATTGGAAAATAATGGACTATTTCGAGTTTTTTCTGGATCTGGTTTAATCCAAATTCAAAAATTTTGTTTGTGTACGTAACTATTGATCCAGAAATGGCCTCATTCACTGAAGATGATTTTTCATTAAAAACCCTGCTAACTTTTTCCATTTAGTGAACAATATACGTCGTTGTTTATGATTGTTCGTGTGATTTAGCAAATCAGACTAAGTAAATGATAACAAACTTGCCTGAAGCTACATTCAACAAGAAAACCCTATTTAACTAGCAGGGGAAGAAGTCCAAATAACTGGTATTCGCGGAAAATGGAAGCACATTTCAGCTCTCATATTTACGCAGATATAAATTACCTGTCCTATGCTTGAGTTTATTTATGTTGAGGTAGATCGGACATAAGAATTTTTATTTTTTTGTGAATTTTTAGATTTTAATTTTAAAGTTAAAATATTCAATTTTCGCGTACAGAAGTGATATTCTTATATTAACGAAGGATATCTTGCTTGTTAAATAGAACACAATATAAGAACTTTGGCTTCAAAATGAATACATTTGGTGTTTAGTTTGATAGAAAGAATATGTTTAATGTACTCACCTGAAAAAATAGCGTAAACGCCACCCATTGATAATATTTTGTGTGTTTTATTGTTAGAGGTCCACGTCCCTGTGAATTATGAACCCCGGGAAAAGGCACCTCGGAACCTTGCTTTTTCATAAAAGCATCCACCACTGTATATGTTGAATGTATCCAGCAGTATGTATTAAGTACATCTTCCGGAATGTCTCTACGATTTACGATGCGGCAATTTTTTTGCATTTTTTTTTTTTGTTGTTGGTAGTGAAAAAGATTAAATTTTTTTTAAATTTTTTAAATGCATGAGGATTGTGTATACAACGAATACTCACCTTGTATGTACACAGTCTATTGGATTTCCTACGTATTGACGCGTTGTAACAGCAATTGAAAATGTTATTAATAATATAACGGTTGCATTTGTGTGTAGGCGAAATACAGGTGAATCGATTTTAACATGAGACACCTATTAATTGAATCGATCGTTGTGTATGATGCATATATGGATGGTACGATGGTTGGTTCAACGATTGGTTGATTGGTTATTTATTTGGGAAAGGGAAATATATAAAAATAAACGTGTATTAGTAAAATTCTTAATGATGTGTGAAATTTTTTTATTTTTTTGTTAATAATAATTAAATTCTTTTTGTTACTATTATTAATAATTAGAGATAAAACAAATTGAAATGTATTACTAATATAAGTATAAATATTGTATATATTTTCCGGTTTGTAAAATTTTTTTCTGTTATAGAAATAAATTGTTTTTTTATTATTGATTTAAATAGATAATAAAATTTAAAACTATATAAACGTGTTTTTTTTTTTTTTTTGACTTTAAATTATAATTTAAATATTAAATACATACAATAAAATTTGTTTTTAGCTATTCATTTGTATCATATTTTTTGTTTTTCTTTTCATTGTTTTTGTAATAAAAAAAATTTGTAGTGTCAGTTGTGGTAGTATTAGAAACAGAGGTATATTCATGATAATATTAATTAAACAAATAAATAGATTTGCAATTATTATTTATTTTATGGCATTTTTTTCTATGTTTACAATAGAATTGAGCTATTTAGTTAGATATTAGTAATATACTGGGCCAATATAAATTAATATTGGTTTATTTGTTGGACTTTAACTTTTTTGGTATTACTTTGGCTTGCAATCTATTGGTTGTTTATAAACACACGCGTATACATATACATATTTATGTATAAATAATAAAAATAAATAAATAATTAGTATTAACATTTAAATTTCCGGTTTATGAAATAATTAATATTTAAATAAATAAGGTAACGGACATTATGGTACGTATGGATTATCTTTAAACTCCTGCTGTAAAATATTTATTTAAATCGAGTATTTTCGAATTTTTTTTTTTGGTTTTTTGTTTTTATTTTTAATTATACTTTATTAAACCTCATATTTATTTTTTCCTTATTTTGTTTAATTTTGAAAAAAAAAAATGCTTTTTTTTGCAATTTATTTGTTTAATTAAATTCTATCGCTTCCATTTTTTGTTTAATTGATTTTGTCTCATATTTTCTATTTTTTGTTTTTAAATTTTTTATTCATTAAATTTTAAATAACATTTTTTAATTGTGTACATAAATCTATTGTGAATATGAATTTTGTATAAAAATATAGTAAAGTGTTGTTGTAGTAGTACTTTAATACGATTACTAATTGTTTTCGAAAAGTACAAGTATATGTACGTTATTATGAATTTTTATTATTGTATTTATGTACGTCGTATGTATGTAAGTTTTAAAAATTTGGTTTTAAACAGTTTTTTTTTTGTTTATTTAGTTTTCTTTTTTTTATATTTGTAAATAGATAAAAACAAAATTTATTCATAATTTTTTTTTTATTTATAATTCCGTTTTTTTTTTGTTTTATTAATACATACTTAACCTAAAAATTTATTTGTTTAAATATTTTTAAAGAAATAACCAAAATTAAACTATAAAAATTATATTGAATTTTATTTTGATAGGAATGCAAATTTTCAGTTGTTGTTATTAAAAAGTTAAAAATTAAATTTCAATTAAAAACAAATATACTTAATGTTATGGACGATAAAAGAAACATTTTAATTGCAATTTCTCTCATACAATATTTTATTTACGAGTTTTAAATTATTTAAACAGAATTTCTAATTTAAAATTTTGTTTATTTTTTTTTCGCAATTTTGAGATTTTTATTTGAATAATTTAAAATATTTAAAGCAACATAAAAGCAAATTTATTTTGTTGATTAATTCTTTTGGAACACATATTTAGAAATGTAGCATTCTTATTTTAAAAGGGAGTTACTAGACTAAGTTAGAAACGATGAGCAGGAAAGGATTATAAATAGCAAAACAAAACATGATCCCATGCAGAATTACCCCAAAAAAGTGTCATAGAGTATTGTGTAATATCTGTGGATATTACCCAGAAACTATAGCCATTCATAGAGATTGCTTCTTAAGAGTATATCGGAAAGGAACTCCTTCAAATAAAAACAAACTCCCGCTCAAATTCTGATGAAACCATACGCCTGGTCAACTAAGTTGGTTATACTTTGGAAAACTATATAACATTGAACAATAAGAGTAAAATTGAATAACATATCGCTCCTTTATTGCAACATAGTCATATCTCAAAAATTAAAAATTTGTAGTTACTTAAGCAAAACTGTTCTTTTAGAGAGGGGTCTGAACCAGAGATTAGCAATGAATGGTGTTTCCGCTACTCATAAGCAGTTATGCAATTTTGAGCATGAGTGAATCAACAGAATTAAAATTCAACTACTCTGATTCATTCATACTCTATACAACATTGATTTATAAGTATAAGTAGCAATGAGTATGAGTACAACGTTGACATCAAACTCACAAAATTCGAAATATGTTTGATTCATACGCTTACTCATTATGATTCATAACTTTTGAAAACTGTTTATAATACTTATCGAGTGGCTCGAATCTTTCAAAATGTTGTATATACAAACAAAGAAAAAAGGAACGACAGTGTCAACAACCAAAGTATACATACAATCTTCTTCTGAGTATAGTAATGTTCGTATGCAATTCATACCTATTTTGTGCTTCGTGTAAATGTTAAGTAGAGACGAGTCGAAGTCAATAACATCAAGCGTATTGTTAAGTATGAATACGATGAGTACTTCCAACTTTGAGCATGAGTATTATATTAAAATAAGTATTAATGCGTATAAGTATAACTCGAATCTACTCATCGTTTTGAATACTCGTTGGTGATCTTTGGTCTGAACTGTGCTCTGTAAAAATTAAGAATGAAAACAGCCTATAAGAACATTTTCTCGTTGTGTTAGAAGCACCAGCCTTAGACAACTTTTTAATGGCTAAAACAGTCAGTTTAATATCTCATAGTGGGAGATGGATATGAACTACCAGACCATACCCTCGTAGCCCTAGATTATTTTATTAATAATTAGAACAACAGGTAACCAGTTTAATATTATTTATTTGGAATCACCATAATTAACCCACCAAACATTTCTCACGAAAATTCGGAAACCATGAAAGTCTGGAGTCTGAAATAAATTTTGAATAAATATATCCTAGCTTCAATGGGCTACAAGTGAAATTTACTGTTTTCTATATGCCTTGTATGGGAGTTACAATAAAAAATATTCGGGCATCATCGGTATGAAATTAATAAATTTATTTTTGAATTTTTAGGCTGGCACAAAAAAAGGATTTAATTTAGATTGCAATTGGGTCTACATTTGAGTCATACCTGTAATAGTTTATTGCATAGAATTATAGTTCTAATATGTTAATTAGTTTGTGTTAAAAATCTCAAAATAGGTTAAAAATATTTCAATTGTATTTTTAGTGCTGATTACACTAATTATATTGAATCTAATGCATCCGTAATCGGAATTTTGAAGAGAAAAAAATGTTTCTTTTAATGTTAATAACGATAACATGATGTTCTACAAGAGAGAAAAACAAAAATGTTTGTAAAAAGATGTCATTTGAATGACTTCAAATTTTGTAACGAAAATGATAACTTTTTTTTTGAAATTTTATTTTGTCGAAATTTTGTTTTGTTTCGTTTTTTGTTTTTTTTTTTTTGTTTTGATATAATAACGATGACCACTGAATCGATATTTTATAGATTAGATTTTGTTTCAATATTTCATAATTAGTGATATGAAATTGTTGATACGAGTTAGACGACAGATAGAAAGAGATTGGATTGATGTTTGTTGATCTTTTTTTTTATTTTTATGAAATTTCGATAATATTGGTTTGTTTTCTTTTTAATGCTACATTTTATTTTCTTTTTGTTTTTGTATAATTGGTAAAATTAATTTCTGCTAATTCCAAAAAATTTTTATTTAAATTTTAAAGAGAAATTTTGTTGTGGATTTTAGTGGTTTAGTAGTAGTAGTAGTAGTGAAAAAGTGGTGAACGAAATAGAGCATCAATTAGTTTTGAGAGAAACAAATTTGAATTTTGCAGTGATACGTGGTGATACTGTATATTATCATTGTGGTGAAAAAAGAGTTGGTGATTTAATTATTATTTTGAAGTGAATGTGAACATTTAATAAAATTTGTTGAGAATCTCTGAGAGTTGTATTTGAATTTCAATGGTGAGAATTGAAAGTGAAGTGAATTGAATTTTCTTGCGTTGGTAAATTGAATTTTTTTAAGTAGCGGTTGTTGTAGTGAATTATTTTTGTGATAGTGAAGTATGGTGGGTATTTTTTTTTTTAGTAAAGTTGCCTTAAAATAAATGGTTTTGGTGGTAACGAGAGGTGGTGAGCGCTAAGTTAGCAGTAATTTGTCTAGTAGTTAAATTTCATTTCTTTTGTGATTTAAGTGGTGAGAATTGAATTATATGGTGAGTATTGTAATTCAATTGTTAATTAATTAATCAATTAAAATTTTACTTTGAATTGTGGACTGAGTATGTAAAGTGAGAAAAACAAATTTTTTTGTTTTGTTAGTTGATGTTGAATAGTAGCTGAAAAGTGAGGTGAAATTTGTGATTTACTACTGTTTTTAAAGGTGAAAGAAATTTTTAAGTGATTTTGAAGTCACTTTAGTGATTTCAGTTTTTAGTGGTGAAGGTGAAACATTTTTTTTTATTGGTTGAAAAAGAAGAAACGTACTCTCTAAGGTGAAAAATAATTATTTTTGAATAAATAAAAAAAAAGAAAAAATTAATACAAATAAAATAACAACAAAGGAGATAAAACATAAATAAGGAAACATATAGATTTTGTTTAGATATTAAAACAGTAAATTTTATTTAATTTGAAATTTTTGTATTTTTTATAAAATACCTAAAATGTTTATAATGAAAAAATACATCCAAAGCATAAACGTTTCACTTACATACATTTTGGTTGAAATAAATAAATACATACATACTAATAATTTAATTTGCTTGTTTTTTTTTTAATTAAATAAATACTTAAAAATACATTAATTCAGAGAAAAGACACATAAAGGTTTGGTTTTTTGTTTTTGTTTTTAATTAGAAAACAGGGAAATTGAAAGCAATACAGTTAAAGTTAGTTTAGATTGATATTTTAGTGTTAATTTTTTTGTTTTATTAATATACGGTTTAAGAGAGAATTTAGCTTAAGTTTGATTGATTTAAAATTTGTTATTGTTTAATAAGGATTTGTGTGATAGTAATACATTTTTTTTTTAATTGTAGAATTCAATAATTTCGAGGCATTTTTGATGGTGTGTTTGAAATGAAATTAAAACTAAATTTTACTAATTAACAAAATTTTGTGACATTTGATTTATTTTTTATTTTTGTTAGCCTTAGCTTGTTCATTTCAACTATTGTTTTATAGTGTACTTTTTAGTGGGGTGAGTGAGTGAGTGACTAGGTGGAAAATAAGTAAGTATAAAATAAAATTTAAAAAAAGTGTTTAAAATTTATTTTTATAAGTAATTTTGATATTTTTTCTCTCGGAAATTTTTCGTTAAAGAGTTTTAGTTGTGTTAGTTTCAGAGTGTTACTTGTTATTATGTTTTTCATAAAAAATATGTAGGTTTCTTTTAAAATTTTCATTAACACTTTTTGAACGCGTGAAACGAGCTTTCAAATTTATTATTGCTGGTTAATTTATTTAAAAAATTATCATTCCCAAACGAGTGTATTATTTATTTTATATTTTAATATAAAAATTTGTTTTTTTTTTTATATGACAAAAAGCTGAATTTTGTAAGCAGCGTTTAATTTACGAAAATGCAGCAAAATGTTAACAATGATTGACTGATTGATTGATTGATTGATGTTTAAATGAAATTTTTGATTATGCTTGAAACAACAAAATTCATTTTTTTAGAGGTTTTTATCAAAAGCAGTGATAATGATAATTTTTTTTTTTTTTATGAAATTTTAATGTTTTCTGAATATTTAATGATTTTATGAGTTTAGACGTTGTAGTAGTATAAGTTGTTCATTGATCTTGTGATGGTTTAGTAAGAAAGGTTGTGGTAATTTTTCATTGTGTTAATTAGTTATACGTAATATGTTTATTGAAAATGAAATAAATTGTAGATTTTGTTGACATTGTTTATGTTATTTGCGTTGTGATATAGATTTTCAAAAGGTTTGTATTATAAAACTTAAAATTTCTTGAAAATAATGCTGTGATACATAAGAGTATAACAAATATATTATGAAGATACTAATAGGTTTTCTCAAACATTTTAGAGATAAGTTGCCATGGAACATAAAGGGAAAAATTATAATGTCTTAGAATGTCCCCAGATTTGTACCAAAACGATAAAAGAAAACTTTACAATTTCTAATAGAGTAACAAAGAAAAACTATAGTATTTTCATAATTTTTGAAATGGAGCACTAAAATTTATAAGTTTATTGCAATTTTCTTAAATTTTGTACCACAGTACACTGTTTCCATGTAAATAACCCAAAGAAAACTGTTGGAATGTTGATATAATCTCTTATCAATTGATTTAAATTAAATTAAATTAATTTGTTACAATTTTGATATTGTCAATGGTCATTATGTACTGAATTGACATTTTTGGATTGTGTTCTTATAGCGACGTATTTGTAATATTTTTCATTTTCTTATTAATTTTTTAAAGATGAGTTGAATTTGTTTAATTTTTATGATGTCTAGTGATAATATATCTCTATTTGCTTTCCTTTTCTTTTCTTCATTTATGTTTGTTATAATATCATAATTGTTGTTGGTTTTGTGTTATTTAAAAGGAGATATACATACATAAGTAGTGATTATTTTGTTGTTATTATTTTGTTCCTGATCAGCTGGTGGTGATATATAATGATTTTTATTATTGATTTGATTTGATTTATTTTTACTGTTGTTTCTGTTATTGTTGTGATATTTTGGTGATATTTGATTTGATGATGAAATGTTGAGATGAATTGTTACGCTTGTTTATTTTGAATTTGCAAATGCATTTAAAACAAAATGTATTATAAAATTATTTTTAAAATTCTTTTTTTTTTTTCTTTCTTTCTTTACCACATCAATTGAATGAATTTTTAATAAGTGATCGATTCAAGGTAAAACATTTCATTCTTTTTTTTTAAGTTGTTTGGTTGATTGATTGATTGGTTTAGTGCTAAAGGTAGGAGTTTGATTGTAATTATTACTGACAACCGTTCCGAGGTTTTATTGTAAATGTAAGAAAGAAAATCATTGAAAATATAGGTGAATTCGATTTAGCTGTGATATTTACGAGTATGTTGAAATAATATTTAAAAAAAAAAAAAACAAAAAAACTTATAAAGGAATTCAAGAGAATGGTAATTTAAACTTAACAAAACTTATTTAAATATTATGTACAAAATAAATAGAAATGTTATAAAGAACAAAACAAAAACAAATACAGACAAAACTGCAAAACAATTTTTGTATTTCAATTTAGCAAGTAATTAATTTGTTGTGAAATGTATGTTATTGATATTGTCATTGTCATTAACTTTATGATTTGACTTTAGAATTTTTGACAAAAAAAAAAAACATTCGTTTATTAACGAAACAATTACACGTACATACTTGTAAGCTTAGTAGCTTCAGAAGAAGTTTTTATTTTTTTAATCTGAATTTTTCCCTTTGCTACTATGTATGCTTAGTAGATAGTATGTGTAGCTTTAATTCATGATAATAGTTTTCGTTTGTTTCATGTTATAAGGCCATAAGCCTGTAACATAGACATTATTAAAGAAGTTTTTAGTCTTCTTTTTTTTTTGTTAAGTTTTCCTTTATATTTTCTTTGAGATTCTTTCTTAAGCACAAATAAAGGAAAACAAAAAAGAAAACTTTAGTGAGTTTTTTTTTTGTTTCTTTTGGTAATAAAATGTAATAATGCATAAAAATAAAACCTAAAACTGAAACTATAAAGGAGACAAAGTCAAAGAAATGTGAAATAGAAAAACGAAAAAGTAAAAAAAAAAATAAAAAGAAAAAAAATTTTTTAATTTTTTTTAATTTTTCCAACATTTTATTTACACTTCTTATGTTAGGCGTAAGTTGTTTGTTAAAGTTGTTAGTCAAATAGTTTACATATACGCTTCATTAGTGTTTGTATATCAACGTTTTGGAAGCGTATTAGAAGCTATCCAGACGATAGCATAAGTTATGCTAGTTAAACATAAGCGAAAGTAATATAAAGAATTTAAGCATAAAAGTATTACAAAAGAGACAGAAGTCGAATATTGTTTTTAAATTACTGGGAGTCGATCTGACGTCCGAGATTTACACGAAGTTATGATTGTTTTCACTTTTGAAATTCTGTCACCCGTTATTGAGCAAAATTTCTAGTGTAGATTAAGTCAAACTTTTTCTTAAGTTTCTACAACACTTCATTAAAGATAAATAACACGAACACGAATCCTGTAGTTACATAGGCATAATCGGTGATTACGATTTGGTTAGAGGACGGGTACTTCTCAGCTCTGACAAGTACAGTACCCGGAGGTCGAATTAACTCATTGTACAATGTCCTAGCTTCTTACACCACTCGTGTTGTGTGCGTTAATTTTTATACATGAATGGCGCGACCTACAGTTTAAAGTCGACCCCGAACGACAGATATTTTGAGAAGCTCTTTCATGGCAATTTTTACTCTCAGAGTTTTTGCCCGAAATCTGGTGAGAAGAAGTCGCCAAAGAAATATTTTCATATATTCGTTTTGATGTCTGACCCGGGATTCAGTTAGGACTACGAGCTAGCTTTTCGTACACTTATGTTGTGTGTATTAATTTTATATATTAGAGGCTGGACCTACAGTTTAAAGTCGACTTCGAAAGACAGATTTTTGAGAAACTTTTCATGGCAATTTTATTAACTCTTAATATTTTTGATAAAAGTCACAAATATCTGACCTGGGGTAATTATTAATTAATCCTGAAGTTAGGCCTGCGATTTTTTATTATTTTTTTTCATAAAAGAATCTATCGTTATAGGGAAGGTTAGGAGGATAGACTTTGTTAATTAATTTGTAAGCGGGTAAAATGCCTCTAAGCATGAGAGAGGATTAAATAATTCTTGTCTTTGAGCAATTTATTAGACGCTTGGATTTTTTTCCAACAAAAACACACAAACCATCTGCAGTGGGGCAAACTGTTCCATATGGATTACTGGAGCTCAGTAGGTTGGAATAATTGCATTACAACTCATACAATTAATATGTCCGTGTATAAAATAGAGAAAACTTAAACTTTGTTCTGTTAGATTGGCCGGGTGATAACAAATTTGGAAACTTATAAAAAGAAAAGTGAATAAACGCAATATTTGTGCTCAATATTATGTTTTTACAATTCAATATACTTGAACATTTTTGAACAACTTTTTAACGGAAATTCTTTATGTTCCTAATGTCGTAGTGATTTGCATTATATAGCGTACATCTGTTCGTCAAGATATGCTTATGAACTTGTCGCATTTACTACGTTTAGTTAAAGTTCTCTGAGTCCCTTTTGTTTTCTGTTTTAGTTAAGGAGTCCTGCCCGTACATTTTGCTGTTTCTTTCTTTTTCAATTTTTTGTTACGTCATTAAATGTTGCCACCACTACCGTCTCTACCACTGCTCCTTTTTTTTCCTTTGCTGTTGTTTTTATGGATTTATGCTTATTTGTGTTGTACAACACATATTCATACACGTGCCCAAAAGTACTTACACCCTTCATGCAAATACATTTATAACACTGTGTAGTATTTGTACAACTATATTGCCTACAACCCTTGCCGTAATGGCAAAAATAGTTAGAAAATAAGATTTTCTTTTGTTGTTTGTACTCGTACGTTAAGTAATAAAACATGTTGTATAAATATACAGAAATCTATTATAATTCTTCCTTTTTTTGTTGTTTATTATATTTTTGGCTTTGTATTTGCTTGAAAAAGAAAAAGACAAGATCAAAAGTAGGTTAATAATATACTGACTGACGCAATAAAACAATGTGAGTTTTTGTTTTCCTTTCTCTTTATTTGGTTATTTTTTTTCTTTTTTGGAATTGCTAGAAAATGTTTGGAACTAAATTATATAAAAATCAAGTCGGGTATACCATCAAACCACACATAGAATGTCTAGGTGGTTGGATTACTTGTTGCATTGTACTAATTTAAATAGTGGGAAAATTTTGTTTTCTGTTAAAAACGGAAAAAAATATTGAAACCGAAATGTTTCTTTAGGTTAGGTTAGGTTAGAGGGCGTGTACTTGTGAAATTTTGACAAGTACAGTACCCGGAGGTCGAATTGACCCATTATACAATGTCCTAGCTTCTTACACCACTCCTGCTGTGTGCGTTAATTTTTAAAGATGAGTGGCGGGAGTCGACTCCGAACAACAGATTTTTTGAGTTTTTGCCAGAAATCTCCTGATAGGAAGTCGACGGAAAAATATTTTCATTCACGATTCATGCCTGACCTGGGATTCGAACTCGGGCCTTTCTTCTAGTAAGCCAACACACTGCCTAATAATGTAAAATACTGTTATTGTACAATATTTAGGGAATAAACTGATGGATATTTGGAAGTTTTTGAAAGCATTGCATATGTGACCTTTCTGTCTTAATGTAAATAGAACGGGCACGTCTATCACCCAATAATGTACGTAGAATAGCCACAATTAAAAATTAAATTACACACATACAATTAAAAGAAAGATTAAGACAAACATAAAGAAACGAATGTAACGTTTTGTTCTGGGAAAAATTAATTAAGGACAAAGACATCCAAACTCCATCTGTCAAATTAGGTGTCATTAAACTGTCTGTTTAGCTAAATCATCACGGACGACCGCAGACAATGACGTGTGTTTGCAGAATGGGTCCTTGAATAGTTGGCGACTGATCCTAATTTTCATCGAAATATCATCTTCAGCGATTAAGTCCATTTCTAGATGAATGGGTATGTGAATAATCAAAATTATCCAATTGGTACCACATTAATTTAGATGCTAACGACATGTAGTTTCAACAGGACGGCACTACGATCAGAGGAATTTAGGACGTGGCCATTTCACGTGGAGGTGAGTTGGACTTATCACCGACATCGGTCGATTTGACCTTGTTAAACACTTCCTTAAGAGATTTTCTTAAGCTGCAGTTGTTTGTGTATACGCCACAAATCACAAACCCATGCTATCAGCTAAATTTAGCCTGATTTATCGCCCTTTGACAATTCGTTTTTTTAATATTTATCTGACTAAATAAGAAAAAAAAAACTGTCAGGCACTGGAGGGTACGTCGGACTCTATTCTATGTCTTATGGATTTTATTAAATATATCAGGATATCCAACTCCATTGATTATATGGACGTACTTTTGAATATTGCAAGTTTTCATTTATAGTTTTCAGAATCTCTTTTCCCAATTCCAACACAGTGCGCTACAAAAGTACTTTATTAAAGAAATTTTTTGGTACACCTTATTTGCATTTTCAAAGGAGATGCAAATTACTAAAGTCAAATGAATGAATTTCTTTATGCATTCCCTAAAGTGGTAAATAGACAAAAAGCTTTTTGACAATTCCTATAAAGATTTGGGGAGAATACAATAAACCTACTGTTATATTTTCATTGATTATTATTCATTTTTTTTTTTTTGCATTTAATTTAAATTGTACTGCATATCAGGCACATATTATTTTAATTTGAAATTATATATTTATATGTATGAACTTTAATTTTTGAGCATCACTCCCATTGCTTTTCTTGCCATTGTTAATATTTTAAAACAATTGCTTTCGTATAATATTCGTACATTGCCAAGATTATATTTGAATTGTAGTTTATGTCTGTTTATAATAACGTTGCCAAAACTATGCAATTACTTAGGAAAATTTTGTCTCTAGAAAATTATTAACACAATATGAAATTTCTTAATGCCCTACGAAATTTGCCAGGACAATCGTAATCGCTCTAAATGAGTTGTCATCTAAAGTTAAGCATTGAATTTATTGTGATTTTCAATTGAAAAGGGAGTTTTTAATGAATAAAATTTGTAAAGTTTCATCTGCCAAAGATGCAAAATAGAAGTCTGCATTAAAAGAGGATTTTAATGCTAAAAAGTAACACAGCAAAAGTTTTCTTACAAAGACGGTGGAGATGGTGTTCGTTGGTGGACAACATTAAGCAACAATGAAATGTTATCAGGTAACCTGGCAACATTTTCAACTTCATGTACTATTATGCAGAAGAGAAACGAATTTCTTATAGTCTTAATCTAAAATGAAGTTAAGGTGATTTAATAAAGATGTTTAAAACAAAAAACCAAAGAGAAGTTAAAAAAGAAAAACGAAAAAATTAATAAATAATTAAAATATTAATACCAACAGTTACTTGGGGGGATGACACTAATTTCTTTTAGCGTTATTTTTTTTAATTTTGATTTTACTTGGTTTTTATATTTATTTTTGATTTTAATTTGATTTAATTTGTATTTAATTTTTGGCAGGTGGAATTTAATAACAAAAATAAAATTGAAAGAAATCAATATTGAAAAACCAGAGGGTTTACTAACTATTTAAAATTCAAAAGCAAAGCTATAAGTTGTATGTACGATTAAAAACTTATGTTAAGAGTTTTTTAATTTTTTTGTTTAAGCTTATTTAGATGATAGGATAGTTTTGTTATGTATATGCATATAGTATAGAAAAATAAAGCAGCAGTTTTGACATTTTACACATTACGTATACATACAATACATTGGATGCAAAAAGCAAAATTAACAACCATGAATGAGTTGAAAAGAAGTGAAAATTAAAAATAAAAATAATATTAAACACAAAAGAAATTAAAAAAAGAAATTTAAATTAAAACTTTGAAATTTACACAACGACTACATTAGGTTACCATATAAGTATATACAAAACTTGTAACAATAATAAGAAGGGGGTTCTTATTTGTAAAGGGTAGTTAAGAAGGGTATTACCAAATAAAGCACAAGAACGTCGATGCAGCTTCATTTTGTTATATTTTAATTTTATTATATTTTTTGAAATTTGAAAATTATAAACATGAAAAGCACATGAACATTAAAAATTTTAAAATCATAAGATTATTTATATTATACGATAAGGTTTAAAAATTTTAATTTTAAAACCCTTTTTTATATAATATTTTTAAGTTGAATTCACATTTGCATTTTTAGTATATATTTGTAGAGAGTATCATTTAAGTGTTTAACAGTGTCAAGTGTTTTAATTTAAAGTGTACACTCAGTGTTTAAAAGTGTATTAAAAGTGTAAATTGTGTATAAGTTAAGTTAATTTATTACTTTTCATAAATTTTTTTTATTCGTTCTTGATACATGTTTTATGTATTGAACAAATTCTTAGATAAAGAAATAAATAATATTCAATATTTGACTATATTCATCATAACTAATTGTATTCAATTACTGACTATATTTGTAGAATTTAAATTTGCCTATTACTAAGACTAATGCTATATCTATGACAAGTTTATAGGTTAATGTAAAGGTTTGGTTTAGTACAACCGCATCCCAAAGCTAGCAAGAAGTATGCTTAGATCAGATCAGATCAGTTTTAATTCTTTCTATTAGTAATCGGAGTTATTGTTATGATTCAGAGGGGATATAGAGACACTCGGACGCATAAGCTGCAATAAATGAAAATCACTCGGAAGAAAATCTGCACAATCTTGAATAGACTCCATAAACATAAAGATACATCGAGACTGGGCCTCTATATTAAAGAACCAGAAACTAAATTTTGGCTCTGCGTATGGGACAGTAATACGATTTTTCGAACGGAGATATACGTAATCGGGATATGTATAATATAGGCTTGTAATCAATAACATCCAGGAATATGGGCAAAAAGGCCTTAATGGACTCTAAAAATGCAATTATAGACATCACATCGGCTGGTATCCTAGATAGGGGAGAACCATTAGCATTTTAAAACTAAATAAGGGTGAGCTATAACGAGAAAGAGCATACTGCGACGCTACGCAATACATATACACACAACTTGTATTGATGTGGTGGCAAATGATGACTGCAGTGAATAAGATGAAAACATGGAATCTATAAATCAAAGCCTGAGATCTTAATGTTTCGTGGATAACACTATACCAGACAAAACTCGTTTCAGAGGAGTGGAGTGGAAATTTATACAAGATATAGCCTTTCTGCAGAAAGACGCGTTAGGCATGAGACCCTTTGTACGTCTCATATTCTTCACATAGACTCCACATTTAAGGACGGCTGTCTAATATATGGTATGGTTTCCAGAGAAATACTTTCAGGCTTTTATTTGAAGATCTCTCTAAAACTTTATGAATATTGCGAACCTATCCACCATCAATATAGTATTTCAAATAGTAGTGGCATATGAAGAAAACAATACATTTACTTGTATATGTGCTCTACAGTCATCAGTCATTTCTCCTGAATTAAATTAGAATACAGTGCCCAACGCTATGACTGAAGTAAAGTAAAAGCATTTTGAATAAAACCACGTGCACTCAAACTAACTTGATTGAATAAGATTGAATTTGTTGTTTAACGTTGTCTATAACTTAAATGCTGTTAAAATAATTCCGTATACATATATACGGTCTGATGTTAATGGAATAGTTTCAGGGCTCTTTAACACATTGACTGCCATGGCAATTTTCAGAAAACTGGTCAAAAAAACTACAATTTGATTTTTTCACATTAGAGAGTACGAGATAACTCCCAAGAAGGAAGCGCAATCTAAGTGTTATCTCGTAGCTGGCAGTCAAAGTGTTAGTAGTAAATGATCAAACAACTGAAGCGAAATAGAGCATTATAGAAAGTAAAGAACAATTTTGGGGTACTAAAAGAGATTAGGGCCATTATTATAACTTACCGTTAACTAAAGGGAGGATTTTAATGGTGAACGTTAAGATAAAGAGAAGATTATCCTACCTTTAACATTTAAAGGTCACCTTTATGTTTGAACTTGCCATATCGTATACTATTTTCGATATGGCAATTTTAAATTTAAACAAAATGAGCATATACAAAAAAAAAAAAAAAAAACGAAGTCCTCTGTTGCCACGGCGTTAAAAAAACTTCTTTAATTAAGCAGTTTTATCGACTTTGCTTCGGTACTGCCATATTTTTCAAAAAGTTAATTTTGTCTGTAAGTTGTAATAACCAAAATAAGCTAAAGGTAACTTTGCCTTTAACTAACGCCAACTTTAACGATAATAATGGCCCTTAAACTGATATTAACTTTTAACTATAAGTTTTGAAAGTAATTTGCAGGTTATTGTTTCAATTCTTTTACTTTTGGATTATGAATAGAAGCCCGACAGCGATCCATAGCATCATAAATGCTGTAGATGTTTTATCTTTCTATGTTGTCTATGTAAGCAAAACTTATATTTTCGGAGACCAATGTAAGTATTTAAATTCTTAAACTCATTTTTATTTAAATTTTCATAAAAATTCAAACTACTGCCAAAAAACCTAAAAAAAATTAACAAAATTTGAAAACTGTTGGTTAAAATCATAAAAATATTAAATTTTCTTTTTCTTTAAGTGTGTTTTTAAAAACATCTAAAAAGCATAGGATAGATAGTTTTATTTGCCACATATAATTTTATTCAATAAAGTGTGTTTTCCAATAGTGTAGAATAGTATGTGTGATTATCAGACAAAGACATTAAGAAATAATAATTTCAAATCTTTGTTAACAATACGAGTAGCAATTTACAGAAAAAGCCGATCAAATTGAATAAAACTCATCATAATATTGAGTTTACATAACAATGCCATATAAAGTGCACATACACTTGCTATTTATTATGTATATAATAAGTATGGTATATAGTATAAGTAAGTATAATTACAACAAATAAATAAATATCATGTACAAGATTATAATAATATATTGTATGGTATATTGTATATATATATATATATAATTCATTGTATATATATATTGTATTGGTATAGAATTCAATGTGTGAATACAGAATATAGAGATATGGAGATAGTAGACAGACAGTAATTGTTAAGACTTTATTGATATTATAAAAATTAAAAATGAAAAAAAGAAACGGAAAAGGAAACAAAATTTAAAATAAAATTTATAAGAACATTTACGCACACCACACATACGCGCATGGATCCAGATTATACAATTGAGAGTAAAAAAACTAAATAATATTATATCTTCACCAACACGCACACACACACACACACACACATACAGACACATAAAATAATTACAATTTAAATAAAAAAAATATCTTTAAGCCAAAGAAAATTTAAAAATCAAACACAAATACAAACAAAAAACAAAAAAGTCTTTTTTGTTAGTAAATAAGCAAATTTGTTTTTTTTAATTTATTTTTTTTAATTAAACATAATAATTGTACAAGTAATATATAAAGTGTGAGATTAAGAGTACATACTATTAGTAGCATTTGTATTCGTGGTTATAGTAGTAGTAGTAGTAGTAGTAGTATTAGTTGTAGTATTAAATTAGTAAGTATTTGCTTAATAAAATTGTTTTGAGTGTTATTTAGTGATTGTTTTTGGTTTTTTTTTTGCTTATATTGTCCTTTAAAGTCTAGCAAACGTAAATGTTTTAAAAATTTTCTGTGTACACAAGTAAGTGCGTTTCCTTTTCTTTAAGTTTTCAAGTGTTTTAGTGTTTTGGTGTTTAAATTTATTATTGTTTTATATATGTATATATATTTATGTATGGTATATAAAATATTTATTAAAGGATTTAAATTAAGTGTATTTTTATGTGTTTAAATAGTTAGTTTTGAGAATTTGCTGTTGGTTAGTATAGCATTTTTTTTTTCAAGTATTAAAAATTATAAAAAATTAAAAAAAAAATTAGAAAAATAAATTAATTTTATAGAAAAACTATTGGGATACTTTGTAGAGCTTATTTGGTTTGGAAAAAAAAGATTATCGAAATTTCAATCGAAAAATATGTATATTTAATTTATTCTTTTTTTGTTTTATTTTGCAAAGTTTTAATAAAAAAGTTACAATTTTTTTTTTAAGTTTCGTAAAAAAAAACAGTTGCTCGATTGCCAACATATATGCTGTCCGTTTAATTTGTTTGAAAATTTAGCGTTTGTTTTATTATTTAATATAAAATTTATATTTTATTTTATTTTTTTTTTTAATTTTTTTTTGTTCAAAAATCAAACATAAAATATACAAAAAGTTTACACAACACTTTCTGTTTGTTAAAACGGTTTTGAATAAGTTTTTTTTTTATGGTATATATATAAAGAGTATATATAAGATTATAAATATATGTAGATATTTATTGGAGATTATTAGTTTTTGTTCAATTTTTTTTTTTTAATTTTTTAAATAAAGGATTATTGCACATTTATTAAACAACATCAACAACGACAACTACTTCTTGTTATCTTTTATTATTTTAGTTTCTGTAAATATTTCGTTTATATTATTTATATATATATATATATGTATATATGAAAATATAATGGCATTTGTAGCTGGTAATAATAATATTATTAATAATTTGTCATTTATTAACACATTTTATATGTTATATGTTAAATATATACATACCTGTATTATTAAAAAAAAAAAAAATTATTTTTTGTTTATTTTATTTTATAAAATATATGAACAACTTGTATTAACTAGTCGCAAGTCTGTATTCTAAACATAAGTTTCGTTATGTCGTTCGGAGTGGTAGCTCTGATATCACAAAGCTCACTTGAGCACGCATGGTGGCCCGTTGTGATGCCACGGGTGAACGCATTCCCTGTACTTACCAAGTTCTACCAAATCAGGGAAAAGGCAGAAGTTGGTCAGCGCAAGGGCTGCACAATTTTAGTTTCAGTTTTTAATAAAATTTAATCAGTTTCCCCATAAATTTATGAAAGAATGAAAAGATTTTATTTGTTGTATAAAAATGAACCTTAACGTCTACCAGAATTTTCTGGGTATATATGGTTTCCTTCTGTTCATCTAGTCAAAAAATTTAAATTATTCTATTTCATGATTTTTTTATTCAGTTCTTATACTGTTTAATAAAACAATTCCCTAGAAACTTATATTTAACGAAAATCAAGAAAGTTAAGACAGCCATGAATTTCTCAAGGAATTTCTATTGTCAGTCTTGAATATAGCTGGCAAACTTACGTTAATTAATTCAGTACGTGGACTTTAACCTAGTAAGAGACTCTCATAGAGAGCATTTTATAGTCTGCAATAACTGCCAGATTATGGATACGTGACGTATGTCTTTAATGGATTCCGCGGAAAATGCAGGATACTAATTAAGACGTGTATAGTTTAGTGTTTTCTGCTAATTTGAAAATTTACCTATTATTCAGGACGTAGTAGGACTTGATAAATCGACTGAGGACAGACTGTCAGACAACACTTACAAAAAGCAAAACCTACAGAAAGTAGTAGCAGTGGTTAAAGCTAAGCCTTAGTAATGGAACTCCGAAATTAAAGTTATTTAGCATTATAACAGTTTGTTCAATCAGGCTACTCCAATAAAAAAACGTAACACGGAAGATGAAGAAAAGCTTTTGTAGGTACTTTTGTGTGGAAATGGAAAAATCCTATGAAACTGGCAGAATTCACAAAATTCTGAAAAAAAATGTATTAGGGGGGCGTAGTAGTATCTGGATAATATAGAATGGGGAGATTATTAAAGTTCTTTTTGATACATATTCTCCTAGTAGTCATCAACGCAGTATTGATTCCACAGATTATTACCCTAAATTTAAGTATAGATGCTAACCTAGGATTAAACGATGTAATTCAAAATTCGCTAATTGAAATCGAAGAAATATGCACGAGACAAATTACAAAATTAGAGGGTAACTCAGCATCAAATTGGTTGACAGGATGTTTTGTTCCAAAAATTGTTTAGAACAATATATCAATAAATTCAATACATAGTTCTATATAAAGCTAATGCATTTCTTAAACTCTTTAAAATTTTTAGATTTCAAATTTAAAGAAAATAATTTTGCTTGCATGATTCATAAATACTATGAACAATGAAAATATATTAAAAACTGTAAAACATTATTAACGAAAAACATTTAATCACTGTATTTCACTTTCAAATTTCCTTAAAAAAAATTAAGAGTAAGAGTTTTATATTTGTTAGTAGATATACAAAAAGAAAATTTGTCGTAGTTAAAGTACTGTGGATTAAAAAAAAAAAAAAAATTAAATTAATTTTTTTAGACAACACGTTGCTGCAGGTATCTGATATGTACTGCGACTGCAAATGGAAATTAATTTAATTCGAGACATTTTTGTAACAAATATGATACATACATAAATAATATACTGTTGTAGAGCAATGCCAAACATAATATTGTTTTCATTTAAGATCACGTAGACGATTATAGCAGACATGCACACATTTCTTTACATTATTGATTATTAAAGGATGACCATACGATTAGAAATTTTTATACAAATAATTTGCTTTATTTTAACTACATACAAAAATAAAAACAAAAAAAAAATATTAAAAATAAAAAAATTATAAATTTTTAGACAAAAATAAGACAGAAACAAAAATATGTTTGTACGTAAAACGTATATTGAAAGAAACAAAAACAAAAAAAAAATAAATACTTTTGTTCAACCAATCATATTGTAAAATAGGCTGCAATTTACGTGCACAAATATACTACGAATTTTTGTTTTGTTTTGTTTTGTTTGATTAAGATTTTTGTTCCATTATATATGATTTTATATATAAATATCTCCACATACGATTATTATGATATACGAACACACACACACATATATAGATATGGTTATTATTTGTAGTAGTATTATAATATTAAGTATATGTAGTAGTAGTAGTAGTATATTAGTTGAGATTATAAATTGAATTGATATTATTTATTATATTAGGCGCATATGTAGTAGTAGTAGTAGTAAATAGTTTCAAATATAATAATATTTTGTAATTATACAACAACATATTAGTTTGGATTAGTTTGTAACACGTATACAATACAAACAAACAAACAAAAAAAAAAAAAGTTAATTTGTTTTGTGCAAATTATTTGCAAAATTGCTTCGGCTGCTGTGTAAATTGTTTTATTTTTCGAAATAATAATTCATACAATACAAGTTATTGTTATTGATTCGTGGCATATGAAAAAGATACGAAATATTTTAAAAGTTCTTTTCATATTCATCTTAAAAAATAATAAATAATTGATGATTCTTTTTATATTCTTCCTTTTTTCTTTTTTTTGTCAAAAAAACAGACATACATATACGCGGCAATAGAGCTATTTTAGTTATTCTCTTTAACAATTTCAATTTTATTTGATATAAAAACAACAAAAAAATAGTCATCGTTATTGATTTTTCAAAGGAGACGTTTTAAATGGTTTTAATTTTTATTTTTATTTGTTTTTAATAAATAAATAAATTTTGTTTTTATATATAAATATTCTAGGCAATGTAATAATCATTTTGTTAAGCGTATCTCCTTAAAGTTTTGTTTAATAATAGCAAATATGTTTAGATAAACACCACCCATCTTTACTATATTTTTTTTATTTGTTTTGTTTTCCTTTACAAAAGAATTGTGTAAAACTTATTTGTATATATCAGTTAATAAATGTATTAAGAATATTTTTTTTTGATTTTATTTATTTAAGACAGCATATTTTTTTTTAGCAGCATCCGAGCAAGTGAAATTTATTATTAAGTTTTAAGTTTTCTATATTTTTCTTTAATACAGTATTTGTATTATTTTAAAAAATTTTATTTTGTCAGTTTGTTTGTCTTTCTCATTTCAGAGGCGAAGCGAACGTTATTTTGACGCTTTTTCATACTTTCATTCGGTTCTTTAATAAAATATCGATTTTCGTTTCGTTGCTCATTTTTTTATTTTGTTTTTTTTTAATATATTTGCATCCCCTCAGTAGGTGCTGTTGTTTAAGAAAAATAATCATTTTATAAAATAATTGCTATTTGTAAACATAAAAAAATAAATCGAAATTTCAAATTAATAGAGTTTAGAAAAAATAAAAAGAAGACTGAAAAAGGTAAATTGACAACAAAATTGAATAATATGTTCAAATATCAAAAACTTTATTTGAGAATTTTCAAAATACTACAATAGGAAAAATGTTTTTTTTTTTATTGAAAATCTATTTTAATTCCAGTTTTGTTTTAAAAAGTTCTCTATTTGAATACTAGATTTAAAATTTTTTTTTTTAATCTAAAAATAATTGAAAGAAAAAGAAAAACAATAATTTTTTTCCTTTGGTTTCTGTCTGGCACCTTGGAAAATACAGTTTAATTCCTACATGAAATTGGTGATCCTCCACAGAGATGTCCCACAATTCATATACTCCATTCATGGGATAATAAACCCTTTTTAGAGGCACCAGAAAGGCAGTGCTTTGTACTACTTTACTCAGTAGTATGAATCGATCTAATAATACAAGTTATTGCATGTCATAGCACTAATGAATGCAAACGAAAACAGGTGCGTTATACAAAGAGAATTGCAAGGCTGACATGCAGGAGTTTTAAAAACACTCGTTACAATTTTTTATAAAACATTAAAACTTTTTTTGCTCAATGCATCAGAGTTAAAAACCTAATCCAAGGCTACATACACAACCATATTCAGACATCTAACAAAAGATTTTGTAAATACATAACAATACAGTACTGAGATCGGTTTGCCTTGGTAGAATAGTGGCTGGAGGTTCTGTTGGACATAATATACCTCAGAGTCATGAGGACTATGTATATGATAATGGTAAACAAGTCTAAAGCGAGATTTATCTGGGATAATTAGAATGAGAAGAAATAAACAATTTGCTTGTTAATTTAAGAGGAGAACCATTTTCTATTACCCAATTAAGTTAAGAATACAAAGTGACACATGAGCAAGGGTGTTCGGCCACAGGGTATAACATTTTATTTTATTTCTTTTTTTTGTAAAACCAGCACTCTGGGGATGGTCCCTACTTATCCAGTGCATTGTGCAGGTTTAGGAAAGGTGGAAAGAGGGAAGATGCGAACGGCAAGGAAACCAGTTGCTCCTAGGTGACTATAAAATGGCTATTACCATTAGACAGTCTACAGCAATCGTCCCCAAAAAGCCTGCATTTTCACATACTACTTATGTTGTGCGTGTTAATTTTATACATAAGTGGCGGGATCTACAGTTTAAAGACGACTCCGAACGTTTTTAAGAAGCTTTTCATGATAATTGCATTTACTCTCAGAGTTTTTGCCAGAAATTTGCTGAGAAGAAATCTTCGAAAAAATTTGTTTTGTATTTTTTTTATTTTGATGTCTGGCCTGGGACTCGAACCCTTACTTTATGTCTAATAAATCAGCACACTATCTACTAGATCACGGCGACTTCAATGTGAGAGAAGAACATGCTTAACAAAACACAGATAATTCTGATATATAATAGTGTAATCTTTTGCAGGTGATGAAATTAAAATCTTTCTAAGAAGTATGAAGACAGACTCAGACGGATATACCCGGTTGAAAGGGTAGACAGCGAACTTACGTCGAACAGCATGTTGAAGTTTGTCATTGCAATTGAATTAGAGGAGATATAATAAGCATATGAAATGTACATTATTGTTAGAACATAATTTTCTTACAAAAATCAATTGAAACGTAGAAAACATTGATGTATTCATCGATGATAGTATGTCATGAATTGTGTCGAAAAAATATCGAAATTTTATGGTTAATGTCCGTTCGTAGCTTAATAATTATTAGGAAGTCTATACTATGTATTATTGTATTATAAATTCTGGATTTACTTTTAGATCAGATAAATATACCCCGACGAATTCTGAGAAGAGTTACTTCTAATTTTCGCAAGAATATCTAAAAAGAGTGAAGATAAATGTCGAACTGTTACATCTTATTCATAAAGGAGGAATACTATATCATACATACAACCCTTCAGTCAGGATTATTAATCTAGTTTCTCACACTACTTATGTTGTGTATGTTAATTTTATACATAAGTGGCGGGACCTACAGTTTAAAGTCGACTCCGAACGATAGATTTTTGAGAAACTTTTCATGGCAATTTTATTTTTACTCTCAGAATTTTTGACCAGAAATCTGCTGAGAAGAAATCGCCAAAAAAATACTTTTCGTATTTTATTTTGATGTCTGGCCGGGGACTCGAACCCTGGCTTTCAGTCTAATAAGCCAGCACACTACCTACTAGACCACAGCGACCTCAATACTGTATTGTAAAACTTAATAAACATGCTGCAGACTTCGGTCGCTCATATAGGAGTCAAATACAAATAGAGATTCATGGGGCAGCACTTTAGAAATAAATTAAAATCTTTTAGGTTGTAGTGCTGGATTTTGATGTAGACGACTGACAGTGGATAAGCCATCTCAACATCTAACAGCAACCATGCCACCAAACATCTTTTTCATTTTTTCTTTCGAAATAATAGCGATTTGTCAATGTACCTATATTTTATAGAGGATTTTTGTCACATTTTTTTAATTGTTTAAATTGAGGATCTTTGAAATATTTGGTATAAATTTACGTTACAAGTCTTGTGCTTTCTCTAAATTATTTTTAAAATAATAATTTTTTAAAATACTTTGCATTATGAAAATATTGATTTGTTTAGAATTAAATAGTTTTTGATATTTGAAATTGTAAAGCAAAACTGTACGTATATTTTGGAATATATAAATCTATTGTATATATTATATAATTTCTTTCTTTCTGCAGTCATATAAAACATAAAAATTTTACTAAAATATTTAATGGAAACTAAAAGTTAATTTTTTTTTTTTAAATAAAATTAAAAAAAAAAAAACAGAAAAAATATAAGATAGAAAACATTTCAAGGTTTTTAAATAATTAAATTAGAAAATTAAATACAAAAAAATAAGTATTAATAAGTTAAGAAGTAAATTTTGAAAATATTATTTACCATCTTCTTTTACTATGCGTACGAAAATCGTTTTGTGGTTTTTGCGTTTCACAACAGACGAAACCACTTTCAAGTTCACTGAGTTTTAAGTTACAGAGTATTAGATTTGTATATACAGAATGACGACGACGGCGATGATGGCGATAAAAATGACGACGTCGACGACAACAATGATGAAGATTTACAAAATATACAAAAAGCACGATAATATTATAAAAAGGCACGGCTGACTGAAATTTATTTTATTTTAACGGTTTTCTTTTGGTTTTATCGATTACAATTATATATATATCCTATATATATGTATGTATGTATATATATATATGGGTGTTTTTATTTAATAATAATGGAATTTCTTTGAATTTCAATCCTTTGGAGATTATGGAGATTTATTTGGTTTTGTTATCGATATGTACAATTAAGTAATGCAGAAAATGAAATTGATTATTTATAAAAATTTATACATAAAAATGAAATGTTTGTATTTTTATGTAGTTTTTTTATTGTTGTATTGTTGCAGCGGTAACTCGAGTATATCCACTCGCAATAAGAAGCCAGCTGTGTGGTATGCAAGTCAAAGGATTTAAATTTATTTTTTTATACGTTTAAATGTACAGATCTCACTCGTTTCTTAGACGTTAATAGATATTTTGGTAAGTATTTATTATATACTAGATATATATACGATGAAGATTCTTCAATAACGTGTTTGATTTTTGTATGATTTTGATTTGCTTTTATATATGTAGTAGTAGATATACAATATATATATTTACGTAGATATTATACAATATTTATATATATTCTTACATATGTTGTATAGAATTATATATCAATTATATAGAAGATATTGCTTTCTTAATCTTAATGATCACATTATATGTATATATGCATGTATTTGATTTTATATATTTTTATATTTATAATTTTATATGCAAATAGTTTGGTTTCTTTGTCATTTGTTGTCCTTTATCATTTCATTGCATTTTATCTATAAAAATCATTTTGTTATTGTTGTTGCCTTTTTTTATATTCCATATGATTAGTTTCATTTTCTTCTTGGATATTTTTCAAGTTTTTCTTAGCAAGCTTTTGTTTTAATTCTTCTTGTAGTGCTGCATTTTCTTTATCCATAAAATATCTATTTGGTTTTGTAGTCGAAGCAGTAGTTGTAGTATTACTAGTAGCAGTTGAAGTACAAGTTGTTGTTGTTGTTGTTGTTTTCAAATTAGTGTTCTGTTTTTTTGTTGCACCCCGTTGTTCTTGTTCTTGATCTTGTTGTTGCTCTTGTTGTTGTTGTATAGCAATTTCATTATCATATCCTTGATGCTGATAGTTCACATTCTTCATTTGGTTTTATAGTATATTTGTTTATTTTGTATGTTTGTATGTTTTTTTTTTTTTTTTGGTTTTTGTTTTTATTTAAACATTTTTTTTATTTCAAAATTGTTTACCCAAGAAAAAAGATTTTTTAAGAAAAAAATTTCTAATATTAAAATTTATGTATTTTTATAAATCATTTTGTAAATTTCTATAATAAATTCATTCAAGTTTAACTGCAAAAAGAAGGTATCCAGAGGTGTAAATTAAGCACACATTATTATCATTGATATACGTACATACTTATATTATATTTGCTTTGAAAATAATCTTAGAAAATAAATATACTAACTGTTATCGGTTATGGACTTTGGTATCATCTATCTGGTATTCTAGAATAACCAAATTAATAAATATTTTTTTCTACAAGTATGACGATCACAGCCCTATCATTAAACTAGATTTAAAAAACTTACAAAGTCCCTAATTCTCTCTAGTAATAAAATTTATTAACAACATGTTGCTGTCGATAAATGCATATACACTTTTAAAATATACTTACTTACTTACTTAACTAAATTATTCATTACAACCCTCCGAAAAGTGATTACAACCTAGATTTTCACACAATCCATACTGTATGTGAACATTTTATCTGTGATAGGCAAGTAAAGGGCTATCCATTTCGTGGTTTCAAGAGTATGGGACTGTTGTGAAACCAATTTTTTTCTTTTCACACTATGCATAACTTAATTATCACACAATGCATAAAAATGATCAAAACCTACTACAAAAATGATGATTCTGCTACAGCCACGTATCGGCAATTTTTCAAACAAAATTTTCTTCAGCGATGAAGAACATTTTACAATTGGTGGGTATGTTAATAAATAAAATTGTCGTATTTGGGGTTCTGAGAATCCTCAAGTAATTGAAGACAAACCATTACATCCAGAAAAAGTCACTGTTTGGTGCTCTCTTTGGTACGAAGGTGTGATTGGAGCTTATTACTTCGAAAACGATGATGGAACGACTGTCACCGTTAATTCGGAGCGTTATGGTCATATGATAACCGATTTTTTGTTTTGCTTGCTATTGAAGAATACGATTTGGAGAATATGTGGTTTCAACAAGACGGTACCGCATGCCACACAACTCGAGCGAATATGTCTTTATTGCAAGAGACATTTCTCATCGTGGCGATATCAATTTGTGGGGCTACGCGAAAGACCGTGTTTATGCAGATAAACCTTCAACTCTTCAGGACTTAAAAACCAACATTCATCAAGTTATGACTAAGACACCGCCCAATATGATTCAAAAGAATAATGCTAGCAACGCTTCGCTTAGAGGTCATTTAAATGATGTAGTATGTTTCACACATATTTGGGACCTTTCGTTTAATATACTTAAACAGTACTTACAACTATGGCGACCTCCATAGTAAATATTGGAGTTTACATAAATTTTTCCAAAAAATTAATTTACTATTGCAACGCAAATCTTATAAACAATTAGCATAAATGCGATTGGAACACAATGTGGCATTGGAAACATATGAAAACATTGACAGTTTATTGGAAGTTTGGTTGTAATGATCTTTCCATTCTATTCTTTGTGATTTCGTCTTTTTGTCGTGCATGTAGAATAAGCTTTTTACAGAACTTTTTCTTTTCGCTTACAACATAAAGTTATTAAAAACTAATATCCTAAAATCTCTTTTTCTTTTCTACCACAAACTATTTTAAGGGCCATTATTACAACTTGTCGTTAATTAAAGGGAGGATTTTAACGGGCATATAAATTGTTATTCATTATTACGAGTACCCAATAGGATAGAAGTGGGCGTTAAACTAAAGGGAAGATCATTCTACATATAACATTTAAACTTGCCATATCATATAATATTTTCGATATGGTAATTTCTAATTTAAACAAAACGAAGCCCGCTGCTGCCACGGCGTTAAAGAAACTTCTTTAATTGAGCAGTTTTATCGACTTTGCTCCGGCACTGCCATATTAAAATTTAACTTTGCCATTCACTTTAGCTAAAGCTAGCTTTAACTAACGCTAACTTTAACGGAAAGTTGTAGTAATGGCCCTTAAAAGTTAGAACTCAGTGGACTATTTGAATTGAGGCCCTCCGCTAAGCTATATTTTAGGTTTAAAATATATTTTCAATGTAAAGATTCTGCATTTTTCTTTATTTTTTTTGTAAGCCATAACACAAAACCAGAAAACTTTAAGTTCTATTCTAATTTCATCAACATTTCATATTTAGTTTTCTGTAACACCTTAGGAGACCTTCATTATACAGTTTTAGTAGTTGCGAGTAATAAAAATATAGATAGGGAGTTTAAATAAAATATTTCATATATTTTTTATGGTACATACATATACATATACATTCTACATGTATGCATGTATTTACATATACAATATGTTCTGTTCAAAACGAGGCTTATCTAAAAAATACACACCCACGTCAATAGTGTTACGACAATGTTACGGTATTAGTGCGCACTTTATAACTGAGAAATGAAGTAAATTGTATTGGGAGTAAATAGAAGTTACTGTACATATTACTTTATATTTATATATGTATGTGTATATGTATGTATGTTTGTATATTTGTAAATATAAAGTTATACACAGTGTTGGAAAATTAATTTTCCATATTATTATGATTGTTGTTGTTGTTGTTGTAGTTGTGTTTGTTGTTGCATTTGTTCTTTAAAAGTGTTTTGTATTTTTGTTTGTAAAAGTTGGTAAGTGTTGTTTTGCTAAATTTGATTAAAGAAGAACACTGAGGGGGTCAGGTTTATTGTTATTGGTTAACCTCGTTCGTATACAAGCATTTTTATACGTGTGTGTGTATAAAGTGTAAAAAAAAAAAAATTATATTTCGTATGTATTCAGTAATGATATATGCATGTATACTGTGAGTGTATGTTTTGAGGTCTAAACTTCCGTTAGCATTAAATATTTATTTTTTAATTTGCTTTGTTTTATTTACAAAAAAACAACAAAAAAAAATCTCCTGTTGTATGCTTATTTTTTTCTCTGCAATTTTGTATGTTGTTGATAATATTTAATTCTCTTTAATATACCAAATATCTGGTAAACAAAAAAAAAAAGTTGTTGAAGTCTGTTTTCGTTTTAATAAATATTTTTTTATTATTATTCTGCTAAATATGCATACATATACATACTTATCTGCTGCTGTAGTTGTTTTTGGTTATCTTTTAAGTTAATATACGACAAGAAATAAAATCTCTTAAAGGATAAAAAATAAATTAAAATTTCGTTTTAAGTTAAAAGTTAATTTTTTGTAAAATGCTTTCTATTCTTTTCCTATGCAAGTTTCAAAAGTCATAATATATTCTGTAATACAAAATATTGTCTTACATTTACTAGAAGTATATTTGTGTTGTATTTAATATTAGTTATGCTTCATTTAATCCCTTGACTGTTTGATTGATTTCATTGAAAATTAATTCCTTGAAGGGTTTTTCGAAATTTGACAGTTGATAACGGCATTCTTATCAGCCTTTACCAGTCAGTTAACCTGCTAAGTCATTATAAACGGATCTAAAATACAACATCACGTGTTGATATTAAAATTGTTTCCGTTCGGAAAACTTACTGTACACATCGCCCATTTTACGATACCCATACTCACCGTTCTCAAACAGACAAACATACTGGTTCAGTAAACGATCGAATAATACTTTTATGATCTGCCTACTTGCTCTGCTGAAAACATCTGTGGAAGCCCACAAGCTAACATGAAGCAGTCGATTTCATGTCGCTCCCAGAACTCGTCGTTTCGTAGACCACAACATATTGAACTTTTTCGTGAGTTTATATTAAACCCAAAGCAAATTCAACTGACCTAGAAGCTGTATTTAAACGTTTGCTATATACTTTGTGGAACAATTGAAAACTGACTGTTTATTTGGTATTTTTGACGGAAGGTGTCATTCGTACAAATGGCCAGACCGTCCCTGTTCAACGACGAACACTTTATGTCACCAACTTCATTTGGTCTGAGTGTAATGATCTAGACACCAACGAATTCTGGTGATACGTGCCCTACATTTCATGCCTCATTGGATATTCTGTACGTGCGGATTGAGTGCACATGGTTATCTCACGTGGAGCTGTAAAATGGTTGGATTTTTTTTTTTATTATTAAACCTGCACTCAGGGGATGACCCCTATTTATGCAGTACATTGTGTAGGTTTAGGAAAGGTGGAAATAGGGTAGATACGAACGATAAGGAAACGAGTTGCTGCGGGTGACTATAACATGGCCAGTGCTATACCTTCACCATTAGACAGTCTACAACAGCAGGAAGCCCGCAGTTTCTCACACCACTTATGTTGTGTGTTTGTGAATTATCACTGCGCTCCTCAAAGCCAATGATTAAATTCAGAAATATATATCAGAATGCTGTAAAATTTAACATTTGAATGATGTTACATTCCATATGTCTTGGCATCAATGTGTCCTTCAAACGATTAAATTTTCGAATTTTTCTGTTCATAGGCGCTTCAGTGTCATATGCCTTATCTTTCCCTATTCTATTGACATGGCAATAGAAAATGTGTTAATATGATAAACACAGGTTTTTTTATATGTAGTAACCTACATATAGGTTATTTGAATAGACGAAATTCCTTTTATACTGTGTTGAGTATAATTAATACAAAGGGGAATACATTTCTCAAGACCATGTGAAGATCATATAATCGAATGATAAATCGAAGATTATATAATTGAGATAAAAATATTATTTGCCTTTCTACAGGCATATCTATATATTTTTGATGAAATATATCTCTGTATGAAATATATTTCTGACTTGAAAGTTTATCGCACTTTTAACGTATCTTTAGCGTGTAAAGATCTTTCCTTTATTAATTTCTTTTACTGGCCTAGACATACAAAGTTTAAGACATCCATTTCTTTCTGGGCTTACATTGAGTAGCTTTGAATTTACTTAATTTTATATTGAAGCATTTTACAACAAATAACAATATTAAATACAACATAAAACTCTGAATAAATAGTGATTCGAAGGGTAAATCGTACAGAAAAGTTAATAAAAAAAACAAAGAACAAACATAAGTTACAGAGAGTGTGAAACAGAATTCGGAATAATTTTAACCTTAATTAAAAGAAAGAAAAATACCTACAGACTTAAACCAAATAACAGTTAATATATAGAACAACATAAAAGGGGGAAAAATATAAAATCAAGGAGCATACAATAATAACTAACATAAATCACAGACATTAACACAGAAATACAAAAAACAAAAAAACAACAAAAGGATACCAGGACATATTTTTTTAAACGAAAAAAAAAAGAAGTAAGAGCACAAAAATCAACAAATATATACGTATGTATTTATATATAATTAAGAAAAAGAATCCAAAAAAAAAAACACAAATAAATAAAGATTAAATACACTGAGAATGAGAGAGAGAGAGAGAGATAATAGAACAAAAACGAACAGAAGTAGACGCAGAAAAAGGAAACACAACAGGAAACGGATGAGAAAAAAAATATGCTGTAGGAAATTAAACACGTTGTACTTATTCATTTCTAAATTAACACTTTCATTATTTATGTTTTATTTTTGCTTCTTTTTGTTATATTTTGTTGTTGTCTGATTTTGTTGTTGTTGTTGTTAGTTATTATTGTTTTCATCAACTTGTTTTTAATATTCCTTGTAGTAGTCACTCTCTTAGAATGGCTCTTGACTGTCCTTATATATTTCCTGATCTTATATTTCGCCTGAAAGCACTCTACTCTATGGTCTATCCATGCGCTTTCATTTCCTTAAACAAATTTAAGTTTCACAGAGTAAAGAAATAAAAAAAAGGAGAAGCAAATTGCTAACCATAATTTAAAAGCAAAAGAAATGTTGCTTCTTTACCTTTTCTTTATTTTCTTTGCTGTCGCTTTATTTGCGAGAGAATTAAATACGGGAAAAAAATAAAACAGAAAATCGAAAATGATAAAAGAAATGAAGAAAAATATAATTGAACCGTAAGAATGAAGCAGCGTAATTAAAATGTAAGCAAATAAATGTGTACCTTTCCCTACTGCCATACTGGCCTTTCAGGTTTAATTCATTAGAAACCAGTAAGTAAAAGAAATGCTAATTGCAATAAAGATCTTAAATAATTTAAGGTTTTTACCTATGGAAACGTAAGAACTTAGTGGAGTATTAAATTGGCGTGTGTAAGTTTCGAAAATTAAAATTTGGTTTTAGGAATTTTATGAATTAATTATTCAATTTATTTGTTATCCTAATGTCCTAAACGAATATCCAGGAAAACTTTATAATTGTAAAACACTTTCAGCTTTCGATACTGATACATACAATTAAGAGGTCAGGAATTTGCTTTGCATTACTAATTTTAACAATTAAGTGTGCTCCACAATGTGCATTAAGCATTCAAACTGCCACTTGTTTATTCGCTCTTTATTTGTAAGAATTTTTTGTGTTTAATTCAAGAATAAATAGACAAAGAGGTCCTTTTTAAAATACAAAAAAATGGAGAAGGTTACAGTCAACCGCGTTATAAGGAAACCGCGCTATATGAAACTCAGATTTCAGGTACAAACCAGGCTAATTCGTAACACGTTCTGTGAAACCATCTACCGCGTTATATGGAAACCGCGCTATAAGAAACACAGAATTAGTACAAATCACATCATTCGTACCGAGTTATATGGACACCAAGAAATACAAAAGGCAATTATTGAATTCAAGAGTTCATATAAGAATTGTTAAAAAATTAAATAAAAACTAAACTGAAAGACTGGTTTCCAACAAAATTAAGAAAGACTTGTAAAATATTGTAATTTTTTAATATTTATCTTCACTTGGTTCATCTTCATTCATTGTTTTTTTTTTTAAATTGAAAATTCAACTGCTATTGTTTTGCACGGTACTGTATCTCGGCTGAGCTTTTGCGACGAAAATAAAACTTATATTAAATCCTCTTACAATATCTAGTTACTATTCATTCATAGACTGTGCGGAAGGTACTAATGGGATGAAGTTGAACGCAGACCCCGCTATAAGAGCATCGCGTTATAGGAAACCACATTCTGAAAGTACCGCGTTATAGGAGAATTGACTATATATTCTAGAATTGAAAAACATACTGTAGGCCATTTGAGTACAACATTAATTATATCAATAGCTGCAGAGATATAATCAAGCTTTGTCGACTTTGAAAACAGAGTGCTCTGTTATTAGCTTGATTTCTCGATTTCGAAACTTTCTACATTCCACTGCATCTTGCATGAAGATAAATTAAATGAGAAACATTTTAAGACATGTAAGTTCATTCCAAATTTTTAATTCTTTTCTGGCTAAAGCAGTTCAGAATGGTAGATGTATACTAAAGTGTCGCGAGACAACAAACACATTATGGAAAAAACTTTCAACATAGGCTGGAAGTATGCACTGCCAATATAGATTGACAGTTTTTAAAAGAACATTGATGGGAGTACAGCACTCCAAGAAATCGATCTAGTTAGTAGTAAATTGCAAATAAACATTATTGAAGTATTCCAAGACAACCAACATATCATAAATGGTTTTATCAACAAAGACTGGGACCTCGAAAAGGGGCATCGAAATGAGTTATCCGGTTAATTAAGAACCGAAATTAAAAAAATTCTGTTGTATCTGATCTATAAGACTTAAGAAAACTGTAGCCAGGAACAGAAATTGAGGCACCAGAATATATTGTTGACGTCCATAGCTGCCAGATTTGACGATTTATCATCATTATGATGATTTTGTGGTCCAAAAAACTCATTTTGACGACACGACGATTTATGTCCTTATTTTGACGATTTTTAGCAATTAAAAATTTACATCATTCTCTTTACTTTAATAGATTAAGAGCCTCCTTAAGCTTTGTATTTTCATTGCAGTTGTTACTATTGGAAATTTATGCTGGTAATAACAACGAATAAAGTATTAGATTTTTAAGCTATTTTCGTATCCCTTTGATGATTATTTTGTATTTTACACTGTTTTAATCCCTTAAAACCCGAAAAATATCAACATCGTAGTTCAGGATAAATTATAATTTACCGTTGCAGACTATTATAAAAATTCGATTATAGCTTTTAATATAATCATCGAAAGAATAAAGGCAAGTACCATTATGTTTTCATACGACCAATACTCAGGCAATGGACGGCATTGTGTTTGAAACTAGGAAAATATATTACAGGAAGAAGGAAAGATAGAGCAGTGTTTACCGATACTAGGTTTGAATATTTTTATACCATAATTAACAGAAAAGAAATCTGCAGGAAGGGTGATCCATATGCAGATAGTCCGTCTAACGAACGTAGTTTGTCTGTAATGCAGTGTGCAATACACTGGCCAATCGACTACATACAGATGTGCTGACCAAGAACGACGAGTGTTATGTAGGAATACATTATTTTTATTAACAAATCGTCTTATTTCCCTCAAGTAATATTCGTTGTTGTAGCGATAAAACAGTGGAACACAAACCACATTGCAACGATGCTCCTACAAATCAATGGTGCTGGACTACGGTCTCTCCTGTAAACGGTCGAGAAGCCTTAAAATAGACGTTAAGTGCCAACCCAATCATGAGAGTTATATTCCGTTCTCGGTCGGTTATAAATGGTGTAAATGGTAAGTAATATCAGATGAAGTGAAGAATTTATTGTACCTATCTTTAGAAACCAAGGCAATCACAACTGAATTTTCATGCCCTTTACGTGAAGATCTTCTGACTCCTTAATATTTACACCACACGGTGGGTATTGATGATGCAATATTATTATTGCTTAACATTGACTTTATAGGTTTTTGTGTTTAAAATCTTTCAATTTATTTATTTATTTTTTCTGACGATTTTTTTACGATGTCAATGATTTTCTTTGACGATTTTTTCTCAAATATTTGACGATTTGATGCTTCGTTTATCTAGCAACTATGTTGACGTCCTTTGTAATTCTGTTGATAAGGGATTGAAACTAAGAAGAGAAGTTGAACGAATTTATTATTTTTCAGGTTTTCATTGCTATAATAATACCTTCGAAGTTATATGAATACTAGAATATGAATTCATATTGCAACATAATACTAGCGATGTTAACTAACTCGATCCCAGCATAATAACAACATTAGTTCAAACAAATGATACCTGCCACCAATAATACGTTACTATAGTTAACTAATTTATGATTAACTTTTTAATACAAATCGCTAATGAATTTTAAAAAGTCTTATAATTTATTGTGAAAAAAGTTAAAATTAAGATAACCGCTGCTGCATTTGGCTTTAAAAAGGGAATTTGAAACAATTTAAATAGGAACCTAATACTTAAATGAAAAAGGATAAACAAAGCTTATATTAAAAAAAAAAGAAGAAAAATGCGCACACTAAAATCCTTAATAAAGGAAAATAAAATGAAAAATGAATAATATAATGAAGCTAAAAGGAAAATTAAGAAATATCTTAAAAAAAAAACAGGCCCTTTCAATTAAAGTGATAATATTATCGTTCTTTTTTTCATTCCTTCTAATTCTTTTTCTTTCTGCTTTCGAATAAAATGATACCACCACCCTAGATGGCATTAACCAAAGACTCGAATTGTTAATGAGCTGTGGTAATATGAATTAAGCGACAGCAGTAGAAAAATATCATAGAAAATAATTATTTATTTATATAGAAATACGGCATATTGTTTTACATTTCTCATCAACCCCGATGAGTTATTAGTTTGGGCAGGAGGACAGTAGTTAACAAAAATCTGTAATTTACCTTTATTTTACATAGTTTTTTTCTTTTAAATACTGTTCTTGTTCTATTTGTTAAACCTGTAGTTGTTTTATGTTGCAAATGTAATTAAATTGAATATTCTTAAATATTTCTCTTATTTTTTTTTTAATTATTTTTTGGGTAGAGAATTTTCATTTACTTTCATAAAAATCTTTCTGCCATATTTTGTTAAACTCTATTGTATGAATAATGTTTGCATTTTAACTTTGATTTCTTTTTTTTTTTTGTTAAATGAGTGAGTTTGAGTTTAGGTTTGAGGAAAGAGAAGAAAGTTATAATAGCATATAGTAGTAGAGAATAAGAAAAATCAGATAGAATGTATGAGAGAATAGTAAAATCTTTTAAATTGTTTTCCACGAATTTATAACAGAATGCATTGGTACGAAATGATGCTTTTGATGTTATAAATTTTTGCTGTTTTTGCCCCATTTTGTTGATTATTAGTTTTATTTTATAACCGCTTATGTTAAATGTAAAATTTTTCCATTTAACGCCGCCTTTAAATGAGTTGAATTAAAGTCCGAATTTATTACATTAATTTTCGTTCGCTCGCTCACTCGCTCAGTTTTTTTTTTGTTTTTAATTTTTTTTTCTTTTAATTAATATATTATGGATGACTTTTATTATAATTTGGCATGAGAAATATATTGATTATTGATATTTTTTTTTAAAGCATGAATAATTTTTAATAACATGGAAGGTGGATTTAAAAAGAAATATGAATTGTTAGCGATGAAATTGTCTACAATTTTTAAAGTAACTGGAAGTTTATAGATTTAATCAGCAAGAGCAGAAAAAAGACAAAATTCGTTGAGAAAAATGTTCAAATTTGGGCCTTATACACTTGGTATCTATGTTGCTACAACCTTTCTGGGCAGGCTAACCCACATCTTTTTTGTGTATATTCAAAACGACGTAAATTTGTTTAAATTGTATTCAGTTGAACATACTTTCTTAGCTAATTATAGAATTTCATTCTTAGGGTTTAGAGCAGCAGAATGACCGGTTTACGGTCAAAAAATAGGTACACATCCCATATGTACTAATACTTTAATAGCTATTATGTCGGCTTGAGTCATACTTCATCTATTGCGAAGTTTAATAAATAACCAGATACTCAACTATCTTCAAAAGATTTCATAACCGACTTTGTCTTAGGAAAAGGTGAACGACCATTGTTATGATAGGATATTTCTGGAATTTTTGTCATAAAATTAAAATCGAACGGGTATCATGTATTTAGCTATTAGTGTTAATTGGAAACCAACCAAATTGGAAACCAACAAGCTAAGTCTCGCAGTATTAATGCAGTAAACTTACTTGGAAAAGGCCTTCATCTTTAATGAAAATTGATGTATACATGAGAATAAAGTGTTTGTTGCAAGACCAAAAGATGTAAAATTGGCTTTTAATAACTATAATCACTATAACTTATAATTATGTGAATAATATTTTGAAAATTGTATAGTATCCTCGAAAAATAGAATAGAAATTGTGTCTACTCGTACGTTACACACCAGAAATCAGCAATGAATCGTTTTTCCGCTACTCATAAGTACTCATTCAATTTTGAGTATGAATGAATCAATCAGAATTGAAATTCAACTACTCTGATTCATTCGTATTCGCTATAATATTGAATTTATAAGTTTAAGTAGCAATGAGTATGAGTATAACGGTTGACTTCAAACTTACAACATTCGAAATATGTCCGATTCAGGACGCCTACTGATTCAGATTCATAAATTTTGAAAAATACTTATAATACTTATAAATGATTCGGGTGAATCGAATCATGCATCAAAATTTACAGTCTTTGTTGTTTTTGCATATACATAACAAAGAAGAAAGAAAATACAGCAAGCAAAGCATACACACAATCTTTTTGTGAGTATTGCAGTGCTTGTACTTAATACTTATTTTGTGCTTCGTGTAAATATATAGTAGAGGCGAGTCGAAATCAACAACATCATGCGTATTGTTAAGTATGAGTACGTTGAGTAATCTCAAACTTTGAATATGAGTAGTGTGAGTATGATAATAACATAAGCATGACTCGAATCTTCTCTTCGTTTTGAATACTCGTTGCTGACGTCTGCTATGCACCATAATTTGCAAGAGAAGGTTTGCATTAGAAATCAGAACGTTACCTAGTAAGAGCAATCTTCTACATCACTGATGAAAAGGATAGGTGCTATTATGCACTATAAAGGCAGCTGCATGGAAAAATTTGTATTAAAATTTGAAATTATATGAAATCATATTCAAGGTTTTATATAAAAATTTGTTTTCCAAATCATATGATTTATCGCTACTTTGCTTACTTTTAGTACAAATGGTTTGGTGTTGCTTATACTTTAACGATAAAATCATTGATATTTCTTTTCAATCCACAAACCTTAATTTTATTATTGTCATGCTTTGTAAGTTTTTTTTATTGTTTTTAAAAATTATCATAAAAAAATTTCTTAATGATCAGATGCTGTTGTATTCTTGTTATATCTGTATTTAATCACACAAATAAATTATTGGTTTTTTTTTTGATTAAATAAATAAATATTATAAAAACAAAAACACAAAAGAAATACAAAATTTTTTTTTTATTTAATTATGACTTATAAAATAATTACTTAAACAAAAATTAATTTGCGATTTGACATGAGTCATAGAGAAATGCGGATTCAATCAATTTTATTTGATTTTAATTTTTTTGTTTTTTGCTTGTTTTTAAATTATTTTGTATAAGTAAGTGTAATAAGGTTAAATTGGTATTGGTTTTTATTTTTTTGTTTCTTTTTTAAATTTTTTGCTCAAACAAATCAATTGAAAGAGAGTTTTGTTTATTGTTAATATGATTATAGTTTCCAACCAAAATTAATTAAGAAACACATTAACACAGACACACAAAAAGAGTAAAAGAAATATAGATAAAGATTAGTAAGTTTGTTAGAATGGTATAAGCGACACTTACCGATGATCTACTCACTTGCATAAACGCATAAACACCACGTAAAAACTCCATGTTAGGCTGCTGATCTTGTGATCCTTTAGCAGGGCGTTGCGCACGACTGATATACTGTTTGACGGTGTCGGCAACTAAATTTGGTTTTAGTTTACGTGATAATGCTCTGCAATGATAGAGAATTTTTTTTGATTTAAATTTAAAATTCATATGACAATACATAAAAACCAAAATGCTTTAATTTATTTAAAATTTTTTCTGATTTTCAAAGTTTACTTGTCATTTAGTTGGCATTTAACATTTAACTGGTATCATGCTTACAATAAACGCCTTTCTTATGTTGTTGTTGTTTTTGTTGTTGTTTGCCATGAATACCATATATGGCTTAAAACAATTGTATTGTTCTTAATTTACCTTAACTGCCTTTTTTAGTGCTCTTAGCCAACAACTCTTAAAGCAATGAAAACAATGAAATGGAAAAAAAGTCTATTCATATATTCGTATTTACATATATTACACATTCACACCACACATACAGATACAGATACACACATACACATTCACACCACAAATTCGCAATCCTACTTATGCCCTTTAAAACAAGCGAAATATAAAAAAAACGTGCATCACACCTAGTTATGCACTTAGTGTCCCTCTCTGTCTCACTCTTTCCCACACATACAAAGAGTGACATACACACATACATGCACTTATCTATAACAACGTATGAAAAACCGCATAAGAAAGAACAAAAAAAAAAATGAAAATGCAGGAAAACCTTCACACATCTTTTACCATGCAATACATATACATACATATATATGCTATAAATATATATGTATGTACATGCTGATGTCCTTATAACACCCCGCTTTAAACTCATACTCATAGCTGTGTGTGTAGCCATGCATAATATATACACATAAACATACGCAATCATACACATGTATGGATATATTATTTTGAATTTGTTTGTTGTTGTAGTTGTTCTTGGTGTTTATTTAAACTGCTACTACAACCAAAACAACAACAACAATAACATTTATATCAAGCCAAGCTTATACACATTTACAATGCAATGCAAGTAGCATTTTTCGTCGTTATTGTTGTTGTTATTATTACAGAAGAGAATCTACAACTTAAGCACCAAATTGCCACTTTGGTTTCTTTTTTTCTATGTTTTTTTTTTTTTTGTTCTTTTCTAAAGTGCAAACGGAAATGCTTTGTAATTTTTTAGTCATCTCTCAGCTATTTTTTCTATTTTTTTTTTTTGTTCGTTGAATGTCTTTTCTTTATGCTGCATATATTATATACGATTATATTCATACAAATATTATTTTACATATATTGTGGTTATTTAGTATAGGGGTAAACGTTTTAATACAAAATTTAACTTAAATACGGTTTTATATTCTCTTTTATTTTGTTATTGTCACTAAAGGATCCTTGGAATAAAACAAAAATAAAAACACAAAAAAGGGGGAATTTAGTCTAGTACCCTCGCTTTTGTTCAAAAGTGGTAATTACCATACACAATATTATTTTGACAATTTTTAAAAATCTTACAAGCAAGCATTTAAAAAAAAAATTACTCACTCAATCAAATTAAGTTTCAATGTTAGAGGCAAGTCCACTTCTCTATAAATGATTAATAAAAAACTATAATGATTAAGGAAGAAATCGTTTTGTTTTTCAACATCGTTTTGTTCGATATGTCCTTACTTTGTAGAGCGTTGCAAAATTTTTTTGCACACAATTCATATTCTTTGTGAATGATTAGCGCCAACTAAAGTTTAATGTCGGCTCCGAAACACACATTTGGTTAAATTTTCATGTTATGTTTACTCACACAGTTTAGCTTTTCATAGAAGTTTTTCTGTTTGTATTTCATTTAGTTTGAGATATCATGAGCCAAGAGGTTTCTTGTGCTATAAGACAACACATTACCTATTAGACTACGATCACTTCGAATAAGAAATAGTTAGTCGAAATTAACTCTAGAGAATAACGCGGAATCCGTAGCCTCATTTATAATTTTTTTTCTATGAATTGGCCAAATAAGTTGGAACAATATTCGCTATTAAGTGTGTTACTTTTTACAAGATAGTTTATGTCAAGTCACAACTAGCAACTAATTGTTTAGGAAACAGAGATCAGTAATGAAGCGTTTTTCCGCTACTCATAAACCCTCATGCAATTTTGAGTATGCATGAATCAACAGAATTGAAAATCAAATACTCTGATTCATTCGTACTCACTACAACATTGATTTATAAGTATAAGTAGCAATGAGTATGAATACAACGTTGACATCAAACTCACAACATTCGAAATATGTTTGATTCATACGCCTATTCGTTCTGAGTCATAACTTTTGAAAAATACTTATAAGTCATTCGAGGGGCTTGAATCATTCATCAAAATTTACAGCCTTTGTTGCATATCCAAACAAAGACGAAAGTAAAGACAAAGACAACAAGCAAAGCATACACACAATCTTCTCGGAAGCATAGTAGTGTTCATACACGAATCATATTTATTTTGTGTTTCGTGTAAATGTCGAAGTCAATAACATCGTGCGCATTGTTAAGTAAGAATACGACGAGTACTTTCAACTTTGAGTATGACTAGTATGAGTATTATATAAAAATAAGTATTAATGCGTTTAAGTATCTGAAATTATAAATATGACTCGAACCTACTCATTGTTTTGAATACTTATTGCTGATCTCTGGTATGGAAATAAATAAATCCATATATGTGTTAGTAATTTATGTATTAAATTTATAATTTATCAACTAATAAAATTGAAATTGTTAAGGACTGCAATGCTAACTTGTTTTACGAAAGGAAATCTATAAGTTTAAGAGTCGAGAGCTGACGAATTCGAGATTATCACTTCGATCACAGCAACTTTGTTGAACTCTTCGGGATCTTGGCGTTTAGAAATAATGGTTCTTTTGATTGTCTTTTGTAAACGGAACAGACACTTTTACGTCTTACAATTGAAATCCTGAACTCGTCTGCAAAGTTGACACACGACTACATCAGCAACTGTGTATTCCATAACCAAATTGAAATCAAAATAGCTGGCACAAATACTTGCACTTTTAATTTGCGATTTACAGACAATATATTGCGAATAATTTTGGTTGTTGCGAACGCAGAGGAATCAATAGAGCATCCAGAATACTCGTTACTTTCCACGCTTGTCCTGCATTAGAGAAAATCAATGAATCACCATTTTTTCATTGAAATTTTTGATGTAGAATTGCTATTGTATCGCTTTTTCAGACTTTCCTCTGATTGTCATTCTATTTATGTTGCATCCCATTTTCCATAATTTTTCAAAAAATAATTATTCTGTCCTTCGTTTTTGACTTAAAGATTTGTCCGCAACAATTACCAACTTTGGCTGAAAAATCAGATCGATTCGGTAGTAAGGCAATGCTGTGTCCAATATATATCGATACCGAAAACAAATGATCAATACAAACTATGTATTGATCGAAAAACTATGAAAACCGGTGACAAAATTAAAGTTTGCAACGTGACAATGAATCTACACTCAACGGAAAATCGATTTAGTGTACAAATGAAGCATTGGGCTAGGAGTTGCTATTTCTCACGTCGTATTCACCAGGTTTGGATATTTTCGAAAACTATTTCCTTTCATCGAAGAGCATACTTAAGGACTTCGATTTCTACGAATGTCGAAAACTGGATGATTAATTAGTTTTATTTGAAAAATGAACGGTTTTATTGACGTGAAGTTCACAAATTCCCAGAGAGATGGAATAAATTTGTGATCAGCAATGGGCAACACTTTGAACAAAATACCTTTTACTTTCCCATTAAATATTAGTTTAGTGTCGTAATACAAAAATGAATCAATCACGAACAGTTGCAAATGCTTACTGACTAAACTTTATTTATGTAAATTCAAAAGGTATAATTCAAGTTAAAGAATTAAATAATCAATGTAGCATTGATTTCTCAATATTTATAGTATTAGATTGACGTATAAATATCAATACTCTACATGCAAGCTGGTGCCAAAATATAAAGTAAATTATTTAATTACAATATTTTAGTTTGAAATTGGTTTAAGTTACAAAAGAAATTGATTAATTTATAAATAGTGATAACTTCAGATTTAAGTTTGATTTTTTACTACTCCACCTCCTTCTCGTGGCCTGAGTTCTTTACTAGTGCGAAAAACATCTGCCTGAGGCTGCTTGTCACTAAAAAATATTACATTTCATATTGGTACGGCTGGTATAGCCTATGTAGTATAGCATAAGCGATTTTCTAAATAAAGACCAGTATAGGATTTCAAACAAATTTCCAATAAAAATATCAATTTTCAATTTCAATTGTGGGTGAATTTTTTATTCCATAACAAAACCCTAGAACTTGTACAATTTTGGTTTACATTGATTTCAAGCATGGAAAAATTTAAAGTTCATTTCAAGTTTCATTGCATTTAAATTCACATTCTCTAAAACAGAATTTTAAAAAATTTAAAACCTTTATGAGTTTCTATGGCCATAAAATTTAAAACTCATTTCTGCACAAACAAATGTGATTACAATTATAATGACAACCACCATATGTATGTATATTTGGTAAGGGAGAAGGTGTAAATATTAGAAAGGATAACAGAAGTCACACGTTCATTTAAAATTTTTTAAGAAATTTTATTTGTAACCACCAAGACAAGTATTTGAACAGAACAGAAAGAATAAAATGCAGGCAACACATGAATTTCATTTCAAATGTTGTTGGCATATGACTCAAACACCTACCATATACCCTCTGACAGTTTAAACGTTATTAAACAAAGGTGGTATGAGTGCAACGGAAAAGAACGATAAGTTCAGTGAGGCAATAAAACATGAAATTAAATTTCTAACACACATGATGTATACACTCATATCTGTTCACATACCCATACGTACACCTTATTCTGCGGTAGTAACTTTAACTGAGGTTAATGCAGTAAATACACGTGACTTTAACTAAAGGCAAACTCAACACGATTGTGTATATGGCACTTGTGTGGGTAAAGGTTGAAAGTCAGAAAACATTTAAAAAAGAGAAATTGTAAAATGGAAAATGGAAAATGAAAAAAAAAGGAAAAGTAAAAGCAAAGTCAAAACAGCACAACGATAAAGAAAAATATTTTAGTACCTCGTATCTGTTATGCCCGCCAACACAACGAGGCAATGGCAATCACATCCAGATAAACTTCCTAGAAGATGGTTAAAAGCAAAAAAAATAAAAACGATTTTTACTTCTCCACCCTTATGTTGTTTTAGCCAAACACGTTTCACATATACGATCTGTTTACTAAAGGCTAACGACTAGAACACGACTTATTCTTGAATTTTATTACTGGCATATACCGTAGCAACTAATTGTGTCTGGAAATAAGTAAATATCTTTGTTATAATTTATGTCCGGGGTATTAAATTTGTAATTTATCAACTAATAAAATTAAAACCGGCAAGGACTGCTATGTCAACTTGTAGTAGAATAGGAAATCTATATGTTTAAGAGCACAGAGCGGACGAATTCCAGATTGTCAGTTTGTTTCCAGTAACTTTGTTCCTTGTTTCAGACTTGAGATATTTGTTAAAGACCAATGTTACGAAAATTAATAAGTTAAGGAGTGCGCACAAAAAAAAAATGGGCCTACTTTGAAGCTTAAAACTTTTATCATAATTGAAAAAAAATGGATACAATTACATTGTTTTTGGTTATCATCTGTTTCAAAATCCACGTGCTAAATTTCATTGCAATAGCAAAATTAGTTTTTTGAAAATGGGCTCCCAACAAGAATGTCGTAAAAAAATAATTAAAATTTTCAATTAAAAACTGGTGTTAATCAAAAAACAATTTCTACAGGAAAAATAAAACAATATAAGGAGTCTTTTAGTATTGAGAGAAAGCGAGGAAGCGGAAAAAAAGGATTTGCCGACTACCTAAGATGTCTGGAAGAAAAGTGACTTAAAAAGTTGGATGCTCTGAGACCTTTGTTAAAAAAAAATTTACATAAAAAAGAATTCAAACATTATTTACTTTAATTTAAATATAAAACGAAAAAAATCCACCATTTAGTTTTATTTCTATAACGAAAAGTGGAAGTCCAGTTTTTTTTTGTGCGCACCCCTTAATTAAAATCGTATTAGGTATTCGATGCCTTAGTCTATAGGAATTCTACATTTTAAAAGCTCTGCATAATTTTATGCTCCATAAAGCAATTGAAAATTCTGATATATATTGCAAGATTAAATTAATTTGATCTGCCATTCTGCCTATCTAATGCGTCATAATACCATAGAATTCGAACGTACCTACTTTCTCTATTTGTCTGTTACGAACTGTCAATGAATTGTTGTTGAAAGCATTATTATATAATAAGATAATAAGACGAAATAAGTTGATTCATTACCCTTAATCGAGTCTCAGTCCTTTTTCGTAGCATGAAGTCTAATTTTAATAGAAGTAGATACGTTACTTTTATTGTGGCGAACCCCATGCCGCCATGACCCATTATGCATGTTGCGCTCGAAATAATCGCCATTCTGAATAAGGCTCTACAGTGCAGTGTCAAATTCAAGAAGCTTTGATGTTTTAAATTTTAAAACAAAATTGTTTAGCCAGATTAACAAAGAAATAATAATGTTAATGTAAGATTATAAAGTCCCCGTAGCTTAGTAGATAGCTTGTTGGCTTATTGCGCAGGCGCTCGTGGTTTAATCCCTGGCTCAAACAATTCGAACATAACAAAATTAAAAAAAAAAAACACTTCTTCTTCGGCGATTTCTGCACAGGAGATGCTGGTTAAATTTTGAGAGTAAATAAAATTGCATTGAAAAGCTTCTCTTTAATCTGTAGATCCCGCCACTGTAAGGAAAATTAACACACACATAATTAGTGATTTGGAAAGCTAGATTGCAATGTAGAATAAAGGATTACAATCACCAGTTAAGTAAGTAAGTAAATTAAGCTTTTATCTCTTCAATTTACCATTATATGATAAGTTGACATACAATTTCATCTTTTGAGTGACCTGGTAGCCTAGTGAGTCGTGTACTAGACTATTTTCGTGAGGGTCGTGGGTCTGTGACACTACACCGAGCACTTAGTCTAAGTTACTCAGCTCTCGTATATAATTATAATATAATTAGTTATTGTATTGTAATTAATAAAATAAATGAGTAAATAAAATTCATCTTTAATCCTACTTCGGTAAAAAGAACGCGAAACATCATCACTCTTTCACACAACTTTTTTGCAGTTTATATTACATAAGTATGTAAGCTTTAAAACTCAAAGGATTCAATTATATCCTACGCTAATATAGTATACAAAGGAAATAAATCCTACAAGTAGATATTTAAACGTACATCTTTTTTAACCTGCAAACAGAAAATTTAGAGGAAAACACAAAAACAAAATTTTCAAGATTTCTAACAAAAAGTAATAGAACGCCAGAGATTTGCTGTGGAACCTCATATATGTTTGTTAAAAGCTCAAAAGGTTTGGTAATAAATTTAAATTTAAAGTTAAGTTATGGATTTATCCAACAATTTAACAAATTTTGGCTTTACAGACTTAGGGCCATTATTACAACTCCCCTAAAGCTAACTTTAGCTAAAGTGAACGGCAAAGTTATCTTTATCTTTTTTTGTTATTACAACTTACAGATAAAACAAAATTAACTGTTTGAAAAATATGGCAGTGCTGGAGCAAAGTCGATAAAACTGTTCAATTAAACAATTTTTTTTTTAACGCGGCGGCAACAGGATACATTGGTTTTTTTTTTGTTATATATGCTTATTTTGTTTAAATTTTAAATTGCATTTTGTAAAATAGTATATGATATGCCTTTAAATGTTAAAGGTTGGAAGATCTTCCCTTTAGCCTTAATACTCATTTCTATCTTATTGGGTACTCGTAATAATGAAAAACAATTTATCTGCCCGTTAAAATCCTTCCTTTAGTTAACGGCAAGTTGTAATAATGGCCCTTAGGCATGCAAGTAAATATTTGAAAATTTTTTATTTTGGAAATAATTTTAACCATATTAAATTAAGATATTTAATCATATTAAGTAGAAAATAATATTGTTTAAATTTACCTCTAATGATAAAACATTTTTTTAGAGATAGTAAAAAAATTGATTTGGTTTATTGTCTATTACCCGGGATACTGACATATGTATCATAATTAAAACAAAAAAAAAAAAAAATTAAATTAATTAAAATTTTTTTGTTATTTTATAAACTATAAATGGACACATTAATTTTACAATAGCAATAATAATTATTAGAATATTAACTACCGAATTACGAGTTATGTAGATTTCTTTTATTGAAAATTCAATTTGAAAATATTTTCCACATATTTGGCGTCAATTTATATTGTCTTATGTTGATTTATAAAATTAATTCTCCATTTTTATTTACAAATTTTTAAATACAATTTTTTTGTTACAATTATATTTACCTTGTTACCACTATTTACATAAAAAACTCATATTTATTCTCTAATAGATTGACACACAATGTTTGCACACTATTTTTATTTTGTTTACTTTTTGTTTGAATTTTTTTCTTTGTTTTTTATAAATTTTTATGCAATAATTTGCATATTAAAATGTAGGTAAAAAAATGACAGCTGCCACTCACTTATGAAATTAACAATTTGATTCGATTTTTTTTTCTTCTGTATTATTAACAACAATTTTGTTTATCGAAATAAATAAAAAACTCCAACACAAATAAACGTACAGAATACAGTATTATACCAGCCTGGCTACGTATGTTTTATGTGGTTAACAATTTTAACCAAAAAAGGACGTACTTTAAATTGATGATAATAAACTTGATTTTATGGCAAACGAATACTAAAGAGAGTACACAAATTGCTAAAACTGAAAATAAAAATTGAGAGACAAAAAGTATGTAAATAAATGTAATAATAAAAAAATTCATACATAAACTCATAAAATCGTGGTTACAAACACATAAAAACACAAATTATATAAACGTACATCAAAATATATACTATACAGCCCATCAATCGAACAGATGCGCATTCATAGTTAAAATGTTCAACAGATTTCCTATTCTACTACTTTGAAATTTTAATTCGTGGTAACAATACACATACAGTGGACAGCAAAAGTCTTAATATCCCAATCGTTTTGAAAAAAAAAAATTAAATTTCTCACAGGCTTAATACTCTTACACAAAGTCCCGATATCACTTGAAGAGAGTATTTAGGAGATCACATGAAAGAATCGCTAAACCTCGAACAAAGGATCAACCAAAAAACTAGCTCATGGTGCCAACAGAAAAGAGTAAACAAATCTTGTACATTGAATTCCAAATGGGTTAAATGGAAAGCTTAACCTTAAGGAATATTTTACTAAATACACTTGATAACATTTTTATATATTAGGCCTTTGAATTTTAAATCTCTGCTTAGGGGTACATATGGTCACTTGAATTTTGTCTTTATTTTTCTCTTGTTTTATGAAAAACATTAAAAAATTTTTTGTTTTATAATAAAACAGAAATAAACAATATAAACCCTTAATTTTTTATACAAACTATTGGTCGCCGTGGTCTAGTGGGTAGTGTGTTGGCTAATTAGACGAAAGGCCCGGGTTCGAATCCCAGGTCAGACATCAAAACGAAAAATATTTCTTCGGCGACTTTCTCTCAGCAAATTTCTGGCAAAGACTCTGAGAGTAAAAATTGGCATGAAAAGCTTCTCAAAAATTTGTCGTTGGGAGTCGACTTTAAACTGTAGGTCCCGCCACTCATGTATAAAATTAACGCACACAACATAAATGGTGTGAGAAGCTAGGTCGTAATCCTGATTGAAGGGTTGTAATGGCCAATTATGTATGTATGTATGTATTGGTTAAAATTCATGAAATTGTCAAATTATATTGGAGTACTAGACTTTTGTTGTCCACTGTATACATTTTGTCTGCTCTTAGTCCAATTATAACTACTGCATTTAATGTTATCTACAACTGGGTACGTTTGTTTGGGGTTAATGTTGTGATACCACATATACTACCTACACAACCGCAATCCTTTTCTGTATTTTCGTTTAGTTTTTCCTTTCTCTTCATTGTGTTTTCTTTTTTTTGACAATGATATGTGAATTAAAAGTTTATGGGTTTAAGTCACTGCTGCAGCTCTCTGCATTTGCAGCAGATACTTGCTTCTTTTGTACATGTAGGCAGGCAATGTGCCATTGCACTTGTGGATATCAATTATTATTTAAGCTCTACTAATGCCATTTGTATTTCAAGCACTCATTTTATGACATTTTAATGAATTCTTTTTCTTTTTTCATACAGCAACAGTTTCGTTAAAAGCAGTATTACTGTTAGAAATTCAAGTGAATACGACATTCATTATCTGTGACTATTTTATATTCTTCAGAGTTCATACAATAAGTGAGTAGGAACAATCTACCAAGCATGGGTTGTTGTAACGTAACGTATTTAGTTAAAAATGTGCTAATCCTGACTGAAGGGTTGTAATTACCACTAATGTATGTATGTACACAGATATTTCCATTTCGGATGCCTTAATCGCTGACAAAGAATGTGTTCCAATGACGTATTCTCTTAGTCAGAGAATCTATATGTAGAACTCGAAACAAGCTTCATTCAGAATAAGTGTACCCTGAAACCAAAGTGCCTTGTTAGAAGACTGTATATTGGCATTCATATATTGTCATTACAAATATTTGCGAAGTGTCTTAAGAACATAAATTATAATTTTTTAAAAGGTTCTTTGAACAAGTTATATCCAGGATTTAACCAAAAAAAAATTTTTTTACCAAAAAAAAATTTTTGAAAATTTGACGGTAAATTTTTGGAAATTTTCTAAACAAAACTTAAAACTATATTAGATAACAACTCGTGTTCTTTAGTCCTTTACTTCGTGTGCCAAATTATGCTTTTGTAACTTTACACACTAAGAAGTTGGCCATATATCCTTTTTTACGACTTTAAGAAAAATCATCAAAAAATAATAATTTAGAATAAGCGTTTGCATATTTAACGTCATCTATGACGTCCATTGTTAATAAATTAAGTATCTAAAGGTCATAATCATTCACAAGTTACTGGTAACAGACAATAAATGAGAAATTGTATTCGATTTGAATAATACCAAGTTACTCTCATGGATAGTGACTTGACTAAAGTTTCGTAATCCATGGTATTAACAAGTATGTCGTTATAGTCTAATAGGTAGTGTGTAGGTTTATTAGACTTGAGGCAACGGTTCAAACCTCAGCAGAACAAAACGAAAAAAAAATTTCTCCGGCAACTTCCCTCAACAGATTTCTGGCAAAAACTCTGAAAAGGTAATAAAATTCCAATGAAAAGCTTCTTAAAAATCTCCCGTTCAGAGTCTAAAAAATAGAGAAAATTTGAATAGAAAATCATAAAAAAAGACAGTAAAGCTATTTTTTACTAAAAAAAAAATCGAGTGGTTATTTACTATTTGAACGAAAGATATGCTTTAGACTGATTTAGAATTTTCCATATTTCGTACATTTTCTTAATTATTTTTACTATTTACGTAAGTATTTTCGTAAGAATGTACTGAGAGGAATTTGCAAAATGAAATATTTTTTTTTGTTACGTTTTGTTCGAGATGTATAAGGCGGAGATTGAACCACAGGCCTTTGTATAATAAGCCAATAGACTACCTACTAAACGATGGTGACTTCATCAGTACTTTTTTATATTTTAAGGATATCTGATAAGTCTTTTTGAACTTGATTGTAATCCTATATACAGTTTGTCAAAAAAATCTTTGCACAGACCAAAAAAATGTAAAATTTGATCTTCATTCAAGAATTTCAACAACAAATTCTTTATAAATTTTTTTATTTTTGCACACATTCTCTAACTGTACTTGTTTACGACCATATGACACCAATAGTTTCCTAATAGTAACCCACATTACAAGAATAACAACAACAAAAGAACTTTACTCAATATAAGAAGTGTCAAAAAAATCTTTGCATATTGAATGAAGATAATAAAAAAATTACAAAAATATGCCGTTATTTTCCAAAAATGTTGCGAGATGGAATGTGAGAGGGGTAAATAACGTTTTAGTAATGAAGGGATCATTTTTTATGTAACAAGTGTCCTTATATTTGAATACAAACAATGTCAGGAAAACGAGTTTCAAAAAATGTTGTACAATTGGGCTATTTCAACTACTACAAAGGCAAATCTGCCAAGGAAATTGTCGTTATATTCTCCCTAAACATCAGGACTTTATATAATTTTATATCCCGTGCTGAAAAAGAAGGAGGACTAAATATAAAGGGATCTACAGACAGTCCAAAAAAGATGACGCAGCAAGTTGAGAGAAAAATTATTAGAACCGTGTATGATAGACCGCAATCCAGTGCGAGATGATTAGCTCTTCAAGTTTAAAAAGACTTTGGGTTACGTGTTTTCCAAGAAACCATTGGAAATGTTCTTCAAAAACACAAATATTCTTCAAGAATGACTAGGAAAAATCTCTTGCTGTCAGCACAAAATGTCGAAAAGTAATTAAGATTTGCCACCGAATACATTTCACTTCCTCCGGAGTGCTGGGACGATGTTATTTTCTCAAATGAGACGAAAATAATGCTTTATTATCATGACGGACCGCAAAGAGTTTGACGTAAGCCTTTGAAAGCACTAGAAAATAAAAATCTTATTCCTACAGTATAGTTTTGAAAACTGTCTGTAATGTTATTCGGCTATATATCCAGCAAGGGAGTTGGTGTTTGGATGAAATAATGACTAAGAAAGTACATCTTGATATTTTATAAAATGAACTGACTGCCAGCTTCAGGAAATTTGGTTTTATTGACCCGGTTAATCCGAATAAATTTAATTACAAGTATTATCAAGATAATGATCCTTAAAGTGGGAAAAAATACCAGTAGAATATGACATTCCGAAGCTTATTCAATCCATGAGAAGGCGTCTACAAGCAATAATTGATGCTCAAGGTAAACCCACAAAATATTAGCAATATAAATTTAAAAGAATTGCATAAGTCTTAATATATTAACAAGTGTGCAAACATTTTTTTTGACAGCAGTAAAATTGGATTGTTTTTGTTTTTTTAATATTTTACATTAGAATATTTTCATTGTTATAAAAGTTTTTTATTTATTATATTAACTAAGCATATGTTTATAAAATCCTGTTTTAAAAAATTTAAAATTTTGATTATTTATATTAGAAATCAATGAATTCTTCAAAGTTTTCTTAATTTTTCTCTATGTGCAAAGATTTTTTTGACAAACTGTACATAGCAGGTTTAACGTGAGTGGACTGTAGGACTGTTAATAAATTAATAAACAGGAGTTAATTGGTTGATGGTTAATTGCGTTTCTATTATCTTTAGCAATTAATAATTCCACAAAATATTACTGAAACTGCTTTCACAATGTAATTATAATTGTTTATTTAGAATTACTAAAGAGTACGGCATATGTTGTATAAAGCAATTAAACAATTTCGTCGAATTATTTCTATATTCAATTCCTACCAGTAAACCGAGTGCATATTTTATACAAAATTGTTCAATGACTGTTAATTAAACAAAAAAAAAAAAAAAAGAAGCAAAAAACCAAATAAAAAAAACTTGTTTAAAATTATTTATGACCCCATTCTCTTGATATTCATAAATAACCTTAAAATGTATGTGTTATTCAATATTTTATGATACTGCAATAACTTGACCTAACAAATATGAAAATATGTACAAATAAAAAACTAAAAAAAAACCTGAAAAAAAAAATAAATAAAAAACTTTTAAGCAAATTATAAAAGGAAATGACATGATATCTAAGCCACGTAGCAGAAACAAAACCAATCCCTTTAAAGTGCATGAAAGCAAAAAAACACAAAAAAAAAAACAAAATAATTGAATAATAGATTGATTCAAGTAAAAGACTTAAAAGAACAAAAAAAAAGTAAAAAAAGGTATAGACGTATATGTATGTGGAAAACAACGGATGTAAAGTCAGTAGGTTAAGAGTTTAATAACAACTACAAATCGAAAACAATTTTGAACTCAATACGAGCTAACGGTGGAAAAACAACAACTGCACAGAAGAACCGAATACTTTAGAAATATTCTATGCAAACCAGCAGATATTGGGAGTAAGAAAGAGAAGAAATTAACAAAACATTTCCAAACGAACGGACTATAACAAGGACAATAAACAAGAATATTCTACAGAAAAAATAAACGAAAAAAAAAAAATATTAAAGGACGACCGGACATTCGCGTTTAAAATAGAAAAAAAAAAGCAAAAGAAGCACAAATTGTTCGAGTAATACACATACTTATACATTCATTCATTCATTTTCACATATACATACACCAAAGTACATATACTAGTATACGAGCGGACCAACAACAATAGTAACATAACGGCTTTTATAGTTTATAAATTTTGTATGCACATATTTGCCATACGGTACAATTTAACAAGCTCAACACACACATGGTTAGATTATGTGTTGTTGCATATACGGTTTGCTTTCTCATTTCTTTTTTTCTGTGTTACAACAATATTTAGTTAAAATATAACCAACTACTTGACTACCACATGACAAATGTAGGACAAGGTATGCATATTAGACGAAGTCATTGTTAAAACGTTACATCCTGTACAAATTTGAAAAACGGTACGAGAAAAACTTAATTTCTTAATATCGTATTCACATCGTTTGTATATAAATTTATAAACTGAAATCAGGATTACGACCTAGCTGCTCATACCACTTAAGTTGTGTGTGTTCATTTCTATATATGAGCAGCAGGATGTACAGTTTAAAGTCGATTCTGAATGTCAGATTTTTTGAGAAAGATTTCATGGCAGTTTGATTTAGTTTTTTTTTTTTTTTTTGTTGAACGCCTCAGAGCAACAAATTTTAAAAAATTTTTTTCCCAAAATACTATGAGATTTTTTTTAGGAAATGTTGATAATATTTTATGTTCTAAATTAAGGTACTAAATCAATTGTCGTAGATCCATTTGGTTTTATCAAGAAATCACGCCTCCATAGCTGGCAGATAAATGAAGCATCAAATCGTCAAATATTTGAGAAAAAATCATCAAAATCGTCACAGATGTTTCATTGAAATCGTAAAAAACTCGTCAGAAAAAATGAATAAATAAATTGAAAGGTTTTAATAACAAAAACATATATATAAAGTCCATGTTAAGCAGCGATTATATTGCATCATCTATTCCTATCCGTGGTATAAATATTAGGGAGCCAGAAGATCTTGACTTTATGGGCATGAAAATTCAATGTGATGCTCACTAGAACTGACACATTTTTCAGTGCCTAGAAACCAAGGCAATTAATACTTCATCTAATCTACTTACAAATTACACCATTTATAACCCACCGAAAATGGAATACAACTCTCATGTAAGGGTAGGGCCTTAAAATCCATTTAGAAGCTCCTCGATCGTGTACAGGCGAGGCCGTAGTAGATCGTGAATCTTGATAGTGTTCCAACTCCATAGATTAATTGGAGCATCGTTGCAATATAGCTTGGCTGTTCTATCACTATTACAATGTATATTGCTCAAGCGAAATAACACTCGGCTTTCTTAGCCAGCACATCCGTATGTGGTGGATTGGCCAGTGTATCGCAGAGTCCGTTACAGATAAATTTCGTTTGTTAGGCGGACTATTAGTATGTGGAACTGGCTTCCAGTAGAGATTTTTCCTGTTGCTTATGGTATAAAAATATTCAAATCTAGTGTAACCAGAAACACTGCTCCCTCTTTCCTCATTCTTATAATATATTTTCCTAGTTCTAAAAACAATGCTAACCCCTGAGTGTGGGTCATATGAAAACAAAAAAATAATGACATTTGCGTTTGTTCTTCCGATGGTAAATATTAGAAGCTATAATCGAATTCTTAAAATTGTCCTGCAACGGCTTATGATAATTAATCAACTGCGATGTTATTTATGAGTTGAAACTTTTTGGCTTTTAAGGGATTAAAACGATATAAAATACAGACAAATCATCAAAAAACCTCAAAAATATAATACTTTACACCTGTTATACAAAGCTTAAGGAAGCCTTTAATGTACTAAAGTAAAGAAAATGATGTAAATTTTTAATTGCTAAAAATCGTCAAAATAAGGGCACAAATCGTCACGTAACCAAAATTATATTTTTGGAGCTAAAAATCGTTAAAATGGCGATAAATCGTCAAATCTGGCAGCTATGTACGCCTCTACTAATATGCATTGAATGCATAGGTAAGAAAATTTACTTTTTCTCAAGAAGCGGTAGTGCTTTTCTTATTTTTATCGGAATTTAAAAGGTAACGAAAAATCTCTTCGAATATATTCTTTCACTGAACCAATAGGTAAGCATGGAAAACAATACAGCAGTGTGTACCTTCATTTTAACTAAGAAAATACTGTCAATGTTTTCGTTATGTTGTAACAATTTCTTTTCTCTTTTGGACCCCTTTGTCTATTGTTTTCGTAGCTTTAGATTGTTTTTTTTTTATTCTATTTAATAATTACAGTTTACTAAGCCATTGCGAATTTAACAACCGGAAATTCTACAACAATAATTTTTCATTGTATTGGCGAATAGAAAAAAGAAAAAAAATGAAACAAAAAGGAAAGGAGGAAAGAAAATAAATAAATTCTTTAACCCACATAATTATAAAGCAAAACAAATGAAAATTCAGCAATAATTGATAGTAATCATAAGGTTTTTCCAACGTACATTCAAACACAAAAAATAATGTTGAAATCCATACAAACAAAAAACCGGTAATAGGAAAATAGGTCTTGGTCAGTGGTGTTCAACGGTGCTGCAGTTGCTTGATTTTATTTTGTTTTTTTTTTTTTTCAACTACAATAATAATAATGAAAAAATAATAGGAAAAAAAATATAAATAAAAAACGTTTACAAACTGGAAATATTTAAAAAAAAAATTGCAAAAAATAGTTGCTTTTGTTCGTCATTTTTTGTTGCTCCCTTTTTATTGCTTTTTTTTCTCAACTTCAACTTATTGTTTAAACAATAGTTGACAATGACAGTATTTCCGTGATTTTCCTTTCTGTTGTTTTGGTTCTCTTTTACTAAATTTATTTGAATGTTATTATTTTTTTCTTTTTTCTTTTCCTATTATATTTTACTATTTACTTTTACTTTGGCTCGATTTTATTTGCGATTACTGTTGTCGGTTTATCGTGCTTATCATTCTATTTAAGTCAAGTCTACTTTTGCTTGGCTGACTGACTGGTTCGTTTATTCATTCTGATTGTAATCATTGCTTTTTGTTTTTGTTGTCCTCCTTATTTTCTAATAATTTTTGTTTTCTTTATTGATGCTTATCGTTATTATATTTTTTTAGGATCCTTCAATCAAATGCAAATTTTTTACTTTATCAAAGTGGAAACAATGAATTTTATTGGAGAATATTAACGATTCTAATAAAATATACCCAGATTCTAACAGGGAAGTGATAAGAAAATATAAACTTTTAAATGAAATGTTAATAATAGTGCATTACGTGTTAATGTTAATGAATTTGGCTTTAATTTTAATCCAGCAATGCAACGCTTGTAATATATTAATCCCTGCCAATAGTGTTTTTATTCCTTTATGAAATTTCGGATTGTTTCACCTCATATTCTAGATTAACCGAGAAACATAATTTTTCCAATGAATCCTACTCTTCCCTGTCTAAAGCTTTTTGGGACTGGATTCAGAGGGTGCTGCAAGCATGAATTATTCGAAAGTCTGTTAATTTAAATAATTCTATATACAGTCAAACTCGTTTATAACGAACTCGGTTTTAACGAATTCTTGGTTATTACGTACATATTTTCAAGTCCCAACGTTTTCATAACATTTTTCATACAAAAATCTTCGATTATTACGAACTTGTTTATAACGAATTCTCGGTTAAAAGGAACTACTTTAAATGGTCCCAGTAATTAAATTTCATACATTTTAACATTTTTATAACAAACCCTCAGAAATAAAACTATGAAGTGTGGCAATAGCCTTTAATTTTATTTAATATGGCAACATTAAGTCATAGCTCAGTATCTTTAATCAGCTGATAGATAAAAGGAATTAACACATATTTTTGGTTTTTACAAATACTTTTTGTTGTTAATAAATGAAAAAAATTCTTTGTATTTTATATTTTTTTCTATGACTTCACTCCGTTTATTACGAACCTTGGCTATAACAAACTATTTATTCTGGTCCCATGGAGTTCGTTATAAACGGGTTTGCCTGTATAGGTTTGGGACTTTGTAAACTTTAATTGGATACTTAAAATGAGAAGAAATTTGTGTCCTATATGAGACTAGCTAGACAGAAAATAGTAGTCAACATTTTGATTGGGCATTGTAGACTCAAAGAATAGTTGTTCAAAATTGGAATCGCTTCAAGCTCATATGAAGATTCTGTGATGTAGAGTTAATACGACTCAAAAGGAAATGTCTGGTTGCGTTTTTAATTATAGTTGCGTTAAGGTCCTATTTACTAACATAGAACAACGTCTTGAAGTTTATCAGATTAACAAGCATACATATAAGACAACATAAGCATACGGTGGGCTGCCGAACCGTTCACATTTATATTGAACTAGCAGATTGTACCCGGCGTTGCGCGGGTTATAAAAATAACAATAAATAAAAATCCGGTTTCGAAACCGGTTTCTTAAAAAATGCACTTTTTCAAATTATTCGGAAACCGGTTTATCAAACAACCCAGTTTTTTGAATACTCTAAGTCCTAAATATATATGCATGCAATTTGCCCGTTTTGCGCCCTTTTCCCCCTTTTTGGGACCCTTTTTGGTTCAACTTTAGAAACGGAACACCTCCAATAACTATTTGGGAAACATAATCAAGCTTAATCGTAAAAGAATACCTTTAAAACAAATAAAATACGGCATTTATGCATAAAGTACTAATTTCTGCCCTTTTTTTCTCCCTTTGTCCCATTTTGTTCCGTTTGGTTGAAAATTTTTAAAACTTAAATTGGATTGCATCGAACATTTGAAAGAAAAATTAATCAGAACGATGGAGCCGTTTTCTGATTTTAGGTAAATCAAAAAAAGTGGGCGCAAAATTGGGCAAACTTCACATAAACCATCCACTAAATAGTCCGAACAAAGCCTAAACATTTGGCTTGAATTGGTGAGCCCGTTCTTGGGTTATAAAATGACAACGAAAAGTGGCATTAATTTTTGATATATTAGATATGCATTGATTTGGCGCAACCGTTTGACACCATTCACGTTCTGGCTATTTGGAAAATCCAAACTATACAAATGCCAAAGGAAAAAAAAATATTAAAATGATGTGTCTGTTAGGCTAAGATTCGACAAACAAAATTCAGCGCATGGACTACTGGGTAAGCAAAAAAAAAACGTTAGTTAGTTTTCCTAGTCTTTCCCTACTCATGTACGAATTCTTGACAATAAGCAATCAGCGGGCAGCTTTTACGCCCCAGGCTGGGAACACAACCCTCTTTTGAGTGGTGGGGGATGTTTGTATAGATGTGCTCAACACAATGGGAGATAAAGAGAAGGGCTAAGACTTTTCTAGATTTGAGGCAATCGAAACTATTTTTAGATATATATTAGATCATCAAGGAATAACCGGAATCCAATAATCAGTCTTTTGACAGGTCACTATAGACTTAGGATATACTTATTCCAGATGGTGGTTGCGTCGCGCTCAATTTGTAAATTCTGTGGCAATAAGAATGAACAATCGGTACACATTCTTGCAATCTGACGAACATAAGTGCAAGAAACACCAGGAGGGAAAACTGCACTGTACAAAGCGGACATGTGTACTAAGTTCCTACAGTTAAAAATCGTCAACATTTAAAACTTAAAAATAAATGTTATCCTGGGATATTGCAAAAGATGCTGAATATTGAACAAACCCAAAAGCCTAATAATATATTAAACCAAGAATTATAGTCCAAAATAGAATAATCATCGATTTGTATTTGATAAGTAAAAGGTTGATGGACCTAGATAAACCGTGTACTATGAACACGGCATGATAATGCAGCAAGAACAACATTTAAACGGAATACTTAAGCTAACAGGACACATACTCTTAATAGGTTCTCATGCACAATTTGCAAATTCGTCAAGTTCGTTTCGTTCTCTTTTCATAATTAAGGAAAAAAATTTTAAAAAAATCCTTTAAATTAAATATTCTTTCAAATTTCAAAACTACATATTGAAAGAATTTAAAAATAAATACCACCTGCAACACGTACTTTTCTCGAAAACACTTTGCCCTTATAAATGAATAGCAGCAGCAGCACTTGTATTTACAATTTCCTTTTGTATTCGAAAAGGGGGTTTTATTTTATATTTTAACAATTTATTCGTACTTTTTTTTTTCTATTTATTTTTTTCTCTCTTCTTTTTTTCATAATTTAACCTCAATATTAAAGTGAAATTTTTCTGGCATTGTCATTATTATTATTTTACGTACGTGTTTAGATGTATTTTGTTGCACTAACATACACACATACATACATATAATATATACACCTACACACAGGCTTGTACAATTTTCATAGAAAATTTCTGTTATTTGTCTTCTTGTTATTTTCACAAATAAAAATAACAACAACCATTAAATAACAAAAAAAAGGGAAAAACAAGAAAAACTTTTCAATTCAAAATAAGGAAATAGGTTACCAAGTGCACATGCTGAGCACAGTGCTCCGATTGCACTCTCGTTTCGGTGTTTTTTGTATGTGTGTGTGTGTGTGCATTGTCATCTCTTTGGATGTGTATTTGTATGTGTATGGGTTTTTGTTTTTTTATACATCACCTGAGTGTAAGTTTTTGTTCTCTTTCACAACTACAACCTGAATAAATGCCAACACGGGAAATTCATATCTTTACCCAATTCCTCCCATATTTTTTTTATTTATTTTTTTTCGTTTTGAACTGTTTTCCCATTGCTAGTTTTCCCTTACTCTTGCTGTTGCTGTTGCTGTTGTTGTGTTAAATATTTAGGAAATCATTATCTCTCTTTTATTTTCCTGTGCTCGCATTTCGAGTTTAAGCATTAAGTTCGTTAGAAACAAGCAGGAGCAAATATGTCTATTGTTCTACTACTACTTCAGCTATTGTTTTTACATTATCTTTTAGGTTTTTTTTTTTTTTTTTTTTTATTCTTCAAATTCTTTTATGACTTTAAAACCCTTGTTTTTGTGAGTGAAATAAGAAAAGAAGGAATAATTTTAAGTATTTGTAACTTTGGCTTAAGTCTGTTTTATTTGTGACATTTAGTTGGGATTAGTTTGTCTTTTAATTCATTCTTCTTATGTTTTCCTTTCTTTCTTGTGTTCTTACTAATGAGAATGAATTTTTGCGTGAAAAATTACACAAAAATAGGTTGCAATTAAGTAGGAGCAAGCGATTAGGTTGTGTAGTCGCCGTGGTCTAGTGGGTAGTGTGTTGGCTTATTATACAAAAGGCCCAAATCAGACATCAAAACAAAAAATATTTTCTTCGGCGACTTCCTCTCAGCAGATTTCTGGCAAAGACTCTGAGAGTAAAAATTGCCATGAAAAGCTTTTCAAAAATCTGTGGTTCAGAGTCGACTTTAAACTGTAGGTCCCGCCACTCATTTATAAAATTAACGCACACAACATAATTAGTGTGAGAAGCTAGGTCGTAATCCTGACTAAAGGGTTGTAATGGCTAATTATGTATGTATGTAAGCGATTAGGTTGACCGAATATGATGATAGGTGGTGTGTTCAAAAACATGTTTTACAAACATCTGCTTATGAATGGGATGCATTTGGTAGGATATTCTGATCGATTTAAAAATAGAATTCGACTTGATCGTATATACAGTGGCCAGCAAAATTCTTAGTACAGCAATATATTTTAGCAATTTCATAAATTTTAGCCAAAAGTTTCTATAAATATTTATAGTTTTATTATAAAACAAATAATTTTTTAATGTTCTTAAAAAACAATAGGAAGATAAGGAAAAGTTTTAGATGACTCCTTAGGTACCGTGAGTAAATTTTAAATTCATAGACACTACATATGAAGGCCCTTGTATTTAGTAAAATATCCCTTAAGAAAAGAAAAACAAGGACAAGATTCAGGTGATTCCATATGTACTCCTAAGAAGAATCCTGAGTGAAATAAAATCTTATCCCTTTAATGTAGTAAAATATCTCTTAAGGTCAAGCACTCTTGTTTTCTGGGCAAGTTTTTTGGATGACTTTTGTTTGAGGTTTAGCGATTACCTAACCGTTTTTTTAAATACTCTCTTGAAATCATATCGAGACTTTGTGTAAGAGTATTAAGCCTGTGGGGACTTTTTTTGTCAAAATATATTGGAGTACTAAGACTTTTGCTGTCTACTGTATATTTGACAAGTTTTCACATATCCGATGTAGGTAGATGGTAGAAGGGCTGTCCATCCGTGATGTGGACACTCTTAGGCCGCATATCAGCCCCATTGTGATAACACAGTTTCATCCCCTCCCTTTCTAGGAACACTCGGAACTTCAGAAAAGCGACTCCGGAGGCAATATCCATGCATAATAGTTCATCTAGGTCTTTCATGTAGTAGGCACCCAAACACCTGGGTACTTTCTACTATTATATTCACTATGTTATACTTATTTAAGTACCATTTGTACAGAGTATCATGAGTATCACTTAATCGTTATGCGACATCGATTTATTAAGCTCATATTTAAAAGCCCTATAATAATTTCTCTATATTCTAACGTATTCTTTATATTCGTATTCTAATATAGCCTGTCCTGATTTGGTTTTTTAAGCATATTATGCTGTTTACTGAATCCTTTCATGTATATCTGCAATTGGAGTTCTGTAAGTCTTTAGGTATTCTTTGGTCGGCTATGTCTTCTTGAACCTTGAAGATTTCGCTTTAGAGATTTACGAACAAATTGTCTTCCGACTGTAAACTGTAAGTCCTGCCACCTAGGAAAATTATGCCACTAACGGGGTTGAACGTGCGTGTTCGTTGGCCATAGTTGTGTCCTATGAGAAAAGTTGCAATGACTAATTAAGTTAAGTAAATAGGATTTCATATTTCTTACTTGATTATGTAAGAGGTCTGGCTCAAAAATGTTCGTTGGATTTGTTTTCAAACGAACACATTGTTGGTTAAGTTTAAGAGAATCGTATTGCTAATGATGTTCGTTTGGAATATCATGCCTCCGAGATACTTATTGATGGGTACCAAAGTTTTTATATCATTTTTTATGAATCTAAACTGCTTCTAATCTCTGACAACAGAGTAGACTTTACAATTGCATTGAATTTATGAATTTTTGTTTATTTTGAAATGCTGTTCTCATTTTGTTCACTATTTTGTTGCCTTCTGTTTCTATCCGCCATTCATTGTTAGGGGAAAGAAAGTCCTTTTGCGAGTTTGTATTAACTTTATCATGAGGTTGCCGTAGTCTATTGGGTAGTGTGTTGGCTTATTAGACGTAAGGCCACGGTTCAAACCTCAGGTTAAATATCTCGAAATATGCAAAAATATTTATTCGGCGACTTCCTCTCAAAAAGCTTCTCGAAACAATAATGAAAACTTCATATTTATTATTTGGCAAATATATGTAGGCATACCCTTGTCTTATTGAACGTTTGCTCTGCATGCATATACATACATAATACATCCATAAATATGTATGTATGTATATGTGAAAGAGAAATCATAAATAATAAATTTATTGTCATATGGAAATAAAAGCATATTCTTAATTATACTTTTTACCCAAAACTACATACATTTGTGTATGTGCCTCTTCAACAAAGAATATTTGAACAGAGACTTTTTCAATCTAACGCTGGAGGGGAACTTTGCCAGGTGGAATACTCGGGTGTACTTAAAATTTTCCATTTAGAAAACGTATAACCAAAACTGGGGCTGTTTTTGAAATGTTTTATTGTCATATTTCTATGAAGTGTATCGCAGCAGGTGTTTAACTAAAACAACATGAAGTTTTTAAGGTTCTTTCTGCTGTTAAAATAACACTGTTTTCAAATTGTTAAAATTTTTTCATTTTCGATAAAATAGTAATTAATGAACATTTTTGGTTGTTAAATTAGAAATTAATATTTAAATGAAAAGATAAACTGAGGAACTTAAAAAAAGTGTGACATAGGGCCTACCTACTAATTGTCATCAACATTTGCAGAAGTATTTCTCAGACTCAAGATCGATAGATCTAAGCTTGGAAATAGCAGTAGTGACATGCATAAAAAGTCGTTTCTAATGTGTATCCGTAGCAGAATGAAAGGTTCCTGCATTATATACATATAAGTCAGTTAAGCTGATATGAAATCATTTCAATTGACCACAATTATTGTATGTTCCGCTTAAAGTTTCTTGGCGTCTTAGGGACCTTTAACTTTCTTTCATTGGGTTGCGTTCAAGGCCACTAATTAGTTATTAGACTTAAAAAAAGCCATAAGAACGAAATACTTAGTAAATAAAAGGAAATAGAATTTATTGCTGACTGGCATAATGTGTAGGCCAGCAATAGGTAACATGATTTGCATTCCCAAGTTGGTAAATGTTGGATAAGGTGCTTTTGCTAAGTAGTCTTTTCACTGTTTACTTGACATACTATTGCAGCCTGATGTATCATTTCAAGGGAAATGGATCCTCTAAGTATTCCTTCAAATATTTTCTTTCAGCCCCACCATCTTCATGACATTTCCGTAACTCCACCTATGTTGTAGTTGGGTTCTTAGAAGGCTTTGACTTGTATGGTTAATAGATTTTCCTTAACTCTAATGTGTTCTTGTCTCCTATAACATTAAAAATAACTGCTCTGTAAATGCAAATGTGAGTACATTCATGATCTACTATATGTAACAGGTAAGGCAAAAGGAATCTTAAATTTTTCTGATAAACAACTTTAACCAATCATTTATCATAGTTTTTAAAGCATAGATTTTTTTTTCATATTTCTCCATGGTTATTATTTTTTGTTGTTGTATTGTTGTTTAACATAACAAAAGATGAGTTCACACAGTTAAGTTGAACCCTATTTTATGCTCTACCATACCATACTATGCAATGCGTTTTCTTTTATTCTTCTTCCTTTTCATTTCTTATATACAATTGCTGATGTACACAAACACATAGACAACACACACACACACACACACACTCACTCACATGTGATTATATGTACATACGTGCGTGCGTTAGTATTTTTGTGAAATAAGGACATCGCTCTCGCACTCAATTCCATGTGAGTGCTTTTGTATTGTTCATTTCTATTGTTTGTCATATATGGAGTGTAGTGTATTTAACAGTTATTCTCTTAGTTGTTGTTGTTGTTGTTGTTGTTGCTGTTGTTCTTATTATACTACTACTGCTACTAAACATAGTTCATATGTTAAATACTAGTTGTTTTTGTATTGTAATATAATGACGTATTTTTAGTTGTTGTTGTTGTTGCTATAGCAATAGCAATAGCAATAGTGGCCGTATTATCATTAAAATAGTTTACATACATACATGTATAGTACAATATACATATAAATGTATGTGTGGTATATTACCGTAAGTGTTTGTGTGTGTGTGTGTGTGTTTACATGAGAGCATTTAAATGTATTGTTGTTAAAGACATATGGAAATTATTGTAATTTGAAGTTGATAACAACCTGAACAGTTATTCCGTTCATAGAACAGTTATACCTCTTACAATACTCTTTAACGACGTACCTCCACCCCCCCCCCCCCTATAATATGCCAAGTGTAAGTGTTTAGAAAAGTTTTATGCTCTTATTATTATCATCGTTATCGTCATCATTATCATTATCATTCTCATTCTCATCAAAATCAGTATGTAAAGAAGGAATGCAAAAAAAAAAAACCCAGAATACAAAGAAAACGTATGAAAAAAGAAAAATGAAAGAGAAGAAAAATGGAAATAATTTAAATTCAAGTATATAGGATGTGACTTAAATGGTCATTGAGGCATTGATATGTTTCAAATGGTACTGACAAAGAACCATTTCATGAATTATATACTAAATTATGATGCTCTGGAACATTTTTTGCATAATTGAGTTCATTATTGTTTCTGCTGATGAACTTTAATAATTTTTTTTGGTAAATCTATTGTAGTTTGTCATAAAGAAATTCAAAATCAAATTCAAATATTAAAGAAAATATTAAAACATATTTAAAAATAATAAATTTAAATGACATTGAATTTAAGAATCTTCCCAGTTTTTGAAGAGAGTTAAAGTTTCTTTTCGAACCAAACTAATATTTGAGATAATCAAAACTTCTATTATGAAATTACAATAACGGGAGATCTGAGCCATGCATCACATTATCGAAAAATATCCTGAACTTTATAATTGGAATCTTGACAGGGCCTTGTAGAATTACATATTCAGAAAGGACTCCCATTTCTTGTCCAACATGTAGATTCTGTGCGAATGAGAATGTATAAAACGGTGCACATTCTAAACCTGTGGCCCATTAATGCATCTTAGAACGAAATGTCTGTATGCATTCCAGTTCCATGGCTAAACATTTTTACAAAATTAGCTTGAAAGAAGTGTTACAGGGGGAGTACAATAGATAGAATGGCTTATGTTTACATTAATAAGAATACTTTTCCTTAATAAATAAATACGGTCATTAAAACCTTTTAGCCAGGATTATGACCTACATAGTTTCTCATATTGGGGGTGTTAATTCTCACCATGAGGTACCGATAGTAACTGTTTAAAGCCGACTCTGAATAACGAATTTGAGAACATTAATCATGACAATTTTACTTTATTCTCAGAATTTCTGTCAGGAGACTACTGAGAGTTTTTCCATATTTCGTTTTATTCGAAATGTTCGAGCCTGGGGTTGAATCATGGGCTTTCCTCTAACAAGCCAACACACTACCTACTAGACTGCAGCGACTTTAACCTTAACTTCGTAAGTATTTAATTCAACGTTTGTTTTATTCCAAATATGAAATTAGAAAATTGTATTTGCCTTTTGTTTTACTATCTTTTTCTTTCAACCTCAACTGTCTAAAAAAACATCACTACACTCCAAGTATTTAACTACTTAACTTTAGACAAAGAAGGTCACCCATAAAAAAAAAGGATTTATTATATCGCAAGCTTCCATGTTATTGGATATATTTATGCCACACTACAAAATAACAAGCCGAGCGCTTCTTTGAGTGTACAATATTATTCAATGGCATATCACTGTTGATGAATGACGAGTTGTCTTGCAATGTCCAGATTGTTTATTAGTCAGTTTTTGTCAAATTTTTTTTGCCTTTATCAAGTTTTCAAGGAATGGAGCGCATTTTTAAATTTTTTATTACAGGAAACGAAATATGAGAGGTATCCGGAGAATTTGCACTCACAGTAAGACCCTGCTTAAGATGAGGGACGTTCCAATAACTTCAAGCGCTAAACAAGGAAACTTAACTCTTAAATATGCAAATACATTGCGACCTCGGAAATTACAGTTGGAATCTTTATTCTGGACAAAAGATATACAGTATACACTGTCGCAATGTAGTGCACCGTTTGTGTATTGCCATTTCATTTGTACACATATGTAACAAGTATCATTACAGTTTGCGATTAAGGGGAATCCCAATACTGCGGCGTAGTACTGAAACAGCGTTAAGCAGGGTATTGCTGTATTTTTTTTAAGTTTTGGTAACTTTTCATAACATAATGTCATTTCAATAATGTCTCCTAACGAAGTAAGGCTTCAAAATATTACATTTTGCTACATTACATGATATATTACCAGGCTAATGACATTTTGGAGCTGCCTTCTGGCAATTTTTAAATGAAGTCTCTCGTGAGCAGCGTTGCCTGATGATGATTTTACCGTATTTTTGATGATTTTTCAACCAAAATATGATCTGATGATTTTTTTTCTTAAACAATGATTTTTAATTCATAAAAATTATGATTTTTTTTATTTCAAGTGAGTACTAATTGTACTACTTAGTGAGGTTTAGCGAAGTTATTTTTTAAAGAGTCTAAAGGTCGAGTGACACCAGAAGTCGGCTAATATTTGTGTTTTTTGTAAATATTATTATTTCCTTTTGCCCAAACATTGGTCTGGTGGTCGCTCAATAATCAAATTGACACATATTATGATAAACAATCAAGATCCACCAAAAATTTTTAAATTTTTTGAGCTAAAAGTTCATTTGATGAAATGACATATATAAAAAATATAACACGACTGTTATACTATTTATATAATAACTATAGTAATTTTTGTCTGATTTGATCAAACGAAGTGTGAATCTCTTCACAAGATAATGTTCTTTCAGAATGTCATCACTTATTTCGGACTTTTTAGGTAAAGTTTGTTACTATGAGCGGACAAATCAAAAAAGTATGAAAAAAAAAATCGCATTTTCCAAGTTTACCTCATCAAAAATCATAGTCTATTAAGTCGAATAATAGATATATCCATTAGGGTTGCCACACGGGATCGATTTTCAAAAATCCCGGTATTCAGGATTTCGTAAATCCCGATCCCGAAATCCCGGGATAATTCGGCATCCAAAAATCCCGAAAAATCATTGGAAAAATCGCGATTTTCTCTTAATAATAAAAATATTTCGTTAACAAAACCATTTGTATTCCAATTATGTATGTATATCAGACAAAAAGTAACAAAAATGCGTAAATTAACAAAAATAAAAATTATTAATACATATGCAAATGCATTAGTTTTAAGAAAATTATTTGGATTCCAACAAAAAGATTAAAGCATCTAACATGTGATCGAATAGGCTTGAACAAATTTTGTTGTCAACATACGCTGCCGTCGAAAAACATTTTTCGCAATCAACATTTGTTGGTAAAATAGTTCTAAGATAGCTGAATGCAGCTTGTAAATATTCACCTCTACTACCTCCTGACGTAAATAAATCTATTTATTTGGACAGTTGAGTATCTAAATCAGTTACCCTATTAATTCGTTTTATAGAGCTTTTGCATTCTTCGATGGCATCAAATAACAATGGAAGTAGAGTTTTTCTCATCTGAAATGCTATTGTCGAAGTCGAGTGCTATAGAATTTTTTTCAGGACCTTTTGTAGGATCAAAATATATATGAATTCACAATCCCGAAAATTCCGAAAAATCCTGGGACAAGTTTTTAAAAATCCCGGGATTTTCGGGATTTACAAAATCCCGAATCCCGGGATTTTGAGATTCGGGATTTCCCGATTGGCATCCCTAATATCCATCCCTTTTCAACAAGATTTAAATTTTGGAAATAGGGTGAGAAATATTTAAGAAATCCAGAAATTTGTGCGTAAAGTAAAAAAAAACTGTTTTTGTCAAATTGTTTTATTTGGAGGATTTGAGAAATATAAAAAAGGTACTCAACTAACTGCCTACGTGGAGTATGTACGGTGTACTCGGTGTATTTTCACTGTCGCACCGTGTAATTTAAATACTATGTTAATATATTTTAATTTTTTTTTTAAATAAAATTTTGTATTAAAAAATTACGATTTTTTTCCATAAAATATGATTTTTTGTTCTGCATTTGATGATTTTCTTCTCAAAGCTTCTGCCAACGCTGCTCATGAGTTTAATATTAAACAGACTAGCTATACGAATTAGTAACGCTGAAGCTGGGACGCCAATAAGCCTGAGCCAAAGAAATCATGTGTAATCTGATATTATAAATAATGAATCGATTAATAATTTTTGACAACTCAAATTGTTTATATTCCATTTATTTTATATTTTACATTACTTTATTATCCCAGTATTTTTAATTATAAAAAAAAACAAACAACAAAATTCAAATGAAACACACGTATATGTAAAAATACGATATACAGTCAAACCCGGTTATAACGAACTCCGTGGGACCAGAAACAATAGTTCGTAATAAACGGGGTGAAGTCATAGAAGAAAACATAAAATACAAAGAATTTTTTTCATTTATTATAAAACAAAAAGTATTTTTTTTATTAAAAACCAAAAATATGTGTTAATTCTTTTTATCTAGCAGCTGATTAAAGATACTGAGTTATAATTATATTGCAACACTTCAAAGTTTTTTCTGAGGTTTCGTTATACAAAAGGTAAAATGTATGAAATTTAATTACTGGGACCATTTAAAGTACTTCCTTTTAACCAAGAATTCGTTACAAATGAGTTCGTAATAAACGAAGTTTTTTGTATGAAAATTGTTGTTAAACGTTGGGGTTTGAAAATATGTACGTAATAACCAAGAATTCATTATAACCGAGTTCGTTGTAAACGAGTTTGACTGTATTCCATAAATATTGTAAAATTTTAATTGAATTGAGGTAATTTCTTACAGTTAATTAACATATAAATGCGTATAAATGTATTCTTAATTAAAATCCATTAATTAATTTAATAAAATTTATTGATTAAAACAAATAATAATAATAAGGAAAATGAAAGAATTTTTGCGGCTTTTAAACTTATCATGGCACATGGAGTAATAAAAAATTGCATTGTCCTATAAAAATTATTCACAAAAATACACACACAAAAAAAAAGAAAAAATAAAATATGATTGATGAAGAATTTGTTTGTATGCGTTTTCCTATTAAATTCATGTATTTATTTCAAGATGTTTATAGAAAGTTCATTCAAACTTACAAACAAAAATTATTAACACACAAACTCATGCATATAAGAAATGACTAAAATATAGTCACCCAGCCAGCCAGCAACCCAGTCTACCAGCCAGCTAATAGTGCAGACATGGTGGGGTAAATGACAAAAGGGAAGCTTTTATTGAATAGCACAGACTTATGAATAATATATTATTCTTGACATAAATTAAATGACCCTTATGATACCCATGCTATTTTAATTTCAAGGATATAACAATTTTTATGAATTAATAATGTATACGATAATGGCGACACTGTTAAATATTTAATAATCTTCTTTTGTATATTGTGTTATTTATTGATGTTTTTGTTGTTGCTCGTACTGTTGCTATTGCTGTTGCAGTTTTATACGCATTATGATTTAATGGATAATAAAATGAAAAGAATTGTCCAAAAAAAAAGAAAGCTGGCTAAAAGGAAAAAATATTGCAAAAACCGATTTGTTTTACTGATATTTTAACGTTCATTAAAACTCATAAAATTCAAGATTTATAAAAAGAACCGTATATTTTCAGGGAGCAGTGTATTGGCTTATTAGACCTGAGGCTACGGTTTAAACTACTGGTAAGACATCTTCGACAAACCAAATTTAAAAATTATGTCTGAGAGTAGATCAATGGAGACAAAGCAGGTGTAAACCTCTTGAAACTTCTAGAAAGAAAAAAACTGGTCGAACAGGATTAATTCTGCAAAGTCTGGTGTTGCCGTGGTCTAGTAGGTAGTGTGATAGCTCATTAGACATAAAGCCAAGTTTCGAGTCCCAGGCTAGACATCAAAATAAAAAATACAAAAGGAATTTTTTCGACGATTTCTTCTCAGCAGATTTCTGGCAAAAACTCTGAAAGTAAATAAACTTGCCATGAAAAGTTTCTCAAAAGATCTAAAGTTCGGAGTCGACTTTAGACTGTACGTCCCGCCACTTATATGTAAAATTAACACACACAACATAAGCGGAGTGAGAAACTAGTTCAATAATCCTGACTGAAGGGTTGTAATCACCAATTATGCAATTATGTTGTTATAGATTTCGACTCGCCTCTACTTAATATTTACGCGAAGCACAAAATAAGTACGATTCGCGTACGAATACTACTATACTCAGAAGAAGATTGTGTGTGCTTTGCTTGTTGTCCTTGTCTTTCTTTTCTTCTTTGTTTGTATATGCAACAACAACAAAGGCTGAAAATTTTGATGAATGATTCGAGCCACTCGAATCACTTATATGTATTATAAGTATTTTTCTAAATTTATGAATCAGAATAAGTAGGCGTATGAATCAAACACATTTCGAATGTTGTGAGTTTGATGTCAACGTTGTACTCATACCCATTGCTACTTATACTTATAAATCAATGTTGTAGCGAAAACGAATGAATCAGATTTCTTCTCGATAGAATTCTGGCAAAAACTCTGAGAGTAAATAAAAAATCTGTCATTCGGAGTCGACTTTAAACTGTAGGTCGCGCCACCTATGTATAAAATTAACACACACAACATAAGCGGAGTGAGAAACTAGTTCAATAATCCTGACTGAAGGGTTGTAATCACCAATTATGCAATTATGTTGTTATAGATTTCGACTCGCCTCTACTTAATATTTACGCGAAGCACAAAATAAGTACGATTCGCGTACGAACACTACTATACTCAGAAGAAGATTGTGTGTGCTTTGCTTGTTGTCCTTGTCTTTCTTTTCTTCTTTGTTTGTATATGCAACAACAACAAAGGCTGAAAATTTTGATGAATGATTCGAGCCACTCGAATCACTTATATGTATTATAAGTATTTTTCTAAATTTATGAATCAGAATAAGTAGGCGTATGAATCAAACACATTTCGAATGTTGTGAGTTTGATGTCAACGTTGTACTCATACCCATTGCTACTTATACTTATAAATCAATGTTGTAGCGAAAACGAATGAATCAGATTTCTTCTCGATAGAATTCTGGCAAAAACTCTGAGAGTAAATAAAAAATCTGTCATTCGGAGTCGACTTTAAACTGTAGGTCCCGTCACTTATGTATACAATTAACACACACAACATAAGTAGTGTGAGAGACTGAGGGCTTCTTGGAGACGATTGCTGTAGACTATCTAATGGTGAAGATATGGCACTGGCCATTTTATAGTCACCTAGTAGCAACGCGTTTCCTTACCGTTCGCATCTTCCCTATTCCACCTTTTCTAAACTAGCACAATGCATTGCATGAGTAGGGGCCATCTCCTGAGTGCTGGTTTTATATAAAAAAAAGTTATAAATGACCATTCGCTCGTACTGCCGCAGGCAAAAGAATTCTGGAGGATAGAGAGTAACCTTTTCCGAGAAAACTTCTTAGTTTAAATTATCTGTAGATTTTCATTTCCTTTTAAGCAATTACAAAATAAAAAATCAGAATAGTCCCTTAAAAACTATTAAATTTTACTATTTATTGTTTATTATTATTATTTTTTTAATTCTTTATTCTCCTAATATTTATTTATTTTCTATATTCATATGAACACATGCTTGAAGTATACAAAACGCTAAATGAAATAGTTTTGAATAAATCCATTCCTGAAATCACTTATCTTAGCTGAACTTCATTCAAAACAGTTTAGCACTACACTTGTGTCAAAAAATTTTTCCCAACCACTTGCATAAACTAACTTAATTTATTTCTAATTTGGAAATAAAAATTATTTTGTAAGAGAAAAAAATCCTGAAAAACAAAAGCCAAGTTGTTCAGTAAAAAAAAAAAACTATTCTGGCATCATGTCCTTTTTGACACTGTTGAGTATCTATGAAATTTTTTTTGTGCATACACACCTAGGCATGCATACATACATATATACGAGTACATACATACATACATACTTATTTTCAGAACCATTGTAGTTGTTTCATTATTGTTTCTTTTGTTCGAGTCAAAGTTGGTCACCATTATTATTATTTTGTTTAAAGGTTTTACAGCTCGAGGACAAACTTCCTATTGTTCTATATGACTTGATGGTTCAGTGGTTGGTTGGATGGTTGGTTGGTTGATCTAAAAGAACAAAAATCCACCAACTCTCTATGCTCTTACAATAAATATTACCAACATTACTTTCTTCAATTTTGTGTTTTTTTTTGTGATTTTTATGCTGTTGAAATTGTTTTAAAAAAAATTTTTTTTCTTGTCTCCTCCGTGGTTTTCTTTCATACGAATTTTGCATCGTTTTTATAATTTAGTTGCGCGTTTGGGTTTATGTCGCATTAACTGGCGCAACTTTTATAACAATACGAAAACTCCTCTCTCTCTCTCTATCTCACTCTATACATTGACTTTGTTTGTCGTTATTTTAAATACAAAGTTTAAAAAAAATGTTTTATAAAAAGAGATAGAAACAGAAACAGGAGACACATAGACACACAGTTACGTATAATATTTAAAACAACTTAAAACAAAACATAATAAAAATAAATATCGTACATGAGTTGGTATGGCGGCACTCGTATACTGAAGTAGAAAACAACTAAAGGGAGGCAGGTCTCATAAAAAAGCCATTTTAAACAAAGAAAACAAAAAAAATAAAGAAAAACTACGAAAAAGGATGACAGCTACATGAATCAGTTGTATTACAAATATTTGTATACTTAAAGTTTGAGTGTAGGTATGTAAGTTTAGTTACATTCAAGGAAATTTGAATACTTTCAAATGGTCAACAGCGTCTAACGAAATAAAAATTTTTTGGAATTTATTCTTTTACATTCGAATAACAGTTACATGCATCTGTGAGAAGACTTCTATTGAAATTTGAGAATGTGTTTGACTAGTTTTGATAGCAGACAACCGCCAGACTACCTTAGTAGTAACAAAAGCCAAAAAACCATGTATTAGTTTATGGAATTGGAATCCGTTTTAATTTTGACTCCTTACTTCATATTGCCAATGGAACAACTGAAGTCGCCGTGGTCTAGTGGGTTATTAGACGAAAGGCCCGGGTTCGTATCCCAGGTCTGACATCAAAAGGAAAAATATTTCTTTGGCGACTTCCTCTCAGCGGATTTCTGGCAAAGACTCTGAGAGTAAAAATTGCCATGTAAAGCTTCTCAAAAATCTGTCGTTCGGAGTCGACTTTAAACTGTAGGTCCCGCCACTCATGCATAAAATTAATGCACACAACATAAGTGGTGTGAGAAGCTAGGTCGTAATCCTGACTGAAGGGTTGTAATGGTCAATTATGTATGTAATGGAAGAACTAATATGATGGAAAGTATATGATTCCAATAATGACATTATTTTACAAACTATCCCTCTTGTAACCTCTTTATATCCGTTATACATACTATACATACATCATTGGTCATTACAACCCTTCAGTCATTGGTCATTATAATCCTTTTCAATGCAATTTTATTTACTCTCAGAGTTTTTGCCAGAAATCTGCTGAGAGGAAATCGACGAAGAAATACTTTTTTTCGTATTTTGTTTTGATGTCTGGCCTGGGGCTTGAACCCTGGCTTTTACGTCTAATAAGCCAACATACTACCTACTAGACTACTGCCACTTCACCTTTCTTCAAGAGCAATAGAGCTCAAAGGCATTTATCTTGAAATAAAAAATAATTTTTAATAAGTAGACCCATGTTAATTATTGGTCTACCCTGGAGTAATCGTAAGTACAGTGGTATGACAGCGTAACTATGGATGATTTCAGTGTTTTAGATCAGAAAGATTTTACAAAATGTTTGATGGGATTAGCAGCATATAACCTATTAAGATTGGCTTTATATTATTAATTTTATTTACTTAGGGCAATTATTACGACTTGAAGTTAACGAATTGATTTTAACGGACAGGTAAATTGTTTTATTTTCACAATTATTATATATGGTAGAAGTGAGCGTTAAGCTAAAGGCTATTCCCCCGATTTACGTCGTGTCGATTTACGTTGTTTCGATTAACGTCGTCAAAAATGTTGTTCCCTTCAACTTCGATTAGCGTCGTCATTCGATTTAAGTCGCCTTACGTTGTTTATAAACAAAATCAGGGGAATTCCCTATTTAAAAAATATTCAATACATAGAATAAAAATTTAATTATTTTAGTTTTTTTTTTTTTTGTAAAATGTACATAAATAAATGCATCTGATAGTATGAGTTCTTTAAAATTCGATTTACGTCGTTTCGATTACGTTGCCTTTTTCGCGGAATATTCTACGACGTAAAGTCGAGGTAGTACTGTATATATTATTTTCAATATTGCAACTTCAAATATAAATAAAATGAGTTCTGTATTCCCTCGATTAACATCGTCTAGATTTACGTTGTTTCGATTAACATCGTCAAAAATTTTGTTGTTAATTATCTCTTTAAAAAATTCAAAACCTAGAATAAAAATTTAGTTATACCTTTCCCTGTCTCTGTGATATACAAGCGTATGAAACCAACTTGCTATGCATCACATGTGATGTAGAAGACAGGGAAAGTCTTAGCTTTTTTTTTTTTATAAAATGTTCATACATCTGTTAGTATGTACATCTGTTAGTATGAGTTATTTGAAATTCGATTCACGTCGTTTCGATTTACGTCGCTTTTTTCAGGGACATTCTACTACGTTAATCGAGGGAATACTGTATGTACAACCAAACGAAGTGGTTTAATAAAGCAGTGTTATCAACATTGCTTCGGTACTGCCATATTTTTGAAAAAGTTTTCTCTGTAGATTGTAATAACGAAAATAAGTTAAAGCTAACTTTACAATTTTTTTTTTTGGTAAACTTGAACTTTAACTAAACCCAAATATAACCGCAAGTTATAATAATGCCCCTTAATTAGTCATTCCAATGCTTTTGTCAGGATTATGGCCTAGTTTCTCACACCATCCATGTTGTATGAGTTAATTTTAATACATGATTGGCGGAGCCAATAGATTTATGCCAGAAAACTGCTGAGAGAATGTCACCGAAGAAATATATTCTCATATTTCCTTTTTATCGAGACGACTAAACTGGGTGTTGAACCACGTTTTACGTGTTATAAGTTATCACACTACACACTAGAGTACAGCGATTTATTTGAAAATCTGATACTGATAAGCATGTAAATAGGAATCCTCTTACAGGTATCCTCTAAGATGTTCATTTTATGGAAGACATTTGTAAAAAATCTATATTCACATAACTGCATTTAATATAATATGCCGCACTGTATGTTGCAGCAGTAAAAAATTATTTTGCATATACAATTTGGAGTGGAGCGTATAGGTCTGTCTCTGTGTTGAGTAGAAATAAAGTTTAACTCTCTGTACAATATAAAAAATGTGAAAATGAATAAAAAAAAAAACTAAAGAAATAGCAGAATTAAAAAGAAAACAAAGAAAAAAAACACAAAGTTAATGGTGTTGTGGCCTGAGTGTTACATTTCTGTGTCATTTCCTATTTGGGCTGATATTGCTTTTGTATTACTTTCTTTCTATTTCTCTTCCTTTCTCTTCTCTTCTACGAATACAAATTTTTCCATTTGTTGTGATTTTTTTTTTTCTTTGGTGTTGCAAATGTTGTTCGTCCCGTTGTTGTTATTGTTGTTGTTGTTGTTGTTGTTCACTTGTCATTGTAAAGTTCGCTACTACTGTTATCATTATTGTATGTTTGTTGGGTCGTTGGTTTTGTCTCAACTACATTATATTTTCCCTATTCACTCTTTCTGTTCACTTAGTTTTTTTCGTTTTAATTCTTTAGTTACACGTCATGCTCTTTTTTTCTGTCTGTCTGTCTGTTGTTGTTGTATATAATTTTCATGTTGTAAAAATAAAGCAACGAAAAGGGGAAAACAAAGTGAGCAAAAAGAAACGTTAAGACAATGAATGTGTTATTTTTGGGTGGTACAGTTTATGTAAATTTGTTCTAAATGACAAATAGAATGTGTTTTGTTTAGTCAAACGCAGTTGTTGCTATTGTAGCAATGCCAGTATTTTTATTATTATGCCAATGGTACTACGCAGTTTTGCATTCAATAAACGATACATATTTAGTTTTGCTGATGAAGCATATTTTAATTCAGAGGAAATTTGATTTTCAATAAATGATAGTGACCTTCTAACGAAATTTCAGCCTACGATAAATGACGTCTATTTAGTAAGAAAAGGCGGGTTGTTCTTTTTTTTTATTAGCGAATTTTAAATATTTTATGTTTTAATGCATTTCGAAATCAGAAGAAGGTAAAAGATTACAATATACAGTCAAACTCGTTTATAACGAACTCGGTTATAACGAATTCTTGGCCATTACGCACATATTTTCAAGTCCCAACGTTTTAATAACAATTTTCATACAAAAAACTTCGTTTATTACGAACTCTTTTATAACGAATTCTCGGTTAAAAGGAACTACTTTAAATGGTACCCAGTAATTAAATTCATACATTTACCTTTTTTATAACGAACCTTCAGAAAAAACTTTGAAGTGTGGCAATAGTCTTTACTTTTATTTAACAAATATTTTTGGTTTTTAATAAAAAAAAAAATACTTTTTATTTTTAATAAATGAAAAAAATTCTTTGTATTTTATATTTTCTTCTATGACTTCACTCCGCTTATTACGAATTTTGCCTATAACGAACTATTTTTTCTGGTTCCACGGTGTTCGTTATAACCAGGTTTGACTGTACATATACATGCTTGCAATAATATTTAATATACAGTGTTTGGTTTTATTGGAATACATATCAATTCAATAACAATTTAAGTTTTTATAATACTCCTACATGCATAATTTTGTGACAAAATTAATATTTGTGACTGGGTTAACTGGTACGATTACCACTGATCTTGCGCAATGAGAAATCCCAGCAAATACTTTGGCGATTACAATAAAATCTGCACGACTTTGATTGTGCTGATGACGGTTGTCTGATTGAAAATGTACATGCTAATCAGTTTCTCTAAAATCTGTCGTATGTATAAAATTAACACGATATAAGTGAATGATTAGGTAGGTCGTAATCCTGACAGATGTAGCGAAAAGTTTCAGCAACTTTAATCAAATCCATAAGAAAAAGTCATTTATCTGTAACTAATACCTGCATTACGAACACTTTCCAATGCCATCAATTCATTTGTCTCCACCAATTAGGATTACAAAGGATTATACATTCCCTGTCAACCGTCGACTACAAAGCCAGACTAACGTTTTTGGGGTCGAGTATTATGTAATACGATAGTTAGCATGGATTTCACTAATGGATACTGATAAGAGGGCTTTCCTTACACTGAGTGGACTTGCCCGTGGATGGCAAGATACCACTTACCTAACCTTGAATGGATTTATATGTCGTCTCACGTGGAGAATCAAGTTACTGATTTATTGATAGGAAAAATTTTCCAAAATATGTCTTGTCACGGGTTTCAATTTGATACCTAATTTCTCATTTCACTAAATTTGTCTTTAAATCCCTCGCTTACCATTTTTACGATCTCAAATCCGTTTGATTTTGCAGCACTAGAATGATTGGGCGTTAATGAGTCACGTTCGTGTATTGCATGGAAAGGAAAACAATTCATCAACAAAAATAAAATTATTTCAATACCGAACACATATGATTTCAACAGGAACGAGCTGCGATACATTAGATATACATACAGCACTAACGATTGGAAGGCATAGTAATTTTATGTGGCGATAACTTGCACTGAACCAACCTCTTGATCTTGTTTTCTTACTTCTTGTAGGGTTTGCTTAAGGTGCAAATGCATCCGAATAAGCCACAAAATACGGCAGTCGTCAAAGACAACATAACTATTGTTATCGGGCAAACCTTAGACTGATTTAAGCGTTGAAGATGAAAAATTAGGACATTTCGGTTGAACGGACAAAACATGATCCGCTATATATTCTGCTTGCTAGAAAAACGCAGCAAATTTACAAGTCATTTGGGAAATCTCAATCGGAAGACTGGCTCTTGCAAATCAAGTGTGATAAAGAGTTTGTCTTAGTGCTGCAGTGCTTAATACTTTTGAGGGTTTCACAAAAAAAGAAGAGATTTCGTTGCATTTTTAAGGTTAATATAATGTTAATTTATACAATGGGTTAATTCGACCTACGGGTACTGTATTGGTCTTGATTGACAAGTACACGTCCGCTAACCTAATGTTAATCTTACAATATTAATAAAACTATTGCAATTAGAGTGAGACGAAACCAAAAAGCTTTGAATTCAAAATGAATGCAAAATGAAACATGAACGGACATAATAGAAAAAATGTTTATAAACTAATTTTAAGGTAATTAAAATATGAATTTATTGGTGTTTATTATAACATATTTAATTTAATTTTTATGCTCTTATTTTACTTACTAAAAATTTAAATTTTATTTACATTTTCTCTAGTACTTCTCGGCATCTTAGTTATTATACCCCCTCGTGCAAAATCCTTAAATAATGCTTTTAAAATTTATTGCCATTTTATTTTAAATGCCACTATATGGTATACTATAGTAGATAAGATACTTAGAGGTTAAATATAAAACCATTCAAGTTTGCTTTGCGAATGCATAGCATTTCGAAAACTATAAATAAAACTAAAATGTATACTTAAGTTAATGAAAACAGCAATACCACATGAAACTGTACGAAAACAATAAAATGAAATCTTTAAACTTCAAGTTAAAAATTCAATGCAATTTAAACTTACAATCTTTATAGTATTACGTTCCTAACATTCTAACTGCTATTATTTTCCACATAAAATACATTTTTAACACTCTGTTCGACCACAGACATGTAATTCGTATAACCTCCATATCCTAGCTTAAGTATCCTCTTTAGACGTCTTTTATAACGAAATCAATAAAATTTGGATTTTCTTTTCCATTTTTATTTTATTTTTTATTATTTTTTTTTGTTGGTGAAAGGAAATTGTTTGAAAAGTTTTAAATGACTTGAGAGTTTGATTTCTTTAAAAAGGATTAAAATAAAGTTTAAAAAAAAAAGAAAAAACACGAAAGAACACAAGCGAAAAACGTTGTAAAACTTAAATTTTTAGTTCTCTATGCGAACAAAAAAGAAACTGAAATTTTAAGTGTTTAGCTTAGTTTTACTTAGTTTTTGTTGGATTTTTTTATTTTTTTTTTGTATTTTTTATTATTTTTATACGTAAAACACAAATGAAATTTAAAATGTATTAAATTTATTTGTGTACAAACATATTTCTACTATTGTTTTATGTATGTAAGTAAGGGTATGTGTATATGGTTTTTGGTAGTTAAACTGCATACAAATGTTTAACAAAATTTATTACTCTGTCAGGCATTATATTTTTCAATGCATTCTCTTTCTCTCTCTCTCTCTCTCTCTCTCTGTGTGGAAGTAAAACAGAATGAACAAAAACACTCATTCACTTAGGCACACAAACAATTGCAATTGCAATTGTACATAGTAACACTACCATCGGGGTAGTAGCAGTAGTAGTTGTATTTTATGGTGGTTTTTTGTTTCCTTTTACTTTATTTCCTTGTGTAAATGTATTTTTGTATAATATTTTCGGTATTTATATGTACATAAGTGTGTGTTTAAATGTAATTTGGCATTTTAAAGGCCTCACAAAGGCACATTATGCCTCAATATACGAAAAATTCTGGTTGAATAAAAAAATACTGCATTTTGCTGCCTAACAATACAATCGACAGCACAAATGAACAAAAAAATAAAAAATAAAATGAAATAAATATTAAAATAAATTCACATACACATACACACCTATATATAAAGGGTCCGCCATATAACTTTTTTTGCTTGAAAATGCTTTAAAAAAGAACTACTGAATATTTTCTGAAATTTCTGCTTTTAATTGAAATTACAATCCTTCCGGTTAATAATGGAAAATAATTTCATTCAAGTCACCGTGGTCTAGTACGTAGTGTGCTGGCTTATTAGACGTAAAGCCAGGGTTCGAGTTTCAGGCCAGACATCAAAACAAAATACAAAAAGTATTTTTTCGGCAATTTCTTCTCAGCAGATTTCTGACAAAAACTCTGAGCGTAAATAAAATTACCATGAAAAGTTTCTCAAAAAATCTGTCGTTCGGAGTCGACTTTAAACTGTAGGTCCCTTCATTTTTGTATAAAATTAACACAAATAACATAAGTGGTGTGAGAAACTAGGTCAATGATTCTGACTGAAGGGTTGTAATGACCAATCATGTATGTAATTTCATTCAAATAGCTGCCTCTGCTGGACATGCAGTATCCAATTCTTAAACTCATTATCGATTGTGTGCAGTTGTATTGCACCAATGGCTTCACGAATATCGTCTTTTAAAGCGTCAATTGTCTCTGGCTTGTCGGCGTAACACTTATCATCGACATCAGCTCTGCGGCTGATAATAGTATCTTCAAAAACAGGGCACAAAACATCGAGTGTGGCTTCGGCGATGTGGCACGTAGCGTCGTCCTGTTGAAACCAAATGTTGCCAATATCCTCCTCTTCAATTTTTGTGAACAAAAATTCGTTCAACATGGCCCGCTGCACACAAGCGATAATGTGCTTAAAAATTGGACCGATCATGTAGGCTACTGCATGTCCAGCCGAGACAGCCAATTGAATGAAATTATTTTCCATTATTAACCGGAAGAATTGTAATTTCAAATAAAAAAATAAATTTTAGAAAATATTTCGGAGTTTTTTTTTAAAGCATTTCAAAAAAAAAAAATTATTTGGCGGACCCTTTACGTACATACTGAATAATACTAAGAAATATAATATTATAGCCCTCGTCATTACCCACCAACAAATGATTCTGTTTTATTTTTCGTTAGAATTTTTTTTTGTTTTGACCATAATATTGTTTTTGCTGTTGTCTTTGCAACGGCTGCCTATGATGGTGATGATTTGTTGTTGTGCTGTTATTTAGTTGGCCGGTTGTTCTGCTGCTTTTACTTACTGCAGCCAGAGCACTCCTGTGTTTTGTGAATTAAATGCAAAAGAACAGAAGACCATTTCGTTTGCTGTTTATTCAGAATCATAAACCATTGAAATCTCAGTAACTGTATAATGAATTTACAAATGTATTGCAGTAAATTGTAAGGACGTTGTTGAAAATAGGATAAGTCCAAACGAAATTTCAGATCTCGAAATATACAAAAAAAAGGCAGTTTTAGCTCACTGCCCATAATTACAAGAATTTTCAGCTTAAAAGGTAGGTCATTGAAGGTCTCACGACATGCGTACATAATTGGTCATTACAACCCTTCAGTCAGGATTGTTAAAGTAGTTTCTCACACTAATTATATTGTGTGTGTTAATTTTATACATAAGTGGCGGAACCTACAGCTTAAAGTCGACTCCGAACGATAGATTTATTTTGAGAAACTTTTCATGACCGGTTTCTTTTTTTACTCTCAGAGTTTTTGCCAGAAATCTGCTGAAAGGAAATCGCCGAAGGAAAACTTTTTGTATTTTGTTCTGGCCTGGGGCTCGAGCCCTGGCTTTACGTCTAATAAGGCCTCACGACATAGGTCCGTATTTCTTCGAGAACAATGTTGTTTAGGTCATCCCTGTCAACGGCGAGCATTATAGGTCGATGATTATTAACTTATTTTATCCTAAATAAGATAATTTCATACTGATAATTCAAAAATGAGTGACAAGTTGGTTTGTGATACATTTATTAAGGGTTATGAAATTAAATTTTCTTCTAGGCTGCCTGTAGTGTTTCATTGTGCAATGCTGGTGGCGCTATTTTCCCTGAGATAGTCTCGCTAATCTCAGATATCTAGGCTCATGAACGTAGTCTCAACGTCCTTCCTTGTCCATTAATACCCAGAATTTCCTATGTAAATTTTGCAAGTAAGGGTCGCAGTGGTCTAGTAGGTAGTGTGCTGGCTTATTAGACGTAAAGCCAGGGTTCGAGTCCTAGGCCAGACATCAAAATAAAAAATACCAAAAATTTTTTCGGCGATTTCTTCTCAGCAGATTTCAGGCAAAAACTCTGAGAGTAAATAAAATTGCCATGAAAAGTTTCTCAAAAAATCTAGCGTTCGGAGTCGACTTTACACTGTAGGTCCCGCCATTTATGTATAAAATTAACCCACATAAGTAGTTTGAGAATCTGCGGGCTTCTTGGGGACGATTGCTATAGACTGTCTAATGGTAAAGGTATGACATTGGCCATTTTATAGTCACCTAGCAGCAATTCGTTTCCTTGCCGTTCGTATCTTCCCTCTTTCCACCTTCTCTAAAAACCTGCACAATGCACTGCATGAGTAGGGGCCATCCTAAAAAAAAGAGGTAAAACTTAAATGCATTGCTAATGAGTTTGCTAATCAATGCCGGTACGAAGCAGTAGGTTCCCTCCATTATTCAATATTCCCCTATAGATTCTGCTGGACATATATAAATAAGAAGATGACCATTCAGTTCTATTTTTAAATCGCATATCGATTCATACGTGCCTTTGTCGTTTTGATAGTGATGGCGAAAAATTTGACACTACGGCAAATGAACTCTGGCAGAGCTATGGTTATGAGGAGAAAGAAGATATTGCATTACACTTCAGTGTCTTGAACTTACTATAAACGGATGTTTTTGGGGGAATTTATTTTATTTATTATTTATTTTCTCTTTCTTTTTTTTGTAAATATTTATAACCGGCTCTGTCAGAATAGTTACAAATAAATTATAATTTAAAAAGGGCAATGAACTTGCTAAAAGAATAAAATAAAATTAAACCCTATTAAAGTGAATTGCAAATTAAAAAAAAAAATGTTTTTAAATTATGCTTTAGGATTTAATTTTTTTTTTTTTTTGTAATTTTTGCATTTCCTCAATTTTTATTTCCATAAAAAATTTTGTGTTTATTCATTAAAGACTCTTTTCATGTATTTTTTCGAATTTAAGATAATTTTGTTGATTTAAGAAAACAAAAAAAAAAAACGCGTTTAACTTCCAAGTCGGTTGTGTCAATTTCTTTAACCCCGTCAAAAAAAGGCAAAAAAAAGCAAAAAAAAGCAAAAAAAAAAACAAAAAAAGAAAAATCAATTTAATAAAGGTAACCTAAATTGTTGTAAAATACAAAACTTTTTAACCACATCTTGCCGCATAGAGTTCAAGTACTGTTCTTTAGAACAATTTTTAACCCTTCTTTTTGTAAACCATACCCCTCTGTAGCTCCCCCCCACCCCTCTGCCCATCTCTGCTACTTCTAAAAACTATGTTTACCCAGTTAAATGCTAATGTTTACCCTGTTTATATAGAATTTTGTTGTTGTTATTGTTGTTTTGCTTAAGTTTAATGTTGTTTTGCTCGTATACAAGAATATAAATTTTTAATATTGTTGTTTCTGCCTTTTACTATTGTTGTTATTGTTGTTGTTGTTAGGGGCGGTAAAGTAAGTAGGCCAATGGCTTGGCTTTTGTGCAAAATTTATTTGCTTAAACACTTGTTCATGTCGAGTGCCGCCAGCACACAGGGCCACACCAAATGAATGCCGACGAATATGAGAAAATGTTCTCTGTCTTTCTATATAAAACCCTTGAAAATAAATTTTAATTAAATTTAGATTTTGTATACTTTACATTACACTTAGGATCATTTAAGATTTCTTTTTTCTTTTTTTGTTTATCATTATTGTAATTAATATTTATATGTATATTGTATACACAAAGAACAAAATAAAATGGAAAAACAAAATAAAAACAAAGTGAAACGTAAGCTCGTTTAATATATAAAGGCACCCTTTTCATAATGACCAAAATCACAAAAAAACAAAAATGGAGGGGACATTATTGTAAACATTAAAGAGATAGAAACAGAATTAAATGACACTAATGTTTTGCTTTTTAATGGACCATCAGGTGTTTGTAGGCAAACACTTTTGTTAAATTTATTTTAAATATCATAAATAATACACGGTATTATTTGCCTTGGAATAAGGCGGATTGACATTGCTAATAATTAAACAATTTTACAATTGGGAACAATTTAGTACTCACTTATTTTTACATATTTTTTATAATTTTAAATAATTTTTCTGCTGATATATGTATTCCAGGTGAATGAAAAGAAACCCTAATAATAATAAAAACTCTTAAGGGAGGGAAACTAGTTGTCAGATATATTTCTAAACCCATCCATAAATACTGAAAGAAGTGAATAAGCCTGTGTTAGTTAATCGTGTGAAAGTAGTTGCAAGGATATACTGTTCTATCCGTATCCTAATCGAACTAGTTGTTCTATTTCAGGATGACAAATTCAGATTCTCTCAAAAGCCAAAGTACATGTGTACAGGGTGGCTGATATATAATGCAACAAAGTAAAGCGTTATATTTTAAAATTTTTTTTTTTAATTTTATTGTTCAAACGCCAAAAATGTTAGAAATAACAACAATTATAGAAATAGTGTATATTTGTTCGAATTGTCCACCTTTGGTACGAATTATGGCCTTCAAACGGCCGACAAACCCATTACAGGCTGCACGAAAGTGGCTTTGCGGTATTTTGGCCCATTCCCGTCTTGAGATGTTAGAATCTTGCTCTCCAAAATGCTCCAGACGCAAAAGTCCAACGGATTATGATCCGGAGATTTTGAGCGCCATTGTGCGGAAGAAATGAAGCGAGGAACCTTCTTTTTAAGTCATTCTTGGTTGAAGCGTGCTGAGTGCGTGCTGCTGAGTTCTGTTGGAATGTCCATGGTGTGCAGCCGAAATGTTTATTTGCCCAGGGCTTCAATACTGCCTTTAAGACTTTTTTCCGATAATATTCGGCATTTATTTTGACACGACGGTCTATAAATAAGAGCGGGGAGTGACGATCGGCCGTTGCGGTGGCCCACACCATTACCATCGGCGGCGCTTGAGTTCTGGTGGTCAATCGCAGGTGTAACTTTTCAGCTGACTTTTTTGGCAATTTGCTCTGCTCAATTTGGAATGGCTTCTCATCGCAGAAAACCAAATTCGGTAACTGGCCACTTTCGCTAAAGCGAAGTAACTCCTTGGTTCGTCCCAGTTTAACTTTTTTTTTGTCCATCGGAGGGATCTTGCACTTTTTGGAACTTCACGGCGTCGATTTTCAACGCTTTAACAATGCTAACCCAAAAATCGTGTTGGCCCATAGGTGGCAAACTCTCACATCTCCTGCACAGGGAATATAATTTGGATGCGTTTACCAAAGCTACGCCAGTAGTATTAGTGAGTAATCGCCAATACGACATTTTTTCGCTTATTCGAATACGATACGGCATTATCGAATAAGTCAGTTTAATCCATTCGCTGTTATATGCATGTATCTCTAATAGCCGCAGTACCACGTTTTGTCCAAGGCCGTAGTCAATAATATTATTAACAGAAGCGCCAGTAAATGCGATAAAGGAATAACGATAGTCTGGCACAGAAGCTAGTATCCAGTATTTGAAGCCAAATCGTTTTGACTTGAACTTTATGTACATCTTTAAGGAAAGGCGATCATAATATGCGATCATTCTGTTCATCCACAGAAAGACTATGAGAAAATATGCCAAATTGCATGAATTTTTTTTAATCAGTGCATTGTTTAATGGAGTAATTTTGGTAAATTTATCATTCTTGTCACTATTATTATTGTCACAAACGCGTATATTTTCAATAAAACTCTCAAAAATAGCTTAACTATGTTGTTTAGTCGTCATATAATAAAGAGAAAAATTTTTATTTTAGAACACACTTATGCCGTAGTGGGTAAAAAAATACCCATGGCCTACAAAGGCCCCCTTAAAAAAATAAAAATATCAATAGAAATACTCCAAATACCATTTGTGCCAAATTTCACCAAAATCGGAATACGGATTCTGGGATCAGGCGTTAATGGGTTAAATTTAAATTTCTTTCCGTTAGCATAATCTATTTTATTTAATAAAGTACACTAAAGATCAGTATTTCCTGGTATCGTATTATTTAGTATATTGTCCAATACGGTCTTGATTAACTTGGGGTGCGAAAAAGCATTTATTGTGGGAAATCCTATTTCAATAACATACTGAAATTGTTTTTTTTTCGGTTTTTAATCAGATTTATTTATTGTTTATATTAATTTAGTTAATAAGGCCTATTAATATAATAACATCAAAAGCCTTTCAATTTGTCTATTTACAACCCATACGTAAGTACGTTCATCAACAATACTACATATTGTATATGAAATGTTTATTAAGAGAAATTACCATCAATTCATAATAACCCTAAAGAAATATACTTGATTAATTAGTGAAACATATGTTTTAACAAAAACAAAGAAAAAAATAAAAGAAAAACAAAGAAAATTAAATGTAAAACATTTCATTTAATAACACATACATAACGTCATAATTTTACTCACTTCCTTCGGAACATTTATAATAATCGTCTTATATGTAGAGGAAAAACCCAAAAAGTAAGAAAAAGGAATCTTATAAAAATAAATAGCAATACAGGAAAAACAAAATAAAATAGAAGTACATTAATAAGTCACAGAAAAAAAATTTACTGGAATTAATGTTGATTAACATCATAACGTTAAAGAAACAAATCCTCTGCCATAATCAAAATAAAAAAAAAACGAAAATAATTTGATATTAAAAAAACAAAAAATAGAATACAACAAGAGAAAGAAAAATTAAATAAAATAAAATAAAGAAATGTATCATAAGATTAAAACAAACTTATTTATAACATTAAAGCAAACAAAGTTTTTGTTAATCATCCTGCTCTCTCTCTCTCTCGAGTTAGCTGGCATGGATGGTGTCAGAAAAAATAAGTATAAACCATTAAACATAATAACAAATTTATCAAATTAAACTCAAACTCTTTTTGGTTTCAATCATCTTCTGACTTCTACAATTCTTTTTTATTTTTTTTTTTGTTGTTTTTGTTTTTCCTTCTTAAAGCAATGATACATCTCTATCTGAAATGTTCTTAACAAAAACAGGCCACATTTCAACGTCTACACTTCAACAGTAATCACATGTGCCTACCAAAGATAACGTTGAGAAAAAAAAAAAAACTTGTTTTTCACTTTTCTGTAGATGTTGGAAGCAAAAAAGTAAAAGCCCATTAGCAGTACGAGTGGTAGCAGCATTCAAGTAGGAGATGTTAAATGGAAAAAGTGGCACAAATTAAGGTGTTAGGGTGATGAGTAAAAAAAGGAAAAAAAACCACACAAAATTAAAATTGAAGAAAATTCTTAATTGATAGCCATGTTTTAATTAAAAAAAGTATATTCTTTCCACTCATACTAATAAGCAAACTATTTCTTACTTCTCGCTTATAATCACACTCGTTGAAAGATATTAAATAAATGATAGAAATAATGTTAAAGGCCAAAGATCAACACAATTACAGTAGGACGAATTGGAATTAATTGTAAAAGAAAAATTCATAACCTTCAACTGGTTACATTCAAGACTTATTTTATAGTTTGGTTAAAAGTTGCATATTAAATTAATACCATCATATTTAATAAGTAATTACAAACGTATTCAGGATTACCTTAGTTCTCACACTCACTACTTATATGAGGTCAGGAACTAGTTTCTTTGGACTTCTGCGTTTATAGATACGTCACTTCGTTGTCCAAATGTGACGATACAAAAATTTACACCAGAGGGTGCTAGATACTCGAGCAGTATTTTGGAATTCTATTTATGCAGAACTTCCATGTTTTAATAGTATAGAACCAAATTTTGTCAGCTATACCGAAAAACTATAAGAAAGATACCGTAACGGAAAGATGAAGCAATCAGCTTTGAAGCGAAAAAAAATTATCCTCAGCGCTTGTAAAATGAAAATAATTCATCTTAGTCGTATTACGTATAGTGCCCACACACTGATGTTGTGGGTGTTACACATTTTCATTATTGACTATTACGGTAATTGTGAATGATATCACCTTCAGATAATTCATTTTAACAATAGACGTCTGTTGCACTTTAAATATGCAAACGTTATTTAAAAAACAACTTTTGATTATTTTTTTACAAGTCGTAAAAAAGGATATATGCCATTTTTATGTGTTGAGCTACAAAAACATAATTTGGCACACGAATAAAGGACACAGGAATACGAGTTGTGAGGTAATCAATTGTTGAAATTACGGTAATTTTTCTTACTACTATTTTTCTTAATTTTTGGAAAAAAAAATCTGTTCAAACAACGTTTTTGAGGGTTCAAATCAATTGGTAAGGTATTTATATAAATAAACATACAACATACATAATGGTAGGATTGCGGCTAGTCTTCAATTCTTTGTGGGGTTTTTATACATGAGTGTCAGGACCTACAGATTAAGCTGTATCCGAACGACAGATTTTTGGGAACCTTATCATGGCAATTTTATTTTCTCTTAGGTTTTGAAGGAACGTTCATTGTAAAACTTCCGCGTTAATACCACAATTGTGACGATATAAAACATCTTCATGCTTAGATTTCTAGATATCGTTTTCTGGTCAGTAGTTTTGGAATTCTATTTTCTGTAGAACTTCCATAAGAGTTTTAATATGTATTATAGAAGCAAATGCTGTCAGCTATACCGAAAAAATATAAGAAAGATACCGTACCAAGCAAAGATTAAGTTGTGAACAGAATTGTGCAGCTCAATAGAGGCCAGAAGAGATCTAATTAATACAAGCAGAAGAAAGGAATCTACATAAATGGATGGTGGATTCGATAGAATATAATACCTAATTGCTTTGAGTTAAACAGATTTATTTGCCATTCTAATGATAAACACTCAAAACGATGTCTAATGAAAGTATTTAAAGCTCTTGTTATATAGGCAGTAGATCTATCATCCTAACATTCTAACAACCTTAATAAATATCTTTTCAAATTGTAATTCAATTGTAATACGAAAAATAAATATTTTTCCAATCATTTTATTTTGTCAAACTTTCTCCACTGTCTTTGACATAGAAAGGAAATCAGCAACTTAACAAACAGTAATTACTACACATTTGGTGAGTTAACTTGGCAAATTGTTAAGAAAAAATAATTTCAACAACATACAATCATACAATATAATGAACCTTAAGAGTGATGTGCTAAAGCAGCAAATAAAACTATTAATAGAAGAATATAATTTTAGATCATAAATTACTAAGAAGTGAAATTAATTTATTAAAGATTATTACGAACGCATTTCGTTTATATGTCTTCATAAAATAAATCAAAAAAGGAAAAACCAATTTTTTTTTATTTTTCATACAACTTAAATAATCCATTTTAGAGTTGCCAACATGAGAACAAGGTTTATAATAAAATCTGATTAGATACTTTATATCGACGTATTTATTACTATTCTTTTTGATTTTAATGAAAAAGTTGTAACAGAAAAACTAAGTTAGTCTACTACACTCGGCATCCGTCACACTGAAAACAAAAACTTTTTAATTGCTTTCTGCCGATTATAAACTTGCATTGTTCCCATGTCATTTCTACACTGACTTTCCTTGGTAATGGAGTTATGTATATTGCATAAACGATTCTGGTTCTGGAATTCATGAGGAATCGCGAAAAGGAAAACTAATTAGTCCAGGAAACTAAAATACCAGACGATTTTGTCGGCATCTAAAAAATTCTTATAATTGCGGTATGCTCTATAATGAGACTGCGGATGCTCTTGCTATAGTAGGCTCACTTTCTGAGGATAGGATTAGGCCTCATCACTGGATAAGTCTGGGATGAAAAAAATTTGCTGCTATGCTTGGATAAGGCCACCCAAAGGTTAGTTATTGGTTTTATTACAGGACACAAGTAAATTAGATTGCTGACAGCAGGATTATTGCAGCTTATATTGCAAAGCAGACAAGTTGAAAAGTATTGAACTCCGCCTGTGCAACTGTCCAGACCTTAGCTGAGATGGAGCGCTCTGGTCATGCGCTTCTTCGAAGGTTTGGACCCTCAACAGAGGGCCAACATTAGGGCTCACCATATATTCTGGTGAAGAGAGCTATTACATAAAGTTTGTTGTGGGTAATAGCTCTTGTGAGTTTTTAGAAAATCTATTTTCCTTTCTTCGGCTCTTATATCCTCCATTTCCTACCTTTTCACCAACCACAAATACACGTCTTTAAACATAATATAGTCTTGTGAACAAAGCAATATCAGGCTTATAAAAGAGAAAACAACATTATCTTCAGCGCTATTGTAATTCTTTCTCTTCTTACATACATACATAATTGATTATTACAACCCTTTAGTCGGTATTACGATATACCTGCCCACACCAATGATGTTGTGTGTATTACAATTTCTCATTTATTGACTATTACCGGTGACTTGTGAATAATCATCATCTTCAGATATTTCATTTATTAACAATAGACGTCATGTTTGACTTTAAATATGCAAATGTTATTTTAAAAAATTTATTTTTTGATTATTTTTCTTAAAGTCGCAAAAAAGGATATATGGCCAAATTTTTATTGTGTTGAGTTACAGAAACATAATTTGGCACACGAATAAAGAACGCAGGAATACGAGTTGTGATGTAATAATTTGTAGGTTTTTTTTAGAAATTTTGAAAAAATTAAGGTAATTTTTCATACAATTTTTTTTTTAATTTTTTGAAAAAACTCTTCAAACAACACTTTTGAATGTTAAAATCAATCTGCTTAAGGTACTTTATATACATGTATTCGTAATGATTATATCTGAATATTAACTTCTTGCGAAAAATTTGTTTAAGTTTATAAAATCTGCTTATCGATTTTCAAATTGAAGACCGCTATGTGTTAGAAGTGAGCTAACATAGTAGAAGTACATAGTCAAATCATTGAAGTTAGAAGACTCGTATATATTCTGTTTAGAAACAATGCTGAACTGCTGACATCCTTTATTCTGCTGCGTAAAAATTATTATCTAATGGATGAAGAGCAATTATGCATTAAGTTTTATTTTTGCAACGAATAATCTTTATATAGAAACAAGCTTATAAATCTATATTAAATCATCTAATGATTCAGAAATGTTGTATTAAAAGGCACTGTATACTAATCAATTCAGAATATTATTTCAAAAGATAGTGCTCTAAAAAACACTTAATTGACAACACTGGGGTTTGCGCAATACTATTTTTATTATGCTTCTTGTCAGTGGTCTTGACAAATTTATGCAACGAGTTTTTGGTTAAGCACAAAAACTATAATTTGATGCAGTTGGGTAAGTGTCATGGGTAAGTATTTGGGGAATGCATCCTTTAATTGGATTGGGTTATAATTCTATTTCTAGTTCTTTTTTGCCACTTCCTCTTTTCATTTCTTTTATAATTTTTTATTCCATGTACTCTCACACTTATTGCGATGACAACAATCTCATAAAACTTTATGTTATGATCACCACAACCGTCTGTGCATTTGCTTTTTTTTAATCAAATATTGTTAAAATTGTTGATGTTATGAAAGGCACAAATGTGTACAAGACTGATGAAAAAAGAGACCAAAAAAACAAACAAAAAAAGAGAAATAAATTGAACATTTTGTTGTCGTTGTAGTTAGTGATACAGGTACTTTCGTATATAACTGGTTGTTTGGTTTGGTGTGTATCTATGGGAATATATTGGATTAAAATCCCATTATAACGTATTTCTTAGATATTTTCCAAATACGTGTTTGTATGTGAAGTTTTTTCGTATGTATGTATATCGATTTCCTAAAGAAGCGAATCTTATATTCAAATATTGACACACATGTGGTACTTTTTTTTCTCAAATTCTTGAAGTTCATAAAAGAATATCAAGAAATACCATTCGTTGTATACGAAGAAATGGAAGACAACATGCAGTTTATATTATTTTGTGATTTTTAAAAGTCAAAATGTGTTACGTTTAAAAGCAAGCAAGTACAACGTAGAGAATCGGAATCCTGTCAGTCTTTGAATTAAAATTTTGCATTCAATTAGAACCAAGTGTATGATTATTTTTAAATTCATCTGAGGGGGATTAACATTAATTAGCAATGGAATAATTATAAATCGTTTTAATGTTCCGTTTGATGGTCATTTCAGAAAAAAGCATTCATAATCTGGACCAAACTTTGCCGCGTCCATCAAATTAACACACATAACATACTTACATAATTGGTTATAACATCGTTTTAGCTAGGATTACAACATACATAGTTTCTCACACCACTTACGTATGTGACGGCACCGACAACAATTGAAAATTGACTCCGAACGACAGATTTTCTTGGGCATATAGATTTTTTCTCAGATTTTTTTTTACCAGAAATCAGCTGAGAAGAAGTCGTCTGTGCCACAGGTTTGAACCGCGGCCTTATCAGGTTAACAACTTTTGTCTAATTGTCGGGTAGGTGTTTAAATTTCATACAAATGTTTGTATGCCTTTCAATCCATCGCCATGGAGGTATGTCTCTGAAAATTAACAATCACATAAGAAATATAATGCAAATAAAAACAATTAAAACCTTTTACATAATAAGCTGCTTTAACCAGTCATGGTGTAAAGTTATTAACTACACTGGTAAATTACTACTATTGGCTACAATGAAAGGCTAAATGCAGATGAATATTAGAAATCTAGTTCCCATAACGGCCTCAATAATATATAATGTTTGTACTGCTAACATTTCAAGCCACTTAACAAATTTTCGGAAATAATACAGCCATGTTAGCTAATAGTGAAGTTTAGTAAACTTGTGTGAAGACGAAGTGCTTTTGAAGAAAGTAATCGTGGTTCGAAGATCCAAAGACATGTGGAATAATTATCTAGTAATTGTTATTGTTTATGTTAACAGAAGAATAACAAAGAAAAGCAATTGTTGTTGTTACATCAAGTTGTGAACAATGGCATACGGAATTTTGCGAATAATAAAAAATTACAACTAAACACAAATTTATTTTTATTTTAATTGCAATCCACAAGCTCATATTTTAAACGTTTATAAAAGGTAAAAACGTAACTATTGCATTATATCTGTGGTCCCAGGTAATAACAAACTAACTCGACAATGTTTTTTAAAATGCTATTAATAATATTGGACTAAATCGTACTGAAGTTCCATTATATTTACATTGGCTCCAGTTTTTTGTAAGCAATTTATGGACCAATTTATTAAAGTTTAATTTTGATTTCCACTTTAACTAATAAATAAATATTTGTTTCCTATCGGTCATTATAAAAAATAATAATTGAGACCACGAAATATGCTGGGAGCTACTGTATATAAAAAGTATTATTTTTGACTTAGGAACAATAGATGTATACAGACAGTATTTTTTAGTAAGACAAAGAAATGAATGCAAAAATATTATACATGTGCCCACGTCATTTTGCATTCCAATGTGAAATATATTTTGCATTGAAAAGATTCGGCCCTCTAGGACCTCAAAAAAATATCTAAAATTATTTCAAACTACATTCAAACCATTGTCTACCATGGTCATACTAAGGAGTGCACACAAAAAAAACGGGACTTACACTTTTCGATATAGAAATAAAATTAAGTGGCGGATTTTTTTCGTTTTATATTTCAATTAAAGTAAATAATGTTTGAATTCTTTTTTATGTAAATTTTTTTTAACAAAGTTCTCAGAGCATCCAACTTTTTAAGTCACTTTTCTTCCAGACATTTTAGGGTGTTTTAGAAAAATACGTAAAAATACTCAAAGACTCTTTATATTGCTTTATTCTTACCTTAGAAACTGTTAACACCTGCGAACCTAGCAGTAAGTTTTTGTAAGCGGGGCGGTTTTTCATTGAAAATTTCAACTATTTTTTTAGGATATTCTTGTTGGGTGCCCATTTTCAAAAAACTAATTTTGCTATTGCAATGAAATTTAGTACGTGGATTTTGAAACAGATGACTAATAAAAACAATGTAACGGTATTCATTTTTTTCAATTATGATAAAAGTTATAAGCTTAAAAGTAGGCCCTTTTTTTGGTACGCACTCCTTATTTCAAAGAAACCGTAGTCAAATAAGACGAAATGACTTATTAATAGGCGATCGGTTTTTTAATCATTGTTTAAAGGAAACGAAGCCGCAAAAGAAATTTTTTGAAATCTTATTTTAATTTTCCATTTGAAATGTTAAGTATTATTATTATTAAACAAATAAAATATAAATAAATAAAATAAAATACCAAAAATTTTTGATATCTTAATTCAATAAAAAAGTTTGTCAGTTTAAATTCAAATAAAAAATTCTGTTTCAGAAAGCAACACTCTCTCTCTCTCTCGCTCTGTGATACGAGAGTGACGCTATTCGCTTTGCCACACTATGGGCAAAATGAAAATAATTTTTAATTTAATTTTTTTTTCCTTCTGTTTTTGTATTTCATTCAAAAACCACAAATGAAATGAAAAGTTTTCTTTTTTATTTATGTCTACATACGATGCGATACGATACGATACGATACGATATTATAAAATATTCATGTCAGGCCATAACCACTATAATATATTTTGAAAATATGTACACATACTCACTCAAACATACTCATACACTTACGTGGATATGTATGTAGTTACATAAACTCATAAATATATTTTTTCTCAATTTTTGCTTATTTTATCTTTCATTCTCTTTGTATGTCTGTTATTTTCTTCTTTTCCTCATTGCAGCATCATTTATTGTATTTCTGAATCTGTATTTATGTGTTTTTTCTATATGTATGTATGTGTAGTAGATAATATCATTGTGTGGGTGGTATATGTCCATGTAGATGAATATAAAATGCATAAAATATATACGCATGGTTGGCCTATGGCAATATTTGTGGTAACTGGTGTCACAATAATACACCTGAGCTATAAAATCTTAAGTGATAAGTTAATATTTGCATTTAAATATAAAATAAATCTACAATGTAAATAAACGCATACAAATAAAGAAACAAATGAAACAAAACTATACAGAAGCGTAATTCAAAAACTTATAGACACCAAAAAAAAAGAAGCCAGAGTAAAAATTATTGATTTATATCGCTCATAAGAAGTTTCCGGCAGATGTTAATGCTATAAGAAAAGGTACAAGAAATTTTTTTTATAAACCAATAGAACGTCGTATTGATTCTCAAATTACGGCTGATAACTATACTTTTGATATAGTCAAGGAATTCATTTATCTTGGCTCCGACGTTACCAACGAAAATGATGTCAGTCCGGAGATCGACCGCAGGATTACTTTTACCAACAGCTGCAATTATGGTCTCAATAGGCAATTGAGTAGCAGAGACCCCTCTCGTAAGATGAAACTAATAATCTACAAGACGCTCATCCTACCCGTGCTTCTTTATGGCGAAGACGCATGGACCCTATTAAGAAGAGTATTCGAGGGAAAAGTCCTACGTAAGATCTTCGGTCCAGTGCGAGTTGGCGATGATTTTCGCATCCGATTCAACAGTTAGCTGTATGAGCTCCTCAAAGACATAGACGTTGTACAGTGTATTAATATCCAGCGGCTGCGCTGGCTCCGGCGAGATGAGTATTTGATGTGGGGATCTACGAAGTCGGCGAACAACACGACCTTGTATCCGTTGGAAGCGCACCAAATCGAGGAAGCCCTGTTATCGATTGGTGTGACCAACTGGCGTAGGCGCGCAAGAACCAAAGGCGCCTTGAAGGTTGGGTGCGGCAGGCCGAAATCCATTAATCGGATTGTTATGGCCAATTAGGCAAGTAAGTAATCTAAATCGTTGCAGAGTATTAAAAGCAAGAAATGAATACAGCGTAGAGATATCTGTCTTTTCAATTAACGAGTACATTGAGAGGTTTTGTGGCCCGTAGTGTTATCATTTGCATAAAAATTCAAAGAAAGTCCAGGGAGAAGACATGACATAGTTTCTAAACTGGAGACTTTGATTCACGAAACCCTTGTCGAATTTTGTACAGGATATATCTTTAACAGAATTCAGATCTTGAAAATGACATACATCAATATGCTGAAGTGTAAGCTCTCGTAGAGCGTTAAAAAAACACAGGCAGGGACATATGCTGCAGTATTGTTAATAAGTATAGAACATTAGAAGCTTAAAGTTTTCTAATCGGTTAAAAAAAGGTAAAAGAAATGTAGATTGTCAGTAGGTAGATTTTCAGTTGGACTCAATGTTCAGTTATTTATTGCGTTCAACAACGCAATTAAAGTAATGATCATTAGCGAAGCATTCGTCTGCAAAATCATTCGGACTGATGCTTCAATGACTTGTGGTTTATATAATTGGATATGCTGTCGGTCAAGGTGAATACAATGGGTGAATACAGTATAAGCTATACTGCCCACATAGGTATCAATAACTAATGATTCGAAATTATATTTTCAAATATAAGCGCCGAAACATCTTCATGTGAAAAATAATATATGCAACGCCGCTCAGTTTTATTAGAAAGAAATAATCTTTTAGTCTCCAATCCATCACTAAATATAGGCATCAAGCCGCCCGAAACCGATAGATTGTATGAGCCTTACAACTCATTTATTGGGGAAAACTTGCAGGTAGATTAACGGAGAGTGTAATGTAAATGAGTCGCCGTAGTGTAGTAGGTAGTGTTTTGGCTTATTAGATGAAAAGCAAGGGTTCGAGCCCCAGGCCAGACATCAAAACACAACACAAAACATATTTCTTCGGCTATTTCCTCTCAGCAGATTTCTGGCAAAAACTCTGAGAGTAAATAAACCTGCCATGAAAAGTTTCTCAAAAATCTGTCGTTTGGAGTTGACTTAAAGCTGTAGGTTGAAAAAAATTAACACACACAACATAAGTGGTGTGAGAAACTAGGTCAATAATCCTGACTGACGGGTTGTAATGACCAATTATGTATGTATGTATGTATGTAATGTAAATGTAGACATCTGAAGAATTAAAGGAAAACAGAAAGAAATTTTAAGATAAGTTCTTAATATAGAGACTGGGAAACATTACGACTTCCAACGCATATGTAAAATTATATTTAATTTAAATCTCTTTTAAAACTTACCTCGAACATCTTATAGAATAATTTTTAACCCAGTTACATTAATAAATCATCGCTGTTTGCATAATTATATAGAAGCCAAATAAAATTTCAGAAGAAAACATTTTTTTCGGTTTTTTTTAACATAATTTTTCAATATTATTTTAAATAAATAAGAAATAATTTATTCCCTACTACTGTTTATATTAAAATTACATTAAGGCCATGGCTTTATTTATATATCCCAGGAGTCCTAAGTAAATTATCTTACAGTTTATGCTAATAATAACATTTAAAATGTATGTAATCTAGTACAACGAGGTCTAAAATAAAAAAAAAGGAAATCACTGGAGCCTAAATAACAAGATACAATCTTTAAAATGTAGAATTTAAATGATTACATTGAAAAACCTTAGATGTTACAAAAAGATTTAAATGAAAACAGTTTTAGAATTTTAAAGAAAACAAACTCGTTTACTTTTTTTTTTCTTGCATAAACTGAGTATTTAAAGTTCAATATTTTAGGTGAAGTTTTACTTTTTTTTTTATTTCAACGAAAAATGTGTCACGTAAACCATTAAATCTGTTACGGTAGCCCGAAGCTGATAACAGACAGTTTTAATGCCTGTTGTAGCATTAATGATTTGCTTTTTCAATAGAATCGCTAGAGGAAAAACAGTAAAAATCACAGAAATCACTTTCATGCGAAACGCAAACGTAATATTATTGCCAATAAGGCGCATAAATACATGGAAGTGTTTGTTTTACTCTCTTTTTGGATTCATCAATTTGCCAGCCAAGGCAACCAGCTGCCACCACCACTACCACCACCACCCTTATTGAACATTACCTTAGCCAAAGGCAACTAGGAAATGTATTCCTACTTTGCTGTTGTTGTTGTTTTACTTATGTGGTACGATTAATCGTTCTTCTCATCACGGAGACTTTATAAGTGGCTTGAAACGATTTATATTCTATAACAAGTTTCTTTTGCGGATAATAAACTTGGTAAAGTACTGATTACGATCCGTAAAGCGCAAAATAAATGTCAAAATTTCTCATGCCCATATAAAATGTATGAGACCAACCATAATTGCGCGGCATTAACGCTTTGCAATTGGAAAATCCAATTTTGACAGAGCATAAAGAAGTGAAGTTTGTTGTAAAACAAGTTAGTCATTGTTAAATAATGACATGTTAGCTGCTTTGAGTCCAATTTTGCGATTTTATCTCTAATTTTTATTTTCATTTGGCGATTTTTATTTAACATGGTAAGTTAACATTACTGTTCTTAGCACAACGTTGATGCTTTTATTTAGGTTGCTCATTACAGCGTAAAAGCTGGGCGCTAAATTACGTTGCCTTTACGCCTACTACTTCACGATAGTGTGATACATAACTCAAGTCACTTTTCTTTGTAATTACCTGACATAACTTAAGGTTGTCTCAAATCCGCTAAGAAGACCATCTGGCTGTATTCACTTTTAATTTTGGACAACATAATCTTCCAAATCCTTCTGTCTATTCCACATAAAAGTTGTAATATCTTCAGCGACTTTGCAAATACTCATTCCGGGAAATGATATGCCCGCGCATTACTAATAAATTTTATGTGTTAGGGACGCAGTTCAGTTTAGTTAACTTCAACTTTCCATTGGAATCTAACGACAGACTTCTAGGCTGATTTAGGATTATACTGTCAGATAGTATTGCTATATATATACCTAAAGATTCCACATGTCCTATAAATATTCTAGTCTATATGGCTCTATAGTCTCCGTGGCTCTGATTCTCTTTATCTTTTTTAAATAGATCTAAATCCAACAGAATCTAGGTCGTATTTCTGAGTGAAGGGTTGTAATAACCAATTACGTATGCATATCCAACTGAGCAACCAGTGTAGTTAAATAGAAATTAAACTAAAGTCTCTGTAGTCTAGTAGGCAGAAATTTCGAACAAAATGAGACAAAAATCTGTCTAAAGTAAATGAAATTGCCATGAAAAGTTTTTCAAATTTCTATTGTTCGGAGTAGACTTTAAAATGTAGGCCCACTAAATATGTGAATTTTATACACACACAACATGATGGGTGGTGTCAGAAAATGGGTCCTTAAGCTGACTAAAGGTTTACCAACGCACTATATACCAGCACAGTGATTTATATATATTTTTAGAGTGAAAGAAATCAACGAATTGCGTGCTTTTATAATCATTCTTTAACACTAAACCTACCATGGACGGGTCAAATGACCCATTTTGAACTTCTTGTCAGAATTTCTTGAAAAAAAAAAACATTATCACATCGCCATTTGCTTTTACGACTTTTATTACAAAATACATCGAAAGTGTTTTCTATTTTTTTAAATAGAAATATATGTAATCTGCCTTAAATACCGCAAGTGGTCATTTGACCCCTTTTGGTAGGAATAGGAATACATGAAGTATTGGTAGGTTTAATGTTAAGGATTTAGAGAAGAAAATCACCAGAGGTTTACATTTCTTAAATTACCAAATTCCAAAGCTTTTTAATTGAAAATATAATTATAAAATAAATTTTTTTTTTATAATATTTAAACACAAAACAAAAATATTTTAACAAACAGGTTAAGCGTTTAATATGCCACACACACTGGTAAAACAGTAATTCAATTAAGCGTTTTAAAAAGGAAATTATAAATTTTTATTAAAATTTAAAAAAAAAAAAATGGCACTTTGTGATAATTTGAATTGTAAATTGTATGATTATGATAAATATTCGTTTAAAATGTGACATAAAACACTAGAACGTTATGATTTATTCAAATTTAAAAAACATTTTTTCTTTCATACTGTATTATGCAAATATGAACATGTTGTTTTACTTCTTTTCACGTGTAGCATAACGTTTCACATGTCAAGTGATTTAATAATATTATTATAGACAAACTTTTGCTACCTTTTTTAGCCCCCCCCCCTCTCTCTCTCTCTCTCTCTCTTCGTCACGTTAATATCACTTAATTGACCATGTACTCTATACATATTAAAAATAAAAATTCATTTTCTTTTCCAGTATTATTGGGGTCTCCTGTTTTTTTCGTTTTGTACATTTATTTTTTATTTAATTTGCATAATTTTTTGGTATTTTTATTTTTTATTTTCGATTTTTCTTTTTTTGTTTTTGAATTTTTTATTTGTTTTGTTTTTAGTCAATCATTTACATACCGTTGTGGTGGTTTAATACGTTTTGTTTCCCTCACAGAGGCTTGCGAGCCGAGGCGTGTCTTTAATGATGTTTGTGGTTGGGGAACAGCTGCCGCTGCGGTTACTGCTGCAATGCTACTACGCAACGATGCCCCCAAATCACTGTGATGCTGCTGTAAGGCTGACTGTGATTGTACCGTGTGAACGTAATCGAGACCGGGTAATTCCAATGACGTTATCGGATGTATACGAGATAATGACAGTGTACTCTCTAGGACAGTGCTAAGTATGGGGGCGCTGCGTAAGGATCTTAAACTACCCCGTCTACTAAATGGTTCCTGTTTATACATTTGTAATCAAACAATAACACTCAAGTAAAATACTTTTTATAATTCCGTTTTTGTTTTTTTTTTTTCAAATTTTTTTTTCTTCTTTTAAAAAGTCACGTTATATTGCATGAACTCTTGTTTTATTGTGTTTTGAAATGTAGCAGTGTGTGTTCTTCCTTTCTTCACTTTACAGTTTTTGTTAAATTATTTTGAGCCTTTTGTTTATAATTATAAAGTTTTGTTTTTTATTACCACTGCTCTTATTGCTTTAACTGCTGGTTGTGTTGATTTTGTTGTACGCGTGTTTTTATGAAATTAACGCTTTATTTTACAAATTTTTTTGTTGGTGTTTTTCATTATTATTAAAACGAAATGTAAAAATATTCCTTTAGTACAGTGGGGTCATTAAAAATGTTGGAGAATATATCTTGAAGCTATGTAAAATCACAAAATTATCAAACATATAGTCTTTACCATAGTGGGTCTTTTAAATAAAGAATTTCAAAAGCATTTTTAGATACGTATTCGTTTTAATAGATGGGACTCCATCAGATGAGTAACTCCGGAGAACTACAAACTTTATTTCATATTTTTATTAATGACTTCTCTCTTCTTCTACTAATCTTTTATTTGCTCTTTTACGGATCGCAGTAATATTTGGCATTGATATCCCTCCGATTGTGGTCTTGGTAGATTGAGTCGAAAAGGGTGATATAAGTGAATTACTCACTCACATCCGACCTACAGTCAATTCCTAATGAGATTGCAGTTTGAACGCACAAAATACCTAATGTTGTTCAATAATACATAATTGCAACAATAATATTACGTCATCAGTAAACGTGGGTCGTATAAATATTGGGATTTCAGTAGCTCTTGATGGTCTAGGCATGAAAATATAACGTTCTCTGAACCCATCACATACATACATAATTGGTCATTACAACCCTTCATTCAGGATTATTGAGCTAGTTTCTCACACTACTTATGTTGTGTGCGTTAATTTTATACATAAGTGGCGGGGACCTACAGTTAAATCGGACTCCGACGACAGATTTTTGTAGAAACTTTCCATCGCAGGTTTTATTTACTCTTAGAGTTTTTGCCAGGAAATCATGCTGAGAAGAAATCGCCGAAAAAACTACTTTTTTTTGTATTTTATTTTGATGTCTGGCCTGGGACTCGAACTCCTGGCTTTATGTCTATAATAACCAGCATACCTAACCTACTAGACCACGGCGGACCTGCAGGGCCGATATCCCTATTTACTACTTCCAAAACAGCGTCATGAGGTTTTTTATCAGAGAGGTATTTAAACCGCAAAGTATGGGTCGAATGTACTCCTCCAAGAGAAAAATCTGTATGCCTAACAAAATTGTCACATATTTGCCAATGAAATGTCTAAAAGAGGTACGCATCATGGAAGGAACATGCACTAATAAGTCTGGGTTTAGTTCCTATTCCTCCTCTAGCCTTATCGGCACAACTCGCATATGCCATAATATCGATTTATAATACAATGTGATATGCAGTCAGCTCTACTGTAATACACCAGTTGAAATCTATACATTCCCTCTGAAGATTAAACTACCTAACGGTGACTACTTGAAGCGATCCTGGTGCGAACGTTCGAAACTGCTGGAAAAACAACAAAAATTATAAAACTATATACAAGATTTAAGAGCCTTCTCTTCTTTAGTGTATTTTAACTTTGACAAATTTTACTCTGAAATCATGCTTTGCCGACCCGTAGCAGTCCAAACGGTTGTGTAATTATCTAAATTAAGTTCGAAAGCATAACTAAAGAGGAATGTGCAAAGCGGGTTACAACACAAGTAAACATCATAAGAACATTTATTCCTAACCTCACATATATCGACCAGTCTGGACATGAACGAAGTATATATGACGGAACATGAATTTTAAGACATTCGGATTGAGAGCATTGGTCATGGGAGTCCTATCCACAGTAAAATAATCCTCTGCTCGGAAATGACTTCAAATGGTAGGTTACTGAGATAAAGAATTTGGTCAAACTTCTGGGCATATACATATCTTCTATTGTGAAGGACTTGATTTTCATAAGTTTTTATAAAGCAAAATGTATGCTAACATTTTTTATGTTCAATTATTTGAAGTTAGTTTAAACTAGAACTGAAATGGCACACTCAGTATTTTTTAAATCTATAAAAAAATAATTATTTCGAAACTAATAAAAAAAAAAAAAATTCAATTATAACATTTAGGACCATTATTACAGCTTACCGTTAAAGTTGGTGTTAGTTAAAGGTACCTGCAGCTAAAGTGAACGGGTAAGTTACTTATTTTGGTTATTACAACTTACGGATAAAACAAAATTAACTTTTTCAAAAATGTGGCAGCGCTGGAGTCGATAAAACTGCTCAATTAAAGAAGTTTGTTTTTAACACAGTGGTTGTTGTATATGCTCATTTTGTTTAAATTTGAAATTGCCATATCGAAAATAGTATATGATATGGCAAGTTCAAACATAAAGTGACCTTTAAATGTTAAAGGCAGGATGATCTTCCCTTAGCTTAACGCTCACTTCTATCTTATTGGGTGCTCGTAATAATAAAAAACAATTTATCTCTCCACTAAAATCCTGCCTTTAGTTAACGGTAAGTTGTAATAATTGCCCTTAAAATGCCTAATGATATTTCGTAACTTGTGATTTATAGACTCCTTTGCATATTATCAATTTGAACCCACTGTATTATGGATATTTGTGACATGAGGTTTTCCGGTTAACATTTCATTGTTTTTATGCTCTCTGTGTTAAATTATATTAAAAAAAATTTTTTATTTTTTTCGTTACGGTCACTTCTGTTATGGGGCTGTAACATTATAAGCAATTAACTGATCTTTATCACAGAAATTGTTACAAAAATGAGCGTTTTGTTAAACACAACCGTTAAAGCACGCGATGTTTTTACAATCGTCAACACTTGCCTCTAATTATAATGTTTCTAAATGTTAAATATCATTACATACGTACATGTACGTACATAAACAATTTGTCACTTGAGTATTTTATTACCGCTAGGCAGGAGTTATTGTTAATTTGATACTGGTTGTTGAGTTAATCAAAATGACAAAACGTTAATCACATGACACGACTAGAATTATTTCATTATGATTAATTTAGTATTAACCAGATAAAGAGTTATTGTTTGATAAACATTTTTTTCTTTTAATTTAATTTTCGTATTTCGTATGCTATTGAGAGTTTTATTAATATTTATTATACACAGAAGTCTACTGTTTTCTTCCTTTTTGAATTGCTTGTAATTATTTTCAGTTTTTAATAACTTTTGAGATAAACTTTCGGATTTATCCGGTAATCGTATGAATATTATTCAAGTAAAGTGTGTCATAATTAAAATATTTATTATTATTATTATTTTTGTTTGTTTTTTATGTATTTATCTAAAATATACAACAATATGTATGTATTCATAAACTATATTACACATGAATATATGTACAGTCAACCCTTTTACAACGCGGTACTCTCAGAATGCGGTTTCCAAAGTTTTATTTTCGACTCAAAAGCTCATCCGAGATCCGAGTCCACTGTTTTCCACATGTTAGCGTTGGCATGATTGCAAATTAATGATTCGTGTTTCATATTCAGCACCTTTTACAAACAATGCCTGCCTTAAAAGAAAGGTTTTCCGTGATAACCAGGACCGTAATCACATGATACTGATTCAAAAAGCTCGACTCTCCCAATTTGTGGATTCCATAATAAATAACGCTTGCTTTTTGAGATCAGCAATTAACCGAATCAATATTTTACAACAGACGTACTCCAATCAGTAGGTTCTGGAGCGATCGAAATGAATTGGATAAGATTCTCAATATATATACAGTCAAACCTCCTATAACACGGTACTCTCAGAACGCGGTTTCCAAATAATGCAAGGCTGAAATTGCGACAACCCTCCTATAACGCGGTACTCTTGTAGCACGGTTTGTGTTCAACTTCATCTCATAAGTTCCTTCCGCACAGCCTATGAATGAATAGTAACTATATATTGTAAGAGGGTTTAATAAAAGTTATATTTTACGACGCAAAAGCTCAGTCGAGATACAGTACCGTGCAAAACAATAGCAGTTGGATTTTCAATTTAAAAAAACAATGAATGAAGATGAACCAATTGGGGATAAATATTAACAAAATACATTATTTTACAAGTCTTTCTTAATTTTGTTGGAAACCAGTCTTTTAGTTTTGTTTTTATTTCACATTTTTATCAATCCTTATATGAACTCTTGAATTCAATAAAAATAATTCATAATTAATCTTGCCTCTTGCATTTTATGGTCTCCATATAACGCAGTACGAATGATGTGATTTCTACTAATTCTGTGTTTCTTATAGCGCGGTTTTCATATAATGAGGTAGACATTTTCCATAGAACGCGCTACGAATTAGCCTGGTTTGTACTTGAAATCTGTGTTTCCTCTAACGCGATTTCCATACGCAAGCACTGCGTTATAGGAGGGTTGACTATACATCAGTCTGCTTGTGTACACAAATGTGTATCCGTACATTTATGATTTTTATATGAGTTTTTAGTTTTGGGCAAAGTTTTCAAATTAAAATCACATTTTCTTTCTTTTTTTTTGTGTAATCAATTTGTGTTTCTGATTTGAATGATTTCTAAAATATTTCTGCAAAAACTGAGTCACACAGAGAAATGGTAAGAGGTCAAGTTGTTGTTTTTAAACTTTTTATAGTTTATTTAAAACTTATTTTGTGTTTTAATACAACTACATTTGTATACCTTATATTTACAGATAATGTTGGTATAAAAATTATCACTATATTATTATTCTGATTATTTATAACAAATATTTACATTATGAGTTATTCCTTTGGCAATTTACTTAATTGATAAAATTGTAATAATAATACCCTTATAAATACATCATTTAATTTATTATCATAGTCCTTATAAAATAGTTTATTTCAAAACATACGCATAAATTGCTTTGAAATATTACAGTCTATTATATACAGGTTATTATAACGTGGGGACTAGAAACTTATAGATTGCAAACGTTAAACTATGAAAATATCACAGTAGATGAATTTTAAATTTTCCCAACAATGTTATTAAGTGAGAATATTTACATACATACTTAATTGGTCATTACAACCCTTCAGTCAGGATTATTGACCTAGTTTCTCACACCACTTTTGTTGTGTGCGTTAATTCTATACATGAGTGGCGGGAACTACAGTTTAAATACGACTTCGAACGACAGATTTGTGAGAAACTTTTCATGGCAGGTTTTATTTACTCTCATAGTATTTGGCAGAAATATGCTGAGAGGAAATCGCCGAAAAAATACTTTTTGTATTTTGTTTTGATGTCTGGCCTGGGACTCGAACCCGGGCCTTTCCTCTAATAAGCCAACACCCTACCTACTAGACCAAGGCGACTTCATATTTACTATTAATTAATTAATACAACACTTTGTCAAAATTACGATTACGATTACACCATCCATGTTTTTTGGTTGAAAATATTATTTTTGAGTGCCAAGACTTGCAGTATAAAGACGACACCGATCGTAAGATTTTTTTGAGAAACTTTTCAGGGCAATTTTTAATTACTCTTTTAGTTGTTGTCAGAAGATTGCTGGGAGGCAATGATCGAAGAAATATTTCGATTAGATAAAGATGTCTGAACTGGGCCAGTACACTACAAACTAAACTATGGGAACTTTGACTATCGGTATCAGTTCTACATAGAAAAAAAAAAGATTGTTGAAGTTCAATTTCATGCAATTTTATGCAAAATAACTTGCCAGAAATGACAGTACCTGAAAGGGAAATTGGATACCTTTACGTAAACTCTTTAAGAATTAGGCTGTTTTCACTGATATGATTTATATTATGAATTCATATAGGCTTTTGACAGAATGTTGTAATTTTTCTGTATATAGGTTCTGGTATAGGTTATTGCCTACAATCCAGTTAGCGAAAAGCAAAACTGTTATTCAGATTATTTGACAACATTAAAGGCTTTGAATGCATATGTTGTTAGGTTACAAGTGGTCTTGGAGTGTAAAAGGTTGTCTATACATAACAAATTTATTGGCATTGAAATTGCGGATGAATTGGCAAGATCAGGTTTACCTTTGGATGAGGCCCCCAATGAGCGTCTTTTTTAAAATTATTAACGAAAAGAATACACTGTAGCAACAAAACTAATTGTAAACATGAGTTTAGCAGATATAATAGAAACATCACAGATTTCTGTACGCTATGTACAGAAACAGAGGAAACATTAGACCATTTCTTATGCATTATCTTTGGGACCGTAGGCCTATATGGCGGGGTAGGGGGACCTAACTTGAGGATCTAGTATACTTGATCCCTATAGGGTTCACTGAGTAGAAGAATAATTTATCATGGGATGGCAATTGTTGTTTTTGGCTTTCTTTTAGCTTTGTTTTTGATTTTGTTCCCCCTTTTCTCATTTATTTTAACTTTTTTCCCTTTTTTTCTTAGATTTCTTTTTCTTCATTTTTTCTTATTCTTTTCGTAAATGAAAGGTAACAATACATCAATGTATGTATCTCGAAGCCACCCCTCCAACCTAACCTACCTTATCTCTGCAATTCACGCTTAATCATCCAATTGACTTTATTAGTTTAATTACATAGAATTTAAAGAAAAACTATGTTACATAGATCGACTGAAAAGTACTTGGACTTCAGTATAGTTTAACTCTAATTCACGAACTCTCATTTAGCGGAAGACTCTTTGGATGTTGGCAGAGAAACGTACAACTGGATTTCGATTGACACGATAGCAAAAGGCACCAAAAAATGGAAATATTAATGATAATTATATCAAAAATTTTACGTTATTACGTTATTATTCTTTCTCTCTAGCAAAACATTTACTATATTTAAAAAAAAAAAATCATAAATTATTAATGTATTGTTAAATATAACAATTTGTAACATTTTATTTAAATTTTTCCAATCATATTTCATTTCGTACTACATCTTTTGGATTTACAGGGTGGCTGATATGTATTGCAACCAACTTCAGGTTGTTATCATTTGTAAACCGCTCTTCATTTTATTTTTTACAAGCTTAAAAAAGCATTTTGATCTATTGCATTCTTTGCTTTATATTTGGATGGAAAAGCGCAGTTGACTATCGTTACAGCCCTCTAGCATTTAAATGTGAATAAATCTTTTGTTTCTCGTACCATTGCTCGTTACCGTGATACTGGCAGTACTGCATCGCGTCCAAAAAGTGGACGAAAAAAAAAAACAACACCAGAAATGATCCGAAAAGTGAAGGCCAGATTTGATCGAAATTCACGCCGCAGTGGTGAAAAATTACTCGTGAGCTGGACATATCGGGAGAACGGATACACCGGATATTGAAAAATGAATGAATGAAGACTAAACCCAAAGTTTGACTGGAAAGAGCCAAGTAGTTACTTCGCTTGCGCGAAAGTGGCCAGTTATCGAATTTGGTTTTCTCCGATGAGACGCCATTCAAAATTGAGCAGTTTGTGTATAAACAAAATCAAACCTTGCCAAAGAGGTCAGCTGAAAATTTACACCTGCAATTGGCCACGTGGGGTCAAAATAAATACCGAATATTATCGGGAAAATAAGAATGGCTTAAAAAGGAGGTTCCTCGCTTCGTTTCTACCGCACAATGGCCACCAAAACCTTCAGAACTTTTGCGCCTGGGGCATTTTGGAGAGCAAGGTTCTCGCTAAAAAATACCAAAGTGTCGATCATCTCAAGACGGGGCTTCGCCGGAAATGGGCCAAAATACCACAGAGTCATGCGGCTTTTGATGGCTTTGTCGGCCGTTTTAAGGCCATAATTCGTACCAGAGGTGGCCAATTCGAACAACTCTAAACTGATGTAAATAAAATTTGATGTTATTTCATACGTTTTTTGGTTTTCAGCCATAAAATTAAAAAAAAAATTAAAAAAAAATATAGCGGTTTACTTTGTTGCATTATATATCAGCCACCCTGTACATACATATACAGCATCATAAAGTTAAAAAGAATTTTTTCAGTTAACTACATAAGTCAGTTAATATTTCACGTTTAAGAAAGGGTTCCCTGTGACGTATAACAAATATTTCGTTTATCAAGAAAGTAAATTGCCCACATTAATCATACGCACCATGTGAGTACGTATATGCTCATGTTTTATTCTTTACATTCAGGCGTATACATACGTATGTATGTAGATTATGATTATATACAATAAAAATCTAAATATTTAGGGCAGTAAAGAGAAACTCTAATCTCTACCATTAGATGGTTATGTGTGATAAAATGGTATATTTACAGTTAAAAATTATAAGAGAATATAAACTACATACTTGTGAGGTGTTTTCCGTTTGTAGTAACTATTTGATCATGTAAAAAAAAAGAACTCCGGTATGTATAGCTATAGAGATGATGTCCTCTACGTCTTCTAGATGTCCTTAGTTTTGTTGTTGTTGTTGTTGTTTTTGCCTGGTATTTGCTTGGTAGTTTATTTTCGTTCCTTTATGTTTTATTTTCTTGCTCTTCTTTGAATGCAATCACTATTGTGTTGTGCGTTTCGATGATTATTGAGTTAAAAAATGATAAAACTTTTCCTTGTTTCCTTCACTCTTGCTACTATGCTTCTTTGTTTCTCCGTTTCTCCGCTATGATTTTAGCACTTCCCCTCTTTTACGTACGTCTCTCTTGATCTCTCTCACTCTCTCTCTCTCTCTGTCTCTCACTCTCCGTCCTCACTGCTCTCTTATTCCATTAACTTGAAACGTTACTCACAATATTCTTAAAATCATGACGATAAGTTTCTATTTGTATTCGGTTGTTGTAGTATGTGAGTGAGTTAATATTGTGCTTGATATTAACGTAACTAATGAGTATTTCTTGTATTGCTTTCTTCTCAACTCTTTTTTCGGTTTTGTTTTTGGTAATTGAGAATCTTCTTACTCCTATACTACTGACTGGTGCAAGTAATGCAAAATGAATTTATTTATAAAATGCTTTATGTGTTCTTGCTTCTGTGTCTTAAAACAGTCTTGAGAGGAGAGATGGTGATAATTTTTCTATGATAATTTATTGAGAGAGTATAAAAAAAGTTTTTTTTTTTTTTGTTTTGGGGAAGATCGTTGCTGTTTATATGTTGTTTTCCTTTAACTTAATTTAAATTAATTCGTTACTTGTGTGTGTGTAAGTATATATGTTTTACACTTTCGAGTTCGCTGTTAAATTTTGTTTTGTTTGTCTCACAACTACTAATGACTACAGACAGTGAGAAAGTTACAGTGATGAGTATAATGAGTAGAGTTAGACAAACACACTTGTTTTCTAGGCTTGTCAAATGAATTATGCTTTCTGCAAATGTTGTTACTCATTTGCTGTAGTTTTTGTTTTGTTATCTTTTTGAACTAAAAATCAAAAATTACTTTCTTTTGAAAATGTAACTCAGTAAGTCTATATATTGAGTATTGCTTTGATACGGTGTTTTCCTTTTTCCTTTTTTCCGTATTTGTGTTTATTTTCTATTGAAATAAATTCTTCCAAGTATTTATAATTTATACAGTGAGAATCATATGGGTAGCCACATTATGCTCCCAGACTTAAATACAATCCACAGAAATGTATTTTGCCAACGAGTCCAATCCATTTTGGCATAGAAGGATAATAAAGGAAACACACTATGAAAAATCAAAAAATAATCGACAACAACACAAGGTAATAATGATGATAGATGAGTACGGTTGTTATAATTCTATTATTTTATTACGATTGCTGTTTAGTTTATGAAGTGTTATATGTTTATGGATTGAAGATTTTTTCTTTTCTTTATATTTAACTCCTGCTTTTACGTTAATGTTGTAGCACAACAGTGGCTGTTAATTGAAATAGCCTTAATTGATGCTTTTCTTTCTGTTATATTTCCTGTTTCAGCTGTCCATCATTGCTTGATCTACAATTAAAAAAGAGAAATAGAAAACAAAATATCATTAGTAAATGCTTAGTAAATGATAAATTGACTGTTCTCAAAGAAATTATTTAATTGAGCTCATTATTAATAGCAGCCACTTAAAATAACAATTAAAGGTACTCGTTTAAGTAATTTTAATTTAATTTTAAAAATTAGTTTTTCTTCAGACGAATACATTTCTGTATTGAGGTTTTGCAAGTTAGTTTTGTAGTAAGTAAGCATTTGGAAATTAAAAAAAGGATTTTAAACTGCTACTTCAGAAGTTTCAAAAAAGAATGTGCTTGTTTATAGAGCTTAAATTAAAATTGTATGAGAGAAGACCTTCGGTAGGCACTAGGGATGCCAAACGGGATCGATTTTTAAAAATCCCGGGACTCGGGATTTTGTAAATCCCGATTCCGAAATCACGGGATATTTCGAGATAATTCGGGATCCAAAAATCCCGAAAAATCGCGGGAAAAATCGCGATTTCCTCTTAATTATAAAAATATTTCGTTAACAAAATCATTTGTTTTCCAATTACGTACATATATCTGAATTATATACAAGACAAAAAGTAACGAAAAAGCTCAAATTAACAAAAATAAAATTTATTCAGACATTTGCAAATGCATTAGTTTTAAGAAAATTATTTGGATTCCAACAAAAAAAATTAAAGCATCTTGTGATCTGATAGGCTTGAACAAATTTTGTTTTCAACATACGCTGCCGTTTGAAATACACTTCTCGCAACCAACATTTGTTGGTAAAATAGTTCCAAGAAAGCTGTATGCAGCTTGTAAACAAATATTCACCTTTACCACCTCCTGATGTAAATAAATCTATTTCTTTAGACAGTTGAGTATTTAAATCAGTTACCCTATTAATTCGTTTTATAAAACTTTTGCATTCTTCGATGGCATCAAATAACTTTTTATCATTGGAAGTGGGGATTTCCTCATCTGAGAAGCTATTATCGAAGTCAGGTGATATAGAATTTATTTTTCAGAACCTTTTGTAGGTTCAAAATACATATGAATTCGCACTCCCGAAAATCACTAAAAATACCGAGACAAGTTTTTAAAAATCTCGGGATTCGGGATTAGTGAATCCCGAAAATACCGGGATTTCGAGATTCGGGATTTCCCGATTGGCATCCCTAGTAGGCACTGCTACTCTTCACTGAACTCTTAACTGACCATCGTAAACTGTATTGTGTATATAGAAACTATTCTTCCTACTCTTTTGAGACTCCTTTCTGCATGGCTTTCAGATAATTCAGAATGATAATCGGAAACAGTCTGTATTTAACCACTTTTGAGTTTGAGTATTTTAGAAATAGTATCTTGTTCATTCGTTCATCTTCTTCACTTTGTCGTGTTAGTTTTAGGCCGTTATCTCGATCGGACAGTCATCGTAGTCTAGTATATAGTGTGTTGGCTTATTACACGTACGTAACAGAGATCAGCAACGAGTATTCAAAAGGATTCAAATCATGCTTATAATTTCTGATATTTATACGCATTCATACTTATTTTCATATTTTTTCATATTCAAAGTTGAAAGTACTCGTCGCATTCATATTTAACAATTCGCATAATGTTATTGACTTCTACTCGTCTCTACTTAACATTTACACGAAGCACAAAATAAGTATGACTGGCGTATGAACATTACTATGCTCTCAAATGTGTATGCTTGGTTGTTGTCATTGTCTTTCCTTTCTTCTTTGTTTGTATATGCAACAACAACAAAAACTGTAAATTTTGATGAATGATTCGAGTCACTCGAATGACTTATAAGTATTATAAGTATTTTTCTAAATTTATGAATCAGAATGAGTAGATGTATGAATCAAACAAATTTCGAATGTTGTGAGTTTGATGTCAACTTTGTACTCATACTCATTGCTACTTCTACTTATAAATCAATGTTGTAGGAAGTAAGAATGAATCAGAGTAGTTGAATTTCCATTCTGTTCATTCACTCATACTCAAAATTGCATGAGTGCTTAAGAGTAGCGGAAAAACGATTCATTACTGATCTCTGGTATGTAAACAACGAGTTCAAATCGAAGCTGTGACATCAAAACGAAAATATGAAATATATTTTCGGCGTCTTCCTCTCAGCGGATTGCTGGCAAAAACTCTGAGAGTAAATAAAATTTCCATGAAATCTACCGTTCGGAGTCTATTTTAAACTATAGGTAGATCACTTTCCCAATAATTCTTTAAATTTTTTTTTTGGTCTATGTTGGTGATAAACTATGCTGTCTATGAAGCACTCGTTTTTCCACTTCTTATGTCAAGCGATTGTAGGTTAATGAATACCGCTCCGCGAACTGCGAGGTCAACACATTACGATAATCTGAGCTGCAAATACAGCCTACTGCTACCTATACTTTAAGCTTAGTTTGAGCCTTTAGCGTATCTCTACAGGTTTCAATACATTACAATAGAATCGATTGTTTGATGGCTGATCAATCAACTCAGTTAGAATGTTTCACATCACCAGAATCATGAAATACTTTTCTATATCATAATTAAACAGACGACTTAAGTAGGAACTTTCATATACTAGTTATATATTGTTCTACATAACCGTTAAGGAATTACAAACGTATTTTCAAATCTCTTCAAAATATTTTTTCATTAAGAATTCGTTGCCATAAAAACTAATCTATTTTTAGTTTTGCGACTACCTCAAACATATTTTAGCTGTTTTCATTGTCTGATGTCACTTAAATTTTCTAATTTAAGTAGAGGGTTTTAACATTTAACTTTAAATTGTTTGAAGGACAAAATGTGGAAAAAAATCCTTGGAAAACTGTAATCATTTTTTCAATTGTTCCCACACACACGCACACAAATTTATACAGTAACCCACTTTACCATAAAATAGTGGCAAATGTCCTTTGTATATAAAATTAAACATGAATGTGTGAGTGCGTTTTTGCGTTGATGGTTTCTTTAGAATTGTTGGAAAGAAGAAACCAAAAGAATAAAAAAATAAAAACAGAAAAGAAAAGTACGGAGAAAAAGCTAAAGAAGGATATATTTTCCAATTTAACAAAAGGTATTAATGCGGTTTTGCAACTATTTTTTATCAGTTCATAGCATACATAACCCGAATGTGAGTTGAATATTTTTCACATTTCTCCTGTTTGTTGAAGGCAAATACAAACAAACAAAAATGTGTCACTAACACAAACAAACAAACAAACTAAAAAAAGGACAAAGACAAAATGAATTAAATAAATGGTTAAAATCAAAGAATTTTAAATTTTGTTTCCGTCCGTCCGTTCGGTTTTTTATTTTTTTTAACACACTGTCGACCACAATCCTTTTGTATTTGACATTAAATACATGACCGATTCGAATAGCACATCAATATCCTTAAAGCGTAAATCTTTAAGGAATTTTGCTATTTTTATGCTTAAGACTTTAAAATAAATTTCTTTTTGGGTTTTTGTACATAAGCAACAGTGAACAAATATTTTTGTTTCCCTATTTCTTTTTGCTTGAAATATGATCTGGAATTTCTTGGGTTTTCCTTGTCTCAACAAACAAAATCAATCAATCAATCATTGGCAAAATTAGGCGGAAAAAAATTTGGCATATTTGGAGTTAAATTTTTGTAGAATTTTTTTGTTCCCATTGGCTTGAGCATATGTATGTATAACTAACAACATAATTAGCATTGAGTGTCTGGATGATGGAATTCAGTTGGGGTTCTGATGATATTAACAATCAACACTCTTTAAAAGGTTAACATTTATGCATGAAAAGTTCTTTTTAAATGTATAAAACCTTTGTATTTGAACCAGATAAATTCGTAAACAGATCGCTGGCTTTCATAAATCAAAATATTTACGCATTTTTCGAAACAGATAACATCGCTACCGCTTGGTAAAAGCAATTCATGTAATTGAAATGCCCAAACAAATGAACAAGAGTACATTCTCTTATCAAAAGAGTAGCGATATAAAAACCATCAATACTCCCTCAAATTTCACTGTCGAACATAAGCCGAATTTTAAATTATATTGGTATGTGAAGTTGCCGTGGTCTAGTGGGTAGTGTGTTGGCTTATTAGACAAAAGGCCCGGGTTCGAATCCCAGGTCAGACATCAAAACGAAAAAATATTTCTTCGGCGACTTCCTCTCAGCAGATTTCTGGCAAAGACTCTGAGAGTAAAAATTGCCATGAAAAGCTTCTCAAAAACCTGTCGTTCGGAGTCGACTTTAAACTGTAGGTCCCGCCACTCATGTATAGAAATTAACGCACACAACATAAGTGGTGTGAGAAGCTAGGTCGTAATCCTGACTGAAGGGTTGTAATGGCCAATTATGTATGTTATGTATTGGTATGTATGTATATATATATAGGTAGGGTGAAGAGAAGCCTAAGCCTGGGCTTGATATTCGATGTCCGTTAAAGTATGTTAACCATACTTTCCACAGAAAGTTCTTTCAAAACTTCTTTCAATTTACACATACATACATAATTGGTCATTACAACTCTTCAGTCAGGATTATTGACCTAGTTTCTCACACTACTTATGTTGTATGGTAATTTTATACATAAGTGGCGGGACCTACAGTTTAAAGTCGACTCCGAATGACGGATTTTTGAGAAACTTTTCATGGCAATTTTATTTGCTCTCAGAGTTTTTGCCTGGGACTAGAACCCTAGATTTAAGTCAAATAAACCAGCACACTACCTACTAGACCACGGCGACTTCCAATTCAATTCAGTTTACTCCTCTGAAATAAGGAATTGTCAGCCTTTAAAATATTGGAATCTCGAGCAGCCGACAGCTATAGAATTATGTACGAAGTGTTCAACCATTTGTTAGAATAGTATGTTCACGATTTTCTACCATGCCAATACGGTTCAGTACTCACGTACGTGTCTCCTGGGTACACTGATTATTGAACTCAAGTCCCACTTCTTAAGTCTTAAAGGTTTTCCCCTCATCGGGGAGAAAGTCATTGTGACATTTCCGTCCACTTTCTCAGTTTAGTCTTATCTAAGGTTATGTTATATAATACTATGGCTCTATCAGCCTCAATACTCGCTTCCTCATTTTCCCATTTCTCTCTGATGAATGGGTACCAAACAAAATTTTCATATCTTCAGTAATTTTTAAATAAGTGTTTACATTGAAGGACTGCCCTTAATATACCGTATGTATTGATATTACTGCCCAAATTTTTATTTGACTATAAGTTAAGGTATCTAAAGTCCTATATTTCAAATTTATTAAAATATTAGTAGAGCGCCCTGGTAGTCTAATGGGTAGTAGCTAAAGATTAGCGTAAGGGCGTGCACTACACCGATCATATGGTCGGAGTTATTCAGCTCGTATATGATTTGAATATAATTTGTAATTGTATTGTAATTAATAAATAAAATATTAATAATAATGACATGTATTTTTACTTGGAAGACAATACAAATAAGCTTTTGGTTCAATAGCTTGAAACGTAATTTGGTTGCTGGTTCATCTATAAGCAACAGCACAATAGATCCCCTTGATTATGAAAGTCGAAAGTGATTTGCGGCTTTGACTGAGACATTCGTCCATAATCTATTCATATCGAACAAGTATCGTGGCCGGTTGGATAAAGAGTGGTAAAAGAGAATAAAATATGTTCTCATAGCATCACATAACAATAAACAATACGTTCTTGCAACTCTCTCAATTATTCGAAACTTGCAGCATTTCCTATCCATCCCATATCCATTACATTACTGCGGTATTAGTTCGTATGGGTGTATTTATGGATCAGAATCTTTTGTCTTTTATTAGTCCGCTTCTATTTAAGATAAAACTCCAGTACTTCATCTGAAAGCGAGAACTACCATAATGAGTCATATTGGGCTTCCTTGTAAATAAAAATATTATAAAAACTGAGTCTTCATGCCATGTATATGTATCTTCAAGAGACTATGAATAGGGGTGGGCCACATGTATAGCTAAGTTGTATTATTAAATTAAAATTCAAAAATATTTTTTTATATGTTCTTTTTCTTTGGATTCAAAATAAATTTTGAAAAGGAAAGCTAACAGCAATTTTTCCTTCAAGGGAATGAAAATTTCTTGGCATTTCCTTTATTTATTTATTTATGTCTATGGATAGTGTTCCTTATAGACTAAATTTAATTTTACAAACAATATAAATAATTACTATTCAATGCAATTAATATTCAGGTAAAACAGGTAAAATTTAATTTTTCTCTTTAAATTAATTAATTGAATTTAATTTTTAATTTTTCTCTTTACTGTCGGATAGATCAATAGAGAAGGTCTAATTGGAATATTCAAATTAATTTTACGTAACAAATTATCGGAGTAGACATCTCCACGTATTAAACCCTGACTTTTTCGACTTTTCAGTGTAGGTAGCTTTATTACACCGAATCTACTTTCATGCGAAGAGAGAACAAATGAGTTCCATCCAAGGCCCCTCAAGCAAAATATCAGAAAGCGCTTCTGTACAGATTCAATTAAGTTACTGTAAACGAGAAAATGTGGATCCCATATACGTATTAGCTTCATATTCAAGAATAGGGCGCACCAATGATATCTATAATTGTTTTCTTACGTAGACATAAGTAAATTCCTTTGACCAGCACTTTATAAATCCTAAAACACTATTTGCTTTCTTCACCATCATTGATTTAACAAAATTCCAAGGTCAGTTATATTTAAAACCTTTTCCGAAATTTTGTCTTTAAAATGATAAGAGGTATCAAGTTTTATGTTTGCATTTATTAAAGTTTAACACCAACAAGTTGACTTCACACCATTGATAAAAATAATCAATATCCTTCTGAAGAGTTGATTGACCGGATATGCTATCAAGTGAATTAAAAATTTTTACATCATCAGCATACATAGGCATATTAAAATGTATAATAACAGATGGCAAATCGTTTATAAATAATGTGAATAGTATTGGGGTAGATGGCTTCCCTGAGGCACTCCGGAGGGAACATTGATGACTTTAGATAGAGCATTTTCAAATTTTACTTGCTGAGCTCTACTAGAAAGATAAGATTAGGTACTGCATTATTACCAAAACCCATGCAGGATAGTTTATAAATCTAAAGATCATGGTTAACTCTATCAAATGCTTTACTGAAGTCCGTATAGATAACTTCAGTTTGTTGCCTATTGATGAACCATTCACTTACTTTAGTTGTTAATTCCAAGATATTAGTAGAAGTTAAACATGATTTCCGAAAGCCATGTTGATATGAGTTTAAAATTGAAGATATTTCATGATATAAACAGTCTAGTCATAATTTTTTCAAAGAGTTTTGGAATTGCATTCAATTTTGCTATAGAAACTTCCAATTTATTACCAGCTTTAAACAATTGAATTATGAATGATATTTTCCAAGCAGTTGGAAAATAACCCAGTTCAATAGATTTATTGAAAATTGCCGTTGGTTTTCAGCATAATGTCTAAGAATTCAAGTTGGTATACTATCTGAACCTAGGGTAGGTGAGCTTTGTGTTGACAACAGATTTTTTCGAACAGTTTCATCAGCAATATACAATATATGAATACCTGATGATTGGGATAGGAAGCTTGAATGATTTTTGGAATGATTTATAAGAATAAGTTGTTGCAAAAAAATCAGCAAATAAATTACTTATGGACATTTCGTCGTAAGCACATTTAGAGTTAATAAATTTGTAAAAAGACTTTGTATTATTTTTTTATTTTTGACTTCATTCGGTGTAAATAGTTGTTCTATGCCAATTTACATATTAGCATTGATGTAATTAGTTCTTACTATTGAATAACGTATATAATCGAGAGATGCGCCAGATAACTTATATTTTTTGTAAAGTTAATTCTTCCTATTTTATGTATTGAGATTCCATTATTAATTAAGATTTTCAACAATTATTATTTTTAAATGAAAAAGTAGCGAACGACTTGTTTCAGCATTTAATAAACAATTAAAATTTTGTATATTATTTTAATGAAGCATTATTCCTCTTTATTTCTACATTTTCTATTTAATATGCCATTATCATATAAAAGATTTTACAATGTGGCTTTTATTATTATTCATAGACTACCGGTATTGATTCTACAGTAGCTTTGAACTTAATTTCAATTAAATCCATGATTACTTTTAGGTGGTAAATATATTATAATTAAAAAAAAAAAACAAAATTGTGTTGTAATTTGTCGTTAAAAAAAATGAATTTTAAAATTAGAAATTTTATTGTTATACAAAAAAAAAAGAAAGCAGAAAATAAATTGCAAATGCAATGTAATGCAATAAATAATGAAATTATTTACCACACAAATTAGTTTTATATTTGAAGGAAATGAAATGCAAAAAGTACATACCGTGAGGGGAAAAAATTAATGCTAATATTGGTTATTTGTCAACCACAAAACATGGCCATTTACAATTGATTACTAGGCGAGTAATGAAACAAAAAAAAATCAAAAAAAAAAAAAATATTTTCTAAATGCTAAATTAAAATGAAATTTAAATGTGATGCAAAGAGACAGACACATGGTGTACATGGCTATTTTTGAATATTTAGTTGCAAACAATAATTGGTTCGAAAAAACAAGAAAGAATTAAATACTAAACAAATGCCAGCCTAATTAGACAGATTTAAATTAATTAAATTTATGTGAATGTACTAGCATATGAGCAGCAACATAAATGCTTTATTTAAGGATAGATTTTTTATATTTTTCTTTTCGATTATATTTTGTAGTAACAAATGTCAACTGATATTTAAATGTGACATAAAAATATATCCACACGTTAATTTTATGGTGACATTTAGTTAAATGGACAGCAAAGCATGTTTTTAGTATATTGACCTTATGTTTGATAAAAATTAAAACGGAAATTAGCTTTAAAATTAAATTAGTAAAATTTGATTTAAAATACAAACCATCACATACCCTTACACACATGCCATATAAGCATTAATTAAAAATTCATTTATTTTATAGTACAATTTTAATTGTTGATAACATCGTATGTATTTCATTTTGTTTTTTTTCATAATTTAATTTGAAGTTTAATTATCAACTCAATGCAGTATACAATCGTATAAAATAACGCTGCATATGATTATGAATAGTAAAAAACAAAAACGGAACAACTTTTAATTTTTACTAAAGAAAAAATGAAAAAATGAAAAAAAGAAAAACTAGATATAAAATAATTTTCTTTTTTTTCACCATTCAACATAATAAATATGACAAGAAAAAGGGAAATGTTTCTCATTTTTATTCCTGTAATAAAATAAAATAACAACTACGCAAGAGATTACAAGTTTATAAGTGGAAATGCATGAGAAAGCGAATGTGTATGGGTATGTGTGTGTGTACTTTTTAATATATTTACTTGTCTATAATATAAAACCAAAGAACACATCCAATTTGTAAAACACCAGGACCAAAGGATACAATATATATAACCATACATGCACACTCCATGTTAGGGAATGCATTGGTAATTGTGTCATGAACTCATACACTTAAATCAAACAAATATGGAGCACTCATGTACAAGCACATCAACACACATTCATGCATTGCCCTTACTCAGCTCTAAAGATAGAAAGGGAGAGCATTACATATCACATACGGCTCGTTCATGTTCTTAACACACACGAGCATATATACTCCTTTTCCTTTTACTCTTTTCCGTTTTTTTTTTTGTTTTTCTGTTTATTATTAAAGAGAAATGAAAAATAAAGCAAAGAAATATGGAACAAAAGTTAAACGTGTCATATCTTTAATCAGGGATTCGCATACGCCTGTACACTATGCAACGCATTTATTTTAAATGGAACACTATGGTCTGAGTTCGTTAGAAATATGAACAATATTTATTGTGTATCATTTGCAACCGTGACACATGAGAAGTAAACCAAACAAGCCTTGCAGTGCTAGCTGACATTTTTCTCAAACATTTGCAATTAAAAATGATTTATTTATGGAGTACAAACTCTATTGAACTTAGAAATTATTAAAGATCTGTTTGTTTGGTTTACTGACCTATATTTCGAAAAATATTTTTCTGAACTGCTTGTTGTTGATTTATAAATAATATTAAACAGTATAATATTATAATTTTAATAGTGTTGACAGTTATGAACCAAACGATATAGAAAATATAACTGGGTTGACAATATTACAATGGCTTTGCTAACAAAAAAACAGGTCAAAAGGTTAGTGTTATGGATAACCATAATAAACATATGGAGTAATTGAGATTATTATTAGGTTAGAAAACAAAATTTAAAGAACTTAAATTGGTTACTTCAAACATTTTATAAAAAAAAAAATCAGTTCGTTTCTGTAAATCTCAATGCGATATTTCTTTGTGAAATCAAAATCACATTAGAGAAGACATTATTCTCTTCTTCAGCTACTTTGTGAACTAAGGGTGCAGGTATATACAGTCAATCCTCCTATAACGCGGTGAGTGGAAACCGCACTATAAGAAACACGGAATTAGTACAAATCACATCATTCGTACCGCGTTATATGGAGACCAAGAGATACAAAAGGCAAGATAAAGTATAAATTACTTTTACTGAATTCAAGAGTTCATATAAGGATTGATAAAAAAATTAAATAAAAACTAGACTAAAAGGAGAAAATTAAGAAAGACTTGTAAAATAATGTAATTTTTTAATATTTATCCTCACTTGGTTCATCTTCATTCATTGTTATTTTAAATTGACTAACCAACTGCTATTGTTTTGCACGGTACTGTGTCTCCGCTAAGCTTTTGCATCTAAAATAGAACTTATATTTAATCCTCTTACAATATCTAGTTACTATTCATTCATAGGCTGTGTGGAAGGAACTAATGGGATGAAGTTGAACGAAAACCGCGCTATTAGAGTATCGCGTTATAGGAGGACTGTCGTAATTTCAGCGCCGCGTTCTGAGAGTACCGCATTGTAGGAGGGTTGACTGTATAATCAATGATTTACAGAACAGGTGATAATGTGTAATGGAGTGGACAATCTGTAAGTCAAGTATATCCGGTTTTATCATGACTTCCATACATTTCTTGCCATAACTCATGCCATCTGTCAAATTCTGTCTGATTTATACGCTTGCATTAAGAATTAGTCATTTCGGCTCCACTCCACTCAGAAAAGTTGTGGAGTGTATATCTGAATGATATTTTATTGCACAAAGAAGGTCATCAATAGGTCTTTCAAATGAATATCAAAATCTATGATATCTCATATACACTTTGTATTATTCAAACATAAAAACAAAAAGCGGTTAAAAAAGACTACAGCATGACCATTCAGGATATATGAGCATAAAATTACTTACTTTTATACTTTTTATGGATAAGGATGAATGTGGAGCTTGCGTTCGTCAGTCATTTAATTGCAGGGTAGCTGTCCAAGAAAATCAGGAGATTTTCCGGGAAAATTCTGTCACCCAAAAAAATTTGCATCGCTAACGGCAATAAAAGTTCAATGTGAAATCACTTAATAAATAATATTTGCTATCAGCTAACTGGTGGAATGATTTGAATAAGTAGTAGACTAGGAGGGTTAAGGGTAGGGCAGACAGTAGACTGCAGGAGGCAAATTCATATGCTCGCAATCAAGAAGGCAGCCAAGGATTAGATGGAAGAAATGAGTTGAATGAAAGCTTATCTTTACTTATATCCGTAATTCTAATATTAAACCATAAATTAATTGCGTATATGAAATTAATTTTTAATTTTCTAAGTAAGAAACAAATAAATATTAAGGCCATCGAATTTGTTCAACTGTGGTCCATTGCATAACTGAAGTCACGGGTTTTTATATGCTTATAATCCTAACAAGATTCACACAGTATCTTAAATGCTATTTAAATTAATCTTTGTTTTTACAAATTCTTCACTATATTTACCCTAAGTTAACAAGCTGTTGTAATAAAAAAAATCTTAAAATTTTTAGAAATTTTGTGAAACCGTTTTTATGACGTCTCAACGATTACTCTTTTAAATTTTAATTAATTGTTGTTATGGAATAGGGTTTAAAAAATTACACATTTTTATTATGACATATTTTGTTTTAGTATTTCTCATAATCATATTTTCATATTAAATTCATTTAACCTCCTACAAGGTGTCCTTAAGCCATAGTGTTACACATGCTCTACATTTTTGTCAAAGAAAACAAAAAAAAAGGAAAACATTCCGACTCAGTCACATGGTACCAAAATAGTAGATGCCATGTTGTAAGGTTTTGTACTATTAGTATGTGTGTGTATAGGTAGTTTGTGTATCTGTATATGTATGTACAATATTTATAATTTTTTTCTTATATTCAGTTTTTATGCTTTAAAATATGCGGTACTCTTACACAGACTCAAAATAAAACTTTAACTAACTTTTGTGTTTTTTAGATATTCGTTAGAGTCATATTCATGTACAATATATCTTCTAACAGTGGACATATGGTCGATTTAATTTGAATTTGAAAATTATTTAAAACATATTTAAATGAGAACAAATTTTTTGCTTTGAATATTAATAATCAGTTTAAGGAATGCGTAATTTTTAGATAGCGCATCCTTAGAATTAGGTAACCAACAATCAATATTCACCAATAACCTTTCAATAGAGGAAACAACCCCGAGTACGTAATTAATGTTGCTTTTGTAGCAATCCTCGTAATCTCGGTAAAGGACGTCAGATAGTGAGAAGTTAGAATTCTGTCATTTTATGGCAAGATCAGTGCACTGACGCACGATATGGAAAACAGTCTCCTCCTCTTTTTCAGACCCATAGGTTCATTAGCCGGAATGCCGAATATATCGAAAGAAGAGTGACCGAGTGAATGGATTTAATCTCCAGATGTCTTGCAGAGTCTAATAATATTACACGTAACCAGTGGTGTTGTGCTGATTTTTTTTGTACCGCTACGCGTATATATAATTATATAGACAGGGCCGATCCTGGGTAGGCGGCTGTTCTGTGCGGTCTGTTCCAAATTTAATGACTGGGGTGATTTTCCCTGATAATCCTGGCGTTTGTTTTAGGTCTCATGTCCCAAATTTGATGACGGGGGGAGGGAGATTACCCCCAATTTTCGCCCGTCGTCAGGATAGGCCCTGTATATAGTATAAAAAGGAAATGAAACAAAAATCATCAAAAAAAAAAAAAATCTGCAATTCTTTTAATTTTTCTTTTTTTTCAAAACGTCAGTCAATTCTGGTTATCAAAAATCATCTTTAGTTCCGAAACGTCGTTCCGGTAGTTCCTTTCTGGACAGGAACGCTCTACAACTCCACAGGAAGTAACTTGTTGCAGCAAACGAAATTGAATCTCCTTATAAAAAGGGTAGATAATATCCTATATAATTAAGGCAATCGGTTTATCTATACCCTTTAGCAAGTCGGAAATTGCGTGGTGCTTATCAAGCAGCTTATCAGCAATGCAATTTCCAACGATATGCCCTATGTCAAGGCACCCATATAAGAGTTATCTTTGAATGAATCGAAATTCACACGAGAAATTCTCAACATTTATGGATAAAGACGAATGTTAAGATTGCTTTCGTTAGGAACTTTATTACAGCGTAGCTATCCAATTAAATTAGAACATTTTCTGGGAAAATTCTGTCATCCAACAAACTATGCGGCAATAACTGCAGTGGTTAGGTAGCCTATTAAAAGTTCAATTTCAAATCACTTAATGAATAAACTATACCACCATGTGCAATCGGTATAAGCCTTAAGAGTGTCATTAAGAACCTCCGGAAGTTATAAGGGATTATATAATCCATCTGGATATGCCTATGTATCCCCAGAATAGCAGGATATCAATGGTCCAGGTTGTACATGTAAACCAAAGTTATTTCCACCATAGACCCGATAGACCCAGTATGCGACGGTTGGTTTAAGATCCTCAATTCTCACCATGGTTCTTTTACAAGTCTAGAGTATTACTGATGCTTTCGTCGCTCTCTCAATATTGAAAAGTTAAGGAACGGGTAAGTTTTGATGCATAAATGTTAGGTTTGTCTTTTTCTTCTTGAGTTCATTTCACGATTAAAGTTTTTTACCATTTGATTTAAAATGTGGAATGACCCACATTTAACTGGCTGTATATACAACTCTCTATGCATTTGTAATTTTAAAAATATTAGAGTTCTTTGTTAGAAAAAAAAAAAAAAACTTAAATTATAAATTAAAAAAAAAAAATGAAATAACTTTTGATCCTTTTTGCACTTCAAATTAATATGTTGGGCCTTTGTGAATACACGGTGTGTATGCATGTTGTAGTCAACATAATTTTCGTTTAGCCGTCAGCTAAATAATGAAAGTATTTGCTTTGCTAAGCAAAAATGAAGAAACAGCCAGAAAACATCAACTCGAACAACACAAACAATCATAAAATGAGTGTAGAAAAGAGAGGGACTAAAAAAAATTAAGCAACGAAAGTACCGAAAGCAAAATCTTCAAAAAAAAAAAGAAACTAAAACTCTTTCGATGTCAAAACTATAAATTACGTTAAGGATTGCACATATGTTATATTTGTGAGTGTGTGTATGTGTGTTTGTGTCATCAGTGTATCCTGCCGCATGCATGAGCCCAATTTTTTTTATGTTTGTGGCTATAAGAGTGTGCAATATGCTGGTTGCCTTTGCATCTGCATGTTATTTTCGGTATAAAAGTAACGAAATTAAAAGAAGCGAATAAAAAACAAAATTAAGAAACTGAGATTGTATGTTCATAGAGAAAATTGAGGCAAGACCGTTAAGACAGCAACAACAAAACAATTCCATTTTATTTCTCATTGTTACACATGTTCATACACAACAGATATGCTCTGTTAAATTTTCACTTTAAATTAGTTTCTACATCCCTATTTAAAAAAAAAAAGAAATAAGAGGATAAAAAAGAAAAATAAATTTTCAAGATTTCTTGTAGTGCCATTGGAAAAGAAAAACTTAAAGTTTTAAAACTTTCGATAGTATACAAACATACATAATTGGCCATTATAGCCCTTCAGGGAGCTTTACAACCTAGTTCCGCACACCAAGTATGTTGTGTAAGTTAATTTTATACGTAAGTGGCAGGACCTCTCGTTTAAAGTAGTTTCGAACAATAGGTTTTTGAAAAATTTTTCATGGCAGTTTTTTTACTCTTAGAGTTATTGAACTGCCAGGGGTTTATTTTTTTATATTTCGTTTTTCAGGAGCTATCTGAACTGGGGCCTCATTGCCTTCTATATATTATAACCCAGCCAGCAATTTTGAAAATTTTTAATCAAATTCGAACCTTTTTTGATTCTTCTGCCCTATTAAAAAGCTCGAATATGAGCTCATTTTCTGATCATAAAAGACTCTTACGTCGGGAGAAAAAATTTACTACAAGCGACTCTTCTTAAAAGTCACTTATGAGTAATTTTCTATAATATTTTAGAGTAATTTTTGACTCTTTTTCTAGTAGTCTTTATAATCATTTTCGAATCACTTTCTGATCATTTATTAGTCTTGTTTACCTTCGTTTATGATTCTTTTTCGAGTCGTCTTTCAGTCAACGTTTAATCGCATACGAGTCTTTTATGAGTCATTTATGAGTAATGTTCGTATTAATTTGGACTCGTTTTTATGTCATTTATGATTAAAATATGAGCCATTAGTCGTACTTCATTCCTCTCTACAAAAGTTTTTATTAAGTTTACTGAGTCCTACGTTTACACTACAGCGATTTCTAAAATCACGTTCGTTAAGTGATTGTTAAGTATGAACGTTAAGTATGAAAAACATACATCAGACATCAAAATTTATTTAAAGAAATATTGTTTTTCGTTAAAAAATAAAGTAAAATTTTCAATTTAAAAAAAATTGTACTTTATTTCAAATTTACACAGAAAAGCAGTTTTTAATCATCTACTTTCGCAAAATATCATAAAATATGTAGTTACAATCACTTTTCAAACACCTGCATGATCTGTTTTTGATTAAGCCTTTTTCAATCTTCAGTCTAAGTAGAATGTAATAATAAGTAATAGAAATAAAAGTCCCATTTTAAACGTCCGGATGATTAATTTCCGATTGCAATACAATTTTTAATTTGTATTTTAAATCGAACTCATTTTACTCATTGACACGAATCATTTGTGAGTCCTTTTTTAATCGTGTAACTGACTAATAAGTTTTAGATCACCAAAAGTACTCTAAAAAACTCAGCAAGTTGATTTTTATAAAAACAATCTTCCGAATGCTAACTGGGTAACTACTACCCACACTATGTTTGAATACCCAAAATTTAATTTAATTTTAGCCAAGTAAACAATACTAACTAAACAAGAATATTATCATTAAGGGGAGTAAATTAACAACTCAACATTGTAGTAAATTAAAATTGTAATAAAATAATTAAAAGCACAATCGAACTTTAAAAATCGAACAACTAAAGGAAATAAAAATAAAAATCATTTTTATTAAATGCCATTTAAATTTGAAAAGTTATTGAACTGTCTTGTTGTTATCGTTACAATAAAAAAAAAATCATGACTTTTAACATCATATTGTTAATGCGCGAAATGCCACAAAATTTCTAAACTTTTTCCAAAAGTGACTAAGAATTGTGAAAGTGCTCACACTAATAGCAAAAAGACCAAAAAAAGAAAATAACAAATAAAGAAGAAGTGAGCCCTGTCTTAATGCTACACACTGTTCTATTGTACGAGGGCGGGTTAGGTTTTTACATGAGAAACTCTCAACATTTATGGATAAGGCACTTGATTGCAGGGTAGCTATCCAAGAAAATCAGGAGATTTTCCGGGAAAATTCTGCCACCCAAAAAAATTTGCATCGCTATCGGCAATAACTGCAGTGGTTAGGTAGCCAATAAGAAGTTCAATGTGAAATCACTTAATAAATAATATTTGCTATCAGCTAACTGGTGGAATGATTTGAATAAGTAGTAGACTAGGAGAGTTGAGGGTAGGGCAGACAGTAGACTGCAGGAGGCAAATTCATATGCTCGCGATCAAGAAGGCAGCCAAGAATCAGATGGAAGAAATGAAGCAATAAGCAGATGGAATTATTAAAATTCCTAAAAAAGTTCTTAATCAATTTAATGATAAATTGAAAATGCTAGAAGAAGGGTCGAATACTGAAAATAAATTTGTTATCATTTTCAATTTAATGAATTTATAGATTGTGTTTCAATTGAAAGACTTGATTTAGGTATAGAAGGAATAAAAGAGGTGAAATTGAAAGACCTGATAAACAGGTTTAAAAGGTCTTAAATGATCGTTTGGCTCTTACAAACTCATTCGAGTGACTGACTTCTTACAAGAATATCAATCTAAACATGTTCGAGTTTTCATGCCGTTTACTAATCGTGAATAAAATTTAATTTTATAATAAGACAAAATATGATTGGTGTCTCGATGCGTATCAGTAACACGGAAGGTCATGCTAATTAGGTCATGAATTGCGATATAAAAAGACAAAATAATCATTGGCAAATAATCGATCAGGAATTGCAAAAATAAACAAAAACAAATTTATTTTAATTATTTTAAATGCATTTGCCTAGGATAAGAACTTCTTTGCAATAGGGTTCTATGACAAACATGCATATTGCTTTCATTCACCCAATTTTTTGAAGTTTGTCACGAGTGATCATATTTCGGTTTCTTAGCCTTAAGGTAAGCTTCGCACGAAAGAGATGTTTAGCCACAAATAAAATCAATTTGCTAACCAATTCCTCTTTAAATATCCTGAACAGAGCATATTGGTTAAAGGCACAAGGAGAATGGCGAATGGGAGAATGGCGTTGAAAGGTATACAGTGTCGGTCAAAACATATTGGACAAAATTCAGGTTTTAGAAACAAAAAATACATACTAAAATAATAATACATACCTAGTATAGTTAAAAATATAATTTAATTATTAAAAATTAAACAAGAAGGTAAACAAATAAAAAAAATTCATACGACAAAACATATTGAATTATGCAGCATATCTAATATTTTGTTGCATAACCGCAATTTTTCAAAAATTCAGCACATCTTTTCGGCATAGAACTAATGAGATTTCTATTGTATTTATTGGAATAGCTGACCATGCCTCATTTATAGCTTGATATAATTTATTTGGATCCCGATGTGCCAATTCCCGATTTACCTTTCTATTTACAATTTCCCATAAATTTTCTATAGGGTTATGGTCGGGTGACTGTGCAGGCCACTGCATGACATTCACGCCTTCTTGTTCCAAAAACCCTTTCGCCAATTTGGATGTTTGTTTCAGATCGTTGCCGTGTTGGAATATCCATTGGCGTGGCTTTTGTCACGGGCATGTGGCAAACATCTTCTCCAGCAATATATTTTTATACATTTGTTTGTCCATAATACCGTCGATTTTGTGTAAAGGCCCTAAGCTTTCCCCAGAAAAACAACCCCACACCATAATATTGCCACCTTCATGCTTAACTGAGACACCATAATATTACCACCTCCGTACTTAACCTTTTCGGAACAATATTTTGGATTTAGTCTACTACTGACAGATATTCTAACTCTTTTCGAATCTTTTCATTCCATCCGAATCCAGAAGAGTTCGAAGACCGGTCAGTAGCAGACTAAATTCGAAATACTGTTCTGAAACAGTTAAGCATGAAGGTGGCAATATTATGGTGTGGGGTTGCTTAGGGCCTTTACACAATATCGACGGTATTATGAAAGATTTAAAGTTTAGTTTAACAACAACGTTTGATAAGCTAACAAATTATCCTAGCACTCCCTTGCAATGTTTTGAAATAGAAAACAAAAAAAATTTTTGTTAAGAACCTGTATGTCTTTCTAAAAGTTTTAGAAATTTTTCAACTGACCTCGTATAAACAAATTAATAAAACTTTTTCTGTTTCCATTTTGTTGCTGTTTTTGTTTTTATTGTTTTAAGGCTATATAGAAAAAGACAAACCAAAAACAAATAACAATAATAACAACAAAATGAAATCCCTAAAACCAATAATATTAAATACGTTCAAACAACAATAATAAATACAATAAAAGCAACAACAACAAACAAAGTGATAAAGTAGTAAAATAAAAGAGAATGCCAGATAATAAAAAAAGAGTGTACGAGTATTTTAGAAAGTCTAATCCACAAAAACATTTTGAGAATGGTGCAAATTTGCTGAATTGTTTATGCGTGAGCTTTTTTCTATGTTTGGAGGAGAACGTACTATGTAGCTTTAGATGTGTTGGTGTTTGTATGTGTGTTTGTTACATAATGTTGTTGCTATTCATTGATATAACCAACAGGCTTTACGAAATCAAATCAAAATCACAAAAATTATTGGGCCATTTAATATGGCGAAAAGTTAAAGATGTGCTAATGATACAACACCATTTCCAATGTAATTTTTTTTTTTATTTTTATTTTATTTTACAATTTAACGACTTTAGAAGTTGGCGAATACATTAATGGCTTTTAGTTTTATTTCACTTTTGAAGTGTGTGTGTGTGTGTAAATGTTAATATTTAATGGTATTCAGTATCATTAGCAGTGTTAATAAAGTATAAAAAATATTTCTTTTTCACAAATATTATTGCGAAAATGAATATTTCTAGGTACTGGTATTTTGGTTTTACATCGTTTAACATTACAATTGTAAACAAAAGTTATAAAAATAAAACAATGAACTTGTTTACAAATTATCGCACTGCGTAATATAACAACAAACACCAGGATAAACAAAAATGGTAAACAAGTAAACAAAAATATACCAACAAACATACATAATTGGCCATTACAACCTTTCAGTCAGGATTATGACCTAGCTTCTCACACCACTTATGTTGTGTGCGTTAATTTTTATACATGAGTGGCGGGACCTACAGTTTAAAGTCGACTCCGAACGACAGATTTTTGTGGAGCTTTTCATGGCAATTTTTACTCTCAGAGTCTTTGCCAGAAATCTGCTGAGAGGAAGTCGCCGTAGAAATATTTTTCGTTTTGATGTTTGACCTGGGATACGAACCCGGGCCTTTCGTCTAATTAGCCAACACACTACCTACTAGACCACGGCGACTTCACTAACAACCAACAAACGTTAGAATAAAAAATGGTAAATAAGTAAACAAAAATACAACAACAAACTTTACAAGAATAAATGCAAACAAAATACACAAACAATACTACAATAATAAATGTGAACAATGATGTATAGAAAAGGTGAAGCCACGAATATTCGCCTTCAAGAACATCCATCTATTCTGTTTACCCCGCCATATAAAAAGCAATACAAAGCAGGTGAATGAGTTAGTAAAATTTCGGTGAATCTTGTGTGAAGAGAGAAATCGTGGTTTGAAGATATCCGTTAGAAAGATCAATCGAACAATTATCTAGTAATTGTTATTGTCTATGCAAAGGTTGTAAACAGAGGAATACTAAACAAATCAATTGTTGTTGTTTACATAAGGTTGTGAACAGTGGCGCACAGAATTATGGCAATAGTAAAGAAACTGAAAACCAATTAATTTTTATTTTGTTTTCAATTTACGAGCTCATATTTTAAACGTTATTAAAAGGTAAAAACGTAAAAATATTTTCCAATTTTTTTTTTATATTTCGTGTAACTGGAAATAGTGTGAGTAAATAAAGTTCCGCAAATATGTTGAAGAAATAAATTCTGTTTAAGCAGTTAAATAACAGCTTAAATACTTAAGAAATGAATAGACAAAATGAACGCACACCCATACCATCAATATGTATGCGCTAAAAGAAAGCAAAAATATTTCAGTGAGCAAATGAAAAGGGCTTGAAATTGTATAGAAGATGAGGGTGTCTATTTTACTGCTTGAAACAAAAGGATTTTTTCAGTCTTTTTTTGTTTTCAATTTTTTTTTTTTTTTGTTTTATTTTTCATCATGCTTCTCTTTATAGTTTAAGTGACAATCATTGGCAGGTCGTTTATGGCCAAAAGACTTGAAGAAGATTTCATTTTTCTTAATTCCAAAACTACAGCCAACAGATGTTTTTTGTATGTCTCAGCAAAAAGTGGGTGAATGAGTGAATAAGTGGATATGGACGTTGATGACATAAACGAATAAATGAATGGGAAACTCAATGAATGGATTGTAGACAGGCAGACAGACGGACAGACAGACTGATGAACGGGGGACAGACAGATAGACAAACAGGCTGGCTTAATGGATGTATAAAAAGATGGATGAATTACACCAGTAACATGCAGCCTTAGGATAGGCCTGTTGTTTACATAAATAGGCTTCAAGTGTAAGGAATTCTTTTTACTTCGTGTATATATTTACATTGAAGTATGTATATGGGAATGTATGAAAGAGATAAATACTGTTATAATGTAAATGGATTTTATGTTGTTGATACGTACATACATTCCTTTTCGATTTTTTTTTTTCCTCTCTATTTTTTCTTGTTTTTATTTCATCTTCGATTGTACTGTCGTGTTCCGTAACTTGGGGGCAATTTTGTGACAATTTTATGTTAAAATGCTTTTTAAATACCATCAATATATTTAAAGCGACAAGACGTCATCATTTCTGAATTTCTAAGTGAAACGACCAAACGTACGACTAAAATGGTTGGCTGACTGACTAACTGGTTGACTGGCTGAATATATGTACGTACCAGTGTTGTAGATGAATAGATGGATGAATGACTGGATAAATGTTTAAATGGCCGCCTTGTTATTTCGTGGTAAATCCTTTAGCTTTGTTTTATATCCTCTTGGTGGTTAATGCTTCCTTCTAGTGCGTCGATTGCAATGCTTTACCAATGAACAAGTCTAGCATCGTGGTTAGTACTGTGCGTTCTGTATTGTGGAAATGTGTTTGGCCTGTGTAGTGATTTGGTGTTAATGCCATTAAACTATATTTGTCATGGATAATAACGGCTTAAAAAGCCTTGAACGCAATGAAGTATTCTACCATTTATGACTATAAAAACTCTTCTTATTTCTTTTTTTTATATGAATAGGGAAACAAGTTAATAATGAATTTCTTTAAGGAATATTTATGGGATAAAAATTAAAAATACATTCACAACTCCGGGTTACCTTTAGTGAAATGTTTAAAGCAAGTTGATTTAAGAATACAAAAAAAAATATTTAACAATCACGATCCCTTAATGAAATAAAATATTTATAAATTTAAAACTATTTTATAGGCCTAAGTTTATTATAAGTCTAGAACTACTAAATCTAGCAAATACAATTTTAAAGTAGACTGGACTAGAAAGAAACTGCTGATGTGACAAAGATTACAATCCAATCAACATTTCAGTTTTCTTCTCTGCTTGCTTCATGTCAATGGAATTTATAAGTTACAATTTATTTGGATAGGCAGACAACACTAAAGGCTTTCAGGTGTCCTGGTTTTAGATCACATATGTTCTGAGAATGAAAAAGGCTGCTAAGCGGCTGTATACCAGACTAATAGTTTAGCTTATGTTGATTTCCTAGTAGTTGTAGTATTTTAGGAAACGAAATTGTGGATGAAAAAATCAGGCTCAGATTTGTAATCTATAATAGAAGGGAAGTCGATGTTTTTTTTGTTTGAATCACTCGTAAACCGCGCATGGGGATATAGAAAGGACTGTAAGGTTGCGCTGGCCAAAATTTAATCTTATAGGGAACGAAACTTTTGCTAAGCCTTGGATGGGTGAATATGAGCGCTATTAGAGAAGCACTAAAGGGTCATGGCACCCTTATGATATAGGATCAGTAGATGTACTAAGGTTATCGTAGATTTCTGTGGGAGAAAACAATGGATCGTTTTTTATGTCACGGTCCTTTTTTAAAGATGTAGAAGCAAAGACTGCTAAGTGGGCGATTGGTTAATGACCTGGTACATCTCTGAAAGACTATATACTTGAGGATCTAATAGGATTAATAACCGGAATTGACCTGCTAAAGCGATACTTTAAAGCTAGAAGTTCCATGAAGATTTAATCTTTAACCTTCATTTTTTCCATTTTTCTTCTGCATTTCTAGTCCCTCCTTCTTCTCGTTTCTGTTCTCTTTCTCCATTACGATTTTTCTTTGCCCCAAAGGGTCGCAATGGACATTTAAGTATACGGGCGAAGGCGAGAAACGTGACTCTTCCAATCTAATCTAGTCTATCCTTGTAGAGTCGATTATAATGATACTTGCAAGTGAGAGACGCACTGCTTATTCACTTGACTTTTGCATTCTAAACGCTTGCATAGGGTGATAATGTTAGATCTTGATTGTCCTCATTGTGATCATACTTATAATAATTATAGTCTACTAGCCCCTGTTACTCTAATGCGATCCTTCTCATTTCTTCTATTATATAGACTACTAACCTTTGACTAGCTATTGGTACATTAAATCTCCTTGAGGGACTATTAATCGGAGTTCCAGAGTTGATGGACTTTTGAAGTAAGCAACCTAATAATCCGAAAAAGAACTCAATTGGGCGTTCACCAGAACAGCAACAGGTCTTAGAAATAAAGGGTCATAAGGTTTCGTCTTATACAGTCAAACTCGTTTATAATGAATTTTTAAAAGGGACTAATTTGAATGGTCCCAGTAATTAAATTTCATACATTTTATCTTTTTGATAACGAACCCTCAGAAATAACTTTGAAGTGTGGCAATGATCTTTACTTTTATTTAATATGGCAGCATTAAATTATAACTCAGTATCTTTAATCAGCTGCCAGATAAAAAGAATTAATATTTAATATTTATTAATAACATATTTTTGGTTTTTAATAAAAAAAATACTTTTTGTTTTCTTCCATGACTCCACCCCGTTTATTACGAACTTTGGCTATAACGAACTATTTTTCCTGGTCTCACGGAGTTCGTTATAAACGGGTTTGACTGTATATAAAAGAATTGGCGGGAATGTTAGTTGAGCGTGGCTTAAAACTTCAGTGAAATTTATGAGACGACGAATCAGTGCAATGATTCGTCTCTATTGCTTTGTTAATTTCAATGAAAAACTGTTGGAATTTTAAATTATCCTTCTGTTTAAACTTTCATTATTCTGTTGTTTTAATCATACTGGAAATTTTCATTGCAAAAGACCATCTAATTAAAAATATGATAAAAAAAATGAACAAGATGAAGCTAAAGATTTCATCTGTGAAATATGCTACATTTTTGTTGTTGTTGTTGGTATGATGCCCTTTTTCAAAATGGTAAGACAAGCATGTACAATAAATTAAAATCTCAACCTTTGTAAATACAACATGTGTATGTACTTGAATTATATACACATCTATGAACGTACATACATACATCATCCTGGGCATATTGATAAAAAAAAATATAAAAAAATAATTCTTATCTGATTAACAACAAAGACAACATCAATGAGCCATATAAGTAAAGGGCTGCCAAAACAGATTTATACCGCAAATAGAAAGAATACTTTCATACATGCGAGTGAGTGTTATTATTCTCAGAAAACAAAGCACAATTACTTTTACCTTCTATGGAGAAGTGTTAGTATGCGAGAGCGAGCAACGTAAGAGTATGTAAGGGTAAGGCAATAAAAAATGAAATATTTACAGTATATGCATATGAATGCATGATAAATTCTCCTTTACCTACTCTCTCTCTCACTCTCTCTCTCTCTCTCTCTCTCTCTCTTACTTGTTATCTGTTGTGTTTGTGTTTGTGCTGTGCCTTTTGTCTTTCATGTTGTTTTATTATAGATTCCAGGCATGACCATAAAAAAATCCCGTTAAGGTTTATAATGATATGTTATGTTTATAGCTTGGAACCTACTGCCATTATATGTGTATGTATATGTGTATACAATTTCTTTTCCTCTTTGGTTAATTTAAATTCTTTTAAAGCCAACACAATCTCATAAACATGCATACATATTTAGTTTCAAGTGTACGAAAGTGTTTACTTTTATTTTGCGCCTGTGTAAGTGAATACGAAAGAGAATGCGGCCCTTATTAATTTGTAGAGCGGGGCATTTCTGTGTTTATGAGCTTGTGTTGTATGTGGTGTGTGTAAGTGTGCTTAATAAACTATTGTTTATTTAAAACCGGAAGAGTATTTTTCATTGCTACTGCCGCCGCTTTAGTTTTTTTTTTTTTTTTATAAATTGTTTGAGTTTCAGTTTTCGTTTCATTATTCTGGTTTTTTTCTCTTTTCTGTAAGACTGCATTTTCTTTCTATAGCTTATTTTATTATATTTTATTATGTAGTGGTTTATGTGTGTATATACACATAAAGGCTTCATTAAATTATGCTTTATTAGTCATTTGGGTATTCTTTTGCTTTTTCCCATTTTTTCTTTGATATTTTAGGGTTAAAATTCTTCAGCTTTACAGAAGAAAAAAAATTTTTTATTCTTGTTAAAGCTCATGTAAGCCTTTTTTCAGAGTATTGAATTGCAATAAAATTTAATAAAAGTAAGCTAGAAAAGTTAAATAACTTTCTAAATATATTTTCAATTATTGGAACAAGTTCTCTTAAAATAATCTTCAACAGCTTTTGAGTACTCTATATTATTGTTGCCATATTGACGTCAACAGTGAACTAGCAGAGTGTGTTACAATTTCTAGAGGCCTTGATTAGGATTATAAAATGTCCACTCTCTTGTTTAATTTCAAATGAATATTTTAGAGGGCAATCATCAACAACGTTCAGGTGATGGAAGGAACATTTAGTAGTAGGAAATGGCTAAAAACGGGATAAATATCAGCAGCGTTGCCATTTGCCAAGTTTTCCCTTCTCTTCCAAGTTTTTTGAGATGCGACAAAAGTTTTCATTAATTTTGTTCTCAGGGTCCCGGAGTTTCCTTTAAAAATATTGGAACTTTTGGAAAAAACAACTCTTTTTAATGTAAAAAAAAAGTTTTACCCAGAAATAAAGTTTTTTAAAATAAAAAAATGGCAATGCTGCATATCAGTACACAGCCAACACTACTGCGTTAAATATTAATGAGAGTTGCATGGTAAGATTACCTAATTTCTTTCCCATTAAATTGACCAGCTATACATCAGTGCGATCGCAGTAGTCTAGTACGTAGTATGATGGCTCATAAGGAGTGAGGCCTCGCCTCCAACCAAAGCTCAGTCATCGTCCATAAAACTAGATATGAAAAAAATATTTCTTCGACGAATTCTTATCAGCAGTTTTCCGGTAAGAAAATAAATATTGCCATGAAAAGTTTCTCAGAAAAATCTGTCATTCGAAGTCGACTTTAAACTGTAGCTCCTGCCACTTGTGTATAAAATTAACACACAAAACCTAAGTGGTGTGAGAAGTTTGGGTTGTAATTACCAATTATGTATGTACATATACGTCCTATCTAGCTATTAAGTACCATAACAGTACACAAAACTTACGTGTGGTTAGTTTTACTGAATGGTGTGGAAATATAGGGACAAATGTATCGCCAGCATGATGTTTCGGAATGAGAACGAACACAAAAGACCATACACCCTTCCATATATTAAACAGTGGGGATGAAATACCGACGTTCTGATGCTATGGTTTACTCAGCAGAGAATTTATATAATTTGAAAGTATCGCTTTAGGTTGGAAGATTGATTACTTTCCACCCTAATATTCTGATGTTTGTCTTGCCATGCATGTTCTTACCCAGAAATAATTTCGATTGTCTTAGTCATTTTATAAGCGTCCTCTCTACGGACGTTTGTCCCCTTCTTATTTATTGCCATGAAATCGAGATTAATAATTACGAATTAAACTCATAGAAGTTTAGTGCTCAGAAGGAATCCTGACTGTCAAATAATACAGCTCGGTCTTGTATTTTCTACTTGCTGTCCAAGTTGTATCTTCTTTAGGCAGAAGTTGCTGTAAATTAGTAGGTAGTATGTTATTATCTTCGCCAGAGATTATCACCAGTTTTCTCATGTTTTTTTTTTGGGCTTTTGCTTTTACTCACCTTAAAAAAATAGTTTTTTAACACAAATTCAATATTGAATATTCGAATAATACTTGTTATGTTGCAGCACTTACTGAATGACCCAGTTTGAAAATCTAAATTCTTTTTTCTATATATTTTTTTTAGACAATTATGTTTTATTCACCTGCTAACAACTGTTTCTGTTGACTTTTCAAATATTATGCCGGCGAAAATTATACACTCAATGCCATAATTTTTTCATTACCATTTGAAAACTTAGAATAGATTGTCGCCATTAAAATCCCGGAGATTACCAGTTGCAATGAAATTCAACTAGGTTTTCGAAATGTGTGTATATATCACAAATAAATAAATGGATTTATGATTGTGTATTGTATATATAAATGGTGTTTGTTATAGAAAATACATTAAAATGTATTTTTATATTTTCATTTTCATTTCCATTTTCATTTTCAATTTATTTATGCATTTAAAATCGCATAAATATATGCATAAGAAATGTATCTCTGAATGCAAACAAAAATCAAAAAAAAAAAAAATTGCTTGGTATCCATGGCAAAATCCACTCACATTGCCTTATAAACAATAAAGAACAGGTGCAGAGTATCGGTGTGTGTGTATGTATCTGTGTTTTCTAAGTTTATTTATTCTTCAATGGAAAAATATTAAAATACATTATGCATTTAGTAGTCGTAATAGTGGTCGTATCTTGCAATGAATTTCTATTCTATATACATATACATTAATTTCTCATACATACATAACATATATACATACATACATTTATCCTTACAACATATTCTTTACCATCACCTACCTTTTAAAATCATAACAAATTCTTTTATTTTTCCATTTCGCATGCCTAAGAAAACATAAAATATGCCTGAATTTTCTTTCCGTTTTTTTTTTTTTGGTTTTTTTGGTTTTTTGTATTCTAAGGACCTTAGAATGAATGCTGTATGAAAAAAAAAAAATTCCCATAACCGTTGTTATAAATATAAAAATATTTTTAGCATGTAAAAATGTATGTAAGAAAAATCTTTTATGCCGAATACACAAATATTCATATGCTAAGGTAAGTATTTATTGTATAAGAAATATTCACATTTTAATAAATTCTGAAATACGAATGCATTTCCTGCTTTTAGTTTAAATCGATAAAAAAAATACAAAACTTTAAAAAACATGGCTAGCATTTGGCATCCTTTAGGGTTAAGTTTGTTAAAAAAAAAAAATAATAAAATTTAACGTTAGAAATTTATTTTTAAGCTATGAATATGAATATTCATTCATTTAAATTTAAAAGTTCATATTTTTTATGCATTTTTTTTATTAAAAATAGCAAATAAATTAAATAACAAATTGATTTCTAAATAATAGTTTTTTTAAACTAAATTTCTTCATAAAGTAATTGAGTGTTTCGTAGTTTGCCGCCAAACGCTTTTTAAAAGGCTCATAAGCATATCATAATAGAGACCATTTAATAGCAATGTACGTAGAATTGTCTTGTAATATCACTTCCGCTTCTTTTTTTTTTTATTGATTATTAAAAATAAAGTGTTAATTATGCCCCTGGGTTGCATGGAGCCAGACAATCTGAAAACCCCACTAGGACTACAAGTGGCGAGTCCATTACTAACATTAGGCTGAGGCGTCAGAAAGATGTCGATACACTCATAAATGATGACGAAAATCATTTTATTATTTAACCCTCTACTTTTCTGTAGAATCCAGCAACTAAGGATATCAACACGATACAGACATTTATTAACCCATTGCCTGTCCTGTGAATCACATGTGATGCACAGCAAATTGGTTTCATATGCTTGTGCATCACATATGATTCACACTTCAAAACCCTTAAAAAAAATAAAATTTTGGACGTACGGTAGAAATATTTTTTTCTGTATGGGGACAGGGAAAGGGTTAACCGCTGCTTACATTATCACGGATAACATAAGAACATTGACTAGACTTCGCGGCACTTTAAAGTACGACACAACTACTTCGTGGGCCTACAAAGTCTTGCTGTGTAGCATTTTGTGCGATAGCTATCTACAATAACCTTTCTACGACTATAATAAGGCAATGAAATCAGTGAAAGATGGTTCTTGATTTTATTTTCAATCATGGTACATAAAAATCCTAATGCTCATAATCATATCGGTAATATCCCGATTTTGGTTGGAATCGGGAACATACGTTGCACATTTCAGATAATAGGCCACATACAGATTCTAACTTCAGTTTCCTGAGAAGATCTGTTTTTTTTTTGCGTCCAAATAGGAATGAAGCGGAAATTAAAAATAACCACGCAATTAAATTAAAGTATACCCTTCAAAGCGAAACGATAACAGTGAGAAAATCCTGTTTGTAAGGTGAGACATGAGGAAAGAATTTTTAGGATGCTCTTGGCAATTTCATATTTACAACAAGGACAAGGACGTTAGCAAAGAGACAAGGAATGTTACAAAGCGTTCAAAATCAAATTACTTTGATATTCGTGAAGAAAATGACTTTAAGAACTCCGTTTTCCATCTTGAGCTGAAAGTAGGGATGAAGAAATGATCAGCACGGGTTGGAATAACACATTTTGGATTCCATTCATTATAAAATGTTATCAGTATTTACGTTAGGAGTGTAGGCTTCATTCTGAAGTAGGACAAACATATTGTTTGGCATTTAATCACTTTTTCAGAATAAAGATATGCGAAACCTGCTGATTTTCTCGATGGGTAAATATAAGGCCAATTGTATACCATTGTGGTTAAGCAGCTACAGGCTACAAAATAACATAGTAGTCTGTCTCAGGACCTAACTTCCCTACATTTTATTGTGTTTTTAAGGGCTCCAGTTAATTTCTAAATAGCCTAAATGACACAATAATTGACAATAATACATACATACATACATAGATCATTGGTCATTACAACCCTTCAGTTAAGATTATTGACCTAGTTTCTCACACCTCTTATATTGTGTAGGTTAATTTTATACTTAAGTGGTGGGACCAACAGTTTAAAGTCTACTCCGAACGACAGATTTTTGAGAAACTTTTCATGGCAATTTTATTTGCTCTCAGAGTTTTAGCAAGAAATCTGCTTAAAGGAAATCGCCAAAGAAATCCTTTTTGTATTTTGGTTTTAATGTCTGTCCTGCGGATCGAACCCTGGCTTTACGTCTAATGAGCCAACACACTACCTCCTAGACTACGGCGACTTCATTTGACAATAATAGCATTGCTTGCTCTTTGGTTACATAGAAATCTTGCCTTATAAGTTGAACAATTGAATATTGTTGAGGTAATTCAAGTCTACAAACAACTAGTTTTTGGCTTAAATTTATATTTCTGTTAACAGAAGAGAAAAAAATACATATTGAGCAAAAGTTTATTTCCATTAAAAAAGAAAAAGAAATTAAATTCCAATCAACTTATAAATTCCCATACAACAATTTCATAACTTAGATTTTATTCCTGTATTTAAATCTGAAATTTAAAATAAAAAAATATCATAAATTCCATTGCCTTACGTTTAAGATAATAATCTGTGGTGAATACTTTTACTTGAAAAACATACCTTATTTCTATGTGCTTTTCCTTAACCCTTTTCTAACCGCAAACACGTATTCAACACGAAACAACACCTCTTCGTATTATTTTTCTTTTTATCATTTTCTTTTCCTAACTATCGATCAAAGATAAGAGAAAACCTCAAAGGCTTGTAAAAGGAAAAAATCGCAAATCCTTTTTGCCTTCTGTTCACATGCAATTCATTAGAAAAAAAATTTTTTTTTCTATAAAAAAGGATTTTTCTTTGAAAAAAAAGGACTCATAACACTTAATAACAATAAAGAGAAATACCTAAAAAGTCAAAATAGAATCTAAAAGAAAGTAAAAATAAAGGGGGGAGAGGGGATAAAATAAATTTATAACAAAGGAAAAATGGCCATTGAAAGCAGAAGTTTCGAAAAGGATATTCTGTCGCAGACCATACTCAAGACTTTTAAGGAGATTCCAATAAAATACACACACTTTACACTGTGCTTACTTAAACATACTTAAAGAAAACAGATTTTTTTCGCCATTAAACGAAAGGGTTTTTAAAGATTTTAAAAAGAAAAAATAGAAGAAAAAGGGAGAAGAAACGAAAAAAAAAACAGAAAATCGTTATTTGAAATTTAATTTTATGACCATTTTTTTATATTGTTGTTGTTGTTGTGTTTTGTAATGAAATCTGCTCTTAAGAAAATATTTGCAAACAAATCCAAGAACATGTTTTAATGTGCCCTATTAAGATTTAGGATAACAACAACAACAAAAAACGAAAAAAAAAAAATGATAGCCATTGAAACTTTTGCAGAGAATGGTAAGACGACAGCCAAAAAGGGTCTTCTAAATCGGTTTAAAGGGAAGTATTAAGAAAGTTTCCAATTTTTGTTGGTGGTTTCTCCTTTCTTTATACTACGAGTATTAACAACAACATATTGCGGCAAATGTTGTTAAAATGCCAATTTAAAAACGGATATTTTTGGTAATAAAAGTTATAGAAATGTGTTCCCTTTCCCAAGTGTTTGCTTTCAATTCTGTTGAGAGTTGCCTATGAAAAGTTTTAAAAGGAAAGTCAATTAAAGGCAATTAGTTTGATTGTAATTTATATTGCGGTTTCAAATAATTTGCCTATTTTTTCTATTCTCTGGACTGTGATGTAAAAGGAGCACCCAAAAAAGGGTTTCATTATTTATTTTTTTTTTTTAAGTGACAACAATTTATGTCTGTTAATTATATTAGAATGACATCCAGCAATAATTGAAAAACAAATTTAATTTTTTAGGCAAACTTATTAGGGTAGATCTAAAGAATCTAAAATAAGCAAAAAATAAAATAAATTTTTTTGTTTTTGTTTTTATAAAATAAGAAATTAAAAAGCTTCGAAACTCTTAAATATTAACGGATTCTACACTGAATGGTGTAGTAAACGGAAATGTTTAAGATTCTAGAAGATTATTACAATCCTAAATATGATTATAACCATAAAATTAATGCTTTCCTGGACGTTTATACATCTTAACTCTGTTGACGATGTATGCTTCCTAACACACAACTACTTCGAGGTAAAAGATCGAAGAAAAGGAAAGGATTTAATATAAATACAGCCAAGATGGAACTCCAAGGCTTTTCTTTTGCACCAATCAATTCCGATCCATAATGAACTATAGAAATGAAGATGGATTAGTGGCATCCGAAAAAACATACTTGGAATAACAAGGGCCTGAAAGAAAGTAAGGAGTGCGCACAAAAAACAAAAATGGTCCTACTTTCAAGCTTATAACTTTTATCATAACTCAACAAAATTATTACCGTTACATTGTTTTTGTAAGTCATCTGTTTCAAAATCCACGTGCTAAATGTCATTGCAATAGCAAAAACAGTTTTTTGAAAATGGGCACCCAACAAGAATGTTGTAAAAAAATAATTGAAATTTTCAATGAAAAACCGCGCCGCTTACAAAAAACGATGACTAGAATCGCAGGTGTTAACCAAAAAACAGTTTCTAAGGTAAGAATAAAACAATATGAAGAGTCTTTGAGTATTGAGAGGAAGCGTGGTAGTGGAAGAAAAAAGGATTTGCCGACCAAAACAAAGCAAGTAGAATAATAGGAAAGTAAAGGAACGACTGCGACTGTAACGAAATAAACAGGAAAATATTTAATCTAAAACGCTGTTCCTTATAGCAACTAATAGAAAGAAAAGATCAGAGTGTTCATAACAACCCTTCAGTCAGGATTGCGACCTAATTTCTCACACCATTTACGCGCTGTATGTGTTAATTTTATAAATGAATGATGAGACCTACAGTTTAAAGCCGACTCCGACCGAAAGTTTGTTTGTGAAACTTTATGATGGCAATTTTATTTACTGTCAGAGTTTTGCCAGAAATCTCCTGAGAGGAAGTCGCCAAAGAAATATATTTTTTATATTTCGTTTTGAAGTCTGACCTGGAGTTTGAACCGTGGCCTTACGTGTAATAAGCTGGCACACTACTACGGCGACTTCTAGGAACTCCAAAGCTTTATTTTCTTGTGCTTTATAGTAACTACGACTGGTGGCAAAGCTGATACAATATTTGAGCTAATAAACATCCTACGAAAATCCTCCAAGCTGAGTCATATCATTCGGATGGCGAGACGGGTGTTTGATATATAAAGTAGAGGAAGTTAACCCTATCTGCGTTGGAAGATTCAAATCCGGGTGCTCTCACATCGATTGATATGACCAACTAGCAAATTTGCGCATAAAGCAGAGGCGCATGAAAGGATGTGTTAAGGCACACTGAAATCCGATAAACGTGTTGTTAATAATCAATTAAGGTCAAGCTGGTGAGAACGCTAAGGAAAAATCATTTTTTTAAGGCATATATTCGCCTTGAGATTAATTGTCAAGCTTGATAGATGAATAGCCTTTGGGGAAGATGTTTATGGTGGAATATGTAGAAAAGTCTATTGAACTTTCATGTAAGATTATGCTTATAAGGAAAATTATTACTAGACAACACTATACTGTTGAACGTACAGTGCATACAAGTCCTATAGCTCAATATATTTTGACAATTTCATGAATTTTAACCAAGTTTGAATAAAAAATTAAGATTTTTATATTTATTCTATTAATTTATTTCTGTTTTACAATAAAACAAACAATTTTTCAATGTTTTTCATAAAACACGAAAAGTTTTAGATGACACCATAGGTACTCTTAAGGAGAACCCTGAGAAAATTTATAATTTAAAGGCGTAATATATGAAAATGTTATCCTTTGTATTTAGTACAATATCCCTTAAGGTCAAGCACTCCATTTAAACCATTTGAAATTGAATGTACAAGTTTTGTTTAGTATTTTCTGTTGGCACTATGAGCAAGTTTATTGGCTGACTTTTGTTTGAGGTTTAGCGATTACGTAACCGTTCATTTGCAAATGATCTCCTAAATATTGTCTTTAAATTATATCGAGACTTTGTGCAAAAGTATTAAGCCTGAATAAAATATTTTGGAGTACTAAGACTTTAACTATTCACCGTATATTGCAACCCATACCTTGTCTATTTTACGACTAATAGAAATGATGTCAAAATGACATTTAGATTATCAAAGTTTACTAAACATTAAACATGACAAGGTAATACATTTCATTCTTAATTTTTTTAACTTCTATGTTACTCGGCAATCAGGAAATTAATTGGCTTGTTGATCTTAAACTCTACTTTTATGAAAAAAAAAATTTTTTTTTTGATAAAATAATTAAGCACAGCAATTAACAAAATCTTTGGAAGGAAAACAATTTATTTTTACTTTTTTGAAAATATAATAACAACAACATCAAAACAAAAATACTTGAACTTAATCTTCTTGAGAAAATCTTTGGCCATTTTATAATCTCACCTTCCTCTGTCAAGGGAAATCGTTTTCTTTCCATTTTCCTTTCGTTTATTCGTATTATTTGCACTGCTTTAGCCGTTTCGAATTCAAGTGTTTGCAGATGGTCGATGATTGCGATTGTCATTTATGTTTGTTTAAAAATTTAACCCCTAAAGTGGTAAATATTAATACAATATCATTTGTATGTACATTTATTTATTTACTTACTCCATCTCATATACATACATAGTAGTAGAATTCAAGTGTAGGCTGGCGCTACTAAGTCCAAGGTTTTTATCTTTAATGGGTATCATGACAACACAGCAGGCAAAACATTGATTTCTGTTTAAATTTTTCGTTATTTATTTAAGGTGGGGTTTGGTTTTTGTTGTGTCTGTCAATATCATCATTTAACCATATTACGTATCCATCTACTTATTTGTATATTTTGCATTGTACATACATACATAATCATAGTTTTTGTTCATACAAATTTATTTGGATTGTTTATCCCATCTAAAGAGGTTTTTGGGTTTTTGTATATGGCTTTGGTCATTCTCTTGTTTCGCTTGAATAGCCAAATTTATTTGGCCAATATATTTAATATTTAAATCTTTACTTAAATGCCAGTCTTTATTTTTTTTTTTATTGCGTATTTGGTATTGAAAAGAATTTAAATGGTTTCGTTGTTATTTAAGCAGTTATAAGGAAGAATGTGCAGATATAAAGGGAAAGGGGGAAATTTATGATTTATAGAAAATATTCGTTTATTTTGTATCTTAAAGTGCAAACTATTTTGGTTGGTTGAATGAAAAATTCAAATGAAAAAGAAAGAATAAGAAATTACAGTCATTCTAAACTATTTATAAAGAGGAGAAGATGGAGGAAGGGACTGTTAAATAAAAAATCTCAATCATTTGACTAGTAGACCTTAACATTAGTAGAAGAAATAAAATATATGTCTATAGCTTTTGTCTGCACTTTCTTTTTACAGTAAACCTATGAGTTACCAACCATATGATTAGGAAACATAAAAAAGAGTAGCAGCGAGTCATAAGGTTATATGATAGGGGCGTATTGAGGCCATAGTGTCTTGATAAGGGCACATGCAACTCTATCTGCACTGTGCTATCTTACTAAAGAATCTTAAAATTTTAATTTTTACATCTTCGATTACCGCTTGAGATTACCAGCTCCTTTGTTACCAACGATGGCTTTCTGTCGAAGAAAATAATTGAGCATTACTTATTGAGGTCAGAGTGACTTGATAAAGGAACTTGCAACTCTATCTGCCCTGTGACCTCAAGGTTCAGCATTTTAAGTTTTTGCAAAATAATCGAATCCTCCGTTTGAAACATGTTTTGTTTTGTCAATTGGAAAAATTTTTAAAGAATTGATCTTATTAATCAGGATTATCGACCAAATGTATCCACAATCGGGAGAGTTATGCACAAATTTCTATAATACGTGCCTTTATGGAATGTAAAAACGCACATGCACGCTCATATAGTTTGTTCTGTAGGAAACTATACTGTTGTTCGCGATAGTATAGCAGTCGCGCCGGGTAAGCTCGATTCGTCTTCCCACGAAGATCACTGGTATACGTTACTAGATTCAATTGAGTCAAGAACTGAAGCATACTGATTACTTCAATCGTCGTCAATATGCCGAATAAATTTTGTCGTACAGAAAGTATTAAATGGTGACTTTACAAAGAAAATCATCTTCAGCGACGATACACGCTTTCACTGCAATAGATACGTTAATAAGCAGAATTGCAGCATTTGGGCTAGCGATAGCTGAAAAGCCGATACATCCACAAAGAATGACTGTTTGGTGCGGTTAAAGGGCTGGTGGCATCCTGGAACGACAGTCCTCTGAAAATGAAGTCAGCAAAACAGTTACCGAGAATGGGGTTTGCAATTGCGAGAAGATAGCGGACTTCTTGTGGTCAGAAATTGGGAATATATGGTACCAACATGACGATACAACTTGCTAAACAGTCAACTAAGCAATGACCCTTTTTTTAGGAGAAATTCAATGACCGTGGTATCCCGCATGGTGGTCACTATACTGTCTCCGTCAATTATGTGATTAACACCGTTACGTCAGTAAGCCAAGAACAATTCATAAGCTAAAGGATCATGGTCACTAGACATATTAGCAACATTGAAATTCAATTATAGCACCCAAACCGTGACGAGCATTTAATCGGTAATTTGTTTCATACATTATTGTGACAGATAAGTCTATTATAAGAAAAAAAAATATTAAAATACGTCTCTGAAAGCTTTTTACTTTATTTTTTTTTTTGCATTGGCTGGATTAGCCTCTAGAAATAGTGAAGAAGGGAAACGAAATGCCAATATTTTTTAACATGTTTTAAATGCTTTTAAAATGTAATTTTCTAACCTGTATAATTACTACATATTAAACAATAATTAAAGGCATTAGTTTTGGTAATGTCAGCAATTTATCAATTTTAAACAAATAAAGAATTATTTATACACTTAGTTTCACGTATGACTTCACAATGGCATTAATAAATATGAAAAGAATTGAGTTTTATCGCAAGCAACTTAAAGAAAGCACTCTTGCAAGGAGATATTACCAATATTATACAAAAGATTACCATGCTAACGTCAATGTACAAATAAATCTTCACAATAATTGCTTTTCGTATTCATACTCCAGCATTCTTATGGATTCTTAAATTAAATTTTACGTTTTTAATAATCCATATAAGAAGACGATAATTACACATGTAAAGAAAATACTCACACATACACACATACACGTATTTAATTGCAAACGTACACTTTCACATGTACACTCTTTATACATACACACATATGAAAACAATATAAGTGAAATTTAATCACTTCTTTATCTGTGTGTGTGTGTGTGTGCTATTTATTATGTATCCTGAAGAAAATTTTGAATACAAAACCCTAAGAGTAAATGGGATAGAAATAAACAATAAAAATAAACTATTTACACGCATACGAATGTAATAAATATGCTAGTGCATGTACACAATTACCACTTAATACAGTATGTGTTACTACTACCACCATCAGTAAATGAAGTCTTAAAGTTTACGCAAAAAAGAAAACAAAAAAAATCAAGAATAAAAATATTTAAAAAGATATTCCATACATATCCATGTACAGTCAAACCCGGTTATAACGAATTCTAAACCAAACCAAAGAAATAGAGACAAATCATTCCACTGATTCGTCCTCTCATAAATTTCACTGAAGTTTTAAGCCACGCTCAACTAACATTGCCGCCAATTCTATTATATAAAGTCAAACCCGGTTAAAACGAACATTGTGGGACCAGAAAAAATAGTTCGTTATAGGCAAAATTCGTTATAAATGGGGTGAAGTCATAGAAGAAAATATAAAATACAAAAAAATTTTTAATTTATTATAAAACAAAAAGTATTTTTTTTATTAAAAACCAAAAATATGTGTTAATTCCTTTGGCCTATCAGCTGATTAAAGATATTGAGTTATAATTTAATGTTGCCATATTAAATAAAATTAAAGTATTGCCACACTTCAAAGTTCGTTATAAAAGAGGTAAAATATATGAAATTTAATTACTGGGACCATTTAAAGTAGTTCCTTTTAACCAAGAATTCGTTATAACCGAGTTCGTTATAAACGAGTTTGACTGTATGTACATGCCAAACATGAAGATATTGTTGTTATTATTATTTTTATTACTCCATAATAATATGAACTAATTTCATATGCTAGTCATGATTTAATAAATCCACTCATCCATATACAGTTGAGTAGATTTTTAGTATTTTTTCTATATTTTTTTTTTCTTTTTTATCAATATTTCATGATGTTGATTACATGTGCTGAAATACACACATGCATACGTGAGTTAGTAAATTAAACCTGATGTTGTTTTTGCATTCTTAAAACTATAACAGTAGTAGTAAATGACCGTATAAATTATGGTGCATGATATTATTACATCAGGTATTTTCATTACAACAAGAGACACAAGATGTAATGCGGTAATGAATGATAATAGTCTTCAGGCAAATAGATTTATTTTTATAGCCTTTATTAATATATCGTTGATTCATATTAATCAGTTGGATTTGTTAAGCAAACCGTCTTTCTAATAACCCCATTAACTTATGTGAATTTTTTTTCTTATGAAAGGTTTGAAATTTTTTATATTTTTCCAGTTCTGTTCCTAAAATTTTTACAATTCTTTGTGGTATCCTCAGTTTGCAAACCTTTTTTTCATTAATTCAAGCCATTAACTTTCAATTTATAAACAAACAATAAGTATTTGAGTGCTACTAACGTAACTTAATGTAGTTTTATTGAACATCGTTTAGTATACTTATGTAATCCGTATCGTAAGATTGAGGTTCGTAAAGATCATCTCAATTAATATAGGATATCTTGAAGATGACGTTTAATAACCACTCGTATAATGAAATTTACGTGTCCAGCTGTCCTCTTCGTCTCTATGAGGTTACGCAGTTCGCCTAATGGCTTGTATGTATATCGCTGCCGTCCTATTGTAACCAATAAGCGAACTAGAGTGCTTGTTTTCAAACCAGGTAAACCTCGAAATTCTACATGACCTCAATCTATTGACTTGTTGTTCAGCATTCTACTGTAGCGACGAGACAGCGTTCGTTTGAATAAACTTGTCCGCCCGTCAACCCAAATATAAATGCGTTCAAGCACTCAAAACAGAAGTAAACATCGAAATTTCCCATTTTCCTAATTTATTTCCCAGAATGAAGGCATTTTCATTTTGTACATGTTACCTATGATCGAAAGTGCGACAATCAGTTGTTGAAGTTTATTGTGAATCCCAGCATGTTTATTCACAGCATAGTATTCTAAATCGTTGGGAACAAACATGTCGATTGAGAATTGAGTAATTAAATGGGCACATTGGCAAAATAAAATCCTCATGACCCATTTTCTCATTCGGTCTCTATACTATCGTTTTATAATTATATCTCGCACATTAAGTATAGAATTTTGGTTTCAATACTTAAAGACAGCCGAACATTTTTCAGATTTAGTAAGCCACTGTCAATTTTGAAACTGATTTTCTATCATATTCGGAACACGTTTACTAAATAGTTTGATGGAACTTTTACACATAAATACTCACAATATGGTCAGCTTTTCTGGACACGACTGCTTTCATTTACGGATTCTCCCCCATATACGAGTATTTTTCTTGCTGACATAACTAAGGAGTGAGAAACAGAAATAAACAGAATAAAATAAGAATAAGAATGTTTATGACTTCGCATTCTCAAATTATCTATAAATGCCAAATATCTATACATTTTCTCCCCTAAGGAAAATGTACAATGGGTCAATTTCGACCTCCGAATACTGTGTTTGTCTTGACCGACAGGTGCACGTCCTTTAACCTAACCTAACCTATAAATGTCAACATCATTGTAGTATTGTTTGTGTATTTCGTTTACATTTATTTTTGTAGTATTGTTTGTGTATTTTTGTTTCCTTGTTTACAATTTTTTTTTATGCTGGTGTTTGTTGTTATATTAAGCAATACGATCATTGGTAAACAGGTTTGTTTACTGTTGTTTTTCTAGATTTTGTTTATAATTTTAATGTTAATTTATTTAAATTTGAATATCGCAGCAGATTTCTGGCAAAAACTGAGAGAGTAAATATAATTGCCATGAAAAGTTTCTCAAAAATTTGTTGTTCGGAGTCGATTTTAAACTATAGATCAAGCCACTTATGTATAAAATTAACACACACAACATAAGTAATGTGAGAAACTAGGTCAACAATCCTGACTGAAGAGTTGTAATGGCCAATTATGTATGTTATTTAAATTTATTTTGTTATGTTTATGTATGATGACTGACATAGGCCTCAAAAATTTCTTTTAGTCGTTTACTGAGAGTTAGTTTGGCAAACTGTTAGGTTTTAGTTGACTGCACTGTAATACAAAACCGAAATTGAAATTTCGTTTAGAAAATATATTTTCTGTTATTATATTAAATTAAATTTGATAATTTATGTACATATATTCTAACAATCTTACTGCAAATGGTCGTTATTTTCTTTTTTCAACATTTTAAAACAATTTTAATTAATTTTGATTAACTTTTTTTGGTATTCATGGTGATATGTGACGATATGTATGTAGGTGATCAATTTTCTTGATTTTTTTTACTTTCAAGTTCAAACGTAATGAACATTGAGAATATACGTGCCTGTTGACTGAATGCTGTAAAAAGTCAGCAAGCAATACACATGAAAACGTGCTCATATGTATGGCATGTGTGCCAACGAAGGTGTATATAAATACCATCCATATATAAGCCATGGTTAATATGATTGCCATATTTATGCACATATTGTGCCCATATAACTGTTCAATAATTACAAATAATGTTATTTACAAGATTAAATAATTTACATAATGTGATTTTTATCGATAATAGTGGACGATTTTACTCATACCCTATGGTTAGTTTTTGGACACACTATACACATGGCAATACGTACGAGGAATTTTAATGACAATGTCTCCTGCAGGTTTATATATTTTCAATAAATACAACAACAGTGTGCAAACTAATGCCAACAAGAGGAAATGTTCTGAGAAGAGGTGAGTTCTATTGTGTAGAAACCATAAAAGAAAAAAAATGGAAATAAATTTAACGAATTACTTTAACAAATTGTAATGGGCATTGCTTTGTGTAATGAGAACATTTATATGTGTATATAGGATAACACACACTGTTCTGTTATTTATTTATTTTATTTTTTTTAATTATTTTTAACAAATAAAAATGCGTGTGTACGTACAGTGGACAACAAAAGTCTTAGTACTCCAATCATAGTTGCCAGATAAATGAAACATCAAATCGTCAAATATTTGAGAAAAAATCGTCGAAATCGCCAGGAAAAATTAAATAAATAAATTGAAAGGTTTTAAAAATAAACACATATAAAGTCAATGTTAAGCAACGATAATATTACATCATCGATACATATATGTGGTGTAAATATTAGGAAGTCAGAAGATGTTGACTGGGCATGAAATGGGCATGAAAATTCAATATGATACTTGCTAGAACTGATACATTTTTCAGTGCCTTGGTTTCTTAAGACGTTGCAATAAATACTTCATTTACATGATTTACTTACAAATTGCAGCATTTATAACCGGCCGAAAATGGAATACAACACTTCTGGCTTCTCAACTGTGTATAGATGAGGCCGTAGTATGTTGTTAATCACAATTCTGTTCCAATTCCATTGATTTCTTGGAGCATCGATGTAATGTGGCTAGTGTTACTGTTCTATCGCTACTACCATGGATATTACTCGAGCGAAATAAAGGAAGTTATTTATGAAAATCATATCTTCCTGCGTAACACTCGTGTTTCTCGGCCCACACATCAGTATGTGGTCGGTTGGCCAGTGTATGGCATACAGCATTACAGACAAAGTTCGTTTGTTAGGCGGACTATTCGTATGTGGAAGATCCTGCAAAGATCTTTCCTGTTACTTATAGTTTTAATATATTCAAACCTAGTCTCCATGAACACTGCTCCCTCTTTCCTCATTTCTGTAAGATATTTTCCAAGCTCCAAAAACAATGCTAACCCCTGAGTGTTGGTCGTAAAAAAAAAAATAAACGCTCTTCTTGCCTTTGATCTTTCGATGGTAATATTAGAAGCTATAATCCAATTTTAAAATTGTCTGCAATTTTTGAAATTTTTTGACTTTTAAAGGGTTAAAATGGTATTTATACCGTACTTATATATTTATATCCCTATTTATACTTTATACCTTGTTATACAAAGGTTAAGGAAGCCTTTTATGTACTAAATTAAAGAAAATTATGAAAATTTTTAATTGCTAAAATTTGTCAAAATAAGGTCATAAATCTTCATATCGTCAAAATAATATTTTTGTAGATCAAAATCGTCAAAATCATCAAATCTGGCAACTATGACTCCAATATATTTTGCCATAAAAAGTCGCCGCAGACTTAATACTCTTGCAAAAAATCTCGATATGACTTAAAGAGAGTATTTAGGAGATCATTAAAGTCGCCGTGGTCTAGTGGGTAGTGTGTTGGCTTATTAGACAAAAGGCCCGGGTTCGAATCCCAGGTCAGACATCAAAACGAAAAAATATTTCTTCGGCGACTTCCTCTCAGCAGATTTCTGGCAAAGACTCTGAGAGTAAAAATTGCCATGAAAAGCTTCTCAAAAATCTGTCGTTCGGAGTCGACTTTAAACTGTAGGTCCCGCCACTCATGTATAAAATTAACGCACACAGCATAAGTGGTGTGAGAAGCTAGGTCGTAATCCTGACTGAAGGGTTGTAATGGCCAATTATGTATGTATGTATGTATTTAGGAGATCATTCGAAAGAACGTTTACGTAATCGCTAAACCTCAAACAAAAGTCAAACGAAAAACTTGCTCATGGTGCTACTAAATAAAACTTTTACATTCAATTTCAAATAGGTTAAAGGGAGTATTTTACCTTAAAGGATATTCTACTAAATACAAGTGATAACATTTTCATATATTTGGGTTTTTTTAAATTTACTAGGGGGTACCTATGGAATCATCTGACACTTTTCCTTATTTTTCTCTTGTTTTTGTTGAAAAACATTAAAAAATTATTTGTATTATAATAACACAGAAATAAATTAATAAAATAAATAAAAAAAAACCCATAATTTTTTATAGAAACTGTTGGTTAAAATTCATGAAATTGTCAAAATATATTGGAGTACTAAGACTTTTGCCGTCCACTGCATATGTTTTATGGCTATGGTGTATACAAAATTAACAAACAATTTTTATTGCATACATTCTTATGTGTATGGTAGACATACTAACACATGCAAACACACCCACTTACATTAGTATAAAACATTAGTTTCTTTTATTGATTGGATTTTATGAGCATGTTTGTATTTGTATTTGCTTTTATTCTGATTGTAATATGCCGAATACTTTTGTCTGTTTCCCTGCTATTACGTGTCCTTTTGTATAAGTTTTCTTCCTTTTTTTATGTTGAATGTAAATATATCTCAAGGAATCTGTGTGGTTATATCAAATAAGGACTCTTAAAAGAATGTTTGGTATTTTGCGTATAGTACCATAGAAATGATTGTCATTATAGGACATCAACCATCGAAATACCATACAGGCAGCCATAGGCTTATCTATCCATACATTCATTCCTACAATTATATATTATTGTCCGTCCGTCCGTCCGTCCGTCCGTTTATAATACTTTTTTTTTACTTTTATTATTATTGTTGTTACTTTGTTTTTATTAGTCTTAAAGAAACAATTTCTTAAACAAAGTTTAAGTGCCAGTAAAAACGTAAAATTGATTGAAAGCACTTGTGCTGCTTTTTGGAAAGGTTTTATGAGACAAAATTTATTTCTATCTTATTGTGATGTTTAATCATTGTGATGATAACTTTTAAACAGTTTTTATGAATATTTTTATAATAAATATATAGTTGAAAAAATTTTATGTTTTATCTGCAGACAATTCATAAACCCAAAGAAATTTATTTTTATTTTCCTGCAAAAAAAAAAAATAAAAAAATAATTTTATCTTAACAAATTAATTAAATTTTCTTTTCCCATAACCTATGACTTGTAGCAATGCTTACCTTCTCTATTCAACTCAATATCAATCAATAGAAATTGTTTAAACAATACAAAATATATTTACTTTTGCCTTCAGAAGTCCTTTAACGCATAATTGAAATGCAATGTCAGGCTAATTAAAAATTGATCTTTTGAAAATGATAAATTATTAAGCATTTTAGGAAAATATTTTCTTAATTATTTCCAATACACATACACATACATTTATACCTATACTTACAATGAATTTGACCTTTGCCGTAATGTCTTATCTTTGTAAGTAAAAAATCAAAATGAATTACAATGCATGCCTGAATATCATTATCAAGGTGATGCACTTAATTTGCCACATACTCACTTACGAAAGATGCACCTGCATAGGCTTGCAATAAGACAATAAGCCAACAATCAATAGAAAACCAACTTAAGAATAATAGCCAGAAAAAAAAACAAAAAAAAATTCTTAAAAAAACTAAATTAACTGCAAGTAATAGCAAGTAATAGCACGTATTCAATACAATTTTCCTTAAGAATTTTAAGCTTTTACAAGTGTTTAGATAAGTCGTTAAAATTTGTTGAGGAAAATATTTGAAAGTCTTTTACTAATTTCTTTTTTCTAATTTCCTCTTTCAACTGTTTTAAGAATCCTTAAATTGACTGAATTTTAATTGCTAGAATTTTAAAATCGTCTGTTAGGGCTCCTAGGAATGATGAAATGATAATTCTGAAAAATTTACACAAAAACTAGTACTTCAATATCTTCAAGACTCAGTTCCGAATAATTATACGAATACCTCATGATTGTTTACTATTTTTTGCTTTAGTTCACTGCGTGCATAGAAGCTAAATATCCACAAGAAGTTGTCCTGTACAATACTATTAGAATACTTCCAATAATTTTAGTTTCACTTCTATATGTGAAAGTATCCCTGAAAATAATCAGAATTATGTACGATAATACTATTTCACAACATGTGTTCCCAGCAAATCATTTCATAACAATTGAGATAAGTATGCTGTCAATCACAGTAAGATTTCAAATAAGGTCATCATATTTCCAATGTACAAGAATAACAAAAAATATGAAAAGCATAGCATTTAATGTTGGACTTAAGATTTTCAAAAAACCAATGAGAATATTATGCTACAAGACAAAACAAACAGATACGACTGTGTGAAGCATTTGATTAAGAAGGGTATTTGAAAATTCAGTAATATTTAGACGAACATTCACGTACATACATAATTGATCGCTACAATACTTCAGTCAGGTTTACGACCTAGCTTCTCATACCACTTATGTTGGGGTGCTAAGTTTTATACATCAGTTGTGGGACCTTCAGTTTAAAGTCGACTCCAAACGACAAATATTTGAGAAACTTCTCATGACAATTTTACTTACGTTCAGAGTTTTTGCATGAAATCTGCTGAAAGGAAATCGCCAGGGAACTTTTCTATCCTATTTCGTTTTGTTGAAAATTACTGGTCTGGGGTTTAAACCGAGGCCGCATATCTAATAACCCAGCACACTACCTTCTAGACTACGGCGACTACTAGTTTATAATACAATCAGGTAAAAATCAGAATATTGGAACCTAAAACTATTGGGCTACGCCGTCGTCTAGTAGGTAGTGTGCCGGCGTATTAAACTGGGGTTAGCCAGACTTCGAGTCCCAGGTCAGACATCAAAAATAAAAAATTACAAAAACTATTTTTTCGGCGATTTCTTCTCTTTCTCTTCTTGTTTCTCAAAAATCTGTCGTTCGAAGTTGACTTTAAATTGTAAGTCTCGCCACTCCTGTATAAAATTAACACACACAACATAAGTGGTGTGAGAAACAGCGGGAAGATTGCTGTAGACTGTATAATGGTGAAAGTATAGCACTGGTCCATTTTATAGTCAACAGCAGCAACTCGTTTCCTTACTGTTCGCATCTTCCCTCTTTCCACATTTCCTAAAAACCTGCACAATGCACTGCATGAGTACGGGTCATCCCCTGAGTGCTGGTTTTATAAAAAAAAAAATTACCAACTGCGATCTGTGGAACTTAGGTAACGATGAATTTATCCTGAAATAAAGTATAAATAGGAGGATATATCGGCAATATTTTGAATAAAAAGCCGTTTCATATCACGAAAATATCAATGTTCAACAAATCGAAGCCTTGTGTAGGAGTTCCTTCAGATCATTTCTCTATTCCAACAGAGTGCCGCAATGGAAAAAGTGAAGAACACTGTCCCTCTTCTTCCTTAACTCTATAACTTCTAAAAAAATTTGAAACCATTGAGTTTTGTATCAGTGCCATAATACAATATCTCCTAATGACCCCGACAACTATATCGTAGTCCTTTGGAGTTTAAGCAATCATTTCATTATTTTGCTCCATTTTTATATTACTTTAGACTGTGCAGCATGTGTTGTTTTTCAAATTTTAATTATTTTAATGCACCTGAGCTCCTTTAATTGAATTCATAATAAAGAAATTCCAATAATTTTTACAAATATCACTAAAACTCGAAAGTTTTCTTTTTCATCCGTAATTACAGAAACTTGAATTTCTTTCTTTTAAAATAAAAAAATCATATTTACCTTATGTTCTCTATTATTTTCATTTCACGTTCCTTAAAATCCCTGTGCCATTAAATCTCTTCAAATGGAACTTCTATCCTTAGAGAAGAGATTATGAAACAAAAAGAAAACATTTTTGCACTGTGTAAAGGACATGTACTGCATGTACGTTACGTATTCGATTTAAATTGTCTATAAGTGAAACAGGAATAACGGTAAAGGATATCAATGCCTAAAGTAAAACAACAAATCACAAACTAATATTATTCTCAGTGCGTTTACTTTCACGTATGGCTGATTTTTATTGTCAATTTATTGGCAACGTACGTTATAACATAATGTTACAACAAAAACAATAATGACAACAACAACAACAATAATAATAACAAATAGCGATAAAACAAGATCATGTACTCTGGGTTAAATAGAAGCATTAGAAGAGTTAGAGTAGATACACGCACATATTGTATCCAAATTCCATTCGATTCTATAGCCATGTAAAGAAGATGAAAATATTAGAGAATGTTTGTCTATCTGTAGATATATTAGATATAAGTAGAGAACGTAAAGGAATAACAGGAATTCAAGAAACTCAGTATAAGGATAATATTCTAATATATACACAAAATACTTATGCACTCAAATACTTTGAAAGACAATGGGAAATCTCATATGGTATTGTATTTGAGGATATCGAAGGATATTTAAAAAAGTTAAATCGATTACAATCAAAAATCGAATTTAATTGATATACTTTACTGTAAGAAAAGAAATTTTCTGATTCCAGATTTTGATTTATTTGAAGCTGTTTTATTTTTCTTGTTCCTTTTGTTGTTCCTTTCAAAATAGAGTTCGACAATTGCGTAATGAAGAACATTTTTCCTTGATGACCTACTTTGTAGTCAAGTTCGGCCACTCATGTAGAAAATTAACACACACAACACGAGTAGTGTTAGAACCTAACTGTAATCCTGAATGAAGGATTGTAATGCCCCATTATGCTTGTATCTAGTCTGTAGTCTTTCACTTGTTTGTATAGTTTCAAAAGATTTTCAAAAGGTGCTTGGACTCTATTTGGAGCAATGCGAAATACATTGTCCCCAGTATTTTTTTTTTAACTTTTTACATCGTTCTACTCGCAGAGATTTTTGCGATTGAACAAGCTGCACTCATGGCTAAAACAAGGGGCCTACTTCCTTCAAATTATATCATACGCGTCAATAGTTAAGCAACAATTAAAGCGTTGGGATTCCAGACCCGATCTCGTCAAGTCAAAAGGTTCTTACAACACCAACCTTTCCTGGATTTCTTAACACTTTGGCATAGAAGAGAACGCAAAGGCGGATGGGCTAGTACAGAAGAGTTCGGAGATGTTCGAGAAGGAGACGATAGAGGGGATATATGTACCTCTACAGAAACATTTTTCAAAATTGATAAAAGCAGCATAGAACGCAACAGACCGTGTGTAGATACAAAACTGCTCTGAAGAGCAGAAAATTGGACAAAAGAAAGGTTGGCACTCTAACAGGAATTCAAATGGGAGACTGGGCTATTGGTAGTTTCGCTTACAAGCTGAATCTGCCCGAAAAGCCCGAACAGCAAGAAGCTGTTGTGATGTGGAGGAATCGATGAAGGGAATCGGTGTAACACGAGTACCCTGCACTTTAGAGCAGAAGTCATCGATTTTGGGGTGCCAGAACGTTTGAAAATCTGGATCGTCCCACTAAGGGAGATTCTAGAGCATTGAATTCATTCAGAGAAATTCAGTATTAATGGTAGATCTTAGGTGGGCAGCGTTATCATGGAAATATTGTTTGATAATACGATGGACTGTTAGCGACGATCCAAAATTCTTTGAACTAAATCGGATGATTTGGATACCAACTGTATGTGGTTTTAACAGAATGGAGCCAGGTGCTGCATATCACTTGCCACATTGTATATTCAGCTTTTATGCGACTGCCCTTCAGAGCAGACCTCATGGAATTGAGGGTGACACAACGTTTAAATATTTGGTTTGTGTTACTAGGAGACCTGTTTTCATTCGAAGCTGTAACGTATAATCACACTCACACTTGTTAACATAATGGTGATTGGAGTGAATTTGCTTGTCATCGATAAGCTGATATCAGCTGATATAGCCTCACATAGTACTACTTACGTTGTAGACAATCGTACCTCACAGAATAAGTCAAAGATATAAAATAGATTGGATTGGCAACTGCATTTAAGATGTTACAAGATGCCTGTAAACCGTAAACGTTTTAAGATTCCTTGAACTATGTAGTGTGTGAAGGCGCCGTGGTCTAGTGGTAGTGTGTTGGCTTACTAGACAAAAGGCCCGAGTTCGTATCCCAGGTCAGACATCAAAACGAAAAAATATTTCTTCGGCGACTTCCTCTCAGCAGATTTCTGGCAAAGACTCTGAGAGTAAAAATTGCCATGAAAAGCTTCTCAAAAATCTGTCGTTCGGAGTCGACTTTAAACTGCAGGTCCCGCCACTCATGTATAAAATTAACGCACACAACATAAGTGGTGTGAGAAGCTAGGTCGTAATCCTGACTGAAGGCTTGTAATAGCCAATTATGTTATGTATGTATGTATGTATGTAGTGTAATCCTATTCATAAATTATGCCTAGGACTCCGTGTTCAAACTGTCTAGGAGGAATGTGAGACTTTTTAGCTAGTAGAAGAAGATCTTATGCTTTGTATGTAGCTGTTTAAAGTTTTGAATGTTATTGCAACTGAACTTTATTGTCTTCTCTTCGATTGAAGTGAATAAATCATTTCCATATTTGGCCGTCGAATAAAACTATTTTATTAAAACCAAAAATACTGGGACACATTCGAAAACAATCAGTCAACCATTAAGCCAAGCAAATGACAAACAAATAAACGTAACAACAATAACAACCAGCAACATTATTATTTTTGTTGTCTGTATTGAGGACTACAATGAATATTGAGGTAGTGATGGCAGTAACAGTTGTTGTCGTTGATATTGTAATTTCTTGTTTCTTTTTCTTGGTATTGTTGTTATTGTTTAGAAAACAATATATTGTTACAGATGAATAAATAAGTGAATGAATAAATGAATGAATGAATGAATGAAACTGCATGTGTATTGGGGCTACAACTACTGCTACTACTAAATCGGTATAGAAATATCGTCTATATTAGTGTACATAGGAAAACAACAATAGACATATCCAACTGTTACCGTATTTACACGACGCAATTTTGTATACACTGTGTTTAACGAATTGTTTTGTTTCTGTTACAGTAAGTTTTATAAAATTTTCCAACCAAAATTTTTCTTTCATTAAGAGCACGGTACATAATATGTAACTAACGAGAGTATGCATGCAACACTGCTTTATGTAAATGCCATACGATATACTTACATATATGTATGTACAGTCAACCCTCCTATAACGTGGCGAGTGCGTACCGCGCTATAAGAAACTCGGATTTTTAGGTACAAACCAGGCTAACCGCGGTATAAGAAACACAGAATGAGTACAAATAACATCATTCGTTATATGGAGACCAAGAAATGCAAAAGGCAAGATAAATTATAAATTATTTTTATTGAATTCAAGAGTTCATATAAGGATTGATAAAAATGTGAAATAAAAACAAAACTAAAAGACTGGTTTCCAACAAAATTAAGTAAGACTTGTAAAATAATGTAATTTTTTAATATTTATCCTCACTGGGTTCATCTTCATTCATTGTTTTTTTAAATTGAATAACCAACTGCTATTGTTTTGCACGGTACTGTATCTCGGCTGAGCTTTTGCGTCGAAAATAAAACTTTTATTAAACCCTCTTACAATATCTAGTTACTATGCATTCATAGGTTGTGCAGAAAGAACTTATGGGATGAAGTTGAAAGCAAACCGGACTGTAAGAGTACCGCATTATAGGAGGTTATATGAAAATCGCGTTCTGAGACTACCGCGTTATTGGAGGGTTGACTGTATATACATTTTAAGGTATCCTTAGTTTATTTTGTAATTTTGCTTATTTTATAAAACATACAAAAAAATACAAAAAAAAAAATTGAAAATCAATTGTTTTGAAATTGTTTTCAATGTTGCCAAGGATATTAAAATGGAAAATGACAACAACCACAATGCGATGATAGAAAACAGCGTACAACAACATGAGCAATAACATTATTGTCTTCAATCAACTGCAGAAAAATAAAAATTGAAAGGAAAACAAAAAACTTAAGAACAGCATTTGTTTTATTTTAACAATGACTGAAATTTGTATAGAATTTACTTTTTTCTTTTGCTTTTTGTTCTTTATTGACCATGATTTTGAATAGTTAAATAAAATGTTATCAACGAATAATACAGCATACACATGTCCTGGGGTTTTTTTAGAATAAAAACAACGTAATATTGAAATGAATCTTATTAATTACGATAACATACCCTACAGGTCTACTATATATGCCAAATGAAGAGATTTTCAAATTTTCGTATTAGAGAAATATACTTTTTGGGGTTATTAAATGTATCACGTGAATGCTTTATATTTTTCCATTTATCTTCATAACGAAATTCCAAATAGTTCATAAAGTCATGCTCTAATACCGATACACTATTTAGAACAGCTGATTTCATTAATTTGACTAAAACCAATAACTCTGACGAAAAAAAGATGCTGAATACAGAGGATGCTTTAAATTGAAATAGACAATCTGTGGTATAAACAAGCTATTTCTCACACAGATACCATAAAATCTAAGCAGAACAGCTCAATACTCTAGCACTGTTAGTTATTGCATGTACTCCATTGGTTTTACTGTTAATAAATTGCAAGAACGCTATACGAAAAGCATTGAGAAGGGAAAACGTTGCCTAGAATGTAACATTAATGATTAGACAATTTCAAGCTGTAGAATTTTCAGTTCTCTTTTAGCTAACGAAACCGACTTTCTAGTGCAGTAAGACCCCGCTTAAGCTGCTTCAGTATTACGCGGTAGTGTAGGGATTCCCCTAAATCACTCATTGTATCGATACTTGTGGTGTACTATATAGCGACGGTGTATCTTTTTCAAACCTTTTTTTTACAATGCCCAGAATAAAGATTCCAACCGTATTTTCCGAAGTTGCAATGTATTTACATATGCGCGTGTTAAGCTATCACGTTTAGCGCTGCAACTTATCCCCCGCGTTAAGCATCGTCTTACTGTACTTCAGTCACCACTTAATCATTGGATTGTGTAGTCTCATAAGTATAGTGTGTGGAGAGCAAAAAAGGTGTCTATTACACTAATAATGTGTTTTGGATCATGCGATTGATATTTGGTATACTAGTATTACTTATTAGACGTAAGGCCCAGGTTCAAACTCCAGGTCAGACATCAAAATGAAAGTATAAAAAAATATTTCTTCTGCAACTTCCTCTCAACGGATTTCTGGCAAAAATTCTGAGAATAAATAAAATTTTCATGAAGAGTTTCTCAAAATTCTGTCGTTCGGAATCGATTTTATATTTTATGTGCCCCACATTAATGTATAAAATTAACACACAACATGAGTGATGTTAGAAGCTAAGTCGTAATCCTGACTAAAACAGTTTTCTCCTGAAATATTGCAAAATGTTCATTCACTGATCTACTGTATCAACATAAAGTATTGTTACCTTATAACGGATTGGGTAATGTGTATTCGCTGAATGTGTTCTGGAGTAATTTACGGCTTCCCTTAATTTTCATCATGAGGACCATGATAAATGAAACTATTGAATTTGGAGCGATGCCAATTTACATGAGATTCTAGAGCATCTAATCCATTCTGAAAAAATTCACTGTTAAGTGTAGATCTTAGGTGGGTAGAGTCATCATGGAAATATTCCATACGATCAACTGTTAGCGACGATCCTTATAGGTCAATTATTACCAAAATCCTTTGGACTCAATTGGATGATTTGGATGCCAATAGTATGTGGTTTTTATAGAACGATGCCAGATGCTGCATACCACTGGCCACATTGTATATTCGGCACGATCAATTTATGTACTTGGTCTCCACCGAGATCAAGCGAGTTGACTTAAATAGACTTTTAAGCCATAAACCACAGTTCTCCAATTGGTATGACCAATTTCCAATAGGTGGTGCCACTGAAAATTACTCAAAATGAATTAAATCTTAAACTGTGCATTCTTTAACAAAGTTGTTACATATGAGACGACGGAGATTGGTGCAATTAATTTCCGATGGATGGCGTCACTGAAAATTATTTAAAATGAATGATAAGCAATTGGCCGACCTACACTCCAAGCACGGAAGAAAAGATCATTACGAGCCTCAGAATCAAATGGGTACTGTGACTGGAAAATCTTCGAGTATAAGCCGCTGAGTTCCGTTCGCATGAACCATTTGAACAACGAGAAATGAGATTAAAAACTGATCGAATACGTATTACTTATGCCCATTCATCTGAATCATCTGGACAACGGGAAACAAAATCAATAAAAAGATTCAAAATTAATTGGATATTTGTGTAATGCCTTTCCTTCAAATTTATTTTCGTTGGGGGCGCAGCAACACATGCAGGATTCAGCTAGTTTAAATACATAGTTCACATACTGCATGCAGACTTTAGAGTTAAGTTATCAATTTTGGACAAAATCATCAAATCAATCATCTTTAAAACGGTTGTTTATTATACTGCATTCGATTGTAAATTACCTGATTTTTAATAACCATTTAAAAATATTTAAAATGAATTGTCGTCCCCTTGGCAGGTTTTTATTTTTTAATCAAAATATGTATGTTCAATGATGTCAGATGCTTTAATCGAAATGCCTTAGGGTATTTTATGATTGAAACATAACTGTCGGTTGTTTTTTTATACATCATTTTAAGCAAAAATATATAAAACATTAGGCTTAACCGACATTTGCTTTCAAAAATTTCAGAAACTAAATACCACATCTGTGTGCTCGCTCAAATACACGATGGCGTATGAGCATTATTTAATGCAATTCCTTGGTTGTTTTTTTTTTTCTATGGTGTTCAGCATTTTTCGCTGTGTTTTTTTGTTGTTGTCCTTTTCAATTTTGTTTATTTGTCAAATTTGAAATGAAACTGTTATAATTTACCCTTAAACAAATTCAAGGTTTCATACAACAGCTCTGAGATATGTATGTACATACAAATATTCAAACTCAAAAAAAAAAACTTTGAAATGTAACTGCCATAAACACAAATACAATGTGGCGAATTATTAACAAAAAAAAAGAGAATTTCGCATATATATATATTGTAGTATATATAGATATTTATGTATATATATGTATATATAAATGAAAAGAAATTAAATACATTTCTTTATTTGCTGGATAATTTCTTTTTTTGTTTGTTGCCGTTTCAAAAACAAATGAGCACAGTGGAAAAAATATATTATTTATACAGTCAAACTCGTTTATAACGAATTCTTGATTACAATACGTACATATTTTCAAGTCCCAACGTTTTAATAACAATTTTCATACAAAAAACTTCGTTTATTACGAACTCGTTTATAACTGAATTCTCGGTTAAAAGGAACTACTTTATATGGTCCCAGTAATTAAATTTCATTCATTTTACCTTTTTTATAATGGACCCTCCGAAAAAACTTTGAAGTCTGGCAATAGTCTTTACTTTTATATAATATGGCAGCGTAACTATAAATAGACTAGCAAGCCCGGCAAACTCCGTTTCATCACCAGATGGCTTCGTTTTATGTAACATTTCGTTTGGTGATTAAAAGATGAAGAAAAACTTTTTTTTGTTTTATATATGAAAAGGAAAAATTTTCTTTAATTTCACAACAGGGGTTTCCCATTCTCCCTCCACTTCCCCTATATCCTCTATTTCCTTCCTTCCCTAAGGACAATGTACAATGAGTCAATTTCGACCTCTGGGTATTGTGCTTGTCTTGAATGACAGGTGCACGTCCTCTAACCTAACCTAACCTAACTCAACCTTCACAACAGTAATGAATTCATTCGCGATAACATAAATGAAAGTGTTATTTAGTTAAACTTCTCTAAGTAAATGAAAGTGAATCCATAGTAAATACTGAATCAAAGCGTTATACGTGTCCGCAAATTATCCATTTCATTGAAGTGCTCTTTGGTAAACCACGTTCCACATTTTTTGTTTTTTGGTCTGACGTTAACACAAACCAAGCGGATGGTTTCCCAACTCGTGAAAAACAATGATTTTATAAATTTATCCCGCAAACACTAAGCGATTGGTCTTGCGAATTGTTAATTGTCATGACGAATGCAAGGCGAACTGGGAATTGCAATCGTTTGAAATCAAACGGAAGATCAGTAGGAATCATTGCTATTCGAGCAATACATACATTTTCATCTGCGTACTTTTCGTTTATAATTGTTGCCTCAATCAGATTCGGCATAAGTCTTTATACCGAAAGTCGAGTACCGTTGCAAAGTTGCGGTGGATTCAAATTACGCAATATCATAATAACTGTACCAACTTTGAGTTGCAAGTTATGTGGTGGAAATCCCGATAACTCTAGAGAGTTCAAAGACTCCGTTGGATAATTTACTACATCATCGGGATTTATTATGGAATCAACGGATTTGTATGTCACCAATGGCGATTGAATGGCGAAATTCAGTGCGTGTACATCATTATTCTTATGCGGCAAGAATTGCTCGTTGACTTAACCAAGCATAATTCTGATAACACTCACTAATGTTTGGGAAAACATTTTCAATAAGAGCCACATGAGAGTCTACAAATCGGCAAAAGTCGTTGGTAAGAGTAATTAATCCAGATGTCGTATCAACTGGGACTTTTCCGTTTCCAACAGTTAACAATTGTTTGGAAAATTGTGCAGCACTTTGATCATTTTGAAGTTGAACTCTCATATTAGGGTTTAGCGATAATATTTTTACGTTATTCCATAAAGGTGATGCCTTCAGGCAAGCATTCAATTCAACTGCAGGTGTTCCACGGGGAATTACTGGCAACGTCTGCCTAAAATCGCCTGCCAACAATATCATCAAGCCGAAAATATTGGTTTGTAGTACATGCTATGTATCAGAGATGGCGCTGTATGTGAAAAAAGATTTTCTCGCTTTTCAATGTGAAATTTTTCCTGAATTTGCTTTGCTATAAACCTCACGGAGTCCCGAAACCTTCATCGAATGCAAAACGTTAGGAAGGAAAACCCGACTTATTTTTATATAGTAGATTCTCATATAGTAGATAAAAAGAATTTACACATATTTTTGGTTTTAAATAAAAAAAAACTTTTTGTTTTTAATAAATGAAAAAAATTCTTTGTATTTTATATTTTCTTCTATGATTTCACCCCGTTTATTACGAAATTTGCCTATAAGGAACTATTTTTTATGGTCCCATGGAGTTCAGTTATAACAGGGTTTGACTGTATATATATATATGTATGCATGCTTATATATATTATTTTTATTATTTTTTATGAATATATTTATTACAATGATGACTGACAATGAAAAGCCGCGAAAGTGAGCCAATTTCAAACTACAATATCTAAATAAATAATACAGAAGGCAAAAATGAAAATGAAAGCAATGAAAAAAAGTAACAGAAAATGTCTATTAGAATAGAAATTAAAACAATAGGCCTTCTACCCTAGAAAAATATACTATTCCGTTCTAATTCTTTGTTTTTTTTAAGATAAAAAAAATTTAACTGCACAAAATCGAGGCAAATGTCACTTTAAAAAAATGACAGTGAAATAGTGAAAAAAAAAACATAGAAAACGAACAATTTTATGTGAATAAATTAAAGGGAAAAATAAAAGACTATGTGTACATGCCACGTAACCAGTCTAAATTTATATAAACTTAACAGCAGTCAGCCAGGCAATGTTGTCTCCGTAGTGAATGTCAATTTTGTAAATTTTGAAAAATTAAAACTAAAACTCAAATGAAACTGAAACTAAACTGAAAAAGCCTTGATAAATCGCACTCGGTATGACAAAACACTATAAATTTTTAATTTATAATCTTAATGAAGAATTAATAAGGGTATGTTATAGTAACTCGGAAAATTTCTTTTGTTTTTTTTTTTTTTTGTGTGTCATTTCTGTGAAATGTAAACTTTTACACAAAGAAAGGAAAGATAATTTATCATTATTGTAATAGTCAATGAAGTAGAACTTGTAAAACTAGGCTAAAAGTAATTTCTTGCTCAAATAAAATGAAAAAAATAAAAGAAAAAGAAAGAAACTTTAAATCCAAAATAAAAAAAAATAGTTTTACAATTGCAACCAACCAACATTCCCAAAAAGAAACTATGAATGAGACATTTTTTTTTTTGTACTTCTTACTCAACATCAACGAAAACTTTGTTTTTATACTCAGCTGCCATGCATGTTATTTTGCTTCGAATATAGAAAAAGGAATAAAATCTGTTGCAAAACAAAAAAAAAACTGAAAAAAAAACTTAATTTCCAAAAACTCTAGTTTCCACAATCAAGCCAAAAACTTGTAACAGTAAAGAGAAAAGGGTAGAGACCTACTTTTTATTTTAAATTTCTGCGTCTATTCTTTTGCTCTCTCGTTCCTATCTTTTTTTTTTGTTGCTATTTTGAAAGCAAGTATTACTTGGTAAAAAGTTTTCGTTGTTCTTTAGATTTGCTTCTTTTCTATTATATAGGGGTGACTTAATGCAGCAGGGACCACAATATGGTAACAGTGTATTAAAAATTAAACATGTTTTATTCTTGAAATTACAAAGAAGTGCTGGTAAATACATATTTTATATGAATTTCTTGAATCGCGTATTTCATTAAGAGCTATATATTTTTAAATTTAAAACTAAGTATTTGTGTAGTCTAGTAGGTAGTGTGTTGGCTTATTAAACGTAAAGTAAGGGTTCCAGCCCGAGCCAGTCATTAAAACCAAATAGAAAAAGATTTCTTCGGCCATTTCCTCTCAGCAGATTTCTAACAAAAACTCTGTGAGTAAATATGACATGAAAAGTTTCTTAAAAATCTGTCGGTTGCATTCGACTTCAATCTGTAGGTCCCGCCACTTATGTATAAACAATTAACACACACAGCATAAATGGTGTGAGAAAGTAGGTCTATAATCCTGACTGAAGTTTAGTAATGACCAATTATGTATGTATATAAGTATGTGTAAGTTACCGTGGAAATTTATTACTCATTTGAAACACATATTGTTGGCATTTGAAATATCCGTTTTATATGACTTAGGCTCATAATTTAGGCAGAATTTAACCAAACTTTGATGACAATATTCTTTCGCATATATATACAATCTAAAAAACCTCACAAAAAGAAGTCTAAAGAGTTCTCAGTAGCCAGTTCACATCACCTGCACCTGGCATCACCAAGACCAAAAATCGCTCAGACAGAATATCCAATGTTGCATAGGCTGTGTATCCTATTAAAAACACATTTCGTTGATATCTAGATCGTCCAAATCAGGCGTAAAGAAGTTGCTAATCATGGATCTATAGTGCTGACCTTTGACAGTGATGGCTGGCCAACGCCGTTGTTAAACAAATATGGACAGCCAGTCCAAAATCAACAACAGAATACAGTCAACCCTGCTATAACGTGGTTTCCATTTAACGCGGGCTGAAATTGCGACAGCATTCTATAACGCGGTACTCCTATAGCGCGGTTTGCTTTCAACTTCATCCCATAAGTTCCTTCCGCACAGCTGATGAATGAATAGTAACTAGATATTGTAAGAGGGTTTAATATAAGTTTTATTTTCGACGCAATGGCTCAGCCGAGATACAATACAGTGCAAAGCAATAGCAGTTAGATTTTCAATTTAAAAAAGCAATGAATAAAGATGAACCGAGTGAGGATAAGTAGTAAAAAAAAAGTTTTTCTTAATTTTGTTGGAAACCAGTCTTTTGGTTTAGTTTTGATTTCATTATTTTTATCAATCCTTTTATATGAACTCTTGAATTCAATGAAAATAATTTATAATTTATCTTGCCTTTTGTATTTCTTGGTCTCCGTATAACGCGGTACGAATGATGTGATTTGTACTAATTCTGTGTTTCTTATAGCGCGGTTGCCTTACAACACGGTAGATGGTTTCCAAAGAACGCTCTATGAATTAGCCTTTTTTTTACCTGAAATCTGAGTTTCTTATAGCACTCTGCGCGGTATAGGAGGGTTGATTGTACACCATTTTTGGATCTTATGTGAGTTGGTATTCTTTCAGCAATGACCTTAACGCCGAAGCTGATCTTTCAATAAAAATGAATCTCAGTTGCCATCTGGTCTCATTAATTTTGCATGTATGTAAAGATTTCATTAAAATGAGGTCTAAGGAGCATCTTCAGGCCAAGAGCGATCAATTGCTTTCGATAACTCACTATCATTTCTAAGTAATTCAAAAATTTCTCTATCAAAACTGATGTCTAGACTTCTATATAAATCAATAAAATAATTATCCATATAAACGTAGTGAGCACAAGGTGCTGTGAATATCTACAAACTATTAAAAGATCCTGGTGCTTTAGCAGAGTCAGTATTGCTGTAATTGTCTGTATCTGATCTATTGCTCGGAATTGCTTTTAGCATTGAAATTAAAACTTAATGACAGCGGCAAAGTTTGTAGTGTATTACTCTTTCTACCAATAAGATTATTACCACTTTTTGAACATCTTAAAAACTACTCTAGCCTCGTCTAAAGAAGTTGCTGAATTGTAACAAACAATAACAAGCTTGTTGGCTACACAGTATTCTCTCGATTTACGCCGTAGAATATTCCGAAAAAAAACCAACGTAAATCGAAACGACGTAAATCGAATTTCAAAGAACCTACACTAACATAATTAAGTTTTTATCCTATGTATTCAATTTTTTTAAAGAGGTAATTCCCCTAGTTTTGTATATAAACAACAGAGACGACGTTAATCGAATGGCGACGCATATCAAAGTTGAAGGGAACACAATTCTTGACGACGTTAATCGAAACAACGTAAATCGAGGGTATACTGTAGAATCAAACATTAACAAAATTTTTGTGAAGCGCTGCCACACCAAACCAAGTCAAATATATTACTGGGAAAGCTAATCTAAAGTGAATATGCTGTTCTGATTTATTTCACCTTGTTAAAAATCTCTGTAAACTTTCATTCCAATCTTTTGTTTTCGAAAAATAAGATTTGTCGAGATTAGGCCAGTCGGTATTTATTCCGGGAGATTTTTTGTCGTTAAGTTAAAATGTTTTTCTTATTGACGTAATTTAAAACAATTTTTTTCATTAATGTGCTATTTTTTTCAAAACCTGATTAATTGATTTTCATATCCTTTTTGGCATTTTGTGAAAACAATCTAGTGTCTAGCGATGGGTTCTCGTTTTAATGATTGTTATGGAACTAAGTGAAAACCCTTCTAAAAGGTGATTTAACAAAGTCAAACGAAAAGGCCTCAACTGGCCACAAAGTTCCTTAGGTATCAAAACATAATAAATATTGACAATCAAACTAGAGTACGTAGTTTGAAAATTAAAGCGACTTTTTCTCAAAAGATTTCTGGTAAACCATCTGAGAGTAAATAAAATTGCTAAGAAAAGTTTCTGAAAACTTTGTCGTTCCAACTCGACCTTAAACTGGTCCCGCCACGCATGTATAAAATTAACGCACACAACATAAGTGGTGTGGGAAGATAATATATAATCCTCAATGAATGGTTGTATGTTATGTAACTTTTGGTTACAGTTCATAGAGGTGTTTCAATAGAAAATATTAATATGAAGCAAATTAAAATGAAATAAATAAATAAAAAAGTAACACTAATATTCATGGATTAATAAATTGAATTAATTATCGATTAGGCAGCCTTTCGTGTTAAACATTTTTAGTACAAAAATATTTCTATTCTCACCTTAGCTCTGCAAAATTCACAACTTATTTTGATCGTATGATAATAAGTGTGCTAAGAAATTCCAAACAGAAAATAGATTCTCTTTAAAGTTTTATAGATTTGAAACTATTTTCCCAGTCATTGGATAAAATTCCAATAAAACGGATTAAAAATATGGTCAAAGTAAGAAGATAGTAAAAACTTTTACTTTGTAACATAAAATTTATGCATGAAAACTTTCTTGACTTTTTTGCATAAGTTTTGAAACAGATTTTTACGGTATTTTACTAGCAAAACTAAAAAGGAACATAAAAAAATAAAAAAAAAACCTAAAATCAATATTAAAATGCTTTCTAACCACGTTTATGATAAACTAAAGGAATTACTTATAAAATTACTTACAAATACACACAGTTTAAGAATTATGTTTGTATGTGGGACACAATTTATAATTAAAATTTTAATTTCGAAAACATTTGAGTTAATTGTATGAACTAAAATGAACAAATTTATTATCATCCAACAATATCATGGAATATTATTTAGAGTTGACATTACTGTATCTATCTGTCTGTCTGTCGACTGCATTTGAATCATGAATACAAATTTCATTTCATTTAAGTCTCCTCAAATCTTCTTATCATTTTATCGTCAAATGCTTGTGTGTGTTGTTGGTGGTGCTGTTGTTGTTCCTCATTTAAGAATTAATATTTGTTATAATTATGAAAATTGCTTTATGATGCTGTCACTTATTACGGATTTTACCTTCTCTACGACATACATACGTATTTAACATACCCACATTTACAAGTACACATACAGAACTACAATTAAGATTAGAATTCAACTTTTCATCATTTACTAATTATAAATATTTAATAATTTAAAATCATATACTTGTTGTGAATTGCAGGTGAAACACTGAACTAGGGTGGTTCCTAATAAAGATGGTCATTGCTTGTAGAAAATATTACATACAAATTGACAATTACAAATTGATTCTTTTTGCACCTATAACTTTAACGAGTGCTATAGAATTTTGTAATTTAATCAGACTGAATTAAGGTTATGAATGGTATTGTACTTGTACGATATTGTTTTCATAAGCAGCTTGACGGAAACTTTCGACCTGAGCCAAGACAAAGAGATTGGATGTAAATATATTAAAGACGCAATTGGGTACAGGCAACCCTCCTATAATGCGGTGAGTGTGAACCGCGTTATAAGAAACTCGGATTTCAGGTACAAACCAGCTAATTCGTAGCGCCTTCTATGGAAACCGTCTACCGCGTTGTATGGAAATCGCTCTATAAGAAACAAAGAATTAGTACAAATCACATCATTCGTATCGCGTTATATGGAGACCAAGAAATACAAAAGACATGATAAATTATAAATTATGAAATAAAAATGAAACTAAAAGACTGGTTTCCAACAAAATAAGGAAAGACTTGTAAAAGAATGCAATTTTTTAATAATTATCTCCACTTGGTTCATCTTCATTCATTGTTTTTTTAAATTGAAAATCCAACAACTTTTGTTTTGCATGGTACTTTATCCCGGCTGAGCTTCTGCGTCGAAAATAAAACTTTTATTAAACCCTCTTATAATATCTAGTTATTATGCATTCATAGGCTGTGCAGAAAGAACTTATGGGATGAAGTTGAACGCAAACCGCGCTATAGGAGGGCTGTCGCAATTTCAGCCCCGCGTTATATGGAAACCGTGTTCTAAGAGTACCACGTTATAGGAGGGTTGACTGTATATATAGTACCTTTAACTGATATATAAATACAAATTTCCAAAAGCTAACTGACGAATGCTTGATAGCATTACTCTAAAACTTTCGAAATAAACAAATTATCTACACAAATTCGTGAATTCAAAACCTGCATAAAAATGAAATGCAAATAAAAATGGTTAAGAAGAATTGGTTAATGAACGATTCTCCAAATTTTATGTATGCTGCACTGATGTATGAGGATTTGTTTTTAAGAAAGTCATTACAACCTTTTACCTTTACAACCCTCACACTACCCACATTGTGTGTAACAATTTTATAAGTGATAGGCGAGACCTACAGTTTAAAGTCAACTCCGTACGACAGTTTTTTATAATGATAATTTTATTTACTATCGGAGTTTTCGCCAGCGTACTGCTAAGAGAAAATCGCCGATAGAAAGATTTTATTGTTCATATTTCGTTATGTTCGAGATGTTTGTGACATGGGGCAATACACTACTTACAGACTCCATTTGCATCTGTATTCTCCCAGCTCCAATTTAAAATATTAACTGATAAACATAAAATGGAATAGTTTATTTTACCTATTCAAATCTTACTTAATTTACTTTCAAGCGATTTATGTTCCTTTATGTTCCTTAAAGGAATGAAAATAATTTAAAAAAAATACGTTTGGGTCTAAAAGTCTCTTTACTTTAACATAGTTGAAGTCTGTCCAAAACAAAGACACAAAATCCAATAATTATCAATTACTTTGCCCTATTTCCCTATGTAATTATTAATGAAAAATATTTTTAGTAGCATATTCCCATGGCAATATTTATCCCCACTAATGAATACCACAATTATAAGTAATTTTATACTCAGTATTTATATGATGATTGTTGGCTTTTATCTTTCATTTTGTATTGTGTATGTCATTAAATTAAAAATTTTGAAATATTCATCTAAAATTGTCCCAATTAGTTGGACATGAAAACATATCCGATATGAATTTGCCAAGTGGTACATAATGTGAACAGAAATTGAATGAGTACCTTAAAGAGTGGATATTCTTGTTTTCGGTAAAATGTTTAGACATTTATACTAAATGGTATTATGATGTAAATTTTATTAGAAAATATTAAAATATTGTATTATAAATCATAATTGATTGATTATTAAAAAAAAAGGTGTTTTGAGTGAGGTATTGTCAAATATAATGCAATAAATAATGGAATTAGTTGATAATGCAGATTTTTCCACAATAATTTAAAGTTATTAATTCTTTTAATGGATTACCAAACCAAAGTTTAAATACTCATCACTACAATCGTAATGGTATAAATTTTATAAATAATTATTAGGAATAGAATTCTTAAATAATTGATCTTTACAACCCTTTAAAGCCGACTCCGGACAACGGATTTTTGATAAACTTTTCATGGCAATTTTTCTCAAAAATTTGGAGATGCCTAACCTGGGGTTTTAATTTTGGCAATTGTAATTGTAATGTCTTTTCAGGGGTTGAAATAGTACATACATATACCCATTACAACCCCTCATCAGTCAGGATTACGAACCTTCTCACACCATAATTATATACATAAGTGGGGGGCCCTAAAGTTTAAAGTTGACAGATTTTCGCGAATATTTTGGTTCCTGTCAGAGTTTTTGCCAGACATCTGCTGAGAGGAAGTCGCAGCACTTGTACTCCATTGTTTTCATGGATATGGTCATAAGCGTAATGTTACCCACTCACTTAGTTGTTGATTGTTAAGTACTTCAAGAGAATGTTTGCTTTCAACAGGTCATGTAACTTATTTTCTTCATAAAATTCATGTAATATTACATTCCTTGGGTTCGTAATTTGAAATTCGAAGTTGAATAGCTCATTATAGATAGCTTAAAGCTGGATATAGTACAAGTAGAGACATCTTTTATGATTCAGCAGATAAAGTACAATAGATTATCTATCTAAACATCATCCGGAAATATCTGCATATGAGTTATTTCCAATAATTCCACGAAAGATATTAGCATTCTTTCGGTTGGATGGACTGTAACAGAATAAATTTTAAGACGATTTTAAAATGCCGTAGAACTCTCAATGGGATAATTAAATACCAGATCAAAAATAAGAAATATTTCGTAATACTGTACAGTAGATAACCATGAACCTACTACTGAGGAAATTACGTCTGCATCCTATCGACTGCATCGGATATGAGAAAAATAGTACAGCATATCTGCCAAAATCTGGTTAATCGATACATAGAAAGCCAGCTCAGACTTTTAAGGTACATACGTATTATAGACTATTTTAAGCTGGACATTCGTTCAAAAGATATGATTTCTGCTGATGTTAAAGACACAAAGGAAGCCAGAAATAATTTTATCGTGTTTAAAGTCGACAGATTCTCAAGAAGATTTTGTTTACCAGACATCTGCTGCAGAAGAAATATTTTCATATTTTCGTTATGATGTCTGCCCTCGGGTTTGTACTCGAGTCTTATGTCTACTAAAACAACACATAGCCTACTAGACTAAATTACTTGATCTTGGCAGCCAATGTAATGCTACAAAATATAAATTGAATATTTTAATACACATTCCTCTCAATAGGTTCATAGTATAATGTGGAGTGTGGCAAGTAGCACTATCTTGTTAAAATTACTTGTTAAATAAGTTTAACTTTTCCATTTTGGAAAACTGAGGTGGCCAGTGTACAGCACTTTACTCCATTGATTGTTACATTTCTGTTTGATTCGTTCCAGAAGAAGTACTTCAAACAGTGCACCTTTCAAATTTTCATAGGCTGATTATTACACCAAATCAGTTCAATCTGTTTACTGATGTACAAACATGATCTTCGTCTCTGACAGGAAAATATTTCTTATGAAAATTTATTAATAAAAATATAAATAACGTTGAGCAATAGAAGTTTCCATAGTCTGATGGGCATTGTAAAAGGACGTATAGGTAGAAGGAACAAATTCAACAACTAATTTCGTTTCTTTGTCAAACACTTGACGTATGAGTGCAATAGATAGGCTTAAAGGATTTCGCAGTTTTTGATATGAAGAAGTAAAAGTACATGAGCATTAAATTACCTTTGCTTGTAAAATATCTATAAATTGATGTAGCACATACCTGAAAAATAGAATGAAATAGAATAATATTTAGTTATGAATATAAAAATAAAATATACTAAAATAGGTAGCAAAGAATATATAAAATCAAATATTTCATTGCATTTATATTTTCTAATTTAATAAAAAAAATAATATGAAAATGAATTCCTCGAAAATTTTATTTAATTTAAATTCTTACTTGAAAGAATCCTTGTAAGTATTGCAAGAAATTCTGTGGAAATTAATTACAAGAACAAAAAAATTATTGTTGACTTTTTCTGTTCAATAAAAATTAAATTTTTAAAGAGTTCTTCTTCTTCTATTTCATTAAGCCCCAACAACAACACTATTTTAGTAATTGACATACTTTTTCATTAACTTGTTAGACTGACTATCATCGATGCTGCGCTTTAATGAGAACTTTATTGTTTCTCATGTCTTCATTATGTCCTTATGGCTGATTTAATTATTATTATCGCTGTTGTTGTTGTTGTTATTATTATTGTCGTTGTCATCACCATCTTTATGAACCATTATCTAATTATATATGTAGGTATGTACATACATATGTACGTATGAACGAATATAACAATAAACTCTCTAAGCCTTTGATATCGAAAATTTTGTGAACGACACATACAAGACAACATGAACAAAAACAATAAAACAGAAAAGAAAAAAATAATGAAATTAATAATACTTTACTGAAGGTTTATTACACTACGAAAATTAAAGATTATTATAATAAGATTATTAAAAAAAAAAATATTTTAGGAAAAAGGAAAATAAATTAAATAAACGCCTTTGATGTATTATTTATACAAAAAAAAAAAACACACACATTTTTTTGTTTGATACTAAAAATAGTAAAAAAATAGTAAAAAAATAGTAAAAAAAAAATAGTAGAAAAAAAATAGTAAAAAAAGTAGTATAAGAATAAAATTTACAAGGTTTATAGCATACAGTGCTTCAAATGAGTTTCCTGTTTATTTCATGATTAAATAGAGTCAAAGGGTTAAAAATCCAATTGATGTTTGTGAAATAAAACAATATCTTTAAATAGCATTGAAGAGATTCTCTACAAATAATTTAAAATAAAGATTCAAGCCGAGTGATGATGCTATTGATGCCATGAATTGAATATTGCAGCAGTCTAGACTCTAGTGAACATAGACTTTATCTGAAGGACTTTAACTTGAATTTTCTATCCAAATTGGCATAATAGCCTTGCTATGTATAAATTCCCCTACAGAGTGTTCCTACATACAACCTTACTTTTGACACCTCTGATGTTGTGTGCATTATTTTTATACATAGACTACACTTTAAAGTCGACTCCGAACGACTGATTTTTAAGAAACTTTCCATGGCATTTTTAGTTACTATCAGAGTTTTTACTTGAAAACTGTTGAGATGAAATCGCCTTGGAAATATTTTTTCATATTTCGTTTTGGTGGACATGTTTCAACTGGGGTTTGAATCGAGGCCTTATGTCTAACAGCCGACTATTTACTAGTTTTGATAATCAGTAACTGGAAGCTCTACTAGATTACGATTCTTGTAAGAAGCAGAAAGTGTTAGCAAAAGAGTTATAGGAAAATAGGTGCCACATGAACAGAAACTGAGAAACCTTGAAGGATAATTTTGCATGCCTAAAATTTTGTGTGATTGTTGTAAATAGAAATCACTTTTGCTGCAAATTATTACTGGCAACGAAAAATGAATTAATTTGAGCATAGAAAGATTATCTATTGCAACGAGGTAATTCTATGTATTTGGTTTGATCAGAAAGATGTGATACATTATGAGCTGCTAAACTCCATCATAGAATCACGGAAGATCTGTAAAGACTAGAGGTCAGCAATGAATCGTTTTTCCGCTACTCATAAGCACTCATGCAATTTTGAGTATGAGTGAATCAACAGAATTGAAATTCAACTACTATGATTCATTTGTACTCGCTACAACATTGATTTATAAGTACAGGTTGCAATGGGTATGAGTACAACGTTGAGATTAAACTCACAACATTCGAAATATGTTTGATTCATACGCCAACTCGTTCTGATTCATAAATTTAGAAAAATACTTATAATACTTATAAGTGATTCGAGTGGCTCGAATCATTCATCAAAATTTACAGCCTTTGTTGTTGTTGTATATACAAACAGAGAAGAAAGGAAAGACAAAGACAACAAGCAAAGCATACGCACGATCTTCTTATGAGTATAGTAGTATTCGTATGCGAATCATACTTATTTTGTGCTTCGTGTAAATGTTAAGTAGAGACGAGTCGAAGTCAATAACATCATGCGTATTGTTAAGCATGAATACGACGAGTAGTTCCAACTTTGAGTATGAGTAGTATGAGTATGATATTAAAATAAGTATGAATGCGTATAAGTATCAGAAATTATAAGTATGATTTGAATCTATTCATGGTTTTGAATACTCGTTGCTGATCTCTGGATCAAAATAAGCAACCAGACATGAGGACGTAATTTTCCATTATGACTACTGTCGGCTACATATCGCTGGCGAAATATATTTACAGAACTGTGAATGTTTTGAAACATAGGATAACTTAGTATAACCTCCCTGGGGAAACAAAAACAGAAATATTTTTAAGTCTTGTTTGTTATTAATCCTAACTTTAAACTCATTTTTATGTACAAATTTAAACATACATATTCATGCATTGTAAACGTAAAGGAGAGTTCGAAATTAAAAAAGAAAATTTAATGTGCTATTGAACATATAAAACTAAATGATTTCCTCCTTTTAAGGCTCTGCAAATTGTTGAAATTTTGAAAAGAGAATTGTAACCCAATTTTCATACATTTCTTATGGGTTTCTTTATATTTTTGCAAAAATTGAAAAGGATTAAAAACATTTTTAAAAGGAAAATTATACAAAAGAAAACATAAACGCATGCAACAATACCAACAAAAACTAAGAAAGGAAAGGAATGAATGTCTAAAGTGATATGAAAAAAAAGAAAGTAACAACAAAAACCACATTTTAAAATATTATTAAGAAATATTTGTGTTAAGGAAAGGAATTTTTTTTATTGAAAGACGACGACGACATACTTAACGAAACATATGTTTCGATTGAGGTCAAGGTTAGTAAGAGGCATAACAATACAAATGTAATTTTCAAATGACAATAGCATTGTCGTCTTAAGCCCCGTCTTAAAATTTAAAGTGTAAAAACGCATTTACTTGCATTCATTTTACTTAGCTTATATACATATGTACGTAAATGGCTGTTTGTATATAGGAATCTATCTTCTTTTGAGCCGGAAAAATGCGTCACAAATCAATAAGACATACCATCCATATACATATTCCTCTCTTTCAATCATTATTTTCTGACTTTTATTATTTCTTGTTTTTTATTTGTTTTTAAAAGGACATTCATAAAAATATACTTACAACATACGGTATGATGACACATGGTCATACTTGTTCAGCTGTGACCATGTGAATGTTAAACAGAAATACTGCAGCAATAATATTTGTATTCGTAACATTTTCATTTCTACATTCAAATGAATGTGCAACACAATGGCAATAAAGTAACACAATAATATTACAAGTGCAGAAGACACTTTATTATCGGGTATGGTTGTGTATAAAACTAAAATGTTTCCATGGATATGGTCATGAGCAAAATGTTACCCACTCACTTAGTTGTTGATTGTTGTATATTTCAAGAATATGTTTGCTTTAAAGGTCAACAGGCCATGCAATTTATTTTCTTCATAAAATTCGTGTAATATTTAAGAATTTTAAAATGTACTTATCAACGAAAATTTGCATTCCTTGGGTTCTTATTTTGAAATTCGAAGTTGAATAGCTCATTACAGATAGCTTAAAACTGGATATAGTACAAGTAGAGACAAGGCATCTTTTATGATTCGGCAGGTAAAGTATCAAAGATTTTCAATCCAAACATCATCAGGGAATATCTGCATATTAGTTATTTCCAATAACTCCACGAAATATATTAGCATTCTTTCGATTGGATGGACTGTAACAGAATAAATTTTATGATGATTTTAAAATGCCGTAGAACTCTCAATGGGATAATTGAATACCAGATCAAAAATAAGAAATATTTCGTAATACTGTACAGTAGATAGGGCCAGCCAAGAACGTACTGCCGAGGAAATTACGCCTGCAACTTATCGACTGCATCGGATACGAGAAAAATAGCGCAGCATATCTGGCAAAAGCTTGTTAATCAATACACAGAAAGTCAGCTCTGACTTTTAAGGCATACATACACGCATTATTGAATATTTTATGCTGGACATTCATTCGAAAGGTATGAATTCTGCTGATGTTAAAGACACAAAAAGAAGCCAGAAATGATTTTATCATGAATTTCGTTAACCTAGATTGACATATTGATTATTGAGTCACAAATGACCATATTGGCATACTATATATATAATGCTTTTGATTACAGAACTAGTGTGACGATCCGATAAAATAAAAATTTCTCCAGAATTGGTTACCTGACATCAATCGCTGATGATGTGTTTTTAGATAGGATCCATCCTTTTATAACAATATCCTGCAAGAAAATTGTTTCGTATAAAGTAAAATCAAGCTTTTAAAAGAAGGCAGGATAATGTCACTTATATGGTGAAGCCTTTGTCCAAACACTACCGGAAAATTATAAAAACTGCAATCTCATCACTCAGAGTAATTTTTTAAAATTTATTTTTGAAAATACCCATAAATTACCACGTCAAAACAGACTTAAGTCAGCTTTTCTATATAAAATCAACCAGCTTTGTGTAATCCCGTTAGGAATAAGACGCTATTAAGACTAGCGCTATAATCGGCTAAACGATAGTAGTTAAGATCCAAAGTTGTTAAGCATTTTAAAGCTCCTCTGGAAAGGGGCAATTAATAGTAAAGTTGTCTGCCATATACATAGGATGGTGGACGCCAGACGTGTTTGTATTCACAGCATAGGCTCGATTAATGAATTTGATCTGTGGGAGTATCTTATTTTACCATAAAAGGACAAGAATTTTCTGGTTATTAATAATGAGATTTTCACTCGGATTTAACTACCGTGCTTAATACCGTTTCCGTTTTATCACTAGACATTGTCCATTTTCAAAATGACTGCGGGAATACATGATATCACACCTGAAAATGTTCACTATGTACTACAATTTGACAAAAAATTACCAAAAGAAAAAAATCTATGAAAGCATGATTACTTTTGCCTCTAACAATGGTCTTTGCCTTCTCTTTGCTAAATGCCCTTTTTCGCTTTCAGGCTATCGTTGTCTAGTGGATGCTGTAGTGCATCCGAACTAGGCTAGCTCTACGAATTGAAGCCTCAAAGCCAAAAAGTTTTTCAAATCTATAGCTCTGAGTGAACTCTTGGTTGTAGATCCCAAAGGTTTGGTTAGGTCTAGAGTCAAGAAGCAAATACCCTAAGTTGAAATTTTAACTAGTCGAGAATTTATTTTAGTTTGGGTCATTAAAGTATCGGATTTTTTAGGAAAGTAAACAGTGTTATTACAGAAGGGTTTAGCAAGTCAAATAAAAAAAAAACGTTTTTTATGGGCAGTTTGTATGACCTGAATAGCACAATTGTGCGTTGTGGAAAGGACATTGCACTTTTAAAGCCAGTTACATAGACTATTGAAAATTTTGTTTTTTTGATAATTTGATTTGATAAGAGCTTAAAGTTGAAAGGGTATATGTATTGTATTTAGCTTGCCCAGCTTTATCTAAACGAATTATGTCTTAGAATATGGCATTTAATTTGATGTATGGGTTTTAGCAACTAAAATATAATTCGTTGCTCTTTAAATTTCGAATAAATTAAATATTTTATACGTATATTTTACAGTCGATAAAGAAGCATTTCTTAAATATATCGGAGAAAGTTTGTCATTAACCCAGACAAATGGGTCCCACAACACCATAAATTCAAAGGCTCATATGTTTTCGTATAAACTTTAAACTTTTCAGCTTAAGTTCAAGCACGTATTAAAAAAAAAAAATAACCATAACTTTAGTATAATCTCGCAAAATACAAAAAAAAAGAAAGAAATTCTCTCAATCAAGAGCGATATATAGAATGACCAATTGTGGACCATAAATTGAATTTAATCCTGAAAATTCGAGAAAGCTCAGTATTGCGTGTGCAAAGTAATGTTTTTACATTTTGTTTCCATTCTTTTTTGCTGAAAAGAAAACAAAAAAAAAAAAGGAAAAGATTTACAAAATATTTGCCGGTTCTAAAGAAAATCCTTTAAAATATTTAAATGTCAACTTTTGTTTTGTTTTAGTATTTTTTGTTTTTTTATTTTGCTTTCTTCCATCCATTATTGGTTGGTTTTTAACTGTTTTTGTTTTTATTTTGATATTCTTAAAACAAAAAAATAATAACAATAATACACATACACAAACAATACAAACTACATACATATATAGAGTCATGAAAATACTGCATTTCCATGTATATTTTTTAATTTATGTCTGCACACTGCTGTCATAGTGTCCTAGTAACACCGAAAAATCGAATGAAAAAAAAACAAGGATTGCCATGCATTCCATGCCATATATACTGCAAATACATATACACAAGCAAACAAACATTTAAATGGCAACATTGGTTGTATATTTTGTAAATATAGAATATATGTATGTATGTGTGTATATAGTCTATATAGAAGTATGTATATAACATTTAAGTTTACTGTGTATATGTACGTACATATGTACATAACGAAGCCAAGGTATCAATACATGTACTATATCTCATATACTATCACTGTATTAATGCATCATACACTGCCTACATAAAGCCAAGGCAATGCAAGGCAATTGTACCTTTTCTTTTTTTTGTATTGACCTACATTTAAGCCAGTTTTGAAATCATTTCATTTTTGGTTTGTTTCTCCATTTTATATTCAAACTCATTCTCTCTCTCTCTCTCCCTCTGACTCTATAACTCTATAACATTTACATACATTTACGACTAGTTATAGAGTAGACTTATAGAGTAGTTCACTTTCTAGTTATGTTTGTACATAAGTATGAATGTATGTGAGTGTATGTATGTATATATGTGTATGTATTTTATAGAAATATAAAATTCACCTAAATTTTTTGGAGGTAAATGTGCAAAGTTTATATGTACGTCTCTCTATGTTTTCGTTAAACAAAAATCTATAAATTAAGACAATGCAAATACATACAATGCCAGGTAAATACAATACAATGTTTATACAAACAAATATTTGAAGAGTGAAAACTCCTAATTTCAATAACATGAAACTTGAATGTAATTTTTAAATACAATTTCAAACACATTAATATTGCGTTAACTATTTAATCTGTTCAAATGCTTCATTTTATCTCAGCATATATTGATTAAAATTATTTTAAATAATATTTTGTTAAATATTTTCAAAAAATTGCCGAATAGAGAAATAAATTTTATGAGCCGCAATATATGACTGCAATATATAAACATAATTTCTTTGTATATGAATTTATATTTGTATGTAGATAAATGCATTATACAGTTTGTCAAAAAAATCTTTGCACAGACCAAAAAAAAAAATGTAAATTGTGATCTTCATTCAAGAATTCCAACAACAAAATATTTTTTATTTTTGCCCATATTCTATAACTGTACTTGTCTACGACCATATGACACCAATAGTTTCCTAATAGTAACACACATTAAAATAATAACAACAACAAAAAATCTTTACTCAATCTAAGAAGTGTCAAAAAAATCTTTGCATATTGAATGAAGATAATAAGAAAATTACAAAAATATGCCGTTATTTCCCAAAGATGTTGCGCATTTTGGGTTTTTTACAAATGAGATGGAACGTGAAAGGGGTAAAAGGCGTTTTAGAAATGAAGGGATCGTTTTTTATGTAAAAGTGTCCTTATATTTGAATACAAACAATGCCAGGAAAACGAGTTTCAAAAAATATTATACAATTGGCCTATTTCAACTACTACAAAGGCAAATCTTCCAAGGAAATCGCCGATATGTTCTCCCTAAACATCAGGACTGTATATAATTTTATATCCCGTGCTGAAAAAGAAGGAAGACTAGACTTAAAGGGATCTACAGACAGGTCAAAAAAGGTGACGCAACGAGTTGAGAGAAAAATTATTAGAACCGTGTATGATAGCCCGCAATCCACTGCGAAATGATTAGCTCTTCAAGTGCAAAAAGACTTTGGGTTACATGTTTTTCAAGAAACCATTGGAAATGTTCTTCAAAAACACAATTATTCTTCAAGAATGACTAGTAAAAAACTCCTGCTGTCAGCACAAAATGTCGGAAAGAAATTAAGACTTGCCACCGAATACATTTCACTTCCTTCGGAGTACTGGGACGATGTTATTTTCTCAAATGAGACGAAAATAATGCTCTATTATCATGACGGATTCAAAGAGTTTGGCGTAAGCCTCTGAAAGCACTAGGAAATAAAATCTTACTTCTACAGTAAAATTTGGAAAACTGTCTGTAATGGTATTCGGCTGTATATCCACCAAGGGAGTTGGTGTAATCAGAATTTTGGATGAAATAAGGACTAAGGAAGAACGTCTTAATATTTTAAAAAATTAACTAACCGCCAGCGTTAAGAAATTTGGTTTTAATTACAAGTACTATCATGGTAATGATCCTTTAAATAAATCTTATTTAGGTAACTCCAAGCTACTTTACAACTGCACTCAAGTTATTGTACTCTTGCCCAAAATCCTGATATTAACTCTATCGAAAATTTGTGGGTTCATCTAAAGAAAAAGGTAGGGAAAAGATCGCCCACAAATTAAAACGATTTGGTAAAGTTCATCAAAGAAGAGTGGAAAAAAATACCATTAGAATATGACATTCCGAAGATTATTCAATCCATGAGAAGGCGTCTGCAAGCTTTAATGGAAGCTCAATGGGAACCCACAAAATATTAGCACTATAAATTTAAAAAAATTATATTAGTCTTAATATTTTATACTACACTATAAATTTAAAAAAATTATATTAGTCTTAATATTTTAGCAAGTGTGCAAACATTTTTTTGACAGCAGTAAAATTGGATTGTTTTTGTTTTTTTAATATTTTACATTAGAATATTTTCATTGTTATAAAAGTTTTTTTATTTATTATATTAACAAAACATATGTTTATAAAATCCTGTTTGAAAAAATTTAAATATTTGATTATTTATATTAGAAATCAATGAATTCTTCAAAGTTTTCTTAATTTTTCTCTATGTGCAAAAATTTTTTTGACAAACTGTATATACACTGATGCATAACGCATTTAATTTTTTTCTCTATTTTTGTTTTATCTTTGTTGTTCTCATCTAAAAGTAAAGTTGAAGTTTTTTAATGAGAGGCAACTTAACGATACTTTTTTAAAGTAAACAAGATTTTTTTTCTTAGTCTTTCTTTTTTTTTTTTTTTATTATTGAACCTGCACTCAGGGGATGACCCTTACTCATGTAGTGCTTTGTGCAGGTTTAGGAAAGGTGGAAAGAGGGAAGATGGTAAGGAAACGAGTTGCTGCTGGTGACTATAAAATGGCCAGTGTTATACCTTAACCATTAGACAGCAATCGTCCCCAATCGTCAGCAATCGTCCCCAAGAAGCCCGCAGTTTTTCACACCACTTATGTTGCGTGTGTTAATTTACGTCTAATAAGTTTTACGTCTAATAAGCCAGCACACTACCTACTAGACCACGGCGATCCCCCCTTGTTGTTTGTCTGATTCATGCTGACGTGAAAATTGCTTTTAAAAAAAGATGCCCAAGTGAACTTTTCTGTCCGATCAGGAAAAGAACCAAATTAAATTCTTTCATGGTCAAGGACGTCCCTATAGAGAAATTGGTCATAAAATTAAACGTTCCGAAAGTGTGGTAAGTAATATCGGAAACCTACCAAGGGAAACACAAAATTAACAAGAAGACAGATTAATCTTATAAAACAGGAACGAACCCGTATCAAATTCAATTCTACATAAATAAAGAACAAACTAAACGTGACTTCCAAACACGTTGCTCACATATTAGGAAGAGATGGAAATATAAAATGGAAGAAGCCAAAGTGTAAACCAATGCTCAAAAAACGTCTAAAATTCGCACGAAAATACATAAAATGGGCAGAGGACGTAAAAAAATTTTTTTATTTGGACGGTCCTGACTCATACTCATGTTATTGGCACAATTTGAGATCAAACAATATTCGGATGTCAAAACGTAATTTCGGCGGTGGTTGCGTTATGTTTTGGACAGAATTTTCTGCAGATGGCAAATCTAAAATTTGTTTTGTTCCAACAAAAATGAATAGCACAATTTATACCGAATTGTTGGAAGATGATCTTCTTTTTTTTATGGATGAAGATTGCATATTACAGTAAGATAATGCTGCGGTACATGTTTCAAAACAGTCTAAATCATGGTTTAATGAACACAACATATCTCTGTTGGACTGGTCGGCGTGTAGCCCGGACTTAAACCCAATGGAGAACTTGTGGGGTTACATGGCCCGTAAAGTTTATTCAAATAATGCCCAAAACAAAAGCATAATAACTTTAACAGAGGTAAAACTAAAAATAAAGGAAGTTTGGAAGGAAATTGATTTCAATCTTCTTAAAAAATTAGTGGAAACAATGCCAGACCGTATTTGAGAGGTAATCGACAACAAAGGATCGTGCTCGCTTAGACTGATAAACATAAGTGCGTTTATAAGAAAATGCAAAAAATAAAATATAAATCGACTAAAGTTTTCAGCTAACAATTTTTTAAATGGAGTCTTAGTTTAAAGAAAAAAAAATTTTAAAGTCTTAAATGTATACTGACAGAACCTTATACGCGGGGATTACCATGTACTTAATAGGCTAAAACTTAACTAATAAACTTTAATCTCCAGAAGTAAACATGGTCCACATATTTTTCCTGCACTACGATCGACTTAATTTTAGTTAATTTTCCTGATTTGTTCTTGAAGTAGAAAATGAGAAAGACTTTATTGCTGCGTTTGTTAATTTTTACTTGAAATATTGTATAAAGAAGGCTATTTTTTTGAAGCCGAGTGTGTATATAGAACGTCCGTATGGATAACATTTTCTTTCTGTTTGGAAATGGTAGCTAAAATTCCAAATAGATAGACAGACGAGGATAAGTATGAGCACAAACATAAACTGGGCATTTATTCATTTCGTAAAGAATTGATTTTTTTTCCTTCTCTTCCTCTAACTAGCGTAGATACCACTAAATTGACTACGACCCATTCGCCTGGCATAAGTCAACAGTATACGAAATTAATTAATTTTATAACAATGATCTTGAGTTAGCAATTAAAGTACCATTAGAGTGCCCTGGTAGTCTAGTGGGTAGTGTCCTAAGCTATTAGCGTGAGGGTCGTGGTTTCGATTGCCACCAGAAACTCTGGTCTATGACACAACATCGATCAAATGGTCTAAATTAATTAATTAATAAGTAAATAAATAAATAAAGAGATAAAGCATCTATGGCCAGTATAAGAAGAGAACCGATTCTAATACCATACTGTCAATCTTAAGCATGCTGATCTCAACTTAAAAAATTTGATGGTTGTTCCACATCAACCGAGTCTATCTGCTATCCATATGATTTGAATATTCTTTTGCAAAATTGATGTCATAATGTCAGTTATTACTTTTCTCTGAGATATAAAATAAACATAATTACTCTGCTTGCTACCTATAGCAAGGGCTATGATGATTTTGGAGACCGATATAGTTTGTAGCGTATTCGCATTTATTTAAGAAAACCTTTGGTTAGTACATATCACCTTCAAATGAGATGACCGTTTTCCAATTAAGGCTGAAAGAAGTTGGTAATCACTACCCTAAAATGATCACAATTAACATTGAAAGTATGGCCAACGTCGTTTTTGAAGAAATCTGGACCAGTGATGTCACCATGTCGGATGTTATGTAAATTAGTATCGTCCTGAATTCGGCAATTTTTTTTGTTCACATTTTTATATACATACATACAGTCGACTCCGAACGACAGATTTTTGAGAAGCTTTTCATGGCAATTTTTACTCTCAGACTCTTTACCAGAAATCTACTGAGAGGAAGTCGCCGAAGAAATATTTTTCGTTTTGATGTCTAACCTGGGATACGAACCCGGGCCTTTCGTCTAATAAGCCAACACACTACCCACTAGACCTGCTGTAAAAAAGATTCTCAATAATCTGTCGCTCGAAGTCGATCTTAAACTGTGGGTCCTCCTTCGCTCAAAATGCAATGGCTTTCTGTAGCAATTCTATTTGAAAATTTTGTGCAGCTATTTCTATCTGAATACGATAAAGACTCATATTTAATAATAAACAAAACTAAATTGTTTGCTTTCCCGATTGGATGCTATCACCAATTTACTATTAGGGTAATATAGTATTGAGCAATGTATTCACATGAATTAACACGTATTTCCATTATCATTTCTTCATTTAAGATTGTATAAATCACCTTTAATATAAACTTTGAAACGAGACAATGTGAGCATTGTATGGTTTATGCTTAGCTAAATCATCTTCTCAGCAACTGTTGACATTTTATACATTTAACCTCTTTGATTAACAATTGGTTTAATTAAGTTTAAAAACTTTTATTCACTTTTTTTATTTCAATAAAAAAAAAGTGTCTTAAAGCCTTTCGTAAGCCCATACAATCTTAAATTTCATCTTGTGTTAGCATTTCAATTACACCTGCTAAAATAATCGTTGTCAGCATCAACATTTTATACGCATCAGATGAAATATGCAAATTTTCTAACATTATGAAATTAAATGTTATAATATTTATCTTATACCCCCTATTCCGCCACTCCCCCCACGGCTGCTGAGTCAAATAATTGAAGAATGTTTGGCTGTTGGAAAATAAATTTTCTTCTTAATGCTACTCACAAATAAAATGAATATTAAATGAAAGCAATACTTTTAAAACTTCTACTACGCCGCTTTAACTTTTTGCAGTGAAAAAAGAGAGAAAAATGAAAAAGAAAATTATAAACGAATTCGTTGATACATTAATAATTCCCTCTACTCTCTTTCCATTCATTATGGTGGCCGACAGACTTTCTGCTTTGGTTAAGACATAAATTTTCAAGTTATTGATATTATGGGTAGTGCCACTGACAGTACGAGTGTCAGTGGCAGTGAGCACGGTTGCTAAGGTAGCTTGATGAGGTATACGACAGCCCAGACACAAAAGCACGCAGACGGGACAGCCACAAGCTTACTCTTACAACCACACAAATGCACACACACACACATACAGCTGTGTATGTATAAATGTATGTATACTGGCAGTTAGAGAGTCAATTGTAGAAAATTGAATTAATTATTGCTGCTTAATTGATTGTATGAATAGAATTAGGCAATTTGTAATATGGCCTACAACTATAATAAAAATTTAACATCGAACAGACAAAGACAGAGAGACAGAGAGCGAGAAACTTTATTACAAAAATACATACAAAAGCATTTTATATGCTTAATAAGGCATAAATAAATTTTCCAAGCATCATATAATTCCTAACAATAAGTAAGTAAGCTTTAAAACTTTAAAAATATAATAAATTTCACATTGAAATATCTACTGTATTGTTGCAGTTCTATGAATAATTTGCTAGAATTGCTGGTAATTGAAAATACAATAGAATATCGTCATCATAATTTTGTATTTTTGATTAAACACTGCTTATCAATCTGAAGATAGACGTCATGTACAAATGTTGTCTGACAATAAAGTTGAGCATCGTTACTTCACTTGAATATTTCAAATTTGAAATATTGAAATATCGATATCAATCATTTTATAAAAATCAATCAATAATTTATTCAATACACTGTAAAGACGATGAGTTTGTTTTGATAAAAATTTTCTTTTGACTGCTTATCAAGTGTTAATGATGAAGAGAAAATTTATTTTCTTTATCTAATCTACATACAGAAATAATTGCTCATTAGGACCCTTCTTTTAGTATTACGATCTAGCTTCTCACACCACTTATGTTGTGTGTGTGTGTTAATTTTATACATGAGTAGCGGGACATACAGTTTAAAGTCGACTCCATACGAAAGATTTTTTGACAAACTCTTGATGCAAATTTTATTTACTTTCAGAGTTTTTGTCAGAATTCTGCTCATAGACAGTCGCCGAAGAAAATGTTTTCATATTTCGTTTTGTCTGTCAACTTGAATAGGATATACAAAAGACGGGCCATCTCATAGAAGGTGAAGTAGGAAAAACAAGGTAATCGTCTACCGAATCCCGGGTTAAGTGAAAATTCTACGCATTGAGCAAGCAAGCATGCTTGCACGGAGGAGAGCGTGCTCCTGCTTAAAAATGTTGAAGTCACCGCAGTCTACTAAGTAGGTGGTGTGTAGCTTATTAGACACAGATTTCTGACAAAAACTCTGAGAGTAAATAAACATGCCATGAGAAGTTTCTCGATTTTAAACTGTTTGTTTCACCACAAAATTAACAAACATAACATCAGTGGTGTGCGAAACTAGGTCATAATCCTGACTGATGGGTTGTAATGCCCAATTGTGTATGTATGTATGTAGGCAAAAAAAAAGGTAAGATAAATACACGATAAGCAGAGGTCTTGGGCAATTTATCGTAATGTTATTTGTCTAGATGTCAATGGCTTGTGATAGAACAGATTTGCTGTTGGGCTTAGATAATGTCATTGTGTGATTGGTTATTGGTTTTATTACAGCGCACTGCGAGATCAGAAACTTAAACAGAACTTAGCCAGTCTATTGCATTGTTGCGACATGAAGGAGTTGGAAACTATCGAATACCTTCTCTGCAACTGTCCAGCCCTTAGATTGAAGTTGAGGACCCTTGGCAAGAGATCCTCCGATAGTATGGAAGATCTGTTAAGAGCGACATTAAAGCTCTCCATAGATTCATAAATGTGCCAGTTAAGAACTGCTAGGACTTCAAGATTATGGTCACGATCTCTAGCGTATTTCTATTCTTTTTCTTTTCAAATTTCCCTATCTCCTACAATGGGTCAATTTCGACCTCCGGGTGCTGCACTTGTCTTAACCGACAAGTACACGTTCTCTAAACTAAAACGTCTTTTAACTTTACTATCCTCTATCCCATCCTATAAGACATTTTACAATCGGTCATTTTTACATCATGTGCCGACGACAAATACACGTCATTAAGCCTAACCTAACGTAAGACAGTGGGTGTGGTTTTTGGCAAGAAATTTTCATTGTTGATAGCAACAACAATCTGTAGTTTGTGACGTTAATATCCTTGGAGGCCACATTATTTGAATATCTTCTAGATTTTGGGAGGAGTGTAATAGAATGTATGGTTGCAGAATTAAGCCACGTATACATACAAAATTTTCCATTACAACCCTTCAGTCAGAATTACGACCTAGCTTCTCACATCACTTATGTTGTGTGCGTTAATTTTATACATGAGTGGCGGGACCTACAGTTTAAAGTCGACTCCGAACGACAGATTTTTGAGAAGCTTTTCATGGCACTTTTTACTCTCAGAGTTTTTGCCAGAAATCTGCTGAGAGGAAGTCGCCGAAGAAATATTTTTCATTTTGATGTCTGCCCTGGGATACGAACCCGGGCCTATCGTCTAATAAGCCAACACACTACCCACTAGACCACGGCGACTTTACAAACGTATACATGACGATAATACTACTACTATCAGGCATTTTTGAATGTCTTCTATTGTTACAATATCTTTCTTAAAGCATTTTTCGACAAAGGCTGTGTTTCTAACATAAAATTGTTAAACTTAGTGTTGGTATGGTTTTGGTGTTATATAAGGAATTTATCCACTGAAACTAGGTGCATATGAGAGTGGTTACCTAAAGAAAAGCATTTAGAATACTGACCTTTTCGAGCAATAATATTGTATAGCAGTTTCGCTAAAAATAATATTGACTGAAGAACCCGCCAGACCATATTTACAAGACAAAAGAGAACATCATTTGGTCAATTCACAAAAGCTGTTGTATCGTTATATTTATTGTATTGTTGGACGATTATACAACAGTGTATGCTTATTGTTATACACATTTTTTCATATGTTTTTAAAAGTTGTGTATTGGTTTCGAGCTATCAAATTGTTTGAATGCCAAAAGAAATACATTTGGAATATGAAATACACAACACAACATTACACTGAGCGCTCACAAGCAACCAAGTGTATTCAATACAACAAACACGATACAATGTCGTGTGAATTGCCCAATTGATTTTTCTTTCCGCATTGTAGATTAAAAAGCAAACTATAGATACATAACTATCATAAAATCAAATTCGAATATGTTGGACTGTTTGTTTGAATTCATGAAAATGATGCAACTATTGCGTTAGTTTACTGGAAAATTTGAAAATATATTCAAACGAAGGTATTAGATTCATTAAAATCTGGATGAAATAAAAATTGTGTTTAACTTACATTTGATCTTTTAGAAATGGCGTTTATAAAATCTATTCTTAATTCGATATGAGATCCCTTATCCCCTGAAAGTTTGCGTGTAATTTATTAAAAGCATTCCAATTTTGTATCCGGTCACTTACATTTCTATAAACACATTCACTAATATTGGCTGTAAACCACAAAATTTCATTTGGAATTGTGTGGTGCTTACAGTGATAGAATGTTGAATGCGAATAAGCGGCAACAGAAAAAAAATACAAACAAACGAATAAAGCGGAAATTTACCCGCATCAAAACGATACATAAACATACACGTGCATCAGACACGGATACAATTACACATGTATTTCGAATTGTATGTATATGTATATGTGTGAGTGAGAGAAATTGCAACATGCAACATTAGAATGAAGGAAAAAATAAAGAAAAAATAACAACATCACTATCAATAATAAATTATAACGAGTAGATAACGAAAACAATTGTAAAAACATGTGTCAGTCTGAAAGCATACATACATACATACATTCGCGAATGGAATAGTGTACGTGGCCCATTCTACATGTAACTCGTTTGCAGAGTGGCAACATGTTAAATGCTAAACAAAATTTTTTTTTATTTAGTTTTTCTGCTTTTAGCAATTTTTGTTTTGTTTTCATTTTAGTACACTGTTATTTGCTATTATTGTCGTTGTTGTTATTGTTGTTTCACAATCTTTTGTTGTTAGCATAGACGGTAGGCGCAATGAAGCGGAAGTAGTGAAGCTTTGTTTTGCATTTTGCCAATTCGCCCTCTTGTTATACTATTAGAGCGCACAATGACCTCTTTTTTCAATAGTGTTTGGTTTTCTTTTTTTTTTTTTCTCTTCTGTCTCCCTTTTCTAGAGCCATCTCTTTCTCATTTATTCAGTTTAAATATGATGATGTGATAAATAGCAGGTTGAGTACTGGCATTAGGCAGTTGTAGTGTGATATAAAATACTCGTATTTGTAACAATTAGTTGCCACCAACCAATACACAAACAAACAAATAACAACGCACTAAACGACAGAGAAACACAGAGAGAGATAGAGAGAGCGAGAGTATTAAATTAGAGAAAATTTCATTACTAATATTTTGCATGATGATAGCAAATGCAATTCTTGTATTAGTTGTTGTTGTGAAATTTACTCATTTTCTAAATCGCATACACAACAACAATGTTTCTTCTATTTTTTTTTTGTTTTTTAGATTTTTGCTTCTATTGTTTATGCCAGAAAGAAATTAAAGGAGAATTTAGGAATTTGAGTCGAGTACAGCTTTGAGGCTTTTTCTTTTAATTGCGTATGTGTAGCATAGTGGTGAGAATGTGTGTTTGTGTGTGTTCAATTATTTGAAAATTGTTAAGCATTTTTTAATAATAAAATATCTGTATTGGCAACACTTTGATTTGAAATATTTTCTCTGTTTTATTGTTTTTAATAAAAAAAAATTTGTTTTCCTTTTTTGCTATTTCTAAATTCCCTAAACAAAAATAAAAAGATGAGGTATTTAAACCCCATGAGCCTCATCATTCATGCCAGTTGAAATTGGAATAACGATACAATATAATTTAACTTTAACAAAAATACACAAGAAATATTCGTAACAAGAGGCATAAGACTATTGATGTTGGTGTTATTGTTCGGTGTTCTGTTGAGTGTCAGTATTTGCAATCACATGGATAAATCTGTGGTAGCCTAACTGTGACACGTATGAATTATTCTGAATATTCGTGACATGAATAGTAGATAGTGTGTGGTCTAGTAGATAGTGTGTTGGCTTATAAGACGAGAGGCCTCGTTTCAAACACAAAGACAGGCGTCTCCAGATTGCAGCAGATTTCTTGCAAAAACTTTGCAGGTATACAAATTAAAATCATCCATGTAGCTCCAACAAGATTGTCGATTTTACACTTCAGAAGACCATGTTTAATGACCCTATTAATAAATGTCTATAATACACGAGCAATACAGGCGAACATTTTTTTCTCTTACTCCCTATAGGAGATAACTCCAATATTAAAACCGCTTGAGAAAGTCAGGTATACTGATGATAAACCCATTATTCTTGGGCCTGTTGCAATGCATCAATCACATATTTATTTAGAAATTTATAACCTTAAAGGTAAACAAAGGAATGGTAATAGCATGAGAAATTAGTTTATGATAGTCTTATTGTCCTTCAAGTTACGAAATGGAATGAATGAATGTATTAAGCAGAGAATGTAATATGTGAGAAAAGTGACCATCTGTTGTTAATTTTCAAGAAGACATATTGAAAAACTTTTATTGTTTGTCATTAACTTAAGGACAAATTGTAAGTAAAAATATTTTTTAAATAAACTGAGTGAATAAAAAATTCAAAGTTGCATCAAATAAGTTTGTAAAAATCAAGCGCCGAAGTAGATGTTTGTTAGTACAGCCAAATCACGTAAATGCTAGCTACTAGTGACAACAAAACGGGTCGTATTTATCGGAAAATTTTCATATACGTGCATATAGAAGACACCAAAGCACCTTTTTAGTCCACCAACAGTGTTGTGAAGCTGCTGTCAATAGGTGTAGAACATTCATTCCATCTTATAACTTCTATTGAAATTGTTTGAAGCCGACAATCATACTGAGAGTGCTTCTTTAAATAGACTTAGTGTACATCTTACAGTCGACGTAGCCTAGCAGATATTGTGTTGGTGTATTGAATACAAATTCTTAAAAAATATGAAAAAACATTTCTTCGATTACTTCCTATCAGTAGTCTTCCGGCAAACACTCTGAGAGTAAAACAAATTTAACATAAAAGATTTGTCAAAAACATGGAAACTAGATTGTAATCCTGTCTAAAAGGCTGTAGTATTCATTTAGATACATAAGTAAGAATTGTGCATCCTCCAAATAGTCTTGACCGGATTTTCTGCGTATTTTTGCTCGTGTTCGCACTCACCCATCTGGTATTGGGATGATTGCATCACAGTTATAAGCTCGCATGTTTTTAAAGTCAAGAACTCATCAATGTGTTCGATGGTCGTACCATAGCTGTTCAGTTCATCTGCATTACAATTACCTGGAATGTTATTGTGCCGTGGCTCCTATATGACGTAGAGTTATCTAAGGAGTGCGCACAGAAAAAAATGGGCTTACTTTCAAGCTTATAACTTTTATCATAATTGAAAAAAATGAATCCCGTTACATTGTTTTTGTTAGTCATCTGTTTCAAAATCCACGTGCTAAATTTTATTGCCATAGCAAAATTAGTTTTTTGAAAATGGGCACCCAACAAGAATGTCGTAAAAAAATATTTGAAATTTTCGCAGATATTAACCAGAAAACAGTTTCTAAAGTAAGAATAAAACAATATAAGGAGCCTTTAAGTATTGAAAGAAAGTGTGAAAGTGGAAAAAAAAGGATTTGCCGACCAAAACAAAGTAAGTAAAATAATACGTATTTTTCTAAAACACTCTAACATGTCTGGAAGAAAAGTGGCTCAAAAAGTTGGATGTTCTAAGATCTTTGACAGAAAAGAATACATATATTATTTACTTTAATTGAAATATACAACGAAAAAAATCCGCCGCTTAGTTTCATTTCTATAACGAAAAGTGTAAGTCCAGTTTTTTTTTGTGCGCACTCCTTAGGTTCAAACAAAATTGATCATTACAACACTTCAGTCAGGATTATGGATCTAGTTTCTCACACAACTTATATAATGTGCGTTCATTTAATAAATGAGTGGCGAGACCACCAGTTTATATAAGTTCAGGTTTTTTGAGAAACTTTTGGTCGCAATTTTCTTTGTTTTCCAAGTTTTTGCTGAAAGAAAATCAGCGAAGAAATAATTTTTTCATATATTCCCTTTGATGTCTGACCTGACATTGGAGCTGTGGCCTTACGTCTAATAAGCCAACAAAATATCTACTTGATTACGGTGACTTTGAAATCTCTGTTACAGCTATATACTGTCTGGTAGTTTATTGCATTGGAATTTGGTGCTTTGATAGCTGCGGCTCACAGTTTTGTTTAGTTTGGAGTTCTAAGTGCAGATTCCGAGGTGTGTAATATTTTTCAAACCTCTTTGTTCTGAATGGAAGTCCTGAATCTGATTAAGATGATAGGTTAAAAGACTAAATAAATAAAAATTTCTTTCCTAGAATATATGAGCTAGGCAAACCCGTCTGAATAATAACTCCAGGGGAATGTACCATCAAATTAACTTAAAATTAACAAAGAAATGTACTGTTTTAAAGTATGTTAGCTTTTAGAAGATTGAAAAGCGTCACACAAATACGATTTTTCTATACAATGGTTCATGAAAATTTAGTGGAATTTAAATTCCCTTAAAAATAAAACTGAATTTCGTTTTTAATTCAATCAAATTTATAATATGTATTTAAGTGATAATAATTTTGTTATAATTTCCCATCTCTGTCTGTAATAAATGATGTTTTTTTATTTGTTTTTATTGGCATAGTTTATGTCTTGTTGTTGTTCTGTGTTTTTGTAGCACATATTTGTTTTGTTGTTTTTATTATTTGCCACTGTTATTGCATTTAATACGATTTTACATACAGAACTTTATAACTGGGTTTATGGGTCGATTGGTTGCACCAAATCATGTTATGCCAGCACACACACACATTATAAAGAGAGGGAAGCAAAGCAAAAAAAAAAACAAGGAAAAAAATTCGTAACAATTGCCTAACAAATAATGGTTAAATGAAGAAAATTGAAAGCAAAATGAAAAACAACACCAATAACAACACCAACAACAACAAATATTAGAAAAGAAAACAACATGGCAAAGTAAAGCAGATGATACACGACACAAACAAAAAAAAAATCTTTACGAAAATTGCAAAATTGAAATTAAAATTGTTAAACGAAAGTCACGGCAAAGAAAATGAAGGCAGAAGAGGCCAAAAGGCAGAAAGTATAAAAAGCATATGCAAAGAATAGAATTTCCATGAAATATTTTTAAGAGAGATTTTCAGTTTCCATGAAATTTAAGACTTTCAAAACGAGCAAAATGTGGTATTTGGGGGAGAAAACTATAAACCGGAAATAAAAGGGAGTTAGGCATGCATGAAAACAGAGAGACAGAGTAAGAGAAAAAGGAATAACCAGTTAATTGCAAATACTGCAATTTGTGTAACAAACGCCGCCCTTAAACATACCAGGCCCTAGCATACATACCAACATATGCTCTTACATTCGTTTTTTTTTTTATTGCATTAGAATATTTAAATTGGTTTCGTTAGTCGTGTTAAATATTACAATTCCTTTCCTTTCATTTTTTCTACTTTTTTTTTCTTTTAGTTTATGCATCTCCTCTTGTTTTTCTTGTTTTGCTTTACTGTGTTACAAAATATTTCGTTAACCTCATCCTTATGGGATGAATTTGTTGTTCGAAATACAGCAGTTTTTGTGTGCTGCTTTACTGGTTTTGTATACAGCATTTCGAATTATTTTTCATTTTTTTTTCGTACATTCAACACCACCAGGATCATGATGGCATGACGTTGACTATGATGACGACGATGATGTAGAATTTAGTCAGTGAGTGTTAGAAAAAAATTAAAAAAAAAAAAGGAAAATACAAACGTGCTATGAAATGTTCAAAAAAGAACCCAAAAGCAGAAATGTTTGTAATTTTGAGGTTTCTATGCTGTAAAATACACCAGTCATCCATTCGAAATAAACATTCATATGCAGGCTGTATATGCATATATGAGGGAAAGTATAAATGCAATCCCTATAAATATACGAGTACGCAATACGGACCAGTTCATCGTTAAATAGAAAATTTAGTGAACATATTCTAAGGCTTGTAGTTCAGAATTTAAAATTTTTCTCGAATATTTTTACTTTCTTTAAATTACACGAAAAATTTTTCAAGTTGATAGTCTATCAACTTTTCTCCAATTTCTTTTATATACATTGTCTAAAGCATAAATTCGGCGTTGTATATTAACTAGAGTATTGACTTAAATCCATGTTTCGAACTCCAGCTTAAGGAAATATAAAAATTTTTCTTTCGAAAGATTTTTGACCAATACTCTGAGAGCAAACAAAATTTTCAAATCTGTCGTTCGGAGTCAAAGTTAAGCTGTTCCGCTCCTTTGGGCGGTTTGAGAAGCTATGTTGTAATACGCACTAAAGAACTGTAATGCCGTATTAAGGGAGTGAACAGTACATAGGATCGAAGGTTCACTGGCAAGCTGAGGTTTATCATTGGAGTTATACTTTTTATTATCTAGCTACTTTTTCAAATTTGAAGACTATAGAATACATACATAATTGGTCATTACAACCCTTCAGTCAGGATTATTGACCTAGTTTCAGGCACTACTTATGTTGTATGTGTTAATTTTATACATGAGTGATCGCGCCAGTCGACTAAAAGTCGACCCCGAACGGCAGATTTTTGAGAAACTTTTAATGTCAATTTTATTTACTCTCAGAGTTTTTGCCAGAAATTTGTTGATAAGAAATCGCCGAAGAAATACTTTTTGTTTGTGTTTTATTTTGCTGTCTGGCCTCAAACCCTGGCTTTGCGTCTAATAAGCCAGCCTATTACCTACTAGACCACGGCGACAATAGAATGCAATACAATATTTTATGGGATTCTTGTGGCAAAACTATGACTGGGTAGCCGAAGTCAAGTTGATAGTGCGTTGTTGCCTTACCAGTTGAGAGTTCAAACATCAACTGTCATATCTTAAAAAAAAAGCAGAATTTTTTTCTCATAGCTGTAAAGAGCTCTAAGCGTAAAACTGGTGTTAACTTCTATGGAAACTTAAAAAAATCGGACCGTAAGGGTGAACAAATGTTTTCTTGTCCAAATTTAAAATTCTCAGATCCTTATTAAATCGATTCTATCGTACTGTACAGCATCGACTGTTTTATATTTTTGAACGTTTTCACGTTTAACGGATTACTCAACATCAAATCCAAAAATTCGGTGAAAATGATTTTATTTACTGATGTCAATTCACCCTGCGATACCCATGGTTTTTATTATTATTCTGTCTCTAATGAGTTGATGTGTATCCACATACCATCCAATGCTACGGAAGGCCTTGAAAACGTGTCCATATTGCGATTACACATGACCGATTACTACTACGAAATTATTGTGCATTAAGTGTGTGGCCTATTGCAATCAAATGCGTAACCCATCTGGATTTTTTTTAGTAATTCACAAATAATCACTCCAAGTTGATGTGGAACCTATGTATTTTTCGCAATTTCATTCTCTTATTAGCTAAGGCGACTATATTGGAGAAGCTAGGTGAGAAGCTAGGTCGTAATCCTGACTGAAGGGTTATAATGGCCAATTATGTATGTATATATGACTATATTGGAATTTGTTTATTGTTTTCATTTGTTGAGTCCCAGTTAGGCAGCAATAATCGTACGTTCACATTACAATTCCATATAGCCCTTTCACTATTAAAATTATCAGTGCTTTGCATTGATCTCATAATATTTATAAAGCTTAAGATTTGTTTGCAATGAAATGTCTATCTGCAAAACGATAGTATGTAATGAACACTCGAAATTCACTTTTTTCCTTTTTATCAAGAGGCAGTCTTGCTCATTATCTGTGAAACACAAACTGAGCAGCGCAATTTGTTTAAATTTTTACTGGAGCCAACTGACGAAGAATGTCTGATCACAGAATCATAGTTTGTTCTGCCCAGTCACAGCACTGGTTAACAACATCAGGTTATTCCCGAATAGTCTGATGCATGACTCATCTCGCTTGTTATTGTAATTTCCCAACAAAAATTTTGATTGCCTTACTTGGTTTAATTTTTGCCTCACTTTCGATAAGTGAACCTTTTCAAACGTTCGCCCCCAATCCATAGAATGGGTTTTGGTTCGATCAACGACGTAGAAGCTTAGGTTAGGTTAGGTTAGGTTAGGTTAGGTTAGGTTAGTTCAGAGGATGTGTACCTGTCAAGAAAGACAAGTACAGTACCCTGAGGTCGATCTGAACGATTGTGCAACGTCCTAAAGGAGGGAAGGAGGGGAAACAATAAAAGGAAGGTATGTAGGAGAAAGGGGAGTAAATTGTTAAATATTACGTAAAATATTTAAAATAACCTTTTAAAAATTATAAATTGAAATTGAAAATTGGAAATCTTTATGCGAGTAGCAACAAATCTGTGGCACTGTGGTATTGCCTCATACCAAAGTGAAATGAGCCACATGTGAAATTATATTACAATAGCATCGCTATGTACATACATACATATGTATACTGAATTTTAAATGTGGAGTTGATTGTACTTTTACGCTTTTTTTATTGTTGTTTTTATTTTTATTTCCCATAGTTTTACAATTTTTATTAATGAATTTTATTTTAATTAAATCCTTTAGTTAGTTTGCGTTCGAAATTGAAATTTTTGTTGTTGCATGGTTGTTGGATCTGCTGCTATTATTGCAGCGTTTTGTGGCTTGGCATTCTATGGCATAGATTTCAATTAAAATTAATTGTTTAATTGGTAAAAATAAATAAATAAATATGCAAAAAAATTAAAAAAAAAAGAAAATAAAAGGCAAAAAAATTATATAAAATAACAAAAGCATGTGCTATTTTTGGTAATTTACAAAAATATTTCTAAATTGAAATTAATTTTCGATTTAATAGCCGCTATATTCATAAGCTATAAAATAACTTTTGATTATTTGTTGATGTAAAATTATTATTTCAATGAAATCAAATTGTGAAAAGCTTAATTAAATTTTAATTATGCACGAAATATTTTTAAACGCATTTGTTTACTTAAAAAATGTACTTTTTGTTTTTCTTTTTTTTTTTCATTTAAATCCTTGACTACAAATCCTGTTGACTTTGATTTCTTTGTCGTATTCTGTACTGTTCTGTTCTGTTCTGTTAAATTTGTATTTTGTTCTGCAATTCATTACATTCGCCTTCACATTTTTTTAATCTCAGATAATACTGCGGTAATAGACAAGATCCTTCTCTCTCTCTCCCTGTAGTTGTTGTTTTTCATTTGCTCTTTTTTTTATTTTAATTTAAATGTCGTAAACAAACTAATTAACAAATGACTTTCGTAATGTATATTTAATCGTATAAACACACATACACACACACACACTCATTTATATTTTTGCTTAACTCAAGGACATTGTTGCTACATTTTATTGCTAAACGCTGTATGCCTCTGTTGCATGCCACATTACAGAGGCAATGTTTGCTTTTAATTATGGCATTTTCTTTTATTTTTGTTCCTTTTTTCTGTTTTTTTTTTTCTTGTTTTTATGTTTTTGCTTTTAATATGACAGTTTAATAATTACTTCTTGTTGATTAAAATCAAAACGGCATGTTATCAAGTATAGTTAGTTGTTGCAGTCGACATGAGAGAACAATTTATCAATGCATGGATATTTTGATGGCATTAAAGGATAATCACGATTTAATTTTGATTATTGCCATCGAAATTTATTTCTTGCTATTCGATATTTACAAGCGTTACAATAAAATGTAAGTTCTCCAGTTGTTTTAATTTGAAATGGAGACAAGCATCCAATTATCCTTTGGTTTTGCAACAATAATCATTTATTGCAAGTAGATAATTTTCCGTGTATTTGTTTTAAGAGTTCCTTTCGAAAAAGCTAATATTACAAATCCAGTTTTAACTATCCTTAATTGTCAGGCATGTTAGCAAAACATAGAGACTGGAAACGCACCAATGAGACTGAAAACTATAAGAATATGGAAATACGGAAGTTATGATCAGTGCCAAAATCTTTGGTATTAGTCTGAATATACTTATCGACTACACAAAGCCTGAACATACTTTCAATTATGATTTCGCAAGTCAGATACCCGTAAGGTCCTTTAATTACAATGGTTTACTCCTCTCTAAAGAACGTCGTTCAAGCTTTCCATAATTTTAATTCAGTTCAAATACCAAAATCGTATGTGAAATCCTCTCAGAACACCAAGCTTCATGCAAAATTGAAAAAAGTGTCTCTGTTTATTCGTTATAATGCACGAATACAAAGTAAAGTTAAAAGTTTCAACATACATACATATTTGGTCATTACAACCCTTTAGTCAGGATTATTGACCTAGTTTCTCACACTACTTATGTTGTGTGTGTTAATTTTATACACAAGCGGCGGGACCTACAGTTTAAAGTCGACTCCGAACGACAGATTTTTGAGAAACTTTTCATGCCAATTTTATTTACTCTCAGAGTTTTTGCCAGAAATCTGCTGCGAGGAAATCGCTGAAAAAATACTTTTTGTATTTTATTTTGATGTCTGGCTTGGGACTCGAACCCTGGTCTAATAAGCCAGCACACTACCTACTAGACCACGGCGACTTTAAAAATTTTGAACACCGCAAACAGTGCATGATTGTAAACTAAAGCAATTCAGATACAGTCCCAGCTAAACTGTTTACTATTGTTTTCAAAATAAATAAAATTTTTAGACCTTAATCCTCTTCGAAAATAATCCATTTAGTAAAAACCCTGATTCCTAAGCTCCGAGGTAGGATAATATAAAAATGGAGCATTAAAGTTCAAGCCAGCAAACTTCCGTCTTCGAGAAAATAAAGAACTCAATCAGAAAATTCTTCACCACTACGAAAGCTCTTATTTTTATTGTCGTGAAAGTGTTCCTTGGTACTGCGACTTTATGATCTATTTTACTTCCTTTTATTTTTATAAAGCACCGTTTATTGTTTCGTTTTTATTCCCCTAATAAATTTATGAAAGCTAGGTAATTTCCTGCCTAGCGCTTCATAGGCGCTCAAGTGTTTGTTCCTGAGATGCATTAATGCCTCTATAGATTCCAAGACTATGTTTAACAATTCATTTCCATCGTCGCAGAAGTTAACAAGTGTAGCTCAAGAGAACCCACATTTTGAATAAGAGTGCTCAGGATCTACAGTGCTCTGTCAAAAGATCTGTAGCAAACTAAGCTTATTCATGCATGACCTGATACATGACAGAGATCTTTTCTTGTTGTAGTTTTCTAAGAAATTTGATTACCTCAATTCCACTTGGTTTCAGAAGCGTTTACGTAATTCTTTACCTTCACTTTCATTAAACATACCTCGAAAAATATTCGCTCTGACTTAAAAGAAGAGTTATGGTCGTATCAGCGATGTGGAAGCTTCATTCCTTGCAAGATCGTTCTCACACGAACTGGAATCTAGTAGAGCTCCCTTACTTGCCCTAACTTCAAAAGTGCGTTACATTTAAGAAGTGTTCGCAATATGTATTGGGATCTAGGAAACTTTTGTTCTAGGACTTATTGTAGAAAAAAAGTTGAGACAGACGGAAACATAGTTTCAGTTACTAATCAAAATATGACACACTAAACCAGTCCTGTAGTTCTCTTTTTAAATTTTGTTTTTTTTTTTATTCAAATTCTTTTGTAAGCCCAAACTGCAAGTGAGTTTTTCAGACCAAGTTTGTAATACTCGTATATAGAACAACCGGAATAACTTACACCATAGCTGGAATTGTGATCGATATACGAAATATTTAATTCTTTAAATGTGTTGTAAGACAAGCGCTTAAGGTTTCATGTAAAATTTTCCGATGCGAAATAGGGCAAAAGACAGACAAACAACAAAATATAGCCAATCAACCCTATTTGTGAAGAAAAATAATAAAAAAAAAAAACTGACTTTAAGTCATTAAACTTTTAGCACAGTCAGCATACGAATCTACTTTTTGTTTTAAACGCAATAACTGGCGGGACTACAAAATAATAAAACGAGTAAAAGACACAAAATACATGAAATGCAGTTCAAAATAAGATGAAAAAACAGAAACAAAAAATAAAAAAGGAGGCGAAAAAAACCACATACATGAGCACTTATCCGCAGATACTTTAACGGCCAGCAAATAAACACATGCACTTTCTTGTTGGTGTTGTTTTTTTTCTTGTTTTCTTTTATTTTTTCCGAGCAAAAGTCTACAATTTTATGAAATAAAAGTTCTTGGTCATGTTCTTGTAAAAATAGCCAATGGCTATAAGGGAATGATTTTTTGTTGTTGTTGTTGTTATTATTATTTTATATATCTTTTTACTGAATAGCTTATCAGAGTATATGTATGTAGAAGGCATTTGGTAGACTTTTCGCACACAAAAACAGACACACACACACATCCACACATGCATACACTTTTGTTAAAACTTTATTCGTTTAATAGCGAAATTTAAACTTTTGCGGCACAGTGGTTAAGCAATTGTATTAAAAATTGTAAAGAAATGTTTTGAAGACCATTGCAACCACGTCGCTTGAACTCAAGATATATCGATCAGCCTGCATCCGTACAAAATTCAAGTTACCAGAAACTGAAGGTAAACGGCTATAGACAACAACATTTGTTAGCTGAACAAGCTCTGAAGCAGTTGGCAACTGATCTTGATTTTTAACAAAATGCCATCCTCAGCAATGAGTCTAATTACGGAATAAATGGGTACATGAAGAAACTAAATTGTTGAACTTGGGAAGATATTAATTTACATGGGAGCGTTCACTTTATCACTCTCTTCGGGATAATTTTACTGGCGATGTTTTCGGTTCATATTATGTTAACCAGGCCATCACAGTTGACTGGGAGCACTATAGGTCAACGATTGGCAAATTCCTTTAGCCTGAAATGGATCAATTATGTATCAAGGATATATCGACGCCTCAATTCTATAAATACTGGTTAGGATGCGCCCATCCATTCCGGAGTTATTGGGAAAAATCTACTTAGAATAGTCATATGGCGCGTGAAAACTTTGAGAGCTCTTAATTTAAAATACACTTTTTCGTCTTATAATGTTAAAGAATGAAGGCGTCGATATAGACAGCACTACGTGTAACCCAAAGTCTGTCACATTGGATATTTTGAGAGCTTGGTCATCTTATGTGGAAATGAGGTAAACTGGCCACCAAATTCGTGTGATTTGACTGCCTTTAACTTTTTCTAATGAAGTTGTTTGTTTCGGACTAGACATCATTGTAAGCAAAGAAAATCTTTTGGGAATATCTGGTCATATTATTTCTCAACACAATGCCTTTTAAATCTTTCAACCATATCACTAGATCTTTGTACCATAATTTAAATTGAGACACAAAAATGTTACTCAGTAAGTGGAATCGATATCTATCAAATGCAAAACAATCATTGAGAAAGTTTTCCGGGCATTCAAACTTAGTATTCAAGGCGACCAATTCTACAGCCCGTGGTCTAGTCGGTAGTATGTTGGCTTATTAGATGTTCGACCTGCAGGACAGACAATTAAAGCAAAATACAAAAAGGATTTCTTCAGCGATTTCCTCTCAACAGATTTCTGGCAAATACTCTGAGAGTAAATAAAATTGCCATGAAAAGTTTCTCAAAAATCTGTCGATCGAAATCGACTTTAAACTATAGGTCCCGCCAATTATGTATAAAATTAACACACACAACATAAAGTGGCATGAGAAACTAGGTCAATAATTCTGCCTGAAGGGTTGTAATTACCAAATATGTATGGATGTTCTACAGCCCGCTAGAAAATTTCACAGTTAATCAACTGTCTGCTGATTTTAAAATTGCAAAAATTATCCATAGACGATGGCCTCCGAGATAATAATTTTACTTCACTTTATTGTATTCACTAGCATATAATAAAAATACGATTTTTTTTTTATTAATTTTAAAAATTTTGTTCAGATAATAATTCAGGCCTCTTTTTTAATGAATGTTCTCACTGTAGTTGCATGATTGAGACGTGGCTTCATTTCTTACTCTTGCACTTACACTCGCTCTCTCTCTCTCTCTTAATTCTTCTCTTAAACATTTCTCTTGCTTTGTTTCACCGCCATTAACAACTTTCTTACCCATGCATGCATGCATGTTTTGCTACTGTGTGTGTGAGTGTGTGTGTGTGTGCACTTAACGTAAATCTGTAACATAATTTTAGGGGCAACAAGGGGTTTAAAACAAACAAAACTTATACGAAAATAAATATAGAAATAGAGTATCAGAATTTTTTTAAATGCCGCTGCCAATATCAGGGTAAAATGGTAGGTGGGCGGCTGTCTAAAGGCTTCAAGAACAACTGCAACAGCAGTCAGATGCAAAAAAACAGTAAGAAAGAAAAACAGAAGAAGACAGAAAACAGCAGCATTAATGGATTTTGTCTACGGCATGGTGGTAGGTAAATAAAATATGCAATTTAAAGCATTTATGCATAAATATTGTATGCATGAATGTGTATGTCTGTTTGAGACTGTGATATGTATATGTGCATGTATGTATGTACGTATTTGAAAATGTTTACACTAACCTAAAGACATGGAAAAATACAAAAAATGCTTAACCTACCATTAATATTTCAGATTTTTGTTCTCTCTTTTAAGTTTTTGTTTTCATATTTTTTATTTTTTTTTGTTTTTGCTTTTTTAAGGATGAAAATCGTAAAACTTAACTTAAAACATTTATAATAAGAAGTTTATGTAGACCATGCATGTATGCTGGTTTGTTGGTTGGTTGACTGGTAGGCTGCGACGACTGACTGTCTGTCTGTCTGCGTCTGTCGGCCTAAGTTTATAAAATGTCTGAATATATTTTAAGAAACAAAAAATGCTTCTTTAGAAAGAATTTTTTTGTTTGTTTTCATCTCAAACAGTACTTACTTTGTACTCTTCTAGGCATCTACATGTATGTATGGTATATAGTATGCAGCAATTGCTGGTTTATATTTAGTTTTAACCAGCTGATGTTTTTGCTTTTTGTTTTTAAAGGGGTAAAAAGGACAATGAACGCAAAAGTTGGTTGGGAAATTGATGAACGTTAAAAGTTAAAATCATTATAAAGAGTACCGCATATATTTTAGAAGCAAAACGAGAAAAAAATATGTGAATATTATGAATAAAGGAAAGATATCTGTTTCAAATAAAATAAATATTTACCGTCTAAACAAAAGCGAAACTAGAAGCGCATCAAAGCAATTTTGTGCGTTTGTCTAAAGGTCAAAACGAAGCATAATTTTTAAAGGCTGTTATCAGTAAACAATTTTAAATTATTAAAAATATTTACATAACCTTTGGTTATATAAGAAATTTTAATACCAAATAAAGGATTTTGTATGATGTTCGCCAACAATTTCAAATAAGATTGACTATCAAAAGTATTGTTATATGTATGCAGTACTATGTGTATTCTATTAGACATCTGAATTGACATTGAAGAAAGGCTTGCGACAAAAGATGGCTGAGGTCCATGGAAAATATTGAAAAAGAAAAAATTCTAGTTGTTTCACTTACCCTTGAAGTCAAATGTTATTATCATAAACTAGTTATGTTGTCTCGGAAGTCTAGTCGGTAATAGCTATTAGACGAAGCCATAGGGCATTCATCACACTGATGATCCAGTGATATAAAAGGCAAGCTACAGCAAGCAAGAGATGATTCAGAGTTCAGTGTTTGAGTTGAATCAGTCGTGTGTGCAGACGGCACGTTGTATTCGGAGTTTAAATTAAGATAGTGGTGTATAACGACGTTACGTTGGTTGAAGTGATAAATCAATCGGTTGAGTGCAGACAAGTTGCGTCTGAAGGAAGCAGTTGTTAGTGTTGTGCTTACCAAAAGGTTGTGAGCAAAGGGTAACTAACAACTGTTGTTGCTTACAAAAAGGTTGTAAGCGGAGAATTATCACGAACAAATACATATTGTGCAAATTATCGTTGTATACGTGGAATAAACTGGAACAGTGACACAAAAGTTGTGCAGATAATAAAGAATTCATCAAAACTATACACCAATTTATTTTTGCTCTATTTGCAATCTACGAACTCATATTTTTAACGTTTTTAAAAGGTAAAAACGTAACAATATATATAGGATATGGAATAGTTTCCGAACGACAGATTTTTTTAAAAAAAATTTTATAGAATTTTTATCTAATTTTATTTATTAGTCTGACAGTAGCAATTTAATTTGTTCTCTAATATTCTAAATAACAGCAATTGATGGTTTCTTGATTTTGGGTTTAATTTAATTACATGACGCCACTGATACAATACACTTGTATTTCGGGCCCATTGTAGTAATACGCGGCCACAAACAGCCAACTTATGTTCTTTATAAAACAAACATTAGAATTTAATTTGAAATATGAGGCTAAAGACGGATATTCAAAAGAATTACAGTCGAACTTCTATAAATTGAATCACCATTATCCAGAAAAAATTTCAACTTATAGAAACTTCAAGTTAAAGAAGCAAAACCTGATAGAATTTCTCTCCAAGATGCTATTGCTGTGCATCAACTTGTAGAAACTTTAAGTTAAGGAAGCAAAACCTGATAGAATTTCTCTCCAAGATGCTGTTGCTGTGCATCAACTTATGGAATATTCAAGTAATAGAAGTACAAATTTTAAAAGTTCAACTAGATTAGTATATTTCAACTAGGCGTCTTCTAGCAGAAGATTCTATGCCGGTAGCATAGAATGCTTTCTTTACTCTCCTCTCCATCTCCACAAGCGGCGTGTACCTACCTCAGGAAATGTGATCTATAAACTCAGACACAAGATAGGATTTATCGTCTCTTTTCGTCCTCATTAAAGAACTCGCGGTTATTCTATCATTGACAGATGGATGCAGATTCATGTAGAGGAGACTGTTATCCGCTTTCTCTGTCACTGCTTATCTCTTGCGATGTGCAAATATAAGTTATTATGCCCTCCAACCCTTGTCAGCTTGACAGAGCTATCGTCCATTGATGTCAAGGATATAGCCTCGTTTATCAAGCTTTCCGGCTGGTTTTCCACCGTGTGGTAGCCGTGCTTTAAATGCAAACTTGTCCCTTCTGGGCTCGGAGGAACTTGCTCAAGTGTGCTTCTGGTATAAAACTATCATACTAACTTAGCTAACCTAACACCATTGTAACTTTCAAGCCGAATTTCTATTAATAACCTACATTTGTATGCATTTAAATAGATTTTTCTCAATTTTTCTTTTTCAAGTAAGACTTTTATAAAAATCTTCGTATCTCTCCTGCCTGTGTTAAAGAGAAACATTTTAAAAAGCGGCGACTGCTATTTCCAGGACAAAAGTTCCCCCACTCCAAAATTATTTGCATTTGTTAGCACACAATATATGTTCACCATACAATTGGATATAGTTTCACTTCTTTTGCTTCCGGTAGTTTTATTGCAGACTTTTTGTTTTCTTTCTAAAGTTGAGTGGCGGAATGAAGGGTGTTAGTGTGAGTACATAAGAGTGTATATATGTATGTGTAAATTTATTTGCATGTTTAAATAAATATTTTATTTAAAATGAGCTGGAAAAGAAAAATAACTTCCCGCTATATAAATAACAATGAACGTTTAGAAATGATTTCCCTGCTGAACATTTTCTGGTGCAATATAAACACTAAAGACTTGCTTATATGCTGGATACAGAAGATTGTAATTCTATTTTGTTATATAGTTTTCTAATATATGGATAAATAAAAATAAAAAAATATTTGTTTTTTATATTATACATCCTGGATGGTGCATATTTAGGGTATATGAACGAACGTATATCATATTTTACTGTTGCATATGCTTAAACAATGACAATAGTTATGTTAGTTTTTGTTGTAAAGTTAGGTAGAGCTGGTCCAAAAAAAAAAAAACAAAAAAATGTTACTAGACAGGTGTATCAAGCAAGTGTAGCAGGAGGCAGCAACTGTAAACAAAACAATTCAAGCTTTTAAGGAAGTATTTTTGCAACATGTTTTATTTATGCAACACAAATACTCGTCGCCTGTTCTACAGAATGTCATATTGTGTCGAGTGCAGTAATATACATACGTTAGTCCAAAGTAGCCAAAGTACTTTTAAGTTTTTTCTTCTTTTTCTTTCTAATTTTTTGTTTGTTTCTTTTGTTGATGCTGGAGTTTTTTTTTCTTTGTTTGTCCCTTTCATTTATAGTTTCATATACAAACTTTAAATTTTCTTTCATTTCTTTTTCATAGCCTAGATGAATTTGTATTTGCTGTTAAAAACTACATATGAAGAAAGAGCATATTTTTCTTTCCTTGTCTTCATACATACTTTGTTGCAAAGTTGTTATAGTTTTTTTTATAGTGTTTTGCTTGGAGTTTCTATTTCTTTATCTTGTGTAAGTGAGTGTTGCATCCTCTTTGATCTTATTTGCATGTATAATTTGCAGTTTTTCTTTCCAGACAAAAATCTTTTAACAAGAAACTTGAAATTAAAAACTTTATCATCTCTTACTCTCCCTCTCTCTCTCTCTCTCTCTCCGTCTATATATTCTAAGTTTGTTTCAATTTCTTTGTAATTTGTTGTTAAATGCTTCAGAAAAGAAATTATAAAATTAATTTAAGTATGATTTACAAATTACAGAAATCAAACAAAGAACAAAAAAAGCAATAAAAGAACCAACAAATGGCAAAACTATATTAAAAAAAAAAAATTATAAACTTAGAAAGTAAAGATTTGCAAGGATATGTCTGTCAGCTTTGCATTTGACAGTCTATGTAAACTTTTTAAAAAATTTTGAAAATTAAAAAAAATAGAAAAGATTTTGTAATTTAATTACGCATGTTTTTACAATTTGTATTTCAGATTGCTTACAATCATCTTTATACGGATAGTGTGAACGAAGGATTTGTACCATACAATTATACAATTTAACTAACATATACAGGGTGGCTGATATGTTTTGCAACCAACTTCAGGTTGTTATCATTTGTAAATCGCTCGTCTGACAGCTGACAGATTTATTCGAGTGACAGTTCATTTTATTATTTACAAGCTTAGAAAAGCATTTTGATCTCTTACATTCAGAAAAGAAGTTATTCGTAATGGAATTCAAGCGTGATAGTGTAATTGCTTTGTATTTGACTGGAAAACCACAGGTGGCTATCGTTAGAAACCTACAACATTTAAATGTGAATGAATCTTTTGTTTCTCGTACCATTACTCGTCACTGTAATACTGGCAGTGTTGCATAGCGTCCAAAAAGTTGACGAAAAACAAAATGGTAACAACACCAGAATTAATCTGAAAAGTGAAGGTCAGATTTGATCGAATCAACGCCGCAGTGGTAGTAAAATTACTAGCGAGAACGGATGCAACACATATTGAAAAATGAGCTTGGACTAAATCCATTGAACTTCCAAAAAGTGAAAGAGCCCACCCATGGACAAAAAAAGTTAGACTGGAGAGAGCCAAGGAGTTACTTCGCTTGCACGAAAATGGCCAGTTACCACATTTGGTTTTCTCCGATGAGAAGCCATTCTAAATTGAGCAGTTTGTGAACAAACAAAATGATCGGGTTTACTTGCCAAAGAGGTCAGCTGAAAATTTACACCTGCGATTGGCCACCAGAATTCAAGCCCGCCGATGGTTGCTTCCCGCTCATATTCATCGACTTTGGGGTAAAAAAAAAAAAAATGCCGACTATAATCGGGAAAATGTCTTAAAGACAGTATTGAAGCCCTGGGCAGATAAACATTTCAGCCGCAGACCATGGACATTCCACCAAGAGTCAGCACCAATGCACTCAGCAAGCGTCAAGCCACTTTCGTGCAGCATGCTATGGCTTTGTCGGCCATAATTCGTACCAAAGGTGGTCAATTCGAACAAATTTAAACTGATTCTAAAATTTGATGTTATTTCCCACATTTTTTGCTTTTGAACAATAAAATTAAAAAATGTAGCGCTTTACTTTGTTGCATTATATATCAGCCACCCTGTACATGTATAAAATATAGGAACTAAAACTACTTACATTATAGTTCAAAGAGTTTCATAGATAATACCGTCTAGCACAGCTTTATCTTTAAAATTTTAAAGTATTTGCCAACACCTTGAGACGTTTCATGAACTTTTGTCAATGAACTCGTTGTGTTCTTATAAATTAAAAAGAGAAAACACTTGGCGACTGTGTTTTATTTCACTTTCTTTACCGTGATACCAAAGTCTAGTCGTATCGTTTTAAATAAGGAATCAACTAATTATCTAAAAAAAAGTTATGCTCATAAATAGTATTTGTTTTCATTTGTCGGCATTTAGTTTTCTTAGATGTCATATTGTAATACCATAGTGTTGTGCTGATTTGTTTTCTTTTAAATACGAATACATTTCCTTCCTGGATTGTAGCAAATGCTTTCACCAAGTTCGACAACCTTTTGCAATCAAGCAACTAAAGTTGAGAAAATAAATGTGTTTTTCAAATAAATTTACTTCCTTTTTGTTAAATGCTTTGCCGCCTCTGTTTTATTTGTTTTTAAATTATTGAGGAATGTTAGCATAAAGACGACAATATTGTTGGTTTAATATTAAATTTTCAAAGTGAAATCAAGTACCTTTTATTATTAATTAATTTTAAATTTATGGAAATATAAATCTGTAAAGATACTATCTGAACCGGCGAATATCGTCCCGCCCAAAATTAATTTTTTTTATTGCCCAAAACATGTCACATTATATGTTTATTGTAATACGCTGCATAAAGCGTTAATGAAGTTGCAGTTGTTGTAATCGCTCCAAAACAAAAATTAACAGACATACATGTTATATACGTATGTATGCATGTAATTATAAAACATCGAATTAGCCAACTTATGGATATCTCTTAAAGCGGGCGGATTACCACGGTGAGACTGTCGATATCGACTCTGTGAACTTAACTATCAAATTGCATTCGTCAACGATAGTGATCATCCCTAAATATTCAATTTTTAAAGTTTGTCACGCCCACTTTTTGCTATACCAAATTTTTTTTTAACCATCTAAAACGTATAAGCTTTCGAACAGAAAAAGAAGGATTAAAAAGGGTGCAGCGGTTGAAGAGTTATAGGTTTCACTTGATAGGGAAGGCTTGTCAGGTACATTTTTGGTAGGATTGTCGATATCGATTGCGATGGAACCTTAATATTCAATTTTAACGATTTGTCATGCCCTCTTAACATTTAGTTATACAGTATTACCTTCTCTTGTTTGAGAAAACAAAAAAATTAAGCTGCCATTGAACGCAAAGTCGTAACTACGTTGGACGTTTTACTTTCATTCTATGTCTTGATCCTATCTTTTCGTCAAAAGAACAGTTCAAAGATTAGTAAGAGCTTCTGTGAGGATATATTGATGAGTATGGATATACACAGACATACGTAATTGTTTAATATACAGGATAAATCAGGATTACAATTTATCTCTTCAGACCACTTAAGTTGTTTGTGTTAATTTTATACGTGAGTGACGGATCCAACAGTTTAAAACTGACTTAAGTTTTTGAGAAACTTTTCATGGCAAATCGAAATAGGTATGGACATTACTTACTGTATGAGCCGGAAATTACTTACTTGAAAAAAATTTCTCACAGTTTTCGGCGTTACACTGAGAATGGCAAACTATTCCTTTGGCTTCTGGCAACTTAAAACCAGAAAACTCATAAAATAACGTGAGTATCTCTACAACAAAATGAAGTCGCAGTGGTCTAGTAGGTAGTGTGTTGGCTTATTAGACGTAAAAGCCAGGGTTCGAGTCCCAGGCCAGACATCAAAATAAAATACAAAAAATGTTTTTGCGTCGATTTCCTCTCAGCACATTTCTGGCAAAAACTCTGAGATTAAATAAAATTGTCATGAAAAGTTTCTCATAAAATCTGTCTTTCGAAGTCGACTTTAAACTGTAGGTCCCGCTACTCATGTATAAAACTAACGTACACAACATAAGTGGTGTGATAACTGATGGGTTCTAATGACCAATTATGTATGTATCTCTACAACAGTACATATAAAATCAAATCGTTAATAAACCTCTTGCTACCATAAATATCATCTGCTCAAAAGCGTACATATTTTCGGCAACCTCACAACTTCTAATGTTTATGCTGAAGCTATCCAACAATCTACTAGAGCTGCAGGCGAAAGCCGAATTAATCACCTCCATAAATCAGAAATGCCCAACGAAGGGCGCCAATAGAAATATGATTTAGTGGAGTAGGCATTTTTACCAACGTTGACCATAAAGATTAATATACCTAAGAGAGGAGATCTTACGAAGGAATTTTGGTGCATGAATAAGTCTTAATTTGACACATCACATAGGTTATATTGACTTTATGTATTCACATACGATTTAAAAAGACTGGTCAAATGCACGATCACGGGGACCATGCCACACCATCTCCAAGAAAGATGACCATATCCTCAAAACGCTTATAGGGAATATCTAATGATGCAAAAGTTATGTTGCACGTAGCGCCGTATTGCTGAAATCACATATCGTTCTTATACAGATCATCCAATTCAGGCCAAAAGAAGTTGGAAGTCATGTACCACCCGTTAACGCTGATACTCTGGCTACATCGATCACAAAGAAAATTGGAAGAATTACATCGTTAGCCCAAAACACAATGCCGCGATTCTTTCCGAATTTGTTGGGCGTTCTTATATCTTATATGGTCGAGTATTGTCCCAAATTCGACAATGTTTATGTTGGTAGACATCGATTAATATTGCTCGCTGTTAACCGTGATGGCTTGGCCAACGTTTTTTAAATATAGACCGACTGGAAGGATCGGCTGAAAATTTATACCAAAAAGTTACTTTAACAAGAAGTATGTAATGGGCATGAAGTCGCCGTGGTCTAGCAGGTAGTGTGTTGGCTTATTAGACGAAAGGCCCGGGTTCGAATCTCAGGTCAGACATCAAAACAAAAATTATTTCTTCGGCGACTTCCTCTCAACAGATTTGTGGCAAAGACTCTGAGAGTAAAAAATTGCCATGAAAAGCTTCTCAAAAATCTGTCGTTCGGAGTCGACTTTAAACTGTAGGTCCCGCCACTCATGCATAAAATTAACGCACACAACATAAGTGGTGTGAGAAGCTAGGTCGTAATTCTGACTGAAGGGTTGTAAAGGCCAATTATGTTATGTATGTATGTATGTAATGGGCATTTGTAGATCTAAGGTGGATTGGTGTCGTCATAAATTTAATTAATTTTTTTATATCATTAATGTTTTATCGTTAAAAAGAATTTTTCGATGAATGAAACTAAGGTCATTTCACATTTAGGAGGAGTAAGATGGCAGTTATCTACTGTCAAAATTCAAAGACATTTTTGGACTTGTGCTCTCTAAAATTGAAAGTTTTCTTAATGAATCAATAATCATATTATAACAAATTATATAAAATTCTATAATCTTACTTTAAAATAATTTAAAATTGAATTCTTTATAAAATCAGGTAATGTGACATGTTCTTCCCCAAATGGAAAAAATATTCCTTACAACACAAGAAAAAAGAAAATGAAAATAATTTCTTTTATTATAGAACTCTCCAGAGACATGAATTTGTTGAGCATTTTTCTTTTTCAATTTTCTAGAAATTCTTTACAAACTCAATAGTTTAAAGGTTTTTTTTTATGGTTTCACATTAGTTTTAAAATACTGTATGCCATTAGCACTTTTGCCAAAACCATTCATCCATTCATTTCATTCCTGACATCGTGTTACACAATTTTAACGGGTTGCAGTAAAAACGTGCTTAAAAGAACAAAAACGTTTATTTTCTCATAAAAACTAAGGGAGTCCGAAAAAAGAAGAAAAATTTAAACTTATTTTGTTATGCATTTGGGAATCTACCCAAAATAAAATAATTTAATGTGTGTATGTGTATATAAAAAAATAAGAAACTAAATGATGTAATAATATATAGATTTAAAGAATAAAAAATATATAAAAATTCTTTCACATATGTGAAATAACTCTGATAATAACACTGTGCTACGTATAAAATCCATACTAGCTCAGTACGCAAAATATCGGTTTGAACACATTTGTTTTAAAAATCTATTGAAAAATTTTGAGAAAAAATCATTTCATCGATAAATCGAATGGTATAAGCTTATCCCCATGATGTGACCTTTACTCCATTGCAGAAGTTCTTATTGTGGAGTCTTTCTCAAAAACTTCATTCTACGCATAGTAAGTGTTTGGTGGCAGGTAAAAACTGTTTGATTCAAGTCATAAAACCTCTCCTTCAGTGTTTTCTAGTTCCTATTAAAATATATGCCAGGAATTGTCTCAGGAGTATACAATTCCAGTGTGAGCTAGGTTTATGCAATTTAATATAAGAATATGTGACAAAAAAATTCTATTAATTGCTAATCAAACATATAGGAAAACCTACTTGACTTTTAATTTTCTGTGTTATAAGCCACCATACGTTTTCGAAATATTCTATTTTTTCAGCTTTGAAAGGAAAAAATTGAACTCAAAAGTTTTTTTGTGATATTCGTGGTGGCATCGTATATGTATCGAACTTTCTTTTGATCCAATTTTGCACAAATAATTTGGTTTTCTTGTTTTGTGCATAATTTATTTTTCAATCCTGCATACTTTGCTTGCGAAATAAAATCAGTAATCGGAAACTGTTTGGCTTTGGCTGATCAAACTTGGCCATTTCCAACCCGATCAAAGGATTTCGGGATCCCGCAACACATCCTTCTATGCACCTCTACTTCTTGCGCACCTGCGCCAGTTGGTCACACCAATCGATAATAGGGGTTCCTCGATTTGATCCTTCCAACGTCCTCTTCGCCGACATCAGCAGATCCCCATCTCGTCGGATTATACACCGCTATTGGAACAGTGCAGCCGCTGAATATTAATACGCTGTACAGCGTCTATGTCGTTAAGTAGTGCATACAGCTCACTATCGTCAACTCGCACTGGATCGAAGACCTTACATATGATTTTTCTCTCGAATACTCTCAAGGCTGCTGCATCGGTGTTTAATAGGGTCAATGACTTTGCGCCATAAAGAAGAACGGATAGAATGAGGGTCTTGTAGCGTATTAGTTTTATCGTACGAGAGAGGTTTCGGCTACTCAATTGCCCATTTAGCAAGAGTAGTCCTGCGTTTAATCTCCAGATTGATATCATTTGCGTTGGTAACGGCGGAAAGCTAAGATAAATAAATTGACTATATCAAAATATTGTCTCTACTTGCCTATAACATATACTTTGTTTTCCCCTCATTTATTGTCAAAGCCATCTTAGTAGACTCCCGTTCAATAGCACTGATGGCAGCAGAAACATCTTGCGTGGTACGCCATGATGTCAATGTCGCCAGCTTTCTCAAGCAACTAGACACTTTTTGAAAAATATTGTGATGCACTTCCACCTTTCGCAAAACACTCAACATGACGAAGTTAAAGAGGTCGCATGATAAGGACTCGTCTTGTCTGGAGCCTCGCACGGTATCAAAAGGTATGGAGAGATCCATTCCAATCTTGCAGGAATTGCTCATCGTCATTCTGCTAAGACTTCTTAGCTTCGCAGACATTGCGGCAAAAACACGATCCCTTATGGGGCTATTGCCGAAGAAATGTTATTCATACTTCGTTTAGTTGGAGTTGTCTGACCAGGAATTTGAATCGGGGCCTCACGTCTAATTAAGCCAACACATTACATACATAAATGGTCATTACAACCCTTCAGTCAGGATTATTGACCTAGTTTCCCATACTACTTATGTTATGTACGTTAATTTTAAACATAAGTGGCGGGACCTACAGTTTAAAGTCGACTCCGAACGATAGATTTTTTGAGAAATTTTTCAAGGCAATTTTTATTTACCCTCAGAGTTTTTGTCAGAAATCTGCTGAAGAAATATGTTTTGTATTTTGTTTCGATGTCTGGCCTGGGGCTTGAACTCTGGCTTTACGTCTAATAAGCTAACACATTACCTACTATAATACCTACACACTACCTACATTCAATATCCGCTGGTATTTACCAACCGCTCACTATAATCTCAATCGCACTCCACAGCATTGAGAAAAAAATATTGGGGAGATATTGCCCAGGTTTGAAAAAGAACATTAAAATGGAATCCTCAAGGCTTACTCCTGGATAAGACAAACTATTTATATACATGGCATGATGGAAAGGACCTCGGCAAAAAGTAAAGCTAATACCATATAATAATTCCAAATTTGCTATTCAGGAACCTATGGGAAACCAAATACAAAGTAATTCGTATAGTTGCATAGCAAAAATCCCCTTTCCATATGAACACGTTTGAATATTTCTTCATTATCTTTTGTAGTACAGTGTAATGATTATCACTATGTCTTAAGGAGTGAAGATAATCAAACAAAGTAGTGTGTCTTAAGATGAGCAAACATTTGAAATTTACTACGAACAGACAGAAACATACAGCCAGCCCTTGTAGTGTAAGACATAATCTAACGTATTACGAGTTAAGCTGCTATTAAAACTCTATGGAGTTGCAGTTGGAGTTGATGAAATGAAGTTGAAGTTTATTTTAAGTACATAAGAGGAACGACATGTATTTAGTTGAATACATTATGGTATGATGGTTATATATGATCTGTTAGACTATACAATACAATACATATGAATTATTGCTTAAGTGAAATGAAATTAATGAAAATAAATTCAAAAAAGTATTTCCAATCTTAAAAAAATTTAAATAATTTAAAAAATATTTTCTCTAAGAATTTATTTCCATAATTTCCATATGGCTTACGGCTGAACATTTCAATTTATAACCCATAATTATTTTTATTAGTTTGACTTGAACAATTAAAAGCCAAAAACAAAGCAAACACCAAAATACTTGCATATGTAAGTATATACTCGTACTCGTAAGGATACATGTATAAGAAATTAATGCTTAAACTCATTAGTTCAGGAAAAATAGAGGAAATAAAAAATAAATCGTTGAAAACAAAATAGGAATTATTTAAAGCCATTAGGAGAAAGAACAACGTCACGAAATAAAGTAAAGAAAAGGAAAAATATGCGAACGATGAAAAAAATAAAAAAGGAAAATGAACTAAAATTAAGTATTATACTCACACTCACACTCGCACTCGCACTGGCACTAGTATACTCATCTTCATTTTATGAAATTGCATTTTAAATGCCCTTTTTTCTTGCTCTCTTATGGAACGCCTTTTTTAATTTCGTTTCACGTTCTTTCCTTCCACTAAATGCTACTTCCACTTCCTGCTGTTATGAACACTACACTTTTACTAATGAACTCTCATTTTACATTAAACGTGTACTCAACTTTAGCTGCTGCACTGATCTCCTACTCTACTCTTCTTTTTTTCTATTTTTTTTTTTTTTTTGATTTTTAACTTCTCCTACATCTTGATTACTCCTTATACTTAAAGTCTATATGGAATCTATGGCTGGCTGGTTGGCTGGCTGGCTGGATGAACGGCTACATGGCTATATGGATGAATGTATGAATTGTAAAATGTCTTTTGCCCGTCATCTCATCCCGTTAGAGACGTTGATCTGCAGAAACTTTACAGTATAATGGCAACATATTGTGTTTGTTTGACTGCTAATACTCTACTCTAAACTCCGTTGCGAGTAAAGTAAATTGGAGTTTCTAGAGCAGCGTAGTTACGTATGGCTGGTATGGCTGGTGTAATAGTATTCATCTTCAGGTTCATAATAGAGCTTTAGTAGTTATTAGTTGTATTTCATATTTAATACCAGTTCTTCAAATCGTTTTCCGTCTTCTCTTTTTTCTCATTTTATAAAATGTTGATACGAATAATTTTCATTTTTTTTTTTTGTTTTTCATTTCATCCTGACAGTGTTTTGTATGACAAAATATGAAATATCTTTATAATAACAATACATACACCCATACACACATACAAATACAAATTATAAGGCTTATGTATATACTGGAGAAGATTTAGAAAAATAAAATTGAAAATCTTAATAGACACTGTAGTACAACTTAAGTAGGATTTCAATAATTGCATTTGTGTGTTTAAATTATAAGAGAAATAATTTTATTTGAAATTAAATCTCTTTACCTTAAAATTTAAGATAAATTTCTTTACAAATGTTTCATAGAAAATTTCTTTGAAAATTCTCATGCAATACTTTAGAGGTAATCTCGTGTGATATCGTTAAAATGTCCAATTTTCGCCATTTATTGTCGAATTTAGTGTGAAGATCATCCAATGGCAATTGAAGAGCACGAAATCGTTTCGTATTATCCTTACACTTTCTTGATATGTAGTTTCAAAGACAAATTTGAAAATTCGTCCATTGGCCACAAAGATCATTTATTTTGGCATCACCACACAATGTTTTGCATGTACACACAAAGTCTTTCCTAAACAGGGGTAAACAATTTACAATTTCAGCCACAGAAAGGAATATACCACAACGACCGAAATGCTGCATAGGATGTGCATAAATTTAAACATTCTGAAGGACTACCTTCGATATCCAATAGTAATATTTTTGAGGTAAACTGGAGATGAAATAGCACAATCGTAATAAAAATATTCTCTTTCTATTATCCTTATGCTCTATCGGTATCTGTAAAAGCTTTCCAATGGATTGCAGACTAGCATTTCTTATCCGGTGTACATTCTTTCTGACAAGGCCTTCTTTACCATGTTACTACCGTCTTATCGAATATTGGGATCACGTGGCAATTATGTGTCGAATTATTCAACGTATTTGTGTTGTAGTCGCCGTAGTCTCTAGTAGGTAGTATATTGGCTTATTAGGCATAAAACCCGGGTTCATATCCCAGGTCAGGTATCAAAACGAAATATGAAAAAAAAAATATTTTCTTTGACCACTTCCTCTCAGAATATTTCTGGCAACCCCAGTGGAAATAAATAAACCGCTATGAAAAAGTTTCTCAGAAATCTGTTGTTCAAAGTTGACGTTCACTCACGTATAAAATGAACGCACACAACATGAGCGTTGTAAGAAGCTAGGCCGTAATCCTGATTGAAGTGTTGTAATGGCCAAATTGTATGCATGTGTGTATGCATTTGTGTTGAATATGGAAGCGATTAGTTTTCCGTCATTTATATTTTTAAGAAAAGGGAAGGTTTCCCTTCCTTTCCCAATTATTGTTGTAGACGTCAAGTTATAAACAGTTGCACACAAAAATAATGCGAGCTAAAAAGAATTTAGTTGAAACTAAACAGCAATTTATTTTTATTTTGTTTGCAATCACTGAACTCATATTTAAGCGTTTTTAAAAATCAAAAAGGTAACAATATGCATCGATTTCTATTTATTTTATAAATTTTCTGAACTACGATCGATCCGTATTTTCATTTCTTAATATTTCATTGGTCTGGCTTCAATGCCCGGTATTACATAGCCGAGGAGATGTTTGTCGCCTATTTTTAAGGTACGAAGTTAAATCTCTTCTGTTGCTAGAAGATTCTAGATAACTTTATCGAGTTCACATTTTAATTGAATTTGCATATCATAAATTTTTCCCTGAGATCATACTTTTAAGGAATTCAACAAATAATTTTATGATATAGGCATTTCAAGAGCGATATCAAACGTACCTTTGCTGAGTAGGACCTTTAAAAAATAATTTCAATCAAGTTTAGGCGAGGTTTATAAAAGTTGAATCCATATTATATTTTCCCAAGCTTCGTTAATCTAGTCCTGAAGATGTTCTATCTAGTACGGGATCAAACAAATTGTTCACAATGCGCATTGTTCATACATACATATTAGTATAGGTTAGAGGACGTCTTAACCGACAACTACAGTACCCGGAGGTCGAAATTGACTCATTGTACAATATTAGTATTGTACTCCATATTTATTTTGTTTGGTGGTTTCTTTGCATCGTACTAAAATTTCCTGATATTTGCCAGAAATAAATGCGGTTCTATTACCAGAAGTCCCTGATACATGTTTTGTTAGGTCCTGGATTTTTATTGGGCTATAGTAACTTTTCTAAACTACATGGAACTCTGATATGCTCAGTGGATATATAATCATTTTCGAAAGGCTTATGACAACAGATCGACATTTAGAACTTTAGAATTAGTGTTAATATTATGAATTCATTTAATTCGGACCACAGAAAGAGTTACTGATTCCTCGCTATGAAAAGCTATCTTATAGCTTTGATTATCCAAGCTTATTTGACCATGCATAGCGACCTGTTGTGACTCCTTACCAGTGGTGTAGCGTAGCCTGATCAGTAGTACTGATCAAATTCTAAAAAAACTGTCTGATATTATTTTTATAAGAATTTTCCTGCATTATTTATACATTTTTTAGCTTCTTGATAAAAGTCTACGACGGCTTGATATTTTTTGAGGACTATTCTTTTGTCAATCTGTTTTCTTTTGTCTCTAGGTGTGCGTCTTCTAGCTTATCGGTTAAATTAATTTCTATATTATAATACGAAAATATTGTGTACATATGTTCATAGAAAGAAAGTACAAATTAATGTTTTCCAATACTTTTATTAAAAATTTCTGCAATTGTTCCAAAGTGCTAAAATTCCAATAACTTCCTAGCTGTTAAAAAATCAAATTTTCAAACCAAATGAACAAAATAAAGTCTTATTACGATCACAATTTCAGTATATTTATACTCAATGAGATTCCTTGCTATTGGCATTTAAATTTTCTTAAATTGAATAAAAAAATCCTCATCATTTTTAAATAAATTTTTGCATGCATTCTTCCCTTTTTTGCTTGCCTTAGTCCAAAAGAGAGCCTATAAGAGAGCCTGTAAAATGAAGTAAAACAACAATGAAGTCCAATTTTATTTTAAATAAACTTCAGCTACAATTAACAGGCGTCGTTTGCTGCCTTAATTAATTACAAAGTTTATTAATAATTATAACGCGTTTAACGCGAAACAACTTTTGTTAACGATTTCCACCTGCTAAATATGAAATGAAAAATAAAAATGAAAATTCAACTCTTTTTTTTTGTAAAACAATATACGCTTTTGTAATAAATTTTCAATAGAAAATGTATTTGAAAAGCTTTATTATTTTAAAAACTATTGTCTGAAATCAAGGCAGACAAAGTGTTTGTAAAAAAAAAAAAAACAGAAAAAAAAAACAACAACAACAAAAAACTTTATTAATTTCAACAACTTTTGTTCAAAAAAAAAAAAGAAAAATAATTTAAAAGGCAAAGGAAGAAAGAAAAACTCCCATTTTAAAACTTCCTACCATTCATTAACGTAATATTCAGAGTCTGCGTGAACTTTAAACTTGTGCCAGAAATAAAAAAAGCAAAAAGGGGGGAAAACAAAGCAAACGAATATTGTATTATCGATTGAAAAAGATTCGAGTTGTGTTTGGCAAAAAAAACTGGAATTACAACGAAAACTTGTAAACGGGGAATAAAGTTTGCCTTTAATATTGTATTTTAGATTTAAACGCTGTTCAAAGATCATTAGAGCTTTAACAAAAGCGTTAATGTGGCAGAAAACTGTTTTCAATAATGATGTTAATCTATGGTTTTCATTCTTTCTTTTCTTTTTTTTGTTGTTGATAAAAACGTATAAATAGTCGGTATTTTTGGTTTACACTCCCTTGCCTTTATTTTATATTGATTGCGTTTACGTTGGCACAGTATAGCATGTGTTTGAATTGATATGTCGAATTGATATCTCTGGAATACTGTCTACTTTCTGTTTGTTGTCGTTGTTGTTTTTGTTTTTTTTTTGGTAAATAAGGCATCTTTTGTTACGTGTTGGCATAAAATGAAGACTTTATCTTAATTGCCATCGATGTGAAACAGAAATAAGATACACGCAACTACCAATATACGCACATACACACACACATACACTAAAATACCAATGTCGATATAAATAACAAGTTAACCTTTGCTCTTTAACTGCCTGCAAAATCACATACATACAGTGGACAGCAAAAGTCTTACTACTCCAATATATTTTCAATTTTCATAAATTTTTGCCAAAGTTTCTGTTAAAAATTAAGGTTTTTTTTATTTATTTTATTAATTTATTTCTGTTTTATTATAAAACAAATAATTTTTTAATGTTTTTCATGAAACAAGAGAAAAATAAGGAAAAATTTCTGATGACTCCATAGGTACCTCCAAGGAGAACCTCGAGTAAATTTAAAATTCAAAAGTCTAAAAAATTAAAATGTTATCCCTTGTAGAATATCCCTTAAGGTCAAGCACTCCATTTAACCCATTCGGAATTAAATGTACAAGTTTTGTTTAGTGTTTTCTGGTTGCATAAGGACCAAGTTTTTCGTATAACTTTTGTTTGAGGTTTAGCGATTACATAAGCGTTCTTTCAAATGATCTCCTAAATACTCTATTGAAGTCATATCAAGAGTTTGTGCAAGAGCATTAAACCTTTGGGGCCTTTTTTTTGTCAAAATATATTAGAGTACTAAGACTTTTGCTCTCCACTGTATATGTGTGTATATAAACGTTCTTACACTGCATAAGATTTAAAGAAAAACAAAGAAATTGAAACATAAATTATAATCGATTTATCAACACTTTTAAATTTCAAAATCTTGTCGATTTTGTTTACTAAAAAGTGCCAAGAAGAGAATTTATAATGAAAATGAAGATAGAGGTACTATTACAATCCTTTGATGCAATTTAATATCATTGTTTGCTACAGTTCTGGACGTCTTGTGTAAGATTTTGGAAAAAGAGTTTCCCAATAGAAGTATTTGATCTGTAATTTACGTGACATTGCTGCAATTAAATCATGATAAGTGCCGTAAGAGTGATACGAATACGAAAAAAGGTAATAAAAATCTGACAACTCGATCATGCTCAAACATTTCCAATGTCATTCTGGTAATTTGGATAACAAAGAAGTTTTTGAATTGATAAACGATTTGACAAAAATGTCAATATAATAAAATTCGTTGGATTCGCTTATCATAAAAGCAGTTAATCATTGTCCATAATTATGCAAATATGTCAACAAAACGTCACATCACTGCTTGTGCAGTCGGCCAACACATCAATATTTTGGTGACCAAATTGCTTTGGAGGAATAAACAACGAGCAATTTCAAAATATCGAATCCCTTACCTACATATGTAGGAAACATAAAATCTTCAACTAACAACGCAGGTCTGGATATGGAATCAGGAAATGCTTAACAAGCCTTTGGTACATCATAACTTCATTTGAAAACAGAGCTGAGTTGTGCTTTTTTATAACCAGTGATCTGTCTTGTTGCTAAGCGGCGGTTGTGGGATAGCAGAATTTATATTCCAGAAACTATACAGCGATTCATGAACAGATCAATTCGAAAAATGGTAATAATATACTGAGAGAGTGTCATACCAAATGGAAACAGCCAAATAGAAATAACAAAAGCGAAATTGAGTTCATGGCTAGCACACAGATATAAGAAACCAAAAAACTTTCGAAGTGAAATGTTAAGCGAAAACGCAACGCCAGCTCTTGGAGATAACAATAGAAATGATAAAGTCCGCTGTTTCATGTTGAAAGCCATGAAATCAGTGGGTAGGTGGATAAATAGGGAATCGCTTATGCCAATAATAGCCAACATTTCCACCCGATGGTCGTAGATTTTATTGTGTTCATAGGCTGGAAGTTAAGGATGAACAAAAGTTTCATCGCAGAAAATATAATGGCAGACAAGTCACCGATAAAAATCTGTTGGATTAAATTCCAATCTTGGAATAGGTAATGCTTGATATAATCAATCCTATAAACAGTTGCGCCATTTCAAAAATACTATTCTCCAGAAGTCTATACCTTTAATCAATATAAAAGAACATTTCTTCTGTGACTTGCTCTCATCAGATTTCTGATACGAATCTGTGAGTAAATAAAATTGCAATGAAAAGTTTCTCAAAAATATGTACTTTGGAGTCGACTTTAAACTGTAGGTCTCGTCACTCATGTATAAAAATAATGCACACACAACATAAGTGGTGTGAGAATGAATGGTTTATATATAGGGTGATTTTTTAGCTAATATCTTTTTGGCAACACTGATTTAAATAGGTCACGCACGTTTCGTGTTTTGTTTCACTGTAAACATCTTCAGTTTGATCTATAATTTAACCATGAATCGTCTTATAAACGAACAACGCTTGCAAATCATTAAATTTTATTATCAAAATGCATGCTCTGTTAAGAAAGTTCACCGCGTGCCTTTTTACATATTATGGTGAGTTTAATTAATCCTCTGAAGCGGCTATTCGGGCTATTGTGACTAACTTTTTTTGCCCAAAATGCAAGAGCTTGACTTGCATGGGCATAGTGGTTTCAACAAGACGATGCCACATGCCACACAGCACGCCTAACAATGGGCTTATTGAGAGGCGAGTTCGGTGAATATTTTATTTCACGTTCGGGAGCGAACGCCTAGAAAGTGTGATCTAACGCCATTAGACCATTTTTTGTGGGGCAATGTTAAAGCCCATGTCTATACAGATAACACCGCTGCAATTGACGCATTGGAAGACAACACTGAAGCATTTATTCGTGAGATAGCGGCCGAAATGTGTGAAAGAGTATGCCAAAATTTGACTAAGCGGGTGGACAATTTGAGGCCGTAGTTGCGGTCAACATTTGCATGAAATAATCTTCAAACATTAAATTATATGGACCGTGCTATTGATTCAAATAAAGATTTCATGCATTTTTCTAAATTTTATGTGCTTTTTTTGCAAAAATGTTCCTATAGCTCTTAAAAAATCACTCATTATGTATGTATGTTTGTGTGTATAAACATGTTATCCATGTTGCAGTCTAGGGGATGTAATTTTGTTGAAGATCTTTTCGACTGAGAACCAACTTATCTCCCAATGATGAAGAATAAATTTAGCCAAAGAATAATTTTGGTTATATTGAATAAAAATTTTAATAACGCAGTGTTATAATATGGTCTGTTGTCAAATGAATTTTGACACCTGCTGGGTGGTATTGGCGTTCGCTATACCTTTACTAAATAAAAATCATTTTTATTTAAATGTTTTTTTTTTTTTATTTTAAACTCTGCATGTCAATTTAATGAGGCAATGTCCCGTAAAACTAACAATGGTGTTGATTATATCATTAAAAATTTCTTTTTTATTCATATTTGTAGTACACGTTTTTCTTTTTTACTTTTATAAAAAGGAAATAATTTTTGTTTAATTTTGTATGTTATTAAATATTAATGACTATTTTATTTATTGGTTTAAATAAATAAATAGTTTTTAAATATTCACATTTGTTGTGTTCATACTAGGGATGCCAAACGGGATCGATTTTTAAAACTCCCGGGATTCGTGGTTTTGTAAATCCCTATCCCGAAATCCCGGGAAAAATCGCGATTTTCTCTTAATTATAAAAATATATTGTTAACAAAATCATTTGAATTCCAATTATGTATTCATTAGAAATAAAATATAAGAACAGCAAGACAAAATGAACAAAAAAACGGAAATTAACAAAAATAAAAATTATTCATACATATGCAAATGAATTAGTTTTAAGATAATTATTTGGATTCCAACGAAAAGATTAAAGCATCTAACATGTGATCTGATAGGGGTGAACGAATTTTGTTGTCAACATAACCTGCCATTTAAAAACACTTCTCGCAATCAATCAGCTTGTAAATATTCACCTCTATTGCTTTGTACAATAGGACTTATAGGACTTTTGCATTCTTCGATGCCATCAAATAATTTTTTATCACTGGAAGTAGAGTTTCCTCATCTGAGATGCTATTATCGAAGTCTAATGAAATAGAATTCTTTTTCAGGACCTTTTGTTGGGCGAAAATACATATGAATGAACAATCCCGAAAATTCCGAAAAATCCCGGGACGAGTTTTTAAAAATCCCGGGATTTCGGGATTTCCCGATTGGCATCCCTAGTTCTTACGTATGTATGTATATTGTATTATTATTATTTTTTTTTTTTTTGCTTTAAGCAAATAAATTTTATTATGATAATAATTTGATGGAGCATTTGTAAATAGGAAAACGGAAACTTATTTAAAACGGAAATGTTTTATAACAATAATTTAATAATTGTTCAAAAATATATATAAAAAGGTAAGGATTATATGAAAAATAGCAGTTTAATAACTTTTAATTAAATGCTGGAAATAAATTAAAAAACAATATAATAAGCTTTTAACAATTATTATCATATAATGATTATTATTAAATAGTTGCCTAACGCAAATTTTTAAATACATTTTCTTAATGCCAGAAAAAATTGTTTGATTTCCTATTTCAAAACGACTGTAAAAATTAAAAGTCCTTCTCCTTTGAATCTATTAACCATAGATCGAGCTTTGTATTTCAATTTTTGAAATTATATAACTTTAATTCAGAAAAAAATAAAATAAAAAAATAATTAAAAATATAAGAATATATTGAAAAATTTAAGTGTCCCTATTAATTTTTCCAAGCCTTTTATTTTACAATTCTTTTAAGAATTTGCCAGAGCTGGTCAAATATTTTTATTTCACTAGATAAACAATTTGAATAGCTTTAATTTAATGTATAAAATGTATATACTTTGTAATATTTATAGAAAAATAATTAAAAATATAAAAATATATTGAAAAATTCAAGTGTCCCTATTATTTTTTCCAGGTCTTTATTTAACAGGCATCTAATATTTTTAGAATTCGTAGGAATTGTTATTGTCATTATTTTAAAGCAAATAAAAAGGGGTGAAAAAAATCAAAATCATTTTGGATACATACGACTTTTCTAGCGATTCTTTAGTGTTCTGTTTGAATTTTTTTTAGTTCTTCAAAGATTTTGTGAAGTTTTATCATAAATAATACATTATATAATATAATAAAATGTAATAATATAAAATAGTTTTATTAAAATGAATTAAAATGAATTAAAATAAATCAAAATATTACAATTTTTTTGACAAAATCTATTAATAATTGGGAAAATTCTATGTTACTACAAGTATGAATCAAAAGTGATACAAAGCTAGAATCATGAAGTTTTCTTAAGTCTCGATCTACGGTTAAATACATACATATATACATACATAATTGGCCATTACAACCCTTCAGTCAGGATTACGACCTAGCTTCTCACACCACTTATGCTGTGTGCGTTAATTTTATACATGAGTGGTGGGACCTACAGTTTAAAGTCTACTCCGAACGACAGATTTTTGAGAAGCTTTTCATGGCAATTTTTACTCCCAGAGTCTTTGCCAGAAATCTGCCGAAAGGAAGTCGCCGAAGAAATATATTTTCGTTTTGATGTCTGACCTGGGATTCGAACCCGGGCCTTTTGTCTAATAAGCCAACACACTACCCACTAGACCACGGCGACTTCTCTACGGTTAAATACAGACTTATAAAGAGACAGTAAAACCTAGAAGAGCTCTCGTCAAATAATAATATAACGAAAGCAGTTATACGATAAAACTATAAAGGAGCCGCATTTGAAAACTTTTAATTCAGGCGAAGGTACATCGATTGCCACGTAAGTGACTATAATTAATTGAAAAAGGTCAAATTTTGCAGATCCATGAGCCCCATTTTAACGTATGTAAGTAAAATTAATTTAAAACTAAACACTTATATTTCAGGCTGGTTTCCGGCTGCCATATCGTGCTTTTATGTGCAGTTCTTATACTGATTAACTTTCTTCTCTCGTTTAAGGGAACTCAATCAGACCTGTAGCGTCACCACGGGCTCAAGTAAGCTTTGACAATCAAACCTAGCACTTCAACCAAACCTATCCTAAATGTTTATATGTTAAAAGCAAATCATTTGACTGTCAAATACTAAAAAAAATTATTTTATTTTTTCTTTTCAACCCTTTTATGTAGAATAAAAATTGTTTAATTAATTTTAATATTAAATTTGTTTATAAAATTTTTCTCTTAATTTTTTTTGTCCTCTTTCCTTTTTGAATTATTTGATTTGTATAACTTTTATTTGTTTTAGGATTTTTTAAAAGTTTCCAAACAATTTATTTTGCATCCCTTAATTTATCCCCTTTTTTGTTAAAAAACCTTTTTCTTTTAGGAATTCGAAAAAAATATATCAATCTGCATACATTTGTTTAATATTATTTGATTTTCTTTTTATTTATTTCCGCTTGTTTTTCTTGTTTGCTTTGTGTAATGAAATGTAGGGAGGATGAAAAGGAAAAAAAGTGTAAAAATAAATAAAATTTAATCAAAGAAAAACAGAATTTATATCTGGTCATGCTTTCCTAAGTTCCCGTTTCAATTACCGTCAATATTTTTCAGTTCTCTTCGATTTTTTAAATTGTTTTTTGAGGGGAATTATTTTTCTTTGTAATCGAAAGCATATTATTGCACATTGAATAAAATCCGATTTAAAGAGTTGTGTATTTAGGATTCATGAATAATTTATTCAATTTTCTAATAACTAATAAAATTAAATATGCAATTGTTTACACTTATACATACAGTAATAACAAAAACAAACCTGATTAGAAAGAGAAAATTTTAGACGTTTTAACACTCACCTGAAAGTACAAGAAAAAGACAAAGATAAACCATTAGAATATAAAATTTTACATAAAATTTTTAAGTTTAAACCAAAAATTATCCTATAAAGCCAATTATATGTAGCTGAGTTTAAATTCTAAGCAAAAAAAACTCTATAATAGTTGGCAGACTAATAAAGTTTTGTGTTAATTGCGGTTTACCGCTCAATCGTAAGTGTTTCCTTACACTTAAGTTTAGATTACGACAAAGCAAATAAATTTAGATACACAGACATACATGACATACATATATCCCAGACATACATGAATATGTCTGCGAGATACATGCACATTTTAACAGATTTTATATAAACTTGAAAGTTAGAATACAAAAAATAAAATCGTAGAGAATCACTTTGTAAAAGTAGCCAAAATGGCTAGTCAATGTTGTAAGTGAAATGTTTTAAACAAAAAAACGGACTCTATAAACATGAGATCTTTAAACAAAAACATAAAGTATACGAGGGTAGGTCAATAAGATCAGGATATTTTGAATTAAGCAGCTCTTAAAGATAAGAGTAACATTTCGTCTGTCACGTAACTTAGCAAGCTGCGTCATAATGGTCAAACAAGAGTGACGGAATCTACAGTTTAAAATCGAGTTCGAACAACAGATTATTGAAAAACTCTTCATTACAATTTTATTTTACGCTTACAGTTTTTACCAAAGAGCTGCTGGGAGGTATTAAACTGAAGTTCATTGTGGCTATGCAAAAACGGAGTGCATTAAACTTTTTGGATGCCAATTGAGGTTTCTACACCAAAGTCAATTGAAAAATTGTGATAGGAACGATTAGAGGATGAAAGATCTTACTTTATTGGTCATTACAACCCTCTAGCCTGGATTACAACACATAGTCTCTTTGGTCGACTCCGAACGACAGATTTTTGTGAGCTTGTTCATGGCGATTTTATTATACGAACAGAGTTTTTGCCAGTAGACATAGAGAAATATAGAAATAACTATAACAAACTATATTATAATTATATACGAGCTGAGTAACTTCGACAATGTTTTCGGTGTATTGTTACAGACCAGCGTCCCTGGTGGGAATCGAACCCACGATCCTCACACTAATAGCCTAGCACATTACCCGCTAGACTACTAGGGCACTCGATATAGAAATATTTTTTTTTTTAACTCGTTCTATCCAAAACGTCTGTGACACGGATTAAGCCACGGACTCTGATCTAATACCTCAACCCCCTACCTACTGGCCTATGGCCACAACAAGCTTAGCGTAAGAGGCGTTGCACATTTGCTAACAATACACCACTACAAAAGGAACAAATTTTGTCATGGAAAAAACTGTACATACCCAATAGTCGTAAAATTAGGGCAGCACAATAGATCTTATGGCCGTCTAAGGCATGCCTTTAAGACAATAATAATAATAACCCAATGGGAACTATTTCTTAAGCTACTTGAGTCTGCTATATAAAGATTTGAGGGAAAATGCGAGCCCATTGGCCAAGAAAGAAATTGGTTTACACAAGAATAATGCATAAATGCACTCACTTGCAGTTTCAACAGCAAATGTCCACGTGTTAAGTCCATTATTTTGTTGCCTTTATTCAATCACATGGCTAATTTTTGTTACCAAACTTGGACCTCATACCACCAACAAAAACATATTCTGGTGAGGTTAGGTTAGGTCGGAGTAGTAGCTCTGATATCACAAAGCTCACTTGAGCACGCATGGCGGCCCGTTGTGATGCCACGAGTGAACGCAGTCGTTTTACTAACGAAGTTCCGCCAAATCAGGGAAAATGAAGAAGTTGGTCTGCGCAAGGGCTGCACTTTGGTGAAACCAACAGTAAAATAAAGAAACAAATTGACAATTTGTTTAAGGCTTATAGAAAACCATATTCGTCATTGAAACTCTTCAGTCAGGATTACGACTTAGCCTCTCACACCACTTACGTTCTGTGTTTTAATTTTTATACACCAGTGGCGGGACCTATAGTTTAAAAGTCAATTCCGAACTACAGATTTTTTCTGACTAACTTTACATGGCAATTTCATTTTATTTGCAGGGTTTTTGCCAGAAATCTCCTGAAAATAAGTCGCGAAGATATATATTTTTTCATATTTCGTTTTATTAAAAATGTCTGACCTACTAGACCACGGCAGCTAGAATACCATATTGAAATGCTAACATCTTTTTATTTAAAATTTGTATTGCATTCAAAAATTACTGATCCTTCCTCGTAGTAAGCTTAGTATGGCTTAGTATATACATATAGATCTCAAACATACACATGAATAGTAGAAGTGCATAGTGTTTGAAATTATAGAATAAGGTTTTTTTTATATATAATACCCTATAAATAAGAGCATACATACTATAGAGACGTATGTACTTATGTATATGGTTTTGAACGTGTGCTTGTATTTCTCCAGAGTGCATTAGACTCATTGGTAATTTATTTTTACAGACAAAACTATAAAAAGTTTTTCTCTTTCAAAAAAAATCAAAAAAAAAACACTCACACACAAAAAAAACAAGAAATAAACTTCAAAACCAACACCAAATAAACCACATGAAAGTAACAAAAACAAAAAAGTATCAGTATCAGGCACACGAGAAGAGAATTAAAGAGCAGAATACTGCTCTACAAAAACAAAAAGATGAGATTTTGGTATATTAAAATAATCCCCCGAACAAAAAGAATGAAACCGAAATAGAAAAAAAGAGTTCCACAAAAAAGAAAACATACACTTTTGGTAAACGATAGCCAATATTATCTAACACGACATTTTGATAATCACCTATACACCCACAAAGATTTTTTACTCACCCATACATACACGGCCGGAATGCACTTTTGTGAATTTTAAATTCAGCGACCAAAGAGAATACACAAGATGACCAACCACACAGCGATTTACTGAAGGGGAAAAAAATCTCTTTCAAGATTTAACGTGTGCAGAAATTAAAGTGAGTATCGTATGCGCTAAAAATACAAAGAATGTACTCAAATACAAATTGATATTCGAATCAAAACTCTTTTTTTCCAAATAAGTTCATCTTTTAGGATGCTCTCCACCTTACATATAACCAACCCTGGTCGAATTATACATAAATAGGGGGACATTTTATATGTGAATGTAAACCAAAAACTTTTGTCGTCTTAACATCCAATTTCTGTTTAATGCCATTTGAGCCGACAGAGTCGTATGTCAATGTATTTTTAAAATCATTAATCGTCAGAAAGTAGCAACACCTTTGGAACGGATATAGGGGTATGATTAAAAGTATTATCGTACCTCAACTACCAACTTAGTTGGCCTTTAACAACTCGGTTATCGGATTTTGGTCAAGAGCCGTTGCTTCTTGCGCATATTCGTCTGTTGGCTTTTTCGATTTCATTCTTTCCAACACAGACAAGGCCGTCTTCGACGCCGACTTTTTTTTTCATTATAAAGCATCACTACGGGGATAACGCCTACTCATGCAGTGCATTGTGCAGGTTTTAGGAAAGGAATAGGGAAGATGCGAACGGCATGGAAACGAGTTGCTGTTAGGTGACTATAAAATGGGCAGTGCAATACCTTAACCATTAGACAGTCTACAGCAATCGTCCCTAAGAAGTCCGCCTTTTCTCACACCACTTATGTTGTGTGTGTTAATTTTATGCATAAGTGGCGGGACCTACAGTTTAAAATGGACTCCGAACGACATATTTTTTTGAAAAACTTTTCATGGCAATTTTATTTACCCTCAGAGTTTTTGCCAGAAATCTGTACCTTTTTATATTTTATGTCTGGCTTTATGTCTAATAAGCCAGCACACTACCTACAAGACCACAGCGACTTCAAAATACTTCCTCTATTTCACGCATCAAATACCCGTTTCGCTATCTTTCATTTGAACGATATGGCCAAATCAGTGCAACAGCTAGATGTGAACGTGTTCCATAACTTTTACGTCATGACCTCTTACAGGTCTTTGTTGTTGTTCTTGTGCAGAACCATCATGAGCTCGCAATGAACCATAGATCTTACGTATAATACTCTCGAAACTACTGCATTGATATTTAAAAACGTTTATGATTCTACACCAGGGAGAAACACAGGAATGGTAGGCATGAATGGCATGTAGAGCATTAGTAATTCAATTGCCAATTGACCTTTGAGAAGAGTGATCCAACGCTTGATTTTCGGACTGTCATTATTTTTACTGTTCACGGTAGATCCAATAGAAACCATTTCACTGGCAACACCTCAAGTCGATCGTAATTTAGCATCCGATACTCATTTACTTATCGACAATATATTGTACTTCGTTTTGTCTTCATTTAATGCCAAAACCATTTTGATAGATTTCCATTAAATAATGCTAAAGGCAGCAGTAATATCTCGCTCGGTACGCAATATAATGCCAATGTCTAATGTTTGCAAGCAACTGGACTGTGAACTGTGGAAAATAGTGCATCAGGGATATACTACCGCCTTCTGCAGGACACTCTCGACGATTAAGTTAATGATTGCCGCTTGTAATTGTGTAGCCTTGTCTGAAACATTGATTCTATAGGTACTCATCCTACCTTGACGAAGCTGCAGGAGTAGCTCAATGCTATTCTACATAGCCTTATCAGTTTAGAAGAAATAACAGCCTGCAGGACACTCTGGACGATTAAATTAATGTTTGCCGCTTGCAATGGTATCGCCTTGTCTGAAACATTGATTCTAGAGGTACTCATCCTACCTTGACGAAGCTGCAGGAGTTGCTGAATGCTATTGTACATAGCCTTATCAGTTTAGAAGAAATAGCAACCTTCTGAACCAAACTTATCTTGTTGTATTTGAATTGACACGCAGCCTCCGCGTTGCCTCTTCACCCGCTATATTTTCAACTAATCCGTAAAGCTCAGTCTAATACATAGGATTTTAAAAATGGGTTGTATGTATGGCTAGAAATGCACAACGTAAAAATATATTCAATGAAAATCAAAACACAATCCTCTATAAAGATCGTATCTTAATTAGTTGACATTAAATCTAATGATCCATCAAGGCAATTGGGTTTAAGCCTAATGAATTATTTCCTTTGAGGTTTTTATCGTCAAATTTTTCGCATCAAGCCTTCATTCGTTTCCGTTTTCAACATTTTGTTTGCAGTTTAGATGAGCCATATTTTGGAAGTCCAATTCACTGGAACATGTCCATCCGGTCTACACCATTCTTTTCATAAATTTTAGGATAGGTTATTGTAAATACGTAGTATAGACATTCGATATAAATTTTTAAAATAGCCTCCTAAAGCGCAATTCCCAATTTCTATAAACAGTTGGTCACATTAAAAAAATATAATCGCAATGGATATTTAATGCCAAGAAAACGAAATGTTGCAAAAATCAAAAGAAGAATAGTGTAGATTCCAATTTCTTTTTTACCCTTTCAAGAAACAGCGTAAATATTTCAAACAAAAAAAGAGAGGAATTTTAACATTTAAGCGAAAAAAAGGTCTAGGAAAGTGCTAGAAAAACAAAATTTCGACAGCATTGCAAAGTTAAGATTTATCTCGCCTAATGCCTTATAATCTAAAGCCCTTGAAGAAGGCGAAGACAACGTCGACAATGAAAAAAAAATGAAAAACCAACAAATAATAAGTTTGCAAAAAGAAATTAAATAAAAAGTGTAAGAATAATAAAGAAGGGACCAGGAAATGGAATCATTGGATCTGGAGAACTAAGGCAAGAAAAAAAAAAAAAAACAACGGCAAGAAAACATGTTTAAAAGGGAAGGCAAAGATAAACTGTCTAAGGAAATAAGTGGAAATTCATTTGTTAAAATGTGACAACAGTTTAAGCAAAGAAGATTTCATTGCTACCGCTTTTTATCCTCCTCCCCTCTTTCTTCCCCCAGTTTTATGTTGCAAAATGTACAATATTAAGGAGAAAAAGTAAGAAACACTGCAGAGGAAAAAAAATCTGACAGAAGGCAAAACATTAGAAATAAACACTTAAACTTAACACTGTAATTTTGGTATGAAAAAAAAACAAAAAATAAAAACAACAACAAGCGTTAATTGCGTTGAGTTAAGTTGAGTTGAGTTGTGCTAAGTTGGATGGATGTTGTCTGTTTAATTCTGTGAACTGGCCCCTTTTTTTCCACAATTTTAATTTTTCAAGTCGTTTGCCATTCATACAGAACGACCTACCGCATTACGTTTGTTTTAAGTAGCAAGCAGACCAGGTCTCTTCTGGTAAAAGAGCGTATAAGTGTGTGTATGTGTGTGTGTGTTTGGGGTAATTTATGTTATTTAACGCACGTGACTTTTATTTATTAAAAAATTTTTCAGTTTTTTCTGTTTCTTTTGTGTATTTTTCCCGTTTTTGAACAACAATTCAGTCATTTTCATGTTTTATTTTTAGTTTTCATTTCACAACATGATTCCATCAATGTTGCTGCAAATGTTGTGTATCTTAAGCACTGCCTCAAACAGCTAATAAAGGTTTTTAATTATTTAAATTAATGCGACTATGAATATAAAATTAAACCGGCGAAAAGGTAAGCAGTAGTTGTAGTGGTGGTGGTAGTAGCATCCGTTTTTATTACGAATATTTTAATTATTTATTTAAATTAAAAAATTTATGTGCTGATGCTGCTGCTGCTGCTGCTATCCTAGAAGAAACTGCGTGGAAAATTATGTGGCTTTTTATGGCGCTCAAATTTTTAAGTTCATTTGAGTTCATTTCTGAATTTCGTAGAATTAAATACTGAAAAAGGAAAATTTTGTTTCTTTCTTCGTTTCTACTTTATTCGGGGTGTATTTATTATTTGATTAGTTAGATATTTAATCTGAAGGGGAAGGAAAACGGTAAGGGTTGTAAAAATATTGCAGGCCTTTGATTGACTAAAAGAATATTTAAGAATTAAAATTAATTTTTAAATAATTTAAAAAAAAAAAAAATTCAAACTGCAATTGGAATACTAATACTCTACAAGACACTCATACTCCCCGTGCTTCTTTATGGCGGAGAGAGAAAAAATCTACGGTCCAGGGCGAGATGGCGATGAATTCCGCATCCGATCCAATAGTGAGCTGTATGGGCTCCTCATAGACATAGACGTTGTTCAGCGTATTAACACCCAACGGCTGTGCTGTCTGAAGGGAGAGGGAAGATCTGGCTAGACAGATATTTGATGCGGGGATCTGCGGAAATCGGAAGAGGACGACCTTGTTTTCAGTAGAAGGACCAACTCGAGGAAGCCCTACCATCGATTGGTGTGACCAACTGACGTAGACGCACAAGAAGTAGAGGCGCCTGGGAGGAAGCCAATTAAATAAGTAAGTAAGTAAGAAACTAGATTTGATTTTACAATAATACTGTACGTCATGACATGACTAAACGCACCCAATATACGTGCCAATGTATTCTGTATAGATAGACAAAATACAACCATTGGAAGATATAACTCCTACAGTTGATAATTTATCTCTTGTGCCTCTCAAATCGCATGCATTATTATCAAAATTATGAAGTCGTCGTAGTCTAGTAGGTTGTATGTTGACTTAGTAGACGTAAAGCCATGGTTCGAGCCCCAGGCTAGATATCAAAATAAAATACAAAAAATATTTTTTCGGCGATTTATTCTCAGCAGATTTCTGGCAACAACTCTGAGAGTAAATAAAATTGCCATGAAAAGTTTCTCAAAAAATCTGTCGTTTGAAGTCGACTTTAAACTGTAGGTCCCGCCATATATATATAAAATTAACGCACACAACATAAGTGATTTTTTGGCTGGTTTTCCAATACGGGGTAGTCATGCTTTTGTTGTGCATCAAAATTATTATTGACTTGTACAATTAATATGGTTGTAACTATGCGTTTTAGTTGTATAATAAACTAACTTTATAGTACAACGTTAATTGTCAATAAGTTTTTATCAATGTGTAGTCACGCACTACACAATACTGCGAACAATTTTTATTAAACAAATGTTATGAGTTCCAAAAATTCCCAAATACATAGATTTATTCTTCTCTCTAAGATCTTAACTAATTACAGGTTTTATTTGATATTAAACAAAGCAAACAGTGGATAACTAAAAAGTGTTCTAATAACACCTTTAAACCCTTTGATTTAAATATTAAACGTGTTGATACATTATGTCTCGCATAATTATTATGAATTTAGGGTAAAAAGAAAATTTCAAAAGAACCTCAACAACTATAGAATTGAGGCTAAAATATTTCGGTTCTTTATAAAGAAAAAAATAATTTCTAAATATAAGTCAACATTTTTGTTGTTGCAGCACTTACGTCAAACTAAATTCGTGTTTACACATAAAACTAATAATATTTCAGTTGTGGAAGACATAAGCCTATTAAGGATTTCATTACAAAAAAGAAAATCATTTTTTGCTTTAATGATTAAATATATTTGTTTATATACATACGCATCTTAAATTATATTAAAAATATTTTTTTTTTGTTTTAATTTTAATGAAAACTCATAATTATATCAGACTGAAGTGTATTCGTTTTTTTTTTATTGTATTATTCTTGAAATTATTAAATATTTCACAACATTTTAATAAACTGTGATTTAATAAAATGTCAACACAATAATGTCGGAAATAAAATTATAATTGCCACATACATATACACACACACGCACTTATAATTACTCATTTACGCCCATATCCTCAAAGTATAACGAACGAACGCATTTATATGTGCAATGCCAGAGCTGGAAAACTAATAATTTTCAAGTGTACAGAGTGCCAAATTAATTATCATTTTGTCATAAAAAATTTGGTAAATTTTACAACTCTGTTGGCAAAATTAGTCATCGTTTACATGAAATTCCTTACTCCTACAGATCGTCAATTTATATACAGTCAAACTCGTTTATAACAAACGCGGTTATAACGAGTTCTTGGTTATTACGTACATATTTTCAAGTCCCAACGTTTTAATAACAATTTTCATACAAAAAACTTCGTTTGTTACGAACTCGTTTGTAATGAATTCTCGTTAAATGGTCCCAGTAATTAAATTTCATACATTTTACCGTTTTTATAACGAATCCTCAGAAAAAACTTTGAAGTGTGGCAATAGCCTTTACTTTTAATTAATATGGCAGCATTAAATTATAACTCAGCATCTTTAATCAGCTGATAGATAAAGAGTATTAACACATATTTATGGATTTTAATAAAAAAAAATGCTTTTTGTTTTTAATAAATGATAAAAATTCTTTGTATTTTATATTTTCTTCTATAATTTAACCCTGTTTATTACGAACTTTGCCTATAACGAACTGTTTTTTCTGGTCCCACGGAGTTCGTTATAACCGTGTTTGACTGTACAACACTTCGCCTAATTTATTACACCATTTATATTGTGTGTGTTCATTTTATTCCCTACATATAGGCATGACCTATAGTTTTAGGTCCATACCGAACAACAGATTTTTTGAGAAACTTTTCATGACAATTCTATTTACGCTCAGCAATCTGCTGAGAAGAAGTCGCCGAAGAAATATTTTTTCGTATTTCATTTTTTTGGAGATCTCTGACTTACGTTTGAACCATGCCCTCACGTCTAATAAATCAACACACTATCTACTAGACTACGTCGACTACCATCGTCAAGTGACATTTTCTTATCCCGATACTGTAATCCAATGGCAGTAAATATTGTGTGGATTTGCATTTTTGAAGAAAAAGTTTTCTGTGATACTATCAAACAAAAATTACAATCAAACTATAAAAAAGATAAATTTTTCAATGCCCAAATATGTATGAGAATTTGATTTCTTTACGCACTTAATGAAATAAAATTTTCGGTTAAACGGAGGGTTTATCCATTATGGTAGGCATTCTAACGTTTACGTCCCTAATGTTCTAAAAATGAGAACATAGTTTTATTTTTATCAATACATCAGTATTTAGGAATACAACTCAATGACTAACATCCTTTATTAGGAGGTGGCGCTGCCTGATCTTCTTGAGGCGTTTGTTGATTGACTATTTACTCTCCGGAGAAAGCTATTTTTTTAAGAACGAATGTTATGTTGAAAACTTTTTTCAGATTTGAAACTGAATAACCTACGATTTTAACTCGGGCCTTATGTCTATTAAGCCAACATACTACCTACTAGACCACGGCGAAGCCATATACAGTCAACCTTCCTATAACGCGGTGAGTGCGTACTGCGTTATATAGGAAACCGCGCTATAAGAAACTCGGATTTCAGGTACAAACCAAGCTAATTCGTAGCGCGTTCTATGGAAACCGTGCTATAAGAAACCCAGAATTAGTACAAATCGACATCATTCGTACCGCGTTATATGGAGACCAAGAAATGCAAAAGGCAAGATAAATTATAAATTATTTTTATTGAATTCAAGAGTTCATATAAGGATTGTTAAAAAATGAAATAAAAACTAAACTGAAAGGTTGGTTTCCAACAAAATTAGGAATGATTTGTAAAATAATATAATTTTATAATATTTATTCTCACTTGGTTCATCTTCATTCATTGTTTTTTTTAAATTGAACTACCAACTGCTTTTGTTTTGCTCGGTAATATATCTCGGCTGAGCTTTTGCGTCGAAAATAAAACTTATATTAAACCCTCTTACAATATCTAGTTACTATTCATTCATAGGCTGTGCGTAGGGAACTTATGGGATGAAATTGAACGCAAACCGAGCTATAAGAGTACCGCGTTATAGGAGGGACTGTCGCAATTTCAGCCCGCGTTATGTGGAAACGCATTCTGAGAGTACGGCTTTATAAGAGGGTTAACTGTACAAACTGTTTTTTTTTTTTATCAAAAGTTTTGATTTTCCACTGAAAAAGTTCACTAATGCGATACTTATTGAATACTATTTTAGCCTTCGCTAGCACAACAGCCATAGCTAAATATAGAAATGGATTTCATTTTTTTAGTTTCTTCCAACAGAAGATAGATTTAATTCCAGCAAACACTATTGGTTGCATTAAACCATAGTCTGTGAGAAATATTTCGTTATAACAAGAAATGAATGCAACTATTAGACTGTACTGCGAAAATGATTTTCCTCCTTTTTTTCTAAAGAAAATATACTAAAAAAAAACGTGTAAAAATATTCGCTTTACCATCCTCTGTTGAAATCCCATGACGTATGAGTAATGCAGCATCATACATACACCACAATACCCAAGAGAGTGTGGTATGACGATAGAGGAAAAAATTATACCACTTTAGAGTGTTTTAAGCTCAACAACAACTGCATAATTTATAATTAATTAGCAAATAATAAATTATAATTTTATTATAAATAAAAAAAAAAGTAATTAAATATCCAGAGAGAGAGAGAGAGACAGAGAAAATAAATTAATATTTTTTTTTTATTTTTATGTTGGAAAAATGAAGATAAAAAATATTTATCAAACGACATACATAACTTCAGTAACAGCGTCAGTAGCTTACAACTACATCAACAACAAGTTGTCATACATACTTAACATTTAAAATTACAGTAAACATAACACTTCCGTATTACCGTCATCAGCACAACATAACAAAAACAAAGCAACACAAAATAAAACAAAACAGAAAATAGAACAAGATAAAGAAAAAATAGCAGAACACAAAGCAAAACCAAAAAGAAAAAATCACAAAAAAAAAAAGGAAAAGAAGAGTAAAAAATTACCACAAAGTGTCACATTGTATTAATTACATTTTATCTCCCTCTTTCTCTCTTTTTATTTTTTATTTTTCATACTTTCTCTCTAACTTTCCCTATGTACGACAATACAAAACAAAACAAACCAAACAAAACAATGAAGTGCAGTTGAAAGCAAAACAATAAAGGAGTTATAAAAGGGAGAAAACAGAGTTGCATGGTTTGTTTATTGTTGAGTAGCATAACAAAGCTAAAAACAACAATGATAAATACAAACAAACAAACAAAAAACTGTTACATACATTTTAACAAATACATTTGTACATACATACGTTTGTGAATGTATATATGTATAGTACATACATATACATAAATAACCAGAGGCAAAGCAACGACAACAACAACCACCCACCCACTCATATAATTTTCTTTTTTACAAAAACAATACTCGCTTATGTTTTATTCATGTTTATATTATTGTTTGATAAATATGTATGAGCATGTAATTTTCTCTAAATAACAAGGATGAATGGACGACAATAAAACAATAACAAACGGTAGCCAAAAAAAAAAAAAGAAAACAAAAAAACGACTACCACTCAACATCAGGAATGTGTAGAAATAAGAGCGAGAGAGAGATAGATGTAACCCAGTAAACATGAATTCAGCCGTATCATATATATTATTTCTAAAGCACTTTTTTTGTCGGTTGCAAATATCTTCCATACCACCTCATCAAATTTAATGAATGATATCTCATTTTAAAGCTTATATCTAACACTAATGGTGAAAAATAATTAGAAATTGAAAAATTAATATTTTCATTGATAAAAATTATATTTTATATCGAACTGCATGATAATACGGTTGTCATTATATGATATGTTATCGTTCAAGTGTTGTAATACAGGGTCGCTTAATAGTAATGCAGTAATACATAATATAGTATGTATTAAAATCTATTCTGGCAATACCGCTATTTACTATAATGCCGTTTACTACTAAGTCAGCTATATATAATATAAGGATTCGTACGGGCAAAAATTTAACGGTGATCATATCACTACCTCTAACATTGTATTCAAAGAAGTATTATAAAAGCATTTAAACATATCGCTCCTTTATTGCAACATAGTCAGATCTCAAGAAATTAAAAATTTGTAGTTACTTAAGCAAAACTACTCTTTTACACCTTCTGTATATGTTGAAATAAAAATCAGTTTTATATCCCAAGCTGAACCGAAGTTATAGCAGAAAGTGTTTGCGGTAATTAGATCATAGGACTTATGTCTTGAAAACTTAAATCGCATTTTGCCAAGTTTAAGTTTTTTTGAGATATGACTATATAGCAATAAAGGAGCGATATGAATTTATGTATGCAAATATGTATGATGATATTATGATTTCTAATATTTTTATACTTTTAATAAAATTTCTTTTAATTGTTTTCATTTTATGTTACAAAAATGACAACTAACAGTGCGAAATATTTCCACGGATCATCTAGTGTGTATATAATAGTACTGTAGAAGGGAAATTTAATTCAAAATTTACAATATTTTTTGGTGGATTTATAGGCTGTGTTTCAATATCCATCGATTTTATTTTACATGGTATAGCCTGTCTAAAGGGCATAGTACTTTTTTCGTTAAATAAGCCCAAGTAGCATAGCTGCCAGATAAATGAAGCATCAAATCGTCAAATATTTGCGAAAAAATCGTCAAAGATGTTCATTGAAATCGTAAAAAAATCATCAGAAATTAAATAAATAAATTGAAAGGTTTTTAAAAACAAAAACATACAAAGTCCATGTTAAGCAGCGATAATATTCCATCATCTATACCTATGTGTGGTGTAAATATTAGGGAGCCAGAAGATCTTGACTTTATGGGCATGAAAATTCAGTACGATGCTCGCTAGAACTAACAGTTTTTTCAGTGCCTTGGTTTCTTAAGATGGTCCAATAAATACTTCATCTGATCTACTTACAAATTTCGCCATTTATAACCGAAATACAACTCTGATGTATGGGTTGGGGCTTAAAGTCTATTTTGAGCCTTCCCAAACGTGTACAGGCTAGGTCGCTGTAGGTCGTAATCACGATAGTGTTCCAACTCCATTGATTCATTGGAGCATCATTGCAATGTGGCTTGTGTCACTGTTCTATCTCTACTACAATGGATATTGCTCGAATGAAATAAGGGTAGTTGTTTATGAAAATCATGTATTCTTATGTAACACTAGTCTTTCACGGCCAGCACATCCTTATTTGGTCGATTAGCCAGGGTATCGCACACTGGATTATAGACAAAGTTAGTTTGTTAGACGTAGAACTGCCTTCCCGCAGAAATCTTTCCTATTACTTATGGTATAAAAATATTCAAACCTAGTCTCCATAACCACTGCTACCTCTTTCCTCATTGCTATATTATATTTTTTTAGTTCCAAAAACAATGCCAACCTCTGAGTGTTGGTGGCATGAAAATAAAATAATGTCACTTCTTGCCTTTGATCTTCCAATGGCAATATTAGAAGCTATAATCGAATTTTTAAAATTGTCTGCAACGGCGTATGATAATTTATTATCAACTAAGAAGTTATTTATGAGTTGAAATTTTTTGGCTTATAAGAGATTTTTTATATATTTATATCGGTATTTATACTTTGCACCTTGTTGTACAAAGCTTAAGGAGGCTTTTAATGTACTAAAATAAAGAAAATGATGTAAATTTTTAATTGCTAAAAATCGTCAAAATAAGAGCATAAATCGTCATGTCCTCTAAATGACATTTTTGGAGTTCAAAATCGTTAAAATGACGATAAATCGTCAAATCTATACCTAGTAGCCCTTAATGAAGAAGACTAAAATTCTTGATTAATTATCTTGAATTTAAAATAATTGTTTTTGCTTTTCCTAATCCTTGCAATTTGTTTTATTAACCATAAACACTTACTCCATGGTCTCTTCTTAGCATATTGTGTAACAGATATTACCGAGGATACAGAGGAGGTATATGAAGCCTTGCTTATCTGACTGAATACCATTAATTGTATTCACTCAAGATCTTTTCAAATTAATAGATTTATGATCGTTGTTAATAAAGTCGCTAGATCTATATTACCTATGTATGTCTGTTGGCTTGCGTAGGCTCTAAGCTCTTAATTTCGGTCCTCACTATCTTCATTTAAGAAATAGATTGCGCCTTTATGCTATGTCTAGAAAAACGACAGAACTGACCACCATTTAATTATTGGCAATTTGTTGTACCATAATACACAAATGCTGCCTGACAAATCGTCACCGAAAGCTGAAAGTCATTAGAATCTCAAAATGATTAGACCATCGGTAGGTTTTTTTAATTTTTCAATTCAGTATTCGAGCATGGGTATGTTTTTAGCTATTTTTTCTCCTTTTGTATACCCTAGATTGTTTATTATGAATGCACTTAATAATCACAAACTTTGTACGTTAAGTAGCTCCTGTCATCTTTATCCAGCGTGAGCTGATATATAGATTTGATCGTCTTAGAAATGATAACTTTTCGCACAACATTTCTGTACTAATGCTCATCGGAGTGATTTTCACAGTTAATTATTGCCTTCTGAGGGTTCCTTTTTTATACAACAAATCGTGTAAGTACAAATACTACAGGATGGTATTTGTATCTCTTGCAATAATCTATAAATGTTTAGAATGGAAGACTCAAAGATTGCAATAGACCAGGATGTCTTTGCAGTCCACTTCTTTTTAATTCACGTGCTGCAACAGATATTAAGTCAGTATAAAGAAGCCAAGTTTTTGAGAGCCTTTTAATAATCCACCAATGTACCGAACATAAATATCAAGTAGCGTAGCGGCTTAAGGATTGAACGTGATTACGTGTTATTATCCTTACTCTTATGAGTCTTAGTGTGGAAGATTGTAGTGTCTTAAATGGAAATTATTTGCATGTGTGCTGTATTCCTATTAATATACACATACATACATAATTGGTCATTATAACCCTTCCATGAGGGTTTTTGACCTAGTTTCTCACACTACTTATGTTGTGTGTGTTAATTTTTTATACATACGTGGCGGGACCGACTCCGAAAGACAGATTTTTGACAAAATTTTTATGGCAATTTTATTTACGCTTAGAGTTTTTGCCAGAAATCTGCTGTAATTTATTTTGATGTCTGGCCTGGGACTCGAACCCTGGCTTTACGTCTAATAAGCCAGCACGCTACCTACTAGACCACGGCGACTTCCACTATACCTTCCCCATTCTTTGCACGGAATAATCTGTATTTCTTTCTGAAATTGAGCACGGTGTTGATGTGATCGCTTATGTTGGACATGTAAATCTTGTTCCCAATTCTATTCAATTAATCAAAAAGTTTACCTTTCTATTCGAAACAGCTTCAAATTTTAGACTGGATAAAGAAATCAATTTGCCATATCATGCAGCAGGCAGCAATAATATGATCTTTCTATTTAGACTATGCCTTTGCAGTTATGCTCTGCCGTTCGAAAAATGTTTTTATAAACTTTTACGCCACCTTATAAGTTCCAACTGTTGATAATTTAAGCATATGGGTTTAAAACCCCTAACACAAAATAGGGATTAACGGAAAATAAAACATTAACCAAAAATTTCCTTTTGAGTTTTACTCCTGCATTTTATCACATTTGTATCCCATCCATAGTTAAGTAATCTGTGATAAAGAAGAATTAAAAAAGAGCTTGAAATACACTACACAACCCAAAAAGTGGGCCCAAAAAAGGCATTTTAAATCAGTTATACAATTGACTTAGTTTCTCTTAACGGTTTTGCTTTCCATAATCGCACACACACACACATGCATGTATGTAGTTATGTATGTAAGTGTATTAATGTTGTCGTATACTTAGTATGTTAAGGCAGTGTGATGCTCAAATGTAAACCAAACCAACATACAACAAAAGCAGACTAATCTCCACAAAATATTACTGCATCTCCAAAAAGTCTGCATTTCCCTTTTAGTTTAAATGTCTAAAAAAAGAGAACAGAAAACATGTAAACACAACCGCTTTTGCAGACGCATGACCAGACCACAAAAAAAGTTTTTTTTTTTTTTGAAACATTTTCAGAAAAATAAGAGAAAACCTCGAAATGTAACCAAAAATATATGAAAAAAATTTCATTTAAAAACGTCCTAAAACATTGCACAATAATACATTAAACAACCAAAAAAAATGAAAAAAAAACAGCCGAAAAACTACGAATTATACAATGGGGTACATTCATTAAGTCCATGTAAAATTACATTTCATGTATGTAAGATTGTTACATGGCAGAAAAAGCTATACGAAAAAAAAAAACAAAAGAAAAAAACATAGAAATGTTGAAATTCCCCTCCAAAAAAAAAAAAACAAGAAAAATGAAACATTTTTATTAGAAAATATTAACAATGCCAACATTTTACAACGCCACACTGACGCGCCGAAGCCAAAAACAACATCAAGAATAAATTGAAATTTTGTTTTTTTTTTTGAAATAAAGTGCAATGACTTTAAAATGAAATAAAAAAATAAAAATTTAAGGAAATTTTTGTGAAATGTAATTTAAAAATATTTAAAGGCTTTAATTGTAGATATTATTTCGATAGCAGAACACGTACAAACATCCGGGATTCTATTGAAAAAGGATAGTGATAATTGTTGACCTTATAATCGAAATTTATATGACATTATACCGCGTTATTTATTGCCTCCGTAGTACGTTAATAAACAAATTTTTTTGATAAAAGTACTAATGCTCTATCACTACACTGAAAAGCCTGAAAAGAACGTGGTCCAAAAAAAGAAAAGAACACACTATCGATTACTTATTTTGTCTGCTTCAAATAGCCAGGCGGCTGTCAGAGCTTCTAAGTTTCATCGAGATGAACTCCAAGACAGTATACGGCTGTCGCAGATATCTCGACGAAATATTGGAACGATATGATACCCATATTGAAGTCGCCGTGGTCTAGTGGGTGGTGTGTTGGCTTATTAGACAAAAGGCCCGTGTTCGAATCCCAGGTCAGACATCAAAAAAACGAAAAATATTTCTTCGGCGACTTCCTCTCAGCAGACTTCTGGCAAAGACTCTGAGAGTAAAAATTGCCATGAAAAGCTTCTCAAAAATCTGTCGTTCGGAGTCGACTTTAAACTGTAGGTCCCGCCACTCATGTATAAAATTAACGCACACAATATAAGTGGTGTGAGAGGCTGGGTCGTAATCCTGACTGAAGGGTTGTAATGGCCAATTATGTTATGTATGATACCCATATCGTATGGATAGCGGGTAACAGCAGAGCTAATGAACTTGCTAGGGTCGGCACGACCATTGAACTCTCCGACGAATTCTCAAATTTGGGCATCCAGGACCTCAAAGCTCATAATTTATAGCGTCAACGACTAGTGGGCGGCCTCGGTCAAGGGTAGAATGGCTCGTAAAATCTGACCAAATCTAGATGCAGGGCGCACAATGAGTCTAATTAAACTCCAAAATTACGGGCCATAGCATTATTGGTATGCACGCGAGGCGCATTGGTTTTGGAGACCTAACTAACGATTTCTGCGGAAGCTGCAGAGATAAGGAGAAAGAGGCTCCCCGCTGTGTATACGCCGGGCTCTTTGCCAAAGGAGAAAGAAGTATTTGGGTGCTTACTATATGGATGACCTGAAGGAACTGTCAAGAATTGACATTGAGAGCTTAAATTGCTTCATCAGGAGCTTCGAGTGATTATGAGACTAGGAGATAGCGGTTAATTGTGGTTAACCTAATGAGCCCAGTGCGGCCATCTAAATTTTTCATGGATGGGCAGCCACCTCTACCTACCTAGCTACTTATTTACTCTTAAAGTTTTTACCACAAATCTGTTAAGAGGCACTCGCCGAAGAAAAACTTTTTCATTTCATTTGTTGGAGATTTAGTTTAGTTTAGTTGGGTTTAGAAGTTTGAACTCACATCTAATAAATCATTACACTAAATAATAGGCTACGGCAACTGTTTTAGTTTATAAATGACACAGAAGTTTAATTCCTTTTATTTGATTGGCGTAAGTACGTTTTCTTGGAGCACAAAACACATTTCCAATGCAATAAATCGAGTGTACTATTAACATAATTTCGTAGTTCCTTATGAATCCTTAACATTTGGCTATAAACTGAATAAAATCCATGCGGTCTTGAACGTATTTTATATTCAAATAAACAAAGCTTTCGTTGTTAAGTTAAGATTATGCTTTTCTAAAACAATTTCCTTTAGTTTATCAGTTATTGAATTGCTGGTAAATTAGAATTTACCAGCCTCTACTTTCTATCTCTTCATGGCGGAGTTTAAATCACTTCCTATTTTATTTAACTTCAAGTGTTGTTATATAAATCGAGTTTTGTCCGGGTCATAAAAACTGTAATCAAATTATTCACGCCATTCTCAAGCTTTTTATCAATTTTTTTTTATTTACACTTCATCTGTTACTCTCCAAACATTACTCAACTTTCAAACGATAATGTTTCTCTTCCATGTGGATTTTAACCGACTTTTTCTCATATTTCTTTATGACGGCTTTGAACGATCAATGAACACCATATTTACTTTAATAATTCTAAACCAAATACCAGATTTAGCCCATCTCCAAGGTGGCAAAATTTATCTGCAAATTTTATCATCATTAATAGAATTTTAATCTTCAAGATCACTGCGGCAATTAATTCCCAATGTAACAGTCATCATTAACATCGCCGCAGTCGATTAGATGAGAGCCAGTGGTTCAAACCCACTTCTCAAACCACCCATGTTGTATGTGTTAATTTTATACAGGAGTTGCAGAACCTACAGTTTAAAGTCGAGTGTGAGAGACAGATTTTTAAGAAGCCAGAAATCTGCTAAGGGAAACTCTGCAGTTTGGCAATAAGTCAACACAGTACATTCTAGGGAGTACAAACTAATTAATAAATTTTAAATTTTTAACAATTTATTGCAAAATTTATTTATCAACTGAAATAAACTATGGCTGTAATAGCATTTTTATTTCCCGCCCCCCTTAATTCATCTGAGCCATTAGCAGTCTACGGCAAATTACGGAAATATGCTTGGCATTTTTCTACTTGATTTCCCAATTGTAAATGAAAGACTTTCTGATTGTCTGGTGGAGTGTCTAGGGATTGAGTAAATGAGAGTCAGAGTCAAAGTTTTACATATTTTTTCTTTTGCAGCCCTAAGCTTAAACTTTTTGTTACTAATTTTTATTACTACTTTACCTTCGAGTCGAGTCGTGTACAAAATGTTGCACTCTTACAACAAGAAACTTGAAATGGAATGGCAGGCACAAAACAAAAATTTTTTGTTGCAGCACAACATGATTAATGTGTCTGGTTTTAAAATTTACAACAACATTTGCAAATAAACAAAAGGAAAACAAAAAAAAAAAAAAAATAACAACAACTAAAAAAACAAAATCTATTTAATAACTTGGAAATTTTCCTTCTGAAAAATTTCTCAACGAGTTGGTTGCACTAGGTTGTGGTTGCACTCACAGGATATTTAATGATTATTAGATGGTACTGGAGTTGGTAAAGAAAAACAAAAAAAAAAGTTGGAATAGAGAAGAATTTAACCGCAAGGGAGAAAAAAGTAAATTGGCAACCAAACAATAAAACATATTTGCGTTGGTCTGTTTCTACATTTCTTTTCTCTCCCCTTCTTTTGGCAGCATCATTACATGTACAGCAACTATTATTACATTTCGGCATGTAGTTGGAGAGATAAATTCCCAGAAATCATTTGGAGAAACGTTCGTATACAGTCGTGTGTCTTAATAACAAAAACAAATACTTGCATATACACTCGCATACATACATATGTACTCGTATACACACTTAAAGAAATCCATTGTCTTACAAGCTCCTTAAAATTTCCGTGATGCATTAATAGTGTATGTGTATGTGAGGCATTTCACATTAAAAAATTTCTTATAGCACGTAATGTCTTAAAATTGTTTGGCTTTTGTAAGGCAAAAATTTCAACAGAAAATCAGTCGTTACAACTCATAAATTTTTAAAAATCTTTTCACATGTAATGTCTATGAGCAAGTGAAATCACCCTATGCGCGCATATATAAAATTTTCGCATTTTATCTACGAGTTGTATGTGATTTCCGGTTTCTTCACTTCACTTCATAATAAGAATACATTGTAGTATTCTCCTGCCGCTCTCATTCTATGAAGCATTCGTGCAGTATACAGCATTTATTCCTGTTACCTGTGAATATTCCTTAAATTATACAAAGCGAATGAGAGTGTAAGAGAAACAGAGACTACAAGAGAGAAGGAACGAGATGAAAAGAACAAACTATGTCAACATATTTTAAACAACAAAATCTAAAAAAAAGCAAAAAAAAAAACATTTTTGTGTGTGAGACATCCACACAAAGTCTCACATACAAATGACAAAACAATAACATGTTTACGTACATATATATGTAGATGTGTATGTGTATAGGTGTATGATTATTTGGTGTTGTTGTTGACTTATTCCTTTTGCTTGTTTGTTTGTATTGTGTTGTACGACGATTGTATTGTTTGATTTTCATTTCACTAGTAAAAAATAAAAGAGAGATTCCAACTCTGACATGTGTATGTGTGTGTGTATGTATGTGTGTGTTAGTAGTAGTAGTATATGTGTCATGAAAAGGGATTGCAAAAACATAAAAAAATGAGAAAGAAAAACATGACTTTTACGCCAGGGAAAATGTCATGAGATGCGTAGCAATATGAAATCTCAATCCTCTGAATGGTCCCATTTCATCATCATCGTCATCACAGCAAACCCATCCTGATTTGTTTCATTAGTGCAAAAGAAGGTAAAAAAAAAATGTGTAAAAAGCAGTTTTCTAACTTTTTTCCTCTCTCCCTCTCTTGCGTTTTTGTATTTTTTTGTGAAAAAATTCTTTGTATAAAAGAGTTGAAGTTGTAGTAGTTGTTGCTTGCAAAAGTAGATCAGGAAGTCAAAAGGATTTTTCCGGATGAAATTTTAATGTAATGACAAATATCAAGTGATATCCTTTTTTTTCCTCTTTTCATTTTTTCCCTTTTCACTCTCTCTCTCTCTTCTTTTCTATCTCTCTCTGTTCGTTATGAGAAACTGGAAAACTGTCAGTTATTTTAGAGTTAGACGGGTCCATACATTTTAACAAATGACAGTGTGTCTGCTTTATGCGAAATGTATGTGCTGTAATGGTAACCCAATAGTATAAGGATTAGATATTTGAAAGCAACTTTAATAATTTTCAAAAAGAATTTGTCTTACATACTACTTAATTAGTTAACATTTAAGGCTTTATTTACACCACTAATTAAAGAAAATTTAAAGTAATCTTCAAATAAAATTGCAACATTTTAATCACTCGGGTAAACGAAACTCTTCCCCAAGACGGAAACCACCCAAGCAACCGTGTGGCAATTTTGCAAGATTATTTGGAGAAGTCAGCGTAATCTAGTTGGTAATGCGTTGACTTCTAAGACGTGAGACAATGGTTCAAATTCCCAGGTCTGACATTTCCAATAAAACGAAATATAAAAAATTTTTCTTCGGTGACTTCGTTTAAACTGTCATCTAACTGTTATTCAGAGTCGAATTTAAATTGCAAATGCTCCTGCTTGTGGATAATGTATGTAATTTGGCAACAACTTCAAGAAAACAATTGCATTAGAAGCTTGTTCTCGATGACTCTTTTCTTAGAACTTTCAAATATCTAAGAAAGCAAAAATGCCTAGGGAAATGATGACTTTTTTAGAAAAACGAACTTCTTTGTAAATTTTTTTAACTCCTCTTTTGAGTTCTAACACCTTTAACAGCATGAAAAAACTTCTGTTAAATTAAAATTTAAATTCCTCATAAAACTCTATTCCTATTTTTAATTAAATTTACCTCACACAGTCAAAAGTTCTTAAGAAAAAAATTTTTATAAATTTAAACGATTAAGATCCCTTAAACTGTGAGAAAATTGATCGTAATCCTGGCTGAAGTAAGTTGTTTACGAAAAATGTTAATGAGTATTTACGCAGACAAAACAAGACATAGGAAACTAAATAACAGTAGCTTTTAGCTTCCCTACGCAATACCTTTCATTGTTAATTTATACGAGATTATAATTTGAGCACCTCGTATATAATTTATAATCAGTTAGTTATGTTCTTCATAGGCAAGTACACAAGTTTTAGTTTCTATCCTTTAAAACAGTCGTTAATCTGCAGACATACGGCCATTGAAATTTACAAAAAGTTCAGCTTAAGGTTCCAAGTTTAAATTACAAAAAATTCTTACAACATCACTGCCTTAAAATTGAACACAAAGCAATGTACCCATTAGCTGTTTCTGTTTTTTTTTTTTCAAACTCTTGGTTTTATTCTTTATCCTTTCTCTATTTCCTTCTTCTATTCTATTCAATTAAATTTTGTTTTTTTGATTTTTCCTTTTTAGCGTTATCCAGAATTGAAAATGTAAACCAATGGATTAAAAGAAAAATGAAATATCAAGACAAATTTGTGGAGAGTCCATTAATCGGAAAAGTAAGCAAGTCATTTAGACAGCTTGTCAGTGCATCAGTATGAACAAACGAAAAAGAAAATGCACACGAAATAATCTCGATTTGAAACAATTCGTAGTGAGGTGCACATGAATGGCAACAGGGTATACAAGAAACAATCGTTTTTTTGTTCTTCTCATTCTTCTATTGAATTGATGGCTATATGTGCGGCCAGTTATGTGATAAATTCATCGATGAATAAAAGACAAAATGAAGACAATTAAAAAATTGTGGTTTTCAGTTTAAGGGATCTTAAGCGCTTAAATTTATAAAAAATTAAAAATCAATTTTTTATGTTTAAAAGCTTTTGACAGTGTGAAGTAAATTTTATTAAAAATAGGAATAGCATTTAATGGGGATTTAATTTTTAATATAAAAGGAGTTTTTTCGTGCTGTTAAAGGTATTAGAAGTCAAAAGGGAAATTAAAAAAAAAACAAAAAAGAAGTTCTTCTATAAAAATAATCACTTCCTTAGGCATTTTTGCTTGCTTAGACATTTGAAGGATCTCAGAAAAGAGTCATCGAGAACAGCCTTCTAATGCAATTATTTGCTTGAAGTTGTTGCCAAGTTACAGCTCACAATTAAGGGATATGAAGACCAACCTTTTCATTGATCATAAACGTTTCGCCGTAATCTAGTAGGTAATGTGTTGGCTTATTAGACGTAAAGCCTAGGGTTAGAGCAACAGGCCAGACTGAATGCAAAGCATAATAAAACTTAGAATTATCTTCCAACCATTTCTGTGAACTGATGATTTCATAATAATACTGTGCGTCATGTCACGACTAAACGCATCCAATATACTTGCCAATGTATCCTGTACAGATAAACCAAATAAAACCACTGGAAAATAAAACTCCTGACTCATCAATTATGAAGTCGCCGTAGTCTAGTATGTAGTGTGTTGACTTACTAGACGTAAAGCCAGGGTTTGAGCCACAGGTCAGACATCAAAACAAAATACAAGAAATATTTCATCGGCGATTTCCTCCCAGCAGATTTCTGGCAAAAACTCGGAGAGATAATAAACCTGCCATGAAAAGTTTCTCAAAAAAATCTGTTGTTCGGAGTCGACTTTAAACTGTAGGTCCGCCACTTTTGTATTAAATTAACACACACAACATAAGTGGTGTGAAAAACTAAGTCAATAATCCTGACTGAAGGATGGTAATGTCCAATCACGTAAGAAAAGACTCATTCTTACTATGCCAGACATCATCCTGAGATTCGAGAGGACAGCATATTTTGGGAAATACATCAGTTAAACCCAAATTCATTACAAGACAGTATAATTATTTCCCATGCCTTAGTCATTGTACACGATAATATTAATAGTAATTGGATTATTATATTCAGAGTATAAGGAAGAACTTGTACCGTTCATAGTTACAATAATTGGTCAGTAGAACCCTTCAATCAGGATTAGGACCTAGATTATCACCTAGCTTTGACAACAAACGACACTTAAATCTCACAGTATATCGTAGCTGCCAGGTTTGACTATTTATCGTCATTTTGAGCTCCAAAAAGGTCAATTTGATGATATGACTATTTAAGCCCTTATTTTGACGATTATTAAGCAATTAAAAATTTACATAATTTTCTTTACTTTAGTACATTAAAAGTCTCCTAAAGCTTTGTATAACAAGGTGTAAATTATTATTAAAAGCCAAAAAATTTCAACTCCTAAATAATTTTGTAGTTGAGCATAAGTTATAATATGCCTTTGCAAACAATTTTAAAAATTCGATTATAGCTTCGAATATTACCATCCGAAGATCAAAAGCAAGAAGTGCCATAATTTTATTTTCATTCGACCAACACTCAGGGGTTGGCATTGTATTTGGTACTAAGAAAATAAATAATCGGAATGTGGAAAGGAAAGTGTTTATTGACACTAGGTTTGAATATTTTTAAACCATAAGTAACAAGAAAGATCTCTGCACTGTCCAATCGCCCACATAAGGATGTGCTGGCCGAGAAAGACGTGTTTTTACGTAGGAACATATGATTTTCATAAACAACTCCCCTTATTTCGCTCGAACAATATCTATGGTGATAACGATAGAACAGTGACACAAGCCACAATGCAATGATGCTCCAATGAATCACTATCGTGATTAACAAACTCATCTGTACACGGCCTCAAAAAAGACTTTAAGGGCCAACCCATACATGAGAATTGTATTGTATACGTACCATCACTCATAGGTATAGATGATGCAATATTATCGCTGCTTAACATTGAATTTATATGTTTTTGTTTTTAAAAACCTTTCAATTTATTTATCTAAGGAGTGCGCATACAAAAAGCTGGACTTACACTTTTCGTTATAGAAATAAAACTAAGTGGAGGATTTTTTCGTTTTATATTTCAATTAAAGTAAATAATATTTGAATTCTTTTGTGTATAAAATTTTTTTCTGACAAAGGTCTCAGAGCATCAAACTTTTTGAGGCACTTTTCTTTCAGACATGTTAGGGTATTTTAGAAAAATACGTATGATTTTAATTGCTTTGTTTTGCTCGGCAAATCCTTTTATCTTCGACTTCCACGCTTTCTCTCAATACTCAAAGACTCCTTATTATTGTTTTATCCTTGCTTTAGAAACTGTTTTTTGGTTAACACCTGCGAGCCTAGCAATCGTTTTTGTAAACGTCGCGGTTTTTCATTGAAAATTTCTTGCTGGGTGCCCATTTTCAAAAAACTATTTTTGCTATTGCAATGACATTTAGGAGGTGAATTTTGAAACAGATGACTAACAAAAACAATGTAACGGAGTAAATTTTTTTTTGATTATGATAAGAGTTATAAGCTTAAAAGTAGGCTAATTTTTTTTGTGCGCACTCTTTATTTTTTTTGAAGATTTTTTTACGATTTCAATGAACGTCTTTGACGATTTTGACGATTTTTTTTTCTCAAATATTTGACGATTTGATGCTTCATTTATCTGGCAGCTATGCAGTATATTGGCTTTCGTTAAATCTTGTACAAAATTTTATAGTGTTCTGTTTTTTTTTTTATATATAAAACCAGCACTCACCCCTACTCATGCAGTGCATTGTGGAGGCTTTTAGAAAAAGTGGAAAGAGAGAGGGAAGATGCGAACAGTAAGGGAACGAGTTGCTGCTGGTGACTATAATATGGCCAGTGCTATACCTTCACCATTAGACAGTCTACAGCAATCATCCCCAAGAAGCCAGCAGTTTCTCACACCACTTTTGTTGTGTGTGTGTTAATTTTATATAGAAGTGGCGGACCCTACAGTTTAAAGTCGACTCCGTTTGACAGATTTTTGAGAAACAAGAAGAGAAAGAGTAGAAATCGCCGAAAAAATACTTTTTGTATTTTTATTATTTTTGATGTCTGGCCTGTTATAGTGTTAAAAATTAAATGTTTCAATTAAAAAAATTAATTAAATTAATAACTGAAATTATTGCTAAACAAAAATTCTGTACAAAATATAAAATTTTATTAAAAATTTCGGCTTCAGAGAAAGACAAAAAAAAAAAAGGAAAAGCAGAGAAGGTGAAAGCAAAGGAATGCAAAAAAAGCAAAACAAATTATGACGGCAACTGTCACCATAAAAAAGTCAATAAATTTAAACGTAATTAAGTCAAAGAGTACATTACATTATCACACACACACACACACACACACGAGTGCACATACATACGCACTGTTTTATGTTTATATCCATAATAAAGAGAATTTTTTATGGAGCCCCCCTTATATCTACGTATGAATGTATGTATGTATGTACATACACTTGTATATTTAAGCAGTAGTCGTCATCACATTAATGTGTATACATGAATGCATGAGATTGGCACTGTATGTATGTATGTGTATATGTATGTATGTACAGTTAAGCAACTGAGATTTATAAACACACTGCAAATAACATGTTGTTAATGTTGTCTTATTAACCCACAAAATGACACAAATATTAATTTTCTTACAAATACTCTAACAAAATAGGACAATAATAAATACGTACACATACATACATACATACATACATATATATATGTGTGAATATATATTTACACTAATACAAAACTCATCCTTAACACAAATTTGCCACTTCGTAACAAAGTGAGTGTGTGCACATGTTGTATAGGTTGAAGTATATTTGCAGTTGTATGTATGAGTGTGTGTGTGTGTGTTTAAGTGAGCATGTATTATTAAATTTTCTCATATAAAATTATAATAAAATAGCGCTGTATTACGCTCACAACCAATTTATTTTTCTCAATAAATGAGTTTGAAACAGTTACATACTTATGTTAAGAGTGTACTACGTCTGTGTGCGTGTGTCTATGTATAATCATAAGTTTATTTTTTTCCTCTTCTTCTAACACACATATAAGTGACATTAAATACATACACACATGCATACAAACCAAATTGTTAGAGCTTTTTGAACAAAAAAAAAATCCGTTTTTTTTCTTTATAAAGAGAGAATAACAATAATGAACGCAATTCTTAGGGCATAGAATAGAATGTTTTTGGCTTAAAACTATATATTGTTATAAAATTGATTTCTAACTCATAGAAAATTATATTTATATCGTACAAAGGAATGTTATAGGCCTTATATAGCCGAAACCGATAGAAACTTTCATTTCATTACTTTCCTGTCATTATTCTGTTGGTAAAAATAACTAAAGCAACTCGCTTTACAGAATGGCTGATATGTGTTGCAACCAATTTCAGGTTATTATCATTTGTAAGCTGCTCATCTAAATGCTGGCAGATTTATTCCAGTGACTAGTTCATTTTATTATTTACAAGCTTACAAAAGGATTTTGGTCTATTGCATTCAGAAAAAAATTTATTCGTGATGGAATTCAAGCGTGATAGCGTGATTGCTTTATATTTGGCTGGAAAACCACAGGTGGCTATCGTTAGAGACCTCCAGCATTTAAATGTGAATAAATCTTTTGTTTCTCGTGCCATTTTTCGTTACCGTGGTACTGGTAGTGTTGCATCGTCGTCCAAAAAGTGGACGAAAAAAAGCGGAAAAAATACCAGAAATGATCTAAAAAGTGATGGCCAGATTTGATCGAAACACACATTGAAAAATGAGCTTGGACTATAACCATTGAAGTTCCAAAAAGTGCAAGAGGAAAGAGCCAAGGAGTTACTTTCGTTACTTACACGAAAGTGGCCAGTTACCGAATTTGGTTTTCTCCGATGAGAAGCCATTCCAAATTGAGCAGTTTGTGGACAAACAAAATGATGATGGTCGCTCCCCGCTCGTATTCATCGACCGTGGGGTCAAAATAAATTGCGAATATTATCGGGAAAATGTCTTACAAACAGTATTACATACTTGGAAATTCCAACAGGGCTCAGTACCACCACACTCAGCTCGCGTTCAACCAAGACTGGCTTAAAAAGGAGGTTCATTCCTTCATTTCTACCGCACAATGACCACCAAAATCTCCGGATCTCAATCCGTTGAACTTTTGCGCCTGGAGCATTGGAGAATAAGGTTCTCACTAATATGCACCAAAGTTCGCCTTTCGGCCTTTGTCGGTCGTTTAACGGCCATAATTCGTACCAAAGGTGGTCAATTCGAACAATTCTAAACTGATTCTAAAATTTGATGTTATTTCCAACATTCATTGTTTTTGAACAATAAAATTAAAAAAAAAAAATTTTTAAAAAAATAGCGCTTTACTTTGTTGCATTATATATCAGCCACAACGTAGGTCTAAGATAACTGAGAGATGTCAACTCAGATGCCTAATTTTCTCTACTAAAATAAACTGTTATAAGCATAATTTTTAAATTGAATGCCCTCAGTTATAGTCCGGATTTTCTTTTACAACATATAATTTAATCAAGCTGTCTAGACTATTTGAGTTGATGAGAGAATACCGATAGAGCTTAGGCTCCTACTTCTTACCTAGAATTTCACATTTCCCAAGAAGTTTGAATGTCAGAAAATTGACGGACAACGACTGCGAAGACAGTTCGTGATTGCTGTTATCTTTATCTTCTTTGCGCTCTAAAAGCCAGAGTTCCTGCATCGTAGTTACATGTAAATCTGTCAATGTATCTTTTACTGCAGGCAGATACGTGTGAAACGATCGTTTGCATATTAGTAACTTCAGCAGATGTTGTAGATCATTATAGCCAATGCTCGATGACGACTTCTCTGACTAGACTTACTCTTCTTCAATAGTCTGATCTAGCTAAAGTTACTTAATATATAATTGATTATTGTGATTGGGGTAATCTTTATCTGCACAACGGAGGTGATACCACTGCCCAAGAAGAACTAGGAAGATGTGTAGTAGTTTTTTAAAGTAGCCAATGAACAGCAAAGCAGCAAACAACGGATGATATCTGCAAGGCGTATATTACAATACAGCCCCTAGCAGAAAGAAAGTAACGTAAGACAATAATCACAGAATCACATGTTCAAAGTTTAGGGGAAGTCGACTGAAAAATAGCGCAGATTGGTGCAAATTCTAGCCTTTTATTTGACTGATTAGTTAACAACAAAATGCTTAATTTACGCTCGAAAAACGTGAGGTAATGCATCGTATGTATAAATCTGTCAGTGTATGTATTCCTGCGGGTCATTGGCAGGTACTTATGGAACGATCGTTTATATGCTAGTAACTCCAGCAGATGTTGTCTATAATTATACCCTAATTTTCAATGCATCTTCTGCCACTAGGCTTACCCCGCTTTAATAGTCTGATCTAGCTAAAGTTACTTAAAATATAAAATCTATCACTAGACTTTTAAACTTTCGGGCTGGCCTGTAGCATGATTCCATGGTTATAATGCTTTAATACAAAGTGCTGTTAGTGCTTCAGTTGTAGACACCGCTTAATCGGGATTTGTTTGGTAATTTTTGACTATCACTATGAAATCTGAGCCACAAATCTGTGAAGGTATTTTTGTTTATTAATATACAATCAGTTTTCAGATTTTTCCTCTTTTCAGATTTCAAAACTAAGCATTGAACTCTCTAGACCTGTTCCAGCAAACCAACTCAAAATTCTGCAGACTTTGCGACCACAAAAGTTCAGAATTTATCTTTATACTACAAAGCAAGAAATTTTCTAGTTTTGCACGCACTTAATTCAAATTGGGTTTGTTACTCTTTACATACAAAGATAGTTACAGACTTAACGAACGTTGTAACACCATATTGTTGTAGCATAAAAATCAACAAATTAACAGGCACACTGTCATAATAAAGAAACAATTTTGTAAATGAGCTGAACAAAAACAAAGAAAAAAATAAAAAACAAAATAAACTAACGCATACTAACACTTTTGTTCACATATTAAAAGAGTTGTCTCCTCTACATAGTACATGCATAGATGTTAACAACAGCAAAGTGTTACATTGTGTGTAATAACAGGAATACAAAAAATGTCAACAATCTATTAACATGGCGGAATGTATGCCAGAAGAAGAGCAACTAAAATACGAATATAATAAATATGTTATAGGTGTGAGTGTATAAGTATGTGTATGTGTATTAGTGAAATTACATGCAGGATGTTAATCATTGACATGAACATCACCATCATCATCAGCATTGTTGTTTTTGATGGTATTGTCGGAGATCTAAACCGTTTCCAGTGTGTGTCATTTGAGTAACATAAATAGAGAGAGAGAGAAAGAGTGGTAAAGTTGGAGCAAATGTGTGTATGCGTATGCTTGCATGGTGCTTCAACTAATATTAAAGCAAGCGAATATCTACAATAAATACGGCAAATCTAACAAATATGACAATTACACAGTTGAAGTGCACAGAGCAAATTGAAAAATTGAAATTGAAATTTGTTTTAATTTTTGTGCAACTATCATGATTTTTTTAAAGAAATTCCTTCATTTCTAGTTATTAGCTGTTGTACATATATTTTATTTGATTTAAGTACACAGTAAAAAGACAATTGCAAACTAATATGTATATTTTTTTTATAATTTAGTCGTAGACAATTGGTAAAATAATGACACAAATACTCTATAAAACCCTCTTAACAAGTGGCACACATAATTTTTAATACTTTGCAATTATAATGAGAAATATATAGAGTAAAAAATCAAATTAACAAAACCCATATTAACGTTATTAAAACTATAGAAAAGCATAAAAGCAGCTTTCAAACTCCTGCTATAGTAAATTTTAATTCCAACTAAGTGGTTATAGTTATGCCTAAATTCATATTCATTTACGCTGGCGAGTATAAAATAAATTCTTTATGTTCTATGCAATTATGGCAATCTTTTTCGTTATCCAAATCAATAAAAATGCCTTTCACGAATGACATTCAAGTAGATTAGTGAGTTTGTACCACCTTGTGATCCAGATGAAAACAGCCAGTTCCCTTAGTATCTTGTTCACCACCATTCCCTAACCTTGAAACGTTTTGTCACTAAAAAACCGATGACATCTGTTCTCTTCTGCTGGTGCAAACCAAGCTAGTAAGCGGCATTGCCAATATCCCGCAGTCTCCTCTTAGAATTACTGTTAGAATGCAAATCTTTTTCATGTAGAAGTCAAGTAGTTCCCTGGTTCTCTCGCTGAATTGCGCAATTTCAAACTTCTACAATCATACAATCACTCACAGATTGTTGAATTACATGCCGCTTTTTCTAACTTTTTTTCTTTGTTCTTCTCCTCAGATGTCTCCGAACACTTCCATTCCAGTTCGGCCGCCTTTTCCTTTCATCTACGCCACAGTGACCCGGAATCCAATAGAGGCAGATATTATGTTGACGTAGAGAGTCCATGTAAGACGATCATATAATCTCAGCAATTTCTTGCAAATCTTACTATTTATTTACTCTCAGGAGATATGGTGGTTAAGCCAAATGACGAAGAGACTTCAAAATGATTATTAGTATCTACAAAAAAAAGCTTTTGAAACGAAAATACGTACATATATGGTGCGTACATAATTGGTAATTACAACCCTTCAATCAGGATTACGGACCTAGCTACTCATACCGCTTGAGTGATGGGACTACTATTAAAGTTAATTCAGAATAGACAAGTTTCTGAGGAACTATTTCATGACAAATTTACTCACTCTCTGAGTTTTTGCCAGAAAGCTTAAAGCAGCTTGGCAGTTGCTGAAGAAAATTTTTTTCATATTTCGTTTTCTTTAAAATATCTAACTTGCGGTTGAAACTGAGGTCCTACTAGATTCCTTAAAATTGTACGTTAAGTCGCCGATAGATTTTAACATCGCAATAGTTATTTTTGTTACCGTAGTCTAGTTAGTAGTCTAGGTCAGACATCAAAATTTCTGGTAAAAACTTTAAGAGTAAATAAACCTACCACGAAAAACTCTCTCAAAAATCTGTCGTTCGGAGTCGACGTTGAACTGTAGCCCCCCACTCACGTATAAAAATTAACGCACACAAGATGTCCTAATCCCAACTGAAAGGATGTAATGCCCAATGTATGTGTTCGCTGCTCTTTGAATAGGGAAAGATCTTTCTATACTTTATTTAAGAATACATAGACCAACTAGTAACGCTCGGCGACAAAATAAAACAATTAAATACTCCCGGCTAATGACATAGTATTGGTTGTGAGTTTTGTCGAGTAGATCTTAAAAATATTTTTTTTTTTTTATTTCTCGAACCCGCCAAACTCTTTATATTTCACGGACAAATTTCTGGATTACTCAAACATTTTTGGCCCGATTTCGAATATTTAAATCTTGTTTGAAAGGATGGAGCTGGATCTATTATTTGACTTAATATGCTATGAGATTTGATGAGGTAAACTTGGAAAACGTGAATTTTTTTCATTTTTTTTATGCTTGTTCGTTTATAGTAGCAAACTTTTCTTAAAAAATATGAAATAAGTGGTAACTAGATGACCCGTTCGAATATTTCGCACCGTTAGTTGTCATTTTTGTAACATAAAATGAAAATAATTAATAGAAATTTTATTAAAAGTATAAAAATATTAGAAATCATAACATCATCATACATATTTACATACATAAATACATATCGCTCTTTTATTGCTACATAGTCATATCTCAAAAAAACTTGAACTTGGCAAAATGCGATTAAAGTTTTCAAGACATAAGTCCTATGATCTAATTACCGCAAACACTTTTCGCTATAACTTCGGTTCACGGATTTTTTTTCAACATATACAGAAGGTCTAAAAGAGCAGTTTTGCTTAAGTAACTACAAATTTTTAATTTCTTGAGATCTGACTATGTTGCAATAAAGGAGCGATATGTTTAAATGCTTTAATAATACTTCTTTGAATACAATGTTAGAGGTATTGACATGATCATCGTTAACTTTTTGCCCGTACGAATCCTTAATACAAACTAAAATATCTTTAAACGTACGCACTCGAGAAAAAGCCACGTATAACTGCCCATAAATACAATCCTAGCTTTTGAAAAGTTTGACCTTGTGCTATGTTTATCATCTCAGCAAAAACAACTTTCACAGGGAATTGTTTTCATGTTATTTGGAAAGGCACAGTTGATTCGGGGTATGAGTACAGTTTTATCGGTATGAATAATTTTTGCTGATATGATGCTAAATATCAGTTGACTCTATATATACATATCCATATATTAAAAGACACCGTATTACTACACTTCATAAAACAAACAATGCCATGACAATAACGAACGACATTACCAAAATGCCTTATACAACTTTATATATTATTATGTGGAATAGCATTACAATTAAGCGACCCTGTTTATCGCACTTGATCTAACAACTATGAACTGCATTACTATTAAACGTCCCTGTATTAGCACACTTAAACAAAAACATATAATCATAATGACAACAGTATTATCTTGCAGTTCTATATAAAATATAATTTTTATCAATGAAAATATTAATTTTTCAATTTCTAATTATTTTTCACCATTACTGTTAGATATAGGCTTTAAAAGGAGATATCATTCATTAAATTTGATGCGGTGGTATGGGAGATATTTGCAACCGACAAAAAAAGTACTTTAGAAATAATATATATGATGATATTGTGCATTATCTTGCGAAGAGATTGACACTTTGTTTCATCAAATCGGACTGACATTGCCGTCGTTATTATTTAAAGAGTCTAACAGTCGAGTTATTTTTTTATATATGTAATCTTATCTTTGGAAATCTGGTTAGAAATGTTTGATAAATTCAGAATTTTGTACGTAAAGTCGAAAAAAAAAACTGTTTTTGTCAAATAAAATAAGTTTGGAGGGTTCGAAAAATATAAAAAAGGTATTTCTGAGTTCTACTCAACTAACTAAACAACGTGGACTATGTAGTTACTCGGGTGTATTTTCACTGTCGCACCCTGTAATTGGTCCAACAAGGTCATAATATACGATTTATTTATGTATGTGATATAAATCGTACTACAATAGAAATCCTTAGATTGACTTTCCTTATGCTTTTCACAAACTAATGTACTATTTTTATGTTTGATATTAAATACGTATGTAGCTAGCAGTGGTCGTGTGTCTTCTGCTTCATTGATATTTTATTATTATTATTATTTTTTTATTTTATTATTTGTAACTTTATTAATGGCCAAAGGAATTCATTTCAATTCGAGAAACATAAAAACTAATGGCAATTATTGCCGAGCATACGAAAACAAATTAAAGACGTTTTATGGGTTTTACTAAAGGAAAAAAATTATTATTATTTACAAAGAATATGATATAGAATTTAATAGAAAGAATACATGAATACAACATACAAGAATACAAATTTAATAAAAATAAAATACGAGAAAATTTATTTGCTTTAAGGTTCGCCATGGCGTATGATTAATATTTAAATACACATGCTGAGCAGTGTTGCCAACGATTGTATATCAAAACGCGCACAAAAAATTAAAAAACGGGTAAAAACGCGTATTTTTTGAGTTTAAAAAGGGTAAAAATGCACTACAGTTTTTTAGTAAGAAAAATCGTTTATAAAACTTTTATTTTATAATAATCTATATTTGATAAGTTAATATTATGGTTAAACTAATAAAATATAATAAAAAAAACAATTCATATAAATATGTCAGTACAGTTTATAAAATTAACATTTATAATTTAAAAACTTTTAAGTATGTGGGTATACAACCCTTATACAAAATTCCTTATTAAAAAAGTTACTTAAATCTTCGGCAAATATTTCCTTGATATTATCTGCATTTTCATCCTCCCCAACCACGTTTGGCCACAATAGTTTTGTTGGAATAAATATTTCTGCAGACCTCGGAAGGTATTGCATAATTATTACAGCAGAAATTGAGTCGACGTAGTCCATATTTTATGTGTAAAATCGAATTAACAGAGTTTAATGATAGTCGGTTTCGAATTTTATTCTTTGATAAATTCATGAAGCTATATCTCTCAACCTCTGCGTTAGAGCAAGGAAAATTTAATATTCGAAGAACAAACTGTGCTAATACTAAAAATGTTTTTTCTCCTAACGAGTTTTTAAATTAACTAATCTCCAAAAAAGATCTTCTAGTTTTATTTTCCCAATTAAATTAAATTTTCTAAACAAGTTTCTATTGTTGATAATGTATTTTCATCATTCATAAAGTTGCTTATAAATTCTATTAACTGATCATTATATATATTACTTAATATATTTTCGACACTGAATAAGGAAGCTTTTTGTAAAATTTTTAAATTGCTAGGAAGTCTAGCTCTAATTTCATAAATAAGGTTTTTAGTGAAAAGAACACATTTTTGTTTAATAATATTTTTTCGGTTCCTGTTTTTGGTATTCATTGGAGGCCTTTTCAAAACTATAACCAATCTAGTAAAATTCATTATAATTACTATCTATATCACCTTCTATATAATACAAATTTTCACAATTTATTATCGATTTGTTAGTCAAATTTTTAAGCAATCTATACAAATCATTATACAACTTAACGTAGTCTGGATTTTTTGCTTCAAATGCTAAATTGAACTTCTCCCAAAATAGAACTTAAATACGTGAAATATACAAAATTGTTATTATTATTGTACATATTCTTCAGTGAAACATACCCACTGTCCTTAAGAATATTAAAATGTGTTCTAAGTTCCAACCACATATTCAAAATACATTTAACCGCCTTTTCAATTGATATCGTGTTGTAAATTTTACGCTTAAAAAAAATGTTGGCATTTTTCTTTGTAGTTTCAATATAAAGGCTATTAAAAATCAACAAAAAGCACTGAAAGCACTGTAATAAAATTTGAAAAGCACCATAATAGTGCCTCTCCGTAAAAAGGCACTAGATGAAAAATTTACGCGTACGACGTTTCATAAATAGTGCGAAAAGCACTAAGTTGGCAACACTGATGCTGAGTAGAACACCGTGGTTAAATTTCTCCACTTTAGAAAATGTATTAAAAAACATGTAAAATTTACACCAATTTGTTATAAAATAAAAAACATTTAATTGTTCCAAGACAAATATTCAAAAGATTGCCTGGACTCCGTTATTATATTTCCCTTAAAGCAATAAACATTTCAAACGCACTTCTGAAACACAATAACCCTCCCTGTATGTCAGTGTATATTTGTTTTTCTTAAATGTGAAACACGTCTTTCGTTAATTTTTTATAGTGTGTGTGTGTAGGCGTATGTCTCTTTTCATACCAGATTGTATAGGTTGTGTTCGTGGCATGCTTGTCACTCAATAAATACCTGACGCCTTTTCATCACTTTCTCATACATATACCAGCATCAAGAGGCATCTTTAAAGTTTACAATGATTTTTTTCTTTATTGTTGTTGTTTCTTTTGTTGTTTTTTTTTTTTTTTATTTGCTGAAAGTCTATGTATCTTTTCCCTTTATGTGTGTGTTAATGTATGTTTTTCGGTTGTAATGACAATTCACTTCAAGTGAATACATAATGACAGCACTTCGTCAATATTGTCACTTGTGTTGTGCGACTAAAGATAGGTATGACGGTATAATTGAAATCATCAAGGATGAAAAGCAAAAAAGGAAAGAAAAACAAAAAGGATGGTCTGTTAACAAGAAAATTTACACGTTAAAAGTAAACATATTGAATTTTTACGTGTTTAACAGGACAATAAAGTGAAATTTGCTGCAAGATAACCATTATCAAGGCCTTTAGGTTGTGCAGAGTATGAATTATTAGCACATTTAGACAACATAAATGTACACATTAAATTCTAACGAAAATATGAACCCAATTGTCTACTGTACCTTTACTTTGATAAAATAGTTCTCTGTTGGAACCCATACACTCGCGAACTATTAGGTTTACAATCGCATTAGAGGTGGCAACTTTGTTGATGTACTTTACAACATGTAGCGATGGTCTAAAATTATCCAACAAATCCTGATTAACCGCTGTTTACAACTAATATCTACACTTTGTATTAAGGCTTTACAACCGTAGAATCAAGCTACAGGCCAGCCTGAAAGTTTAATAAGTCTAGTGGTTGATTTTATATATTAAGTAACTTTAACTAGATCAGGCTATTAAAACGGAGTAAGTCTAGTGGCAGAAGATGCCTGCTCAAATTGGGTATAATTATAGACAACATCTGCTGGAATTACTAGCACATTAGTACCTGCCAATTACCCGCAGGAATACATACACTGACAGATTTACACAAACGATAAATTACCTCTGGTTTTTAGAGCGTAAAGTAAGCATTTTGTTGTTAGCCAATCCGTCAATTAAAAGCCTAGCATCTGCGCTTATCTACCAATATTTTTCAGTCGACTTCCTCTAAACTATGAATCTGTAATCACTGTCCTGACTGCTGTTATCTTACTTTTTTCTATGGGCTGTATTATCTATATCCCTCGCGGATCTTCTTTGCTGTTTGCTGCCTTGCTGTTCATTGTTCAGTTCTTCTTAGGCAGTGGAATCACCTCCGTTCCATTGCGTAGATAGACACTACCTCTATCACGAACTCTTCTCCAGTCGATGTCCGTCAATTTTCTGACATTCAAACTTCGTGGGAATTGTGAACTTCTAGGTAAAAAGTATGGACCTAAGCTATATCGGTAATCTCTTATCAACTCAAATCTACAGAGTATGATTCCTCATTCTTCGACCTAGGCTTAGACTATCGCTACATACAAAGCCTTATTACGCCGTTGGCATATACTCGCAATTCTTCTAAGTAAACTAATTTTGTAACTACTGCAATGCACACTTACAACTTGTCAGTCAAGACTACAATGAGAACATATACCACTTATGTTATTAATTTTATACATAAGTGTACAGATTTTTGAAAAATTTTTTATTTACTCTCTGAGTTTTTACAAGAAATCTACTGAGAAGAAGTCACCTAAGAAATTTGTTTCATATCTCGTTTCATTCAAGAGGTCTGATCTCGATTATGAATCTTGGCCTCACATCTAGTAAGCCAACCCACTCGCAACTAGAAACAGAGAAAATTTATTACGTTGCGGTCCTATGTTCAAAGGTATTCTTTGCCCTTCTGGGATTCAGGGCTCAAAAATCTTTCGGTATGGATTAGTTGGAAGGGAAATGAAACCTTGCAAATTGTAAAATCCGAGAAATATTTTTAATAAGTTTTCATCTTATCCAGAACTCACTCTAACCACTAGTACCATGTAAACAACTTTAGATATTTTTACAATAACTTTTCAAACCCTACTTGACTTCACATGACTTTGGTACATATTTTGTTGTATATTATTCGTATGCCTGTAATCGCCACATCCATATTACTTTTTTTTAACAGAAACATAATTTCTTGTTTAATTAAGCCACTGTAATAACTTTTGGCTTAATTAAGTTTTTCTATGACAACAAAACCCTTTAAATTTCTCTGCCCATGTTGCGTATATAATAAAATGAAAAATGAGTTTCGTTACAGCCTGTGACATACTGAGGTAAATATTTAAAATTTTCATTAGATTTCAAACAATTTATTACCGTTTCGCACAAACCTTTTACTCCTTTAAATGACCACTTTATTACGCTTTTATAAAAGCAAAGCAGTCCCCCTTTATGTGTATGTACTTGAACCAAGTATGTAGGTATAGGTATAGAGTAGAAAAGAGTGTATAAAAGCAATTCGTACAAATTAATTTATTTTCTATAAAACATTTCCTGTTCTATACACAGACACACATCTCACATACCTTGCGCACACACTGTCTCAATTTAGCAACGCACCCTTGTAGCATATTTTTAAGGACTGTTACCTAACCTAGTAGCAATAGCATTAGCAGTAGCAACACCAGTTGTTATATGTTTTGTTTTTTTATAACTTAAACATGTTTCTAGACAATTTATTTAAATTTTTTTCTTTCTTCAGCTTAAAAAAAGTATTGTGAGAGCACGTGACAGACTTGAAGAAAATAAAAATTTGCCGGTTATAAAAATAAAAATAAAAAAAAACGGGAATCTTTTTAAAGCTTTTTTTTTATGACTACGAGTATTTGTTGTAAACAATGAAATAAAAGTAAACAACGTAAAATATTTTATATGTACGTACGTCTGTATGTATGTAGGTTGTTCGAATGTAAAACTAGAAAGATGGAGAATAACAAGACTTACGAGTATTTGTTTATAAATATTTTCCACAATTGTAGAAAACAATAAAAATAAAACAATAATAAAACAGAGAGAAAGAGAGAGAGAGAGAAAAAAAAGATAAAAAATATTAAAGGTGCCATACTGACTTAGACTTACACTAACAAATCGCCTAATAAACCCCCTTGGTACCTCCCCTAATTTCTAGTCATGCATTTTTTACACTCCTTCTATACGTAAAATCCATAATCAAACCAACATTGTTATTAATGTTGTCAACAGCAAAATCGTGCTACTGGTGTTTACTTCTACGAAACGTGTGCAATGTACTCTACTCTATACAGCCTTATATTATACAGCTCTTAAGTCGCATACTCTTTTTCTCTCTCCTGTCTCTTTCATAAAGGCTTACGCACTTAAATATGTGTATGTGTATGTGTGTGCAAGAGTGCCTAAGGTATTTTATAATGTCAAACACCTTTAACATACTGCACCATCAACCACTCAACACAACACAAGATGCCAACCATTCAACCATCTAGCCAGCCAACAAGCCAGCCAGCCATTCACCTATACTCTAACGATTACATTATACACTCTCGCACACACACACACACACACACATATTCAAACACATTCGTAATTTAAAAAGAAATGGAAAAAAATAAAAAATAAAAATAAAACAAGTCAGTCATCGGCCCATCCAACCGGCTAGTCATGTATGCCTACTCTGTACATGTGTACTTGCAAAAATAGTTACTCTAACATACATTTTGATTGTATTACATAAACCGAGTAACAAAGTTTTAGAAAGAGAGTGCAAGAGTAAGAGAAGTATGTACTTACAGTACACACATACATACGTACATATACCGGCTAACATTAACGCTCATACACCTGAATAACTTTTTATTTTGCTTCTTAAATGCAAAAAAAAAAAAAAACGAAAACCCATTCACATATGCTGTAGCAATGTATGTACTTCTCTATACGTGGTAGGCGTAAAAAGTTACACAATTTGCAGTTTGCCTTTAAGGTTGTTAGCAATTCTAATCGGTTTAATGTAATTGACCGCAGAGTTTTCCTAATTACTTGCTAATAAAGTTATACTGTTTCGAGTGGTTCATGAAAACTTTTCCTATTTAATTCCCGTTATTTCTTTTTTGGTTAAATTTCCAATGGACTCTCCTGAACAAATCAGGTTTTAACTCCGCACTAGATACATTTGTACAGGATGCATTGACAGATTTATACCTACGATACAGGATCTTAGGTTTTTAGAGCCTAAAGTAGGCATTTTCTTGTTAACAATATTCAAAGTTATTAAATTTTACGAGGGTGGATAAATAAGATCATAAATTTTCTCCAGATTTGATTTTCTTGAAGCCTATCAAAAAAAGGTTCACAGTACATTGGTACCAGAGTTCAGCAATAACTATTCAAAACGATGAGTAGGTTCGAGTCATACTCATAATTTCAGATACTTATACGCATTCATACGTATTTTAATATGATAATCATACTACTCATACCCAAAGTTAGAACTACTCGTCGTATTAATACTTAACAATCCGCATGATGTTATTGACTTCAACTCGTCTCTACTTAACATTTACACGAAGTACAAAATAAGTATGATTCGCATACGAACACTGCAATACTCACAAGAAGATTGTGTGTATACTTTACTTGTTATCTTTGTCTTTCCTTTCTTCTTTTATGTATATGCGACAACAAAAAAGGCTGTAAATTTTGTTGAAGGATTCGAATCACTCAAATGACTTATAAGTATTATAAGTATTTTTCTAAATTTATGAATCAAAATGAGTAGGCGTATGAATCAAACATATTTCGTATGTTGTGAGTTTGATGTCAACGTTGTACTCATACTCATTGCTACTTATACTTATAAATCAATGTTGTACCGAGTACGTATGAATCAGAGTAGTTGAATTCCAATTCTGTGAATTAATTCATACTCAAAATTGCATGAGTTCTTATGAGTAGGGGAAAACCGATTCATTGCTGAACTTTGTTCACCATTTTTTGAAACAATTCCAGAATGATAACGAGTCTTTCCTATTTTGCAAATTTAATTCAATCAAAATTTTTAAATTCATTTGAAAGACCTATTGATGTCACTATTTGCAGAACATAATATAGTTCAAATGTCGATTACGGCTTTGCTGTGTAGCGCATCTGAAATGTTCAATTTTCCATTACACTGTTGCATAAATCTGATTCAATTTAACGAATGGGTTATGTTGGCTATGAAGAGCGTTGTGGTTTGTGGCTTATTCGCATATTCTTAAAAATTGAGAAAATCCCACAAGAAAAGGTCTTGCGGCATCAAATCACACGATTGTGATGGCAATTCTCATCACCTCCACCTGAGGTGAACATGCTTTCAAAAAGGCTCGTACATTATATTCAAAGTGACATAAACTTGATGTCAACATTGTACTCATACTCATTGCTCAGAGTAGTTGAATTTCAATTCTGTTGATTCATTCATTCTCAAAATTGCATGTGGACTTATGAGTAGGGGAAAAACGATTCATTGCTGATCTCTGATTGGTACCCATACCTATATTAACAAAATGAGATATGTTAGTCACCTATACTTATAGGAAGTTTGGATTGTGTGCATATTTTCTCGATCGTTTGTAATCCACATCTCTTAGAGAACAAATATCCCGTAGAACATTACTCATAAAATACTAAAACCCTTTGTATCCTCTCTACATATCATGGATTCGTTGTTTTTCCCATAAACTGATACAACACTTGGGTGAAGTGCCCCTCATGATACTTTTTGTATTTAGACTTTATAGATTGATGGGTTTCTCTATTTTTGAGTTGCCTAAGAGAATATTCGCAGTTTTACCCACTGTGTGGTTGACCAATAGTCACTTTTGTAAATCTATTTTCCAATTTCATTTCCTGTAATTTTGTTTGCTTTGTTAGCAATATTATTTGTCTTTGCATTTGGAAACAGTTCTTGGTGAAAAAGTACTCAAGTAATGCCTATCATATGGTATAAAGCAGTGCTAGACCTTGTGTATCTAGGCGCTGTTACTGCATAGGTTCCAAATTTTTAATTTAATTTTTAAATTCCCAATTCAGACCCTTAAATGGAGCAGTTAGTTGGAACACTTAAATCATAATTAATCAAACTAGTCGTTGCTTCGTTATCAATTCAGAATGACAATAACTTAAGCATACACCCACGTATGTATTTTAAGCGATACAATTTCAAAATATTTTATGAAACATTAAAGCATGAATGCGTATTGGTAAGCAAACATATGTGTCTGCTGCACATGTGTGTACGTGTATGCCCCCTACATTATGCACGTATTTAATGTTAAATGTATTAGTATTTGTACACGTTCATATTCTGTACTTAAAGATTTTAAATATGGGCGTTTAAAAAACCTACACCCACATCTTTTACTATTGCCTCCTCCTATTTCCGCTCTTGCGTCTCGGTTTTTCAATTGCAAAGTGATGAAGAAAAATATGAAACAAAATGAAAAGAAAAATAAAAACAAAAAACATTTTTATACTACGAATAGAAAATAAGGAAAAGAAAATAAAAATTAAAAAAAAAGGAGAAAAATATACGATGACGACATGTTCAGGTGTTTATAATGCCATGTTTAAATGTTGAGGTTGGGTGACCCAATACAAGGACATTATTTTGAGACAAAGCCATCAGCAGCTACAACAACAACAACAGCAGCAGCAGCAACAATATAAAAATATTTATTTATGCTAAATATGTACATGCAACGTAAGTGCTGCAAGTCTGGGGTTTATTTATAGGAAATACACTAACGCTACGAGACGCTACGTATAAATAAACTTACTTTTATAAGTGCAGGCTGTGAAGAGTGCTTTTTGCATTTTATTTTTTTTTTTTTTTTGAAAATGAATCACGTAAAAATAGATGGATTTTTAAAAGTTTACGTATATAAATTTTATTTATTTAGTTTGGCCAATGTGGGGTGTAAATAATACAAAGTATTTAATCTAATTAAATACTAAATTAACTGGACTTTGACCGAAATGATCGAGAATATGGAAATTTTTACAAGGCTGTAGCTAGAGTACAATGCGAATATGCTTTTGATGCAAAAATAAACGTTGCAATGACCATCGTTCAGGAATTGTAAAATGACGTCAACATTTCAAGTGCTTTTATGCACTTATTTCCAAAACTGGATGTAACTTCTTTAATCCATTTCTTCGATAGCAGAAAAATGTCAAGCACTAAGCTTTCTATACAGAGAAAACTGTGAACATATAATAACGATAATTAAAATCTAAGTTGCAATGAATCTCCTGAGTTTTAGATGTGACTTCAACGGTACCAAACACTGTATTCGGACGGAAATACGAAACTCACACTACCACACTGGAAGCATCCCTTTCCTTCATACCATCCTTTTATCCTAACCCCTCTATTATCCATCCCTCCTTTAGGACGTTGTACAATGGGTCAATTCGACATCTGGGTACTGTACTTGTCCTCTAACCTAACCTAACCTAACACTGGAACAATGGGTTGCTGAAGCTGTCATCGGCAACAAATATACTATGCAACGATCTTTACTGAAAGCTTGAAAACGGAATATGGAACTGAATCTGAGATATATTCCGATAATTCCAATAATCGTACAGATTACCTAACAAGGCTACGGTATTTCAAGCGAAGATTTTTGCTATTGAACAAGCCTAACATCAAAACAAGCCAGGCCAGACATCAAAACAAAACACAAAAACTTTTTCTTCGGCGATTTCCTCTCAGCAGATTTCTGGCAAAAACTCTGAGAGTAAATAAAATTGCCATGAAAAGTTTCTCAAAAATCTGTCATTCAAAGTCGACTTTAAACTTTAGGTCCCGCCATTCATGTTTAAAATTAACGCACACAACAAAAGTGGTGTGAGAAACTAGGTCAATAATCCAATGTAACATATGGTTTAACCGGGCATCTTAGTCTTTCGAATTTGATCATATGCGTGGACAGTCAAGTATCAATGAAAGCGCATTAATCCCATATTGTCAAATCAAAGGGCGTCAGGAGTTGTATCAATTCTCTTCATAGTATACATCAACACATCAACATAAAACTCGGTTCTACTGAGCTTCGGGCCACTGGGAAATGAAAATGAGGACGAACTGGCATGGAAGGGATTAGAGATGTCGAAGGAGGAAACGATAGAGGGGATATATGTATGTATGTGTACCTTCAGGAATACTACTCTAAATTCAAAAAAGCAGCATGAAATTCAATCTCTAACATAACTAGTTGCTGAATTCTAAAACCAATGTGTCTAGAAGCGGGCAGCAAAAAAAAAAAGCAAGAAACTACTTGGGTTCGACAAGGGATCATTTAGCATTCTTATATGAATTCTAACGAAGTCGTCGTAGTCCAGTAGGTAGTGTGTTGGCTTATTAGACGTAAACCCAGGGATCGAGCCCCAGGCCAGACATCAAAACAAAATAGAAAAAATATTTCTTCGGCGATTTCCTCTCAGCAGATTTCTGGCAAAAACTCTGAGAGTAAATAAAATTGCCATGAAAAGTTTCTCAAAAATCTGTCATTCAAAGTCGACTTTAAACTTTAGGTCCCGCCACTCATGTATAAAATTAACGCACACAACAAAAGTGGTGTTAGAAACTAGGTCAATAATCCTATGTAACATATGGTTTAACCGGGGATCTTAGTCTTTCGAATTTAATCATATGCGTGGACAGTCAAGTATCAATGAAAGCGCATTAATCCCATATTGTCAAATCAAAGGGCGTCAGGAGTTGTATCAATTCTCTTCATAGTATACATCAACACATCAACATAAAACTCGGTTCTACTGAGCTTCGGGCCACTGGGAAATGAAAATGAGGACGAACTGGCATGGAAGGGATTGGAGATGTCGGAGGAGGAAACGATAGAGGGGATATATGTATGCATGTGTACCTTCAGGAATACTAATCTAAATTCAAAAAAGCAGCATGGAATTCAATCTCTAACATAACTAGTTGCTGAATTCTAAAACTCAATGTGTCTAGAAGCGGGCAGCAAAAAAAAAAAAAGCAAGAAACTACTTGGGTTCGACAAGGGATCATTTAGCATTCTTATATGATTTCTAACGTAGTCTAGTAGGTAAAGTGTTGGTTTATTAGCCGTAAGGCCAGGGTTCGAGCCCCAGTAGTATTTCTTCGGCGATTGCATCTCAGCAGAGTTCTAGCAAAAACTCTGAAAGTAAAAAAACCTGCCATGACAAGTTTCCCAAAAAACATCTGTCGTTCGGAGTCGACTTTAAACTATAGGTCCTGCCACTTATGTATAAAATTAACACACACAACATAAGCGGTGTGAGAAACTATGTCAATAATCCAGACTGAAGGGATTGTAATGACCAATTATATAAATGAATTCTAATGACACTCTGCGTTATTGGCAGTTTCGCCTGTCCTAGCTGCCATGATGTGGAGGAAATATAATCGGCACCTGCCTTTTAGCACAGACGTCATCGGTTTTTGGGTAACAGAACGTTTACAGATCTAGGGATGGTGTCCAACATGCCGGTTTCATCCAGATTACGGGTGGTTTAAATCCATCACTTATAGATCATGACAAGGGGGCTTACCACACCCTAATTACCGCAAGGGGCTATATAGGCCACAGCGTGAATTTGTCTGTGAATGGCAAGCTACCCGTTAACCTAACCTAGCCTAAAAGTTGAATGTACGTCACCTGTGTTCACCTCACCTATTTTTTTCGTATTAAAAAGATTTCAAAGGAAACATTTAAAAGCAAATATATTAAAAAGATTTCCAATGTAATGATTATGGGAAATCGATTATGCCTACTTGCTTCACTGTTAAAAAAAAAGGATTTGAAGAATTCAAGTACTTTTGTTGGAATTTTTTGAATTAAATTCATCTGTAGTTGCGATTTTCTTTTTATTTTATTTTTTTATATGTTTTTTACTATTCTGTACACAATAGATACTACATTGACTACCACATAAGTGGATTGGTGAGAGAGAGAATGTAAAAAGGATGAAATATTTTTTCAAAAACTTTTTAATGGCCTAAAACACATGGTGTTGGTTATGCAAGTTATTTTGATTCACAAAATAAAAGGAAAATATTCTCGAATTATATAAAAACTTTATATAAAACGTATGTATATACCCCATGTATGGTATGTATTTCTTACAATCTTTGTCGCTTATTTACTTTAGATGAAAAAAAATCAGTTTTTTTTCTTTTATAATTTTAAAATTCTCTTTTTATTCTGTTTAACATCAGCTGTTGTCTGTTGAAATTTATATTTCGGTAGTAGTAAGCAAGAACAAGAACCAAAAAAAAGAAAAACTGCCGTAAAGTTTTCTTTGATTTGTTATTTCATACTGGAGTTCGGTTCAATTAGATGCTTATGGTGCTCGTTTGTTATGTTACTGAAGCTGTCTTAACTGCTTGCGTTAGTCCTTGTTTTTGTTGGGTTTGTATTGTTTGTTTTACTTGCTATTAGGCTTGTTTGTTCTTTCAACACCCTCTCTTTCCTTTTTCCCCCCTTCCACTGTTGATTTTGAAGTAAAACAATTGAATTGTTACCGGTATTTTCCCAACGTATTCTTTTTTTGGCAGATTTGTTACATGCAAAAGACATGTTTTCTTATTTTTACATTCACAGTATTTTCCCAACGCCCACTTGCATCTATTTAAACACCCCAAAAAAGGGGGGAACACCTACATACACAGCTCCTTGCACACACATACCGTACATAAATAAGTTTTGGAAGTCAGTCATGTGTATCCCTTTTTTTGGGGGAGGGGGGGGGGGGTACGGGTTTAAGGAGCGAAAGAGGAAGTGTTCTTTGTCTTCCTTGGATGTTTTGTCGATGTCATCGTCATTGCCATCGTATGTAGTTCATTAGCTTAATTTAAACATGATCATGTAGCAGAAATAGGAGGAAATCTGATTATGCGATATTTTTGGTGTGTTTTCGTTGTTTTCCTGGTTTTTTTTTCATATAATTTTTCAGGATATACAGTGAATAAGAAAAAAAATTTTTGATTCTTAATACGTAAGAGATAGTGGCGTTGGTAAGCATAAGATATTCGCTTGTCTTATTAAATGTTTGCACGTCTCTTACAATTAACTTAACAAAAGAAGAAAAATTTTCAAATATTCATAAAATTACTGGCAAGGAAATAAATAACGAAACTTTTGTGAAAGTAATTAAAAGTTATTGAGATGTTAAAAATGGCAGAAAAAAAAAATATTTTTGTTTAAAAAACGACACAAATTCTATTAATTTCATGGAATATTGGGTTTCACTGAACAGTGAACAGGTTAAGGTAAATAAATTATATTTTTTTAATGTTAGGTTGTTTAAAAATTTGAGTTGAAAATAATTGGAAACAGGAATTGATACATTCATACCCCTTCAGTCAGGATTACTACCTAGTTTCTCACACCACTTATGTTGCGTGTGTTAATTTTGTACACGGATGGCGGGGTTACAGTTTAAAGTCGACTCCGAACGACAGATTTTTGAGAAACTTTTTATAGCAATTTTATTTAATCTCAGAGTTTTTGTCTGAAATCTGCTGAGATTTTTCGTATTTCGTTTTGTAAGAGATGTCTGACGTGGAGTTTAAACCGAGGTCTCGACTTTAATAAGTAAACACCCGGCCACTTTAATCTGAATTTGGCAGCTTCGTAAAACAGCAGACGGCGAACATTTTATACGGTAATCACTGGCTTTCTTGCAATCAACCTCGTATCTATTATTTAGAAAACATGATGTTTAGATAATATTAACTAATTGGAATGTTTAATGTGGTGTTCTATCGGAATGAATACAAACAATAATGCCGCTTTGACCAATGCCTCTACGATCAAATTAATAAATTTTGTTAATCGTTTTCTAAGCAGAATTTTTAAAATATTTTGGCCGGCGTCTTAGTCTTAAGGCGGATTATTAGATAAGCATAATCAGTACTTTGCAATACCAATAGAGTTGTCGCTGATGTATAGCAGAAGAGATTCGGATGACAATGCATGCATAGTTGGGTTGTAATCAAGAAAGTCATTTTAGGCAAAAAGTGAGTATATTTGAAACATTTTTAAATGACTCTGTGTTCTTTTTAGGTATTTCAGGGATATACTGTTAACCCTCCTATAACGCGGTACTCTCAGTCGTGGTTTCCATATAACACGGGTAGAAATTGCGACAGCTCTCCTATAACGCGGTACTCTTATAGCGCGGTTTGTTTTCAATTTTATCCCATAAGTTCCTTCCGTACAGCCTATGAATGAACAGTAACTAGATATTGTAAGAGGGTTGAATAAAAGTTTTATTTTCGACTCAAAAGCTCATCCGAGATACAGTACCGTGCAAAACAATAGCAGTTGGATTTCCAATTTAAAAAAAACAATGAATGAAGATGAACCACGTGAGAATAAATATTATAAAATTATATTATTTTACAAGTCTTTCCTAATTTTGTTGGAAACCAGTCTTTTAGTTTAGTTTTTATTTCATTTTTTTAACAATCCTTATATGAACTCTTTAATTCAATAAAAATAATTTATAATTTATCTTGCCTTTTGTATTTCTTGGTCTCCATATAATGCGGTACTAATGATGTGATTTGTTCTAATTCTGGGTTTCTTATAGCGCGGTTTCCATACAACGCGGTACGTACTCACCTGGTTTGTACCTGAAATCCGAGATTGTTATAGCGCGGTTTCCATATAACGCGGTACGTACTCACCGCGTAATAGGAGGATTGACTGTACATACCGATACATTAGAACTGATATTTCATATTAGATTGACTAAGAAATTAACAACGCTTTCAATTTATTGGAAGTTGTTTTTAATATATAGGAAGTGCCTACTTGTTGCAATGTAGTTCTAGAGAAAATGGAATCGACATGTGTGTACTCTGAATGATGGATCTTACGTAAATTGCCGAAAGAGAATAAATAGTCCTGGTTGGTGTCTGGATTTAACAAGACTGAATTCAACATGCCATTCGGTCTTACATGTCGTAAGATGTGTTTGGAGGTAGAAATCTCTTATTTGCCAAACTTTATCGAATTTACCAGATTAAACAAATCCAACACGCCATTTTAAAATCTCTGTGTTTTATTTTATTTTCAAAACTCAACACAAATATAGCTTATGCTTTAACTTTCCATAATATTTGTATAGGCAAACAAAACATAAAGACCTTCAACAGCTGCTTAAAATCATTTCAACTTTAAGTAGGACAATCGCGATACTAAAGTCATGGCAATATTACAGCAATTTTCATCAACGTCATCTCTGAGCACAAAAATCCGTCAAACCGCAATCCAAATCGAAATACCATGACAAAGATAAAGAGGGTATTAGATATGCTTTGCAGGAAGTTCAATTCACAAGAATAAACAGTAACAGATCTGTAAAAACATGCCACTTGTGGATGTTAAAACAACATAAATAAATAAAGCAGTTTAAAAGAGAATATTATGCATTACTTGACGGGGCATTGAAAAATGTGTTAACTTATATTTTATATGTCATCTAATGTTTGAACAAGTGTTGTACAATAGAATCAACCTTCTACAGAAACCGAAATAATTTTCTTTTTATTTATTTGACATGCTGTAGCTGTTATACTACATATAACATGGTCTTTACAACCCTTCAGTCAGGATTATACATGAGTGGCGGGACCTACAGTTTAAAACCCACTCCGTACAACATATTTTTGGAGAAGCTCTTCATGGCAATTTTATTTACTCTCAGAATTTTTGCCAGAAATTTGCTGAGTGGCAATCGCCGAATAAATATTGTTTTTCATATATCGTTTTGATGATGCCTGACCTGGTATTCGAACCCGGGTCTTATGTCTAATAAGCCAACACACTACCTACTAGACTACGGCGACTAGTATATACTCTCCACTCTTTTGTTAGTATTTACTAAATTTTAGCTGGACAGGTGATTGATTTATTTATATCAAGAGATAAGATAAGAGGTCCCCGTGGTCTAGTAGGTAGTGTGCTGGCTTATTAGACGTAAAGCCAGGGTTCGAGTCTCAGTCCAGACAACAAAATAAAATATAAAAAATATTTTTTCGGCGATTTCTTCTCAGCAAATTTCTGGCAAAAACTCTGGGAGTAAATAAAATTGCCATGAAAATTTTCACAAAAAACCTGTCGTTCGGAGTCGACTTTAAACTGTAGGTCCCGCCACTTATGTATAAAATTAACACACTCAACATAGGTAGTGTTAGAAACTATTATGTATGTGTGGATAAACACAGTCCTAATAAACGTTCTGATAAAGCTGGTAATAGAATAAGTTTAATTAGTTTAATTAGGGGGCACCATACTTAAAATTTGATTTTTGCATTGTAAACATCTAAATTTCTATTAATTTTTTTAAGGTAGCATGGTTTTATTTAAAAAAATATTGATTACCTTTCGGTACGTTTGCATAATAAAAATTTATTAAAAAATATTTCAATTTTAATGTTGTTCAATCACTTTATTTACCAAAAAAAAAAAGTTAAAAAAGTTTCTATGAATAGCGCCACATTCCCCATAAATTTTTGATGAGCTTATGACTTTTATTTGAGTGTTAATTTAATGTCAAGTTTCCTAGAAAAGCCAACGGATTAAGGAATGAAAACAATTTTAATTTACAAACGAACAATAACACACCAAAATAAATATAAAGTTGAAAAGAATCGTAATTTTAAAACCAAACTAGCAGGTTTAAAAAGCAAACTCGAATACAAAGATTAAATAAAAAAAATAAAACTTTTTTAAAATACAGAAAATGACAGAAACATACATTTGGCTTTAGTTTATTTATAGAGGATAAAAATCCTGGTGCTTTTTAAATCTTTAGCGAATTTCAGTTCCATTTCCTTGATTTTATTTGTTTTTTGTTCACTTTTGATATTTGATGGTGTGGTTATTAAGGCGTGGTTTATGAGCTCAACAAATTGAGCCGCAACATGCCGCAGTTATGGTTAATCTGCTGGAACGTTATCAAGAATAAAAAAAAAAACCAAAAAGAGATGAAGAAATAAAATAAAACAACACAAAGCTATGGAAACAGGCTATGATGCAACCAGAAACTTAAAAAAAAAAAAACTGAAATGAAGTTGAATCAAACAAAGTTTTGGCTTTGGCTACCAAAAAAAAAAACGAAAAAAAAAATGCAAAAGCGAAACTTGAAAACGGGAACACAACAAGAGCAACAACGGAATTGTTTTAAAATATTTCGGTTTATGGATTTTGAAAAACTTGGCTGTTTTCAAACTCTTAAATAAAGCCAATGAATGGAATGGAAAAATAAAATGCGAAATAATGTTGACTGTTTAAGACACTAATGCTAAATGGGTTCATTGTATTCAATATTGCCAAAATTACAGAAAAGAAATCCGCAAGGAAAAACAAAACTTCAAAAAACCAAAATAAAAGAAATTCGTAATTTAAATAACAAGATATTGTATACGTACTTTAAAAAGCGGTAACAACATGAGGCATATACATAACTACAATAACAACAATCAACAACATCCTGTAGCAACATGTAAGAGGGAAGATTATAAAAATCTTAATATGAATCCAACAATATTCCCTTCATGTTTCGCTGTTTTGGTGAGTGTAGATGAAAGGCATATTTTTATATACTAAACGTATAAATAAAACATTAAGAAATAAAACGAAATATCAGCAGTTTTTACTTCTTTTCTCTTATTCTTCTCTTGGCATATAACAAAATACAATTTCTTTGTTCAAATGCCTGGTTTTTTTTATTTTTGTTTGCTGGTTCATTGATAAATGAAATCTAAAATTCATTACATGCGCTACGAAGAAATAAAAGAAAAACAACAGGAAAATCACATACACACTTAAAACTATTAAACACGCACGTACCGTAAAACAGGAAACACTTACGCATACAATCTCTGTCTCTGTATTGCTATAGAAAGAATTCCTTTCTTGCTTTTTATTTCTTATAAATTCGTACACAAGTATGCCTGCCCTGTAGCCTAAGTGGTTTAGTTTATTTGTCTCTGGCTGTGTGTGCGCATGTGTTTGTGTGCGTGGGTGCGTATAACATAACATTACGGCCTACATATTTGATACTTAAATTTACTTTTACACCCAAATAACCGTATGGCATTTACGATCCCTTAGGATACCACAAAAGCGCACCAACACGAATCAATGAAAGTAACAAGAAAAAAAAAGGAAAGACGTTTCCCTTCAGCACATCCTTCATCAGCACTACTTTTTTGGCTTTTGGAGTGAGTTGTTGGTGTTGGCATTTAAGTGTGTCAATAGTCGTGTAACATTTCGAAATGTTAAGCCAGTTCAGAAGTTGGAAAAGTTTAAAGCATCCTTAATTCGATTTGATTAAAAAGAAAAATGTGGAAAATATGTGCAAAGGAGGATTTTACGGTAACAACTTTGTTTTGATTGCGGTTGATCATTTTGAGATAGTTTTGAAAACGACTTTTGACATAGGTCGCATGTTCGTGGTGGCCAATTAACGCTGTCAAAGAGTGAAATAAATCTATTAGTAAACTTATCATTTTATAAATCTAAATGGGTATCATATGCCACTTATTCGTTGAAACACTATATCTTTCAGTTCATAATCTTTAATTTTTAAAAACTGGAGTCTTTTCTAAATGTTATTTTCAGGCTTTTAAGTGGATCAAACGTATATTATTTTCAGATTCAAAGCCTTTTGAAAATAACACCGAGGGTTCTCCGAAGCCCACGCACAATAACTTTAAATAACAAGTGAGCTTTACGACAAGAGGAACTTTTTTCAAAAATTCAGCTTTGATACCTTGTTGTCAATCAACATATCTGCGGCATTGATATCTGCATACCTTCAGCTTTAATTATTCTGCCTGTTGGTCTTTGTGTCCATATAGGTAGAATCCCTTGGTGGAAAATGCCCTATAACGAGCGATATCATAGGACCCATTGATAAAAACTTCATTAAATCGGCTAACTTGGGTTATTCGCCAGACTGTTTTAAAATAGTTTTTTGAAAATTTCTTTATTTTTTGTTGCAAATATCCCTTTTGGGGCAAATGGCTGTCACTAAACATTCCTCCCTTGTTTCCGTTTGTTAAATCTATTTTTGTTGTTCCAGCTAAGCAGATGTTTGCTGTAATACAACTAAAATGACTACAAACTTGCCAATTTCTTGCAGAGTAGTGCGATGCTTAATAGGTCGTCATGTACAGAAACTTCTAACAACTTTAGCACATCCTTCGGTCGTTAAACGATGCATTTTCGTAAATTGTATACCTTTCACTCAATACACTATAACTCAGATATTCGACAGGTTACTAAGCTGTCAATCTGACCAACAATACGATAACCTCCTTTTTATATACATACATACATTACAGGTCATTACAACCGTTTTGTAAGGACAACAATCTAGCTTCTCACGCGTTAGGTCCTCTAACCTAAGGACAACGTGTACTTGGCAATTCTGACAATTGACCCATTGTACAACGTCCTAGCTTCTCACACCACTTATGTTGTGTGCGTTAATTTTATACATGAGTCGCGGGACCTACGGTTTAAAGTCGACTCCGAACGACACATTTTTTGAGAACCATTTCATGGTAATTTTTACTCCCAGAGTTTTTACCAGGAATCTGCTGAGAAGAAGTCGCCGAAAAAGTGTTTGCATATGTTCGTTTTGATGTCTGACCTGGTATTCGAACTCGGGCCTTTCGTCTAATACTAGACCACGCGACTGCTCACACCACTTATGTTGTGTGTGTTAGTTTTATTAATAAGATGACGGAACCCAGCAGTTTAAAGTCGACTTCGAACGACAGAATTTTGAGAACCTTTTGTATGGCAATTTTATTTACTCTCAGAATTTTTGTTGGAGAAGTCTGACTTTTGACATACGGATCTCACGTGAAATAACTACTACAATTTGACGACTACACCCCCAATTACTTAACTTAATTATTGATTACACCCTTTAGACAAGACTACATACATCCTAGTCTCTCACACCACCTATATATGTGGTGTTTCTTAATTTTATCCACGAGTGGAGCAACCTACAGTTTCAAGTCGATTTCGAACGACAGATATTGGAGAAACATTTCATGGCAAATTACTTTTACTTCTAGAGTTTTTACCAAAGAGAGAATCTAATTGTCTGAGCTAGGGGTTGAACCGTTGAGCAAAGGACTACTGTTGTCGTAACCTTTACTTTCTCGATTTATACCTTTCCACCCTATGCCTGTTAGTACATTATACAGTGTTAGAAATAAGTAAATAAAGAATCCCTTAAACATACATACAGTCAAACCTGGTTATAATGAACTCCGTGGGATCAGAAAAAATAGTTCGTTATAGGCAAAGTTCGTTAAAAACGGGATGAAGTCATAGAAGAAAATATAAAATACAAAGAATTTTTATCATTTATCAAAAAGTAATTTTTTATTTAAAACCAAAAATATGTGTTAATTCTTTTTAACTATTAATTACTGGGACCATTTAATTTAGTTCCTTTTAACCGAGAATTCGTTATAAAGAGTTCGAAATAAACGAAGTTTTTTGTATGAAAATTGTTATTAAAACGTTGGGATTTGAAAATATTTACATAATAACCAAGAATTCATTATAACCAAGTTCGTTATAAACGAATTTGACTGTACAGATATTATTTATAAATTTTTATACACATTCACACGTGCATATATGTAAATTATCAGGGGAAATTTTTATAGAATTTTTTTTTTTTCTTTCTGACATATCACAAGGGAATCAATTTAGTGGAATCAAATAGCACTTACACAACATTCGTGTAAAAGACTACGAATATAATCAAGTCAACACATTGCCAGCCATGCAGTAATTTTTATTATTATTTTTATTACCCTCTCTTCTTCGTAATATAATTTGCAATATATATGATACGTCAATGTATATTAATTTGTAAAAAATCTAAGAAATTATAAGATTTAAGAATTTGTTCATGAAAAATAGTTTCCAGAATTTTCAGCTTTGTAACGGAGTTTTTCCTATTTGGGTACTGAAATGTATGACAAGCACTTTTCTTTGTAAGAAATTATAGTTTTTCTTCATAAATAAGTTTTATTTTTTATGACCGTGTGAGTACATATCCTTGTGCTGACCTTCCATTTTCCAACACCTTATGAAATTATGAGTGTTTGGCAAAAATTCCCATAAAATGCTTAAAATAATGTTTTTTTTTTTTATGAAAAATAAATAAAAAAAATACGTGCTAAGAAAAACACAACTTTAATAGTTTGCCCTTCATTTCCACATTTTTTTTTTTTTTGACTTTCTTTCATAAATGTTTGCTTGAAACTGATAACAGATAAAATTACTTAAGGCCTGCAAAAAAAAATTCAAAGTCATAGGCGGGTGTGCATGTGTTTATGATATGATGTCATAATTCTTGGAATTTGCCTAAGGAATCGGTATAGAAGAATTTCTTAAGATTGTTTGTTAAACGTTTATTTAATTGCTACTTTATGTTATGTCTACACAGTTATACGGTTTTGATAATCAGTTTGAGAATATTTTAAAGAAATCCCAAATTCATAAATTTATCAGGAAGACTGGAGATTCTGTTGAAAATAACCGTCAGCATTAATTTTATAACAAAGAATGTATCTTGAATTTATATTTTCTGTTAGTTTGGGCCAATTCTTACTTTCTTTGGGATGTGAATTTTATTATTTAAAAAATACGTTTTGAAGGACATTGCGTATAGTAATAAAGTTCAGATCCTGTTTAGTATAATGGGATTTATCCAGATTTATTAAAGGACATCGTACACAGACAAATTCCTGAAGAGAACCTATAAATTCTATAATTTTGGGAAGTGTTTCGCAACAAGGGCAATTAATAAAACAAAATAAAGTAATTTTGTAAAAATGTACTCTTTCTCATCAGCTCAAGAATGAAGGTTCGAAATCTATGAGGCAGCTGAGGGGCATAAATCTAAACCGAAGTTTACACCATATGATGAAAAATGTGTTCAATTCAACGTAGACAAGATGAACGGAGAACATGACACTGTACTACTGTCTGAAAGTAAGTCCACCATCGGAAAACCTATGAAGTATTATAAGAAGTAGTCGAGTAGATTAGACGTTGGGCCACGCTTTAAACCCCAGATATTTCTTCGTTGACGGCCTTTCAGCAGAATTCTGGTAAAAACTTTGAAAGTAAATGAAACTGCTATGAAAAGTTTCTCAAAAAACCTGTCGTTCGAAGTCGACTTTAAACTGTAGGCCACACCATATGTGTATAAATTTAACACTCACAACATAAGTAACGTAATACTGACTGAAGGGTTTGTAATGACCAATTATTGTACGTGTCAAATGGAATTTTCACACACACAATGGCCATATTCCTCCTGTGGTGTGGAAAAGAAGTTAGCAAAAGTATCCTTTACAATTTTCCTAGAAATTATAGAGACCAAGACTTTTCTCAAGCCATTCATTTACAGTGCGACAAGGATTCACAGTTGCATTAGAGTTTTGAGGTATAAACTGACGCTTTTATTTATTTATTTATTAATGAAATTATTGCCCAAATCCTGAAAATCTTATATTTAAAGTACAAAGACGTAGTAAATAAACAACTAAATAATAAAAGTAATGGATATGCAGATGGAAGCAATTGAAACAAAATAGAAAAAGGAAAATAGAGGAAGAACAATTGCAAAAATATATATAAACACGTTTTCCAATTGATGGTTCTAGTAACCAAAAAAACTTTCTATCAATTAAGGAAACAATTCAAGTATAGTGCAAAGAGAAAACCAAACAACCAATCACTTACTTGGAATCTGTGTAGCGTTAACTCTATTTAGAAATACTATCCTGTGAGTTAACATATCACTTTTTATGAAGATCGCATTATCAGTCCCAGAGCTGATGTCGTTTGGCCACCTCGTAGCTGCAATTTGACACCGTTGGACTATTATTTGTGGGGTGCCGTCAAAGTTAAGTGTTACGCCGACAAGCCAGAGACAATTGACGCTTTAAAGGACGATATTTGTGAAGCCATTGGTAGCTGCACACAATCGATAATGTGCTTAAAAATTGGACCGATCGTGTAGACTACTGTATGGCCAGTCGAGGCAGCCATTTGTATGAAATTATTTTCCATTATTACCCGTAAGGATTGTACTTTCAAATAAAAAAAGAAATTTGAGAAAATATTCCAGAGTTTCTTTTTAAAGCATTTTCAAAAAAAAAAAAAAAGTTATTTGGCGGACCCTTTATTAATTTATGGTTTCCAATATAGGAAAATTTGAACTCGCCGTGGTCTAGTGTTTAGTGTGTTGGCTTATTAGACAAAAGGCCCGGGTTCGAATCCCAGGTCAGACATCAAAACAAAAAATATTTCTTCGGCGATCTTCCTCTCAGCAGATTTCTGGCAAAGGCTCTGAGATAAAAAATTGCCATGAAAAGCTTCTCAAAAATCTGTTGTTCGGAGTTGACTTTAAACTGTAGGTCCCGCCACTCATGTATAAAATTAACGCACACAACATAAGTGGTGTGAGAAGCTAGGTCGTAATCCTAACTGAAGGGTTGTAATGGCCAATTATTTATGTATGTAATATAGGAAAATCAATTAGAAGCCCGTTTAATATATACAAAATATGCATGTACAAGGCAACTACAGCTTTTTTTGTTTCTCATACAATTAGGTCTAGCAACGCCATATATTTTTTTGTGCTTCTGAACATCGTGTTCCAACAAAGTACTGTAATCAAGATTAGCAATTAATGTTGATAATGTTGCTTGATTGAAGAGATTTCCATATCCTTTATACTTTTTAATAGCCTGGTGCAATAAAAGGTTAAATGGTGGTGCTACTGTTTATGTGGAACAATATAAAATTTTGTTAGATAGGACTTTATTAACAAAATCAGCATGTTTGAAATAAACAAATTACAAAGAAAAAACTTCAATTCTTTTACATTTTATTTGATTAATTTCAGTAAAAAATTAATACGAAAATCTTTAGATATTTATTCGAATCTCCATTTTGCAATTGTTATTAAAGAATTTGAATCCCGAAATAAATTGTTAAATATCGTTTCTAAACTTTGTTTCCAGTATATTTCGGTTTTTTCTTGAAACTAATTCAGCTTATTTGTAAGGTTTTTTTTTTTGACAAAGAACTACTTAACAAATTGGTAACAAAAAAAATTTAGAGAAAAAAATTTACCAGACAAGCTGCTATAAAGAAGAGAAAAAGCATTAGTATTCAAGCAACTAAAGGCTTAAAATAGAATAAAAAAGAAAGACCAAAAGAATCTTTTACCACCTTTTTACAAGTGGATGGATACTTTAAATAATTTATCACTATAACTCCCATTTTATGTATTTTATCTTCTAAACCAATGGCTCCTTGTCTAACTGTTGAAATAAAGTATTCGTCGTTTATCTGCACAAATACTTAAAAATGTCAAAATAAAATGAATGATATTAAAATAATTTTTCATACCAGTTGTCTAGAAGCAGCAGCAGCAGCTCTGGTAGCAGCAGCTACAATAACAATTTTACTGCAATTTATTTATTTGCAGTTTTTTCTTTCCTTTTTTTCTTTCTCTATTTCAACTTGCATTGGAAAATTAAAAAAAGAAAGAAAAAAACTAACGAATGAACGCTATGTACGGTAATATGAAAAATAGGAGCAAGAAAAAAAAAATTAAAATGAGATGAAAAAAAGTGTGGAATGCAAGATGAAAAGAAATAACAAAAAAAAAAAATGAAAATGAAAATGGAAACGAAATGAGAAAAAACACACCCGTAAAACTAATATCAAAGTGTCTGTAAATATAATTTTTCTTTACCAAATGCCAGCTCGAGCCAACTTCTTTACTACTCACCAGCACCTCCATACGTCCTCATCTCATTTCAGTATAGTTTTTCCCATTTCAGTGTGTGTTTTTTTTTAAGCATTTAGTCGAACCTCGTCCATTGAAATTGAGTAACGCCATGAAAATGATGAAAATGGTTGGAAAAGGAAGAAAAATAAGCGAAAAAAAAATGCCAGCACTTACATAAGAGTTCCATAACCTTTAAAACTAGGCAGTCAGGCTATATGCATTGATAATAATGGAAATGAGGGGAATACAAAATCAAAAGAAAAAGGAAAAGAAAACGAAATGCTTTTACAAACACAAGTTTTGAACAAATAGAACAGAAATTACAAATAAAAACAAAATAGGTGGAGAACAAAAAACTTGTATAAAAGCAACTAAAAATACCCCTAACATATAATAGCCATTTACACTAGCAGCCATGTTACAATGATAAAACTATGGCCTGCCTAGTTAACGCTTTGAGAGAATACAAAGGTATGGAAAATAGCATGACTTTGAGGTTTCTTTTGGAAGTTTTTAATCCAAGTAGGCCTTAAACTGCCCAAAAATTTAAATACACTTCGAGAAAGGCAACTTTTAAAACACTGCGAGCGAAAATTTCAGCACGCAGTTTAAATAGGGCGGGATTTTTCTTAGCATAAGCAGTGAAAGCCCTTAAGCTACTGAAGATCCTCTATGTTGATACCCGTTGGTTGCTTAGATCATTTTAATTTTCTTTTTTTTTTATAAAATTTAAGTGATTCAACTGACAATTTTATAAATTCATTCTGTATATTTAAATAGTTTTTGAGTCGAAGATAAAAAAAATAAAACTTTTGCAAATCATATTATTCTGCCATTGGCCTCCTGTAAATTACAAGTGCAATGACCTTTAATTTTGACCCTTCTTTGAATCCACTTACGAAAAAGAAGGAAACAAATTAAAAATTACAATATTTTACCTAAAAGAAGTAATACAAATTTAAAATATTTATCAACAATACGAATAAATAATAAAAAGTAAGTAAAAACCATTGCCAATTGTTGTAGAACGTAATCTTGTAATTCTTGGCACAGGATAAAGCCTTTTTTTTTGCATAAATAAAATCATATAAAATGCATTAAAGATGCAGCATTCTGATATGCTTGTTTAGAAAAACAGTTTTTGTTTTTTGCTTTTCTTTTATAAAGAAGAAATTTTTTATTATTAAAATTTATCTACTATTTTGTGGTCCTTTTTAAGAGAAGGATAACAACAACAAAAAATATACAAAATTTAATTTTTTTGAAGTATTTGATTGTGCAATAAAAAACAAGAGCATTAAAAACACAAAGTAATTGTTATTATCATAACGTAAAAACAACTTGACATAACTGATTATATTTGTATTCTTGATCAAAAAAATTACGATTTTACGATTACGATATCTACTTGATTGATAATTACAACCTTCTTGTCATAATTACAGTCTACAAGCATCCTACGTTACTTATCTTGTGTTTGTTGATTTTCTTTACAATTTAAAATCGACTTCGAATGTCAAATTTTTGCGTAATTATTCATGACAATAGTATTTATTCACAGAGGTTTTGCCAGAAGGCTGCTGAGAAAAAGTCGCCGGACAAATATTTTTTATCTTTCTTTTTCTACGACATGTCTGAGTCACGGAATAAGTTCCTTTTCTTCAAAAAATGCATAGATTTGTCTGCTGTTATTGTTTTTGGTTAGAGGGCTTTAATAAAATTCAATGCCAATCAATAATTCAGTATTCTGTGGCTCAGGTCATAGATGTCAACTCCGATTCCAACAAATTCACATGCGATATCTCTCTGTTTTTGAATTTTAGTACTGCTATATAAGATTACACATCCAGTTATTACTTAATCATCGTCTTTGGAGAATATGAAAATATTCTTCGCTGCCAAGTTGAATGAACAATCAAACCAGCACACAATTCTTGCAAATACTCCACTATTGCAAATTGAGATGGGTTGACCACACATTTCAAAGACTTAGTATGAACTGGCGTAGGCTCAAAACCACAGAAAAGAAACATTAATTTGGTTGCCTAATGCATAGCGAAAGGCGACAAACCAATCGAAAGAATTCATTATAAGCCTTCAATCAGGACTCCGTATGTACATTTCCAATCCAAGCCATATGTATGTACATTTCAGAGATCAGCAGCGAGTATTCAAAACGATGAGTAGGTTCGAGTCAAACATAAAATTTCAGATACTTATACGCATTCATACTTATTTTGATATCATACTCATACAACTCAAACTCAAAGTTGGAAGTACTCGTCATATTCATACTTAACAATACGCATGATGTTACAGATACCGACTCCTCTCTACTTAACATTTACACGAAGCACAAAATGAGTATGATTCGCGTATGATACTAACAAAAAGATTGAGTGTATGCTTTACTTGTTGTTTTTGTTTTCCCTTTTTTCTTTGTTTTTATATGCAACAACAAAAAAAGCCTTAAATTTTATTGAAGGATTCGAATTACTCAAATGAAATGAATCAGAATGAGTAGGCGTATTAGTCAAACATATTTTGAATGTTGTGAGTTTGATGTCAACGTTGTACTCATACTCATTCCAGTGCTTATGAATCAATGTTGTAGCGAGTACGAATGAATCAGAGTAGTTGAATTTCAATTCTGTTGTTTCACTCATACTCAAAATTGCGTTGGTGCTTATGAGTAGCGAAAAAACGATTTATTGCTGATATTACATTATGTGAAATTTTTGGGACTGATTTAATTTATTGTCAATTACACGTTTATGGTTGGAAATTTACCTGGTTCATTTTAGGTTATTTTTATGTTGACACCATCTTACCTGAAAATATAAAAAAATAAATATAAATTTCATAAGAGATATTTCAAATTATAGATTATTTTATTAATAAAATTGGAATAAAAATTATTGACATTTCTACACACCACAATACAAAATAGTACATTAGAACCTATATGCGATTATGCAACTCGACTTCAAACCATTTAATTGAACAATTTATCATTCCCAAAGTAATATCGGCAATAAATAGATACACAAACATTAGTCTCACTGTTTCGGTATGCAAAGACACTTTTGGAACTCATGTGGATAGGTATCGTGTTAAACTCTACGTTAAACGATTGATATATACAGGGTGGGTGATATATAATGCAACAAAGTAAAGCGCTATATTTTTTTTTAATTTGTTTTTAATTTTATTGTTCAAAAGCAAAAAATATTGGAAAAAATATCAAATTTTAGAACCAGTTAAGATTTGTTCGAATTGACCACCACTGGTACGAATTATGGCCTTCAAACGGCCGACAAAGCCATCACAGGCTGCACGAAAGTGGCTCTTGGTTGACGCGTGCTGAGTGCGGTGGTGCTGAGTTCTGTTGGAATAGTTGTCTACCCAGGCGAAATATTTGCCAGCCCAGGGCTTCAATACTGTCTTTAAGAGATTTTCCCGATAAGATTCAGCATTTATTTTGACCTAACGGTCGATGAATACGAGCGAGGAACGAACATCGGCCGTTATGGCGCGCCACACCATCGGTGGCGCTTGAGTTCTGGTGGCCAATCGCAGGTGTAAATTTTCAGCTGACCTCTTTTGCAAGTAAACCCGATCATTTTATTTATTCACAAACTGCTCAGTTTGGAGTAGCTTCTCTTCGGAGAAAACCAAATTCGATAACTGGCCACTTTCGTGCAAGCGAAGTAACTCCTTGGCTCTTTCCAGTCTAACTTTTAGTTGCATTCGTTCATTCGATACGCTCTGCTCAAGAGCAATTTTTCTACCACTGCGGCGTGGATTTCGATCAAATCTTCCCTTCACTTTTCAGATCATTTCCTGTGGTGTTACCGTTGTTTTCCTCCACTTTTTGGACGCGATGCAGCACTGCCAGTCTCACGGCAACGAGCAATGGTACGAGAAACAGAAGATTTATTCACTTTTAAATGCTGGAGGGCTCTAACGATAGTCACCTGCGGTTTTCCGGCAAAATATAAAGCAATCACACTATCACGCTTGAATTCCATCACGAATAAGTTTTTTTCTGAATGAATAAAAAAATAAACTGTCACTGGAATAAATCTGTCAGCTGTCAGACAAGCGTCATTACAAATGATAACAACCCGAAGTTGGTTGCAATACATATCAGCCACCCTGTACAGTCGAAAATTAATAAGATTGAAGCAGGCAATTCATTTGATGATTTTATTCAGGGAATGTATTATTTTCCAACATGCCTATACCAGATTACAAACTTCCTTGGATAATTAAAAATGGATAATGTCAAGTAATTTTGCTGTGAAGATTTTATAGATCTAAGTTTCACAATTATTGTACTTTAAGATTAGATTTTCGATAAATTCAGGACTCTTTTAATTGAATCAATTTAAATACCGTTGTGATTAAAAACCATCACAACTGCATGTAATAACAAGTTGATCTGTTATTCATTCGTTACGTACTCAGTTATTGGCGTATTCGAACATTTTAAGCTTGTGTGCCTTTTGCAAAAGCTTTAGGCTGTGGAGTTCTACCTCTGGGTTCCAATCTAATCAAGTCCATGATGCATGACCTTATTTTTTTCCCATAATCTAAACGCACGTAAATATTTCTTTCTTCTTCCAACAATTCTTAAACAAATGTTTGGTTAGTTCAGAAATGAAATCATTTTTTTCAAATTTCGCTCCATTTAACTGGCTGATAATAATAAATTTTCTAACAATAAATTAAATTTTCTATTTACATTGAAATATAATTTAAAACATTTCCATATGAATTCCCAAAACGAATGTAATGAATAACAATAAATTTCCTGTACGTTTTATACTCAAACCTATCAAACATGTGCATATTTTACAAAGTAATTTTTAAGAGGACTTTAAGATTATGTAAGTCTCCTTAGTAACCTATTTTTCGTAATGTTTTCTCTATATCCACTAGTAGCCATATCTTACTCCTTTTTCGTCTTTCGTCTTCCATCTTCTGTCTGCTCTTTATTGCTGTAATCTGCTAATCTAATAGACTTTCTCAATGGCTGGCAGTACAATCAAATGTTTGAATATATAGCTGCCAATATCGAAATAATTTATTTTCTTTTCAAGTAATTTTTCACCTAAACAATATCCAGTAAATGGTTACAATAGAAACAAAAACATATAACAAGCGAAAAACACAGAACACAAAAACTGAATGAAAGAAAAACAATTGAATACAAAAGACATTTATTTGGCTAAACTACTAGCATTTGATGAAAAATAAATACAATAAATTACGGGGGTATCCAGTACATGAAAGTAAAACTACAGCCAGAATACAAGAAACTTTAACAACATGAAAGGAAACAATAGGACAACGCTTGTAACGTAGAAGTTGTAATCCTTTAAAGAAAATAAACAGAAACAAAACCAAAAAAAAAATAGGAAAATAAAGCTTTAAAGAGGGATGATAGATATACCGGAACACATAGGGATACATAGACGAAAACAGGACGAAAACAAGACGAACGTATTGCGTCAACAACACTATTTACTAACACCACTAAAGTTTCGGTTTAGTAGTGGCTACTTGGCTGTAATGTTATCATACCAAATCTAACAAATACAATTGCTTAAAATAATACATCTTATGGCAATTGTTTGTTGTAATACAAACCAACTACTACTACCACTACTACATACTAACATTTTCACTGGCACTACACTAATACTACACTAAGTATTACACACAGCTTCAACGATTTTCTTACTCTCCTTTTGTTAGTTTAGTGAACCACAATTATTGAGTATGAAACATTTGACAACTGATTGCAGTGCCTGTAGTATACAGACAGACAGACAGAGAGACAGACAGACACAAGAAAGTATTTTATATATCATATATACATATATATACTACATAAAGACGTATATGTTTGTATGTATGTACATAGAATGTAAGAAGACTAAATGTCTAGAGTATTATTTACTAGTTGGCTGGCCGAATGACTGCTGGCTTCCTAGACTATTATTTCATAATGTACAAGTGTGTCTAAGCCTTACGGAAAGTTACAGCAACTGTCAACTAAAATTAAACAAATTTGATAAAGAAATTTAAAAGAATTTAAGAATCAAAGAAAGAAAAATTAAATCAATTATACAAGTCGTCAAAAATATCTAGAGAAGTGTGTACATACACATACATATGTAATGTTTAAGTATAGTTAATAAAGAGTCTGAGCCTTCGCGATTTTTTTTTTTATCCACTGAAATAATTATGAAAGCAATATAATTTTACTTAATCTTTAAAGAGAATTATAATTAATTAATTAATTCCTATTTTCCAAGAAAGATTGTATTCAAATTCTTATAAGGCTTAAAACAATGTTCATCAGACAATTCATTTGAAGTGCCATGAAGCGTTTAACATTTTATAAATTTTTTTTCATCTCATAAAAAAAATTTTTGAAATACTTATTCCATTACACCAAACTTGTCTACCCTAAACTGTACTGGCACAAAGTATATTTCAATAAAATATTTTATGCTGATACAACTTCTTCTAATTCATTTTGTTTTTATTTATTTATTAATTACAATGTAAACATAATTGGCCATTACAACCCTTCAGTCAGGATTACAACCTAGCTTCTTACAGCATTTATTTTGTGTGCATTAATTTTATACGTGAGTGGCGGGGCCTGCAATGTAAAGTCGACTCCGATCGACAGATATTTAAGAAACTTTTCATGACAATTTTATTTACTCTCAGAGTTTTTGTCAGAAATCTGCTGAGTGGAAGTCGCCAAAAATATATTGTCATATTTTCTTTTTCATGTCTGACCCAGGATTACAACTCGGGCATTTCGTCTAATAAGCCACCATACTACCAACTAGACTACAAGGATTTCTTCTATTAGTTACAATACAATCACAAATTATATTTAATTACGTAAGCGTATCTTCGACTTTATACATGGTGCAGTGTAACAGATCAGAGTCGCTGTTGGGAATCGAACCCACAATCTTCACTTTAGAGATCAACAATGAATCGTTTTTTCGCTACTCATGAAATTTCGAATATAAGTGAGTCAGCAATATTGAAATTTAACCACTCTGATTCATTCATACTCACGACAACGTTGATTTATAAGCACAGGTTACAATGAGTATGGGTACAACGTTGACATCAAACTCATACCATTTCATTCATTTCATTAGATTCATAACTTTAGAATAAAATTTATATTACTTATAAATGATTCGAGTGACATGAAACATTCATCAAAATTTACAGTCTTAGTTATTGTTGCATTTAGAACAAAAGTAATTTAGAACATAAGCAAAAAAAAAAGACTAAGCAAACATACAACCTTTTTGAACATATTTTAGTGTTGCAGGCGAATCATTCTTATTTTACGATTCTTATATATGTTGAGTTATGGAGAGTCGAAATCAATATGTGTTGTTAAGTCTGAATTTTGAATGTGAGTAAAGGTTCCATGATGTTAAACTAAGGATGTATAAGTATCAAAAATTGTGAGTATGATTCGATTCTACATATCTTTTTGAATACTCATTGCTGATCTCTACTTCACACTTGGCTAAAAGGATACCATTTAAATCTATAATAACAGCAGTTTTCTTCTTAATTGGCCGATTTTATTTTTAGTGTAAATAAATACTAAAATTTCCATTATTTCTCTGAAGCGAACAATTGTTTATTTAAAGGACCTACAGCTTAAAGCCTACTACGAAGGCTAGATATATTGATAAAAATTTTCCCGGTAATTTTATTTATATTTCGCGTTTTTGCTTCAGAACTGCTTACTAGCTAGAAAACCTATTGCATCTATTGGATTAATGTTTCACATGCCTGTGACTAACAGTATGATTAAAGAAGCTTTAATCAGAGTGGGAATGCCAAACGGGATCGATTTTTAAAAATTCCGGGATTCGGGATCCAAAAATCCCGAAAAATCATGGGAAAAATCGCGACTTTCTCTTAATAATAAAAATATTTTGTTAACAAAATCATTACAATTATTTCAGAATTATAAGCCATGAAAAATAAAATATAAAATCAGAAAGACAAAAAGTAACAAAAAGTGTAAGTTAAGTAAAACTAGAATTATTCATACATACATATGCAAATGCATTAGATTTAAGAAAACTATTTGGATTCCAACAAAAAAATTTTAAAAAAATCTGATAGGCTTTAATTCGTTAATTCGTTTTGTTGTCAACATACCCTACCTTTGAAAAGCACTTCTCGCAAGCAGCATTTGCTGGTAAAATAGTTCCAACATAAGTGTATGCAGATTGTAAATATTTACCTCTACCACCTCCTGATATAAATAAATATCTTTCTGATTTTAACTAAATCAGTTACCCTATTAATTCGTTTTATAGGGCTTTTGCATTCTTCGATGCCATCAAATAATTTTTTATGACTGGAAGGAGGGTATTTCTCATCTGAAATGCTATTATCGAAGTTAAGTGATAGAGAATTTTTTTCAGGACCTTTTGTAGGGTCAAAATATATATGAATTTACAATCCCGAAAATCCCGAAAAATCCCGGGACAAGTTTTTAAAAATGCCGGGATTCGGAATTTTGTGAATTCCGAAAATCCCGAGATTACGAGTTTCGGGCTTTCCCAATTGGCATCCCTAAATCAGAGTGCTTTTATTTCAATATATATAATAATACAACTAATATTGTCATTAGTTTTATGGCCTCTACAGTATTTCAATTTACGTCATTAGTGGAATTTTGCATTGATCGAAATGAAAATCAAAATCATAAGTTGGAATTTCAATGTCCATATTAGGGATGCCAATCGGGAAATCCCGAAATCCCGGGATTTTCCATTTTCGAGATTCACAAAATTCCGAATCCCGGGATTCTTTTTTTCTTTTTAAGTTTTAAGCCCATACATATCAGACTAATGCTTGCGTTGGAGCCACTGTACGTACATATGTGTATTTAGTGGCTCACAAACAAATTTTGTCAGCTTTGTTGAATCATCCAAGATTAATGTGATTTTGCGTTGTACACAACCTTTCTCTTTCGAATCTGGCCGTTCAATATAAATTGATTGCTTTAATCTTATTTGATTCTAGGGATCAGCATCAAGCGTTTGATCAAATTATACCAACTCAAAATGAAATATTCTTTCAATCAATTCTAGCTTTCCAACTGTATGCAACCACATGATGTTTATACAAATTACTATGTGATGTAATATAATTTTCCTTACCAGTAATTATTCTCCTTAGATTACGTTACCTTTTGAACAGTAAACGGGAAATTAAATTCGATTTATTAAGTTTGCCAATCAATTGGCAATTCTTCTATCAATTTTTTTAATAAAAGGTTGACAACTGTTTAATGATGAATGTCTAAGCATCCTGTACTTTGCTAGTCTGTCTCACTTTTTCGTAAAATTCCAGTAACTTTTAACACCAAAATTATCAGATTGAAAACGATAAAATCTCTACAATTCAAGTTTTTCGTGAAAATATTATCGCCAAAAGCATTATAAAATCCTTTAGCAAATTGGTATGCATATTTACATCTTCAAGATTATACTTTGCAATACTAGTTTACCACCGCTGTTGCATAAGCAAATATCAGATAATCATTCCCACACAGTTAAATTGACTGTTTGACCATTCCAAGCGAAAAATCACTGCAAGAATTATATACCAGCCCGCTCCTAAATACAATATTTTCAATTTTCTCTATGAGCCATAATATAATCTGAATTTATTTTGATAAAACACTTTAGACCACCAGCATGTTCTTCATCGTATTACAAAAAAACAAAAAAAAACAATTCTGATCTACAGACAGCTGCTCTACAAACTGATAGTTTTGCTTTAAGCGATTTATTTGTATTTCTTCCTTAAATATTATCGTAAATAATAGAAAAATAAATACAAAGAAATTGTATTGAAGAGATACCAACAAGACAAAAAGGATTTTCTTTCTTCCTTCGGTTACTACTTACTAGGAAGACGAAGAAGGAAATCTTAAGGAAAAATAAAGAAAGAAAAAAAGAGGAAAATATTGAGTAGAAAATAAGTAGAACAAAAACCAATTGTTATTGATTGTTTTTATACGTTTTCTGGTTATACTACTAATGCCGGACAAGAGAATAAATAAAACGAAGACATGACTTGACTTGGACATAAGGAATCCAGAAATGATGTATTAAAATTTTCTATGTATGTTTTAGATAGCATAAAGCTTTTTATCAGAGATGAATTCTTTGTAAAGGAATAGCACAAACATTTTATATTTAAATTAAATAAAGTTTAAAATGAAATTTTTGTAGAACAATTAGAAATTCTCAGATATTAAATTTTGGAAGAAAAACAATTAAAAATTTTGTTGGAGTACACTACACCCCATATACAGCACTCTTGTTGCGTGACTTTTCATTTTAATCAGGTGGCATGTCTAATATTTAACAGCTGACTCCTAAGGTTGAACTGAAATTAAGTAAAAATCTAATAAGTTGCGCTGAAAATGGTTAGTAAAGTTAGAGGTGCAGTCAACCCTCTTATAACGCGATACTCTCAGAACGCGGTTTCCAAATAATGCGGGGCTGAAATTGCGACAGCCCTCCTATAACGCGGTACTCTTATAGCGCGGTTTGCGTTCAACTTCATCCCATAAGTTCCTTCAGCACAGCCTATGAATGAATAGTAACTAGATATTGTAAGAGGATTTAGTATAAGTTTTATTTTCGACGCAAAATCTCAGCCGAGATACAGTGCCGTGCAAAACAATAGCAGTTGGATTTCCAATTTAAAAAAACAATGAATGAAGTTGAACCAAGTGAGGATAAATATTAAAAAATTACATTATTTTACAAGTCTTACTTAATTTTGTTGGAAATCAGTCTTTTAATTTAGTTTTTATTTAATTTTTTTTATCAATTCTTATATGAACTCCTGAATTCAATAAAAATAATTTATAGTTTATCTTGCCTTTTGTATTTTTTGATCTCCATATAACGCAGTACGAATGATGTGATTTGTACTAAATTTATGTTTCTTAAAGCTCGGCTTCCATACAATGCGGTAGACGAACTAGACTAGATTGTACCTGAAATCCTAGTTTCTTATAGCGCGGTTTCCATATAACGCGATACGCAGCTCACCGCGTTGTAGGAGGGTTGACTGTATGTGTGTCAGAAATGACTGTGTAATAACTAGAAAAATTAAGTCGACATAGCAGCATTGGCATATTAAAGTCTGATAATAAATACACAAGAATCGGCTATAAAAATAAAAACAAAGAACTTGTTTACATAGTAGACTAGTAAACAAAAATATACTAACAACACCAGTATAAAGAGGGGATAAACCAGTAAACAAAAATACAACGTTATATATCTGAACGATCGTCTAAAATATACGGATTGTATGCACCATATGTTATACAGACAGTTAAAATTTAGTGAAATGAACAGAGAAGCAAATGCGGTTTCCAAGTTACAGTATTCTAGATTAAGGTAATACGAATTAATGTAGTAAACGCAAACAAACACTGCAAAAACAGGGTGTCGTAATCATCTAAATACTTTGTTATAAAGGAACATGCAAACATTATTTAAAGACTCCATAGAGGATGTTCTAAAACGTATCATTAAAGCCAAATATGGAAATACTTAACTAAAACAATTTGAGAGCTCGTAATATGTATACCTCTGGGCAAACCAGGTTAAAGATATTTTAGAGATGAATGATGTCAGTCAGTTGCTCTATACGAATATAAATAATAATAGTATGCAGCTCGTTCTGATTTAAGAGCATATCAATTTTTAATTAACAGATGGCTTCGTTGCAACCCATTTGCCAATCATAATCAGCAATGTATAGCTCTAATCAAAGCTAGATAAATTCCAAAGAAAAGTATGTATGGCATACGACAACTGGGATGAATGGACAGATGATTTGAAATGACAATTCCAAAAAACCAAAACACTTTGAAATAAAACTCACGGAAAAGGAGGATTAAGCAATATTTGGAAATAGTAGCAGAAGTTCGAAATCAAAAGTTAATAAATTAATGGACAATCTGATAGTTTTCCCAGTGCAGAAAATTTAATGAAATGCAAACGTTAAGATCATATTATGAATAAGAGATTGTCTTGTATAATACGAAATCAAAATGTGGAACCATACATACATACATACATAATTGGCCATTACAACCTTTCAGTCAAGATTACGACCTAACTTCTCATACTACTTATGTTGTGTGCGTTAATTTTATACATGAGTGGCGGGACTTACAGTTTAAAGTCGACTCCGAACGACAGATTTTTGAGAAGCTTTTCATGGCAATTTTTACTCTCAGAGTCTTTGGCAGAAATCTGCTGAGAGGAAGTCGCCGAAAAAATATTTTTCGTTTTGATGCCTGACCTGGGATTCGAACCCGGGCCTTTCGTCTAATAAGCCAAAACACTACCCACTAGACCACGGCGACAGTGGAACCATAGTTCACAAAAATTATTTATTTTATCCTGAGAGTAAAGCCGATAATCTTTGTTTTGTTCCTTTAATCTACTGAAATATGCCAATTGGGACAAGACAGTCCCAGTCTGTATTAGTCATAATTTCGGAAAAAAAAAATGCTCAAAATCTATTTTTCTACTACAACAATAAGCATGCCCATAGAAGCATTGTGCTTGTGATTTTAAAGTTCCTTACTTATGGAGGGAGTCTTGTCAGTTCCCATGTGTTAAGTTTTAACATCCTGTTAAAGAAAACTTTTATGTGCGATAACACTTTTTAATATGTACGCAAAACCAAAAAAACAATTAATGTTTGCGTCTCTATTTAAGAAATAAAAAGACAATAACTTTTATTTTATTTTTTCCAGCATTACGCACTTTCTTATATTGAAGTCGCCGGCAGACAGGCTTTAATCTGCATGCGTTAGACATTAGAGCCAGAGAGCGTTATGCAGGAAATGCATAATGGTTTTAAGCACAGAATAAAGCCAATAAAATATAATGTAGCGTGCAGAATAATGGCATCAAATACCAGAATAGTTTCAAGTAGAGATTGTGTTCAACATTTTCATTTCCTGATTTCTTTATATGCTAAATTTCCAACATTTATTTCCATTTTCCTCTTTCTTGGAATTTTTTTTTTTTTTTGTTATCTCATTTGCTACAATAAGAGAATGAATGCAGTTTTTTTTCTGTTTTTTGTTGTTGTTGTCTTTGCAAGTATTTATCTTTTCAATTTAAAATATTTAAGAACATTAGATGGTTCGTTTCTGGTTTTTTAGTTCCTTTTATTTTTCAAATTTCTTTTATATTTTTATTCAACAAAATCATCTCGTGATTGTTAAGAAAATACAGAAAATGTTAAAGGAAAATGAAAATAAATAAAATGGAAAATATACAGGAAATGATAATAAAATACAAAACGACTTAGAGCGTACAGCAGCAGAATAATACTCTTCAGATGAAAAGAAAAGAACGACCGAAAGTTGCAAATATGTTAAGAAAAGGAACAAATTTCTAGCTTTTCTTTCTTTTTCTTTATATTCTACATATAAATACTTATAAATACACATTTCGTACAATAAAATATATTTAAAAATAGAAGAATGATAAGACAAAAAAAAAAAAATACAAAAAAAAAAAACGACAACAACAACAATACTATTAAAAACAGCATGAATTTTTATATGAAACAAATACAGGAACTACCAAAATGGAAGGCAAGGAAGAAGGAAAAACTATAACACATCCTCAAACACAACAGGCATTTGGAAAATGAGAAAAAACAACTGGAAACTTAACTCAACACACACTCACATACATACATATTTGTATGTACACGCAAAAAAGTTTTAAATGGCTGGATAACTGTCTGGATGATGCTGATGATGCTATATGTTCGCAATGTTGTTCACAACTATACAAAAAAAACTGTTGAAAAGCAGTTGTATTGCTTCATACGGATGCATATAATACAAGATGATTTTCCTAAATACATTGCGTATCTGGGAAATACTATACAATCCCAATTTTTAAAATTTCATTCTCATTTTTCAATTATTCACTAGTCGTTTTGTGGGTTCTAGAACTGCCATCTAATATATTCTAACTTTCATCAGTTGCTAAAAGAATTAATCGACAACTTTAAAGGAGAATATTTTCGGTATTCAATTAATTCTATTCCCATACAGATCAGAGATCAACAATGAACTGTTTTTCCGCTACTCATAAGTACTCATGCAATTTTGAGTATGAGTGAATCAACAGAATTGAAATTCAACTACTCTGATTCATACGTACTCGCTACAACATTGATTTATAAGCACAGGTTGCAATGAGTATGAGTACAACGATGACATCAAACTCACAACATTCGAAATATGTTTGATTCAGACGCCTATTCATTTTGATTCATAAATTTAAAATTACTTATAATACTTATAAGTCATTCGAGTAGCTCGAATCATTCAACAAAATTTACAGCCTTTGTTGTTGTTGCATATACAAACAAAGAAAAAAGGAAAGACAAAGACAACAAGCAAGAACACACACACAATCTTCTTATGAGTATATTAGTGTTCGTATGCGAATCGTACTTATTTTGTGCTTCGTGTAAATGTTAAGTAGAGACGAGTCGAAGACAGTAACATCGTGCGTATTGTTAAGTATGAATACGACGAGTACTTCCAACTTTGAATATGAGTATCATACTAAAATAAAAAGATTTGAGCTATACAGAGACTTTGTCGGTTTAAACAAATAGCCGTGAATAGCCGTTGTCCTTATAATGTCTTACTCAATGCTATTTTCTTGACGTTGTCAGTGAAGATATCACCATGCCTAGTGCTTGAAGTGTTTCATTGCCTTAAACATCTTAAATTGCCACTGACCAATATGTGATTGGGTTGGAAATTAAGTCATTTCTGTATATGTCTAGCAAAAATTTCGATTAAATCGATTCCGTTTGGATTCTGGATAGTGCTTAGCTCTCTCTCTCTCTCTCTCTCTCTCGCTCTCTACCTTTAGTGTTGAACTTAATTAAAAGAAAAGGTCACAATATTTCTTCTGATTAGTTGACCCAGCCTTATTAAACCATTAACAACTTGAAGTCGACTACATTAGAGGTAAAAGCTCGAAGGGTCATACCACAAATATGTCCTGCCCAAATTAATTGGAATTTTCTTATGATGGCAAAAACTTTCGCACTTTCGTTCTTTCGCTTGTAACATACTGGCGAGTACCAGACATGTGATACTACCACACCGCATACCTTCGCATGGTTTCTCTCTTAATCTCCTTACATCATACTGCCGCTTGTTGCTGTCAAGATTTGATATTTCTCTCAACATTTGCTACTAATTTTGGTTGATAATGTTATCCCCTGTTGGGATGTCAGGTGGTTTTGTGATGTTTATTTAGGAGGAGAATTAATGAATTTGGGTATTTAATTGACCATGACAACCATTCTCATATCACCCATGTTAAGTGAGTTAATTTTATCCATTAGTGGCTAAATGGACTTGCAGCTTAACTTCGGCTGTGGTTTACGGATTTGGGAAATTTTTTTATGCCAATTTTCTATTCTCAGTGCTTTTGGGAGAAGATTACTTTTTTTATTGGTTGGCGCCTATTAAATAAATTTTTTTTTTTTTGTTTAAATAAAGCTTATGCACGAGTTCTCGTCATATAAGCTAATAAAATATCAAGAAGAAAAACAGTTTAAAGTTTTATAAATTTAAATTTATTTCTCTTCCCCCAAATTCTTAGCTGGATTCCTCAGGTTTGCTTTAAAAGGCCTTAGCTACAGAACTCCTCTATAATTTATGAAATTAAACAAAAATAATGATTAGGAACGTTGGTTCTCAAAAGATAAGTACAGTATTCCCTCGATTTACGTTGTAGAATTTTCCGGAAAAAGGCGACGTAAGTCGAATCTCAAAGAACTCATTTATTTGTGTACTTTTTACAAAAAAAAAAAAAACTAAAATAATTAAATTTTTATTCTATGTTTTGAATTTCTTTTAAAAGGGAAGTCCCCTGATTTTGTTTATAAACAACGTAAGGCATTGCAAATCGAATAACGACGCAAATCGAAGTTTAAGGGAACAAAATTTTTGACGACGTTAATCGAGACGACGTAAATCTAAGGAATACTGTACATATTGTTACGTTTTTACCTTTTAAAAACGTTAAAAATATGAGTTCGTAGATAGCAAATAAAGTAAAAATAAATTCGTGTTTAGTTTTGATGAATTCTTTATTATTTGCACAATATTTGTGCCACTGTTCGAACTTGTTTCACGTATACAATGATACTTCACAATATGTGTGTTCGTTATACTACTCTGCTTACAACCCTTTTGTAAACAACAACACTTGTTAGTTATTCTTCTTGCTCACAACCTTTTTTGTAAGTACAACACTAACAACTGTTTTCTCAAACGCAACTAGTCTGCACACAAGTCTGACCGAATTAAAGCTCGATAGATTTTAATTCTCAACCAACGTGACGTCGTCTTACACGATTCACTTAAAACTCCGTACTCTGAATCATCTCTTGCTCGCTTTGGCTTGCCTTTTATATCACTGGATCATCAGTTTAATGAATGCCCTTGAAGAACGATGACGTCCTTTGGGAACAATCTAAAACTGTAAACAACTTATGTTCATTTTTGTTGTTTCTTGTTTATATTCGAGCAGGTAGATTAGTTGTTGTTGGGTTATTTCTCTGTTCGCTATTTTATACTACACATTGTTGTTTCTTGTTTACTTCTTTGTTCCCTTCATGTTGTTGTTGGTTATTTACGTCTTTTTTATCCTTTATTCTTGTTTATTCATCGATCTTGTAAACAAGCGCTTTATTTTTGTTGGTATATTTTTCTACTCATTCATTGATCACGTGAACAGTGCTCTGTTTTGTTTTTGGAGCTTTTGTTTATTATTTTAACAACACCATTTCCACTTTCGTAACAATATAAATGCATAAATTTAAAACGTAAACCCTATTATGAAAGCATTTGGTTGTAAAATCAATTTTATTTGTAAACGATAAAAAATTTATTTATTTTCATAAACCTTGGATTCGTATTAGTCTTTAGAAAAATCTCACGAATTTATCTTAGCGAAACTAATGCCATATTTTTGACTTTATTATCTACTTAGGTTATATGGTAACTTTACCCATTAAAACATCAACAGTATGTAGGAGTACCTCAAAAACATAACAACCTTTCAATTACATACGCAAAAAAATAAACGAAAAGAAAAAGAGAAGAAAGATTTTGAGCAAGTAAAAGTGTAATTTATCTTAATTGCTTTTTGCGCAAGCCTCTTAACGTAATAAGAAAAAAATATAAAAAAAAAAATTGGTCGAAAAAAGAAGAAAATATTCAGTTAATGGCTGCTTATTTAACCCCGTTTAGTGGTAGAATGCATTTGTTATCTTTTTCGTTTTACTTACATACACTCTTATGTAATATTTATTAAAACTAAACCATTAAGAGAATACTCGTGCCATTTCGTTCATATTTACGCTCTGATTTCATTTTAAGTTCTTGAGTATTAAAATTAAGTCGTAAATCTTAAAGAAGAAAAACAAAAACCAAAAACAAACCCCCCTAAAAGAACTGAAAATTTTTGTAGAAACTCAACTAAAGTTTTTGTATTTTTTTTTTTTTCAATTTTTCTTACACAATATTTTTGGAAAAACATTTTTTAAGATCTTCTGTATTTTATAATTGCTTTAGTTTTCTGTTTTCACAATTTGAAAATGCTAGCAAGGAAAGGAAAAGTAAGGATTTCCAGTATGTGCTTTCTTAGTTGTTACCTGTTTCGTCTACTTTTCCTTCGTTTCTATATATGTTAAGTAAGAGTATATAATTCCGGTATTTAAGAAAAACAAAATAAAAAGGAACATAAGGAAAGCAAAAGATTTAAGAATACACATCCATTCATATGAAATACAAAATGTATCTCCAGTGCTGTCATCATTTCTTAACTCAACTCATCTTTTCTTAACAGCTACATACATATGTGTGAAGGTAAAATGGGAAAAACTTTGCAACTGAAAAAGAAATCTTTAAAAAATGTTTCAATTTCGTTTTTTATTTTTTAGTTTGTATTCACTTTAGAAAGCTAACCTGACATTAACTGCATCACTGACTTTGCATTGAAAAAAAAAGAAAGAAAATGTTTGGGAATAAACTTTAAAAAAGAATTTCGTTTAGCTACGCTCCTTACTACTTTGTGAACCACTCAGGCATTGCAATCGTAGAGATGCCCAAGTCATCGGAACATTTAAAAATTTATAAAAAAAGAAACAATTTCTTCGTATTCATTTCTATTAAAATGAACGATAATATTAGACTATCTAAAAAGACTGAAGAAATGACTAGAAGCTAAATTGTTAAAGTTCCATATTCATTTACTTAATTGGTCAGGATTGAAATCTAGTTTCTCTCTGCAGCTGTGTAGTATGCATTTATTTTATTCATGAGTGGTGAAACGTATGATTTAAAGTAGACTTCGAAAGCTTAGAAACTTCTTAAGAGGTTTTTCCAGTAGACTGCTGAGTGCAAGTCGCCGAAAAAAGTATTTTTTCATATTTCGCCTAGTTCGAGTTGTCTGAGCTACGGTTTGAGTCACGAACCCTCATAGAATAACCCAACACACTATGAACTAGACTACGGCGACTTTCTTAAGCTAACGTAACGGCCCCAACATTTGCTTATAAACACATATTGTTGCCGTATACGTAAAGGAATCAATGAAAGTTGATTTGCTAGTGAATTAACATAAAAGTTGAAGGCTACCGTAATCAAACAATGTATTCTGGACAAAATTTTTTCTCTTTTGTGTTAATACAAACCTCACAACTGTTTGATAACAATGTAAGGCACTATATAAACAACGTTCTCTCCATAAAGGCGCACTTTACAGGACTCCCTTATTACCAGTTCTGTTATATCGCACGATAGCTTGGAAACTTTATACCGGTGAATAAATATGAATACATAATGAGTACAGTCAACCCTCCTACAAGGCTGTGAGTACATACCATGTTATATGGAAACCGCTCTATAAGAAACTCAGATTTCAGGTACAAACCAGGCTAATTTGTAGCGTGTTCTACAGCGTTGTATGGAAACCGCGCTATAAGAAACACAGAATTAGTACAAATCACATCATTCGTACCGAGTTATATGGAGACCAAGAAATACAAAAGGCAAGATAAATTATAAATTATTTTTATTGAATTCAAGAGTTCATATAAGGATTGATAAAAAAAATTAATAAAAACTAAACTAAAAGGCTAGTTTCCAACAAAATTAAGAAAGATTTGTAAAATAATTTAATTTTTTAATATTTATCCTCACTTGGCTCATCTTCATTCATTGTTTTTTTTTTAAATTTAAAATCCAACTGCTATTGTTTTGCACGCTACTGTATTTCGGCTGAGATTTTGCGTCGAAAATAGAACTCATATTAAATCCTCTTACAATATCTAGTTACTATTCATTCATAGGCTGTGCGGCAGGAACTTATGGGATGAAGTTGAACGCAAACCGCGCTATAAGAGTACCGCGTTATAAGAGGGCTGTCGCAATTTCAGCCTCGCGTTATATGGAAACTGCGTTCTGAGGATACCGCATTATAGGAGGGTTAACTGTATACTAATTTGAAATGGTTCTGGTGGCGTATGAGGAATATTATGCCAATTAAAAGATGTTTAGATAATGCATCTGAGGATAACCGAAAAAAAAAGAATAGTAATTCTGATGGAATAGTCTGACAGAATAGTCTAGTAAGCAGTGTGTTTCCTGATTAGACATGAGATCACGCTACAAACTCCAGTTCGAACAAAACGGAATATAAGAAAATATTTCTTAGGCGGCTGCCACTCAGCAGCTTTCTGGAACAAACTCTCTGAGAGTAAATCAAATTGTCATGAAAAAGTATCTCGTTCGGTATAGGCTTTAAACTGTAGGTCTTGCCGCCGCTCATGTATAGAATTACCACACACAACATAAGTGCTGTGAGGAGCTACCTTGTAATATTGACTGAAGTGTTGCAATGAGCAGTTATTCATGCATGAATGTAACCCTGATGGATGAATATAGTTCTGGATGATTTCTTAAAACTTGATGCAAGCATGATGAAGATGACAGGAAAGAACCGTGTGCAATCGTTGTGTTTGAAATTCGATTTTGATTTAATTTGAAGACCAATGGTTTAAGAAATATACAATTTAAACATGCAAAAAATTTGATTAAATTCTAGTGTCATCTGATGGCTTAATAGTTTAAAAAGTTTTGGGTTACAAATTTCTGCTCTCAAAGAAAATCTTGCTAACTACTCAGTTCTTTACCACAAAATTAAAAATATCACTCATACGCACTGATGGAACAAAAGCAAAAATCCATATAAATTTCATTCGTTTTGATATTAAAATCAATTTTTCATTTTTTCATTAATTTTTTATTTTTGTTTGAATGTTCTTCTCCTAACGATGTTTAGTCACCTTTAATTTATTTCAAGTCCTTTAAGGTTTTATAGTGAGGTATGTACGTACGTTTGTATATTTACTCATGAATAAAACCGTTGCCAATGCGATAGGATTTGAAAAAGAATTAGAAGAAAAACACCAGCTCAACAAAACAACACATGACTAACGACCGTAATTTGTATAGTTTTTCTCCTCCTCTTCTTCTCGCAATTTTATCATTTCGTTGAACAATTTGCAAAGAAGACAAGTTAGAAAAACTGTGTTGCCAGATTTAATGGAAAATGTACGCAAGTTATGGGTATTTAAAGGTTAACTTTTTTAAAATTCTCTCCTCTCTCTCTCTCTCTTTTATTATTTTACAATATTTTCCATACTTATTGCAAATATATTGATTTATTGCTTAAATATTTTCTATTAATTAGCTTTTAGAAGCAAAAATTCTCATTTGAATTTTGTAGCCGTAATTATTTTCAAAAGATGTGGTATCCCTATTTTGTAAAACGAAAAACTTTTATTGGTAGTTTCTTTCGCATTGTCAATGGTTTTGTTTCCGCTTCTTTTGCTAAATTGTGTTTAGATTCGAGTTCACGCTAATTACATGGTCATTAATTGAGCCAATTATTTTCTATTATCTTGTGGATAGAGAGAGAAAGAGAGAGATAGAGAGAGAGAGTGACAAGATAGACAATTTTCCAAAGCAAAGCCATCTACAATGTCGTAAAATTAAAGAAACAGATTTAAGAAAATAATTTTACCTACGCCAGACAATTTGAATACGAGAAAGAAAGATATCTGGGAGTTTGAAAAACTTAAAATGAAATCAAATTCATTAAATTTCTGTTTAAGATTTTTGGTGTATTTAATTAATAAGTATGCTTTACTTATTCTTCATGATGCCACAGAAAAGGTCAGTGACTGTTCATTTGTTTAAGATCAACCGATATACATCTGAAGACCTTAAGTCGCCTAAGGACTAGTAAGTAGTGTGTTGACTACAAAAACCACAAAGCCCGGGGTTTAACCCGTGCATTAGATGCATCGACAATAATGAAATATGAAAAATGTCTCTTTGACAGCTTTCTTCTCAGCTGTTTTCTCCCAAAAATTCTGTTAGTAAAATAAAACTTGCTATAAAAAGCTATCAAAAATCTATTATTCACAGTCGACGTTAAACTTAAGTTCGCGCTAGTGTGTGAAGCTAGATTGTAATTCTTACATTAACATTGCAATGACCAATTATGTAAGTAAGCATACGTCCTCTCTCATCGGCGCATTAGGTGTCTTCTTAAAACCCGGAGATTTTAACAGTTCAAAAGCATGCCCAGTCATTTTGTTTTCATATATTCGGAGACACATTTTTATGTTCATTAGAAGCTGTTCCACTAACTACTAATTCGAGTCCAACATTGCTTATATTGTTCTTTTTAGACGGAATTTTCATTTTTCACGCTTTAGTGAATCCTAACGATATCAAATCTTTTCAAAAGTCGAATCACAGGATAAAGGGATTGTTACGATTGTGTTTTAACAGGTAAACTTGGTCTAATTCATTCATTTGACTTGTGAATCCGCAAAGTTCAGATTTTTAGGTGGCTACGTAAACCTCCAACAACTCTTTTTCAAGGAGCCCTATTATAGCGGGGACTGTTTGTACTTAATAAACCAAGCGGTGTAATTTTAAAAAAATGAGTTTACAACCAAATCCTTAGTTCGAACCAGAGATAAGCAATACTTATTCAAAACAATTAGTAGGTTCGAGTCATACTTATAATTTCAGATACTTATACGCATTCATTAGAAGTCGCCGTGGTCTAGTGGGTAGTGTGTTGGCTTATTAGACAAAAGGCCCGGGTTCGTATCCCAGTTCAGACATCAAAACGAAACATATTTCTTCGGCGACTTCCTGTCTGCAGATTTCTGGCAAAGACTCTGAGAGTAAAAACTGCCATGAAAAGCTTCTCAAAAATCTGTCGTTAGGAGTCGACTTTAAACTGTAGGTCCCGACACTCATTAATAAAATTAACGCACACAACATTGGTGTGAGAAACTAGGTCGTAATCCTGACTGAAGGGTTGTAATGGCCAATAATGTATGTATGTATACGCATTCATGCTTATTTTCATGTCTTACGCATACTACTCATACTCAAAGTTAGAAGTGCTCGTCGTATTCATACTTAACAATACGCATGATGTTATAGACTTCGACTCGTCTCTAGTTAACATTTACACGAAGCACGAAATAAGTATGATTCGCATACGAACACTACTATGCTCACAAGAAGATTGTGTGTATGCATTGCTTGTTGTCTTCGTCTTTCCTTTCTTCTTTGTTTGTATATGCAACAACAACAAAGGCTGTAAATTTTGATGAATGATTCAAACCACTCGCGTGACTTATAAATATTATGCGTATTTTTCTAAATTTATGAATCAGAATGAGTAGACGTATGAATCAAACATATTTCGAATGTTATGAGTTTGATGTCAACGTTGTACGCATACTCATTGCTACTTATACTTATAAATCAATGTTGTAGCGAGTACGAATGAATCAGAGTAGTTGAATTTCAATTCTTTTAATTCATTCATATTCAAAATTGCATGAGTGCTTATGAGTAGCAGAAAAACGACTCATTGCTAATCTCTATTTCGAACATCCATTGGTTACAACTTCCACTAAAGGCTGCAGAGATCATAACAGTTAGCATAAGCTACTAAATAACGTAATGTGCAAGGCCCAGGTCCTTAGATTGATTTGTAAAACTCTTTCGACTCTTCTCCAAGAAGTTGCATGTTTAGTTTTACTAAACCAAATGTTAACTGAGAAGTTTGAAAAAAATATAGCTTTTCAGCAATCTTATAACCCTTAATAAGGTTTTCAAATCTGTCGATAAAATGTTAGATAAATTAACACACTTAACTTGGGTAGTGTGAAAAGTTATGACAAATCCAGACTAACGATTAATATTAAAAACCTGTAAACCATGTGTAGACCATATATTGGCAAATTTTTTTTATATAAAACCAACATTCTGGGGCTGGCCCCTATTCTTGCAGTGCATTGTGCAGGTTTAGGAAAATAGGTTATAGGAAGGTGGAAAGAGGCAGTAGTGTTTGTGAGCATTTGATTTAAATTCACCAATATCGTAATTGACGGGAAAAACCCTCGCAGGAAGATCATTCCACAAGCGAGCAGTGCGGGCAAAAAATGAATTCTTCCTATAATGCATTGTGCGGTTCACTGGAAAATCAACCACAAAAGGATGTGCTCTGCGGGAAGCTCGAGTACCACGTAGAAATATGTGATTATTGGAAACCAAGCTACTTATCTCTCGAGAACACCTCGCATTATAGTACCATTAGAACAATGAAATACACGCTACATTGCGACGATGCTCCAACGAATCAATGGAGTTAATTAATAAGCACCTTTGACCTCTCCAATAGATTTTGAAGCACCGGCCCATACGTGAGAGCTGTACTCCATCCGGAGTCGGATAAAGGTCCTGTATATAGTAAGAAGTTCGGATGGAGTGAAGTATTTTCTGCACCGTTTCAAGAAACCAAGGCTCTTGAATGCTTCCTTCGATACTCGGAAAATGTGATCGTTTCAACTAGCATCTTATCTCAATCTTTTTTATAAAAACTAATTCACGTCCTTTTCTGTTTGGAATAAACAGAATGTTGAAATATTTACGAGCATAAGGTAATCAGATTTCTAACCAGAAAACAAGAATTAATCGAATGAAACCTAGGCATTTCTCTTTACAACACCTTATTTATAAATATTACTTTTGTAATAATGATGTGAAGTTTCTGATTCCTAAACTGCATTAAAATTTTATTACTTTAAACGAAATAACCACTGTACTCGTTGGCAGACGAGATAATGACAAAAATGAAGTTGTTTGGTGCAATTAAAAACTTCTTAAAATCTAAGACAAACTAAGATGAAAACAATGTAAATCAAAAAAAACCAACAACGATCTGTAGACAGGGCTTACTTCGTTTTGATTTAAATAAAAATGGGACTTGCTTTCTAATCCGAAGAAATAAAAACAAAAAATTTTAATAATGTCATCATTCTATGTGTAACATTGGTAACGTTAATGTTGTTGTTGTTATTTCTGTTGCGGTTTTAACCAGCTTATGTACTATCAACGTTCATTTTAATAAGAAATGAATACATAACGACAACAACAAGAAATGCCAAGTGCTGTTACAACATAAAAATAACAGCATCAGCAAAAATTTTTGAAAAAAAAAAACAGACGCAGTATATGATAGGCCTGGACAAATACGAAAAGAACAGATGAAATAATGAAAAACAAAATGAAAAAATAGAAAAAGAAATAAATAAGAGAGGCAAAACGGCAAGAATGAGGATAATGACAGTGATAGTGAAGATGATGATGATGAGGATGATGGTGATGATGAGGAGAAAAAAAATTGAAACCAGCCTCTTGTGTACAATGAAGTTATGCGCTGATTTGTGGAGCGTAAATAAAGACGCATTTAAATTGTTACATTTTCCACAACAACACAACGAACTTTACACTATTCATCCATACATTCAGCTGAATAACCAACCAACCAACCATCCATCCATCCATCTATCCATCTAGGCTTTCATCCAGGACTCTTGTTTCGCTAGTGACCGACATTTCAAGTGGAAATGAGTAGAAAAATACTTTACTATTCCCTTATAATTCTTATATTTCTTTACGATTTATTTTCATTTTTTTTCTGTAATTTTCACTACGTTGCCTGATGCTGTTGCTGCTGCTGCAAATAAACGAGCAAATGGAAGAAATTTGCTAAAAAAAAAAAAAAATCAAATGCAAATAGAAAAATTACACGAAAAAAAAACTAAATAAATAAAGAGTTCAGCAGTACCAAAATAAAGAGAGATAAAAAAATTTTATATTTGTAGAGTATGTGTCTTTCTTTTTCTATCGAAACAATATGTTGTAGCATGTTTCCATATTGTAGCGTGAAAGTTGAACAGAGCGTCGGCAGCAACAGTTGCTGCTATTTGATGAATGCCTAAGGATAGTTTGCCATTAATTGCAAGCATAACATTATACAATTATAACCAAGTCATATTCTATATTCTTCTTTTTATTCTTTACCTTCTCTTTGTGTTGTCTATACATTATGTGCCACACCATATTCTATGCTGCTGCTGCTGTCCCCATGTTGACTTTCTTTATCTTTTTTTTTTTTTTGCTTGCCCCCATAATATGAGTTTTACTTCAAGTTGTCAGGGAGTTCATTTTGTTCCCATTTTTTCTTTAACATTTGACCCCTTTTTCAGTTTTTCTAATTTCTTTTACTTTTTATTTTTTCATTTACTTGATAACGTCATCATCATTTGAATCGTTAGTAGCAGCATCAGTTACAAATTGATGCATTTCGCCTTTTTCCCTTCTTTCATTTTACTTGTAAGTCTTCTCTTATAGTGGCACTTTTCTCCCCCATTCAGTTAGAATTTCTTATTAATTCTTGGCCTCGTAAAATGTTGCATAGTGTTGGTATGTAATGAGCAAAATGAGAAAAATTACGCGTTGAAAAAGGCAATCCAGGAAATAAGAGGTTGTTGGTAATATTATTCCCTTTTTTTAAAAAAAATTTTCCGTAAATTTCAAAATGAAATAAAAACGTTTTTCAATGAGTATTTTTCCGCGTTTAGAAATAGAAAATTTTTAGATGCATTTGTATGTGGTTTAAATGCTAATTTAGATAACCCACCCTAATGACTATCAACTCATGCATTTAAGACTAAGAAACTTGGAAGAAATGGGCAGTATTCCGTGGTGTTATCAGCATCTCAGGAATTCTCCTGACCACAAAATGTCTTGTTTTCATTAAGCTATGAAAAATCATTTGAAGAGTGGTTTTTAATTTGTGTGATCCTGTTGCATTTAAGTCCACTAGATATGGTGGTGAAGTCTAAGACTCTTTGGCTCTAGCTTGATGGAACCAGTAGACTTTATGATTTGCGGAAAAATTCTTGTAACAAAGCATAATAAGAAAAATGAATGAAGTAGTCTTCAAGATGCATACTTTTTTAAAAGAGGAACTATTTTGTGTTAATTTTTGAATGAGATATTAACGGGTATTTTCCCAGCCGAAGTCTAGAGCATCGAAAAATGTACACAACTTAACTTGAATAAAAGGTACAAAAAACAGGACTCAGCAATGCTATCTGACAGTCAAGCCGTAATTCATGGCCCTTGATTCTCTTAAAGGTGACATTGAATATAGCATAGGAATGTCTGAGGAACCTAAATCAACTGGGTAAGTAAAATAAGGTTACTTCTGCTAGCCCCAAGGTCATGTGGACGTACACGCCGTTTATAGGGCCAATATACGTCTGTAGGGAGACAGATGTCTGGAATGGTAGGTTAAGCGAAAGGGATGATTAAGAGATGCAAAATCTTCTCTCAAATCTAGAGGCACTTGAGGCAATCAAAACCTTTGTTGGAAAATTACAATAAAAAGAGATCTGAGTATTGCGGCAAACTGTCTACGAACAACCTGAGACTGATCAAATGTCTTTGATAAGGTCATTTTTTACTCTGGGTACACCTATTCAGAATCGACGTGGTGTCTGTAGATTCTGTGGCGATAGGAATATGTCAACGGAACATATATTGGAACCTGTGGGACGGTAATTCGTAATAAAATTCGTTTTGTTCTAGGTAGGGAATAGTAATTGCTGGATCAGAGCTTTAGTTTATCAGGCCAAGCGGATGGATGAAGATATCATAAGAATACCCAATAAAGTTGGAAGATTTTTTTCATTGTGATAAGTATGTGTAAGTGTTTAATCTGTTTAATGTCATAAAGATTTCAACAAAAATTATCTGCAGCTAACGCAGCGATTCCAGCTTTAAGTTTATCGCAGAGCGTAATCGGAATGCGATATAAATACAAAAGCATAGTTCCACGGCAATTTTTACGTTCGTCTTCAATTAACAGTTCCCCGGAATTCTCTGTTTGATTCGTATGTAACAATTTTGTTCAAAAGTAAAAGTTTCAATGTGAATCACACTTTTAGAAATTTTGTTTAAATTTCATTTGAATTCCACAAACTCTTGCGGCATTTCCTTTTCATATATGTTAAGTTATATTAATCGAAGTATAATTAAGAAGTTACTGTAGTCTATTAAGTAGTATGTTGGCTTATTACTAGGATTCGAGCCCCAGGCCAGACATCGAAACAAAATACAAAAAGTATTTCTTCGGCGATTTACTCTTAGCAAATTTCTGGCAAAAACTCTCAGATTAAATAAACTTGGCATGAAAAGTTTCTCAAAAATCTGTGGTTCGGAGTTGACTTTAAAACTGTAGGTCACGCCATTTATCTGTAAAATTAATACAAACTACATAAGTGGTGTGAGAAGCTAGGTCAATAATTCTGACTGAATGGTTGTAATGACCAATTATGTACGTATATATTAAGTTATGTTAATCGAAGTATACTTAAGTCGCCGTGGTCTAGTAGGAAGTGTGTTGGCTTATTAGACGAAAGGCCCGGGTTCGTATCCCAGGTCAGACATCAAAACGAAAAATATTTCTTCAGTGACTTCCTCTCAGCAGATTTCTGGCAAAGACTCTGAGTAAAAATTGCCATGAAAAGCTTCTCAAAAATCTGTCGTTCGGAGTCGACTTTAAACTGTAGGTCCCGCCACTCATGTATAAAGTTAAAGCACACAACATAAGTGGTGTGAGAAGCCAGGTCGTAATCCTGACAGAAGGATTGTAATGGCCAATTATGTATGTATCTATAATTAATCGAGTAAGTCCAAGTATGCTACAGAAATACATTTTTGAAATGGGTCTAATAATGGATTTAATAACGACATGACTAAGATTTTTTCTTTCCTTTTTTTTCAATTTTTATCTACGATTTAATTGCAACATTTTTATCTCATAACTAAATCACTCTTAAATCCGACTGCATTCGCATAATTATTGTAAATGCTTTAACGCTTCATAATTAATTTTGCAAACTGCCAGCATTTTTGCATTGATTACAACACTGCACTTGATCCATAAACTGATGGGATTTCTACCCATCAAATCGTTAATTTTAACTCATGGCACATAAAGCCATTTCTATAATGGCATCTCTAACACTATATGGTACTCTGATGCAATTGTTATTTGATTGCTGTTACTGATTAAGAGCTGGTGTTTTGGGAGGGCATACATAGAGTGTATATGATATAATGAATTAGTGAGTATAGAGAGTGTAAAAGAAAAAAATAAAATACAAAAAATATGGTTCATTTGCAGCCAAAAGTACTCGTCGACATTTTTATCATAAATTATAACAACGAGAAAAAGAAAAATTTAACAATTTTTTGTAATTTATTTTCATTTCTGTTTTTTAATCTCCGTGTAGGAATGGATATTTCTTTATACAATTTCATTCATTTTTTCAGCTCTTTTTTGATTTGTGTATGGTGTAGTAACTTCAAACAGTAAAAATATTTTATTTTCCGTACTCTGTAGCAGATTTGACTTGAAATGTATGAAATTTTCATTTCGATTTGGTAAAAGATAGAAAAATATCGTATGTGAATGTGGATATGTAATGTACACATGGCATATGGGTTTATTTTGTTGAAATATAATATAGACTCACACTATATGAAATTCACAAATCAATTGCATTGCCACTCCATTTTTTTTTTCCAGGATATATTTTAATATTACACTTCTATTACATTTATTACTAACACTATGGGTTATTTCATATTGAAAATTGTAAAAAAATGGTTTAAATCCTGTACTGTTCTTACATTAATTTCTTGAGCTTTCAAAGTAACACCGTCATGGTGGAATGTGCAGAAATTTGGCACCTTTCAGCTACAATCAAACATTGCTGTGGCATTATACTTTAGAGTGGTGAATGGGGTGGTACGAGTGTTATATTATTGCTTATTTAACAATTTGATTAATGAATTTTTACGGTAACTACCCCCAATCAGTCCATCCACATGGTTTATAGCTACCAGTGACTGCTCCTTGATTCAAATACTCATTGCAGCATTATTTACAATGCAGTTGCTTTCATTTTCGATGTGCTACTATACTATGTAATGGAAATTGTGTTTTTTTCTGTTTTTGAGTATTTTTTTCTTCATTTCTAATTCAAATGAATGAAATATATTTTCACCATGTTTAATCAAAAATATTTGTTTTTATTCTTCCTTTTTTGATTTATTTTTTTGGCAAATAGTACTGGAGCCAGCCAGAAATAGTTACAATTTTTTTTTAAGTAAGGAGTGCTTACAAAAAAAACTGGACTTACAGTTTTCGTTATAGAAATAAAACTAAATGGCGGATTTTTTCCGTTTTATATTTCAATTAAAGTAGATAATATTTGAATTCTTTTGTGTATGAAATTTTTTCTGACCAAGTCCCAGAGCATCCAACTTTTTGAGCCACTTTTCTTCCAGACATTTTAGGGTGTTTTTTGAAAAATACTCATTATTTTTTCTTTTTTTCTTCCACTTGCACGCTTTCTCTCAATACTTAAAGACTCCTTATATTGTTTTATTCTGACCTAAGAAACTATTTTTGCGTTAACACCTGCGAGCCTAGTAATTCTTTTTTGTAAGCGGCGCGGTTTTCATTGAAAATTTCAATTATTTTTTTACGACATTCTTGTTGAGTGCCCATTTTCAAAAAACTAATTTTGCTATTGCAATGAAATTTAGCACGTGGATTTTGAAACAGATGACTAACAAAAACAATGTAACGGTATTAATTTCTTTTCAATAATGATAAAAGTTATAAGCTTAAAAGTAGGTCCATTTTTTTTTTGTGCGCACTCCTTATTACAAGCCCATGCTGATATTAAATACTCATGCATTTCAGTAAATAACTCCAAAGCCCAAGTCAGGAAAAAAGATTCAAAGAGGACAAGAGAAAATAATGACAAAAAATTCCATTAACAAAGAATGAATTTAAGGAAACTAAATTTACTGTCGATGTTAAACTGTATGCCCTATCACTCATTGATGGTATTAAAATTACACACAGTATGGGTAGTGTGAGAATCTACATCCTAATATTTCCTAAAAAGAGATGTAATAGTTTAGAACACATACTAAGAGTCAAATCGTAAATGTGGTAATTTCGAAAAAATAAATTTAACAGTTAAGGCCAGAATTTTAAATACTTGAAATACCTAATATCCATTGTGATTAAATGCTCTCAATTGTTACTACATTATTACTATTATTACCTTAAATTGAAGTCCTGAATCTTAAGTTCTATACAAACGCTTGTCAGTGTCAATAATTTTAATTCATTAAACGATTTCTCAGAACAGTTTTGAAGTACGTTGTTGAAGTACTTCAGTGACGAAGCACATGATGCGTATTACTAAACGGAGTAGTATGGAAACGTTCATAATATGGTTTTAAAAGTTTTGCCATCGCTGTAATATAGTAGGTAGTGTGCTAGCCTATTAGACGACATCCAGAGAACTCAGACATTGAAATATGAAAAAACATTTCTTTCAGCGACGTCCTCACAGCAATCTTCTCATAAAAACTTTGAGAGTAAATAAAATTGGCATGAAAAGTCTCTCAAATCTGTCGTTCGAAGTCGACATTAAACAGTAGGATAAAATTAACAAACACGTCTTGATTGACTGAATGCCTGTAATGACTAATTTACTATTAGAATAAATTTTCTTAGCACTGCAGTTTTGCCTTCATAACTCCTCGATCATGACCTATGTTTTCGGTTACAGAATAAAAGTTTTTTCCGGAATAAAAAATTTGCCATTAAGATGATGACAAATGTAAAATAAGCTTTCAAGTGGGGTCTAGAATATTTTGCTTACTGCCCACATTGTTGAACATGTACAGCTGTTGACATCTGGAATGTCCAACCTGTTTATAGAAAAGATCATATTGTTGGGAAATTTAATTCTTAGTTGTTTCCCTTCATTGTACTAAGGCTATACTGTAGGTATATCTATTGTAATTCATAAAACTTAGATAGCATGTCCTGATGAACCTTATTTGGGGAAGAGGAGTTCACTATTTACTCAGCCAGCAAGCGTTTAGTAACGGTAGGAAAGTCTTAAGCCTGATCACAACTTCCATACATTACGTTACATATACAGGTAAGTGTGCCAGACCAAAATAGTATTATCAACATGCTTAAGATTTGAGACTACAAGTTATAGAAGGTTTTTTTTTGTAGAACTGACAGTAATCTCCACTTGGTGGTCTATAATTCTGAAGAACAGTATCACGATCTTACTAGATGAGGAGCCTATATTTAGAGCAGTCAGAGCCATTGCTGACTATTGCATTCATAATATTCCGATGTAGTCCTATCTGCTTTAAAATGCATCAGATACGTTCCTTTTTTTGGAGTCAATAATCAATTGTGTTTCACTAGTAACTGTTGACAAAATATTTAAAATTTAGGGATAAATTAGTTCTTTATTTAAAAAAAAAAAAAATCATATTTTTCGATAGATACAAGGTAGATCAATAAACGATTCCTGGCATAATTTATTCCCCTCCAATCAGACTTTAATAAATGGCTGTCAAACACATATTGAATATGTTGGGAGGAATATTTCATAAATATTTTTTTATTTTTAATTAAAATTTCCCTTTTGCCTTCATTTTAATTTCCAACAAATTAACTAAAATGTTAGCAATTCTCAGAAATTACTGCAAAAAAAGGAAAAATATTTCAATATTTTCATACAATGTAATAATTTTTATCTTAAACCTCATTACTTATAAAATTTATACCCTTTTTTCTAACTTTAAAAAAGAATTTTTGTAGTTTGTTTGGGATTTTTTGGTTTCTTAAAACTTAAACTTTTTTTTAGTTGCCCAACTTTGTAGCTACATTTTATCTAAGGAAAGTTTTACTCCACTTAAATGATTTGCTATTGCTATTTGCTATTGTTTGAGAATTTATATCACCGGAAAAAGTAAAAAAAAAAGAAATCCTTGCAATGCGAGCTGTAACTGTAAAGGGAATGTAAGTAGAATGGGGGCCAACATTGCTATAGTAAGTAGCGAAATACTTGAACAAATGTTTGCTGCAACAAAAATTAGATGAAAGAAAAGAAAAAACAAGAAAAACATTGCAACAATTTCTATTCAAACAAAACAAAACAACTTTTGCAACAACTTGTATTGAGTGGTGTAGCACATGCTGTACATTTGTGCCTGATGGTATTGATGTTGCTCTTTGCTGCGTGCAACTACATTTTAGGGCAAAAAAAAACAGAAGAAACGCAATTCGTAATTCTTCTAATGCGTTTTTATAATTTTGGCAACAATGTTATCTTCTCTCTCAATACTCAATTGTTCTCTTCAAGTTACTTTACATCTTTTTTTTTGCGGATTGCAATTTGATTAAAAAAATTGATATTTTAGGAAATGTTTTCACTTCATTTTTAAAGCCAGTTACATAGTATTTGGAAAATTTGTGAGTGGTTTTAAGTAAAATTAAAATTCAATGTTGAAATGGAATTTATCTCTGAATAACTGCAGTTTTTTCGTAATACACTGTGCATTTAATTATCCAAAATTTGTGAACTTTTCCCGTAATTTTTTTTTATTTTGAACAATGCCATAGCAGTGGGTCAAAGTTTTGTGGAGCAAGGAATCAAAGTTCAACTTATTTAGCTCTGATGTTACAGAATGTTGTTTATTTACAGAATTTTGCGGATATCTTTTGTTTTAGGGTCCAACGAATGTAATTTAACCCATCAGAGCCAAATAACTCCCCATAACTTTTGGGCTACCGTCTATTAAAGGCAAGCCAAGTCTTCTTATTAACCCAACTTATTAGTGGGTTCTTGGTTAGGTTTCTAGCTACTAAAATCGGTTACTGGCAGTGTGGATGCCAATAGAAGCCCCTAATTGGTAGTTTGCATAATTGATAACATCTACTGCCGTTTTTCGATGCTTAACTTTTACTAGTTTTACCATTTGATGGTCTTGGCGGACAGTAAATTTACGAAATCGACCCTTTCCTCTTTCTTTCCACGATATTTGTTTGACGATATCGCGAAGAAATCCGACAAACGATTGATTTGTTGATATTAATTAAATGAACAACTTCATTCATTGATTTGCCTTCTTCCAACGCCTTTACAATGGCAAATTTGCTATCTGCTGACAGCTGTTTCTATTTTAAAATTCACAATTTACGAAGTTTTCATTAAACTTTTATTTTAATTACTCTAGTTGATGTCCTTTTACCTTTACCACATTGCGTTCCATTTTTTCACTTTTTTATAAATTGAATTTACAGTGGATTTAAAATCTAAAATCTCGAAAAAGTTCAGTATCTACTATGAAAACTCGCTCTGTTAAGGGTTCTGGCGATTAGGATAGTTAAAGGGACGTACAATACTTTTAAAACAATTTACTTTGTCCGCTCATGTTGGGCTGTTTTCGAGCAACAGGACTTTGTTAATAACATAACAGAGCTCTGTTAAGCAGAGTTTTGTTAATAACATAACAGAGCTCTGTTGAACAGAGTTTTGTTAATAACATAACAGAGCTCTGTTGTACAGAGTTTTGTTAATAACATAACAGAACTCTGTTGAACAGAGTTTTCTTAATAACATAACAGATCTCTGTTGAACAGAGTTTTGTTAATAACATAACAGAGCTCTGTTAAACAGAGTTTTGTTAACAACATAACAGAGCTCTGTTAAACAGAGTTTTGTTAATAACATAACAGAGCTCTGTTAAAAAGAGTTTTGTTAATAACATAACAGAGCTCTGTTGAACAGAGTTTTGTAAATAACATAGCAGATCTTTGTTGAACAGAGTTTTGTTAATAACATAACAGAGCTCTGTTAAACAGAGACGAGCTCTGGTAAACACAGTAACAGAGCTCGTTGAAACAGAGTTTTGTGTCAATAACATAACAGAGCTCTGTTAAACAGAATTTTGTTAATAACATAACAGAGCTCTGTTAAACAGAGTTTTGTTAATAACATAACACAGCTCTGTTAACTGATTGGTTTGCGCCTGGGGAGATTTAATTTTAAAATCTATCTTCACACACATAAAAAATTAAGTAGAAAGAGAACCAGACAAGCTTTATTAAAATTTAGAAATCAATGAATAAAAAAAACAAACGTGATGTGGAAGTGGATAATGTTATAAGTTTCGACCCTCGATTGAATATTATATGCCAAAGCGTTGCATATTTTTTTCACGCTACTGTACATAATTGGTAATGCCCAACTTTCAGTCAGGATTACGGTCTAGCTTCTTAACACCACTTATGTTGTGTGTTAAGTGTATACATGAGTAGCGTGACCTATGGTTTGAAGTCGACACCGGACGACAGATTTTTGTGAAACTTTTCAGGGAAATTTTATTTACTCTCAGAGTTTTAGCCAGAAATCTGCTGAATAGTTTTTTTTCATATTTCGTTTCTGATGTCTGACCGGTGATTTAAAGCCTGGTTTCTCGTCTAATACACCAACACACTACCTACCAGACTACGGCCACTTTATACGCATTACTCGTTGCTTACAAATTAATCCAGAAAAAATTGATACGATTTTCAAGTCCCACTTCCCTGAATAAAAACAAGGAATTAATTGAACATAAATTTACTGTAAATTATTGCTTTAAATTGAAATAAAATTGTATCACATTTGAATAATATCCGCTTTAATGTTCTTTAATTTAAAACAATTCATTTTCTAAGTTAGTCTAGTATCTGGCTTTTAATATTCCAACATTATTTAGCATTTATCTTTTGTTAAGCCTAGAAAATATTAGTTTCTATATCTCTTCCCTTTTGTATTTCATTCATTCATTCATTCATTCCTTCGTTCATTCCTTCGTTCATTTATTCAATCATTCGTTCATTTATTTCTTTGTCCATTTCATATGGTTACTGTTGTTGTTACTGTTGTTGTTGTTGCTGTTATTGTTATCGTAAAGTTTAGTGTCATTTACTATTGCTGACTATCTCTCTCTGTGTATTTGCCTTCGAAGAATATTTGTTTTTGCTCGCTTCTTGACGCAGTCACGTATTTAGTATTAAAGTTAGATTTATGACTTTACGGGTTACAAAATGACTTTAGATTGATTCCCGTCATATGATGACATTTTACATTTTTCTCTTTGTCGCTCTCTTGCTCTCTCTCTCTATCTATCTAGTTTTTTTCATTGGGTTTAGAGTCTTACATTTTAATACTTATTTATTCAAAACGTTGTCGTTGCCGTTGTCGCAAGTCAACAGTAGCGCAATTGCTGACGAGGATGATACTCATTGTGACACTCTGTAGAGCAGAGGGCTATGGAGTGAATTGGCAGTTATATGGTATTGGCTGTTCGAAATATATATGTGTGTGTGAGTGTGTGTGTCTGTGGCAGGAACTGTAAGGACGAAACGAAAAACATATTCGAGTGGCAAATAGACAAACGATAATGTTGCCATTCATTCAACCATTCTTTCATCTGTTTTATATCTTTAGTTGGGGGTAGTATATATACTTACATATGTTTATTGTTGTAGTTGTTGTTGTTGAATTTTTTATTTTTTTTTTCTGTTTTTCGCAAACTATTAGTCTTTTTCTAAAACTCTTGGCATTTTCCTGTTTGAATAATAATAAATTGAATGCGTCACATTTGTCTTCTAGAATAGTGTTACAATACCAGGATGACGATTACTATGGGAAATGGGGAATATAATCATTATGCCTCTTGATATGCTATTCTCCTACCTTTGTTGAAAACATCCTTCCAACATACCTATCATATATACAGATGAATGTATACATACATCCTTACATACGTATTTTGTTATGTGGTGTATAGCATTTGGAATGAATAAATGTATGTCGAACATGTTCTAGTTTTGTTAACAGCTTTTGTTTTTATTTTTTTGGGCTTTTACTTTACTGACACTTTAACTCACGACGTGTTGATACCAAAGCGTCTTATTAAACTTTTCCTGTTTATTATGATACCAAACTCACAACAACCACAACAACAACATAGTCAAATTAAAAGGTTTTTCCCATACTCACTGGTATGTGTTAATTTCATACGTGAAACAATCGCGAACGATAGATTTTTAAGAAATTTTTTCATGGGAATTTTATTTATTCTCAGAGATATTATAAACATTTTTCATATTTTCGTTTTGTTGGAGATTTTTGACTTGGGGTTTAAAACATGGCTTCACATCTAGTAAGTCAACATACTACATACTAGACTACAGCAACTTTCTAGTAAAAAGAAAAAGACATCTCTGGAGGAGTATTCCACGACAATTGTGAAAGTATGTGGTCAGTGTTTCATAAAGTAGTGATAGTTGATAACATACAGAAAAAACTCAAGTTAGGAGCATGTATCAGCACGTATATAGAAACATTTGTAGACGTTAACATGCCTTTAAGGTGGAGAAAACACTGGCTTACGGTTGCCATTAAGGTTAGGTTAGGTTAGGTTAGAGGACGTGCACCTGTCGGTCAAGACAAGCACAGTACCCGGAGGTCGAAATTGACTCATAGTACATTGTCCTTAGGGGAGGAAGAAAATAGAGGATATAGGAATGTAGGTAAGGGGAGGGAGAATGGGAAACTGAGCAATTACACAGAAAGAAACAGACACAAAACGAAAGAGGGTGAGAGCGCGACTACACTTATGACGGTTGACGTTAAGCTAACTACAAATACTAGGTTATCACATGAGGATATTATACTCTGTGAGTACAACCCTGTTTCTCCTTTCGTAACAATAATTATCAATCAAATATCTTATCTTAATAGGACATTAAAAAGACCATTCATGTCGTACAAATGTGACACCGGAGTACTAAATTCACCAGATATACTTAAATGTGTTGCCTTGCTGCAAAGGACTGCAAAGGACTGCTCATTATAGGCAGCAACTACGACATTTTGTCAAGGCGTAATTACTACGTTGACATTTTACATAAAAACGATTCCATTATAATTACCACAATTTTTTAATATTAATTTAATGGTTCTAGAAGAAGAGACTGCAAAAAAAGAAGGTGGATAGGAGACATTAAAGGAGGGTTGCAAATTACACAAGCGGATTGCTTTTAAGGGTGGTTGAAGATGCAGATGTATTGCTCTTTAAAGCACATATACAGTGGACAGTTAAAGCCTTAGTACTCCAATATATTACGACAAAAAAGTCCCTACAGGCTTAATACTCTTGCGCAAACGGCCGATATGATATTTGAAAGAATGGTTACGTAATCGCTAAACTGCAAATAAAAGTCAACTGAGAAACTTGCTCATGGTGCCACCACAGAGCACTAACCAAAACCTGAACATTCAATTCTAAATGGGTTAAGTGGAGTGCTTAACCTTAAGAGCTATTCTACTATATACAAGGGATACCATTTTCATATATTAGGCCTCTGAATTCAAAATTTACTTTGGTATCTCCTTGGCGGCACCTATGGACTCATCTGAAATTTTTCCTTATTTTTCTATTTTTTTTATAAAAAACATTAAAAAATTTTTTGTTTTATAAGAAAATAGAAACAAATTAATAAAATAAATATAAAAACCATAATTTTTAACAGAAACTTTAGGCAAAAATTCATGAAATTATTAAAATACTAAGGCTTTTGCTGTCCACTGTAATTACAGAGAATAAATACGACCTGGAGATCGCCGTGGTCTAGTAGGTAGTGTGCTGGCTTATTGGACGAGAATACAAAAAGTATTTCTTCGGCGATTTCCTCTCAGCAGATTTCTGGCAAAAACTCAGAGAGTACAATAAAATTGCCATGAAAAGTTTCTCAAAAATCTGTCGTTCGGAGTCGACTTTAAACTGTAGGTTCCGCCACCTATGAATAAAATTAACACATACATACAACGTAAGTGGTGTGAGAAACTAGATCAATAATCCTGACTGAAGGGTTGTAATGACCAATTATGTATGTATGTTATGTAAATACTTGATTTTAAATCGCTCACTGACAATTTACTTAAATCATGGCATTCATAAAACCCGTACTTATATATCCACGCACATCTACCCTATAAAACTCTCAAATAATTTTTGAAAAACCTCTCATTACAGGAATTAAAATTTTTCTTCTTTTTAAATTTGATTGTACCGACAGTGAAAACTTTCTTGTGTAGTTGTGGTGTGGTGTTGTAACCCAAAAACCTTAAATTGAATTACTTATGGTTTGACAAACATGTGTCTGTGTATGTGTGCTTATAAACTATGGCTTAGTATTTTTACCACTACTACCGCTTCCACTTCTAATCCTGCTTCTTGTAAAACCACACTGGTATGCTTGTATGCTTATATTTATTAATTCTTCACTACTTTGACAAACAACTACTCGTACTAAAACAATTGTAAGCACTTTTATTTTTATTACCAACACTACTACCACTACTACTACAACTACAACTACAACTACTACTCTCACTCTTACTCTTACGTACGAAAAGTGCGTGCTTATTTCTCATGAAATTACATGCACACATACATTCATATGAATATAAGAGTTTTTACGGTTTTTTACTGTCATTGTCACATTGTGGTGTGTTTGTGTGTTTGGGTGTGTGTGTGTGTGCGTGAGTAATTTTAATCCTGTTAAAATTAGACAAATTGTTTATTTCCTAAACAGTCAAATAATTGTTTATTTAGGAAAACGTGACAGACAGTATTTGTTGGTTGTTGTAGCAGGGTTTTTGGAATAAAATTCCATCTTTTAATTTAATTTAAAGCCCAAAGCAAATAAAACGAATGTGTTTCTTTATAATTCATGGACTTGAACAACAAACGTGCTTGTACGTTTTGTGTATACTTTTAAAACTTATCATGACTCTTATTTTTTTCTTCCAAATTTAATTTATTTTTTTCAATATTTTTTTTTTTTTTAACATTTTGTGTGAAAAACTATTGCTACGTATATATCATCTGAGACTTTAATAGGTATTTTTGTGTATTGATATCAGTGCCATAACATGAGGGAATAGTTTTCAGTAATAAAAAAATTCATTTTCAATAATGCTGTATACTTCAGTCAATTAATGGTATCTGGATATATTAAAGTGGGTTATATGGTACATTAGCTTTAAAAGGCGTAAAAAAACTGGTAAATAGATGTGTTAGAAGCAAGTATCGCAATCTAGTCAGCGATAGAATATCTCTTTATTTTTTTTTTTATCAAATATTAGTAAAGAATTAAGGTTTTTATAATAATTACCTTTTAGTTCTGTTTTAAAGAAGATCTACTTAACACCTTATGATATTCAAATCTCTACAAAGACTAAGTATTATTAAAAAATGAGCTTGGACTAAAGGCATTGAAGTTCCAAAAATTACCGAATTTGATTTGCCCCGATAAGAAGGCATTCCAAATTGAGCAGTTTGTGAACAAACAAAATGATCGGGTTTACTTGCCAAAGAAGTCAACTAAAAATTTACACCTGCGATTGGCCATCAGAATCCAAGCGCTGCCGATGGTCGCTTCCCGCTCATATTCATCGACCGCGGAGTGAAAATAAATGCGAAATATTATCGGAAAAATGTCTTAAAGCAGTATTGTGAAGCCCTGGGCAGACAAACATTTTGGCCGCAGATAATGGACATTACAACAGGACGCAGCACCATCGCACTCAGCACGCGGGAATCAAGAATGGCTTAAAAAGGAGGTTCCTCGCTTCATTTCTACGCCACAATCACCACCAAAATCTCCGGATCTCAATTCGTTGGACTTTTGTGCCTGGAGCATTTTGGAGAGTAAGTTTCTCACTAAAAATACCAAAATAATGCAGAACCACTTTCGTGCAGCCTGTGATGGCTTTTTGGGCTGTTTGAAGGCCATAATTCGTACCAAAGGTCGTCAATTCGAACAAATTTAAACTGATTCTAAAATTTGATGTTCTTTCCAACATTTTTTGCTTTTGAACAATAAAATTAAAAAAAAAATTAAAAAAATTTGGCGTTTTACTTTGTTGCAATATATATCAGCCACCCTGCATTTAAGAATATATCGCTATCTCTAATTATAACCCTCGGTTCTGATATCTTCAAAAAAGAAAATTTGCCGAAAAATTTCTTTAGTCGTTTCTTTTTAGGTAGTCGCCCAACTCTTGAAATAAACAATAACCATGAAATAAATAAATTCTCAAATCTGGCGAAGCGGAGCACAACTAAACTGTAGATCCCTACACTTGTGTATAAAATAAACTTTCTTATGGTTGTGGTACGACAACCTATGTACTATCCTGTCTTAAGTACCGCAATAGATCCATAATACAGGTACACACAGTGGTGTTGTGCTATTTTCCGGAACGCGTACCGTACTCTTGTCCACGGTTCGGTACCGGTTTTTGTTCCGGTTCTGGTTCGGTTCAAACCCTTGTTTATAAAAATTCGTCAAAAAATAGAAAAGCAAAAATCAGCAATTCTTTTTAAGTTTTTTTTTTTTTCATGACGCCAGCTAATTCTCGTTATCAGAAATCATCTTTAGTTCCGGTATGCGTTCCTGTCCAAAAAGGAAGTACCGGGTACACATGTATAGAATTTTATTAATTATGCAAACCAAACCAAAATAATAATACGAAGATTTGCAAGGTTCTTAGAAATATGTTTAACCGACTTTACAAGCACAATTATAATTTATGTGGAAATAAATCCCGCTGTATTCCTTACAGCATTGTCGGCGTAGTCTAATTGGTAGAGTGCTGGCTTATTAGACGCGAAGTCTTCTCAGCAGCTATTTGGCAAAAATTCTTGAAGGTATAAAGTCGACTTCATACTGTTGGTCCAGCCATTTATTTATAAAATAACACACACAATATAAGTGCCTTATCTTGAAGGTCTTTACCTTTTCTGAAGGGTTGTATGATCAATTATGTATTTAACGAATGTGACCCAAAAATCTAAACATATTATAACCAACCCAAGTGAATATCCGGGAATACAAGCTAAGTCAAACATTTTTTAGAACTTTTAGATTGTTGACTAATGCATGAAGAAGTTGCTGTGATCGTTCGTAATAATTTGTTTTGATAGCTTCCAACTTGTAGACTTAATTTAAAATCAGTCTCTATATAAAGTTTTGGTTGCCCATAATAACTGCAAGTAAGCGCGAGGTTAAGTCAACAACATTTTTGAACAAAGACACAGATTTCCTGACAAGAATTTAATTGAATTTCTAAACATAATCTTTTTTGAGCTCTACATGCTTTTTCTAACTTTTTTGGTCTGCCTAGTAATTCTTCGAATAAAATCTCTTTCTTTAGATTAGAAAACGAGAAAGAATACCCCAAATTAGGTTCGAAGTTTTCAGCAACAGAAGAGAGCATTTCATATGTTTGTGCCACTTAATAATCTGCTATTAATGATTATTAAACACAAACAAAATGATGAAATTGAAATTAGATTGCTTCTTCAGGATGTGTTTTTCAAATTCAATGTAGATATTGCTCATTTAAAGCTATTTTTTAATATTTAATATTCTTAAAAATTTTGCTGCCAATGCATTTATACTCATACTATCACCTAATAGTCTGGACCAAGTGCTAAATGATGAAAAGTCAAATAATTTTGTTGAATTACAAATAAAACTTTTGGAGGTCAATTTATTACATTGTACTACAAAGTATAAAAAAAATGTAAATTTATTTTTAAACAGCAATGATTTTAATCTAATAGAATGCCTTAAAAATAGAAATTGAACGCTAATTTTGAATAAATAGTTTTCAATTTAAAAAATTCAACTTAATAAATACAAAAATTTTTAATTTCATTTATTTTATTTAAATTTTTCGTTTTTCTTCTTTTTTTTTTTGATTTTTGTTTTTTTTTAATAAAACCATCAACTGTAACCAGTAGAAAAGTACTTAAAACCACCATTAAGTACTAAATAATGCAAACATGAATATAAAGTTTGCATTAGAAAACAAAGTTACTGTGAATTTTCGAAACTACAAGTGGATTTAAGTAAGGGCTTAACTTTTATGCAGTTATTGTGTAAAATAAAAATTAAAAAATTAAAAAGAAAAAAAAAATTAAACAATTATTCTATTCAAAATAATTTTTATAAATAAATTTAAAAAAAAAAAAATTTTATTTTGTTTTAAAAACATTTTAAATAAAATTTTTATGTAAAAAAACGAAACAATCTCTCTTCACTGACACAATTTTCCAGAGTTATTCATTTACTTCAATTATTGTTAAACTGATAAATCCTTTCCACTTCACATTCTATTTGTGTTTTAAATAAACTTTTTGGTTTTTGGGTTTATTTCCACAAAACAACAAAAAAACAAAATAAAAATATTTTTGAAATGGGAAGCAAAAGCAAAAGGGAAAGCTTGTTAGTCTATTTTGACCAATGACAGTTGGCTGCAATTCTATTGAAATATTTTATTATAATGAAATTAATTAAAGCCAATTGAATGAATAGCATACACACACACACACCCACATACACACATAACAGGAAGTCACTTTAAATAAAGGAATTTCAACACAATTCTGAAAATGCATACATACAAACATATATGAATTTAAATATGCTTGTAATTGTATTTGTGTGAAGTGTGAATGTGTTTACATCTTTATAATATAACTAATACGACTAGCAAATTAAATAAATACTATTAAGGACACACACAAAAATTATATAGGAAAACCGGAAATATTGTTTAGCTATACACACACACATTTATTACAACGTGTGTATGCATGCATGCATGCAAGTCCTTATACCGATATGAATGAAAAGTTTCAGTAATATTTGAAAGAACAGTAGAGCGAAAAATTATTGATGTAAATTTGTCCGTAATAAATTGTATTGCAAGAAATATCTTATTATGATGTTTCTAGAAATTCATTTGACGTCGCACCATTACCACACAGACAAAGTATCATAAACGTCTCTTCTTTAGGTAGAATAGGAGACTATCACTCCACAAATGTTTACAGATTATCATTCCCCCGGATGCAAACCTATCAATTGCTTATTGCAGAAATTTGTTTCATGATACTTAAACGTAATTCTCATACGATAGCAATGCTCTAATCTTTAAGTTAAGTGTAAAATTCTAACTTTATCGTAGAGTTTGTCTATTTCTAAGACTTTCAATTGAGTTAAAAATAAGTTAACTGAATCGCTAAGAATCTTGAAATAGAATTCTTACTGACAACAGCAGCCTGGAAGTCAGCACATAATAATTTAAATGCTTCACTTTAGAGATAAAAAGATATGCTAAAATTTTTTAGCACCATTATCTGAGAGAGAACTGCAGGCATAAAGTTACCGCACGGTCAAGATATCTTCCTGTACAATTCAAAGTTAGTGACATAGGCATTGTGCTATGTAATAGACTGCTAAAGCTATCCTTTAAGCTTTGCCAGAAGTATATTGTCACTTAGCCTGTCACTTCGGGTTAGGCTTAGGGGTTAGGTTAAAGTTAGAGGATATGTACAGTACTGGAAAGTTGTCCTACGTCCTAAAGGCGATAGTGAATAGTTGTAATTTTTTATGTAAACGTCGTAACTTCGTTGTACTAAACGGTAATAGATTTCGTAGAATTGCAATTTTTATGCTAACGGAATTACAAGTACTCTTGAAAGAGAAAGAAAGAAAAATAGAGAGTGTCGAAGGATGTGATTTTTGCAGACGGATCTGTAAGACCCGGCTGTTCGACATCTGGATTAAACAGAACGTACCTAAGTTATAGACTTTTCAGGTAAATAAAGCCCATGCTCTCTTAAAGTCTTCAAAAGATTTTCAACACTATGCTCTGAATTTCTGAAGATTTTATGGTTATTTAAACAACCAAATCGAAAATTCAGAGGCTCAGACTCAGATTAATTTATTTTATTGACTTCTACGAAGACGCCGTAAAGCAACAGATCAGACATTTCGAACGAAACGAAATGGGAACGAAATATATCTCCGGCAACTTGCTCTCAGCAGATTTCTGGAAAAAACGCTGAGAGTAAATAAAATTGCCATTAAAAGCTTTTCAAAACTCTGTCATACGGAGTCGACGTTAAACTGTAGGTCCTGCCAATCATGTATAAAATTAAAACACACGATATACATAAGTAGTGTGAGCAGTTAGCTAGTAATCCTGACTGAAGGATAATTGTAATTGACTGAAGGATAATGTATGTATGTATTGTTATTACGTTTACTAGCATTATTGTATTGAAGACTACAATTTCGAACTTCAACTAACTGACGCAATGACTCTCATTCTTAACTTTGTTTTTAATTAACTTTTATTATAAATTTCTATATTAACAAAAATGCTTTTCATTATGGACGTTGTACAATGTGTCAATTCGACCACCGGGTACTGTACTTGTCAGAATTGACAAGTACACGTTCTCTAACCTAATCTAACCTTCCTTTTGGTCTTTGAAATGAAGTGTACAATATTACATCACCATCGTAACCTTGCCTTAGATAATGTTCAGTTTTTGAAAATTATATCGACTGTGCGTGCTAATAATAAGCGACAAAGGAAAAATATTTTAAGACATTAAAATGATCTTTCAATATTTTATTTCAATTAAAAAAACATTCCTTTTTAATTAAAATTTCTTTCCACTTATTTTGCTTTCAACTGTATATGGCATTAGAATTCAACTTCGTTATAGAGATAAGGCTATAAGTGCATAAATACATACTTGCACTCACAACCATTAAAACATTCACTCTCGCATATACTTTCTAACAAACCGAAAATAGTACCAGAAGTAAAAGATAAAAAAAAGGAGAAAAATTGAATTTATATTTTGAATTTGATAAATGGCATTTGCACAAAATTTAGACTCAAATAAATTGTTGTTTAATTTGAAAAACCCAACAATAAACCGACAGAATAAAATTTTATTTAAATACAAAGATTAAAACTTACTGTGACACTCCTAAAGACACACACAGTCGGAACCATAAAAACCGCAAAAATAATACAAAAAAAAATAAAAATAAAAATAAATTTTTTAAATATTTTTACTTGCAACTGCCATGCAACATAACAATGCCATGATTTCCAGCAAAAGTTCAACGTACCTACAATGAAACAGAAAATAAAAGGGGGAAAATGTTTTAGTAAATATCGTCTATATGAAAGTACACAGAAGCAGTTGTAAAATAAATTTATTGTTGTTTTAAATAATGTTTTAAAGTTAAATAATGTATCTTTTGAAAATATTTTTAAATACAAAACATTTCATCGACGAACATCTTAATTTTTTAAAAGCATACCCTCGTAACATATTTTATAACTTTAACCTTAGACAGTCAAAAAGCAAAAAGAAAACCTTACACTTGGTTGTTCCTTTTACGCCTACAAAGGCAATTCTAGCCATAAGGATATCCTTAATATATTCATTTCGACTTTCATACATTCCATTGCCATATTGCCTTGCCTATATTGACTATTTCATTTGCCGTTTTTTCTTCTATTTCTTCTCCGGTTTCGTTATACTTAAAAGGAAGTTAATAAAAATCAAATAAAATGCTAATTTTCAAATCAAAATATCAGCAGAAACAACCATTGCCACAGCCATACCCATAGCAGCAATCGCAATGGTGGCAGTAATAGAGACAGCAAAGGCCAAGGAATACGTTGCAGCAATAATACAACGTTATGAACATGATGAATCACAACAACAACAACAACAACACCAACAACAATAAAAAAGAACAGAAAAACGTTAAAACTTTTTCATCTTATTAAATCATAAAAACGAAAGAAAGAAAAAAGTAAATAAAATTGTAACAGGGACAGGTTAATGTTGTTGACTTGTGTAAATTAAAATGAAATAAAACCGAAATAAATTTTAACGACAAATTTTTGGAATGTTTTTTGATTTTTTACAAAGATTTTTATTGATCACAAATTTGGGAACGGCAAAGCATTTATAAATCAAATTAAGTTTCTTTTTTCAATAAGGTTGCACAGCTAACTTTGGCAGGGGACTAAGGGACAAGAGAAAAACACTTTTGCCTCATATTTAAAAGCATTTTTATTCTTAATTAAAATTAGTAATAACAACTGCAAATATTGGCTTTTTTTTAATTCTTCTTGTAAAGGCTGGCATTAAATGAAAGCAAAATAAAATGTATGTTCACAAGACAAATTACGGCCGATAACTACACTTTCAATCTTGTCAGTGAATTTATTTATTTCCAATCCGTCGTTACCAGCAAAAATAATATTAGATTAAGCTGGGATCATTCTTGCCAACAGGTACTTCAATGGTCTCAGCAGAGAATTGAGTAGCAAAAACTTTTACCACGAAACTAATAGTCAAGAAATCGCTCAAACGCCACTTTGTTCTCTAAGGCGCAGCAGCATAGTTACCATTGAGTGTTGATATAGTAGCCTTGAGAAAATTCAAAATTCTTGGCATACCATTTCCGCATTCGATCCAAGAATGAACTGTGGGAGCTTCTTATGAACGGTCATGCCGTATGGATTGAAAAGGATACTCTAATGAGATGCGTACGTGGATTATTCCAAGTAGGCGTAGTAAACAACCTATTCTGCGTTAGACGGAACAAAATAAAACATCTAACCAACGTGCAAAACCAGCTCAAAAAACATAGACGCCTCGAAGGATATGTTAAATCAGGCCAAAATCCAATAAAAATCCAGGAAACACATTCATTGCTACAGTCCATCAACTATCCACTTTCCAATATACTTATGTATGCATCAGAGATCAGCAACGAATATTCAAAACGATGAGTAGATTCGAATCATACTTATAATTTCATATACTTTTACGCATTCATACTTATTTTAATGTCATACTCGTACTACTCATATTCAAAGTATGAAATACTCATCGTACTCATACTTAACAATAAGCACGATGTTGTTGATTTCGACTCTCCAGTATTTTTCTAAATTTATGAATCTGAATGAATAGGCATATGAATCAAACATATTTCGAATGTTGTGAGTTTGATGTCAACGTTGTACTCATACTCATTATAAAACAATATTCTAGCAAGTACAAATGAATTAGAGTAGTTGAATTTCAATACTGTTAACTCACTAAAATTCAAAATTTCCTGAGTACTTGTGAGTAGCGAAAAAACGATTCATTGCTGATCTCTAGTATGCATATTAAAATCCCTAATCTTCACTCGGCATGATTGCAGTAGTCTAGTAAGTATTGTGGCAACTTCGTAGTTCAAATCTCAGCTCTGACATGATAATATAAAAAATATAAAAAATATTTCTTCGGTGAGTTCTTTTCACCAGACTTCTAACAAAGGCTCTGAGAGTAAAAAAAATTGCCATGAAAAGTTTTTCAGAAATCTGTCTTCGGTCGATTTTGAACTGTGGGTCTTGCCATTTGTAGACAAGATTAACACACAGAACATGAGTGGTGTTAGAAGCTAGTCGTAATACTGACTAAAGAAGACTAAAGTAAGATCACTGATGTAGCTGTAGTCAACTTAGCGCTGTCAGTACATTAAGGTGCACGAAGTATATTTTTTAAAAAGACATGTCTGAGAAACTTAAAAGTTGTTTTAAATGATTAAGTACTTGAATACTTGCTTGCATTCATTTTCGACTTTAATCAGAGACGAATGCCTGTAGCTTTAAAACAGATCATAGCGTCCATTTGTGGATCATATTACTGGATTTATACGTTATCAAGTATGTGCTAGTCCTACTTTCCACTTGTTAGCCTATGGTTTCTAGTCCATTTGCTAGTCACGTTGCCGCTATATTTTCTGCTTTTTGAGTATATATTCAATTCAATATCAACTTTGATGCATTCTAATTACAAAACTTTGTTCTTTCGCATTACATCCCTGTTTCCAGCATCTCTATTTCCTTCCTTTAGATACAATATCGACTGATCAAATTTATGCCCATAAACTACTGAAATTCTGTAGCTGTAGTTGGTGCTGTTATTGTTGTTATTTTTGCAAAAGTGCAATTGTTGTTGTTGTTTTGTTGTTATTGTATTTTATAAATTTGTTGCGAACGTGTTAAGTGCTTTGATATATCAAAGGTACATTGCACGATCAAGTGAGCAGCAGCTGCAACAAAACAACAGCAGCAGCATATACTTGCAAATGCAGCAGCATATATAACAACTTTAAAGGAAAAACAAAATACAAAAAAGAAATCAAAATCCAGCCTTCTTCGTTAGCTCTTTTAGCAGGTTTTTTTTTTTTGTTTTGCAATATTTCTTGTCAGTTGTCCTTTTTAAAGGACACTGAACTCATATAAAATTCTTCTTAGATGTTGTTGTTTTTCTTTTCGACATGCTTTCCTTTTTGTTTTTGTTTTTCTTTTTGTTTTTATTATTCGTTGAACGTTAAAGTATAAACGTAGGGTATAGATGTGCGAATAACGAACGAAAGAAAATTTTTGTAACAAACCATGGCAACTTAAAATAACTTTGAAAATCCATAGTGTTTCTCTTTACGTTTCCTTATGCATTTATAAATACAAGTTGTTCTCGTTGTTGTTGTTGTTGTTCTTGTAGTTTCTTTTTGTTTCATTCTATATTACTACCGAAGGGGTTTATTGTTGTTATTCACTGCTGTTGTTTTACATTTTTTTTATATATTCCAACCTCCCCTTACCTCGTACCCTCGTACATCTATCTATTAATGCTTGAAAGTACTCAGGACACTCTTTATGGCTGATAATTAATTTGCCAAGATTTTTATGATTAATATTGTACGCCTGTTCCATACCGTTACCATCCCCTAAACTCTTAAAGTCTTGCTTTATAATTTTTATTACTGTTTTGTTGTTGTTGTTCCTTTATTTTATATCTTTAGTCATGTGTAGTTAAATAGAAGCAGAAACAACAATCATTTTATATGGCAACTAAGGAGTTTGACTATAAAAGTTAACAAAAACCAATTAGGCTGTAGAAGAATTTCGTTTTTTTTTTTTTTACCCAACGCCAAGAAGCATTAACACGGGTAATTATATGTTAAAGTAACTGTAACAAGAAACATCATTAAATTGAATGGTAGTGGGTGCGAGGACATGCCAATGAATAAACCAAAGTTAAGTTTTGTGATTAAACATAATAAATCAAATGCCAGTAAAATATTCTGGCTGGCATAAATTAATCAAAAAAATATGGCATAAATATTCGAAAAAAACAAATACAAACACAAATACAAACATAAATACGCTGTTTTGGCAAATGAAACTCATAAAAGGGTATAATTTTTGATTGATTTTATATTTTTTATGATTCAAAGTTATTTTATTTATTACAGTAAACGCTTCACAAAAACAATGGAAGGCCCAAAATTTAATATTATTAAATAATAATATTTTTTTTTTTTTTATATAATAGGAAGGCTTAATAAAGGTCATGATCGAACTTGAAACGAATGACAAATTATTTCTTTGGTTCCAAGCAATAATAGTGTAAAGGTATAAACACATAGATGACAGCGAGCAGCTTGGCAGCTAGGCAGAAAATTAGACCAACTGTTTTTTCTGCCGTATGCCGACTGCTTAAATTCTTTGAACACAGAGCAGCAAAAAAACCGCTGTTAAAAACCAAAAAAATAATTTAAATTATGAAAAATTTCAGTGGTGTCACTACCAAATTTTTTAAAGACGCAAAAACAAAATCACAAATATAAAAAACCGTATACTCACACATATGCATGTATGCATATGACAGAGATCCTTAATGAATCATTTTTCTCTACGCATAAGCACTTATGAAATTTTTAATATAAGTGAATATAATAATATTGAAATTTACTCCGACTCATTCGTACTCTCACAACGTTAATTTATAACTACAGAAGGCGAATGAGTTTCTACTAGAGGTATGCACACGACATATAAAACACAAGATACAAGACCGAATATTGATTGTAGCTGCAAATGTAAATAAGTGTGAAGCAAAGATAGAGTACAAAAAAAAAAAGAATAACTGCACTCGTAAACCATTGTACAATAGTATAAAAGAGAGTTGGGTGAAGAGTTCAACAAAAATTTTGTATTCTTCATAGAGTCACAACATGCATTTCTTTTTTTGCTCTCGGCAGCCGAACATCTTCGTCGACACCAGCATTGCCAGTAACTTTTTTAAACTTTTTATTTCTGGGAGAAAACCTTTTTTTACATTACTACAACTAATATTCATATGGCAATACTGAAAATGTAGCTTCAGTAGTAAAATATGCTCTTACAACACAAAGCATAGTTCCGTTACTTCACAGGCAAACGAAGGCTTTTGAATACATTGAATAAATGAGAAATATACATTTCACTGCACTCGTAAACTCAAGAGCAACAGAAAAGAATACACTACAGTATTGCATTCGGTGGAGGGTAAGCTAGTAGAATGTCTTGTGCACATCTTTAGTTTCTACGCAACGCATACTTATACTTGTAATATGTTTAATTCATAAGCCTACTAATTCAGATTCATAACTTTAGAAAAATACTTTTAAATGGGGTTCGTGGGACTCAAATCATTCATTAAAATTTACAGTCTTAGTTGTTGTTGCAGTTAAAAAGAGACCCATAAGCTATACAGAAGGAGTGCCAAGCAGACAAACACACTACCATTTACTGAGTATGCGAATTATACTCTGCACATCCCGAGAAACTATTTCTTTCACAAATTGATTATTCTATTCATAAAAAAGTCTTTAAAATTTAATTTTACTTTTTATAAATACATGAATTGTTTTTTTATTTTTTAATTGTACGTTTCTCTTCAATAAGTATTTTAAGCTGTTATTTAATTATTATTTTATGTTGCAAAATTAGTGATGCCAATTTTCTTTTAGCTGCTTACAAAAATAGAAAATAATTTGGGCAGTTTTTATATATGTAGGTACCGAGACCTACAGTTTAACGTTGCCTCTGAACGACAGATTTTTTGAGAAACTTTTTCATGCCAGGGTTATTTACTCTAATTGTTTTTGCCACAAATCTGCTGAGAGGAAATCGCCTCAGAAATATTTTTATCATATTTCGCTTTGAAGCCTGACCTGTGATACGAACCCGGGCTTTACTCCTAATAAGCCAACACACTACCTAGTAGCAGCGTTGTCACAAAGAAAAATTTTTCCCTACCAATATTCTTAACAAAACCTACCAAAATCATTCCAATCCTACCAAAATTTGAATTTAAGTAATTATAAATTATTCAGCATGAAATTAACATTTTATTACTAAAATTAACAAACATTTCGATGTTAATTATGTAAACACAGATATGTCAAATGTTAAGGTACGTTAAAACAGGGTTTCTAACAGAGATCAGCAACGAATATTCAAAACGATAAGTAGATTCAAATCATACTTACAACTTCTGATATTATACGCATTCATACTCATTCATTCTCATTTTAATATGATACTCATACTACTCATACTCAAAGTTGGAATTACTTATTGTACTTATACTTAACAATACGCACGATGTTATTAACTTCTACTCGTCCCTACTTAAAATTTACACGAAGCACAAAATAAGTATGATTCGCTTATGAGTACTGCAATACTCACAATAATGTGTATGCTTTGCTTGTTGTCTTTGTCTTATCTTTCTTCTTTGTTTGTATATGCAACAACAACAAAAGCTGTAAATTTTGATGAATGATTATTATAAGTATTTTTCTAAATTTATGAATCAGAATGAATAGGCGTAGGAGTCAAACATATTTCGAATGTTGTGAGTTTGATGTCAACGTTGTACTCATATTCAATCAATGTTGTAGAGAGCACGAATGAATCTGAATAGTTGAATTTCAATTCTGTTGATACACTCATACTCAAAATTGCATGAGTGCTTATGAGTAGCGGAAAAATGCTTCAATGCTGATCTCCGGTTGCTAATTACATATTTTCTTACTTAAACATTTTATTTTCGTTTTTAGACCTAGAAATAATTAATACGCCCAAGTTTAAATCTTATAGATATTAATTGTATATTCCTACCAAAAACTAAGTGAAATTTGAACAAACCAACCAAACTACCAATCGTGACATTTTTAAATAAAAACTACCAATTTTGGTTCTGCAACGCTGCCTACTAGACTACAACGACTTCCTGTCAACCAAACGAGTCCTTTGATTTCAAAAAGTTGGAGTGAATTACATGATTTGCTTTACATTAAGGCTTACATAAACGATCACATTCGTCAACCGATCATCAGTTAATGCTCATTCATTAGGTTTTATTGTAGTTTTATTTTAAATAGAAAGCAAATCTTTTATCTTATTTTAATGCTACAGAAAGAACAATTCAAAAATATTTCTAAATTTGTTGCTAAGCAGCAGGAAAGAAAAAAGAAAACACGTTTTATATGCAACAATTTTCATTATTAAAACAAAATAAGTATTCATTTCATACTAATAAAAAAAATCTATCTTTAGAAATATAAAAAAAAAAACAAAACAAAAGCTGCCATAAAATTAAATCATTTAATTCAATTCATAGCAAAAGATAAAATCTCTTAGTCTTATACTTTAAGAACCAAAAAAAAGCGAATAAAAATGAACGTAAAATGTCATAAAAACTCATCAAATAAAGTTAATGGCCAAGAGAACAACAATAGAACTTTCGCTTGTATTTTTAACAAAACGCAGTTAAACATTAAGGCCATAATTTTGTTAGAACTCTTGACGATATTTTCTTAAGAAATTTTTCTTTTTTCTGATTTTTTTTTGTACTCTGAGTGCAATAAATATTTCATTTACTTTTACTTATTGTTTTATATATCTTTTACGCATTCTTTTTTTTTTGTTGTATTTTTTTTTATAGTATTTTATGTTCCTGTACACAATTTTTATGGACATGTCATAAAAACAAAAATTATGACTTTTACATCACATAACGATTATGCTTATGCGTACACAAAAAATCATCATCCATCCATACTTCATCTTCTACGTACCCTCCTGTCGCTCCCCCCACAAAAAAAAAAAACCACAAGTGCTGTAATCTTAACATCCAGCCATCATCCATCTTCTATTCAGTATTTTAAGTTGCCAATGCAACAAATCATGAGTGTGAGGTAAAAACGAAAACTGTAGGCTTTATTCACATATTCAAGTCAGTTATGCTTAAAACTTAAAGGCCCAGAGTTTTTTTGTTTTTGCATTGCTAAAAATGTCTGCAAAACTAATGGCAAAATAAAAAAGTCAGACATGTGAAGTGAAAAAACAAAGAATGAAAAGGAAAACTTGCAAAAATGAAATTATTTTAAAAAAATTACATTCACAAACATACTCATACTTATACTTTCACACATAGACATTAGTAAACTAGAACAGTTGCAAAACAATAAAAACAGAAAATGAGAAAAAATCATAGACAGCAATGGCAAAAACACAAAAAAAATAACGAAAACAAAACCATCATAAAGTAATATTAATGAAGAAATTCTCAAAAACTGACAACTAAAGCAAATACATAAATGACTAGAGTATCTTTGTATGTCTGTATGTATATGATAAATAAAAGAAGAAGAAAAATGAAATACAAAAGAAAAAGCTAAAAATAGAAAGAGAAATCGAAAAAATATACAAAAAGTGGATAAAAAAAATCTGAAAAAAGGGGGAGAAAGCTAAAATTACGTTCTTCAGATTTGACAAACTTGTCTCGTCTTGCACCCTACACAAGGAATGCACTGCACTATGAATCATACATACATACATAATTGGCCTTGCTTCTCACACCACTTATGTTGTGTGCGTTAATTTTATACATGAGTGGCGGGACCTACAGTTTAAAGTCGACTCCGAACGACAGATTTTTGAGAAGCTTTTCATGGCAATTTTTACTCTCAGAATCTTTGCCAGAAATCTGCTGAGAGGATGTCGCCGAAGAAATATTTTTCTGTCTGTAGTGTGTTATCTTATTAGACGAAAAGCCCGGGTTCGTATCCCAGGTCAGACATCAAAACGAAATGTGCAAAAAAAAAATATTTCTTCGGCCGCTTCTACTCAAAAAAATTTCTGGGAAAAACTCTGAAAGTAAATAAAATTGCCAAGTAGAGCTTCTCAAAAAATCTGTCGTTCGAAGCCCACTTTACACTGCAGGTTCCGCCACTCATATATAAAATTAACGAACACAACATAAGTGGTGTGAGAAGCTAGGTTATTTTGATGTCTGACCTGGGATTCGAACCCGGGCCTTTTGTCTAATAAGACAACACACTACCCACTAGACCACGGCACTATGAATCAGTGTTGAAAAATTCAGTACTTTAGTACTTTTTTCAGTTCTTTTTCATTTCAGAAATACCTCAATACCTCCGCAACGTTTTCAGTACTTTTTATTGTTACATATTTTATGTCTCGCGCTTTTCAACTGCTAATACATTAGCAACATGTTCTACGTAATGCTAAAGATAGAATTAGCCTTTAGCCCCGCTTAGCCAAACGTCCATGGAACGCGAAAAGCAATGAAAAACGCTTGTCGAACCGTAATATAATTTCGGTAAGCATTTACATTGCTTTTCATATGCTAAAAACGAACGTTCATTTGGGGTTTTTACGTTTTATTATTTTCCGAATCACTTATTCTTGTCCAAAAGTCTTGGCAAAAAAGTACTCTTTCACTTTTCATTTCCAGATTTCAATTTTGCAGCACTGCTATGAATGCTTTAAAGTAGATATATAAGTTGTATTTAAATACATCTATAGATTGTTACCTTATTACCATTTAAAAATAAATAAAATATAAGCTCGTATGTTGCAAATAAAATAAAAATAAATTTATATTTAGTTTTATTTGAAATTCTTTATTATTCGCACAGTTCTGTCTGTCAAAGTTCACAACTTGATGTCAGCAACAACAATTGCATATTCTTTATTATTCCTCTGTTTACACCTTATGCTTAAACAGTAACAATCACTAAGCAATTATACAACAGATGTTTGTAAAAAATATCTTCAAACCACGATTACTCTCTTCAAACACACTGCATTTTCACATAAGACTGACTGAATTTCACTAACTTACTCGCCTGCTTTGCATTGTCTTTTATATGGCTGGGTAAACAGTCTGATGAATTTTCTTGAAGGCAAATGTTCTTGATTTCCTCTTCTCGAAATCTCTGTAAATGTAAACATCGTTGTTTACATTAATTATTGTTGTTTCTGTATTTTATTTACATTTATTCTTGCAGTGTTGTTTGTAGATTTTTGTTTACTTGTTTACCATTTTTTATGCTGTTGTTTGTTGTTATATTAAGCAGCATGCTAATTTGCAAAGAAGTTGGTTTACTAAGTTGTTCTGTTTTAGTAGCTTCTGTTCATTTTTTAATGTTAAGCGACTTAAAAGCATAGCCTTGTCTTTTCTATGACAAGGTAAATAATCTGATGAATTTTCCTGAAGGCGAATGTTTTTGACTTCGTCTTCTCGAAAGCTCTATAAATGTAAACATCGTCCTTTACATTAATTATTGTTGTTTCTGTATTTTGCTTACATTTATTCTTGTAGTGTTGTTTGTGGGTTTTTGTTTACTTGTACTCCTTCAATTTTTTTTTAGATTTTTGGCAAAAACTCTGAAAGTAAATTAGTTTGCAATGAAAAGTTTCTTAAAAATCTATCGTTCAGAAGCGATATTAAACAGTAGATTCCGCCATACGCTTAAAAAACATAGCATATGATTTGAGAAGCTCGGTTGTAAACTTGAAGAAAGGATTTTTAAGAGCATTCATATATGTGTGTAAGACAAGTCTATTGTTTAGATAAACTTTGGTAATCCGCTCGGTATCAATAAAAGTATCATGCGTAGCACCTAATATACATTCTGGTTTCTCTTTCTGTGATTCATTAATGCGTCACAGGCCGCTACGCTTTCCCGAAGAGATGAACTACAAGTATACATTAACCAATTAGAAGACTGGTTATCAGTCTCAGATTATTTCGAGATAGTCTTATAGATGACTCTTAGCTTTTCTTTTTGTAAATTATCAAAAAAACAATTTGCTTACGTTTAATCAATCTTTTTCTTTATCTTGCATTTCATTGAGACTAATAAAGTCACCTTAAGCTAGACAGTTATTTGAAAAAGAAGAGAGCAAAGAATATATCAGCAGCAACAATTGCCTGTGCATTAATTTTAATTCAAGTAATGCCGCCCTAGTCTAGGGGTAGTGTATTAGCCTTTTGGACATGAGCTCTTGGTTCAACCACTGACTAAACCATAGCCAACAAAATGAAATTTAAAAAATTCTTTCGTCGGCAACTTCTTTTCATCATTCTTCTGATAAAAATTCCATGAGTAATTAATATTACCATGCAAAGATTATCAAAAATCCGTTGTTTAGGAGTTGACTTTCAATTGTAGGTTCCACCACTCATGTATGAAATTAACGAACACAACATGAAAAAGAAGAAGATATGCACTAAACTTTCAGAATCCCTAAAACCGATATCTTTTGGAAAATATTTGGAATTATTTGACAGGATACCAGAGCCAAACTGCTCGACGCAAAGGTTTGTTATATTTAAACCTATTAGGAGTTTCACAATCCTTCGGTGGTTGTATGCTGTAATGCTTAGATATGTAAATTATTTGTGGAGTATTTAAAATACATATTCACTCCAAACGTGCGCAACGATGTGAGACGATTACCACCTATAGTTGACATGCCTAGCGTTTTGATAAGATTCGGATTTCAAGAAACTCATCGCCAAGGCCAGAGATTGATAGAAGCCTTACAAAACTTACGCTTAAGAAACTTCCTTGATCAGAATTGCCATCTGAAAACATTTTACATTTTTTTTTTGCTTTGTATTGGATATCTAATATCAAAATAAAATTATCAACTCTAAGTATTCCTTTTCTTTTCTTGCAATTAGCTACACTTCCCATTCGTCGTAAACCAAGAATGCTTATTATAATATTTATAAAAAAAAAATTTCTTTCTTATTTTTTGCAATACTAATAAGTACTTTACGGGATTACTTAAATATGGTTAATGTAGGATTTTCTTACATGATGTTACATTTCATTTTTTTACATTTCATTTCGTACATCGTACTTACGTTTTAACTTTTACCCCCTCAGTTACTTGTTTATTTAGAATTTTCTGTTGGATACCATGTAATTTGTTCAATGCTTAGATATGTAAACACCACGTCTCAACCCTCTTCTTAAGCATTTAACGTTAAGGTTCTATTTTACTAGAGAAACGCAACATGATACCAAAAAAAAAAATATTTCACTGGTTATGGTTATAAAAATGTTGATAAAATGAAAAACAGCAGCAAAAGCCGGAATATTATTTAATTTTTAAAGATATTTTGTTGTGGTTGTTTTTCCTTTAGTTAGAAAGATTATGACGAAGTATTGAATTTAATTTTTGACGCGTTATATAATATTCACATAAACTTGCAAGGAAAAAAGAGAAAAATAACAAAGTAATAATAAAACAGCTAAGAAACAAATGTATTAAGTTAGCTCAGAGTGATAGAGATAGAAAATGAAATTGTTTTTAATATTTTTTTATTAAAGAATTATAAATTGCTTGTTTGTAAAATATTTTAGCGAAATACGTTATAAAAAGTTAATAATACGGTTGATATTATTAATCTGGAAAGCAGGCTTAACACTGAGTTGTTTTTCTAAAGTTTGCTTAAAAAATTGAGGTTTTGAAAAAAGTGATTGTTTGTTTGGTGAGGTACATAAAAACATACAAACTTGGTAATTATAACGCCTTAGGTAATATATCAATCCAATCTCTTACACTTTCTTACTAATCTTAGTCATGAGTGGAGACATCAATAGTTTAAACGTTTTTTTGAGAAATTTTTCATAGCAATTTTATTTACAGCCCAACCTAAATTACGGCGTAAAGCGCAAAATAAATGTCAAAATTTCTCATGCCCATATAAAATGTATGAGACCAACCATAATTGCGTGGCGTTAACGCTTTGAAATTGGAAAATCCAATTTTGACAGAGCGTAAAGAAGTGAAGTTTGTTGTAAAACAAGTTTGTCATTGTTAAGTAATGACATGTTAGCTGCTTTTAGTCCAATTTTGCTCCTTTATTTGGCGATTTTTATTTAACATGGTAAGTTAACAATACTGTTCTTGGCACAACGTTGACGCTTTTATTTAGGTTGCTCATTACAGCGTAAAAGCGGGGCGCTAAATTACGTTGTGCTTTACGCCGTAATTTAGGTTGGTCTGTTACCCTTAGAGTATTAACCAGAAATTTTGTCAGAGAAATATGCCGAAGTAATATTGCATATATTTTGTTTCGTTGGAGACGTCACACTTGGGTTTAAAATCGTGACCTCACATCTAGCCAAGAAATAATTTGACCACGTAATGTCTAATGACCTACGATACTTCAAGAACTAGTACGTTACATGTCTCCATAAAACAGTGAAAAGAGTGTAAGAAGAAGATACTACTTTGTGTAAATGGAATATTCTTAAAATGGATCTTCTGGCGTATTGATTTTGGCCTAACTTTCTACCTCTACGTAATTACATAACGTCAAATATTACTTTGAAATCCTCCTATTCTTGGAAATGCACTACCCACCTTTCTAGACACTTCCTTTTGCTCAAGTGATCATTCAAAATTTGAGTTAATAAATCATGTGAAATACCTATAGCTTCATACTTATCACAAGCCTTTAGTCAAGACAAAAGTTAGCTTCACACACCACTGATGATATGTGTTCTAATTTTATGGATAAGTTTATCCATAAGTGGCATGTCGACTCCGAACAACAGATTTTTGAGACATTTTTTATAGTAATTTTATTTTCTATCAAAGTTTTTTTCCAGAAGAGCTACTCAGAGGAAAATACTGAAAGAAATATTAGATCATGTGCTCTCGTCTAATAAGCCAACATCTAGCAGACTACAGCGACTTCAATCTCTCTTGCAATCAGTTACGATTGACCAACACAAATGGATGAAATTTCTACACTAAACCTATCATGGACGAGTCAAATGACCCATTTTGAACTTCTTGTCAGAATTTCTTAAAAATAACATTATCACATCGCCATTTGCCTTTACGACTTTTATTACATCGAATATGTTTTCCAAGATTTACTCTTCTCTCGTTAATTTTTTTTTTTATCGAGAAATATGTGTAATCTACCTTAAATAACGCTAGGTGTCTTTTGATTCACTTTGGTAGGAATAGGAATACATGAAGTATCGGTAGGTTTAGTGTTAAATAGGTTTCCAGAATGACAACTTATTTGTACAGCTACAAAGCAAGTCCGCTTTTTTGGCAAATGCATGTCACCAAGGAAGAAAATTATTATTCATCAATTTATTGTACATTTCTACATCTGTCCCAGCTTGTATAATCCACTTACATCGAGTAATAAAAAAAACAATTTAGAATGTCGTATTCTTATCTTTACAAAATAATGATTTCTGAGCAAAAAAAAAATTCTTTTTTTTATCTGTTTTACCGCCCGGTTTGCTATCAGCGGCTATCAAGACCAAACTATTTTATTTTATTTATTTATTTAAGAATTACAATACAATTACAAATTATATTATAATCATATACGGAGCTGAGTAACTCCCGGTGTAGTGTCACAGACCAGAGCCTCTGGTGGGAATCGAACACCGCGACCCTCACGCTAATAGTCTAGCACACTACCCACAAGACTACCAGGGCGCTCAACACCAAACTAAATGACTGTCATATTTGTTGAAATATAATCTGATGAATAACTGTTCACAAAAGCAGCTAAGAGGCAGAATATCCTAGGATTTTTTGGTTCTCATTTTTTAAAAATGTATTCACGAGAAATTTCTCTTAATATTTATAAAATGGATTTCAGCGGATTTTTTTTTAAGCGAAACTTTGCTTCTGCTTCTGGTTTTATGACAAATATGAGTGAATAAATTTTACAAAAATATTTTCATTTTTATTTCAATAATTTATAATCAAATTTGATTTATTTTTTGCCCCATTATCAATAAAACTTAAACAAAATTGAAAATTCTTTTATAAAAATAACATTTAAAGCTACTTGTATTGATATAATTAAAAAAATAATACACATGGGGCTTTTTAGGCCGTTTAAATAACATCTTTTCAATGTTACAAACACTACATGACGTATACTTAATTTTATTTCTCTCATTACATTACTCATACGTACAGTAGTCATACGTTACTTGAACATGTTCATATAAAAGAATTGTTGGTTTTTCTTTTAAACATTTTGTTTCTTTTAATCACAATTACATTTTATTTCATATCCCTACAAACAGACGTAAGTATAAATATTTAATGTAGAGATATGTTAATAAATAATTTTTGTTTAAAATGGTCACTATTTAATAAATGGTCATGGTTGGTCATCAATGGCAAGTCATAAAATACAACAACAAGAATAATGCACAGACATTATATGAATGAAATATATACGCAGTAAATGTCGTGCATGAGACAAAATATTTATTTTTCAACATTAAATTAATGCATATGGCGTGTAAAACAAGTTGTCAGACTGCATGTACGTGTATAATGGGCAACTGTTTTTTATGATTCTCCATTACAAACAACATTTCACTGTTTCCCATATCATATTAACAAAATTGTTGTTTATCAACAATGAGGGCTTTATTAGACATTTAAAACACTATTAGAGTAATAGCAATAGCAGTAGCAATAACAATAGCAAAATAGCAATGGAGCTAGACGTAGTAATAAATGAACAACTTATCGACTTTTGTCTATGTATGTATGTATGTGCTATCGATGGAGTTGGAGAGGTTATAACGGTCACAGATGCCACAATTTGATTTTCACTTATTGAAAGCAATTAAACGGTTATGCGGCAATGGCAGACATGTTACAACATTGCGTTACAACAAACAAATAAATTTATGTGGATTTATTATATCGAATAAAGGGTATTGAAAATGGAGCAGTTATTTCAATTACTCAAGTATTATTCAGCAAAAAGAAAAAAACTTTTAAAATATCATAAAAATCTTGACTTTTTCATCTCCTTTTCGGAAAATACTCGTACATTTAAACTGCATGCTGTGCAGCGTATGTATAGCAAAGTGAATGCAAAGAAAAATGCTGTAAAAAATAAATTGAAAAATGGTCAATATTTATGAGAATATTGACCAAATAATAAACAAACAAAAAAGATTATCAATACTTTCCGATTGCATAAATCTGTAGACGTCCATCTGTTTGTACAAGTCATTGACCCCTTTCTGTGGCATAGTAGGGGAAGAGAAGTTGGAAAATTATATCCACATAGTAAACGTATTATCTTTATATTTGTAAATGTGTACGTAATGACATTGACAATATTCATGTGCAGAGAATTTCATAACGATTGCAATGAAGGAAAATAAATACCTTAAAGAGGGTAATTTTCGTTAGCATTTCGAATGCAGGCTTAAGTGAAAAGTGTAAATTCGTAGCAGACTTTATAAAAAGGATTGTATAGGCTCCAATCGAATTATAAAATGGGCAGTCAGGCATGATATTTTAAAGTGATTTAAATATGAACAGAGATATAAAATCTAGATTTTATTGTGAAGTTATATTGCCTAGTTTATCTGTAATCATCAAAAACCAATAGCTTTTTCTGAACACATTTAAGCCAAAGTTTTTCAAGCATCTGCTAGATTACCTTAGCAAACTAATTCGAATATTTTTTTTAAGCAAAAAATTCTTTTTAATTGTAAATCTCGTTTTTACACAAAATCAATTCGAAATCCGGGACAACAAATTCGCCTCAAACTCTCTCTCTCTCTCTCTCTCTCTCTCTTTCTGCCGTCAATTGTTTTCCTCATGCGACTTATTCGTTGTAATTAAGAAAACACATTAAATTTTATCTCTGATTTCGTTTCGTAAATCTTTCCCTTTGGAAAATTAACTCCACTAAATAATTATTTTCAGATGTAAATGATGTATGTATGTTGCAAAGATACGAGAACATCCTGCTGCGATACACGGAACATATCGAATAACATTTTTAATCATCTACACCAGCCATGCCTCTAGTGTCATCCCATGCCATAGAAGAATTTTATAAATTACCAGTAAATTCAAAAGGAAAAGATAAATTGAACCAATTCATGGCTTCTGCTTATGATGGTTATAAATTTAGGCGGGCGCATGTATATTATCCACCCCCCAAAGTATAACGAGCTGCCACGCATAAGAGTAAGCATTTGAATTGTATGGCAAATGATTATTACCAACAAAAAAAACAAATAAAAAAGAAAATCTATACTCCAGTATTGTGCAAAGTACTAACTGAAATAGTGATGCTTTTAATGCGACATATATACGTACGTGTGTATAGATTTGTATGTAATATTGAGAGTTAATTTGCTCAAAATCTGGAATACACAATTGTTATTGCTTGTCTTGCCGCTTTTCCTCCTTCTAGTAAATTTCACTTGTCGTTGTTTTTGGTAATGATAGTGGTGTCATATTTACTTAAAGCCAAAATTATTGTTTAAGTCAGTCTCACATTGAGTGTGTGTATTTAATTGTATTGCTACAATGTAAAGGATGTGAAGGAGTATATGGTAAGAAGGTCTGTTTACTCGCTAACCTCTGGTATTATTTTGGCTTCTGTAAGATTTCTCTTTAACACAACTTAGTTAACAAAATATTCTTATGAAATTTAGTAAAAGAAAATAATTTTTAAATCGTTTTTTAAAAACACAAAGAATAATTTTTTGTTGTTGTTATGTTATATATTTGGTTAGGTAACATATCGTGATTTAATGCTATTTCATTAATCTTGATGGGATATAAAAGCGTTTCTGGTGCTTTGTACATTGAATCCATTCCATATGATTTTTGTTTCGAAACGAAAACTTCGATCATAACTTAGTGAGTGTGACGTATCAAGCCGATATGTTACAAACAAAGGTCCGCCAGACATAAATCGCACTGAACTTAACCCCTGCCTTGTGTTACGTTTTCTTACGGCTTAAGAAAATCCTTAAATCGGTCGTGTTTAATATTCAATATGCCATAAGCTGTCTGGTGTAGTCATCATAGTCTAGTAGGTAGTGTATTGGATTATTGGACGGGAGCTTTTAATAGACTGAACCCCTGTATAATAGACATTTAAAACAAAATGGAATGTGAAAAATATATTTTTTTTTTAACTTTCTCTCAACATTCTGTGACAAAACTCTGAATTGTGTGAGAACAGTAAGTATCAAGAATTTTTTGAATTTTTCAGATACCGTTTTTCAATTCAAATTTCTGATTTAATGATTATATTATGAGTATATACGTATTCTCTATTGTCAACATGTTTCCATGGAATTCTTTTAAAATTTTTAACTATTCATGTTTGGAAGAATTTTTTTTTTTTTAAATTTATTTTTTATAATTTTTTATATAAATTTTAATCATACGATTAAATGCAAAAAAAATTTATTGGTAAAATACATTTTATGACTTAATTTCATGGCAAATCAAAATTACTACTTAACCCATTAACGCCGAATGGGTAAAAAATACACTAAATACAACTAAACGAGAGCCCAAAGAACGAATTAAGAACTGAAAAAGAAGACATAAAACGGTTTAAACAAAATTAGTAAGGCATGATATTCACATATTTTGGATGACAGAAAAAAGGTGAAATATTACGAATTTTTCAAAATCAAAATTTTGCAGAAAGAACTTCTGTGGAATATGTATGTTCTCAGAAAAACCTTTAGATGCCATGTAATACTAATATATCTTCTATCCGATAAAAATACTTTCATTTGAATTGGTCTACTTACCTAAGCTACAGGTGCGATTAAATGACGTGGGTATAAAAATACCAACTTAGGCATTGGTATGAAATATTTTTTATAAAACTTTTAAAAATTAATTTCAAATAGAAATTCTAAATCATTTATTTTTCTCTATTTTGTTATATTTTTGGTAGTTCCAGCATGAAATTGTGAAAAAGAATCGCTTGAATGCATATTCAAACCATATTTGGTACTATCGTACTCTGTTTTTCCCCCACATTGTGCACAGCGACCGCGTTTTTCAATTTTATCAATCATGTGGTTAAATTCGTTAGTGTTTTTAGCTATTTGCTGCGCATTTGTAACCACTTTTCCATCGCGGTATCGATTATCACGAATTTTTACCAACGCTTCAACAACACTGACCTGAAAATCGAGTAGGCTCATGGTGGCAAACCTTCATATCTCCGGGACAACCAGTGTAGTTTCCATGCGTTTACCATAGCTTCGTCAATATATGCATCATCTCGAAAAGTAGCTGTTGCAAAATAACAATTATGGTTTGTCCAATGTAACATTATGTTGACTTGGATGTGAAATATTCTCTAATAGCCGTAGTATCACGTTTTCTCCAAGGCCGTAGTCAGCATTACTTTTTAGCATAAGCGCTAGCATATGGGATAAAAGAATAACAATATCCTGTCATAGAAGCCTACACCTAGTATTTGTAGCCAAATGGGAATCATAATATGCGATCATCTGTTCATCCACAGAAAGACTATGGGAAAATATGCCAAATTGTATGAAATTTTTTGTTCAATGCATTGTTCAATGGAGTAATTTTAGCAAATTTATCATTCTTGTCGGAATTATTATTGTCACAAACATGTTATTTTCAATAAAACTCTCAAAAATAGCTTAACTGTGTTGTTTAGCCGTCATATAATAAAGGGTAAAAAATTGTATATTAAAACACACCCGAAGTGTGTAGAAAAAATACCTATGACCTACAGAAACCCCCACGACACTTAAAAAAAAATAAAAATATTGATATCAATACAAATACTCCAAATACTGTTTGTGCCAAACTGCACTGAAATCGGACTACGGATTCTGGGGTCAGACGTTAATGGGTTAAACTATTAGCCGCAACCAACCATTAAAATTCTTAATATTTCTAGGAAGAACAAAAATATTTAATTTAAACATTTTGTTTAAAAATGAAAGCAATTTTAAAATATTTTAAATAAACAAAAATAAACCACATGTTATTAAAATTAATAAAAATAATGGCAACAATAAATATCTAATAATTGTTTCTAACAAATTGTTATGAATTTTTATCACAATTTTAGGGTATTGATTGGCTGTTTGCTGGCCACTTCGTTATTATTGGCAATTAAAACTGAAATCGATTAAATAAACAATTAAGGCGGCACAGCATAGAAAATTTAATAAAAAAAAAATATGAATGAATGGAAGAACAGAGAAGAAGAAAAAAAGAAGGAAATTGTGTGGAGAAAATCCAAAAGAATATGAAATTCTTTAATGAAAAAATTAAATCAACAGGGGTGAATAAACTTTATCTGAATGTTAAAATGTTAAGAAAATCTAAACAAAAACTATAAAATAATAAAATTGTTTAAAAATAAAAATCATTTGTATATTTTTGAAAACATTTTTATATCTTATAACTTATAACTAGAATTATGCTTTCGGCGAATAATTGTTTTCTGTATATAGTTTCGAAGCATATTACATAATGGGCTTTAAAAATATCGCTCCCTTATTGCAATATAGTCATATCTCAAAAAAACTTGAACTTTGCAAACTGCGATTTAAGATCCTAAGATCTAATTGCTGCAAACACTTTTTGGTATAACTTCGGTTCAACTGGGGATTAAAAACTGATTTTTTTTTAACATGTCCAGAAGGTCTAAAAGAGCAGTTATCCTTAAGTAACTACAAATTTTTAATTTTTTGAGATATGACTATGCAATAATGAAGCGATATTAAGTTAACCTTGAAAAAACTTCACTTTTTGTTTGGAAAGTATTCCATAAGCCATCTTTTTTGAAGTATTTCAATAACTATCTTTGTTTTAAAATTAAATAAACTTTTCGTCCCCAACCTAATATATAAGAGACATCAGACCATCTCTTAGGTTTACCATTAACGCCTTTAAAGTCTTTCGTTTTGGATATTATTTTCATAAAATAAAAAGCAAAAACTTAAAATAAATAAATGAAGTATAAAATATGAATAAAACACTTTACAAAGAGCTGTTATAAAGAAATTTGATTCGTTTTTTTTTTCTCTATTCAGCCTTTAATCATACTACTCTACTGCCTTAAACAATAACTTTGCCATAAAACGGAATAGAAATTCAAACCAAAAAATTCCTGCACATTAAATCTTACACTCAAGCCACTCTTAAGTTTAAAAAGAAAGACCAACAAACAAACCCCCACGCGAAATAGTCTTAAAAATATCCTGAGAACCACAACCTCTTGAATAGAGTGAAAATATGGCGTCAATAAGACGTCGAAATAACAAAATAAAAGAAAATTTATAGAAAAAGCCGCCAAAAACTATAACATTATTTTAGTTGTTTGTTGTTGTTGTTGTTGTTGTTATTGTATTTGTATATGTTCTTTATGTATTACTTTCAAGATAACCCTGGACCAAATAGAAAGAAATACAGACAAGGGTAAAATATAACCATAAACATCGAGAAAAATTTACTACTTTTCAGAAGAAAAATTTATAGAATGAAAAAATTTATATGCTGAAGACAAAAACACACAAAAAAAAACAAAAAAAATAGAAAATTATAATAAAAAATTTTAAAGGCACCGGGATTGGTTAAACAGTAGGACAAAAGGTAGTCAAATCTAGAAGGAAACAAATACTATTTATACATACCAAAAAAGTAAGGTTGCTTTCTAATTTTTTTCCTAGTTTGGAGTGTTTAGGTTAAAGATTTTTTTTTACGACAAAATTTTATAAACACAGCGATTGTATCAAATCATCCGTACTAGCTTTTGATGCTAATTTCCTAGCTTTTTCTCTTCCTCACCAATATAGCTTCTAAAAAGGCATTGCATAGTGTAAGTTATTTAGGAGGTAATATTACAAATCATGTCCTCCAGTAAATTTAAATTTGCCGATTTATTCATCGTATTTTCATTAAGCGTTTCCTGTTTTAACTTAAATAAACCAAATTGTGGGTTAAATTTTGCCTATTGATGCCATTATATGCGAAATATAATAAAAGTCCACTAAAGCTTCTCTAGATGGAGAGCTTCAGAAATATCGAATTTCCTAGGACTCTGGTGTATAAATACGGAATAATAGTATATGTTTGCTAGTCGTAAGACCACGATTCAAACTCCAGATATACATAAATACATAATTGGTCATTACAACCCTGCAGTAAGGATTTTTGACCTAGTTTCTCACACTACTTATCTTGTGGGTATTAATTGTATACATAAGCAGCGGAAACTACTATTTAAAGTCAACTCCGAACGACAGATTTTTGAGAAACTTTTCATGGCAATTTTATTTACTTTCAGAGTTTTTGTTAGAAATCTGTTGAGAGGCAGTCGCCAAAAAAAATGCTTTTTGTATTTTGTTCTGATGTCTGGCCTGGGACTCGAACCCTGGCTTTACGTCTAATAAACCAACACACTACCTACTAGACCAGACATCAAAACGAAATATGACAAAATATTTCTTCAGCGTCTACCTCTCAACAGATTTTTAACACAAAAAGGCTGGGATTAAAAAAAAATCCCATGAAAAGTTTCTCAAAAAAAATCGGTCATACGGAGTCGAATTTATACCCGCCACTTTTGAATAAAATTAAAACACACAAAATGAGTGTGAGAAGCTAAGCCGTAATCCTGACTGAAGGGTTGTAATGCCCAATTATGTATGTATTAGGGAAGCCAAACGGGACTGATTTTTAAAAATCCCGGGATTTGGGATTTTGTAAACCCGATCCCGAAATCCCGGTATATTTCGGGATAATTCGGGATCCAAAAATCCCGAAAAGTCACGGAAAAATCGCGATTTTCTCTTAATAATAAAAATTAAAAAAATATATTACGTTGCCGTTGAAAAACATTTCTCGGAATCAACATTTGTTTGTAACAAAGCTCCATAATAGCTGTATGCAGCATGTAAATATTCAACTCTACCACCGTTACCCTATTGACATAATTCGTTTTATAGGGCTTTTGCATTCTTCGATGGCATCAAATAACCCCTTTTTAGGGTTTTCCACATCTAAGATGTTATTTTCGAAATCGAGTGATATAGAAATTTTTTTCAGGACCTTTTGTAGGGTGAAAATACATATAAATTCACAATTCCAAAAATCCTGGGACAAGTTTATAAAAATCCCGGGATTCGGGATTTGTGAATCCGGATTCCCGATTGGCATCCCTAGTATGTATGTATGTTTGCTTTGATTAGCGCTTTAGTTTGCGGCTAATCCCACAAGAAACGTAATATTACTATACCCTCAAAGCACTCGTGCAGAATATCTAACTTGGTATAGCCTGTATAGCATGTAGCGCCATCTTGTTGAAACCATATGTAGTTGGGGTCCTGATCATTCAATGCAGGTCAGAAAATATGGTCTGGTCATCGGAATACGAATCTTTAAGGCCTTCTGACCAATATCTTTTTGGTTGGGCAGTTATAACAATCGAAAATTTTTTTAGAAAACAATTTTATTACTGGAACGTACTGTTGAATTCCGTTTTCATCAATGTGTGACTTAACAAAAGAAGCTGCTACCAGCGGGGAAAGATCGACGGATCCGAAGCAAGTAGTTTCCCCCTTTACCATAGTAGACAGCCAGTCATATAAAGTAAATGGCAATTCTATTCAAAGATATCAGCTATGTAAGCAAACTCACAGTATCATATACTGAAGCCTCATTAGAGTTTAATAAGTTGAGATGCTTAGGTAACCAGCATACAGTATTTCTAACTATGTTATTCCCGAATGGAAATTTAAGGAATTATTATGTTCATAAATACTGTTTTTTTGCCCACTGTCTATTGCATGGAACGGTGTTCATTTTGTTCTCCTCTTAAGCGACACAATTTTCTCGAAAAGCAAACGAACGGTATAATTTTTTCCTTAATATTGATGGCCAAGAAGACAACCAAAATAAAAAAGTAACCATTATATGGCTGTGTTTGATAGATATATACATACGACGGGCATTTTAGCCAAAAAAAAAAAAGAAATAGAAAAGAACCTATAGAAAGAGTACGAAGCATATTTTTTAACATTCAATAGATTGTAACAATTTAGAACACAAAATTTTCTATAAGAAATAAAAAAGAAGACAAGTTTTTCGATACTACTTTTTCCACAAAGCCATCCGCAATGGAGTAAGAGAAAAAAAAAATAAAAAAGCGAAAAATGTAAACAAAACCAAACTAAAAAAAAAACAAAAAACTACAATAAAAACTAAAAATATAAAGAAAAAGTTGTTGTTTTACTTTTTACTTAAAAAGACAGGACATAAGAGATGAAGAATTAAAGAAAGAGACAGAAAGAGAGAAAAAATGGTTAAAAATAAGCTTTTGTTTGACTTTAATATCAGCAAATAAGGCATACGTCTTCACTGTTCGCCGCCCTTTTTAACTGTGTCGTCCTACCAAATATTATCAAAAACTGTTCAGCTATATAAACTATTAAAGGCAATGGCGAAGAAAAAAAAACAAAAAAATGAAGAAACTTTTTGTTACAGAAACTAATACTTGAGAGGAGAGAAAAAGACACACGCACACACATACACATACACATTTACTTTAAATGTATTGACAACATTCTAAAGATTTCAGTTACTTTTGGAGACTTCCTTTTAAAAAGTCAGTACGATTTGTTTTTGGTTCGGTAGCCCCAACAACGCTAAAGAAGATTTTCCGTTACAAAATTTAATGGAGAAAAGTCCAAAAATTCCATCATAAATAAAACCCTTCATGAATGTCATTGACGTCAAGTTATGAGTACAAAGTGAAATGAACGAACTAACGAGTGAGTCATTAGGGTACACTTTTAAAAAATATCATAAAAGTCGGAGTAAGGATTTGATCATTACTTAAGAAAGTTTTCATCATGGTTTTTTATTTTTATTTGTTAAATATTATTATGAATATCCTTACATAGATTATCTCTATATTGTTTTAAGATTTTTCATTTGAGTTGGTTTCCTTTTCTAAAGAGTAAAATCTAACATTTGAAACTTTATTTTTGTTATTAGAAATTAAACTAGCGCATATCTCTTCTAATCACTTCTAATCTGAGTTAGGAATTCTGCTACCCATAGGTAGATATTTTACGATCGATATGTGATAGGTAAAAGAAAATCTTTCAAACATTAATTACTGACATTATAATGCAAATTGTTTAAATTGTTTTATTTTACTTAACTGGATTACAACCTAGTTCCTAGTTCGTTAAGCCACCCAAGTGAGCATGTATAAATTGTATTCATGAGTCGCCCGATCGAATTTACGTGCTTTTCCATGGTAATTTTATTAAGTTTCCAAATTTTTTATCAGAAGACTATTTAGAGCAAGTTGCTGAAATTATTTTTTATATTTCGTTTCATTCGTGATGTCTCAGCTCAGTTTTAAACCAAGTCAACATACTACCTACTACATTACAGCGACTACAATCATTTTAAGTTAATTTAAGTGAAATAATTGTCTGCTTTGCGCTGAAACTCTAGTATGTCATAAACGAAAATATGAATGAACTTAAATCCAATTTCGTAACGCCAAATATGATAGTCATACCCATATAAGCTTGCTCCTACACTGTTTGCACAATACGGTGAATCAACGCATCCTTCTTGTTTTTTAGAATCCAAGGCTGGATTTGTTGCTTAGACCACATGGTCACTAAACTAAATAGCATTTAGAGTCCCCGTTTTGTCAAATAACTCATCACTAGTAATTACTTCTCATTGCGTGTTCCTCAAATTCAGTTTATCAGATTGAGTTACCTCAATCCCCTTCTGCAACATAGATACTAAAATGATACAAATATCTAACGTGGCAGTTCTCATTTAAAACTCCCATTGATTAGGGAAGATCACTGACTCTTACATTAAAAATTTATGTACAACAACTATGTTTTACCGCAAAAATAGCGTGAAGGCTTTTTTGTAATTTTGTATTTTGTTTCAAAAGTGCTTTGGCCAAACGTAAGCTTGTGTAAAAATTATCTGTAAACAGATGATAGCCTTTATGCAGATAATTTCCAATTGAAAGCAAATTTAGCCCAACCATAAACCCAAGACCATATTTATATACCATATCGTCATCTTTATTTGTAGGTCCTTTGTACCAAAAAAAATCACAAGCAATATTTAGAAATCGAATCGCACAACATTCAAAATTTGATCCCCCATTTAATGTGTTTTTTGTTAGGGACGTATCGTTTTATGACAGAATAACAGCAAATATCAAACTAACGACTCGTCGATAGGTAATTGCCACTGAAAAACAGTATTTGTAGGTTTGAAAAGCATATCGAACTTGCCACATGGGTCATAAATCGGATGGTCGGGTTCAAATAATAACGTATTGTCAGTCAAGTGAAAAAATTTCAAAATTAGTTGAAACCTATACCTTACAAACATTGTCGTAAACCATGGTATATGTCGGGAACCTTTTATCCAATCCAATTATCAATTGTTGGCCTTCTCGTAATCGCCATTTAGAATGCACTCGTGTTATAAAGTACGCGTGAGGTTAGACTACGTTCATACCCACGGGACGAAAAATATACACTGAAACTAGTAACGAAAAATCGCTACGTTGGAATTTTCGCAACAAATAAATGCAGCGCTTCTGCGCTGCGTAAAAGTCAAATGGTTAAATAGCATTTAGAGTTCTCGTTTTATAAAATAACTCATCACTAGTAATTACTTGTCCCTCATATTCAGTTTATTAGATTGAGTTACCTTTACATGAAGTGGTTATCGCAGCCTCTTAATTACGATATAATGTTTGAAAGCGCAAGTACATTGGGCCAATTTCGACATCCGGGTACAGTGCCAGTCTTGACCGACAGGTGCACGTCCTCTAACCTAACCTACCTTTGGATGCAATTCAGATCTTTGCACGGTATCTGTAAGACGTTTCACATTAACACGTCATGGCGCAATTGCAGTGGCTAAAAAATACCGGTCAATTGCAAAAGTAAGAGTCAACTGACGGATGCCTAACCTTCTGCAACACAGATGCTATTAACAATGATTCATATCTGGCGTGGCAGTTTTAATTTAAAACTCCCATGATGCTTGTAAGCGACCATGAGCATTGATTTCCATATTCAATTACTCTTTCATGCATAGCATACATATAAAATAGGTCATTACAACCCTTCAGTCAGGGTTACGATTTATCTTCTCACACCATATATGTTGTGTGTGTTAATTTTATACATAAAGTGGTCGCCGAAGGACATATTTTTGAGAAACTTTTCATAGCAATTTGAGTTTCTATCAGAGATTTTTGTAAAAGGAAGTTGCCGGGGAATTATTTTTTTAATATTTCGGTTTTATTGGAGATGTTTGACCTGGGGTTTGAACCGTGACCTCACGTCTAATCAGCCGACACACTACCTACTACACTACGACGACTTCATGACTCTCACATCATCGTTTAATTTTCCAAGTAGAAATCGAGACAATTGCCATTATTTTTGATTGATAACAAACCAAGGATTTTAAGGCTATCTTCGTCAGAATACCTAGTTAACTTTTATCTAAAAAAGGAAATATATTTGTCTGTTATTGGACATGAATATCTCTACCTAATCTAGGGCAAGTACAATATTACAATGTATTTTAGAATATGTTGTTCTCATATTTCCGAAGACTTTGATGACAACTTACATTGAAATCTACAGAAGATTTAAATTGAAACTTTTACACATAAAATATACATTTAGTCGGGTGTGCAAACAAGTAAAAAAATATTGAAAAACTTAAAGTCTCTTTAGCATTCGTTAGCCAACTTTTGGAAATTTGTCATCCTTTTTTTTTGATTCTATTAACAAAAAAAAACAAAGTTTCCTGCTAAGAATGAAAAGGGGGGAAATGAAAAAAACAATTCAAGTTGTTATAAAGTCTCTTGGTAGTGCCAATATTTTTCCATTTTTTTTCTATTGTAGGGTAGTCAGACTTTGCTTTTTTTTTTGTGTTTTAAGGTATTCAGCCATTCATAAATATTGTATTTTACTAAAAAGAATCAGTTTTTTTTTTGTTTTTGTTGTCATTGATGTTATTATAGTTATCGTTGTTGTTGGTTTCATTTTTTAAATTTCTATTTTCTTAACAATTTGTTGTCTTTTGATAAACTTGGTAAAAGAAAAAATATTATTTTCAAGATAAATGAAAATTAGTTGATCACATTTTATGTTTTTCTTTTCTCTTATTTTTAAGCCCCTTTTTCTTTTCTTTGGATACTTTTTTTTTTTGTATATTTAGGATACAAAAGGGTTGTTTGTCATACAAAAATCGATTTCTAATATATGAAATAAAATAAATTAAGTTTCAAAATTGTTCAAAGACCCACCAGATGATGAGGGTAGGGTACTGTGAAAAAAATTCTTGAGAGTTGTTATGTTCAAACATCAGCTAATTAAAATCAAAAATAATGGATTTGTTAACAAAGTGACTTTAACCTCCATTAGCCTAAGTTATTTAATGATTTTCTATTTAAGTTTTGAAAATATCAGAATTTTTAGATCCAAGGAGATAAATGAGAAGGCTTAACTAAGGGCTTTTTATTGGATTTTATTATCGTTAATCCTATCGAATCTGAAATCTGAAAATGTGGTATAATACCATAAGAAAAAATTATTTAAAATATTTAGAAGTTATTCCGTAGTCTAGTAGGTAGTGTGTTGGCTTATAAGATGTAAGTAAACCCAGGGTTCGAGCCCCAGGCCACACATCAAAATAAAATACAGAAAGTATTTCTTCGTCGATTTCCTTTTAGCAGATTTCTGGCAAAAACTCTGAGAGTAAATAGAATTACCATGAAAAGTTTCACAAAAAATCTGTCATTCGGAATCAACTTTGAACTGTAGGTCACGCAATTCATATATAAAATTAACACACACAACATAAGTGGTGTAAGCATCTAGATAAATAATCCTGACTGACTGACTGGGTTGTAATGACCAATTATGTATGCATAAGTTATTTCAGTCTGTTAAATTTTAAAATTCGAAAATCCATGATTAATCTCGTTCTGACTTTACTCAGGCTTGGTTCTGGACTACTCAGGTTTAGTCTGTTCAAAAATTATGTAAAATCTCCCGTTTTTACAATGTTCACTCAGATTTAAAAATACAGAAGCTATTATTTGAAAAAAATCGGAAACATTTTTAAAAATTAAAACAAAGTCAATATATGCTGAAACAAACACTACTGCGGGTCAACTATTCGAGAATTGTGCCTCACAGCAGTATTTCTCATTAATAACTTGAAAAAATAAAACCGCGCATATAATCTTAGTTGTTTTAAGTTCTTTCATTGAACAATTGCGGTTTAATATTAGAGCCATACCGTATATAATCAAAAAAAAAAAAAGAAATTTAAATTTTTGCAGAAAAAAACGTCGAAAGAACGAATTTTCACTGATTTCGAGGGGTTGATTAACCATTCCCCACAGAAAACCCTTACGATTTCAAAATAAATCTTGCTATTGCAGCTGTCTTTATAATAGAGAGCTCAGTCAACGATGTCAGAAAGTTAGAGGCCAAAAATCTCAGTTTCTTTATGACAAGAGCAGGGAATTGGCACATGGGGTGAAAGGCTGTCTTTTTCTCCTGCTCTTGCTCAGACCTAAGGCTTCTGAAGAAGTAATTAGTTGGAACTCCAAGTCATTCGGCATGCCTACCAAAAAGACAATGGTCCTTAAGGATAGCCATCATGCGATGGCGATACGATTTAACGTCAGAAGTGATTTAGTCATCTTCCTGTGCATACGAGTTCAGCAGGGTCTGGCAATATCACTCGTACCCTCCCGCTGTCAACGAGATTGAGCCTCCTCGTAGAACAGGTATACAATTACCAAATCTACCGAATCAATGGGAATATATTTGCTCTGTAACATGTAGATTGGTAGCTGCGTACCAGCCCTGTGCAGCTTATCAGCAATGTAATATCCAACGATATCTCTGTATCCTGGAACCCAAAATGTTACCTATTATGAATGATCCTTTTTTATTTATTTTAAAATAAAGAGATTATCAAAATTTAACATTTCACCACTTGAATTTATCTTATCGTCATTTCATTTCATTATGGCTGAGTTGTTCTAGTTCTTACAAAGTCCGACCTACTCCCCAGTATTTGTAATTTAATGAAGATCACGATTAGGTCGCAACTTGATAAATTTTTGTAGCTAAAACGGAAAAAATCTCTTTCCCCTTTACTATATGGATACTTGGGTCTGTCTTTATGTATATCATCTACAAAGACATTGTTTCCTGACATACAAGTATCGCTAAAAGAAATGGTACCTTCATTCTATTTCAAACGTGGATTCATGGATTCAATGACTCATTTTTTTCGAAAAATCCAATAAAAATCAGTTCTTAAGGTTTTCAATGAGTTCAGCTTCATTCCACATTTAAATGTGCATTCCAATCAAGATTTTTTATTTTATTTTTGATTTGTAATTCAAAAATTTTATGTTTGATTTCATTTCTGATGACTTCAAAATCATTTCTTAAAAAGTTTTCTGTACCAAAAGTTGTATTCAAAAAAATATTGAATATTTTCCTTTCTTTACTTTTCTTTACTTCTTTATGATTTTTATTTCTATTTTTATTATATTTCTTTGCCTTCATTTGAAACATGTTTAAGTCACTCAAGTTATTTAATTTGTTCTCCTTCAGTTGGCACTATTTTAAGATTTTTTCTTCGTATGCTTTTCCACTCTTTTTTTTTTTGTCAATTCAAAGAAAATTATAATTTTCAAGCCCTTTTATGTTTCATTTCTCTTCTCTTTTTGTAGTTTCTTGTACTTGTCATTGCCTCAATTTCTGTGCCACTTTTGTTAACCCGATTTTTTTTTAATTAACAACCTGTATTCAAGAGCTTGTCGACTCCAGTGGCAATTTGTAGTTAAAAATGGAGCAGAAGCAGAAAAAATAATAAAAAAGATGGAAAGAATGGTTAAATGGAAAATACGAAATACTGAAATGAAATAAGCAAAAATTTTGTACTAACTTTTCTTCTTGTATTTCAATTTCCATTTTCTGTTTCTTGTCGTTTTTTTTGGTTTTTTTTTTAGAAAATATGTTCCCCTGTTGTTCTTTACATCGAGTTGTTGACAGTAATTTTTGCTGTAAAAAGTATTATTTGCTTGAAAAAACACAATCAAACGAAACGAATGACTGAATTACTAAATGAATGAATGAATGAGTGAATGAATAGATGGATGGTTGTAAGCAACAACAACACAAAAAAAAAAACAAATAAAAGAATGAACGATAATAAAATAAAAATCGATTAAATGAAAATAGAAAAAACACACTCACAAACACTCACCCATGCATACACTTGCACATGATTCAAGAAAACTAAGAAAATTGAAATTGAAATAAAAAAAAATTGGAAAATATTCTTGGGGTTAGTATGGTTATACAGGGGACTGTAATAGTGTTTAGGTTTTCTTTTTTCTGTTACACGAATGCGTTACTCTCTCTCTCTCTATTGAAAAGCGAAGAGTATGCAAGAAAAACTGATGATTTTTATGAATATTAATTAAGAAGACATCAAGAAAAATAGAGAAAGTGAAAATGTCAGCAAATTTAGAGCAAACGAATTCAATAATTGAATGAAAATCAATATTCCAGTTAAGAGTCAGTCAAAAGGAAAGTTATATTACACAGAGACAGACAGACAGCATTTAAAAATTAATAAAAAAAAAACAAAACACAAAAAATTTAAAAAATTTTAATATCGAAAAACAAACAAAATTTTTTTCCATTTTATTTTATTGCATTAGCAGTTGTTAACTTTACTTCTGTCTATTAACCTGTCAATTTTCCTTATTCTCTGTTTATTTCCATTAAATTGAATATTTTGCAATGAAATACAACGTTTGTCTATAAATATTGTAAAAGAGCTATTCTCTCTACTGTTGATTGTTTGTTCAATTTATGTCGCATTCAATTTCTTTTAAAATTATTTGTGAATAAATAAAAACTTTCAATCTATCATTAACTAAATAATTGAAAATAACTATAAGGCGATAATAGAATGACTGAAAATCAATTTAATTTATTTAAAACCACATCCTTAGAGAACCACTGCCGAATTACCACTGCCGAATTATACACAGAGCGCATTGGCAATCTGCTGTTCTGGTCAGCAGTACTCTCTGTTCCACTCCCACAAAGCATTAATTATATAAATACACACACAATTGGATACGACCCAGCTTCTCACACTACTTTTACTCTCAAAGTTTCTGACCGAAATCTGCTGAGATGAAGTCGCCAAAGAAATATTTTTTTTTTATTTTCATTTTGATGTTTAAGCTGGAGTTTGAACCACCGCGTCACATCTAATAAGCCAACAGACAACCTACTAGACTACAGCGACTCCTCTAAGTCGGTGGTAGTAACGCTCTTTGCGATCAAAGTTTGGCCTAATCTACACTATGGACGGATTTCCATTCAGAGAAGACATAGACATATTAGGGTGTCGGTTACGTGATGCTTTGCAACTTTCTGAATAGAATTCCAATAGGGACTTCTAGACTGAAGACCAACAAGGACTTCTAGACTGAATATCCTTGAAATTTGCATTGATTTTGGGACATTGGGAAATCGTTGGAAATTGCATTGTTGATAAGCCGTTACGTAGCTCGCAATCACCGATTTGTTGCAGGGCATAGATATTCCGATTGCCTCCGTTAATTTCAATATTGTCCACTTGTTTTAAAGGCAAGCTCAAGCTCGTTGGCATCAGAGGGATACAGGTAAGTACAACTACACACTTGAACGATTTACTTCTGGCCTTAAATAACATTGCTACTCCCATCCTTAATAGCTATGGTCACTGTCGTTTTGGTAGGACTATCATTCCAAGTGCAGGTATGGATCTGATAAAGTAAAAGAGACTGCCTGTGATTCGAACGAAAAACACTACGTAAACTACAGGCAGGTTGGATACAGAATTGGTTACAATGACAACAAAAGCGGAAGTATGTACTTAAAATATCTGAAAAGTTATAGAAAAATATAAAGGAAAGGCTTAACATAATGTATCGAGTAAGCATCGACGTCTAACTCCGTGGAGCATGACAATCAGGAACAGCTGGAAAGATACTTTGATGCAATCCGGATTAAAGAAAAAACGTGAATATGTTTTGAATGAATAAGGACGACTTTAGTTAATTAAAGGGCTTACTTACAGGACACTTTGCTTTACTCGTTTAGGTATAAGTAGGTACATAGACGAATAGAACTGGCTTAGGCCACAGAAGGCACACTCTGATACCACTATTTAACTTTTCGGGACTGTTATCACTTCAATTGTCACTGGGATAGACACCAGAGCTCAGCAACGAGTATTCAAAACGATAAGAAGATTCTAATCATACTTATAATTTCTGGTACTTATACGCATCCATACTTATTTTAATATGATACTCATACTCAAATTTGGAAGTACTCATCTTGTTCATACTTAACAATACGCATGATGTTATTGACTTCGACTCGTCTCTACTTAACATTTACACGAAGTACAAAATTTGTATGATTCGCGTACGAGTACTACTATACTCACATGAAGATTGTGAGTATGCTTTACTTGTAGTCTTTGGCTTTCTTTTTTTTCTTCGTTTGTATATGCAACAACAACAACAAAGGCTGTAAATTTTTATGAATGATTCGAATCACTCGAATCACTTATAAGTTAACGAATAAGAATGAGTAGGCGTATGAATCAAACAAATTTCGAATTTTGTGAGATTGGTGTCAACGTTTTACTCATACTCATTGCTACTTATAGTTATAAATCAATGTCTTAGCGAGTACGAATGAATCAGAGTAGCTTCACTCATACTCAAAATTGCATGAGTGCTTATGAGTAGCGGAAAAACGATTTCTTGCTGATCCCTTGTAGACAACAGTGTTTAATTTTCTTCTTTGACATTAGATAAAGAACAGTTTCCTTTTCCTCGTTATATCTGTAGCTCCCGAAGCAAGGATTTGGCTTATGGCCCCGATTGCTGCATCTTGTCTGAGTAACCAAAGCAGTAATGTCTCCAAGTCCAGTAATATTTTCAATAGCTACACTATATGCATACTATTAAACTGTTTTTAGATCTGAATAAATGCCACTGGACAAATGCCAAACGAAATATCTATTGACAAATAAAAATGCTATTAAAAGGGAAACACGAACTTCATTTAGCCTGCGTATATAATGTCAATAGAATCTTCAAGTATATCCCTTTGATGTTAAAACAAATTTTTCACAAAAACTTTTTCTTATTTGAGGAATTTTACAGGATAATGGTACCATTGGTAGGTACCGCTATGCTGGTAATTTATGAAGTTAACTTTCAGTGAATTTCATTAAGAATAAAATCTCTGTATATGCTGTAATAAGTATAAATGCCAGCATTTAATTACAATACAAATATAATGTAACAAATTTACACATTGATAATTAATAAATTTTAATTAATTCAGACGATTTGTGTACATACACAGTTGCAAGCATGTTTTAAATAATTACAATGCCACCAACCCTCCCCCCCGGCCACCGATCAATAAAATTTCAATTGAAATTCCAGCATCTGGATTGTTTACAAACAAAAACTATTTCTTTTGTGGGGGGGGAGCGTATAATTTAAATAATTTAAATCTTTTTGTAAATAAATTCTCAAATGCCCTTCCTCTCTCTCTCTCTCTGTGAGGATGGAAATTAAATAAAATTTTCAATGGATTCCATTGCCTTACAATGAAAAATCCACTGTCTATGGTATGTAAATAGATGCGTTTGTAATTCGCTCATGATTATCAGATTGATTTAAAATAGTCAGGATGCAATTCAATCATAATGCACACATAATGCATACACAGTAATATAATTTTACAAATTAAATTTAATTTTTTTTTTCATTTAAAAAGTAACAAAAATTAAAACAAAAAAAAATCAAATAAAATGAAAAGAAAATAAAATTGGTTGATGAAATTTGCTGAAAGAATGATTTCATGTAATGGAAATTTATATTTAAATAGTAATCACAGACAGAGACAGACAGACAGGAGTAGCAGTTCTTGTAATAATTTAACAAAAGTATGTAAAAAATATTGCATTTAACATAAATTCATTTAAAATATCGTATATGAATGTATGATTTTATGCATGTTACATTAAATTTTCATTTACATTCATTTTATGTTTGCATATGTATGTATATACATACCATACTTATGTAAATGAAAAAAAAGAAAACAAAACAAAAAACCAAAAAGTAATGAATAAAAATTGTATAAAAAGGAAATAAATCTGCCACTATCAAATGAATTTCATGCGGAGACAACAAACACTCAACTGAAGTGAGGTTCTGCGGGCTTATAGATGTCAGAGAACAGTAAACGATTACAACGATTACACACCAAAATATAAAATCAATATAATTTTTACAAATTGTAAAGACAACAAAGAGAATATATTTAAATAATTTAATTGATTTTAAAGTATTTCATGCGCTGTGCTAAGAGGATAAAAAAAATTTCATTATTTGTCAATATTAATTTTTACTCTCATTTTTAAAATTACGAATGCAATTCTATAATATTGTTACGTTTTTACCTTTTAAAAAAGTTAAAAATATGAGCTCGTAGATTGCAAATAAAGTAAAAATAAATTCGTGTTTAGTTTTGATGAATTCTTTATTATCTGCACAACTTTTGTGCCACTGTTCCAGTTTGTTCTACGTATGCAACGATAATTTTCGCAATATAAGTTTGTTCGTGATAATTCTCCGCTTACAACCTTTTTGTAAGCAACAACACTTGTTAGTTACCCTTTGCTCACAACCTTTTTGTAAGCACAACACTAACAACTGCTTCCTTCAGACGCAACTTGTTTGCACTCAACCGATTGATTTATCACTTCAACCAACGTAACGTCGTTATACACGACTAAATTCAAACTCTGAATTCCGAATCCACGATAGATTTTAATTCTCAACCAACGTGACGTCGTCTTACACGATTCAATTCAAACTCTGAACTCAGAATCATCCTTGCTCGCTTTGGCTTGCCTTTTATATCACTGGATCATCAGTGTAATGTATGCCCTTGAAGGATAATGACGGCCTTCGGGAACATTCTAATAATGTAAACAAGCTATTCTTATTTTTGTTGTTTCTTGTTTACATTCGAGCAGGTAGATTAGTTGTTGTTGGTTTATTTGTCTCTTCGCTATTTTATACTGCACATTGTTGTTGCTTGTTTACTTCTTTGTTCCCTTCATTTTGTTGTTGGTTATTTACGTCTTTTATCCCTTATCCTTGTTTATTCATCGATCTTGTAAACAAGCGCTTTATTTTTGTTGGTATATTTTTTTTCTACTCATTCATTGATCACGTGAACAGAGCGCTGTTTTGTTTTTGGAGCTTTTGTTTATCATTTTATGCATGATCATTGTGCTGTTTTTGGGGCTTTTGTTTATTATTTTAACAACACCATTTCCACTTTCGTAACAATATTTTCTATCTGACTTTATATACGTAAAATTCCTATCGCGTAAGTAATGTTTTATGTATTTTGTTAAGGATATGATGCTTTTACGAATATGGATCATTTGACGACTATAGGGTAAGGAACAATGGACTAAACGTTTGCCACAAAAGTTACGTTTCAAGTGTATCTACTTCACGTACATAATGATGTAACTGATACACTCTGTAGTGAATTGGCTAGAAATTTAAAACAATTTAAACCGTTACAGATATGATCAGATACAGTGTGTATATATTTTAATTTTTTATTTTTTATTTTTTTAATTTTATTGTTCAAAAGCAAAAAAAAGTTTGAAATAACATAAAATTTTAGAATCAGTTTAGATTTGTTCGAATTGACCACCTTTGGTACGAATTATGGCCTTCAAAAGGCCGACGAAGCCTTCACAGACTGCACAAAAGTGGCTTTGCGGTATTTTAGCCCATTCGAAACTTTGGTATTTCTTAGTAAGAACCTTATTCTCCAAAATGTACAAGGCGCAAAACTCCAACGGATTGAGATCCGGAGATTTTGGTGGCCATTGTGCGGTAGAAATGAAGGGAGGAACCTCCTTTTTAAGCCATTCTTGGTTGACGCGTGCTGAGTGCGGTGGTGCTGAGTCCTGTTGGAATGTCCATGGTCTGCAGCCGAAATGTTTGTCTGCCTAGGGCTTCGGTACAGTCTTTAAGCCATTTTCCCGATAATTTTCGTTATTTATTTTGACCCCACGGTCGATGAATAAAAGCGGGGAACGACGCTTGAATTCCAACACGAATAACTTTTTTTCTGAATGCAATAGACCAAAATGCTTTTGCAAGCTTGTAAATAATAAAATGAACTGTCTCTGGAATAAATCTGGCAGGTGTCAGACGAGCTGTTTACAAATGATAACAACCTGAAGTTGGTTGCAATACATATCAACCACCCTGTATGTGCCGAAAATGTAAGTTCTATAATACGTCCTATTTGCTCATTAGGTGCTACAGAAATAGGCTTTCAATATTGAATTTTAGAACAACTTTCTTTTAGCAATGAATATTGGGTATTGAATTCGGAGAATCAAGGAAGCATTGCCGAAAAATTATTGCATTTGGCGCGTGTTATAAGACTGGTGGTGTCATTGTGTTTTGTTCGAAAATCGGCCGGGCGAATTGATTTTTTTTGGGTCTGAAGTTTTAAATCATAATCTAGGTGGTACGTAGTTATAAGCTTTACAACAATGAATGATTATTCTGTACTTCCAAAACAAAACAAAAAAAAAACTCAAATTATCACAGCCATGTCTTAATGATTTAATTAGACCTTTTGAATAATCATATCTGCGATGTAACATTTTTAAAACAATTTTCGTCAAATTATTCCCGAAATATTGTGTGAAATTATCGACAAATTTAATCAATCCATAAAAAGTTTGATGACACAAAAATAAAACATTTTTTAGTCATACTAATAGCAAAATGAAGAAGAGGTCCTGCAAGGTAAACGTATTCCAAGTTCTTGTTAGAAGTTACTGAGAAGGTAGAAGAAGCCTGAAAGAATATAAAATGATAATCGAAAAAAGTCCTATTGTTTAATCTTTTCAGTGGTACAGCTTTTTACAGGCGATCAACTAACTCTGTGATTAGATTAGGTTAGGTTAGGTTAGAGGACGTGTATTTGTCAAATGTGAAAAGTACAGTACTCGAGGTCAAATTGACCCATTGTACAATGTCCTAGCTTCTCACACCTCTCGTAGTTGTGCGAGTTTATTTTTATCCATGAATGGCGGGACCTATAGTTTAAAATTGACCCTGAACGATGATTTTTTTGCCAAGGTTACTCTCAGAGTTTTTACCAGAAATCTGCTGAGAGGAAGTCGTCGAAGAAATATTTTAATTTTTTCGTTTTGATGTCTGACCTGGGATTCGAACACGGGCCTTTCGTCTAATAAGCCACTTCAACTCTCTGATTAAATGAGTCTGATTTTTAATCGGAATTCCCAAAAAGATGCACGCAAATGCAAAAAGATGCACGCAAATGCTAAATCAATTTTCCGTTTTCCCGAGAACAAAAAATATTTCTACATTTCAGACGTTTCCAACGTTTGTACACCTGAGCCCCGTTTATTTCTTCTCGTTTCTTTTCTTTCAGCTTCTTTTCGATCCTTGGCTTAGTTTCTGATTAATTAATTAAATTTTTAGAGTCAAGCCGTGGTCTAGTGGGTAGTGTGTTGGCTTACTAGACGAAAGGCCTGGGTTCGTATCCCAGGTCAGACATCAAAACGAAAAATATTTCTTCGGCGACTTCCTCTCAGCAGATTTCTGGCAAAGACTCGGAGAGTAAAAATTGCCATGAAAAGCTTCTCAAAAAATTCTGTCGTTAGGAGTCGACTTTAAACTGTAGGTCCCGCCACTCATGTATAAAATTAATGCACACAACATAAGTGGTGTGAGAAGCTAAGTCGTAATCCCGACTGAAAGGTTTGTAATAGCCAATTATGTATGTAAGCAGGATAATTTTCCAAAGAAGAAGATTTTCTGAAGTTCATCTGATGTGATTTGTTAGACTTTCTGGGACGTTAACTTTCTGGGACGTCTATGGATTACTGCGTAACGTAATTCCTTGTTAAGTAACTTATACTCGTAAACCTTCCGCAGTCTTACAAATTGCATACCATAATTATCTTAAGGACATTCAGGGCATGTCTCCTGACATGTCGTTTGGTTATTGGCGTTGATATACGACCGGAATTAAAGTTGTCGAAAGCAAAAATATATTTTTGCATTACAAAAGAGTTTACGTTGTAACACCTGATAAACTTTTTTTAATACCATATGGAAGAGTAAGTAGTAATCAATTATTTCGCTGATCGAATTGCAAGGTAAACAAAAGAGAAATAAAAATATTAATAAACAAAAAATTATTTTCAAATGTGGTTTCAAATACATGGGAAAAAGCCAACTGAATAAAGGAAAAAATATGCAGCAGCATAAATAAAGGATCTGCAACAAATTAAAATATTTATGATTGCTTATGGTGAAGCTTTCCACAAGTAGCAGAAGAGGATAAACAATTATGGTAGAGGAGTATGCAAAACAAAATATAAAAAGAACTGATAGCCAAGCGAACTATAATAACAAGAGAAAGAAAGAAGTGGAAAAAAGAAATTCAACGCAATATTTATATGACACAAAAACAACAACAATTAACACTCAATGATTGATACAATTATTAAAAGTTATTTGAGTGTGCATCAATATCTCTGTGTGTGTGTCTGTGTGGATATGAGTTAAAGGATATAAAATAAAGGATATACAAAAAAAAAGCAATAAAAACTATAAAACAAACCAGCCATAAATTCATCAATATGAGTGTACAGGCTGTTTGTATGATTATTTCAATAATGAAAGAAAAAAAATGTGTGCTTGGCTGCCACGGCAACGCATGTAAATAGTGTTGCATGCAGTTTTATTTTTCTTTAATAAAAAAAGGGGGAAAATACGCAGACAAATAATAAAAAAAAGTAATGCAAATAAAATAGGAAAATAAGAAAATCAAAATAATATGTGTCCATATGAAATAATAGCAACAATAAAAATAATTTTTATGCCACATTTAATCATGAATACTGCAACAAAACCACTTAAAATATTTTGATTTTCGTGATTTAAATGCCCTAAAAATATATCCAACATTCGAAGTCAATAGACCACAATAATGTTGTACGGAAAGTTTTATACATAAAGTTTCGTTTTCATTATTCAAAACTTTACAATTTTCGAATATTCGAATATATTTGTGGCCTAAAACCAAAGTAAGTAAATAAAAGCAGGTAAAGTAAATAAAAATATGAATAAAGAAATCTGGCCTATTTATGTATACCTAAAGTGAAATTGATTCTGTTGTGCCAATAAAAGTGAGTTGCTGTGAAATTGCCTCGGTTAAGGGTCCAGCCATAAAGTTAATAAATATATGAACTGATTCAAGTATTTATGAGATTTTTATCAAAACTTTGCGAAATGATTGTGTGCTATTTTCCGCATTCATTTCATTATTATTTATCAACTTTTATTTCTTATCTACAACATATAAGTGAAAGTAGATGAGTTCATCTTTGTTTTATGTGCTACAACTCTCTATAATTGGCATAGAGTAGGGATTATTATTGCAAAAGAAGAACGTGTTCAATACTCTTTAAGGTGATTTAATAAAAAAGCAAACGATTTACATTCGAAAACACAAAATAATTTAGAATTTTAAATAATAAAGAGCCATAAATCTTTTAACTCAAGATCTAATCCACTGACCTTGAAAACCGTTTGATCAAATAACCTGAGTGCTTGAAAAACCAATTTGGCTGTCAAGTAGAAATCATGTAGCTCAGACTGCTAACGATTTCCAGATATCTACAATTGGTTATTACAACACTGCGGTCAAAATGATGATCTAGATTCTCCCACCACTTATATTGTGTATGTTAATTTTAAACATGAATAGAGGACCTACTGGTTAAATTCGACTCCGAAAGAAATATTTTTGAGAAACGTTTTCATGGCAATCTTATTTACTCTTAGAGTTTTTGCCAGAAATCTGAGTAGACAGAGTCTATGAAGAAATATTTTTTCGTATTTCATTTTATTGGAGGATGCCTGACCTGAGTTGAACACTGTCCTCACGTCTAATAAGCCAGTAACAACTACTAGAATACAACGTCTTCAAAGCATACGCATGTGAGTTCCGATCTTTCAGCATATCTTAGAAATGAGCAAAATTACACAGGCTACTGAACCAAGCACCTAAACAATCTACTTGTCATGATGAAGCAATCGATTATGTGACGGTTTTCTTTGTATCTGGTCTTCATTGACTTCAGTAAACTAAATATTTGGCATGTTGACAATATTAAAATATTTTAAAATATATCAAGGAAGTTATAAATGAACTAGCCTTCAAGGTAAAGCAGTGTATCGAAAGTCAACATGCAAAGTTCTACATGAACGTTTGTTGAACAAAACTATTAAGACAAACGCTGGAATATGACAGAAGCGTATTCTATCACTGCTATGCTAACATCGTTTAGGACATGTCTATGCAGAAACCTGTGCGTCAGGTCATGGGATATATGATTGACTCGAAACTCTGTCATTTTGATCTGCATTTTAAAATGATGCTTAGGTTTTCCTACATCAATGTATAACATACATTGTGTGATTTATCAATCACTATTGACAAAGAGCATGCACTTTTGCTTGTCGAAAAATTATTCAAAAATAATTCATAAAACCAACGCCAAATTTAAAAGCAGTCACAATGGATCGACCACGGTTTAAGGAAACCACAGGATAATTTATAAAAGATGACGATTAATTGAAACTGTTAGTTACAACTCAAATTCACCTCTCGATGATTTTATTTCACAGTACATTGGTAAATGGATCAAAAACTACAATTCAATAGTACCAGGGTGTGAAATAGTAATAATAATAGAGTATAGTAGCAGCCATTAAATTGCCCCTGGCTACTGTTCACATCACATTCGAAGATCATATTTGCTGATGTACTTTTAAACACAAATGAACTTCGCCGTTGAAGATATTTTATTTCACTCAACAGGAAATCTGATAATAAAATTCAATGATTTGCATGTATTCATGATCTAACGTGGTAAAATGGGATAGTTTGGTGAGAAATTGTAACTTTCTTACATGTCACGAATCTTTTTTAATTAATTAATCTTAATATTTCCTTCGTGTTAATAATGGGTACAGTGAGTTCAGTTCATAATACATAATTGGTCATTACAACCCTTTAGTCAGGATTACGACCTAGTTTCCCACACCACTTATGTAGAGTGCGTTAATTTTATACAGTTTAAAGCCGACTTTGAACGACAGTGTTTTGAGAAGCTTTTCATTGCAATTTTATTTTTGTCAGACATTTGCTATTTCATATTTCCTTTTTTTCGAGACGTCTGACCTGGGGTGGCCTTACGGTCTAATAAGCCAGCACACAACCTACGAAACCACTGTGAATTTAGTTCATGATCGGCTAATCAGCGCATACCAACTACACTCAATACAACAACTCAAAATAATTTCGATAAATGGTACTCGAGCAGAATACGGAAAATACGGAATATGGATCGTGGAGGTGTTTTTCAATATTTTTTTATCTCTTAGTAGACAGACAGCTAATCAGACACTTTAAGGCTTAAGAATGCAAAACAATATATTTTTTAAGCTACTATTCCTCTCTATAGCTTCTATAAAAATGAAAACAAATAGTGGGCCTGTATTAAAAAAAAAATTAACTTCAATTTATAAACAAAAACAAAAAAAAAAAACAGAAAGAAAAAAACACTCACAAAATATTAAACTCATTTACTTTAGCCGGGCTCTCAGAATATTTAATATTTATTTCATACACAAAATTTCTTTTTACCACTTACCAACCAAAAATGTTAAGAACTGACGGTAGGTAAAACTGGATAGAAGAGTATGGTAAGTGTAGTGTGAGTGGTGCAGGTATGACTATCATGCAAATTAATTATTAACAATATACCAGAGAGAAACCAAGCAACATCAACCACTACAGACAGCAACAGAAACATCAGCAGCGGCCGTGGCAGCCGAAATAACAGCATAAAGTCAAAAATTTACTGCCATCATCAGGAGCACTAAGAGTAAATTGGCAGAAAAAAAAACAAGAAGCAAATAAAATAACACTTAACCAAAAATACCAACAAAAAACAACAACAACAATAACTGCAACAAAATTGAGTGAGAAAAAAGAAAATGAAAACAAAACGGGGTATCAGTATAACGTTAAGAAAAACCATCCATCTTCTCCTCCACTGTATAACAGCATGCAATATAATGAAAAAGCAACGTCAGCCATGCAGTCAGTCACTCAATCAGTCAGTCAGTCAATTTTGCTTAAAATAAAATATAAAATTTTCACTCCCTCACTTATGCACTCTCCCTCCCTCTCTCTCTCTCTCTCTCTTCTTTAGATTTTTCTAACTGTTATGGATCCTGGCTAACAAGTGGAAAATAGAATTCGAATCTTTAATAATGCTGGAGTGGAATGGAGTGCTATAGAGTGGGGAGGGAGGGGCTTGGTTAAATGAAATATAAAAAATATACGAACGAAATAAATAAAATATTCAATTCTCGGACCAGAAAAAGCAATGCAAAAATCTCCTGCTTTTTTTCTTCTATCACAGTGTCTAAAACGCAAATACCTTCACACTTCAATCCTTCTTTAGCTTAGGTTGGCGGCTCTATCACACCTGCTGCTGCTATTGCTATTGCTACTGCTCTGCTGTTGCTCTTGATGATGATGCCGATGTAAACTCATTTAAGCTTCCTGAATTTGGTGTTGGCCAAGTGTGAAAAATTTCAAATGTTTTAGACATAAAGGGTGATTGGCAAAAATAAATTATAAAAAAAAGGAAAAAGAGTAGAAACAAATAGAAAATAATGGTGAACAAAGTGAAAAAGGTCGATGTTTGTTGTATTGAAAAATTAATATTTAATTAACATTTTAACGTTTCTGATTTCGACACGGAAATTAGTGAATTATTTCCGTTTACGGTGGCTGTGAAATCAGTGTTCCAGTAATCCTATTTGCATGATAAACAAATTCTATTTTGTAAGGATATGTTTTTAACATTTCAGTTATTAAAAAATAATAAAAAATGGAAATTAAAAATAAAAAAAAAGAAATTAATTTTTATATTTATTATATTCAAAATATTCTTAAGATTTTATTTACCAATTCAAAGGTGCATTCGATATGAACTGACAATTGTTTTGACATTCGGTTTTGTAGTGTAGTTTTTCAGTCCCAAAAAAAGTTTCGTGGCACATGGCAATACCAAAAATTTTCAATAATATTTACTATTTAACCGTAAATAGATTATGAAATGAAAAGCATTTGCAAAACGTTGAATGTTATTTTCAAAAATTATTGCTTGATGAGACAGATAGCAACTGATAGGCAAAATTTCCAAAGAAATAAATAATATTGGAGCCAGATCTTGATTTTCTAAAGCTCTTTGATGCATTAAATCCAAATCACAACTATTACATTGTTAAGACTTTGAATGATAAAGGGTGATTTTTTAAGAGCTATAGGAAACTTTAAAAAAAGCACATAAAATTCAGAAAAATGCATGAAATCGTTATTTGAATCGATAGTACTACGGTCCATATACTTAAATGCTTGAAGATTATTTCATGCAAGTGTTAATCCCAACTGCACCTTAAATGGTCCATCCGCTTAGTCCAATTTCGGCATAATCTTTCCAACATTTCGGCCGGTATCACACGAATAAATGCTTCAATATTGTCTTCCAATGCGTCAATTGAAGCGTGTCTTGTCTGTATAGACATGAGCTTTAACATAGCCCCACAAAAAATAGTCTAAAGGCGTTAAATAGTACGATCTTGTTAAAACAACTAAATACTTCAGCAAATTTTCCACGTTGTTGAGTAACAGAGGCCTAGTTGCTACGAACGGTGATGAATCGATAATTGATGGTCATCATTTATACTGGCCGATACAGCTGCGATATTTTCTTCAGTTCGCACTCTACGTAAACGTGTTGGTAAATTTGGTGCGAAATTTAGTCACAATAGCCCGAATAGCCGCTTCAGTCGGTCGATTAAACTGACCATAAAATCGAAGAAACGCGTGATGAACTTTCTTAACAGAGCAATAATAAAATTCAATGATTTTCGTTGTTCGTTTGTAATATTTAGATAGCGACTACATCAATAAACAAAATACCACCTGCCACCCTACTTCTTCAGTAAAGACTCTGTGTTTGTATGTCTGAAACTTACTTTCTTACTTAATTGATCTTTATAATCCTTTAGTCAGCATTACGATCTAACTTCTCGCACGAACCTAACCAAAATGTTGGGTTAGTTTTATTCATAAGTGGTGGTCCTTTTAACAAAAGATTTGTGAGAAACTTTTCATGGCAAATTTACTAAATCTTACAGTTTTTTCCAGAAAACTAGTGCGAAGCCGTCCCCTACAGATTATTTTTTATACTAACAAACCATTACACTACCTACTAGATTATGGCGACTACAGTGTTTGAAAGTCTGTAGTTATAAGTTGGCATCAGAGACCAGCAATGAATCGTTTTTTTGCTACTCATAAGCACTCATGCAATTTTGAGTATCAGTGAATTAACAGAATTAAAATTCAATTGCTCTGATTCATTCGTACTCGCTACAACATTAATTTATAAGCATAAGTAGCAATGAGTATGAGTACAACGTTGACATCAAACTCACAACATTCGAAATGTGTTTGATTCATACGCCTACTCATTCTGATTCATAAATTTCGAAAAATACTTCTACTTCTTATAAGTAATTCGCGTGGCTCGAATCATTCATCAAAATTTACAGCCTGTTTTGTAGTTGCATATACAAACAAAGAAGAATGGAAATACAACGACAATAAGCAAAGTATATACACAATCTTCTTGTGAGTATTGCAGTGCTCGTACGCGAATCATACTTATTTTGTGCTTCGTGTAAATGTAAAGTAGAGACGAGTGGAAGTCAATAACATCATGCGTATTGTTAAGTATTAATACGACGAGTACTTCCAACTTTGAGTATGAGTAATATGAGTATGATATCAAAATGAGTATGAATGCGTATAAGTATCTGAAATTATAAGTATGACTCGAACCTACTCATCGTTTTGAACACTTATTGCTAATCTCTAGTTGGCACTACCTATTCGAATATTTGTGTTTGCGATACTTAAAAATTTCACCTGTTTACTTTTCTGCTACCACATTATGGCTTGGCTTTTATCTTCGATGTTACTTGTATCGCGATAAGGTACCTTTTATCTCTTTCATACTTTTAGAAATCACTTAGTATACATTGAAATGCGTGGAATATGATGCTAAGCTAAAGCGGTCAAAGATTATGTTCTTGATTTTATCTATTTATGTTTGATTACTTAGCTGTTGATCGTAGCGTAATGATTCATGGTGCATGCAGTGAAATAAAGAGGCAATTGAATGTGCCTGTGAAATATAACAGGAGTTAGAAAGGGACAGTGAATATAGGCAACATACTCTTACTATAACAAGAAACGATGGGGTCTTGCATCAGGCTATCTAAGAATAGTAAAGTAAATAAAGAAGTTTAAAGTTTCATTCTTAAACCTGTGATAAGGAATAGAATCCAACCTTAACACATGCTTAGTATTCGTAAAGAACTAATGAATTTCAGATGGTAAAACCAGTTTATTTTACTAACATGACTACTAACTGTAAAGCTATCGAGGTCGGAAGTCTATATTACAGTGAAATCCTGAACAGGTCTTTAAGAAAATTCTAATAATAATCTCTGTTCACAATGGAAAAAATAGAAAAGAGCCATTGTACCATTTATGAAAACTAGATGACCCGTGCGAATATTTCGCATCGTTAGTTGCCATTTTTGTAATATAAAATGAAAATAATTAATATACGTATAACTGCCCATATGAAAAGACCGGTTCTGGTAAATATAATCCTACATTTTGAAGGGTTTGACCTTGTGCAACTTTCACAGGGAATTGTTTTCGTGTCATTCGGAAAATCACAGTTGGATCAGAAGGTGTAAGATTGATTCGGGTATGAGAACAGTTTTATCGTATATTAAAAGACACCGTATTACTACACTTAATAAAGCAAACAATGCCATGACAATAACGACATTACCAAAATGGCTTTTATAATATTATATATTATTATGTCGAATAGCATTACAATTAAGCGACTACAGAGTCTTTTCACAACCTAATACGCATATTATATATAACTGACTTACTAATAAACGGCAGTATAGTAAATAGCGATATTGCCAGAATGAATTTTAATACATACTATATTATGTAGAACAGCATTACTAAGAAGCGACCTTGTATTACCACACTTGAACAAAAACATATAATCATAATGACAACAGTATTACCATGCAGTTCTATATAAAATATAATTTTTATCAATGAAAATATTAATTTTTCAATTTCTAATTATTTTTCGTCATTAGTGTTAGATATAAGCTTTAAAATGAGATATCATTCATTAAATTTGATGAGGTGGTATGGGAGATATTTGCAACCGACAAAAAAAATGCTTTAGAAATAATATGTATGATTACAGTTACAAAATTCTGTCTACCTACACGGCAAGATCGTTTCTTTGTTAAGGTGTGATGAGAATGTCCTACTAGTATAGCCGCCAATGGCATACCAGCTACTTATCTATGGCTTTTTAACTTAACTTTTTTCAAAGTATTTAATAGTCACTTCTAGTTCTGATTTACAGTCCATTTACATTTTTCTTCAAATTCCTGTTGTTAGTTGATAATCTATGCCTCAAAGTATATTTTAAAGTAAAATTTTCTTGAAAATTAAAAAAAAACCCCGCATCAATTTCTTATACTACAGACAGCAGTTTTTTCTACAGCTCACCAGTTTTAATAGCTTGTGGGTAACGACTTAGTGTTTGACAAATGAATATAATAACAATAACAATAATAATAATAACAACAACAAAATACAAAAATGAAACCATTGAAATGTAAGCTAAAATGACAACAGAAGCAAGAAAGAAAACTTTAAAATTGTAAATATTATTGAAGAAAGTAAAGAAAATGAGTGAGAGAGAGAGATTGTAAAAACCCAACAAATATGGGAATAAAAGAGATTTTCAACTAAGAAAAATCACTTTGGAGTTATAGTTATACAGTGGAGGACAGTTAAAAAATGAGTGAGAAGTGATGATTATTTTTTTGGAGAAAAATCATCAACCATTCGAAAGTGAAAGAGGCAGCATACTAGGGGGGGAGCAAAAGAAAGTTATAAAGTTTTATGTTCGTAATGAAATTTTTTTTTTTTTATTTTTAGAATTATAGCTGACGTTGGGCATAATAAATGCAAATTAATAACAGAAATAAAAGTAATAAGAATATTTCTACTTTAGGTTTTTGTTACGAAGTATTTAGATATACTCTGCTTTGTATTGTATTTCTTTCTCTATACTTGCATTTTATGTTAAATTATGAGATTGTGAAAGCATTGGTAAGGAAAATTGTTCAAGTAAGTAAAATTCGTTATATTTTGATTGTTTTGTAAATAAACTTTAAAAAAAAGCTATAACTAGAGTTCTTAGAATTGTTAGTTGACTTATGTATATCATTAAGTCTTCCTTTTTCAAGATAGAACAAAAAACTCTAAGCTTCGGAGCTTTATAAAGAAATATTGATCAGGGTTTCATATTAAAAACTATTCTCATTCTCCGTCTCACTCAAAACATGTAAACTCACTGGAAAAGCCTTCAAATTTGTAATGCATCAAGGAGAAAAGGCTTTCCTAACTATTAAAAATATTGTTATCTTAATAAAATTCTAACCTCCTTAATTCGTATTCTTAAAAACTCAATTTAACTTCGAAATAATAGGTAGTGTAGTGCCTTATTGGATGTAAATCTACGATTTGTTAATAAGTTTTACATTGAAGAAGGAAAGCCTAAGCACCGTTTTGAAAATATGCACAAATATTATCAATATACTCTAGATTTTCAAGTCAACCTCATTCCCCATGGAATGTTCTTATGAAACACATTTCTTTCTGCATAGACAAGTCCAGAACGATGTTAAAAAAGTAGTGGTATATTCTATCCTCTTTCATTATATTTGAATCTGCCTTACGGGTATTACTTAGTAAGGGTTTCTGCAGAACCTTTGCCTGTTGAGTTACGAAACACTGCTTTACCTTGATGACTAATTTACCCGTAGCCTCCTTGTTATGTTTCAAAATATTTGAATATTAAGCGTGTAAAATAGTTTACTGATGTCAATGAAGTCCAGATGTAATGAAAGCCACCACACAATAGATTGCTTCACTATGATACGTAGATTATTAACGTGCTGGCTTCAGTAACCATGTAATCAAGCACATTTCTAAGATATGCTGAGAGATCGTAACTCTTATGCGATGTGCTTTGCAAGGCAATACAAATTTCTACTACTATGGGCATCGGTTTGAAGACGTAGTAGCCTAGTAGTTAATGTGTCAGGCTAATTAGGTGTGAAGCCACGGATATCTCCACTTATGAATAAAATTAATACACACAACATAAGTGGTGTGAGAAGCTAGGTCGTAATCCTAACTGAAGGGTTGTAATGATCAGTTATGTATGTATGTATCAGAGATCAGCAACGAGTATTCAAAACGATGAGTAGATTCGAGTCATACTTATAATTTCTACTACTTATACGCATTCATACTTAATTTGATATCATACTCATACTACTCATACTCACAGTTGGAAGTACTTGTCGCAATCATACTTAACAATAAGCATGATGTAGTTTGCTTCAACTCCCCTCTTCTTAACACTTGCACGAAGCAAAAATAAATATGATTCGCGTACTACTATACTCACAAGAAGATTGTGTGTATGCTTTGCTTATTGTCTTTGGCTTTTCTTTCTTCTTTGTTTGTATATGCAATAACAACAAATGCTGTAAATTTGGATGAATAATTCGAATCACTCGAATCACTTATAAGTGTTATAAATACTTTTCTAAATTTATGAATCGGAATACGTAGATGTCAACGTTGTACTCATACTCATTGTAACCTATACTTATAAATCAATCTTGTAGCGAGTACGAATGAAGCAGAGAAGATAAATTTCAATTCTGTTGATTCACTTATACTCAAGATTGCATGAGTACTTATGAGTAGTGAAAAAACGATTTTTTACTGAACTCTGGTATGTAATAAGATATGAGCCCCTGTATACCAAATTATTTGAAGCTGTTAAAGAAAAAGTTATTAACCTTCTATGATTTGCTCCTATTACACTCAAATGACCTTATGGTCCGCTATTTGTTAAAACAAAATTTTTTATTTAACTCTACAATTTTACGTGGTCTAACCTTTTTCTCTGAAAATTATTATTTTTCCCCCTATTTATAAGAAAATCACAAAGTTTAAGCAAAATGATATGAAAATTATTTTCCAATTACTGCCGTGATTAAAAAAGGAGAAAAAACAAAACACAAATAAATGCTTTTCTAACAGGTAGGGGGGGTTATGATTTATTTTCCATAATTTCAGTTACTCTTGGTTTTTTATTTTTTTTTAATCTTACCTTGTATTTACATAAAGTGCTACTACCCCTTGGAAATTTTTGACTCCTAGCTACAGCAACAACAAACTTGACCCTTTTTTTATATTTGCAATCATTGGGTACACAGCAACAACAATAACTTTTAAGCATCGTTAAGTAAATAAAATAAAAATAAAGTTTTTTTTGCATTCAGCTTTGACTTTTTATGGTTTTTCTCCGTCCTTCTCTTTCTTATGTATTTTACTTTGTTTTCACACAGCGTTTCTCACAGCTTCCTCGTTTCGTCTTGGTGTTTTTAATTCATAATTAAATTTATAAGTACCAATTATTTATAATAAAATATAATATTTAAATATAATGTTATATTAACAAATATTTTAAACGAATTATTCATCACTTAATTTGTTTATTTGCAAGACATTGAAATATTTTTTTTTTTTTTTGAACATCAATTAAAATATTCAATAAATTTCCCCTTAAGTAAAATCCACTCACAAGCAATTACAAGCAATTACTGAAAGAAATGTTTACATTTGTTGGAAGGCAAAGAAATAAAATAAAAAAACAAAATAAAACACATCACTAACGATCAAATAAACAAATGTAAGATGCTTTACAATAAAACAGAAAATGATAACTATGACCATGTGTACCGGTATCAAGTGAGCGCCAAGATTAAAATATCTATATAAGAAACAAATTTCTTTTGTTGGCAATGGCATCTGTCCAATATATTCAGTATACATCAAAACAGTATTAACACTAAACCTACCATGGCCATGGTAAAATGACCCATTTTTAAACTTCTTGTCAGAATTTCTTGAAAATAACAGTAACACATCGCCATTTGCCTTTGCGACATCGAATGTGTTTTCCAAGATTTACTACTCTCTTGTTAATTTTTTTTACAGAGAAACACATGTAATCTACCTTAAATACCGCAAGGGGTCATTAAACCCCCTTTTGGTAGAAATAGGAATACATAAAGTATCGGTAGGTTTAGTGTTAAAGATGATAAATTTTTTACTAGAGAATGATCACTTGCGGATAGTAAATTTTTCATTTAAAACAAAGTACTAAAGGATCTCATAGTAAGCTTGTCAAGCTATATGGTAGGCTTGCTCCATCAGAGATGATTTCGATAGTCCAAAGATAACGGTTATGATGAAGAACGTGGAAGTTCTGAAAAAATGTGCAGACGCCGATTGACAGACAATATTCAATGAGAATAACACTTTGCATCCAAAACAAATGGCAGAAAAATGTTACTTTGCAACCAAAATTTCAGACCGTTTGAAAGATATGGGAAAGAACCAAAAGTATGCATAAGTGAAAGGAAAAGCATAATATCACTTGTGATATTTTAATTCCGAGATACAATAGAAAATCATGACTAAATCCTTCGTTGTAAAATCAGTTCGATGCGGCAAAAAGACAATGTTGAGTGTCTGATGGGCCTAGAGATGTACCCAAGCTAATAAAACCTAACGGAACTGTTAGTACAAATTGCTACCTACAACAAATGATCAATTTGAACCATGTATTGATTGAAAGAAGTAGAAGTTCACAAATTAGAACCCAGAATCCCGTAATTAGAAATTCCAGAAATTAGAATTTTAAATCTAATTTCTGAGCGTCTTTTCTTTTTTTTTTGTATTTTAACACAAAAAATCCCCAAATTCTTTTTATTCTATAGAACTAAAAAGGGGAATCACCAAATTATTTAAGTTTTTTCGTGTTTAATGTTTTTTCTTTTTTTTTTGTGCCATTTATGTAGTTCATTTGTAAAATTTAATACTCGTGTACAAAAAAAAAACGTCCAGAAATTAGAATTGCCTCTTAAAAAAATCGGTTCTAATTTGTGAGCGACTACTGTAGTGTGTTGGTTTATGAGACGTGAGAGGCAGGTTCAAACCACAGGTCAGACATCAAAACGAAATACATTTGAAAAATGGTGACTTGCTCTCAGTAGATTTCTAGCAAATACTTTGAGAGTAAAATAAAATTGCCATTAAAAGCTACTCATAAATCCATCGTTAGCAATCGTCTGTAGGTCCCATCACTCATATTTAAAAGTAACACACAACATAAGTGGTGTTAGAAGCTAGGTCGTGATCCTGACTGAAAGGTTTTAAGGACCAATTATATATGTAGGTATGTATGTATTGAAGTCGCCGTGGTCTAATGGGTAATGTGTTGGCTTATTAGACGAAAGGCCCGGGTTCGTATCCCAGGTCAGACATCAAAACGAAAAATATTTCTTCGGCGACTTCCTCTCAGCAGATTTCTGGCAAAGACTCTAAGAGTAAAAATTGCCATGAAAAGCTTCTCAAAAATCTATTGTTCTGAGTCGACTTTAAACTGTAGGTCCCGCCACTCATGTATAAAATTAACGCACACAACATAAGTGGTGTGAGAAGCTAGGTCGTATTCCTGACTGAAGGGTTGTAATGGCCAATTATGTATGTATGTATGTATAGAGCACAACGCACGTCAATAAATTCGAAGCTTTTCAATGCAACTGCAAACAGAGTAAAAGAGTTTCAAAACACGATCAAGACATTAAACTGGAGTCTGATACGCCAAGTTTCCAGTAGGGCTTATTATTGAAAAAGAAGAACGTGTTCAATCCTCTAGAATATGATTAAATATAAAACCAATCGATCTAGCTTCGAGTAAGGGAAAACGCAAACAAATTTAGAATTTTAAATAAACACGGAAGCATCAATCTTCCAATTCATGATTTAATCCATAAGCATAGCATACCGTCAAAACCCTTTGCTTAAGGAGACTGGCAGCATGCTTCGAATTTGTCTAACTTGGCTTCTTGCGATTACACATTGCTTTCACAATGCCTGAACAGCACTTTGATTCAGATACTTAAAATTGGCTGACTAATTATTTTGTATCAAAATATGAATAGTTCTATTGGCATGGAACGCACAAATTGTCTGAAAGATGGGAAAAATGTTTAATAAAAATAAATGTTGAATAAAATATTGCTTCATTAGTGTTATATTTTCACAAAAAACGCTCACTACCTACCCGTACACGTGGTAGTAAACATTTCTCTGATTATCAGTTTTATTTTTCCCCTCTTTCTTTCATTCTTTTCATTGTTTTTATCATAGATTATTAGAAATAATTCTCAAGTAGCAGTGTAGTACGTTAAAATTAAAACTCTTAACCCTTTAACAGCTTGACGAGTACAGTCGTCATAAAGTAAGAAGATTATTCCTGTTTTTGCCTTAGAACTTAGTTTCCTCATTGAACTTTGCATTATAGAAACCTTGGTTACGATTTAAAAATTTTATGTCATGCGTTTTAAATCATTGCAATTTATATTCGAAAATATTTTCAAAGAAATTTGTTAAGTTTACTACAAATATCTCCAAGTCTTGTACTTTTTCACTGAAGTTGCAATTTCAGAGATTTTGTGTTACAAAGAAAATTTAATTTTCCTTCTACAGATCTTTAATAAAAAGCCCTCAGTTAAAATACTAACTGCCTTGTAACGTTACATCTATACGAAGGAATCTAACTAAAACACAGACTCTCCTGGCTGGATGACTGGGATGGCTTGTAATACAGTTTCTAACCAAAAGATGAAGATAAAGTTTTTGTTAAATTAACACTTGTTTTGTTTTGTTTTTACGTATTTTTGAGGGTGCCGTAACCAAAGCAAAATTTATTAGCTTGTTAACTACTTAGTTAAGAGCAGAAACGCAACGAAACGAAACGAAATGGAAAAAAACGCAGGAGGAAATTTTTCTGAAAGTTAGTGAAATTTACGTTTTGCAGGCAAACACCTTTATTTTTGTAAAATAAAGTTTAAATAGACAGAAAAAAAAATTTCAGTCTTCAAACAAGAAATTAATTTTCTTTGAAGGCAAACTTAAAAAACGAAGAAAAAGTTTGAATAAATGAAAACATTTTTTATTTTTTTCGTTTCTTTTCTTAATTATAAGTTAAAGGAAAAAATTTACAAAATTTACGAGGTAATTAAACCAAAAGATTTTTCTCCCTATTTAAACTTGTTTTTCTTCAATAAACATATTAAAGCCTGCCTACAAACATATTCTATTTGTAAATACTGCTTCAGGTCCGTCTACAGTACATGTATAGTGGAATATATGATATGTCAGGGCAGACAAAGATTGAAATCATTTTTACTCAGTATAAAATGTAAGAGTAACAGTAGCAGTATTTTAAGTATAACTTTGAAAAGTTTTAAACACTAAACAACTTCGCTCCTTTAGGATTACGTGTGTGTGTGTGTGTGTGCGTGTGTATATGTGAGAGGTAGAAAAAGAAAAACGGTAATAGGAAACTTATAAACAAACAAAAACAAAAATAAAGAGAAAAAAGCGTAGAGAAACTTTCCGTAACACATGTCTTAAGTTGAGGTTAAACGGGGGTTTTTTTTTGTTCTTTTAATTTTAAAGTTAAAGGAGGTTAAACACCAGAAATTATAGAAGATGAAATATTTCACTTACACACACACACATACACACACTGTCTACTCTCATACACATACACTTGTACACTATTCAACAATTTTTTTTTTAAATGGAATTAAATTTAATATTTTTTTCTACATTTCAGCCACAATTAGTGACGCTATTAAATATGTGGTTAAAAACTTTATCTTGGTTTAATTTGTCAACAGGGGCAACTGCTATTGGCAAGTTACAAAACCATTAGTGCGTAGGAGGACGGGAAGAAGAATACAAAAATAAAATATTTTGGGTGAGACAAAATAAAATTTGAAAATTTTTGAGGAATTTATTATTACAATACAAACGCAATAATTTCAGGAGTTTTTACAAGCAACTTTAAATTAAACTGTCCTTATAGTATGTTAAAAAATATAATTGTAGTTCCACTCCAATAATATAGATGCCGTGAGTTAGGTTAGGTTGCAGTGCTAGTTATAATGCCAAAAGCTTACTAGAGCACGCATAGCGGCACGCAGTCCCTATACTGGCAAAGTTCCTCCAAGCCAAGGAAAACAAAAAAGCCCGAAAGTTTGATAAACGAAGCTGTAACCTGCATATAACTCACTCTCAACTGACAAAGGTAGGAGTACTATATTTGCAATCCTCTCACGGAAGGCATGCAGAGATGGCTAACAACACGATGCATTGCTGTACTCGTAGAAGATCTGTTTTAGGTGTTTGTTTTATTTTTAATCTGGTTAAAGGTGATATCGATTCTGAGTTTTTGCTTTCTAACCTGAATTTCAGCATTCCTGCAAGATTTACACGGCACTATCGTCCTCTTTCTTTAAATTTCTATAAATCGAATTATGCATGTAATTTTCCTTTTCGTAGATTATGTAATGATTTAATTCGCATTATGACTTTATAGATTTAATTGTAGTGTTTGTAATATAAAACGTAGCTTGTATTCTGGCAATAATTTATAAATGATCGTATAAAAACGTATTTTTGTTCTTGTCTTAGGTAGTTCCGTTTTTTTTTTGTTACCTTATTCAGCTTGTGATTAAGTTCTGTAGCTGTTTTATGTTCTCGTTGCCATAACCATAAAAAAAATAAAACAATGACCTGTAAGCATGGCTATTCTGATCGAGATGACGTTACGACCATGGTCAAGTAACTGATTAGTGCGCCTTCTATTCATCGAGAGCCAAGTAAAGCTAGCTATGAAACATAATAGCTTGTTGTCTCAAAAAATTTCCACGCAATGGCCAGCTTGACTGTAGCTTGACCGAAGCGAGTGGCATTCCCAATCCAATTGAGAAGGATTCCAGAAGTAGTGTACCAGCCCTGGCGAACTCTTCGGTTCTGCATTTTCCCGGAATATTGTAGTGCTCGGGGATCCAAAACACTGAAGTGTCCCACAAAGAAGGTCGACACTATATTTTCTGACGATCCTGGAATTATTCAGAATATTCGACAGATATCTTATGGTAGCTGGTCTATCAGAAAAGATCAAGATGTGGATGAAAGGAAGACCGTTGTCAAGGATCGATTGAGCAGCCCGGTATATGGTCATTATTTCCGAATAAAACACCCTACAATAATCCAATGTTGAGGTCAAGAGGAGTACAGCAGATCATTTGACTGCAGTTAGTAATAATAATAACAGTTTGAATGGTAATAAATTTATATCTTCAAACTGAGTAATTGTCGCAATTAATCCTTCCTCAATGGGTATTTGATATTTGATCTGGATTTGCTTATTTGAATGGCTTGATGGGTCAAATGTCCACAATATTTCATATGTTAGAGAATTTCTTGAGAAACATACATAAGTGATTATTACATACATACATAATTGGCCAATACAACCCTTCAGTCAGGATTACGACCTAGCTTCTCACACCACTTATGTTATTTAATTTTATACATGAGTGGCAGGACCTACAGTTTACAATCGACTCCGAACGACAGATTTTTGAGAAGCTTTTAATGGCAATTTTTACTCTCAAGTCTTTGCCAGAAATCTGCTGAGAGGAAGTCGCCGAAGAAATATTTTTCATTTTGATGTCTGACCTGGGATACGAACCCGGGCCTTTTGTCTAATAAGCCAAAACACTACCCACTAGACCCACGGCGATAAGTAATTATTATTAATAGCAAAAAATATCTTTCAGTGTCTGTTGAATCAGCAGATTTATAAAAAAGGCAAGTTTTGCCCTTTAATTGGAATATTTTATTAGTTTATATTACATACATACAGACATAATTGATCATTACAGATCTTCAGTCAGAATTACGATCTAATTTCTAACACCATTTATATTGTGTGTTAATTTTATACATAATCAGCGTGACCTATAGTTTAAATTCGACTCCGAACGACAGATTTTTGAGAAACTTTTCATGGGAATTTTATTTGCTTTCAGAGCTTTTAAAAAAAATTTGCTGAGAGGAAATCGCCGAAGAAATTATTTTCATAATTCGTTTCGCTGGAAATGTCTGAACTGGGTTTTTTACAACCACATTATCTACTAGACTACGGCAACTCAATGCAGTTTACCAATTCCTTGCAAAAGAAATTTTAAAATGCTTAGAACTTTTCATCTTCCAGACTTTCTGTGTTCTTATAATCAAAGACGCACTCATGGTATTCGGTGCTAAAAGAATTTAAACTTTTCTTATAATTTTTATTTCCTTCACTTCACTTAATGGATTAGTAAATAACAATCACTGCTTAGCTAGCTTACTTTTTACATATGTACAGTATTCCCTCGATTTACGTCGTCTCGATTTACGTTGTTTCGATTGACGTCGTCAAAACTTTTGTTTCCTTAAACTTCGATTTGCGTCGTTATTCGATTTACGTTGCCTTACATTGTTTATAAACAAAATCAGGGGAATTCCCTATTTAAAAAAATTCAATACATAGAATAAAAATTTAATTATTTTAGGTTTATGGCACCAATAGTTTCCTAATAGTAACATACATTACAATAATAATAACAACAAAACAACATTACTCAATCTAAGAAGTGTCAAAAAAATCTTTGCATATTGAATGAAGATAATAAAAAAATTATAAAAATATGCCGTTATTTTCCAAAAATGTTGCGCATTTTGAGTTTTTTTTCAAATGACATGGAATGTGAAAGGGGTAAATAACGTTTTAGTAATGAAGGGATCGTTTTTATGTAACAAGTGTCCTTATATTTGAATACAAACAATGCCAGGAAAAGTTTCCAAAAATATTATACAATTGGGCTATTTCAACTACTACAAAGCCAAATCTGCCAAGGAAATCGTCGTTATGTTCTCCCTAAACATCAGGACTGTATATAATGTTAAATCCCGTGCTGAAAAAGAAGGAGGACCAGACAGTCCAAAAAAGATGATGCAGCGAGTTGAGAGAAAAATTATTAGAACCGTGTATGATATACCACAATCCAGTACGAGATGATTAGCTCTTCAAGTTTAAAAAGTCTTTGGGTTACGTGTTTTCCAAGAAACCATTGGAAATGTTCTTCAAAAACACAAATATTCTTCAAAAATGACTAGTAAAAAACTCTTTCTGTCGGCACAAAAATACATTTCACTTCCTCCGGAGTACTGGGACGATGTTATTTTCTCAAATGAGACGAAAATAATGCTTTATTATCATGACGGATCGCAAAGAGTTTGTCCTTAGTCCTCTGAAAGCACTAGAAAATAAAAATCTTATTCCTACAGTAAAGTTTAGGAAAACTGTCTGTAATGGTATTCGGCTATATATCCAGCAAGGTAGTTGGTGTTTGGATGAAATAATGATTCAGAAAGTACATCTTGATATTTTATAAAATGAACTGACCGCCAGCTTCAAGAAATTTCGTTTTATTGAGACGGTTAATCCGAATAAATTTAATCACAAGTACTATCAAGATAATGATCCTTAAAAAAAATTTTATTTATGTAACTCTAGGTTCCTTTACAACTGCACCAAAGTTATTGTTACTCTTGCCCAAAGTCCTGATATTAACCCTATCGAAAATTTGTGGGATTCATCTAAAGAAAAAGGTAGGGAAAAGATCGCCCACAAATAAAAACGATTTGGTAAAGTTGATCAAAGAAAAGTGGGGTTTTCCCTTTAGAATATGACATTTCGAAGATTATTCAATCCATGAGAAGACGTCTGCAAGAATTAATTGAAGCTCAAGGTGAACCCACAAAATATTAGAACTATAAATTTAAAAAAATTGGAAAAGTCTTAATATTTTATCAAGTGCGCAAACATTTTTTTGACAGCAGTAAAATTGAGTTGGTTTTGTTTTTTAATAATTTACATTAGAATATTTTCATTGTTATAAAATTTTTTTTAATTATTATATTAACAACACATGTTTATAAAATCCTGTTTGAAAAAATTTAAAAATTTGATTATTTATATTAGAAATCAATGAATTTTTCTAAGTTTTCTTAATTTTTCTCTATGTGCAAAGATTTTTTTGACAAACTGTATGTATACCAGGATTGATTATTTTTTCCGGTAGCATTTTTCTTTGTATATTTTAGAATTATTTTTAATTGTAGAAAAACAAATTTATATAAAGCGAAACAGGTGTTTAAATGATATATTAGATATTCATTAAATCATTTTCATATATTTACGTACGTATAACTATTTAAAATATTTAAACAAAATTATATTTTCATAATAAATTAAAAAAAAAATATGCCGGATTTTATAAAACACATGGTATTCTACAAAAATTTGAATTTCACTGAAAATTTTAAAAAAATTATCATTCCCTCATGGAAAATCATAAGGAAACTATTATTGGGGAAAAGAGGAGAAAAATTCAAACAGAAAATATTTAAAACAAAAGGTCAAAGGGTTAACAAATAAAAAATAAAAGAAAAAAGAACACCATAAAGTAAAGAATTTTAATTACAACGTGTAAGGGAAATTGCTACGCCTTAATTTACTTTAAATTTCCACAGATAGAAAGAGTTGCATTCTTCTGCTAAACCTTACTAAATACAACGAATAAATTTCTTTATTTTTTTTTTTACCGCTATTTCCAATGTAAATATTTATGCGAAATAAATTTTCAATAAAAAAATTTCATATCAGTTTCTAAACACCGACTGTCAGTGGATTTCTTTTATATTTGTTTGTACTGTTCAGGCATTTAGTCTAACAACAATAACGTCATCTCTTATTTATACAAATAAATACAAAAATACTCATTCATTCATTCATTCATTCAGTCAGTCATTCATTCATGCATTCCTTTGATATAAACACGAGCGCCACTTTCCAGCAATAAAAGAGTAAGTTTTTCCTTGTATCGTATCCCCTTTAAACCATTTGTATGGGTTTTATTGAACATTTGATTTTACACACCACGCATACACACTTAAAACATCATCGCTGAAACACTTATCATTCAATAAAAAGTATTAAAGAGTGAACCAAGAGGGAGAGAGTGTAAAAAGAGAGAGCGAGAGCTGTGTGACGTTTTAGTCTAAAAGGAAGTAGATGTCAACAATTGCTTGTTGTTTTTTGTTCGGTTTTGTTGATACATGTCGTATGTTTATGTTTATGTATATAAAACGGGAATGTTTAGTTTATTTTTAGCAAAACAAACAACAATAAAATACTGGCATCCAGCAAGCAATAACAACAAACATATTCAGTGTTTTAAATAATGTTGCATTCCCAGTGTTATTTTTCATTGCAATGTTGTTGTGTTGAATATTTCTTTTTGTGTTTGTGTTTGTATTACATACATACATACATATGTGTACACATATCTGTTTATCAATGTTTTTTTTTATTACATATCTTGGGTTTAAATGTAAGAACACCAACAGCAACAGCAGTACCAGCATTGGTTGTGCTCTGCCTTATCACACAATCACTCCGCGTATTTATATTTTCCAAGTTTATTTTGTTTTCTCTTATGCTTGTTTTGTTTGTTGTTGTTGTCATTTATTGGTGTAGGAATTTTGATTTGTTTTCCTTAGAAACATTTCTTGCCATTGTTTATTGCCTCGTATTGTAAAGCATGTTCTTTCCTTATTTGTTTTTCCTTTTTTTTTTTTTTGTTTTCTTTTTTCTCAATACTTGTACTGGATTTATTTATCCCGAGGGAATACATTTCGATGTCTCTCTCTCTCTCACTTATTTTATGGGAAATTTGTTTTCGTATACGCCGCCTATGTTGCGTCTCATTGTGCGTTCTTTTTAAAACACCCGAATGATTTACAATGCCAGCCTGGAACCTATACGATTGCCATGTGTTTTGCAGAAAATTTTAAATTTTAATTAAAATGTTTTAGGGTTAATAAAACGGTGAGAGAGAAAGATAATAAAATTGTTTTAAAATATCTTTATTCAAGTTGAAACGGTTGCGAGAGATCTCAAAAAAAAAAAAAATTTAGAATTCTCTAGAGAACACTATACAATAAATTGTAACCTAATTGCCGAATTGTATCTCATTTGGGTAAGAGAAATTCAGAGTTTTTAAATTTCCTTTAAATTAAATTTTCAGTTAATTACACAATTTACAAATCTATGTTCTATAACGGAAAATATGGCATTTATTATTTTTAATCAATTTTTTTGGATATGTATTTGCTCTCTTACTCCTACTTTGTCGGTATATATTGTGCTTCTAACCTATTATTTTCATCCTGGACTTTATATTCATTAGCATTAGTATTGGCAACACCAATTCTGCCATTAGAGATGCTAATGTACCCAACCCAAAAGATGATGACGGTGTTTAAATTCCGTCACCCAAACATGAAGACATCGAAGCCACTAGTCTGTAACTTAAGAACAATAAAGCTGCAGGATCTGGAGGACTGTTCACTGAACTGTTTAAGGCCGGAGGTAACTAGCTGGTAAGTTATAAGAGGTCTGTTTATAAGCTGCTTCCCTATGCATACAATGTTATTCTAACCTTATGGCGTGAACGACAGAAGCTACTTGTTAAATCTCTGATTGAACTTTTAGATCTTGTAAGTCACATTTCTGGCGACTGGCTATCTAGCAAAAACTCCGAGAGTAAATAAAAATTGCCGTGAAAAGGTTTCTCAAAAATCTGTTGTTTGGAATCGATTTTAAAACTGTAAGACCCGCCCCTCATGTATAAAATCAACACACACAACATAAGTGACGTGAGAAACTAGTTCGCAATCTTGACTGAAGTGTAGTAATGATCAATTATGTACAAATGTATATGCATATCTATGTATATGGCACTACTGCAAAGCTGATAACGCTTTGCTGAATGGCGTTGAGCCATTCCTGTAGCACCGTCAAAATAAGAATCGTTGCCCTTGTAGCTTTTAATAGCGTGCGAGCTTTTAGAAACTTCAATGCCTTATCATGCAACCTCTTTGATTTCGTCATGGGTGTGTGTGAGTCTACTAAGATGGATGTGGCAGTAAATGAAAACAAAACGAAGTATATGTTGTAGACAAGTTGGAACATGCAATATATAGAATACTAGATTACGGCCTATAGGTTGAATGGTGTCAGTGAATCTGTTTATCGTGTCTCTATGCTTGGGGTTGCAAATATGTAATAACATGTGTTATTTGACAATCGAATAATACACCAAAATTCCCGGATTCCCTAACTGAATGTCTTTCGGCAGTGTGTATATTGCGTTAGGACACAAGAGTGATCGAGTTTGTTAAGTTTCAAGGCTCTAAAATTTATTTCATAATTTTGTCAATTCCATGCACTGATGGTCGATTACAACGACCATTCGAAAAATTGCCACATTCGGTTTTAAGTATTTTTATGCCTTCTTCAGTTTCATATTCTTTAGTCCATGTTTATATTTCAGTTAAAAGTAATAGCTTGTAGGACTAAAACTACAAATAATATAATATAGGGTCCGCCAAATAATTCACTTTTATTTTTAAAATGCTTTAAAAAAACTACTGTAATATTTTCTCAAATTTCTTTTTCTATTTGAAAGTACAATCCTTCCGGTTAATAATGGAAAATAATTTCAATCATATGGCTGCCTCAGCTGGCAATAGAGTAGCCTACACGATCGGTCCAATTTTTAAGCACATTATCGATTGTGTGCAGCTGTATTTCACCAATGGCTTCACGAATATTGTCATTTAAAGCGTTAATTGTCTTTGGCTTGTCGGCGTAACACTTATCTTTGACGGCACCCCACAAATAATAGTCCAACGGTGTCAAATCGCTGCTCCGAAATGGCCAAACGACATCAGATCTGCGACTGATAATGCAATCTTCAAAAACAGGGCTCAAAAAATCGAATTAAGCTTCGGCTGTGTGGCACGTAGCGTCGTCCTGTTGAAACCAAATGTTGCCAATATCCTCCTCTTCAATTTTTGTAAACAAAAACTCCTTCAACATGGCCCGATAACGATCACTATTGACTGTGACGGCCACTCCTTACTCAATTTTGAAGAAAATTGGTCCAATGGTCTTCTGTAAGTCGATCGCAGGCCCCCTTAACGAAGCAAAAACGCATTGGTTGGTCAATTGGCTTCAAATCCTGAAGCAAATGGACTTTGTATGGCGTCTTTATCCAAAATTCGTCTCAATGATGTGTCCAGAATGTTCAATTATTGAGAATGGCGGTGAATTGATATTGATGTTCGCGCACACTTTCTGCCACAGCAGCAATATTCTCGAATGTACGCACTGTTTTTGGCTTTTCACGCTTTGGTTTATCGACAAGGATGCCAGTTTCTTTTACTTTTTTCACAAGATAACGAACATACAGAGCTGACGGTGCTTCTCTTCTTCCAAAATCCGTACGCAATTTTCGCACACATTTTGCAACATTACCATGATTTTCAAAGTACATAATGTCACAATATTTCCTAGCGTTGTTCAAGCGTATACACAACCATATTCGTTTAGCGGAAGGATAAAACTAATTATCTGTGAAATCATTTCTGTCAGACATAAGCTAAATGTTACCATTCACGAAATAAGCATACATACATACATAATTGGTCATTAGAACCTTTCAGTCAGGATTATTGACCTAGTTTACGTTAATTTTATACATATCTAAGTGGCGGGACCTACAGTTTAAAGTCGATTTCGATCGACAGATTTTTGAGAAACTTTTCATCACAATTTTATTTAATCTCAGAGTTTCTGCCAGAAATCTGCTGAGAGGAAATCTCCGAAAAAATATTTTTTGTATTTTTTTTTTTATGTCTGGCCTGGGACTCGAACCCTGGCTTTACGTCTAATAAGCCACCACACTACCTACTAGACCACGGCGACTTCGAAATAAGTACTAGTTGAAAAAAAAACGTTAGATGGTGGACCCAGTATAATACTTGTGCCATAATAAAGCATATCTGGCCTAACTTTCTGGTCGATCTATTATGATCAATTGTCATCATTATGATTTGGATTTGACCAGAAATTACGGATGCGATCATCACGTAATAGTTAGGGTGCTTACAGGCTTACAGGAATTTTCTAAAAACTACAAGACTTTGAAGACAATAATACTATCACTGATTTCCTCCGACATTGCCCAACAAACAGGCAAACGTTTCGGGTTACATATGCCGCAATATTTTGAAAAAATTTTATAAAAATTGATTTATTCAGAACCTCAGTAGAAAGAACGATCAAAACTCATACACTTGCATCGTTGTTTTTTAGATTTTATTTTCAAATTAGAAATTATTGTTATGGCATATCAAAGAAATAAAATGCTCCACTTACCTTTTTAATAGACGATGTAATATAAACGTAATGAAAAGTGAATGATTTTTAAATTGCTGCGTTTTTGTTTGTCTTTTTTCGAAACACTTGATTTTAACCGACTATTTTACACTTGAATGTTTTTAGCTCTCTCAACAGTTTCAATTACACGTACTCATACACATACTCATACACATGCACCCGAAATATTTCTCTCTTTTATAAGTCCTTTATGAGTTTGTTTGTTTTTTTATTATTGTTTTGAGGTGTGATTTTTTTCTTTTTGCACTTTGTTTTGTATGTAGTAGTGTTAGTGATAGTGTTTTGATGATATTCACTTTCCTTTTCTTGCTCTCACTGGTTTTCTCTTTTGGCAGGGAAATGTGTTATTTTAATTGTTGTTTGTGTATTGTATTAGCAAATAAATATGAGAGAGAAAGTGTGTTAATGTTTGTTTGTTTATTTATTTGTTTGTTCTATTGAATGTTTATGAAAGATTAATTCTTCTTCTCTCTTTTTTTTTTGCAAAGTTTTTATTTTTTTGTTTTTGTTTAAATTTTAATTAATTTTTGTAAAAGAAAAAAAAACTGAAAACTGAAATTATTGATGTTTTTCTCAGTAATTAACGGTTCGTTGTTTTAATATGTTCTGGTTACTGCTTTGTTTTGTTTTGTTTTTTTTTTTATTGTTGCGCTGTTCTCTTTAAAACAGTGTTGATAACTTTTATTTTTACTATTAAATTCCCATTAACATATACGTATGTATGTATGTATTGTGTATGTGGCAATGTTGGTTGTTTTATTATATAAATTTTATATTTTTTTAATACGTTTTTAAAAGGGCAGTTTAATTTATTTTTTTATTGTTAAATTTTTTTTTTTTGTGTTATTTGTTGTTGTAATTGTATTGTTATTGCTTTTTTAATTTAAATGCAATTTTTTGTTGTTGTTTTTGTTTTTTATTTGTTATTTATATGTGTGTATGTTATATAAATTATTGTGTTAATTTTTTAATAATTAATTTATGATATGTTTAAATTAATTGCATTTATTTATATTATTATTTTTATAATTTAAATTAATTTTTAAATTGTATTTCTTTTTTTTTATTAAGATTTTATTTTATTTTATTATTATTATAAATATTTGGACTCTAATTCAGTCTATTGTTTTATTTTATTATTATTTAATTACATTTATTAGATTAATTTCTACAATAATAATATTTTTATTATTATTAAAGTATTTGCTATTTTTGTCTATTTTTGTTTTTTTCTTTGTTATCTTTGTTATTGTTATGGTTTCAAATCCTTTTTGAAATATTGAACATTTTTCTCTATTTTTTTTTTCTTTATTTCTATTACTATGTTTCTTTTTCTTTTTTTTCTCTCTAGTCTTTATTGCATTTTGTTGTTGTATATCCTTTATTTGCAATTCCCATTTTTATTAAAAAAAAAATTCGGTTTTTCTTTTTCTATTTTTTTTTCCTTTCTTACTTCGTTCTTTGTGTAGATGAATTTTCCCCCATAAAAAGTTCATTCAATTCCAGCAATTGTTTCTGCTCCAAAAAATCTGAAAATATATTTGCAAAAAAGATAGAAAATTTAATAGTTTTTCGTTCAAAAAAAAAAAACAAAGAAAAGAAAAACGAAATCTGATGAATTTATATCGATAGTAACGGCAAATAGAAAGAAAACCAAATAAAAAAGATATTTTATGTGCAAAGTATGCTTTAATGTTTATAAGAATGATGGACCTGAAGATCGAATTTTAAATACGCTTTTCAAACTAATTTTATTTGAAAATAATTTTCACTCGATCCAGAGAGTGAATCGCATTGGAAATGTCCAATTTTTTCGTGCTCTAGCTTATAAGTCAGCTTATATTTGCCTGTAATGGCATAACGGCTTTAAGGATATCAACCAGCGACTTATTAAAATTCGATACGAAAAAATTTAACAGCATGAAATCGTACGATCTTGGTGGAGATATCGCCTTCACTTATTATGGCCATGCCATCGAATCGCTCTTGCTGAATGTAATGTATCATAATCTGCATTTGACAATGCCGCCATGTTTAACTTCAAGCGAAAAAAAAATTATTAAGTAGCTATGATCGGTCCGCAAGATATATGGATAAGTCATCGTTTTAAATTCAGAAATTTTTTTGTTCCATTCGGAAATAATTCGCATGACTGATGAAAATTGTTTAAAGAAATTTAAGCTCCGTTATCAATCGCTATATATACATACATACACACCAGCGATCAGCAAAGAGTATTCAAAACGATGAGTAGATTCGAGTCATACTTATAATTTCTGATACTTATACGCATTCATACTTACTTTAATGTGATACTCATACTACTCATACTCAAAGTTGTAACTACTCGTCGTTTTTATACTTAACAATACGCATGATATTATAGACTTCGACTCGTCTCTAGTTAACATTTTCAGGAAACACAAAAAAGTATGATTCGCGTACGAGCACTGCAATACTCACAAGAAAATTATGTGTATGCTTTTGCTCAGTGTCTTTGTCTTTCCTTTCTTCTTTATATATGCAACAACACCAAAGGCTGCAAATTTTGATGAATGATTCGAGCCAATCGAATCACTTACATACATAATTGGTCATTAGAACCCATCAGTCAGGATTATTGACTTAGTTTCTCACACTACTTATGTTGTGTGTGCTAATTTTATACATGAGTAGCGGGACCTACAGTTTAAAGTCGACTTCGAACGACTGGTTTTATGAGAAACTTTTCATGGCTATTTTATTACTCTCAGAGTTTTTGCCAGAAATCTACTGAGAGAAAGTCTCCAAAGAAACATTTTTTGGTGTCAGACTTGGGGACTGGCCCCTGGCCTCACATCTAATAAGCCAACATGTTACCTGCTAGCCATTGCCAAGTAATATAGACTGTATAAATAACGACTGATATCATAGATGTCGAGCTATTACAATTCAAAAGTCTCTGTTTTAAGGTCATATTTCTATACAAATTAATCTACATACATACTGTTGTTTTCAATTTTTAAAGAAATTTCAAACTATTTATCGGATTACTAGCTTAAAAATGTTTTAGTCAGATTATTATTAAACAATTTAATATCTTAAATTTTAAATTGAATTATTATTTGTGTATGTAGCTCACTTTCTTTCTCTTTACTGTTTTCTCTTTCAATAAGTATGAAATAATAACGTATTAAGTTACCATAAATAGATAATTTCATCTAATAATTACGCTAATAAAAATTCAACATAACCATACATACATGCATACATACATTCATCTTATTTCACATCTACAAACATACTTATATAGAAATATATGTACATACATATACATGCATACATATGAATATATTGTATATAATTACGTATTAAAAACATATCGTCTATAAGCTGAAGAAATCACTTTCGAGTATATAATAATAATAATAATAATAATAATGACTATAATAACCCAAATAATGATAAGTACTTATAATAATAAAAAAATAAAAATACACATACATACATACATACATTCATATGGACATACATCTACACATCTACATTCACATTTATAAGAGACAAGTGAAAATTGTCTATTTAATATTGAGTTTACATTGTAAAAATATGTATGTTCGTATGTATCTTTGCATGTGTGCGTTATAATAATAATAAGAAAATAAGAAAATATTTTTAACAACATGCATAAATTTCTGTATGTTGTGCCATCAAATTGGCTCATTGTTACAATTTTTTTTTCCTTTTTTATTTTTATTTATAATTTATATTGTATAATGCCATCGAAACTGAAGCGAAACAAGAAAGAGAAGTTAAAACTACGATAAAACGATGAGTGAAAATGAATAAGAGAATAAGCAAAAAATATTTATAAAGTCTGTTGGCGAATATCGTATATAAGGCATGGAAAGAGAGAAGAAAATGTAAAGAAAATATTGAAATGAGTCTCATGTAATAGTATGTGTAAGAGAGAGAGAGAGAAGAAAGTAAAATATTGCAATAATAACAGTAACAACAAATTTTTTGAATACATCAATACATGCATATAAACGAACACAACCACCAAACAGGGTTTGAAAGGAACTGAATTACAGTGTATTCTAAAAGTCAATAAACCATAAATTTGTTAGACAATTGATGCCTTCAGCTTTTCACACATCGACCACATAATTGGTCAATACAACCCGTTTGTCAGTATTATGGACCTAGTTCTTGACATCTCTTATACTGCATGTGTCAATTTTATACTTGAGTGGCGGAACCTACAGTTCTTCTTGCACTCATGCAATTTTGAGTACGAGTGAATCAACAGAATTGAAATTCAACCACTCTGATTCATTCATATTCGCTACAATATTATTTTACAAGTATAAGTAGCAATGAGTATGAGTACAACGTTGACAACAAACTCACAACATTCGAAATATGTTTGATTCATATGCCTACTCATTCTGATTCATAAATTTAGAAAAATACTTATAATACTTATATGTGATTCGAGTGGCTCGAATCATTCATCACAATTTACAGCCTTTGTTGTTGTTGCATATACAAACAAAGAAGAAAGGAAAGACAACAACACAGTCTTTCTGTGAGTATAGGAGTGTTCGTACGCGAATCATACTTTTGTGCTTCTTGTAAATGTTAAGTGAAAACGAGTTAAAGTCAATAACATCATGCATATTGTTAGGTATGAATACGACGAGTTCTTCCAACTTTGAGTATGAGTAGTATGAGTATCATATTATAATAAGTATGACTGCGTATAAGTACCAGAAATTATATGTATAACTCGAATCTACTTATCGTTTTGAATACTCAATGCTGATCTCTGATCCGAATGACAGATTTTTTTTGAGAAACTTTTCGTAGCAGGTTTTTTTACTCTCAGAGTTCTTGCCAGAAATCTGCTGAGAGGAAATCGCCGAAGGAATATTTTTTGTATTTTGTTTTGTTGTCGGGCCTGAGGCTCGAAACCTGTCTTTATGTCTAATAAGCTAATGCACTAGCTACTAGACTACGGTGACTTCAATATTTAATTGAATGTAAATAAAGATTGAAGTTATTTTCCTTACAAAACTTTACTCTTTACAACCAACTCTCTTATTTCTATAGATTTTTCTACAAACGAATTAATTCCTTTAAATATTCTAACTTTTGAATATTTTCTTTAGATTTTCTTGTATACGTTTTCGTACATTGTCGTTCTCTCACTCATTCTTGCTGTTTAATAATAAAAGCGTCACACAATTTTTGTTGTTCAATTAAAAGCTAAAAAAAACAAAGACAAATAAAATAAAGTGTTAATGTATGAGTTTAACTATGTACATATACAGGAGTGTGTAAGTGTATGTACATATTTAAATAACGGTTGTCCCAGTTTAAATGACTTTTTAATTGTATGGCGTTTTGTTTGGTGCAACGGTAAGTTTGTTAAACTGCTTGACGGTAGTTTGGCTGGCTTACATGAATGAATGAACGAACGAATGAATGTTTGGGTTTGGTTGGATGCATGCATGATGGGTTTGTCTGGCTGTTACATTGCATTGGTTTGCTTGGGGATGATTATTTCAATTTGGCAGTAGCAAACAAATTTTCAGGATTTTTATTTTAGTTTTTTTTTTTTTGTGTTTTGTTGCCTATTTCATTACAGACACTATTTGGAGAAACAAAAAATATAAAACAAGTTTTCAAAGAGACCAAAAAGCATTTACACCTGTTTACATTAGTGGTTTTGTATGCCATAGTATTGTGTATTGGGGTAACGTCATTATAATTACCACTGCCAGTCTTCTTTTGCCACAAAATACCACAAACACACTGAAAAAAAACGTCATTCTATCGCTCTTTTATGAGAAACAAAATAACAAAACAGTAAGGAAAACGTGTAAAATGTTTTTAATGTTTAAATATCACAGTGTTAGCGCTGCTATTCCAAAATCAAGCGATATTTTTATACGTATTTGTATAATAGTTGGCATCACATGCAAAGAATACAAAAATACAATGAAAATACCAATAACAATAACAAGAACTTTATAATTTGCTTCTTTATATTTTTTTTTTCTGTAATTTTATTTGTTTTTATTTCTTTCTAAAATACTGTGTTGCACAAAAAACAAAAAATTACTCGTTGCTGCACGTTTCTGTGCTAAAATTGAATGCAACAATGACAACAACTATAATCATGATGGTGACTCGTTTTGTTTCCATATTTTGTGTGCCACTTCCAACAAAGTTGCCACAATAAATACTTTAAATTGTATTCCTATTTTTTTTCTTCTTCTTATTTTTCTTTTAGTTTAATTTAATAGTCATTATAAAATAAATAACAAAACATTGCCATTTTTTTCCTCTTTTTTTGTATTTTTGTGAACAATGACGGCAAGAATTTGAAGCTTTTTCCTTAATTTTCATGAAAACGGAAATTAAAGTGGACCAACCCTGATTTGTTGAAATGATATAAAAAAGAAGAAAGGAAAGCGGTGAAATAAAAGTCGGTCAAGTCCGTTGGAAATAATAGCTTTGATAGGGGTTTTTTTTTTTGATACGAAATAAATCAACGGAATTCTAAATATGTTTTCTATTTTTTTTTTTTTTTAGAGATATTTGTTTAAATTTTTTCTACCAAGTTTTTTAAATTGAATTTAAATTTTCGCCGTGGTCTAGTAGGTAGTGTGCTGGCTTATTAGACTTAAAGACAGGGTTCGAGTCCTAGGCTGGACATCAAAATAAAATACAAAAACTGTTTTTCGGCGATTTCCTCTCAGCAGATTACTGGCAAAAACTCTGAGAGTAAATAAAAAATTGCCTTGAAAAGTTTCTCAAAAATCTGTCGTTCGGCGTCGACTTTAAACTGTAAGTCCCGCAACTTTGGTATAAAATTAACACACACAACATAAGTAGTGTGAGAAACTAGGTCAATAATCCTGAGGAAGGGTTGTATATTTCAATTTTCAATAATACTTCACACTTTTTTTTAGTGAATGAAGTCGTACGTAGTCGCCTTAGGCATATAAGTAGTGTGCCGACTTACTAGAGCTGAGATAAAAGATTAAAACATTTTGAAAAAGAATGTAACATCTGCGCACAAGATTTCTGGCAAAAATTCTTAAAATAAATAAAATTGCAAGTGTTTCTCAAAAAACCTATCGCTCGGAGTCGACAATAAACTATAGGGTCCCCCTACAATTATATAAAAATTGACGCACACACTATAAATGGTGTGAGAAGTTAGGTTGTAATCCTGACTAAAGGATTGTAAAAACCCATTATGTGCGTATGTATTAATTCTATTTTTCCGTTTAACAAGACAACTCCACTTGATGCTATAGTTAAAAATATTTTTAACTTTATCCAATGACTTGGTACCATGTGATTTATCTCCGGAAAAACAATTCTTTACTGCAAGTATCTAAAACAACCTGGTCGTCTACTAGTACAAACGAGCAATTTTTTACGATGATATCGGACCATTTTCGTTTTGATGTGATCTATCCATATCCATTTTCATTTAATTGTTTGATATACAGTGGTGGCCTTATAATTAGAAACGACTTAGCAACATGTATGTTTGTTAATTTCTTTTCAAAACATTTTTACTCATTTTAAAACCAATAGTTAAAAAAGATAGTACAACATGTAAACTTTCAGTTTAAAATAAAAAAATTCACAGGATCAATATCATTTTTAAAAATATGACCTAAAAACAAAAAATACCAATTTCAGGTTGGTCATATAATTAGAAAGTAAAAATATTCTTACAAGCAGCTTAAAAATATCTTAATAAGTTCACATTTATTCTTTAATATTCTTTAATATTTTGTTGAATAGCCCTTGTTTTGAACAACATCTACAACATCTTTTCAATAAACTTTGTATCAAACCTTGGCATGTTTGTATCGATATGTTGTGCCACCTTTGTTGCACCAGCTAAAACAATTCATCTTTATTTCAAGGGTTTTTGTTCTTAAGATCTGTTTTGACAATTATTTGAAACCCTAGACAGGAAGCCTAGAGTCAGAAAATCCACTCCAGCAGAAGACGTAATTATTTGAAGGGCCAGAAAGAGAAACTCTTTCTTGTCTTTCCGTGGAATAAAGGCTGAAATTGGACAATTTTAACGTCAGAAACATCCACACGGACAATAAGAAGGCGTTTACAGGAGTCGGGACTTCGGTTGCAGTTTGAAACGGAAATGCTTAAAATAGTTCAGCGTTTCTGGAATAGAGTTCTCTGGAGTGATGACTCCAAGTTTAGTTGATCCAATCTGATGGAAAAACTTGTGTAAGACATCCTCCAAACAAAACCCTTGTTGGTTCCAGATACACAATTTAAAATGAGTTACAAAGTTTTGAAAATAAATTAGCAAACATATATGTTGCTAAGTCGTTTCTAATTATAAGGCCACCAATGTAAATCATAATTTTTTTCTCTCATTTTTTTATTTCTTATTTTTATTTTTCTAAAACCAAATTAGAGATTTAATCTTTCACTGCCCAATTTGATAGGCGCGAAGTCTTTCTTTTTCACATGAATATTTTTGATTTTCTTTCAAAGAGATATTCCTGACATCTTTTCCAAATCTCTAACAATTGCGACAAACACTGAAATATCTTGACATGTTACCAAAGAGATTCGTTGCTCTCAATGATCTTATTTATATCTATAGCTCACGACTTTGTGATATTTATTTCGATGCCATCCTCCTAACCATTTGTTGATGTCCCTTTACATGTTGTGGAGCAAGTCATCTACTTATGGATGTAAGAAGAAAAATTTTTTAACTCTTTGTTAGGCATACATACTCGAAGTTTCATAAATGTCTTATTATTTTATCAATGCTTGCCATTATTACAATTATTTTAACACTAGGTTGCTAGAGGTATTTAGAAAATACACGGAATTTCATGCACAAAAATTAACGTTAATAAAGTAAATAACTTTAATAAATAAGAAAAAGTATTAATTACCACCAGAGATCAGCAATGAATCGTTTTTTTGCTACTCATAAGCACTCATGCAATTTTGAGAATGAAGGAATCAACAGAATTGAAATTCAACTACTCTGATTCATCCGTACTTGCTACAACATTGATTTATAAGTAGAAGTAGCAATGAGCATGAGTACGACGGTGACATCAAACTCACAACATTCGAAATATGTTTGATTCATACTTACGATTCGAGTGATTCGAATCATTCATCAAAATTTACCGCCTTTGTTGTTGTTGAATATACTAACAAAGAAAAAAGGAAAGCATACACACAATCTTCTTCTGAGTATTACAGTGCTCGTACGCGAATCATACTTATTTTGTGCTTTGTGTAAATGCTAAGTAGAGACGAGTCGAAGTCAATAACATTCCAAATTTTAGTATGAGTACCATACTAAAATAAGTATGAATTATAAGTCTCGAACTTACTCATAGTTTTGAATACTTATTTCTAATCCCTGATTACACATGTTAACTAGGTTTTCGAGAAACAGGAAGGTGTTGAGATATACTTACGAATGAAATTCAAACTAAAGTTTAATTGGACTAGAGAGACAATATAATGAGACATAAACATGTTCCTTTCATTTGGATAGACCTTGTTAACAGATGTTGGAACACCCAGCTAATCAGAGAATTTCTTTTAAGAAGCTTTTTATTCCTGGCAGATATTCTATGGTTTCTGATAGAGAAAGTACCCTTCTCTATCGAAAAAACTATGGAAGGATACGTTTAGTTTTACAATTAAGAATCTTTTTAAATGGCCATCAACTAAAAGTTAAATTTTAGCGGTTAGAGTTGACAAACCCATTATGGTTTGATCGGAATGAGTCTCTCTGAATGCACCCTGTAAAGAGTTATCAATGCACCGTATTTGTTGGTGGCATGTACTGTCTGAAGTCGCCGTGGTCTAGTAGGTATTGTGCTGGTTTATTAGACGTAAAGCCAGGGTTCGAGTCCCAAGCCAGACATCAAAATAATATACAAAAAGTATTTTCTTCGGCGATTTCCTCTCAGTAGATTTCTGGCAAAAAATCTGAGAGTAAATAAAATTGCCATGAAAAGTTTCTCAAAAATCTGTCGTACGGAGTCGACTTTATACTGTAGGTCCCGCCACTTATGTATAAATATTAACACACAGAATGTATGTAGTGTGAGAAACTAGGTCAATAATCCTGACTGAAGGGTTGTAATGACCAATTATGTATGTATGTACTGTCTATATATCTGCTCTATGATGGCTTCAAGGATTTGGAAACGATAGCCATCATCGAGATGGGGGATATCGTGGACTTTAGTTAGGCCTGAATTACGGATCGGACTAAGCAAAGAGTTGACGAGTTGGCTCATCTTGTCTTTAGTAGGAGAAAAAAGAGGGTGGGTTGGTACTAGGTTACCCTTACGATGTTATTCGTCGTAGATTCACTGTCGTTGTCGGTCCATGAAGTTTGACGTTTGCATGCACATCTTACGCTAGTAGGTTACCGGGTTGAATGGTATATGTTGTTCTTGTTGAACGTTTGCGAGTAGTGTCCACTATTGCGTTTGTGTCTTTTTTCTAGTTATTTGAACCGTTTAGGGTTCAACTGGTTTGCTAAGCCTGACCGAAAGGTTAATTCTAGTACCATGTGTGTCTGAAGCTCCAGAAACTTGTCTTTGCCCGAAAATAATGCGGTCTCCTTGTGGGAGCAACGTGATGGCTGTAGTTATATCTGAACGACCACAAGGTCAGTGTAGCGTTACACTTTTAACCACTATCATAAAGGAATTTAGACGACCCTTCTAACCCGTAACCAAGAGGGAAGTCATGTCCAAATGCATGGCTTCGAATTTGGCACTCAAGTATGCAGATCATGTCGTTGCTTCATTGTGTGTTGGGGTGCTATTAGACGCATTGTTTCTCCCCACGCTTTAAGCAACGTGGGGTATGGCGTCATGGCGTAACTCGCGTAAAGCCCAGAACTAATGCACCGTATTATTCTCATTAAAGGTAGCCACAATGGTCTGATAAATATTTTTCTAAAACTGACAATATGTACTTAGTGCGCTTAAATAAATTCATCAAATTCTTCAATTTTTGTTTTTCTTTTTAAACGAAAAATGTTTGCTTTCTCATTTAGAAAAAAAAATCCATAATTCTTTACAATTTGAAGCAAAGCATTTTAAATATCTCAATTCGAATAAAGAAAAATCCTCCCTAAAAAATATATCATTATGGAGCATGGAAAGAGAAAACTTGCAAATGAAATTGAATTTGTAAGACACTTCCTTATTTTTTTTTTACTCGCATCTTTTCATTTCCAAAATTTCTGTTTCTTTTTTATGATTTTTTATTTTTCTGTGTATAAGGTTTGCAATACTAATTCAAACAAACAACAAATATAATGGAATATGAACTATTATGATTTCTTAACGTTTCAATTTTTTTTCCATTTCATTTTTGCTGTGCTTGTTGTTGTTGTTGTCTTTATATTTCATAATACTTTAATATGTAAATAGAAGAGAGCAAAATGTAACGTCCTCTGACCTACATGTGTTGGCAACTACTCACTATACATAGAGATATAAGGCACGAAATCTAATAGACAAGAATTATACAACAACAACAGCAAAAAAAAACAAGAACACACACACATACACACAGAAAAAGAATAAGAACAGGAGGTAAAAAGTTATTTTATGGAACAAAAATTTACCAGTTTATGAACCACCAAATGGGAGGAAGCAAAACTTTAGCCTGGTGTCAGTTGTAAAGTGTTTATTAACAAAATGAATGTGTACATTTATTTAGTTTTTCATAATTTCTTTTTTTCATTTTCATTTTTATTTTTTCTATCATTATTATTCCCGAGAATTCTCTTTTTCACTTTTCATACTGGGCCTGTACTTTTTGCTCCTGCTGTTTTTACTCTGTTGCTACGTTTAATAGTGTACATTTAATATTATTATAAAGCACTCTAAACCAGCCATTAAAAAAAAAAAAAACAAGTGAAAAAAAATCTATAAAAAGAGAGCAAAGTTTAGTAGAGTAAAGTTGGTTCAGTTTTTTAATATTTTTTTCCCTCTTTTTTTGTATTTTTTGTCAGATTTTGTTAGCACTACTGCTGCTGTCTTTCAGTTGTTTGTAGATGTTCTGTGAATTTCTATTTTGCACGGAAATATGAGGAAATACGGAAAAAAGTTGATAAATTGTTTTAGTCAACATACTAATGTGTGTGTACGTGTGTGTGCGTGTGTATGTGAAAAGACAAATAAATACATACATATACACTAAACAGTGGGACTAATTAGAACATATTTTAAATCTAAAGTATTAGAAAAAGTTAATAAACTCCTATCAAAACTTATGACAATTTATGTAATTTTACATGCAAAACACAACATGACATACATATTAGGTCATTACGACCCTTTAGTCAGGATCCTAGTTTCTAACATCACTGATGTTTTGTATGCTAAGCGGCGGGACCTATATTTTAAAGACGATTTCGAAATACAGATTGTTGAGAAACTTTTCATGGCAATTTGATTTACTCTCAGAGTTTTTGCCAGAAATCTGCTGAGAGAAAGTTGCCAAAGAAATATGTCTTTTATATTCGTTTCGTTTCGATGCCTGACCTGGGATTTGAAACGAGGCCTCATGTCTAATAAGCCAACACACTACCTAATAGACTAGGGCGACTTCTGTGCAATCTTATATTCTAATTCCTCTTTTCTTTCAATTTACTTATCAATAGTGTCTGAACGAAATTTCCAAATAATTTTTTAATTCAAAAGTACGTAATTTTATAACATACTGAGACTCGTCAAAATTTGTGGACTGTTTTTTTTTTGATTTCGCACAATCTGCCGTCACTACTGAAAAGCACTGTATTTTTTCCAATTAGTTTCACTGTGCAGTACAGTAGATCGGTAGAAGCAGTTGTAGCACTTATTTCATAGCATAAGTAATCAGAATGAAATAATGACAAAAGCGGACCAGTAAGTATCGCCTTTTAATTGAGAGTACCATGCTTATATCGCGAATAGTCAACATTTTAAGAAACTCCACCATTTAGTTTGTGTTAGACAATGCCTGACAGCAGACTACCATCTAATTTGAGGAGAAAATGTAATGAAAAGTGTGAATTTTTTAAGCTTGTTAATGATTATTTGTGGCAGCAAAAGTCTCTACTCAAACTAAGGCTAAGGCTGAGTAACCTCCTGGATAAATTTTAATACTAAATAAACAATTTTATAATTTCAATGGGGCCCTAACAGTACCGTAAATGCCACACATTCTGGACTATCTCATGAATTCTCTACAACCGGAAAAATTTAACAAATTCACTATATAATATTGACCGATCAAAGACGGAAAATATAAAAAATTGTGGATTGTTGGTATACCATATGGATCAGTGCAGAATTTCGAAAAGTTGTTTAGCTATGCAATAGTTGCTCTATAGGCGGGGCAGTCGCTGTAGTCTAGTAGGTAGTGTGTTGGTTTATTAGACATAAAGCTAGGGTTCGAGCCTCAGGCCAGACTTCAAAACAAAATACAAAAAGTCTTTCTTCGGCGATTTCCTCTCAGCAAATTTACTCTTAGACTAAATAAAATTGCCATGAAAAGTCTCTCAAAAATCTCTCGTTCGGAGTCGCCTTTAAACTGTATGTCCCGCCACTCATGTATAAAATTAACACACACAACATACGTGGTGTGAGAAACTAGGTCAATAATCCTGACTGAAGGGTTGTAATGACCAATTATGTATGTATGCATGTATGTTCTATGGACGGGACACGATTTTACTCACAACCGACCCTAAATGGCTTCTTGTAATTACTGTACATGATAATTAGCGTTACTTAATTGACAAATGCAGGAGTTATTATTCGCCACATTATACCAGACACCAAACAATAGTTGAAACAATGAGTTGCTCAGTAAGAGAATGAGGATGGCGATTATTTTACGCGGTTGGATTACCGGAAATTACGGGAATTAACAATGAGAATTGATCGCATACAAGCCAAAAAAAGAAGGAAAAAATGCTCCCTTATTCCAGAATGGTAGAGAGTCCACCACTGTGTATTTTTCTAGGGTTTAGCTATGAGTGACTATAATTGAATAAAAAATATTGACAAATTTTCTAAAATCATATTTATCGATTATTTTTGTCGTCAAAAAGCAAAATAAAAAGTTGTTTAAAGTTGTTTTCCAACGAGCTGCATCTTAATTTTAAGTGCTTCCCACTTGGTCTGATATTTTTTGCGCCAGAAGACAATTTCGAAACAGAATTTAAAAATTTAAGTATACCTAGTACACATTAACATGCACAGTCGGAGTTGGCCAACTAAAAATCATTTTAATACATTCCCCTTATATGCATTCAAACCCATTGTGCACTGTATAAAAAGACGTTAAATAGGTAAAAAAAAAAAAAAATGGAAGAAAACAACAAAATAAATAAAAGTTTAATTTGCTTATCTTTAGTTACTCATTTTGTTTGTCTATGTGAAATTCAGTTTGTTTTGTGTTCTTAGTATAGTTGTTGTTGTTGTTGTTATTGTTTTTGGGTGTTTTGTTCTCCTTACTCAAACAAAAGGCGAAGAAACGAAAAAAAACAATAAAAAAAAAAAACAACAACCAAATAAAACAAGAAATTGGAATAATGGCAAGGAAGAGTACACTTTTGTGAAACACTTTTACATTCTAAATACACACATACAAGCATACACATACATACATACATACATACATAAATAAACACATTCACATACACACTAACAGTTAACTAAAAGCAAAACCAAATCAAAGCATGCAAAAGAAAGAAAAACAAAAACAAAAGCAAAAAAATTATCATAAGAAAGTATTTTATAGTATATATTTAGGGGCACAACAAACACTGTACTGTTGTTGTATATGCAGATGTGTTAAAATTTCTTTTGAAAGTGTAAGCCAGAGGAGAGAGAGAGAGAGAAAGCAAAGAGAGTTTCTTTATTTGTTATAGAAAATAATTTATGTACTGTTTTGATAGTAGGTCAGTTGGAAAATAATTTGCTTTCTATTAAATTTAGCATAATTTAAGATAATATTATACCCATGCATGTATGTATTGTCTTTAAGATTTGAAATCTATGATATTCATTTCAAATATTTTTCACTTATCGGTCTTATCTTTCTTGAATTATTTTTTCTTTTTTTGTAATTTAAATAGAAAAGAAATTTATTTTTTAATTAAAAATTTTTTCATAACTTTCTAGTAATCGCTTATGAAACTAAATGAAATTGTACTAGATTTTTGCAAATATTTAACAGAATATAAATCGACTTCTTCTTCAGAGGTCAAAGGTCAAAATAACTCAATTTAATTTCATAACAAATTTAAAGCTTTTATAAATTTAAAAAAGCCACACTTATTACAGAATGTTTCTTACTTGGTTTTCATTATGGAGTATGTGTAGTATAACGATCAATACATTTGTTTATAAACTTGGCAAATATAAATTCTTGAACCACAATTTCCATTATATATAAGGACGTTCTATAGTAGACCAAAGACCTACATACGTATGTGAAAATAATTTCTTAAGTGAAATTAAAGCAAAGCTAAGTAACAACTCTATTTATTATCAACTCTATTTCCTTCAATAGCAATTCAAAATTAGTGTACAGTTCATACAGTTGAAGTCGCCGTGGTATAGTAAGTAGTGTGCTAGCTTATTAGACGTAAAGCCAGGGTTCGAGTCCCTGGCCAGATATCAAAATAAAATACAAAAGTATTTTTTCGGTGACTTCCTTTCCACAGATTTCTGGCAAAAACTCTTAGAGTAAATAACTCTGCCATGAAAAGTTTCTCAAAAATCTGTAGTTCGGAATCAACTTTAAACTGTAGGTCCCGTCACTTATGTATAAAATTAACACACACAACATAAATGGTGTGAGAAACTAGGTGAATAAACCTGACAGTTCATACATATACAGTCAACCCTTCTAAAACGCGGCGAGTGCGTACCGCGTTATATGGAAACAGCGATATAAGAAACTTGGATTTCAGGTACAAACTAGGTTAATTCATAGCGCGCCCCATGCAAACCTTCTATAGCATTGTATAGAAACCGCGCAATATGAAACACAGAATTAGTACAAATCACATCATTCGTACCGCGTTATATGGAGACCATAAAATGCAAAAGGCAAGATAAATTATAAATTATTTTTATTGAAGAGTTCTTATAAGGATTGATAAAAAAATGAAATAAAAATGAAACTAAAAGACTGGTTTCCAACAAAATTTAGATAGACTTATAAAATAATGTAATTTTTTAATATTTATCCCAACTTGGTTCATCTTCATTCATTGTGTTTTTAAATTGAAAATCCAACTGCTATTGTTTTGCACTGTACTGTATCTCGGCTGAGCTTTTACGCCGAAATAAAACTTATATTAAACCCTCTTACAATATCTGGTTACTATTCATTCATAGGCTGTGCGGAAGGCACTTATGGAATGTAGTCGAATGCAGACCGCGTTCTGAGAGTACCACGTTATATTTCTGTATATTTCTTATTTAATAAACAAAATTTGAAAAATTAAGGAAAAATTTAGAACTTTTTAATTAATTTTTAAAGAAGATCAAAATTTTGAAGGCAAATTGTTTTAATTTTTTTAATTATTAAATTTTATTTTACAAAGCTTTCCAAAGTAATAATTTTAACATATCTAACCATATCTAGCATACGGAAGAATTTGAAATTTGTAACGGACATATATTACCTCCAATATGCCAAATGATGCTAACGTAAGGATGTGGTTTACTTTCATAAGTCTTCACAGGTTTAATATATACATACATACAGAATTGGTCATTACAACCCTTCGGTCTGGATTATTGACTTAGTTTCTCACACCACTTATGTTGTGTGCGTTAATTTTATACATAAAGGGCGGGACCTTCAGTTTACAAAAAGTATTTCCTCGGCGATTTCCTCTCAGCAGATTTCTGGCAAAAACTCTGAGAGTAAATAAAATTGCCATGAAAAAGCTTCTCAAAAATCTCTCATTCGGAGTCGATTTTAAACTGCAGATCCCGCCACTTATGTATAAAATTAATGCAAACAACATAAGTGGTGTGCGAAGCTAGGTCGTAATCGTGACTGAAGGCTTGTAATGACCAATTATGTATGTATGTGTGCCATAATTATATTGTTTTTAGCCACACATTTGATTTTGTTTTTAGAAAATTTAAATACAGAAAACTATTAATAGAGTTTGGAATTGATTGAAAAAGCTAAGATGCTTAGAAAATAAAATGCTCAGTTCTTTAACAATTTTGTGAAAGTTCTTGAATATTTATGTTTTATTAAAAAATTTTTCTTAATGAAAACAAAAGTTTCTCATTATCATCTCATTATCAATTTTATCCTTTTGTAATCCACGCCATTAATATAATTTTAACTTCCAATATTTCTAAGTTTTTTGTAATTGTGGTTTCCTTTTTACATTTGAAAATGTAAATATTGCTTTACGATACTTTTCCAGAACATGTTCAAAAAGATGTTTAAGACAAAGTTTTTTATATTTCTTCGATTATTTTTTATTTCTCCAATTTATTTAAAAATATTTTCATTTTTTTTCCTATAAAATAAATTAAAATGGAAATCTGTACAAATGACTGTTAATAGTAAACATTTTCAACCGTTTTTTATTATGGCCTTATTCTTGGTCAAGTTCTTACAGTTGTACGACTTCAAATTGGTCCCAATCGGAATATGTCAATAAAACGTTGTAAACATGGCGTATGTTTTTTTGCCTTTTTTTTTTGCAAACTTTCGTTAATAATGGCTGAATATTTGATTAATTCTAGCAACAGACAGGTTAAATCGATAAATTTAGTGTTGAAATAAAACAAAAACAAAAACAAAAAAAATTATTAACAAAAAACATTATTGATTTATTTGTTGTTAGCAATATTCAATAAATTTTTAAATTTATGTTTGACAGCTAAAAAATTTACAATTGATAATGATGTATAGTTTTGTAGGTACGTAGATTTTTCTTTTATGTTAAAAGGTAATAAATTATTTATTTGTTATAAAAAAAGAAAATTTAAAATATTGAAGCCCATACGTTCTAAATGAAAATCAAATGAAATAAATAATATACGATAGATTTAAAATGTAAGTGGTATTTTAAGAAACTTTTGTATAAAAAATCAATTTACTGTGTGATTTTCTTAATTTATCCATAAAGTCCTTTTCATATACATAACTGGCCATTACAACCCTTCAGTCAGGATTACGACCTAGCTTCTCACACCACTTATGTTGTGTGCGTTAATTTTATACATGAGTGGCGGGACCTACAGTTTAAGTCGACTCCGAACGTCAGATTTTTGAGAAGCTTTTCATGGCAATTTTTACTCTCAGGGTCTTTGCCAGAAATCTGCTGAGAGGAAGTCGCCGAAGAAATATTTTTTGTTTTGATGTTTGACCTGGAATTCGAACCCGGGCCTTTCGTCTAATAAGCCAACACACTACCCACTAGACCACGACGACTTCGTTTCATATATAATTTTTTTATTTTTTTTTCGTGTCATATTGAATGGAAACTTACAACACCTGTTATAAACGCGTTCCTTCCTCAACTTATTTCTTGCAATTCGAAAAGTTTTCTTCTTACGTGTTTAGTAGGCACAATACTTAATACTTGCAATTTTTTTGGATGCGTTTCTGAACGTAATTTTTACTCTTATTGATCAGACATAAGATATGTTGTATACCCAATTATGTTTTTACATGGTAATGACACGTAATTACACGGTCTAAAAAAAAAATTGATTCTGTTTTTTTTATTTATTTATTTATGTCTATGGATACTGTTCCTTACTATTCAATGCAATTAATATTCAGGTACAATAGGTACAATATAATTTTTCTCTTTAAATTAATTAATTTGATTTAAATTTTTAATTTTTCTCTTTAATTTCGTATAGATCAATTAGATGATAAAGACTATTAGTCTTTAGACATATTTGATGAAAAGAGTCGTTTGTATATTTAATAAATTAAAATTACGAGAAGGTCTAATTGGAACATTCAAATTGATTTTACGTAACAAATAATCAGAGTAGACACTTAGCATAATTCTCCGACTTTTCAGTGTAGGTAGCTTTATAACAGCGAGTCTACTTTTATACGAAGGGAGAACTCTTAAGCAAAATATCAGAAAACGTTTCTGTACAGATTCAATTAAGTTATTATAAATGAGAAAATGTGTATCCCATATAATAGTTCCTGACTCATGAATGGGTTATGTAGGCATCAGTAAATTCCTTTGACCAGCACTTTATAAATCCTAAAACACCATTTGCTTTGTTCACCATCATTAATATATGTTCAGAAAACGTAAGCTTATGATCTAACAAGATTCCAAGGTCAGTTATACTTAAAACTTTTTCCAAAATATTGTCTTTAAAATGATAAGCGGTATCAAGTTTAAACGCACGATTAAATGACATGTGTTTGCATTTATTAAAGTTTAACTCCAACAAGTGGACTTCATACCATTGATGAAAATGATCATGAAAATTATGAAAATTTTTAACATGATTTGAAATCTTGAGCTGTCCAAAACTAAATCCCAACGGCTAATAATAGATTTTATTATTAAACCCAGTGCTAATGCTGTTCCTTTTGGCGTTAATAACAATTCTGAGCCAGTCGTACATAAAGGATCACGTATGACATCCGATGATGATAATGAATAGAATTCTGTTATTTTTATCATCACATTGACTGCTTTTAATTTTTTACTTTCTTACTTTTGATAATTTTTATCTCTAATATATAAAAATTAATGTCACTTTTCGTTGTCATTTTATAACTCAAGAACCGGCTCACCTATCCAAGCCAAATGTTTAGGCTTTGTTCGGACTATTTAGTAGATAGTTTATGTGAAGTTGGCCACACCCACTTTTACGCCCATATTTTCTATTTATCTAAAATCAAATGTTTGTATTTATCCAATTTTTTCCCGCCCACTTTTGTGTCCACTTTTTTTGCTTTACCAAAAATCAGAAAACGGCTCCATCGAATTGACAAATTTTCCTTTAAAAATGTTCGATGCAATCCAATTTAAGTTTTAAAAATTTTGAACCAAAGGGAAAAAAATTAGACAAGGGAGAAAAAAAGGGCAAAAATTAGTACTTTATGTATAAATGCTATATTTTATTTGTTTTAAAGGTATTTTTTTACGATTTAGCTTGATTATGTTTCCCAAATAGCTACTGGAGGTGTTCTGTTTCTAAAGTTGAACCAAAAGGGATCAAAAAAGGGGAAAAAGGGCGAAAAACGGACAAATTGTATGCATTTATATTTAGGACTTATGGTATTAAAAGAACTGGGTTGTTTGATAAACTGGTTTCCGGACAATTTGATAAATTGCATTTTTTTAAGAAGCCGATTTCGAAACCGGATTTTTATTTATTTTTATTTTTAAAACCCGTGCAACGCCGGGTACAATTTTCAAGTTTTTTATAATTTATTAATATTTTATTATATTTTTTTTTTTTTTTTACTTTCTGAGCTACAATAATTTTTAAATTTATGTTACTTTCTTTTAGATTTGATTTTATGAAATAAATTATGCATTAATGCTTATAAAAATTTCATTTAGATTTTTATAAAGACTTGTGTATCAGCTTTTTTTCTAGGAATTATTTTGTTTTTCTTTTTTTTTACAAATTTGAAGGATATGGAACCAATCCTCTTCTTTTCTATGTACTTCATGTCTTTTTTTACTTGGTTTTTTCTGGAATGTGTAAAAACAGAATTAAATGTCTCTCGAGTATTATTTTATTGTGCCTAGTATTGCTAAGTTAAGCTAAGTTTTTGGACGCAAATGCTGAATTGAAAACAATTATTACGTAGAATTGTATTGGAACTATATAATACCATGATAATGAAATGTATGTTCAATCGAAACTAGCGTATAAATAAATTCGCTTTCTTCCAAATTGTCCCAGTCAACCATATAATGCAGTCCAGCCATATGAAAAGCTTCTAAACAGATCTGCTAAACATTAGCAGTACATTAGTACATGGAATGTACTTAAGGAAATTTATTTTCGAATTTATTTACAAAAATTGTTTGAAAAAATATTTGTTTATTATAAAAATAATGATATTTTATGCTTAAACTATTAAAATTTTACCTCACAAAGAAGGAGCAAAGGAATTTCTTTAGAGTCTTAATGTACTGCTGAAACAATTTCAGCAGCAACAAATTTAAATGAATAAAACTTTACTTGACGATTAAAAATTTTACAGCCAAGTAAATGATGACAATTTGATTTGATTAATTTGATAAAAATTGTAATTATTGTTTGATGATTTATTGATGTAGAATGTTTAAGACAGGTTGTAAGACTCAAGAGATTTCGTGATATGTAGTAGTGCAAATATTACATTCAGTACGTTCAACAACCTAAATAATTGTACAGAGTTTAGTTTTAATTGTGAGCTAAAAATCGAGTTTCTAATGTAAATCAAAATCAATTGTAAATAAATTTATACAAACAACTTAACAAAAATTATTCTTTAAAAATGGAAACTCACGATTTTCAGTGATCGAGTTATAAAAAAGAATTATAGCGAGTTCGTAAGCCTTTTTAAAATTTATAAATTCAGCAAATCTAATCTATTTTCTACAAATATTTTTTAAGAAATCAAATGCATTAAAAAGTAACGTCACAAATTTTATTCCAAGTAGTTTTGTATACATTTTTTTATTAAATTAATTTTGTGCAGTCTTTTGAAGTAATTAACGAACATAGAAAATTAATTTAAAAAATTGAAAAATTTACACTGAAAGGCAATATTAACAGACTCCACTGCACTTGCATGGATAATAAGGGGACAGGTTCACATTAAGCCTTAAATCTCTACAATACACATCACCTCTGTTTTATTACAACTATGGATATGACGTGCAAAACTCACTAAAAATTTTATTGGTAAATGAAAATGTAAAAAAAAAATTAAAAAAAAAAACTTCCAGGTATTTCCAAAAGTCGGGACAAATACGAAGCCAGTTCAAAATAATGTCGAACACCTAAAAATATGATTTTTAAGAAAACTAAATCCAAAAATTAAATGATTAACACCCAAAACATCAGCAGTAGAAACAAAGATGTTCTTTTCTTTTTAACAATGAAAGCAAATTTGAGATATCTTAACCGGAAAAAAGCACCAAATTCCAAAGATTTCCGGACAAAATTTAATTTTCACAATCAAGTATGATGGTCTTGCGAAATTTGAAGTACCTCAAATAAAATTTGTTTTTTCTTCTCTTTCTCTTCTTGTTTCTCAAAAATCTGTCGTTCGGAGTCGACTTTAAATTGTAGGTCCCGCCACTTCTGTATAAAATTAACACACACACAACATAAGTGGTGTGAGATACTGCGGGATTCTTGGGGACGATTGCTGTAGACTGTCTAAAGGTGAAGGTATAGCACTGGCCATTTTATAGTCACCGCATCTTCCCTCTCTCTTTCCATCTTTCCTAACAAACCTTCACAATGCACTGCATGAGTAGGGGTCATCCCCTGAGTGCTGGTTTTATAAAAAAAAACATGGTGAAGAACAATTTGTTAATTGGTGTGGATGGATTAGGTTTGTAAGAATCCTTCTCCCAAAATAGTGAAAGAATCACAGTCCTAAAGACTTGTTAATCAAATGAATCATTCACCACAATCGCCAAATATACACATGCAGGAGTAATTTCATCGTTCAAATTTGTATCGTCCGGGGTTCCAATCCTTACAAAGATTTGCTAAAATTCACTTGGAGGAAGGAAAAAAACCGAAAATTTCTGCCTTTGTCTTCCCTCTTCTAAACAGATTTTAGTAAGCAATTGCTAGGATAATTAATATTTCGGCCAAAATTAAAAAGGACTTAGTAAAAGTAATTTAACCGCTTGAAGTCCTAACTTTCTAATGTTTAAACTGTGAAGCACCTCTAGTTTTTGTATATTAATTTTAATAATTGTAAGAATTTTTTAAATTTTTCATCTCTTGAGAATTCTGAAAACCTTTATGTACAGAAAATATAAAATTATGAAATTCCTTTAATTTTAAAGACAAATAAAGTCAAATAAAGATAAACTCAATTACAAAACCTGCTGGTAGGCAATCTGTTTTGACAGTGCCAGCAAATTTTCTGCCATTCATGAATAATTTCTGATTTTTGTTTTTAAATTTGTTTTAATTAGTATAAAATTTTATTTTTCAAACATTTTTTTTTAATTTATTTTACAAGTCGTAAGCAAAAAAATCATAAAAAATGTTCTTTCTAATTTTGTTAAAATTATAAAACTTTAATAGAGTAAGAAACAAAAAAAAGTATTGTGTACTCGTTTTATAATATTTTCCAGTTTCTTTGATGTTATACAGCTTTTTCTTGTGCCCTGGCCTAAATAACATAACAATTATTTTCATTTTTTCAGTTTTTTTCTTTCTGTAGCACACTTTTCGGTTATAAGCCATGAAATATTTTCATTAAAGCACACTTTTGGGAGTTCTTAGGTATTAGACAGTATTATAAATAGTATTATTAAATTAGAAACTAAAAAAAAAAAATAGAAAACCAGAAAAGAATACACACCAATTTTGTATAATTTCAGCAAGTCTTGTTGGTAATGCTTTCAATGTTGCTGCAATTATTTGCTGGATGATGACGATAATAATGAATTAAAGTTTGAATGCAATTGCATTTAAATTTTATACGAACTCTTTGGGATTTTTGAAACATTTTGGCATTTTATGTTGAATTTAAAGGAATTCCTTTTTATGCTTAATTTTTTAATTATTTTTGAAAAAAAAAAATTTCAATTTTGACTTTTGTAAGCCATTTTCATACGATCAATTTGGCCATTTTTTTTCTTTTTTGCTTTTGCTTTCCTTTGATACGAATATGAATTATGGTTTGTTTTTTATAACTTCCGTTTTCAACATGTACGTTCTTTTCCTTTTTCTATATTTTAGTTGCAGTTGTTGTATGTGTATGCCTGTATGTTGTAATTTATTGTATGCAGCACTATATGGGTGTTTTAAGCATAATTAATTTTCACTTGTTTGTTTTTGCTTTTTACTTCACAATTTTGCATTCTTTTTTTTATTTTTTTCTATTCAGACTTTCTATTCGATTTTCCTTGCTGGCTTGTATTGTTTTTCTTTATTTTCTTATATTTTTTTTTCCTCTTGTCTGGCTTTCTTATGCTTTAGCTGTTGCCTGCTTTTGTATAAATAAGCTGGTATTTATTTATTGAACTATTTGCACTAAAATACACACACACACACACACCACACCACACGACACAACACACGCTCATATTCACTTCTTAATGGACTTTGTTTGTTATTTGCAATGCAAACGATGAACGAACGAGAACACACACATACTATAATACGATGGCAAATTTATTTAAAAATTGAATTCATTCAGTGACACAGAATAACAATGACGACAATGGCTATTGCAATGGCGATGGCGATGGCGATGGCGTTGTCGATAGCGATGACGTTGACGGTATTGGTGCAGTTGCAATACTATCGCGTATAGCAGCCTGCAACTTTAAGTGTTATTAACATTTCGTTATTGTTACTGTATAAAGTTAAAGGCAAGTGATTGTTGCGAATATCGTATATTGCATTGGCATTGCAACTGAAAGTCGAAAAAATTGTGTAAATTTTTATAAAAACAAACCTGGAAAAAAAAAACACTGACTGAAGAACAAGAACTTCGTTCAACTGTTTAATATTCAAGAATGAAGCAAAGCGACAACAAAAGGAATAAATAAAATGAAAAACCAGAAAAATAAAAAAATAACAAAAAAAAAAAAAAAACAATTGCCACAGCAATAAAAAGAGGTCGCTGGTTTTTCTTCTCTGCTGCTCGCTTTTGCTCAGTAAATTTTTGTTAAATACTACAATATTATTGTTGTAAAGTTGCAACTTGTATCGGTAAAGTCCTGTTTTCGTTTATGGGCCACTAAATTTATTGTAGTTGCTACCACTGCTGATATATTTTGCAGAAGTGTTGTATAATTTCAACTTGTAAAACACCACAAAAAATAACAATTTATAAAAATAATTTATAAATCTTATTCCTTTCTTTTTTTTACTTATTTTCTACAAATAATTCTCACTTTTAACTTTATTTTTTTGTTTTATATTAAGTATTACATGTGAAATACGAATTTTAATTGAATAACGAAACTAAAAAAAATAATTTTATTTTTTTTTGTGAATGTTTGAAAATTTTCTTTTGTTTTCAATTTATTTGAAATAATTTTATTTATTTTTATTATTTTGTTTATTTATCTGTTAATATCCGTTTTTCCGTATAATATAACGCGTGTGCGAGCACGCGGAAAAACAAAAGTAAACTGTTCTACTGCTGCACAACGAACTCGATGTCTTACTTGGTCTTCTTCGTAGTCGTTGTAGTCGTCGATGTTATTGTCATCATTATTATCATCATCAATAACATTATTATATTATATGTACATCATTATCATAATCATCACTACCATGGCTAGTATGTATGGATGGGATGTGTGTGTGTGTGTGTTGGTTGGTTGGGTTTTAACATTTTTCTTTTATTATTTGTTTTGCTTTTCTTTGCCTCTGTTTTCTTTCATTTATTTTCATATTTTTTTTTTTTTTTTGTTTTCAGTTCAAATGCCTTCACACAAAAACTTATCATCATCGCAGCACTCTCACACACCTAAACACACACACAAGCAAACAAACAAACACTTGCTCTTCCTTACACAACTATAACAGACACTCACTCTCATGCACACTCTCACACACATACACACTCTCCCATATACTTATTTTCTCATATAGCAGTAGATCTAAGCATAAACTGACACTCTTTTAACATAACGGTTTTACTAACAAGCATTATTTTCTTTTAATATGAATGTATGCATGTATGTGTGTTATTTTTATGCCTCTTCTTTTGCTTTTTCTTCTTTAGATTCTTTTCACTGCTGCTTTATGTTTCACCGAAAAAACAAATTCAAATGCAAGTAAAGAAATACAAAAAAAACAGAGCACAACACAACACAAAAACACTCTCACACATATACACGGTCATTCTCTCATTTTTTCTTGATGGGTAAGAAAGCAAAAAAATTTGATTTTCATGCCTTTTTTTTGTGTACTTTATTTTATTTCTTTTGGTTTGGTTTTTTATTTCTTTTCCTACAAAAATTATTACCACACGGAGCTATTTGCTTTTTGACGACAAGTAGCAGTGAAACACCGCACACGAATGCTGTACGATATACCGACAATGCTGACACCAAGTGCCAGTGCTATGCTGTTGGCTTTTTTTAGTCTACCGGAATCACAGCACACACATATACCAAGACAACAGGGCATCCCCATATAAATACACAGTAAAAAACAAACCCCATCGTCATACAGCAAAACAGCATTTTCAATTGTCTCTCTCACTTTCTCTCTCTCTCGTTCTCTTTTAAAATACACAATATTTAGAACATTAGGAGAGTATAAAAGTCACTGGTTCTTTTGAGTACAACGTACTCTCTTCATAAAAGAGATTTTCTCTTGTAGGAGTTTACCTAAGTGTTGGTGTCAAATATGAAAACGTGCTACATACAGCCGCAGTGTCAGTGGTGTTAAACTTATATTGTTACAGGAAAGCTTTTTCCCATTTAATGTAGTTTTACTTGGGGCCTGTAGCAACGAATTGGAAATGGTACACTGAAATACTGTTAAATGCTAGAGTTTACTTACATATTTCTTCAGCAAATAGCAAAGAGCGAATATTAGCATTCTTCACCTGTTAATTTCAAATCAAAATAAGTTACTGTTAGCCATTTAGCTGGAAAAATCATAAAATTCTTTCCATACATTTTCTATTGTGATTTAAATCCATGACAGCAGATATTTAATTCAAGGTGTACATCATGGTAAGGGAGTGGTAAGAACATACCAATTTCCTTCAGGCTAAGAGACAAATATAGCATTGGTCAGGACTTAGTTTTCAAAGGTCAATCAACTGGCTAAATCTTTACCATATACTCGGAAAAGATACTCAGATCCTTATGGATAGCCCAGCTATCTCCATATGCGACGGCGAGACATTTTAATATTACCATCGTTATGTGTCTAGTAACAATGAAATTAAAGTAAACCAAGCATTAAGCTGTCAAACTCGCAGATAGTTAAGATGCAAGAGAAAATCTAGGTTAGGTTAGAGCACGTGTACTTGTCGGTTAAGACAAGTACAGTACCCGGAGGTCGAAATTGACCCATTGTACAATGTCCTTAGAGAAGGAAGGAAATAGAGGTATTAGGATGAAAGGAGGGAATGTAGGTAAAGGGGGGAAAATGGGAATCGGAGTAATTACACAGAAAGAAAAAGACACAAAACAAAAGAGGGCGAGAGCGCGACTACACTTATGAAGCCCTAGTACCTCTCAACCAGCCCAAGTTGCTAATGAGTCTGTGGACAGCCATGATATTGGTTCTCGACACAAGAGAAAAACTATGTTTGCTATAACATTACACATCTTGCTGTTCTAGACCACTTATGATGGTCTTAAAATGCAGGCTCTAGACGGTGCTTAGGGAAATAAATGAACACTGGCTCGAAGGTGCGCATGCTACAAGCCCTGTCCATTAATATTAAGACTTTGTTATGGGCTAGTATGTTGTTGAATAGGCTATCATTTGTTTGCACTGCCATTATCCAGTATTTTTGGTGAACAGGGCAAGATTTCCCGACAGAAGCCCCAGATGAACGGTTTTAATGATCTGGCGTGTAGTTTTTTCAGAACATCATAATGGTTTGTGAATTGCTGGGTTTTATTATTACGCCAGCTAATTCCAATTATGCTTTCATTTGTACTTTCCTGCGTACTCACTGTAAGAGCTATAACATAAGATTCTAACAGAAGACTTCAAGGTGATGAATATTCTGAAATCCAAAAGCAAACCCTAAATCAATGTCAAAACACACAAACTATTTTCCCAATTAGTCTCCCAATTGACGGCCAATATTTGAAGCATGCAACATTATTTGTAATCTAGGCGCACGAAGAGACTTAAACAGAATAAATCGTTATATACAGGGTAGCTGGAATATAATGCAACAAAGTAAAGCGCTATATTTTTTAATTTTTTTTTAACTTAAAATGTTGGAAATAACATCAAATTTTAAAATCAGTTTGGACTTGTTCGAATTGACCACTGGCTGCACGAAAGTGGCTCTGCGGTATTTTAGCTCATTCCCGGCGAAGCGCCGTCTTGAGATGAACGATACTGTGGTATTTTTTAGTAAGAACCTTACATTGTGCCATTGTGCGGTAGAAATGAAGCGAGGAACCTCCTTTTTAAGCCATTCTTGGTTGACCCGTGCTGTGTGCGGTGGTGCTGAGTCCAGCTGGAATGTCCACGGTCTGCGGCCGAAATGTTTGCCTACCCAGGCCTTCAATACTGTCTTTTAGACACTTTCCCGATAATGTTCGGCATTTATTTCGACCCCACGGTCAGTGACTACGAGCGGGGAGCGACCATTGGCCATTACGGCCGCCCTCACTATTATCATCGCCGGCGGTTGATTTCTCTCTCTTTGAGAAGTAAACCCGATCATTTTCTTTGTTTACAAACTGCTCAATTTGGAATGGCTGCTCATTGGAGAAAACCTAATACGGTAACTCGCCACTTTCGTTCAGACGAAGTAACTCTTGGCTCTTTCCGATCTAACCTTTTTTTGTCCATCGGTAAGCTTTCGCACTTTTTGGAACGTCAATGGCTTTAGTCCAAGTTCATTTTTCAATATGTGTTGCATCCGTTCTCGTGATATGTTCAGCTCACGAGTAATTTTTCTACAAATGCGGCGTGGATTTCGATCAAATCTTGCCTTCACTTTTCGGATCATTTCTAGTATTGTTATCGTTTTTTTTTCGTCCACTTTTTGTACGCGATGCAACACTGCCGGCTATCAATGGTACAAGAAACAAAAGATTTATTCACATTTAAATGCCGGAGGGCTCTAACGATAGCCGCCAGTGGTTTTCCAGCCAAATATAAAGCAATCACACTATCACGCTTGAATACCATCACGAATAACTTCTTTTCTGAATGCAATAGATCAAAATGCTTTTGTAAGCTTGTAAATAATAAAGTGAAGTTTCACTAAAACAAATCTGTCAGCTGTCAGACGAGCGTTTTACAAATGATAACAACCTGAAGTTGGTTGCAATACATATCAGCCACTTGATCGAAAAAGGTGCAAATCAACCTCCAATTAAAACGGAAATTATTGAAAAGCAAATGATATGTATTAATCATACGTTGCGGAGTCCCAATAGTAGTGTGACAAATTTTGGGTTCCAGCTATTTCAAGATACACTTTTGGGCGGCTATATTAAAGTATAGTAAGAATCTGTAATTAATATTAATTTTAAACTTCTAGAGTTTCAATGCATTGCTCTACTAAGGCGTATTTAACATAAATTTTAATTAAACGATAAAATTTTTATTTCATGTATAAAATATTAACACTAGAGCAGTATAATTAACATAAAATAGCATTTAACATAATAATGTTCTTTGTTAACATTTATGCACATTGAATTATTAACAGTAATGTTAATGTTAATATAATTACTTACACATCTGCAGTGTTAATAAATGTAACCAAAAAATACTACTCCCAACATTAACAGTAAAATTTTATCATCTCTTCTACAGTTATTTTTACATTTTACTCTCTCTCACTCTTTCTCTCGCTCTCTCTTGTTATAGCTCTCAGAGCAATATTATGCATGTTTAAGCTCTCTGGTTGTAGAACACTCTAGTGTAACAATTATTTCCTATTTTTCACACTCTCATATTTACACATACAATTACATAGATGGTCGTTTATAGACATAATCATCTCTTGCATAATATATTTTTCCGGTAACTATTATTTTTCTATATACACACATACCCATACGCGTATATACGCATGAATATGAATGCGTTTCTAGGTGTAAGCGTATGTGTGTGTGTTGTTTTGTCTGCAAAAATTGGCAATAGTGCAACGTGTTTTCTATGTCTTCTTCTTGATGTTAAGTGAAAAGACAAAAAAAACAAAAAACACACACAATTTTTGTGCAGAAGGCATTCACACCATAAACTATGACGATAAAATTTAATAATATATACCACAGCCAGCAGATGTGTGCTTGTTTTTGTGCTTGTGTGTATGTGTATGTGTGTGTAGAGTATAATAAAAATGATAAAATATAATAAAATCTTCTTAATGGTTAAAAAAAAACAAAAAAATAATAAATAAACCCATGTTTATGTGTATGTGTTGTTCAAAACACATGCATTTTTAAATGAATTTAAAGCTTTGATTATAAATGAATTAGTAAATGAAACACACATACACACACGCACAGATATACAATCATATAAATTGAAATTTCAAATCTTTGCCTATATACATGAACGTATGGAAAAAAGGCCTTTTTTCCATACTTGGAAAAAAAATTTTATAATTTTTTTTTGATTATATAGGCCACCCGGTGGTAAGCCAGTATTAAGAGCCAGTGCTTTTAGATAAATATTATGACATTTTCATTTAATTTAATGGCTCTTTTATGTTATTTGGTCTGTATGGCTAGGCAAGGAAAACATGCCATAAAGAAAATTGCAGTCCAAATTGTTTGTGATTGTTTAACCCGGTTGTTTTATCTAACAAATGAGAGTTTGAGCATAAGGTTAGAGGAGTTTTTTTTTTGTTTTTTTTTTCATTCACAATATATTTTTATTTTTTACAGCCAAAAAAAAAAAAAAACAAAATTAATAAATAATTTTCACCTCAGTTTGAAAGCCATAATGTTAGCCATTAGTCAGTAGTTTATACTGTCTGTTAACATAGCATAGCATAAGAATTTGTAAATGATAATCATGATGTTGTTGAATATCTCACTTCTCTCCCTCTCTCTCTCTCTCTCTCTCTCAATCTCCTTTAGTTTGCTTGGTTTTTGTTTTTTTGTTTTTACTCTGACGCTTTAACCAGTGATGTATAGTATTCAAAGCAAAATTTTTGAGGTTACACTATGATGCAATCGTGATGACGTTAAAGACGACATGAGCATGAACTGACATTATTCTTTACAGTTTAAAACCAAAAACGCACACATGGCAGAAAAGCCAAAGAAACAAAAAAAAAAACAAAAGAAGAAATTTCAAAAATCCTCCCCGGAAAAAGCTTTTCAATTAAACGAAATTCTTGTTTACGATAATTAAATGAAAATTTATTTTCCTTTAAAAACAAACCAAAAAGAAAAAACGAACAAGAAACGTCAAGAAAAAAGAGAAATTAATTTTAATTTTTATTTGCTGCAAAGAAGGAGCAACAAAAAAAATAAGCATAAATGTGTACTTCACATTTGAAGTTTTGCTTTGTTTATCCTTTTATATGTAAGTGTGGCTATATGAATATGAACAACACAAGCACAAGTCATTAATGTTGCTGCTGCTGCTACTGTTATGGCTAAAATTGTTTGTTTGTATTTGACACAATTTCGAAAAAGATGCGCCTGGAACTTTTACGGGTTTTTATCATTTGCTGTATGTATGTGTATGTGTCTGTGTATGTGTATGTATGTGAGTTCTCGTTTAGTACCAGAGTATATAATCCTGCTATTCTGCTCAATTTTCAGCTTGGCATAATTTTCTGTTGTTGTTTTCGTTTTCGTTTTTTGCTTCTCTATCATATTCGCTTGTGTGTTTTGAAAAATATGTTGATGTAGGTCTGGATTTTCAGGGCATACAATGCAGTTATCAAAATGAGCGTAAAGTAGAAATACTCCAAAAGAGTATAATAACCTATTAAAAGGTGAGAGAGCTCGAAAGCGGCGAGAGAAGCTATAGAAAATGCTCCCTGGAAAAAAGTTTTACTCGGGACGTTCACCGAAATTATGTTTAAGAACTCCTTTACTCTCCTTTTAACATGTGCTGCTATATGGCTGTGAACACAAAGCTTTTCATTGCTACAAAATTGAAAGCTTTTGTATACGGAATGAGAGAGAGAGAGAAAGAGAGGCAAAGGAAGAGAGAAGCATTAATAGTAAGTATTGTTTTTGCTATTTTCTTAACAATGACGCTTTAAAAATGACGTTAAACTTAATTTTTGTTTTTTTTTTCACACAATAACAAATACAACAACAATAAAAAATTTTCATGTCACGCGACTTTTGCATTTCGTAGAAGAACCAGTGTTAACGGACTATTGGAATTGTAAAAGGAATTGAAAACAAAACTGAATTTGGAATAAATAACAAGAAATTATTCCATAAGAAATGATTTTCTACGTTATATGAACATATACATACATACGTAAAGTATGTATACCAGGACACCATGTTGTATAAAATTTAAATGTTAAAAATAATAATCATACGATCGGGTGGACAGTTTACTTATTAAATGTTTTTAATAGATTTTAACATATCATTACTCATTACTTAAACTCAGAAAGCAGGCAGACTAATTGTTTCAGGACTTATGTTAATAGAACCAAGTGGTTAGATCTGGGAATATATCTAGATTACATTCCATTATGAACTGGTTTGTGAATTTTTTCATAGAAAATATTGCTGACTTCCTATGTACAGGGTGGCTGATATGTTTCGCAATCAACTTCAGGTTGCTATCAATTCTAAACCGCTCGTCTGACAGCTGACAGATTTATTCCAGTGACAGTTCATTTTATTAATTACAAGCTTACATTTTGATCCATTGCATTCCGAAAAAAAGTTATTCTTGAAGAAATTCAAGCGCGATAGTGTGGTTGCTTTATATTTGGCTGGAAAACCACAGGTGGCTATCGTTAGAGCCCGCCACCATTTAAATGTTAATAAATCTTTTGTTTCCGTACCATTGCTGGTTACCGTGCTGCATCGCGTCCAAAAAGTGGACGGAAAAAACGGTAACAACACCAGAAAGGATCCGTAAAGCAAAGGCAAGATTTGATCGAAATCCACGCTGCAGTGATAGAAAAATTGCTTGTGAGCTGAACATATCGCCATTGTAAATCCAAGTGCAAGAGCTTACCGATGTACAAAAAAAATTAGACTGGAAAGAGCCAAGGAGTTACTTCGCTTGCACGAAAGCGGCCAGTTACTGAATTTCGATTTCTCCGATGAGAAGCCATTCAAGTTGATCAAACAAAATGATTGGGTTTACTTGCCAAAGAGGTCAGCTGAAAATTTACAACTGCGATTGGCCACCAGAACTCAAGCGCCGCCGATGGTAATGTTGTGGGTCGCTGTAACGGCGATGGTCACTCCCCGCTCGTATTCTCAACCGTGGGGTCAAAATAATTGCCGAATATTATCGGGAAAATGTCTTAAAGACATTATTGAAGGCCTGGACCAAACATTCCAACAGGACTCAGCACCCCAGCACTCAGCACACGTCAACCAAGAATAGCTTAAAACGGAGGTTTCTCGCTTCATCTCTACCGCTCAATGGCCACCGAAATTTCCGGATATCAATCCAATGGATTTTTGTGCGTGAAACATTTTGGAGAGTAAGGTTCTCACAAAATAATAACAAAATGTCGATCATCTCAAGACGGCGCTTGATGGCTTTGTCGGCCGTTTGAAGGCCATAATTCGTACCAAAAGTGGCCAATTCGAGCAAATCTAAACTGATTCTGAAATTTGATGTTATTTCCAACATTTTTTACTTTTGAACAATAGAGTTAAAAAAAAAAAATTAAAAAATACAGCGTTTTATGTCGATGGATAATATATCAGCCACCCTGTACGAACGAATATTTGAAATTAATATGTGAAGAAATGACGAAATATTATTTGTTTCTGCGTTGAAGAGTTAAAAGAACTACGTTCAATATTAGCACCTATTGTAACCTTAACTTATATTCTAGAGAAGCAAACAAAATCTAGCTAAAATTTATACATGAGTGGATAAACCTACAGTTTTAAATCGACTCCGAACGACAGGTTTTTAAAAAAATCTGTTAGCGCTTTTATTAGAAATCTTCTGAGAACAAGTTGCGGAAGAATATTTTTTAATATTTTGTTGTGCTAGAATGTTTCACCTGGAGTTTGAACCGTGGCCTCACGTCTAATAAACCAACACACTACCTACTAGACTATGGTATCTTTTGATAATCTTAAGTCAGCCAAATGCGTACTTTTTGAATTGTAGCTTTTTAGAGCACCAGTTTCCCCATAGAAAATAGTTACCATCTATTGGCCCCTACTGTATTGTGAAGGATAAGAAGGTTGTGTAAATTTTATAAAGAAAATATTAATACACGAGAAAAATTCGTTTCAATATTCATAATTTTTTAAAATATTCACCCTCTGGTCACCTTATTACGTATACATACATACGTATATATAATGCACTCAGTAATAAAAGTATCACAGAAACTCTAGATTTTGGGATACCTACACAATACAATACCATGAAATGACATGAAGAGAAAAGCAACAACAACTGACAACCTTCCGCTATTGAAATCCATACATTATACGAGTAAAAATGTGCATTTCGGAGTTACCGGCCACTATTTGTTTTCCTCTCATCGAAATGTTGATTGCACTATTGGTGAGTTTCTCTTCTAAATGAGAGAGAATTAAACGCGTGCGCATTTTAAATCGAGCATTTGGGGAGAATAAAAAATTGTTTGTTTATTAAAAATTTCCGCATCATTTGGTTGATAGAGACCAACTATGAAAGACAGATTGCAGACTTTTGAAAATCTCTGTTTCGGTATTTTTTTTTTTTGTTTTCCTTTTTTTTCTGTTATTAATGTTGCTGTTGTTTTTCGAGATGCACCTCATCTGCTAAACAACAACAAAGTTTCCCATACTCTCCCTGCCGCAATACTCACGAAATACTCATCTTTTGGGTAGAAAACAAAAAGTGTGATAATCTCTTAAAATATGTGAAAAAAAATTTTTTTAAAAAAATTGAAAGAAAAGACAACAGAAAATACAAAAAAAATAAAATTCTTTAAAAAAATTTGTGTAGAAAGACAATAAGAAAGGGGAAAAGAACACAGAAATTATAAGGGTTAATAAACCTTTTCTAACATTTTGTTTTAATTCGTTTTATTTTTTGAGATTTTAAATCGAAAACCAACATAGCAAAAGGAGCAGAAGTAAAATAATTTTACCAAAAATGTTCTGTCAAAGATCGTAAATTTTTACATTTTCATGCACGTTCTGTTACGAATTATTCACGTTTAACTTCATTTCTTTTACCTCAGAGAACGTGTTTCTGGCACGTAAAGTTTTGTATTTTGCAAGTAGGCATTCATTCTCTAGAATATTTTTTTTTGCATGACGTTTCATAGATTAAGTGCATCAATTATTTAGACAGATCCGTTAAGTTGAAAGCTAGTAAAGATTAAGCTCCAATTAACAAGGGAACACAAATGAATGGCATTACTTTTAAAAGAGAGACACAAAATGGTCTCCAAAAATTTTATACAGAGGTGTTAAGAACGATTCTTCAGACAGAAGTAGGAGTTCATGGTACCAGATTAATATACACCGCTACCTTCCAAGGAAAAGCCTCTACCATCGAAGGAAATGCTAAATTGAACTTGCATAGCAGTTACAAAGAAATGGAAATAGTATCAAACAGAACGTTACCGAAGCATGCAACGCAGGGGGGAAGTAATCATCTTGTTTCTGTAACGCAGAGGCAAACGCTTGTAAAGGTGTACCCTACGAAAAAAAAGAACAAAGAGTTACAAAGACTCCGTACTTATCAATAGTATCGAGTCCACTATCTAACGCTTTTTTTCAACTAGTGCTTATTTCGTGATTGGTAACACTTATCTTTCCGCTGAACGATTATGGTTGTGTATACGCGTTTTCGCTTTGCTAACTGGGCCTGAGAACGACTTACAGAAGATGCCGATTTTGGCAACAAAAAAAAAAACATCTTTTCAGATGACGCTCATTTTGATCTTGGCTGGTATGTAAATAAGAAAAATTGTCGAATTTGGGGCACAGAAAACCCGCCTTTTGGTGCAGAGGCATAATTGAGTCATTTTTCATCGAAAATGGCCATTACAGTCTATGGCGATCAGTTATGTGACCATGTAGATCGAATTTTTGTTCACAAAAATTGAAGAGGAGGATATTGGCAACGTTTGGTTTTACATTTGGTTTCACACAACCAAAGCTGCACTCGCTGTTTGTATCCTGTTTTTGAAGATCGCATTATCAGCCGCAGAGCAGATGTCGTTTGGCCACCTCGGAACTGCGATTTGAAACAGTTGGACTATTATTTGTAGGGGTGCCGTCAAAGATAAGTGTTACGCAGACAAACCAGAGACAATTGACGTTTTAAAAGACAATATTCGTGAAGCCATTAGGTGAAATACAGCTGGGCTTAAAAATTGGGCCGATCGTGTAAGGCTATTACATCGATAGCCGTGGCAGCCATTTGAATTAAATTATTTTCCATTATTAACCGGAAGGATTGTACTTTCAAATAAAAAAGAAATTTGATAAAATATTCAGTAGCTTTTTTTTAAAGCATTTTCAAAAAAAAGTTATTTGGCGGATCCTTTACTTTTCGGTAGTCAGAACTTTAGGTAGTATATTGCAATAGAAGGGGATTTCCGACTGTCGAGGAATAACCCACAAGTTTGTAAATTATCTTTTAACACTGTACGCTCTTAATGTAAATTCAGAAAAAGGTTTGTTTCGAATGCAACATATATGTACGTATATACATAGATAATTGGTCTTTACAACCCTTCAAGCCATCACTTATGTTGTGTGTGTTTTAATTTTATACATGAGTGGCTGGACCTACAGTTTGAAGTCGACTACGAACGACAGATCTTTGAGAAACCTTTCATGTCAATTTTTTTACACTACTGACAGATTTTCGTTGTTGGAGATGTCTGACTTGGTGTTTGAACCACGTAATCATGTCAAATAAGGCAACACACTACTTAGAAGACTATGACGAGCCCAACATATAGATTGTGTGCTAACAACAAATTATTCGAACATATTCCTGTAACCTGTAAGGCAGCTGCTGGGCATGCAATTGCGCATGTTGACATCGTTGTTGACGTAACAGAATCTTAAAGTATGTTTGAATAATTGTCGCCGAATAGATATACGGATACTCGTAAAGGTTGAGAGCAGAAAAAAAATATTGGAGTCGCAATGGGTTACTGTGACTGATTTTAACGAGAATGCTGTGTACCACAACTTTAGATTCCCTGTGATACTATTCGTAAAGCATGCTATGATGCTCAACTCTGACTATATTGCTTGGCTTCTTCTTCAAATAATATTCTCAATTCCTCGCTCCACTCGATAAGTAACCACGGATTGAACTACAACTTTTTTGGAAATTTTTACACGTTATTACGCTGTTAAGCGATTTTTGTTATCAAATAACAATCTTTTCTTTAAACATGTGATTAAAATACACGTAACTAAAAGCTGACAGTCATGCTAAACCGGCTGTCTTTAAGCCATTAAATTGATAACCCGAAATCCTGCAGCTTTTAAAGAGTCGGTTGTTATTAAACGCATAATTTTTTTAAAACTTTAATTCGTTTATCAAACGTACAATATAGCTCTAAGGCGTTTTCGTGTGCTAACGATATAAAATTTTTGTTATGGCAAAGTTCACACTTGTAATGGCACAAGAAATTCATTAACTTTTCACACTTTTTTTTTTAATAAAATACAATTACGAGTATAAACAATTGCCCTTTGACATATAACCAGCATATCCCAGGTCAGACATCAAAACAAAAATATTTCTTCGGCGACTTCCTCTCAGCAGATTTCTGGCAAAGACTCTGAGAGTAAAAATTGTCATGAAAAGCTTCTCAAAAATCTGTCGTTCGGATTCGACTTTAAACTTTAGGTCCACTCATGTCTAAAATTAACACTCACAAAATAAGTGATGTGAAAAGCTAGGTACCAGCAAAAGTGATTGAAAATTATATCCATTAAGATGAAAGCCTTAGAAATTAAGCGAAGACTAGGGTAATGAATTAAAAACGCTAATCTCACTTCAAATAGTAATAAAAAATATAAGCAAAAACTGATTGCCTACTAAATAGTGTACTGGGGACTTATTTTCATTTTCTCTAAACCCTTTTAACAACTGCAATAAATATAAACATGCTATGAATTTCTTTTTTCCTCTTAATGAATACGAATTTTAATTAAAAAATTACTCAGGCACTCATGAATGTGATAGAAACCAAAATGATACGCACTTATTGAATTCTAATTTGGCTAAAAACTAATGATTTAAATGGGTTAAATGGCGTATATATTGAAAATTGAAATTGAATGGTAAAGAATTATTGGAAATTGATTTTAATTTGGGGAAAATGTGCGTTTGAACTATTTTTTTTATAAATTGTTTTTTTAATTCTTTCTTGCTTTTAATTTTTAAATGATTTCTAATTGATTTTTCATGTGTAAGCGAAAATTAATTCAATAATTGTATTATGATTTATGCAACTAATTAAAACATTTTTACGCACATGCATGTGTATGTATGTGTGCATGTGTTTAGCCAATTTTTTTTTTATTTAACAACATTTCAATTGTGTTCATATAAAATTAATTAACATTTTATTTAAATGATATTGAAAATTTAATAAAAAAAAAACGGAAACAAATCATTTGATTTCTATTATTGCTTTAACAACATGCGTGCACAGTGGTGTGGAAACGGACAAAAATTTATAAATAACAGTAACGCAATCATCGCTTTTTTCATTGACATAGAGGGATAACTCTATAAGAAGGAGAATTTAGAATGTTTTCATTTCCTCTTTCGTATTTGTATACCGGTTATCATTGAATATTGAATATTCTCTTCAAATATTTGTTTATGAATATTTTATGCATCCGTGGAACAAAGTAGAATTGTAAAAAGAGTTAAAATCATTTTGTAGAAGTTTAATGGACATTTTTACTGTATGATTATATGTTCGCCGTGGTCTAGTGGGTAGTGTATTGGCTTATTAGACAAAAGGCCCGGGTTCGAATCCCAGGTCAGACATCAAAACGAAAAAATATTTCTTCGGCGACTTCCTCTCAGCAGATTTCTGGCAAAGACTCTGAGAGTAAAAATTTCCATAAAAAACTTCTCAAATATCTGTCATTCGCAGTCGACTTTAAACTGTAGGTCCCGCCACTCATGCATAAAATTAACGCACACAACATAAGTGGTGTGAGAAGCTAGGTCGTAATCCTGACTGAAGGTTTGTAATGGCCAATTATGTATGCATGTTATTTATAAATTATTTTTATTGAATTCAAAAGGATTGATAAAAAAAATGAAATAAAAACGAAACTAAAACACTGGTTTCCAACAAAATTAAGTAGGACTTGTAAAATAATCTAAATTTTTAATATTTATGCTCACTTGATTCATCTTCATTCAATGTTGTTTTAAATTGAAAATCCAACTGCTATTGTTTTCCACAGTACTGTATCTCGGCTAGGCTTTTGTAGCGAAAATATAACTTATATTAAACCCTCTTACAATATCTAGTTGCTATACATTCATAGGCTGTGCGGAAGGAACTTATGGGATGAAGTTGAACGAAAACCGAGCTATAAGATTACCGCGTTATAGGAGGGCTGTCGCAATTTCAGCCCTGCTTTATATGGAAATCGCATTCTGAGAGTACAGTGTTATAGGAGGGTTGACTGTATATAGTTTTTCGAGTCAAATTGGAACCTCCAAATAGTTTTAATAACAGAAATTAGCGTTCACAAAAAGATATGACATTTGGATCGCTGACCTAATTATCTGTACTGTATTCCTTAGGAAAACCAACTTCTTTACGTTACAAACTCTAATAAACCAAAGTGTAGAGATCTTATTTCGACTTATGAAAAAATTTGGATAATATATACACACATACATATATAATTGGTATTTTATTTTTTTTTAATTTTTTATTTTATTTTTATATGCCTATGAAATATTCCTACAGGCAATAACATTACAAACTATGACAGTAAATTTTATTTACAAAAACTAAGAATTTAAATACTTTTTTATATTATTTTTTAGGACATTATTCGATAAAAAAAAAACCAATCAGCTTATACAATTTATTAAATTCTCCTTATTGGATCAGCACCAGCATAGTTGATTCTAAAAAATTGTATTGATAATGGGGTAAAATGACGTGACGGTCGTTGAGGAACATTAAAAGTGATATCATGGATTAAAAAACTGGAGCCAATATCACCAGTGATTACATTGAATAAGAACGAGATAGTTAACATAGTTCTGCGACTTTTAAGTGTAGGAAGTTTGATTAAAGCTAGTCTGGAGAATAAGATGGTAAGCTAGTGGGATAAAAATTCAGTCCTCGTAGACAAAATATCAGAAATTGCTTTTGGACAGATTCGATGACGTTGGAATATTTTTTATAAAGAGGGTCCCATATTATGGATCCATACTCTAGTATAGGCCTCACAAGAGATGTGTAGAGCGATTTAGCAACATAAGGATCGTTAAATTCTTATGCCCACCGTTTTATAAAACCAAGTACGCTTCTTGCTTTATTCATTGTCGTAGCTATGTGCGGAATAAACTTTAGCTTGGGATCAAGTAAAACTCCTAGATCCCGGAAGTTATCTACAAGCTCAAATCGTATCCATCAAAAGCATATTTTGCAGAAATCGGATTTTTCTTTACAAATCTCATGTATTTACATTTTTTTAGGTTAAGCTGCATTAAATTTAAATTACACCATAAATGAAACGAATTTAGGTGCTTTTGAAGAAGTTTCTGATCGGAAATTCGACGTAATCAGCGTAAATTAGGATGTTGGAATAGCGAATCATATCAGGTAAGTGGTTAATAAATAATGATGACAGAAGCGGTCCAAGATGGCTACCCTGAGGAACACCAGAAAGCACATCAATACTTCTGGAGCAGCAGTTTTTAAAAAGTACGGTTTGTTTTCTGTTAGTTAAATATGAGTAAATCCATTTTAAACTAAGATCGGTAAATCCCATTAAATGAAGTTTCCTCTTCAAAAGGACATGATTAACTTTATCAAAAGCCTTGCTGAAATCCATTTAGATAACGTCTGTTTGTTGCTGATGAAAAAATCCACGATAAACAACTGTTGAAAGATGAAGCAGGTTTGTTGTAGTTGAACTCTCAGAGTTTTTGTCAGAAATCTGCTGAGAGGAAATCGCCGAAGAAATCCATTTTGTATTTTGTTTTGATGTCTGGCCTGGGGCTCGAACCCTGGCTTTACGTCTAATAAGCCAACACACTTTTTACTCTACCATATCGACTTCAGATGATATACACTATACATAATGTACGATATGTATGGGAAGTTAGGCCGTAATCCTAACTGAAGGCGTGTAATGGCCAATTACGTATATATGTACGTAATATACGATACAATATTAACCCATAGTGCAGCATAAATATGCATAATTTTGACTCAATTATATTTATTTTTATTTTTATTATTTTTTTCCCCTCATTTTTCTTTACCATTGACCCATTATATATATTTGGTTGTTTTCCATTGTATTATCTGGCTAAAATGCTGGAGGAGACAGTATCAGGGTTGAGTGTTGGTTTCAAAAATTTTATTACGCTGGCCATTTGTACAATTTTAACAACCATAAGTGCCAAGTGTCCAAACATTAAACATCTGTAAACACAATATAAAACTTTTAAAGGGTATGCGCGTATATGCGTGCCCGATATAGCCAAATAGACTTTAAACAACAACAGCATTACCAGCAACAAATATTTTACACAAGCTTACACATATATCTGTATATCTACATACATATGTATGATATGTATGTGTGTATGTATGTTTGTATATATGAGTTAAGCTATTAAATATATGATTGCATGTTTGATTGCTTATGGTGGTGGTTGAGATGTGGTGTTAATGGTCAAAATTATTAGCAAAAGCTTTTGGTAAAGTGCGAATTATTAGAATTATGATTCCGATATGCTACAGGGCACTCGGATTCATATACAGGCAGGCAGAAACAGCAAAACACAAAAGTACAAACATTTACACACAATTTAAAAAGCACTTTAAAAACATATGGTTTGATTTTAAAGTGCCCATGCTATGGTATTCAGTCAGTTGTTAAATGGTTCATTTAAACAATTCAATGACAATTGGTTTTTGAGTTTTTTTTTGTTTTTTGTGAAAATAGATAAAAACATATGAAAACACAACAACAAAGTTATTGTTTAATTATCGAAAACTGTGTAAAACGAACCAAATAAGTCAAAAGAGCTGGACATGTTAACTGAAAAATGCTGTAGAAAATATTAAAACTTATGATGGTTATGATGGCAATAATATTACTCACTTTACGCGTTCACACGAATTCAACATTATTGGTATCGTAAAACTATGCTTCTGTTTACTATAGTCTGGTGAAACCAAAGAAGATATCGAGTGCTACAATTGTGCCGCAGTACCTGAAGCCTTTGTCCTTGCTTGTTTTACTAAAATGTTGCAACAATATTAACTGAATTCAGTACAGGACTAGGAGTATTTGTTTGATTAGTTATTTTTACTAGAAATAATCAGTATAGTTGAAATTAAAAATACTCATGAATTACGCTCAAGAAGTACACTTCAAGGGTTTCGTTTGGGGTTTTTTTTAATCTAAAACTACCATAAATAAGGCCGATTTTTTTATGAGCTGAATTATAACCGCACCGTTCTTTAAAACTTTTACATTAACTATGGGGTCGCCGTGGTCTAGTAGCTAGTGTGCTGATCAGACATCAAAAAAAAGAAAAAGAAATACAAAAAGTATTTCTTCGGCGTTGTCATCTTTTTCTCTTCTTGTTTTTCAAAAATCTGCCGTTCGGAATCGGTTTTAAACTGTAGGTCCCACCACTTCTGTATAAAATTAACACACACAACATAAGTGGTGTGAGAAATTGCGTGCTTCTTGGGGGCGATTGCTGTAGACTGTCTAATAGTGTAGGTATAGCACTGGCCATTTTATAGTCACCAGCATCAACTCGTTTCGTTACCGTTCGCATCTTCCCTCTTTCCACCTTTCCTAAAACCTGTACAATGCACTGCATGAGTAGGGGTCATCCCCTGAGTGCTGATTTAATAAAAAAAAAAAATTTATTGCTAAATAAATAAATTTTTTAATTATTATGTATTTAATTTAGATGGGGGTAGTCAAGCACACCGGGTATTAACTAGTTTTTTATAATTTTCTTTTACAACAAAAAAAAAAAAAAAATTGAAGAAAATCCATGTTTCTGTACATATTTCCTTATACATATTTCCATATACCTGCACAATGCACTGCATGAGTAGGGGTCATCACCTGAGGGCTGGTTTAATAAAAAAAAAGATAAGTGTTTGAACCTGTAGTGGCAATTAAATTCACAATACCCATTGCCACAAATCAACTAAATATTCACGTATCCTTGACATAACCTGATTTGAATTTTACACTCCATTTAGGCCATTAATCATGAGCAGTTGTAGGTAATTACTCCAGTATTTTTCGATACTCATTCTTTGCTATAAAGTTACGTTTTCAAAAAAACTTAAATTTAGGCATAATTAGGCAATGGTCGGAAATGTAGCTCCATAAGCCAAGTGTAGCTGCATTTATTCGCATAGAAATGGTCGGAAATGTAACTACATAAACCTAGTGAAAAATCATTAAATTGCATAATTTTGGAGGTTGATTGACGTCTTCAAATTGAGCCATTAGTATAGTTTGAAGGATAGCGTTAGACACTATAAACAGCTGTCAATCTTGCCAAAAACCCAATAGAGTTGATAAATGACGTGTTAGTCATTCCTGGGTCGCTCCCATATATTTAAACACTTTCCTACATTAGATACGTACATACAACATAATTGGTCGTTACAACCCTTCAGCCAGGACAACAACCTAGCTTCTCACATCACTTATGTTGTGCGTGGTAATTTTATACATAAGCGGCGGGTCCTATAGTTTAAGTCGACTCCGAACGACGGATTATTGAAAAACTTTTCTCAAAGCTTTGTTAGAAATCTGCTGAGAGGAAATCACCGCAGAAATATTATTTCATATTTTATCTAAGGTTTAAACCATGGCCTCCTGTCTAATAAACCAGCATACTACATTGCCTTAGTGAAAGCAATTATGCCACTGTACTTCTTATCACACATAGGAATTTCAGATGCTTTCACACTAGGAATGCCAATCGCGATCGATTTTTAAAAATCCCGAAAAATCGCGATTTTCTCTTAATAATAGAAATATTTCCTTAACATTTGTATTCCAATTATGTATGTATATCAGAATTGTATGTCATTAAAAATAAAATATTATAACAGCAAGATAAAAAGTAACAAAAAAGCGTAAATTAACAAAACAAAAAATTATTCACACATATGCAAATGCTTTAGTTTTAGGAAAATTTATTTGGATTCCAACAAAAAGATTAAAGCATCTAACATGTGATCTGATAGGCTACTGTCGAAAAACATTTGTTGGTAAAATAGTTCCAGGATAGCTGTATGCAGCTTGTAAATATTCACCTCTACCACCTCCTGATCTAAATAAATGTACATCTTTGGACAGTTGAGTATCTAAATCAGTTACCCTTTTAATTCGCTTTTGCATTCTTCAATGGCATCGAATAACTTTTTATCAATGGAAGTGTGGTTTTCCTCATCTTAGATGAAGTAGAGTGCTATACAATTTTTGTCAGAGCCTTTTGTAGGGTCAAAAAACATATGAATTCACAATTCCGAAAATCCCGAAAAATCCCGAGACAAGTTTTTAAAAATCGCGATTCGTGATTTCCCGATTGGCATCCCTAGTCCTCACTGATCAGAATTACTCCAGTTCAACAGTCCAGTACAAAGTTGTAGGGAGCATTGTTTACAGAATCAGCTGGCTGCCTACCATTCTAGTAAAACGTGTTTATTGATTGTTATAAACCATAGATGTAATAAGAAATTCAGGACATGCGTTATATTTCGTCAAGGAAGAAAAATTTTCTTCAAACAGAATGCACTCATGCAACATAGAGGCTGATAAACTGAAAAATGGATGCTTTAAAAACTATGTATAATTTCTTTAAGCCAAATACCCAATTAGATTTATACAAATTGTTCAACAAGAAATTTCTTAATATTTATTTAAACCTTATTGTGTTTTATAAAATAATTCTATATTGTTTTCAGGAATACTTTTCTTAGAAAAAAATCTTTATTTTTTTAAAAAAAAATTTTAAAATGAAAAGAGTTTCATGATGAACTCCATAAAAAAAATCTGAACTAAACTGGCAAAATGTTAAAAAATATAAATTTTAGACAAAAAATTTTAATTTTTTTTGTTGTTGTTAAAATTGGAAATATAATAACAATACATACATATGATATACACACACAAATGCATGTGTATATGCATGAAAATTTATGAAAATTTATTTCAAACTCCACATACTGACACATGTATTTCGAAAATTGAAGAAACAAAAAAAACGAAAGAGTGCAACAAAGACAAAAACTATAAAACAGTTGGAAAAGAGAGAGAAAGCAAAAAACGAAAAAAAAGGAAAGGAAAGAAATAATATTTTAGTTTATTGCAATGGGCGTGCGACAGATATAATTAATGGTTTGAACATTTGCTACGAAGTTTCCTGTTTTCTGTCTATATAATAACGGTACAGCCAGTGGGAGGGTTGTTTACGAAGGATTAATAATAAATTCAATAAAATTATGAAAATTTGCAATTTGTTTCCCTTCATATAAATGCCTAGGGAATGTGCTTTACTTATGCAGTACATTTTGTAGTAATGTTGGAAAGTAGTTGTTGCTGTACGTAAACGCTTTTAAGAATTAAAATTTTCTACAAAATTTGGGACTGAAAAGTAGACGCTCTTTAAAAATTACAGGGTGATTATGGCATTAATAATCGAACTACCGTGCAATGAATTGGCAAGATAGTAAGGAGACTTGAAGATGTGTTGCTGCGAACGCCTTTTTGGAAGAAATAGGTAACAGATAACCTGCATTTCTCTATTCCAACGAATTGTCCCAACTTCGTCTATCTTACAACGTTTTAAAACGTACTTACCATTGAGATTTGTACCTTAATTAATGTAAGGACAAACTCAGGTTAAAGTTAAAGCTGGCTGATCATTCCCAAAGCCGTAATTGTGCTAATTGCGTACAAAAGAACAAACGTTCGAAGCCAATTTATTCTACAAAATTTTGTTTTTCTTTTCAGAGAGTTGTGACCAGTGTCAACAGACTTTTATTAGCCTGCAGTTGAAGACTGTATTATGGAAGTTATGTACATAAATACATTCACACATAATTGGTCATTACAACCCTTCAATTAGGATTACGATCTAGCTCCACTTATGTTGTGTGCGTAAATTTTATACATAAGTGGACCTACAGTTTAAAGTCGACTCCGAATGACAGATTTTTGGAAAGTTTTTCACGGCAATTTTATTTGCTCTCAGAGTTTTTGCCAGAAATCTGCGGAGGAAAATGAAAATTTTCATATTTTCGTTTTGATGTCTGATCTGGGTTTTTGAACTCAAGCCTTACGTCTAATAAGCCAACAAACTACCTTTTAGACTACGGCGGTTCTGAACGTTATGTAGTTTCTAAAGAATGGTAAAAAAGATCATACAACACCATAAACTATGGATTTAGCGCATTAGAACACTCCACAAAGCGTAAGTTTATATCCTTGCATGTCAATTGGCCATCAAATGCATGCAATCTGAAGCTATTGTACTTCTTGGGGCAAAGACCACGTCCACGCAGATAACTCTTTAATGTTGGAGAAATTGAAAATCGACTAATGTCAAGCTACCAAGATACCGTCCAAATTGAGCAAAGAAACGAGTAAAAAACACCACAAAAGGATCGATCCAGATACGGAAATATAGACAGCATTCTGTTTCATATATAATGGAAGGTCGTTGCATTATAAGGCATTAAAAATAACTTTGAAATCATTGCTTATGAATATTTTATTTAACTTTGACTTAGAAACTGGAAAATAATAATGGATCCAGGCATTCTTCTTAGTAGAGCAACAATTAAAAATTAAATAAGTTTTAAAATTCACAAATTCTAAGAGATTGGTTAGTGTATGATGGAATATGAACAAATAATACCCACACTAACAGCCTATAACTGATGCGGTATCAAAATTTTATCTGAAATAGTTGAATAAGTACCAATACAAACTCTGAACGCTGTCAGGTATTTTGTGGTTCACAAAAAATTTAAAAACCAAAGCACTTCTCACTCATCCCCCCTTTTGTCAAATTCAACCTTTCGTATACTACTCCAGAAGACTACCGCATTCAACACAATTCCGTATTTAAAACTCATACAAAAATATTTGCTAACATACACATATACATTCCCTTTTTCGATACTTTTTCTTCCCAATTTTTTTTCTCCCAAATTTTTTTTTTTTCTGTAACAAAAACAGTTATTTTATAGTAAAAATTCTAGTGGCAATTTTAAATATCTTTTGAAAAATTTTCCGCATCGTTCTTTACATTTTTTCACTAGGAGTCTGAGTGTTAAAAGCAAAGAGAATAAATAAATGAGAGAGAGAGAGCGGGGAAAAGAAGAGAATTATAAATTACATTTTGCTTAATTTCTAGTTGAAGTTCTAAAGCTTAAAGTTTTTATCTGTGTGATACTGCAAGTCCATATGCATGAAGTTTTAATGGAAATCTTTTTGGATCGACGAAGTTTTATTTACGCCCGAAGGTGTGAACTTTACCAAAGTCGACAATAAATTTGCGGTAAGTTCAATGTCAACTATTAGAAATGGAATGTAATTAAAAACTGCAGATAGTATGTCTGAGCTGTGCTAATACACCAAATAAATTCCAAAAAATAAAAATAAAAAAATTTATTTAAAATTGTTTGGTTTTTCAGCTACAAAATAAAATTCTTATCAAATTTGTATTAAAAAATTTTCATATTAATGATAAAAGGCCTGTTAATAAAATGGAGTGAAATTTTTTTTCATACTCTTTACAAATATAAAAACAAATCTGGCGTTTGAAGCCAAGTACAAAATTTATCGCATTTCCGTTTATATATCTTATGTTCCGAACATAGAAGCACTGTCCATATTGAAAACCTTTTCACTCGATGCAAGATGTTTAAGTTCTTACCAGCTAAGGTCGTTAAAAGATTTCATATTCTAGTTACTTACCTCTTACTTAATTGGTGATTACAACGCTTCAGTAGTGTGTACGTGTCCCTACGTAATGGGGACGAGCCTTCCGTGGTCGGGTGAGGGTGGGTTAGTGTGAAGCCGGGGACGTTCGGTTAAAAAAAAAAAAAATTACGACCGAAATTAATTCGCCTATGACATATTTTTTCATATTTCGTTTAGTTCGCGGTATTTGACTTGGTGTTTGAACCGTGGTATCACGTCTGATAAGCCAGCGCACTATTTACCAGACAAAGACAACTTCTTATACTAGTAGCGACTTTGACACTAGGTGTATATGGTGTAATACCGTAAGGATATAATAATAATATAAAGCTGCTCTCATTGTATGGTTGTTGTAAGCCGTGCTAATCTATTCGTGGTTCTATTTGCCAAAATTTTATTTTTAATACTCTTTGATTGACAAGCATGTCATTGCACAAACTAAACGATTCAATAGAAGCGGTATTGTGCTTCCAGGTAAAATATTCCTATTTGCAAGGTTAGTGACACACTTTCATTCAAAAAAAAGGGAACTTTTTCACTGCTTTGGTATACTTCTTATAGAATCTGATCTTCCAAAGAGCTAAAAAACTTTAAAGTTGATAACGATCATTGTGTAAAAGGTGCGTCTGGCAAATTAGTTGCCATTTATTCCTTTCACTTTTTCAAATCACCCTGAATGACCATAACAACAGCGAATGTTTGCCCAATCGAACCAAAGGATCAGTTATCAACTGGCCGGAATTTTAAATGAAAAATAGTATTCACAGAAGAAGAAGTAATGAGTTCAATCAAAATTATGGAATTATTAAAGCTACTAATCTATCCAGATTCAAGAGAGTGCAGCGCATTCCGAAAATATTACAATGTAGTGTATATTGCAGGCTGCTCTGTATATTGCAGAGGACGACGTTAGTCAGGCCAGGCGAACATTGTAGGTGAATAGCTGCCACCTTATCTTTCCTTGAATTAGATGATCTGGACAGTTACGAAATGTTGCTTCAACAGAATGACGGTAGGTGCCACATATCTGATACCACAATGTATATTTTGCACGAGCGATTTGAGTGCATGGCTATCTCAAGAGGAGGTGATGTGGACCAGAGATCAGCAATGAATCATTTTTCTGCTACTCATAAGCACTCATGCAATTTTGAGTATGAGTGAATCAACAGAATTGAAATTCAACTACTCTGATTCATTCGTACTCGCTACAACATTGATTTATAAGTATAGGTTAGGTTACATTGAATATAAATACAACGTTGACATCAAACTCACAACAACGAAATATATTTGATTCATACACCTACTCATTCTAATTCATAAATTTAGAAAAATATTTATAATACTTATAAGTCATACGAGTAGCTCGAATCATTCATCAAAATTTACAGCCTTTGTTTATTGTTGCATATAGAAACAAAGAAGAAAGGAAAGACAAAGACAACAAGCAAAGCATACACACAATATTCGTACGCGACTCATACTTATTTTGTGCTTCGTGTAAATTTTAAGTAGGGAGGAGTCGAAGTCAATAACATCATGCATATTGTTAAGTAAGAATACGACGAGTACTTACAACTTTGAGTATGAGTATCATATTAAAATAAGTATGAATGCGTAAACATAAGTTTTAGAAATTATGGGCATGACTCGAATCTACTCATCGTTTTGAATATTCGTTACTGATTTCTGACGTGGACTGACAAAGGATATCGAGGGATTTCGATTTTTTTTGTTGTGCAGTTTTCTTAACAGATGTATGCGAATAAGCGGCACTAAACCACAAACATTCTTTAGGTTCGGCGTAACTTATGTGCCAGAGCAATGAAAAAGTTACCATTTCTGATTTTGGCGCACATATGAACGATGTTATATTCCAAAAACTTGTTATATTAAGCTCGTAGAAGTACAAGTAAGTCACAAAACTCCATCAAGAGGAACTTGGTGTCTCACTGGGCTAATTGTATATGAAAGATCTCCGTGCTTAAAGTCTTTCAGTGCAAATGTTTTTCTTCTCTTCTATTAAATGTGCTAGAAATTCATTGAAGCAGGTAAAAATTTTATTTAAAATCTCCACTCATTAAATTTATATTTCTTTTTTTGAAATTAAAATTTTAAGTTAAAAAATTCTGAAAACAAATGTTATTGGTCATCATATTTAATAACTTTTCCAGCAATCATCATATATATTATTTCTAAAGTACTTTTTTTTGTCGGTTGCAAATATCTCCCATACCACCGCATCAAATTTAATGAATGATAACTCATTTTAAAGCTTATATCTAACACTAATGGTGAAAAATAATTAGAAATTGAAGAATTAATATTTTCATTGATAAAAATTATATTTTATATAGAACTGCAAGATAATACTGTTGTCATTATGATTATATGTTTCTGATTAAGTGTGCTAATACAGGGACGTTTAATAGTAATGCAGTTCATAGTTGTTAGATCAAGTGCGATAAACAGGGTCGCTTAATTATAATGATATTCCACATAATAATATATAAAGTTGTAAAAGGCATTTTGGTAATGTCGTTCGTTATTGTCATGACATTGTTTGTTTTATGAAGTGTAGTAATACGGTGTCTTTTAATATATGCATATATATAGTGTCAGCTGATATTTAACAGTTAAAAAGGTTTTAAGAAAAATAAGAATAAAAATAACGTGCAACGTAAGAATATAAATAACGTGCATTTGAAAAGACAAATGCAATTATAATGCTAATTAGAAATCTTAATGCTTAGAAATCTTAATGGATTCGGCAAAAAGTTAACGATGATCATGTCATTACCTCAAACATTATATTCAAAGAAGTATTATAAAAACATTTAAACATATCGCTTCTTTATTGCAACATAGTCAGATCTCAAGAAATTAAAAATTTGTAGTTACTTAAGCAAAACTGCTCTTTTACACCTTCTGTATATGTTGGATAAAAAATCAGTTTTATATCCCAAGCTGAACCGAAGTTATAGCAAAAAGTGTTTGCGGTAATTAGATCATAGGACTTATGTCTTGAAAACTTAAATCGCATTTCGCCAAGTTCAAGTTTTTTTGAGATATGACTATGTAGCAATAAAGGAGCGATATGTATTTATGTATGTAAATATGTCGGATGATATTATGATTTCTAATATTTTTATACTTTTAATAAAATTTCTATTAATTATTTTCATTTTATGTTACAAAAATGACAACTAACGATGCGATATATTCGCACGGGTCATCTAGTTAATATTAATTTTCGATTTTGTACAGAAGAATTTTAAAAATTTTTTTTATAATTTTTGTTATGCTCAAATGGACAGGACAGTCCAAGTCAAATAAACTGACTGACTGTGCTTATCGTTTATGATTATCATTGCGATGTAGACTTTTGAGTAATAAATTATGAAATATTTTGCTTTGGTTATGGTACATTTTAATGTGACTATTGTTACAGCATATTGTCATTGAGGCATGCAACAGACACATGTGCAACATAATTATGTTTTGCTAATTTTTTCTTTTTTTTTTGAGTTTTTTTGTTTTGAAAAATACCGATGCATGTAATTTTTCATGTGGTATATTGTATTGTATGGTCCATATTTTATTTTATTTGCTGTTGTTGTTATTGTTATCTTAGTAAGGAATTTTTATCATAATAATCTGTAACAGCAAATAATGTATGTCAGATAACAGCATGAATAAATGTACGAACGAACGAATGAATGAATGAATGAATGAAAATATTTAGCAAGAGATGTGTTCATTTTTATGACTTTTCTAACCAAATTTGTTGTGTTACTGTCTACTCGTCTGTCGCACTGCTGCCTATTGTGTTGTCGTTTATTTAAAAAATATCATAAGAATAATAGGCTCAACAGCAGAAGTTTGCCTTACAATAAGATGATGACAAATGTTCCATATACGAGTTTTTGGAAGAATGCAAAAAAAAAAAAAACCAAAAAAAGGACAATAATTGTAAAGTCTAAGAATTGTCATGGACTTTTGTTTTCGCAAAAAAAAAAAAAAAAATAAAATAATAAGAGAATAATAATGAAAGAAAAAATTAATTTTTGTAGATGAGTTTTTCAAAAATTCTTACAGATTATACTGAACAATTGCCCATGTTATGATGATAAACCTTAAATAGGTAGCATTGTAAAGTTTTCATTTTAATTCATGTATTATTATGATATAAATTTTTATTTAAAATAAATTTTTAATATTTAATCAGTGTACAAGTACATATAAAAAATAAATAATGTCAGCAAATAAATGTATGGGGGTTGGCAATGGAAGTATTACTCAACTAATGACCTTAAACAGTCCTACAAAAGATAATTCAGATGCTTTAAATTGCACGTATGAAGGTGCACAAAGAACAGAACCACTGCTGAAACGCAATGTGCCCTAACTTAATATATCAACTGTTGAGCGCATGTATGGCTAGTTGGGTCATCTTGTTGGATCCAAATATCCTTAACCACTGTTTGGAAATCAAAATTCAGTCCGCCTAAACTTGATAGAATTCAAAATTTACTTTAACGGCATCGGTTTCAGAATTCGGTGAAAATAAGGATTAAACTGCACCAGAAAATCAATTTTAGTGGATGTAAATGTGATTCATTAGCGGCTTGAAGCGACTTCCAAGACTATCATGGGTCGCGCTGACATTGAATGCAAAACTCAAACTAAATAAGGAGTGCGCACAAAAAAAAACTTGACTTACACTTTTCGTTATAGGAATAAAACAAGGTGGCGGATTTTTTTCGTTTTATATTTCAATTAAAGTAAATAATTCTTTTGTGTGTAAAATTTTTTTCTGACAAAGGTCTCAGAGCATCCAACTCTATGAGTCACTTTTCTTCCAGACATTTTAGGGTGTTTTAGAAAAATACGTATTATTTTTTGTTTTTTTCTTCCACTTCCACGCTTTCTATCAATACTCAAAGACTCCTTATATTATTTTATTCTTTCCTTAGAAACTGTTTTTTGGTTAACACCTGTGAACCTAGCAATCGTTTTTTGAAAGCGGCGCGGTTTCTCATTGAAAATTTCAATTATTTTTTACGACATTCTTGTTGGGTGGCCAGTTTAAAAAAACTAATTTTGCTATTGCAATGAAATTTAGCACGTGGGTTTTTGCAACAAATGACTACAAATACAATGTAACGATATTCATTTTTTTCAATTATGATAAAAGTTATAAGCTTAAAAGTAGGCCCATTTTTTTCGTGCACACTCCTAAAAAAGTAGAAATTATTGGAGATTAGAAACCAATTTGTTAAAGAGAGCAACTGTAAGTCTTAAATAGTATGAGGTGGCCGTACTCCATATGTTGGGTAATTAAACGCAAACATGTCATTCAAACGCCTGCTCAAAAGTTTGGACAAAACAAAAGAAAAAAAAAATATTTCTTTCTAGCAAAAGCCCTGAGAATAAACAAAGTTGACATAAAAATAAACTGTCGTTCGGAGTTGATTTTAAACTCTAGGTCCTAACACTCATGACTAATACTAACACATACACAACAAGGATGGCCTGTGAAGCGAGGTCGTAACCTTAACTCAAGGGTTTCAATGACGAGTTAAGCATTAAATTGAAATTTTTTGAAGAGAATCAAAATCAATTAGATTGTGACCCACTTTAATAAGTACGATTAAAGTGATACCAAAACTAAATATTTTTCCTAACCTTTTTCGCCAATTGTCCAGAGTTATAATGACTGTTAAGAATATTAAGAACAAAGCCTGGAATTTGTTCTATAAGTACTACCCTCTTGACGTAGAAGAATCATTAAAATTGAGGGTTATTTTTTTGCGGACACCTCGTATACAAATCCTCTTTAAAGCAAAATTAAAATTCTCATATTTATGATTATATTTGTAATGTTGAGTATATAAATAATTTAAAAATTGTATTAATTTCATTCAACAATACGGATAATAATTATTTTCATTGTAATTATTATTATTGTTCAACATGGAGGACAATTTTATTTATTGTTTAATATTTTTATTATATGTAAATGTAGATGTAGATGTATGTGTACAAACTCAGATTTATTGAGTGAAACGAGTAATAAGGCCATTGGTTTTTAATAAAAATAATATTTTCAAGTATTTTCAAGCAATGTTATCGTTTATGGATTTGTGCCCTGTCCTACCGATCAATCCTACTGATAATTATTCTAAAAGACTTTCAAAATAGAGTGCAGCGTATGTTAAGTTAGCTTTACAGTATTTCTGTATCGAAGTCGAATTAGGTTCTATGTGCCTTTAAACTAAAGCCTAAAACATTATATACTGAATGATATACAAGCTCTTGACGAATTTTATTAAAATTCCGCTGAAATCCACTTTATTTGTAGACTTTATAACAATGGCTAGGAAATGTTACGTCCATATTCTACAAAAGGTTCAAGGACTGCGATGAACGTAATATCAAATAAGATATTGGAAACCTATTATAAGCCCAACCGATTAAGATACTAGCACTACATAAGGTCGATCTGTGGAATACTATGGGAGGAAGCATTTTGAGCAATGCATCTCATGAATGTGTGAGCAAAAAAACGCAAAGTGGACTTCAATTAATATTTTACTTCACACAAAGTCTTGGACATTGTTGAATAGTTCATTAGCGATCAACAACTTTTCCAATTTGGGTATATAGCCACCAAGGTGTGAATACAGGCTGGCTGATATATAATTCAACAAAGTAAAGCGCTATATTTAAAAATTTTTTTTTTTAATTTTATTCATCAAAAGCACAAAAATCTTGGAAATGACATCTAATTTTAGAATCAGTTTAGATTTGTTCGAATTGCAACCTTTGGTACGAATTATAGCCTTCAAACGGCCGACAAAGTTATCACAGGCTGCACGAAAGTGACTCTGCAGTATTTTGGCCCATTCCCGGCGGAGCGCCGTCTTGAGATGATCGACACTTTGGTATTTTTTAGTGAGAACCTTACTCTCCAAAACGTCACAGGCGCAAAAGTCCAACGGATTGAAATCCGGTGATTTTGGTGGCGATCGTGCGGTAGAAATGAAGCGAGGAACCTTTTCAAGCCATTCTTGATTGAGTCTGAATCCTGTTAGAATGTCCATGCTCTGCGACCGAAATGTTTGTCTGCGCAAGGCTTCAATACTGTTTTTATGAAATTTTCACTGGTCGATGAATACGAGCGGGGGCCCACACCATTACCATCGGCGACGCTTGAGTTCTGGTGGTCAATCGCAGATGTACAATTTCAGATGACCTCTTTGGCAAGTAAACCCGATCATTTTGTTTGTTCACAAACTGCTCAATTTGGAATGACTTCTCATCGGAGAAAACCGAAGCGAAGTAACTCCTTGGTTCTTTCCATTCTAAGTTTTTTTGTCCATCGATGAGCTCTTGCACTTTTGGGAACTCCAATAACTTAAAGTCCAAACTCATTTTTCAATATATGTTGCATCACGAGCAATTTTTCTATCACTGCGGCGTGGATTTCGATCAAATCTAGCCTTCACTATTCGGATCATTTCTAGTGTTGTTACCGTTTCTTTTCGTCCACTTTTTGGACGCGATGCAACACTGCCAGTATCACGGTAACGACCAATGGTACGAGAAACAAAAGATTTATTCACATTTAAATGCTAGAGGGCTCTAACGATAGCCACCTGTGGTTTTCCAGCCCAATATAAAGCAATAACTTTATCACGCTTGAATTCCATCAAGAATAACTTTTTTTTTAATGCAATATATCAGAATGCTTTTGTAATTTGTAAGCTTGTAAATAATGAAATGAACTGTCACTGGAATAAATCTGTCAGCTGTCAGACGAAATGATAACAACCTGAAGTTGGTTGCAATACATATCAGCCTTAGATCTACTTAATAAAGTTTAAACAGACTAAAATTTTACAAAGAATACATAACAACATCAACACATTAAGCAAAATTACAAAGATCCTCTCAAGCGAACTAGACAATGGTCCTGAGCTTGTTGAAACTGCATTTGAAACTGGTAATACTCAATGCTGGCCACGTGATCCTCAAAATGATGAAACATTTTCTAAGACATTCACTTGTCAGCTTCTCTAACTTTTTACGGATAATGTTCCACTAGACATTAATCATATAACAATCTAGGAAATACATACCGTATACGATACAGATTACCTTTGAACATATATCAAGCCGAAGTGTTGGCTTACGTGTCGTGATGCTGTTGATGAAACCCCTGGCTCAGACATCTTGAACAAAACGAAACATGGAAAAATTCATCTTTTTCTTAGCGATCGCCTGGCAAAAACTGTAAATTGTCATGAAAAGTTTCTCAAAAACCTGTCATTCCAAATCGACTTGAAACTGTAAGTTCCGCTACTCATGGATAATGTGAACATACATAACATGGGTGGTGTGTGAAGCTAGACCGAATTCCTGTATGGAGGTCAGTAATGGCCAATTAAGTAATAAAGATTTTTAGGTTTATAAGTTCAACACCACTATCTTCAACTACGTGCAGCTTCTTTTTGTTATTGAAACAATCTATCAGAAGATGACAGTGTCTTGGATTAGAATTATAAAAGCATATATGCTGTAGGATCAGGAACTAGATGTAACACACCATAATCCCTGACGAGATCGAACTTATATTCCAAGACTTTCCACAAATTCCTAAAAATACTTTTGAAGTTCTTTTACTTTTTTGTGTTTAAAAATTCTATGCAACTTTCTAGACGAGTTGAAAGTATCAGATGTCAGAAATTAAGACAACAATTTTTACAATGGCTTCACGAATATTGTCCTTTAAAGCGTCAATTGTCTCTTGCTTGTCGGTGTAACACTTATCTTTGACGTCACCGCCCAAATAATAGTCCAACGGTGTCAAATCGCAACACCGAGATGGCTAAACGACTTAAACTCTGTGATCTTCAAAAACAGGGCGCAAAACATCGGGTGTATTTTCGGCTGTGTGGCACGTAGCGCCGTCCTATTAGAACCAAATGTTGCCAATATTCTCCTCTTAAATTTTTGTGAACAAAAATTTGCTCAACATGGCCCGCTGCACACAATTGACAATGTAATTAAAAATTTAACCGATCGGGTAGGCTACTGGATGGCCAGCCCAAGCAGGCATTTGAATGAAATTATTTTCTATTATTAACCGGAAGGATTGTACTCTCAAATAAAAAAAAAAGGAACTTGATAAAATATTCACTAGTTTTTTTTTAAAGCAATTTCAAAGAAAAAAAAAATTAGTTGGCGGTCCCTTTAAATTAAAAAGATCCCAACAAATTTCTAATAAAACATTGAAGAGTGATCCTACCACTGCATGCTTTGATCTAAAACATGTTATTGGACAAAATACAAGGACTTCAGTTTTTGTGCCTTTTTGTTGTCCTGTGGGGATCGTTTACAAGAGGCCTTTTTATGCGGCTTTAATTAAGCCTCTACAAATAATTTTAATACTTCCAATCAACTTATTTGTTTTTGTAATTTATGTTGCCAACTTTGGTTACCAATTTTGTTCTTTCTTTTTTTTGCAAAATTGTGTACAGTAAGTAGGTTTGTATACATATTTATACGTGAATGTGTGCGCGTGAGTTTTCAACCAATTTAATAATAAGTTTTACATTTTATAATACTCATCTATAGAGTGTTTTTTTTTTGTTTAATTTATTTTCATTAAATAAATTATGCTACTGATGATGTAAAGTGTTGTTGTTGCGTTATTGTTGATGGCCAGAATTTTTGGCATTGGCGCATGTTGATGACGACAACGACAACGACAACGATGACGATGACGATGGTAATGATGTTTATCATTTTAATTAAGTTATTGTATAGGAATATAATAAACTATTTTATTTATTCACAGCTGTAAAATTCCTAACTAAATAATAAAATAAATTTTTATACCGGGGAAAAAAAAAAACACACACACACAAAAAAAAATATTTTTTGTGGCCATTCATAAAAGTTCAGTGATCCTTTTTTTTTGGTTTGGTTTACTGGCCTTTTGTTGTTTGACGGAAATAAATTGCACATTTGGACGCACACACACACACACACACACACATATCTACGTGAATATTTAACAGGATATATGGGATATAAAAGAATTAAATCTTAGGGGTATTGAAACAAGTAAGAAGTGCGCACAAAAAAATGGGCCTACTTTTAAGCCGTTACCATTACATTGTATTTGTTAGTCATCTGTTTCCAAACCCACGTCCAAAATTTCATTGCAATAGCAAAATTAATTTTTTGAAAATAAGCACCCAATAAGAATGTCGTAAAAATAATTGAAATTTTTCAATGAAAAACTGCGCTGCTTACAAAAAACGATTACTAGGCTCGCAGGTGTTAACCAAAAAACTGTTTCTAAGGCAAGAATAAAACAATATAAGGAGTCTTTAGGTATTAAGAAAAAACATGGAAGTGGAAGAAAAAAGGATTTGCCGACCAAAACAAAGCAAGTAAAATAATACGTTTTTTTCTAAAACATCCTAAAATGTCTGAAAGAAAAGTGGCTCAAAAAGTTGGATGCTCTGGGACTTTGATACAAATACTATTCACTTTAATTGAAATATAAAACGAAAAAAATCCGCCACCTGGTTTTATTTCTATAAAGAAAAGAGTAAGTCCAGATTTATTTTTTTTGTGCGCACTCCTTATTTTATGCCACGGAATTTAAGATACCCCTTCAAGTGGCATACTTGTTGCTTCTTTTTAAATTTAAATTTCTAGCAAAATATTGAATGCATACATTCCTGTTTCTGTCACTGTCAATATATGTAACATGTGGTGTTGGTGTTAGTTTGGGTATGTGTATACATAGATTCGTCTGGCTAAGGGCTGGACCTGTTCGGCCTGTCACAAACATTTTGTGCATAGTTGAAACTTATTCTCCTCTCCTCTCATTGTATTGCATGTATTGTATAGTGTTTGTAATTTTCCTGCTAGATTTTTGTATTTTTGTATTTTTTTTTTTTTTGTTTTGCTTTAAAGTTCATTGACTTTTTGCTCTGAAAACAGAACAAATGCCTATCAAAACCAAAAACCTTTTAATTCCATAAATAGTCTCTATTGTGAATGTACGTACGTACGTACGTATGACGGACATTGTTGATACCCATACGTATTAATGTCAACAAATTAACAAATTATGCTTTGACAAAACTTTTTACCAACAGTTTGTTGTTGTTTTTTCATTTTGGAATTTTTTTTTTCTTTCATATATACACACAGAAAAGGACCTACTACTGCTACTACTACTTAATAAGTCCTTTTGTTGTAAAAATATTTTAATGCATAGAAACCATCAGCAACTTTGTCATACAACATTATACAAACTATTAAACTTTGTTGGGACTTTTTTATTTCTTATTTTTTTGTTAAGGCCGTCAGGAGTAGTAGACCTAGTCATGCCTTTGAAAATTCAAAAAATTAAAAAAAAGAAATCAAAAATTAAAAAAACAAGAAAAACAAAGTAAAATTTCAACATAAAAGACTATCCAGGAATGTAATAGCCCTTAAACAATACAACAATAAAAACAATAATAATAAAAAACCAAAAATACAGGTACCCCTCATATTACGCGGTACTTCTACAATGCGTTTGCAATGTAAGGCGATTTAAACAAAAAAATACTCTTTCACTACATCGCGAAATTTCGACTTCTATAACGCGCCTTACTACTAATCTTATTACGAAATCGAAAAACAGTTAGAAAAAAATGCAAACGAAGGCTGATAACTGATTACACAATCGAACAACCCCTGGAAGAACGTCCCACAAATGACGAAATCTTTTCGCATGAAATTTCTTCTGATGAAGTTATAAAATTATGACTACAGTAGCGAGCACAAAAAATCCAACGTTGGGTAAAAGTGCGATAATTTTAAAAAAAATGGTGACCAGCTCAAAATATTTCTTTGGGTTATTAATCCCTACAGTTATAGATACCTATTATCAATAACATTATGTAAATATTTTTAATTAATGATATATTATTTTGTCATTTATTAAAAGAATGCGAATTTCATGAGAGCAATAAAAATGCAACAGCCTAAATTTTAATGTGTTTATTTAAATTAAATAGGAATTCTTACAAAAAAAATCTTAAAATTAATATTTAGTGGCGCAGCCCTTATTTTTTATGATTTCTTGCAACCTAGAAGGCATGGAGTCGACTAAAGCTATTAATGTGTTAATGGATATTTTCCCCCATTCACTTTTCAAAATTTCTTCTAATTGCCTCTTATTTGACGGATGTTTCCTCTTAACTTCCCGATCTAATAGCTCCCATAGATTTTCTATGGGGTTTAGATCGGGAGACTGTGATGGCCAATCCAAAACATTGACATCATTGTCGCTTAAAAAGTTTCGAGCTAAGCGCTTTGGATCGTTATCCTGTTGGAATATGTTACCAGGAGGCATTTTTTCCCGCGGATGTGGGAAGCATGTGTTCTCCAAGGATTTCACAGTACTTCTTGGCGTCCATTTTTCCTTCGATTTGAGTTAAGGGACCTACCCCATCACGGGAAAACGCACCTGTAAATACGTGACGTAAAATCAATAATTTTTTTTAAACATATCGTTCCTTACCCCACACCATTATTGATCCACCGCCATGTTTTACGGTTGGAAGTTGAAATCTTGGAGAATATCTGTGTCCAGGCGGTTTTCGAATAAAATTTATCCATCGGAGCCAAACAAATTAAATTTGCTTTCATCGCTCCACAAGACTTTAGCCCATTGTTCATTTGACCAACCCTTATAACGTTTTGCAAATTCCAGGCGCTTCTTTTTATTGATTGCACTGATGAGAGGTTTCTTTGCGGGTCGTCTCGCATGCAAATTAGCCTCTTTCAACCTACGGCGAAACAGTGTGAACGCCTATAGAGACTCCCATTTGCTAATTTGCGAAATTAGCAACGTCCACTGCGGTCTTTCGTGGATCTTTTTTAACCAGTGCAATCATCTGGAGGTCTTGGCGAGAGGTAGTTTTTCGAGGATTACCACTACCTGGTTTCCTTTCCACACTATTTCTCAAGGAAAATCGAGATTTAATCCGACATACGGTTGATTGATTTACACCAAAGAGGTGTCCAACTTCACGCATGGATTTTCCTTCTTCTAAGGCGTTAATGATTGCAGTTTTGCTGTCAGCTGAGAGCTGCTTCTATCACAAAACACATGTTGTATAACTTATTTAAGAAATTTTTCAATTATAATTAATAAATAACTTACTTTAACTATTTTTTTATTATGTTGCATTTTTTTTGCTCGCTAAAAATTTGCACTTTTTTCACTAATTCAAAAATATTTAACTTTTTAAAGCAGAATTTGGAATAAACTGTGGTTACTTTGAAAACTTATAATTGAAAGAATTAACAGCAAAAGAAAATAGATAAATTAGTTACCGCTATTTTGAAACAGGTCTTATTAAAGATCATATGGCACAGTGTTGCATTTTTGTGCTCGATACTGTATTTCGACGTCATACCATATTCGAAATGACACAGGCTAGTGGATATTTATGTTTTCCGTTTGTTTTTGTTTTGAGTATGAATATTCATTTTGAGTTGTAAACGTACATTCATCTTTAATTTAGTGCCTACCTTATTTTGGAAAAAGTTTATTGGAACATAACCCATTAAATTTTCCTGGAACGTAACTACCGCGTTATACGAGGGATACCCATATTTCAGACTTATAATAAGTATAAGTAACATATCCTATCCTAAAGAACACGTACATACATTGTAATATTATTTAAAAGTTTTTAAATGTTTTTCAAACTTATTTTCTATACTTAAAAATGTCTGAAATGTTTAGTTTTGGGTTACAACAAATCCAAAAAAAAACAAGGGAAACAACTCTATAAGCTTTGTCTACAGCTATTACATCATGAATTAAGAGCATTAAGTAATAACACTTTTAATATTCTCTTCCCATTTTTTTTTTTTTTTGGTAAAACTTTTGAGACGGGTTTAAACTATCAGATGTCAAAAGTCAAGCGCAGATTAAGGGTAAAGCACAGGCCAGAAGGCAGAAATTTTTACAGAATGAAATGCTACAATTTATAAATAGGCCTACCATATCAAAGGTCAAGCTTTGAAAAGAAACTTTATGCCTTGTAACGGGTCCGCCCTCTAAAGTTTTTTTCTTACTTCGTGAATGGTAATACTTAGCTTATGTCTGATTTGACAGATAATTAGTTTTATACTTCCGCTAAACGAATACGGTTGTGTATACGCTTGAACAACGCTGGGAAATATTGCGGCATTATGTACTTTGAAAATCATAGTAATGTTGCAGAATGTGTGCGCAAATTGCGTACGGATTTAGGAAGAAGAGAAACACAGTCAGCTCCGTAGGTTCGTTATCTTGTGAAAAATGTGAAAGAAACTGGCATCCTCATCGAGAAAAGCAAAAAACAGTGCGTATACCTGAGAATATTGCTACTGTGGCAGAAAATATAACCATCGTTCTCAACAATTGAACATTTCGGAGACAGCATTGAGACGAATTTTGGATAAAGACTATGGTGTGACGCCATACAAAGTCCATTTGGTTTAGGAGTTGATGCCAATTAACCATCCAATGTATTTTCGCTTCGCTAAGTCGGCCTTACAGAAGATGCCAATTTTGACAAAAAAAAAATCATCTTTTCAGATGAAGCTCATTTTGATCTTGGCGGGTATGTAAACATGCAAAAACCCGCATACATACATTGAAAATCTGACGCACCTAAAACGAGTCACTGTTTGGTACGGATTTTAGTCCAGAGGCATAATAATTGGCATAAATAATTCGAAAATGAGAAAGTAGTGGCCGCTACACTCAATGGCGATCGTAATCGAGCCATGTTGATTGAATTTTTGGGAAATCCCGAAACTCGAGTTGTGTGAATCCCGAAAATCCCGGAATTTTTAAAATTTTGTCCCTGGATTTTTCGGGATTTTCGGGATTGTGAATTCATATTTATTTTGACCCTACAAAAGGTTGTGAAAAAAAAAATTCTACATCACTTGACTTCGATAATAGATTCTCAGATGAGGAAACCCCCGCTTCCATTGATAAAAAGTTATTTGGTGCCATTACATACATACATAATTGGCCATTACAACCCTTCAGTCAGGATTACGACCTAGCTTCTCACACCACTTATGTTGTGTGCGTTAATTTTTATACATGAGTGACTGGACCTACAGTTTAAAGTCGACTCCGAACAACAGATTTTTGAGAAGCTTTTCATGGCAATTTTTACTCTCAGAGTCTTTGCCAGAAATCTGCTAAGAGGAAGTCGCCGAAGAAATATTTTTCGTTTTTGATGTCTGACCTGGGATTCGAACCCGGGCCTTTTGTCTAATAAGCCAACACACTACCCACTAGACCACGGTGACTTCCCATTTGGTGCCATTGGAGAATGTAAAAGCTGCGATTTGACACTGTTGGACTATATATTTGTGGGGTGCCGTCAAATATAAGTGTTACGCCGACAAGCCAGAGACAATTGATGCTTTAAAGGACAATATTCCTGAAGCCATTGGTGAAATACAGCTGCATACAATCGATAATGTGCTTAAAAATTCGATCGATCGAGTTGGCTACTGCATGGCCAGCCGAGGCAGCCATTCAAATGAAATTATTTTCCATTATTAACCGGAAGGATTGTACTTTCAAATAAAAAAAAGAAATTTGAGAAAATATTCAGAAGTTTTTCTTCAAATGATACTTGAAACCTAATTATAAAGAAAAAACCTAATTATAAAGAAAAAAATTACTTAAAAACCGCAAAAGTTGGCTAAAACACACCATGAATTTCAAAGAACAGCGAATCTCTGTATATAAAAATGTATACAAGAAACTGAACCGAAATGCTTGCAAGGATAAACATCCTTGGATCGAAGAAATCATCAACGAATTGTTTCTAACATCTAAAATTCTTGATAACTTGGAAAAAAATTCGACTTTCATTAGGGGAAGGTTTTTGATAAAGTGGCATGGTATCGTCGCTAAAGTTTTTAATTACAAATTTCAACAGCAAAAACCACCGCCATAAAACATAAATTATTAAAAATACAAAAACAGAAGGAAAAAACGATAATGAACATCATTGGACGATTATGCAGAGCCATCTCTGAAAGATCATTAAGATGATTCATTAATTTTGCAAGGAGCAAGTGAGATTGACAATCCTATCACCCTAGTACCTGCTACTGTAAACCATTAACCGTCTAAAATCAGATATATGACTGCATTCTGTCTTCTCAAAAATGACAGTCAGCGGCTTAAGATCGAAAATCTTTGAACTTCAAAATACATTTCGAATTTGAAATGAATTTTTACTGCGCAAATGGATTTGAAGGCAGAATAGTTCTTCAATAGCGTGGTACCCTCAGGGCATGTTCCTGTCATTCCTATTTTTGCTTCCTCAGTGATTTATTTAACATAATATCGAATATGGCAATGCTTAACGTTTGTAAAAAAGAAACAAAGAAAGCTGTGAATCGGAATACATACAGTAGCGAGCACAAAAAATGCAACACTGTGCCATATGATCTTTAATAAGATCTATTTCAAAATAACGGTAACTAATTTATCTATTTTCTTTTGCTGTTAATTCTTTCAATTATAAGTTTACAAAGTAACCACAGTTTATTCCAAATCCTGCTTTAAAAAGTTAAATATTTTTGAAATAGTGAAAAAAGTGCAAATTTTTAGCGAGCAAAAAAAATGCAACATAATAAAAAAAATACTTAAAGTAAGTTATTTATTTAATTATAATTGAAAATTTCTTAAATAAGTTATACAACATGTGTTTTGTAATAGAAGCAGCTATCAGCTGACAGCAAAACTGCAATCATTAAAGCCTTAGAAGAAGGAAAATCCATGCGTGAAGTTGGACACCTCTTTGGTGTAAATCAATCAACCGTATGTCGGATTAAATCTCGATTTTCCTTGAGAAATAGTGTGAAAAGGAAACCAGGTAGTGGTAATCCTCGAAAAACTACCTCTCGCCAAGACCTCCAGATGATTGCACTGGTTAAAAAAGATCCACGAAAGACCGCAGTGGACGTTGCTAATTTCGCAAATGAGCAAATGGGAGTCTCTATAGGCGTTCACACTGTTCGCCGTAGGTTGAAAGAGGTTAATTTGCATGCGAGACGACCCGCAAAGCAACCTCTCATCAGTGCAATCAATAAAAAGAAGCGCCTGGAATTTGCAAAACGTTGCAAGGATTGGTCAAATGAACAATGGGCTAAAGTCTTGTGGAGCGATGAAAGCAAATTTAATTTGTTTGGCTCCGATGGCATAAATTTTATTCGAAAACCGCCTGGACACAGATATTCTCCAAGATTTCAACTTCCAACCGTAAAACATGGCGGTGGAGTAAGGAACGATATGTTTAAAAAAAATTATTGATTTTATGTAACGTATTTACAGGTGCGTTTTCCCGTGATGGGGTAGGTCCCTTAACTCAAATCGAAGGAAAAATGGATGCCAAGAAGTACTGTGAAATCCTTGGAGAACACATGCTTCCTCATCTGCGGGAAAAAATGCCTCCTGGTAGCATATTCCAACAGGATAACGATCCAAAGGACGCAAGTCGCTTAGCTCGAAACCTTTTAATCGACAATGATGTCAATGTTTTGGATTGGCCATCACAGTCTCCCGATCTAAACCCCATAGAAAATCTATGGGAGCTATTAGATCGGGAAGTTAAGAGGAAACACCCGTCAAATAAGAGGCAATTAGAAGAAATTTTGAAAAGTGAATGGGAGAAAATATCCATTAACACATTAATAGCTTTAGTCGACTCTATGCCTTCTAGGTTGCAAGAAGTCATAAAAATAACGCCACTAAATATTAATTTTAAGATTTTTTTTGTAAGAATTACTATTTAATTTAAATAAACACATTAAAATTTATGCTGTTGCATTTTTATTGCTCTCATGAAATTCGCACTCTTTTTAATAAATGACAAAATAATCTATCATTAATTAAAAATATTTACATAATGTTATTGATAATAGGTATCTATAACTGTAGGGATTAATAACCCAAAGAAATATTTTGAACTGGTCACCAACGTTGCATTTTTTGTGCTCGCTACTGTATGTAAAATGTGAACAAATGGGTATCGACGAGGAGGTAATAAGCTACTTATACGATAAAGTGGGAAAGAAAAGTAGGAACCAAGAATCGCCAAGATTCCCCATCACTACCACCAAATAATCGGAGGGAGTTCTATCTATCATCTGTTTAGCTGGAACAAAAATACAAAAATAGAAAAAAAAAAGGAAACAATGCAGAAATGCCTTGTGGAAACCATATACCCCCGGGGAGAGTATTGTAATAAAAATAAGATAAAGTCAAAACAAAAATCAGCTGGCATAGGTTGCCTTACAACAGTTCAAATATGCCGTTGTCCTAGCTACAAAAGAAGTTGTTTTATAAAATGTATCGTAAAATTTATGAAATTATTGTATAAATAACCTCAATATGAGAATTTATTGATCTGTAATATACAGTCAAATCCGGTTATAATGAACTCCATGGGACCAAAAAAAAATAGTTCGTTATAGGCAAAGTTCGTAATAAACGGGGTGAACTCATAGAAGAAAATATAAAATACAAATAATTTTTCATTTATTAACAACAAAAACTATTTTTTTTATTAAAAACTAAAAATATGTGTTAATTCCTTTTGCCTATCAGCTGATTAAAGATACTGAGTTATAATTTAATGCTGCCATATTAAATAAAAGCAAAGACTATTGCCATACTTCAAAGTTTTTTCTGAGGGTTCGTTATAAAAAAAGTAAAATTTATGAAATTTAATTACTGGGACTGTTTAAAGTAGTTCCTTTTAACCGAGAATTCGTTATAAAAGAGTTCGCAATAAACGAAGTTTTTTCTATGAAAATTGTTATTAAAACGTTGAGACTTGAGTAACGTAATAACGAAAAATTCGTTATAATCGAGTTCGTTATAAAAGAGTTGGACTGTATGTAGATTATCATTTATTCACTCTCAACTTGAATTAACTTGTCATTCTTTAATATTTTCCAAAAAAATTTTATGAGTTTGTAAAAAGTATTAACAAAAACTTAATAAAGTGTTACATGTTGTCTAGGCTATTGACATTTTAGCTTAATTCTCATACCAAACTAAATAAATGCAAATCAGTTTACAAGAAAAAAAATATTAAAAAAAAATAACGGCCATAAATTCTATAAAAGCAATGAGAAAAAATCAATAAAACTAAAAAAAAAAAGAATAAAAATATTCATGACAATTGTAAACAGTAGGAACCACAAGTAGTTCGTTAAATAAATTGCTCAAAAAGAAATAAAAACGAATTGATTCGAAATCGGAAAATAAAAAAAAACAATTTGAAATACATATACCGCATGAAATAGTAACTATATGTGATAGTATTCTGAATATATAATATAAACGAAATGAATTTTAAAAGCATTTTTATGTCTAAATGTCCACCAACATCCTTAACACCAGAGCAATGAGTTTCCAAACCATGTGATGCTCAGACGAACGACCTGACTGTGGGTAATAGGGTATGGATATGACGAATGACATGTGATGCAAATAAGAAGAGCAACAATTTAATGTGGCTGCATTTTCTGCATTTGTAGCCAAATTCGAATCTAATACTGTGCAGAGGTGATAAGCATCAGTGTGGCGTAAACATAAATGCTCATTTACAAATAGAAAAATTTCCATATGTACATTGGATGTATTCAAAGATTTTGTGTGAAATTTGTATTTTACGATGAAATATTTTTATTAAAATATCACATTATTCTTGCAAATTTTTAAACAACAGTGCAGCGTAAATGTTAAGTAAAAGGTAATAGTTTTGGCGATAAAATAAGCAACATATTGGATGAGGTCATGGAAATACAGGGGAGTCATAAAACAATTCTCCGTCTATGCGTTTTTAACAACATAATGTTCGTTTCGATAGGCAACAACAGGCAAATAGTAGTTCATCACACAACCATTTTCCATATTAGTGGCAAAAGGACACCATCCCAAGGACATTTCCTAGTTCTGCTAATCCTTATCGTTTTATTTCGTGAGTATATTTCCCCAATTGCAGTTTAAAAACCCTTTGCCATATATCTGGATATCATGGACTCTTTATTATGGCCTATTTATGATCTCGTGAAGAGTGCTATGAAATAAGCTTTTTATGCTGAAAATGATTACCCCCTTCATATTCAAAAACCCTTAAATATTTCCCACTAAAGACCTGACTTAGTAGATTCTTCTGTCCTATAACCGTTTTAGATTTTGGGGTGTGTCAATACCTTTCTCCTCACTTTTGAAATGAATTTCAACCGAAAATTTCATCAAACTGTTGGTGTATATCCAAGGATATAACGGGTGATTTTTTAGCTATTATCTTTTTGGCAATACTGGTTTAAACAGCTCACGCACGTTTCGTTTTTTGTTTCACTGTCAAACACCTTCAGTTTGGTCTATAATTGAACCAAGAATCGTCTTACTAACGAACAACGTTTGCAAATCATTGAATTTTATTATCAAAATGCGTGCTCTGTTAAGAAAGTTCATCGCACGCTTCTTCCATTTTATGGACAGTTTAATCAATCCACTGAAGCGGCTATTCGGGCTATTGTGATTAAATTTCGCACCAAATTTACATTGTTGGACATTACACCACCAACACGCTTACGTAGAGTGCGAACTGAAAAAAATATCGCAGCTGTATCGGCCAGTGTTAAAGATGACAGTTAGTTATCGACTCACCGCCGTTTGCAGCAATTGGGCCTCTGTTACTCAACAACGTGGAAAATTTTGCGGAAGACTTGCACGACATGTGGTTTCACCAAGACTGTGCCACATTCCACATATCACGCGTAACATTGGACTTTTTGAAAGGCGATTTCGGTAAACATTTTTTTTCACGATCGGGACCGGTAAATTGGCTGCCTGGACCGTGTGATTTAACGCCTTTAGACAATTTATTGTGGGGCTTTGTTAAAGCTCATGCCTACAGACCCGCTTGACGCATTGAAAGACAACATTAAAGCATTTATTCGTGAGATACCGGTCGAAATGTTGGAAAGAGTATGCCGAAAGCGGATGGACCATTTGAAGCGCAGTTGCGGTCAACATTTGCATGAAATAATCTTCAAGCATTAAAGTATATGGACCGTAGTACTATCGATTCAAATAACGATTTCATGCATTTTTCTGAATTTTATGTGTTTTTTTTTTTAATTTTCTTAGAGCTCTTAAAAATTTGTCCATTATATTTAAAAGGAGTGACAATAGTTCCTATCCTCCCATCTGTATAGGGTAAGAATAATTTCATCTTTGGCCAAATATTTGTACGGTAAAAAGTTGCTCAAAGCTCAGTTCAACCTCTCTTCGATACATAATTACACTGCTGCAGCTTAACGATTCATGTTCCCAGATTTAATCAGTATACTATCAGGCTGAACGCTGTTATCCTTATTTTAATTCTTGGAAAAGTTGTATGCAACATCATTTCTACTCTATCTATTTCGCTATTTGTTGAGCTGCCACCTCTTCTAAGTAGTAGAAAAATCCTGAATCGTTGTATTCTTTGCAAGAACTTTATAAACTCTTGTTGCTTCTGGTAGAGCTTCTGTGCCATTACAATAGTTCCAAAACTTATCCCGTTTAGCTTTCTTTAACCCATTGCTGTACTAGCTATACCGTTATTCCCTAGACTATATATTCCCGTTATGCTTAGCTCTTTTTCCTATTTTAGGAAGTTAGTTTCTTTGTGTAGAAAGATAACAGATTCACTAGAATTGGTGTTTCTCTTTGGTCTTTGGTCTCTGGGAACAGCTTCAATCGAAAGCATTTAGTACTGCCTCGTGAAGAGTTGCACTGTCTTCGAGCTCATAATAATTTCCTATACGTTTGATCATTGAACTGCTTTGTGGATTATAACCCAAAGGTTTCCTATTTGTTGCCCAATTAGTTTTGGTAACAATTCGATGTAGAGTATGTCTTGATTCAGAACAATGAAACATAGCATCAGATAATCAAAATTTTCATTTCATTTGGCAATATGGGCCCAGTAGACACTGTATTAAGTAAATTGTTTCAGGGCTTCTACAGACAAATCAATATTTCCGTAAACCATTAACATCATGTAGTTACATTATATGGTACTCACCAAGGCAGATTTATAGAAGGTGGGAGCTTCTGTACAACAAGTACAACAATGCAAAAACAACAGGCATTTTGTTTCTGTAAAAACTTCTTCGATTGTCAGAAACAGCTGACTGAAGAATGACAATGGGAAGAAAAATGCAAAAAAAAAATGAAAAAATCTGCTTCGATTGTCAGAAACTCCTGACTGAAGAATGACAATGGGAAGAAAAATGCAAAAAAAAACACCAAAATTTTGACAATCGAAATCGTATCAGCTGTGTAGATAGTCCCACCTTTTATATAAATACGCCATGGTACTCACTTGCAGAAATTAAACTGAGTAACTAATACGAAGTCGGCGCAGTAGGTTGTGTATTGGGTTATTAGACATGAGGCCTCGGTTTAAACTCCAGACATCTCCACCTAAACGGAATATGAAAAACAACAGTTCTTCCTCGACTTTCTCTGATAGCAGATATCTGGCTAAAACTCTGAGGATAAATAAAATTGCTATGAAAAGTTTCTCAAAAAATTTGTCATTTGCAATCGTATTTAAACTATTGATCCTACCACTCATATATATAGAATGAACACATACAATATAAGTGGTGTGAGAAGCCAGGTAGTAATCCTTACTTAAGATCGTAATCCTTACATGAAAACTAAATTTAAAACCTACTTGAAGGCTATTAACTTACACACCCTTTTTACTCTTCACTGTGCCTTGTCCCCGCATTTGTGTGAGTGTTAAAACAATTTTGCAAATGCGTTTTATGCCACTGCATGCATGTATGTGTGAAAGTGTATCTATTTTTAATTTTTCTTTTATTTTGTTGTACTCATACATAAGCTAACAGTATTTGGTATTGTTGTTAGTGTTGTTGGTGCACTTGTCATTGCTCAGTACCATTATTGCTGATGTTTGGATGCATATTTCATATGCCTGCAATACAGTGTACAAGTAAATTATTTTTCTTTTTATGCAATATACATTCCCATTAATGTTCACATGCACACACATGCACACACATCCACAAAACGAAGGCCCACATATACATACTCATATAATATATCAAATATGTTGTTGTTGTTGGTGCTGTTATTGTTATTGTTGTTGTTTGTTATTCATCTTATGGAAAATTTATTTTCAATGACAATTATTTGTTGTTGTTGTTGTTGTATTGATATTGCAATATGTTTTCATTGGTTCATTGCATCATTGTAGGCAATTGATGTGGCATTATAGCCAGTATTATGGTATATAGCCAGGGCCTGCGTGTGTGTGTCTGAGCGTTTGTTCCATTCAGTGTTATGAGGCAAAAACAAACAAAAAAAAAGTCGAAAAAAATTATATGAGAAACATGAAAAATGAGTAGAGAGAGAGAGAGAGAGAGAACAAAAAATGATTATAAAAACTCACGTTAAGTAGCTGTGTTAATGGCCAATTTTAATTTCATACTCGTTTTCATTTTAGCAATGTTCGCCATACACATACAGACGGACATACAGACATACTATGCACGTAATGCATATCATTTTGTTTTTTTCTTTCCGGGGCTTATATAAACCACCCGCTTTTACGTGTTTTCAATATTTGCCATGTTTAAAGGGATTTTGTGTGTTTTTGGTCAAAGTCTGTTGGTCTGTTCATTTTTGTGTCTGGTGTTTATTTTTTTTTTTGAGAGTGAATATTGTCAAAATTGAGCCGTTTTTTCGATCATTTTTTTCCCCTTGCTGTAGTTTAATTCATGTTTAAAATTTATTGCCATGAAAATGTAAAAGAAATAAAATTTTTCTTTGCATTTAAAAATATATGTACGACGTGGTATTTAATGATTAATGGGAAAATAATTGTACTACATGGATAAAGAAATTAATTTTAAGTCCTCTCAAAAGGTTAAAAATAATCGTTAATTAATTAAATGTTATTAACAAAAATGTATATATGTTAGGAACACTATTTATTTATTTATTAAATTATATTTGAAATTAAATTTTTTTTTTATTAAATTTTTAGTTACAATTCAATTACAAACTATATCTTTAGCTATTACGAGCGGAGTAACGTAAACCATATGCTGGGTGTTGTGTAAAAGACCAGAGTCTCTGGTGGGTTCCGAACCCACAATCCTCACGCTAATAATCTAGCACTCAACCAACTAGACAACCAGGGGACCCATATTTGAAATTTATTATCAGTTTTCAATAAAATTGCAACAGCAACTGATCATTGCATTTAAAAATTTAATACTAGTGCAGTGGATTCTAACGCCAGAACCATAGATTTTCGAAGGAGTGCGCACAAAAAAAAAATTGGCCTACTATTAAGCTTATAACTTTTATCATAAAAGAAAAAAATTCATACCGTTACATTGTTTTTGTTAGTCATCCGCGTGCTAAATTTCATTGCAATAGCAAAATTAGTTTTTTTAAAGTGGGCATCCAACAAGAATATGGTAAAAAAATAATTGAAATTTTCAATGAAAAACCGCGATTGCTAGGTTTCCAAAAAATAGTTTCTAAGGAAAGAATAAAACAATATATGGAGTCTTTGAGTATTGAGAGAAAACGTGGAAGTGGCAGAAAAAAAGGATTTGCCGACCAAAAACAAAGTAGGTAAAATAATACGTATTTTTCTAAAACACCCTACATTGTCTGGAAGAAAAGTGGCTCAAAACGTTGGATGCTCTGAGACCTTTTTCAGAAAAAAATTTTACACACAAAACAATTCAAATATTATTTACTTTAATTGAAATATAAAACAAAAAAATCTGCCACTTAGTATTATTTCTATAACGAAAATTGTAAGTCCAGTTTTTTTTTGTGCGCACTCCTTAATATCATTTTTGTAGAGTTGCAGTCGCCGTAGTCTAGTAGGTAGAATATTGACTTATTAGATGTAAGGTCGCGGTTCAAACGTAATCATTTCAGCAATATATGCATCAATAGATTATGCTTCAAAATTTCAGAACTTTATTGGCTGAAACTCCTCTACAACAAATTTCAAGGTTTACTTTGGTAAAACAGGCAATTTCGGAATTTTACAGGATAGTGCTCAGATTGCCAAAAATCTGCTGAGAGGAAATCGCCGAACGAATAGTTTTTGTATTTTGTTTTGATGTCTGGCCTGCGGCTCGAACCCTGGCTTTACATCTAATAAGCCAACACACTACCTACTAGACCACGGCGGCTTGTATTGTATTAATAGAACCAAAATTCAAGGTTTATCTCCGGCTACCAGAAATTAATAAGATTTCCAAGCAGAGAATTTTAACAATCATTTGATAAGAATCTAAGACTATCATGGAGTGTAAAACGGCGATTAACAATTACACTAGGCATGGGAATGTACTTGGGTATATTGGGTTCTTAGTCTTTATGAAGTGATTGGAAATGAGGAAGCGCATATTCTGACTAATAGAGCCATAATATTAAGCAGCATTATCTTGTACAGTCCATTGTCTTCCAATGTATTGAAAACGTTTTATGCCAAAATGTCACATCGACTGTTGTGGAATTATATTCTAACTATATACGAGCTGAGAAACTTTGATCATATGCTCGGTGTAGTGTCACAGACCAGAATCTCTGGTTGGAATCGAACCCATGACCCTGACGCTAATGGTCTAGTACACTACCCACTAGACTCGTGTTGTGGAATAATAACATCACTGAATGAAGAATTACAAAAAAATTTATGCTGTTATACTAATAGGGAGAGAACCATTAGCTTTTTAAAACTAAATAAAGGTGACCTGAGGACGCTGTAATACGTTACGGAAACCCGGCTTACATGTACACTTAAGACACGATTTTCTTGGCGGAAAATGATGAATGCAGGGCATGCGGTGAATGCAATGAAATGATTGTTTTAACTTTAAGATCCCCATATTTCGGATTTTCTTTATTGAACAAAACCTTCCAATGAAAAATTCAGTTTGAAATAATTGCCTTTGTTGAAAACAAAAACTCTGCGACTGAGTACTGCTGACTGATTCGTAAAGAAATTTTAATCAATGATACTATAAGTAAGCATAAGTAGTAAGCAATTAAGGATTGGCAATTGACTGGAAGACTTTTAGAAGAAAATGAAAAGATTTGTAGAAAGTTCATGGATAAGCAAAACTATAACCACTTGGTATACAATAAAACTGAACTCGAAAAACATAAAAACATTGGCTTTCGGAAATTTACATCGTACAGAATAACTTTTTCAATCAATTCCCTGTCCTGTGCATCACATGTGATGCACAGCAAGTTCGTTTCATACACTTGTGATTCACACTTTAAAAACTCTTTTAAAGAAAAGTAAAATTTTGGGCGTACGGTATATAATTTTTTTTTTGTATGGGGACAGGGAAAGGGTTAATTATACTATAAATATCTGCAAACAACGGACAAAGCTTCCTGATTGAAAAAAAGTGAACTTGTTTATTCTGCCGATATTATTAAGCCATTTCGAGTAAATCGATTGAAAAAGATTTCCCCAAAAATTGAGTCTTTAATTTAATGATATTAATAATCCTTTTCTATATTTTAATGGAGATAAAAATATTGTTGATCTTCGTTATTTCTTGTTGTCCAAAAGACTCTTTTGGTTTTTATTGTTGCAAAATATTACTGGCAACAGTTCGTCGAAAAGTATAGCCGTCAACAATTTTCATAACCTGATAACAGCAGCACAACCAGCACTGTAATAAATGAAATGAAACAAAAAATGAAACGAACACAACAGCAAAATTTCCAAAAAAAACTGAAAACCAGAAAAGAATCCCAAAAAACTAAAAAAAAAAAAGGAAATACTGAGAGTAGTAAAATAGGAGCTCCGTTCATAAAATCGCAACATTTGCAATATATTCGAATAAATACGATATAAAGAATCAAAGACACAGAGAGAGAGAGAGCGAGAGACAAGCGAGAAAAAATGTTATGATGTGTGAAAAGAAATTGTTGTTGTTAACAAAAGAAATTTGTTACTATCGGTTAAAATAACAGCCAGGAATAATATAAAAAAAGAAGCAACATTCGAAACTATAGAGACATACAATGTGAGAATAAATAAGAAACAAAACAGCAGCAACAACAGGAGCAAAAAATAAGTAAGTATCCCCCCCCCAAAAAAAAGGGGGCACATATCGAAGTAATAAAGCTGTAAAAAAAATTCACTCTACTAAAAATAAATAAAGAAAAAAACTGAACAATACATTCGCATACGAAAGGACATCATTTTGTATGTGTATGTATGCATGCATGCATGTGTATATGTGGATTTGTTTATTGCGATGTTTAAGGGTTAAACCAACAAACCATAAAGTACAGAAGGACAAATAATGGTAGTTCCACAATATAGTATAATGGCCTAAAGGCATTTATAGCATAAATAAGAATACAACAACAACAACAATAACAAAATAAAATGAAAACTTTAGGGCCATTATTACAACTTGCCGTTAACTAAAGGAAAGATTTCAACAGGCAGATAAATTGTTTTTCATTATTATGACTACCCAATAAAATAGAAGATAGAGCGTTAAGCTAAAAAGAAGATCATTTAACATTTAAAGATCACTTTATGTTTGTACCTGCCATATTATTTGTTATTTTCAATATGGCAACTTCAAATTTAAGCAAAAAACGATCTCCGACGTTGCCACTGCGTTGAAAAAAAAAACTTGTTTAAGGAGCAGTCGACATTTCTCCGGCACTGCCATATTTTTGAAAACTTTATTTCAACTTTAATTTAAAGTTAACTTTTCTGCTCCTTTTAGCTAAATGTACCTTAAATTAAACCCAAGTTTAACGGCAAATTGTAATAATAACCCTTAAAGTAACCAAAAAAAGGAAAAGTAAGGCAAAAAAGATGTCAATGCATAGGCCTGAACGCATCAAAATTGGTTCGCTAAAAAGTAGCACAATCATAGGGAGTATTTCGTTTTGTAAAACACAGAACGTAGAGAACAGAGAAATCAATAAATTGTTTTACTAACTGAAGCTGTTGAGTCAGTCAATCTGTAACCATAGCTGCCAGTTTTGACGATTTATCGTCATTTTGACGATTTTGTGCTCCAAAAATATCATATTGACGGTGTGACGATTTATGCCATTATTTTGATGAATTTTATAAATTAAAAATTTACTTTATTTTGTTTACTTCAGTACATTAAAAGCTACTTCAAGCTTTATATTTACTTTGCAGTTATTGCTATTGCCAAATTTTTCTGTAGCTAATGTCCTTAAAATCCAAAAAACTACAATCTCTGCACGAATGGAGTGCCACATACGAATAGTTCCACTAAAGAACGAATTTTGTCTGTAAAGCAGTGTGCGATCCACTGTTCAATCAACCACATACATTTGTATGTGCCCGCCAAGAAAGGCGAGTGTGGCGTAGGAATACATAATTCTCGGTGAAAAGTCCTTTCGATACAACAGTGAAACTAGATCACATTGCAACGATGCTCCAATGAGTCAATGGAGGTCAAAGCCCTACCGTCATTAACGGACAACTTCATCCTTCCTTCTAAGCGGTCGAGAAGTCTCAGAATATTCGTTAAGGCACTGTCCTATATATAAGAGTTGTATTCCAATCGCTTTCGGATATAAGCGGTGTAAGTAGTAAGAAAATCAGATAAAGTGAAGCATTTCTTACACTCTCTTAAGAAACTAAAGCACTAAAACATGTATCGGTTCTAGCGTACATCACACTGAATTTTTTGTGACGATTAGTTTGACGATTTCCAAGGACGTGTTTGACGATTTTGACGATTTTTTTTTCTAATAATAGACGACTTGATGCTTTATTTATCTGATAGCTATGTCTGTAACCCAGTAAGGGTTACAAGGTGATTCACCGAAAATATATTTGTAACAACTGTGTTTCCTTAACAGTTTAATTAAATTTCAATCCATTTTAAGTTCAATGTCACAGTGCAGTGATAGTCATCATATTCTTTTGATAAGTTGTGCTTCTTTTGGTTTACATCATCAAGAATCTTAAATACTAACTCAAATATGTATTAAAGAGGAGCGTGTACGTTTGGAGTCGACTTTAATCTGTAGGTCCCGCCAGTTATAAATAAAATTAACGCACACAACATAAGTTGTGTGAGAAACTAGGTAAATAATCCTGACTGAAGGATTGTAGTGACCAATTATGTATGTATGTATGTAATTAGTTGTAATTAATTCAGTATTACTTGATGACTATATACAACGAAGTATGGTCTATAAATGGGGCTTGACAACTAAACCTAATTTTCATTGAAAAATCGTCTTAAACGACTAGATCTATTTCTGGATGAATGGGTACGTGATTAGAGAATGTGTACTTGAATTTGAATTGTTCAAAAGCATTCATTTCACTACGAAAAAGCCACTGTTTAGGCCACATTTCTTTGAGAACAATATTGGCCACACTGACACTGTCAAGGGCGAGAACTATAGATTGATGATTAATCACTTCCTTTAGCCTGAATTGGATGATGTGCAAATTAGTGACATATGCCTTTAACAGAAGGGCTATACGTGCCTTTTTAGATATTGGACCTAGTTGGTCATTACAAACATGCAGCACTGATTCTCACGTCAGAGTTTAAAACCGACTCCGAATGACAGGTACTTTTGAGATACTTCTCATGACAATTTTTACTAATTTTTAGCGTTTTTGCCAGAAATCTGCTGAAGAAAATACGTCGAGGAAATATTTTTCATCCCGATGTCTGATCTCGGGTTTAAACCGCGGCCTTCCGTCTAAAAAGCCAACACACTACTTACTAGACTACGGCGACTTTATTGGATATAATGCAAGAGCGATTTAATCTGGTCATTTGATGTGGAGGTGGTTTGAATTGGCCACCGAGATCATACGATTTTACCACATTAGTAACAGTCTGTTGCACTTGGGGGCGTTGGTCGACGCATTGTATTTCATCCTGTGCGAAGAGCACCGTTTACCACATTAGACTTTTCATCTTAAGTCTGACGTATGTTCGAATAAACTACAAGCCACAGCCAACAAAAATCAACAAACTCAATATAATGTGCGCAAGGGTAATTGAAATTTAGATACTTCAGATGCACTTCCACACATACCGATTATCTCTCCATACATACATGCTTGAAAGGAAAGGCACTCAAGGATTGATATGCCAGAAAAGATAAAATAGGAGAAACTCTTGAAAGTTGATAAAGTGTCGAACTAAGGTTGTTGTGGTCTAGTGTTGCGGTTCAACTATTTCGCATTGCATTATGGAATACACCAATCTTAGGGCGCTAACGCAACATGCCATAAAAACACTTTTTTTCTTATTTTTTCTAATTTTTTTTTTTATTTCCTTTATTTTTTCTGAGTTTAACCTTTCAAACCCTGAAAATAGTGTTTGAATATACAAACATACGAACATGTACGTATAAAAAAGCCTCCTCTCCCTTTTTTTTGGGGGGAAATACTATCACAAATTTCAATTTCTATAGGCAATAATGACTTTATTTTTCCTTCTATTTTTATCCTTTCATTTGTAGCAACTTCAAATTTTCTATCAAAGTCTTTTGCCTTCTGTTTCTTCTTCTTCTTCTACATGGATTTGGTATATGAAGGACATGATATATTGATTGCAAAGTACAAAGTACGAGTAAATGTAATTTAACACGTATGTACATACAGAGATGTCTGAGTTTAAAATTTGTGTAACCATTGGCATTGGTTTTCTTTAATTATAGCCAAGAAATTTGTGTACTAAAGAGTGTGTCTGTACGCAATGATTTGTAATTGTTTATAAACACTGGAGTGTTGCATTTACCAAATTGCTGCAAGGTTTTGGAATTATTAAGATTTTATCTTAGAGAGGAAAAAAAACACACAGAAACAGAAACGGTTGCTAGTAATGAGTGATATGAACCAATGCTACGTTTACGTACCAAACTCTAAATAAATATCCTGGCACAAGGAATATGAGTGAACATAGAAGATAAATGGCAGGCATACTGATGTTTTAGAACCCCAGTAAATGAAAATAAATTATACTTTATGGACGTAAGCAATTTAAGAGGATACCACTTGAGTTTAAACAAAAATTTTAACAAAAAATGTTGGATTATACGCTGATATTGGCAAGACTTTAAAGAAAACTCATTAGCTGGAATCGTTTGTTTTGTAATCACATGCTAGTGCACAGCTCTTGAGAGTCAAACAATTTTTTAAACATCATATTAGTGAAACTTATGATAAAATATAGCCTCCGTTCAACTTAATTCTTATGGTACATTCAAAATCTTTATTCTGCATTTACCACAATTTATTTTCTTCTTTCTTTTTTTCAAAATTCCGCTTTGTGACCAACATGTCAATGTACCGCTCTTTTGAAAAAGTTTACAAGCAAAACAACGAAGTTAGTTTTTAAAAGACTTTAATTTCAAGACGTCCATAGAAAAAAAAACGCACAAAAAGAAAACTAAAATAAAATAAAAAAACGAATTTCAACTTTATTTAACTTTCATGTGCTATGATGCCCGTGAGGTTAAAAGTTCAGGCATTCAAAAATTCCCCATACAAACACATATTTTTGGTATTTATTGTGTGTACAATAAAACGAACGATACTGCATACACTACTAGCAGTACTAGCATAACCGACTATGCAAGGAAACAAATACACGGCAGGAGCACTAATGGCCTTTGGCACTACAAATATTTTCAGTATAAACTAGAAGGTTAGATAATTTATATCGGTTGAGACTTCCGAGCTTAAACAGATTTTTAAATTAACATTCGCTGAATGTGCTCTAGCGTTTCAGTTTAAGTTTTATCGAAAAATCATCTCCAGCGATATATACACATATACAGGGTGGCTGACATGTAATGCAACAAAGTAAAGCGCTATATTTTTTTAATTTTTTTTTTTTAATTTTATTGTTCAAAAGCAAAACATGTTGGAAATAACATTTTAACATTTAACATAACAAATTTTAGGATCAGTTTAGATTTGTTCGAATTGGCCACGAATTATGGCATTCAAGCGGCCGACAAAGCCTTCACAGGCTGCACGAAAGTGGCTATTTTGGCCCATTCCCGGCGAAGCGCCGTCTTGAGATGATCGACACTTTGGTATTTTTTAATGAGAACCTTACTCCCCAAAATGCCCCAAGCGCAGAAGTCCAGAGGATTGAGATCCGAAGATTTTGGTGGCCATTGTGCGGTAGAAATGAAGCGAGGAACCTCCTTTTTATGTCATTCTTGGTTGACGCGTGCTGAGTGCGGTGGTGGTGAGTCCTGTTGGAATGTCCATGGTCTGCGGCCGAAATGTTTGTCTGCCCAAGGCTTCAATACTGTCATTAAGATATTTTCCCGATAATATTCAGCATTTATTTAGACCAAACGGTCGATGAATATGAGCGGGGAGCGACCATCGGCCGTTACGGCGGCCCACATCATTACCATCTGCGGCGCTTGAGTTCTGTAAGCCAATCGCAGATGCAAATTTTCAGCTGACCTCTTTGGCGAGTAAACCCGATTATATTGTTTGTTCACAAACCGCTAAATTTGAAATGGCTTCTCATTGGAGAAAACCAAATTCGGTAACTGGCCACTTTCGTGCAAGCGAAGTAACTCCTTGGCTCTTTCCAGTCTAACTTTTCTTGTCCACCGGTGAGCTTTTGCACTTTCTGGAACTTCAATGACTTTAGTCCAAGCTTATTTTTCAATATGTGTTGCATCCGTTCTCACGATATGTTCAGCTCACGAGCAAGTTTTCTACCACTGCGGCGTGGATTTCGATCAAATCTGGCTTTCACTTTTCGGATCATTTCTGGAGTTGTTACCGTTTTTTTTCGTCCAATTTTTGAACGCAATGGAACACTGCCAGTATCACGGTAACGCAATGGCAATGGCACGAGAAACAAAAGATTTATTCACATTTAAATGTTGGAGGGCTCTAACGATAGCCACCTGTGGTTTTCCAGTCAAATATAAAGCAATCACACTATCACACTTGAATTCCATCACGAATAACTTTTTTTCTGAATGCAATAGATCGAAATGCATTTGTAAATAATAAAATGAACTGTCACTGGAATAAATCTGTCAGCTGTCAGACGAGCGGCTTACAAATGGTAACAACCTGAAGTTGGTTGCAATACATATCAGCCACCCTTTACATACGTAATTGGTAATTACAAACCAGTGAGTCACGTCCTCTAAACTAACCTAACCTAACCTAACCAGTGAGTCAGCATTACGACCTGTCCCCTCAGATCACTTATGTTGGCTTGCTTCGTGGCCTCACTTATATGAAGCCATCATATTATCTACTAGACCATGGCAACTGTATACGTGAACTGAAAATATTCAAATTTAGGACGATACAATTCAAGAAAATTCAAGAACGTTCAATCAATAATTTCTCAAAAGTTACTGTTTGGTATAGATCAGAGGTCAGCAACAAGGAGCTATCACGCAACTTTCTAGTGAGTATTTTAGTGTTCGTACCCGAATCATTCTTATGTGCTTCGTGTATATGTTGAGTAAAGGAGTTTCGAAATCAACAATATCATATGTGTTGTTAAGTAAGAATATGATGAGTACTTCAAACTTTGAATCTAAATAAAGGTTTCATGATATTAAAATAAGTATGAATGCGTATAAGTATCAGAAATGGTGAGTATGATTCCATTCTACTTGTCTTTTTGAATACTCACTGCTGATCTCTAATGTGGATATTGGGTGGTCAGCACTTTGGGATAATGATGTTGGTCAGATCGTCACTGTTAATAGCAAAAACTTTAATTCTACTAACTAACCGCATTTGGAGGTTAATTAAATCCACCAACATGTGGGTTCATTTCACTGGTCACCAAGATTGTACGATTGGACCTCGAAAGACTTTTTCTTGTGAAATTTTTTTAATTTATAGGATTACATGATCCTGAAACAGCGTACCACATAATAGAATTTAGACGTTTATAAAGACAGAATATACGTATTATTATATTAAAGGCCTTCGCTTAGGCCCATATTTCACTTTCCCATGAAATAGCATAGAAATCTGCAGAAAACATTTTAAATGACAAAAACATGGTTCGTGTGATGCTTATCTTGACCGCATATCAAAATTCTTGGTTTTGTACATTTGTTTGCAAATGATTTTTATTTTATTGTTGTTGCTGCAACTATTCTGCTGTCTTCTACTACGTACAACTTATTCATGCTGTGCGAAGAAAATTAAGAATAAAAATATCTTCGGAAGAATAACAAAACAAAAACCAGATTTCCACTTTATTAGTGGAGCAAAGTACAGGAAAATGTACAAAAGGGCTAAACAACTGAGAAAAATGCCAAAGAATTTGTTCCTTTGTGTAAACGATACAAGCAAAGCAAGTATCATAATGCTTTTGTTTTAAAATAAAGTTTAACCAACAAAAGAAGTTTTCACCTGCAGTTGCTGTTGCTCTGGTCGAAAAAAATAAAATAGAAAAAAATTTTGCATAAAAAACCAAAAAAATTAAAAAAGTCGGATCAGAGAAAAAAGAAAGGGGAAGAAAAAGAAGAAGAAAAAACACAGATTATATAGTCATGATATTTACTGTCTTTGTAATAAATACCATAAGAAAACCACCGAAAATGCTGCAACAATTCAATTGCAATAACCGACCGACCGTATATGGCCTTAAACCATTTTTCTACAACAGTTTTCTTTCGCTAGATAACGAGTAAAGTTTACTTAGAACAAATTTTCCGAATTAATGTTAATTAGACCACTTACCAAAAATATTGCAGTTTTTTGTTTGTCTTAAAAAAAGTTTTCGATAATACAAGGCCTACTTAAATATTTTATGGTTTTATATAGGAATTTCAACTAAATTTCAAATCAAATTCATATAAAATATTTGAATAATTTTATTGATATTCAGTCGCTTAAGGTATAAAATAATTAAAAGTTTGAAAAGAGATTTTGTGTTACGTAATCCTTGGTAAGAAGGTCGTCACGGAAAACTTTCTAAAGAATAGTAACAGCACATAAAACAAATATGTTATCAATAGCAACTTTATTTAAATATAAGATATTTCCATACCGTAAAATACAAGAAAAAAACCATGCTTTCAGCGATTAAAGCAAGGATTAATAAGCTTCCGGTAGTAATAAATTAGCGCCTAATACGTTTAACTGTACATGCATTCCATTCTCAACACACAACAAATATGAAAACTACAAGGGCATAAAACTCTGACGATAATTTATAAAACCACACATAACATCCTGAATACGTAACTCTCATCACTTTTTTGTGTAAGTTAAGATCAGACAGCTTTTCGAATCGCAACTCACTAAACAGATCACAACAATAAACTTGAGTTGGTTATGCAAAATTGGCGCTAAATGGCGTTCAGTACTTTATTTAATATTTTGGCATACTAAGAAGGTTTTTGAAATGTTTTCTTAATAATAGGTATTTAGGTAAAGCCACAGTTAGTCAAACGTTGACTAGAACGTTGGTTAGAACGATTGCCGAAACGTAATATATTTTCGGTAGGTTATTCCATTACTTTTCATATATGAAATATTGAAGCATGTTCCGTTACGTTCCATAAACGTATGGATAGTCGGGCCTTAACAGCCGCATAGCACACGAGTACCAAATCGCTAATATGGTTGCTGAAAATGAGGACACGAGTATAAGATAGAGTGGTATGTTATCGCCTAAATAATATAACGACACGTAGGACATAATGAATGGTAAGTATTATATCACTATACAAATCTCTAATTTATAAACAGTTGTCAACTTCACACGTTTGTTAACTTTATGCAGTACGAATTTGACAGCTTTCATAGTTATCATTCTCTTTTAATTATTACTCGCATTAATACTACTTCTTTGTCTATTTGAATTAATAAATAATATAAATGATGAATTAATACCCAGACTTTTAATTATCATCATCCACCGGTTACCATAAATTGGCGACGAGAGAAAAAAAAGAGAAAAGAGAAAGGCAATATACAGAAATTATAATAAAATATAATAGTACGAGAAAGTCTATACGCATTTTACAAGACAAAATGGACGCCAACCAGTTCGAGAAAATTCTACATATGCAAATGCTCGAACAAATGAGAATGGCATCAAATACGGCACAAGTGCAAGTGCAAAATAACGCGGCGAACACTATTTTGGTACCAAATTTCGATCCGTTTGACCCGGCAAAGGAGCCGTACAAAAATTACATCCAAAGATTTCAAAATTACATTGAAATGAAGGGAATTAGCACTAATAAAGATTATTGCTTGAAACTCCTACTGAATTCAATTGGGATAAGAACTTTCAACATAATCACAGCATTAGCTGCACCGAAAACTCCAGCTGAATTGGATTATGATAACTTAATGCAATTGTTGAAAAGTCATTTTTCACCGACAAGGAATATTCTAGTGGCACAGCATCGTTTTTTGAGCAAATATCAGAATGACCAACAAACAATTGCCGAATTTGTTGCAACCCTTCGTGCAGAAATAGGCGAGTGTGATTTCACATCCCCCTGTACCTGCAAGGTTTCAATAGCGGATATCTTTCTCCGTGCTCAATTTATTCGAGGGGTGAAGGACAATTATATGCGTGAACAGTTATTACAGGCGGGTTCACTAAAATTTGATGAGATTGTCACCAAAGCTTTAGCGCTTGAGGCCGCAAAGGTTGATGCGAAAGAGCTGGCAGATACAGCTGGTGCTTCAAACGTCACTACGGATATAAATAAAATTTCGAAAATTAAAAGGATTGGACAAAAACGTCCCAATCAGCAGGCCAACAGCAAAAAGGCGAACTATGAAGATTTAGGTATTGCCGGATTATGTTTTCGCTGCGGAAGAAACAATCACCAGGCTAGAGAATGCCGCACGAAAAAAGATAAGTTGAAATGTTCAAGTTGCAACAAAAAGGGACACGTGAGTAAGGTGTGTATAGCGTCATTGAGGGCGAACGGTATGGTACGACCGCATAAGAACTCGGATCAAATTCAAAATATACAACACGAAGATTACGGTGTTTGCAGGATAATTGATGTTTATCGGAACAATTTTCAAAATTCTAACTCTGAGCGCTATTACGCAAATATCAATATTGAGGGGAAACCAGTAAAATTCGAAGTCGATTCAGGCTCTGGCTTTACATTTCTTCCTAGAAAACAATTCAGAGAATTGAACCTAAATAAGGTAATTACCACTACAAATGTAATTTTCCGATCATACACGCAAAATACCTTTGTGCCAGATGGCAAAGTACGTGTTAACATAGAATTTAATGGTGTGTCAACCTCGGACGATGTATATATCGTTCCGGATACATGTACAGCGTTAGTGGGGAGATCATGGATTCGACGTCTCAATATCAACTTGACTGAACTGGACAATTTGGATACAGGTGAAAATTCGATGGACATTTTTTATAATCAGAACGACATCGAAGATATTATAAGAGAGTTTTCTGATGTTTTCGAGGAAAGAGTCGGATGCATCCCAAATTACAATGTATCTTTAAAATTACGGGATGATGCTAAGGCTATTTATACAAACGAACGTCAGATTCCTTACGCCCTAACAGATCGCGTCAATAAAGAACTGGACAGTTTGGAGAATGCGGGTATAATTACAAAAATTTCTAACAGTGATTGGGGTTCTCCTTTGGTTGTGGTTCCAAAGTCAGATGGAGGGGTTCGATTGTGCGTGGACTACAAGGTAGGAGTAAACCAACGTTTGGTAAATGCTCATTACCGAATTCGGAAAATTGAACATATTTTCAACAGTCTGCGTAATGCCAAATATTTTTGCCGTTTGGACTTGTACAAAGCCTATCTCCATCTTGCTGTTGATGAACCATCCAGTATCATTCAAACCATTTCAACGCACAGGGGAACCTACCGCATGAACAGATTGTCTTTTGGTATAAAGACTGCGCCGGCAGAATTCAACCGTATAATAGATCAAATTTTGCGGCAGGTACCCAACACTGAATCCTACTTTGATGATATTATCATACATGGTAAGTCTATTGAGGAGTGCAAATCAAATCTGAAATGTTGTTTACAACAACTAAGGAAGTACTACTTACACTTGAATCGCTCAAAATGTACATTTTTTAAGAACAGAATAGAAGTTTTAGGCCACACCATTGAACACAATAAGATAAAAAAATCTTCTTCGAAAATTGATGCAATTGTACAGATGGTTTGGGGATGGTCACATACTACTCGAGATTTATTTTGAATGTATCCACGACTACAACTCCATTGCGAAAATTATTGCATAAAAATACAAAGTTTAAATGGTCATACGAATGTCGTGAAGCGTTTAACAAATTGAAAGAGGAAATCGCGAGCGATCGAGTACTAATGCCATATGACCCCGAGTTGCCACTTCAGCTGGCGTGTGACGCTAGTCCAACTGGAATAGCTGGTGTTCTTTCCCATTTAGTGGATGGAGAAGAGAGGCCAGTTGCTTTTGCCTCGCGATCGCTTACAAGCGCGGAACAAAATTATTCGCAGTTAGATAGAGAGGCTTTGGCTATTTATTACGCTGTTCAGCACTTCCACGAGTATCTGTTTGGCAGACAATTTAATCTTATTACGGATAACCAACCGTTGATGAGGATAATTCATCAGAACAACAAACTACCACAAATGACCTCAGCCAGGTTACAAAGGTATGCAGCATTTTTAAGCGGTTACAATTATCAAATTATTCATAAGAAAAGTGTGGAGAACGTTAGTGCAGATTGCATTTCAAGAGCACCAGTAACTCAAAACGAGCACTTTGTGAACTCAATTGATAGGGAAGTCCATCAATTATGCAATTTTTCTCTTAACCAAATTTGTTCGAAAAGGATAAGTTTCAGGAAAATTCGAGAAGAGACACAAAATGATGAAAAACTTTCTAAAATACTTTATGAATTGCGCCATACGACGGCGGCAGACTCTGAGTTCACCATTGATGGAAATATATTATTTAAAGGTCAACGCATTATGATACCATCCTCCTTACAGGATACAGTTTTGAAAGAGCTTCACCACACCCACATCGGGACCACGAAGATGAAACAATTGGCCAGACGTTACGTGTATTAGATGGGGATCGATAAAGATATCGAAAAATTTGTACGAGCTTGTCCAGGTTGCGCCTCTATCAAAAGTAATCCAGTAAAAGCTCCACTTCACCCGTGGGAGGAGCCGGACAACAACTGGGAACGTATACATATTGATTATGCGGGTCCCTATCAAGGTCACTACTTCTTAATGGTAGTAGATGCTAAGTCCAAATGGATAGAGGTAGGCATATGTACAGCAGCACCAACATCAGCTTCAACAATCGAAATTCTTCTCAACATCTTCACAAGAAACGGATACCCCGACGTAATGGTATCCGACAATGCGACCATTTTCAAGAGTGATACATTTTCATCGTTTTGCCAGGATTGCGGTATATTCCAGAAGTTTATAGCTCCTGGACACCCAGCCACAAATGGCCTAGCTGAAAGGAATATACAAACCCTCAAAAATAAGTTAGCAGCTATGTCCAACGAGTCATCGTCCATGCAGGAGAAAATAAGAGATATTCTCTTAAAGTATAGAACTACACCACTGAAGAACGGTAAAACGCCTTCAGAATTGTTCTTAGGTCGACAAATTCGAAGTCGCTTGGATATTTTGAAACCTCCAAGAATACAAGGTAATCAACAGGATCAAATTCCATCAAGACAATTAAGAGTGGGAGAGAGAGTTCAGGCTCGGTATTACACTCCCAACAAATCGTTATGGAAGCTGGGTACAATAGTTAAGAAAATGGGCCGACTACACTATACAGTTAAATTGGACGATGGATACGTATTCAAGAGGCACATCGACCAATTATTGTCAACCAATATTCAAGCTGAAACTTCAACTAATGCCCACTCCTCGCCAGAACAACTGATGTTCCAACATGCGTCAATCTACAATCCTAATCTTTATAATAGTTCCGAAGATGGTCCAATGGCAGGCCAAAATCAACATTCGCCAGGAGCAGACTTTGATGATATCCATATTCCACATGAGGATGAAAACCCGGATTTACATCAAACTCCCCGTTCAAACCGGAAACCTTCACGATAACGCAAGACTCCGGGCTATTTGGAAGATTACGTCTTGGACTAGATTATTCTGTGGTGTCATATCAAGAGTGGGAGAATTATTATATCACTATACAAATCTCTAATTTATAAACAGTTGTCAACTTCACACGTTTGTTAACTTTATGCAGTGAATTGCAAGTGCATGTACGAATTTGACAGCTTTCATAGTTATCATTCTCTTTTAATTATTACTCGCATTAATGCTACTTCTTTGTCTATTTGAATTAATAAATAATATAATAATATAAATGATGAATTAATACCCAGACTTTTAGTTATCATCATCCACCGGTTACCATAGTAAGTAAAGACCACCTTGTTACATTATTTTCCCAGTTCATATTTGTTTCCGTCTGAATAATCTCGGATATGCCGTTTGCTTGTGAATAATTTCAGATATACTGGAAAGGCTAAGCATACAGTACTCTCTCGATTTAGTTCGTCTCGATTGTTCCCTTCAAATTCAATTTGCGTTATAATTCGATTTACGTCACCTCTGTTGTTTATAAACAAAATCAGGGGAATTCCCTCTTAAAAAAAATACAATACATAGAATAAAAATTTAATTATTTTAGTCTTTTTTTGTAAAATGTAAATAAACAAATGGATCTGATAGTATGAGTTCTTTGAAATTCGATTTACGTCGCCTTTTTCCGGAACATTCTACGACATAAATCGAGGGAATACTGTAGTATAATGACTGCCGAGATTTCGTTAAATATTTTCCCTTTCTTAACTACAAAAATAACCCATGAATCTCTCAATCAAAAATCCCGAGAACTTCTCTTTACGCTTTTCTAGGTGAAGAGAAAAATATGTTTATTATGGTGTCCGGATTTAAATTTTCTAAGGTTTAATTTGCTTCAAATACATCATTTATTAAGCCCCACTCACTATGTAAAGCAAACACATAGAGTAACATCATCAGTAAACCTCATAAGCTATGGCAGCGCCAGAAAGCAGAGATAGCTCAAAAAAGGTACTCGCTTTTCCTCTACACGGAGTTCATTGTTTTTAGGTTATGACAGAAAGGAAACCTATTAGCCTCACTGCAAAAGACCAAAATAACATGCTTAGCTGATAAACTTGATATAGGAAATTGAAACCATGAAAGGGAATAAAGAAAAGAAATTTTTTTTTGTTCTAATTTGCTTAATAATTCGAATTTTTAAAGACTTGAAAAGAAAGTGACCCCCTAATTATTTTATGTGCAATGTAATGTAAGAGTGCATATCATTTAATTTCATTCTAACCAGCGTTGTCAACTCAGTGCTTTTAGCACTGTTTTTAGTGCTTTTTAAAACTTTCGACGCGGAAAATTTTTAAGTCAGTGCCTAGTGCTTTTTTTAGCGCTTTTCTTTACACGTCAGTGACACCAAATTAAAAATTTAAAAAAATGAAATAATGAAATCAATTCGTCGTTTTGGAAATTAAAAACAATTTTGGGCGAATATATTTAACAATAATACTTTTTTACGTTGATACATTTTCGAAGGTAAAATCATTTACATTTTATACGTCTAAAAAAGTTATGTTTAATGTATGTTAACTTTCACTTTTACATGTAAAACTACAGTCTTAATAAATCGAATTAGCATATACATAGACTAAAAATTAGTCTATAAACTATTCTAAAAGTATATAGATTAGACTATAGGCTAGACGATATACTTTTGTATTAAATTGTAAATTCGTACATTTTTTTTACTGTTTATATAAATTGGTAATGAAGTCGCCATAGTCTAATAGGTAGTGTGTTGGCTTCTTAGACGTAAAGCCAGGGTTCGATCCCCACTTCTTCGGCGATTCAATCTGAGCAGATTTCTGGCTAAAAACTCTGAGAGTAAAGTAAATAAAAATTGCTATGAAAAGTTTCTCAAAAATCAGTCGTTCGGAGTCGACTTTAAACTGTAGGAGGTCCCGTCACTCATGTATAAAATTAACGCACAAAAACATAAGTGATGTGAGAAACTAGATCAACAATCCAGACTAAAGGGTTGTAATGACCAATTATATATGATTGAATAAATTGGTGATAAAATTAAAATAAATATTATAATGTTTTAGTGCTTTTTTGTCAAAATTACGCTTTTTTTAAAGAATTTGGTGCTTTTTGAAAATTTGTAGTTGACAACGCTGATTCTAACGCTTCTCTGAAGTTCCATGACACTTTCAAAAATTCCAAAATGGTGGCCAAAATAACAATAATTTCAGTCACTTTAGTTTTGTTTATTCTTTAGAAAATATTCCATATTAGCACTGTACTCCTTCTCTTTTTCGAACATTTTCTCATTTCATACTACATATTTGAACATTTTATTTTTTATTTTCTCGGCTTTGTTTTGTTTGTGTTCTCATTAGGATATATAATGCCAGCTTTGACCCTAATTTTTAATGGCCTCTGAAGTTCAAACACTGTTGTTTGGTTTTGTAGCAATAAGAAGTTTTCCATTTTATCCATTTTCCTCTTCCTCAGCTTTGTTGTTGTTGCACAAACAAATGCTGAAGTTTTCTTCTATTTTTTTTTTGTTTTTCATGATTAACACGAAAACAAAAAAGGAAAAAAGGCAAAAAACAACGAGAATTATAAGATCATATAAAAAGGCTCAAAGGCTTTAAACACGTACGTACATACGTACATAACAACATTTACTTGTTTTGTTTTGTTGTGTTTTTTATTTTTAAATTTTTGTTCTATTGGCCAACTCATGTCGGTCATGTTTTTCGTTGGCCACTTAAAATGTAAAATTTTAGCATTTTTTTTGGAAATAAAAAAAATAATTTTATGGAAAATTTTGTTTATTTTTCCAACAGTTTTAGCCTTTTAACTAGAAAAAGACAAACGTTTATTAAAAATTATATTAAATTGCGGCTAATTGTAATACTTTTAAGGAATTTTGTTTACATTCTGTATATTTTTTCTTTTTTTTTTTAAATTTACATAAGAAATGTTGTCAATTAAATGCAATGAAACGTTTTAGTTTTTTTTATTATTTTTATTTTACATCGTCGGTTTAAAAATTACAAAAAAGTTTTCCCTTCCCGATTTAGCCTATGATATGATAGGGACGCGTTTTCCAATTCAAGCAAGTTTTAATGATTTCACAGTCTCGTATTTTTAAATCTATATGTTAACCAATAGAGTAGGTCATATGAAAAACTATGTTTTAGTTTACTGATCGTGAAGAGCACAGTAAAGGTGCTGTAAATTTATTTTTATTACAAAAATATATTCTATTTATTTATTTGAACTATTTTAATCCTGGGTTTCGTCTTTCGAACTAAAACTGAAGCTAATGTAAATAGTAATGCCAACGACCAAATAGTGTAAGTAAGTAAAGTGCTTCTGTATAGCTGTGATGTCTCAATTTAAGTATTATCCCCCCTTCCCCACAATTCAAAAGTCCGAAATATGAAAAATTAATATTTCTTTTGGCGGCTTCTTCTAAGAATAAAAAAAAAATCTTTAAAATCTGTAGTTCATAGTTCTAGCAATAATGAATAAAATTAATAAACGTTGCAGAAAATACTTCACTCCATCCGACCTTCTTACTATTTTCAGGACCCCTATCCGACCCCGGATGGAGTACAACTATCAAGTGTGGACCGGTGCTGCAAAATCTATTTTGAAGCTTCTCGACCGCGTACAGGAGAGGGCGGAGATGCCTATTAATGAAAGTAGGGTATCCAACTCTATTGATTCGTTGTAGCATCGTCCCAATGTAGCTTGTGTTTCATTGTTCTATCGGTACTATAATGGGAAATGTTCTCGGGAGATAAGGGACTTGGTTCCCGATAATCACATATTTTTACGTGGTACTCGAGCATCTCGCAGAGCACATTCTTTTACGGTTGATTGTCCAGTGAACCGCAGAATGCATTACAGGGAGAATTCATTTTTTGCCCGCGCTGCTCGCTTGTGGAATGATCTTCCTGCGAAGGTTTTTCCCGTCAATTACGATATTGGTAAGTTTAAATCAGATGTCCAAAAACACAACTCCCTCTTTCCATCTTCCTATAACCTATTTTCCTAAAGCTGCACAATGCACTGCCTGAGTAGGGGCCATCCCCTGAGTGTTGGTTTTTATAAAAAAAAAATAAAAAATAAAAAAATAAAGCACACGCAGCATGTGTGGTGAGAGAAACTAGGTTGTAAAACACACTGAAACCCTGTAATGACAAATTAAGTAAGGCAGTAAGTAAAACGATGAATAAGAGACGCATGGGTTATTCTTTAAAGAAATAAAAGGAATAAAAACTTTAAGAAAATCTAAATTAATTGCATAAATTTGAAATATCTGGTTGAAACTTTATCGGTTTATTGAACGGGAAAACTTGAACACACAATATTTTAAGAATTACAGTCTCACAAATACTTTTTCAAACATGACCGTGTCGATGGGCAAGCAACTCATCTGCAATTTTCTCCTCATATGAGGTGAAAATTTTCTAGTAGAGGTGTGCACAAGACATTCGCTAGCTTACCCTTCACCGAATGCAATACTCTTGTGTATTTCTGATTTATTCAATGTCTACAACAGCACCCGTTTCCCTGTGAAGTAACGGAACTATGCTTTGTTTTGTAAGAGCATATTTTACTACTGAAGCTACATTTTCAGTATTGCCATATGAATATCAGTAGTAGTAATGTAAAAAAAAGGTTTTCCCCCAGAAACAAAAAGTTTAAAAAAGTTACTGGCAATGATGGCGTCGATGAAGATCGGTTCTTTTGCCGAGAGCGAAAAAAGAAATGCATGTTGTGACTCTATGAAGAGTACAATATTTTTGTTGCACTCTTCACACAACTCTCTTTTATACTGTTGTACAATGGTTTACGAGTGCAGTTGTTTTTTGGTCTATCTTTGCTTCACACTTATTAATATTTGCAGCTACAATCAATATTCGGCCTTTAGAAAAGTGCAATAGTGTGCAATTTCATATGTCTTGTTTATACCTCTACTCTCTATAAATGACTTTGGAAGACAAATTAAATGCTGCAGATTGATAAATTTTTAATTGAATTCATGTAACAGATGCTTGTTGACGTTGTTGTTGTCGATGAGTTCATTATTTGCCTTTCATATAAGATGCGGAAAATTACGCATTTTCGCAATTCCAGAATTCTTGCCGCACCCTTATATACTATTTTGTTAATTAATCCCTTAACAACGCTCGAATATTTATTGTCCAACTACAAGACCTAAGATTGAAGTCACGCATACACTGTTTGAACTCTCAATTTATTTTTCCTTAAATACAATCATAAATCCAGCTACAGGTGAGCAAGAGGATTACTAACTTCTGGTTCTGACTTTATTACTCGTAAAATATATGACTTTATAATTTACACGTCGTAAGAGATACGAACCCAATGGAAAATGTTTTTGTAAAATATTTTACTACCTCGACTAATTCAATAATTTAACTAATAAGTCACTTTAGACTAGCAAGTAGTGTGTTGCCTTATTAAACGAGAGCAGACATTTCGAAAAAAACGAAATTTGGAAACAAATTTTAGGCTTCTTTTTCTCAGTAGTGTTTTGGCAAACGTTCTCATGAAAGTTTTCTTAAATCTGTCGAAGACGACATTAAACAGTATGTCGCGACACTTTTGAGTAAAATGAATACACACAGAATACGAGTGAACTGAGAAACAAGGTTATAATCATGACCAATCAATTATGTAAGTCGGTATCGAACCTTGTAGTAGATAATAGTAGAAATTATGGCAAAGGGCTAAAACCACCCATTGCACTAACTATGCAGTCAACACTAGTTATCAACTATGAAAAAATATACCCATTGAACCTTAGCTGGGAGCTCTGCTCTCAGCAGTAAAATTATCATTCATATCCCTGTATTTAATCAAATAATTAAACAAGAAACATCAGGGAGGACAAAAAAAAACAAATTTCATTACTAATTTTACAATGATGTTGACGAAAAAAGCTTATAGTTTTAGACTTTGAAAAAAAAACCTCTACACTGCAATTTAAAAAAGACCCCAGAGTAAGTAAGTATAAAAACAAAACATCAATGATTTATTTTGTTTTCTTTGTTTACTTGCGGATAGTTGTGCCTAAGCCTTTTAAACATTTGCTTTGAAAGTTTTTGAATTTTCCTTCATTCGGTAATAAATATTAAATAAAAACCCAATTTGGAAAACAATAAGTTTAAAATGAAAAAAAAAAAACAAAAATTTTTTTATAGAACCTACAGTGGCAGAGAATGTTTATACAACCTCAATATTCTATCATTTCTTTTAAGAAAACAATAATTTTTAATATATTGTGTCTCTTCTAATGCTTCTCCTTTTCTATTGCCAACCTTTCAAATTACTTTTAGGGTCACAGCTGGCTTTTTTTTTTGCTGGTAATTTTACTCGAAATAGAAAGAAAAAGTTAGACAAAGTAGAAGTAGAGGAAGATGAAGATGAAGAAAATAAAAGACATTCTCTTTCAAATTCATTTTCAATATTTTATATTCAGTCATGCAAATACCGAAATAAATAACAAATAACAACAACAATAACAACAACAACAATTCATTCAAACATTTTTCCAATAACGCAAAACTACGTAGACAACAGGAAAACAATGATGCTGAAACAAAACTACACAGAAATGAACAACATAAAGGAAAAATAATACGAAAAGAGTTTTCCTTTTCTATTTGCTCATTTTGTTTTTGTTTTTTTTTTTTTCTTAAATATACTTAAGATACACATACTTTGCTTATATATTTTTGTAGGCAAATAGGCAACAAAAATAAAAAAAAAATAACTCTAAGAACACAATTCCATTTATTTGGGAAAATAAAACAGAAAAATATAAGAAAATATTGTCATAAAATACTTTTCTTAACATTTTTCAAATACCTTTAAAAATTATTATATTTTTCATTATTCATGCTTTTCTTATTGTCTCTTTACTTACTTACTTACTACCAATGTCACAAGAAATATGTACAGAAACATGGATTTTCTTCATTTTTTTTCCTGTGAAAGAAAATTATATAAAAACTAGTTAATACCCGGTGTGTTTGGCTACCCCTCGTCGAAATTAAATACATAACTAGATGACCCGTGCGAATATATCGCACCGTTAGTTATCATTTTTGTAACATAAAATGAAAATAATTAATAGAAATTTTATTAAAAGTATAAAAATATTAGAAATCATAATATCATCCGACATATTTACATACATAAATACATATCGCTCCTTTATTGCTACATAGTCATATCTCAAAAAAACTTGAACTTGGCAAAATGCGATTTAAGTTTTCAAGACATAAGTCCTATGATCTAATTACCGCAAACACTTTTTGCTTCGGTTCAGCTTAGGATATTAAACTGATTTTTTTCCAACATATACAGAAGGTGTAAAAGAGCAGTTTTGCTTAAGCAACTACAAATTTTTAATTCCTTGAGATCTGACTATGTTGGAATAAAGGAGCGATATGTTTAAATGTTTTTATAATACTTCTTTGAATATAATGTTAGAGGTAATGACATGATCATCGTTAACTAAATCCCGTACGAATCCTTAATACAAACAAAAATATCTTTAAACGTACGAACTCGAGAAAAAGTCCATATGAAAAGACCGGTTCTGGTAAATACAATCCTACCTTTTGAAGGGTTTGATCTTGTGCTTTGTTTATCGTCATAGCAAAAGCAACTTTCACAGGGAATTGTTTTTCAACATTACCAAAATTACATTACAATTAAGCGACCCTGTTTATCGCCCTTAATCTAACAACTACTGCTAAGTATTGCCAAAACAGCTTTTTACAACTTAATATGCATATTATATATAACTGACTTAATAATAAACAGCATTATAGTAAATAGCGGTATTGCCAGGAACGGATTTTAATACATACAATATTATGTTGAACTGCATTACTATTAAGCGACCCTGTATTACCACGCTTGAAGAAAAACATGTAATCATAATGACAACAGTATTATCATGCAGTTCTGTATAAAAATAATGTTTATCAATGAAAATATTAATTTTTCAATTTCTAATTATTTTTCGTCATTAGTTTTAGATATAAGCTTTAAAATGAGATATCATTCATTAAATTTGATGCGGTGGTATGGGAAATATTTGCAACCGACAAAAAAAGTGCTTTAGAAATAATATATATGATGATAATTAAAAAATTTATTTATTTAGTAATTATTTTATTTTTTTTTTTTATTAAATCAGCACTCAGGGGATGACCCCTACTCATGCAGTGCATTGTACAGGTTTTAGGAAAGGTGGAAAGAGAGACGATGCGAACGGTAAGGAAACGAATTGCTGCTGGTGACTATAAAATGGCTAGTGCTATACCTTCACCATTAGACAGTCAACAGCAATCATCCCCAAGAAGCCCGCAGTTTCTCACGCCACTTATGTTGTGAGTGTTAATTTTATACAGAAGTGGCGAGACCTACAGTTTAAAGTCGACTCCGAACGACAGATTTGAGAAACTTTTCAAGAAGAGAAAGAGAAGAAATCACCGAAAAAATACTATTTGTATTTTTTTTTATTGTGATATCTGGCCTGGGACTCGAACCCTGGCTTTACGTCTAATAATCCAGTATACTACCTACTAGATCACGGCGACCCCTAATTAATTACTATAATTTAATATCCACTTTTTTCTTAATTAAATAATTCTTATTCTAATGCCTTGGTATACAAAATATTTTTTGTTTCTCCCTTTGGTTTCATTCTCTTTTTCAAACTGGTTTGATTAAAAGTGGAAAAGCAGTATTGAGCTGATATTTAGTTATTACAATTCTGTGATAAGTTTAGTTTTAGATCCATTTACCAATTTTGAACATTAAAATAGCAAATTATAAGTAATTGAAATATTTTGTTCAAATCAACGATTTTTCCAGTGCTCGGTACAATTATCCTATTGTTAGCATTAAAATTTTTGTTAAAGAAAAGAAGTTTTGGAGCTATGCTTGGCATTGGCCGTTGCACACGAAATTAATACAGAAATAAAGGTAGCAGAATTCAACATAGCTATAGATATTATTAACAAAATAGCTCCAAAACTTCTTTTATTCCGGCAAACTATTTAATACATCTTTAGGTGATTAAACATATGGAAAGATACCCATTGGGGCTACTATCTGACCATTTGTTGAAAAAAACCAACAGCACTGTTATTATTATTTTCTTTTCAATTCGCATTTGGATACTGTAAATGTTTCTATATCCTTTTGGATCCAGAATTTCTCCGGTTTTGAGCATAAACTAGAGGTAGGTTCATCTCTTTTAAATATTCGCGATGGATCATTCAAAATGTCAAAAGCGGTTTGCTCTGTCAGGAAACGGAAACAGTATGGGTCTCTGATCATTAACTATTATCGTCTGCACTGAAGTTACCAAGTCTTCAGCTCTTAATGGGATTCCACAAGTTTCTAGGTCACAAAACATTCCTCTTCTGATTCAGTCAAGACTACTTGTGGATCCATTTCTCTAGCATCAACCGATGGATGGATTCTGTCCTGTATGGTGGAACGCGGGACTCCATACTTTTTGCTTGCACCCAATATGTATTGAAGATGTGCCATTTCTTACTTCTATTAAAGCACATTTTAGGGATTCTTGGGAGTATTGATGTGAGCATTTTCCCGTAGATGGACATATTAATGAATTTATATTGCCTGACATTCAAAGAACAACCTATTATACCTACTGAACCATGAATTTTCGTTCTGTTATTGGACTTCTAGCTATATAAATATAAGAATGCCTAGTTTAGATTCTTGGCAGCTCTCAGTGTATTCATTATAAACTATGCCGACTATTGGATAAATCAAGTTTTTACTCAATTTCCAGTAGTCGGCACCACTCTGCCGACCATTGGAAATCATATAATTTTTTGTTCCTAATACCGGCAGCAATATAAATTATAAAAAAATGTTTATTTCCTTAATATTTCACTCTTAATTTAATATTTGAACTATTTTCTTTCATTAAGATCACTTACTTTCTTCAAAAATACTTAATTTACTATAAATGCTTGCTTGTTTAAGGAGCCACCTAAACTAAAAAATTTTTTAAAAAACTGCCACTACTCCACTTCACTCACCATCACTGATTGGGGCAAGTATTGACAAAATTATTCATCCCACTTCAATTTACTCATTTCATAAGAGAACCAAACTATTTTTTCTACCAAAATCAGTTTTAACTTTAGTACGTAAAGGTTACTTTTCTTATTTATTTGCATTTTTTTACAAAAACTGCCGACTACTGATGTATGCTGACATTAGGTACATGTACCCTATACATATAAATCCGCGGGTTTTCCTACTTGCGAACATGGGAGAAACTTGCTGTCCATGGGAGAAACATAGATTTTCTAGATTAAGTCCACAAACATGAAAAGACTAACCTTGAGCTTTATTAATCGTCGTTGGAAATGCTAGGCGAATAGGAGATTGCAGGCATCTCCGATATGGTCATAGGAATACGTGGCAGCAATACATCAACTCCCTTAAACTTTCCAGTTATAACGTTCGCCTTAATAATATTGCTCATCATTTTGTATTTTTTTTACTGTTAATCGAGTGTCATTACAAAAGATCGTAGAGGATCAATATTTCTAAGTAAAATAATAGAAACATTTTAACTGTAAGTCATGTGGTGGAAAGCCTGGTAAATCTAACGAATTTATAAATTCATCGTCAATATTTGAAACTATGTCAAGCGATTAATAAGTTCTTAGATTCCCATCGATCTTGTTGAAAATATTGCTGTTGATGGAATTAACGTTAATATTTTTGGATGCTTGTTCAGAAAACCATTCGATATTTTTTTGAAAATTTTCCACGATATTGAGAAATACACAATTTATTAATTCTTCTTCTGATTGTGTCATTCTGCAAAAGTTTTGTGGAAATTTTATATATATTTTGTTATAGGATCCATTCGAATTCTTCCATTACCTAAATTAAGCCACTGTTTGGAGAAAGTTGAAGCTGAAACATCACGTTGCAACTGAAAATACATCTTAGTAGCTAACTTTAGAATGTGAAGATGTCGCCAAAGGTATGATAATTTCAGACCTACATTTAGCTCATCAGCTGACTTTGATTCCAAAAAATGGGATTCTAGCTGTTACAGTTTTTCAGATATACAGATTTTCGTATTTACTTTATATGGGAGGTGCCACACCCACTATTGCTAGTTTGCCCATTTTGGTTCAAAATATTTATATTGAAACTGTAGTAACTTATACAAAATTTGAGGTATCTTGCTGTTATAGTTTTTCCAATATACCCATCTTGTGATTAGCTTACACTAGCAGGTAATGTTGCATTACCTCGCTCATTTGAAGTATCAAAATAAAAAGTAGCTTATAACTCCTTCCAGACAGAAAATTTCAAGAAGATCGTTTCAGCCGTTTATTCGTCTGTAACGTTCAAACATACATACAAACAAACACACACATTCACTTTTTATATATAATGGTATGGATATGCAAAGAAACATGTAGATAATATGTATATGTATGGTATGTAAAAACATAGTTGCATTTATAAAAAACAAGAAAAAAAAGAAAGTATAATCGGATAAATATGAATAAGATTATTTCCTAGTCATACAATCACTTGTCAATATAATATAATCGCTTGTCAACAAGTTGAAGGAAGAAATTTTAGAAAAATTAATTAGAAATTTCAAGTAAAACCTACCGTTTAGACGTAAGCATGAATTTTTTGAATTTTTAAATAAAAATTGAATTTATTTACACTTTTTACGCGACCTCAGTATGGCATCAGTTGAAAGCAAAATAGTCCAGATGTATTGACATAAATACATACATAATTGGTCATTATAACCCTTCAGTCAGGATTATTGATCTAGTTTCTCACATCACTTATGTTGTGTGTGTTAATTTTATACATAAGTGGCGGGACCTACAGTTTAAAGTCGACTTCGGACGACAGATTTTTTTGCAGAAACTTTTCATGACAGGTTTATTTACTCTCAGAGTTTTTGTCAGAAATCTGCTGAGAGAAAATTGCCTAATAAATACTTTTTGTATTGATGTCTGGCCAAATGTATTAACAGACCATTTTATTCTACTGTAGCCGTATACACATACATAAAATAAGTAAACATAGAAAACATGGCATTGACTTTATACCATGACCCAAATTAGTCCCACCAGTTAGAGAATCTTATTAGATTTATCAAATAAGACCCAAGAGTATTTGCAAGGTTTTATTTACTTTTCTTTTTGGTGTTATTACGGAAATTCACATTCCGTTTTCACTAAAAATCCACTTCTTCCTGTTAATTGAATTACACGGGACCAATTACGGTCATCCTTGGCCTGTATCCAGGCGTTTTACGCTATTCCAGACAACTTACATACATAATTCCTTTTCAACCCTTAAGTCACAGGATTACGATCTAGCTTCATACACCTCTTATATTCTGTATGTTAGTCGTTTTAAATACAGTAATTTTGTTTGTCACGTACCCATTCATCCCGAAATGAGACTCATGACTGTTGATGATTTTTCGACGAAATTTGGGGTCAGTTGGTAACATAATCGGTGATTTCAATCCTACAGCCTGGATTACGCCCTAGCTTCTAATATTACTTATGCTTCATACATACGTGATTGGCCATTACAACCCTTCAGAAAGGATTACGGCCTAGTTTCTCACACCACTCATGCTGTGTGTGTTAATCTTATATGTATGTGAGTGGCGGGGACCTACAGTTTAGCAATGACTCCGAACTGACAGATTTTTGAGAAACTTTTTCATTGCAGGTTTATTTACTCGCAGAATTTTTTCCAGAAGTCGTCAAAGAAAATCCGTTTTAATATTTCGTTTTATTGATGATGTCTTGGGTTTGAACTGAGGCCTTATGCCTAATAAGCGAACACACTACCTACTAAACTACGGCGACATCAACTCCAGATCAATGTTCTAAAACCCCAGGACTTTGTTTGAGTATGTTGTCACTCATGTCCAATTTTTGCTCACTTTATCCTTTATGCTACAATATCTATCCCCAAAATTCTTGTGCCATAATCTCTTTGTTTCAATGAACAATGGGTGTTAGCGTCATTAATATATCCAGTAATGTATACGTAACTTGAATCCTGAAATGTCCCTACTTTCAAAAGATGTTTCCAGCCTGACAGCATTTGGATCATATAATATTTAACTTCTACCAATTATCTCCTTATATTTTTTTCTGTATATTTACCTGCTTCGATGTTACTCCAATTCTTTGGTAAATTCCTTTAGAGTATTCATTTGTAGCAGCTCCTTATCTACATACTTCGTTGTCCTGATTTTGTCGAAGCCATGCTGTTTACAAAAATTATTTCCTGGGAAACTGTTCGAAATACTAATGTTCTGTAAACAGCACTAGGATTGTGTTGTCAATTAATATTTTTTTGCTTGAGCTTAACATTAGTCCGCTGAGCATTCTAATTATCCTTCACGATTTCTTGGCTGCATAGACTATCCTTTAGAACTTGAAAAATATTTCTGGATAATAGTCCCCATTACACTTTTTCCAAGTACTACCTTTAGAGAAATATATTTTGTTTGCGGTAATATAGCTTTGTTTTCTCCAGCCATTGTCCTTTAGCAAACACGAACATTAGTTTAAAGTATTCTGCGTAGCATCATTACCCTACTTGGGAAAAAAGTTTTATCGTAAGTATTGTGTTCCTTCAAAACTTGAAATAAGCTTCCTTTGGTTTTTTTTTTCTTATTTTTTTCATGTTAGAAAACTCTAAAATATTTATGGTTTTCTAGATATTTTATTGATTTAATTATTTTTATTTCTTTGGATTTTCAAATTCAAAATATTAAAAGAAAAAGAACAAACTTGGTAGTCATAAACAGTGAAGCTGCTTAAATAAATTCATAGTTTTCCAACGACAATTTAGAAAGAGGTTGTGTGCTGCTAAAGTCTGACATCTTATAAATATTCAATGGCGAAAATTAATTGTCTGGCTTACAGACAGGGTGTACTACCAAGTACTTCAAATACAAAGACATTATTTATGAGAAAATTGTTTTATTTGTACTGTAAATTACAATTTTATTGCCTTTCAATAGCAATTTTTGGAAATAAAAAAAAGCTTCGAAAGGTTATGTATTGGAAATACCATTTTTGGTAAAGGCAAGCATTTATTGAAATCCGATTTGAAAATTTAAATTAAATATGGTCAGAAAAATGGTTTATAGTTTGTAGTTTTATATTATTTAGTTTACTGCACACAGCTGTATTAATACAGGGTGGCTGATATATTATGCAACTAAGTAAAGCGATATATTTTTTAATTTTTTTTTTAAATTTTATTGTTCAAAAGCACAAAATATTAGAAATAACATTAAATTTTAGAATCAGTTTAGATTTCTTCGAATTGGCCACATTTGGTACGAATTATGGCCTTCAAACGGCCGTCAAAGCCATCAAAGGCTGCACGAAACTGGCTTTGCGGTATTTTGACCCATTCCCGGCGAAGCGCAGTCTTGAGATGATCGACACTTTGATATTTTTTAGTGAGAACCTTATTCTTCAAAATGCAACAGGCGCAAAAGTCCAACGGATTGAGATCCGGGGATTTTGGTGGCCATTGTGCGGTAGAAATGAAGCGGGAAACCTCCTGTTTAAGCCATTCTTGGTTGACGCGTAGTGATTTCGGTGGTGCTGATTCCTGTTGGAATGCCCATGGTCTGCGGTCGAAATGTTTGTTTGTCTTTAAGACATTTTCCCGATAATATTCGGCATTTATTTTGACTCCACGATCGATGACCACACCATTACAATCTGCGGCGCTTGAGTTCTGTTGGCCAATCGCCGGTGAAGTCGCCGTGGTCTAGTAGGTAGTGTGTTGGCTTATTAGATGAAAGGCCCGGGTTCGTATCCCAGGTCAGACATCAAAACGAAAAATATTTCTTCGGCGACTTCCTCTCAGCAGATTTCTGGCAAAGACTCTGAGAGTAAAAATTGTCATGAAAAGCTTCTCAAAAATCTGTCGTTCGGAGTCGACTGTAAACTGTAGGTCCCGCCACTCATGTATAAAATTAACGCACACAACATATGTAGTGTGAGAAGCTAGGTCGTAATCCTGACTGAAGAGTTGTAATGGCCAATTATGTATGTAATCGCCGGTGTAAATTTTCAGCTGAACTCTTTGGCAAGTAAACCCGATCATTTTGTTTGTTCACAAACTGCTGAATTTGGAATGGCTTCTCATCTGAGAAAACCAAATTCGGTAACTGACCACTTTCGTGCAAATAAAGTAACTCCTTGGCTCTTTCCAGTTCAACTGTGTTTGTCAATCGGTGAGCTCTTGCACTTTTTGGAACTCCAATGGCGATATGATTAGTTTACGAGCAATTTTTCTACCACTGTCGCGTGGATTTGGATCAAATCTGACCTTCACTTTTTCGATCATTTCTGGTGTTGTTATCGTTTTTTCGTCGTCCACTTTTCAGTATCACGGTAACGGGCAGTGGTACGAGAAACTAAAGATTTATTCACATTTAAATGCTGAAGGGCTCTAACGATAGCCACCTGTGGTTTTCCACCAAATATGAAGCAATCACAGTATCAAGCTTGAATTCCATCACAAATAACTTTTTTTTTTGAATGCAATAGATTGTAGGCTTGTAAATAATAAAATGAACTGTCATTGAAATAAATCTGTCAGCTGTCAGACGAGCGGTTTACAAATGATAACAACCCGAAGTTAGGTTGCAATACATATCATCCATTCTGTAATTACAAACAGAGTATTCATGCACGTTAGCAGTGATGCTGTATTGGCGTAGATGAAGGACATTATATTATGACAACATGACTTGAAAATCTTTAAAAGAGTGATATTTAACATGTTTTAATTTTTCAAAATAAATCATAGATTCGTAGACAGACAAACCTGAACGCTCTAAATTGTCGAGCGATGCCAATCCACATGATACCCTGTACCATCCAAACTGTTTCGAAAAAGTTACTTTTTGCTAAGGAATTTATGTTGGTGGAACCATCGCTACATACCCCTTTGAAAACGATTGTGGGCAGACGACCATCAACGTGGAGCATTTTAGGTCAATATTTGCCAACTTCTTCTGGGCTAAATTCAATGATCTAAACACCAACGATATGTGTTTTGAACAGCACGGCACCTTTAAATAACCCCAGCTTTGCACCAAGCCAACGTAATTCATGCCATCGATATAATTCGTCCTGATTGATTGATTCGCTGGAGTCTATTATGTTATCAATGTGTTGACTAGTTGAACGTGAGGCCTTGGATCAACCCTTGCAAAGACATGTCGAACAAAAAAGAAAATACAAAAGAAATGTTTTTTTCAATTAGTTCTTCTCATCAGATTTCTGGCAAAAAGTCTGAGAGTAAATAAAATTCCCTAGAAAAGTTTCTCAAATATTTGTCGCTCGTTAACACACATAACATAGGTGTTGTCAGAAGTAAGGTCATAATCCTAATTGAAGGTAAATTTTGTTATGCTAATCACCAGAGCCGTGAAAAATTTTAACATTTCGAATGCACTCTAACCATATAAGCTGTAACAGATATTTGAATGATTGCATAATGGCATCAAACAAATAAAAACTGTCGATGATATCTTGTGCACATCACATTTTATTTGTGGATAAATCCAATCTTTTTGCCAAGGGGTATATAAATTTACTTTCCGATATTTTTTTAAATTCTAAATTCCTGTCATTTACATATCGAATACCAACATGTCAAGCCTTTCGGCAATTCCTTTTCATGTGTATGTTTGAATAAAAATTCCAATCCTATTCCCACATATCACAAAATATTCACTGTATGCGACATGCTGAATAGACAAGCATTATGTGGCAACATTGTTGTCATAACATAGTTTCGTCCCCTTAATTTATGATTTCATAATAGAAAAAGCCATGCATTTATATGGAAGCACCCCAATGATTTCTTTGATTTGATGAAGAAAGTAGACCTGATTAATTACATTTGGGATTTGGGAGGAAAAATTCTTAGAAATTCTTATTTTTTTTTGTTGTGCCTGCTAATGAAACCAAAAATGCTGTAATTAGTCAAACAGCGGAAACTTCAGGCAACATGCGAAGCTAACCATTCGTAATGCATTCAACGTTTATACACTGTGGAGTAATGAAATGAAAAGTTGCATGCAGCATTAAGCAAACCACGCTTAAAATAAATACAAAGGAGAAGCAAGCAAGAAAAAAAGTGACAAGAAACGAAAACAGATTGCAACAGCAGAGCAGCAGCAACAAATGAATTGCACATGTCACCAGAAGGATAAAACAATACAACAATAAATGTGTGACCTATATAAGCGCTTTTTTTTTGGTTTTTTAGGGAATTTCTCTCGCTTTCTTTATTCTCCACATATTCCGGTATGTTTTTAATTTCATATAAAACAAAAGGCATTCAAAACAAAAGTGTAACAACAAAAGCAATTGTATTGTAGCCCATATACATGCATATAAATATAGGCATGTGTTGACAATGCAAATATGTTGCATGTTGTAAATTTTGTTGCATGTAACAGTGTTTGGGATTCTGTTTTATTTTAATTCTCTTTCATTTACTAAAATAGCGAGAGTTGACTCCCTTAAGTACAGCTGGTTAATAGTTGTACATGGAATTTGCATGTGTATGTGTGTGTATATGTATGTGTATGGGAGCGTGTAAATAAATAAATGGTTTCACATGTTTCATCATCAGTAGACAACAAGGAAAAGTGACAATACCAACGAAATTAACTTTTAGCTTTTAAATATAATGATGCGTTCCCATTATTAACAGTTGAGAGACAACAATAAAACGACAAATAAAATGGAAAAAAACACAAAAATTCTGAAGTGAATCAAACAGCAGGGCAAAGAGAAGACAACACTTTGGAAAGCCCTTAAGCAATACACTGAAAATGAAACATTGACAAACCAATGCATGTAGTTAAGGAAAAAACAGATTTCCATTGAGAGAGAGTGACAAAGAGAGATGAGGAGGAGAAAAAATGAAAATTCACACACACACACACACTATAATAACATCTTTAATTAAAGCAAAAAAGTGTTCAGGTAAAACTGAAAGCAAATAAAAAAAATTACATTTTTATAGGCAATCGCAATCAAAACTAGGTGAATGCAATTACACACATATGCCGGGGTATGTATGTCTCAATACCTGTTTACATTCGATGTGTGATAAATATTTCGAATTTCCCTTGCAAACTCACACACTGATCGATATGCAGGATTAATACATAAAAAAGCTTTTATGCCAACATCATTAGTACATTCCACAATTTTAATGTTTCAACACTTACAGGCAAAAACTGTAGCACATCATTGAGTCAAATAATAGCAGCAGCAATATTGTGTATTCGAAACAGTGTTGTGTCCTATAGTGTTAGAAGTGCACAGTATTGAATCGATAAAATAGAGAGTTTCTTCCAACAGAAGCCGCCGTAGTCTGGTAGATAGTAAGTTGACAATCAAAACCCCACATCAGACATTTCCAACAACAGAAAATATGAAAAAATATTTCAACGGAGATTTCTTTTCTGTAGATTCCTGGCAAAAACGCTGAGAGTAAATAAAATAGCCAAGAAAAGTTTCACAAAGATTTATCGTTCGGAAACGACTTTAAACAGTGGCCGGATCACACATATTTAAAAAATTTACGCTTAAAATAAGTAGTATGAGAAGCTTGGTTTTAATCCTGACTAAAGGATTATAATGTACAATTATGTATGCATGTATGTTTATATGTATGTTGTATTACACTAGGTGTGATATTAGGTTGTAATCCTAACTCAAGGGTTGTAATGATCAATTATGTTATGTAGGTTCCACTATATTTATGCCAGACCATACATATCTTTGAAGCTCTTTTGCCGTAAGTCTCGAGGTATTTGTTCTATTTGAGTTGTGCTTTACTAACTCTTCCATTAGTTGGCCTTTCGCAGTGTATGCTTATCTGCTTTCCCACCTACTGTACTGGCGATCTATACGTAGCACACTTACCATGCTTAGCATACAAACATCACGGGTGATTTTAAGATGAAATTAAAGATCTAGCAAATTAAAGATTCAGATATGTTCGATGGAGACCACACTAGCTGTGCGAACTTGATTAAACGATGCAACTGCCTAGATAGCAGAACGATGGTTACTTTCTTTATTTACAGACCTTAAGTAAAGATTTCCTACTTTATTCTTGAATCGCAGTATTTTTTGTAGTTCCTGTAAAATTTCTCCGCTCAAAGATACTTTTAAATAGAAAGTATTGATCAGATGTATTAATTTCGTGTGGATAATTTTACATCACAATGGATTCCATATTGCCAATTATTCGGTGTATTAGAATACCAAAAATTAATTCAAAACAAGGATGAGATTATTTGACTGTAATGCTCAAAACTTTTGGAACCCGTCCAGTTCCGTACAGAATTTGACATTAATTTTTAATATTTTTCTACACAAAAACATCATCTGAATCCGTTTGATTTACAATATTTTATACGAAATATATACTGAAGTTTGAAAATATAAAACTATAAACTACATTATGTTTTATCAAAGAGACAACATCATAAAAGTCCATAAGAAAATAAAATATTTATTTAACACTTAAATATATTGTTACGTTTTTACCTTTTTAAAAACGTTAAAAATATGAGTTCGTAGATTGCAAATAAAGTAAAAATAAATATGTGTTTGGTTTTAATAAATTCTTTATTATCTGCACAATTTTTGTGCCACTGTTCGAACTTGTTTCACGTATACAATGATACTTCACAATATGTGTTTGTTCTTTATACTACTCTGCTTACAGCCCTTTTGTAAGCAACAACACTAACAACTGTTTTCCCAAACGCAACTTGTCTGCACACAAGTCTGACCGAATTAAAGCTCGATAGATTTTAATTCTCAATCAACGTGACGTCGTCTTACACGATTAAATTCAAACTCCGCACTCTGAATCATCTTTGCTCGCTTTGGCTTGCCTTTTATATCACTGGATCTTTAGTGTGATGAATGCCCTTGAAGGATGATGACGTCCTTCGGGAATATTCTAAAAATGTAAACAACCTATTCTTATTTTTGTTGTTTCTTGTTTACATTTGAACAGGTAGATTAGTTGTTGTTTTGGTTATTTCTCTGTTCGCTATTTTTTACTGCACATTGTTGTTTCTTGTTTACTTCATTTGTTCCCTTCATGTTGTTGTTGGTTATTTACGTCTTTTTATCCTTTATTCTTGTTGGTATATTTTTCTACTCATTCATTGATCACGTGAACAGTGCGCTGTTTTGTTTTTGGAGCTTTTGTTTATTATTTTAACAACACCATTTCCACTTTCGTAACAATATTCTCTGGTCTGTCTCTGGCCTGTATTATAATAACGAACATTTCTTTTAATAATATAATGTGGATAAAACAAAACAACAATAAAGATAACAACGCCTTACAACAATATAAACAAACAAAAATGTGTGTATGTATGTATGTAAATAAAATATAATGAAAAAATTCATTCTGTTTAAAACTGCATACAAATACTTACAGATCACCGTTAATAATTACGTCAGGAAATTTAAATATCAGTAGGTGTGTGTGTGTGTGTATAAGTGAACTTTTTGGCATATGTTTACTTAAAACCAGAGACGGGAAGTATATATTGGCCCAAGGAAAATTTGTTGCAGAACTTTAAAATTTTTTTAGTGCAATGTGAAGAGAGGTATTGCTCAGGGGATATAATTTTCACATCTAATAAGGCTCGCGAATGTTCACAGTCTCTTGAGGAAACTAACCAACAAGAGAAGATAAGGCCTCAAAAGCTGACAGATTTTGGTGCATATCTAATAGGAGTAATTGGTTCGAAATGGAGACCTATTTAAAGAGTGACACAATAATTCGAATGGATTGTAATTAGTTCAACTCTGATTTATTCTTCAGTTAGGTAGTGGATATCTATAGAGAGTAAATGCTGCCTGACAATAACTCAGAAGGTTTAAAGAATGTGGTGGGATAAGTGGTGGAATGGGAACACCGTCTACAAGGGCAAAGAAAACAATACCCTTGATCGAATCGCCCACACTAAGTGAGGTCGCACTTGCAGCATGCCGTCTCGAAGTTAAATGTTAATATATCATCCAGCTAAAAAGAATATCTTGTGTGCATATTAACTTTCTTAGTTAAATATTAGACATTCGTGTGCATTTTCGATAATTTTCTACAGAAAAACATCTTCTTAATCCATTTGATTTACAACACTTACCAGCTGCCACTTGTTGCTATACTGATGGCAATAAACATGAAAATGGGCCTGTGTATAGAAAAAATAGACCACAAATCGCCGGCTGCGATATTTCCAGCGAGGACATATGGGATTAGGAAATCTATCGCCTTTTCCTGTAATAAATAGGGCAATAACATCCAAGGATACGTGATCCAGCCTCATACTGGATTGTAAAAAGGTGATTATCAACTGCTCCAGATATAGAATATCACCAATTATTAGCCAGAATAATAAAGCCAGAGTACTGCTAACCAAAAGTTTTGATAATCCAATGCCGTTCAATGTATTAACCAACAAGCTGAGAAATTAGGTGGAAGGGTTGTATCGACTGTTGCAGAACAACGACATAGTACTCAGGATTATAAATATACTCCAAGGCGAACCCAATGAAGAGAAAACTATAAGTGAATAAAAAGCCAACTCCGTTTCATACTAATACATCCACCGTATTGGAAAATGGTAATGAAAAATGGTGAATAATAATGAATACAAGAAGTGGGGTGAAAACTCGTCCCACAGCCTTTGTAAGCTCTAGATTTTAGAGATAACACTGTGCGATATGCATAACTCATCTCAATGAAGTGGAACGAAATAAATTAGGGAAGTTTTTCCAAACAAAAGTGTCTGTACAGAAAATATGGTTCTTATACCACAATGGTAAGAGTACAACAAATCTTTAAGTAGGCTTTGTTTACGGATGCCAATCGGGAAACCCCGAATCCCGAATTTTGTGGATTCACAAAATTCCGAATCCTGGGATTTTTAAAAACTTGTCCCGGGATTTTTCGAGATTTTCGGGATTGTGAATTCATATGCATTTTGATCCTCCAATCTATATCACTTGACTCCGATAATAGCATCTCAGATGAGGACTACGCTACTTCCATTGATTAAAAATTATTTGATGGCATTGAAGAATGCAAAAGCCCTATAAAACGAATTAATAGGATCCAAAGAAATAGTTTTATTTACATCAGGAGGTGGTAGAGGTGAATGTTTTTATAAGCTGCATACAGCTGTCTTGGAACTATTTTACCAACTAATATTGATTACGGGAAGTATTTTTAAACGGCAGAGTATGTTGACAACAAAATTCGTTTAAGCCTATCATATCACATGTTAGATGCTTTAATCTTTTTGTTGGAATCCAAATAATTTTCTTAAAACTAATGCATTTCCATATTTATGAATAATTTTCATTTTTGTTAATTTACGCTTTTTTGTTACTTTTTGTCTTGCTGTTTTTATATTTTATTTTGAATGACATAATTCTGATATACATACAGAATTGGAATACAAATCATTTTGTTAACAAAATATTTTTATTATTTTTTTTCGAGATTTTTGGATCCCGAATTATCACGAAATATCCCGGGATTTCGGAATCGGGATTTACAAAATCCCGAATGCCGGGATTTTCTTTTTTTTTTTTGTTTAAACCAGCACTCAGGGGATGACCCCTACTCATGCAGTGCATTGTGCAGGTTTAGGAAAGGTAGAAAGAGGGAAGATGCGAACGGTAAGGAAACGAGTTGCTGCTGGTGACTGTAAAATGGTCAGTGCTATACCATCATCATTAGACAAGTCTACAGCAAATGTCCCAAAGACGCCCGCAAGTTTCTCACAACCACTTATGTTGTGTGTGTTAATTTTATACAGAAGTGGCGGGACCTACAGTTTAAAGTCGACTCCGAACGACAGATTTTTGAGAAACAAGAAGAGAAAGAGAAGAAATCGCCGAAAAAATACTTTTTGTATTTTTTTATTTTTGATGTCTGGCCTGGGACTCGAACCCTTTTACGTATAATAAGATAGCACACTACCTACTAGACCACGGCGACCCTCACGAGGCCATTATTTGGCCTTCTTTTCTGCAATCTACCCGATTAAAATTTTTTAAGAAATTGGAAAACAATTATCTAATTGTTACTTTATTAAGTCGTATATAATTCGGTTGTTGAAGATTAGAGTATTTGGAACACATAACATCAGAATATCAAAGCAGCACAACAGCCAGATTATGCCAACAATCAACGGCCTAACCTATGAATTTGCATCATCTGAAACAAGTCTCAAGAAATTCAATTACGAACAGCCTGCCTACTCAATTGATTCCCTTTTTAAACGTTTATGTGTTGCGCCATAATTTGTTTTTGTACTTAACCATACACACCTGTTTTCAATCAGCATTACATGTGTGCATGTATTATGGCATTAACACCAACAAACATTTAATACATACAAGCACATACGAACACATACAGACTTTGCCGACAACATGTTGTAATCGCATTTAATGAACAAATTATAAATTATCTTTAGGTACACACAATATGTATGTATGTATGTATGTATGAATATATGTATATATGTATGTATGTGTGTATATATGGTAGCATACATATATAGAGTTGGAGTAAGGAGAGTAAGGGCAACATACCATATTTATGAATGCATCCATGTGTATGTGTATGAAAGTGTATGTGTAATAATAGTAATTGTATATGAAATAAAATGCATTTGTATTGTAATTTGTAGAAATGTAGGACCATGTGAATGTGTATGTGTATTAGTATGTATACAATGGCAATTTTTTTGGTCCTTGTCAATATCCTATAAATGAAAAAAAGAAACATAAAATCTCACATAATTTTTTAAAAACATTTTGTTGTTGTTGTTGTTTTTACAGTGTTTCATGTTATAGTAAATGAAATAAACAACAAAACTGTTAACACGTACACTTGTTTTTTTGTTCTATTAAACACCTATACATATACGTGTACACATAACTTATATGTAGAAATATGTGTGCATGCATGCTCCTGTTTGCATGCAACATACCAAATTGTGAAGTTTGCAACACATGTACATAAAAAAAACGCTTACACACACACACACATAACAACGAAAAACGTGTTCTACATACATAGCATTAAAGATAATGTATGTAGGTATGTTGGAAGTTGCATTATCATATCGACATACATATACTACTACTACTACTGCCACATTGATAAATAAAAAAAGGAAGCAACAAAGTAAGCGTCTTCAACTCCACATCAGTTCAGCATATTGTAATTTTAAAGCTCATTATAAATTTCCTGAATATCGTTATTATTTCCATTGTAACTTTTTCTTCGTGTCCTTTTGCGTTGCCTTGCCTCGGCTTGTTTCTTTTTCTGTTGTTGAGCTTAATTTTCATTTTCTTTTTATATTTTTTGGGGCAGGATTATATTTTTATTTTGTCTGCCTTTATATTTGCAGTTATCTGTTGTCCAAGTAGCATGCTGCGTGTGTGTGTGTGCGTGTGTGTTGGTAGTATGATGAAAGCAGGCTATTGTGTAATATCCTCTGTTTGAATATCCTGTAAGCGTTTATCAGTTAATGCTTTTGTGAAGGAGTGTTTGTCAGTCGGATTTCTTATATTCTCTCTTGCAGGAAAGAAAATAAAATTCCTTGTCGAGAATTGTCGAGTCATTATTAACGAAGTTTGTATTGAGGTCTTGTAATACAGGTTTGAAAGCAGCTTTTTTTAAACCAGCAAAATTTAAACTACTGGCAAATGCATTCAATCTTGGTTTCTACAACAACGAAATCATTTATATTAAATTTATATTATTGAAATAAACTTTCGGCGTGAAAGAATGTCAAGTTTCCTATGTCTACATACGAACATAATTGGTCATTACAACAACCTTTCAGTCAGGATTATTAAACTAGTTTCTCACACCACTTATGTTGTGTGCGTTAATTTTATACATCAGTGGTGGGACCTACAGTTTAAAGTTTACTCCGGAAGACAGATTTTTTTTGAAAAACTTTTTGAATTTTGTTTTGATTTCTGGCCTGGGCATCGAACCCTGGCTTTACGTCTAATAAGCCAACACACTACACTGCTAGACTATGGCGACTTCATTTCCTATGTTTATTGCAATTAATTTATACGCTGGTAGTAAGATGTTTAGATTAGTTCATGGCAAGGCTTCTCCCACTTAATAGTTTTACACTGTGTTGAATGAATTGCCATCTCAGTAACATTTTGCTTTCGACAAAGCCAGGCAGTTCAATAGATTTTCTATCAAACCCATTATACACGTTCTATAATCGTTTATTGTATACCTTTTCACTTGCATTTTTGAAAGACTCAAATGAGTGTAATGGCACACAAACTCGCTAGTGAGCAAGAATAACATATAATCGCAGGTGCAATATCTACTAGAAGACAAAATTGCTTTAGTTAACTTCAAATCCTTCATCGAAGGACGAATATATAGAGTAATAACACTGCTTATAGAATTTTCTCTACCTGCGTTATGTGAGTTTTGCTATACGTATGTGGAACAGAGATCAGCAATGAATCGTTTTTCCGAATATGAGTACAACGTTGACATCAAACTCACAACACTCGAAATGTGTTTGATTCATACGCCTACTCATTCGGATTCATAAATTTAGAAAAATACTTGTAATACTTATAAGTGATTCGAGTGGCTCGAATCATTCATCAACATTTTCAGCCTTTGTTATTGTTGCATATACAAACAAAGAAGAAAGGAAAGGCAAAGGCTACAGACAAAGAACTATGTTCTTGTGAACATAGTAGTGTTCGTATGCGAATCATACTTATTTCGTGTAAATGTTAAGTAGAGACGAGTTGAAGTCAATAACATCATGCGTATTGTTAAGTATGAATACGACAAGTACTTCCAACTTTGAGTATGAGTATTATGAGTAGCATATTAAAATAAGTATGAATGCGTATAAGTATCAGAAATTATAAGTATGACTCGAATCTACTCATCGTTTTGAATACTCATTGCTGATCTCTGATGTGGAACATATTTGGAGCATAGGTAGGTAGGTTGAAAGAGAAAACACCAACCAAGGGATTCATGCCTAGCGACATCAATTCATCATGTAGGCTTGCTTTACGTTCACAATTTTTTTTTCTGTACAAACAGTTCCACAAAAACCGTATTCGGCCTGACTAAAATTATTTCTCTTAAAAAAAACTCTTTTGCTAAAAATAAAAAAAAAGAAATGAAGAAAAAATGCATGAAAAAAAAAATAAATTAAAGTTTCCTTTGCATATTCATTTATTTCCAAAATTTTATTTTCCTGTGATGAACGAAAATTGATTGAAATTACAAATTGAGCATAAATAAAGGCATGTGAATAAATAAGTTATGCATGTGATTGAATGTAGTCACAGCATATGTATGCGTTTATGTGATGTGTAAATGTAGGCGACAGCCTGCTGTGAATGTAAAATGTGGCAATCATTTTAGCCATTTATTCATACTGATTCTGTATTTTTTTTTTTCCTGTTTTCTGTTTGGTTTTAACATGCAACACACGCTACATATTTAAGTTGTTGATATACACATTAATTTATTGTTGTTGCATGTGTTAAGTTTAATAAATACTTTTTTAATATGACGGCAGATTTTTCTTCTCCCTTTTTTTTTTATTATAAACATACACGACAAGGACTGAATCTCAGTTGTGTTGCATTATACAAGCAAAATGAAATGAAATGAATTGAATTCTTATAATGCAACCGAATTAATCTACCGATTTATTATCATTTTTCTTTACTGTCTGTTGAGATTTCTTTTGGCGTTTTATTTATGTGTGCCCCAGCCATAAAATGAAATAAAAATAAAGAGGTTTTTAATACTTTTCTCACTGATAATAAATAAATCCGATCATATGAAACCGCTTTTCATTTAAGAGGAAATGAGAATGAGTCAAACGCTCTTCATATTCATTTCAATATTTTGAGTTTTATGAGAGATGAATACAGCAAGCACTTACGTTCAGTATTAAAGTTAAAAAAAGAGAACAAAAAACAATTTTGATTTTTTAGATTTTTGGTTTCACTTTTCCAGGATTGGTAGCATAATGTTAGAGGTGCTGATAATTCTTTTTATCTGCTTTGTATTAATATTTTACATTGGACAGACATAAACTAAAACTACGCTTACAAATTCTTGAAATCCGCAAATTAATGATGAACTTCAATTCAACAATTCCTACCGGGTGGGAACCATTTCACCATCAAATTACAGTTTGGTGCACTTTATGAGTTGGCGGAGTCATTGGCCAACACGTCTTCAAAAGGGACATTATTAGAAATTTTTAGTAGTTTATTTACCCTGGAAAAGGCCCACAAAAAACAAGTCGACACACACCATCTTTTTGTCGACTATAAGGCAGCCTTCGATATGCCGCAATATCTGAGCTTGGTATACCTGCGAAGCTGATAAGGCTATAGAGAATGACGTTGAACAATTCCTGCACCTCCGTCAAGGTAGGAATGGACTTCTCCGAACCTTTTGATAGCGTGCGAGGTTTCAGACAAGGCGAACCCTTATCATGCGACCTCTTCAACTTCGTCATGGAGAGTGTTCTTCGAAAGGCAGGAGTGCTTCGCAATGGGACTATTTTTCAAAAAAGTGTCCATTTGCTTGCGTACGCTGGCGACATCGACATCATAGGGAGTACCAAGCGAAATGTTACTGCTGCCTTTAGTGCCATTGATCGGGAGTCTAAGAAGATGGGTCTGGCAGTACTGAGGGCAAAACAAAGTATATGTTATCGACAAGTAGAGACGTGTGGCGTATTGATTCTCAGATTATGGCCGATAACTATACTTTTGATATAGTCAAGGAATTCATTTATCACCAAAAATGATGTCAGTCTAGAGATCAAACGCAGAATTACTCTTGGCAACAGGTGCTACTATGGTCTCAATAGGCAATTGAGTAGCAGAGACCTCTCTCTACAAGACGCTCATCTTACCCGTACTTCTTTATGGCGCAGAGGCAAGGACCCTATTTACAACTGATGCAGCAGCCTTGAGGGTATTCGAGAGGATAAGAGATAAGATCTTCGGTCCTGTGTGAGTTGGCGATGATTTCCGCATCCGATCTAACAGTGAGCTGTATGAGCTCCTCAACGACATAGACGTTGTGCAGCGTATTAATATCCAGCCATGTCGTTCGAAACGGGTATTTGATGCGAAGATCTGCGGAAGTCGGCGAAGACGACGGCCTTGTATCCGTTGGAAGGACCAAGTGGAGGAAGCCGTGTCATCGATTAGTGTGCCCAACTGGCGTAGGCGCGCAAGAAGCAGAGGCGCCTGGAAGAATGTGTTGAGTTTTTTTCGGCCTACAATTAATGCTTCTTTCCTTTCACTTTAAAGCAATTTTGCTTGTGTTCAAAACAATCTGAATAAAAGAAAGCGGTGTGCATACATATCTAATTGGTAACTAGTTCCTAAAACTACTTATGTTGTGTGCCTTAAATTTTGACATGAATGGTGAGACCTACAGTTCAAAGTCGATTCCGAACAATAGGTGTTTGAGAAGCCTTTTATGGTAATTTTATTTACTCCTACAGTTTTTGCAAGAAATCTGCTGAGAAGAAGTCGCCGATTAAATATTTGTGTTTTAGAGGTATCTGCCTTGAGACTTGACCCGTGGGCCCACGTCTTATTCTCCAAGGGAATTTTGCGTTACGTGTTTACTTGTATAATTAATGAAATTTTGTCCTTTACTTTAGTCCAGTCAAGAGTAGTATGATATTATTGAATCTTAAATCTTTTATCAGTTTTTGGTTGTTGCTGTTCCATATGATGTGATAATTTTTAAGATATTTTCGCGCTTAAGAAAAGAGCGGTTGAACTACATTAAATACAAAAGTTTAAAAACAAATTTTAATCCAGGTCGTGATAATAGTTATACAGTCGAATAAATAATCACACGCAGATCATACGATTTACGATGTACCACCCCTAATTACAAGGTTGGTAAACACAAGTCGCGATAAACGCGTTTTATAGCTACTCAAGGTAATTACCAAAAATATTTTAATAATTAAACTAGCGTTGGTTTTCTATGACGCACGCTATTATCTATTTCTTTGAAGGTTAATAAACACTCAGGGGTAAGTTCACCTGTGGCTTACTTGAAGGAACTGATAAAACTTGGTAGGAGAGAATCCAACGAGTGATTCAAGCAATTAATTTCTTTTCTTTCACAATAAAAGAAATAAAAACAGGAAAACGGAAGTTATCATAAAATTAAAATATTAATTAAAGAATCTTAACTTCAAATAATCAATTCGTACTTAAAACAAAATGACTTTGAACCAAAAAGGTAAAGATAAACAAAATCAATGATGACTTAAAATAACTTTCAGATCAAATAACTTCAACAAATTAACATATAAAAAGAACAGAAACTTTAACTGAAAAAAATAGAATAAAACATAAGAAAAATTCAATTACATTCATACAAGGACAATACGTTACTAAATGAAAAGCGGCAGCAGAAAAAAAATGGACAAACTGATGGCCTTAGAAAAACCTACACTTACCACAACCACTGAATAGAAGAATAACCAGCAACAGCAGTAGCAACAGCAGCAGCAGGGCCAGCATCCGATTAAAAACAAACCAAGTGAAAGTATTGCATTAATAATGAAAGTGATAAAAGGATAAAATTAAATCAGCTCAACTTAATGACGTTTAGATGATGATGATGATGATGATGATGATGCCAACGAAATGAAATGAAACGGAGGAAACCAAACCAAATCAAACAACCACCAATACAACGGTCAACTTCATTCACTGCCGGCAAGTTGAGGATACAGAAGAAGAAAGTACAATCACTTACACCATCTAACGTAACATCAATGATAAATGTTGAGGGCTGTTGGCTGTTATTCAATGGAGAGTGTAGTGAATAGAAAATAGCTCACAGGTGAAAAATCTCTGACTGATGTGGCAAAAGTTTATACAGAAGGGATGGTTAAAGCAACGCAATGGGAAACTTTTTAATTTAATCAAAAAGAGAAACGATAAAAGTGTGAAAAAAGGCAACAATTATACCATTAAAGTTGATGGTTTCTCTATTCCTTGTGTTTATTTTCCTTTTGTAAAGAAATATGCGGAAATAAAATTGACACTCGTGCGGAAAAGTGTTAATGACAGTTGAGTTATTAGAAAATTTAAGCAGATGATATCATCAAATATAAAATATGATTATATTTTAGAAATATTTAGCTTTGACTAATAGTTATTAATTATGCTATACTACATGCACATATATTGCATATAAAGTTTTTAATTATGCATAAAAATTCCATGGGCTTATGACTTTTTAGCAAATAATGTGGATGCATTTTATGAGACCATGAAATACGATCTTTTTTATAAGATTAACTTTGCTTCGCACTATAAAAATAAGTCTTAATGAGAGGATTAAAAACTATTAAAACCAATGATAACAAAATGAAACGAAACATTTGTCGTCTGCTTTGTTTTAAAATAAATATTGAAATTGCTTTAGTATACAAGGCGAATTTTGTTTACTCTACACCAATAATAGACAAAATAAATCAAATAAAATATTTCAACTACAAATTAAAATCATAATAATCCTAAATGTTCTTTTAATCAATAATAAAAGATGGTATTTAGCCGTAATAATCGTTGTATTCGGCATAGGCCAGTAGGTACAGTAGCGAGCACAAAAAATGCAACACTGTGCCATATGATCTTTAATAAGATCTGTTTCAAAATAACGGTAACTAATTTATCTATTTTCTTTTGCTGTTAATTCTTTCAATTATAAGTTTTCAAAGTTAAATATTTTTGAATTAGTGAAAAAAGTGCAAATTTTTAGCGAGCAAAAAAAATGCAACATAATAAAAAAATAGTTAAAGTAAGTTATTTATTTAATTATAATTGAAAATTTCTTAAATAATTTATACAACATGTGTTTTGTGATAGAAGCAGCTCTCAGCTGACAGCAAAACTGCAATCATTAAAGCCTTAGAAGAAGGAAAATCCATGCGTGAAGTTGGACACCTCTTTGGTGTAAATCAATCAACCGTATGTCGGATTAAATCTCGATTTTCCTTGAGAAATAGTGTGGAAAGGAAACCAGGTAGTGGTAATCCTCGAAAAACAACCTCTTGCCAAGACCGCCGATGATCTAAACCCCATAGAAAATCTATGGGAGCTATTAGATCGGGAAGTTAAGAGGAAACATCCGTCAAATAAGAGGCAATTAGAAGAAATTTTGAAAAGTGAATGGGAGAAAATATCCATTAACACATTAATAGCTTTAGTCGACTCTATGCCTTCTAGGTTGCAAGAAGTCATAAAAAATAAGGGTTACGCCACTAAATATTAATTTTAAGATTTTTTTTGTAAGAATTACTATTTAATTTAAATAAACACATTAAAATTTATGCTGTTGCATTTTTATTGCTCCCATGAAATTCGCACTATTTTTAATAAATGACAAAATAATATAATATAATTAAAAATTACTACATAATGTTATTGATAATAGGTATCTATAATTGTAGGGATTAATAGCCCAAAGAAATATTTTGAACTGGTCACCATTTTTTTAAAATTATCGCACTTAAAGATAATTTTACCCAATGTTGCATTTTTTGTGCTCGCTACTATAGTATCTTGCCTTTTTTTAAAAATCCAAATCAGACATCTTTAACAAAATGAAATACGGAAAATATTTGTTCGACTAGAGAGACTAAAAATTTGTTTAAACTGTGGATCTCTCCACTTATGAATAAAATTAACACACACAACATAAGTGATGTCAGAAGCTGGGTCGTCATCCAGACTGAAGGGTTGTAATTATGGTCCCACCGAGAGTACTAACTCTCCCCAATGTTGTGGATAAATTGGAATTCATTGGTACTTTCATACCAAATGCTAGACAACCTCATGACAGAAGCTATCGATTTCGCGTAAATCACAAGAGCACTTCCTATTGCAAACCATAACTTTAGAAATTTTACGTTGTGAGTTGGGTCTGCAGCCGCACAAAATTCAACTCATTCTGGAACTGATAATAAGCTAGCATAGGCAATAATGCATATTCCCTGAATAAGCCCTGGAGTAGTTAGAAACTGAAGTTAATTTTCAATTCATTTCAATCAATCATATTCACTGATGTGGCCTAGTTATGGCTGAACAGGATGCGGCAACTGATAAAAATATCGATTTCGGTACATGAGTGCATCTAAAGCATCTTGAAAAATGTCTCATTTAGTGTGGACTGTAGACCGACGGCGTCATCGGTTCATAATGGTTTAAGAATGATGTTAACAACGGCATCACTATCAAACTCAAGCCACATTGAATATTCTGCACTAGGGATTTAATAGAATGAATGAATGAACCGGCCTCTGAAATCTTGCAAAATGGCATCGCAAGTGTTTTTCTTGTTGGATTACTTAAGTCACATGTGTACGCAAATATGCCTCAAATCATGGCGGTTTTTAAAGGCAAGGCAACCCATACTTAATTGGCCTTTACAACCCTTTAGTCAGGATTACGACCTAGCTTCTCACACCACTTATGTTGTGTGCGTTAATTTTATACAGGAGTGGCGGGACCTACAGTTTAAAGTCGACTCCGAACGACAGATTTTTGAGAAGCTTTTCATGGCAATTTTTACTCTCAGAGTCTTTGTCAGAAATCTGCTGAGAGGAAGTCACCGAAGAAATATTTTTTCGTTTTAATGTCTGACCTGCCATTGGTAAAATTCAACTAGAGCCATGGAAAAGTTGACTGTTCATATGCGCTTCATCCAAGGCATCCATGTCGGACATTTTTACGAAAATGGCCACAATAGATCTTTCAGATGAATAACAAATTTCGATGATATATCACAAGCGCTTTTATTATTTAGGGTTATAGTTTGGAAGTGGTTAATGAAAGATTCTCTAGAAGATATGTTCCCCATTATCTTAGTATTTCTTTGTTTCTTTCCCAGCTGAGCATATGGCATTTTCCGATTTTCCTCTAATGTTTGTTCTGGGATGTCGGGAGTCTTCCTGGATGGAATTACTGGTTATTCAACCACTTTAAGCAGATGATTAATCTCTGGTAGCAGGATCTAGGATTACAGATTTTCCATCTGTTGTTGCCTAGAAACTGAATGAGTTCTTCTTTTTTTTTCATATCAACCAGTATTCCTGCAGGTTCCTGGAAACTTCATAATATTTATTGATATTTATTTTACATTTAAAAGTTTCCTAATTATTCTACTTTGTAAAGCAAAGAATTCAAATCTTAAGCCCTTAAGTTCTCAAAGTTGTTACAAATGCCATAAGAAGTGTAGACTGAGTGATATTTAAAAGTGAAGGGTGTTAGAAAACATTAACAGGAATCAAGAGTGACATTAAAATTAAACAGTCAACCCGCAACACTCAGTGTAAAACAATAAAATTAAATAAAATAATAGAAAGCAATGGAGAGCAGTTGCTTAAAAGAATTAATTCATGAGCTTGAATAAATGAAGAAATGTTTTGCACATTAAGAAATAAAGAGAATTAATAAATGAAACATTCGTTTACATTTTCTGAAACCTTAAGTGTTTGAAAAGAGTTTTAAACATTCTACATTAGAAAATAAATAGAATATCAAACCAAGGTACTCGTCTCCTACCAGAGGGTGTTACAGGAGCACAACCTTTTTTCTCTAAAGCTCTAGCAATTATCGACATTAGACAAAGAGCGGCATGGCAAGACATTTGTAACTGGTATTTTAAATTAATGCTTTGATTTCCGTTACAACTACATCGACATGTTGTCTGATATTTTGCTGACTACGTTATCAGACTCCAACCGTATCTGTTCAGCGTTGTCTGTCTGCTCTTCTAACCGTATCTTTTACATTTTTATCTAATTTTTTTTTTTTTTTGCATTTGTGTGTGTATAGGTATTTCTATTTATACCATATACAGTATACAACATACAGTTGTATGGGTTTGTGTGTCATCTGTGTCATGACATAGCGACAAAGAGAGATAGAAACAATTTAATGGTCGTTAAGGTTGAGTTTGTCATTAACACCGCCACAGGAAACTCAATCAAGCGTGTGCTGCTTTTTTGTTGTTGTTGTTGTTATTTTTTTGTATATTAATGACTACAATGACAACCGCAAAACTTCAATTTGCCTCTGGTTACCGCAGTTTTTAATGTTCATTGAAATAAAGACTTAAAATCCAGTACGCGTTTTCCTATAGAAATACATGAACGATTTTTGTCCTTTTTTCAGATTTTTTTTTTATATGAAAACATAATAATCTTTTATTTAAATTGTGTGTATGTGCAGGTATGCGTATGTGTGTGTGATTATTTAAACGCTATGCCAGGGTGACCTAAATTTTAAGGCAATTCAATGTTAATGTGAGAGAAAAAAAATATTTTAAAAGTGACAATCTATAGTTTTTTTTTTTAATTAAATTTTAAAATAAATTCTGTTTTTAAATTCTAGCAACAAAAAAGGGATAACCAATCAATAATAAAAGGAATATTCCATAATGTAGGAAAATAATCGAAATATTTTACCATTTAAATATGGACAGAGAAAGAAGACATATTGTGGGTTTAATGGAGAAAGGATTCTCGGAGTCAGGAGATTATTAACACTTATCCTGTTGTTGATAATATTAAGACAACGTGTTAATAAAATTTCGAAGTTTTTTTCAAAAACCTAGTTTCTTCGACAAATAATCATGTTAACCCATTAACTGACAAAATAAATCCAGGAGCGATAATTAACAAAAAAGTTTATTTTTTAATTCATTGTATACAAAATTAATATAAAAGTAAAAAAAAATATTAAAGGCGTGGAGTAGGGAGAGTGAACTCAACTGAGTACAGCGACAGGTTATAGGTGAAAAATTTCAAAACATTTTTTTTCAATGCATAATGTTTTTAAACATTTCTTGCATTGCCAGCGAACTCTTGCATGACATAAAGCACATCTTAACATTTTTTTCACGAATGACAACTCTGTAGAGTGCAATAGACCGGTCCAGCTCATCTACTCCTCCCATATGTTTGTTATATCACTGAAACACTTTTGGCATATTGACATCAATTTTTAGAAAAATAAAATAAAAAAAAAAAATTAACAAAAAAGCTTAAAAATGGTAAAGTCTGTGCTTCTCTGGGCATACCAATTTTGTATAAGATTAAGAGTCCATTTTGTGACAGTCAATATATATATAGCCAGATTTGTTTATTATTTTAATAGGGAATATGTTTCTTTTATGCTATAAAACCCAAAAAAATTACAAAAACTTTTAAATTGTAAAAAATTTCACCTAATACTCTATTGGGTACGGCGCCAAAGGGTTTAAGATCATCGAAAACTCTGAGTGAAATCTCTTTCTGCTAAGCCATTTTGTTTGATGACAGGATTTTTTTGAGAATGTGTACACCATTGCAGTTTCCTCATACAAAATAAATTATTTCTGGGCCATTGCTACTCTATTAAATCAATGCAATAAATTTTCATACTTTTCGCTTTTGGATCTTTTGCCCTCTTCAGTATAGGACGATTGTTATGATGCCTTGGGCTTTTTGGTGCTAACTCGCAGCGACGAAACTCCTATTTTGACTGCCAGTATTTCAACTCTGATGTATCATTTCATTCAAATTCGCCCATTTCACTTTTGCCGTTTTGTAAGCAATTTTGAGTAAACGCGGTACACATTTTAGAGAAAGTTTTCTCATACTCAAGTGATAATACAAAATTGATACCACTAAGCAAAGAAAGGGGACAAGTCTCTCGCACTTCCCATCTATTGCTAATTTATTCAATTGTTTCGATTGCATAAGCGTTACTTTATTTTTTAGTGCTTTGACAAAATAAAAAATATAAAATTTATCAAATCAACTATTTATGTTGCTGTACATACAGTGGCGAGCAAAAGTGAGTGCATGTTCATGATACTGAGTTTCGTCATTCACAAAAACAAAACCATACAAGCAAATACAAAAAAAAAAAAACGAAAATAACCCACATAAACTCAATTTTGCACGTTTCAAGAAACTTCAGGAAACTATTTCAATTTCAATATTTGGTCCATAGACCCTTATTAGAAATAACTTGATTTACGTGGTTTGACATGCTTTCTACCAAATTATCAATAACATCTTTCGGAATTCGATTCTATTACGCATTTAGTTCGATTCCAAAGTTTGTCCATGTTTGTTGCGGCTGTTTGGTACTGCCCAAGCCGGATTTTCACGAATGGCCAAAGATTTTCAATCGGATTGAGATCAATTGAAAATTTTGTTTCCCTCTCCATATCTTTACAATTTTTGCTGTGTGCTTCGGAACACCATTCTGTTGGAAAACAATTTCTTATTCGGGATAAGCACATTTGTCCATAAAATTCAGAAGATGGGTTTGCAGAATCTGTAGATTCTCTTTTTTCGCATGATACCATCTACTAAATATAGAGGACCAACATGCCCCCATATCAAGTATCCGCAAACCATTATATTTTGGCTGCCATGTTTAACAGTTTTGACCATGTTCACCGGGTCTGCGCAGTACTTTTCTTCTGAATTCTAGTTCTGAAGAAAAGTCCATCAATTATAAATAGATTTCAATGTTTACATACAATACGTAAGTATTTTAATACCATTTATTTATAATTTTGAATAATTTGGAAATTTTAACATAGAAATATTATATCCAAGTCATCTTGCAATTACATTTTGCTTTCAAATGTCATCGCTTCGCTATTGTCAATATCATTATCATCAGCACGTTCGACATTCACCTCTGTATTGAAGTTTATCAACAACAATTCAGTTTCTATTCTTAACTCGTTTATTTGTATTGAGTTAAATAAGAATGCCTATCCAAGTTGTTGTGTTTGTTATCGTTGTTGTTGTTGTCCTGCCTTTATCAATGTGTAGCCTGACGTCTGCCTTTACTCTTGATGCATGACCATTTCGAAAAATGTTTGCCCAGCAAATTAAATTAAATGTTGTATGAAAATACAAACTTTATCTACGCCATCCATTTTGCCATCCCCACTTTAACTTTCTCCCTAGCAGTGTACAGAAAAGGAAAAATTTTTTTTTCTGTATTTGAAATAATTTTTTACACCAACCAAGCAACCAACGCTCTCAACCTTTTTAATTATTGTGTTTCTGTTTGTTTGTTTGTTTGTCCTGTTGTCGCTCTATCTTCTTCTCTCTCTCTCTCTCTCAATTACGACTATAACTGTTAATTTGCATAATTGAATTGAAAACAGCTGCCTGACTGATATTGTAGAGTGGCAAAGAATTTGACATTTTTGCAAGCGTAGTGATGATTTTCTTTTTTTTTTTCTCGTACTCTTACCAAACGTTCATTACAAGTGGAGTTGTAACACCACAATTGGATGTTTGCTTGCAATATTATGAGAATAAAGGGTTTGTGTTTTAAACTGATCTCTCTTTGCTTAAGAAAACAACACAAAAAATCTGTGTTGTGAGAAATTAAAAACAGGGGGTAAAAATTTTATAATTTTTTCCTTGTTTTTTTTCGTTTTTCTACTTAAAATGAGGAAAAATTTTAATTAGGCCATGGAATGTTTTCCCATTAGTTTCATGTTAGCAGACAATGAACGCAAAAAATTTTAATGAAATAAGCAAAATAGTTGAGAAACTAAAAGTTTTTACGTTCTTCGAAAAATCAATAATAAATATGGAATTTAATTAAACGCATAGTTTCTTATAAAATTAGTGTGAGGAAAGCTGAAGTTATAAGAATTTTTTGAAGTTTGAATTTTTTTATTTTATATTTTATTAACTAATTTAATAAAATAAAAAAGGATTTAATTAATTAATAACTTAAGACAAGAAATATGTTTCCATAACATTAGTGTTAAGAGGACACCCTCTACTTTTGTTCCCATGCAACTGCAATAAATCAATTGAAGAATTTTGGAAAAAAAATTTTTTTAATATTTTATTAATAGAACTTAGTCATGCTTTGAATGAGTTATATGAGTGGGAAGATCGTAAATTGTTTCTATATTTCTACGTTAGACTTAATAAGTCTTTCAGACGAATAAAAAATTTCAATGATATATCGCAAGCGCTTTTCTTATTTAAATTTAAAGTTTGGGAATGGTTAATGAAGGATTCTCTAGAAGATATGTTCCCCATTATCTTAGTATTTCTTTGTTTTAACTACACTTTCCCAGCGGAACAGGTTGAAGTCACTAATCCTTCTCAAGAGATGACATTTTCCGATTTTCTTCTAATATTCGTTCTGGGCTGTCGGGGGCCTTTCTGGATGGATTTTCTATTCTTCAAGTACTTTAAGCAGATGATTAACCTCTGGTAGCAAGCTCTAGGATTACAGATTTTCCATCTGTTGTTGCCCAGAAACTGAATAAGTTCCTTTTTTTTCATATCAACCTATATTGCAGGTTCCTAGAAACTTTTAATTAATTGATATTTATTTTACGTTTAAAAGTTTCCTAATTATTCTACTTTGTAAAGCAAAGATTTCAAATCTTAAGCCCTTAAGTTCTCAAAGAGAGATAGTAAATTATTTCTATATTTCTACGTTAGACTTAAATTTGTTTGCATCCTAAGAATCAGAAAGGACCATAGAAACCAAATCACACATATGGATAGCACATCCAGGCAAAATAGGTATGCTGCGCTTCCTACTTTAGCCTGATATGCTTCACTTTCTACTTTACAGAGGGTAAAGCAATTCCAAACAGATCTGCTTAGTTCCTCATACTTTATTTAACACCAGCTTCTAATTCTTCTTGTTGCTTCTGGTACCAGTACCCACTCTTAAATTTCTTGTATTCTGTCTGTCTAGTTTGTCTTCCTTTTATTTTTTTCATTGCTTATTAGTTTTCTAGTTGCTTCTTATAATGCAGCATCATCATACATAAGAATAGAATAGCCCATGATTCTACTCAAATATCAACTCATAAGGACGTGCTATGCCTTCTCTCCAGACAACACGATAGCGGTATATATCACAGACAATTTTGTTTACCATGCTATTGGAACTGAGTCCAAGACTTACTATCTAAAGCTGCAAAAGAACAACGTCGTTTCTTGATTGGGAGTAGTAAGCTTTCAATTACTTCTCCATTCATAAATATGTTTCAGAAACAAAATATTTTCGAATTTCTATAACAAAAATTTTATTTTACTAGAGTACATTCTATCGATGAAAGAAGAGGATAAGTTCCATATACGGACAACTATTAGGGAATTAACTACATATTTAGTTGGTTGTAAGAGGTCTCTTATTAAGCGCTCCCTACTTTTGTCCATGTGCAAAATTTTTATAAACGTTTGAATGACTTTTTGGAAGTGGTCGTTTAAAAGTCGACTACTGGGTGGAGTGCATCTAAAATACTCCTGAGACATAAATAACTCTAAGGCATAAATCATACCGACTTTTACCAGTTGCATGGATTGTAGTATCTTTGAGAATCGCTATGATTTTTGTTTTAGTCACATAAAATTGTGAATTAAGAAAGTTCCACAAGAAAAAGCCTAACGGGAACAAATCGAACGATTTCGATGTCTAGTTCATAACACTTGCATGTGAAATGATCATACCCTGAATTCACATGAGCTATATGACAAATACAGTCGTCCTGTTAAAATCCCATGTCATGAGAATTCAAATCGTCCGATTTAGTACTAAAGAAGTTGGTAATCGTCAATCTATAGTGCCCCCATTCGTTATTTTCAAGGAAATATGGACCGATGACACTACCCGATTAAAATCCACACCATAAAGTGACTCTTGGATCTTATAAGGATTGACAATTTTGATTACTCACTCATCCATTCATTTATTTCATTGTAGAATATAATTTTTCGATAAAAATTAGAAACTGATGCCCATTGCTGCCATGGTTATACAGTGTACACACGTTGTCTATGGTCACACATGGTGATTTGATACAGAAGGCTGAATAAATAACAGTTAATTTAATTAAATTTAATTTAGCTTCAGCAGAGCTCAGCAAAAATTTTACTAAAATAAATCCTAAGCTAATAAGTAAGAATAATTACTTTTAGTCTCTAATAATAGTAGTCTCTAAAGAATATATGTCGCCGTAGTCTAGTGGGTAGTGTGTTGGCTTATTAGACAAAAGGCCCGGGTTCAAATCCCAGGTCAGACATCAAAACGAAAAAAAAAAAATATTTCTTCGGCGACTTCCTCTCAGCAGATTTCTGGCAAAGATTCTGAGAGTAAAAATTGCCATGAAAAGCTTCTCAAAAATCTGTCGTTCGGAGTCGACTTTAAACTGTAGGTCCCGCCACTCATGTATAAAATTAACGCACACAACATAAAGTGGTGTGAGAAGCTAGGTCGTGATCCTGACTGAAGGGTTGTAATGGTTGTAATGGCCAATTATGTATGTAAAGAATATATGGAACTTCTCATAAAAATGATGGCCAAATGAAATGCTTATCCTTAACTTCAAAGTCGCTTCAGTTCTTTAACAATGCATGGAAATATTTACTAAACGTGGACTTAGACATTCACTGAAATCTCTCCGGGCAAATCAAAATTAACTTGAATGTTAGACAATGAACTGTGAACCAATTTAAATCCAGATTTAAAAATTAATGATTTTTTTTTTTTTCTTTTTGTAGTGAATTTTCTATTGAGGTGGAATGAATAAACATAAATTCCAACACAAGCATTGTCTGTATTAAATAAATAATAAATCTATGAATACTCCAATAAATATTTATTGTTTTTTCATATTAATCCCAGTAGTGTTCAAAGCATTAATTAATTTAATGGCTACGATTACTTGCGTATATAAATTAAACACGTTATTGATTAACGCCAATTAAAATATTAAATTCAAATTAATAAGAAGATAAGATTGTATTCTTATTGCAAACACACAACAACTCTACAATACAGCACCACAATACAACTTAATAGAAACCAAAGATATGTAAAATAAGATACACATACACACAAACATAAGCCACATATACATACGTAATAAATTTAGTAAATTAAGTATATTTGACACGCATAAACTCGCGTTAATGTCAACACATAAAAGTTAAAACTAAACAATGCTTATCTACAAATATACTCTCAACTTATACTCTCTACTTATATGTACATGACAGTGGAGTAGTTTGTGTGTAAGAATATATAAAAAAAAAAGGAAACAGAGTGAGACAGTGAAAGAAAGCAAGTCTATGTATCGGCATCTTTTGTTTTTGTATCTGTGTGTGTGTGTTCTTAGTGAGTGTTATTGTATGCCAAGGGTTACATAAGGATAGTTAAAGTTCTTTATATTTTTTTTGCAATAAATACATACACACACACATATACTTGTCTTTTCGCATACGTTCTAATGCAGCGCATCAAAATAGTTTTGAGGTTAAAGGCCACAAACATGAAGTTAAAATAGGACAAAAGCTATTACTTTCTAAGCCTTTTTGTTTGCGTGGAATTTACAATTGTTTGTGGCTCTCTCTTTAGAATATTTTTCCATATGCTTCGTAGTGAAACTTGTTTGTGGAAAGCTATAGTTTTTAGAGGGTTAAGATAACGAAACACAACTAAAGGATTAAAGATTTTTATCTAGATTTGTTAACTTATGTACAAAAATATGATTTCTTGATGATCTACCATTGGCAACGACTTTCTCTAGTCTGTTATTACTTCTTAGTCTTCAGGTTTGAATAAAAGAAATAATAAAACAAGGATAATTAGTAAATCAATAGTTTATCCTCCTCGTTTCATGAAAAAAAATATTGCTTGGATGCCATTTTAATTTCTTTATCTACGTTCACATAGCACCATAATGGGCGTCAAAATAATGGACGGATAAAAAGTATAAGTCGACTCGACCCGACTCTTTAAATAATAACTACGGTGATTTCTGTTTGATTTGATGAAACAAAGTGTCAATTTCTTCATAAGATAATGCACTTTAAGGATATTATCACTTGTGTCATCTTTTTTAAGTAAGATGACTTGAAAAAATATGAAAAAAAAATTCGCACTTTCCAAGTTTACCTCATCAAATCTCATATCATATTAAGTCGAATAGTAGATATACAGTAGCGAGCACAAAAAATGCAACGTTGGGTAAAATTATCTTTAAGTGCGATAATTTAAAAAAAATGGTGACTAGTTCAAAATATTTCTTTGGGCTATTAATCCCTACAGTTATAGATACCTATTATCAATAACATTATGCAAATATTTTTAATTAATTATTAATTATAATTATTATTATTAATTAATTATTATTATTTTGTCATTTATTAAAAAGAGTGCGAATTTCATGAGAGCAATAAAAATGCAACAGCACAAATTTTAATGTGTTTATTTAAATTAAATAGTGATTCTTACAAAAAAAAATCTTAAAATTAATATTTAGTGGCGTAACCCTTATTTTTTATGACTTCTTGCAACCTAGAAGGCATAGAGTCGACTGAAGCTATTAATGTGTTAATGGATATTTTCTCCCATTCACTTTTCAAAATTTCTTCCAATTGCCTCTTATTTGACGGATGTTTCCTCTTAACTTCCCGATCTAATAGCTTCCATAGATTTTCTATGGGGTTTAGATCGGGAGACTGTGATGGCCAATCCAAAACATTGACATCATTGTCGCTTAAAAAGTTTCGAGCTAAGCGACTTGAGTGCTTTGGATCGTTATCCTGTTGGAATATGCTACCAGAAGGCATTTTTTCCCGCAGATGGGGAAGCATGTGTTCTCCAAGGATTTCACAGTACTTCTTGGCGTCCATTTTTCCTTCGATTTGAGTTAAGGGACCTACCCCATCACGAGAAAACGCACCTGTAAATACGTGATGTAAAATCAATAATTATTTTTAAATATATCGTTCCTTACCCCACACCATAATTGATTCACCACCATGTTTTACAGTTGGAAGTTGATATCTTGGAGAATATCTGCGTTCAGGCGGTCTTCGAACAAAATTTATCACATCGGAGCCAAACAAATTAAATTTGCTTTCATCGCTCCACAAGACTTTAGCCCATTGTTCATTTGACCAATCCTTGTAACGTTTTGCAAACTCCAGGCGCTTCTTTTTATTGATTGCACTGATGAGAGGTTTCTTTGCGGGTCGTCTCGCATGCAAATTAGCCTCTTTCAACCTACGGCGAACACTGTGAACGCCTATAGAGACTCCCATTTGCTCATTTGGGAAATTAGCAACGTCTACTGCGGTCTTTCGTGGATCTTTTTTAACCAGTGCAATCATCTGGCGGTCTTGGCGAGAGGTAGTTTTTCGAGGATTACCACTACCTGGTTTCCTTTCCACACTATTTCTCAAGGAAAATCGAGATTTAATCCGACATACGGTTGATTGATTTACACCAAAGAGGTGTCCAACTTCACGCATGGATTTTCCTTCTTCTAAGGCTTTAATGATTGCAGTTTTGCTGTCAGCTGAGAGCTGCTTCTATTACAAAACACATGTTGTATAACTTATTTAAGAAATTTTCAATTATAATTAAATAAATAACTTATTTTAACTATTTTTTTATTATGTTGCATTTATTTTGCTCGCTAAAAATTTGCACTTTTTTCACTAATTCAAAAATATTTATCTTTTTAAAGCAGAATTTAGAATAAACTGTGGTTACTTTGAAAACTTATAATTGAAAGAATTATCAGCAATAGAAAATAGATAAATTAGATAAAATTATTTTGAAACAGATCTTATTAAAGATCATATGACACAGTGTTGCAATTTTAAATATTATAAATCGAGTCAGAAATGTTTGAGTAATCCAGAAATTTGTGCGTGCAGTCCAAAAAAAACAGTTTTTGCGAAATAAAAAAAGTTCGAAGAACTACAAAAAAAATATATTTTTAAGCTCTGCTCAACAAAACTCACAAACTACACTATGTCTTTAGCCGGGTGTATTTAATTTTTTTATTTTGTCGCATAGTGTAATTTCTCATTACAACTCATTACTTTATATGCATATGGTATACTTTATAATTAATTCAATTTAAAAATAAATAACTCATACGCACCATATTACATGTACTGAAACAGTTACCCTGAAAAGTATGCAATAGAAAAATCTTTGTTTTTATCATGTATGAACCTAATGGAATTAAATATCACTCATACGTCACATATGTATGAATTTTACATATAAAGTGAGTAAATTTAATTCGTGTTCCATTTGGAAGTTTAAATTTTAAAATGTAATAAAACAAAATCTGTTTGAAATTTTGCCGAAAATTATTTTTTTCTTATGAATTTCAGTTACTCCGATTAGAAATGGAACATCATTTTAATCATCTAACTGCCGTGGCTGACTTTAGAGTACTCCTTACAAACGGACAAATTTTCACGTACATTTTTCGAGCGTGTCAGTTCGAATCTCGGCCATGGCCTTCAAATGCTCAATTGACTGTGTGTTTTATTATCATGTGTATATTATAAGTCCCGAGTTTAAAGTCACCTTCGCACGATAGATTTTTGATAAATTTTTATTTATTCTCAGAATTTTTGCCAGAAATCTGCTAAGAGGAAGTCGCCGTAGAAATATTTCTTCATACTTCGTTCCATTTGAAATGTCTAATAAACCAAACTCACTACCAACTAGACTAAGGCGACTTATACCCTTGCACACCTTTAGGTAAATTAGTTTGCAACGTGTTTTCTTGAGATGTTCATGCGATCTTCGATTCAAGTTGTAGACAACATTCAATAATTCAAATTTAGACAATACACAACTGGCACAACTGCTATTGACAGGAGCAGCATTGCCGCTTAACAATCAGGTTACACAAAAATTCGAAGACTTATTCAGCCACCCTTGTATTCGACAAGTACTAGGAATTGAGCGACTAAGCACCATATCATGAATTTAGGTTAACAGTTATACTAAAGAGGTCGCCGTGGTCTAGCAGGTAGTGTGCTGACTTATTAGACGCAAATCGACGGTTCGAATCCCAGGCCAGACATAAAAATAAAATACAAAAAGTATTTATTTCTTCGGCGATTTCTTCTCAGCAGATTTCTGGCAAAAACTCTGAGAGTAAATAAAATGCCATGAAAAGTTTCTCAAAAAATCTGTCGTTCGGAGGTCCCGCCACTTATGTATAAAATTACACACACAACATGAGTAGTGTGAAAAACTGGTCAAATAATCTTGACTGAAGGATAGTAATGACCAATTATGTAGACATACTAAATATCAAATCCATGTAAAGAGAGACTAAAACCGTACCAAAACGACTACGACAGTAATATCGGATTCCAGCATTTTAGACGTTCACAGTGCCGTATAACCAGCTGAATTAGTGAAGAAATTCTACAAAAGTCCAAAAGAAACTCTTTTTAAATAACATTGTTGCCACATGTTATTTTTTCCCAAATCATGACCTTCTGCAAACAGTATAAGCTGGTCTAAAAATTCAAAGCAAGATATGCTCTCAAGTTCGTCAAACATTGATTAGAAATTGAAAAGTGAACGTACCAAACGTATTCAGACAACAACATGAATAAAACATTAAACTTTATTCTACATTTGCAGTATACATACTGTAGTCATATGCAGTTTAACCGCACAAAACTCCCAGAGAAAAATAAATTCTTCTGAACTCATTATCATAGAGCAATTGGTGCAGCTGCAACTGCTAACACCAATGCAGCTGTAATTGTAGTCATTTATGGAACGTGATTCTTTTCTTCATTCAACATTTCCCAGATTTGTTCTTTTTCTTTCACCATATTTATGCCACTGTTGTGCTTTGTTTATAATCCTTTAGCATCGTTTTCAACAGCAGCGACCATAACAACAATAGTGATGACAAAAACAATAGATTTGTTTTGTTTTTGTTTGTTTTTCCTTAAATGGCCAGTAGAGTTAAACAAAGCCGAGTAAGAAAAAAAAAGGTCAAACAGTTAGTTGTGACCTGAAAACTAGAATTAGGAAACCAATGTAGGGAGATGCATATTAGAAGAGTATGGCTTTTGACGTTATAGTCTTAATGGTTCTTTACAACTTGTGCTGTCATCATGGAAAGTTAGTTTAGGCAATAAAACTGTTTTGGAAAGTGGTTTTAAAATAATATTAAAGTGGGACAATTCGATTGTAAATAAAAAAAATAAAAATTAGAACAAAAACTAATTACAGCTGTTTTATATGCTCGTATATAGAAAGAAATCATAAATATTTTATGGTCACTTTCGAATGTTTATGAGAAAATTTGGTGTATTTTACACCGTTTTTATTATTAAAAGACACTACACTAATAACACCATACACTACGCTAATAACACCATACCTCCAAATCATTTAAAGTCATATAACACCTAGAGTAAACGGGCGGCAATTTAAAATGAAAAAAATAATAATAATAAAGCATCCAGCCATCCAGCTGCATAACAATCACGACCAGCAAATAGCATAACTCATCATATCTGAGCTTCATAGTTAAAGAGTTATCTTCAACACCAATACGTATGTACAGTGGACAGCAAAAGCCTTAGTACTCCAATGTATTTTGATGAAAAAAAAAACCCCACTTAATACTCTTGAACAAAGTTCTGATATGATTTCAAGTGAGTATTTAGGAGATCATTTAAATGAAACATCAAACAAAAGTCAACCGAAAATCTTGCTCATGATGCCATCAGAAAACACTAAACAAAACTTGTGCATTCAGTTCCAAAGATGTTAAATGGAGTGCTTGATCATAGAGGTGTTCTATTAAAAACAAGAGATAAAATTTTCATATATGAGTCCTCTCAATTCTCCTTGGATTCATTCAACGTTTCCTTATCTTTGAAGACTGACAAAAATTTCGAGGAACACGTAATGATACATATTGAACAGAGATCAGCAATAAGTATTCAAAACGAAGAGTAGATTCGAGTCATACTTATAATTTCAGCTACTTATATGCATTCGTACTTGTTTTGATATGATACTTATACTACTTATACTCAACGTTAAAAGTACTCGTCGTATTCATACTTAACAACTCAGTAATGCATGATATTATTGACTTAGACTCGTCTCTACTTAACATTTACACGAAGCACAAAATAATTATGATTCGCGTACGAGCAATGCAATACTCACAAGAAGATTGTGTATATGCTTTGCTTGTTGTCTTCGTCTTTCCTTTTTTCTTTGTTTGTATATGCAACAATAACAAAGGCTGTAAATTTTGATGAATAACTGGAGCCACTCAAATGACTTATAAGTATTTTTCTAAATTTATGAATCAGAATGAGTCTGCGTATGAATCAAACATATTTCGAATATTTTGATTCAACGTTGTACTCATACTCATTGCTAGCGGAAAAACGATTCATTGCTGATCTCTGATATTGAACTCGAGCATTAAGTCAGTTTATGTATACGGCTATGACATATGGAAAGTATCGATGATGCAGTTACAACCTTTTATTAAGCGCTTTTACGGCTATAACAAAATCAATACGGAAACCTCAGAAGAGGTAGATGTAGGCAGATTTAAAAGACTCAGAGAGAGGCTACTCGTAGACGAAAAAAAATAAAAGAATAATTAAATAGACGGCCTAGCCTTTCTTCTAAAGAATATCGACGATGACACTGAAGATATCTGCGGGAACCCAGAGTATAGTTAAAACGTCAGGCAGTATATCTAAGTAACGTACGCTGAAGATTATCGAGAGTTTTATTGAAAACTTGAAGATGTTCTCTTAAGAAGTGTTTAAGAGCTAACAAAAATCATCATGATCAACGAGGCCATTTAAATCTGTTTGGAATAGCAGAACTATCAATTTTGCAGCTCCACATAGAGCTATTTACACTCGATTATGGTACGCTGCAGATTTGTTCAAAAACAACGAGGAACAAAAGTCAATTATAAATAGTGAATAATGTATGTGCACTCAATGAGCCTCTAGAATTCAATAGACTAATTAGGACTGGAGACCATTGCAAAATAGGATCTATAATAAAAAATGATTTGCACTGACTAACTAGATCAACTAACTTAACCCTTCTAAGTTGCTTAAAATCATGAATCTATTTTAATGAATCTTTAAAGTCTTGACGTTCTAAAGAAAATGTCTGTGATGAAGGCGGATAGTAATTTTCAGCGTGACATAAATACCAGACCAGTATAATTAGCAATTCTAGAGGAGGTCCCTTAGCCGATATTACTCTTTGTACTTAGGCAAGAAAAAAAAGTAAATACTTAAAAATTATTGACGGCTATTTTCTAGTGCTGAAAAAGGTAATTTTCCCAATATTCCTAGATAAGCGGGTATAATTTAAAATTTTCCTTGTATTCAAAGAAATTTCCTTTATATAACTGACACTGTTTAATACATATAAACTCTCTATAAATATAATGAAAAATTAAAAATTTAAATTTAATTTCTTTTCATCATTTTAATAGTTTAAAAAAAATCACTGTACATCAGCTGGCTAAATATTTACGCCTAGTGGTATTATCTGCTGTCTAATTGCACTGCAAAAGGAAAAAAAGTTTATAAAAAATTAAATTTGGAAACAGATGTGCACTTTCAAAATTAAATTCTAAATTTTTTTTTTTTTTTGATAAATACCATATCATTTTATTTTCAGCATATGCAGCAATTGTTTAAATAGGCCAAATATAATGCAAACAATTTAATTACCTTTGAATAGAGATTTTATTGAAAAATATAAACAGAAAAATAAAAAAGAAGATAAACATTTGAAAATGTTAATAAAAGCGTGTATTAGTGATATAAAAATTTATTTAAATAAGTTTTTAAAATAAAGAAACACGTTTATTTTAAATTTTTAAAGTGTTGTTAACATTTTAGTAGAATACTTAACTCCAATCAAATAGTCTGCTGCTGCCTTCAGAATAATTCCTGCTGTCTTATAACTAATCTCTCTTCAAAACTAAAAATTTACTACAACTAAAACTTTAAAGACTGTCATGGCATAAGTGATTGTAATTGTTTTTGTTTTTTTTTTTTTAATTATTATTTAAATATTCATGCAATGCTGTAAATAGCATATGAGAACACAATTGTCGCATTTAAATATTATTTTAACTGAAAGTTGTTAAGTTCGTTGTTGTAAAGATGCGGCCTTATACATAAAAAACTAAAAATATTTTTACTTACAACCACACACTCACACACTGTCTCTCTCTCTCTGTCTCTTGTGTTCTTTCAATCATTTTTCTACTTCCTGAAATATGAATATGCATCCACAGCCATGCACAACATTTAATATTGTTGTGTACGTACGTACATATATGTACGTGTATGTATAGATGTTTACATAAATAATTTGTTTAAATACACTCTACTGACACAGTAACATCCTGACATATGACAATAACATCATCCCTTCTCCGTATACAGACGCACTTCACTTCACTTCGCTTCACTTAAAATTTACATGCACACATGCAGAGACAAGCATACATGAATGGCATCATACAATACAACACAACACCACACAACAACAGTACATAAACATTAACAACTAGAAGAAGGATATTTGGTGAATAAAAAAAAAATAGAAAAGCAGGGTTTTTATCATAAGACGCAAAACATTTACTTGCACTAACACATACATACATACACCAAGTATGATGTATTGTATGTGCGCGTATATATGCTGCTGAAACATGCTGCTTGATCTACACATGCATTTACTGCTGTTACAAATGATTTTAGTTAGAGCTTGATGGTTTGACTTGCTTGCGACATAATGTTATAAGCAAACAGTTGCTGTAAACTAATTAGAAAGAATGATTATCAAATGAAAAGAAATAAAATTTTTAAAATTACAAGAATAACTTTATTTATCTCAAGTAGAAATATAATCTCCTACTAAACAAAATTTTTAAAATTCGTGGTAATAAAATTCTTACTTTAATTCCATAAAATCCTTATAAAGAGAATAAGAAACAAGTTACATGCGACTTAATATGGTTTCCGATAGAAAAAGGAATATATTGACCCTATAAATATGAGTTGATTGAGTGTGTGCTAATAAATACCCCAAAAGAGGCGATCGCTTTATTTCTAAAGGCTCGTTTAGACTATGCTAATATTTGTCCAAACACAACAAATAATGGTTTGGGCTAATAGTATGGTTTGTGAGCAATGTTTGGGCATGCGTTTAAATTGCACTAATATTTGTTTGAATTTTATTTGCACAAATAATAGAAGATTTTGTGTCAGCCATGTTTGGTACAAATATTTGTATACCCCTTTACACTGCACCAATAATTTTATTTGTCCGGTGTGTATGACAAACATCTGTCAAATAATGTTGTTGTTATATCTATGAAATCCATCTGCCAAATAGCATCAAATTCTGTTTTTAAAGCAACGTGAAAAGTTAAAATTTTTAGTGACAGTGATATTGAAGAATTATTATTAATAACTGCTGGAGCTATAGCAGTTTTTGAAACCCAGCAAAAAGAAAAAAAGGAAATCCAGGAGAATGTGGGATCGAGCTTGGGTGCAGCGTCGTAAAATGGAAGGATGTTGCCAAAAACTTCTGAAGGAACTATGCTTTATAATAAAGAATTAAAAAAAAAACACTTTTGACTTACCAATCTGTCAAACGAATTGACCTGTATTGCCATTTCAATTTATTTCATTTTTTATATGTTAAGCATTCTACAGCTATTTGTCGCTATTTGTTCCGCCAAAAATATTGTGAGTACAAACAAAATATCAGGCCAAATATTTGTAACGACGTGCTGACAAAGTGTTTACACTATGCAAAGATTTATTCACAAACAAACATTTTTTTAGCCAACAAACAGTCGAAAAATATTTGGTGGCTAACAAATTCGAGTGTTTACACTAGGACAAACAAAATTTTTATGATTTTGCACAAATATTAGCACAGTCTAAACGCACCTTAAGAAATAGCGTGACATTACTCAGCAATGCGTTTTTCACAAGGATAAGCTGACACCAACATACAGGCAGGAACAAACAGCATTCATTACATCACTACAACTCTCTAGTAAGAATTACAATCTAGCTTCTCGTACCACTTCTGTTGTGTAAGTTAATTTTATACGTGATGTAACGGAACCTACAGTTTAAAGTCGCCTTTGAACTACAGATTTTTGAGAAACTTTTCGTGGCAATTTATCTCCTCCCAGAGTTTTTGGCAAAAATCTGCCGAGAGGAAAACCTGCGGCTTGAACCGTGGCCTTAAGTGTAATAAGTTGACTCACTACCTACTAGACCACGGCGATAACGAGAGTAACACAGCTTCATCACCGGCCATATAAGCAGTCTACGTAATGTTTTGGTGTAAAAAGTAGAGTGGCAGTTACCACTGTATCTATGCAGTATAGATTTAAAGAAGGCCTTCTATAAACTAAGCCATGATGTGGTTTGAAATGCATTGGAGTATGAGAGAATCCCTCTATTGCTCGCATGCTTTCATAAACACACAAAACCGTAATACCTTTAGTAGTATAAAACGTGGGAGATTACGGAGTTGTACGATGATAGCTAGGATAGGACAGGACTTAGTACTATCGACACCTCTTTTCACATAGTGCTGGACACTATCCTGGAAAGATTAATGAACATCGGTCAAATGATAATGAAGGGACTGGAGAGACACTTAAAGAGTTGCAATTATGCAGGAGTTATACTTCCATGTGCATTCTAGCTGAGAACCACGTCTATTCAAATGTCCTAGAAGGAAATATATCGCCAACTTCTATCAATTGAAATAAGGAAACGAAACGCGTTGCTCTTAGAAGGCAAACTAACGACGTCACTAGGCATTACTGCAGACTGCCACATGTAAATAAAAACGTCGTAAAATCAACATTTCTATTTAAGTTACAGCAACTGTAATCTGCTTTACAACATGCAATAAATGTTTGTATGTATGTACGCTTATACAGTTTATTCATGCATTCATTCACTGTATTATAACATGAGTTATGTATGAACACAAAACGCATACATACACACACACACATGTGTGTGTGTGCGAATTTATGTGTCATTTGAAGCAAGTGAGCATTTGTATGCATTTTCATAAAGTGAATATTTTTGTATGAATTTTGCGTACACGCTGATGATTGAAAATGTGTGGGTGCAATACAAACACTTATTTGCACTCACTCACTAACACATTCGCATATTCAATCACTTAAAGCTGCTTTTTGCCTTAAATATGCATACATACGTACATACATACTTAGATAGATGGATGTGCATGTGTATTGTACATGCGTTTTAACGAAATTCGTTCGTTTCATATAGAGTGGCATTATAATCCACTTTTATTCGCATATCAGAATCAAAATTTCTACACAAATACATACAATGCTGCATACAGCGAAATGAAACATGCTGTTGATATGATGCAAAATTGTATGTTGACGGCAGCGACAAGTGTATTTTAGTGAAAATATTCTCATGCCACTGTGTGTTGAAAGTTGTTGTTTATAAATGTTTCTGTTGTACGTGCAACATTAAGAAAACGTACAACAATACACAGAAACATCACATCACATTGCTTTAACAATGCGTTTCTTTTTAAATTCATAAAAAAAAAAAAACAGAAAAACAATATTTGCCGTTCTTTATCTTGATTTCTTGCTGTTGAGTATTTAGATTAGGATTGGGTGTGAGTATGATATAATGTCAGCAGATCAAATTGTGGAAAAATGTAATGGAATATTCATTAATTCTTTTCACATTGAAATTAAGCATTAGAATTGTGGTAATATTTAAAGATACATGAAGTAAGAATTCAACAATTAAGATCAGATAAATAGAAATTAAAGTTTATCACAATTTTGAGCCCCCTTATTAAGTTGCAACATTTGTTCTGACAAAAATATGTGAAACATTTAAAATCATCTTTTCAACCCATAAGAGAATATTGAAAAGAAGTTGTTACATTGTATTTAGTCTAACGAGATAACTATATATGTATTCCATCCAATAAATCAAATATTTTAAATGTATCTCTTCCTTGCTTATGCCAAAGCCTTTTTTAAATGAATTGCAGGCAAGTTGACAAAAAAAACCAATGAAATCATTGTGTGTGAATTGTTATTCTATTTTATTTAAAGTGAATTTGTAATGAGGAAATGACATTTACCTCGTCAATACGTTGTGTTAATACAAAATAAGCATGTCATAGGCTTGTGAGTTTTCACATTTAGCTACAAGGAATAGGTTTACTACACATTTACTGGTAACCTCATCAAATTAAATAGGCTTTTCCAAACAAAAGTACTGAGGAAATTAAATAAACTAATTTTTCAAAAGGAGATCCAAGGAAAAGTCACATTCGGCAACGGCGCCAATAATTCAACAGATATGAATACCTTAGAAGACCTTTTAACCGCTTTTGTATGTTCTGTGTAGCAATTAAAGTGCTAACCAAACGCAGAATTGAAAACATCAGAAAACAAACAAACAAATCAAATAATCCAGGCTTCCAACGCTCCAACAGTACCACTTCAACAAAGAACAAAATTGAAAGGTTAGGTAGCACTAACTATTGGAAAGTATTAGAAAGAATTGAGCAAAATTATCCATTACTAAATATAATTCAGAAACTTAACACAATTTTTCCGGAGACCACTGTTTCTAGACCAAGAGATGTAATGATGTATTCACTTTGAACAAAATATGAAGACAAAGAATTTAAGATGAACTAAAATTTATTTATCTTCAATTGCCAGGGTCGTAACATAAAGAACATATGTCCTTAAGTTCTTTACATCCTTTCACAATTTTTATCATTGAATAGACGTTGTAAACTGCAAGACTTCTTTCTAAAAATAGAGAATCTGAGAAAAATACACAAAATTACTTACTTCATTCTCGTTAATATTAAATTTGTTAGATAAAGTTTCCTTTAGTATTTGACTAATAGCCCTTTAAGCGTAGTAGAAATTAAGGTCACCAATGACAAAGGGACCATAGACTGTGTCCAATAGTCCTTGCTACAGATATGGAAGAACGATTAATTAATAATATACGGAAAAATGGAATTAATCACTGTAAAAATTACCTTGTTATACTCGATCACACGATCTGTTTTACTTTAATCTAATTATGCTAATTATGGCATCCCTATATCCAAGCCTATTCCCATTACAAACTTCACGTTGCTGATCGGTTTAAACAAGAATGACTTCCTGTCCAACCACATAGATGTTCTCTGCTGGAATGCATCAGTGACTTAAAGTTTCAATTTCATCATCTACATGTTCTGGATCAAAATATTAGGTTCGAAACGGCCTCTATTGATTGCAAATGTACTTTAAATTTCCACTGGCCTATCAAAAATTTTGTTAATTACATCGAGTTCTTTCTGGATAACCATATGCATTACTCAAATTTCTGCCTAAAGGCTGTTTTGATTAGATTCTACAAATTGAAATATATTCGCTTGCAAAATAATACAGTAAGACCCCGTTTAATGCTACCCCGCTTAACGCTGTTTCAGTATTACGCGGTTGCAAATGAAATGGCCATGACGTAATAAAAAGCGGTGCACAATATAACGACGGTGTTTACTTTGTATCTTTTTCAGCGCTCTTTTGTTGGCCAGTTCAAAAAGAGATTCTAACTATATTTTCCGGAGTTGCAATCACAGTACGAACGCATCCTTCCTGCATCACAGTTAATTTATTAGTTGCCTGTTTCGTTTAGCACTGGAACTTATTTGAACGTACGGGAAATATGTTAAGCGGGGTCCTACTGTACTTAGGAAGAACAATAACTATGCAATGTTAGCCATCCAATGTTAGAGTGCGTTGTTGCTCAAATGCTTTTAAATTTTCTGTTCTTGAAAGGGTCTTTTCGTCTGCATCAGTAATAACATGGTGTCTAAACTGGGGAACAGTAGAACTCGAGTATGCCGAGGATGTATGTGTTCTAAAAACCAAATATGATGGTAGAGGAGTCAAAAAACTAATATTATCTAAAACAAAAGTTAGGAGAACTGTGATCTTTAACACAATCTGTCCCCAAACTGGCATCCATTATTCAGAAACATGTCGTCAATTAGTACTTCGGTAGCATTTTAGCATTGTGGTTAGAATGTGGACGAAAAAACCAAATAAATGCACACATCTCTAGGAATAAAATATTCAAAATATTCAATTTCTTTTTAAATTCAGACATTCGCAAACATATTAGGTTAGGTTAGGTTAGAGGACGTGTACTTCTCAACTGTGACAAGTACAGTACCCGGAGGTCGAATTAACCTATTGTACTATGTCCTAGCTTCTTACAACAATCGTGTTGTCTGCGTTAATTTTATATGACTGGCGGAACCTACAGTTTAAGGTCGACTCCGAACGACAGATATTTTTTGAAATGGTGAATAAAATTCCTTACTGATACACAAAACATTTCTAACTTTCAAATCAAATCGAATACAATTTATTCGCAACAATATCGTTTTACTTGTAACGATCTTGTTATCGAAATTACGTTCTTTTTCCAAAATTAAAAATCATAATGCGGCATATACTGCTGCTATAGTAATTTTGCTGTTAAATTAAAACTTCTAAAATAAAATTTCATTACATAAAATAAAACAAAAAATATTTTCCTATTTTTCGTGTATGGTGGGGGAGAAGAAAATCAAACTAATTTTATAAAATGAAATGAAATGAAATTTTCAAATGAAATTGTTTTAGAGCAAGTAAACCGCATTTGTTTGTCATCAATAATGGACTGAAGTAGACTAACTAACGGCTATATGTTGTTATGCCGTTTGATGGTTGTCTGTCTATTAAATACAAAACCGAAAAACCAATTTCATGACATACATAAACCTATGTATATACGTACATATGTATTTACAAATAAACTGTAGAAGCAAATTTAAAATGACTAATAATAAGAAGCATATGAGTTGTGTAGATCTTTAAATTGCCATACTTGCCAATACTTGTATGTACAGGCAACCCGCCTATAACGCGGTACTCTCAGAATGTGGTTTCCATATAACGCAGGGCTTAAATTGCGACAGCCCTCCTATAACAAGGTAATCTTATAGCGCGGTTTGCGTTCAACTTCATCCCATTAGTTCCTTCCGCACAGCCTATGAATGCATAGTAACGAGATATTGTAAGAGGGTTTAAAGCTCAGCTGAGATACAGTACTGTGCCAAACAATAGCAGTTGGATTTTGAATTTTAAAAACAATGAATGAAGATGAATCAAGTGAGGATAAACATTAAAAAATTACATTATTTTGCAAGTCTTTCTTATTTTGTTGGAAACCAGTCTTTGTGTGTTGGCTTATTAGACAAAAGGCCCGGGTTCGTATCCCAGGTCAGACATCAAAACGAAAAAATATTTCTTCGGCAAAGCAGATTTCTGGCAAAGAGTAAAAATTGGCATGAAAAGCTTCTCAAAAAAATCTGTCGTTCGGAGCCGACTTTAAACTGTAGGTCCCGCCACTCATGTATAAAATTAACGCACACAACATAAGTGGTGTGAGAAGCTAGGTCGTAATCCTGACTGAAGGGTTGTAATGACCAATTATGTATGTATGTACCAGTCTTTCAGTTTAGTTTTTATTTCATTTTTTTTATCAATCCTAATTTATCTTGACTTTTGCATTTCTTGGTCTCCATATAACGCGGTACGAATGATGTGATTTGTACTAATTCTGTGTTTCCATACAACGCAGTAGACGGTTTCCATAGAACGCTCTACGAATTAGTCTGGTTTGTATCTGAAATCGGAGTTTCTTATAGCGCGGTTTCCATATAACGCAGTACCCACTCACCGCGTTGTAGGAGGGTTGACTGTATACATATGCATTTGCCTAAAAATTATAATGCAGTTATGAATTCATAATTTTAAAACTGAACGTATGAAACTAATTTTTAAGTTGGTTTTTGCGGTGCATACCAACATGTATAATAACACCAACCAAAAATACTAGAAAAAAATTAAAATAGAAACCAAAAAAAAAAAAAACAAAACAAAACAAGTCACACAAAACAACCGCTTACAAACATTTAAAGTGTTAAATTCTAACACGCCAACTATTTGTGTTGATTTAGTCAAATTGTTTAAAAACGTGTTGTTTGAACAGGCGGGCGGCAACACAACACAACACAGAAACTAAACAAAATGAAATTTTACACAAAATTTATACTAGAATAATGGAAAAACAGCAGCAAATGAACAAAATAATCATCATAATACAATAACAACATGAACAACAATAACAATAATGAGAAAAAATGTATTAGTTTTTCTATTTCAATTTCAATTTTCATTTTTTTTTTTTTTTGTGTGTAAATAAATAGAAAAACCGAAACTCAACTATTGTTTAGCCACAAAAATAAATTGACAGTACAGGAGTAAAAACGTAGAAGAGTTACTATTAGAAAAACAATGAGTGAAAATGGCAAAAATTGTATAGTTTTTGTTGGAAAGTGAATAAATAAACAAAATTACTAACGACAAACTGAATATATTGGCTGCCTGGCCGTAAACTTAAATGTTCATACAAAATTTAAAGGAAAAAAAAAAATTAAAACAATATTTTCGCTAATACGAGGGTTTGAAAGGAAATTCCACTGCTATCTACCAATTGAAGAAAATGGATTATACGCTATATCACTAAATCATACTCGTCATATTACTATTCAAACATCATAAACTGTTTAATTTTTTAATGTCTTTACGTACCTTTAAAATATACAAGGGCTGCCACAATTTATGTGTCACATCGTCATTATAATTTTTATTACAACACTGCGCACTACTCTTTCGGTCGCTCTGCAGATAATCTTCTACCTTCTACCGGTTGACCTCTACTGCAATGTAATGGCGGCTGAGGCTAGCAGCCGTCTCTGGGCGACTGGACAGTGGCATGAATTAGGCATTAATCATCGAAGATATTTGGAGAATTTGAGATTGTCGGAAGCAATGACTACCTGACACCGGGATATGACTTCTCAAACTTTAAGCAACCATTCCGGAAAGGCAGGACTGGAAAAAATGTGTGACGCAACTCGCAAGAGGCTTCGTACAAATTTATACCTACAGTGACGAGCAGAAGTGAGTGCATGTTTAATATGGTGGCATGTTGGCCCTCTATATTTGGTAGATGGTATCATGCGAAAAAAAACTATCTAAAGATTCTGCAAACCCATCTTCCGAATTTTACAGACAAATGTGCTTATCCCGAATAAGAAATTATTTTTCAACAGGATGGTGATCCGAAGCACACAGCAAAAATTGTAAAGATATGGGGTGGGAAACATAATTTACAATTGATGGAATGGCCGGCACAAAGTCCCGACCTCTATTCGATTGAAAATCTTTGGCCATTCCTGAAAATCCGGCTCGGACAGTACGAAACAGCCCCAACAAACATGGTCAAACGTTGGGATCATATAAATGCGAAATGGAATCGAATTCCGAAAGATGTTATTGATAGTTTGAAAGAAAGCGCGTAAATCAAGTTATTTCTAATAAGGGTCTATGGACAAAATATTAAAATTGGGTTAGTTTCTTGAATTTTCTTGAAACGTGCAAAATTGAGTTTATGTGGGTTATTTTCGTTTTTTCATTCAAACTCATTGAATTCATTTCATTAATTATTGTTTTTTGACTGCTATTTGTTAAGAATAAAATAAAGAATTAAAATTATTTTTTTTTTTTTTGTATTTGCTTGCATGGTTTTGTTTTTGTGGATGACGAAACTCAGTATTGTGAACATCCACTCACTTTTGCTCGTCACTGTATGGCTTCAACCTGAAAGAAGCCGTTGGCTGTGGAATTTGTTCGGAATTAATCGGAATATACCGGCAGTCGCCGTGGTCTAGTAGGTAGTGTATTGGCTTATTAGACGAAAGGTCCGGGTTCGTATCCCAGGCCAAACATCGAAACAAAATATAAAAAGTATGTCTTCGATGATTTCATCTCAAGAGCTTTCTGGCAAAAACTCTGAGAGTAAAAAAACCCGCCATGAAAAGTTTCTTAAAAATCTGTCGTTCGGAGTCGATTTTAAACTGTAGGTCTCGCGTGTTATGTATAAAATTAATACACACAACAGAAATGGTTTGGGAAACTGAGTCAATAATCCTGTCTGTATGTATGTATTCTGGAAAGGGAGGGACTGGAAGAATGGTGTGACTCAAGAGACTCCGTACAAATTTATACCGATGGCTCCAAGCTGGATGGAGCCGTTGGATGTGGAATTTATTTGGAATCAATCGGAATACACCGGGAAATATAGCTGCCGAATTACTGCAATGTCTTTCAAGCGGAGTTGTCGCCAATTCGGGTTGCGTTAAAAGTTATTAGGTACAAAAATGTTCACAGGCGGAAAAACACCGTACTTTCCGATATCCAAGCAGCTATAAAGGCACTGAATTCTAAGGTAATAAACTCCAAGACAGTATATGACTGTCGCAAATATCTTAACGAGGCGGCAAATAGATATGATGTTTGTATCACATGGCTACTGGGGCTTAGGAACATTCCCGGGAACTGCAAAAAGGATGAACTGGGCAGGTTAACATTAGATTAGTAGCTTCGAACACGGGCAGAACGGCGAAGAAAATCTGGCCAAGACTGGATCAGAGGCGCGGGCTGGCTTTGCTTAAACTAAAAAAAGTAAGCTCAGCCTGATTATCGGGGTTATTACGGGACATTGTATTATATTAACGCATGCGAGGCGTATTGGGCTTAGATACTTTGCAAATGATTTCTATAGAAGCTGTGGAGCGAAGAAGGAACATGTACACCTAATGTGTACATGCCCGGTACATGGTCATAGAAGAAAGAGCTACCCGAGTACTTACCACATGAGGGATCTAGATGAACTATCATTAATTTTTTTTTAAAGGAACATACAGTCGATTCTGAACGACAAATTTTTGAAAAACTTTTCATGCCAATTTTATTTACTCTCCGTCTTTTTGCCAGAAGTCGTCGAAGATATATTCTAGTTTTTTGGAGTTCCTGTTTCTTATACTACACGTTCACGCCTAATAAGCCAATACACTACATACGAGGACTACGGTGACTCAAAAGTAAAGTCGGATAAAATCAACAAGTTCATAAGCGTTTTTTGAGAAATGCCATCCAGAAGTTATAGATAAAGGACTGAATAGGTATGATCATTATTTTGAAGGATATGCAGTCACATTTGACATTGCCTAGAAGCAATGTATTCGTTTATGATATATTGCCTTATTACATTTTTTGTAACATAGTAGTCCAGTAGATAGACTGGAGTTCGTGGTTTAAACCTCTACTCAAACATTTCGAACAAAACGAAACACGAAAAATATTTCTTCGGCAACTTCCTTTCAGTAGTTTTCTGGCAAAATCTCTGATGAAATCAATGATAAAGTTTCTCAAAAATCTTTAATTTTAGGCAAACTTTAAAGTGTAGGTCTTGACACTCATGGATTAAATCAGTACACAACATGGATGGTGTGGGAAACAAGGTCGTAGTCCAGACTAAAGGACAATTTAATGAGCAATTGAAGAATTAAGTTAATAAACATTTTTATATAATTACAGTGGAAAGAGATGCCATATCAGAAAATACAGTTGCAGTCCAAGGATAATATTGGTCAGTCTTGTGAAGGATATTTTAGGCTCAAATAAATTTGTTAAAAATAGAGATCATTTTATAGAAAATATAGATTTTATATTAAGGAGAATGAATCAAAAAGAGAAGAGGTTGGAACCCATGCAACGTTAACCTATCTCATTAGGAAATGTCGGAAATCTAATATAGCACTACACATGAAATTGTCCATATAGACATCGCCCAGCATCCTCAAGATTTCTATATAGAATTATAGCAATGAAACAGATTTCCTAAACGAAGTACTCTCGCATTTTCCACCCAACAACAATAATCCTAATAAATATTATAAATCTTTCTGTAAGTCTGTTTTTTTTGTTTGTCTGTTTGTTAGCCAATCACGCCTGAACGCCTGGATCGATTTTCTTGAAATTTTGGGATATAGATCAGGCTTTTGTCCGTGAAGGACCAAAAGGGGGGGAAAAAAATGGTAATAGGTAATTTTTTACGATTTAGCTAGGTTAAGTTTCCCAAATGTTTGTTGGTTTGCTCGTTAGCCAATCACGCTTGGACCGATTTTCTTGAAATTTGGGATATAGATCGAGCTTTTGTCGGTGCAGGTTATAGGCTATAAATCTTTTTAAAATTTTGACCAAAAGGGGAGAAAAATGCGTCAAATGGGGAAAAAATGGGTAAAAATTAGTTCTTTTATGTATAAATGCTGTATTTTATCTGTTTTATAAGTAATTTCTTTCGATTTAGCTTGGTTTAGTTTCCCACGTAGCTATTGGAGGTATTCCGTTTCTAAAGTTGAACCAAAAAGGCGTCAAAAAGGGCGAAAGGAGACAAAAACAGTCAAATTGAGTGCATAACCAAGCACGCCTGGACGGATTTTCTTGAAATTTGGGTTATTGATCGAGCTTTTATCGATGCAAGTTATAGGCAATAGGTTAGGTTAGGTTAGGTTACCTAACCTAACTATAGGCAATAAATCTTTCCAAAATTTTGATCCAAAGGAAAAAAAAAGGGAGATATGGGCAAAAATTGGAACTTTATGCATAAATGGTATTGTTTTATCTGTTTTAAAGGCATTTTTCTACGATTTAGCTTGATTAAGTTTCCCAAATTGCTATTGAAGGTTTTCCTTTTATAAAGTTGGACCCAAAGGAGGAAAGGGGCAAAAAATAGGCATATTGAGTGCATTTATATTTAGGACATAGAGTATTAAAAACTGGGTAATTTGTTAAACAGGTTTCCGAATAATTTGAAAAATTGCATTTTTTAATAAACCGGTTTCGAAACCTATAAACAGTAAATAAAACTATTTATTGATATTTTTATAACCCGCGCAACGCCGGGTACAATCTGCTAGTAATTTATATTAATATCGTAACTTAGTATCTATGCTATAATAAAATATATTGACCTGGACATTTAGGCGAAGAGACAGACATTTAGAAGCAGTTATTCTTCATTCAATTGAAAATATTTGTTAACCTTGTGGACAACTATAAAAACGATAATGAAAAAATTGCATTTCTTAAATGTTCCTCGCATATTTGCACAGACGATTGTATAGTCAGTTGTCTGACTGGATGCTGAATAAAATGAAAAATGGTGGGTGTCTACGAATTCATGCATAAATGAATGAATTGTGTTCATGCAACTTTATCGTAAAAATGCACAAATACATACATACACACATACATACATATATATATGTAGTAAGCGTATGTACAAGCGGGTAAACATATGAGCGTGTAAGGGTATGTAAGTTTATTTTTTTATTTCAATTGTCTGCATGAATTTCTCTCTCTCTCTCTCTCTCTCTCTCTCTCTATCTCTGTCATTTCTTTCATAGAACTGAAAGAGTATAATTTTATTTACTAGTTGTTTTATAAATTTTTCTTTTTTTTTTGTTTCTTTTTCATTTACAAATTGCAATCACAGCAACATACACGTGCCACCATAAAAGCAAACACTGACTGCTACAACACATTTCAAGCAAAAGTTCATTGAAAGAAAAAAATAGGAACAAAAAAAAAAGGAAAAAGAACATGCTGAACATGGCCACAAACAAAAATTTTGCTGCATGATGTTGTTAAAGATTCTGCCAGAAAGCCCAAAAAGAGAGAAAGAAAATGGAATTTTTGTTTCTTACCAGCATAAATAAATAAATAATGCAACAAAAATAATAACAGCAACACGAGCAAAAAGTGGTACGAAACGAGACAAAAGTAAATAAAATTACAACAACTTCACTCACATGTTTGCAATTCTTATCGTTCGCTCATCTTTTTCTCAATAGCCGGCACATTTTATTTGCCGTCTACGAAGCGCTTATTGAAGGTTAAGGTAGACAGACCTACGATGGGATGATAGTAAACGCCTATTGTTTGTTAATTCTTATGTCTCTTGTTAAATTGTTTCCTTTTTCATAAAATTACAGTTATGGTCAGGAAATTGTATTAAAAAAGGATTGCAATTGAAATTGCAATTGCATTATAATGCAACAGAAATATCCATCCAACCCATTTGCCAAATACAAGACAACATTAAGGAAAATATTTGTTTGATTGGTAAACTTTTCAAAATATATTGAAAACAATTCTTTGGTATTTGTTGTCGTACAATTATACTTTCTGTTGAATATTTTTGATTAGTTAAGTTGAAGCTGTTCCTTCTTAATATTTAGAAATTCTTACTTCAATATTTTCTAAAAATGTTATAAAAGATGTTACCTTACATCAGTCCGAGTGGTAAATTACGGCTCAGAAAAGAATTCGTGTACTCTCTTAAAGGAGGTAACCAAGTAACCTTTTCGTGGTTTCAAAAGTAAACGTAAATAAAACACATAAAAAATATTTTTTTCATGATATTTCTTTAAAGTTTGAACGTTGACGTTATGTCAATCATTTAAATGACCTCCACGGGAAGTGTTGCAAGCATAGATTTCTTTTGAGGTAATATTCGACCACTTTTTAACACATATTAGGCGGTATCTCCATATTAGGTCATAACTTTTAGTTGGTTAAGTGGTTGGTTAAGTGCTCAAGAGTTGAAAGTTTATCTGCATAAACACGGTCTTTCGCGTAGCCCCACAAAAGAAGTCTATTGGAATCAAATCTCATGATCTTGGTGGCCAATTGATATCGCCACGATAAGAAATTACGCGGCTAGGAAATGTCTCTTGTAATAAAAGTCACATTCGCTCGACATATTCGCTTATGTATAAAAATTAACATACACTACATAAGTAGTATGAGAAACCGCGGGCTTCTTGGGGACGATTGCTGTAGACTGTTTAATGGTGAAGGTTTCCTTGCCGTTCGCATCTTCCCTCTTTCCATCTTTCCTAAACCTGCACCATTGTGCTCACTGCATGAGTAGGGGCCATCCACTGAGTGCTGGTTTAAAAAAAAAAAAGCCATATTCGGTCGAGTTGTGTGGGATGTGGCACCGTCATGTTGAAACCAAATATTCTCCAAGTTGTATTCTTCAATAGCAGACAAAACAGAAGTCGATTATTATATGATTATAACGCTCCGAATTGACGGGACAGTCGTTCCATTGTCGTTTTCGAAGAAGTAAGGTCCAATCACACCTTCGGACCAAAGAACGCACTAAACAATGACTTTTTCTCCTCTCCTCTCTTCAATTACTTGAACATTCTCAGAACTCCAAATACAACAATTTTGTTTATTGATATACCTACCGAGTGTAAAATGTGCTTCATCGCTGAAGAAAATTTTGTTTGAAAATTTGCCGATACTTGGCTGTGGCAGGTTTTGATAATTTTTATACGTTGTGTGATAGTTAAGCGACAACTTAGTTTGACAGATGTCGAATTCCAGTGCCATACTTTTGAAACCACGAAATGGATAGTCCTTTATAATTTAGAATTTAGTAATTTGAGTTTTATAGATGCTATGAAAACTATTCATTCCTGCTCTAATCAAGTCCATGACTAAAAAAAATTTATTTTCTTGGTTTTCAATCAGAATGTCTCCTTAGATGCTAGTCCTTAACTAAAATCAAATTTTTGAAAAAAATAATTGTGTCTTCTTTATCAAATTGGTGTTCCTACAAATTTCTTCATAATTGTCTTCTATGGAAGCCATTCTTTCTACTAAAGCCTATCTAGTTTCAATTATCGTATTGTAACGGCGTGATATAGTTGTTAAAAAGCTACGAACACCAGTAATACACATTGAAATCTAGTAGAAGATGATGAAATGGTGAAAACTTAAACTACATACATAATTGGCCATTACAACCCTTCAGTCGGATTACGACCTAGCTTCTCACACCACTTATGTTGTGTGCGTTAATTTTATACATGAGTGGCGGGACCTACAGTTTAAAGTCGACTCCGAACGACAGATTTTTCAGAAGCTTTTGCATGGCAATTTTTACTCGATCTCCAGAATCTTTGCCGAATAATATTTCGTTGTGCTGACGTGGTCTAGTCAGTGTAAATCAAATTTCGAAGAAAAAAAAATTATGTTCTTTTTCATTTGATGTTTCTAAAGAATTCTGGGTTATTTCTTCATTGATACAATCATTCCGGGCCTTTCGTCTATTATATTATGCCAAACACGCACTGAAACCTATGATCAACACAGTTTAATCCTCTCCAAAAATATATTCAAAAGGCCATATAATCTAAGACCACCAATCGAATATCTTCAAGAAGATTAGGTAGCTTCTTCTCTGCAATGAGTATACGATTCAATAAACAAAGTTCTTTTACTGGGGATTCTGTATTTTATGAGAAGAATTATAAAAAAAAGACTGAAACAAATCAATTATTAAGAGAATAAGGGTGTAAATACTTAAAAGTAATAAGAAAATTGATCTCCCAGCAAATTTCGTCCTATATTACATACCAACATAAATAATTGTTCATTACAAACCTTAAGTCAGGATTACGACTTAGCTTCTGTGTCCTAATTTTATACAGTCGACTCCGAACGACAGATTGGTTGAGAAACTTTTCATAATACAAGTTACAAAAGCTACTCCCCACTACAAAGGAATCTCATTTTATAAAACATCTTAATACTCCCGGTACGGAGATCTCAGATATGCGTGATAATGATGGAACAATTTCGAAAATGTTAGGGAGTAAAGTCCTTAAGAAAATGTTGGCCTAAGGTGACAGAAGAGACTTCCAAAAAATATTTTTTTTAAAGCAAATATTTCATTCGCTTGAAAAATAAAGGCATAAAAACTGCATGTATGTCGTTTATAGAAGTCAGACAGAGAGCTCCTTGAAAATTGTTTGGAAAGCACACTGTATTATAAAACTATGGCAAACTTGAAAGGAGTATAGGCTGATGTTCAACCTATATGGGTAGAGCTATGTTGTTGAGATCAGTTACTGTAACAGCTTAAAGAGTATGTAAAAGTGAAAGAGAATAGGTGGTCATCGTGTGCACTTAACTTTACAAATGTAATACCAATTTTCTTTGGGTTTTCCCTTTCGGAGATATGAAACCTGAAACAAAATTTTTTATTTATTTATTTATTTATTTATTAATTACAATACAATTACAAATTATATTCTAATTCTATACGAGCTGAGTAACTTTGACCATACGCTCGGTGTAGTGTCACAGACCAGAGCCTCTGGTGGGAATCGATCCCTCGACCCTCACGCTAATAGTCTAGCACACTACCCACTAGACTACTAGGGCGCTCCAAAAAATTTTTTTAAACGGAATTATATTATAGGCGTCATAGGCTAGTAGATAGTGTGTAAGCTTATTAGAAGTAAGGCTCCTGTTCAATTCCCAGATCAGAAAACTCGAACTAAACGAAATATGAAAACATATTTCTACGGCTACTGCGTCTTGGGAGATTTCTGCAAAAAATTCTGAGAGTGAGTAAATAAAAAAAGGCCATGAAGACATTCTCAAAAAAATTTTGTCGTTCGAAGTAGACTTTAAAGTGTATAAAATTAACACACTCAACACAATTGTTGTCGGAAACTAGGTCGCAATCCTGACTAAAGGGTTGTACTGATCAATTACATACGTAATCTTTATTGCGACATATCGTGGATATTAAATGTACTGTGATGTACCTTTGGATTCAAGTTTAGTGAGCACAATGACCACAATGAGCAGTTTTCTTGTGCGGCAAAGAGCCTTTACATTTAAATCTCCTGAACTATTTAGACTGGGGGCTAAATAGTTCAAAGACATATTAGCTACTTTATAAATAAACCAGAAAATGTGATTATAATTTCCATTTGAAATTAAACTCTCGTTAATCTTTAAGACACAAAATAAAATTCTCCTTAACTAGCATCTAAAGGAAAATACTTAAATCCTTACAAAGTGTTTAAGGTTCACCAAATATAACCTTTTAAAAACTAAAATAAAGTTTTTAAACAGCCATTAACCTAAGGGCAGCTTAAAATTTTTTGCTTCAATTTACAAAGTTAAGGCCATTTACAGCGACTTTTTAATGTTTTTACAGCATTTCCTTAAATACTGCTTAAATACGGCTGCTGCTGATGCTGCTGTAGCCAGAGTCTGTCTGTGTGTATTTATACCTGAGATACAAGTAGAATAATAGAGAAGCAAAGAAAAAGAGAGAGAGAAAAAAAATAGAAAATTATTAGAAAATCTAAAAAACGTGTACATTTTTAGCATTTTGATTATGCACTAGACTTCCGGTGAATAGACGTTTAAGCTTAATTTTCAAAATAGCCACAACAACAACAGCAGCAATTCCTTTTGGTTGCAGAACAACACAACAATAAAAAAGTGGTAACAAGAGCAGATGTAGTCAGCTGAAGAGTAAGGGTGGCTATGAATAGAATTGAATGATAAAAACTATGGCTTCTAATAATTGTTATTGTTATGCTGCCTTAAAGCCAATGTCTCTAGCCAGGCTTTATGTGTGTGTGTTTTGTGGCATGTACACACACGTACGTATAAATATGTATGTAAGTGGTCTATTATACATTGAATTTTTGCAACCAACTCTATTACAATTTTCATGTTTGGCCACGCCTACACAAAAGATTTTATTAAAATCTCCCAAAAATGAAAATTTTGACAATAAAAACGCAAAAAAAAAAACTCATAAAAAGGAAGAGAAATTCAAGAAAAACTAAAAACAAGGAATACAACATTTGTAAAACGTTTTTTTTTTCTAGTTTTATTTCTTGTATAGTTAGGGCCGGAGTTGTGGAGCTATTGGTATATTTGTTGGTAACAGGATTTTATGTTTATTGTAATAGTTGTTGTTGTTGTTGTTGCTGCACATGTACAAAAATCTGTGACTACTGCAGCAGTGTAGCATGAAATATGATTACATTGCAGTTTCAGTTTTGTGGAATTCATTTGGACATCGTTCTTTTTTTCTTTCTTTCTTTCTTTCTCTCTACTTTGTCCAATGTTGCTTTGTTTTGTCTACCGATTTTTCACTTTTTTTTCTCCCCTTTTTTTTTTGGTAACCAATATCACCCTGGGCTAGAGAGTATTTTCATTTTATTGTTGTGTTTGTAACACTAATTGTAATATGACACAGAGGTTCAATAAAAGCAAGAATGTATCCAAACCGTTCCTTCAATTTTTGGACTATGTATTGATAGAGCCTAAAGGAGTATATAATTTTAAAGAAAAGGAAATTGCATCACTTGATGCATATTTTGTGTTTTTAAATGGAAGAAAAGTTCGTATTTACAAGCTTTCAACTCTAGTTTTTTGGCAAATAACAGCCATACAAAGAAAATCAAAAATCTGGTATCATTAAGCCTTCTGCAAAAGATCTTTTTGATTGTTTGAGGTTCCTAGTGAAACTTTGAATGTAATACAATTAAGCTCAACAAATATATCATAAGGCAAAACCCATGGAAAGCGACTAACAAAGAGACTGTCATAGAGCTTTGATTCGGAGTTGTTTACGTCGACCAAGAAACTGAACCTGAAAGGAATTCAAGCAATATTCGATATGTTTTGAATATGAAATGATAATGTTGTCTGTACTTTAAGCGTTATTTTCGGATATACAAACATTGAGTATGCTACGCCAAAAAACTTTTTTGGGACTAGGTTTGTCGTCATAACTTCAGTAATATAAAGCCAGTTAATTTTTTTTATTTAAGAGGGTACAGGATGAGAGTGATTATCCCATGTTAACCTTTTTCCAGCTACAGCCTAATCTTCTGATTACACTTCTAAAGTGGCAGGATTCTTGAATACATGTCTTGCTTTTTTATATCCGTAATCCTTGCGTGAAGGTATTACACACTATATCTCTATACTTGTTATAAAGAAAAAGTTTCACTGTCCATATTGCTGTAGCTAAGCAGTATTAGCTCTTCCTCTGAATACTCTCTTTGCAAATACCAAAATCTCACCAAATTGGTAGCTGATATTATTGACGAACTTCTTGATTACATTAATCAATGCTTTGTCGATTTTTGCTTTCAATAGTGTACCATGATTTGCAGCATGTAACATAAGGGCCTACATAGGCCTTCTTTCAAAGACATTCAACAGATTCATAATATAATAAGTTTGTGCTCTGAGTTTCTTGTCTGGAGGAAAATTATTATATGTGCTCTCCCAACCGCCATTGAAAAGGTTTTGATGTGGGAATCTTCAGTCACTTAGATGTTTATGGAAACTTTTTGTCAACCAGAATCATCACTAGAAATTCATAATTGCATTCGAATGCAATTTACGCCGATGATGTGCAATTGGCAGTAGGACATTACTTACAGTTTTGAGCAGTAGATCTTTTTGACTTCTTTATAGAACATTTCAGATATAACTTCCTCTTGATATCAGTTTTTTTGGATGAAGTAACGTCTTTGCATTCTCTTTTGACAACCGCTTGGCGATGTGAAACAGGAATTCTTTAGCATTCCTACTGGCTTCATTCAGAGTTAGTCTATTTTCCTAATTCATAAAGAAAAGCGACATACTATCTGCAATATTGAAACCTTCACACAGTAAATCATCTTTTGAACCAGCACCCGAATATTTCATACATCCCATTGGGTAATATTCCTATCTGTGGTTTTGCACTCATTTTTACTGATTAGCCAGGCTATTTCTTTAACATTGCCATACTTTTACTTGAATCGAAAGCAGTTTCAGGGCCTATCTACCCTTGAATTCAGTCTAGCTTCCACGAGGTTCCATTATCAGTGTATCCAGACTGCTAGATCCTTAACCGTTATATGAATATCATAGAAAAAAAGGTGAATAAGAATTACTGAAATGGAAAGAATGAAATCAACTAGACACTACAGTCTAGAGGCAATTGAGATATACAAAGTATTCACCAAATAGAGGATAGCAAATGGATTGTGCTACCAGTGCAGATAAGGAACTAATATTGCTGATTAACTAAATAAAGTGAATTTCAGGCTTTTGACGTAATGCAATGGTACCTCAGAAGTCTAACGATATACCATATCTGTCCTCAAAAATAAAGAGTTTATCAATCTATCCTATGGAGTCTCTAATGGCTACAAGAATTAAATACAAGTGTTAATACAAGTATTAAGACGATTTATGTAGACAGTTGGTCGTCGTGGTCTAGTAGCTAGTGTGCTGGCTTATTATACGTAATGCCAGGGTTCGAGTCCCAGGCCAGACATCAAAACAATTCAACAATTTCTTCTCAGCAGATTTCTGGTAAAAACTCTGAGAGTAAATAAAATGCCATGAAAAATCTTTCAAAAAATCTGCCATTCGGAGTCCACTTTAAACTGTGGGTCCCACCTCTTACGTATAAAATTAACACACACAACATAAGTAGTGTGAGAAACTAGGTCAATAATCCTGACTGAAGGGTTGTAAGACCAATTATGTATGTTTATATGTAGAGCAGTAGAGAAATAGATCAGAAAGATGTGATACTTTTTATAACATTTGTACACACTTCGAGATTACATTGAATTGAAAGAAATATTAAGAATATTATAGAGTATCCTTTAGAACGGTTATTAACGACTATAACTTACTTTATCATACAATTTTTTCTTTGCTACACAGACCAGTTACATCCTGTATGGCAATCGTAAACGTATTAATATGCATCGTTTGTTACACGGCCGACATGGCCTGCCTTGATGCAGGTTATAACATTTTTATGGATTTCTGTGCACTTCTGTGTTTGTTAGCAACTGAAAAGCTATGTTGAGGTATCACTGCTACCTCTACTACTATAGGACAACAACAACAGCAGTTGCCTACTGCATTAAATTGTTTGAATTTAAAAAAGTATGAACGCTTTAACTACATTTTCCTTTTGATTTTTCTACTCGAACTTACCTTTCAAATTTAGCCACTTCAAATACAATAATTTTGTTTTTGTTTTTTTTTTTTCGTTTTTATTTTGGTTTGTTTTGCTTGGTAAAAACATAACGTTATTGTTGAAAATCGTTTGCTTTTATTGTAGTTTCTCTTGTATTGTACTTGGGGTATGTATTGTATGCAATATTTAGCGTTTTTAATTTTTCTTTTTTGTCAATGTCTGGAAAATGTTACATATCTTTGTGCAGTGTAGGAATATTTTGTATGTGTTTGTGTGATTGAATAATAGCCAATTGATTGTGGTCATTAAATGAAAAGAATTTACCTTTTTATCGAAAACTGTCTCCAAATGCTACTCGTTATATTGGAAGTTAAATATTTTTCTTTAAGTTTTAAAGTTTAAGGATTAAGTATGGGAAATTCTTAGAAGTATGTTTTAGTTCTTTTCATTCGTGGGAAATGAAAGATCATTTAAAAATGAAGGAATATCCATAAGATAGCTAAGTGTCCAGTATTAGTAGACAAAATTTTGTAATATTCTTACTTACTTACAGACATAATTGGTCATTACAACCCTTCAGTGAAGATTATTGACCTAGTTTCTTACACTACTTATGTTGTGTGTGCTAACGTTGACTTCGAGCGACAGATTTTGAGAAACTTTTCATGGCAATTATATTTACTCTCAGAGTTTTTGCCAGAAATCTGCTGAGAGGAAATCGCCGAAAAAATACTTTTTACCCTGGCTTTACGTCTAAAAACCCAGCACACTAGACCACGGCAATCATAACATGAATATTAATTCAAGGAATATATGAACAGCATTTAAATATGTTTTTAAAATTCTATACAGTAAATTTTAATTATATATAAAATATGATATTTATATTTTTGTTTTACTAGACTTAAATACATTATTGAAGTTTTTTTGTTCATTTTGTAATATATTAATAGAAAAATTTTTAATTTTTTGATATGGAAATTTTGAACACCCTTTCTTGATTTTGGTGAATGTGGTAACACTTTTAACTTTACGTTAAATTTTTTTAAAGACAAAAATTGATATGGAGAACCAAAGAACTACAAATTTCAATAATTCATAAATAAATTCATCTGATTCCGATGACGACCTTGCAATTTTTAATGGTATTGATTTCCCAAAACAATAATTGAAACTCCAATTTCAATTAACTTTTAGCCAAATTTTTTTGGAAAATTTTATTTTGAATATTTATTTCTGATAATTGTTTTGTAAGAGTTATAAAATACGAAATAATTTCAGGTTTGGAGTTTCTGCGTCGATATCAAACCTCTGTAACTATTTACGTGCTCATGGTATTGACGTAAAATCGAAAAAATTTGAAAATTCGAACGCCAAAATAAAATTCTTATTTTCAGGAAGTTCTAAAAATGCAGTTTCCGAAAAATTTGCTAACGCACGTCTGCTTGTGCAAATGTGCTGCAGAGATCTAAGACCCTTTAACATAGTGGAGCAACCAGGGCCATTTTATTTATATCATTTCGGATCACAGAAGACCAGTGTTGCTACCTTGTGTGTAATTACACATATTGTGTGTAATTTTTGATTCGGCGTGTAGCATTTGTAATTAGCTCCGTGTGTAATTTGTGTGTAATTTTACTTTTTGTTCTAATTTTTTCTTTAGTCGCTAATTTTTAATAATCGATTTGCTAACAATGATTATTTAGTAAATTTCCTGCAATTTTTGGCAAAACCTCTTAGAGTAAATAAAATTGCCATGAAAAGATTCTCAAAAATCTATCATTTGGAGTCAATTTTAAGACTGTAGGCCCCAACACTCATAAAAAATTAATGCACACACATAAGTGGTGTGAGAAGCTAGGTCGTAATCCTGACTGAAAAGTTGTAATGACCAATTATGTGAGGCTAATGTTTCATAGATGGATTTACATGTCTTTTTTGTTCTTTAAATAAATGTTGTATGCATATTATTTAAATAAATAAAAGCGCCGCCGAAACTTTACAATATTTCGGCTGACAGCCGACTTAAAGCCGCCGCCGAACCTTTTCAACTTTAGCCGCCCCCGCCGACAAATTTGCTCGGCGCAGGTCTCTGGTTAGCGGTTGGTCATTACTAATTGTGTATTTACGTATGTACATCTTCAATCTGTATGGACTACTAGACACAATAGGAGAATCTGCGTAAGTTGGATGAGAGTCACATCGCCTTCATATCCAAAAGAATATGAATGACAAGTATTGCTGTCTTCTGAAAATAAATACCCAGAATCGGAAATTATAGAAATAGAGATTCCTAAGAACTGCAACTTTAAGATCTATTACATTCTTCTATTATCCTGGCAAACTTCACGCCAACAACAATGACAATTTCCTGCCTGGTTTTAATATGCCCCACATGTTCTAAGTAAGTGTTGAGATGGCTCATTCTCATTCTCATAATCACAGAAACTTTATATTGGACTAGAAAGATCATAGATTTTGAATAAGAGAACTCTGAGTCAATGGTTTGCTTCCGCTTTATGTTTGTGGCTTTGTAGTTTTTGTCCCTCTCCATATATTCTTTGACCGACACTGAGTTCTTTAGTTCCCTCCTCTGGTAATAAATGACTTCCTTCTGTTATTATCTCCGGTCCACATGCTTTTTCAATGCGGATTTTCGTTAAGTTCTAGATACCTCTAGTGCGGATTGTGTTAGGTTTTGAGATTCTTATTAATGAATTCCAATAGTTTTGGTGTGCGTGTATTCGATACTTGGTTGAATGTAAGCAGTTCCAGTGGTCTGATTTCTGTAAAATAGTGTAGATTTTATTCAAACGTTGCATGTTCAGAGCTTGATTAGAGTCTGCTTTTTTTGTGTGTTTTTGTTTCTGGCATGCCATTTATTATCTCTATACTGTCTAGGGCATATGCTCATTAATGATTAATGACTTGTCTTGAATTTAAAACACTATAATTTTGGATTTAAACTAAATACTCTAATAACTATAAGAATATCTGCCAGATAAGAAAAGCATCAAATCGTCAAATATTAGGAAAAAAAAATCGTCAAAATCGTCAAAAACGTTCATAGAAATCGTAAAACTAAGCATCACAAAATCGACATGAAAATTCAGAGTAATGTTGGCTAGAATCGGCACATTTCTCAGTGCCTTAGATTCTTAAGAAGACGGTGTCTCAACGTCTACTTTGAGACTTTTCGACCGCGTACAATAAAGAGGGTGAAGTAGAGTATGGTATCGAACTCTACATATTCATTGGAGCATCATTGCAATGAGGCTTATGTTTCACTGTTCTATTGCTATTATAGCGGATTTTGTTCGAGTGAAATAAGGGACTTGTTTCCGAGAATCATGTATTTCTACGTAAAACTCGCCATTCTCGGCGACCACATACGTATGTGGTCCATTGTGCAGTAGATCCCACACTGCATTACAGAACAAAATTCGTTCTTTAGTCGGACTATTCGTGTGAGGAATTTAATTTTTTGGCTTTTAAAGGATGAAAAAGACATAAGATACTGATACAGATCATCACTCAAATTTGTAATAATAAAAGCTGCCAAGTAAATACAAATCTTAAGGTGCCTTTTAATGTATCAAAAGAAAAGAATATCAATGTAAATTTTTATTTCCTAAAAATCGTCAAAATAAAGGCATAAATCGTCACATTGTTGATATGATATTTTGGCAGCATAAATTCGTCAAAATGATGATAAATCGTCAAATCTGGCAGCTATGACTACAAGACAACAACCTTCGAAAATTTCAGTGTCAACTCCACTAAATAAAAAAAAACGTCTATTAACTTTAAACAATTTCCCAGAATTTGACAGCCGTCCCAAGTGACATGTTTAAAGGTGATTTTTTTTCTTTTTTTAATTTTTAACTTTGTTTTGTTAACAACTGGCTATGCAGACATGTCATATGCCAAACAGTTATAATGCATAACAAAATTACACAACATTAGGTACTAAAAAAAAAAACCAAAATTTTTCTTCTGGCCATATAAAGTTCACTTTGCCACGTTGCAACTACGGAGAGATACTGCAGCATTTGTTGCAGCTGTATCAGCTGTTGTAGAGCGGTAGACAAAGTAAGCGATTGTTTGCAAAAGAAATTGCTAAATTCCCAATGCTTAATTTGCATGCCATATAAGAGGCATGAAAATGATTGCAACACAAAACAATACACGTAACAGCATCAGCAGCGAGAAGAGAAAAAAAAAGAACGTCTGCTGTTACCACTTGCTCCAAGTGTACGTGAGTTATTGAAGTAAATTTTTGTGCAAAGTACGAGTACTTGACAGTATGAGTACTTGTACTTTTTAAGTAACAATGTTACTTCATTTTCTTACAAAGACAAGGCAAAAACAAAACAAAACACACAGTGAATATAGTGAAATATTAAATCCATTGGCAGGCATTGCTTATAAGAAGAGTGAAAAAATGGAAAGGAATTTGATATCGTCTACCAGGAAGGTATTTTCAAAATCAACTTTCAGCCTATTTGCAAGCGTATAATTCGCCACTGCTGCTCAGCAGAATAACAAAAACAAAAAGCCTCTTAGCGTCATAACATTTGAAACACAAATACCAACTAAAAATATACGAAGACAGTGCAACCGGGAGAGAGAGTTCTTAAGCACTTCAACGATTTAAGCAGCAACAAATAACAAATTTTGAACGCGTCTAAATTCCTTTGGAGAAGCTCTTCTTCTTTGTAAAATATTGAAGTTTTTCTCTTCACTTTTCATACGTTAATTTTGTTTTTTTCTTTATTTATTATTCAAATTTCGTTTTTTTGGAAATTCTTTGCCAACAAGCAAATATTTGCCGAGAGTATGTCTACCATTATTGCTGAGAGACCGAATTTGAATTTTAAAGCAAAAGTTTAAGCAAAACACTCTGCATAAAATGATGCAATGAACGCTTGTAAAGGTTTTTATCAAACTTTTGCATTCTCTTTAAAGTTACCTTTAGCTTTACCTGTATTCTGTGTGTATGAATAAGAGAGTGCATGTGGTTGAACTTAAGAGTTTATCAGTGTGAAAACGTCAAAAGATTTAATGTATTCGGTGATAGTAGTGGTGACAACGTTATTTGGATATGAAAATTGTTTCCTTAACGGAAGAAACTTTAGAGGTTATCTGAAGAGAATAGAAACATTAACGTTTTAGGATAGGGGAGCTTTAAAAAACCGGAAATATTTTTTTAATATTCTAGATTGAATTTAAGAAGAAAGAAATGGCATTCAAGGCAAATCATTTGATTATAAATCACTTAAAATTTTTAGCCAAACAACTCAAACAGTGAGAGAGTGATACAAACTATTTTTATCCAGACAGAAATTTCTTACGATAATCATCAAACGACTTATCTCCTAGAGTGCTTTTAAAATTGCCGTTGATTTTCTGTTTTCTATTTTAGACATTTAATGGATTTGCTAGGATTTGTTGATCGCTTCTTTCTGTCTTTGCATAATGGTTTGCATTGTCGTACATCTAGGTGTATTGTGTGACTCTAGATGATGTCTTGAAGATTCCAAGAAAGTGCCTTTATTCCGGTACTCTGGTTTCCGCATTGATAAATTTCAAGACATCCGTGCTTCTGATCCATAATTTTATCTAATTGTTTTCGAAATTTAATTCCACATAACAAAGTAAAAGTCGCCATGGTCTAGTAGGTAGTGTGTTGGCTTATTAGACGAAAGGCCCGAGTTCGATTCCCAGGTCAGACATAAAAACGAAAATATGAAAATACTTTTTCGGCGACTACCTCTCAGCAGATTTCTGGCAAAAAAACACGTGAGAGTAAAAATTGCTATAAAATGCTTCTCAAAAAATGTGTCGTTCGGAGTCAACTTTAAACTGTAGCTCCCGCCACTCATGTATAAAATTAACCCACACAACATAAGTGGTGTGAGAAGTTAGGACATTGTACAATGGGTCAATTCGACCACCAGGTACTGTACTTGTCAGAATTTACAAGTACACGTCCTCTAACCTAACCTAATTTAACCTAACAAAGTAAACTTCACACATGATTAGGAAAAGTTAACTCATCTGGATATTAATAGGCTTGTCCACACTAATTGTAACCGATCTAACACTAAAATAGGTTATTAAGCCCACAGTTGGGTGCTTTTTTGGTGCTGAACTGCAGCCGTAATTCCACCTCCTATAGAACTTCAACAGAACGAAATCTTAATATTTAACGAATTATTCTTTATTCTGGATATTTGTGAATTTCTGTATTTGTCTGTAATTACATAAAAGCCGATCTAATTTTGTTGAGCTGTGTTTTTTTGTACAGTCTCTTTACGCAATTCCTTTTATTGTCGTTATACTGACAAGCCAACAATACCTATGCATTTACGTAATCAACGGTTGTCCTTGCAGCATAGTTTTCTATGTTTTATTATATTTTTAGTCGATAAATATGCATTAAACTAATCAGATCTTATAATATTGCTTGCGATTTAGTATTTTTTGTGGAATTGGATGTCATAAAACCCATCCACCTGAAAGGCATTGCGTGATCGAAATTAATAAACGAATTAAAACGTTGAAGCAATATTTGTGTCATTTCCCGCTTTCGTAAGCTCAAGATCCATATATTTTGGGGATAACACTATACCAGACATAACGCAGAGGAGTGGCCTAGGAGAAGTTAAGGTAATAGTACAAGATACAGACTGCCTACAAAAAGTAAGATAGAGAATGTCAATAGGCATGACACCCTCATCGCCAATAGTTAAAATAAAATCTTGAGCCTCCACGAAATATTGTATGTAAATATGGAATTTCTTTCTCCATGAAAAAACTTGGCGCATCTACCAGCATGATTATAAGCATTTAAGTATATGAATTTTGGTAACTCTGGAACCTATCTTCGATCTTTACATAGCTTGCTATATAATACGTTATAATTCACTTTGTGTCGTTTCAATTTGCTTCGAGTTTTACTTGGAACATAACGTCCTATGATTTCTTTGTGTGGAACTGCGACTGCTTGTATTCAATGATTTCAGTTTTAATTTTGGTGTACGAATTTCTTAGTATTTTCAAGTTCCACTAATCGAAGTTTTACTTAAAATCGATAAACAGTCATAGAGAAGAGTTGACGGCCTTGGTATCTATTACCGAAGGGGTAATCATCAGATAGCTTGATTGTGTATGTACCGTTTACCACCCATAAAAATACGATAAAACTCTATGAGAAAAAATTTAATGAATTACAATTCAAACAATAAAAACCATTAAACATTAAGTTGAGCATTCAATATATTGTTGTATTATAAAGCGTACATTACTCGCCTGATCATCGAGCTAATATTTCTGTACTTAATATTCAAATCTTTATTGTTTTGTGGTAACCAGTGTTTTAAAGTAGTCGTAGTCTAGTATTTAGCCATAAATGAATCGTTTTTCCGCTACTCATAAGCATTCATGCAATTTTGAGTATGAATGAATCAACAGAATTGAAATTCAACTACTCTGATTCATTCGAACTCGCTACAATATTGATTTATAAGTAGAAGATGCAATGATTATGAGTACAACGTTGACATCAAAATCACAACATTCGAAATATGTTTGATTCATACGCCTATTCATTCTGATTCATAAATTTTAGAAAAATACTTATAATACTTATAAGTGATTCAAGTGATTCGGATCACTCCTCAAAATTTACAGTTTTTGTTGTTGTTGCATATACAAACAAAGAAGAAAGGAAAGACAAAGACAACAAGCAATCTTTTGTGAGTATAGTAGTGTTCGTAAGCGAATATACTTATTTTGTGCTTCGTGTAAATGTTAAGTAGAGACGAGTTGAAGTCAATAGCCTTATGCGTATTGTTAAGTATTAATACGACGAGTACTTCCAACTTTGAGTATGAGTAGTATGAGTATCATATTAAAATAAGTATGATAAGTATAAGTATCTGAAATAATAAGTATGTCTCGAACATACTCACCGTTTTGAATACTTATTGCTGATCTCTGGAAGGTAGTGAGTTGGCTTCTTAAACGTAAAGCCCGATTTCGTATCCCAAGTCAGGCATAAAAACGAAGTATGAAAAAAAAATATTTCTTTGGCGTCTACCTCTCAGTAGAATATCTGGCAAAAACTCTGAAATTAAATAAAATTGCCATGAAGAGCTTCTCAAAAATATGTTGTTCGGAGTCGACTTTAAACTGTAGGTGCCGCCTCTTATGTATAAAATTAACTCACACCACAGAAGTGGTGAGAAGATAGGTTGTAATTCAGACTGAAGGGTTGCAATGACCAATTATGTATTTAGAAATGGTGTTAAGCAAATTAATTTCTCTACAGCTGTTAATTTATTGATTGATGATGCTTTGAGTTCAGCTGTGGCTTCCAATATCAAAAGACAGATATAGCCAACGGCAAAGAAAATCAAAAGATATTTAATAAATATTTGAATTAATTTAATGAAACTTTAATTCAAATATCTCTCCTTTTATGTATTTGACGCGTTAGAAGTTCTACACCATATACATACACCGTTAAACTGTTGACGCTTAAAACTATGACGTTTAACAATGCAAATCTAAAATCCTTCAACACTTGAAAACAATCCAAATAAATCCGCATTGTTGCAACATATATGAAGTCACAATTCGTTTTCGTTTCTTTTTTTTTTTAGAATATTTTTTTTAAGTTATTTCTATGCACACATACATACATACATACATACATTCATGTATGAGTAAAAGTGTATGTATGTGTCATTATTCATTCATATATGCAGGCTGCTGTCTGTCTGTGTCGTCAGCAATGAAAAAACAATTTATCAAATTATTGTCGTACGTCTACACAAACAAATACAAAATTTAGAAACACACACACACACACATATGCATAATAACAAATACAATAGAAACATTGGCAAAAAAAAAAAAAACAAAAAAATGGGAGAAAATTGTAAACTTTATTTGATTTTGAATTTATCTGCAACATGTTGTGGCGTCTCCGGTTAACATTGTTACCGCCATTACATATACAGGGTACAACAAAACAACAATGAAAATGAAACAAAAAAAAAACAAAAAAAATATGAGAAGAGAAATTGAGAAATTCTGAAAAAAAAAGAAAAAATTCTGGAAAAAGTTAGTTTTAGTTTGAATTCGTAGCAGTTGGTTGGTTTGCCTGAATGCTCTTCAATTTTTTTCAACGCTTTTATTTACATTTTTCATGCCCACACTCTCTCTCTCTTACTTCTGCCTATTTTAGTTTTTCTTTCTGTCTCTTATTGCTGCAATTGTTGTTGTTGTTGTTGTTGTGGGCCTTTACTATCTCAGCATTTTTATTTTTAGCCGGCAATTTAAATATTTGTTTCTTTGTTTGCATGTATGTGTGTATGTATATGCTATGTCTGCATTCTGATTTTGTCTGTGTGTGTGTGTACGTGTGTAAAGTCTGGGTAAGTGCATCATATTGTGCACTTGAATAGTTACGCAGTTTTGTGAAAAACACAAAGAAAAAATCACCACATTGTCCTGCACACATGTATAGGAATATTCCGTTTCATCTGTTATTTGTTTGCAACTGTACGGTGGTGCGGTATATGCAACAACGCATGTACGTATATGTCCTTTATAATTGTTTTAACTTTTTTTCTGAAAACGGTACTTTTTTTCCATCCAAAAAAAAAAACAAAATTTTGTTTGGTGTCTGTTGTTGCATAGACATTTTTATTCACATTTTTTTTTCTAATAGAAGTTTTTTCCAGGTTTTTTTATTGTTTCTACAGAGCAGTTACAAATGAATGCTTTTGGCCTGCCTAACATTTGCGAGAATATCTTTTGGCACACACTATAATAATCTTTCTAAGCTTTATTGTTCGATGTTTACGGCTTAGAAATTTTTCTAATCTCTGGTAAATTGTCAAACTTGATAGACATCAACAACATATTTAAGGAAGCAACATGCGATTTAAATATTTTTCGGAAATCATTAGAAGTTTTAATTGGCTTCCAAAACTGTCTAGTCAAAATTTTTTAAGTGTTTAAACCAAACATGTTTTTTTTATGTAGAAAATAAGGAAATTTGATTTGGGCACAGTTCAATTGTTGAAATTTGTATATTGGAGAATTCAATTAAGTATACATTTTTATAAAACATTAAGATTAACAAAAGCTGCACGCATACATACATACGGTTCAAGACCTACAGTAGCGAGCACAAAAAATACAACGTTGGGTAAAATTATCTTTAAGTGAGATAATTTTAAAAAAATTTTCTTTTCAAAATTTCTTCTAATTGCCTCTTATTTGACGGATGTTTCCTCTTAACTTCCCGATCTAATAGCTCCCATAGATTTTCTATGGGGTTTAGATCGGGAGACTGTGATGGCCAATCCAAAACATTGACATCATTGTCGCTTAAAAAGTTTCGAGCTAAGCGACTTGAGTGCTTTGGATCGTTATCCTGTTGAAATATGCTACTAGGAGGCATTTTTTCCCGCAGATGAGGAAGCATGTGTTCTCCAAGGATTTCACAGTACTTCTTGGCGTCCATTTTTCCTTCGATTTGAGTTAAGGGGCCTACCCCATCACGGGAAAACGCACCTGTAAATACGTGACGTAAAATCAATAATTTTTTTTAAACATATCGTTCCTTACCCCACACCATTATTGATCCACCGCCATGTTTTACGATTGGAAGTTGATATCTTGGAGAATATCTCTATCCAGGCGGTCTTCGAACAAAATTTATCCCATCGGAGCCAAACAAATTAAATTTGCTTTCATCGCTCCACAAGACTTTAGCCCATTGTTCATTTGACCAATCCTTGTAACGTTTTGCAAATTCCAGGCGCTTCTTTTTATTGATTGCACTGATGAGAGGTTTCTTTGCGGGTCGTCTCGCATGCAAATTAGCCTCTTTCAACCTACGGCGAACAGTGTGAACGCCTATAGAGACTCCCATTTGCTCATTTGGGAAATTAGCAACGTCCTACTGCGGTCTTTCGTGGATCTTTTTTAACCAGTGCAATCATCTGGCGGTCTTGGCGAGAGGTAGTTTTTCGAGGATTAGCACTACCTGGTTTCCTTTCCACACTATTTCTCAAGGAAAATCGAGATTTAATCCGACATACGGTTGATTGATTTACACCAAAGAGGTGTCCAACTTCACGCATGGATTTTCCTTCTTCTAAGGCTTTAATGATTGCAGTTTTGCTGTCAGCTGAGAGCTGCTTCTATTACAAAACACATGTTGTATAACTTATTTAAGAAATTTTCAATTATAATTAAATAAATAACTTACTTTAACTATTTTTTTATTATGTTGCATTTTTTTTGCTCGCTAAAAATTTGCACTTTTTTCACTAATTCAAAAATATTTAACTTTTTAAAGCAGAATTTGGAATAAACTGTGGTTACTTTGAAAACTTATAATTGAAAGAATTAACAGCAAAAGAAAATAGATAAATTAGTTACCGTTATTTTGAAACAGGTCTTATTAAAGATCATATGGCACAGTGTTGCATTTTTTGTGCTCGCTACTGTAGGTCTTGTTGTCTGATGGAGATATGAAAAAAATATTCATTGGGCGAATTTCTCTCGGCAAATTTCTGGCAGAAACTCTGAAAATGAATATAATCGGTATGAAAGGTTTTTCAATAATCTGCCGTTCAGAGTCGCCTTTAAACTGTAGGTCCCGCCAATCATGTATAAAATTTAAACAAAATGATTCATTGTAAGTACGCTCTGGGAGAGCAAGATAAACAGATAGGGAAATTGGAATAAAGCAAGAGGTAAAAAAGAGATAATAGGATAGGTAGCGGTATCAAAGTATCATTTGAAAACCAAATCAATGCTTCAGATGATGAATTATCCAAATGAATATAAAGGATTATATAGCCACCCCAAGCAGTTTAGAAGTGAAATAGGCCCACTTACATTGCTATGAGTTTGAAAATAGAATAGCTTTTACTGTCCAATTCTCACATACAGAGTGGTGAAGATTTTTTAAATAACTCAGAATAAGATGGATGTAGCCGCCGTAGTTTAGTAGGTAGTGTATTACGTGGCTTATTAAACGTAAAGCCCGGGTTCTTATCCCAGGTCAGGCATCAAAACGAAGTATGAAAAAAAATATTTCTTTGGCGTCTGCCTCTCAGCAGAATATCTGGCAAAAACTCTGAGAGTAAGTAAAATTGCCATGAAGAGCTTCTGAAAAAGCTGTCTTTCGGAGTTCCGCTACTCATGTATGTATAAAATTAACGCACACAACATAAGTGGTGTGAGAAGCTAGGTCGAAATTTTTACCAGAAATCTGCTGCTTTGTTGTCTGGTTTTTAGAACTTACATGGAAAAATCTATAGTCACCGGACACCCATTGTACGATTAGCGAATGATACATAATGTTTTTTAATTGGTCATTATAACCTTTCAGTCAGGATTATTAACCTAGTTTCTCACACCACTTATGTTGTGTGCATTAATTTTATTCATAACTGGTGAGACCTACAGTTTAAAGTCGACTCCGAACGACAGATTTTTTTGAGAAGCTTTTCAGGGCACGGTTATTCACTCTCAGAATTTTTGCTAGAAATCTGCTGAGAGGAAAATCGCCGAAGAATACTTTTTGTATTTTATTTTGATGTCTAGCCTTGGACTCATACCCTGACTTTTACATCTAATAAGCCAACACATTACCTACTAGACTATGGCGGATTAGCGAGTGATAGAATATCAAAAACCTGTCGTTCGGAGCCAGCTTTAAACTGTAATTTCCGCCACACGTGAGTAAAATTAACATACACAGTATAAGTGATATGTGAACTTTGTTCGTAGTAGTTTGACTGAAGGGTTGTATGTATGTGTACTGCTGAACGGAATAGCAGACTGCGTGCATACTCTCCCTGTCAGTCAGCGGGGCCACTGGTATCAAATATGTACCTCATAATGCCAAGTTAGTTTCAATACGGTTTGATTGATTCCAAATGAAATAGTTGGTTTAAGCTGCGCAATCTTTCAAGCGTAAAATTGTTTTCTTTATCCTCTTTATTAAGTTATTTCTCTATCAAAGTTTTGCATCTAAAATAGATTCAGTCAAGGATGGCAATAAAATACATACAATAAAGATTCATAATACAGTCACTCCTCCTATAACGCGGTGCTCTCAGAACGCGGTTTCCATACAACGCGGATCTGAAATTTCGGTAACGCGGTACTCTTATAGCGCGGTTTGCGTTCAACTTCATCCCATAAGTTCCTTTTGCGAGCCTATGAATGAATAGCGAATAGATATTGTAAGAGGGTTTAAAGCTCAGAGATACAGTACTGTGCAAATCAATAGCAATTGGATTTTAAATAAAAAAAAAAACAATGAATGAAGTTAAACCAAGTGAGGATAAATATTAAAAAATTACATTATTTTACAAGTCTTTCTTAATTTTGTTTGAAACCAGTCTTTTAGTTTAGTTTTTATTTCATTTTTTTTATCAATCCTTATATGAACTCTTGAATCAATAAAAATAATTATAATTTTTGCTTTACTTTTCTCATATAACGAATATTGAGTACTAATTGTGTTTCTTATAGCGTTTCCAATACTTGGTTTCCATATAAACGCGCTTACGAATGAGCTATTTGTACCTGAAATCCCATCTTATGGCGTTTTCCATATAACGCGTACGCACTCAGCGGTTGTACTAATCAAGTGTTTTCAATGGTAGCTTGACAAATTTGAACATACCTGATTAAAGTTCCAATGTAGATATCAGTAACTGCGAAATAGAATGGGAATATGTTAAAGCAAGGAAAGCGCTGTTAGTTTACATCAAAGCCTATTGAAAAAGAAAATGTTGGATTTTTAATATTTCAGGTTGAATACGAGTATTAATAATTCAAATCTAAAATACTTTGCAGTGTAGGTTGAGGCTGATAAGATATAAAATCATATATAATAAATTACATTTGCACATACATACGTATTTCAACAATAATAAAGAAATCATTAATTATACATGCAAAAATACATGAGCCCTTTCAATACCTTTCAATCTTTGATTATTATTTTGAATTCTTGCCAATTAGAATGTATTTCGAATGTTATTGTTTTCCTTTTTTATTTTCTTTTCTTTGTAAGGAAATTTGTTGTAATAAATGTTATCGAAAGCGATAATAATAGATTAAAACAATTAATTTTTCATAATCTCTTTGCTGTCGTTATTGTTCAGACTCACTCTCTCCCTCTCTCTCTCTCTCTCTCTCTATTTATTTGCTACATCTCTGCCCCCTAATCCTCTACTTAGATATTAATTGTATTGTCCTTTTTGTATATTTGTCTGCCAATGTCTAGATGAGTGTCTGCTATTATGTTGCCTGTATGTTCGTGTGAGAGTATGGGTAAGTGAGTGACTGGCTGTCTGTTTGTCTGCTGTACAATTCCTTTATCTGTTAATCTATATGTTGCCCTGTCTGCTGCTGGGATTTACTCTCTCTATTTACTTATTTATCCCTGTTAATAAACAAATAGTCTCTATACAAAAGCACTGATTAGTCACTGATTAAACAAATACTGCACACAGAGATCAACACACACTGATACATGCATGATAAATTGTAACCTAACGAACACAGTTCATATGTTTTTTTTGTATATGTGTGTGTGTGTGTGTGTATATAGAATAATTGTATATTTGTTTGAATGTACAATTGTTAAGAATATAAAGAATGGAAGAAAACAAAAGCTGTGTATGTGTGTGTATTAGATCAAGCAATAAAAAGTTACAAAACAATATAAAAGCAAAAGAAAAAAAATAGAAAACAAAACAGAAAACAAAACAAAACAGAAATTATCCTGTTAAATACTTAATGAACTTAAATAAATTACAACGACTACAACAACAACAACAACAACTAAAGAATACAAATACCCACACTTATACAATACAAAACATGAGCGTATAAATGAACTTGTAAAACATTGCAGACGAAAGTATAATTTTAATCGTTATAAACAGCATAAGTACTTACTTGATGAGTGTATTAATGTATGTGTATATGTATGTACAGGGTGGCTGATATGTATTGCAACCAACTTCAGGTTGTTATCATTTGTAAACCACTCGTCTGACAGCTGACAGATTTCTTCCAATGACAGTTCATTTTACAAATTTACAAAAGCATTTTGATCTATTGCATTTAGAAAAAAAAGTTATTCGTGATGGATTTCAAGCGTGATAGTGTGATTGCTTTATATTTGGCTGGAAAACCTCAGGTGGTTATCGTTAGAGTCCTCCAGCACTTAAATGTGAATAAATCTTTTGTTTCTCGTACCATTGCTCGTTACCGTGATACAGGCAGTGTTCTATCGCGTCTAAAATGTGGACGAAAAAAACGGTAACAACACCAGAAATGATCCGAAAAGTGAAGGCCAGATTTGATTGAAATCCACGACGCAGTGGTAAAAAAGTTGCTCGTGAGCTGAACATATCGGGAGAACGGATGCAACCCATATTGAAAAATGAGCTTGGACTAAAGCTATTGAAGTTCCAAAAAGTGCAAGAACTCACTGATGGACAAAAGAAAGTTAGACTGGAAAGAGCAAAGAAGTTACTTAGCTTGCACGAAAGTGGCAAGTTACCGAATTTGGTTTTCTCCGATGAGAAGCTATTCCAAATTGAGCAGTTTGTGAACAAACAAAATGATCAGGTTTACTTGCCAAAGAGGTCAGCTGAAAATTTACACCTGCGATTGGCCATCAGAACTTAAGCGCCGCCAATGTTAATGGTGTGGGCTGATGTAACGGCAGATGGTCGCTCCCCGCTCGTATTCATCGACCGTGGGGTTAAAATATATGCCGAATATTATCGGGAAAATGTCTTAAATACAGTATTGAAGCCCTGGGCAGACAAACATTTCGGCCGCAGACCATGGACATTCCAACAGAACTCAGCACCATCGCACTCAGCACGTGTCAATCAAGAATGGCTTAAAAATTCTAACGCACAATGGCTACCAAAATCTCCGGATCTCAATCCGTTGGACTTTTATGCCTGGGACATTTTGGAGAGTAAGATTCTCACTAAAAAATACCAAATTGTCGATCATCTCAAGACAGCGCTTCGCCGGCAATGGGCCAAAATACCGCAGAGCCACTTTCGTGCCGCTTGTGATAACTTTGTCGGCCGTTTGAAGGCCATAATTCGTAAAAAGGTGGCCATTTCGACCAAATCTTAACTGATTCTAAAATTTGATGTTATTCCTAACATTTTTTGGTTTTGAAAAATAAAATTAAAAAAAGAATTAAAAAATATAGCGCTTTACTTTGTTGCATTATATATCAGTCATCCTGTATATGTTTGTATATGTAATAGTATTATAGTATGCATTTGTATAAAGCATATTAGAAAAAAATGCCAATTAGCTTAGGGGGATTAAATTATGGCTCATTTTCATTTTCTTTGTTTCTTTTCAATAAAAACAAAAAAAAAAAAAAAACATTTTATGGATAAAGTTATTAAAAATGTTTTAATGAATTAAATATTGCATTTAAATGCATTTAGACATTTGAAAAAGGCACTTTATAAGAAATTAAAAACATAATTATAAATAAAGTAGGTGCTAAACCTACGCAATTGCTTTAGATAACGTACAGCGTTACTCAGCATTAAACTGACGATATCGTTCTATACAAGCCAATCAAATACGGAAAAGTAATCAAAATCATAAAAGCGATTTACTAGCTGGTAATAAATCTAAATTTTCAGAATTAACAAACAGAAAAATTACCTTTATACGAGGTATTTTAAAAAAAATAATGTGTACTCTTAAATTTCGTGAGCTACGTACATTTGAATTTTAATAATTTATTATATTTTATATAATTAAAGTAAATTAAACCCAAAACTACATTTACGGTCATATAAAAAAGTGGTGGGGAAATGTGGGAAATGCATACGAACTAAAAAAAAGAAGAAAAGTTGGGTCATTACAGATTTCGTCTAGTAATTCTCCAATATAAGCAGGGGATCATCAGAAGCATCACAGAAAATAAACAGACAAGCTCAGCGGAAGTGGTTCTGTCACTATCATAGTCCGTATGACAGAAATACAAGCCCTTAGTATAAATTACAAACTAGTTTCTCTCACCACTCATATTGAGTGTGTTAATTTTAACCATGAGTGAAAGGGAATACCGTTTAAGGACGACTGCGAATAACATATTTAAGTAGCTTTTCCTAGCAATTTTATTTACTCCCAGAGATATTAACTGAGGCGGGAGTTGAATATATTTAATAAGCCAATGTTGGCTTAAATATCTGTGGCAATAAATGATAATAGCTCGACATAAGTGTTTTTTCTTTTTATTACATATTCTTATTGTCTTATTCAGCTAAATTTCATGTATAAAATGTCATTATTAATAAAACTGCACGTATTTATATATAAACTTTACTTAACTTAAACACTATTTTAGACAAAAACCTTAATATCTCTTAACACGAAATTTCGGCTTAAGGTGATATTATTTAATGCCACAGATATGTATATCATTCTATATATCACTCTATTTCTTTAGGCGTGTTATTATATAGGGTCCGCCATCTAACTTTTTTTTGTTAACTAGTGCTTATTTCGTGAATGCTTACTTAGCCCATGGCTGATTTGACAGATAATTAGTTTTATCCTTTCGCTGAACGAATATGGTTATGTATACGCGTTTTCGCTTCGCTTAGTGGGCCTGCGATCGATTTACAGAAGTTGCCAATTTTGGCAAAAAAAAAAATAATCATCTTTTCAGGTGAAGCTCATTTTGATCTTGGCGGGTATGTAAACAAGCAAAATTGTTGCATTTGGGGCACAGAAAACCCGTACGCATACATTGAAAAGCCGACGCACCCAAAACGAGTCACTGTTTGGTGCGGATTTTGGTTCAGAGGCATAATCTTCGAAAATGAGCAAGAAGTGGGCGTTACAGCCAATGGCGATCGTTATCGGGCCATCTTGAACGAATTTTTTTTCACAAAAATTGAAGAGGAGGATATTGGCAACATTTGCTTTCAAAAGGACGGCGCTACGTGCCACACAGCCGAAGCTACACTCGATGTTTCGCGTTATATTTTTGAAAATCGCATTATCAGTCGCAGAGCTAATGTCGTTTGGCCACCGCGGAGCTGCAATTTGACACCGCTGGACTATTATTTGTGAGGGTGCTGTCAAAGATAAGTGTTACGCCTGACTAAGGCAGAGGACAATTGACGCTTTTAAGGACAATATTCATGAAGCCATTGGTGAAATACAACTGCACACAATCGATAATCTGCTTAAAAATTGGACCGATCATGTAGGCTACTGCATGGCCAGTCTAGGCAGCCATTTGAATGAAATTATTTTCCATTATTTACCGGAAGAATTGTACTTTCAAATAAAAAAAATTTTTTGAAAAAATGTTCAGTAGTTTTTTTAAAGCATTTTCAAAAAAAAAAAGTTATTTGGCGGACCCTTTACTTGTGCTACGTTAATTGAAAAAAAGTATTGTGTCTTTTAACAATTACTTCCTGCATATGCAGGCCTTGTTGCGGAGCCAAAGCATATATTCCTTCCATCTTCTCTATTTTTAAAGTACTCGACATGACTATGATCCTTCTACCACTCTTTTTATTTTTGTAACTATGCATCGATATAGATTTGGTTGCAAGATAATACTTTGTGATAAATTGCACCTAACTTGCCTATTTTGTTAACAGACTAAACAACTTAATCTTATTTTGATAATTGGAAAGAAATTTAGAATGAAATTATAGTTTTCGTTTGGTTGTGACCTTCAATACTAACATCACAACTCTGACTAATGACCACGTTTTCTGGAGGTTATTATTGATTTGACCTAATCACACTTAATTTAGTTTCTACTCCTGTGTTAAAGTTGTTATGTAAGCTTATGAATATAAACTTTGGAACAATTTACGCGAATTCAAAAACTAAACTATATGAAAATGGTTTTAGAAATGAACTCCATACATTGCTTATCAAATGAAGAATAATATAGGTAGTGAAATGCACTTGGTATGAGTTATAATCAATTTCATTGAATTGCTGTCAACTTTCAACTTTTTAATATTTCTGTACTTTTAGCTTTGAATACTTTTAGTTATTAATTGTTTTTATACTCATTTTTTCCTTTTAACGCCCATGAATCATTAACACATAATCATTGGTTTAATATTGTGTTATAATACAGACACATCGTGGCTGGCATCAAGGTCTCCTCTCTCTTAAATCAAAACATGTTGTATCAATAAAACCTTTACTGCCTAAAGCGTCAATTGGTAATGTAACACACAGAACACACATAGCAGCAGCAGTAATAACACCAGGAATAATCATCAACATCACTTGTATAATCAAATAAAGCCGTAAAGGAAACTCTACACAGAGAGAGAGAGAGAGAGAGAGCGGAGACAAGATAGGAAACCAGAAGACATGATTACAAGTATTAAAGGCAACCAAATGATTGAATACACGTACAAACATATGTTTACCAGTAAACATGAGCAACAACTAACAATTGACATGTTGCCACAGTAGGTGGTAAATAATGGAGGTGTATAATGAAATGTATACTCGTATACATCATCATCGTCATAACAGAAGACGATAAGTGAAATCGTAAAAAGGTTATCAATTTTTCTTGTTGTTTGATGTTTGCTTGTTCTTTTTTTTCTTCTTCTTCTTCTTTGTATTCATAATCATCTCCTGTTGTTGTAACATATTTCCGTTTCCTGATCTATTGCCAGCATATGTTAGGGCATGTTAGTCTCGTTCGATTAACAATGACGAAAGCTATAATAAAATCATATGTTATCGATAACCAAACGATGAATAAGATTAATGCTAAACAAATACAAAAGAAAAAAAATTTCAAGAAAATGTCATAAAATATTATAAGGCACTCACAATTCCACATACTGTGAATGCTATTCCTTGTCTGTTTCCTTAAGGTGGCCATTTCTAAAGTTTTATTTTGTTTTTTGTTTAACTAGGTAAGAATCATTGGTTTTGGTTCTCTGAAAATAAGATAAGAAATCTTATGAAATAATGATTTTCTAAAACGAAATCCATAAGTGTATCACCCTATGGCTTATTCTCCTTATCATTTATCAGGTCATATCTTCAATGCTTTACCGCAGTTTATTATTTTTTTTTCCAAATACTTTCTTTGGCTTTTGTTTTTATGAAAGTTGCTGTTTATAAATTCTTTAGCCGCTTTATATACATACATATGCACGTGAATATGTATATGTATGCGCAGTTGTTGTGTGTGTGTGTATTGGTGTTTATTTATTTATTTTCTTTTTTTTTCTCTCATATTTTTATATGAAATGGATAATAAAACCATAATTGATGCTATCAAAATATTATTTGTGGCATAATTTATCAATAAACACCATTCAAGTGTAAATAATTTGATTATCGTTGATTTATATCAACAATATGTACACATACATACAACTGCACACACTCATACATATACACATTCACATGAAACATTTATGTTTAAGAGAAAAAAGTACTGTTGTTGCTGTTGTTCTTTTAATTTTAGATTTACCACTGCATAGTGGACTTCTAGGTAATTAAATGCCATATGAAATCGAAGGAATTTTATTTAAACTTATTAAGAATTTCTTTAATTTGTACTGTAGATATACGTAAGACTATTTCGATTCCGCAGAAATAGATCTACCGTTCAAAGATCAGCAAAAGGTATTCAAAACGATGAGTAAATTCGAGTCATACTTGTAATTTCTGATACTTATACGCATTCATACTTATTTTGATATCATACTCATACTACTCATACTCAAAGTTGGAAATACTTAACAATACGCATGATGTTGTTGACTTCGACTTGACTCTACTTAACATTTACACAAAGCAGAAAATAAATATGATTCGCGTACGAACACTACTATACTCACAAGAAGATTGTGTGTATGCTTTACTTGTTGTCTTTGTCTTTCTTTTCTTCTTTATTATGTATACACAACGTACAATGGGTCAATTTGGACCTCCGGGTACTGTGCTTGTCTTGACCGACAGGTGCACGTCCTCTAACCTATGTATACACAACAACAACAAAGGCAGTAAATTTTGATGAATGATTCGTGCTACTCGAATTACTCATGGGTATTATAAGAATTTTTCGAAATTTATGAATCAGAATGAGTAGGTGTATGAATCAAACATATTTCAAGTGTTGTGAGTTTTATGTCAACGTTGTACTCATACTCAGTGCTACTTATACTTATAAATCAATCAATAAATAAATGAGTAGCCAATGAATCAGAGTAGTTGAATTTCAATTCTGTTGATTCTTCATACTCTAAATTGCATTAGTGCTTATGAGTAGAGGAAAAACGATTCATTACTGATCTCTGCTTCCATTCGATGCCGATTAAATGATGCATTGATTATCAAGATTGTCTTCAATTCGAAAAATTAAATGATGTTCAATGAATTAAAATAAGTATGAATGCGGATAAGTATCAGAAATTATGAGTATGATTCGATTCTACTCATCTGATCTCTGATACAGAGTCATAGGTGGAGTCCCAAAGGGCTCTGTACTTCGAACAGCATTGGTAAACATTTACTCTGCCCATTGGCGCATCGATTGGCGACTGTACGAATGTTATCGTATGGCTTGTGGTAGGCAAACTACTTGACATTCCAGACGTAAAGCGTAACTTTACTGCAACTCGAAAAAGGCTATATAATGTTGGAATTGAATTAGCTACTTAGAAAATGAACGCATTGCCGAAAAATGCGTGCGAAAACGTCACTGAAATTGAGTGTTGTGGGAAGCAGGAGTAATACGCTTTGCGTTGATTTTTACGAGATTGAGATTGTAAATCTTGCTCTCGTGAGTTTAATGGCGAACATTAGTGGTCTTTGTGATGAAAACAAAACGTTTAAGCAATAGCTTAAAAACGAAGAGCTTAGCAATATGGACAGATGTGAATGTTCAGTGATAATGCAGGTGCATAGTCGCTTTGGCTCAAGTGCCCCAAGTGTGCATACATAACAGTATCTGGAAAGATAATTTAAGTACGTTCAAAAAGTTTTCGATAGATATCCACGCGAGAGGCAAGATGCAACACCATTTCAGGGACGGAAATCAGAAAAGCGCAAGCAATTTGTTAAAGAATGAAAGTGAAGATGGATGACTCATTACAACAGCAAATGGACATAGACTCAAATATTTTCCATTGTAATGTAGATTACTAGACTACACGCGAACTGTATTATTTCCTCAAATAACAGAACACATAACTTTAGATTGCTATAGATTTAATGAAGAACGTTTCGCATTATTAGATCAAATCTAATTACCAAGATGTAGGAATCAAGTAGCAAGTCTAATGCCGACTAACTCCTTGCCCGACCAGATTAGCTTAATTTCGAAAGTAATCAAGAATGGATTATGGAATATAACTTCAAATGTTATACGAATGGGACATAATGTAGAAAAAGATACAAATACAAATGCAAAAAATATGGAAGAAAGGGCTGTAAGACAGGCCGAATTAGATAGAAATCTATAAATTTAGAGCACCCAGCACGTAACGTTGACTATGAACAAAAAAAAAGAGAATTTTTTCGTTCATTGTCATTTAAACTTCAGAGAGTAGAATGCCGAAAGAAATATCTCTTTTTTTATTACATTTTTGTTTTAAAATATCAGAGCTAAGGTTGAAATTGAACACGCTACCTTACAGACTATGGAGGCGACAACTAGGTTTTTTGAAAAATTACCAGAAAATACTTAAATTTGCAGAAGATTATTAGAACTAGACGAACAGCGATTTTTTTTCGTAGTATATTGTAGATACTGTAGTGGCTTATTATCAGACATCTCCAACAAAACCAAATATGAAAAAAAGTATTTCTTTGGCGACTTCCTCTCAGCAGATTTCTGTAAGTAAATAAAATTACGGTGAGAAATTTCCCAAGAATCTGTTGTTCGCAATCGACTTTAATCTGTAGGTCTCGCCACTCATGTATAAAATTAGTGCACACGATATAGATGTTGTGAGAAGCTAGGTCGTAATCCTGACTGGGTTATACTTGTTAAATATGTATGTATGAAGTTGTCGTCGTCTAAAGGAAATAGGAAAAAAATACTTCGTCGACTTTCTTTTAGAAGATTTCTGGAAGACTCTGTGAGTAAGTAAAATTGCTTTTAAAAGTTTCTCAAAAATCTGTCATTCGGAATCGGCTTTAATCTGTAGGTCTCACCACTCATGTATAAAATTAACACACACAACATAATCTGTGGTGTAATGGTTTGTAATGGTTTTAATTATTAATTCATTTTAATTACATATTTACGTGCGAATGTATGATTATCGAGCTCTTGGAGCTGCCGCTTAATTAAATAAAAATCGCTCTAGATTGTGAAAGCAAAACAAAAAATTATTTTCGTACTTATTTTCTTTCTCTTTTTGAAAATACATAAAATTATACCTTTAATTTAAGGAGAAAAATGTTGAGATTTTTGTTTGAGTTTCAGACTTTTTAGCCTTTTGGAAAATCGCAGATTCCTTGATTTCTTGAAGAGCGATTAATTTTTCATACGAAATGTCATTTTCTGTTACCCATTCTATACAAATGTCAATGGACATGATGACATTATCTACTTTAACTTTTTGTCTTTGTTCAGTTTGTATTGTTTCTACAATTATTTCGTCTGAAGCGCCTTCTCTGAATAGCCTTCTCTGATCCATTCGGTAATTTCATTATCTGTTAAGTTAATATGCAGCATAACATCCTGCAACAATTTTGAAATGGATGGTCTAATTGAAGCCTCTTCTGCTATCAATGGTTGATCATCTTCGTCAGACACATGGCAAAAATGTTATCCTTTCTTTAGAAACCTTGCGTCCTGGCGCTGCCTTTTCATTTAAACTTACTAGAGTTGAATTTGGTAGAAGTCTGAAAGATAGACCAGACTCGTCGCAGTTATAAATCTGATCCGGAACTAATCCTAGTTCATCGATCTTTGTAGTAAATTCTTCTAAAAAAGGATCTACACTCTCCACCTTATTTGACAGCTTTTCTCCGCATATTTTTAATTTGCGTATACCATGTCGCTTTTTGAAATTCTTTACCCATCCAAGGCTAGCATTAAAGGTTCCCGGTTTTTCTCTCACTTTGTTGTGGAAAAATAGGGCTTTCGATTTTAAAATTTCCTCAGAAACCGGAACGTTTTTTACTCTCGATTCGTGGGTACTGAGCTGCTTTAAGTGTTATTCGTTTTCCTGTACCGGATCCAGTATTTCTAGTAAATTTTTGTATCTCATGATCATTTTTTTTTTTTAATTCTGCTTACTGTGGACTTGTTAATTTTGTGATCAATACAAATCTTTTTACCAGATTCTCCAAGTTGCAATTTGCTCAAAATTTCAAGTTTTTGTTTAATTGTTACTTTAACCACTTTTTTTATTACTCCCAAATTCAAAGAGAAAAATACTTTAGATTTTATAAAACACAAAAAGTTCCAATCATCAAGACTGTTTTCTTGAAAAAGTTGCATTTATAAAGACTGTAATGTTAAAAATTTGCCTGTTGCGCTAATCGGGGCGTTGCAGTTATCGGTGGTTGCGCAAATCGAAATCGTACTGTAATTTCATTTCTTTACACCACTGTGCGATTATTTTCTTAAGTAATAAAACAACAATCAAAAAAAGAAAGTAAATGTTTTAAATATTGTTAAGGATGCGGATAATGTTGTGGTAAAGAACACATGTTTTTAATATTTATTGTAGTTGTGCTTTTTCTTCTCTTTTCTTTCCTTTCCTTACCTTTTCTCTTTCAACATTATTTATCTGCTTTGTTTAAATATGAGCATACTTACGCACAAACATGCAATTCTAAATTACATATTGTACCTGTGCCGATATTTAAATGGCTCAATCACTCAGCATTCAATGGGTTTCATGTGTAACTGTGTACGTGTGTGTGTGTGTATGTGTCTAAGGATTGTTTAAAATTCTCACAACAATACAATGATAATGATAATGTGTTAGAGTGTATGTGTTTTATTTGAATTACACTCTACAAATCCGAAAAAAAAATAAAAACTGTAAATATGCCTACGCTCTTACCTCTCTTAAGTCGATAAGAGAACATGTTTATATGTATATACAAGTGTGTGTATGTGTATGTGAAAGAGAGAACATTGTTTACATGTTTATTTCAGTTTATTTGATAGATTGTTTGTATATAATAAACAATGTAAATAAATTTTACTCTCTCTCTCTCTCTTTCTATCTTCATTGCCTCTCGCTTGCCTTTCCTTTGCCTGTTTATTTATATTTGTTTATTAATATTTGTATGTGTGTGTGATCTATGCATTGGTATGCAAGTTTAATATTTATTTTATGCCTTTAGCTTACATACATCCATATATGGGTACGTATTAGTTTTCCTTTTTTTTTCTCTCTTTACAATTTTAATGTCATGTATTTCTGTGTTGTCTGCATGTCTTAAAAATCCTACAGACTTTCATTTAGTGATGAATGTCTTTTATGTTGTTGCTGTTGTTATATCATTCGTTCATATTTTTTTTTCTATTCTTGATAATTTTATTTTGCATATTCATCAGAATCTTTAAAAATGTTGTTTATGCTGTTGTTCTTGTTATTGTATACCATGTTTGTACTTTTAATTTCGATATGTTTGCAAAACACAAAACATTGACAATGTGACATATCTTTAGTACGATATCATCATCATTTGTTGTTGTTTCTTTTCATTGATATGAGGATAGAATATAAAATTTATTGATTTTTCTTTTAAATTGTATTATAATCGAGAGAAAATGTTTAAAACTGCTGACATTTGAATTTTAAATTTAAGTTTCTTTCCCATAAAATCAAAATTAAAATGAAACAGAAATTGGATCTCTACATGCCTATGAATAAAGTGAATTCTGTGTACATATACTAATCATAAGCATACGCAATTTTTCCCCTAGTAAATATGTAAAAAGAAAATCATTAAATTTTAAATTGCTAATAAAATTTATGGCATCCGAAAACAAAGTTATAAAATAAATTTTTATAAATTAATAAGTTTTCCATAATGTAATAAAAATATATACACAATACGATTACCCCAATAAATTGTTCTATTGAACATATTTTGTTTAAATTTTTATTTTATTGCAACCATTAGACCATTAGGAATCATATGAGGTAGGAATTCGTATTCTAGTTCATGAATGTAATTAACTTTAGGCACTACCTCACTACACTCCTTCGCGTTGAATGTTCCATTAGAAAATACTTCTCCTTTTTAGTCCTATTTTCTTGGAAACTCTTCATCATATCAAAAACTATTCATAATACATGCGCACATACATAATTGGTCATTACAATCCTTCAGTCAGGATAATTGACCTAGTTTCTCACACTACTTATATGGCCGGACTGCAAACGATAGATTTTTGAGAAACTTTTCATGGCAATTTTATTTACTCTTAGAGTTTTTGCCAGAAAGTATGCCGAGAGGAAATCGCCGAAAAAATACTTTTTGTATTTTATTTTGAAGTCTTTCCTGGGACTCGAACCCTGGCTTTACGTCTAATAAGCCCGGACACTACCTACTAGACCACGGCGACTTCATAATACATATTCGCTATTAATTACTTTATCCTTTAGAAAATCAACAAGGTTAACCACATTCTGTGTATTCAACAACAAAAAAAAAAAACAGTTACCTTACCTTAATTAACAATTGGGCAATTCACATAACTTTGTATCGTGTATGTTGTATTGCATAAACTTGGTTGTTTGTGAACGCACAATGCGCATCATATACCCGTCATAACAAAGCATCTATATCTGTTCACTAGACATGACTAAGCCAGCGCAACAGCAGGATGTGAATAAGCAGCACGACGTCCTTGTCATTAAGAAGCGCATACAGCTCACTGTTGGATGGGCGCCCACTGGACAGAACATCTTACGCATGACTTTTCTCTCGAATACTCTTAAGGCTGCTGCAGTAATTCTACATAATGTAATTGCTTCTGCACCATCAAGAAGCATGTGAGGATGAGTGTTTGTATAGTATTAGTTTTGTCGTCCGATAGAGGTCTCTGCTACTCCGTTGGCTATTGATACCATATTGTCAGCTATTGGAAAGAATGACCTTACGTTTGATCTCCAGACTAACATTATTTTAGATGGTAAAGGCGAAGCCTATATAAGAAAGTGTGTCTATCTGATGTGATTCTGTCTGGAGTCCTGTAGACATACGCTTACGTATAGCTTACGTTGCATGTAGAAATGGATCAGTGACCTAAATTGTAAATAGAAATTGAGAAATGGACTGGATTGGCTATAGAGGGCGTGTCATCTCACATAGTCTATATATATAAAAATGAATGTTTGTTCGTATGTACCTTATAGAAACGTAAACTATGCATTTGATCATATTATGATCTTTAGAAAAGTTATTTCGCGTGATCCAGGCTGGGTTTCTAAGTTGATATGACTAATTTCCGCCACTGAAAATTACTTAAAATCAATTAAATCATAAACTGTGCATTTTTTAATCATGTTATGACCTTTAGCAAAGTTATTGCGCATGAGCCGACGAAGATTTTTAAGATGGCAAGACCAATTTCCAATAGGTGGTGGTGACACTGAAAATTACTCAAAACTGTGCATTCTTTAACAAAGTTGTTACGTATGAGTCGACGGAGATTGGTGCGATTAATTTCCGATGGATGACGTCACTGAAAACGATTCAAAATGAATAACAAGCAATTGGTGGACCTACACCCCAAGCACGGAAGTAAAGAGCATTACGAATCTCAGAATCAGACAAGCACTGTGGCTGGAAAATCTTTGAGTATATGACGCTGAGACACGTTCGCATGAACCACTTGAACAACGAGAAGTGATATTAAAAATTTATCGAATGCGTACTACTCGGTCCCGTTTAGTCTGAATCATCAGGACAATGGGAAAGAAAATCAATATAATGATTCAAAATTAATTAGACATTTGTGTAATGCTTTTCCTTCTAAATTTATTTTAGTTGAGGTACAACCAGTTAGATTTTATATTATTAAAGAACTAGGATAATACTATATTCATTAAATATTGTTATCCTTTCATTTTCAATCGTTATTTTTTGTTTGCCATTATATTTTATTTTTAATTTACTTTTACTCACTATTCTAGTAACATGTTCCAATAAATGTTACAATAGATGGCCCTAGTAACATAAATTTATTTCAAAACGTGTTATACATCAATGCATCAATTCCGGACGAACTCTTTAATGCGTATCTTAAATGCATACTCTTCATTGCAGTTTAGTATTGAAGAAAGCCTGAAAGTTTTTGCAACAATTGCTGGTTGCAACTGCAGTTTCTATATTTTTCCTATAAAAAAACCATTCTTTGCTTTCTACACACTTAAATTTCTTTTTTTTTTATTATCTTTTAACAAATTGTATAAGAAAATTAAAAAAAAGAGGAAAAATGCAACACAAAGTCTAAGAATAAAAAGCTGATTCTGTTAAACATGAATTGCCAGGCAATAGAAATAAGAAAAAATAGTGACATGAACTAGAGACGTTGCTCGAGTACTTGTACTTCGATTATAGTTTTTCATTGTTTATACCTTGAATGAAACGTTAAGAAAAAATAAATCCAGTTTAAAAGCATTTCCTCTTCATATTGTTGAGTTGTTATAGCAACACCACAATAGCATCCGGAACAACAGCAACAGCAACGAAACAACATTCCAAAAAGTGGAACGAATGGCTTTAAAAATTAAACAGCAACGGCATCAGAAGCAGCAACAGCAACAAAAACAATTGTTGTAAGTAAAATTGAAAAAATCCAATGTTAGCAGCAATAAAAACAAAACGTGCAACATTGAACAGCTACTAAAAGATGCAAACACTGCATCGTGCAGCATAGTGAGTAAGTAAGTTTTGTATGCAGAAGCAACTGGATTTAGATTAGCAAGAAATTGTTGCACACAAAAAAAAAAACGATGAGTCATGTAACAAAACCACAAAAGAAGATAAAAAACCATACAAAAATCAAAACCCAAGGAAGAAAAACCCAGAGAAGAAAAATATTTTTCCATAAGAAACATGAAAAATCTCAAGTGGTGGTAGCTTTAGATGGGATCAAAGCGCCTTAAACTCATAGTTTTATTACACGATATTGAAATTCTGCAGTTATTTCAAATTGATTGCAATTAATAATGACTTGCCAGCAGACGAAAACAATAAAAATGAATACAACGTAAGAAATTTTTTATAAGAATTCAGTTTTTTTTGAATTCAGTTGCAAGAAAGTAAGATCACACTACAATATCTCAATCATACGAAACAGCTGTAAGAGTTTTCAATGCACTGTACTGCATACCAGAAGCCCGATGGGAATGTCTTCGATTGTAATTACTGTTCTGCGCTGTTTGTTTATTTACTAAACCTTCTCAGAATAAACACCGACATTAAAAAACGAACCTATTTTGATTACCATACATACCAGGCAATGCTCTTCTATCTCATTTTCAACATTTCCATTAGGGAAATTAATTATGGGCCTCCAGAGTTCTTAAATAATTCAACAAAATTACTTAGCATAGGTATACTGAACAGAGATCAGCAATGAACCATTTTCCGCTACTCATAAGCACTCATGCAATTGACATCATCAACAGAATTGGAATTCAACTACTCTCATTCATTCATACTCGCTACAACATTGATTTATAAGTATTAGTAGCAATGAGTATGAGTACAACGTTGACATCAACATTTGAAATATGTTTGATTCATATGCCTACTCATTCTGATTCATAAATTTAAAAAATACTTATAATACTTATAAGTGATTCAAATGATTCGGATCAATCCTCAAAATTTACAGTTTTTGTTGTTGCTGCATATACAAACAAAGAAGAAAGGAAAGACAAAGACAACAAGCAAAGTATATACACAATCTTTTTGTGAGTATAGTAGTGTTCGTACGCGAATCATATTTATTTTGTGCTTCGTGTAAATGTTAAGTAGAGACGAGTTGAAGTCAATAGCCTTATGCGTATTGTTAAGTATTAATACGACGAGTACTTCCAACTTTGAGTATGAGTAGTATGAGTACGATATCCAAATAAGTATGAATGCGTAAAAGTATCAGAAATTATAAGTATGACTCGAACCTACTCATCGTTATGAATACTTATTGCTGATTTCTGATACTGACTGAAAAACGTTCTCTCACCTCCTCCGATTTAGTTATTATGTGAGGGACTGTGATCAAGTAGTACGAAGGCATTAAAGTTTATAAGCTTAGCATGTCCAAAGACCTTATCAGGTCAGTATTTCACTGTTTTCGACTGATCGTTGGAAAAGTAGCCAGTTGTTCTGGGAAAATCTAAATAGAAAACCAATTTAAAGCAATAAACACATTAGATGCAGCAACTGCGTAGCAGCAAGATATCAAATATTGGTGGAGTGAATAACAAGCGCTGCTATTGCTGTGCTCATAAGCTAATTTCTATTTTTTTAGTGGCCATGAGAGAATTTTTGCTGGCAATGAGAAGATTAGTACAATCATATACAATAACATAGATGAAAAAAGGGTTTAAATACGACATAACTATTTAATATCGCAAAAAAGAATTTAGTGGCACCATTAATAAGGAATTAATGAACTGTGCTGTGCCACTGCCCCCTTTAAAATATTTAAAGCTGCTGCTGCTTATCTGAAGAGGCAATTAAAAACTGCTGTGCCGTTAGTACAGCGTAATGTAATGTATTTCTAATATAACTTGGCCAAAATTGATTTGATCGGTGTCGTATGCAGGATACTACTAAGAAGCAAAGTAAACTTAAGTCTTAGTACTCCAATATATTTTAACAATTTCATGAATTTTAACCAAGAGTTTGTATAAAAAATAAAGATTCTTATATTTATTCTATTAAGTTTATTTCCGTTTTATTATAAAACAAACAATTTTTCTTAAAACCATCGAAAAATAAGGAAAAGTTTCACATGACTCCATGGGTACCCCTAAGGAGAACCCTGAATAAATTTAAAATCAAACGCCTAATATATGAAAATTTTATCCCTTTACTTTAGTAGAATATCCCTTAAGGTCAAGTACTCCATTTAATCCATTTGAAATTGAATGTACAAGTTTTGTTTTGTGTTTTCTTGTGGACACCATGAGCAAGTTTTTCGGTTGACTTTTGTTCGAGGTTTAGCGATTACGTAGCCGTTCTTTCAAATGGTCTCCTAAATACTCTCTTGAAGTCATATCGGGAACTTTGCGCAAGAGTATTAAACCTGTGGGGACATTTTTAGTCAAAATATATTGGAGTACTAAGATTTTTGCTGTCCACTGTATATTCCGTTAATACGTGAGATCTTGCAGCAAACAAAAAAATTTCAAAGAGCTAAGCTTTTGAAAGAGTTCTAGTGTTTGTATATCTGGCCGATATAAATAATTTCTTTTTTGTTGTACTATTCTTTGCAATAACAAGCTTGGATATATTTTTTATAGCATGAGACTAGAAATTCGTTGCCAACTTATTGTAGATGGAAATTTTAGAGTCCATAATAGAACAGCAATAATAATTTTAAAACAATAAACAATTAATTAAATAACAATTAACATAATTAATAGCATTGTGGAATTACATTGCTAAAGAAGGCTTTTTAAATTGCCCAACAAAAGTGGTTAGCCTGCTTGTGCTGATGAGTAACGAATTCCAAAGGTGTATAGCTGAGATGAAAAATTATCATTCAGATAAAGTGTAGTCTAACAAGTATAGTCTGAACAAAAAACAAATATTCCCAAGTTCCATACAAAAACGAGTAATAAATTGTTAGAATTCCACAATGTAATCCATTTTCAAATAATAATGGTATGATGACCTAAAATTCTCTTCCCAAAATTAAAACACACAAAAGAAGAAATTTTGGGCTGATTAGCCCCACAAAACCGCCAACGGGCTGTATTTGTTAATCATAATAAAAATGAGTTTCTTTTGGAAGCAAGTCTAACCAATTTGAAGTTAAAAGAAAATCAACTCCATTGAAGCCTTTAGGCCATTATTATGCCACCAAATGTTGCCACAGTCATAATTCATTGAATATTTATGTTTGTTTGGCATTTTTTTTTTTTTTTTTGTTTTTCTGTTTTTGGTGTGTCTTTTTAATCATTTGTAATTACCAACAATTTGTTGGCTGAAAATGAGATTCACAATGATATCCTGTAAGTCATTATGTCTTTATAAGACCAAAAAAACGAAAGGAAAGCTTCCCTAAAATTAATTCCAAGCACAAAAAATGAGATCAACAGATACCAACCAAATCCATTAAACAGATGATTTTTTTAATTCATTTCAACGCCCCCAGGAGCAACAGCAGCCTAAAATGGGAACATACTTAAAAATTAATGTTGGAAAGAGTAAACATGGCTTAATCCCTGTATTTGAAACCACGAATCTGGTTGTTGAATCCACATTTAACAACAACAAAACCAAAAGCTAAAAACAAGAAACATCAGGAGGATTTTTTTGTTTTCTTTTCCTATATCTGTAGAGGAAAAAAAACAAGCATAAATAAGTACTTTCATATCCAGATACATACATACAGGCATGCATTTATACACATCATGATTTTCCTTGTAGCAATCTTACTCACCAGTACCACTGCTGGGCTGCTGGGATCTATTTTTTCTATTTGAAGACACCAAATGATAGAAACCCATAGACACATGTAATCACGCAAATAGCACAAATTGAAGCTTAAACAAGCCTTTTGTTTGAATCGTTTTCTTGCTATACAAATAGAAAAGGAAAAAACACCGAAAAAAAAAGGAATGAAACAATACATCCATCTATGGAAGTAGTGATGCCTACTTAACTGGCTTTTAAATGGTTAAAATGGAGTAGCTTTGGTTAGCTGTCTTAAAAAAGAAGCAAATTTTTAATTTTTTGCTAAAGAAAAAAAAAAAAAAAAAAAAAAAAAAACAGGTACTACACCAAGAATAAACTTCTTTGCGGGATATAATCCTAATATATATTATAAATCTTTCTGTAAGCCTGTGTTTTTGTTTCTATGTTTGTTAGCCAATCACGCCTGAACGCTTGGATCGATTTTCTTGAAATTTGGGATATAGATCGGGCTTTTGTCCGTGGAGGTTATAGGCTATAAATCTTTTCAAAATTTTGACCCAAAAAGGGAAAAAATGGGAAAAATGTGGGAAAAATGGTAATAGGTAATTTTTTACGATTTAGCTTAGTTAAGTTTCCCAAATGTTTGTTGTTTTGTTCGTTACCCAACCGCGCCTGGACCGATTTTGTAGAAATTTGGGATATAGATCGAACTTTGGTCGGTGCAGGTTATAGGCTATAAATCTTTTCAAAATTTTGACCAAAAAGGGAAGAAAAATGGGAGAAATGGGGAAAAAATGGTAATAGGTATTTTTTACGCTTTAGCTTGGTTAAGTTTCCCAAATAGCTATTAGAGGTGTTCCGTTTCTAAAGTTGAAAAAGGGGTCTAAAAAGGGGGTAAGGGGCGAAAAACGGGCAAATTAAGAGCATAACCAATCACGCCTGAACGCTTGAACCGATTTTCTTGAAATTTGGAATATTGATCGAGCTTTTGTCGGTGCAGGTTATAGGCTATAAATCTTTTAAAAATTTTGAACCAAAGAAAAATAAAATGGGACAAAGGGAGAAAAAAAAGGGACAAAAATTAGTACTTTATACATAAATGATGTATTTTATAGGTTTTAAAGGATTTTTCTTACGATTTAAGTTTCCCAAATAGCAATTGCAGGTGTTCTGTTTAAAAAGTTGGACTAAAAGGGGTCCAAAAAGGGGGAAAGTTGCGAAAAACGGGCAAATTGCATGCATTTATATTCAGGATTTAGAGTATTCAAAAAACTGAGTTGTTTAATAAACTGGTTTCCGAATAGTTTGAAAAATTGGATTTTTTAAGAAGCCGGTCTCGAAACCGGATTTTTATTTATTGTTATTTTTATAACCCGCGCAACGCCGGGTACAATCTGCTAGTCTTTTATAAAAAAACACTTATCGAATAGCATTAAGTTTTATTATATCTTCTTCTTATATTGGTTTCGGTAATAGCTGTTATTTATGATCTACAGCTTATTAGGCTATAGCGTCCAATCCTGGTGTTGGGGCCAATACAAGGCGGGAGGCGGGATTTATCCGTGGAAGTATTAAGGACAGAGCGTCGTCAGCGTGACAGGGGACACTAAGCCCTTAAAGGATAATGAATTTGACTTTTGGAAAGGATTAGCTGTGTGAAAAAGTACGTGGCTTTTCAACGCTTTACTTTTTTAGTCTCTCATAGGAATCAAAATGTTGCGGCCCTATGATCCCTTGAGCAGTAAAAGTATATTGAGTCAAAAAATCAAAAATTTACAAGCATTATAGCTTATTTCTACCTGAAATCTGATTAATGACCATAACTTGTTGGAAATATTTTGTAGTGATTGAAGCCTCTTTATATACATAATTGGACATTACAAACCTTCAGTCAGCATTAAGATTATGTTGTGTGTTATTTAATTTTATACATGAAAGGCTTGACCTGCAATTTAAAGTCGATTCAGAATTTCATGGCAATCTTATTTACTCTTAGAGTTTTTGCCAGATATCTGCTGAGAAGAAGTCACCAAAAAACATTTTTTTCATATTTCGTGTTGATGTCTGATGTTGATGTTACGTATAATAAGCCAACACAATATCTACTACGAGGCCTCTTACTTTTTATTCATTTTTGTTTTCTTCAATCACGAATATTTTATTGTATTCTCTGGGGTTTGATCCTAAATTTCGTACTCCACTTCATTGTAAAATTATCTTCCCAAGGATATTGGCTGATTTTACTCTTAAACCGTAGTTTTTTTTTACTAAAAATTAGCATCACTTTACGGCACCATCATAATCATACAAGTGAGTGGTTATACACATACGAGTATGTTTTCACTTTATGGGCATTTTTGTTGGTACTTCTTTTCTTTTGTTTTGTACTCCTTTCCTTACTCTGGAGTATTTTAGCTTTGTGTCTTGAATTAGTATCGGTGTGTGTTTGTGTTGGTTTTACTCTCCACTTCTCACATACTACTGAAGTTGCTCTGTGTTTAAGTATGCATGTGCGTGCTTTACTTGTTAATGCCTCATGTGGCTGATGTATGATGATTTAATTTTTTTCTCTCCTTTCTCTACCTATCTTTCTTCTTGTGTTTTTTCTTTTTTACCTTTTTTCCTACTGCTGAGTTCTCCGCTGTTGTTGTGTGTTGTGTTTCATCTTGTATTTGGTATGTTCTTTGAATCAACGTTACACGTTCGATGTTTATGTTTCCCTATACTTTTTAATTCTTTTTGTAATATGTGAACGCCAGTGTTAGCAATTGTATGTATGTTTACCTTACTGTAGCTGATTTTGATGTTCCCGTGATACAAAAGAAACAAATTTCCTTCTTTACTAGCCAGCCAAAATAGAAAACAAGAAAGGGGTAAAAGACTATGGTATATATCTACAAAAAATGAAGCATCAAATCAAGTATCGTTCCTAGAACCTAAAACCAATAGCAAACGATAGAAGTGTGAAGTTGTTAAAGCAACAGTGGTAACCAACTAGAAGAAAGATCCTTAAAATTTGGTCGAAAATTTGGAAGGTAGTATGTTCACGTGTTGGAGTTTGTCATGAGGCAATGGTTCAAACCCCAGCTTAAACGAAATAAGAAAAAGTTTGAAATATTTCTTAAAAGTCTATCGTTCTTAATCGAGTTTTAACCGTAGGTTCGAATACTCTTGGTTAAAATTTAAACAAACAACATGAATGGTGTGAAAAGTTAGGTGGTAATACTGACTAAAGGGTTGTAATGACCAATTAAGTACGTAGTAGAGTAATAAGGTTCCATAATAATAGCAATACCAGTTGTCATTGCCTAAAAATAATGCTCTCTGTAGCATATTTTGACTATAGTGATGAGCGTTATTTTTTTCTTTTGAAACCCTGTTTTCCCTTAAGGAGAGCCCTTCCCTTATTAATTTGATATTTTCGAAGGCGATTGGCATCAGAAAACGTATTATATGGAATACTTAAAAGGGACTAAAATGTCGATAAACAATTTCACTTTGTATGGAGTTTAAACTAGACTGCACCACTGCAACCTCTGATTCAATAATGAAAATTCCTTAACTGACGAAACTAACGTCATGGTCTATTTTAAAATTCTTTACGATTTTTATAATTTTAAAATTCAATTTCATTGCTTTGTGTTCTTCTGATGTTTTTTAAATTTCATTTGAATTCCTTATCTCCAAAGCCTTTTCAACAATAAAGCTGTTGTTTGTGATTGTAAGTCCTAAAACAAAATATTAAAAGGTAATGCAAAGGCATTAAAAACACACACAATGCTTAGAAAATTATTTCGAATTGATGGAGTTTTCTAACTATACAACATACCAGACCATAAATTCGTATGTATTTGACTCGACTGCTACTTAACACTGCATAGAGTCTTAGGATAGATCGAAATTCAAACTCAGTACTCAATTGAAAGCACTGAGATCATTACATATTATCTGTTATCTATGCTTTCAAATGTCCATACGATAATGAACTTTTTGAAGTCACCGTGGTGTAGTAGGTAGTGTGTTGGCTTATTAGACGAAAGGCCCAAGTTCGAATCCCAGGTCAAACATTAAAACGGAAATATGAAAATACTTTTTCGGCGACTTCCTCTCAGCATATTTCTGGCAAAAACTCTGAGAGTATAAATTGCCATGTAATGCTTCTCAAAAATGTGTCATTCGGAGGCGACTTTAAACTGTAGGTCCCGTCACTCATGTATAAAATTAACGCACACAATATAAGTGGTGTGAGAAGCTAGGACATAGTACAATGGGTCAATTCGACCACCGGGTACTGTAGTTGTCAGAATTGACAACTACACGTCTTCTAACCTAACCTAACGAACTTCACAGAATTCAGATATACAAAGTCTATCTAAGCTAAAGTGATTAAATTTTTCGCTTCACTACCTTTTAAAATTAAAATCTTTGTCTCATCGTAGCGAAGTAGTAACACAATTTTATATTTTCTTAAAGGTTATTTAGGAAAAAAAAAGATTCTAGTTCAATACGTCAATACTTTAAGGACAATCAAATTAGTTTCAAATACCGAAAACTTCAAAAAAGACGATGTGGCATTAAACCCTAAAAACTAGATGGACAAATTCCTAAAACACATTTTTACTGCCTTGTTTTTAATCTCTATTAGCCAAATAAATAACAAAAAATTATTTTCATTAAGCGGCAAGAAAAACGATCCTTTTTTTTGTATAAATTTCTATTTTTTTATTAATTTTTTTTATCAATTTAATTTAAATTTTGCTAAGAATTTTATACTATAGCGACGATAGCGACAATTTCATTTGAAGTTTTATTTATTTAAACTTACGTTAGGGTACGTATGAGTGTTATCTAATTAACTCCACTTATAAACATCATACGCCTTGGTGTACATCTTGTTGTTCTACACATCAATACAAGTGCTTGTGTATCACATTAACAGTGTTGACAATGCAATCCATGTTTTTACTGCCAAAAGTAAACATTTCCGTATTTGCCCACTGTGCCTTGTATTTAATGTTCACATGTTTTCAAATTCACTTGTCTATTCCTTATTTTCAAGTCTATCGTTAGGCAAGTGAATGCGTTCGTTCATCTTCTCATTGTCGGTCCGTTTACAACAACGAGTGGCACACACGTATGTGAAACTGACATTCCAGTTAAACTTTTGAAATTCCATGAAATTCGTTTCTACATTCATGTATGTAAGTATTCTTTGTATGTGTTCAATAATGATGACGTAGCAAAACAATCAATTAACGCATTGATAGGTTGGCTGGCTATCAACCAGGCAATTTATTTCACTTGCGAAAAATCCATAATAAATCTTATAATTGCCTGTTTAAATCACACACATACACATACACACTTACGGTAGTACAAAAAGTAAAATGATACAGATGAAGAAATTTGAAAAAAAAAACAAAAGTTTTTCAAATGAAATGAAAACAACCGCTGTAACCGTGTGTTATTAAGTGCAACATTGAAGTATGGAGTAGTATGGAGAATACGTCTATAAGAGAAATGTTTTAATTCCTATGCCAGACAAAAACAAAAAAAATTTTTTTGTTGGATAAACCCACACATTCATGCTATCTATAGGAGCCCAAAAATAAACAAACAAGCAAACAAACAAGACTTATTGCTCTAATTAATACAATTCGACAGTGCGTAAGTAGTAATTGCAGTTGGCAAAAAGCGCATTAGTGCCATGTATGTGCATATGTGAGAATATTTGTGGTTGGGAAACAAATTTCGTGCTTGAAAATGTCTATGAAAGTTTACAGAATTTGGAGATTTTAAAAATTTTCCTTTTGTTTAAATTTAATTTCGTGTAGTGACAGGAAATTGGTAGGAAGTTAGCACAAATAAGATTAAAATGAAGAGAATGTATTCGATGACAATAAATTCAATGTGAAAGACAAGATAAGACAAGTTCTGCAGGAACGAATGGGTTTTTACAACAAAGATTTCTTTAAAACCGAATATTAAATAAGACAATAATAATTCGTCGTAGGCTAGTAGGTACTACGTTGGCTTATTAACCTTATGACCACGGTTCAAACCCTTGACCAGATATCTCCAACGAAATGAAATATGAAAAAATCTTTCTTCAACGAATTGCTTTCAGCAGATTTCTAACAAAATCTCAAGTTTCTCAAAAATGTGTCATTCAGAGGCGATTTGAAACTTTAGGTCTCGCCACTTATGGATAAATTTAAACACACACAACATAAGTAGTTTGAGAAGCAAGGTCGAAACCCTGACTGAAGTGAGATACAGCAGTCGAATAATTTGCACTAAAGGCTGTAACTTTAGTGTGGTTTTTACGACTTAATTCGATTGTTGTCAGACAGATTCACTATTCTACGTATTATATCGTTAAGCAGGACTGTGATAAAACTAATTTTTACTCAACGATATAACACAGAGAAAAGTGAATCTGTTTGCTCCATTAAGGAACATAAAACAGCTCCTTGTTCTTTCTATTATTTCTTTAATGCAATCGTCGCAATGGCTTATCAAGACTGCTTGAACTTGTGTGTGTTAATTTTATACATAAGTGAGTGTGGGACCTACATTTTAAAGTCAACACCGGACGACAAATTTTTGAGCAACTTTCAATGACAATTTTATTTCATTCTTGAAGATCTGTTTCCTTTTGGTGAGATAATAAAAATCGAATGAAATAAACTTTCGATTTGATTTATCGCATTCATAGAAAATTTAGGCTTCCCAAAATTAATCAAAGGACTTGAAGAGGATAAATGAGAAAGAGTGGGTTATTAATACATAAAACTAGATGCGAATATTTCGCACCGTTAGTTGTAATTTTTTTTAACATAAAATGAAAATAATTAATAGAAATTTTACTAAGAGTATAAAAATATTAGAAATCATACTTCTTTGAATGCAATGTTAGAGGTAATGACATGATCATCGTTAACTTTTTGCCCGTACGAATCCTTAATACAAAAAAAATATCTTTAAACGTACGCTCTCGAGAAAAAGTCCATGTGAAAAGACCGGATCTGGTAAATACAATCCTACCTTTCGAAAGGCTTGACCTTGTGCAACTTTCAGAGGGAATTGTTTTCGTGTCATACGGAAACGCACAGTTAGATCAGAAGGTATAAGTTTGATTCGGGGTATGAGTACAGTTTTATCGGTATGAATAATTTTTGCTGATATGGTGTGCTCTCCCAAGTTTGTTACTATTAGCCTGGTACCATTTATTAACCCCTGATTAGCATTAAAATTTCTGATTAACATTATAATTGCATTTGTCTTTTCAAATGCACGTTATTTATATTCTTACGTTGCACGTTATTTTTATTCTTATTTTTCTTGAAACCTTTTTAAATGTTAAATATCAGCTGACAATATAATGACAATAACGACAATACCAAAATGGCTTTTACAACTTTATATATTATGTAGAACTACATTACTATTAAACGACCCTGTATTACCACACTTGAAGCAAAAATATATAATCATAAAATGGCAACAGAATTATCATCTAGTTCTATATAAAAGAAAATTTTTAATTAATAAAAATATTAATTTTTCAATTTCTAATTATTTTTCGTCCATTAGTGTTAGGATATAAGCTTCACAATGATATATCATTCATTAAGATTTGTATGCGGTGATAATGGGAGATTATTTGCAACCGACAAAAAAAGTCCTTTAGAAAAATAATGATGCTGACACAATATTAGAGTGCAATGTAATAACAAAGAAATCTTGTCGCACGACCCTTTATTAGGTTAGGTTAAGTAGAGACGTGAACTTGTGATTCTACAACTACGTACACGTGTCGAATGTACTTTCTTTTACATTAAAGCTTCCACGTCACTAATGTTTTATGTGTTACTTATTCAACGGTACTTCGTAAGTCGAGTCAGCATAGACTTAAAGCGTTTATTGGAATTAGTTTGAAGAGACACGGAGAAAGATCATTGAATAAATATTCTTTTTTCTTTTCTACATATTGGCCATTCTCTAAATCTCTCTGAAGAGTACATTCGTCTTGCAACATTTCTTAGCATTATGGCATACGATTATTCATATTTGTTTTATAATCCATAAGTTCTAAGAAAACTTGGTAACAACCGGTTGACGCAATTGGAAAATGTTTTCAGTTTCTGCATAAATTTGTTTTCATTAAAATATTTTACTGCACCAAATAACATTTTTTTTTCTTTTTTCATTTTTAACTTCAAACTTTAGAAGAAAGTTCTGCCAAGAAGACATCATTGCCGGTGCCATAGTCAGCATATTCATGTTGATTTCCGTAAAAATGCATTTAATCATATGCATACAGAGATGTAAAACATGTGTGCTTATTATTAGTTTATTTGTATGAAAATATGAAAATAAATCATGTCACCATTTTATGCAATTTTCATCAAAATCAAAAGAAAAAAAAACTTTCTCTAGCAGTTGACTACGTGCATATATTCTTTAAATAAAATTCCATTTTTAACTACTTTTTGGGACAAGACTTCTTTAAACGTAATCCGTATAAAAATTTCCAGTGATAAATTATTATTTTCTTTTCTGTTTTTTCTTCTGGTTTATTTTTTTCTGTAATTTATTATTTGGCAAAAAATAAATTTGAAGCGCCTCTATACATTATTTTTTACCGTCTGCCTTTGGCCACCAGCGGTCATGAATACAAAATTAACTACCATCTCTGAGTTCTAGAAAACAATAACAACATCAAATCAATTGATAATAAATAAAAGAAATAAAAACTAAACTAAACCATGAAGACAAAAAAAAAATTCCTTTCTATTGTCATATTTGAAATTTATGAATCTCTAATAAATTACATTGAATTACCTAAAAATGGTTGTGAAACATAAATTAAAAGATTTGTCAAGAATCTCCCTGTATTTACGAGTTGTTCACATTTATCCGACATACGAGCTGTTTAACTTAAAGAAATCAATGGCAACATATTTTATTAGAGTTTTTTTTTCATATTTTTCACTCTATAGAAGGTGTAGTAAGAGAGTTAATCGGAATGAAGACATAACACATGTTTTCTGATATTCTGAAAGAAAAGTTAATGAAATAATTTCAGCATTTCAAAGCTTTATAACAATAATTAAATCATATTTTAGATGATTTTCAAAGATTTCAAAGAACATCCTCAGTTTGACACAATTTGCCTTATCTAGCTCATTCAGTTTGCCTCATGATATGTTGGTCAAGAAGCCTAACCGAGCTCTCAATAGACTTGAGAATGTTGTTGTATGCAAGCTGAGACTATTAGACAGAATATCATTTCATTGGAGTATTCACAGTACAAGAATCACAAGCGTAATAACGGGTGTGTTTGGTGTTGGACATTTTTCCGATAATATTCGAAATTTATTTTGACACCACCGTCGATGAATACCACCACACCATTACCATCAGCGGCGCTTCAGTTCTGGTGGCTAATCGCAGGTGTAAATTTTCAGCTGACCTCTTTGGCAAGTAAACTCGATCAGTTCGTTTGTTCACAAACTGCTCAATTTGGAATGGCTTCTCATCGGAGAAGACCAAATTCGGTAACTGGCCACTTTAACGCAAGCGAAGTAACTCTTTGGCTCTTTCCACTTTTCTAACTTTTTTTTGTCCATCGGTAAGCTCTTATCCTTTTTCAAACTTCAACGAAAATAAAACTTCATTTTTCAATATGTGTTGCATCCATTCTCGAGATATGTTCAGCTCACGAGCAGTTTTTCTACCACTGCGATATGGATTTGGGTCAAATCCTGACCTTCACTTTTCGGATTATTTCTGGTGTTGTTACGGTTTTTTTCGTCCACTTAGTTGGACGCGATGTAACTCTGCCAGTATCACGGTAACGAGCAATGGTACGCGAAACAAAAGATTTATTCACAATTAAATGCTGGAGAGCTCTAACGATAGCCACCTGTGGTTTTCCAGACAAATATAAAGCAATCACACTATTACGCTTGAATTCCATCACGAATAACTTTTTTTTCTCAATGCAATAGATCAAAATGCTTTTGTAAGCTTGTAAATAATAAAACTAAAAAATGAACTATCACTGGAGTGAATCTGGGGTTTACAAATGATAACAACCTAAAGTTGGTTGCAATACATATCAGCCACCCTGTTTATAGCTGCGGCGTGGAAAGAGAAATACAAACATCATAGTATTCTTATGTAGTTTGCTCTGATTTTTTATTTATTATCAGCTAGTAGCAGAATTGTTTATTAACTCCTGCTTTACGACATTCAAAGTACCACCAAAATAGCTGACAGTGAAATTGCTAATTGATTACTGAGAGAAAGGATTTGTGAGTGGCTGTCTTTATAGGTTATGAGCTTGTAAAATTGTACTGACATTGGCATTACCTGAGGTAGTATTCACCGTAGTCTAATAGGTAGAAAGTTGGCTTATTAATCGTGAGGAATCAAAAAACGAAATAAAAAAAAATATTTCTTTCCTCTCAGCAAATTTCTGGCTAAAATAAAAATTACCATGAAAAAGCTTCTCAAAAATCTGTCATTAAACTATAGATGCCGGCACTTATATATTAAATTAATACACACAACATGTGTGGTATGAGAAGCTAGGTTGTAATGACCAATAAGTCGATGTATCCTATAAAGTAGGGATTCTATAGGGGCGATCATATGGTTCATATATGCAATTACACAAAATATTTTTTGGATCAAAGAAACTGACTCTAGGTAGCTTACGAGAATGATAATGTCAGAGAAGTCACCATTATCGAAGAAGTATTGAGATGGTGATTCAAACTTCGACTTAGACATCTCGATCGAAAAAAAATTTTAAAAAATATTTAAATCGGTAATCAGTCTTTCGGCAAAAACTCTGAAAGTAAAATATAAATTGGTTTACAGTCAACATTATTATACACAACATTAATGATGTGAGAAGACAGCTTGAGGTCCTGGCTATATTTACCAGAACTTAAATTACAATGAAATTTTTGAAGTCGCCGTAGTCTAGTAGGTAGTGTGTTGGCTTGTTAGACGTAAAGCCAGGTTTCTAGCCACAGGCCGTACATCAAAACAAAATACAAAAAGGATTTTTTCAGCGAATTCCTGTCAGCAGATTTCCACCAAAAACTCTGAGAGTAAAAAAACCTGCCTGAAAATGTTTCTCAAAAAAATCTGTCTTTCGAAGGCTACTTTAAACTTTAGGTTTCGCCACTTATGTATAAAATTAACGCACACAACTTAAGTAGTGTGAGAAACTAGGTCAATAATCCAGACTGAAGGTTTGTAATGACCAATTACGTATGTATTTATGTATGTAAATTACAATTAAATTAAATGTAAAATCGAAATCGGCATACATAATAGTGGATACAATTTTCCCGATCTCTATATATTGTTACCAAAAATATTCAAGGCTAAAACCTTAACCAACGTATGCTTTCTTAAACAAGGCATAAACTTCCGGTAATTTTTGTTTTTTCTTTCTCTTTTTATGTCCTTTACAATATTTTCCATTAAAATAATGGAAACTGAATTTTAAAAACACAAGCCCAACATATGCTATAATGGCCAGACTGTGTTACTTTGTTGGGTATGGCACACATATGTACACTGCAACACTGCTTGCTTTTTATTATTTTAACACACAAAAATTAAAAATTCTTTAACCGAAAAAAGTTTGTGTAGAAAATTTCGTATTCTGTTTCAACCAACTTTAAAATATTTCTCTCTTATATTTTCTCTTTAGTTTTTCTTCTGTTTTTTTCTACTTTTTTTTTGGGGAATTGTTAATTTAAATTACCTCAATACACTTACACTCTACATACCCATACAGGAGTATATGTTAGCATATGCATATGTATGTGTATCAGAATATTTTCTTAATGAAATATTGTAAGTGGTGAATGAGTGAATGTGTATGAGTCATTGACTTTATAAAATATGAACTTTAATACTGATGATACACTCTCGTAAAATGTACCCAAATATACATACAAAGAGCATAATCATCATTATCATCCTCATCATAATAATAATAATAAACAATACCTACTCCAGTTGTAAATGTAACTACTACACTTATGCATACCCTTGTACATACATATGGATATGAAAATAGTAACCTATGAATGGACAAATGAAATTTTGGCAAAAAAATCTTTGTGTATACATAGTATCTATATGGGTAACCAAATATAGTCTAGGAAAGAGAAGAGAAAAAACTGGAAAAGAAAAAGAATTGAAAAATTATAAGAGCTCAACAAAAGTATTTTCATTGATTTAGTTACTTACCAAAAGAAGGAGGGTAGTTACCTCGTACACCAGCTGTCATATACAATATTTTTCATTGATTACACATACGACATTTGAATTAGTAGTGGCAGCAGCATCAGCATCACAATCTACTACTACCACAACTCTGATATAATACTTATGATAAATGATTTTATAAGTATGCATTTTCAACAGTTGCTGGATATTAATTAGTAATTACTAAGTAATTGGAAAATAATGTCACGCTCCTTGTAAATAGATTTCCTGAAATCTTCATGAATAGTTCAAAACCAAATGGAGCTGTAGGTGAAGGTAATTCTTGGGAGTCGGCATGTAAAGCTCATTCGATAGGATTACTAGATCATCGCAGCACCTTTCAGTGTCAGTCATACGGACTGTGCTGATAAATACTAACACTAACACTTTCTAATAACTAGGCAGGTGACAGCCGCGAGACCCTTAACCAGATAACACAGCGTTTTTATTTTAACATTTTGTGAGCACAGGGACATTTCGGTGTATGAATTGGCCAAATTTAAAGCGACTGCACGTACTCGTACTTACAGAGATAAATGGTCATAACAACCCTTTAGTTAGGGTTAAGACCTAGCTTCTCACACTACTTATGTTGTGTCCGTTAGTGTTATACATAAGTAGCGGGACCTACTATTTAAAGTCAACTTCTAACGACAGATTTTTAAGAAATTTTTCATGGCAATTTTATTTACTCTCATAGTTTTTACCAGAAATCTCCTGAGATCCGGCACCGAAGAAATATTTTTCATATTTCGTTTTGATGTCTAATCAAAGCCAACACACTATGTACTACCTACCGGACTACGGCCGACAAAGACATCACAGGCTGCACAAAAGTGGCTCTGCGGTATTTTGGCCCATTCTCGGCAAAGCGTCATCTTGAGACGATCGACACTTTAGTATTTTTTAGTGAGAACTTTACTTTCCAAAATGCCCCAGGCGCAAAAGTCCAACGGATTGAGATCCGAAGATTTTGGTGGCCCTTGTGCGGTAGAAATAAAGCGAAGAACTTCCTTTTTAAGCCATTCTTGATTGATGCGTGCTGAGTGCGGTGGTACTGATTCCTGTTGGAATGTCCACGGTCTGCGGCCGAAATGTTTGTCTGCCCATGGCTTCAGTACTATCTTTAAGACATTTTCCCGGTAATATTCGGCATTTATTTTGTCTCCGATATGTTCAGCTCACGAGCAATTTCTCTACTACTGCGACGTGGATTTCGATGAAATCTGGCCTTCACATTTCGGATAATTTCTGGTGTTGTTACCGTTTTTTTTTTTTCGTCCACTTTTTGAACGCGATGCCATATTGCCAGTAGCACGGTAACGAGCAATCGTACGAGAAAGAATTTATTCACATTTAAATGCTGGAGGGCTCTAACGAGAGCCAAATATAAAGCAATCACACTATCACACTTGAATTCCATCACGAATAGCTTTTTTTCTGAAAGCAATAGATCAAAATGCTTTTGTAAGCTTGTAAATAATCAAATGAAGTGTCACTGGAACCAATATGTTAGCTGTCAGACCAGCGGTTTACAAATGATAACCACCTGAAGTTGGTTGCAATACATATCAGCCACCCTGTATAGGTCGGCCGAAGCCTATTGTTCAATTTCAAATTTCAGAATGCTGCTCGAAATCAGTTATTCCCTGCCTAGCACTTGATATAATCACATGATACCAAGAACATATTTCGATGATTCTTTTTCATTGTCACAGAATCAATTGGTTGGGGTCGAGACTATCTTTTTCCGAATAAGTGTAGTGCATGTCAACAATCCCAAATCAAAAGACCAGTTATCGAAATCAAGTTCTTTCTTGAAAGTCTGATGTGTGAGTTAGAACTCCTCTTATTGTAGTTTCCGAACAAAAGTTTTGATTGCTTCAATCCCATTTGGTTTGAAAAGAGTGTTTACTTTCCTTTAATTTGCGTTTCGTTAAGCATAACTTTTCAAACATCCGCTCCCATTACATAGAAGGATTCTGATTTCATAAGTGAAGAGGAAGTGCCCCTACTAGCAAGGCCGGTTTTTTCTCGTTGTCGAGAATTCCCATGTTACTTAGAAGGTAATCTTATTTACCCTACGTAACCGATTCAGCTTCTCCAGACAGTCCCATACTATCTTCGTAAAGTGGAAGCTTACCTTCTTGCTAGGTCATATGACCTGAGACCCGACAGAAGGTATTCTGTTTTCCCCACATAGCCGATGGAGCTTTTTCAGATAGTTCCATTCTATCTTCGATAACCTTCTAAGAGCCGAATGCACGAATGACGTCCTGACTATCAGATATTATTGCTATGATTCGTCTTTTGTACCTCTTATCCAAGTTGAACTAAGCACATCTGTCGATGATAAATACTTTCGTTTGGCAGATGCCCGTGAATTACACCATAGGCTGGAAATCTTCCATTCTAGGACCAGAAACTTCTGCTCCTGTTTCGAGCTTAGAACCATCTGTATACACAAAATAGTCCTTAAAGAGCTCACTATTGAGCTTTCTGGAGAGGCTCAATTTAATATCTAACGTTGCATATGATGGATATTAGAACTATAATCAGAAACTACGAGAGACTCCAAAACTAAGGAAAATGAAAGGCTCAAGCTTTTTCAATAATCCACAAGTGCAATAAGATGGCAGGACTTTGCCTTTCTAACTAAATTTAGCAATATCTTTCGAAATCATGATTTAAGTCTTAAATTTGTACTAATTAGCTGACACTAAATGTTAATTGCATCAATCCTTATTAAGTATATGACTGTAACTATATGTCTGTGACTATACGTCTGTGACTATGTAACTCATGAATTACTATCTCTGTTGGCTCGGTATTGAGGCAATAAGTAGGATGTTATTTGCAATTTGTTGGTTACACTCTAAACAAATGAAGCGTAATGGCAACAGTTCAATAGACTATTGGCGTTTCTTATTGTCCCATTGAACACACAGCGGTAACGAAAGATGACAAAAAGAGTAAAAGATGTCGGCCTAAGCACGAATTTGTTATTTTGTCTAACATTATTAGCCAAAAAACCAAATTTTCTGAGTGGAAAATGAATTCGAATGGATGGATGGATGGATGGATTGTAAAGTCTCGTATCTGGAATAACTTCGGCACACAACACTAATGTGAGTGAGACGTAATGAAACGAAACGTATACCGTCACTGAATATAAAATTTACGGCCTGTAAAGTTAAAAGTCCCATGTCTTTAAACGTGTATCTACGACAAAAAAAAAAAAAAATTAAAAAGAGTCGTAAATTTAAAAAGCCTACCTTCCTTTATTATCTGCTTCAAAAAAAAAAACTTTTGCTTCGTTTTCTTTCATTGCTGGCAACTTACTTTACGTTGTCATTTGTAGATTTTTCTCTTTGCTGATATTGGCGCTAATGCCACCATTTGTGTTGGTTTCTATGTACGGGTATCTGTAAGCCGTTAGTGTTGTCAACTAAAGTTAATCACAGCAAATTCGTTGCTTCTCTTATACATTTTTTGTTCGGTTTTTTGTACTTTTTGTATGCTTGCTTTAGTTTTTGTTTCTATTTTCAAGAATTTAAGACTTTTCATTGCTTTCGCTGTATTCCTGTTTCCAAATGTAGATGGCAATTCGATGGCATTTTTTTAAAAATCACCAAATCTTTCCTTTTCATAGACTTTTGCTCAACGACCAGACGACAGCAAAAAAAAAAAAAAAATTAGTAAAGAAGAGAAACAATTCACTGTTAGTACATCTTTGGCTGATGGTATAACTGATTTTCGTTTTTCTTTTCGCTTAAACTCAGACATTAAATTAAGAATTTACCCTTTTTAAGTTTCATTTTTACCGAAAATCTGCTGCATTAATCTTCATACAGTAGCGGATATTATTAAAAGGATACTAATTTTACCAACAGCAAACCTCATGGGAGAATTTTACACTTTAGAAGAGGTCATTAGGCAGCAAATGATATTCATGAGTTAAATGCATTTTTTTCGATGGCTTAGAAGCCATAATTACAAATATTCATATACCAATAGCGTGGAAAATGGGTCTCTTTGTTTATGAACGATTTTGATGAAAAGACTTCTTTCCTCGAGTCGAAATTCATTCATGGCTTACGTATAAGATAATTTCGCTTGGCGACTGTTATCGGTGCAATATGTAGGACCACCGAATGTTATTCTATTGAACCGCTCAGGCTCAGCGTCTTGTGCTCCCCCATATTTTTCTAAACGAAGCACCAAACGCTTTATTGATTAGCCAGTCGGTGTGGTATGACCGGAATGTATTTTATGTTTTTCTGAACACTATTTTTCATATGTTTACTTCACAAATATTGAAACAGAAGTTAAATTTATCACCATTTGCAAAATTTGTAGCATCTTAATGATGTGTATGCCATTACATACATAATTGGTGATTACAACCTTTCAGTTAGGATTATTGACCTAGTATCTCACATTTACATAAATAGTCGACTCCTTACTACAGATTTTTGAAAAACTTTTCATGGCAATTTTATTTACTCTCAGAGTTTTTACCAGAAATCTGCTGAGAGAAAATCGCCGAGGAAAAACATTTTGTATTTTGTTTTCGTGTCTGGCCTGGGGCTCGAACCCTGGCTTTACGTCTAATAAGCCAACACAATACCTACTACAGAGACTTATGCCATTGGAATTTGTAAAATTATTAAGTCTGACGCAAACACCCATTTCAAAGCACTTAAAAGCAGCAGGATTAATTCAAGCAAGGAAATTGGGTGCCTCATGAACTGAAGCCAAAAGGCGTTGATAGATAAATCCGCTTGTCTAAAGCCTTCTTTGCAGGCTTCAAAAAAAATTATTACAAAACCATGTGCTATGACTATAACTATGGCTAAACAGACAATCTATTCCTTCAATCACGCTGTGTTTGGTATGATCTGAAAGGTGCGATCAATAATGAACTATTAAAAACAGGCCAGATTTTCACAGCAACCCCCTGCATACAACAATGAATTCGTTTGGTAAGTTCATTGGGCAAAATAAAACACCCTGAGTATGCAAACTAACGAGGCCATAGTTTCTCATACCCCATAAAACAATGCTAAGCAACATATGTATTGTGGCATCCTTCAAAAAATATTTAGAAAACAGATTGTTCTGTTCACCATTTACTTCCATCTGTCAGGAATTCTCTCATTGGAAAGTGCTTTTATTCAGAGCAGAGTATCAATTCATGCAGATATTCACAGTACAAGAAGCACAAGGATCTCTGTATCAATAGTCTGCTTCAAGCAAGCATTCAGTATCAGTGTGCCTTATGTATGTATCAGAGATCAGCAATGAATCGTTTTTCCGCTACTCACAAGCTCTTCTGCAAGCGAATCAATAGAATTGAAATTCAACTACTCTGATTCATTCGTACTTGCTACAGCATTGATTTATAAGTATAAACAGCAATGAGTAAGAGTACAACATAGACATCAAACTCACAGCATTCGAAAAGTGTTTGATTAATACGCCTACTCATTCTGATTCAGAAAATTTAAAAAAATACTTAAAATACTTATAAGTCATTCGAGTGGCTTGAAACATTCATGAAAATTTACAGCCTTTGTTGTTGATGCATATACAAACAAAGAAGAAAGGAAAGACAAAGAGAACTAGCAAAGCATACACACAATCTTCTTGTGAGTATTTCAGTGCTCGTACGCGAATCAGACTTATTTTGTGCTTCGTGTAAATGTTAAGTAGAGGCAAGTCGACGTCAATAACATCATGCGTATCGTTAAGTGTGAATACGACAAGTACTTCCTACTTTGAGTATGAGTAGTATGAGTATCATATTAAAATAAGTATGAATGAGTATAAGTATCAGAAATTACAATTATGACTCGAATCTACTCATCGATTTGAATACTCGTTGCTGATCTCTGGTATGTACACTCGTTTACCTATGGCGTGGAAGCAGATATGCAAGCATATTAGTATTTTCATGTAGTTTGCTCTGATTTGTACCGTTCAGATTTGTTCTGGCAGCCGATTGTAATTAACTTTGGCTTCATCTGTGCTAGTGGTCGCCGTAGTCTAGTAGGTAACGTGTTGGACTCCAAGTCCGGCATCTCTAACAAAACGAAATAGTAAAATATTTCTTCAACGATTTACTTTTAACAGATTTCTGACAAAAACTGTAAAATTGCAATGAAAGGATTCTCATCACAAATCTGTCGTTCAGAATCGACATTAAACTGCATGTACACACAATATACATAACTGGTGTAGATTGTAATCCTGACTGAAGGAACGTAATGATCAATTAAAAATAATCTTGGCCTCAAAAGTAGAACGATTTTTTTGACACTGAATCCATAAATTGCCAAAGAGATTAAAGAAATTTGTTCTTTCTGATGGACAATATGATCAGCGACATGTCCTTTCCAAATGCTATCTAAATTGATCATTTCTTTCCAGTAAAATAAACGATTTTTAAATTATAGCTCTACTAGAAGGTTTGGATGAAATTCCATTACTAATAATGAAATTTACTTCATTTAAAAGCGAAGAAAAGCATTTTTAATTGACATCAAAAACTATGAAAAATGTCGTTAAAGGATGGTTCACTCGACTCACAGTTATTATTCACTCACTTTTGAACTTAACAGACTTTGAAAGTAAATCATTATTAACTAAACATACTAAAAGAATTATTATGTTAGCTGACCCTCTATTTAGTAACCCATGTTACTACATCTGTTGTATCCCTGAACTTCGCGTTCATTTTTTTTTTTTATTTAAAATTTCTTCTCTCCTCTATTTTCTAGTTTTTTGCCTTTCTTTTAGTGTCATGCTACGGCTGGCGAGTATCTTTGTTTGTTCATATTAACGTTATCAAAATAAATGTGTTGGTTTTCTTATTTTTCTTTTTGTCAAAGGCAAAATGTAAAAAAATCTTTTAAAATAATAAAAAAAAATTTTTATTTAAGGATAATGCCCTGAAATATTCTTTTTTTAATTTTTTTTTATGTTTTTGTTGTCTTTATTTTTTCCACTTCTTTTGCTTTTATTCCCAATCCCCTATACAAACAGCATTTCCAACATTCTGCTGTCCTGCTGTTGTCTATCGACTTGAATTTGAAGTTCCAAAATTTAACGGTAAAAACAATTTTTGGATCCAATTCACGTAGGCTTGTGCCAAAAATTACAAAAAAAAAATGTTTAAAAAATATACGAAAAATCTTAAAAACGTAACAGAGTTTTGTGTTTCTCTTACAATTTTTTTTTTTTGCCAAGAGTGTATTTGTATTTATTTGATACAGACTGTCTATACTTTGGGTTACGTGGTCTCTATACTAAACAAAACGAAGGCAAAGGGAAAAGGCAAAGGTTTAGTTGCATAAAATATGAGAACATTGCTTTAGCAGTGACTTTATAAAAGTAAATATGGCCACCATCCTCCAGAGCCGCATACTTAATAAAGAAACGAAACGAATGACATTTAAATGATAATGACTTTTGGATAAGAGTAACCAACATATTTATTATTTGATGTTTAGTTGCCCAACGATTAAATGACAGAAAGAGAGAGAGTGAGAGAAAGAGAAAAACATAGTAGAATATACAGAATGAAATAATGTAGCATTTGAATTAAATATGACATGTCAATTGAATTTAAAGAAACCATTGAAAATCATTGTTCAATTGAATAAATCCCGAAATAGTCAAGTGATATTTCACAATCTCTTTTTTTTGTACTAAAATGTTGTGTCTGAATCGATTATCTATTCAATAAAATCTATTTACGATTGTATGCTACATTTTTCTTCTTTAGAGACACCAAAGTGACATGTCGTCCTTTAATTATTTCCTTTTGTACAGGGTCAACAGGAAGATAGGAATTTGTGTGAAAAATGCACGTAATTTTGCAGTTGTGTGAGTAAATTTTCATTATTCCCATTACCACGATAATGAAATGGGAATAAATGTGGACAAGCATACATTTGATAGTCAAATACTAAAGCATTTTATCTAACCCTAATGGGAGTAGCTAGGTGTCTATATATATTTGGCATTGAAGCTAAAATTGAAATTTATTCTTTGAAGTATTTTATTAGTTTTGTCCAACTAAATAAAACTTTGTATAAAATATAAGCGTAAATTTATTTCACGAAATAAGAACAAAAAAGCTAATACAGTCATCCCTCCCATAACTCGGAACTATCAGAACGCGGTTTCCATATAACGCGGGACTGAAATTGCTACAGTCCTCCTATAACGCGATACTCTTATAGCGCGGTTTGCGTTCAACTTCATCCCATAAGTTCCTTCCGCACAGCCTATGAATGAATAGTAACTAGATATTGGAAGAAGGTTCTATTTTCGACGCAAAAGCTCAGCCGAGATACAGTACTGCGTAAAACAACAGCAGTTGGATTTTCAATTTAAAAGAAACAATGAATGAAGATGAACCAAGGGAGGATAAATATTAAAAAAATTACATTATTTTACAAGTCTTTCTTAATTTTGGTGGAAACCAGTCTTTAGTTTCGTTTTTATTCCATTTTTTATCAATCCTTATATGAACTCTTGAAGTCAATAAAAATAATTTATAATTTATCTTGCCTTTTGTATTTCTTGGTTTCCATATAATGCGGTACGAATGATTTAATTTGTACTAATTTTGTGTTTCTTATAGCGCGGTTTCCAAAGAACGCTCTACGAATTAGCCTGGTCTGTAGCTGAAATCTGAGTTTCTTATATGTCGTCAACTTCTTGTCATTGGAATGCGATCACTTTTGACCTTCGTTTGTAAAGTAGATATGGGAGTTTTACTCCTTAAAAGACTTCCATCTAAAGAATTTGTAGACAGTGCTTTTGTATTTTCATATTGTTGTTCAATATTTTCGTTACAGAAGGTTATTTCATATATTTTTCAACCGCGGATAAAAGGGTTAATGGCCGAAAAATAAATAAATGCTTACATGAACCTATTCAATAAAAATAGTAGTGAACCAAGGTTGCTTCAGACATTCTATCAATTATTCTTAAGAAAATTTGAGAAAACATTTTATTTTGTAGATCTATTGGGTTATTCGGAAAGTAATTTCGTTTTTTTACGGACAGAAGATTTAATTTTAATTTTTTTTTTGTACCGAATTTCCCACTTAAACCGTATAATTATTATATGGACCTCTAGGCTTGGGTGTAAGCAGTGCGGGAAATGGTTCGCTAAATTTCAATCCGGGCAACTTAATATCAAAGATAATGCACTTAATGTTCTTGCTTCTAAGTTCTCTAACTTAAATACTGTCTAAATTTGGTTAAGATGCGCTGATCCGTTTCGAAGTTATAGGGAAAAATCTACTTAGAATACACATATTGTCGTATGTTGCATGAAAACTTTGAAAGCTCATAACATACACACTTTTTCGACATAGAATGTTACAGAACAGAGGCGTCGATTAATTGATGCGAACCGCCGAAAAACAACACATGAGATCGGATTTAGGTTGAATTTATCAAATTCAATACAATATAATTTGGTTATTATATAAAAACTGTCCTTCAATTTCACAAAAAAAAAATCGAAATTACGTTCATTAAATGGACCCTTAACACACAGTCGCAATAAGTAAACAAAACTTCATTTTAATTGTAGGTTTTCAGAATTAGTAAGCCGGGCATAGTATTTAACGAATTTAATAAGGTCTAAAGACAGTGAATGTCAAATTTTATTTGTTTCCTTACAATTTTTACATAACATAACATAATTGATCAAACCAATCCTTCAGTCAGGATTATTGACTTAGTTTCTCACACCACTTATGTTGTGTGTGTTAATTTTATACATAAGTGACAGGACGTACAGTTTAAAGTCGACTCCGAATCACAGATTTTTGGGAAACTTTACTCTCTGAGTTTTTGCCACATAGTCAGTCGCCTAAGAAATATTTCTTCATATTTTGTTTTGTTGGAGATGTCTGAACTGGGACTAGAACCCTGGCTTTACGTCCAACTAACTATCTACTAGACTACGGCAACTTCATTCAATTTTCACGCAAACGTTAATATTTAGATTTTAGCCTTAGTAAGGAAAATGTTTCGCCCATTACAGATGCAGTCTGAGGCTATTTTGCTATCCAAATAACCCAAATTGCTACTTAGTAGAAATGTGGTGAATACATAGATACGTACATATATTACAACTCCTCTGTCAGGATTACAACCTAGCTTCTACCACGGCTGTGTGGATGATATATTGTTTTAAAAACTCGTGCATTTTGTTTTATCAATGCTGATTAGCGCCCCACAATTTAGCACCACGGAACGTCTTTGATTTCATATTTGTTTAAAGGATCTATTGATGTTATTTTGTGTTTAAATATTTGCCGAAAATCGGTGATGTCCACCACACTATAAATACAGGGCTTTAAGCACCGATGTAGTTATGGCTTAATACTGCAAATTAAGAAAAACCCACAAGATGGTTAAAATGAACGTGATCAGAGTCCCTGCAAAGACAACAGATTGAATGCAGGATTACATTGGCTTTGAGGACCGATGTAGTATATGGTCAAGATGGTCAAATGGCATGATCACAGTCACACCAAAGACATCATCATGACCATATTTTGAAATCACTCCTGCAGAACACCCTACCACTTGTAGTTGATTTCCAGACCACCGAATACAGGCCAAAGTGAAATGGTATTTTAGTGCATATTCCACACATGGCGTGAATTTGTGCTATACCTCTCCAGTTACAACTCCAGTCATAAGGTATTATTTCCTGCTTTATTCTTTTGGCTGTGGATAGTGTTATTGATTTTCTATAAACGGAGATTGGAGGTATGTTGAGCGAAAGTTGTTATAGAAATAAATAATTTTTGGATTTGTTTTAATGTTGCTTTCGTACACCGATGTTTTAGTAATTTGAAGAGGAGAATAATTAAATCCTTAGTTTTAGAAATCAGAGACCTATGGGATTTGTCAATGAAGTTGTGTAGTCACTATGTCAGGCAAAGTTGGATATTATGCAAATAGATGAGACTTTTCTGTTGTCTTGCAAAGTCTTATTCAAACCTGGCCTTTTAAATTTGTTTGTTTATGTTATGACAGCAATCAATGGCAATGTCTTTGAACTCTAAAATGTTTTCTCGTAAAATAGACAAAAAAAATTACAAACAAAGTTAAAACTTTTTAACATTCCTATTTATTATGATTCAAGGCATTTGCATGGATTTCGTGCAAAAGGCACTGATTTTCGCACTGATGATATTATAAATGCTCGGATGAAATAAACTCTCCAATTCTCATTACACCATAACCTTTATTAACAAAGGCTTCTATTAATTGCAATAATAAATTCAATAGCAATTATTGGCAATATCTTAATTACCATTCGCTTATAAACTTACGCCATTGAAAACAAGTACGCTATTGATTTTATTGTATTCCATTGCGCTCTCTCTCCTCTCTCAACCTGTAAACTTTTAGAGAAAATGCCAAAAGTTTGATTTATTAAACATTATGCTGCGATCATTTGCAAGGCATTCATTAATATTTTCTATATTTTTTCTCCTCTTCATTTCTATCATTCCCCAAAGACTTTTAACATCCGCATTTGGTAGGGGGGGGGGGGGCTTTAATATTTCATGTACAAAACGGTAAACCAGTATTTTAGCAATTGTTTGATGAAAAGTCAGTCATGATGCTAAAAACCATTAAAAATGTTGGCAAAAACAGAAAAATGAAAACATTGTAATACAATACTCTCTACATTTCGCAATGTGTTGAGCAAGATGATAAAAGAGGGAACATATTCATAAGCTGCACAGCGATGTGTTATAGAAACGAACCTGAATTTAAAGGAATTATATTTTATGTCAAACAAATTTGTTTATTAAAAAAACGAATCTTTCAATGGGTCCAGTTCCTTGATGAACTATGTCTGTGATTGACAAGGGACAGGGCAATAGATCAACAGTGGTTGCTTGCAAAACACCGTTGATTCCTCCTTCATTACATTTGTTTTCTACTGTGTTTTTTTTTTGGCAATTAGCTTGCGGTTAATTCGAATGAATGAATTCATTTACAATACTGGCAACCACAATTGGTGAATGTTTTATGGGATATAAATGATAACCATTGGGATAACCAGCCATATGTAGGCAAAGCTGTACGTTAACAAACGCTTGTTTCAACCAATAACAAATACGAAATCCTTTACTATTTTGTTGTTGTTGCTGTTGTTGTGTTTCTGTTCAAGCAACTAATGTTTTAAATGAGGTTATGTACACATTTAAAAGTATTTGTCTACAATTGTATGCTTATGTAGTGCGCTACATTTGATGTATTTTTTCTTCTTTAACAAAACAAAAATAAAAAAACAACCAACACATCAACAAAATGATTTTGTTTCATTTGGTTTTAATTTTTTTTCCTTCTCTCTCATTTTGCCTTCTGTGTTACCGTTTTTAATGCGTGAAACTAATTAGCAACAAATGTGCGATTTGAGTGGTACATTCGCCTCTTCGTTCATTTGCCTTCTTTTTTTTTTTTGGTTTTGTTTCATTCATTTCAGACCTCTCTAGAGAAGAGGCATAGTTTTTGAGTGAAAAAAAAAAATTATTTAATCCTGCCACCATCTATCTATACATGCATGTGCATATGTATGTACATACCAACCCTATAAAAGTGTTGTTGACTATTTTAGTTGTTGTGTTCATTTTTTTCATTTCTTTCTTTCTCTTTTTTTCTTTTGTGTGGCACGATGCAATTGCTCTGCGTGAATTCATTTTAAATGCGAAATTAACTGGCGTACTTTATAAATGTAAATCATTAAACATTTGACTCATTTGTAAACGAAATGAAAGTAAAACAAAAACCCAAAAGCAAAAAATAGAAAAAAAAAATAAAATCGAACACAGAAAAAAAACATACACGCACACACACACATACATAGTATGTACATATAATGAAAGGATTAAAATAGAAATAAAAATAAAAACGCGAATGGTTGGGAATTACAATTTAACTTTAACTGCTATTGACTTGATAACTTTTCCATTAGAGAATTACTTTACTTGTATGTATTTCAGTATGTGTAACTGTGTGTGTTCATTTTTAGCTACTTTTATTTAAATTTTTTATCGTAAAAATAACGAAAAATTTAAGTTTTTATCGATAATCAAGTCACGAATTGCGACATTCGAAATAAAAGTTGGTCAACTGGGGTCAAATCGCTCCAACTCGGTGGCCAGTTTCAAATTACCGCCACGTTTGATAGTTATGCTTTCAAATACTAATTACAAATACAAATTACTTACTTAATTAGCCATTAAGAACACGATTAACGCATTTCGGCTTGGCGTAACACATGTTACCAAAGGCCTCTGCTTCTTGCGCGTACGCCAATTGGTCAAACCAGTTAATGATTGGGCTTTCTCGATTTGATCCTTCCAACGCAAACAAGGTCGTTCTCTTCGCCGTACTTCCACAGATCCCCACATGAAATACCCAGTCTCTCCTGGAGCATCCTCTTCCATTCGAACGACATCCCTGAGCCAGTGCAACCGCCTGATGTTAATGCGATGCACAACATCAATGTCGTTTGGAAGCTCATACAGCTCACTCAGAGGCAACTCGCACTAAACCCAAAATTTAACCTGGGGTTCTTTTTCTCGAATACTTGAAAGGCGGCTGCAACAGTGCTTAATACCATAATACCATGTCTCTGTACCATAAAGCAGCGCTGGAAGGATTATCAAACTTTTAGCCACCAGAAGTTGATAATCAATAAGCTGCATTATTCGCCATTGACAGTGATGTTTTGTTGAACGTTGTCCTCAGTTAGATCAAAGTCTATACTAAACAGTGGCTTATTTAGAAAGCAATTGACTGTCCCAAATTCGGCATATTTGTTTATTTGCTTATCCAAAAATGGTCTACATCACTGAAAATGATTTTTCGATGAAAATTAGGGTCAGTTGTTAACTATTCCAGATCCGATTTAGTAAACAAACGTTGCTGTTTGTGATTGTCCATGATGGTTTGCAAGATTATATTGGATTATTGACAATTAATATGACATCTTTAGACTTCAAGAAGATGACCGTTATCAACTAGTCCACAGCTTTCAATCGCAGGGTTCATCTCTTACTCAACTCCTCAAAATATGTCCATGGGAAATTAAAATGTTATTGGCCTAAAGCCCCCGATTATGTTACTCTTGCGTGCAGTCGGTGTGAGAGATTTTTTCAGTATGTTGCAAATTTAAACTACAGTGACTGATTCGGTGCACACACAGTTTCTGCGGGCGTTAAGTCATAGTATATTAACAATGGATAACGGTGAACTCAAAGCTAAAAACAAAGCAATAATCTTTTGGTGGAATTAAGATGGTCTGTATCTAAATACCCGAACTGTCGCCCAAAAGGTGATTCTAAACCATCTCACGTGGATCAACTGTAAGAAGCAATCTGGTGGTGGTCATTTAAATGACATTTTATGCATATTTATGTGGCCATTACAATCATTCCGTCAGGATTACGGCCTAGATTCTCACACCACTTATGTCGGTTGTATTGATTTTATATATGAGTGTCAGGACCTACGGTTTAAAGTCGACTCAAAACGACAAATTTTTTTTCGAAACTTTTCAAGGCAATTTTATATACTGAAGAAATAATATTTTTTATTTCGTAGTTGTTGAAGATTTCTGACGTGATGTTGGAACCGTAGTACTCACTTCCAATTGGCCAACACACTATTTTCTAGACTACAGCTACACCATAATGTTAGGAAAATGAAAAGATCCTTATGGATATAGATAGAAAGATTTGGCTTTTACATCGTTTAACATTAAAATTAGAAACAAAAGTTACAAAAATACTGAACTTACTTACAAATTACCGCACAGCGTAATAAACAATAAAACAGCAATATGAAAAAGTGATAAACAAGTAAACTAAAACTAAAAAAACACTACAAGAATAAATGTAAAGAAAATAAGCAAACAACAATAATGAAACAACGATGTTTATATTTATAAAGATCGCGAGAAGGCGAAGCCACCGAACATTCGGCTTCAAGAACATTCATCAGATTGTTTACGTTGCCATACAAATGGCAAGACAAAGCTTACAACTGAGTCAGTAAAAGTTCAGTCAGTGTTGTGTAAAGACTGCGGTGCCTTTGGAGAGAGTAATCGTGGTTTGAAGATCGCCGTTACATAGACCTCTTGAACAATTGCTTTCTGATTATAATTGTTTAGGCAAAAGAATGCAAAGAGTAATAAGAAACAAAGGAATTGTTGTTGTTTACATCAAGTTATAAACAATGGCGAACAATAAAGAATTTAATTAAAACTAAACAGAAATTTTTATTTATTATTTTTTATTTTATTTGCAATCTACGAGGTCATATTTTAAACGTTTTCAAAAAGGTAAAAATGTAACAATAACAATAACATTTTATACCATACAAGGTTAATGTATTATTATGAATTAAAAGTCTACACGAAATCCCATTACCCATTAAAAACGGACCCATTCACAATGAAACCAGCCTATAAATATCAAAAGCTTTGAATATATTATTTGCACTGAATTTCACGAAAAGTTCAAAAGTTTTGTTTGCTTGTAAAACCAAAATTTGTTCAACCAAAACCAAATGAAAACTTTTCTTTAATTAATTGCCACACACTTACACACACTCAACCACATATAACTCCAGCAATTAAATTGATGTCATTTAATGATTATTTCATACAAAAAAAAAAAAAAATTGTCACATGTGTTCCTTTTTCATGACTTTAAATGAATTTTATTATAATGCACTTAACTTTGCTTATATATTTTCTGGATTTTTCTTTGTCTATATACGATAATATATTCAATCATACATATTAACATGATGAAGAACATAGAGAGAGAGAGAGAGAATGTGTGACAGAGAAACAGAATAAAATCAAACATTCCTTATATATTATTTTGGTGCCTTTTAAGTTCTATTTTTTTTCCCAGGTTTTTTTTCTGTCGTTTTTAGTTTTTCCTTGATTTGTTGATTGTACTATTGGCTTATCTCCAATTCTAAGTTGATTAAACTCTACAGATCTTCTATTTTCGTTACTCGTTCAGTTATATTTGTTGTTGTTGCCCATTTTTCTATTTTCATTCTTTGATTGTAGTTGTTTTCTATGCTTCAGTATATTTTCATTTGATTTCATTTTTACTTATACTCGTTAGAGTGGCTTAATTTACATACACCAACACTTAAACACATCGATATGCCTTTACAAATGCACACATAGAATTACAGTGTGTACCTATGTGTGTATGTACATATATTTGGCTGCTAACATGGTTGAAGTGGTTTTTACCTCGAAAATCCCACAAACTCATACATACGCAAATACTTAAACATCTAAAAAGATACAAATACACTGCACAGTATGGAGTAGTTTGTAACCGAAAATAAAGTGAAGAGCAGAGATTTAGTTTTTGATGGTATTACAAGTATACATACGTGTACGTGTACATATGTATGTAGACTTTTTTGTTTGTCATATTTTTACCAATTTTTAGTGGTTTTCATATGCGGTATTTTTATGCCGCAAAACAAAGGCTGATGACCAAAAAAAAAAATATTATTCTTTTTTTTTCGCAATTTTATTGATACTTTTTACTTGGAATTTTTATTTTTCAATCTCTTTTTGCATAAACACATTACAAACTAATGAAAGCACATAAAAGGGATTGAAATTCTGTCACAGAACCTAGTAATTCAGAAAGAGATTTATTTACTACGTTAGATATTTATGGCCATACTGTATGAAGATGACTTTACTGCAAGAGAATAATACCATTTCAGTCTATTGAAATGGGTTTATTGACTAAATATTTCGATATTTATTTTGATTTTCCGATAACACATAAAAATTTATGTGTGCTCGTGTAATTAAGAACAAAAAAAAAAAAAAATGTGTTGAAAAACTAATTATTATTGACAACACAAAATACACTTTGTATGACACAGATGTGTTACAAAGGAATTTTGCCTATTGACCACATTTCTTAATTACTACATTTCTTCTTTGAATTTTCAATTCTAAAGCAATAAATAAAATTGGGAAACAGAATTTTAATATTCAAATTATGAAGAAATTTAGAAAAACAGTTTGGACGTATTTTTCTAACTTCGCAGTGCGGCAACTGTATGTTTATAAATCTACAAAATCAAACAGTTTGCAGAAGAAAATTATCATTTAAATAGGGCAAATGTTAACTATAAGAACAAACATGGAACATTCCTATGGAAAAATCGTTCTTTATGCTTGACATACCTAGACAAACGCTGAATGATCGAACAACCACCTCACCATGGCAAAGAAGTTGCCGTTGCCTAGTGGTTAGTGACATGGCTTACTAAACGTGAGGCCACGATTAAATTCCCGGATCAGTCGGATACGACTTTAAACAGTAGGTCCCACCACATACGCAAAAAATTAACACACGCAACAAAAATGCTGTGGGAAGCAAAGTCATAATCCTGACTGAAGGGTTGTAATGATCAATTATGCACAGTGCCGAAAAAAAATGGAACGTGGAAAGAAATCCAGGAAGTGGTCGACCGTGTAAGTCTACTACCAGCCAAGACCGTCAAGTGGTAAAAATAGTAGAAGTTGTCCCTCGAAAAATGGCAGTTATAGTTACTAACTATGCAAACGATCAATTAGGGGTTTCTATTGGCGTCCACACAGCCAGAATAGAATAGCAGCGAGGAAGCCACTTAAGTAAGGTTAATAAGAAAAAACGACTTGACTTTGCTAGACGGTAGTTTTGTGAAGCGACGAATGAAAGTTTAGCTTAATTTCCTCTGATGGGTTAAATTAGATTCGTCGGCCGCCAAAACAAAGACATTCACAACAATTCCGTAAATTAATAACATTCTCTCTAAGACAAGACACTCTAAATAAGACAAGACCGGTGTTTGAACATAATATGGACAACGAGTTGCATTTTACTTCTCGCCACTGTATGCAAGTATTTGTGTTGGGATAAAAAGACGAAAACATTTACTCTAATAGACTTTAACTCTTACAGAATATGATTAAAATAAATGCTAGTCAATAAAGACTAAAACACCAACGGGTGTCTCAATAAGAGCGCACCTTTTAAATTTTGTGTCATTTATCGTGGAAACTCGAATTGGCAAAAACTCGAATTGGCAAAACCTCGAAATGTTAACTTTACGAAAGCGTAATGCGTTATAATTGAGAAAATTTTAAAATTTATTCTGAGGCCTCTCGGACCCTTTAAAGGCATTTCATAGGGTGGTTATAAAATTCGAAAAAACTGTGTTGAAGACAGCAAAACTCCTACACATCAAAGTATTGTTCGGTCACCGAAAACTCTAAAACTAATTAACACGGCATCATTTGCAAGAACTTTAAACCACTCCGCAAATCCTTATACAGCGAATTAAAAAAAATCATGCAACATGACACATGATAAACGCCAACATGTCGATTAATGGGCAATTGAGGCCAATTTTTCGAAATAAGTCATCTTCTTCAATGAAGCGCATTTCCATCAGGATAGCTTAATAAATGTACACAAATTTTCAAGAAAATCTTGGCCATGAGTAAGAACAAATACAGTCACAGCGAGCCAATGTCTCGTGTGGATTTTGATTGGATGGTGTGAATATCTCTTACTTTTGTGATGGCTAGTTTGTATTGGGAATAAACTATCCTAAGAAATTCTAATGGCAGCTGGTCTACTAGATCATGTAAAATTACATTCTGCGATTTTTTCTTCGTAATTTCCGGATTTATACCAGAAAAAAATTCCTTGGCTTATATTCAAGCTTTAATGCGTTATTGATAAGATGCAGCCCCAATTCTTTGCAAAAAAATGTGAATATTTTTGACATATCTTCCTACCTACCATTAGTATATAAAGCAGCAGTAAAATTCTCCCCTTTTATTTGAAATAATCACCATAAAAATAATTTAAAAAAAAAACAGTAAACTCTTGAAAAATCAGAATAATCGAAACCAACACTTGACCTTAAACTTTAATTACACCTGCAGTGCTTCAATACAAGTAAACCAACCCCCATTTACACCGTCTACCAAATACATTTGCCTCTTCATCCTACAGTGACCGTTTGTCGATCTAAAAATGTTTAAAATCTCGTAAAAGTTTTTTTTTCTCCGTTTTTGTTTCTGCAAAATATTCTGATTAAAAAATAACAATCGACGACTAACTTTTCAGTTTTATTTTCTTTTTTTTGTTGCCCTTTTTCCATTCATTTTTATTTTATTTCACATTTTATTCTCCTCCTATTTTTTTTTTTAATGAAATTCAATAAAATTTTATACTCATGTTTGTGCATTACAACAATGCTGAGTAGAACTAAAAAAATTAGTTGGTAAAAAAGCGGTGGGAGAGGAGAAGCTCTGTAAACTCTTTGTTTTCTTTTTTCTCTTTCGATTTGAAACCAGCACATATTGATCGAGAAAAACAAATTCATATTGTTTGAACTTCTGAAACATTTTTCGTGTTTTTTCTCAATAATTTTTTTTTTCCTATTTTTTCATTTATTTTGCGAGTTTTTCCTCTTCAGCAGCAAGTAAAACAGGACGACGTAAGAAAATACATGCTGTGTGGAAGATCAGAGAAAATAAGGAGTTCAATCACTGTTGTGTTGTGCATTTTGCGAAAGTAGGCAAAATTATAAAAAAATTAGAAAGTTTTTCTTCATATTACGTCTAACGAAACGAAAGCCTCAATTTATTAAAAAAAAGTTAATTTAGATTTTGTAGTTGTTTGTAGTCCTCAAAAATTACTAGAGCTAAGATGGCAAGACGGAAAAATTCATGATAAATATTCATGACATTCATTTTAGAAATCTGTATTTCCTTAAGCCTTTACACTCCAACTATTAATGTATTGACCAGTGAGATATCGCACCTTACTCTTGTTGAGTATCAAAATAATTGCGAATGCTTTTCAGATCGCGTTATAATGCGTTTAAGTTACCAAAGTGTAGAGAAATTTCTACAATTTCAAATAAAGTGAGCCCCAATCCATTATTTTATCTGAGATCAACACTAATTGACCTGCAATTACAACGAAATTCGAACATTTTTTTGTGAAATATAAATAACTTAAGTCAATATATTAGGTTCATATTCATATGTCAAAAAGCCTTCTATAGAACTAAGCTAAAACATTAAAATTGTCTATGCAAGATGCACGTCTTTCCGCATGTTCACCTTAAAATATTATACAGATCTCCGTCAAACAATTCACAAGCATTCCATTTGATATTCATAATGTAATAAAGAAATTCAACAATACCTTATAGGCCACCATAATTGCAGGTATTATCATGTTGAACCCACCAGTGAAGTATAACCTTTAAAAACGGCTTTCTGTGATCAGAAGAGCAATCAATTAAGAAATCTTGGTGATGGTCATTTAATTATTAAGAATTATGTAGGCACTATTATTAAGAGAATTCACAAGATTCATATACCAATACAGTCAACTCTCTCGGTACTCTCAGAACGCGGTTTCTATATAACGCGGGGCTGAAATTGCGACAACCCTCCTATAACGCGGTACTCTTATAGCGCGGTTTGCGTTCAACTTCATTCCATAAGTTCTTTCCGCACAATCCTATGAATGAATAGTAACTAGATATTGTAAGAGGGTTTAAAGCTCAGCTGAGATACAGTACTGTGCAAAACAATAGCAGTTGGATTTAAAATTTAAAAAACAATGAATGAATGATGAACCAAGTGAGCATAGATATTAAAAAATTACATTATTTTACAAGTCTTTCTTAATTTTGTTGGAAACCAGTCTTTTAGTTTAGTTTTTATTTCATTTTTGTTTTATCAATCCTTATATGAACTTATAATTTATCTTGCCTTTTGTATTTCTTGGTCTAAATATAACGCAGTACGTATGATGTGATTTGTACTAATTCAGTGTTTCTTATAGCGCGGTTTCCATACAAGGCGGTAGACGGTTTCCATAGAACACGCTACGAATTAGTCTAGTTTGTACCTGAAATCTGAGTTTCTTACTGGCGCGGTTTCTATATAACGCGGTACGCACTCACCGCGTTATAGGAGCGTTTACTGTATATGTATGATGTCACAAGTCCCACTGAATATTTAAGTGAAGATAAGCAAAGGCATGGCAGACGAATAGGGTTCTCGATGCAATTTGAGAAAAAACCGAAAGCGATGAACTGAGTCGATCGTTAAATATTCAACTCTTTGTCCTCTTCAAGTGCCTTTAAATAGTTGTTAACTGCACTGTCCATGTTGATATCATCCCTGCTTTTAAGGATTGGTGGACCAGAGTAAGATATTTCTTTAGGATATCAAACTGAAAATGATCAATTCAATTTGCCATTAGTTTCCGTACGCTGATTGTAATTTTTCCACAGCCTGCGATGCATGCCTATGGAGGAATTTAATGATTGTGAATTAACATTACATTAATAATACTTTTTAATTGGCAATTAAGACCCCGAATTTCGATTATCCGTTTGCTTCAACACATCCTTCCAGGTGTGTCTGCTTCTTGTGCATCTCCGCCACTTGATGACATCATTCGATAGGTACTTAAAGAAATATTATTTTTTACTCTCAGAGTTTTGATAGAAAACTGATGGCAAAAAGTCGTCAAGTAAGGGATCCTATTCTATTTTACATTTCGTTGTACAATGAGTCGTATCTAATAGGCATTACGGTGATTATCGATACACCACATCTTCTAAATTTAATGAAACATGAGTACATGAGTATTGACCAATAACCATAGCTACGAGATTTGACGATTTATCATCATTTTGACGATTTTGAGCTCCAAAACTGTTATTTTGACGATTTTTAGAAATTAAGATTTTACATAATTTTCTTTACTTTAGTACATTAAAGGCTTCCTTAAGCTTTGTATTACAAGGTGTAAAGTATAGGTTCCGGTGTAAATATATAAATACGGTGTAAATACCGTTTAAATCACTTAAAAGCCAAAAATATTTCAACTCGTAAATAACATTGTAGTTGATAATAAACTATCATACGCCGTTGCAAACAGTTTTAAGAATTCGTTTATAGCTTCTAATATTACTATCGGAAGAATAAAGGTAAGTGGCATTATTTTTTTTTTTTTTTTCATACGACCAACACTCCGGGATTGTCATTGTTTTTGGAACAAGGAAAATATATTATAGGAACGAAGAAAGAGGGAGCAGTGTTTATGGAGACTAGATTAGGTTAGGTCGGAGTGGTAGCTCTATTATCACCAAGCTCACATGAGCTCGCATGGCGGCTCGTTGTGATGCCACTGGTGAACGCTGCCCCTGTACTAACCAAGTTCCGCCAAATCAGGGAAAAGGAGACTAAGTTTGAATATTTTTATTACATAAGTAACAGGACAAATCTCTGGACATCAGCTAGACATGCGAATAGTTCATCTAACAAACGAATTTTGTCGGTCTGTGCGATACACATGGATGTGCTGGCCGAAAAAGATGAGTGTTACGTAGAAATACATAACTTTCATAACAACAACTCCCTTATTTCGTTCGAGCCATATCAATTGTAGGAGTGATAGAACAGTGACACAATCCACATTATTGCAACGTTGCTCCAATGGAGTTGGAATACTATTGTAATTTACGATCTACTACGGCCTCACCTGTACACGGTCGAGAAGACTCAAAATAGACTTTAAGGGCTTACCCATACATGAGTGTTGTATTCCATTTCCCGTCGGTTATAAATTGTGCAGTTTGTAAGTAGATCAGATGAAGTAAAGTATTCATTGCAACGTCTTAAGAAATCAAGGCACTGAAAGATGTGTCAGTTCTATCGAGCATCGCAATGAATTTTCATGCCTCTAAAAAGTCAAGATCTTCTGGCCCCCTAATATTTACACCACACATAGGTATAGATGATGCAATATTATTGCTGCTTAACACTGACTTTAGATGTTTTTGTTTTTAAAACCTTTCAATTTATTTGTATATTTTTTCTGACGATTTGTTTACGATTTCAAGGAATGACTTTGATGCTTTTGATGATTTTTTCTCAAATATTTGAAGATTTAATGCTTCATTTATCTGGCAGCTATGCAGGTAACACTAAAAAAAAAGAAATTTGTTCTATTCTAAAATTTAATGCCAAAATTCCTTTCAGTTCTGCATTCTTCTATCATACTCTGCCTGCTTTATAGATATAAAGTGGTTCGCTATTTTTCCAACACTCCATACTCTTTTTCCTTCCTAATTTTTTCCTCTTTTTTTTTGTTTTTTTTGTTAATTTAATTCAATGCTGCAGGTGTTTCTAAGAGCCGTCTGCCATTTTTAGACAAACGGTAACTGTGTGAAATCTATGAAAGAATGGAAGAAAAAAAGAAAGGAATGAACACTAAACTTTTTGATATTTTTTTGTTTTCGTTTTTATTTTTATTCTGCCCCATTTTCGATATTTTTCAACGATATTAATAAAAATACTCACTCATTCTCATGTTAGTACAGAAAAATGAAAAAAACAAACGAAAAAAACACAAACTGTCCTGGACGTAGCGTTACAGTTTCTTATCATCAATCATATTCATAAAAAGAGAACATACAAACAAACAAACATATTCATACGTACCATTCATATGTACATAAAGATACCCGGTACTTAGAGATAGATTTTCCTACTTTTGTGATGAAGAGCTACGTTAGGAAGTTGGAAAGTTGGAAAGTTGTAAAGGTGCTTTTAATTCAACATTTCGGATGCCGTTATTGTTTTTTTATTCATTTTTTATTTTTATTTGTTTGTTATTGTAACCTGGTCTTTAGTTTCAAGTGCCTGTTTCCACATAAAAAAAAAAATCGGAAAAATGGAAAAAATTATATTGTTTTGTTGTTGTACTTGTTGTTGTGTTGCTTGCTGTTGTCGTTATTGTAGAAAATGGCAATAAAATATGTTTTATGCAGAAGTTTACGCGAACTTTATAGGCATGATGTTGCAGCATTTTGTGGCATGTTAAATGTTTGTATATTGATATTAATAAAATAAAAAAAAATAAGAAAAGAAAAACAGAATAAAAATAAAAAGAAAATAAAATAAAATTCTTTTGTTTTTTTTTTTTTTTTTTTTTTGTATACAAAATAAGTGTAACAGTTGTAAAATATAACCTACATATACAGTAGTCGTAAACTTGTATTTGATTTTTATTAAAATCGTTTAAATTTCATTCGTAAAATTCCCAAAAAATATGGAGCATTTAAATGCTCTTTATCTTGGTTGTTCTATATGGAAAAGCAATATAAATATATAGAGAAAGAATATTGTTTTTAATGGATAACGTAACGTAAGTGAAATAAAGCTTTTTAAGTGAAAAACGCGTCTTTAAAAGCTAGTTAAGCAATATGATATTGCAAATATATCATATAAAATGGATGAGATTTCATGCAGTAAATTAAGTATTGAATACAGTGGCGTGAATAAAAAAATATGCCGAAATGTTTAAGAACCATGGTAAAACCATAAGTCGAAGAGGTTTTTAATCAAACATAGATCTGGAATTTTAAACAAAACCTACAAAAACAATAAACAATGAAGACCCGATATATCTGAAGACAATAATCGTGGTTTAAAGATCTCCTTTGCAATGATCTATCGAAAAATTGGCTATTAATTGCAAAAGAATACAAAGAGGAATAACAATTACAGCAATTGTTATTGTGTACATCATGTAGTGGGCAGTGGCACATAGAATTGTGCGAACAATAATGAATTTAATTAAAAGTAAACATAAATTTATTTTGATTTTATTTGCAATCTACGAGCTCTTATTTTAAACATTTTTAAAAGGCAAAAAACGTAACAATTTAATTATTTTCCAAAATAGACTCTTTTAAACCCTATAAACATTGCACTACAATTTTCACATTTTTCTTTTCCTTCCAAAGAAAAATATTAACAATTGTTGGTTTTTCCTGTTGTTGTTATACATACATACATACGTAATTGGTCATTATAGCCATTCAGTAGGGATTATTAACTTAGTTTCCCACACCACTTATATTGTATGCGATAATTTTATTCATAAGTGGCGGAACCTATAGTTTAAAGTCGACTCTGAACGACAAATTTTTAAGAAACTTTTCATAGAAATTTTATTTACTCTCAGAGTTTTTTGCCATAAATCTGCTGTTGTTTTACTGTTTTCTTTTTTGTGTGCTAAGTTCTTCGTTGTAAATCTTATCCTTATTGTAAATATTGGCCTTGAATACACTCTTTCATTATCTATTGCTGTAAAACTTTCTTTTGGACTAAATACGGTTATTCCCTTAAAATCCAAATTAAAAACGCTCAATAAATTGGCAAAATATTTGTTATTAATGGCTTAGCAATTAAAAGTCTTCTTTGGCACTGTTTCTCCTCGCAAAACGCTTAGAGTTCTTGTGTATTGTGCTTGATTCGTCACCCATATTATAGTGGAATATCGTCAAACATTCCTGCAAGGTTGGCGCATGGTTTTAGTTGTAGTCGGTCGTAAGCAGGTGTGGAATTCATCTTGTTTTCCCACACTCTTGGATCATTTAAAAATTAAATGTCTGAGGTATGCCTTTGCATTGAACTCACACGGTCTATTTTCGATATGCTAACACAGTTTTTTAAATTATTAATGTGGACATCCAAAACACCACCAATCAAATTCATTAAGCCATTATTTTTTTGCCATTTGCTTTAAAATGGAGGAACCAGCAGATCCCATCGATGTTAGCCTTGGTCATCGATTTTAAGCTTGTCTGGAGAGTTTTTCCGATACTAATAATAGGATATAGGTATTTAAAGTCTTCAAATAATTTGTACGGCGTGTTAGCAAGGAACTTAATGTTACCTAAACTGTTCTCAAGATGTTTTGGTTTACATAGGGGATAGAAATTTCTCTTCCATGCAACAAAATTTTATATCTGCGCTTAAAGTTGGGTAGCGATTATAGCGATGGATTAAATTTCTGTGAGGATAAGTGTCCTACGGCACTAATAATACTATACAGGAACATAATAAGACTTTTTAAATCAGAGTTTAAATGAACTTAATAAGTCTACGTGTGCTTCAGAGCTCTAATTAGGATTTATTCCTCACCGTAGTCCAGTAGGCAGAGTATGTGCTAAATCTTAAAACTCAAACATTAGCTGTAATATCTTAAAATAAAAAGATTGTCTTCTGGCAAAATCTATGTGAAGAACTAACTTAATTCTAAAAGCTGTTAGGTAGAACTTAACAATAAATTGTAGGTCTCTCTAATCATTGCCAAATTAACAACACAACACTTACATATCATGTGTGGGCTGTTGCCTTAAAATCTATTTTTAAACTTGTCGTCCTCATACAGGAATGGACGAATGTTTTCATATGAAAATACTGAGAATAGGGCATCTATCGCTTGTGTCTAATGCTTGTGGGGCATCTATGACTCGTGTTTAGTCATTTTATTGCCACTTTAACATAGTCATATACATAGTACTTGACTTTCTTAGCCTCTGGAACACACAATGCTTTACAAGGTAAATTCATTCTTTGGTCGTACTATATACTACCCTAACCTTTAAAGATTCGTACCACTTATGGAAATATCAAAATTTGAGTTTAAATCCCTCAAACTCCCACAAAAATTGTCCGAATTGGATCAAACAACATTTATTTTAAAGATAATTTTATTATGTTTCAAAACTAAATAAAATATTTATTTGCAAATTCATTCGTGTTGAAAAAAAAATTCAGGTAGTTAAAAGTAAATATTTTAAATATTGGCCATAAGAGTTTCATACAGCATTATTAGCATAATTTAATACTGGTTGACATCCTCATTTGCTTTAATAATTACCTTTATTATTTAATTCATTAAATTTATTAATGTTTTACATTCATTTGATGTGGTAGAATTCCATATTTCACTAATTTTTTCCTTCAATCTACCAACAGTTGTTTGGGGTTCATTTCTTAGCTGCCTTTTCATTATAGCCCATATAACTTGTTGTTATTCCAATGCATTTGGCAAAGGCTGCCGTCCAATATATTACTAAATTTTTTAAAATAAATAGTTCTGTAATCCCCAATTACAAAAATTACAATTTCGGTTACATAAGTAAACTGAAAATTAATATTTTCATAAAAATATTTCATATACCTGCCAAATGCAAAACCATTGCTAGCAAAAGTACAAAAACATCATGGACCCAAATACAGTGGGACTCTATCATTTTTTGTGGTGAATCAAAATTTAAACTGTGTATATGTGATGCTGGCATGAAAGTAAGAAGAACAATAAACAAGGCTTTTCATAGCGATTGCCTTAAGCTACAGTAAAATTTTCAGCGAGCGTAATGATATGGGCTTGCATGTCTGCACGGTATATTAATATTCTGGAGGAAAATTTAATACCTTCTATACCCAATATCACAACTTTCGATGAATGTACCTTCCAACAAGATGGAGCTCCAGCTCATACATCAAAAGCAACAGAGAAATGGCTCTCAAATAACAATATTAATATCCTAGATTGGCCACCGTATAGCCCAGACCTAAATCTGATTAAAATTGTATGTTGGTGGATTTAAGGAAAAAATTATTTTTAAAACATAATAAAATTATCTTTAAAATAAATGTTGTTTTATCAATTCGGAGATTTTTTGTGGGAGTTGGAGCGATTTAAAACTTAAATGTTTGATATTTCAATACATGGTACGAACCTTTAGTGGTTAGGGTAGTATATGGAACGCCTCAAAATTTTTTCTGTCAGTTACGATATAGAAAAAATTAAGTCTTGCATCTATAAACATTACTTCCTCAAACCATTTTCCTGGAACCAACACAACCGACTAAAATATTGAAAGAGTTCTGAAATCGCCTTTTCCCTGCGGCAAACGAAATTAAATAATCCTTTTCAAAACTGGCTATTGTATAGGCTTTCATTGGATTAAATTTTTACTTGGTGGGTTCCAAGCCCTACGCACAACCCGAATTTAACGTCCAGGGGATTGGACCTCGCTGCACGCATTAGTTAACATCTAGCAGGTGCTAGAATGCCATCCAGGAGGGGCCACGAGGAGGCTGCGTGTCAACTTGAATACAGTAAGACAAGGATCACCCTGGTGGTCGCCATGTTGGCCACAGTCAGAAACTTTGCCTTGTTTGCATGCATTCCTCCCTCCCGGCGTATTGGATTCACATATTACGGCCGATAACTATACTTTTGATACAGTCAATGAATTCATTTACCTTGGCTCCGCCGTTACCACCGAAAATGATGTCAGGCTGGAGATCAAGCGCAGGATTACTCTTGCCAACAGGTGCTATTATGGTCTCAATAGGCAATTGAGTAGCAGAGACCTCTCTCGCAAGACGAAACTAATACTCTACAAGACGCTCATCCTACCCGTGCTTCTCTATGGCGCAGAAGCATGGACCCTATTAAGAACTGATGCAGCTGCCTTGAGAGTATTCGAGAGAAAAGTCCTACGTAAGATCTTCGGTCCAGTGCGAGTTGGCGATGATTTTCGCATCCGATTTAACAGTGAGCTGTATGAGCTCCTCAACGACATGGACGTTGTACAGCGTATTAATATCCAGCGGCTGCGCTGGCTCGGCCATGTCGTTCGAATGGAGGAGGATACTCCGGCGAGACGAGTGTTTGATGCGGGGATCTGCGGAAGTCGGCGAAGAGGACGACCTTGTATCCGTTGGAAGGACCAAATCGAAGAAGCCCTGTCATCGATTGGTGTGACCAATTGGCGTAGGCGTGCAAGAAGCAGAGGCGCCTGGAAGGATGGGTTGCGGCAGGCCGAAATCCGTTAATCGGGTTGTTATGGCCAATTAAGTAAGTAAGTTTCAAAACTGGACCACATTCGATATACAAAATTTATGAACTCTACGAAATTATGTTGTCTTTAAAAAATCCATTAAATTCCATTTATAACGTCCTGCTTTTGGTCCAAATATTTCTCAATATTTTAAATAATTTAAACACAGATAAACAGCATATTTTTCAACTTTTTTTTAAAAAAAATCAATTGATAACAAACAAAAAAATCAATTTAAAATTTTCTTAAATAAATTTATTTTCATTGAAAAATTTACACATTAAACATAAATAATATTCGTATTTTTTTTTTTTTTGTGAAAGGCTGGCAAAGTTTTTCCGCAACATAAAAAAATGCCAGAAAAAAAATAGAAATATTTCAAAAATGTTTTTCTTTTTTTTTAATAACTATGTAACGGAAGAGAAGGGAAAGCAGAAGCGGCTTAAAAAAAATAAGCCAAACTACATTTATCTTTGTAAAAATCCTTTTAAGCTCCATAAAAATGTGTTTTAATCTATCATTGAAATATAGCAACAACAGCAGCAACAACAACAGCAACAACAACAACAACAACAAAAACCATAAAAAAAATATAAACTCTTTAAATGATGCACTTTTATAGAGTTTTGGTATCATGAACTCTCCATGGGGAAATCAAACCCACAACACACTTTGAATCCTCTTATATTTACCCGGACATACAAAATTTCCCACAAACATACAAGAAAAAAACAACGAAGAGAAAAATATGAAAAAGCGGTGAATTGAGCTTTTGAATATTGAACAGTTTTTTCCCGTATTCTTCTTCTTTTTTTTCCTCGTAAAATTCGAACCTTTGCTGCCAAAGGAACGACGACACACTTTTTTAAGAGATTTCCCAGAAAACAAAAAACGAGTGCTACGAATAAGAAAAAAAAATAGGGGGAAAAAAGAGAGGAGCCTTTATATTTCATGCTTAAATTGAAATTGGTTTGGATGAAATATCATATAAGAGCTGAATTTTTAGTTATTTTTGGCTTTTCGGTTTCTCAAAAAATCTTTGAAAGGTAAAAATGAAAATGTGTTGAAGCAAAAATCGAAAATAAAATATAAAGCAGCTGTTACCTTAAGCTATTGCACAAAAAAAAAAAAAAAAATGTTCTAAAAAGGATGTAGAATATTAAGAAAATAACAGACATATGAATGAAAAATACCCAAAAGAAAATGGCACAATAAAATCAAGAGAAATCTAAAATCGGATAAAGAAATCGTACTCGAATTTTGAATAATGGATAATTGAAAAACGAACACCTTTACGTTTAAATAAATAGGAAAGCATACTCCTAAGTATTGCTTTTATATGCCAATACCATTAAATTCGAATTCTTAGAACACTCAACAATATTATGGTATTCAGTGTATAGGTGAAGAAGATAATATCCTGTAATGAATAATGTAATGATTATAGTTGCAATAGAATAATAATAATAATAAAAATCAAAAGCATTCTGGCATAACCATCTCTTTGGAAGTATTGGAACTCAATTAACAAGTTTCTCTGCTTTACTTACTTAGTTGAGCATTAACCTAATCATGCTTCCATGCTTTCGCCATTTAGTCACACTAATCGATGACTGGGCTTCTTCGATTTGTCACTTCCAACTCAGACGAGATTGTCCTCTACTCAGACTTCTGCTAATCTCCACATTAAATACCTCTCTTACCAGAACATCTTCTTAAATATATGTTAAGAAACTCGTAGAGTGTTATTTTCGTTGTACGAAAAAGGTCTCTTCAAATCAATAGCCTATCCATGATCATAGTGACAGTTGTTCCCATCTGTTTAATATCCAAACAGACATCATTTTCGCTATAACGGCAAGGTCGAGATAAACAAATTTACTGCTAATATAAAAAGTGAAGTTGAAGTTCTCGAGATTGGGACATGGAGGTCGAACATGAATGACACACTCACAATAACAATCTCTGATAACAATCTCTGATTGGGGTCGCCTACAGGGTCGATTTTAATACCCGCAAGACCTAATGTTGTTTTTTGACACACCGGCGTGATGCTGGTGCTGGTGTTCTGTCATCTGTATCTATGGGTAATTTAAATATTGAGGAGGGGGATACTCTTGATGTTCATTTTTCCAGTGCCGAAGGAAGCATTCAAGTGTCTTGGTTTTTTAAAATGGTGCAGAAAATACTTCACTCCATCCGACCTTCTTACTATTTACAGAACCTTTGTCCGACCTCGGATGGAGTACAACTCTCGTGTATGGGCCGGTGCTGCAAAATCTTTTGTGAAGCTTCTCGACTGCGTACAGGAGAGGGTGAAAGTGCTTATTAGGGTATCCAACCTTATTGATTCTTTGGAGCATCATCGCAATATGGCGTGTGCTTCATTGTTCTATCGGTACTATAATGGGAGGTATTCTCGAGAGATAAGAGGCTAGGTACCCGATAATCACATATTTTTACATGGTACTCGTACTTCTCGCAGAGCACATCCTTTTGTGGTTGATTGTCCAGTGAACCACACAATGCATTACAGGGAAAATTCATTTTTTGCCCGCTTTGAACGCTTGTTGTATGATCTTCCTGCGGAAGTAGTTCCCGTCAATTACGATATTGGTAAGTTTAAATCAAATGTCCGCAAACATTACTCTCTCTTTCCACCATCCTATAATCTATTTTCCTAAACCTGCACAATGCACTGCATGACTAGGGGCCATCCCCTGAGTGATGATTTTTATAAAAAATAAAAAACTGTAGACTTTTGTAGAAAATAGTGCGTAAATAAACTACCGCTTTCTACAGAACACTCTCTATGACCAAATTGAAGATGATATAAATAGATTTGTCTAAAACATAGCATCCTCAAGGCAGATCTTTCCTTACCTTAACAAACCAATAGGGGTTACTTAACAAAATTCTGAACTGCCTTATCAGCTTCACAAGATTACCGAGCTCAGACAGCATAGAGGGCACTATGGCTTCAATCGCTGGTAGACTTTCTTCTACCCATATTCTGTAAATAAACCGCTGAATGCAGCTCATTACTCTCTCAAATCATCATCATTAACTAGGTTTAGTATATCGTCTTTCCTAATAGCGACATTGGTGTTGTCATAGCCTCGGAGTATACATACATAATTGGCCATTACAACCCCTCAGTCAGGATTACGACCTAGCTTCTCACACCACTTATGCTGTGTGCGTTAATTTTATACATGAGTGGCGGAACCTACAGTTTAAAGTCGACTCCGAACGCCTCGGAGTATATTGTTTCTAATAGTCTAATTAGTTGCCATAGTTGAGAAGTATGTTGGTTTATTTGACGTAAAAACTCGGTTCAAATATATATAGAGATCTCCAACAAAACGAAATATGAAAAATATTTCTTCTCAGCCGATTTCTGGCAAAAACTCTGATTGTAAATAAAATACTAAATGCTGTTCATTACTCTCTGAAACCCTCGTCCTTAACTTGGTTTAGTACATCGTTTTTCCTAATAGCGGCATTGGTGTTGTCATCGCCTCGTAGTATATTATTTATAATAAAATTATAGTCGTCATAATCCAACAGTATATGGGCTTATTAGACGTAAAGACTCGGTTCAAATAAAATATATACTTCACCTACTATCTCTAAGCCGATTTCTGGCAAAAAGCTGATAGTAAATAAAAGTAGCAATGAAAAGTTTTTCAAATATCTGTCATTTGAAGTTCATTTTAAACTGTTGGTCCCGCCACACATTTTTTAAATTAAAACAAGAAGCAAGGTCGTAATCCTGACCACTTATGTATGTATATAGGTAATGCATACATAATTGTTCAATTTATTTACCTTTACTGTACGAGTACAAGAATTTACTGCTTTGACAAAAAAAAAAAATTCAAAAAAACGTTACAATTTAGAAGAAATAAATGGTCATGAGCTAAATATAATAACATTAGGCAGTTTAAAGAATTTAAAATGTGTTCATATGGATACTTCTTAAAAGTTTTCCTCCATTAAATGCACATTCGTTGTGTATAAAAAAGTCAGAGAATACCTAAAACGAATTGCCTATTTAGCTGCTTTAGACAAAAGCATAAAATAATTTCAAATTAAAATATAATAAAACACTATATTGTGTAGGAATAATACGATTTTTTTGAATGCGGACATTAATTTGAATATTTTATTACTGATAGTATTCTATTGGCAACGTTTATAAAAATCTGAATTTTTATTTATAAAAATTAAATTTAAAAATTCAATTGAAAATTAAATATTAATAATTCTATTCAAAATACTGAAAAATAAATTTAAATTTTATTAATTGATATGAAATTATATCCCCCATAAGGATTTGTTCTGTTCATTTTATATCGACACACATGTTTATTGTGGACACAATTTCATGTTGGTTTTTATTTAATTTCCCTATTTTTTTTCTCTCTCGTTTTTATTTTGTTATCTTTTTCATTTTAATTATATTTGTGTGTGTGTGTGTATGCAAATAAATATTGAGGCTTAAATTAAAATCAATCATTAAAATTTTGTTAAAAAAAAAAACAACTGCGCTTGAACATGAATATACGAGTACATACCATACGTTCGTAAGTGTGTCATTTAAGCACATAAAAATTGAATTTAATTTCTATGAATTGATGTTGCATACATATATGTATGTATGTGTGCTTGTTGTGAGTTATTTGTTTACCAAAAGCACACACACAAGCAAACAAACAATCATAGACATTAAATATACCAAAGCAAACAAACATAGAAATTTAGGCCAGACCAGCATCAAAATTTTGAACCACAAAAATTTTAAGCCCGTAATAAAACAAAAACGTGACCTTTTTCTAATTAAAAATGTGTTTAATTTTGTTAAATTTATTTTATTTTTTTTTTCATATCATTTTTATTATTCAGTATTTTATCTCTTTTTTGAAAATAATTAATAAAACATTTTCCATAAAATCTAGGCACACATTTATGCAGAGTTATAAATATTTAGAATTCATACTAGTGTACTAAGGCGTATGATTGATATTTTATTGAAAAAATATTACTCATACGCAATCTTGATACAAATATCACAAGATTTCTGTAAAAATGATATTGAAAAGGACGAAAAACATTTTAAATTTTCTTAAATGTGTAAATAATTCTCGATATTATAAAAAACAAAATACAAAATGAATAAAAATTGATTTTTGGCTTTGAGATTAACATTCCCCACCAACTCATGTAGACATACATTTTGCTAATAAAAAGAAAAAAGATTTTGAGAATATGGAAAGATAAGTAGACTAGCAGAACAGTAAATGTTATTGTACTGTCCGTAATAATGTTTTCCTTAACCCCGTTTTACTGGTGAAACTTGTTCGTCAAGGTCCCCAAGTGTTTTCTTCTGAAATACCCTACTGTTTCCCATTACATGTTGTGGCGATACGTATTTTTCATTACAGAATCTAACTAATCAGTTTGCCGTGGAGCTATAATGCCTTACAAAGAGAATACCTTTCGAAAACACTTTTCCCACTTCATAGAAACGATTTGACTTCATCAGCGTTAAGAAACGTTCCCTCCTGCCTACTTCATCAGTCGTAATCATAGCTTATTTCGTGATCTGATTAACCTTACGCATTTATTAGTATGGAAATAATTCATAAGTGTAAAGTGCATAGCTGCCAGATTTGACGATTTATCGTCATTTTGACGGTTTTCAGCTCCAAAAATGTAATTTTGATGACATGGCGATTTATGCCCTTATTTTGACGATTTTGAGGAACTAAAAATTTACATCATTTTCTTTACTTTAATACATTTAAGGTTTACTTAAAATTTGCATAACAAGGTGTAAAATATTATATTTTTAAGTAATTTTCGAATACCTGTGATGATTTTTCGGTATTTTATATCGTTTTAATCCCTTAAAAGCCAAAAAATTTCAATTCGAAATAAATTATCATACTCCGTTGCGGACAATTTTAAAAATTCGTTTATAGCTTCTAATATTACCACCGGAAGAACAAAGGCAAGTGCCATTAATTTTTTTTTTCATACGACCAACACTCAGGAGATGGCATTGTTATGGAATTAGGAAAATATATTATGTATAGGTTTGAGGTAGGAGGAGCAGTGTTTATGAAAGCTAGGTTTGAATATTTTTATACCAAACATTAGTAACAGGACAAATCTCTGCTGGACGTCAGCTAGACATGCGAATAGTCCGTATAACAAACGAGTTTTGTTTGTAAATCAGTATGTGATACACTGGCCAATCGGCCACATGCGGCTATGCTGGCCGAGAAAGACGAACACATAAATTTCATTAACAACTCCCCTTATTTGGTTTGATCAATTCCATTGTAGTAGCGATAGAACAGTGACACAAGCCACATTGCAACGATGCTCCAATGAATTAATGGAGTTGGAAAAATATCGTGTTTAACGACCTACTAAGAACTCACCTGTACACGGTCGAGAAGCCTCAAAATAGACTGGACCTACCCACACATCAGATTTGTATTCCATTCTTGGTCGATTATAAATGCTGTAATTTGTAAGCGGATCAGATGAAGTGAAGTACTTATTGCACCCTATTAAGAAACCAAGGCACTGTGTCAGTTCTAGCGAGCATCACACTGAATTTTCATGCCCCTAAAAAGTCAAGATCTTCTGGCTCCCTAATATTTACACCACACATAGGTATAGATGATGCAATATTATCGCTGCTTAACACTGACTTTAGATGTTTTTGTTTTTAAAACCTTTCAATTTATTTGTATATTTTTTCTGACGATTTGTTTACGATTTCAATGAATGTCTTTGGCAATTTTGAAGATTTTTTCTCAAATATTTGACGATTTAGTGCTTCATTTATCTGGCAGCTATGGCAAAGTGAAACCTGGGTATTAATCCACTGCTATGAATCAGTTTGTTGATAGTAAAAAAATTTGCATCATTCTAAGAAAAAAGTATAAAATTGTATGTAAAGACAAGTTAATTCTACCTCAATATATACTTCGACGGCTTACAAAATAAACAAGACAGATATATTTAAATAATTAAAAAAACAAAACCAAAGTAAAACATAGTTTTTGTCTTTCATAATTTGTTAACTTCAGTTACATAAATATTTATAAAGTAATTTTTTCACTTTGTGCTTTCATAAATTTTTCCCCACTTGTATTTTGTAAAATTTGTTTGAGAAACTTACATACATATTTCGGTAGATCCTTTTTAACTTTTATCTATAATTTGTTTTCCTTATTTTTCCTTCTTCTAGAGAGGGAGTAACTTGTGCATAAATTTCCACATACACTCACACAATCATTTCCATTAAGAACTTTATAATTGATTATTTTCTTTGTCTCTCAAGTTCTTTGTAAGATCTGCATAATTATGATTTTTAAAATAATATTTGTGAATAGGTATGTTATCGTTGCTGTTTTATTTTTGAATTGTGGTGCTTTAATAATCTTAAAAAATTATGGAGATCATATTCAAAGTATTTCAATTTCTAAAAATAATTTTCATTAAATATTTTATATACTCGAAGTAATGTTTCGGGTATAAATTATAAAAGAAATCCCTGAAAATCCTGGATTGCATAAAGATACGTTTTTAATAAAAAAAAACCGACAAATTTTTTCACAGTACCAAGACGCTCATTTACAAACTGTTTGCTCAAAAATTCCTTGTTTTCTTGAACTGATATATTTAATCGAATAAGTACTTTCCTACAATAATGAGTTTGATTGGTAGTCCCGGAGGTAAAGGCATATATTGGACCACTGACAAGTCCTATTGCCAGAGTCATTTTACCTAAATTGGATAGACAGTGTACCAACTTCCTACATTAGATTGTTAGAACTTGTTTTTCACTATATCTCTTCGGTTACTTTCAAATGACTTCCGTAGCGGTTTTAAATCAATTAAGAAGAAGTGCATTTTAATCTTTATTCCTCAATGTTGGAAGCAAATCGGTGTAGAGTTTTCTTATATGTCTTTATCAAGAGTCTACGCGAGCTACTGAGGCTCGCTGTAGCCTAGTAGGCAGAGTGTTGGCTTATTAAACCCGAAGCTAGTGTTCAAATCCCCGGCCAGAGATCAAAAACGAAATATGAAAAAATATTTCATCGATGGCTTCCTATCAGCAGATTTTTGGCAAAAACCCTGAGGGCAAATAAAATTGGCATGAAAGCTTCTCAAAAGTCTGTCGTACGGGGTCGACTTTAAACTGTAGATTCCTGCAGCTTATGTATAAAATTAACACACACAATATTAAGTGGTGTTGAGAAGCTAGGCCGTAATCCTGACTAAAGGCTTGTAATGGCCAATTATGTATGTATTTATGTACCGGAGCTACTAAAAGTCAAATGGCTACCAAATTCATTAAACATGCAGATTTGTTATGAGCATGGTTCCAGCAGAGTCAATTTGTAAATATGAAGCCCTGATGCAAACTGTCTGGTTAATCATGACTTGCCAATAAGTCTCCGTATGGTATTACTATAGGCCCCTATGTGGTCTCAAAAGAACTTATCCTTCTCCATTGATATTTTGAACACTTCAAAATAATGTATTTCCATTTCTTGAGCTTCATACCTTAACTAACATTTTATATTTTATAATTTTGATTTAATTTATTTCCTAACCGGCCTGATTGCTTCGTTCCCGTAGAGAAAGCCAAATATTGGCGTAAACTATTCTTAAACTGTTTTAAGTATAAACAAGGTAACAAATGCTTCAATAATTTTATTGCATTTAAGAAGGATCACAATCAATAGGGGTGTCTCTTGGTGAAGGCGTAGAATTATAAATGTAGTGATGTTCTACGCTTTCAACCTAACCTATCCTATAGTTCTTTCTTTATCAACTGTAAACTGACAGTTGAACTAATAGATGAATGTACAGGCCATTATAAGGTATATTAGGCTTACTAGCTAAGTTGCTCCTTGATATTTTTAGCAGGTCCTAGGACGATAGGATTGCTAACTGAAATGACGACACCTGTGGAAATAGTTTTGGGTTGTAATTATGTGTACTGGTGAAGACTTTAATCCTTACTATTTCTGAAACAATGTTATTACTGAATTTACATCATGTTAATAAACTAGACGTGTTAGATTTTTTTTTTTTTTTTTTTGACAGCATTAAAGCCAGTTATCAAATTATACAAAAATTATCAGAATTTTGTTATTAACAGTGTTCATAATGTTTTCTTAGGAGTTCAGCTAACTTTCCTATAATTACAACAACTTCCTACAGCAAAGTGACAATAAAACTTATAACAAACGAACCCAGTTTGTTAGGTTAGAAAATTTAAAATCGATTCCAAATGCTTTATTCAAAGTCAATGGAATGTTTAATACTTTCGGGTTTTATTTAAACCTTACAATTTGTTCAAAACCTCCTACGTATGAGTGATATTTTTGTACAATTAAATTATAAAATTAATCATACGCCTACAGTATACAAGAAAATGTATGAATGAATGGCTGTTTAACTACTGTTACTGCTTACGTTTACGTACTTAAAAAGCTAAAACAGCTAAAAACGTTTAAAAACTTATTTTATTTTATTAAAATATATTGAAAAATAAATTAATAAAAAAAACAAACTTAAAAAAAATAAAATAAAATAGTTCTTAATGAAACTGGTATTATGCACTCTATGCTATAAAGAAGATGAATGGAATGATTTGTAAACACATGCATATATGCATGTGAACTTGTCGAGACAGAGCAAAAAAAACCAAGAAAAAACAACTTAAACTATCAACAACATATAAAACCGCATTGTAACAACAATAACAACAATCAACACCAACAATAACATAAAATTCCCAAAATCCCAACAAGACGTGACGCGTCTACAACTACAACTGCTACTTACTTGAACAACGCGCGACAATAATAAAAATAATGACGACAATAATGACGACGATAATAATTATGATGATGACGATGATGATGACTATGACTTTGCTTGTATTAAACTCTCATGGCTAAAACTTAAAATAAAATCCAAAAAATTAAAAAAAAAGAAGAAACGTTCAAAAAACCTGCAAAGTTAAGTGAAAAACAACACTATCATACAACTTAGCAAGTTCTTCATACTCGTCTCATCTCAACAGTGTTCATCTATAGAGGGGTTTTTGCATTTCATTATGATTCTATAAAGCGGAGTGCTTTTTTTCGGTAGCGGTTTATTGCAACAAAGAATTTTCTATACACGAAATATGAAACCGCCAAAATGGAAAGCAAAACTAAAAAAAAAAAAAAACTAAAAGTAGAGGGGAAAATTGCAAAAATTGCTAAAACGAGACATTTTTTCTTGTTCCTCTTGTCGTCGTTGTTGTTGTTGTTTTAACCACTCGAATTTTGTAAACCATTCAACACGAATTAGACAAGTCTTACGTTTAAATCCAAATCTATGGCGTTGAATATACATACTATAATACACACACACACTCATACATACACAGACACTAATATTCTAAATGAATGAATATGAATGTGGATAATCTTTTTCCTTTTTTCTTTTATTAATGTACACACTGTAAGTGTACGTGTGTGTTTGTTTGTATACATGAAAAGAATTTGAATGCAAATGGTTGTTGTGTTGGTTGCAGTAAGAGCTTGTGATGGTTTGTGTTTAGTTTTGTGTGCGTTATTTTTTACGTAAAATGCATGTTTTCAAGCTGTTTTTCATGTCACTTGTAAAATAAAATTTTCTTTCTCTTTTTTTCTTTCTTCTCTGTCTCTATTGCTTTCTTTTATTTTATTTTCAATTTTTTTATTTTAATAGTTTAATAGGAATATTTCCGCTTATTTTATTTTTTTTAGGTCTTTATGAATTTCCCAAAATTAAACTTTTAACAGTTTACACTTAAATTTTGTGAATATTTTTAATACTACGCTTGCTTTTTCAGATTTTTATGAATTGGTTTTTTAAGCAGTAATAGGTACATACTAGGGATGGCAATCGGGAAATCACGAAACTCGAAATCCCGGGATTTTCGGGATTCACACAATCCCGAATCCCGGGATTTTTAAAAACTTATCCCGGGATTTTTCGGGATTTTCGGGATTGTGAATTCGTATGTATTTTGACCTTACAAAAGCTCCTGGAAAAAAAATTCTATATCACTAAACTTCGATAATAGATTCTCAGATGAGGAAAACCCCACTTCCATTGATAAAAAGTTATTTGATGGCATCGAAGAATGCAAAATCCCTATAAAATGAGTTAATAGGGCAACTGATTTAGATATTCAACTGTCCAAATCGCGGGATTTCTAAAAATCGATCCCATCTGGCATGCCTATTACGAATACCTTAACAACATGAACATTGTGCAGAGTATTAAGATCAACCGACTGCGTTGGCTTGGTCATGTCGTTCGATTAGCAGAGGATGATCAGGTGGGAGAGGTATTTGAAGCAGAGATTTGAGGAAGTCAGATTTGTTTGCAGTGCAAGGACCATATCGAGGAAGCTCTGTCACCGAATAATGAGACCAGTTGACGCAGACGTGAAAGAAGCAGAGGTGCCTGGAAGAATTTGTTGAGGCAGACCGAAATGCGTTAATCACTTCCATTCCATTGATAAAACGTTATTTGATGCCATTGGAGAATGCAAAAGCTCTATACAACGAATTAATAGGGTAACTGATTTAGTACTCAACTGACCAAAGAAATAGATTTGTTTAGATCAGGAGGTAGTAGAGGTGAATATCTACAAACTGCATACAGCGTATACGGCAGTGTATGTTTACAACTAAATTCGTTGAAGCTTATCAGATCACATGTTAGATGATTTAATCTTTTTGTTGAAATCCAAATAATTTTCTTAAAACTAATGCATTTGCATATGTGTGAACAATTTTTATTTTTGTTATTTTACGCTTTTTTTTTATTACTTTTTGTCTTGCTGTTTTAAAATTTTATTTTTAATGTAATATAATTCTGATATTTGCCATGAAAAGTTTCTCAAAAATCTGTCGTTCGCAGTCGACTTTAAACTGTAGGTCCCACTACTTATGTATACAAATTAATACACACAACATAAATAGTGTGAGAAGCTAGGTCAATAATCCTGACTGAAGCGTTGTAATGACTAATTATGTATGTATATGTATATATATAATCCTGATATACATACATAATTGGAATACAAATGATTTTGTTAACGAAATATTTTTATTATTAAGAGAAAATCGAGATTTAGCCTAGGATTTTTCGGGATTTTTGGATCCCGAATTATCCCGAAATATCCCGGGTTTTCGGGATCGGAATTTACAAAATCCCGATTCCCGGGATTTTTAAAAACCGATCCCGTTTGGCATCCCTAGTACATACATATTATACTCTTTATAACTAGGATTAAATATTTTTTAAATGGGTCTTAAAAATGACTCACTTGAAAAGGTTCCATATTTTAGACACTCTGACAAAACGAAATATAAAGTTTCGAATATTAAGTAAAGCAGAGTAAATGCTTTATTACTACGTTATTATGGGAGCTTTTTAGATCGTTTAAACCTGTTTAACACAAATTGTGAGTTCTCTATATGCAGACAGGTTTAGAATTGTGACTTCAAAAGGATTATATTTTCATTAGGAAAGAATGCAGTGTGAGTATAATTATTATTAAAGGAAAGAATGACATTTTCATTTCCTCCAGTGCATTAGAAATATTGTTTATTCGTATATTCCTGTATCAAGAATTTCAAGTGAACAATTACGGTTTAATGTTTCGTTATCTGCTACGGGCATCTTCAACCTTTTTTCTAGGTATGTAATGGCAACTATGCTATTTCAATTTAATTAGAAACGTCAAAGTGGTCAGTCATAAATAGCTGCACTGATATCATCAATCAAAAAATTGGAAGATATATTTTGCAGCAAATCTTCTTCTCTAAAACTATTTGCAAGCTTACAGGAACTGTCAAATAGCTTCTTTACCTTGTTCACAGAAATACTGTTCTGCGATCAGATTGTAACAATAAACAAACCATGACTGAAGTTGGGAGATGAGCCTTTTTGACACGAGGAATCCATTCATGCATACATACTATCATTTTCATTATTAAAATTTCATCGCACGTTTATAATTCAAGCAAAATCTTACTCCTGCAAAAAACATTTTCGTTTTTTCAGGCATCCAGTTAGGTGTTTGAAATCACCAAGTCACATGTCTTTTCAGAAAAAAAAAACTAGATTATCAATACTATCTGACAGTGAGGCCTCCTTTTGAGCACTCGATTCATATGATGTTAAATCGATGGTAGTATTGGTAGTTGAATCTGCTAGGAAGGGATAAAAAGGTTACTCTCTGTTGTGTTCCAGATAATGTAGGAATTCCCATTAATGACCAAGCGGACAAGGTTACGATAAGAAGAGATCCGAGTCAAGCATTAGATTATAGAGGAATAACCTCAAATGGGTACAACAAATTTTGACAGAGGACAGTTATTCAGATTCTGTGATAATGATAATGAGTGATAGGAAGACAAATCGTATCACTAAGGTATAACTGGGATACTGACATTATGGGACAGGATACCAGGATCGACTTCTTTGGTTAATCAAATTATTTATACTCATGGAGTCTTGTTGATACAGAATCAGAACTTTTGTAGGGAAATGACGATAAGAAGAGATCTGAGTAATGCATTAAACTATAGAGGAATAACCACAAATGGGTACAACAAATTTTGACAGAGTACACATTATTCAAAAAGAGGATAGTCTTCAACTGCAACATGTAGATTCTGTGATGGTGATAATGAGTAATAGGAACACATTCTTGGTATTTTTGGGGCATTAATGTATCTAATGGAGAAAGACCTGGTTGTATTGGACCTTGTTGAAACCGACAATAGGTTTATTGGATATATTATAGGGATACCCCTTGAAGTTCGAAGGAATTATATAGTCACAGTACTTAGGTACCTCATAGCGCCAATAATAATAAAATCAGATCTCTTCTTCATGAAAATTCTATCAATTTAGTTTTCTCGATACAGAATGATGCCTTACAGTTTATACTTCATAATCTGTGTGGCAATAAAATGTTCTCCTCGCCTATTAGAATAAATGTGTTCAACGTTGTAATTATAATTACGACCCTAGTAGGTATGAATGTCCGTATTTCTGATACTGAATTAATTTCAGTGGTTCCTTTATAGTCAGTTTATTCAGCTTGAGTACAATATCGAATCGAATATAACCTGATTCAAAAACATTAAATATTTAATAATATTTCGAATCTGATCTTAACTTGTGACTTGATATCTGGCTAATGTACTCTAGGCGGTGCAAAATATTGTGTCAATAAGATATTTCCGGTATTTTGGTTTTACAAACACGATCAAAAGCGTATTACAAACGGATGGAATGGCATCGTTATCGCCTAAGGAATCATCACAGTAATATCTTCCGAATGTTTTTAAAACAAAACTGGACTCAGATGAGTATTTACATCTTATTTAAAAATAAGAATGCCATGCTCCCACTTTATTATTGTATTCACTGCTGCTTATTTCCCCCAGGAAGAGCTCTTCGTATCTTAATCCTTTGTTTTCTCTTAAACAAATAAAAATGGCAATAAGAATATCATTTAAATATAAAAATAAAAGCAAAAGTGCAATGATTGACAAAATTGAATTAAATTTAGATACAATCTAAATCTAAATCTATGATGACGAGAATTTTTATAAAAAAAAAAATAAAAATCAAAATAGTAAGTAGCGTCGACACGTCAAAAGGATGAAAAATAAACACTAAATGTGTTCTGCCAAATTTCTCAAGTAAATGTTGTCTTTTAATTCAAAAAGAACTAAGAAAACAGTAGAAGTGTGAATGAAGTCCAACGAACTGAAAAACATCATCAAGTTGTAATTGGAATTGAAGTTAAAAGGATTTATTAAGAACTTTGAAGGATTGTATCCAGTTAATATAGTAACTAGTGTTCAGCATATTCCCTTATAATTGGAAATGAGTTGAAAAGTTCAAAGGCATGTCAGTAACAGCCAAAAGAAAATATTCTTTATTTGTTTAAGCAGTGAAAAATTTTTTAAAGCCTTTAATTGATTTGCAAATGAACTATACACACAGGTAAATATCAAACATTTCATACTGCCATGAAAGGTTAAAGACTTTTATTCAATTTAATAGCCGACTTATTTCATTGCTTTCTTCCTTATGTAGTTTAATGTTTTCCTTTTCTTGTTCTTCAGCTGGTAAACTAATCAAGAGTTACAGAAAAAAAATTTTTTGTTTCTAAAATTGTCATTTAACTTATAGGAAAATGAAACAAAAAAAACTTGTTAAAAAAAATAAAGAAAGAAACTCAAATGAAATCTATTAGACTTGAATGGAGATTCCAAAGATAATATTTGCATAATTTTATTTTTCTTTTTCGAAAAGAAATGAAATCGTTATAAAGCGAAAACTGTATAAAAATGAAACAATCAGAAAGCAGAAAAGAAAATGAAAAAAGGAAAGTTGATAGTATAAGGGAAATTTCTTACGTTTTACTAGGAACAATTCTTGTTTTTGTTTCAACATTTAAAACAATTTTAGATTTTTTCAATGGACATCTACTATCAAATACACCATTAAAAAGATAATAATAGGGTAACTAGAAGAAAATTGTTATTTTTAAAGAGATAAAAGAAAATATTGATTATGTTAATACATGAGGAGAAAACTTGGCTATATTGGAATTTAAAATGCGTTGACCAAAATATTGCGACTTACTAAAAGACCAATTGAGTTTACGTTAATATTGACAATCTAAGGTGCCGTCTGCTGTTGGTAATGGACATTGATATATCGAACGATTCTATAAGGATCAAGTGTAAAACTTTAAATTTTCTTGTTTTCCTGTTTAAAATACTGCCAAAAAAAAATTTGTTAAGATGCTCCATCGTTCCGAACTTTGAAAAAAATCTTAGAAACATTTAAGTATGTCGCGTAAAAACTTGAGAGCTCCTAACGCAAAACACACTTTTTCGACTTAGGATGTTATAGAACGGAGAATGTTATAAAACGCGAATATAACTTATTATCACAACCGTGCTGTTCCTTTAGATCTAAACATAAAAATTGACTTGATCGTTAAGTAATCCATTTGCAACTAATGTAACTGAACCTCAAAAACCTCATAAACCCCACCTTACGTATAATAATGTTCCATATGCCATTAGAGTTCATGATTAAAAGCCATTTCTTTAGAGTTGTTTTATTATGCAAAGTCAAGTAGTATTCATTGCCTATTTAAAATTTGTAAAATTTACTTTTTGATGAGACTTTAGCAAATCTTTTGTAAATAACGTCGCCACGTCAAAAGGATGAAAAGCAAACACTCGAAAATATTTGGAAATGTGTTCTACTAAATTTCTCAAGTAAATGTTGTCTTTTAATTGAAAAAGAACTAAGAAAACAGTAGAGTGTGAATGAAGTCCAACGAATGAATGAAGTCCAACGAAAAACATCATCAAGTTGTAATTGGAATTGAAGTTAAAAGGATTTATTAAGAACTTTGAAGGATTGTATCCAGTTAATATAGTAACTAGTGTTCAGCGTGTAACCTTATAATGGGAAATGAGTTGAAAAGTTCAAAGGCATGTCAGTAGCAGCCAAAAGAAAATATTCATTATTTGTTTAAATTTTTTAAAGCCTTTAATTGATTTGCAAATGAACTATACACACAGGTAAATATCAAACATTTCATACTGCCATGAAAGGTTAAAGACTTTTATTCAATTTAATAGCCGACTTATTTCATTGCTTTCTTCCTTATGTAGTTTAATGTTTTCCTTTTCTTGTTCTTCAGCTGGTAAACTAATCAAGAGTTACAGAAAAAAAATTTTTTGTTTCTAAAATTGTCATTTAACTTATAGGAAAATGAAACAAAAAAAAAAAAACTTGATAAAAAAAAAGAAAGAAACTCAAATGAAATCTATTAGACTTGAATGGAGATTCCAAAGATAATATTTGCATAATTTTATTTTTCTTTTCGAAAAGAAATGAAATGAAATCGTTATAAAGCGAAAACTGTATAAAAATGAAACAATCAGAAAGCAGAAAAGAAAATGAAAAAAGGAAAGTTGATAGTATAAGGGAAATTTCTTACGTTTTACTAGGAACAATTCTTGTTTTTGTTTCAACATTTAAAACAATTTTAAATTTTTTCAATGGACATCTACTATCAAATACACCATAAAAGGTAATAATAGGGTAACTAGAAGAAAGTTGTTATTTTTAAAGAGATAAAAGAAGAAGAATAATTATGCTATGTTGGAATTTTAAATGTGTATTTATGTGTTTCCGGCCTTTAAAATACTGCGATTGTACTGTAAAGTAATCGACCAATATGAGGTTTCGCTATAATATCTTTCAGCTCGTTGCACTGACAATTCTAAGGATGCCGGTCCATACTTCCTGGTAATTTATTACATTGATAATACCGCTTCTATTCTATAAGGATCTAAGTGTAGTTAAAACTTTTTTATGTTCTTGTTTTCCTGTTTTAAATACTGCCAAAAAAAAATTTGGTTAAGATGCGCCCATTCGTTCCCTTTGAGATCTCCTAACACAAAACACACTTTTTCAACTTAGAATGTTATAGAACGGAGGCAACGATATGTTAAATGAATAAGACGCGAATATAACTTAATTATCATAAGAATGGTACACCTTCAGATCTAAACATAAAAATTGACTTGATCGTTAAGTAATCCATTTGCAACTAATGTAACTGAAATTTTGAAAATACAATGAAAGAAAGCTGTTATCCCTAAAAGTAAGCGTTGAAGAGTAATAGGATTTGCAATCTGCACATTTTGTGAAACATCTGAAGATAAAAAAATCAATCTTGTAATAAGATAAACTATTTTTGTAGCGATCAATATTGCACAATAATCTGATGAGAAGTAGCACTGTGGTATTGTATCCAAGCCTTACGTTGGTAAAGGAAACGACCGGTTTTAAATTTAATTTGCAATTAAATTTATTACGGATGATATCTTACCAGGCAATAAGGTTCAGTTTTGTCATTATGTACTCTTTGCTGAACTCTCGTTCATTTCTCTTTTAACGTTCTAAATATTATAGTTTCCGTACAGCAACTGTTCTGGATTTTTAACACATCTTTAAATTACTCTTCAGAACAATTTAGACTTCCTAAAGAGAATGACAACAAAAACAAATATTATATCAAGTTCAGTTAATGTCAACGCTTCTTTAAGATATCGCCATTTTAACCAATAAATGAACTCAATGCAGAACGTGTTTTTTCTAAAAAAACGACAGACGACGACTGTCTCATCCAAGAAACTCCTACAATTGACTAAGCCACCTGCTTAACTAAAAAAACTTGAGTATAAAATCCGCTATTGCAGAAGGTCACGTAGTCGACATTGAGTTACAAAAATGATATGAACAATAGTAAGAGTAGCTCTCGAGTAATATTATGGAAACTGAACAGTAAGTAAAATACTTCTAATATGAAATATGCTATGGAATTCACCTCTCATGTTTGGACCCTTGTCTCAAAATTAATTTCAAGTCTTTTTAAATGCATACAGAGGAGATTGAAGTCGTCGTGGTCTAGTAGGTAAAGTGTTTTCTTATTAGACGTGAGGCCCCGGTTCAAACCCCAGGGCTTGATGTCTTGATAACAAAATACAAAAAGTATTTCTTTGGCGATTTCCTCTTAGAAGAAGGCAAAAACTGTGAGAGTAAATAAAATTGCAATGAAAAGTTTCTCAAAAAGCTATCGTTCGGAATCGACTTTCAACTGTAGGTCCAGCCGCTCATATATAAAATTAACACCCACAACATCAGTGGTGTGAGAAGCTTGGTCGTAATCCTGACTAAAGGGTCGTAAAGACCAATTATGCATGTAGAAAAGATTGAAAGCATTTGCTAATTACAATCCTTCTACATTAATGTAGTTTTGAAATTTTATTTATAAGAAACAAGTATTTTTTAATGTCGATTTACCAAAAAAGAAAAATCAGTTCAAACGATGTACGGAACATTAAAAGATTAAAATTTCTTCCTCAAAAAAAAAAAAAAACCTTTATAATATTAAAAAAATTAATCTTTGATCCTGCCTCAAACCTCATAAACCCCACCTTACGTATAATAATGTTCCATATGCTATTAGAGTTCATGATTAAAAGCCATTTCTTTAGAGTTGTTTTATTATGCAAAGTCAAGTAGTATTCATTGCCTATTTAAAATTTGTAAAATTTACTTTTTGATGAGACTTTAGCAAATCTTTTGTAAATAACCGTAAAAGTGCTATTTTTGTAATCTTCTCTATAAAATCGATAGAAATTTGCATAAACGTTCAGTGTGAGTGTTTGTTGTTTTCTTAGGACTGCTTGAAAATTGAAAAAGGCTACGCAACATACACGTATTAAACATATTAGTGCCACAACCGGGTCTGTATCTGTATGAACAAACATATAATGCATAAGTATACATCAATACCCAGCAAATATTTTTGTTGAAAATTATTTGTTAACTCATATATCAACGAATAAGTTTTAAAGCTGAAACAGAGTCCAAAGGAATTTTTTTTTTTAATTTTCATTTCATTTTATTCGATATGTCTGAGCTAGAGTTTAAACCACAAACTGTAGTCTAAGACACCAATACACCACTACCTACTAAACTACGATGACTTCCTTTAAGAAAAATTTGTGAAAAATTCCCACTTAAATGCTTATTGGGTGCATACACCCAGTAAGGAAATGTATTTCTTTACCTAACATTGGGTAAAATATTGGAGTAGGTCTGCGCTAAAATGCAAACACAGCTTATTCTTGTGCACACAAAGACCGTTTAGAGCACAACACACATACAATCACAGAGTCGAATTGATACGCACATGACTATAAATACACAAAATTTCATACCCATACAAACACACACACACACACAGTCTTAGTAAAAATCTAAAAGTCATAGACCATCGTCAGTATACACATCCATATAAACGTAAACTTTCTCTAACTCTTCTCCTCTATTGCTCCTTCCCATACCATGCTTAAGTGTTTATTCCGCAACCACAGAGTATTCTGGAGAAAATATTTTCAAATATAAAAATAAACGTGCTAAAAATGTGTAACCCAGTAATGAACAGCACATGGGGCAAATCAAATTAGAGAAGTTCTACTACAAGTCTCTTCTACTGGGGTTTCTCTTTTTTTTTTTTGGATTTTCCAACGAATAATGTATCTGGGGAATTTTTAGAAAATTTAAATCAATTTTCGAATCAACTATTTTATAAAATTCTCAATTAGTTATAGTCACTCAATAGAGTGGAAAATGTTTTTCAATAATTCTTTTCTAATAATTGTTGGTTAAAGAGAAAATAAATAGAAACTGTTGTTGAATACAAAGGTAACAACCAATAAAATTTTGTTTTTAAAAAAGAAAATCAGAAATTAAAAGAGATCTTTATGAAATTTAACAAAAAAAAATCTGTTGATGAAAAAAATTTTAAAATGAACGAGAGATATAAATCGTATCATTTAGGTATAACTGGGATACTGGAGAGATACACGCTTAAAATGACATTATGGGACAGGATACCAATTGAATTACCAGATCGCCTTCTTCGGTGAATCACCCATGGATACTTTTCAATACACATATGACTCGAACCATGGAGTTAACTCGAACTGGGGTTTTATAAACCTGATAAATACAGATTTGAATGTCTTCAGTGATAGTCAAAAATCAGTTCAGACTATTGCCCGAATCCAGGGATACGGCATAAAGAAATGTCCTGCAATGTAAGAAGGCTATTAAGAATTATCAACTCGGCACGCATTGTATTGGTACCAGAGATCAGCAATGCATCGTTTTTCCGCTACTCATAAGCACTCATGCAATTTTGAGTATGATTGAATCAACAGAATTGGAATTTGACTATTTTGATACATTCGTACTCGTTACAACACTGATCTATAAGTACAGGTTACAATGAGTATGAGTACAACGTTGACATCAACATTCGAAATATGTTTGATTCACACTCTTACTCATTCTGATGCATTAATTTTGAAAAATACTTATAATACTTACAAGTGATTCGAGTGGCTCGAATCTTTTATCAAAATTTACAGCCTTTGTTGTTGTTGCATATACAAACAAAAAAGAAAGGAAAGACAAAAACAATAAGCAAAGTATACACACAATCTTCTTGTGAGTATAGTAGTCTTCGTACGCGAATCATACTTATTTTGTGCTTCGTGTAAACGTTAAGTAAAGACGAGTCGAAGTCAATAACATCATGCGTATTGTTAAGTATGAATACTACGAGTAGTTCCAACTTCGATTATGAGTATCGTATTAAAATAAGTATTAATGCGTGTACGTATCAGAAAATATAAGTACGACTCGAACCTACTCATCGTTTTGAATACTTATTGCTGATCTCTGTTTCGTACCTATTCATCAAGAAATAATCGGAAATGAGGAAACGAATAATCTGGCAAAGAGATCCAGAGTATTAGGCGACATGAGCCCGGATAGCCCAATAAAAATCACGCAATAAAAATCGGGGGAAACGCCACATTGATTATTGTGGAAAAATTACAATGCAGAATATCATTGTAATTTTTCCACATTTTGTGATAGAAGAAAAGCAATGAAAATATTAGCACTAAATGAAGACAAACACAATACAATTTTTGAAGTCGTCGAGGTTACGATTCAGACTGTAGGTCAGATAAACTCCAGCATAACAAAATCTGAAAAAATATTTCTCAACAGATTTCTGGCAAATACTCTGAAAGTTAATGAAAATTTTTCAAAAAATTTGTCGTTCGGAGTGGACTTAAACTCCAGGTTTTACCATTCATATCTGAAAAGAACACACAACTTAAGTGGTGTGAGAAGCTTGTATATAACCATGTCTGTATGAATAAATGCTCTTTTATGTCATTGCTTAACTTTCGTTAGATCCCAACTTTTTGGGAAAAACACTACACTTCTCAGAAGAGTGGACTGGAACACAATATGGAAATTTGATACAAGATACTGACTTTTTTTAGAAGGTGTGTTATGCATTATCTTACGTCCTATGCAAAAAAAAAAAATTTAAAGTAAATTAATTATAAAAAATAATTTCTTCCTGTACTTATACCTGACAGTTAACCTGAGGTATTCAAGCAATACCCGATACCAACAAGACTTTTGCTTCGGTTCGGTTCATTCACTCCAACATCAAGAATTATTTACTGTACATACTGTTCATGGGTAACAAGATAGCTTTGGATGCAATCTGACGAACATCCATTTGGATATTATTTTGAAGAAAAGAAGAACCCAGAATATAATACGAATCATAAGAACTATGGACGAAGATGCAGAACTTTGAGTTCTTCACAGCGGCAGTATAAGTGAAACATCGTGCCACATTTAATCATGAGCAAAGTCTCTTCACAGAGAAGGAGCAGAAATGTATTTTAATAAACACCTCCAATTTAACGGTACTGCAATTAATCTATACTTTTTGCAAGAACTCCTAAAGCATATCAGAGAATCATTGCACCATGACTGTTCCTCTGGTAAATTAGCCAAACGATCCTTGAAAGTATTAAGATATACAATATCTTATACCTTCAGGAACAAACAAAGAGCCTTGTCTGTCGAGTGTTCTTACAAAATTACTACTTAAAAATGTATTTCTTTTTAAACATTTAATTTAAAAACAAACATACTGAAATTATAAATTACCAACGCTTTTTCAAGGGTTAAATTCATATTTTATTGTAATGGATTAGTTTACAATGTTTATAATACCGCCACTTTTCCAGAATCGAACACACACACTTACACACTTATACGCCACAATACATGCAAATCTTTATAACGTACTCATATACACACACAATCGTCTAAACATTGTAAGGTAAAAAAAGAGAAGAGAAAGAAATACCCTTTGCACACACACACATATAGAAGCAAAACACTCAGCACACACATTCAGTTGATTTTCAAGGGGTGTTATGCATTATCTTACGTCCTATGCAAAAAAAAAAATTTAAAGTAAATTAATTATAAAAAATAATTTCTTCCTGTTCTTATACCTGATAGTTAACCTGAGGTTATTCAAGCAATACCCGATACCAACAAGACTTTTGCTTCGGTTCGGTTCATTCACTCCAACATCAAGAATTATTTACTGTACATACTGTTCATGGGTAACAAGATAGCTTTGGATGCAATCTGACGAACATCCATTTGGATATTATTTTGAAGAAAAGAAGAACCCAGAATATAATACGAATCATAAGAACTATGGACGAAGATGCAGAACTTTGAGTTCTTCACAGCGGCAGTATAAGTGAAACATCGTGCCACATTTAATCATGAGCGAAGTCTCTTCACAGAGAAGGAGCGAAAATGTATTCTAATAAACACCTCCAATTTAACGGTACTGCAATTAATCTATACTTTTTGCAAGAACTCCTAAAGCATATCAGAGAATCATTGCACCATGACTGTTCCTCTGGTAAATTAGCCAAACGATCCTTGAAAGTATTAAGATATACAATATCTTATACCTTCAGGAACATTCTTAACAAATAACCTTGTCTGTCGAGTGTTCTTACAAAATTATTACTTAAAAATATATTTCTTATGTTTTTCTAAGATTTAATTTAAAAACAAACACATACTGAAACTAAATATTACCAACGCTTTTTCAAGGGTTAAATTCATATTTTATTGTAATGGATTAGTTTACAATGTTTATAATACCGCCACTTTTTCAGAATCGAACACACACTTACACACTTATACGCCACAATACATGCAAATCTTTATAACGTACTCATACACACACACAATCGTCTAAACATTGTAAGGTAAAAAAAGAGAAGAGAAAGAAATACCCTTTGCACACACACACATATAGAAGCAAAACACTCTGCACACACATTCAGTTGATTTTCAAGGGGTGTCGAAATGCAAGTTGAGCCGGAAGTTATTGTAACAGCAAAACGGAAATCAACAAATTTATTCAAGAAGCATTAGAGGAACATTTTTCGGCTTGTAACGTTGACGTTGACTGTATGTATGTGTATGTAAGGAATATGATATTACACACCCAAACACATTATATTATTTTGTTTTTCTTACTAGATATACAAGAATACATATTTATTTCATACAAAGTAGTATGCAGATCATGATGACGTTACAACATTGAAATACTTTGTTGTTGTAAAAATGAAAATGAACAAAACTTGTAAGACAATAAGAGCTAATCAAGACCGACTTTATGATATCCTATATGTTTTCAGAAACAATTGCATACATATTTTGAACTTACATATTTTAATTTATGTATGGTATAACTGGCTAACATTATTCAATGATCCAATTAGGAATGAATTTGCATTTGGAACGCTATTCTCTAACATTAACATTATGAAAAATGAATTTGTATTGTGTTGTATATTGCATGTCTAGTTATCTTACATTAAACGTTAGGAATGAAAAAGCATACTTGGATCCAACTTTTTATAAGTAGAAAAGAACAGCTGCAGCTGTGTAAAGAGAGGTAAAAAAGCTAAAAATAAAATTGCCATTAATGACCATAAATTCATTTTCTAAAGACGACAAAGACCAGCCATTACATGGAAAAGCGAAATAGAAACTGATGCCAGGAAAGGGTAGCAACTGAAAAGAAGCAGCTTTTTTAAAATTAAATCTTTATTATAGGTCCTGATATTAAACTTTCTTATTTTTCAGTGCTTGTTGAGTGGCGAGATTTTTCCTGGTAGTCAGGAATGCGACTAAGTCCCTAATAAACATTGTTTTAACGTCGGTCCTTGTCCATGAATGCTGAGTATTTCTTGGAGGAATTTCGAATCATTCAAAGAGTTGCTACAGAGGAGGATATGGTACGAAATTACATTACTGATTAGGCTTTTTTCTTGGTTAATTTGCATATTATTCACCCGATTTATAAGAGGGCTCAATCTCGTTGACAAAATCAAGGTACGTGCAATCTTGCAAGAGTCTGCTGGACACGTATGGACAAGAAAAGGACTTGCTTACTTCTGTTCTTACACAACAGAAATCCTTCCGGCCATTGCCCTTTTGGAAATGCTAACAGCTGTAGGTCTGAGAAGGACGAAGAGACTGTCTCTATTACTGCCCTGTTTTTGTCATGAAAGAGTGCTTAAATATTAACATTTATTGGATGCGATAGATTTGTATAGGGGATGGTAGAAAGAATTGTGGTATCACAATGGGCCTAAATGCTGGCCTAAGTGAGTCCACTTTCGCCAGGGGATCCGCCTAATCTAACCTAACCTAAGCATACATAGCCATGTAAATTTCTTAGCAATTAATATCTGGGCGTCCTTTAGAAAATTTTAAAAACCAGCCTAGAATTTAAAAAATTTCTTTGTTGATCAACACTACCGCTAAACTATTACAAAAAGGGTGAGCCAAAGGAAAGAAGTTTGCACAAGCCAGAAATTAAACTGGCAAATGAAGTAGATAGTACCCTCTTCACCACAACCGATTCGAGCCTTTTAGATGCTAATTCAGATCCACTGTACAGTAATCCATCGATTTACGTCTCCTTGATTAACTTTGTTTCGATTTACTTCAATTTGCGTCATCATTCGATTTACGTAGCCTTTTTATGGAACCAACTGCGACGTAAATTGTGGGATTACTGTAAATTCATATAACTTTTTAATTTCCTCATACTACTTGTAGTATGATCCATACAAAATTTGATTTACGTCGCCTTTTTTTTGGAACCAACTGCGACGTAAATCGAGGGATTACTGTAAATTCATATAAGTTTTTTAAGGTCCTCGTTAAGAACATACTTTTTGTACTACGAGCAGTATGAATTTCGATTTACGTCGCCTTTTTTGTTTTGGAACCAACTGAGACGTAAATCGAGGGATTACTGTAATAATCAAATTAAAGCTAACTCAAATAAATAAATTGTCAAGAATAAAAGTTCTGAAATAATGACAGAATTGTGCTGATGAACTGATTGTTGTTCAACTCTGATATTACAAAATTTGCAGGCAAGGAATGACAAATACCTACACACTTACATACATAATTGGCCATAACAATCGTTCAGTTAGGATTACGACTTAGCTGCTCTCACCAGTTATATTAAGTGAATGTTAATTTTGTATATGATTGGCGGGACCAGTTTGAGAAACTTTCTCACGATAATTTTAATTACTCTCAGAGTTTTTGCCAGAAATCTTTGGAGTGGAAATCACGGAATAAATATTTTTTCATCTTTCATTTTGCTGGAGATATCTGACCTAAGCTTTGAACCGTGGCTTCATGTCTAATAAGCCAACACACTGCCTACTAGACTACGATGACTAATGACAAATTGACGGGTGCAATTAAATCAGCTCAGCATTTAATGTGGAAGAGGTAGGATATCGTATTAAATATTATTGTGATATAAACTTAAGCTCAAATTGCAAATGTTACTGTAGAGTGCACAACCTTTTACCAGATACAATTTTCTACTGGTATGTTGTTTTTAAATTTCCATAGATTTTCACAGATACATTTGCTTATTTTAAAACATTTTCTCAGCTCTTCTTTCTCTATTTTATTATTAATTTATAATTGAAATATTTTTACCACATTTTTATTTAGCATTAAAAATTTTTACTCTACATTTTGGCAAACGACAGAAATATTTAGAAATTTTCTTAAAGCGAAGGAAAAATATTAAAAATAAAAATAATTCCTTAGCTACTGTTGAATTCACATGGAAAGTGGTTGTGCTTAATGTCTGCGGTTCTTTTATATGAAAATGTTTGTTGGTTACACGAAATAAAATTTCTTGAAATTTTACAGACAAATTTTCTTTGCTTTTGTTTTTAATTCAAAACCATAAGCAATACTTGCTAAAGATAATCTTTGTATAACCATAGCTAAATTGCCATTTAGAAAGTTTTTGCAAAATTTAAATTTAATTAATTGCTTATCTTTGTCGTTTATCGTTTAATAACCTTTCCCCAGCTTGGATTCAATAACAATTAAATGCTTTTCATTCCATTTACAATAATTAGACAAAGTATTGTAATATTTGAAATCAATGCCAAACCAAATATGAATAATTTTTTACAATTGCATTCACAAATATTTGTTATTGTAAATAGTCCTTGTGGTATTCGAGTCTCCTGTTTAGTCTTTGACAAAGACGCTACCACAGTCGTTTAGTTATGGTGGTGGTTAATGTCAATTTTATGGAAGCCAAAGTATTTAAACAAAATTGTTTCCAATTTTCATGAACAGCTACGGATGGCAGTCATACTCATTATGAATTGCCTCATGCATATGTGAAGAGGATATTGCAAATATAGGCAGTAAAATTTTGCTGTTTTGTAAATTACAAAACATTCTCTACTTCCGTCTGATGCCATCATTAAAAGTTCAATAGCATTTTCCAAATTGTTTATACAAATACATACACACCACACAGAGCCACACATTTATTTGTCATTTTACTGTGTGCATACCAATTCGCAACGTGGCATGGTGTCTACTATATGGTTCAGCGTAATGAACACAATGGATTGAATGGCATTCATCGGTAGTTCATAACTGTTTTATAGAAAATTAAAAGCATTCTATCGACTGACTTGATTTCAAGTGCCACTGATTTTATGATTGCAACTGGTTTAAGTGATTTCTAGTAATAAGGATTTGATAGCAAATAAAAAATTTGTTGCAAAATTTTAACTCAATGAAAAGTTCTAAAAGAAAGAATTTATAAACTGGTACGAAAAATAATAAAATTTATTTATTTTCCAGATACAGTCAAACTCGTTTATAACGAACTCGGTTATAATGAATTCTTGGTTATTACGTAAATATTTCCAAGTCCCAACGTTTTAATAACAATTTTAATAAAAAACTTCGTTTTATAAGGCGAATTTCTCGTTAAAAGGAATACTTTAAATGGTCCCAGTAATTAAATTTCATACATTTATCTTTTCTTATAACGAACCCTCAGAAAAGCTTGAAGTGAATGGCAGGCATTAAATTATAACTCAGTATCTTTAATCAGCTTCTAAATAAAAAGTATTAACTTATATTTTTGGTTTTTAATAAAAAAAAATTCTTTTTGTTTTTAACAAATGATAAAAATTCTTTGGATTTTATATTTCATTCGCCCCGTTTATTAGGAACTTTGCTTATAACAAACTATTTTTTCTGGTCTCACGGAGTTCGTTATAACCGGGTTTAACTGTATTATAAAATATTCTTCTTCTTTTTTAGCCAAATATCTGTGATTAAAAATTAATCTTCAGGTACACAAAACTCTGGAAAAATAAGCAAACTTATCTAATATCGGTTGAAACAGCCAGCTGGTAAGCACAATCGTGATAATGGAACATGTTTAAAATCTTAATTTACTAACTATAATAGGGCGACCTCCGAGCTTTGATAGTTGACAATGGGCATCCTCTTACTTACTTTCATCTACTACCATTTATTTACACTTTTTTGTCAAATGATCACATAAAACGAACTGAATTCCTAAATGGGTTCTGAACTTTATCATCTTCAGTTATGAGGCCAATTTCTAGATGACTATGTACATGAACAACAAAAATAACGAATTTGGAAGGATACTAATCCACTTGAGATACAAGTATGGCAAATGCCTACCGAAGCAGACGCTGTTTGGCGTTGATTTTGGACTGGACACCAAATACTTAATGACTACAGATTTTTTAGCCTGTATTATATAATCAACATGTGATATCAACAGGACGGTGCTACGCGCTGCACACTTACATAATTGATCATTACAAGGTTCGAGCCAGGATTAAGACCCAGCTTCTCATACCACTTTTCTTGAATGTGTTAATTTTACACATGAGTGGCGGGCCTTATAGTTTGAAGCTGATTCGGAACAACAGTTTTTTGAGATACTTTTTCATGGCAGTGTTATTTTACCGCAGAATTTTTGCGGAAAAAATACTTTTTTTTGTATTTCGTTTTGTTACTCTGGGGTTTGAACCGCAACACACTGCCTTCAAGACAACGGCGACTTCAACTCCGCTACACAACTCCATCATGTTCTCTACGGACCATTTGAGGGTATGGTCTTGTTACATGGAGGTGATAAGAACTCGCCACTGAGAGTTTTTGGGGTTTTCTCAAGCCGCAGTTATATGCCATAAATAGCTGCGATCCTCAAAGCCAACATGACCCATGTCTTCGATGAAATCCACTCTGCTTTATATGCTGGAGTCATGAACAATTTGACATTTCGGTGCGGTCTACTCAAAGAAACCGAAGTTTACGTTTGAAATATATTACATACATATTCATTACATAATAGGGATGCCAATCGGGAAATCTCGAATCAAGAAATTCCGGTATTTTCGGGGTTCACAAAATACAGAATCCCGGGATTTGTAAAAACTTGCCACGGGATTTTCGGGATTTTCGGGATTGTGAACTCATATGAATTTGATCCTACAAAGGTACTGAAAAAAATTCTATAACACTTGACTTCGATAATAGCATCTCAGATAAGGAAAACCCTACTTCCAGTGATAAAAAATTATTTGATTGCATCGAAGAATCCAAAAGCCCTATAAAACGAATTAATAGGGTAACCGATTTAGATACTCAAGTGTCCAAAGAAATAGATTTATTTACATCAGGAGGTGGTAGAGATAAATATTTACAAGCTGCATACAGCTATCTTGGAACTATTTGACCAACAAATGTTGATTGCGAGAAGTGTTTTTAAAGGGCAGGGTATGTTGACTAAAAATTCGTTCAAGCCTATCAGATCACATGTTAGATGCTTTAATCTTTTTGTTGGAATCCAAATAAATTTTCTTAAAACTAATGCAGTTGCATATGTATTAACAATTTTTATTTTTGTTAATTTACACTTTTTTGCTACTTTTTGTCTTGCTGTTTTTACATTTTATTTTTAATGAAATATAATTCTAATATACAGAATTAGAATACAAATCATTTTGTTAACAAAATATTTTTATTATTAAGAGAAAACCGCGATTTTTCCCGTCATTTTTCGAAATTTTTGTATCCCGAATTATTCTGAAATATCTCGGGATTTTGGGATCGGGATCTACAAAATCCCGAATACCGGGATTTTTAAAAATCGATCCCATTTGGCATCGCCATTACATACATAGTCAGTATAAATCTTAGATCAGGATTACGACTTAGTTTCTCAAATTATTTCTGCCGTTTGTGTTAATTTTATATATGTAGGTCAATTCTAATTGCTCTCGACTTTTTCCCAGAAATCTTCTTCTAAAATTTCCATGATACCTTACACACACTTTGTTTTATTTTACTTTAAAGATAGAAAACTCTTAATCAAAGATCCTACACTATCTTGCTTAAACGGCTAAACTATAGACTGTTGATTTTTTATTGTTCTTATTATAAATATTAATGCTTATCTAAGTAAACTATCTGATATCATCACCTTTTTATTTTTTATTTTTAAACCAGTACTCAGGGGATGGACCGTACTCATGCAGTGTGTTGTACAGCTTTTTAGGAAAGATGGAAAGGGGGATGATGTGAACGCCAAGGAAATGCGTTGCTGCTAGGTGACTATAATATGGTCAGTGCTATACCTTCACCATTAGACAGTCTACAGCAATCGTCACCAAGAAGTCCGCAGTTTCTCACAATACCTATGTTGTGTGTGTTAATTTTATGCATAAGTGGCGGGACCCACAGTTTAAAATCGACTCCGAACTTGAGATTTTTTTGTGAATTTTTTCATGGCAATTTCATTTGCTCTCAGAGTTTTTGCCAGTAATCTGCTAAGAAGAAATCGCCGAAAAAAATACGTCTTTTTTACTTTGATGTCTGGCCTGGGACTCGAACCCTGGCTTTACGTCTAATAAGCCAGCACACTACCTACTAGACCACGGCGACCCCACGAAAGAGGGTAATATTGAATTTGTACTTAACTAGACAATACAATACTTTGCGCTAGTTTCCTTTAACGGAGGCATTACGAAATTTTTCAATTTTCCCTTAGTCTAAAACAAGTTCATTGTCAATTGCAAATATTTTCATTACATACAGTTTTACAAAAGTTATAGGGGGCGGTTTATCTTCACCAATGTAGTTATTAGGCTTGGCCATGTGAGGCCTATTAGTATTCAAAATATTTCCAACACCTAAAAGGAGGGAGGCTGAAACATTTAATCCATGGAACCCATATCGGCTGTAACAACAACTCTCTGAATAAGTTCTAAATGTCTTCAAGGATAAAATGTCCATTGAATGTATGCCACAATTCCTTTAAATAGTTTAAAATTAAAAAAAAAGATTCAAATTAAAGATAAAATAGAAAATTCCTGTTCTCTTTAAATATTTCCCACAATTGAATCACTTTGGATTTTCACAAAACTTTTTCCCACAAATATTGGTGTTCGTAAAATATTTGATAAAACCGTCTTCCCCCTGTGAAACATACAATATCTTTTCATCTGTCTGTCTGTCTGTCTGTTAGTTTGTCTGTTAGTGTCATATGCGTGTTTTTGTATTAGTTTAGGAGTAAAATTTTTAAGCATGACCGCATTTCGATGACACACCAATAAATCACGTTTATAGTCATTCCATATGACTAAGAATTCCAAAGAAACTTACAGAGAATAAAAAAAAATGAATGAAAAAGTCAAATCTATTAAAGGAATTAATGGGAGTGGGCTACAACAATATAGACATTACGACTGGTATGCAGGAGTATAAATAGAATAAAGTTAAAATTCCAAAAAAAAAAAAAGAAGAAACATGAAAGAAATATCATAGAAGACCGAAATATATTTACTACAAACAACAAACTGATTATAACACACATTTGTACAAGCAGTTGACAGATATGAATTGAAAATAAACAAATTACGTTAAATATTTATGCAGATAGATTTCCTTTTTGGATATCTGAATATGTATCTTCAGGATATGGTAAATGAATATGTTTTATTTTGTTTTTCTTTTTTTGTTCTTCCATGATATTCATGATAAAATCAAATGCAAAAAAAAAAATGTTTTTATTGTATTCAGTTTACAAAACATCAATAATCAGATTTGTATAATAAATTATGTTAAGAAATCTGTATTTTGGTTTGCTTAATCTGTCTGTATCTTAATTTATCTTTGATTTTTCGTTTAAATGATTGATTTTATTATGACTGGTGTCGATGATTTGTTATAATTATTATTACATCATCCCCTATGGAATATCCGGTTAGTCAAACCCAATTATAACGAACTCCGTGGGACCAGAAAAAATAGTTCGTTATAGGCAAAGTTTGTAATAAACGGGGTGAAGTCATAGAAGAAAATATAAAATACAAAGAATTTTTTTCATTTATTAAAAACAAAAAGTATTTTTTTTTTATTAAAATCAAAAATATGTGTTAATTCTTTTTATTAAAGATGCTGAGTTATAATTTAATGCGGCCATATTAAATAAAAGTAAAGACTATTGCCACACATCGAAGATTTTTCTGAGAGTTCGTTATAAAAAAGGTAAAATTTATGAAATTTAATTACTGGGTCTATTAAAGTAGTTATAAACGAGTTCGTAATAAGCAAAGTTTTTTGTATGAAAATTGTTATTAAAACGTTGGGACTTGAAAATATGTACGTAATAACCAAGAATTCGTTGTAACCGAGTTCGTTATAAACGAATTTGACTATATTTGATTTGTACAATTAATAAGGATTTATTTTGGATGTGGTTTTAAAATATTTTCTGTTTTTGCAGGGGTTTAAAATGCTTAGATACTACGGTTTCGGTGATAGGATTAAGCTGCTATTTTGCTCCTGTTATAGCCTAATAGTAATTAAATCATAATTCCCTGATGTAAGGAGGAAATCAAGCTTAAACTTCTGAAGATTCCCTACCACTGTATTTTCAAACCAAATCTGAGTTTGTATAAAATGTGTATAACCTTTCAATTTTCTAACAGGCAGACAGCAATTGATTGTCTTACTGAGAGTCTAGGGCTGTTAAGGTCCTTAAGGTTATCTTTCTTATATGACTCAACACATTAATCACTCCTGAATTTTCTTGATTTTCTACATTTTATGAACAGTAGAGGAAAGCCGTTATTAACCATTTTTCCTTTACAAGCCGTAGACCACACAAATTCTACTAACTTTTCAAATTTAAACTGAGTCCAAATGACTGCAGGAAATAATCTCAATTACTGTAAAATTTATTTTAAACACTTCTATGATTATAGTTTTAAGTAAAATAAGAGTTATCTCCTATTCCCATAATGAGATTTCATTTTTTAAAAAATAGACTAAGATCCTAAGATCCTCCACAAAAAGTAAAAGTACTATCACTAAGATAAGTAGTTTATCTTTGGATTTTAATGATAAATTTAAACTTTTTGGAATTACACCTCCAAAGTGGCCTTGTTTATATTTAAAATATTATTACGGAGGATATTCTTAATTACCCTTAATCTTCTTTTACCTTTAAGTTTGCTTTACGTTGATAATTCATTTAATAAGAAATTTTGTTTCCAGTCTGAATATTTTCTCACTGTAACGATGTATCTAATGTAATATTAAACCTGATATGTCTCCAGATCATACATATATGTAAGCAAAAGCCTGTCAAAACAATTTCCTATCCAATATGGATGAACTTGTCAATAAAGAAAACAAAGTTTAAGGTACAACACTCTCTTTTAAAACAAGTAGTGATAACGTAAAATTTAAAATGCAAGAATATCTGTTTGGACATTTTTAGTTCAACACTAAACCATTTGCAACCAGGCTTTGAAGCCTTGATTGTTACTAGTCTTATTGATTGCCCAAGAAAGATAGATCCTTACGCTCAGCAAGGAATTGAGCGGTGCAAACATGATTTCGGTTTAGCATATCTAAGAAAACACTCGATTTAACGCCATAATATGTCTTAAAGCCTTTCCAAGTAAACCCTAATATCAAAACTATTAATTGCATATCACGATGTCATTCAGAGCGTAGACGAATTTTCAATTAAGAGCTGATGTCGAAATTAATTTTGGTAGTATCAAGAATCCTATTAGGATCATATCAACACCTCCATTCTTTATAGAGCATGAGTTCCCAAAACACATTTTTCCAGTTAGAATGTTATAGAATGGAGACGTCTAGTATTTGATACTATTGAAAGCAGTACACCCATTACATTACAAGCCTTGGAAGGGAAACTACACATTATACAATAGTATGAACAGTTTTTGCATAAAGAGTTACTTCTTATCCTCTTTAACAGACATACTCAAACAACATTACACGCCAAGGTAAGGCCTTGAAACAATCTAATTACGGACAGCATGTGTCTGTTAATATGTTCTGTAGAAATCAATCGTTTCCTAAATAATACTACAATATAAAATACTAGCGATTACGAAAATAGAAAACGATTCTTATTCTCCAGAGATAATATATGAAATTAAACTATCGTCATTCGTGTATGTAAAACTATAGAAAACTCGATTATACTTCAGATTTTTAGTTATTTTGAACTCTGATAAAACTACTCACAATCGTTCTCTTATTGCAACTAAAATAAACTCAAATCAATCTTTAAAACTCTCTCAGAATTACAACAGCTTTTATCTTAATCTACTTCCTTATCTCATTTTTCGTCTCATTTTCTTACAATTTTTAATGCAGCCAAGAAGCCTTAAAAATACGTTAATTTTTATCACTAAAACGTATCGTTTAATTACATTTTTTTCTTGTTGTTTTTGTTGTTTTTGTTTTCTTGTTGCAGTTTGTGTGAGTCGTTTAACATTATCATAAAATTAATCGTTTTTCATGCATCTTTTGCATCATTTTTTATTCCGCTTTATGCTTTTTCTAATGCCACGTTATTTTTGTTTTTTTTTGGTGCTGTTTTTTTTTAGCACTTTAATGCCTTATCCGTTTACATCGAAATGAAAAGTTCATTCAACCATAATCTCATTGCCAAAAAATTATTTCGTTTTTCTCAACTTTTAAGAAAACAAAAACAATTTGCAACAACAACAACAACAGCAATGGAAACTACAACAACATGATTTTTAAAAAGCAAAAGAGAAATTAAGAAAGTTTTTGCTGCATATGGCATAGTGGTGGTGGCATATGTAAAAGTGAGTTTGTGTATCTAATTTTTCTGCAACTAGAGACAGAGACAGATAGAGATGAACCACTCGCCCGCTTTTGATATTTTTATACGCCATTTCGATTGTGTACCTTGGAGTTATGAGAGTTTAAGTTTTCGTACGATATTCTCTTGATTATCAACAGTTTTTTCTTTTTTTTGCATATCGACGACCTATTAATGACTTTTCTGTTATGTTGTTGTTGCTATTTTTTTATTTTTTTCTGTATGTTGTTGTTGTATTCAATAAAAATTTAATTTATGTTTGGAAATTTGAGCATTTGTGTTTGCATATTTGGCAATATAAGAGCAATTAATAGACCGCATCGTAACCACTTCAAATGACGGGCAATGGCCTTATTGCAGTAGTAAAGGCTTTACATATGCATTTATGTACGTTTACGTGTACATGTATGCTAATATCTGTGTGTGTTTGTGTATATCCTAAAGGATTTAACTGCTTTTGGAGTATGAAGAGAAGGTGGTAATTGAACAATAAAAAAAAGAACGTATTCTTGGCTTCCATATGAGCAGATTGCGCGTGTGTATGCGTTTACATGATACGATACGAGTGTGTTCTTATCTCTTAAATTATATTTATCATTGTTGTTAGTGCTTATGTTGTTGTTGTTGTAGTTGCTGTTGTTGTTGTTATAATTGTTATTATGCTTGTTGCTGTTGTTGTCGTTTATGCTACTACTTCTACTACTGCAATTGTTGTTGTTGTTATTGTTGTTGTTGTTGTTGTATTCAATAAAATTTAATTTATGTTTGGAAAATTTGAGCATTTGTGTTTGCATATTTGGCAATATAAGAGCAATTAATAGACCGCATCGTAACCACTTCAAATGACCGCAATGGCTTATGCAGTAGTAAAGGCTTTACATATGCATTTATGTACGTTTACGTGTACATGTGTGCTAATATCTGTGTGTGTTTGTGTATATCCTAAAGGATTTAACTGCTTTTAGAGTATGAAGAGAAGGTGGTAATTGAACAATAAAAAAAGAACGTATTCTTGGCTTCCATATGAGCAGATTGCGCGTGTGTATGCGTTTACATGATACGATACGAGTGTGTTCTTATCTCTTAAATTATATTTATCATTGTTGTTAGTGCTTATGTTGTTGTTCTTGTCGTTGCTGTTGTTGTTGTTATAATTGTTATTATGCTTGTTGCTGTTGTTGTCGTTTATGCTACTACTTCTACTACTGCAATTGTTGTTGTTGTTATTGTTGGTTTGAGTCATTTTAATTTGAATTTCAACAAAACGGAAGTTGTGCAGGTTTTCTAAATGACCACAAAAGCTTTACCTCTCTCTCTACCCTTCTTTCTCTGCCTTCTTCGTTTATTTCGATATTTTTCTTGCCTCTTTTTCTCAGTGTTTGTTTTTTGTGCCCCTTTCGAAATCTATTTAACACATGAGCATATTTGAGTTTACATATGCCAAAGTGTGTGTCTGAAGAGTAATATGCAGTGTGGTAATGCACGTGCTTGTCGTCCTTTGAGTATTAAATCGAACATTCTACTACCCTAACCCTTCGTTGGCATAGTATATCTAATCAAATGACCACAATTGAATTTTGGATTTTCATTTTTCATCCTGGTTTTTTTCCATTCTTTCGTATGAAGAATTTCGAATAGAAATAAAACATTAGACATGCAGTATGCAATTTTAGAAATAATTTCTACATAAAATACTTGGCAATGAGAAATATTTTTGAGATGATTAGAGTTATGATCGAACTGCATTTATTATTGATTAACAAAGTAATTTTATGTGGGAAACTGCAGTATATTCTTAATTAGTTATGAATCTTTATAAATTGAGATACTGGCATTTATATTAGATTTTAACCCCAACTATATTCTTTCTTCAAACGTTCCCTTCGAAGTCTATTTCTATCACAAAATAAAAGTTCTTATGCTCATCAAAATAGGCATTTTTCTATGTATTGTTTGACTAATTAACATGGATTCGTCCAATACTATTTAACTGCTGTTTGTAGTCTCTTGTGTTGCAGTTTTGATCCACAGCAACGGTATGATGAACGATAGTAGTTTGATCGAAATGAGGTACTGTGAGACCAGCAGCGGTAGCCGCATGAATGGAATGATATAAGATTTTTTAACCGGATTAATTGTAGTTCACAATCAAATGATTAATTTGGTAAAATTTCAAAGTAATCTCTATTTTGATTGCATTTTTAAATTTACATCTTACATTATGCTCACATCCGCATGTACATTTAATACCTAAAATTCATTCATGACGTATGAGTGATATCTAATTCATAAATTATTTTCATATCCACATGACAAAATAAAAGATTTTTTATTGCATACTTTTCAGAGTACCTAGTACATGTAGTATGATGCGTATGAGTAATATATTTCCATTTCAATTAAATAGAAAGTATACCACCATTAATTTGCAATTACAGTATTCCTTCGATTTACGGCGTAGAATGTTCCGAAAAAAGGCGACGTAAATCGAATTTCAAATAACTCATACTATTAGATGCATGTAATTATGTGCATTCTATGTATTGAACATTTTTTAAAAGGGAATTCCCCTGATTTTGTTTATAAACAATAAAGGCGATGTAAATCGTTGACGACCCAAATCGAAGTCGTAAATCGAAACGGCGTAAATCGAGGAGAATACTGTAGACATTTACTAGCTATTATATGACAATTAATTAACGGATTCAAACGAGGCTATATTATAATGAGTATTATGACCTGTATCTTCCACATCCTGCCGGCTTCTGCAATAATCTTAATGGAGAATGATGTATTGTACTCCCCTCATACTTTATAAGCCGACTTGATTTAAAAAGAATCTTAGCGTTTCTTTACACTCTTTTCATTGATCAAACATTTGAAACCATTTAATTGAAGGATTTTGACTACCTCACTGGCATGAAAGCACCATCCGTTTTTCTAGACTATCCATCGATTTAACAACAGTGAGCAAATGGTGGTCTTCTTTGAACTTGTGTTTAGAAAATACCCACTGGTTTCCCATTGGAGTCAGAATATTTGATTCGCCCAACGAAAACTTTTTCCGCTGCCGATAGATCCGTTCATTTACCCATCTGTATACCACAAACTACATACATACATAGATACATAGTTCGTCATTACAATCCTTCAGTCAGGTTTACGACTTAGTTTCTCAGCCGTGTTATGTATGTTTATTTTATACTTATAGCGGCACCAATAGTTTAATGTCGAGTTATTGCCAGAAATCTACTTAGAGACAGTCGCCACAAATATTTCTTCATACATATTTCGTTTTGTTGAAGATATCTGAACTGGGGTTTGAATCGTGGCTAGACGTGATGCCACTCAACTTTCTAGGTACTAAACTACGGTAACTACACCACAAAATAGTGTCAAAATATTCAGCTCCTTGGCTATTTCTCGTTTCCTTCCTCGTTTTTCCTTCTCTTGCATTATAGTCATAGAACCATAGCTACAGATAATTGAAAGAATTTCGTCCACGTTATGCTTTTGTACAATTTCTATCTTAAAATATATATCTTAAATGAACTACATAAGCCTGCTAGACTTCAAGATATGAGTAAGATTTTTTCTTTTAATACTCAGATTTGAAACAGCATACATAACATAATTGGTCATTACAATCCTTCAGTGACCCATTCTCTCTACCCTTCCCTGCATTCCTATATTCTCTATTTCCTTCCTCCCCCAAGGATAATGTACAATGGGTCAATTTCAACCTCCGGGTACTGTGATTGTCTTGACCGACAGGTGAACGTCGTCTAACCTAACCTAACCTAACCTATCCTTCAGTGAGGATTACGACCTAGCTTTTTACACCACTTAGGTTGTGTGCATTAATGTTATCCATGAGCAGCAGGACTTAAAGTTTATAGTGGACTCCGAACGACCGAGTTTTGAGAAATTTTTCATGATAATTTCCTTTAGCCTCATAGTTTTTACCACAAATCTGCTGAGAGGAATTCGACGAAGAAATATTTTCAGATTTTCGTTTTGATGTCTGATCTGGGATTTGAACTTGGTCCGTTCGTCTAATAAGACCAGATACTACCTACTAGACTACGGCGACTTTTAACAACATTACAGGAAAAATAATTCAATATAAAGTTTCTTTATTTCTGTTTTTAATTATAAAATATTCAACAATTTAAACTCCATTAAATCATTAAAATGAAAAGAATTTTAAAATTCACCACAACAACAACAAAAACAACACTTTGCTCCATGTTGTTCAAAAAGTCATTATATTTGCTGGTGAAATTTAATTTTGCATTCTAGCAGAAAGAAAGGAAAACATAATTCAAGAGTATTACCCATTAATGTCCTTTTTTTTTTTGGGGGGGAAAGGCAAATGGGTGAGTGCAAACAGCTTGTTTTCATCACGACCACAACTAGGTGACCATTTAATGAACAACAACAACAAGAACAATAACAAAAAATAATAATAACAACAATAACTAAAACAACTACTAAACAAACTTCCGTTTCTATAACGATTATCCTAACAACGTGCATACAAGCAAACACGATTCTTTCGTTTCAACATAAGCTTATGAAAGAGAGAGAATAAGAGAAGAACAAAAATAAATATTAAAGAGTAAAACGAAAGAATAAATGAGCAAGAAAGAAAGAAAGAAAGAGAGGGAGAGACAGATAAAGCGAGAGAAACTAATTAGGCTCATATTTCATGGTATCCTAAAAAGGAAATAAAAACCACACAAATCCGGAAAACGGAAATGACAACAACGGCAGCAACTGCAACAACAATGACAACTACAATCAGGATGGCACATAAAAACAATAAAACTGACAATGACAAATATCATCATCACAACAGTCACACATACATACACACATACATGCATACAGCTGGCTGGCAATACACGAACCATAAAAGCATAATCCCTGTTAAATATTTTTCTTTTAATTTTCCAACTCCTTTTTCATATAGTCATACAGTCAGTCAATGAAGGTGTAGCTTAGGTTTACTGCTTACTGTCTTTGTTTTTGTAATTGGCAAAAGTTTATTTTTGTATTCCACCTGATTTAAGGTCAAAACGTTTTATTTAACCTGCTTAATTATTTACAACATTTTCAAATTTATTTTACAACTTCCGGTTCTATTGTAGTGTGCCAGACAACAATTTCGCCTTTAGGCATCAGTGTTAAGGAGAGACCCAATATTAACTTGTCAGTTTTTGAAGGGCTTAAGTTCTTGAAATTAACCGTGAAATCTCCCTCTCTTTCTCTCTTACTCTTTCTCTCGAAAATAAACAACAATTTACAAATAAACAACAATTTATAGGCATTTATGTAAAGCTACCATAAGAAGAAACAGCGGAAAGAGGAATGAGACAGAGGAAATGTGTGCGCGTCTGTGTGTGTATGTATAGGTATATGAAAAGTCTGAAGAGGGATTAAAAGACGGTTAAAACAATTTACAAGCAAATGAAGTAAACAAACTTAACACCTTCCCCTTTAAACTTTTAAGCATTTAAAGCCAATATCCACCCGCACCCATGGCATGGATGCATGTGTGTATAAAAAGAAATTTTAGCATAACCCAACCCCCACTCCTATAGTTCTTCACACACACACACACACACACACTCATATACAAATTCGTTGAACGACAAAAACTTACTTCCTTTTAGAGCGTCTCAACCACAATTACATTAACAACTGCTGCATTCAAAATGTTGGCACAACTCCTGTTATTGTTTGGCTGCTAAAGTGTCATTATCCTTTTTGTTTGCTCAACGAGGTAGAGAGGTAAGTAACCGGGAATATGCATACAGGGGGTTAAATTGAAAAACTGACAAAAATCTAATTCGAAATTGTGTTAAATATAACTCAAATGGCCGTATCGTTTTCATAAACGGAGAAAATTTCCAAAAAAAAAAAAAAAATAAATTGATTTGATATGAAATTCGCTTCCTCGAGTCATTTAAATCTCAGACAGTAGAATATACTCTTTGACTTCATTCATACAGTTTGACCATATAAAAGCAGCTATCATGAACAAACAAGTTTAGGCATTTTCTGAAGAATCCATGAAGCAATGCTTGTTCGCCAGCAAAAGGGTTATATTAGGGAAAAGGTGAAAGCTATCTTTCTATGCTGACCGTCATTTGTATATGGAAGGCCGTTCGGTGTCGACTTTAAATTGTAAATCCTGCTTTTCATGTATAACATTAACGCATACAACATAAAGCTACATCCTAATCTTAAATGAAGGGTTGTATTCACCAATTACGTCAATGGACCTTGTTCGCCAACATCTGGCAACATAGTCATGCTCTTTGAAGTTCAATCTGTTGTCAATAATCACGCCCAAGTAATTTGTAACCCTCTTCGATTGTATTTTAGTATCCCCAATGGTCAGAAGTCGCTGTGGTCTAGTGGGTAGTGTGTTGGCTTATTAGACAAAAGGCCCGGGTTCGAATCCCAGGTCAGACATCAAAACGAAAAAATATTTCTTCGACGACTTCCTCTCAGCAGATTTCTGGCAAAGACTCTGAGAGTAAAAATTGCCATGAAAAGCTTCTCAAAAATCTGTCGTTCGGAGTCGACTTTAAATTGTAGGTCCCGCCACTCATGTATACAATTAACGCACACAACATAAGTGGTGTGAGAAGCTAGATCGTAATCCTGACTGAAGGGTTGTAATGGTCAATTATATATGTATGTAATGGTCAGTTTCATCGTATTCACTAATTTTCGACCTCTGTCTTCTATTAGGGCCTTAGCGGCTGAGGTTATTGCAATGTTGCCTGCAAATATCGTGTTGTTTGATAATTGTAGTCAAAACACCCCATCGTATACAAAATCCCACAATAAAAGCACAAGTACGGGGCCCCGGAACGTCCGCCTACACTAAGTATTGCCCCATCCCCAGACACCCCCCAATTGAATTTTTTCAAAATTTAAAATAAGCCAACACCCTACCTACTAGAGAAAGAAATTTGCTTCAAACACCGGTATTGTATTCAAAAACTCACGGATTTATTGGCACGCCCTTGCTGAACATATTACATTATTTTCTACTCTTCTAAACTCTTTAAAATTACAATAAACTTTGAACCTGCAATATATGATTCAAATCAGTTTTAGATCTCCTTCAAAAGTAACTCTCATCCTTATTTTCCGACTGGTACGTAATACTCAAAGATCAAATGTATAGGAAATTTTGTTTGGAGTATCTTTATACACCCTGTATATAGCTTAAGTGCATTTGTTTGTTTCTTGTTTTGTCGCAGCAACCGAAAACATTTCAACATTACAATAACAAAACCAAAAACTATAACAATAAACCATATTAAATGAACGAATAAATGAATGAACGTAGAATGAATGTGTGTGTATGTGTACACATGACCGACTAAGTGACTGGATAAGTGACTCGCTAGGTGTATATGTTTGTATCTCTCTTTACACTCATGGTGCTTATTTGCTGTATTTGCTTCAGTTCGGCAAACTCTCCATATCGGCTCATGCATTTTGTATATGCAATGCTTCAACACTTTGGCACGCAGTTGTGTGTGTGTGTGTGTGTTGGTGTATTGTGTTGTCGTTTTAATTGTTTACCCAACCATCCTTCTGGGTTGTCTATATGTCTGGCTGTTTGTGTTGCTGTGTTTCCATCTTTAGTGTCGTTTTTATCCTTTTGTTTGTCTTTTCATGACAGTCTCTGTGACCAATTCTTCTACGGCATGTCTGACTTCCTGTCTCAATATCTGACTGCTAGACTTTGGAAATCTCTGTCTGGAGTTTAAGAAAACGAAAATGATTGTCTTTGCTGCTGTTTATTGTTGCTGTTCTTGTGTTCTTGCGTTCTTGTGCTCTTTTTTTTGTTTTTTTTCGTTTCAAAATTATTATCATTTGTTGTTGTTGGTGTACTGTTATGTGATGAGGTCTGGCATTTATTGCCAAATAACACCCTAATTTAATATGCTTGTTTGTGTGACGGTTGTTATTGTTATTGTTGGGTTTTTCATATTATGCTGCTGTTGAAATTATGTGTGTCTCCTGTTTGCGTATTTGCTTGTAATGCATCACTAAATTCGCTGTCGGTAGCTAGATCCTAAAGATATTTTTTTCTATTTCACTTCAGCTCGTAAATTGGTTGTCAAATAAAGGCAGTAGTGATGCCAACCGAAAGTTGTGAATCTTTCAAAAACAAATGGTTATTGTATCCTAACGGAAGGCTCATAGTTTTTCCTGTTGCAATCGACCCCATTATGGTACAAAAGTTAGAATAAAAAAATGCTCTATTAAGCTTTTACAACAAAAACAATTGAAAGAACTCTTGATATAGTTTCGACCAGAGCAAAAAATGTGAGAGATTTTAAAAGAAGGAGTTGTCACTTCTTATGTTTCATGATTTCAATTTTAAATGGTCGTTTCGCCATGATGGGTGATCTGTTTAGAGCTGCATTTGACCTTGGAAGAATTTTGGCGTAGCATGAATCCACGGCAGCGCTACAGAGACATCATCTAAACAGCAGTTGAAACAGAGAGTCTCTCAGAGAAAATCGTTGTCAATGTTGGTTAAAATGGCTTTGTAAACCAATATAGGCAAATGACTACCATTACGTGAAGTAAAACATCCACTCTGATACAATGCGAAGGTACACAGATATGCGGTTTCTATGGCAAAAACTCTTAAAAAGTGCTACGTACTAAACATGAGGAAATGATGAAATCATCCCACAATCAAATCTGTTTTTATGACCTCAATACCCTTTTTTTTGCTAGCCATTAAGAGTATTAAGTTATCACTCTAATCACAAAAATTTTGTTTCCTTTCAAAAGTCATGGTCTTTATAACTCATCTCCGTATGTTTCAATTTTTCTCAATTACTAAACAAAAATGTTTCCTTTCACGCCCTATAGATTTAATGCACTTGTCAATAGCACCGCGTAAATACACTCATTCACTCACGCTCTTTCTCTCTATCTAACCGCCTCTCTCAAGCTCCTTTGCTTCATCAGTCTTTTCCTGTCCCTTTTCCAATTCCTTCTCCCTTTATGAAGGTAGTTTACGAGTCCAACTTGTTTTCTTATCAGTTTGGCATTAAACTAATTTGGCTTAGATGTTATTATTGTTGTTGTTGTTCCATTCTCACAATTTTTAGTGCAATTGTTGTCCTGTACACGTTACTCCCTTCTAGAGTTTTTTTTTTTTGTTGTTTTTTGTGTTTTTATTTTGATTGGGATATTCGTTTGTTTAATTTCGTTGCGACAATAACTTATGGCTCGGCATGCTTTGGCTTGGCTTTGGTAGCAGCAACAGCATCTATGGGACAACAACATCATTATCGTTAGCAACATAATCATAATCGACAATATTCTGGCCAAAAGAGAAGAGAAATTGAATGTTGCTTCATTTGTATGTGTGTGTTTGTTTGTTTATTCTTCATTGTTTTTCCTTTTTTTTTTAACAGACTCAACACAGCATTGCAGTTATTGCTTTGCTTACGTAATTTCCGGGATATTTCTATGGAAGCGTATAATTTTTCAAGTTGCTCCTGTTGTTGCCATTGTTTTTGTTATTTCTTCAATTTTTTTTTTTCCACTTTACTCCAACATCTCTCCATATTTTATGCATTATTGTAGGGAATGTTTTCAATTTTTCTTTTTTTTTTTTGTTTTCGTTTCTTCTTTGATGTTTTTATTTCCTTTTGTGTATGTGTGAGAGGAGTATATATGTGTTTTTGGTTTTGGTCTTTTTGTTGTTTTTGTTTTAATACTCTACAACAAAAATAATATAGAAGCGATTGTATACTCCAACTGTTATCATATGAATTATGTATTGTATGTGTATGAGTGTGTGTGTATGTGTATATTTTTAGATTTTTGTTTACATATAGTGATGTTTTGTTGCCATATCCTTAAGTTTGCCGGTGTATGCGTGTAAAAACCGGATAGTATTTTGTGCAGAAATTACATTAACAAATTAAAAGAGAGATTTTAAGCATGATATGCAGAGAGCATGAAAATGTAAAATTTGGCAGAGAAATCGAGAGCATTTTGTTTTTTTTTTCTTTTTTTGTTTAGTCTCCTTCTCAAACTGAGAGTTCATTCTATAAATGGTTGAAATATATTTTGACAATTGTAAAAAAGTGTTGCCGGACTAATGGAATTGAAATTTTCCAACCATACTTTGATTTTATTTTCAATCTAACAATTGTTGGTTTCAGTCTCATAATCATGTAAATAATTCTGTGGATTTAGAATACTTAGGAAAAGGAAAATAAAGAATTTTTATGCAACAATAACTGAAAGTTTTTAATCAAAATATTTTAGTTAGTTGTAGATTACATTAGTTCAAAAAGCTCTGTCATTCATGTTTAATTCTCACATACTAAATTCTGATATGAATTCATTTGGAAGTTGTAACATTACCTTTAATCCTTGTATCTATTGAGTACAGAATTAAATCTTGCATTTCCTCTTCGGTTCATGCGAAATGCGATCGTAAATAATTATCCAAACTGCAATGTCGAACTATATCTCCGATAACAACTCAATCTTGCGCGTTTTATCTTGCTCACAACCGCGTTCAATTAGAGACGAGTACAGTATTCTCCATTCTTAATGGGATTACTAATTAAGACATCTCCGAAATTTAGTAGGTTCAAACCTCACAAAGGGCATGTCAAGTCAACAGATATATTTAAAACAATTATTCTTCTGTGACTTCTTTTCAGCAGATTTCTGGAAATAACTACGAGAGTAATTTCAATTGCCATGAATAGTTCCTCTAAAACCTACCATTCGAGTCGACTTTAAACTGCTGGTCCTACCCATGTATAAATTTAACAAACACACAACATAAGTGGTGTGACAAGCTAGGTCGTAATGCTATCTGTAAGGTTGTAATGATCAATTATGTTCCGGCACGCACATAATGTAAAAATTGCACTTTTGACAGTCACCTGGTTATCACTAAGCATTGTAATATCGTTCCTAGATATCAAAACTTCCATCAAAAATCAAATAATGATTCGATGTCCTTAAAAAGAAAATATTGATTCGTTCTCCTTATCTAATAAGCTATATCCAACGCAGCTATAGCAGCTACAGCCATTACTAGTTTTGAATCATCAGTTAACATTTGGAGCGATTAAAGCAAAGTGTTAGTGAGGAAAGACATAAAAGTGTCCCCCAAAACTGACTTAGCAGAAGTACGCAATGCGGTAAAACTACTGATGCAGGTGAATCTATCAGTTAGATTAGTCGTCCTGCCATTAGATTCCCATCACACTACACATTCGTAAGTCAAGCAAGATCTTAAGAAAGCTTCTGATGTCATTTGTGAATTTTCTTTATTATGTTCTCCCCTAAACGCGGTTTCTGGACGAAGTTCTTTCTTAAGTATACTGTCTTCATACATATGTACAAACATTTATAATTGGCCATTACAATCCTTCAGTCAAGAGTTTGACCTAACTTCTCACACCACTTATGTTGTGTTTGTGCTAATTTTAAAGATTTAAAGTCGACTCTAAACAACAGATTTTTGAAAAATGTTCATCTGCTGCGAGCTAGTCGTCTAAGCAATATTTTTTCATATTTCGTTTTGTTGAAGATATCTGAACCGGTGTTTGAACCGTGGCCTCAGGTCCACGAAGCCAACACACTACCTACTAGACTACGGCTACAACATATGTATCTGGTAATAAATCGAGTTCGCGTGCTGTAGTCTTCAAAGATCCTATAATAATTTAATTTTAAGAAATTAAGACCCCCTACTCAATTAAGACTACCTAAGTACAGAGCAGAGATCAGCAATGAATCGTTTTTCAGCTACTCATAAGCACTCATACAATTTTGAGTATGAATACAACATTGATTTATAAGTATAAGTAGCAATGTGTATGAGTACAACGTTGACATCAAACTCACAAGATTCAAAATATCTTTGATGCATACGCCTTCTCATTCTGATTCATAAATTTAGAAAAATACTCATTCGAGCGGCTCGAACCATTTATCAAAATTTATAACCTTTGTTGTTGTTGCATATAGAAACAAAGGAGAAAGTAAAGACAAAGACAACAAGCAAAGCATACACACAATATTCTTGTGAGCATAGTAGTGTTCGTACACGAATCACACTTACTTTGTGCTTCGTGTAAATGTTAAGTAGAGACGAGTTGAAGTCAATAACATCATGAGTGTTCTTAAGTATGACTACGATGAGTACTTCCAACTTTGAGTATGAGTATCATACCAAATTACGTATGAATGCGTATAAGTATCTGAAATTGTAAGTATGATTCGAACCTACTCATCGTTTTGACTACTTATTGCTGATCTCTGATACAGAGTATAAAAATATAGGAGACAATATCTTGAAATAGAGTAGAACTCAATAAGAGTAAAGATTATTAACTATGAATTTAATACAAGATTGTTAAAACATTATGGTTGATTCTAGATGATCATCCGACATTAAGATTGATCATCCGGCATCCAATTATTTTCTAAATTGGAAGTATTTACAGTCATCAACGAATTACATGTTCTGAGAAGCTGTCTTACTTCATTCTTTGTTCTTCGTCGAGATCAACAATACTGAATGATAATATAGCGTAGGAGAGCAAAATTAAAAAATTTGTTTAAACCTTTAGCAAAAATTTAAATAACAAAATGAAGAAAATGCCAATAAACAAAGATGAAACAGTCTAAAAAATTAATGCCAACAGAAAGTGCAAATATTAAATGCACTAATTTGTAGGGATTTTAATTTATTTGAAAGAAAAAACATCCACAAATTTTTCAAAATGAATTTTTTGTTTACAAAAAAAAAAACAGAAAACCAAACACCAAAAATGAGCTCAAGGTTCAATATATACAAAGTATTTGAAATTTTTTTTGTTTTTCTTTTTTTGTTTTTCTTTTGTTCCTCACCAGAATCTGCATTATCATCAATCATATTATTAGCGACATTGTATGTTATTATAAACGCAAAATATTTGCATTGTTTTACTCGTACTAGTACACTGAAATAATTTTCTAATCTCTTTTGTGTTTTTTGTTTTTATTTTTTATATATAAACTACGATGTCTAAATAGAATACAACAAAAATAAGAAAAAAAAAATGAATGCAACTCAATGAAATAATTTCAAATATTATGGAAAATATAAAGGAAAACACACACAAACAGTATTGTGCATGTGTGTGTATATGTGTGTGGTATTATCAGTGAAATCAAATACTGACATACACAAGCGAATGCACACAGCAATACATCATTTGATCCTTTTGTTTGAATTTAGCAGTCGCTTAACATCTGCCAATAAATTCTCTGAACACTGAAAAATAACACACACATCCACATTTGATTATCTAAAATTTGGAAAGTAAAGTAAAACAACAACAAAAAGAAAACAAAAAATAAAGTCAAAGCACCCGTTCATTCATTCATTCATTCATTCATTTATACATTGACTTTTCAATATGGAAATGCGAAAGTTTTTGGCAGTAATATTTCAATTTTTATATGAAAATTGAATGCAATCTCACATCAACAATAATTCAAGGTAAGTTCAATTACATTTAAATATGGTATATACCATACACACATATATACACTCCAATACACTTGCAAAAATAAGCTCTCTCTCGCTATGTGTGTGCATTGAAATGAAATTGGGTAAACCCAGCTGGCAGAGTGCATTTGTCCTGATTACAATATTGAAAATAAATTTAATTTTTATTATGACTTTTGTTTTTTTATTTATTAAAAAACGAAAGCCGGTTTTACGCTTGATTGCAAATTTAAAATATTTTAAATATTTGGCTGCAATTATGGAATAGGCCCATTACATTAACATTTTGTAGGCTGCAGAGGAATAGACAGAAAAAACATCTTCTGAACTCAGTCTCTGTTTGAATCTATTTGTGATTCAAAACTTATTCGTTTTAGAGTCTGAAGCTGAACTTTCTATATCATTCCATTGTTGATGTTATAAGGATATAAAGGAGCAAGTGTTGAGGAGCCTTTATTGATGTCTTGTACTTAAAGTCTCGTTTCCTAAAATATATTGCTTTCAATAAACAATCCCTTAATAGTTTACATACATACATCGCCGAAAATATACTTTTTGTAATTTATTTTGATTTCTTTCCTGGGACTTGAATCCTGGCTTTACGTCTAATAAGCCAGCACACTACCTACTAGACGGCGACTTCTCATTAGTTTAATATTATTTAATCAACAGTACAGGCATGTCTCAGTAAGAGTTGCACTCTTAAGTGAAGTTATTTTATTTCTTAAGTCGTTATAATCTAGAAGTTTGTATATTCGCTTATTAGACATGAGGCCTTAGTTCAAACCCCAGGTTAGAAAACTCCAACAAAACAATGAAATTATGAAAAAATATTGCTTCGGCGACTTCTTCCCAGCAAATTTCTTGTAAAAATCCTGAGAGTAAATGAAATGGCCATGTTTGAAATTGCAAAGTTTCTCAAAAATCTGTCGTTCGGAGTCGACTACAGACTGTAGCTGCCGACACTCGTATATAAAATTAAAGGCCAACATTTCGGCAGGTATCTCACGAATAAATGATTCAATGTTGTCTTCCAATGCGTCAATTGAAGCGGATTTGTCTGTATAGACATGAACTTTAACATAGCCCCACAAAAAATAGTCTTAAGGCGTTTAATCGCACGATCTAGGCGGCCAATTAACCGGTCCCGAACGTGACATAAAATGTTCACCGAACTCGCCTCTCAATAACTCCATTCTTACGCGTGCTGTGTGGCATGTGGCACCGTCTTGTTGAAACCATATGTCATGCAAGTCAAGCTCTGGCATTTTGGGCAAAAAAAATTGGATATCATCTCACGGTAGCGCTCACCATTCGCAGTTACGTTACGATTCGCAGCATCTTTGAAGAAGTACGGTCCAATGATGCCACCAGCCCATAAACCGCAACAAACTGTAAATTTTTCTGGATGTATTGGTAGCTTTTGCAATGCTTCTGGCTGATCTTCACTCCAAAATTGACAATTCGCATTGGAAGACAACATTGAAGGATTTATTCGTGAGATACTGGCCGAAATATTGGAAAGAGTATGCCAAAATTGGATTAAGCGGATGGACCATTTGAGGTGCAGTCGCGGTCAACATTTGCATGAAATAATCTTCAAACATTAAATTATATGGACCGTACTATCGGTTCAAATAAAGATTTCATGCATTTTTCTGAATTTTATGTGTTTTTTTTTTTTTGAAAAATTTTTCTATAGCTCTTTAAAAATCACCCGTTATTAATCATATTTTAACATTAACAGCGATGAGTTGACCAAAGTCCTTCTCAATGAAATATGGATTGCTAAGTCCACGTTTTAAAAATCTGCACCAAACGGTGACTTTTTCGGCATGCATTGGACGCACCTGGAGCTCCTATGGATTTATGTCGGTCCAAATTTAATAATTATGTTAGCTTACATACCCATTCGTCCAGAAATTGATCATTTACCTCTTGCGTCTAGGGCCTATTTAACGAACACATGTTGTCCTGAATGAATGAAAACTAATGCCGCTTCCATAAGAAGGCCATCATCAATCGTTATAATTCGGAAGTTGCTGTTGGAAGACATGATATTATAAAGGCAATCGAAGGTAATAATCAATTATTTCGAAACTTATTGAATATCCTTCTTTGCTGATCACAAGAGATAAATTCATACAAAGTAAAATTAATTTATTTTATAAGCGCGTGCTTTCTTGTGCGCTTCTTTCATGGTTCATTGTACCTTTACTATCCAAAAATGCAAAACAAAAAAAAAGCTAACAAACCTATACACATATACACTTGTATGTATAGAAGAAGTTGGAATTTGAGTGATATGGATTCTGGCGAAATATGGAAGTACGTGTGTGTGTGTGAGTCAATTTAAGGATTTTGCCTCAATGATAAACAGCAAATCACAGCTTCAAAGTACAGAAGAAAAAAAAATTACGAAAAACAAAAAACGAAGAGAGAAGCTGTCACATGTGTCGCTCATCAACAAAGAGCTCAAAATGACGGTGTTTTTGTTAGAATTAAAAATAAAAAAAAAGAAAAACGAAACGAACAAAAAAAGTAGCTTCCAACACTGCAGCAGCTATGTACTGCTACTACTACTGGTGCTTTGTAACTTGTGTATATGACAAGCTAAATTTTTGTCAACGTTTTTTGTTTTTTTTCTTTGATTTTTTTTTTTTTTTTTTTAACTGGGAATAGATAAATATTCATGCATTCAAATACACATACATACATACTTCACTACATACTCACACACATACATACATTTTTTCAATTAATCAAAGTATAAACAACAAACGGTCGGTGACTTACCCAGCTGACAAACGTTAAAAACTAATAAAATATTCTGAAAATAAGAAAAAGAACCAACAACAACAAAATAACGAACATTTGAAATAAAATAAAAGACATGTTAGAGAAAAAAAAATTACAAATACATATGTATTTACATACATACATACACATACATTCATATGTATGTATGTATAGTAGGTATTCACACAAATGAAATCGTATTTAAAATGAAAACTAAAGAGAAATAACAACTGAAATGTGAATGTGAAAAGGGATTCATTTTGTATGTGTATGCAGTACAAAGTGCCTTGACTCATAGCATTAGAAGCGCAAAAAAAAGGGGCGCAAATATTCTCAATGTATTACACAAAAGTCTTAAAGTTTTGTTATTACCTTAAGGAAATTGTTCCATTAGTGTGAATTCTTTTTATGACATAAAGGAAAAGAATCTGGGTCAGTTTCTTTCTTTATACGCATTGTAGTGCTTCAAATAAATCTCTTTTTAGGGGACAAATTCGTTTTGCAGTCTTTAAGAATTTTTGGGGAAAAAATTTGCATCATAAGAGAAGATATTAATCATTGAAAATTATTATAAAGATACAGTGTAAATAATTTTTTTATTAAATAATTATTATTTTGAATAAGCGTACACTAATACCCCGGTTTACGTCGTCATGTTCTGAGTCTGCTTCGAAGTTGCGTCTTTTTAAAAATTCTATTATTTAGAAGTTGCATCGTTAGTGCTTCGATTTACGTCGTAAATACGAAAATGTTTATACAAAGCTTAACCAGAAAAAGGAGATTTCCCGTATAAATCAAGTGCAAATTCAAAGTTGTGCCTTTTTAAAATTTCTGTGACTTCGAAATTGCATTGTTTTGTTTCAGTTTGCGTCGAAATGTTTGTACAGAGCTAAAACAGAAAAAGGGGATTTCCCTTAAGTCTAATGTAAATACATATGCATTTATGTTGTCTGATAGTTGCAAGTTGTAGGTCGTTAGTAAATTAAATATTTTTTATTGTAGAATCTATTTTTTCAGCTTAAATTACGAATCTCGGAACCAATTAAATGAAAATCATTACAAATGTATGGAAAATCGTGCTTCGTTTTGCGTCACATTTCTTCAGGCTCTATTAGCGACGCAAACTGGGGTATTAGTTTCTTTATTAAAGGTTATAAAATCTGCCGCTTCGAAAGACTAACAGCCTTTAAAAATCTTTTGTTTACATTGGTTTACACAAAAATTTACTGTCGAAAATTTTGCAATTAAGGAACGCATAAAAATACTTAAAATTTACTACAAAACTGGTGATCAAAACATGGTTATAATGATTTCGTCTAGTCTCTGCATTATCGCAATACACTGTCTGCTGATAACATAGCTTCTGTTAGGAAAAATGTAGTGATCAATTCACATTGGTTGATAACACAGCTTCCTTAGCCATTGGGCCAAACTTACGATTCCATATAACAAATATTTTTTAAGTGGAAAAGCTCGTTGGCTAAACAAGAAAAATGGGAGTCACGTTACATCAGTGCAGAAGCGATTCCGACGTGGTTGAATTTCCAAAAGAAATGAAGGAAATTTTTGGTATGTATTGTCGAATGGATGATATGGCAATTAGAAAATCCATAATTACATGGCCACCCTTGCCAGAAAGAAAAATACGATATATTTTGCGTTTGAACTTCCATTTCCATTAATATCTCCAACAATATAATATCCAACACATGTTATAATTCAAATAAGCTGACAATTCACAACGCCACAGATGTACTCGTTTGTGCTAGATCAACAGACTTTAAATGTAGATGTTTCAAGTAAAATTTTTTTCAGCTATGAATCCTGGAAAGATGGTTTAGAAAAATCAGCTTCGTGAAGAAGTCATTGCATCGAGGAAAGTGACAATTTAGCGAGTGTTGTACACTGGAAGCATTATTGAGACTCTGAAAGAATCGTTAACCTCAAGGCAGTGCCCCACAACCTAATGATAATTCACTTTTTCTACTTTCTTTCGAGGTATTATGAACTGAACGATATATACATAGATTCATATCATGACCCGCACAGCATGATCGATTTTGAGTATAATGCATGAGACGTTTGCACAAGGTAAAGTTGTTCATTTTCTCCACATTAATTAGCCACTCCTTTAGAGATAAAGTTCAAGTGAATATGTTTCTAACAATGACAGATACTTCAGTTTGCATATCGTTCTCCTTTAGTAACAAATATAAACGACGAAATGCAATAAAACACTGACTTTAAGCTGAAATTTTTGACATCAAAGCAAAAGCTTTAGTTTGTGTGATAGTCTATATTGTTATGAAAGTGGAAAAATCTGGATACTGGTGTTTTGATAAAGAAGTAAACAATAATATACCAACAAAACACCAGTATAAAAAAGGGATGAACAAGTAAACAAAAATGCAACAACAAACACTACAAGAATAAATGTAAACAACAATACACGAACAGTAATAATGAAACAACGATGTTTACATTTACAGAGATCTCGAGAAGGTGAAGCCGCGAACAGTCAACTTCAACATCATACTGTTTACGTTGTCATAAAAAAAGGCACGACTAGGCTGGCCAAGCAGTCAGTAAAATTTCAATCAGTCTTGTGTTAAGACGCGCGGTGTTTGAAGAATAATCGTGGTTTGAAGGTCTCTGTTATAAAGATCTGTCGAACAATTGTTACTGTTTAAGCAAAAGAGTGTAAAGAAGAATAACAAATTGTCGTTGTTTACATCAAATTGTAAACAGGGGCATACAGAATTGTGCGAACAATAAAGAATTTGATTAAAACTAATCAGAAATTTATTTTTATTTTATTTGCAATCCACTTATACTTATATTTTAAGCGTAAAACCAAATATATTCAAGATAGACTGAGAAAGGCATACATTGTTTCATGTTACGAAATGTGTATATTACAACAAACTGGTTGTTTCAAGAATAATATTTTATTAAATTGAAAATTGTTATTAAATATTCAATTATTTTTTCTTTTCATTAAATTTGAATGTATTCAATACACAGAAAAGTCTTCATTCAATAAAAACAAAATCCGATTGACAAAAAAGTACAAATTATTATGCGGACTATTTCACCGGGGTCAAAGGGAGTTAATAAAAAATTTACTGTAAATATTTCTCTCCTTTTTTAATTACAGTTATTATTTTCCGGTGCCTATATGTACTCGTTTACCATTTTATTGTACCAAATGTGTTTGAAAATATTTTATGGAATATTTTTCCCATATTTTATTTGGGAGTTTTTTATTCAAATATCAATTGTCTTTGTTAATAAAAAGTGTTATAAATTTTTATTTAAACTCGCTGAAGGTTTAATTTGCAATACATAAGTTCATACGTTTTTCTTTCATCAGAATATTTATTAAAAAAAATAACAAAGTTTTTGTAGCATTATGGATATGACAATTTAAAGCTTTGGTACTGTCTTTTTATGGTTATTTTTTGCATAATTGGTTGTTTAAGGAATTGGAAACTAATTTAAATAATATAAAAAAATATAATAAATTTGACATTTTGAATAGTGGTGTGAGAAACGCTGCTTCTTGGGAAGATTGCGTAAGCTGTTTAATGATTAGAAGTGAAGGATGCATTTTATATACAAACATATATAGAGAGAAAGGGTATGATTGAAAACTTCAAAAATATTCGAAGCATTTATAATTTAATTGTCCATAAAACTCCGTACGATCTAATTAATCAATATGCCGTGTAGACTGGATTTGTATTCTGTACTATTAAATACGGTTCTCGAAAAATCGATCAAAAATTTGACAATAAATGACACACGCTTTGAATATTTGAAGCGAGCTTTATTAAACCAAATATGTGCAGTTTCGAAATACAAAATCTTGTTATATTTTAAGGATAATCTAAAACTTTAAAGTCCATTCAAATCACTCAGTTTTTGCCGGCTCATAAACTTAACACCTTTTCTGTCGATCTATTTTGTCCGTCTTAATTGAGTAACAATTAATAGCAGAGTTTAGAAACAATCCTTGTAGAAGCTCATAATAAACAATAAGAATTCCACCAGATACCTAAATTTGTTTTTATTTGAATCAATCCTTAGTCACCGTCTGCAAAGATAAACTTTGCTTCGTTATGATTTTAGTAAGTACATGACCTTTTTATCATCACCCATAGTCATAGGCTTCAGAAATTGTTAAATTTTGCTTTAAGAAGTGAATTCAAATGATTCTTCGAATATTTAGTTGGTTGATAACTATTTGGGTAATTTGGTGGTCATATTTATTCTCAATACATATTAGGCTAGTTGATAACTTTTTAGAGATTAGAACAAGAGTAGGATGTAATCGGAATAGCAGATAAAGATTGGATAGTCATCGGAAGTCTAGTAGGTAGTGTGTTGGCTTGAAGGCCCGAGTTGAAACCCCAGGTCTGACATCAAAACGAAAATATTTCTTCGGCGACTTTCCGTCAGCAGATTTCTGCCAAAAACTCTGAGAGTAAATAAAATTGCTATGAAAAGTTTCTCAAAAAACTGGCGTTCGAAGCCGATTTTAAACTGTTCCGCCACTTATGTATAAAATTAACCCACATAACATAACTGGTGTGAGAAGCTAGGTTGAAATCCTAACTGAAGGGTTGTAATGACCAATTATGTATGTATGTATGTAAAAGATTTATTCATACCACTACAACAGTTATAGTTTCGGCAATGTCTCTGTTAGCTGCACAAATCTTTTAAGCAAGCTTATCCGCATTCTTAACTTATCTATAAAAGAAAAGTAAACTATGTCGGTCGTGTTGTAAATTTTTATAAATTTTTGAGCGGTGATAACTTTTCACAGAATAACATGATTTTAATGGTGGCTTTCAACATAGTAATGTTAAGAATATTACCTTTCAAACAAGCTGTAGCTTAAAGGTCATTAGTCAGGTCGATAGTCATGTTGTAATCCAAGCTTCTCACACAAGATGTGACTAACGAGACCTACGAATGATAGATTTGAATAACTTTGCTTGGCAATTCTTTTTACTTTCAGAATTTTTACCAGAAAATATGTTGGAACCATGGTTGGAGCCATGCGAAACCTAGTCTAAAAACTTAACCCAATAAGCTAGACTACAGTAACTTTAAAAAATGAAATTCTACTTCTCATAAAGTTAGTTGACTTCTGCCAATCTGTGATCAATCTGCATTTACTCTTTGTTTAACTTTCCTATACCCGTGCGTTTGTCTTTGAAACCCATTTTTTATTATTGCGATTTTTTTTATTTTTTTAAATAGTGCCTGTTGATATCACTGGTAGCTTCATGATTCGTAATAAGCTTCGTTTTTGATTCAAAATAATTTTTTGGAAATAATGCTAATAATACCAACAATAATATAATCGGTCTCACAGACCAAAGCGCGGATATTTGTTTCAGTTTTTGGCACGAGTATAGGAAGGTTAACAGAGATTATAAGTACAATATATCATCAAAATAAAGTGCCATCAGTGCAACAATTTGTGAATCACTAAAAATCACTATTGTGTTGTTTGAGGTCGCCGTGGTCTAGTAGGTGGTGTGCTGGCTTATTAGATGTAAAACCAGGGTTAGTGTCCCAGGCCAGACATCGAAATAAAATACAAAAAGTACTTTTTCGCTGATTCCCTTTTAGCAGATTTGTGGCAAAAACTCTGAGAGTAAATAAAATTGCCATGAAAAGTTTCTCAAATATCTATCGTCCGGAGTCGACTTTAAACTGTAGGTCGCGCCACTTATACTATATAAAATTAACACACAACATAAGTAGTGTACGAAACTAGGTCAATAATCCTGACTGAAGGGTTGTAATGATCAATTATGTATGTCCATATGTATGTTGGTTGATTATAACGTGCAAGTTAGGTCAAGATTTTGCTCACAATAGACCAAATGTTTGGCTTTATAGCAACATGGACGAATTTTAATCCTATAGCTCAATGTATCCGGCTTAATTCCATGTTCTAGATCATATAATAAATAATCCTGGATTGAAACAACGCTTCAAAGGCATACAGTTTGTAATTAGTTTCTTAAAAATTTATTGATTTCCATTTATTTCCAGCCAAATACTTTCTCTTAAGAATCTTGTCCAATTGCTTTTTATAATTGCAATATTAGTTGCTTCCATTCCACTGTGCAGTATTATGAAATCCCTCATAATACTTTATTAATACTGCTTGGCTTCTGCAAACAATAAAAATTATTTGCCTATTAAAACAACAAGACTTTCATTATGAGAACAGAAAAAAAATAAACGAAAAATTTTTAAAAAAATTTAAAAAAAAAAATTAATTTCTATACGAAATAACCTTGCAAATGTTGCCAAACATGAAATTTGGATTCGATTACATTTTTTTTTTTTTCATTTTTCTTGTGCCATTTTGTTTCTTTTTCTTTGTTTTCATTCATACATTCATTCACTCGTTTTTTTTGTTTTTTATTCGATTTTCATTCATTTGTTGAGTTTCTCAACCAATTTTTCTGTCGATTTATATTTCTATGTATACAGCAGTATATGTATGTATTGGTTTATATATGTATGTATGTATGCATGTGTATGAATTTGATTGTTTGTTTGATAAAGTTGTTGAGTTGATTTGTTCATTCATTCGTTTACTCATGTCATTTCGGTATTTTCATTTCCCCCGATAGTTTTTCGTTTTTCTAGTCCTTTTTTTCCCTTTCCAACTACAACAACAAGAGCAAGCAAAAATAAACCGCATTCACTGGCAAATTCAGTTGTAGTTTCACTACAAACAACAAACAGTGAAAACAAAAGTTTATCGTACCGTATTTTCAGCAATTATTATTTTTAATTTTTTTGTTTTTTCTTCTTGCATCTATTTTTTTGGTTTTTTGTTTTTTTGTTTTACTGTATGTCATGACATGACCTTCTTGTCTCTACTATTTTTTGGCCTCAATTTCTATAATAATTTTGGTATGTTTCTTTCCAATACCAGAACAGATCGGAGAATTCAATTGAACACCGTTGCTCTTGGTCTTGTTATTATTGCTGTTGTATGTTGGTATCGTGTGTAGCTGTGTAAATGACAGAAGACAAAAATAAAAAAAAAGAGATGAATGGGCACCCTACAAGTGGTTTCAAAGGGACATTTGCTATAGATACACTACTACTAATGTAAAGTGATGCTTCAGTATTTGAAACAAGCATTGGAATGAAGGCATATAGCAACACAAACAATTAAAAACCACGTAAGCGTCCGGAGTCTTTTTAAAGACACTTTTTTTTTGTACGCTAAAGTATTTCTATCACAGTTACTGTTATGTTAAAATAAGCTTAAAATAAACTTAAACTTAAAATAGCAACACTTATCAACAAATTAAAAGCCATCAGGTGCGGTTTAATTAAGTGGCACTTGACTAGAGGTTACCACAAATCAATGTCCAACACGGGGATCAAAGCATCATTATTGTAAATCATTCCGAATCCAAAATGAACTTTCACCATTGCAGTAATCTTTATCACGATCATATTATTCATAAGGACATATACACAGGACTATGACACACTTGTTAATATCAAATCAGCAGACCGTTCCTACATGCTGCAAGTAAATTTAAACTCTTCGTAGAACATTTAAAAAATATCCACTTTAAATTAGGCAATGGGTTGAGGTTGAGATTGCCGTGGTCTAGTAGGTAGTGTGTTGGCTTATTAGACGCGAAACCAGAGTTCAAATCCCCAGCCAGACATCAAAAGCGAAATATGAAAAAATATTTCTTCGACGACTTCCTCTCAGCAGATTTCTGGCAAAATCTCTGAGAGTAAATAAAATTGCCATGAAAAAGTTTCGCAAAAAATCTATCTTTCAGACTTTAAACTGTAGGTCCTGCCACTGATATATAAAATTAACACACACAACATGAGTGATGTTGAGAAGCTAGGCAGTAAGTAATCCGGGCTGAAGGGTTGTAATGGCCAATTTTGTACGTATTCAATGGGAGTTGTAATGGAAACTGGAAATCAGATCTGCAATTTCTATGTCGGTATTCTAGGCTTTTAGGTGGTATTTAGTCACCCAAAAATTGGGCATCTGGAACATCTGATCGCAACATTTAGCCCATCGAGAAATACGGTAGATTCTATGGCGCGTTCTTGAACAACAAAAGTAATTTCAAGTCCATTACGAAGATCGTTGAATGATTAACAATCGTAAAGTGTCTTCGATAAGCATTTTTATTACGATTGCATTTGCTAACACCCACCATCATTAAATTTAACAGCGGGTCCCTACAGTTTTTATTCTTTTTATTTATTTAGCGAACATATTGTTGTTATAAAACAAGTCGCTTTGTCTCAGCGATTTGTTAACTGTAGCAAGTTCTAGAATAAGAAGGTTGCCATCATAATTGCAGAATCATAACACTTGAATTGGAATGTTATGTAAATATAAGGCATATCGTTGAGAAAGTCCTCGGAATTTAGTAGCTAGTATTTTGGCTTATTAGACGAAAGCTTTGACATCTTTAACGAAAAACGAAAAAATTCCTTCAGTAACTTCATCTCAACAGTCTTCTAATTAAAACTCTGAGAAAGGTCAATAAAGATGCCATGAAAATTGTTCCAATTTGGCGTTTGGAAACAACAGTTTACTATTGTTCTGCCACTCAACATGGCTGGTGTATGAGGCAAGGTTGTAATAATATTGAGCAACTTTTCTTAAAATCTAGTAGTTTTCTCAAGATGTGATGCTGCAGACGGGGTTTCTGAAGGGACAATAATAAAAGCTTTTTACTTGCTCGCCTTTTTTTGTAATCAAGCAATTGCTGAACAATCGCAATAATGAGAACTAAGGCTATGCTTGACACGTTTACAGGCTCACTGTTATCATCTTACACTCCTTATTTTTTACCTTTAGCCTACCCTTGGCTGACTATAAAGCAAGATCTACAAGAGTCGCCTAACTGTAGGGCATTACCAAGTGTTCGTAATGCATGATTTATGCATTTATTGCATATTTTAAGCCAAAAAAAAAAAACACAAATACAGTTTGCGAAGAAGTTCAATTTGAATACATTGAGTTTCAGATATAAACTGAAAACGAACACAAAAGTAAAAAGGGCCAGATGTTCAATCAACAACATATAATAAAAAAAGGGGAGGGGGAGTGGGGTAAAAACGGTGGAAAACAACTTTTGATTATTGTCATCGTTACAAAATGTTCTTCTTTTAGTTTTTTTTTTCACTTTTTAAGTTGTTCTTTTTCAATCTCTTTCCTTTTTTTTTTACCATATAACCTACAAAGAATATATCAATGTATAGTGCTGCAACAATTTCAGGCATCAATGCGAGTATTTGCAATAAACTGCAACAGCGTAAACTTTAGTGGCAAAATGTCACAATTGGATATTTAAAGCAAAAAAAAAATCTACTGAAAATTTAAAAGAAATTTTATTTCAGAAAAATCCTTAACGAATACAATTTAATTTGAAACATAAAAATATTTTCTAAAGAAAGATATCTTCTGCTTAATGTTGACCCTTTAACTTTTTGCTTAAATAGTACTTTTTTTTAATGAAAGTACCCAAAAACAAATATAGAGCACAATATGCACTACTTTAGACTACAAATATAAAATGAGAGAGAGAGAGAGAGAGAGTGATACGTTATAAAAGGATGTGAGAAAATGAATATCTTTGTTTATTACTGGCACATATACACATACATACACACATATAAACATAAGCATTTAGTAGATACTTTAGTTTAATAAATATACACAAGGAGATGCATACGTTTACAAATAGACAAACATATGTATGTACATACTACATATTATGACACATAGAGTATGTATAATGCGGTAAGTGCATACATCATCATACCGCAACAATAATAGCAACAACAACTATATTTCGGCATATACAATTTTAAAACACAAAATACTAAAACAAAATATAACTTTAATAGAGCATTTTCAGGGCAGTAAATTTTAAAAGGGAAAATATGAGAAGGTCTCCACACGGCTGATTACTGAGTTATAAAATAGTGTTTAAATGATCCAAGCAAGAGTTTTGGGATTGAATTCTACTCTATGTCAAGATCTTCTGAAAGTCTTACAAGTATGTTGATGGTCAAACCCTTTTAAACAGGCAGCCGTCTTAATGGCTCCCTTAGCTTAGCTTAGTTGGGTCATGTTAGATTCCATTGCGACACCGATGCTACCTACATACAGACATAATTGGTCATTACATCCCTTGCTTTCAGGATTATTGCACCTAGTTTCTCGTAGCACTTATGTTCTGTGTGTTAATTTTATATATAAGTGGCGGGACCTACAGTTTAATGTCGACTCCGGACGACAAATTTTTGAGAAACTTTTCATGGCAATTTTATTTACTCTCAGAGTATTTCCCAGAAATCTGCCTAGAGGAAATCGCTAAAGAAATACTTTTTGTATTTTATTTTGATGTCTGATCTGGGACTCGAACCATGGCTTTACGTCTAATAAGCCAGTACTCTACCTACCTACTCCCTAACATAATTATAGTTCCTTGCTGGTACCTTTTGAAGTCGCCGTTGTCTAGTGGGTAGTGTGTTGGCTTATTAGACAAAAGGCCCGGGTTCGAATCCCAGGTCAGACATCAGAACGAAAAATATTTCTTCGGCGACTTCCTCTCAGCAGATTTCTGGCAAAGACTCTGAGAGTAAAAATTGCCATGAAAAGCAAAATCTGTCGTTCGGAATCGACTTTAAACTGAAAGTCCCACCACTCATGTATAAAATTAACGCACACAACATAAGTGGTGTGAGAAGCTAGGTCGTAATCCTGACTGAAGGGTTATAATCACCAATTATGTATGTATGTTGATACCTTTTAACCATTCCGAAGTGTTTTATGAAGTGTAAATAGACATGTTTTGTCATTCAATTCTTGGTATCCAACAATCCCACTTCTCAGCTTCCCAAACGCCGGCCAATGACCGAGAATATATTGACACATTCATTCTATAACGTTCAAAGTACCATTTTTAATATTCTAGCATATTTTTTTTTACGATCACTAACTTAAATACAGGTATCCCTCGTATAACGCAGTACCTCTACAAGGCGTTTTCGATATAAAGCCGATTTAAAAAATAATAAACAGTTTCATTACAACGCGATATTTTGACTTGTATAACTATTACGAAATCGAGGAGCTGTTAGAAAAAAAAGCAAACAAAGGCCGGTAACTGATTTCACAATCGCACAATCACTGGAAGAACGTCCAACAAAATGTTCTTTATCAAATGACGAAATCTTTTCCAATGAAATTTCTTCTGATGCAGTTATACGCTCACTATTTCGACGTAATATGATGTTCGTAGTGACACAGGCTAGTGAATATGTATGTTTTCCGTTTGTTTTCTTTTTTCATTATGCGTTTTAAGTTTTTTTTTTTTTACAATAAAGTATGAATATTGATTTTGAGTTGTAAATGTACATCCATCTTTAATTTAGTACCGATTTTATTTTGTAAAAAGTCTATTGGAACATAACCCTTAAATTTATATGAAAGCTAAGTCTTCTATAACGCGAATTACATAACGCGGAATTTTCATGGAACGTAACTACCGCGTTATACGAGGGACACCTGTAGCGTCAATATTTTGTTAAGATGCGCCGATCTGTTCCGAAGTTTTAGGGCACATATAATCGCATGACGCGTGAAAACTTTGAGAGCTCATAACTCAAAACACACTTTTTTAACATAGAATGTTACAGAATAGAGGGGATCGTTGTTGCACCTTCTGTTGTTGTGAGGTATTCCCAATCTGGTCCGCTACCATGACCATGAGGTTCCTTAATTAGAATCTTGATAGATTCAATCCAAATTGTTTTCTGTGTACATCTATTTCAGACCGGATCTACAATCTGGAGTCTCAGTAAGTGGGTTCATTATCCCATCTGACCTTTGCCAATGTAGGAGTGCCTATCTCATGTATGAATTCATTTGAATTTGCTCTGATGCCAGATTTCGCAAGGACCTCTCTCATGTAGGAGTGCCTATCTCATGCACGAATTCATTTGAATTCGCTGTGATGCCAGATTTCTCCAGGACCTCTCCAATACTGCCGTGACCAGGAACCCATAAATAACCGTTCAATGTCTCGCTCCGGAGACACTTGACATTCTTGGACAAACTTATGTGGATCTGTTGTACACACTTTAGTGTCTGTAAATATGTTTGTATTTCTTATTTCTTTTCGTTCGAGAAACTAAACATAGACAATGCGGTATAGGTTTTCCCATTTGAAACAACATCTCTGTTTGAAATTAAAATTTAGATGCTAAAGTGTGTACGAGTGTGTATGTTGGTAATAAATAGTGGTTTTGTAAAAACTTTTCATGCAGGCATCTACTCAACCATCCATCCATCCATCTATCCATCCATGCAAACAATCCCGTCTATGTATTCATTCATTCATTCATTCAGTCAGTCAGTCAGTTAGTTAGTCGGTGAGTTACTCATGCAGTCATTCCAGCATAATGCTACAGGTTAAAATTTTTTGTTTTTATGTTGTTTGTTATGGCTGTTGTTGTTGTTGTTGTTATTGTTGTTTTATTATGTTGTTTGTTGACTTTTACCTATTTTAACCATGTTTTTATGTTATTGTTGTAGTTCTTCTTTTCAGTTACAACCAACCACACACACACACACATATACGAAATCATTTGCTCTGTAGTAAAATTATAACAGAACACTGTGAACTTAATACATATTAACACACATAAGCCCATGTATACATGCATACACATATTAAATTATGAGTTCATGTACGTTATACATGTAGTATATATGTGTGAGTGTGTATGTGTGTGTTTGACATATGAATGAATTTGTAAATTTTTGTTTTGTTTTTTTGTTTGTATTATTGCTTATGAGTGTTACAGTTTTTCTGTTTTTTTTCTTTGCATTTGATATGTTTTAAATTTTCACACATTTTTAGCTGTGTGTCCGTATACGTATGTATGTAGTTGTAGAAGACCTTTATTTGTATATCCTTGTATCTAAGTGTACATATGTATGTGTTTTCTTTTATCAGTAGTTGTATGCCAAAGTAGCACTCATTACATGGCTTTTAACAGGTATTTCAGTGATGTTTTCCATTTTACTATTGTCGGTGTTATTTGTTGTTTTTTCTTCTTCTTTTGCATGCTGTCGACTGTGTTATTTGATTTGGTTTGTACGACTTTGTTTCTAGTTTTGGCCCAGTGTTATTTTAAACTGTTTCTTTTGTTGTTGTTAATATTGTTTGTTCCTTTATTTAGGCCTGCATTTCAGTCCATTTCTATTGCAATCATGTTACATTACATTGTAGAGTTCAGAATTTGTTTTTTCTTCTTTTTTTGTTGATGTCATATATAACGAAATTTTTTTCTAATGTTGTTGTTGTTGTAGCAGCATGCTTCTTATTGTTGTATTCTTCCTTGATAGTTTTATGACATTTCTACAGTGTTTCAAAATAATGTGTTAATGATGTTTCGTACAAACAATTATTCTAACATGACATTTACATTTTGTTCCTTAATTGTGTTGAGCCAAGGGCTTACTTACTTAATTGGTTATTACAATCCTTCTCACACCACTCATGTTGTGTGTGTTAGATTCCTTCTTGAGTAAATACGGGACCTACAATTTTTGCGACAGATTTTTAAGAAATTGTTTCTGACAATTTGCTTTCCTCTCAAGGTTTTTACCATAAATTCTGAGAGGAAGTCGCTGGAGAAATATTTTTTTACACTGTGTTTGCTTCAAGATCTGTGAGCCAGGGTTTTAACCAGGGGGTCTCGTCTAATGAAACAACATACCTACTATATCGTCAATTTACTCTCATAGCTAATTCACGATTCAGAATCAACATGAAACCAACAACCTATTTATTTTCTTTCCGTCCTTATTAGAAAATTCTTATCACATTTTTCAAATACGCTGCTGAATCGTATGTTCCTTTACGTTTTATAGTGATAGGATTACCATCATAAGAGAATTATCACTCTGGTGCTACCAGTTTGTTGCTACGTTGATGTTCCCCTCACTACGAAAGGTGTTAGTTAGCTTTGTGTAGGTATTATTTTCAAAGGTGTTAAGGCCTTTAAATTCTTGATATCAAAAAGAACGAATATTGGTTTGATAATCTACTGCTGAGGTCGCCGTGGTCTAGTAGGTAGTATGCTGGCTTATTAGACTTAAAGCCAGGGTTCGAGTCCCCGGCCAGACATCAAAATAAAATACAAAAAGTATATTTTTCGGCGATTTCTTCTCAGCAGATTTCTGGCAAAAACTCTGAGAGTAAAAATAAAATTGCCATGAAAAGTTTCTCAAAAATCTGTCGTTCGTAGTCGACTTTAAACTGTAGGTCCCGGCCACTTATGTATAAAAATTAACACACACAACATAAGTAGTGTGAGAAACTAGGTTAATAATCCTGACTGAAGAGTTGTAATGACCAATTATGTATGTATGTATGTAAACTACTGCTGTATTCTATGTTGATGTTCACCTCACTAGGAGTATGTGTTAGTTAGCTTTGTGTAGGTATTGTTTTAAGGCCTCTTAACTAGTTAGCTCAGATGTTTAAACAATTTATCCGTTATGCCTTACTACGTCAAACTAGTCATTCAATTATTTAATTGGCCATTAACAACTCAATAATCAGATTTTGACCTGCTTTAGTACATCCTACTACTAAGCGCCTCTGCCTCTTGAGTGCCTTTGCCAGTAGGTCACACCAATCGTTTTCAGTGCTTCCTCGACTTGGTCCTTCGAATGCAAACAAGGTGGTCCTCTTCGCCGACTTCCTCAAATCCCGTATCGCCGGAGCATCCTCATCCATTCGAATGATATAGCCAAACTAGCGCAGCCGCTGGATATTAACCTGCTACACAACGTTAGGAACCTCATACAGCTCATTGTTAGATTATCGCCAAATCCCACTGCACCAAAGACCTTACGTAGAACTTCACTGTCGAACACTCTCAAAGCTGCCGCATGAGTTCTTAATAAAGAAGCACGGCGAGGATCAGCCTGTTGTCGTGTATTGGTCACATTGTCCAAGGCAATTGCCTACTTGATAACAAAGCAGCATTTGCTGGCAAAAGTGAAGCTACGTTTGATATCCATAAGGACAGCATTTTTGATGGTAACGACGAAGCCAAGATAAACAAATTCATTGACTATATCGAAAGTATAGTTGTCGGGCGTAACCACGTTTGTATAAGCTTAGAGATTCTAAAAGAAATACTAAAGGGCTATCCATTTCGTGGTTTCAAAAATATGGAACTAGAATTCGACATTTTTCAAACTAAGTTGTGAAACCAATTTTTTCATTTTGAGTTGAAAGTCTGACATTGACGAAAATGGATCGTTTAGCTATCACACAATGTATAAAAATTATCAAAACCTGCCACAAAAATGGTGATTCTGCCACACAACAAAATTTTCTTCAGCGATGAAGCACATTTCACAGTCGGTGTGTATGTAAATAAACAAAATTGTCATATTTGAGGTTCTGAGAATTCTCAAGTAATTGAAGAGAGGCCATCACATCCAGAAAAAGTCACTGTTTGGTACGCTCTTTGGTCCGAAAGTGTAATTGGACCTTACTTCTTCGAATACGACAATGGAACGATGGTCGCCATCAATTCGGTGTGCTATGGTCATATGAAAACCGATTTTTTTTTTTGCCTGCTATTGAAGAATACGACTTTTAGAATATGTGGTTCCAACAAGACGGTGCCACATGCCACACATCTGGAGCGAATATTGTTTTATTGCAAAAGACATTTTCTGGCCGCGTAATTTCTAGTCGTGGTGATATCAGCTGGCCACCATGATCATGCGATTTGACACCATTAAACTTTTTTTGGGGATACGTTAAAGACCGTGTTTATGAAGATAAGCCTTCAACTCTTGAGCACTTAAAAACCAACATTCGTCAAGATATGGCTGAGATACCGCCCAATATGTGTTAAAAAGTGGTTGAAAAATGGCCACTTAAAGTCGAACAGAAGTTGCTACACAGTAGTTAATAGTTTTCATTTCAAATATTGTAAGACTACTCTTTAGCTAGAACTGTTAATACAGTGTAGTGTCGCCTTTCCTACAAAGGCATACTTAATTATCAATAATATGTCTACTGGTTTGTATAATAAATGTCCGATGCAATCACTGTTTTATTAAAGATTTCAATTGATTTTGATTTCCTGCACCACTGTCCTATTGTCATTATGGCTTAAACAAATACTACATATCATCTTGATTGTGGTACTTTCTCTCTATCTCTCCCTCTCCTCTCTGTCACTGTCTCTGTCGCTCTAGGTTTCTTTATCTAACGTAATATATTTGACTATGTAAACACTGCCTTTAGGTCGAGGCGTTGAGGTCAGTTTAGTAGGCTGTATATCATACATTTCAAATATTTTGTTGTTGTTCGCTCTATAATTCTTCTTCTTCTTCTTCTTTTGAGTCTTGTTCTTTTTGAGTCCTAGTAAGAAGAGAAAACAAAACAAAATCAAACAAAATGTATATAATTTTGCTTCATCCAGGTATGTAAGAGTTTTTTTTTTTAATATTTTTTTTGTGTTGCATACATTTTGGGGTCTTCCTTTTTTCTCTCTCTCTCTCAAAAAAAGTGCAAACGTCATTCATTGTTGTGTTAGAGAAAGAGCGAGAATTTCATTTGGTTTTTCATTTACCATTTCTATTATTGTTGTTGTTGCTGCTTTCATTACTTTGTCATTATGTTGTTGTGCAAAGTTGTACAAAAAATTTTTTTTTACACTCATCGTCCTGTTCTTCTTCTTGTCCAAATACACAGACACACACACACACACATATACATACAAACATACATATCTCTTTTATTGTCTGTTTAAATATATAATTTTAAGATTTTTTTTTTTCAATTTTTTCATTAGTTTAGTGGGTTTGTGGAACACGACAGTTGCAGTGAAATTATTTTCCTTGTTGTTTTTGCAATTGCAGTTTTTGGCGTTTGCTTTTATTTACAAAACAAATGCATTTTACAAACCAACCGCTGTGATTACATTCTCGTTTCTTTACTCTTCTGTTCCTTTTTCTATTCGTTCTTGCTTGCATTCGCTCTTCATGTCAAAAATTCCCAAATTATTGTAAATGTGGGCCAAAAGGCTTTTTGTTTTGTTTGTTTTTTTTTTTTTTGGTCGGTTAGGTTAGGTCTGCTGGTTTCCTTTGTTTGTTTCTTTGTATTTGTATTTATTATTGTTGTTGTGTTAGTTATTTTCATGTCATAACGATTAAGGTGAAAAGGTAAAATTTTATTTGAAATTCAGCTTAAAGCTTTAAAATTGAACTAGAAAAAGTAGTTTTTTTTTTTTTGTTATTGTTAGAAATAAACTTGAAAACTTTATATGTAGTTTGGTAATGGAATACTTTTTTCTCGTTGTTTTTACACTTTTGTGGAACAAATCAAATTCATCATCATACATTGATTTATTTAGCATTGTTTCAACTTTATCCATGAGGTTATTCAGGTAAGCAGGTAATTGGTGTTCTGATACAAATTTCCAGGATAACAATATTGCCTAGAAAAAACATCTTTTGTGAGATAAGAAACATTGCTCTTCCTTGACATGTGTACCTGTCTAACTATTTATGACTTTATTTGAAGATAGTATATCTTCTGGGGAGAGGGCGATTAGGAGACTTCATGCCTGTCAACTTCGAAAATTCAAAAACTATTTCTTCGCCTTCGATCGCCATCATACCAGGAAAGCAGAGTTGGACCACATCATTTATGATCCAGTACGCGGTTAAATACTCGATTTGTAAGTAACGGAGAGAAAAATTGCTTTTTAATTCTTAATTTATTCATACGTTGGAGTAGAGTGAAAATCACTATTAATTGACTAGAAAAATACAAATCTAAAAAGGCTAACAATTGTTAAATATCGTTCATACAAAGGTTTCATTTATCTCTAAAATGTTTAACATTTGCTATGTGTCGTTGAACAACCGCAGAACGTTTGAGAATGTTTAAAACTGTTTACAAATATGATCACATTTCAAATAAAATGTAATGTTTACGGTCATCATAATCGACCTACTGCAAAATAATTAGCAATTATGATCAAGTCCGTGTATCATCATCCGTGTACACACTACTGAACATGCCTCTTCCGTTAGAAATGGCACTGGAATAACCAGCATGGTCAATTCAGTGCTCTATGGTTTCGGTTTTTTTATCTGAAATTGAAGATCATGAACTGGACTTTATTAGAAGAGAAGTTTCAAGAAATAATAATTTCACCTCAAACCTTTTTGAGAGACTACGTCAACAGATAATCCTTTGACTTTGAAAAACAAGTAATCTTCAAGTTATCGTCAAGCAAAAGAATTAAACTTACATAGACTTGGTCAAAAAATTCCTCAAAACTATCGATTGCTGTAACCAAGACTAAAATGGCATTGACCTAGAGCTACAAAACGTCTTTGAAATATGTAATCCCACATCCTTTCAATGTACAGGGTGTCTGATATGTATTGCAACCAAGTTCAGGTTGTTATCATTTGTAAACTGCTCGTCTGACAGCTGATAGATTAATTCCAGTAACTGTTCATTTTATTATTTCCAAGCTTACAAAAGGATTTTGATCTATTGCATTCAGAAAAAAAGTTATTCGTGATGGATTCGTGATAGTGTGATTGCTGTATATTTGGTTGGAAAACTACAGGTGGCTATAGTTACAGCCCTCCAGAATTTAAATGTGAATAAATCTTTTGTTTCTCGTACCATTGCTCATTACCGTAATACTGGCAGTGTTGCATTGCGTCCAACGAAAAAAAAAACGATAACCACACCAGAAACGATTCGAAAAGTGAAGGCCAGATTTGATCGATATACACGCCGCAGTGGTAGAAAAATTGCTCGTGAGCTGAACATATCCATAAGCTTGGACTAAAGCCATTGAAGTTCGAAAAAGTGCAAGAGCTCACCGATGGACAAAAGAAAGTTGGACTGGAAGGAGCCAAGGAGTTACTTCGCTTGCACGAAAGTGGCCAGTTACCGAATTTCGTTTTCTCCGATGAGAAGTCATTCCAAATTGTGAACAAACAAAATGATCGGGTTTACTTGCCAAAGAGATCAGCTGAAAATTTACGTCTGCGATTGGCCACCAGAACTCAAGCGTTGTAATGTTGTGGGTCGCTGTAACGGCGATGGTCACTCCCCGCTCGTATTCATCGACCGTGGACGTCTAAATAAATGCCGAATATTATCGGGAAAATATCTTAAAGACAGTATTGAAGCCCTGGGCAGACAAACATTTCGGTCGCAGACCATGGACATTCTAACAGGACTCAGCACCACCGCACTTAGCACGCGTTAACCAAGAATGACTTAAAAAGGAGGTTCCTCGTTCCATTTCTACCGCTTCATAGCTACCAAAATCTTCGGATCTCAATCCGTTGGACTTTTGCGCCTGGAGCAGTTTGGAGAGTTAAGTTCTCACTAAAAAACACCAAAAAGTCGATCATCTCAAGCTTCGCCGAGAATGGGCAAAAATACCGCAGAGCCAATTTCGTGCAGCCTGTGATAGCTTTGTCGGCCGTTTGAAGACCATAATTCGTACCAAAGTTGGCCAATTCTAAAATTTTATGTTATTTCCAATATTTTTTGCTTTTGAGCAATAAAATTACTTTACTTTGTTGCATTATATATCAGCCACCCTGTATGGAGGTAAAGTCTACATTAATAGAGATATCGCTGTCGGCATCATACATTCGTAATTAAAAACACATGTGTTTTGTTTCGAAATCACTTAGAAATTTTTCACACCTTCTCACGATTTTAATTAGGAGGGCTTCCTTCTCAAAAATCCTTTATTTTTTTATTAATTTCATTTAAGAATTCTCAAAATTTTGAATGACATCTACTTACCTAAAGAATACAAATGTAAACATTCGGTCATCACCTCTTTTAAATGACAAACGTTTGCCTTACTCCAACTCTATTCTGATTTATAAAAGTCCTTTGTTGACAATTTTAAAAAAATTAAAAAAGATTTCAAAAGGCCTTTTAATACTGATTATTTATAGAAGGCCATAAAGAAAATGTTTGAAAAAGTGTTTGTTTTCAAAATGAGCTAACTAAACACAAAAACAAAAAAGGGGAAAATGGCAGTGAAGTTTTAGAATTCTGTCTGTGTTGAAAGAAGAAGTTTTTTGTTTGTTTGCCCCTTTTGTTGGCCTTTTAAATTTTATTTTCTTGGTCTTTTTGCTTGTATTTGTTTTTTGTTTTGAAAATTTTTTGTATTTTCAAGAACGAACGTGTTGATTTGCCAATTAATTTTATTTATTTGCTGGCCATTGCCAGATAGAAATCTAAGAAATGGAAAGTTATCAACCCTTTTATCATCTTTTCGTGGTGAAAGCAATTTAAATTTTGTGATTGTCATGAAATGTTTTAAAGCCAATTTCTGTTAAAAACCAACTGTAGCATTAACTTTTTTAATTTAAGACTGAGGTGATTAAGGTAGCTGAAGTGATTTCTTTTAAGGCTAATACAAGATAGCAATTTCCCTCTCTTTAGTTGAGAGACATTTTTAACTATTCAAGAGGTTAAATCGTCTAGTTATAAAACTATGGTCACTTTTATTAAAAAAACCACAATTTTCTTGTGCACAGCTTTAGATCTTGACCTCTCCTAGTCCTATAAGGGATAAGAATAATGAATAATGTTTCAGTAGATAATCAGCGGCCTAAATGGATACAGCTTACTTGGGTCCAATAAGGTCGTGTGGTAAACAATATTACCTATTACATACATACATAAATGGTCATTACAACCCTTCAGTCTGGATTATTAACCTATTTCCACCACCTATGTTGTGCGTGTTAATTTTATACATAAGTGGGCGGACCTACAGTTTAAAGTTTATAGTTTTCATAGATTTTTTTTACTCTTAAAGTTTTTGCCAGAAATCGCCAAAGAAATACTTTTTGTATTTTGTTTTTACGTCTGAACTATTGCTTAATACAATTATAGCTCCTAATATCACTCCACCATATGGAGAGTCTTATAAAAACAAATTTTCAGGTTCAGACAATGCGGGAGAATATTTCGCTATCTCCCCTGGAAACACCCGGCATTCTTGGCCAATCTTAGATGTTATATACAAATTAGAGATCAGCAATGAATCATCTTTCTGCTATTGATAAGTAATCATGCAATTTTGAGTATGAGTGAATCAACAGAATTGAAATTCAACTAGTCTGATTCATTCGTACTCGTTACAACATTGATTTATAAGTAGCAATGAGTATGAGTACAACGTGGACATCAAACTCACAACAATCGAAATGTGTTTGATTCATACGCCTACTCATTCTGATTCATAAATTTAGAAAAATATTTATAAGTGATTCGAGTGATTCAAAACTTTCATCAAAATTTACAGTCTTAGTTGTTGTTGCATACACAAACTAAGAAGAAAGGATAGACAAAGACAGCAAGCAAAGCATACACATAATCTTCTTATGAGTATTGCACTGATCGTACGCGAATCATACTTGTTTTGTGCTTCGCGTAAATGTTAAGTAGAGAAGAGTCGAAGTCAATAACATCATGCGTATTGTTAAGTATGAGTACGACGAGTACTTCCAACTTTGAGTATGAGTATTTTAATATAATACTCATGCTGTATTATATTAAAATAAGTATGAATGGGAATAAGTATCAGAAATTATAAGTATGACTCGAATCTACTCATCGTTTTGAATACTCGTTGCTGATAGGAGCTGCAAAAGACAAAACAGCAATCCAACCATATAGTCATGTGGGACTTATCGGCAATCGGCAAACAGACGAGCTTGTGGGAAAGGACTTCCTTGCCGTTGAAGGTACCTGAACAAATGAATTCAAGAAATTAACAGAGACGGGCGTTTCTTTTAATTTAATGTAAATACATTGCAATATTTATGGAAAAAAAATTAAAAATATAAATAAATAGGCCCGGAAAAATAATAGGGACACATATATTGAAAACTTTAAGTGTTCCTATTATTTTTTTCGGGCCTTTATTTTACATTTTCTTAAAAGTTTGGCAAAGCTAGTGAAATATTTTTATTTTATTATTTAAACTGTATGAATACCTTTAATTTAATGTAAATACATTGCAATATTTATGGAAAAATAATTAAAATTATAAGAATATATTGAAAATTTTAAGTGTCCCTATTATTTTTTCCGGGCCTTTATTTTACATTTTTTTAAAAATTTGGCAAAGTTAGTGAAATATTTTTATTTTATTAGTTAACCTGTATGAATACCTTTAATTTAATGTAAATATATTGCAATATTTATGGAAAAATAATTAAAAATATAAGAATATAGTCCCGGAAAAAGTAATAGGGACACTTATATTGAAAACTTTAAGTGTTCCTATTATTTTTTCCGGGTCTTTATTTCACATTTTTTTTAAATTTGGCAAAGCTATTGAAATACTTTTATTTTATTAGTTAACCTTTAATTTAAAGTAAATACATTGCAATATTTATTGAAAAATAATTAAAATTATAAGAATATATTGAAAATTTTAAGTGTTCCTATTATTTTTTCCGGGCCTTTATTTTACATTATCTTAAAAGTTTGGCAAAGCTAGTGAAATATTTTTATTTTATTAGTTAACCTGTATGAATACCTTTAATTTAATGTAAATACATTGCAATATTTATGGAAAAATAATTAAAAATATAAGAATATAGGCTCGGAAAAAATAATAGGAACACTTAAAATTTTCAATATATTCTTATAATTTTAATTATTTTTCCATAAATTTTAATATGCATTATTTCACCCTGAAAGTGTAAAAAACGATCTAATGTTCAGTTTTTTTTTGTAAAGATTCCACATTTGATTTTGTTGCATAATATGAACCCATCAGCGAAAAATTGAATCGCGTTCCTTGGGAATTGTTAGTCATTATTATAAAAAGATCTATCCGGTAACTGCGTCAGAAAACTAGAATCGAAAGCAGATTCTGTTATCGTGTAGACGATAGGTGCATTCAGACCAATCCTATAACAAGATTTTCTGATTTCTAATCGCACAACCGTAGAATATAGTTGGTTTGATTAAATAGTTATAAAGCCAGCACAAATTTTTAGACTTAATAAACCAGTTCAGACCCAACGATCTCTTGCAGTAACCGCCTTAGTAGTTCTCAATTCTGTACTCGAGATTCAGTTAAGTGTACTGCTTAATTAGAAGATACTCGGAACTATTGAATGGAATGATACTTGTGGTCGGAAATTTAGGGGTTTTTTATGCCTCTGTGAATAGCAATAACTCCGCATTGTTCGGTATACTGCTAGTCTATATTCATTATAGCTGAAATTAAATATTTTGAATTTTTGCCTGCAATCACTACTAATTTTATTTGGCCGGTTCCAAAGCTTTGCAGCTAGTACTTCTATATTCCAAACATGACAGTACAAAATGATAAGATTAGAGCTATCACGGTAATCTTACTATCAGAAATCACTAAAATGTCCCTCTACATAGCCTTTATTTTTAAATCTTAAAGGTGTTGAAGTATAGATACCAACTGAAGTGTTACTTTTCTGATGTCTCAAGAAGCTTAAATTTGCAAAAGCCTTTAAAATATAAAGAAAATCCACTTGAAATCTTAACATCTCCATTCCAATAACAGAAAAAAAAGTGGAAGAGACAGTTTGCATGTTTTTTTAATACAAAACATTATATTTACCCTTCCGTTTGTCCGTCCAACGATGCGTTGCCATTTATTGTGGTCGATTATATTAATACGACAAAATGTGATAATATTTTATGTTCAAACACAACACTTTTTGTGCCTTTTTATCACGTTATACGCCATTAATGTTTCCCTAATGAATTGAAGTGACATTTTCAAAAAAACAAAAAAAAAGAAAGAAAAATAAAAAAGGCAACAATAACTTGCTATAGAAATATGACGAGAAGACGAGGAAGGCGTAGTGCCTGCTATTCTTTACAAAAGTTTTTTTTTTTGTTTTTCAAAATGTTAAGTATCCAAAGCAAGCGTTTCATCAAAACCAAGTCAAGCTAAATCAACCACCAAACGACCATTCATTCACAACCGATGCTGATGATGTCAATGAGGAAAAAGTAAAAGTAAACATTGTCACACAGTCATGGTTGTCCCCATCATACTCATCATCGTCAGCATTGGTGGCATCAACAGCATTATGTCCTATAGATTTTTGCCACTTCATTTTTTATTAAATTTTTCTCACATTTTTTTTGTTTTTTGTTTTGGTTGAATTGCTATTTTACAGCTGCTGATGGTGATGCTGTAGCTGTTGCTGTTGCTGAAGTTGCTTTAGCCAGTGTCACTGCCATTATAACCATTACAACCACTAATGAAAATTATGACACAATAAGAGACCATAGACCAAAGACCAGAGACCGGAGACCATAAAGCATAAGTTTAACTGTAATTTTCTGCTTAAATAGGCTCAGTTTAATTTTTAATAAATTCAAAAGAATATTTAACAAAATATATGACCAACTCTGAGTTTCCTTTGTTGCCTTTGAAAAAGTAGCAAAAGATATTAACTACCAGTGAATCCAAGTATTGAAAGCCATTCTTTGTGGCTTTAAGCATCACTTATTATCAGTTATTAAATGTCTGTGGGCTTAAACAAGTCTTAGGATGAGATTTTTCAAGCTTTTAACTTTGTTCATGGCTGCTATATGTATACTCAGTCGTATTTACTACAACTCATATCAATATACGAATACATACATAATTGGCCAAAACAAGTCCTTCAGTCAGGACGCCACTTATATTGGTTGTTTTAATTTTTATACATCAGTGCCGGGACCAACAGTTTAACGTTGACTTCGAACAACAGATTTTTGAGAAATTTTTCATGGCAATTATATTTAGTCTCTGAGTTTTTGCCAGAAATATGCTGAGAGAAAGTCGCCGAAGAAATATTTTGCTGGAGATGTCTGACCCGAGGTTAGAACCGTGGCTTCACATCAGAGATCAGCAATGAGTATTCAAAACGATGAGTAGATTCAAGTCATACTTATAATTTCTGATAGTTATACGCACTCATTGACTTATTGACTTCAACTTATCTCTACTTAACATTTACACGAAGCACAAAATAAGTATGATTCGCGTACGAGCACTGCAATACTCACAAGATACTCAAGTGTATGCTTTGCTTGTTGTCTTTGTCTTTCCTTTCTTCTTTGTTTATATATGCAGCAATAACAAAAGGCTGTAAATTTTTAAGAATGATTCGAATCACTCGAATTACTTATAAATATTATAAGTATTTTTTTAACTTTATGAATCAGAATGAGTAGGCGTATGAATCAAACATATTTTGAATGTTGTGAGTTTAATGTCAATGTCGTACTCATACTCATTGCTACTTATACTTATAAATCAATGTCGTAGCGAGTACGAATGAATCAGAGTAGTTGAATTTCAATTCTGTTGATTCACTCATACTCAAAATTGCATGAGTACTTATAAGTAGCGGAAAAACGCTTCATTGCAGATCTCTGCTTCACATCTAGTAAGCCAACACACTGCCTAATACTTCTCATATCAATATGATGACGTTTAATAATATGTTAGAAAATATTCCCAAGTATTCTTTATTTATTTATTTATCTTTAAAAATGTCAGCCCAATGATGAAATTCCATGCATCAATTCAATCCATAGCCCCATATGTGGTCTAATCATTAGACTTTGTTGGACAAAATTGCTTCCAATGATTTATTTTAAATTATTTTGTTTTCTTTTCAAGAGAATACATAAAACTCAAGTAAAACTGAAGTAAATTTAAAGCAATTGCAACTTCAACCCCCTTCCTTAGCCACTACAACACGACAAACAATGAAATCTGAAACGCTGCTTACGAAAACCACTAGAAAACTCTGGTACAATGAATCAGTCAAATCGATCGAACAACCGACATCCAATTGACAATTAGAGGAATGAGGGTATAAAACAAATGATTACAAATACTCATGGTTAACTTGTGCCAATGATTATGATGATACGTTTTCTACTGTCTATCGATGTTGGCTGCTGGTTACTTGCTTGGCTGATTTTGATCCCCTTTTTTTCTTTATATTTTTTGGTTTGGTTTGGTTTGCTTTTTTTTGGTTTATATCATGCTATACTATATGGTAAGAGCTTAGTCTATAGCCAGTTGACAATTTCTGTTCATTCTTTTTCTCGTTTTTTTTTTGCTGTTATGTTTGCGGTGTCATCAAAAATGCACATTCATCATATTTTCCTCTTGATAAAATACGCGCTAAAAATATTGTGTTCACACATTCACACATATAATGGTGGCAACACACAATAACAACAAAAAAAAAATAACAAATTTATAAAGAAAATACATATAAGGGAATGAGTTGTACAGAGTTTTGTGTTGTCCTTGTTTGTATGTGTGTATGTATGCAGGATTATATTTTACTTCATTTAGTTTTACTACAACGAACATTAACAGCCACAACAATAAGTACAAAACATTTACTGGGAACGTCTACAGTAACTCTACTCACATTGCAGCTGCACTATGGGGCCTTAGAGAAACGAATGTAATTTTTTAAAATATTTTATTTTAGTTTAAGAAGAAGTTAATAATTAAAATTAAAACACAAAATAAATCGTATAATATGAGTTATTTCACAGTTGGAAACCGCTCGTATGGTAAAGCCGTGAGTTTTTAATTCTCAATAATATAAGACCTTCCAACAGATAGATCCAAGAGCAACCAAAACATCCCGCATAACTCACTATTTAGTGTGGATTTTGAATCAGCGATGTTATTAGTTCATATATCTTGCAAGAACGTCATTGGCTAGGCTGATGATTACAAACATATTTTGATGTGCGTAGGGGGTGACGTGGATGCCATTTAAACAAGTTGACATTACGCACCACACTGCTCAGGCCACATTTGATGTACTGTACGAGCGATTTGAGTGCATAGTCATCTTACTAGGAGGTAGGGATGCCAAACGGGATCGATTTTTAAAAATCCCGGGATATTTCGGTATAATTTGTGATCCAAAAATTCCGAAAAAAACACGGGAAAAATCGCGATTTTCTCTTAATAATAAAATTATTTTGTTAACAAAATCATTTGTATTCCAATTATGGATATCAGAATTTTATCTCATTAAAAATAAAATATAAAACAGCAAGACAAAAAGTAACAAAAAATCGTAAATTAACAAAAATAAAAATTATTCATACAAATGCAAATGCATTAGTTTTAAGAAAATTATTTGGATTCCAACAAAAAGGTTAAAGCATCTAACATGTGATCTGATAGGCTTGAACGAATTTTGTTGTCAACATACCTTAGCTCTTGAAAAAACACTTCTGGCAATCAACATTTGTTAATAAAATAATTCCAAGATAGCTGTATTCAGCTTGTAAATATTTACCTCTTCCACCTCCTGATGCAAATAAATCTTTTTCTTTGGACAGCTGAGTATTTAAAAAGGTTACCCTTTTAATTCGTTTTGCATTCTTCGATGCCGTCAAATAATTTTTTATCAGTAGAAAGAGGGTTTTCCTATCAATGCTATTATCGAAGTCAAGTGATGCAGAATTTTTTTCACGACCTATTGTAGGGTCAAAATACATATGAATTCACAATCCCGAAAATCCCGGGACAAGTTTTCAAAAATCCCTGGATTCGGTATTTGGCGAATCCCGAAAATCCCGGTACTAGTTTTTCTGTTTCGGGATTTCCCGATTGGCATCCCTACTAGGAGGTAATGTTAGCAGATTGGGTCACTGAGATTTTGTAATGCAGTTTTCTTAAGCCGCAGGATATGTGAATAACCACAGATGTTCTCACAACCATAAACTAATGCCATCGATCAAATGCAGTCTGCGTCATGGAGAACTGCTCATTTCGGATACGTGCCACTTAATTAAATGCCCTAAAATTAAAAATAATACAAATTCTGCATTATAAAGTCATGATAATTAGTTTATAGTAAAAGGATTAGCCAAAATAATTACAAAAAACTCTGCAGACTTTGGGCATTACAGATCTTGTTTATCATTGCAATACACTGTACTGTATAAACATATCTTTTTTGAGGGAAAAATGTGGCGCGTTATTTGAATTTCTTAATTCCAAAGCGTCATAATAAATTATGTTCATTATGATATATTTTTCACATGGTTTTATTAATTTATTTGTATAAAGTTCAACTCAAGCAACAGTGAAAACCAGCTGACCATCCGAAATATGCTTTAAGACTCGAAGTATCAAAAAGTTATGGTGAAAAGTCATTGGAGGTGACATGGGGCTATATTTTATTGAAAAAAAATCATTGTTTTACTTTGTTACGTTAAGTTTGGTTAGATGACGTGTACTTGTCGACTGTGACAAATGCAGTACCAGGAGATCGAATTGGCCCATTGTACAACGTCCTGCTTCTCATACCACTCGTGTTGTGTGCTTTAATTTGTATACATCTGTGGCGGGATCTACAGTTTAAAGTCGACTCCAAACGACAGATTTTTTTTTTAATTAGGAGCTTTTCTTGTCAATTTTTACTCTCAGAGTTTTTGCCAAAAATTTGCTGAGAGGAGGTCACCAAAGAAAATATTTTCACATCTTCGTTTTAATGTCTGACCTTGGATTCGAACTCGGGCCTTTCGTCTAATAAGCCAATACACAACCTACTAGACCACGGTGACTTCACTACTTTGTTAATCTTTCTTTTTTGCTTTGATAACATCACCAGGATTATTAACCTAGTTTCTCAGACTACTTATGTTGTGTACATAAGTGGCGCGATCTACAGTTTCAAGTCGAATCCGAACGACAGATTTTTGAGCAACTTTTTCATGGCAATTTTATTTACTCTCAGAGTTTTTGCCAGAAATCGCCGAAAAAATACTTTTTGTATTTTATTTTGATGTCTGGCCTGGGACTCGAACCCCGGATTTACGTCTAATAAGCCAGCACACTATATACTAGACCACGGCGACCACAGGCGATAACAGCATCCAATCAATAAATCAAACTTATTAAAATGTTTGGAAATTCGGCCAACGTTTTGTTAATATTCTTCTGTTAAACCATATTGCACATCAAATAGATTTTTTTGATTTACATCTATTGCTACAGCAGGAAACAGCACACTGTCATAAAGTATCTGTTCCATCTTTTTATTATACCTTGACGTGATTACCTGGGACAGGATTTTGATGTAGCCCTCTTAATTCCTTAAATTCTTTAACTATGATTCGAAATGTTTGGACATTTGCCGGTTTCTTGAACAGAATAGCTGATTAACTTATAATTTTAATATCATCTTGATCTCTGAATTCCAGTGTAAGAGCAGCCCATTGTGCACTGAACTTAGTGTAAAAAATATGAAATAATTTCATATTCTGTTTATAACGTCATATTGCAAAATATCTACATGACCGTTACAAGTATTTCCTTTTATTTTTCTACGGAACAAAAAACACTGGAGAAGCAATATCATTGCCACATACAACGCTGAATATAACGAAAAAGAAAGAAAGTAACAAACAAAATATAAAAAAAAATGAAACAGAAACAGAAAAGTTCAATTTTTATCTATGGCAGTAACTGAACTAACTGTGGGGTAAGTATAATGCGTTCTGATGATGCTTTAAATGTGCAGACATGACACAAAATATTAAATACAATGGCAATAATAATCTGAAAAGTAAGAGAAGGGTACGCGTAAATATTTTGTAGCCATAGCTGTTACTGTTGTTGTTTATATTGTCCACATTTCTAAAGTGGAACATGTTGAAATGAAAATAAAAAAAACAAAAATTTACCAAAGAAGGTAGTTTCTGGAATTCACAATAAATCTGTACATACTGCTGCTGCCATCCTAGCATACGAACTCTTGAACTTGTTCACTTGCAAGTGTTGTTAGCAAAGATTTTCACGTTCCGCACATTTATTTTATAACATTTCTTATGTTAAAGCTTGCTTTAGCTTCTTCGCGATTTACAAACACACAGACTGACTAACTGAAAAGCTTAAGCATTTGTTAGTATCATCGGCATTATTATTATCACGATTATTATCACGGCGACCATATTGACATGCATGAAGTTTAAAAAGTTACCACAACAGATTAACAATTGCGATGAATTATGAAGTGTGGCAAAAGAAACTTGCCAAAAAAATCTAAAATTCTCTTAAATTGCTTCAAAAAAATTAAGATTTATTGTTTAGCGTTGCACGTATTTTCCAACATGTTTTATTTACTTTTTATTCATATTTGGATGGCATATTCTATTTAAAATGTTTGAGAGAGTTTCTAGTAAAATGGACTTAAACGGGAGCCTAGCAGTTGTTTAAAGAGTTTCTCTTTTAAAGAAGGGAAAACGCAATACATTTCAGACATGATTTTCGGAATACAAAAATTTAAATCATTCCAATTAATCCATACAGAAAGCTAACTCTTGACTCTTGACTCCCAAAGAAAATAACATGAACCACAATCATCAGAAGCACGACAAGCAGCAACACATTGTAAGCAAAAGGACCTCTACTTATACCTGCTTACTGAAACCACGCAAAAATGTTAAATTTTTTAGTTGTAGACATGCAAAACTTTCTTTAGATGATATAGGTTTACTGAATCTAAACTTTTTATTTCAAATTTTCTTAAAGGCTTATTGCAAAAATATTTCTTGTTGTTTTCCAATTGAAATTTAAAAAGAAAAATCTCAGTGTATGTAAACACTTATTTATTATCAGATAATAATAATAATACCTTAACGCCCTTGACTGTCACTGTGCTACTTTACCAACCATGAAGAAAGAAATAGAAAAGATGTTGAAAGTTATAGGAGAAACCTTCGTATGGCAAAAGCTGAATTGAATAAACTTCTTGGAACATGTGGATTTCTAAGGTCGACCACGTTAGGCGAATTTTGGCACTCGCTCATTATGAAATATGAGAAGATTGGAGAAAGCTTTGAATTATGCATGTGACAAACCCCTTAATACAAAATTATATGGAATTTTCGCAGAATTCAACATAAGAATAATGCGGTTAAAAATTAATTTTCTCCAAGACTGATGAGTAAAATGAAAAAATATACGACATATTTGAAAATATGTCCCTATGTCAAGAATATTTTTTTAAAGAAGTGTTAAAATAGTGGAACACATATCATATTACAACAATGTTTTTGAGAATCAGCGCTTTAAAATGCATTGATTCCACTCCTGGGTAAGACTTCTTGTACAAAACTAAACATGAACAAATAAAACTGCCATGAAAAGTTTCTCAAAGAGATGTCGTTCAAAGACGACTGCAGGTCCCTAAATCGTAATCCTGACTGAAGGGTTGTAATCAGTGGTGTTGTGCTATTTTTTTTTTTACCGGAACGCGTATATATAATTATATAGACAGAGCCGATCCTGGATAGGCGGCCGCTCTGTGTGGTCTCATGTCCCGAATTTAACGTGGGTGGGGGTGATTTTCTATGATAGTTCTGGCGGCGGCGTTTTTTTTAGGTCTCATGTTCCAAATTTGACTACAGAGTGAAGGGAGATTAAAACATATTGCGGGGATTGCCGTCGAACGTCCATAAGCAATACATACATATATATGACACTAATTGATTTGAATTGAGTGCATTCCCATCATCCCAGGAATTCCCGTCCGACACGCAGTTAAATACCACGCGGAAATACCCGCGCTTCATTTTTGTATGGAAAAAATAAATGATTCTCTTGGTAGCAACAGTTAAATTTAAATGCGGCCGAAAGGGTTAAATTCAAATTCTTAAGTAGTAATTTGTTCGGGTTCGGGTTCACGCATTTGTTTCGGTTCGGGTCGAATTCCGGTTCACCAGAAAAAAACGTTCCGGACTCCGGTTAACGGTTCGGAAAAACAAGCCGGTACGTTCCGGTTTTTGTTCCGGTTCGGTTCAAACCCTAGTTTATAAAAACATATAAAAAATTCGTCAAAAATTAGAAAATAAATCAGCAATTCTTTTTAATTTGTTTTCAAAACGTCAGCCAATTCTCGTTATCAGAAATCGTTTTTAGTTCCGCAACGTGTTCCTGTCCAAAAAGGAAGCACCGGAACGACGTTCCGAAGCGTTCCGGCTCGACAACACCACTGGTTGTAATGACCAATTATAGTAAGCGTGAACATAAATTATATTTTTTTTAAAATTGATTCATTGCCAGTTTTTAAAATTGAAACAAAAAAAAAATTGAAAAATTAAAATTTTTTGGAAACTCTCCTTAAGTGGTAAAAGTGGAGTTTACTGATTGTTAAAATTGTATCCTCAGTGTATAGTTTCTTTTGATGTTCATTGTATGTATAGTATGTATAAATATGATTCCATCGAATTGGATTTTCTGTCCTGCACCGTCACTAAACATTAGCAGGGTTATCACGCATTAAAATCGATGCTATTTGCACGACCTCCTAACTGCCTATATATCGGATGCGAGTATTAAACTTTTTCATATCATTTCTCAATTGGGCTTAATCTACGGTTAAAAAAATATCATTGATAAATATTACTGTCAGCAGCAAAAGTGTCGAATAAGAAATTAAGTTAGGAAGAGCATTGAAAAGAAAATAGAATTGGGAGTCCCACATTTACCATGCGTGTGAAGACGATATAAAATAAAAGAAGTAAACATAGACACCATAAACGTTTCGTAAACGTTTTCGTTTTACTGTTTAACGGTTCCACATTCTGGGAAATTCTTGACCAATGCCTAAAGCCAACAAATCACCGATAGAATGGCTCTTAAGGAAACCGTACTGAGTGTTGTTGCTAAATAAATATTTTACAATATTTTTTATTCATCTTTCATTTTAAACATATTTTCCAAAGCATTGAAAAGCTCAAGCATATCATCATTGATATCATTGGTGAAAGTCAGTTCATAATTGATATGAACACTAAAAAAATAGTTAGCCCAGTCCAGTACGTTGTCAACATTAACAAATTATAAACAAATGCCCTTTACTTTTGACATTAAATTCCTTTGAAATATTTAAATAAAGAATTTTCATTTATGAGAACTTTTCTCCCTAACTAAATCGTAATCATATTTATTCTTTACTCTTTATCCGTATATTAATTACTTTTCCTTATTGAAAACCGAATTTCTTTTAATTTTAGAAATAAACTTAGTTTAACCCTTTCCATTATACTCTATTTTGAAAATTTTCAAAAGCAATTTCAATAGTTTTTTTTTTTTTTAATTTTCATGTATCTGCCTGAAGTTTCTCATGTTTCTCTCAGTCATTTTAGTCTCACTAAATTGACCTCAATAAATACCATACATACATACATATACATATATATGTAAAATCCTTTTACTATTTTAATAGAGAAATTTGTTTTTGTTAAACTACTTTTGTTGTTGTTGTAATTGTATTCCAATTTGTGCCATTTACCTTCAAAAAAGCAAAAATTACTAATGCCAGCAGTTGGTAACAAATATTGTAAAGAGTGAATATCAAATACAACAGCTACTACTTCAACAACAACAACAACAACAAATGAACTACAGAAAAAAAAAGTTGAGTTTCATTTTTAACAACAAATTTCCATTAAAATCCTTCAAAAATAGTCTTCTTCAATATAAATTGAAAAAAAAAAAAAGAAAATTGTTTTAATGACCATAACACAACTATTGGCTGTTGGATGTTGACTGTTGACTGCTGACTGTTAACCTGGAAAAGCTTTTCTTGCTTTTCATTATTATGTATTGGTCTTGTTCGTTTTTGTTAATAGTTTTTTACTTTTTTTTTAATTTCACTAAACAAGTCCAAAACAGTACATACTCTTTATATACCTACATATGCATATAGTCACATGTAAATTTCTATAGACAGATGCGGACTCAGTCTTAATTACTGTGAGACGAAAAGAATTTTATACCGCCAAGTCGGTAGCCCTTATCCATAATATCATTGCGCGTTAGGTGGCAGACTCGGATAAACCGTTAAAGAGGTGGATTGTATTGTATAGTTTTGACATATTGGACTTGGATTCACGGTTCCAAGAACCATTCTTTCCCGAAAGTTATTGAGGACGCTCAAACAGTCGGATAGCATTATGAAAGTTCTTGTTTTCCTTGGAAGCTGCCTTTCACTGTCTGATATTGAAAGGGGGTGTTGCCTATTGTAGTTGTGACTTTGATCATAACAATTTCTAGCTTATAGCTCTATCAACTCAAAGTATAGCTTGGCACTAATCATTTTATATTAAATAATGCTAATCGCTTTGTAAGCGTTGTGGTTTCTTTAAGAGTTCAATGATAGTAATATACTCCAAAACAGATGAAGCTCAACAAATCCCAATCACAGCTATCCCAAAATCTAACGTAATTTTACTATCAGTAATTCACTTTTAACCAACTTTATCATCTGCATCAAAAAATTATTCATTTTGTTTACGTTTAGTCACAAAAGACAAGGACATAGCAATACTATTCGACAGCCAGATCGTCCTTTCAGCACTCGACTCTTATGCGGTTAAATTGAAGATAGTAGTGGGACTGTTTGGGGATAACTTAATCGAAGAGATAGGTTACCATCAGCTAGTGTCTCAGATCATGTGGTCATTCGTGTCTATGAGCTAGTAGACGAGCTTGTGAGAGAAAGCTTAAGTATTATTAATGGGACTTGAACACTTTTGTGGATTAGTGTTGGATTTTTGGAAAGCTATGCTTAATGAAAGAGAAGATAAGGAGAGACAGAGACTAATGAAACTTAATCAAACTATCCAGGAATAACCTAACCTCACTGGTCATTTGAAAGGGCATGGTAGTCTTAAAGTACACTTATTCAGAAAGAGAGTTTATTCGAAACCAACACGTATATACATTCAGTGACAATGGCAATGAATCATCTGAACATATTCTTTGAACATGTAGGCTATTTACTTGAAGTCACCGTAGTCTAGTAGGTAGTGTGTTAGACGTAAAACCAGGGTTCGTGCCACAAAAATATTTCTTCGGCGATTTCCTCTCAGCAGATTTCTGGCAAAAACTCTGAAGGTAAATAAAGAAGCCATGAAAAGTTTAGCAAAAAAATCTGTCGTTCGTAGTCGACTTTAAACTGTACGTCCCACCATTTATGTATAAAATTAACATACACAACATAAGTAGTGTGATAAACTAGGTCAATAAACCAGACTGAAGGGTTGTAATGACCAATCATGTATGTATGTTAACTATAATATTATAACTATTAACTATAATTAATTAATTTTTCCCCTAAATAAGGGCCTCTTAAAAGGCTTACTTACTTTTTTTAACCTTTTTCTTACTTGCAAACAATACAGAATTTATTATTTTTTTCTATTTTTAAAAATTTTTTTATATTGCAGTTACTAGAAGTTTTAAAATACATGAAAGTAAGTGCAGCGTTTGAGTGTGTTAAAAGCAAAAAGTCTGATATTGAAATCTGCAAGCAACTATACATAGTTCTTGTTGTTTACAGCTTACAGTTTTGAACAAAATTATGTAAAATACTAAAGGCTTGTAATATTCCAAACCATTTTCCCCACATCCTAGAAAGACAAAAAAGAGCACGATAACAAAGTTATGACGACCATTTCTTGAGAAGCACTGTAAGTTTTTTATAATTTCAAACCTAAAAAGAGTCTCTCCTCAGTAAAATATTTGATGCAACGGTTTGATTATAGTCATCACCCAAGTAAATCTATTTTAATGATCTCATTTTTCTTTCTTTTTAAGACTAAAAAGACAAGGAAAACTATATTTTTATATGAAAAATTTATTGACCCTATCTCGAACCTGAGAGAATATTTTCTAATTCTGAAAAATTGTTTGCCAGACACCTCCCATACCACCTATCGTGTATACGAGGATATAAATAAAGACCTGTTTCTGCAACATAATATACTCGTACTCAAAGTTGAAAGTACTGATCGTGTTCATACTAAGCCATAGGAATGATGTTATTGACTTTGATTCGTCTGTATTTACACGAAGCACAAAATAAGTACTGCAATACTCACAAGAAGATTGTGTGTTTGCTTTGCTTGTTGTGTTTGTCTTTCCTTTCTTCTTTGTATGTATATGCAACAACAACAAAGGCTTTAAATATTGATGAATGATTCGAATCACTCGCATAACTTATAAGTATTATAAGTATTTTTCTAAATTTATGAATCAGAATGAGTAAGCGTTTGAATCAAACATATTTCGAAAATTATGAGTTTGATTGTTGTACTCATACTCATTGCAACCTGTACTTATAGATCAATATTGTAGCGAGTACGAATGAATCAGAGTAGTTGACTTTCAATTCTGTTGATTCACTCATACTCAAAATTGCATGAGTACTTATGAGTGGCGGAAAAACGAGTCATTGCTAATCTCTGGTGTGTACGTCTAAAACCACTCGCCAAGGACTTATTGTATCATATCAGACTTTCAGGCCTAGTAAGGCCACCATCAAAAAAATATTCAAACTACATCAAATAGCATCTGTTTTATCGACTATAAGCCAGTGTTCGCTAGGTAGTTTCTGCAATGTTTGAGTTCATTAAAGCTACAAAGCTGTTATGACTATGAATTATGATGTTGAGCTACGCTTGCAGCTTTTACAAGGTAGGACAGGTAAAACCTTTTCGAAAAACCTTTCGGTTACAATATCATCTACATCATTGGGTATCTGTCAAGATGAAAATGATGGTTAATCAAGCTAAATTGAAGAACATTTAGACGGTAAATATGAAAGTCCCAGAACATAGCTAACAGTACTTTGTCAAGGAATATTTATTGCCTCTGGGGTTACCAGTTTGTAGTTGATGAAAACATCAAGCTAGACGTCAAAAACAAACACTTTGTTATTCAAAAAATATATTTTTATAGGAAAACAAACTACTAAAGATTAAAAAAATGTTGTATTTAAATGAGATTTTCCGCTTAACTGTAAAAATAATTATTTTACAAATCCTTTTCTATGCCAAACAGTTTGATGGTCAAAGGCAGTATATGAAAAAAATAATATTAACTTAAATATAAACTAAAAAATAAACTTTTAATTGTATGCAGAATGAATAAACGAACAAAACAAAAAAAAAACTGTTCAGAAAAAAAGCCACTTTCCCAGTTCCTATTTCAATAACAAGTGACGAGTCATTGGATATACAGGTCAACGAAATCGATTCTTGTTGAATTTGGAGAAAAAAAAATTGGATTAAAATTGTTTGGAAAATTGGAAAGAGTAGTAAAAGTAAAACGGTAAAATAATTTGGGTTTTTTTAAAGAAATTTTTTTAATTAAAATAAAGCGATTATTTCTTTATACATAATTTGAAAACCTTTTTTTTTTTTTGTTATTAATTTCGGTAAATGTTTTGTCAACTTGTGCCATATGCTCCACTTAAATAAAGAAGAAGAGAATTTCAAATTGACGTGGCGATTATAAAAGTGCAATTGAAAAGCCTTAAATATCCTCACCACATGCTCCAACGGAGTACAGACAAGTAAGTAGAACAAATGGAGGCGTAATATTTTGGGTTGTTAAATTTTGCTTTATTTTTGATTTTTTCATTCTTTTTGTTTTTGCAATATTTATTTCATATACATATTGCTGCAATACTCCAGTTCTTTTGTTCAATGAATTCTTTAATATCCAAAGAATCAATATAATGTAAATAATAAAAGTCTGGATTGAATCCATGCTTGCACTATACGAATGCAATGCAACATGCATGCTGTGCCTTACAGACAAGACATACTCGCACACAATACGAACTATATTCTATGTACAGTCAAACTCGTTTATAACGAACTCGGTTATAACGAATTCTTGGTTATTATGTACATATTTTCAAGTCCCAACATTTTAATAACAATTTTCATACAAAAAACTTCGTTCTTTACGAACTCGTTTTTAACGAATTCTCCAGTAATTAAATTTCATACATTTTACCGTTTGAGGGTTCGTTATAAAAACCCTTAGAAATACCTTTGAAGTGTGGTCTTTACTTTTATTTAATATGGCAGCATTACATTATAACTTAGTATCTTTAATCAGCTGCTAGACAAAGAGGATTAACACATATTTTTGGTTTTTAATAAATGAAAAAAGTTCTTTGTATTTTATATTTTCTACCATGACTTCACCCCGTTTATTACGAACTTTGCTTATAACGAACTATTTTTTCTGGTCCCACTGAGTTCGTTATAACCGGGTTTGACTGTATATGTATATATATGTATGCATGGATGTATTTATATGTTATTTAAATATTATTTGAATCTCTGTACAAGTGAGTCGTTTATAAGTTTATACAACAGTATGTGTGCACACATACACTTACATACATACTATATAAGGGGTTTTACTACTCAATTTACCACTTTAGTATAATAAAGTTGTTGTAACTCTTGTGACTATTTTTGGCTGTTGTAAGTATTACTGTTGTTTTAAATAAAATCGCTCTCCTTTCCTCTTCTCTCTATTCTTCTCTCTCTTTCTGCCAGTATATTAAAATCCTTCAAATTGAATCCTGCAATGCTGAATAAAAAAGACCTCCAAAGATGTCAGATGACGACGAAAACCAAAAATTGAAAAAAGAAAAATAAAATATTGCATCATGAAAAATAAAAATTAATGAATGAATGAAGGCATTTGCCTCGTTCTTACTGCATTCACTTTTGTTTTAAATCCGCTGCAAGTGAGTGTGAATTTATTTTCTTTTTTTTATGGATTTTCTCTTCGAAATAAAAGAGAGTTTTTAACCATTTATTGTAGCAGCTTAACTCTTTTCATTTTTTTTTTTTTCTCCAAATCATGGAAATGATTTTATTTGTACAACAGTTGTTGAACCTCCGACAATTTTAAAAAAGGTTTTGTAATATACGAGGGAAGTCTAAAAACAAAAAACTTTAACCATACAAACAAATTTGAAAACAATTGCTTTATTTCTCGATACTCTTATTCTAGAGATATGCCATAGCTTCGATAACCACTTTCTTAAAATAGGGACCGTCCTCGCACACCTTTAAATTTATTTTTTCAATATAAAGTATTGAGATTAAAGCAGAAACTTATTTCCCTTATAGATTCTTTTAAGAATACAATTTAAAATTGTTTTGTATCATTCAACTGTTGGGTTTCGAGTGTAAAAAAATTTAATACAAATCATTTCTTTCGCCAATAATTATTATTTCCAAAAACAACGTTTGAGATTATGACTGAACCATTAACCAAAAAAATATTTGATTGATACAACACATCTATACCCTCATGCAAATCAAAGCGTAACCTCTTTGAGGCTTGCTCTTCAATTTAAGTTTAAATAAAATTCAATATGAGCGACTGGCATCAGATAGTCTGCTCCCACTACCATTGCTATGTAAGTTGCAATGCATAGAATTGAAGCACCAGTCTCTTGCTCTAAGGAAGTCTATTTACTACGACAGGGAACATTTGTTTGATTTATGACCGCAAAAGATCCTCTACACTAAACAGTTCTAAAAATAGGCTCCTAATGAATTGTAATCAGGGTGATCTACAATGTAACTGAATTTATTTGACTTATTGTAGCAAGAATTGATCTCAGGACTGTGACTTCCAGAATCCTAAGAAGCTTTATCTGTTTAATAGAATTTCTAAGCCGTTCAGACATGATATGATTGTTCTATTGCTCATTAGGCTAAAAACTTTCCAAAGAACAAATATTTTGAAATTTTTGAAATGTTTACTACACATTGCTATTGTTTACAGTCTGGTTTTTAATTGCAGACTTCCATCAAATCCTCACCATCAGATTCTCACCATTGTAAGTATAATTAAACATTAACAATGTCGAATGTACGTACTTTGGATTCCTCTAGTACTACGCACATTACTATCATAACAGACAAGCACTCAAGCAGTTCGCGTTCATTTGAATGAGTGAGTAGATGAACAATTCAACACTTGTAGAACATGACTTCATTATGATGGGAAGAGATGTCATCGAAGAAACAAGGGTACTTTACCACCACAATCCAGTTATTTCCTGTAACAACTTTTACTATCACTTTGTGGACTGAAGGCCAACATAAAACCATGTTTTGCTAAAGTTTCTGTGCTCACACTGTTTCGTAATTATTTGAAAATGATACTCCGGCAATTTGTTCATGTCTACATAAATATTAAGCCTTATGCATACGGTAACTCATACCAAATGATAATCGTTTGTGTCGGATTTTTACTGACTGGGCTCGCTGAAGCATTTTTAACAAAGAATTGTGTTTAGTGATCAAGCTCGTTTAAGTCATCAATAAACAAAATTGCCATACCGTGTGTTATATTAAGTTAACACCACGCTGGCTTCCCACCAATACTAAAGTAGACCCCAATACCACCACTTACGCCACAACAAATTTATTGTAAAAAAATCAAAATTGGACTGATGATACATTCATACATAATTGGTCATTACAACACTTCATACAGGATTTCGACCAAGCTTCTCGCATTACTTATGTTGTATGCGTTAATTTTATACATCAGTGGCGGGACTTATAATTTAAAGTCGACTCCGAATGACAGATTTTTTGAGAAACTTTTCATCACAATTTTATTTTATTTATTTTTTTTATTTTATATAGAGGCAGTCGCCGAAGAAATATTTTTTTTTTCATATTTCGTTTGATGTCTGACCTGCCAACACACTACCTACTACACTACGAACTAATGACAGGAACCATGTAACTCTTAGTCGCAGCAACATAAGATGAAAATCATACGAAAAATGTTGTTACGAAAATGGAAACGGTGTACCATCGTTTAACATTAAAACGATTAACAAAAACTACACAAACAAATACAACGAACTTGTTGTTAGTAAACCAACAATATGTATGACAGAAAAGGTGATATACAAGTAAACGAACACAACAACAAGCAATGTGAACGAAATACGCAAAAAACAATGAAGCTGCGATGGACTTCTCGACAAGACGAAACCACGAACATTCTCCTTCAAGAATCTTCGACAGACTGTCTACGGGGGCTTATTAAAAGGCAAGACAAAGCAGGCAACCAGTAGTAGTAAGAATTCAGTCTGTATTGTGTGAAGATGAGTTGCGTGTGATGAGAACAGTCGTGGTTTGAAGATCGCCATGGAAAAATCTGCATTTTAAGCAAAGAAGAATAGCGAACAAGCAATTATTGTTGTATTCGTCAAAAGTAGTGCGAACAATAAAGAGTTTAATTGAAACTAAAAACATATTTGTTTTTATTTTGTTTACAGTCAATGAACTCATATTTTAAACGTTTTTAAAAATATAAAAATGTTACAATATATCTGTTTTTCCTTCCTTATGGTTTTATGTTTTTAAGCTCTTAGAAGATGCCCTATATAGACAATAAAAATCGAAGAAATATCTTAACAAATTTTGAGTTGAATTTTAGTTATGACTACAACATTTTTAATAACAGCCAATAATTTTTGTTGTTCAAGGCATGCAAAATATAAAAATAAATTGTAAATATGACGAGTTATAGTAGAGACTTGTCGAGTTTTTCGATTACAGTTCACAACAGCATTGAAGCAAAAGTTCACGTAGTATTTTTGGCTTTTTTTAACGTTAGCAGCTGGTAGAGACTCTGTTTTCATTATTTCTAATATAAAATTTAATACATGTTGCAGAAATAAAAAAAACGTTTTGTACAAATTTAATAAAAACTTATAGAAATTTATCACTAAAACCAATAGTTGAATTTTAAATTGATACAAGAATACACACACTTTTCTTAAGTAACCATAATATCATCACGTTCAATTTATTTCTTATCGATAAACTCCTTCCTCCAAAGATCTTTAGCATCACAAAATCAAACGTTTCAAATCATTTTTCTTAAGATTAGCCACTTATGGCTTAAGTACAATAATCAACAAAAGGCGACCATTAAAGAAGTCAAGAGTTTGTTTTTCTTTTTTCTTCTGCTGCTTTTATTTCCTTTCTTTTTTGTCTTTCCGAAATATTTTGCAATTTGAAGCAAATTTTTACTTTTAGTCCATTGACCGCCACCGTTGTTTCGTATATATTGTTAGTTCAGGACATTGGAAAAGCAAATGCATTGTGGTTGATTATGGATTTTCTCTTTTAGTTTTAGTTTCATTTCATTTTTTTTTTTCGATGTTTTAGTTTTGGTAGTTTGGTAGTTTTAAATTTAAACAAGTTGAATACACAGAGATCCGCTTTCATCTCACCCACCCACTTATTCGCACATTCAAGTACGTGAGACTGCAATAGCGTTTAGTTTTTGAGATGAGATGAGTTGAGTTGAGTTTTTCGAGATTTTAGTTAAATTGGTAACAATTTTCATTAAAAAAAAATAAAATGAAGGGGAAGGATGGCGGTATTTGTCTTTTATTCTAGACTTAATGTCGCGTCGTTGTCGCACCGATTATAATTTTTATTTTTTGGTGGGAAATTTTTAATGATTTTGTTGTTTTTAAGTTTATGATGACTTCAATTCTCATCCTATTGTAATATTTGTATAGAATTTTTCGCCAGTGCAATTAATTTTTGGGATTTGTTTAGTTTTTCTGTTTTTGTTTCTTTTAGTTTAAAAAGTTAATGCTATTTACTTGTACACTGTTTCCTAGAACATAGAAAAATATTGAATTGAGCCACACTATATATTTATTTTGTTATCCAAACATTCGCAAATCTCCTTTAAATTATCGAACAATTACTATACCTTAGGTTTCTATAATACATGGAGATTTTTATCACACTGAAAATGCAAATGTTTGGACTCATGTATTCGCTTGGAGCAAATACCTTCTGCTTTACCAAATGCTTACAAATCGAATGAAGAGGTTGGCATCATATTCACTATAATCCACGTAGTACTTATCTCACAAATTATCACCATATGGTCAACCTAATCCATCTAGTCCTTCTTTAACGCTTATTCGCTCGAGAAACCTAACTACTCTTTAGATTTCTATATTTTGCTTTAAGAATCATGTTGTCCAAGACAACAGCATCAACGGTCGTTTGGTCTCATTTAGATAATTTTAATACCATACAGCTCATGCCACAAAGGATTTCCGATTTGAGAGCATGGTAATCTCACATGGAAGTGAAGAAGTGGTCACCGAAATGGGGCTATTCGACTCTGTTGGAATTTTCCTTGTGGGAATTTCCTTAGATAGACAGGGGTATGCAAAGACGCCATAACTACAATGGTCCTCATGGTCAACACAAGCCATGCCATCGGTGAGATTCTGTTTAATTTATGTGCTAGATTTATGAGAAATTTTACATTTTAGTCTTAGTAGGGCAATATATTTCAGCAATTTCATGAATTTTAGCCAAAAGTTTGTATAAAAATTTATACTTTATGTATTTATTTTATTAATTTATTATAACACAAAAAATTGTTAATGTTTTTTCCATAAAACAAGCGAAAAATAATGAAAAGTTTCAGATGACCTCCATAGGTACCTACAGTTTGCTCAGGGTTCTAGTAAATGTAAAATTGAAAGGCCCAATATATGAAAATGTTATCCCTTTACTTTAGTAAAATATACCTTAAGGTCAAGTACTCCATTTAATCCATTTGAAATTGAATGTACAAGTTTTGTTTAGAGTTTTCTGGTGCCGCCATAAGTAAGTTTTTCAGTTGGCTTTTGTTTGAGGTTTAGCGATATCGGAGCTTTGTCCTGTGGGTTCTTTTTTGTCAAAATATATTGGAGTACTAAGATTTCTTTTGCTGTCGACTGTATGTATAGTTTAGTAAAGGCTTGGATAGTGTTTATATATTTGGTAATACCGTACAATTACTGACATTTATATAGGAGAAGGGGCTCTCAGTTCGGTATTGATCAAAGTGTTTTAAGAGCGCCATTTTCTATTAAGCGATGCACAAGCATGATTACATTCTATTATACCAACTTCAAGTTGTTCTCATTTATAAACCGATTTATTCCAGTGACAGTTCATTATTTTATTTACTAGCTTACAATAGCATTTTGATCTATTGCATTAGAAAAGAAGTTACCCGTGGTGAAATTCAAGCGTGTTAATGTGAATAAATCTTTTGTTTCTCGTACCATTGCTCGTTACCGTGATACTGGCGCGTCCAAAAAGTGGACGAAAAAACCGGTAGCAACATCAGAAATGATCCGAAAAGTGAAGATCAGATTTAATCGAAATCCACTCCGCAGTGGTACAAAAATTGCTTGTGGACTGAACATATCGCGAGAACGGATGCAAAACATATTGAAAAATGAGCATGAACTGAAGCCATTGAAGTTCCAAAAAGTGCAAGAGCTCACCGATGGACAAAAAAAGTTAGACTGGAAAGAGCCCAGGAGTTGCTTAGCTTGCTACGAAAATGGCCAGTTACCGAATTTGGTTTTCCCCGATGAGAAGCCATTCCAAATTGAGCAGTTTGTAAACAAACAAAATGATTGGGTTAACTTGCCAAAGAGGTTAGCTGAAAATTTACACCACCAGCTTGTATTTATCAATCGTGGGGTTAAGATAAATGCCGAATATTAACGGGAAAATGTCTTAAAGACAGTATTGAAGCCCTGGGCAGACAAACATTTTAGCCGCAGACAATGGACATTCCAACAGGACTCCGCACCAACGCCCTCAGCACGTGTCAACTAAGAATGGTTTAAAAATTAGGTCCCTCGCTTCATTTCTACCGCACATAGTAAGGTTCTCAATAAAAAATACCAAAGTGTCGATAATCTCAAGACGGCGCTTTGCCGGGAATAGGCCAAAATACCACAGAGCCACTTTTGTGCAGTCTGTGATGGCTTGGTTGGCCGTTTCAAGACCATAATTCGTACCAAAGGTGGCCAATTCGAACAAATCTAAACTGATTCTAAAATTTGATGTTATTTCCAAAACTTTTTGCTTTTGAACAATAAAATTAAAAAAAAAAATTAAAAAATATAGCGATTTCCTTTGTTGCATTATATATCAGCCACCCTGTATCTGCAGCCTGTTTTTTATAAAACCAGCACTCAGGGGATGGATGCAGGTTTTAGGAAAGGTGGAAAGAGGGAAGATGCGAACGGTAAGGAAACGAGTTGCTGCTGGTGAGTATAAAATGGCCAGTGCTATACCTCCATTAGACAGTCTACTGCAATCGTCCCCAAGAAGCCCGCAGTTTCTCACACCACTTGTATTGTGTGTGTTAATTTTATACAGAAGTGGCGGGACCTACGGTTTAAAGTCAACTCCGAACGACAGAAACAAGAAGAGAAAGAGAAGAAATCGTAGAAAAAATCCTTTTTGTATTTTTTTATTTTTGATGTCTGGCCTGGGAGTCGAACCCTGGCTTTACGTCTAATAAGCCAGCACACTACCTACGATCCATGAACCTAAATCCCCAGACGCTTTTAAAATACTGAAGAACTCGGTTTTCGATCATGAAAACAGTGGTGTGGAAAATCGCAGGTATGGATATTAATGATTTTTTGTTAATATTCAATGGAAACGGTGCTTATAAGTGTAAGTGTTTCCAAAAAAAATTTTCTCCCATTTAACATTAGATGAGATTTGTTTTATATTTCCAGTAACAATGCGATCCATTAAAATGTATGTGACTACGGCAACCAATGACTGCAGCATGAGTCTGCATGAGGTTCTCTGTCTGTAAGGCTTATAAAAGTAATTAAAAACTTTGTCATAACTATGCTTGACTGTCTATCTGTCTGACTGTTTATTTCATGCTATTGTTTTTGTGTCTGTATGCCGTAACCGTCATATAACCAAAAATCAAACAGTCATACCAACGTGCCAGCAAGCAAGCACGCCACCGACCACAATAAGCGAGAATAGAAAACAAAAAAATTTGTTTTAAAAACTAAATTTAAACTTTTTATATGTGTTTTTAATATAAATTCGAGTATATTTACAATAGCCAACCAACATTATTTTTTTTTTTTAATTTTCTTTTTCGAAGTAAACAAATGCATAGAATTTAAAATAAAAATTTGTTTTTTTTTCTTTGGTTTTGTATGCATTTAAACTACTTTTATCCTTAGTACCAATTTTTAACACGTCTGTTTGACTTTTTCATCCACACGGTTTATATGTATATTGAAATGGTTTTCCATCCGACCAGGTAAATGTGTAACAGTCATGCCATTCACCGTTCACATGCCAAATTCAGTCGTTGTTCGCTCCATTTCATTCACTTTAAATTAAATTTCTATTTGCAGTATTAAAATATTTATTGTGTGCATTTTTATGGTGTTGCAAAAAGGGTGTTACATTGTTAAATTGCTGTTGACATTTGATAATCGCCACTCGATGTTTTGCTGCCGACAATATCAACAACAACAACAACAGCATCACAAAATCAACGACACATAATAATAACAACAGTTAGTTTTTATATGCCACCAACCAAAGAACAAATAATTCATTTCATATTTTTTAATAGAACTTTTTTTTCTCTTCTTCTTTTCATAGACACCAACAAAACTATTAATTTTGATGAGACAAAAACAAAAACGGATTTTTAAAGAGAATATTCTTGCATTTTTAAAAATGTAGAGCAAATTTTGCTTTTTAATAAGACTCACATTTAACTACGGATATCTATAATATTCTAACCCAGTTTCCATTTTATTTTTCTTAATCTTACTAGCTTCAACTCTATGCCATATTATGTTCAACACCATGTCTTGTCTTATTTACAGAATGTTGTTTACTTACAGAATTGTCGTGAATATCTTTGTTTTGGAGGCCCACGAATGAAAATTAAACCATCAAAGCCAAATGAGCTAAACTTTGATTCGTCTCTTCACAAACCTTAGGCCCACTGCTTTTTTAACCAATGCAGATACCGTCTACCAAATTCAAGCCGTTTTTTCTTATTAATCTTACTTATAATTGGCTTCTAGCCTGCTGTTCTAGCTGCAGTATTCCCTCGATTGACGTTGCCTCGATTTATGTTGTTTCGATTAACGTCGTCAGAAATTTTGTTCCCTTAAGCTTCGATTTACGTCGTTATTCGCTTTACGTCGCCTTATTTTGTTTATAAACAAAATCAGGGGACTTCCCTTTTAAAAGAAATTCAAAACATAGAAATTCAAAACATAAAATGTACAATGCATCTGATAGTATGAGTTCTTTGAAATCTGATTTACGTCGTTTCGATTTACGTCGCCTTTTTCCAGAACATTTTACGACGTAAATCAAGGGAATACTGTAATGAATTTCTTAATCGGTTTCTAGCTGTGTGAAGGCCAATAGAAACCCCTAATATCTATAATATCTACAATCGTTTTCCGAGGGTCAACTTTTACTATTTTTACCATTAGATTTACAAGAGCGACTACTGACTGACTTTTTTTTACGTTATTTTTTTGACGATATTGCAATGAAATACGATAAACCGTTGATTTGTTAATATTAAATTGATGAGCAACTTCATTACATTGATTTGCCTTCTTCCAAAGTCCTTAAAATAACAAATTTTCTACCTGCTGGCAGCTGTTTCTATTATAAAATTCGCAATTCGGAAATTTTTCATTAAACTTTTACTCTAGTTGACCTACTTTTACCTTTAACACATCTTTAAACAGAATTGGAAAACGAGACTTACTGCAACACTCCAAATGTAACAACTACGAGACAAAAAGTTTAACTGGCTGTAAATAACTTAAGAGAATGTTCTCTGCAGCCTTAGTGTTACTTTCCAAAAATCGACAGATTTTTGTCTAAAAGGCCGGTTTTTGTGGAGTGAAGGGCTCCGTTAAGAGATCTGATTTGTTGACAATTTAATCAACATTTTCCTTTTAGGGAAAAAAACCCTTTGGCCTGATTTTGGCCAGCAGAATTATGCCAGCAAACATCACTCATCTCTCTGGAATATAGTTCTTTTCTGTGGCTTAGAGAAACAGTAGAAATTAGGCTGTCATTTCTCTCTATAGTCCGTAATCTTGCTACTCTCATAGCCCTCGTTTCAAATGCAACAGTGTTAAAGTTCTTTAGCAAGGCTAAAAGGTCTAAGTACTCTAAGTATATCACTTTTTAAGCTATCATGGTCAACTGAAACACTTCTTAAAGAGCGTCTTACCTCGCACTCTTCATCTTAGAGATCACACGCTAACATTCCAGTGACATGGATTTCTGTTCAAAAAATCAATTCAGTTTAGCTAAAGTGAACTTTAAAGTCACCTTTAACTTCTTTTCGTTATTACAATCTACAGATAATATAAAGTTAACTTTTAATAAAATATGGCATGTGCCGAAGCAATGTCGATAAGACTGCTCAAATGTTTTCAGTGGCAACGATGGGCTTTCTTTGTTTTGTTGTACCTATATGGTTATTCTGTTTATATTTGAAGTTGCCACATTGAAAATAATACAGAATATAGGCAAGCTCAAACATAAACTTAACTTTAAAAGATACCAGGTAAGATGCCTCCCGACGGCGGCCACTGGCAACAGCATGCTTTATACCATAGTTTCATAATTGGATAATTTGGCTTGAATTGGATAATCAGGACAGTATGCAGTTTATGCCACTTTGAATATATGCACTAGCCTTTTGACTGCACGTTCACCTCAGGTGGAGGTGATGAGAATTGCCTATCACGATCGTGTGATTAGACCTTTTCTTGTGGGATTTTCTCAATTTTTAAGAATATGCGAATAAGCCACAAACCACAACGCTCTTCAAAGCCAACATAACTCATGGCAGTGTTATGGAAGATTGAACATTTCAGATGCGTTCACAGAGCACAGCAAGACTCGATAGCATTCTGGAATCTCTTCTTAACATGGTGAAGAGAGATCAGCAATGAATCGTTTTTCTGCTACTCATAAACACTCATGCGATTTTGAGTATGACTGAATCAACAAAATAGAAATTCAACTACTCTGATTCATTCGTACTCATTACAACATTGGTTTATAAGTAGCACAGAGTATGAATACAACGTTGAGATCAAACTCACAACATTAAAAATGTGTTTGATTCATACGCCTACTCATTCTAATTCATAAATTTAGAAAAATACTTATAATACTTATAAGTGTTTCGGATCATTCATTAAAATATACAGCCTTTGTTGTTGTTGCATATACAAACAAAGAAGGAAGGAAAGACAAAGACGGTGTTCGTATGCGAATCATACTTATTTTATGCTTCGTGTAAATGTTAAGTAGAGACGAGACGAAGTCAATAACATCCTGCTTATTGTTAAATATGAATACGATGAGTACTTCCGACTTTTAGTATGAGTAGTATGAGTATGATATCAAAATATGTATGTATGCGTATAAGTATCTGAAATTATAAGTATGACTCGAACCTACTCATCGTTTTGAATACTTATTGGTGATGTCTGATGGTGAATCCATTGTGATTTTCATTTTTTTATTTCTTTACATTATATTCGATTAAAATATTGTGTTTGAAGCAAATTCGAGGGATAATTACTTATACAGATATGGAAGGATATATCAATGGGTAACATTAATCAACTTCATGTTACAAGATATTTATTCAAATATCCAGTTGAATGAGCATATTTCAGGCTGACATTTATTTGTATCACTTTAATCTTTCAAAAGCCACAATGTAGTCCTACTCTATGACATTCCTTTTCATTGGGAAATTTAAATAAATGAATAAATATTAAGAAAAAAAAATAGAAACTATATTCTGTTGTTGCATAAAAATTTATTTCGTTCTCTACACGTACACTTTAAAACTCTTAAATCTCTATTTTATGCATTCCCATGATGATTGCAAGCAATACAATTTGGGTCAATCAACAATATTACTGATATTTATTTACCCCAACAAAAAAAAACACAAGAAAAACACAAGAAACAGAAAAAAATTAATAAAAATATAGAAAAAAAAACATTACCAGATATACTATATGCATCCGTATGTATTATATTTTATATAAAAAAAATAATATAAAAAAATAAAATAAATTTATACGAATTTATTGGCCAAACCAATATACTCAAATAATAATAATTGATCGAAATGTGTGCACAAGGAAACTAGAAAAAAAGATCAAAAAAATCAAACCAAAAAAAAAGAAGGAAAGAAAGCAAAAATGTTCAGATTGAACTTTATTGCAACGAATTCTGCTTTTATTTTTGTTATCGCTGTTGCATTGTATCAAATATATACGAGATATGTATGGGCAATTTCGTGTCAAGCGATCCATCTTAAATCGTTATTCTTGAGTTAAAAAATAATTTTTTTTGATAGATATCCCAGTCGCATCCCATTAAGCGATTATAAAGGTCTTAAAGGAAATTGTATAAGCTTTCTTTTGAGCAAAAAAAAATTAAAAAAGGGCCCATTTTGAAAAAATGAAAATTCAAAAAAATTAATTAATTCAAAAAATTTTAAATAAAAAATTTTTAAAAAATAAAAAAATTATTTTTGGAAAGACTGAAGAAATAGCTATTTAATATTCTTTGGAAAATTTTTGCTAGGACCAAAAGGTGAAAAGTTACACACATTTCAAAAAAGAGCCCTGTATGACCAAAATGTCCAACTTTGACCCGCTCTAACTCCTACTATCCAATAGTACTAACCTTGGTGCAAATTTCTTCCAAATCGGAAAACATCGATTTTAAAAATTGTGTCACTTGACACGAAATTGCCCATATATTGGGTATATATTTATATGAATTTTGAAAATTGGACACAGTAGCATAATAAGTTCACAAACGAAGTGAAAAAATAAAAAAATATTCTAAAAATGGCATGAAATCATAATAAATACAAACAAACAAATGTAGATGTGTTATGCCCATTGAAAAAAAAAAGAAAGCAAACCATTCGAATGAATGTATGAAATCAGTGAAATGATAAGATTTTAAGAGGAAATGAAAGTTGATAGTGGAGTCAAGAGATATCGACTCATACTTGAATACAAAAAAAAAATTTTTTATTATACTACAGTCATACACACAGAAAAAAGTTTGTGTTCTTAGAGCAATGAAACTAGAAAAGAGTAAAAAATTGGAGACGGGAATCATAGTACAGAACCTGACCATATCATTATATCCAACCTGCCTCTCTTTTAATTACTTGTTTTCAATGAAGATTTGAGTTATTAGATATTAAAAAAATTTTATTTCAAAATTATTTATTCCTACAAAAGGTTAAAAAAAAGGTTCCCAATATAAGAGCCCAACTCATGCGTGCTATTACGGACAAGTTTTAAAACTTTAATAATCTCAGCAATGATTTGAAGAAAGTATTTATAAAATAAACTACTTAGAGAGAAGAGAATGCAGCATGTACACTGTAAAAACAACTACATTCCACAAGGGTAATTTTTTAAGAGCTATAGGAAAATTTTTCAAAAAAACACATAAAATTCAGAAATATGCATGAAATCTTTATTCGAATCGATAGTACGGTCCATATAATTTAATGTTTGCAGATTATTTCATGCAAATGTTGACCACGACTAAGCCTCAAATGGTCCATCCATTTCGGCCGGTAACTCACGAAGAAAAGCTTCAATGTTGTCTTCCAATGCGTCAATTAAAGCGGTCTTGTCTGTATAGACATAAGCTTTAACATAGCCCCACAAAAAATAGTCTAAAGGCGTTAAATTGCACGATGTAGGCGGCCAATTGACCAGTCCTGAACTTGAAATAAAATGTTCATCGAACTCGCCTCTCAATAAGTCCATTGTTACGCATGCTGTGTGGCATGTGGCACCGTCTTGTTGAAACCACATGTCGTGCAAGTCTTTTGAAAGACTTCACATCTAAATCCTTTCGCAAAATTTTCCACGTTGTTGAGTAACAGAGGCCCAATTGCTCCGAACGGAGATGAATCAATAATTGACAGTCATCATTAACACTGACCGATACAGCTGCGATATTTTCTTCAGTTCGCACTCTACGTAAGCATCTTTGTGGCTTAATGTCCAACAATGTAACTTTGGAGCGAAATTTACTCACAATAGCCCGAATAACTGCTTCAGTGGTTCGATTAAACTGACCATAAAATGGAAGAAACGGGCGATGAACTTTCTTAATAGAGCGAGCATTCTAAAATTCAATGATTTGCAAGCGTTGTTCGTTTATAAGACGATTCATGGTTAAATTATAGTATAAACTGAAGATGTTTGACAGTGAAACAAAACGCGAAACGAGCGTGAGTTGTTTAAACCAGTGTTGCCAGAAAGCTAATAGCTATAAAAGTTAAATGTGAACGTATTGAACAAACAATTACAGCCAATCACACACACAACATGCTAACATTTTCTGCCTGTCCAAATCCAGTTGTGTTCATAATATCTCAAAATTACTACAAAGCAATAGATCGTTATATCACTTCTCCATATGCAACACATTATGCTGCAAAAGAATACCAAGGAAGACCATTTCGCTGTAATCTAGTCGGTAGCGGGTAATGTATGGCGGGTAATGTATGACTTACTCCTTACGGTAGAATTTTGGTAAATTCCATGAAAATTTATCATTCAGTATAGTTTTCAAACTATAAGACCCACTAACATAAAAGTATTACACAACATAGATGCTGTGAGAAATCAGGTAGTAGACTTTATTAAATGGTTGTAATAACCAATAACATACTTATGCATTCAGCGACATAATGTATGATGAGGTCCATGATGTGAATTATGGAATACAGCACGTTGCTGAGATCACAATTCAGGATTTCATAAATGATTTCGCAGAATTCTAAACACTTATTGGGATAACACAATCGACAATGCACGGATCTAGACATAAACTATACAAACGTCATACCTTGGAAAGTTTATAATCGAATATAACCTAGAAGCACCAGTAAGGGCCATTATTACAACTTGCCATTAACTAAGGGAAGAATTTTAACGGGCTGATAAACTGCTTTCGCATTATTATGAGTCCAATAAGATAAAAGTGAGCGTTAAGCTAACAGGGGGATCCTCCTACTGACGACTTTTAAAATTAAGTTTATGTTTGAACTTGCCATATTATATATTATTTTCAATATGGCAACTTCAAATATAAACAAAATGAGAATATACAACAAAAAACGAAGCCCGTCGATGCCACTGCTTTTAAATAAAACTTGTTTAATTGAGCAGTGCTATCGACATTGCTCCGGCACTGCCATATTTTTGAAAAAGTTTTATTTGTAAGTTGTAATAACGAAAATAAGTTAAAGTTAACTTTAAAGTTCCCTTTAGCTAAAGGTGCCTTTAACTAAACCCAAGTTTAACGGCAAGTTGTAATAATGGTCCTAAGTTAATGATGTTCGCTTAACCAGAAGCCTTAATAAAATTATTCCCACAAGTCAATAAAAAGTCACTTATGTTTTAACATGTACTCTGTTTTAACTGAACTATATGCTACTAATTTTAGTATTTTATTAAGTCTTTACACATCTTTCCTTACACTTTCTTTACATGTGGGATATACTAAAACAAAGCTTATCTTAAGTGTATGTATGATTCATTTCCTGTATTTATTATAGCAAAAAGCGGCCAAATATTCCATCTGTAGTATTATTGTGATATTTGGCCACGAAATATTCGGAATATGCCGTCAAGGTTTATTTGTAAATACTCTGAGTTTTCTGGTTTATCAAGTTTCACTATTATTTGTCCGATAAATAACATATTTTTCGTAGTAACCGTTAATTATGTTTAGTAGGGTGCATCTCAGATAGTATAGAGAATGTTAGATTCCAAGGAATTGTTAAATTGAGAGAAGATCTGATCTAAGGTAGATTTGTGAAGAACCTATGAAATCAGGCTTTGGATAGATTTCCTTACTGCCAAATTCTCTGCTAAAATGGTACTTATTTTTTAAGTGGAATAGGTTCATATCTAAATTTCATAGGAGTGATTTATATTTCATCTAATTTTAGTAAGTCTATGTTTTGTTGGCAAAATGCGGTAAAAAATTAGGAGATGTTTGAAGTAGGGATGCCAAATGGGATCGAATTTTAAAAATCCCGGGATTAGGGATTTCATAAATTTATAAGATTAAAGCATCTAACATGTGATCTGATAGGCTTATTGTCAATATACGCTGCCGTTGAAAAACACTTCTCGCAATCAAGATTTATTGGTAAAATAGTTGCAAGATAGCTGTATGCAGATTGTTCACCTCTATCACCTCCTGATGTAATTTAAATCTATTTCTTTGGACAGTTAAGTATATAAATGAGTTATCTTATTAACTCGTTTATAGGGATTTTTCATTCTTCGATCCCATCAAATAATTTTTTTATCACTGGAAGTATGGTTTTCCTCATCTGAGATGCTTTAATCAAAATCAAGTGATATAGAATTTTTTTTCAGGGTCAAAATACATATGAATTCACAATCCCGAAAATCCCGGGTAAAGTTCTTAAAATTCCGGAATTCCTGGATACGGGATTTCCCGATTGGCATCCCTAGTTTGATGTTAGTGACCTATCAGTTAGATGTAGTGACCTATGTGTGACACTGGTTTATGTTTTAAAATTGACTACAATGACATGTATGTCCTATATTATCACCGATTTTATTTCCAAATGATTATTATATTCTTGACATTTTAATGAATATCAGGATATTTAATGAATACAACAATTCCACTTAAAAAAAATTAAATTAAAAAAAAAACGAAACAAAAGCAACTTAAACTATTTACAAAATCCCCATTGAATGCAGTCTATTTATTTTCGAAAAGTGGCCACTTCCTTTCATTACACAGCAATTCAGGAATTGAAGAAGAGAAACGAAAGTGTTCTTTAACAACACTGACCTAAAAACAACCAACATCTACAAAAACTAGTAAATAAAATACGTACCAACGAAACCACTACAAGAAAATATTCTTGAATGTTAAGCACAAGAAAAAAGCACTCAAAGGACGATGAGGAAAAAAAAATCAGGCAAATGAATTAAAAGAATGAAGAAAAATCGAAAGAGAAATAAAGGAAATATTTACTTATATTATTATTATATTGTATGTATTCCCTTAAATAAATGAAAATACAACAAATGAAAGCAAAATAATCCAAGAAAATAAAGGAAAAAGAAACGAAATGAAATGAAATAAAAAAAACATTTCGAAAGAATTGCATTTTGGCCATTTGTGTATTAAACTCATTATAAATTGGTAACAAGTCCAACATTTATTGAGTTGAATACATAATAAAATGATTGACTTCATTTTGTTTTTTTTTTCCTTTTTTTTTGAGGGACACAAACGACAACAACAAACAAACTGAATGATTCTTGCTGTCATCCATACAACATAGTGGAATAGTAGAGCAACAGCCAAACAAAAAGCCAAAAAAAAAAACAACAAAAATTTGGAGAAGAGAAAACAACTCTTTTGACATTCAATGCAAGTTCAACTGTGATGACATATTAAATCTTGCCTCCCATCGTTTAACAATAACAACAACTATACAGAAAAAGCCAAAATGGAAATATTTTCAATATGAAAGCAAAAAGTGACATGTTGCAACATTCACACACACACACATACATCCACACATACACACAAACACAAATAACAACTAAAAAAGGATAGTAAAGAAATAAAAAACAGCGAAAATGGTGTCAAATTTTGTGAACCATGTCTTTCGGTTGCAGCCATGGCAGTTGCAAAACACACAGAAGACACCAACACTACTCGCAAACATTTACATTAATACACCACACATACACATACACATGCATACATACATATACTTACAAAGGACACACTTTACCACTATTATAGACCAACAATGTTGCTTGTTGCCACAGCCATCTTCTTCATTGATTTTTAAGGCCGTGAGAAAAGAGAGAGAGAATGGCAGCAAGCAGCAAAGAAACCGTTAGTGCAAGGCAAACCGAGGCAGGCAGGCCGTTAAGTAGTTTTAACTCTATTGTTTATTTTGGCGACATTTGCTCCATTTTTTTTTTTTAAGCTCAAGTATAAACAATAGGCCATCACCAAAGAACACAGTAGAAAACACAAAAAACTACGCCATATAAACAAACATTCTGTAAGACCTGACAAAAAAGCACCCAACAACCAACCCAAACAACGTGTACAAAAAAAAAAACTCAAGGTTTTCAATACTTACTACTCACTGCTCACTACTCTATCGCAAAACTTCAGCGTTAAAATTTTTTCTTCGAATTTTTTCGTGGCAAACTGCTACTGCTACTGCTACTGCTACTTTTCTACACAGTCAGTCACTCACCACTAATGAAAACATGCATGTTTTTTTTTCTTTTTTGTAGTTGTTGTCACTATTGGACAAACCAACAAAGAAAGAATAAAAAATTAAATCAGAATAGAAAAACCACGTGAATAATTTTTTCTGGACTGGATGACTGACGTCGTCGGATAAATTTTCCTGTCACTAGTTTTTCAAATCAGTGGCTTCCTTTGTGCCAATTCATAAATCAAACTTTTTTGAATATTTTATTCAATTAACGGAAATAGCTTTTGTCATAAAACGTGTTTACAATCTGTATGAATTTACCTTCAGCATTAGGGAATCGTAAAAATGTCGAGGGTGTTTAGAGGGAAAATGTGGTGATAACATTGTTTTGGCCAAAACACATACAGGTTTTCGAAAATATAATTAGCATAGTCAAAGAATACATAAGGAAGGGCATACAATATTGTAGATTCCTCATGGAAACGCACTGGGATACCCATCGAAATGATCGTAGGAGTTCGTTAGACAGTATGTTGACTCCATTACTGTTATAACACAGCATTGTTTTCTTAGGAATTTTGAGACAACAATTTATAATCCATACCGATGAGGTTTGCTTCTCTGGTACATCAAACTAAATTCATTAATTTACGTTGCGTATATATTATTACGCTTTTACCATTTTAAAAACGTTTAAAAAATGAGCTTGTAGATTGTAATAAAAAATAAAAATAAATTTGTGTTCAGTATTAATTAATTTCTTTATTATTTGCACAATTCTGTGTGCCACTATTCACAACTTGATGCAAACAACAACAATTACTTCGTTTCTTATTCTGGTTTACACTCGTTTCCGTAAATAATGAGAATTGTTCGACCGATCTTTATAGCGGAGATCCTCAAACCACAATTATTCTCCTTGCACGCAACACATCTTCACACAAAACTGACTGAATTTTTACTGACCCCATTGCCTGCTTTATCTTGCCTATTATATCGCAGGGTAAACAGTTTAAAGAAGTGCTTTGAAGGAGAATAACATTCGGCTACGCAAGTTCTCTATAAATGTAAACATGTGTTTACGTTTGTCCTTGCAGTGTTGTTGCTGCCTGTTTGTTTACTTGTTTATCCATTTTTTATACTGATGTTGTTGCCATATATTTTTGTTTATTTGTTGATCATGTGAATAAGTCCATTGTTTTCGTTTTTGTACCTTTTGTTTATCATTTCAATATTAAACTACGTAACACCATTTCCATTTTCCTAACAATATCAACATCAACAGAACAAAGTTAATGTACACATATTTATCATGCAATGAGGTTTTCAAGTCAACCAAAGTCAATATATTAAAAGCTTTTGTTATCTTGGTGGTGTTATCTTAAAAACCATTCCGTTTCCCATTCTCCCTCCCCTTCCCTACATTGCTATATCCTCCATTTCCTTCGTCCCCTAAGGACAATGTACAATGGGTCAATTTCGACCTCCGGGTACTGTGCTTGTCTTGACCGAAAGGTGAACGTCCTTTAACCTAATCTAACCTAACCTATCTTAAAAACCAAAGGAAGAAAATAAGGTAAGGCCCCATTAGAATCTGAAACTTGTAGCAAATATTTGAGATCATATCAGATTTCAACTCAGAACCAGAGCCAGTAACTGTGTTTAAAACCAGTGTTAAATTTGTTTTTATATGGCTTTTAAAGTTGTATTCTTAGAACACGTTGTTTGGATAGATCTGTCCAACTATCAGCCATACGATAAATTTCAAACCAAGGGCTGTGGAATAGAACGAGTCACCCTAGTTCATCCTGCGAGAATTCTGCGATCGATAAACTTATTATGTAGGTAAATACGTAGGTAAATACACCGGGTCATTATAGCAATACTCTTTCGATTTCGAAAAAATCAAATGGGAGCAATTGAAAGGCGGTTTTCTAATTTAAATATGCCTTTCCAGTTAGTAAATAATTATAGTTCAATTTCATCATGCCCCCTTCTTAATCAATGTTTAATGAAAAGTTTCAATTACGGTCAGTCAAATTCGTAAACCCTGCCAAAGTTAAATGTAACAATCAAGATCCTAAAACATCCTAAACCTTTAGATCTTTTCTTATATGATCTTTTATAAAACTATACACTTCCAGATCTCTCATCCCATTTAAATGAATGAATTAAATTTGATTTTAATGTAAATAAAATGCGCTGGGTTATGCATTAAAGATATGGTGGTGTATACACATTTATCGATAGATATACTGCAGAATGAAAGTTTACGAATTGCAATCACGTTTTAGGCGCAGTTATCAGTTGATTTTCTTAACTTTTTACAGTTTTTTTTCTCCTTTGTTTTGTTATCGTCTTGTTGCCTCTTTTTGTTGCACTCACTAAACTGTTCGTTTGCTTCTACATTAAATTCAATCAAACTTTTTCGTTTGAACTTTATTTATCAAAAAAATAGAAATTAAATAAATGGTAAGAGAAAAACACATAAATTCAGGCACATTTTTGTATTTGCTTTAATAAATTCTTTCTTTAGTAATAGTTCTATAAAGGAAAAGAAAATCTTAGAATATTTACTTACTAACAGCGATTTTTAAATAATTTATTAAGGATAATGAATACATCTGAATACTCCCTACTTCCTTCTGTCCTCATTCGAACATTTTTATGGACGACAATACATATTCTAAAATAAATGCACTCTTGGCTCTAAATTGCTGTCCTATAACTCATATAAATACAAATATTTGTATAGAGTGCTCTATCCGCATTGTATAAAGTTAGTAAAAAGGCGGGTAAGGCATAACTCCTTACTTAACTCAACAAAAAGTAGCAGAAATTATTCCCATAAAAGCTCCAAACAAGATCGTAAAAAAAAGGAAATCAATCTCATTCATTTAGGCGACTATTGCTCTCAGGCGATTTTCTACCTGCTACTAAGCTAACCGGTTTTTGTACACATCCTTGTTAGTGTAAAGAACCCTTTTTTATTATTTGTTACAATTTTGTAAAATATAGAATTATTTTGCTTTGCCTAAATTTTGTAACAATTATTATAATTCTGATCGTTAAAGCTATAACATCACTGCCTTGCTGCTATTTATATCATATAGCTAGATCATTGAAGCTATAATCATACTGCCTTGCTGCTAATTTGTATTCAATAATAAGTTCAAATTAAAGTTAAATTTGTTCATTAACAATAATAAGTTTTAAATAATAAATTTTAATTTAATGAAATTTAAATAATAAAAATAAAGTGAATTAAAACCTCAATCTTAAACATTGGTGCCGAAACCCGGGAAATATTGCCTATTGTGGAATATTCCTTTAATTTTGTCTAAACGAAATATTGCCTATGCGGAAACTACTGCCTAGTCTTGCATATTGCCTATTTTTGGAATCTTGCCTATTGGAATTTGCCTTCACTGTGATCTTTAACAACATTCATCGCATACTGTATCTCTGGCTTGGAACTGGTAATTGGACGAAATCTGGTGGATACTTGGACTTCATACTTGGGTTTGCATTGTGTTAAGTTAACCTGCGTTACTACTGCCTTACTTTGTGATCAAACCGTATGTATTAATGAAATTTATTTAGAAAGTGTGTTTTTAAAAAGTATTCACTGAAAGGAAATTAAAATGGAAAATTTATCGAAATTAATCGAGAAACAACGGTTATTGTTTAAAAATTTGCAACGTACTACAGAAGCATACCAGTCGAAAAATAATATTACTCGTGGTTATGCTCAAGGTGTCTTGGAAAAAATCGAGTCTTCCTCCACCCAGTTTGAAGATATTCACAAACAGATTTTGGAAATTACTCTCGCGAATTCGTTTAATATGAGTGACGTACCTTACTTCTCTGAAGACGTATATTATACTTTCCAAAACGAATTTTTATTATTAAAGGGTCAGTTAATTGATACAATAAATGAAGCTAGCAATCCTCATGTATCAACTTTCCACTCAAGTACGCTTGCAAACTCAACACATAGTAGAAACGAAACTATTGCAGTTGAAGCTCGTTTGCCTAAAATAGATCTACCGGTATTTTCCGGAGATTACCTCTCTTGGATTTCTTACAAAGATATGTTTATGTCGTTAGTTCACAATAATCAGTCGTTAAGTAATGTTCAGAAGTACTACTTTTTGAAGAGTTCGTGTTCAGGTATTCCTTTAGATATTGTAAATGAATACCCTGCTTCAGACGCTAATTATAGCTTGGCTTGGAATGCCTTAAACAATCGTTATCATAACAAAAGGAAAATTGTCGATATGGTAATGAAAAAGTTGTTTTCAATATCTTCTTGTAATGGCTCAGCTGAAAGCATTCAGATTCTTTTAGATACGACGCGTAATAGTCTTGCTTTGTTGCGCACATTAGGAGTCAATTGTAATGGTTGGGATGCAATCCTAATATATATGTCTGTTAATAAACTCGATCATCCAACTCGTAAGGAATGGGAGCAATCTTTAAAAGCTTCTACTGAAGTTCCATCCATTACTACGCTTTTTGAATTTTTGGAAACATCCTTCAGAACTTTAGAAACAATTAATGATTCTCATTCATATTACAGCACTAAATCTAAAAATTTATATCAAACAACAAACAAAAAGATTTCTAAACGTACTGTTCATGTGACCGCAACTGATAATGATTCAAACTGCCCTTGTTGTGACAAGCGACACCCTTTATTCAAATGTTTTAAATTCACAGCTATGTCCTCTGAAAATAAGCGCAAGTTTTTAAGCGAAAAGAGGATTTGTAGAAATTGTTTAAATATTGGACACTTTAGCATCAACTGTCATTTAAAATCAAATTGTCAAATTTGCCAGCAGAAGCACCACACCACTGTGCATAAGGAATATGAAAAAGTAAATAGGGCTGATAATAATTCATCTGACAAGGTCATTGAAAACTTAGTATGCAACTGCAATATTCTAAAACATCAGCCTCAAGTACTCTTAGCTACAGTGCGTGTAATAGTTAAAACACCCAGCGGTCTTTTTCATTTAAGAGCAATTCTCGATCAATGTGCTCAAGCTTCATTTATTACTCAAAATGCTGCTGAAACTCTAAAACTCCAAAGTATTAAAACTCATGCTCAAATAAGCGGTGTTTGTGGAAAGGATTACACCGCCACTAAACTAGTTCAAATTAGTTTGTCTTCAAATTCCGAGCCTAATTTTGAGATGGCCTGCCAACCCTTTGTTTTACCTAAAATTACAGCTTATCAGCCTCAACCGATAGATTCGAAAATGTTTTCAAGTTTAAGGAAACTTAATCTGGCTGATCCACATTTTACTGAACGCGGCTCAATAGACTTACTCTTGGGTGGAGATGTCTATAGTAATATAATTTTACCTCAGCAAAGAAAGTTTAATAACTGCTTATTTTTACAACTTACTCATTTCGGTTGGGTAGTTTCTGGACCTACATCACAGGTCTCTTTTCCGAAAAACAATATAAATGTCAACGTGTGTGCTTTGGATAAGCAACTTCGTGCATTTTGGGAGCAAGAAGAAATATTAGAAAAACGAGTTCTTACAGAAGAAGAAGAACTTTGTGAGAAGTATTTTCAAAAGACCACTACCCGTGACTGTACTGGTCGTTATACTGTTTATTTACCCTTTAAAGCTGCATTAAACGGATGTCCTTTACCAATCTTTAATCATACTGATTATAATGCGCTTTCTCGGTTGAAGAATGTTGAAGCAAAATGTAAAAGGAATCCGACGTTTGGTAAACTCTATGAAAACTTCATAAAAGAATACGAAGAGCTTGGTCACATGGTCAAACAAGGTAAATATCCAGATAACTTAATTAGGAATAGTTATTTCTTGCCGCACCACGGTGTACTACGAGATAGCAGTACTACGACAAAGTTGAGGGTCGTTTTTGACGGAAGTTCTAGGAGGATACTTCAACCTTCATTAAATGAGGAACTGTCTGCAGGACCCGCTCTGCAAAATGATCTTCCTACGATTATAACACGATGGAGACGTTATCGTATTGGATTCACAGCAGATATAGAAAAAATGTTTCGCCAAATCAGCGTAGCTAGCGAACACCAAATATATCAGCAGATATTGTGGAGAGATGCTGATTCTAATGATATCAATATATATAATCTAACAACCGTAACCTACGGCACTAAACCAGCTCCATTCCTATCAATTAGAGTACTTCAACAATTAGCACTGGATGAAAAAGAACAGTTTCCTTTCGCCTGTAAGGTACTCAGTACGGACACTTATGTAGATGATGTGATTTCTGGAGCTGATGATTTGGCTCAAGCCATAAATATTCATTCGGAATTGTGTAAGCTATTGAATAAAGGAAAATTCAATCTTCGTAAGTGGTCTTCTAACTCTATGGATCTCATGGAATCTATTTTGCCTGAACTACGAGCAGATTCTAAAGTTTTTGAAATTGAAAATGATAATTTCATAAAAGCTCTTGGTCTTGAATGGAATATCAAAGAAGACTACTTTTCTTTTAAAATGAAATTTGAAAATAGTGACGAGAAGGTCACTAAGAGAAGTCTACTGTCAGATGCAGCAAAGCTATATGATCCTCTAGGTTGGCTTTCGCCAACAACAATTTTAGCGAAAATAGAATTTCAAAACCTATGGTTGTTAGGAATTGATTGGAATGATTTTGTTCCAGAAGATTTAAATAAAAGATGGATCGAATATAGACGCAATTTAAAGGGGCTAGAAAGAATAAAAATTCCTAGATGGATCGGACTTTCAGCCACTAGAAAAGTTGAAATTCACGGATTTTGTGATTCTTCTAAATTTGCATTTGCTGCTGCTGTTTATGCTAAAGTCATTTTGAATAATTCTAGCGTGAAGGTAAACTTACTACAAGCGAAAACTAAAGTAGGACCACTAAAACGACTAACTATACCTCGAATGGAACTCTGTGGAGCATCATTATTAGTCAAGCTTGTTAGCAAAATAACCTCTTCACTTGATAGCGAAATTACTAACATCTTTTATTGGACTGATAGCACCACAGTACTTTCATGGATTAGAGGCCAGTCATCCAGATGGCCAGTTTATGTTGGAAACAGAGTAGCGGAAATACAGAGAAGATCAACGAATAATCAATGGCGTTACGTTTCAACACGAGATAATCCAGCCGATTGTGCATCTCGAGGAATTTCAGCAACGGAACTCGTTAACCATGATTTATGGTGGAATGGCCCTAAATGGTTGGGTGAGATACCAGAAAAATGGCCAAAACAACCAATTTTAAAATTTGAAAATTCTGATTTACCAGAACAACGTACATGTTTAAATATACATTCAACTATTGCTGAACTAGAATATCCCGAAATTTTAACACGCTTTTCCTCTCTTAGCAGACTAATACGCGTAACTGCGTACATACTTCGGTTTACTAAAAATTCATTATTCAAAAGACAATCACAAACAACAGGTAGTAGTAAGATGACAGGTTTTCTCACCAGTAGCGAGCTTAATTACGCCCGTATGAAACTTATCATAATTTCACAACAGGTTGATTTTTCGAACGAAATACTTCAGCTCAGAGAACATGGTCATATTAGTATAAATCGGACAGTTGCTAAACTGTGCCCTTTTTTTGATTCTTTAGAAATTATTCGAGTTGGCGGTAGAATTCAAAACTCAGATTTAAATTATTCTTCTAAGCATCCAATTTTACTCTCGAAAAGAAATCCTATAACTTATCTTATATTTTTAGATGCTCATAAAAGAACGTTACATGGCGGTTTAATTGAAATGCATTCATTTGTATCCCGAGAATATTTCATTTTGTCAGCTAGAAATATAGCGAAAAAGGTTTTACGGCAGTGTATGGATTGTTTTAAATACAGCGCAAAGGCAGCACAACAAGTTATGGGTAGCTTACCGAGTGTTCGTCTTAAGCCAGCGCGACCTTTCAAGCATAGCGGCGTAGACTATGCCGGACCAATAACCATAAAACAATCAACTGCACGAAATTCTGTCACCACAAAAGGTTATATTTGCTTATTTATTTGTATGGTGACCAAGGCTATACATCTGGAAGCTGTGACCAGTTTATCTACAGACTCATTTCTAGCTGCATTTCGACGCTTTATATCCAGACGTGGAAGCTGTACCGATCTGTATTCTGATTGCGGTACGAATTTTGTTGGTGCTCAGAAAGAACTGGAAGTTCTTTACAAGAACAAATCTTCTTTACCTAAAGAGCTCGCTGAACTTCTGGCCTCTGATGGAGTTACGTGGCACTTCATACCACCAGCATCACCTAATTTTGGAGGACTGTGGGAGGCAGGAGTTAAATCTACGAAACACCATTTGCGCAGGGTTATGCATAATCGCATTCTTACATTTGAAGAGCTTACGACGCTTCTTACACAAATCGAGAGTTGCCTGAACTCTAGACCATTGTGCCCTCTGAACAACGATCCTTCTGATGTTAACGCTCTTACACCGGCACATTTTTTAATTGGCGAGCCGTCTGTCTGTGTACCAGAAGAAGACTTACTTCAAATTAACATCGATCGTTTATCCAGATGGAAAGTCGTCGAGAAATTAAAGCAACATTTTTGGCGCCGCTGGTGTCGCGAATGGCTTTGTCGGTTGCAGGCTAGACCTAAATGGCTTAAGGTCTCGAAAAATGCAAAAGAAGGCGACTTAGTAATTATATTTGATGAACGTTGTCCACCCGGACAATGGCCTTTGGCTCGAGTTCAAGCCGTACATCCTGGTAGTGATGGATTCGTAAGAGTAGTGACACTGTTATCGAATGGAAAACTTTTTAAACGTCCTATTTCTAAAATAGCCTTTCTACCTAATTCAGATCCTCTCTGTGAAAATATGTAACACTCCCTTAAGTTAAACACTATCGTGCTTAGGGGGGGAGAATGTTGGAGAACAACACACTAATAATTATTATTTATTATATTTAAATTTATTTTATTATGTACAAATGTTTTTTATATATATTTCTAATAATATTCTTAATGTACCACTGTACTTGCTATAATTTATCTATTTTCTATATTCTTTCTTTCCTACTTTCTATTTTACACATACATACACATATATATGTACAAGCTTAGTCAGGCGATTTTCTACCTGCTACTAAGCTAACCGGTTTTTGTACACATCCTTGTTAGTGTAAAGAACCCTTTTTTATTATTTGTTACAATTTTGTAAAAATATAGAATTATTTTGCTTTGCCTAAATTTTGTAACAATTATTATAATTCTGATCGTTAAAGCTATAACATCACTGCCTTGCTGCTATTTATATCATATAGCTAGATCATTGAAGCTATAATCATACTGCCTTGCTGCTAATTTGTATTCAATAATAAGTTCAAATTAAAGTTAAATTTGTTCATTAACAATAATAAGTTTTTAAATAATAAATTTTAATTTAATGAAATTTAAATAATAAAAATAAAGTGAATTAAAACCTCAATCTTAAACAAACGCAGTTATGTTTATTAATGGCCGGTCAATAACCACCCAATCACAATTGTTGCTTGTAGTATCGCCATCTTATTGATATTTAATGGCCGTTATGGTGTGGGGTACACTAAAAATAGTTCGTTAATTAAAAAAACCACCCACAAACCACATTCTTTTTCCGTACTTAGTTTATATAAAAAAAATTAAATTCTTTGGTTTAAGAAAAATTTGTCGTGTATGTGTGGTTTGTGTCTAAAATATATAAATATAGTGTCTGAGGTAGTGGTTTGTTCGAATGATGTGGTAGTTTTATGACGTATTGTGTGTGTGTTTTTTGAAAAGAAACAGGAGGGAGGGGTGCTAGCATGGATCGCAGACAACGATATAGCAGCATCGGAAAGTGAGGAACGGTGATGACCAGTCTCCACCGGGCGCTCCATAACATATCCCCACACCCTTCAGTCAGCCACACTACCCCCTTAGTTATTTTCAACGTGGTAAGTTTCTAATGATTAGTGAATAAACTGTGTGGTAAGTTTTGGGATATCGTGGTGAATTTCCCTAGTGTAACGAATAAAATTGAAATTCACCAAAAGTACCCACAATGTACTGCATTACCGATATTACTTTATATTTAACCACATAACCATAGGATGCTTGTCTATACTGAATAAAGTTCATACATAAACCACATTTCCAAACGTACAACCAACTTTATGTATAAGCATCAAATAAGGTGGATATCTCATACACAAACCGGAAACTGGATTTTTACAAATAGTTTGCACTATATCAAAAAAATTAAAACGATTTTTCTAATTTAACCCATTGAAAACCAAACCAAAATGACTAGGAAACCTGAAAAACAATAACTTGAAGAAATTTTAAAAAATTCTACTTTAGAAATATAAAAAAGATTTACATAAATTTATACCAATGTTCAGTTATGGGAAATTCTTTTAAAATGCAAAGTGTTTTCTTGCATATTCTACAACTCCAATGATTATTTCAAATTAATAATAGTAGGATTTGAAAGATTTTTGGCGAAGCGATCTGCGACTAAATTTTAAGACGAAGGCTCTTTCTTTTCTAATTGCTTTGGCTAATGGTGTCTCGATATAGTTCGCCCAAATAATAACCTGGTCTGGCAATGCCGGCATGTATATTATAATTTTGAAATATTTTTTGGGAATTGCATATCAATTGTTTGTTTTTTGGGAAACGTCGTCTTTAAAAAACTTTACTGACTCATTGGAATCATATAATTTATACACTGCACAAGTAATCTAATTCTCTCGACCGATTTTTCACTTCACATTCATCAGGGAATTCCCCCAAGCACGGGTTTCAGTAGCACAGTACTCTAAAATACGTAAATTATTTAGTAGATCACAACTTTAAACAATGTTATAAACATAGACTTTGGGCATATTGACAACTCATGTACACAATGATGACCCGCAAATAGAATTTTTTTAATCTCCCTCAGTATCCAGAAGAATGTAAACCAATTTTTTAGTTACAGCCAACTGGTTTGAGTACACTTTTAATTGTACTTGTAATCAATATATTAGTACACTGTAGTGTCCGCTAAAGGGTTAAATTCGAAATGACAGACTTATATACATAAGCTCAAATTTCTGAAATGTTTGTTGAATTGTTGTTTATTTTCTTTCTTCTGCACAGCTGTTTGAAACAACCGGTTTTTCTTTGCATTTTCTCAGCATTGCATGACGAAGTCAGCGATTGATTGGGTTTTTTAACAAGAAAAAGGAGGGGATCGGAAAAACAAACAATTATTCATTCATTCGCTGTTAACGTTGGCAATAAATTGTTATAAACTAATTAAATACTACATATATAAATATATAAAATATATAATATATAAATTAATAAAATTAACATTTTGCACAATCACTTCGTTTAAAGCGAGTGCAAATAAAGTTGTTCTACAAGGGAATTTTTTGTTGTGAAATATTTGGAAAAGTCCTACTGCAGCAGAATGTCACAAATCACTGGACGTGCCCTTCATTATGTCTTCAAAATTGGTAATCGTTCTAAAAATTCCTTTTTCTTTCGCAATATACTGGGAATGAAGGTGAGCATGTCTGTTACAAGCAACACTTGAAAGATTTTTTATTTTAGTTAAATGCCTCTTATAAAGATAAAAGAATCTTTTAAAGATAAAAACAAGTGTTGTTCTCGAGATAATATTAATTTGATTGTCAATCTACTTTTGACATTCAGATTGTAACTGGAATTTTTATTCTTTATTCAAGGTTTTAAGACATGAGGAATTCAAGGAAGGCTGTGAGGCTCAATGCAATGGGTAAGTAAGTTGTAGTTTTTGTTCTATGAAATCCTGTTAAAGACATTTTCATTTTATTGCAGCCCCTATGATAACCGTTGGAGTAAAACGATGGTGGGTTATGGACCCGAATCTTCCCACTTTGTATTCGAATTGACATACAATTATGGTGTTACGAGTTATGAAATGGGTAAGAACTCATATTTTTGGATATTATACTGTGATCCTATACCCCTCCTACATACATACAAAATTGCATAATTGGTCATTAGAACCCATCAGTCAGGATTATTGACCTAGTATCTCACACCATTTATGTTGTGTGTGTTAATTTTATACATGAGTAGTTTAAAGTCGACTCCGAACGACAGATTTTATGAGAAATTTTTCATGGCAATTTTATTTACTCTCAGAGTTTTTGCCAGAAATCTGCTGAGAGGAGGTCGGAAGAAGAAATAATTTTTCTAATTTTCTTTTGAAGTCTGGCTTGGGACTCGAAAACTGGCTTTACGTCTTATAAGCCAGCATGATTCCTACTAGACCACGACGACTTCTAATTCGATTCCCCTCCTGTGTGAGGTAAATTGCGTTGTTCACAGCAGAAGATGCTATACAAGAAATATAGTGTGAAATATACCTTTGCCTAGGTAGAGTTAGAATATATTGATTATGACGCTGTACAATAAGATGCAAATTTCTATCCCCAATCATGATATTAATAACTATTATTATTATTCCTTACATATTGATGATGACATTCATTGTCTTCAGTTCCCTTCAAATGTCAAATCGATATTAAGCACCTTTCCTAAGGTTCCATTTTCACATTTCCATTTTAATCTCCTACACAGATCTTGTTGCTATACCGTCCACGACGTATTTTTATTTTACAAATACTTCTATGATTATAAAAACTAAAAATATTTGGGTAGCAGAAGCAATTAGTCAATATTAAAATCGATGGCATAGCATTCTTCTACTATGACGTCATGGTTATCTGTCAGATGTTCACTTTATTTTATTATTTACCAAACTTCAGTTGTCGTGGTCATTTTCCTTTAACACCTTTATAATGTACTTCTTTTGCCCAATTACTGTTCAAACTACAAACAACAAAAATAAGTTTAAAAAAGACTCACTGCGGTAATACTTAAGCGGATCACGGGTTTTTTCAAGTTTTATGGCAAGTAAGATTGCTTAGAGACAAGCAAGGTGAGACACGACCATTAGTCTTGTGGAACCAGAACTATATTGTAATATGAACGATTAAGATATTAATTGGAGTGTAGGAACCCTTTTCCGTTGTATGGAACACAGGCCCTTGTTTCAAACGATTAAAATGGTTGATAACACCGTTCATCTATAGTAGCTGGGAGTACAACAAGGGCAAGATAATTATAAAAAATCTTATTCGTTTCTTAATCCATTTGCTTCAACGCTCTTAACGCGTGATGTTATTCAAAAAGCCACTCCACTATTCTATGGTTACTCCTTCGAATGATGCCAAGGTAAAAACATTAAATATACCTTCTCTAACCTCAAGTACCTGACAGGAAATATACAGAGCTGAGGGAAGTCATCAAAGCAAATACTCTCTTAAAGTCACAGCTTTCCCACGAAAACCTGTTAGCATTCCTTTGGCAATAATACGCAATAAAGATTCAATGCTTATTTATTGTGAGTAGGATATATTTACAGAGCAAATACTCTCTTATAGTCACAGCTTTCACACGAAGACCTGTTAGCATTCTTTTGGCAACTATACGCTGCTTTTAATTTTGTTTTTTGACATTTCCCTTCAGAACTATTTCATATCATGTAATATCTATTCCTATTCTTTTAGGTAACGACTTTGTGGGTGTTGTTTTAAAATCTAAAGAATCCATTGAACGTGCCTTAGCCCATAATTATCCTATGAGTGATGTTGATGACAAAAAATTATTAATTTCACCAGATGGTTATAAATTCTATATTATACCCGAAGCTGAACCAAAAGAACACGATCCTGTGGTAAATGTTGGTTTACACGTTTCGAATTTGGCAGAATCGAAAAAATACTGGCATGACTTGTTGCGTATGGATCTGGTGCTTGATGATGAAAAGTCTATTCTACTAAAGTATGCTGAAAATCAAGCTGCATTACTTTTGAAACAGAGTACTGAAGCTTTGGATCGTGCTAAAGCTTATGGACGTATTGCCTTTGCAGTGCCCAAAGATCAACAGCCTTATATTAGTGATATCGTTACCCAGGCAGAAGGTAAAATTTTAACACCTCTCATTGAATTGGATACACCTGGCAAGGAGACTGTGCGTGTTATAATATTGGCTGATCCCGATGGCCATGAAATTTGTTTTGTCGATGAAGAGGGCTTTAGTAAATTGTCAGCTGTTGAAGAGGATGCTGACAAAAGTTTGGATAAATATATTGGAAAAGATCCATTCCAGAAAGAACTTGATGCTAAACAGCAATAAAGACATACGAATTTATAAAGTATTTTTTTAGTATCTTTTGTTAAGAAGACCCCTTATCAGCACATCGTATTTTTGGACCAGCATTGTTAAAAACAAACAAAAAAAAAAAAAGTGTAGCACCAGTTTGAATATCAAATAAAATGTTTTTCTTTTTTTTTCGAAAACAAATCGATTTCTATTTAAAATCATTGAGTCATTAATGTCGCCTCGATTTCATCTTCATTTAGTTTCAGCGAAATACATCTTCAGGTAAGGCCTTTGAAGTTATTTTTTAAATGAAAGTAAATGAACTTTAAAAATTAAATTGCAATTTTCGAAAAATTTCTTTTTAATTATTTAAATTACTGCATTGGTCCATTAAATCTTAGCGTGAAAGGCTATAAAAAAATTGTAAAATGTATTAAAAACGAATATTCCAAATTCCATTTTGGCAAAACAAATGAAAAGTAATTATTTCAGCTGCTATTTCCCGTCACATCGAAGCCAACATACTCATGTACAAATGCTGTAAATTCGAAATTTGTATTTCTTAATGGAAAAATTATTTGCAATGAATAAATTGCTAATTAAAAATTGTTTTTTTTTTTTATTTCTAATAATTTGTTATCACGATACGATTTCTTTGCCTTTCAAATGAAACCCTATTGGAAAATGAGAAAAAAAAATTGTTTATCAAAGAAATTCTATCCGTGATTTTGTGGTTTTAAACATGGCACATTATAAGCTACGAGTATAAACAATATTTTCTGATTTCTGTTTTTATTTTAATTGAATTTGTGGTCATTTTTTCTATTTCTTTATATCTCCATCTCATTTTCTTTGTCTTTGTATCTCTTTTTCAGTGTTCATTTACTTTTAACAATTATGGTGTTGCTTGCTGCAGCTATTGTTGTGGCTGTTTCAATAGCTTTATCTAAAGTTTATCAGTTGAGTACATACAATGAAATGTTGCTGATTTCTCATGCAATTGCATGTGAGCTCGCTCATGTTTGTTAAAAAGGCAATGAAAAGTGTTGCATGAAATAAAATAGCTTTAGTGCTGCATATTCCAATTTCAATTAAAAGAAATAAATAATCGGGTTTTGAAAGAATAACTGCAGTAGATTTATAAAAAAGCTAATTTTATTTTCCATATACTGTAAATAAATTAAATGATAAGATCTTCAATAAAAATGATTTATTTTAATACATACTGTGGATTTCCAACTTGCGAAACTCGCAAATTTTACAACAAAAAATACTCAAACCTTCTAAGTGGGACCTTACCGGAAGTATATCTCAATCTTGACATTGCTATTCGAGATTAGACCATTCCATTAGTTCGAATTCTGCTAATTTTGAGTTTTTTTTTTTTTCGATAACATGATGTATTTCTTAATCTTTATGCAGAAAGAATTTAAATTAATGAACATGATAAATTAGACGTTTTGTTCCACGACGAACTATATTCACTGATCAGAATAATCACCCATATTCGATTACGTCCTCGCATTCAGTTACGCTACGATCGAAAATTGGTATTCCAAACAAAAACTGAATTAGATTCTAGGGGGTAGTGCCGGATATTCTAGATAAGCCCACATATCATATCATCTACCTTAAACATTTAAAAAGTGAGAGTCATAAAAGCCATGGTATTCAGTGTTATGTACTACTGCGACACAGATTTATTGGGCTTTTTTTTTCTAGATTCAAGAAAAAGCGGGTTAATAAACTCAGTAGATAGGATTGGCATTCGATTGGATTTCAATTTGCTACTCGTATTGACCCATTGAAGTAGCCGTAGTTTATTAGGTAGTGTGTTGGTTTATTAAACGTAAGGCCACGGTTAAAATCCTAGATCAGACATTCCTCTCAACAGATTTCTGGCAAAAACTCTGAGAATAAATACAATTGCCATGAAAAGTTTCTCAAAAATCTGTCGTTCAGAAATAATTTTAAACTGTAGGTCCCGCTAATCATGTATAAAAATTAGCGCACTCAACATAAGTAGTATAAAAACTAGGTCAGTAATCCTGACTGAAGGGTTGTAATGACCAATTATGTATTTATTGACCCATCGATAGATAGAACGGAATTGTTTAGAGGGTGTGACGTTAATCTTTCATCAGGGTTACGTTAATAACACTCCATCGGGAACAAATTTTCGAATGGAAATTTAATATAAATTTGTGTTTCAGCTTATTAAACGAATTGCAAGAGCTTACGAAGGTCGTTTGTCTTGAATTCCAGCACAAAGTGAATTCTGAAGGCCTTTAAAAAAGATCCTTTCCTATAGTCCTATAGGTATAAAGTGGAAGGACCAAACATCAGTTTCTAAGAGCAAAGGCGAATTGTAATCTCCTTTCATGATTCGCTGTTCAGCAGCATCAGTTTCTTCAGCGTGCACTGTTTGGCATTTCACTGGGTTCGTGTCTTCAGTAAGAGCTAAGCTAGGTCTGAAAACGATCATTTGTTATTCGAATTATCCGCTCTGCAAAAGTAAAAGTTTGTTAATTGGCATTTAAAAAAAATTTTTTTGTAAATTAAGAACTTTTTTTTAAACATTGCCCAAGTTTTTACACAACTGTGTACAGTGAGTATTAATATTTATGACATCCACTGTAAAAATAATCAGAAATTATTTTATAACGCCTGCATGCACTCAATATTCTACTTTCAGTTTTCCTTTTTTTATTTGTATAAAAGTTTCTAATATTCGAAGATATTTTTTTAATTCATTAATAAAGAAAAATACATAAATTAACACATGTAGGTACCTACTATACAACAATGTTTAATAAAAATTGTTGCTATTTACCCTTTCATTTTCTCCCATTGTAACGAAATTATTACTGCATGTTCGATCACGTTTGTTTGTAACGGTCTTTGTCTATGTTATTATTGCACAACTTTCTGTAAAGAAATTTCTCTCATACTCATTTACATACGAACATGTGTGTATAAATGTGTGTGTGTGTTTACATATGCATTCTGATTATTGTTCATCGTTTTGTTGACATTTGAAAAATTTCCCTTTAACTAATAATCGATTAGACAGACATTAAGAAAAAAGAAAATATTTAAATATTAGATTTCAATATTTAATACAACACCAAATACAACAATAAACGCATTACAAAGATGTATGTATGTACGTGCATTTGATTATTGAAATATGGTCTGAAAGAAAACACGGCAACACGAAGTAAGTATGATTGGCGCTAATTGCATGTTTACAGGTACACAGAAAATAGAAAACAAGATCAAGCAACAGAGCATAATAAGGTAAACAAAAGAGTAATTCTCTTCTTATTTCAAAATTTTGAAGAAATGAGTCAAGAGAGTTGAGAATTTAGAATGGTTAAGTAGTTGCCAGACTAATTTAGTATAAAAACGTAAATTTTTTTTTAACATCGACTGAAATCGTTAAGCGCCTTTTGTATGAACGAAATTCTCCAGCAAACACTACCTGATGGCTATCATCCATCTTGTAGCAAAGGACAAAACTCGTGCTTGCAAACTTGACATGGTCAAATAAAAATTTTTTTGTTAATTGGATGAATAGGGTAACAGCAAAACACTCACTACCAATAGGTATTGTTTGTAGACGAAGTCCGACGGTGCAATAGCAGTTTAAGACGGCAGATTGAAATCATTAACAAAACCAGTTTAATAAACTTTCTATTCTTAGTACTCCGTGAAAGTGAAGTGTAGGGGTTATGGATTTCTTTTCCGCCATAGGCTCTGGTCTGTTATACGTTGAATTTCAATATCAATAGCATGCGTCAACTCTAAACCCGGTTTCTTCTCTTCTACAGCTCGGTTTCTAAATAAACAGGGAGCCATCATACATCAGGGCACATTTTTATTCATTTAAAAGACCAATTGATACCATGATATTGTCCAGATGTCTGTCACGTCTTTCAGGGGTCCAGCCTTGTCGAAATGTTCAATTTTTCAAGATCCTGGTGACTGAAAATGCTCCCACAAGAAGAATTCTTATTTCGGTGCCTGTTCACTTCATCCCCACGGGAGATAATCACTCTGCTCTTGTATGTCCATAGTGATGGCCAGAGCTACGTCTTTCAATTTACACTAAACTGTGACTTTTTCGAATATATCGGACGTTTTTAATCTCATGTGTGATGTAACCGTTCATCAAGAAATGGAATTAACATCTCCGAAAACGATTTTTCAATGAAAATTAGGATCAGTTGCCATCTTCAACGAACAGACGTCGTTGTTTATGGCCGTCTGTGTTTATTTGTAGCTTCAACAAGATCGCTAAGTTGGTAAACCTTGTTTAATGAAACTGAAGCAAAGTAAAGTCGTCGTAGTTTAGTAGGTAGACCCAGGCCAGACATCAAAGCAAAAATACAAAAAAAGTATTTTTTCGACGATTTCCTCTCAGCAGATTTCTGGCAAAAACTCTGACAGCAAAAGTTTCTCAAAAATCTGTCGTTCAATGTCGACTTTAAACTTTAGGTCCGCCGCTTATGCATAAAATTAACACACACAACACAAGCGGTGTAAGAAACTAGGTCAATAATCCTGACTGAAGGGTTGTGATGAATGACCAATTAAGTATGTATGTAAGCAAAGTTAATAAATAATAAAAAGACGTTCTTCTTAAATTGTGGGGTATGACTCAATCATTTACTCTTCCGCCATATCCTTATGAGTCTATACTACAAATTCTAAATAATTCCTAAGTTATGGTGCAATATCCACAACGAGTGTACTTTGATAGCTATTATCTGGTTAATTTTCCTTTTTTCCTATGATGCCATTGGCGTGTGCAGGAAAATTCAATATACAGATACGTACTGATTGTAACAATTTTAGAATTAGAAAAAGTTAAAAAAACTCGGTCTAGGCGGGTGAAAAATAAAAATTTCATAAATATCAGTTTCAATATTTCCAATGCTATTAGAAACTTTCAAATTATAACATATTTCCTATATCTGGCAACACTTATTGTGTTTCATTTCTCTTTGTTTATTCTTATTGCTCTCTTCGTAATAACACAGAACGGCGAATAAGAGAGCGAAAGATCGTGTGAAAGTGTATTGCTTGAAAATTTACTAACCAGTTTGAACATGTCCATTGGATTGTTTTGGTTTTGCATTTAGTTTGAGTTTGTTATCGGTTGAGTAATGATATACAGATAGTGTTTGTTTTGATTGTTTTTGTTATCGAAAAAAGTGCATGCGTGAAACGATTTGTAATTAAAAGAAAACAATTAAAAGAATATACAGAAATACTAATAAAATTTATAAAACGACTAATTCTTGTGTTATTAACCAAAAAAAAAAAGATAAATCAAATGCGATACTTGCGAAACGTTCTGAAATAAGTGCAACAAAATGTTGCTCTAAGTAACGAAATTCAATGTTTTAAGGAAACAGGTGTGTGTGTGTGTATCGGTTTGTCAAAGTTTTCTAAACACTGCGTGCGGATTACGTGAAAATAAAATACGAAAACGAAAAAAATAAAAAAAATCGAAATTGAAAAGAAGCAGAAAATTCGAAAATAAACATTAAATTTTGAAATATCTTTGTGGTATTAAAAATCCGATTCTAGTTACGTTCATAAACCATACGCAACCATACTCACTCAGTCTATTATTGTGGTGTGGTGGCTGGTGTACACACAGGTCTAGCCTTAAATGGTATGCCAAAAGCTAATTTTGGTAACTCAACTCTTTATTTGGTTCGTTTGAATACAAAATAAAAGTTAATAACGAATAAAAGTGTACAAAGCAACCAAAACGAAATCATAAACCGGAACCAAAAAAAAAAATTGTTTTTGTTTGTTTTCAGTTGCTTTTCTACTTAACGAAATTTAAAATTTAAAATTCAAAATTTAATATAAATTTTGGTCAATTAGCAAAATTTAAATATTAAGTGCTACCTACGAAAATAAATACAATGCAAGTGTAAGAAACAAAGAATAATTACAACAAAAAGAATACAAAAGAAAATTTTTCCTTTAAAAAAAAAGAAGAAAAATTAAATAACTGGCCTCCCCCCCCCTGCCTTTGAAAAATCATGATTCATTAACTACCTATACGATATCAATCTGTACTACGATATTTCTTTGTGCGTACTTATGGTCAAAAACGTCTAAAATAGCAAAAAAAAAAGAAGAAGAAAGAAATAAAAAAAAATCAATTCTTTATCTTGCTTTTGTTTAATTACGAAAATTAAGTGAAATAAGTGTGTTAAACAATCTTTTTTTTATCTCTAAAATTTAATTTTTTTTATTAAGTGTAAACAATACCCTGTCAATTAGTATATTTTACGCAGGGATTTTATGTTTTTTTGTTTGTTTTTTTCGAAAATAATTTATAGACGACCGAAAACCACTTTAACCCAGAACCATTAAAGTATTGTATTTAACGGATTAACTGCGCGTATATTTTATTCTTTAAAGGTGAGTATTTTTTATTAAAAACACTTAATTTTTATGGTCTATTTCATTGCTATTTTAATTATATAGGGGGGTTAATTGTTCTTCTTTTCTGTTCATTCATCAATTTTGCAGGGTAAATAACAAAAAATATTTTCTTGTTTCTTTTTTCTTTAAAATTATGACTAAAGATAATAAATTTTTTTTTATAATAAATTATTTTCCAATACAACTAACCATAAATGGCTAATATGTGATCAGCACCTCAGTAGAATAATAAATTTCATTGAAAACTACCTATTGACTAAAGGAAATAAGCAAGTATAGCCAAAATAAACGATGAAAGATAAGGAATGACAAACGGGTAACCGACAAAATATTGAATACATAGACTATAAAAATAAAACAAAAGATTTCTGGCGAAGTATAAAAATTTATTTTTACAAGTAATTAGTTACAATGGCGGTAGGCGAATATGACTAAGCAATAAACATAGATTTTTCGAAAAAAAATATTTTTTTTTTCAAAACAGTCTTTTGACGCCCTTTGTACAATGTTTTATCAACTTTTACTTTAGGTCAGGAAGGTTATCCTGAAGTCTAGAATATATCTCCCACGGATGATAGCTGTGTCGAGCACTACATTACAGAAAAGTGATAAGAAAACTAGTCTGCATTGTTCTCATTATTCTTGGCTATTCGAGCACAAGAATAGGTTAGCCTGCCATGTCAATAGTAAGACAATTCCTTCATTAAGTTAATTCGGCAGAATTTCGCCAGCCCAACAAACTGATATTGTTAGAGGCAAAAAAATGTTAGATTTAAAAGAAACAATTGCTAGGATCTTGTAATTGTACAGACAGGTTTACGATTTTGCGGCTATGAGGAGGTTTTTATTCTATATGTATCCTCATTTGCAGGGTTTTGGTGACAAAAACTACGAAAGTGTTATCTGCCAGATTGTTTAAAATTTATTGTAATTAAGATATCAACTGGTGTTCCTACACAAGAGATCAGCAACGATGAGTAGATTCAAATCATACTTATAATTTCTGATACATTCATACTTATTTTCATATGATACTCTACTACTCATACTCAAAGTTGGAACTACTCGTCGTATTCATACTTAACAGTACACATGATGTTATTAACTTCGACTCGTCTCTACTTAACATTTACACGAAGCACAAAATAATTATGATTCGCGTATGAACACTACTATACTCACAAGAAGATTGTGTAAAGATTGTTGTCTTTGTCTTTCCTTTCTTCTTTGTTTGTATATGCAACAACAACAAAGGCTGTAAATTTTAATGAATGATTCGAATCACTCGAATCATTTATAAGTATTTTTATAAATTTATGAAGCAATATGAGTAGGCGTATGAATTAAACATGTTTCGAATGTTGTGAGTTTAATGTCAACGTTGTACTCATACTCATTGCAAGTTGCAACTTATAAATCAATGTTGTAGCATGTACGAATGAAGCAGAGTAGTTGAATTTCAATTCTGTTGATTCACTCACTCTCAAAATTCCATGAGTACTTATGAGTAGCGGAAAAACGATTCATTGCTCCGTCCCACACAGCGGTAAATGCGGTATCAATTAAAACTGTTTCAATGTGTCTCCATTCATCGTTCGAATAGTTGTTTTCGTCTGAACTGATATCTCCTAATAAGATCACAAATACATTTGTCTCTCTAGCCGTGGCTTTTAACTTCGATTACAAATAGTTGAGTCTATCTGATGATTTATCACAATTGTAGTACGATTGGAAATGATTTAAATTTTCCTTTGTAATCTAAACTATACTTACTTTTGTCTTGTTGAAGCCATTATAATAGACAATTTCATCGATGGGATAAAATCCATTTTCAACGGGCCATTTTTCTGTTTTGCCAACAAGAAGTAATTCCTTGTAACTAAATCAAACAGATATTCGTATTCAAGCCATTCCAATTGATATGTCCCAAATTATTTTCATTAGCAAGACAATAATGCGAAGATGGTTGTAGATTAATTGGTCAGAGCAATTAAGTCCACTACGTCTAATAAATATTTTTCGTAATGTCCAGATACTACTACCCTAGTAATCACCCAGTAAATATTACGACTTAAATCCTACCCGGGTATAGGTGTCCATAAAGCGAACGTCTTTATAAATATAGTCTTGCAGAATTATTTGAGATATCTATGTTGAGATTTAAACCACGGGTGCTTGTCTAACAAGGTAACACACTACCTATTAGATTATGGTGACTTGAATGTTAACTTCATTCCTGGTAATTTTGAATCCATGTGCCTAATTTCTTTTCTTATTTTTGACTGTATGGTGTCAATGGTCGCATGAACATTGGCTTCCAATGCTTCAAGAAATGTTGTTTTGTCGGCATTAGCCATTAACTTAACTTGGCTCCATAAAATGTAACGCAGAGGCTTTACATTGCACGGACGTGTTGGCCAAAGAGCAGGAATACTTCAAGGTAATAAGTTCTGCAATACACCGTTTGTTTCATATGATTTAAGGCAAGGTATCCTGTTGGAGAGCTCGATAAAGCTCTTTATTTACTTCTATCATTTCGATTTTGATATTATCTTTTCAAAAACCTTGCCACTGTTAGTGTCAAAATATGTGAGCCTTGCCCCAGTTTGTTTGTTATTTTTATTGATTTTTCTGGGAATGCAAAATTTTGTGTCATTAACGTTTTGTAAATTTGTGGTTTACTGGGTTGCTATTAAGACTGTAGGTCAGGCTTAAATGTTATTAAAGACTTAAGTTTTTATTTTATTTTATTTGTAGTTTACCCTCTTTTAAATATTTATTTATTGCCTTTTCTCCACATTTACATAAAAATATTGTACTATTTACACACACACACACACACACATACACACATACAATATGTAAGTGTCGGATGGAATATGTTGAAAAAATTTGCATAATTCTAGGAAAGAAAAGAAATTCCCTGAAAACCGCAAAAATTCCTTTATTGGTTTTCGCATTTTTCTTTACCAACAATATTCTTATGGGTTTTATTTTGTCCAATACAGCAAAAACAAAGGAAATACGCATGGATTGAAAGCAAAAAGCTGGGAATTTGAACAGAATTTATATTTATTTTTTAAGTGTAAGAAAGAAAAAGGTTGGTTTTACCTGTAAAACATATGCAAATTCCTTTATATAATATAATATTGCATATGTGTACTATGTATGTATTGTATTGTGTATGTGTGAGTATTCATCGTAACTCACGGATACATACAATACAATACAAAGTAAGTAAGTCTATACATTTTTGCACAATTAAATACGTATGAATTTAAGCCTTGGTATAGTCATTTCCTTTTTTAATAAAATAAACACAAATTCATACATACATTTATACAGCGGTGGTAGAAATAATAGGAACACCTGAACGTTTAAATTTTTCTTTATTGTGTTCTTCAAATATTATTTTTAAACCGTATGATACTATTATCTGTTGGAATTACTGATTAGTTGAATAAACTTCTGGGGAAATAGAAGGCTCAGAAGTTTCTTGAATTTTAAGCCTAGGAATTTTAATTTAATGCTTGAACGGAAACGGTTTTATTTTGGAAGATTTAAGGTTCGACTATTAAAGATTTCATCCCATAACGGATACTTTATTTTCCTGAAAAGGCATTTCCTCTTCCACAAAGGAAAGTGTATTGCTCTAGATTTAATATTTTCAATTCTTGCAGTGATACTATCGCTAGTTAAGCAGAAGCATCTTAAAATCATAAACCCCCATCCTCAACTATACTTTTTTTTGTGTATTTTGGAACACATATACGACTAATCAAGCAGGTGGGACTAGTGACATAAACAATACAATTAAATACATACATACATACATAATTGGCCATTACAACCCTTAAGTCAGGATTACGACCTAGTTTCTCACATTACTTATGTTGTGTGCGTTAATTTTATATATGAGTGGAGGGACCTACAGTTTAAAGTCGACTCCGAACGACAGATTTTTGAGAAGCTTTTCATGGCAATTTTTACTCTCAGAGTCTTTGCCAGAAATCTGCTGAGAGGAAGACGCCAAAGAAATATTTTTCGTTTTGATGTCTGACCCGGGATACGAACCTGGGCCTTTTGTCTAATAAGCCAACACACCACCCACTAGACCACGGCGACTTCAAATAAATACATACTCTTCCCTTATTTTCTTTTGAATAGCTTTTATTGTTACGACTTTTTTTTACTCAGAAGAAGAACTTGTTGTGGACTTAGACTCATGACTTCAGTTTTTTCTTCTTATAAAAGTGGCCTATTTTTCCATCCATATAATCTTTACATACATACATAATTGGTCATTATAATCGAACGTACTTGAAGCACTGCCAAGGGTTTAACGGAACGCAGGCGTCTGCAGTATTAGCCTGAAAGTCATTTCGATAAGTTTCCACCCGGTGTCTCAGGTAACAGCAAACAATAAACGTCAGCCCACTTGAGTTATCTTCACAATCGATCCTCCAAACATAGCCAAGGTCGCGCCAAATCGTCAATCTCGCTTTCTCACATTAGCAAGTACCTAGCGGATGCTGAGTACCAGTACCTGGAGAGCGCCTGATCTAAGATACGGAGGCTGTGAGCTACTTGGCATGTACCTGCAAGGATATCACTTGGTTTTGCCAAGTTAAAACCGAACAGTGGCGTTGCCTTGCAGTTACATACCCGCTCCCAACTCTTCAGTCAGGATTATTGACCAATTTGTCACACTACTTATGTTGTGTGTGTTAATTTTATACATAAGTGGCGGGACCTACAGCTTAAAATCGACACCGAACGACAGATTTCAGATTCTCAGAGTTTTTACCAGAAATCTGTTTTTCACTATAAAGCTCCAACGTTGAGGTTTAAAATGATCGTATCTGGAACGATACCAATTCATATGTATCCAGAAAAATCGCTATATTGTGTGGATTTCGGGTTGGCGACATCATTGGACCATTTTTCTTAGAAAATGAGGTTGGTTAGGCCATCACTGTCAATGGCAACGGCTAGGCTACACATATGGCTTAATAAACACATTGACTGCCGACTATGATTGCTCCCTAGAAGAGAACGCTATCTACGAGTTATCTCGTACTCACTAATGTGAAAAATTCAAGATGTCGTTTTTTGACCCGTTTTCTAAAAATTGCCTCGGCAGTCAATGTGTTAAAAACCCTTTAGGACGTATGTTTAGATTGTGATAAAAAGCACACTTTATGAGAAGATTTGTTTATTCTTTTTAAGTATTTTATGTAAAAATTTAAATTTTTTTCTCTCTTTAAAGAAAATTAATAAAAGTGTTCCTATTATTTTGCTTAAAATGTTCTCAAAAAAATTTTAATTTAACAGAAAGCACGCACATATTAATACAGAATATGAAATTTCAATAGATTTGGAAAAATTTTACAGTGAATTCCATCAATAACAGCTCAGTCCAGACGCCGTTTTGATAAGTGTACCTATGATTTCTTTTAACACTGTACATACATATATATTTATATATTAATACATAGGTGATTTTCTACGTATACATATGTATGTGTGTGGTGTGGTGTGTTATCTTTTACTTTCTTCATTTCATTTTCATTTTCTTATTGTTTTCTCTTCAGATTATGTATGTATGTATGGTCGTAGGCATATTGGAAAAATTTTCTGAAAAATTCACAAATATCACATGTATTCGTTGTAGTATAAAAAGAAAATTATCCCACAAAAGCAACAATAAATAAAGGTAAATGCATAAAATTTTATGGTTCAATTAAAACCAACAAAAATGTCTTACATTTCTAGTTTACTCTTGAGAGATTACGTTTCGTTGTCTGAACTAAACACAATGTTAGCGATTTACGATAAGCCACAGGTATACTAATTCTCTAAGAAAATTTTAAATACTTAACAATGTCTGAGTGATCTTCCAGACTTTACCTAAATTTCAGTTGAAATATCGGACAATGGAATTTAAATATTTTTTTTCCAGAACCGCAGCTTAAGGGTTAACACCTACTTCATAAACTCACTGTGTTGGTTCTAGGAAAACTATTTGAAGGAAAGATAAAATAATGTCTAGAGTTTGTAGATATTTTTAAATATTTATCTAGATTGCAAGCGACAGAGCTAATTGTTGTAACATATTCACGATTCATGGAGTCAATTATCACTTTGATAGAAAAAATACAACAGCAATGTGTCTACTCCTTGGAACAGTTAAAACATTAAGGATCATTACTACAACTTGCCATTAATTAAAGGGATGATTTTAACGGACAGATAAATTCTTTTTCATTATTATAAGCAGACAATATGGTAGAAGTGAGCAATAAGCTAAAGGGGATTTTCGCCATACCGGTAACTTTTAAAGTTAAGTTTATGTTTAAACTTGAAATGTTACACATTATTTCCATTATGGTAACTTCAATATAAACCAAATGAGGAAATACAACAAAACAAAGCCCGTCGTTGCCACTGCGTTAAAAAATTTGAGTAATTGCTTTTGAGACATTGCTCTGGCACTGCCATATTTTTGCAAAAGTTAACTTTATTTTATTATTATGTTGTAATAACGAAAAGAAGTTCACTTCAGCTAAAGTTACCTTTAACTAAACCCAAATTTAACGTAGGAAAGGATTGGATATGTTTGGTCCTTGCATTAGCGCCATGTACCTGTACATTGCTAAAAATATCGTTTCTGTTAGAATGTCTTGTATTTGGATTTGCATTACTATCCATATAAAGTCAAACTCATGTGTCAATTAAAGCCACAAAGTCGTAGATATGCTAGACTAACAGATTTTTAATTCGGACTTATCGAACTAAATTTTCTTATGCGATGCAGCTCATTTTCGTCGTAATCTAGTAGATGGTGGCTTATTAGATGTAAGGCCATGACCGAGGCATCTCGAACAATACGAAATATGAAAAAATGTTTCTTTTACGACTTTCTCTCTGCATTCTTTCGGCAAATACTTTGCGAGTAAATAAAATTAGCAGAAGCAATCAATTTTAAATTGTATGTCCCGCCTCCTATGAGTAAAATTAACACAGACAATGATTTTGCTAATTGCGTTTTTTCACAGCTCATCAGATTTTATTTTTATTGCAAGAGAAGTTTTTAGAAAGAGTATGGCGACGTTTCTTGGCCATAAATGTTTAACATTTTGACGACATTAGGCGGTTTTTGTGGGATAAAGTCAAAGACAATGTGTATGCGGAAATTTTCCCAACTTTGGAGAATCAACATTTGTCAAGTTATCTTCGAGATACTGTTCAAAGTGTGTGAAAAACTGGTCAAAAACATACCCACTATAATCAAATGCTGCAAGCAATTCAAAGGCGATCATTTAAATCACATTGCATTTCATGTATAATGCAAGTTCTAAGACGTCTTTTTCACGTTCAATGTACTTTGAAGTCGCCGTAGTCTATTAGGTTGTGAATATTAGACGTGTAGCCACGATTGAACACCCTAGATTAGAAAATTTCGACAAAATGAAATATGAAGAAATGTTTCTTCAGCGATTTTCTCTCAGCAGTTTTCTTTTAAACGCTCTTAGAGTGAAAAAATTGTTATGAAAAGATCTCAAAAATCTGTCGTTCGTAGTCCACTTTACTGTAAACTTGAGGTTAACACACCCAACATAAGTGGTGTGAGAAACTAGATCGTAATCATGACAAAAGGGTTGTAATAACCAATCATGTATGTATGTACAGTAGTAGACAAAGACGTGAGTTTGCATGAGGGCAGGAAAAAGGGAGTTCTCAACTTGATGAATTCGTAAAATTGCTTTGTTCATCGTTTTTCGTCCTTCGTTTACTGATGTTGTTGTTGTACACTTGTTTGGCAGTCAAGAGTTAGTCTAAGTAAACTTTGAACGTCCAAAAATGAAACAAAGCTTAAAAAAAGTTAGAGAAAGATTGTCAGAATGCTTTGAAAAGCATTTTGTGAGCGCAAAAGCTGTACAATGCAATAAAAGATTCACTAAAAGCTTAACTTTTGGTGCTGAGTACGGTTTTAAGTAATGTAATTAATCTTGGAAATTAATCATTTGGGGAAAAAAAATTCTGTTTGGAGGACATCTTCATCTAATTGTTACCAATTTATGTGAAGAATCTATATTTTTTTCGAAAAGCGAAACAGGTAATACAGTACAGGCATGTAACAGTAGATGTACAGTATTCCCTCCATTTATGTCGTAGAATGTTCCAGAAAAAGGCGGCGTAAATCGAATTTCAAATAACTCATACTATCAGATGCATTTGTTTATGTACATTTTACAGAAAAAAAACTAAAATAATTAAATTTTGCTTCTATGTATTGAATTTTTGAAAGAGGGAATTCCCCTGATTTTGTATATAAGCAACAAAGACGGCGTAAATCGAATGACGACGCAAATCAAAGTTGAAGGGAACAATATTTTTAACGACGTTAATCGAAACAACGTAAATCGAGGGAATACTGTATGCGAAACGCTAGGCTTTTGCATTCGAAAAAGATAATAAAGATGGAAGAATGAGGGCGGGCTCAAAATACTTGATGAAGACATTTACTAAAATGCAGCAGATTATCGGGCAAAAAAAATTCTAAACAAAATGTTGAAAACAATAGAAATACAATTTTTGGCAGATTGTTAATTTTTTTTTTATATTAAAAAGAATTGTTTCATTAACTAAACATATTCCGCACCCTAGATTTATTTCCTGTATTTATTAAGTTATTACTTTTCCCTCTCTGAGGCAAAAGTTTAAATTTTTAATAAAAAAAAAATTAAAGAAAGAACAGGATTTGAACTCCATAAATTAGCAAAAATGTATTTTATTTCTAGAAAAAAATCATAATTTATTTATTATTTTTTTCTTTATTGTTTTATAATTTTTCTGTTTCATTGTTGGAAATAAATTAATTTTTTCTTTTTTGTCACTGGCTTTTTCGTTATTTTTTTTCGTTATTTTTTGTATCGGTGTCAGCAGTATTTACAGTTGGCTTATTTGGTGTTTACGAAACTGGAACATTATTTAATTATTTTAATGATAATCTGGGTTATTTTTCTAAATAGAATTGTTATTGTAGTTGTTGTTTTTCCCAACTTTATTATAACAAAACAAAAAAAAAACAAAACACACACAAAAAAATTAAACGAAAATAAAACCAAATGCAAGACTGAAAGTGAGATTAGTTAGGTAAGAGTATATTTTTCAACAATTAAACTTTAATTTTTTTTTGTTTTCATTTTATTTCCATTTTATTTCAATTGTTTGTGTTTATTTAGTATTTCTTAAATTAAATATTTAAATTTTGATAGTGTTTTATATAGGCTTTTTAGTATTGTTTTGTTTTTTCTAGTTTTGTAAAGGGAATAAAGTGCAGTCATTTAAAGATTAAACCGTAATTGTTTAATTTAAAATTTTTAGGGCGACAAACCCTAAAAATATAAAAACACAATTCAGGTCAACATTGTATCTTCATTGCCAGTAGGTGCGGTAAAGACTGTAAGGACGTTAAGCGATAATGTAAGATTTTTTAGAGTGCCATCACATTGTATCTCATGCAATTAATCATTTCAATACTTTTGCCAATTAAATTTTTGAAGGAAATGAAGAGTTTTAAATCATAGACAATGAAAGTAATGAAAGATAGATAAAACGGCAATGGTCAAAATGAAATGTGCTTAAAGTTAGCCACTGAAGTTATATTTTTTTCACTATGAAAGTTATGTTAACAGAAACTGTTTAGTTAATATCGTTAAGCAAGTCGCCGTGGTCTAGTAGGTAGTGTATTGGCTTATTAGACAAAAGGCCCGAGTTCGAATCCCAGGTCAGACATCAAAACTAAAGTATGAAAATATTTCTTCGGCGACTTCCTCTCAGCAGATTCGTGGCAAAAACTCTCTGAGAGTAAAAAATTGCAATGAAAAGCTTCTCAAAAAAAAATCTGTCGCTCGGAGTCGACTTTAAACTGTAGGTCCCGCAACTTCTCTATAAAATTAACGCACACAACACGAATGGTGTGAGAAACTAGGACGTTGTACAATGGGTCATTTCGACCTTCGGATACTGTACTTGTCACAGTTGAGAAGTACACGTGTTCTATCTTAACATAAACTAATATAGTTAAAAATTTTGAAAAGTAAAAGAAGAAAATCTAAAATAATTACGAAATTAAAGTTATCGGCACAAAATGCAAGTCATCTGCCAGACGAAATTCAATTATCGACCAATAAATACCTAAAACTAAACATTTACCATCGAACTAAGTCATAGACTAAAAAGGCAAGTCATTGACCCTAAGAAAAGAACTCTTTGATCCAAGAAATACATATTGAAATACTCATTGACAAAAAAAAAAAAAACAAAATGCAAGTTATCGTCCAAAAAAAGTGCAAGTAATCAATCAAAAAATTAAAATGATTACATTCGCCGACTAGAACTCCTATTCTCCTGTCGGCTAGATCTCCGGGTTACTCGACTGTAAAGAAAACTCTTTTGGAATCCTTGATCTTATAGCTATCTAGCTTACTAGATTCAAAACTCGCACCTTTTTAAATTTAATCGATTTAAATAGAGCATTTTGCCTGCAAAATAAATACAAAATTGATACTAGGCCATGGTTAAAATTAGTAGTGGTTTCTGTAGGACTTTTAAGAAAATGTGACAGGTGAGGCTACTTCCGTCTCGACTAAAGCTCTCTTATTCTTCTGATCTGTAGGCTTAGCAGGAAATAAGATTTCATTAAATTTTACATGTGCGATGCTACCTTCTAGTGGACTCACGTATTCAAAGCTAATTTAAATTTTTCATTTTAAAACCAAAACTGAAACATAATATTTGCTTTAAAACATTAAATTAATCATATTAATCGGATTTAATTTTTATTATTTTTGTAATTTCTTTTTTTTTTCATTGTCATCTTTAATGTTTATTCATAATTTTCTCCGATGTATTCTGTTGTTGCTGTTAATGTTGCTATTGTTTTATTGTTTTTATTGTGTTGCATTTAATCGAATTAAATTTTATGTCAACTCGGGTCATTGTCGTAAATTTATTTATTTCACTTCTTTTAACTCGCCCTGTCACTTTTACTCTTTATTTCGTTCTCTCTCTCTCTCTCTCTCTGTGTGTGTGTCCTTCCTCTAGTTTTTGTTTACTTCTTATTAACTTGCCATTGCTTTGTTTTTGTTTTCATAATTCATAGAAATTATCAAATTGTTACAGTGACTTGTAAGCCCATAGACTTTGTGTTGAAAGCACATACATGCACTATGAAGTGCTTTGCTCGATATTCATTCATACATACTATAGAGGACGTCCAAAACATAACATCATCCATGCAACTCCAGAACAATGAACTGGTGAATAATGCCAGACCAGAGAGAGAAGAAAGGAAAAAACAATCTTCCCAGAATGCACACATGTTTTAGTGCGATTATGTAGAATAAAAGATATCGTCTGGAGTACAGAAAATGCAGCAACGACGTCTATTGTTCTATTGTGGCGTATTGTTTTAATTAGCATGGGCGCCTATTGCAATTATCAGAAGGTACATAATAAAGTCAAAAATACCGCCTAAAAACATTTTGAATATGAATTAATTACTGTGATTTTTTTCTTTTACCGGGCTGTTAGAGTTAAAATTAAGTAGAAATGGATGAGGAAGGAAATTAAAATCTATGGAAAATAATTCAATGAACAAGGCAACTATTTTTAGTTCTTTTCCGTTTCTACACTTAAAAAGATTTAATACGGTCTAGCCATTGCATACATACATACATAATCGGCCATTGCAATCCTTTAGTCGGGATTATGGACCTAGTTTCTTACACCACTTATGTTGTGTGCGTTAATCTTTACACATAAGTGGCGAGACCTACAGTTTAGAGTAGACTCCGTACGACAGATTTTTTTGAGAAACTTTTCAGGGCTGTTTTATTTACACTCAGAGTTTTTCCCAGAAATCTGCTGAGAGGAAGATTGCGAAGAAACGTTTTTTCATATTTTCGTTTTGATATCTGACCTGGGGTTTGAACCCTGGCCTTTCGTCTAATAAGCCGACACACTTCCTAATAGACTACGGCAACTTCAAAGTAATAATTTACTTCGTTTACTCTAGCCCAAGGGATAGGTTTCATGTCTACAGGATGACTAGTCATACATTAAGCTAGTTCGCCAGGAACTCGCTAGGTCCAAAAGTCAGATATCAGCGGATATTAATGGTTCCGAAGGTATGCAGGTATGTTGTCAGAATTTAAGAGAGCGCTTAATTGTGAAAGTGTTGTAATCGTGCAGACGGAATATGTGTGAAGATAAATTTAAATTTAACTAGCAAAGACAAAAACAGAGCAATGTCAAGTGGTTAACAGAAAATTGTCAAGGCAGAAATCATCCAAATATACGTTATCAAAAATAAAAACTACAAAAAGTATTTTTCGGCGATTTCTGGCAAAATCTCTGAGAGTAAATAAAATTGCCATGAAAAGTTTCACAAAAAAAAATCTGTCGTTCGGAGTTGACTTTAAACTGTAGGTCCCGCCACTTATGTATACAATTGACACACACAACATAAGTAGTGTTGAGAAACTGCGGATTTCTTGGGGACGATTGCTGTGGACTGTCTAATGGTGAAGGTATAACACTGGCCATTTTATAGTCACCTAGCAGCATTTCATTTCGTTGCCGTTTACATCTTCCCTCTTTCCACCTTTCCTAAAGACCTGCACAATGCACTGCATGAGTAGGGTCCATCCCCTGAGTGTTGGTTTTATAAAAAAAAAAATCAGAGAATGGAACACCTATTCCATTCCTTTAAAATTGTACTCCCCACATTCCTGAGTGGAACAGCTGCTCTGGTAATGCCGGAATTCTTTTGAAAATTAGAAAACATCGACAAAAAATTTATCAGATTGTCTGGGTAGAATGATGGATATGCTGTACATATCCCCCTATATATAAATTGTAGCCTAATGTGTCCCTAATAAAACGCAGTAAGTCGTATCTCCCAAATAATTTTTGAACTTGAAATATCGGGCTTCAAATATTGCCTATGTTAACAGTGTCTGGTTGGGATCAGGGATGATCAATATTGTGGAAAAATGGGACTTGCAGCACATATCCCACTATATACAAATTGTAGCCTAAGGTGTCCCTAATAAAACGCAATAAATCGTATCTCCCAAATAATTTTAGAACTTGAGATATCGGGTTTCAAATATTACCTATGTTAACAGTGCCTGAGTGGGATGAGGTTTATCCTTCAATTCTGTTGTTAATATCGCAAATACATTTTTTTCTTTTGTCTTAGCCTTTAATTTGGTCTCGACATGGTTGAGTCTATCGGATTGAAAATGGATTTAAATTTTCCTATGTAATAACCTATACTTACTTTCTTTTTTTTATTCACTTCAAATCCTATTAAAATCCTAAATTCTTAAATTAGATGCAAGTAAAGATTTCTTTTTAACCTACACTGTTGATGGTACTGATGTTTATCTAAATACCAATTAAACATTTAAATTTAATTTTAACGTTTATTTTTGTTTGAACTTGTCATTAATTATGCACGATTGTTTGAAATGTTTAAAACCTTCTATTCAATACACCTCTTTTTGTAAAATTTAAAACGAAATGAAAGAAAAAGAAATTATCCGGCTTGGCATGGGATGTTTTTATAAATTAAAGGCGTTGTTTAAACAAATTCTTAACAGTTAAATCATAACAACAACAACAATAATAATAATAATAATAATAAAATAAAATAAATGAAGAATTGGAAGGTGTATACTTTTGAAATTAGGACCCCTACAATTTAATTTAAACACCGAATGAAACTTTGTAATGATTTCACATTAAGAATAACGTCCCCTGTTTTCTTTCCCTAGAGTATACGACACAACGATACAATCATAAGCAACAAGAGAACATGATGTCTTGCAACCCCTAAAATCAAAATCAAAGTGTTAACAAAACATATTCACACTTGTATGACTTCTTTTGCTGTTTCTTCGTTTCTCATCCTTCTGGAAGGAACAGAATATGAAACACAAAAAAAATTCTTGTTTTTTTTCCTCCTTTTTTATATAAAAAATTGAGGATGTTAAAAGTAAATAAGAACATGATGATTTCTAAGGGATAAATGCCAGTCTCTCTTTGCTTGTAAGATTTTTGTTTTTCGTTTTTTTTTTCTTCTGCTTTATATAAACTCTCAGTTAAACAATTTAATATCCTGTGAGATCTGTGTATGCTACAGACAGGCAGAAGGAGATGAAGGCACAGAAACAATTTAATGTTTCACGTTTGAACAGGAAGCGTATAAAAATCTAAAAATCCTTAATACTCTCGTTCATATTGCTGCTGGTGGAGAGAAAACAGCAGCTGTGTAAACGTATATGTATACACACAAGACTTGCTACAAGTGAGTTTAAATGCTATGATTTGTTTTAAAAATTTACCTGTATGTTTATGGATTCTGTCTGTCTGTCTTCTCTATAAAAAAATACAAAAAAAAAAATCCTTCAAGTAGACATAATAAAAAATAAATAAATAGCAAGCGGTGGCAAATACGAGTACCCATCTTTAACAGCATGAAAAAAATGTAATAAAAAAGCAAACGAAAACCATCAAGCGTTACGAAAGCAAAATTTTCTTAAATGCAAAGAAAAAGTAGAGAAAAAAAAAAATCACAAACCAACCATCAGTCGGGGCCATAAAAGTGGATTCCTATAGTTATTAGATAGAAGATTATTAAGCGAAACCAGCTTTAAAATTTGAAAAAACAAACGACCGATTTGTTGATTTGATGGTTTTGAAGTTTAAAAGAATTTAATCGTTGCACATTCAGAAAAAGAACCGCGAACATGGCAAAGCACTGGAGAATAAAGGAGAATATCTTTCAATCAATAAATCTCTGGAGAATACTGTTATCACTTAAATAATTCTAATATTCTGTTGGAATGACATTTTGAAATACATAGTAGATGTTCTTCTTATTGTTTGACAAGAAGAGACCGTTCTAATGCACTACCTGCTTTACTTCTCTCCAGCTTTATATAATATCCGTAAACCCAAATGAGAATTCTTTGCTGACATTTGATTAGTTCTCCTTTCTTTGGACGTTTTTTCTAAGAATGTTTTTTCTCGTCATGTTTCCATTCATATCTCCGTTCCTACTGCACATACGGGTCCTGGCCAGAGATCAGCAATGACTATTCCAAACAATGAGTAGATTCGAGTTATACTTTAAATTTCTGATACTTATACGCATTCATACTTATTTTAATAACATACTCATACTACGTATATTCAAAGTTTGAAGTACTTATTATACTCGTACTTAACCATATGCATAATGTTGTTGATTTCTTCTCTCCATGATTCAACATATAAACGAAGCACAAAATAAGTATGATTCGCGTGCAAACACCACAATACTCACTATAAGGTTGTTATTTGCTTTGCTTGCTGTCTTTATCTTTTGTTGCTTCTTTTTTTGTAAATGCAACAACAACTAAGACTGTAAATTTTGATGAATGATTCGAATCATTTATAAGTATTGCTCCAAATTTATGAATCTAAATGAGTAGGCGCATGAATCAAATAGACATATTTCGAATGTACTCATTGCAACCTATACTATAAGCACAATGTTGTAGCGATTACGAATGAATTTGAATACTATTTTCTCACTCATACTCGAAATTTCATGAGTACTTATGGATATCGTAAAAACGATTCATTGCTGATCTCTGGCTCTGACCAATCTTCTGCATGCACATTCATCAACAAACTCAATGCTGAGGATTTCCACATAATCTGGGACACAGGAGAGATTAACCTTTGTTTCCCTACCTAGCCGATTCAATTTCTCGAAGACTGTCCCTTACTATCTTCCTCCTGGGAGCCAACTTTTCGAGTGGTGTTACTATTTCCTTTCGTTTATATCTCCTTTCTCCATTCATAACCGCTCGTAGTCTTTTGTTTCTAAAATTTATTAAAATCTTTCGCATATTTCTGTCAACTTTTCAACATTGAATTTCCTTTAAACTGCTGCCTAACATACATAAAACATTTCGTAAGAAATTCTTGTTAACGATATAAAAATAATATAATCATACTTCTTAAATCACAATAACTCCTCTCTATACACAAGAGATACGATAGACCTTTACTCTATCAATACAAACCGACCAGCTGACTGGACTGACTGACTGACAGTCAGACGGACGGACAAACATCACCCAGACAGGCATACAAAGTAGACACTTAAACTCTAGAGAGATTTGAACACGAGTTTTGTACCTGTTAAGACACACGTTTCACACATAAAATACCACATAAAAATAAATTTTTATAAAACAAAAACAACAACAGCAACAAAAACAATATCACCAACAATAACAAGAAATTTTCAAACAGTGATTAAAATGCATTTGAAAGTTGATTCTACTTTTTTGCCTTTCTTCACTTCTTTCTTTACTTCATGGCTGTTATTTGGTTGGCACAAGAGGATTTATTAATATTCATAACTCATCTTTAGACATTATTTCTCTCTCTCTCTCTCTTTGTCTGTTCGAATGGGAAAGAAGAAAGACAAAAAAAGAAGAAAAACAAACAAATTATAATAATAATATTAAACAGTTGTTATGTTGTTTGTTGTCTTGTGATTATTGTTGTTGTTTTCATCATAAAAACTTGTTGTTTATCATAAATGTCTGATTAAAATAATAAAAAAAAAACAAAAAATTCTTCAGAGTATACGTACTCATGATAACAGCGTTGACTGGAAAGTGCAATGCACAGTGGTATGGTTTCATAAAAAAACAAACACATAAAAATGTTTTTATTTTGATATCAGGTTTGAGAATTTTTAGCAAATCATGGTAATATTTTTGTAACTTGCGAATAAACTTGTAGCATATTATGCACCTAAATTAATCCAAAGAAATCTAAACAAAAATGAAAATCCAATCTAGCCTATAGGCATACATACATAATTGGTCATTCCAACTCTTCACTTAGGATTATTAACCTAGTTTCTCACACTATTTATGTTGAGTGTGTTAATTTTATATATTAGTGGCTGGATCTACAGTTCAAAGTCGACTCCGAACGACAGATTTTTGAGAAACTTTTCATGGCAATTTTATTTACTCCCAGAGTTTTTGCCAGAAATCTACTGAGATGAAATCGCCGAAGAAATACTTTTTGTTTTTTATTTTGATGTCTGGCCTGGGACTCGAACCCTGGCATTACGTCTAATCAGCACACTACCTAATAGACCACGCCACCCTTTTTTTAGGTACTACACTTGATTAATTCTTTCCGATATCAAACCATTTTGAGTAACTAGTTCTCATAAAAACAATTTGATTAAAAAATTCTATCTATAAACATATGTACATAAATACATATATGCCTAGATACGACTACACGAATTTCGGTCAGTCATTACAACCTTTCAGCCAGGATTATCACCTAGTTTCTCCCATCACCTACAGTTTAAAGTCGGCTCCGAATGACAGATTTCTGTAAAACTTTCATAACTATTTTCTTTTACTCTCAAAGTTTTTAACAGAAGTCAGCAAAGAAATACTTTATTTTTTAATATGGCCTCACGTCTAAAACCCCAACATCCTACCTACCATAGACCAGCAATGAATCGTTTTTCCGCTACTCATAAGCACTCATACAATTTTGAGTATGAATGAATCAACAGAATTGAAATTCAACTACTCTGATTCTTTCGTACTCGCTACAACATTGATTTATAAGTATAAGTAGCAATGAGTATGAATACAACGCTGACATCAAACTCACAACATTCGAAATATATTTGATTCATACGCCTACTCATTCTGATGTACTTATAAGTAATTCCAGTGGATCGAATCATTCATCAAAATTTACAGTCTTTGTTGTTGTTGCATATACAAACAAAGAAGAAAGGAAAGACAAAGACAACAAGCAAAGCATACACACAATATTCTTGTGAGTATAGTAGTGATCGCACGCGAATCATACTTATTTTGTGCTTCGTGTAAATGTTAAGTGGAGACGAGGCGAAGTCAATAACATCATGCGTATTGTTAAGTACGAATGCCGTATTCGAACTTTGAGTATGAGTAGTATGAGCATCATATCAAAATAAGTATGAAAGCGTAAAAGTATCAGACATTATAAGTATGATTTGAATCTACTCATCGTTTTGAATACTCGTTGCTGATCTCTGCTACCTACTACGCTACGACCATTTCGACGTCAAGATGTTACTAAATATATTTACGTAATTATTTACGACCTAACTTTCTTCTTTCAATCATTTTGTGAGAGGCGAAACCTGCAATTTAAAACATCGACTCCGAGCGACAAATTTCTGCGAAACTAGCTATTTGCGGTAATTTTATTTACACTCAGAGTTTGTGACAGAAGATCGCAAAGAGGATGTCGCGAAGTTTTTTTTTTTTGTATTGTTTTATTAGGGATGACTGAGATAGAGTTCGAACTGCGGCTAGCACCTACAAAGTCTTATATGTCTTCGACTAATAAATTTCAGTCCGCTTCGGAAAAACAGGGAGTTGTGTTTAAAATTTTCTTCTCTGTGGTTTGCGCAACGAGTTACAAAAGCTTAAAGGGAAGGGAAACGTAGAAATGAAAGTTTATAAAGCTTTATAAAGTTGAAAAGATAGTTTAATATAATAGTTACAAGGAAATATGTTTCCTATAATACGTTTCCTATAAGAATCACTCTGTGAAAAAACCTTGGCATGACCTCTATCATTGAATAGGACACATCAGAGATCAGCAATAAGTATTCAAAACGATGAGTAGGTTCGAGTCATACTTCTAATTTCAAATGCATACTTATTTTGATATCATACGCCTACTATTCATACTTTAAGTTGGAAGTACTCGTTGTATTCATAGTTAACAATACGCATGATGTTGTTGACATCGACTCGTCTCTACTTAACATTTACACGAAACACAGAAAAAATAATTCGCGTACGAACACTACTATACTCACAAGAAGATTGTGTAAAGATTGTTGTCTTTGTCTTTCCTTTCTTCTCTATTTGTATATGCAACAACAATAAAGGCTGTAAATTTTGATGAATGATTCGAATCACTCGATTCATTCGTAAATATTATAATTATTTTTCTAAATTTATGAATCAGAATGAGTAGGCGTATGCATCAAATAGATTTTGAATGTTGTGCAACGAAATTTGTTCATAAAAAGTAAATTTATCTGATTAGATCATTTGTTTGAACCCACTTGAGACATCGGTGAGCCTCCAATACAAGTAAGTCTTTTACAAAACGGTTGGGATGTTCTGTCAACACTTACTTATTTTTATTTTCTAACGAACTAGGGGCACCTTCAGATCTTTGTTAACAGTGAAACTAAAATAGAAAAACCAAACCGAAGAGTGACTGTGTTTTTCTTAAAGAAACTAAAACAATTTAAACCAAAAAATAATAACATTAAGTTCCTGTAATGACACAGTACACTGCAGTAAAAATATTGAAGCGGCTATTTACAGTTAACAAGATACCCTTTCCTTATGTCTTAGTTGCCATCTTCATTCTTTATTATTTTTCCTCTTTCCTTACAGGAAGTAAGACAATAATTATTAGTAATGAATGCCCCTATACTACTACTTTGAATAAGAAATTTGAACTCATTTACATAAAATTTGTTTTCTTACTTTACCTACATACATACTTGCTTTATACTGCTGATAAGTCTATTGACTGTCGCATTTAATATTTTAAAAGTGGCCACCCAGAATGCATTCCATTAAATAACTTCCAATTAACCGTTTTTCAATTCTCTTTCTGAGTGAATGACATGTAAACGTGACAATAATGAAATTTAAATTTATTTTTCTAATTAAAATTCAATCAATACAGAAAAAGAAAAAAACAACAACAACAACAACAACAACAACAACAAATTTAATGTTAATCAACTCAGTATGTATGTCTGTGTTACAAGTGCATTTAAAACGGTTTCTTTTGTTTTATGTTTATCGTTTGCATATTTAATCATAAATTAAATATTTTAATTGACAATACATTATAATATTCAATATTTTTTTTTTTTAACGGCATTAATTATTATTTTTAAATTTGAATTTTTATGTTCGATAAACAATTAATTTTCCTGCTTTAAGTAAAGAGTTTCTCTTTTAACACTGTGCTCATAAACTTCTTAAAGTTTACATGGAGTATGTGAGTGCACTGATGGTATAAGAATTTTTAAAAATAAACTTTCAATTACACACACACACACACACACACTCATACACCATACGCCGCCATTCATTACCTTCAACGTCATTATCATATTTATTGTATGAGTATGATTACATTACGGTTTTTTTTGTTATTTTTTTTTTGTCTGTAGTCGTTGCTGTATTTCATAATTTACCGGAAATCTATTTAAAGAATACTGTAGTGTGAGTGTGTATGTGTAAGTATATGAAGGGAGATAAGGAACATGTTCATTTGTTTACATTCTTTGTTGTTTTCTTTTTCTTGCTCTCATGTGTATTTGTGTTAGTAGCTTAATGCGTGTGTATAAGCACGTGTTGCAATTGCATGCGTTATTTGTGCCAATTTAAGTTGAAAATTATTGAATTTTATTCCTTTTTTATATTAAATTTACATTTTAAAAAGTATTTTCCGCAAAAAAAAAGAATATAATTTAATCACCCATTAGAGACAAGCAACATCAACGTGTTTTTGGGGGAAAAGAAAAAGAAAGTTTTCTGTGAATTCATTTATAAATTCTGCAGCTATTTTCAGTTTTTCCCTCCATTTTCTTTTTTTTTTTTCGCCTTGAATTGGAAATTCTGTGTAAATGACAGGAAAATAAAATCAGTGTTATGGCACATGAGTGATTCTCTCGTCTCTCGGTTTCTGTTCTGTTTCTGTTTTCTTGTTACTTAAGGAAGTTTAAGACAAACAATTGTTTAATAATTTATCACAACTGTAAAGGATTGTAAATGTGAAGTAGAACAAACTAAGGAATGAAGAAACAACATAAAAAATAACCAGCGACAACAACAACAAAAATAGATAATGACATTTTAATTTTATACGAGCAACAATTTCTTTTAAACTCAGTCGTTCGTTGCCTTTGAATCTCCATACGTTTCCTTTACAACTAAAAATCCATTAAAAATCCATTTAATTTATAACAATTCCTCTGCATAGCTTCACATCACACTGGCATTGTACATATCCATATCCACCACGGGAAGGAAGTATCGTTAAGTTTTTGTACCTGTTCGAAAGCAAAAAGGAAAATATTCCCACTATAATATTTTCCTGTTTTTACTTTTTGTTTTTGTAAATTTATTATTGACATGTTTTAAATTATTCTACACAACAAGCGGTATCGTTGTGTTCAATTCGTATAGGGTGTATTACTTTATAGGTTATAAAAACAGTTTTCTTGTTTTCTATACGAGCAGTATAAGATGACTTGCTAGATTTGTTGCGATATATTAGGTAAGGTTACATTGGCATATGCCATGGGCATTTCTCAGTTGAATATTCGCCGATCACTACTTTGTTGCAAAATAGATTATTTACTTTTATCTGCTATTCATTCTTTATCGATTCATTCTTTATATTTAATAGCCTATTTTAATAGACAACAATGCTCTACAAATTTTATGTATGATCCACTACAAATCGAAAATTTCTCAGTGCATAAGACCACATTGTGTATATGCCGTGCTTTTTATTTAAACTGACTGGCAGCAGAACATTTGCCTCCAATCTTAATTAATTTGTTTGACTTTGGCAACTTCTAGAATATGTATTTTGATTTGTTCTTGTCGTTATTTCGTGTTGTTTTCATGCAGTTTGTTTATTATTCTTGTAAGCTTGTTATTAATTTCTTTGCATATTTTATTATTTTTTGTTTTTCTTGTTATTTTTCGAAAATAAACATTTAAAGTTTATTCTGTCTCCGCAAGAATATGTCACTAAACTGCTGTCTACCACATTTTAGTCATCCTAACTTTTTTATGGGGATTTGCAATTTTTCCATGTTTCCTCCAGTTATATAAGTTCTGGATGCACAATTAACTCTTATCTCAGGTTCCTAAATACTGGACGATTACAAAGAAGATATTCTCCTCTCTTTCCTCGCTAGTACAACTTCTGCAGGAGTCAGGAAACGATATGTTAATTCCCAGAAATATTCAAACCCAAGGGAAAGATAGGTAATTGTGTTCAAGTGAAAGTTTACGCCCTTGAAAAATCTGTTTAACTTACAGTAATATTATCTGACAAGCAGGCTGAGTACAATAACAATTATTATATATTTGGGCAAATCACACAAGCCGTTGTATCGCTGTATTAATTGTATTGTTGGACGATTATACAACAGTGTATGCTTGTTGTTGATAATTTTTATGTAAAAATCCGGTACACTTTTACACATTTTTTTTCATACGTTTTTAAAAGTTGTATTGGTTTCGTGCTATCAAATTATTTGAATGACAATAAAATACATATAGAATAGAAATATACAATACAGCATAGCATTAAGCGTTCACAAACGACCAAATGTATTCAATACAACATACACGATACAAAATCGTGTGAATTGCCCAATTGTTATAGACTTGACTGGATATCATTTGATGTAGAAATTTACGGTAATGAGCAGGTAAAACAGACTGTGAGAACGGTCTTCCACGCTGCTGATGAACTAAGATCAGAAATTTTCTGGGGAGTATATAGAGGAATTTGTAAAACTATGCTTAGTGAAGGAAAACATATATGCGGGCTTAATTGATGCATCAAATTACTTGATTAATGGTATAAGCATAGATTCGTATATTCAAAAAACACTTGTTTTAGAATAATGCTCGAGAAAGAATCACTACAATACATACTTCGGACATGTGCTGTGTTAATACTGACGCCGAACAGCATCTCGCAGATTGACAGTGCAACAGGATAGAAGAGACCTTACCGGAATACCTTCTAGGTTGACGACGACAGTACAATAAACGTCTGCTGGTGGCACTACATTTTCTATGTTTTCACTTCCATTTTGTTACACAAATTAATTAATGCATCAGAAACATCTTGTAAATAAAACAAAACTTCTTTTTAAAATAATACTTAATAATGTAGGGTATCATATATTCCACTGTAATTGACTAACTTATAACTTTCTTTCTTGTTTTCAAGTATACCATATAGTTAGTCATAAATTATTACTTTTCTTGTATTTTATCTGTCTTTCTTTATAAAACCATTACTTTTCTTTTCTACAATAATTCTGTCTTATAAATTCTTTTGCTTTCTTTTTGTTTTAAAAAATTTTTTTTTGTGACAGGTAATCTATTATTTAATTTATAAGTTCCTAGTCTCTTGTCTCTTTCTATATTGTTAAAAATTGTTTTTTTTTGTTTTAAATTTCTTTGCAAGTCTTTAAGCATAAAATCTCTTTAAAAACAATTTTTTAAAAATTTAATATTTTGTTCTTTTTTATTTTTGTTCTTATCGGAATTGTTTAAATATTATTTTTTTTTGTTGTTTCAAACTATTCTCATTGACTTCTAGTTGCTATTGGATTTTATTGTTTTTAATTAAAAAAAAATTGTTAATAAAACTTGTAAAATATTTTCTGTTAAAACAATAGAAATATTTTAGAAACATTTATTTTGGAAAACAACACAATAGTAAACACTAAAAATAAAAATGTTTTATTCTTGATTGAGAATTTAACAGAATGTATAGATAGTTATGGTATGAAGGTCTAGGTCATTGTTTTATAAAACTATAAGGATGTTTGAATAGTGCTAGTCAGGAGTTATAAATAAGAGATGATATAATTGCCATTATAATGGGATCTTGTAGAACTCAATTGAAGTGAATGTCTACTACTCCGTACGTTATTGTACTAGCTCGAATGATTTTAGAAAAAAAATTTTTTATATTAACTGTTCATTACATTAAGAAATAATATTATTTTCTATTTTCTTTTCTTTCAGGTAAGTCATGGTTAACTCGTAGGCCTTTAATGTTTCTCATTTATTGATTAAAAAAATTGGTAAGTTTTGGTAGATTAAATAGAAATAAAATCAGAAAACACTCAAGAATTCCAACAAAATTTTCGTAATCCATAATCCTTGTAAAGGCTGTGATTTAACGTCTGTCTTTAATTGACCCTGCTACTCTGCTGTGCATTGTAGTGGAGTAATTGGTGTTGTATTATTGTATGAACTTTTAAGTCATACTAACTTTTTTAAGGTTACACGCAAGAGATTAACTCGTACATTGTGTTGGATTAACAGATACCATTTTTATTCCTCGAGAACTGCTTTGTAATAATTCTCACATTTTTTTCATTTCCGTTAATCATATAATGCCAACAATCTGGTGAGAATCGTACCCACAACTATATCATCGGGCCACTAATTAGAAATATTTAAAGTTTCTTGAAAGTCTAAGCAATTCTATAATTTGAGAGTATGACGTTGTGTTGTTTATTCTCAAGACTTTGGCTTTCCTGTATTCAAAATTTTGTAGTAGATTTTGTAATAAAGTGCATAGGCAACAACATCCGCAGGCCTTTCTGAACAACCTTGGCTCATAATGCAATCGTGATCACTACAAATGAAAGGTGAATTTTTTTACTCCACTTTTCATACAAAATGTTAAAATACTTGACTAGAAGTATCAGACAAATAATTGGAGAGTTATTTTCTAGGTATTACGCCTCCGCAAGTGGCAGTCGGTTGGATGTTATTAACAGTAGGGAGAGAGCAGTTGTTGTATGGATTCCTCTGAGACTTCTTCCTCGTATAAAAATCTCCTGCTAAATCGCTATCAATGAGCAAATTTCCTTCTATTACATCCAATTTTAGAAACTTCTTTCTAGTCGACGATAGTTGGAAATCCTATCATCCTAGAATTTGTTACAAATAATCTTCCACTGATCTTCTAGAGAATTTTCATTTATTTTTGGCAAAAAATCTATCTTTTATAAATTCAATATCTCGACTCGCAAAATTATTTCAACTATTTCACTACCACGGTTGGAAAGAGGATCCTCTGGACTAGCATTTGCTTATAGTCTATATGGTGTACTATTTCTTATATGTTCCCAAATGACCACTGATTTTCTAGAGAATTTTCAATCGAAAAATTTATATTTTCAAAGTCAATTTTTGCAATACCATATCACTTCATATAGGACTTTTTTGCTGATTAAGAGGCATTAGAACAATCCCTAAAGTATGATATGGTACTCATAGACTTACTATATGCCCTAGAATTAGCTCCTAAACAATAGACCTTGTTCAAATGGATACTGTTAAACAGTTAACAGTGCTCTGTTAAGGGAAAATTTTGCTTTGTTAAGAACAAATTGTGCATTGTTAACGCTAAATGTGGCGCTGCTAAAATTTATGGATTGCGTCTTGGGATTTATCTTCACACACATCATACATAATTCGTCTTCACTAATGTTCAGTAAGCATTACGATTTTTCTTCTCATATCACTTATGTTGTGCGTCGTAATTTTGTACATGAGTGGCAGGACCTTCAGTTTATAGTCGACTGTGAAAGACAGATATTTGAGAAACTTTTCCCGACTATTGTATTTACTCTCAGAGTTTTTGCCAAAAGAAATTTCTCGTTTTCGTCAACATGGCTGAGCCGGGGTTTCAACCACGAGTTATGGTCTGAGAAGATTATGCATTATTTACTAGACTACGACCACTTAGATTAATTGATTTAATTGATATATTCCCGTGATTTACGCAGCTCTTATCTGTTTTACTTTGAAGTCTACAGCTTCGACTATCATGTGCTGGTTTTAAGTGTTTTCTCTTAAATTTTTACAATAAAATCCAATTATGTCTTGAGAAAATCTTGATTATATATTAGAGTTTGAAATAAAATTGCCAAATAGTGAGTGCATTTAATTTCCTACATGGAAATTAGAAAAAAGTACTTGTAGGTGGATGGCATTAAATGTAACTTTATTATATGAATGTTCCTATACAAGACTTTTATTGTCTTATATGTACGTCAATCTCTCGCTTTGACGAACTTCTATTAAAACAAACAAGATATTTTATAAATAATCACTGAAACACATGAGGAATGTTTGTGTCAGTAAAATTCATTTTAACATTTATCGCACTATTCTTTCACGGTATATGTGTCGTGAAACGACATAAAACCCTTTCTAAAAATTATACAAAATTTTATAAAGCTTGTCTGAGACGAATTTCATTAAGTTAACATCACCTGCATCTCTTACTTTTCTTTAAGTTAAGCTTTATAGGTCATAGCTAATGCTAATGCTAATCAGAGACTAATTTTCAGTAAAATTTTATCAATAAAAATGAAGAGGCAAGTTTACTGCATTCATTTGGTTGAGTTTTTTTTCTTAAGTTTTACCTAAAAGTTTGGTTTATTTATGAATTTATTTTGAAAAAATTCGAAAATGTTTTCTACTGATTGCTTACATTCATTATAGCCGTTTGCTACTGTATTTTTCTGTTACTAAATTACTAAATAATGCTCTACTTTGTTACCACCTACATTCCATTTGTGTTTCTGTTTTATTTCAATCAAACTGACCAACCACTTCAGTTCACCAAAAAAGTGAAAAAAAAATAACTCTTTTATCTTAAAATAAAATTCAATCAATCATTTTAAACGATAAATAATTAAATTTGAAAAATTGAAAATTTCATTTTATTAGTAATCGAAGACCTACATGGCATAAATTAAGTCACCTATTGGGTGGCCGTTTAGATTTCAATTTAATTTTCTTGATACAATTAAAAATTAAATAAAAAAAATCTTATTTGAACTGGTTTAGCCTTTATTTCGTACCAAATATTTACCAATAATCTATTAAACCAAAATGTAAGCCAAAAACAACCAAGACATTTTGACTCCCCAGCAATATTTGCAAGACCAAATAAAAGTAAAAAAAAAAATAAATAAAATTGCTGCCCACGTTTAAACTAAAAGCAAAGATTGAATCACGTGCTTCAATGAACAACTAAACTATTTACTTGCTTGCCATCAATGGCCAAACAATAAAAAAAAAAATTGCAGTCATATACAGGGTGTTAACTTCAAATGATGGAAATTAAAGTAGACTTAACTTACAAATTGTAGAAGCTAAAAATAAAAGTTTCTTTCGGTTTTCAAAATGGATGCCGCTCGTGCTTACATAGATCAAAAATGACGAATTGATTCTTAGCAGTATTGGAAGCTAATGTAGCAATGGATGATGTATAGCTCCGTCATTCTATCAAAATTATTATGAACCCTTCATCAGCACAACTGTTACTTTGCATTGTCAAAATGTTTTCAAAACTTTTCACGGTCACTAATCGGCGCAAAATCCTAGTTTTTTCTTGTACTTCTTCAATAACAAACAGAGATTCGTAGAAAAGTATAGATACCCGCTTACAAAACTTCAGTCAGCATTACGGCCTAGATTCTCACACCACTCATGTTATGTATGTTAATTTCATACATGAGTGTCGTAACCTACAGTTTAAAGTCGACTTCGAACTACAGGTTTTTGAGAAACTTTTCATGGCATATTTATTCACTCGCAGAGTTTTTGCCGGAAATCTGGTGAGGGGAATTCGTCGAAGAAATATTTTTTCATATTTCGTTTGGAGGTCTAATCTGGGGCCTTACGTTTAATAAGCTAACTACTACTAGACTGTGGTGACTACCATTGAAACTGATTATTAAGTTTTATGGAATAAAACGATTGCAATGTTAATTCGGCATTTAAAATCTTTTTCAATTCCTGCGTTCTCTGTTTTTATGGTATTCTGATAATACAATTTGTCTACGAGTAGCATTGGATATAAAAAATCTGTTCATTTATTTCATTCTTTGGTTTCTAAAGACTCAATTATTAAGTTTTTTTGCATGTCATACGATGCTCATATAATCGTTATATTCATAATTGCCATCTTATAGTAATAGAGTTCAGGGCAAGCTTTAGTCCGTTACAGTATTCTCTTCTATTTTCCGATTTTTGTTGCCAAATATATATGGGTATTCGGAGGTTTACTTAAGTGTAAATCTTCCATCCGGTCCTTTATTGCCCTCCTTGTCATAATATTTCGTGGTGTCTACTTTTATCCATTCGTGTGACAGTCCCCTAACCAATCCAGCCGCTCAAATAATCTCATATGATGTCAGCGCTTCCTGACCATTGATCACTGATCTTGTATCCTTTTTTGTGGTGATTAATTTGGCAAGTACTTAATTTACTAGGTCTTTAGACTAATTTTGATGACAAAACTTTCATGCGCCGAACAAAAGTTTTATTTGCTGCATATACCACTAATACCCTCTCGTATACACTCTCTCAACTATATATATGTGCCTTCAAACTTATATTCTTCGATAAGGATAGATCTACTCCCCTTTATTTATGAGAAGCTTCTCAGTCTTTGCTGTATCTAGGATTAATGACTGCCTAATGTTTTATTTACCCATCTTATACTATGCTCAGACATGCACTTTTATTAAATCAATATTCGGTTAATTGAGAACAATATTATTAGTGTTCAGACATATAAAATTTTAAAATTTATTTGACAGCTAGTGAACAAAACAGCTGATTGCTTTAACAACATAAATAAAATACAAACCTTTCTGCTGACCCTCTATCTTTTGGTTGTCATTGTTTACATTTGAGTTGTCAAATATCAATAGAAAGTGTTCGGAATAGTGTAATATGCTCACGGAACGTACTTATGACAGTGTTGTATTTAAAGTTTTAACCAATGTTATAACAATTTATGAATTTATTAATCAATAATTAATTGAAATTTTATATGAAATATTGAGATCAATAAAGTCGTTTATTGCGATTTACGCAATAAAGATGCATGCCTGAACCCAGTATTAATTGCACTGTTATTAATTGCTTAATTAATCTCAATAACCTGAAGTCACCGGGGTCTAGCTATTGAGTTTGGTTTTCAGACTAGGGCCCGTGATTCAACACTTGACTCAGACATCTCGAACAAAAATGAAATTTTCTGTGACTTCCTCTAGCAGTCTTCTGACGAAAACCCAAAATCCTCAAAATCGTAAACTATAGGTCTCAACGCTTGGACAACTTAAACAATTTGTGAGATATGAGAAGCTAGGTCGTAAACCTAACCAAAGTAAGTAAATGACGCTCCTAAAATCCAAACTTTCCAAAACTTCTTATACGCCACAAATGAAGTTTACAAATAAAAATTTTACATTCTTTACGTAAATTTTATGTAAATTGGTTGTGAATTGAATTTAATAAAATTCGAATTTTGAAGGCCTTTTTGTACCACCCTTTACATACAATACAGTACTAAACATTATTTTGAAAATAGTACCATATTTTTGATATTCACTTTTTAAAATCGTATGGCTTATACCATATTCGTATGCATGTTATGGGCCATGATATTTATAACGTGAAATACCTATGTATGTACCATACAGTATAAATATATTTTGACATTATCTAGACATGAAGAGTAAACAACTTGAATATTGTTGTTATTGTTGGTGTTGTTGTTGTTGTTTTATGTAATGGTTTGTTGCAATAAAACATGGTTCAAACATCGATACCAGCTACCACAACCAACAAATTGTATTTTAGTCCATATGATGAGGCATAATAAGGGGTGCCTTCATGTCTCAAAAGTCGAAGAAGTAGAAGAAAAACAACAAAAAAAAACTTTGTTTTTTAAGTTGAATAAACTTTAACGTGCACTGAGCACAAGAAAATGAAAAGAGAAGAGAAAAAAACGGACAAGAATATTTAAAAAATAATAAAATAGTTTTTAGTTTGCAATTTTAAGCGATTATCCAGCTAAAATCCATTGAGTGAGGTAAAGGTATGGATTCTTAGTAATAAAAATTGTAAACTTTTTATTGACGAGAATGGAAATCTTAAATATTGTTACGAAAATGGAAACGGTTTAGCATTGTTTAATATTAAAATGATAAACAGAAGCTACAGAAACAAAAAAAATAAGAGTTTGAAAGAAATGGGGACAGACAAGTAAGCGAGTATGTAACAACAAACAATGTAAATAAAATACACAAACAACAAAAAAAACAGTCGTGGTTTGAAGATCTCCGTTGTAAAGGAAAAAGACTAGCGAACTAGCAATTATTGTTGTATACGTCATGTTATAAACAGTGCCACACAAAAGTAATGCGAACAATAAAGAATTTAATTGAAACTACACACCAATTTATTTTTATTTTGTTTGCAATCGACTAACTGAACGATTTGAAACGTTTTTAAAAGGTAAAAACGTAAAAATACTAACTTCATTGAATGTTATTATTGCGGTAGAAGACAGTGATCATAAATGGCAATTTTGTGTTGGCTTATTAGATATGACACTATGATTCAAACATCAAGTCAGACAGCTCCAAGCAAATCCAAATATAAAACATATGTTTGGGCGATTTTCACAAACAACAAAATTGCCATGAAAATTTTCTCAAAAGTTTGTCGTTCGAAGTCGATTTTACACTTTATGTCCCGTTACTCATGTATCAAATTAACATCCACACGAGATAAGAGGTGTCAGAAGTTAGGTTTTTACGTACAATGGGTCAATTTCGACCTCCGGGTACTGTGCTTGTCTTGACCGACAGGTGCACGATCTCTAACCTAGGTCCTAATCCCGACAAAAGGGTACTAATGATAAAGTATGTATGCATGTATGGAATTCAGGGAATTTAGAGGCAACAGACATTTGGTCGCCCGTAAAAAACTCTGTTTCATTTACAAAATACGAAAAATTAAACAGTTCAATAGTTTTTGTTATTTATTTTTTCTCAATACAACTTTCATTAAAGTTTCTTTAGTTTGCATACTTTTAAACTGCTGTACATTGAACACGAAAAAAGAATAAGAAATAGAAACATTTCTAAACATTATAAAGGCCATTAAAGTTCAATTAAGCATGTGTTCAATTCAGCTCTGTTCAATAATGAATGAATACATGAATGAATGAATTAATGAAAGAATGAATAAAGAAAAACAACGAACGAACCTCCACAGCAACGGTGAAGAGAACCATGACGACGTTGCATGCAATAGTCAGGGATTGTGTACAATAAACAATTTAATCTTTTTGGCTTGTAATTTTTATTTCATCATGATATTAAAATTAAGCAAAAACAAAACAAAACCAAAAACAACAGTTCACAAAAATTATACTAAAATGTAGAGAAGAATAGATACTCGTGTTTAATTGATTAGAGGTTAATTGATGGGAAAAAAGATTCTTTTTGACAACACAATACATACATAGTTGCGAAAAGTGCAAGACGAGAACAAAGACAAAGAGCAGAATATCAATTAAATGTTTCTCGAACGAGTATAAGTTTCAAGTGGTGGCCTACTATTCTGTTGGTAATAGAATTATTTATTAAATGAATGAAATTAATTAAATAATCATCATCATCATCATCAATGATTTGCATCTATGGTAATAGGTTTGTCTCAGTTTTCGTTGCCCATATGGAGGCAGGTCTTTGTGTAATCATGTCATAATTAAGGTTTTTATTTGTTTTGTTTAAATGAATATGGTAACGTACATATATTCGTTTCTGATAATTTTCTCATATGAGTATAATTAATTTATTGAAGGTGCGGATACATTGCCTTTTTTATAGCAATGATATTTCGAAATATTAAATTAATTTCGATTAACTTTTTTTGTTTTTACTTGCCATTTCACCCACTTACAAGTTGACCCTCGCATACCAGAAATTGATAAATAAATTGAAATGATAAACTAAAAAGTGACTCCAATTTAAATATTTGCACTCATGCAAAAGCACAGTGGAATAGAATAAGAAAAAATGGAAATAACTGAACTAAATATGTTGTTTAAAAGCCAATTCGTTGACTTGGCAAAATAGAATGTCAGAGTTTTGAGAAACTTTTCACGACAATTTTATTTTCTCTTAGAGTTTTTTTTTTCCAGAAATCTACTGAGAGGAAGTCGCCGGAGAAATATTTTCTCATATTTGTTTTGTTGGAGGTATTTGACCTGAGGTATGATCCCTGGCCTGACGGTCAGTTCACTATCTACCAGATTAAGGCGACTGCAACTTGGCTAACGTTGTTAATTATATTTACGTTGAGTCAATTTAGCAAATATTTGCGGTGAGCTCGCTTTTTAAAAGAATGATTTTCACCTCAACGACAAAGTACGTTCGGGGTTAGCCAAAAAAGTTTTAATAACGTAAATAGAAAATTTTACTCGATCAAGGTTCGTATCAGACATAAAAAGAATTTGTACAACCATTAAGCATGACTCAAGCTATCATTTCAAAACCTTTAAAAGTAAAAGAATTCTTCTAAAATCAAGGAAATATGCTAATGCATGAACATCAATTTATTTCTTCGCTTTCTAACCAGATTTCTTTAGATTTTATCGACTACACCGCGTAGAAATTATCATTCCCCTTACCCAGAGCGGTATAGACCGCAAACGGATGATCTATTACTTATTGGTTAATTACTTTCATTACTCCTGTTCTTGCTAAAATTTGGACGTTCTATGTTATTCTCATCCACTGGCGTTAGAGGGCCAAAAGGCCAAGATTAGAATCAGGAGATCAGCAACGAGTATTCAAAACGATTCAAATCATACTTATTCAAATCATACTTATACGCATTCATATTTTTTTTAATATAATACTCCTACTACTCATATTCAAAGTTGGAAGTACTCGAAGTATTCATACTTAGCAATACACATGATGTTGTTGGCTTCGACTCGTCTCTACTTAATATTTACACGAAGCGCAAAATAAGTATGATTCGCGTACGAATACTATACTCACAAGAAGATTGTGTAAAGATTTTTGTCTTTGTCTTTCCTTTCTTCTTTGTTTGTGTATGCAACGATAACAAAGGCTGTAGATTTTGATGAACGATTTGAGCCACTCCAATTACTTATAAGTATTATAAGTATTTTTCTAAGTTTATGAATCAGAATGAGTAGGTGTATGAATCAAACATATTTCGAATGCAGTGAGTTTGATGTCAACGTTGTTCTCATACTCATTGCTACTTATACTTATAAATCAATGTTTTAGCGAGTACGAATGAATCAGAGAAGTTGAATTTCAATTCTGTTGATTCATTCATACTCAAAATTGCTTGAGTTCTTATGAGATGCGGAAAAACGATTCATTGCTGATCTCTTATTTGTCATATAAGAAAAACTATTTAAACCTATGAGTATTGTTATCGCATTCCGAAAAGAACATTTGCGATATTCAAATATTTTGGTCCTTTAACATCGCCGTCTCCTACGTGATATGGGGTATTATGTTTAGGAACAAGGTTTAAGTTTTCACAGTAAGCCACAATCTAGTAGGTAACGTGTTGGCTTATTAGATATGATGCCTCAGACCAGACATCTTCAATAAAATGAAATAAAACAAAAAGAATATTCTTCAGCGACTATCTCTCAGCAGGTTTCTGGCACAAACTCTAAGGGTAAATAAAATTGCCATTAAAAATATTCTTAAAAATCTGTCGTTCGAGGTCGACTTTAAACTGTATGTCTCGCTACTCATGTATAAAATTAGGAGGCACAACATAAGTGATGTGAAAAGTTAGGTCGTAATCCTTACTAAAGGAATGTTATGACCAATTAAGAAAGATTAGTAAAAAAATGTTTTGTGGAAGCCTTGGTTTTACTTGGTATTTTGTTTTCTGTTTATATAAATACTTTTATTCAAGGCACGTTTATTTTACGAAAAATTTATTTCATAGTTAACCCCACTGTGCAGTTAGCAACACTTTAAACAAGCAAACGACACTAACATCTACAACCTACAAAAACACAACATACTTGAATTGTTTGCTTGTTTGTTTGTTTGTTTTGTTTTAGTGACTCCAATTTTGAAATCCTACTACGAGAGGGCAAACTCTGTGACTAGAAATGATATCAAAGTATTATCTGTATAGGAATAAACAAACACAAATGCACACACTCACACAGACACACACACACATACACTTATACAAAATATGAATGCAGACATTTGTATGCAAGATAAACGGTTAAGTGGTTTGCTCGTACAACCATAAATAAAAGTGGAAATCACATATAAAGAAAAACGAATACACAAATACAGACATAAAAACACATATACACATACATATGCATGCAAACAAAAAGGTTTTTTTTATTATTATTCCTTTGTGAGTATGTATTTGTGTTTTGAGATTTTTCTCCAACTAAACTTTTCAAGTGCATTCATTTCTTTATAAAAGTTTAAGAGTTTATGTGGTGCATTTTTGTTCATTTGTTCGTTTACTGTGCAATGCTATCATTTAGCCGCACACATATGTATGTATGTACATTTTTGTTTTTCTTCTCTCTCTCTATCTCTTTTAGAGATTTTAGTTTTAATTTTTTTTCTCCCGTTTGTTTTTGTTTTTAAATGAAGTTTTAAAAAATTCTCTTTAGTACTGCTCTCATTTGCGTTGTTTTTGTTGCTACATTAACTAACTCAATGTTTAAGATTCCTTTGTATGTGTTTGAAAAGTAGTTGCCTCCACTGCTCCTATTTAGTTTATTTGTTGGCGTTGTTTTTATGTAAGTGTGTGCTTGTAGGGTTATCATATGCATGTGCCCTTTGGGTTATCAGTTCATGCGTAAATGATAAATGCCTTTGACAATTTCTGTTAACTGGCACATCATGATGCTCTAACTTGCACTCACTCATACATTCATAGAGTAGGTATACATACTGGTATTTTCAATATTATTTTGCTCTCCTACAAGAGATATCATTTATTGATTATTTTGGGGTGTCTTTTTCATATGAACTCCAATTAAGAGTTAATTTATTATTTTATTGTTGGTTACGTTTTTGTTTTTATATATGCATGCTGATATCACTGTCCTATCCTCCTACATTATTGTTTGATTCGGTTAGAGGCAATAAATAATTGAAAGACAAATTAAGGTTTAAGTGTTTCCTTCTACAGGTGTCACAGACTGCTATAAAATAAGGCTTGCAGACTTATCACTTTATCATTGGTTAAGTTAACTTTTTTCTTTGTCTGTCTTATAAGATGAAACATCATTTTTGACACAGGAGCAGTCGTTGTATTCTCTTCACCATCAGCATCATCTATTCTCTTCATCATAAAGGTCCTAGAATTCATGATTCATTTTAATTCGGTTTTGCCCCGGTTTTAAATTCTCCTATTTTCGCAAGTTATGCATACCAGTACAGATAAAATTTCTAAGGATTTGGTTCGCTTTAACGAGACAGAATTCAATTATATAAAAATAAGATTTATTAGTCCCCCTTATTTTGAGAAAAATTCATTTCTGGTAACACTTTATTTAATTAGAATGATTTCAGAATATTTAATTGGCATCAGTTGTAAGGTCAAATTTGGAAAGTCTTGTTTCTGTATATTTTATGTTCACGTAGCTGACTCAACGAACATGCCACAGTCGACGTCTATCGAATATACACCCCTGCTCAAAATAATAGATACACCTTATTCTAAAATATTACAGAAATGTTCATTGTAAAAATATCCTCGAAAAAGCAGCGAAAACTATTTTTTTTATTATAACTCCATCTGACTACATCTTCAATACGAAAAGTTTGACAGGTACATGCATTTATTTAAATATAAAAACCAAAATTCTGATGAATTCATAAACATTTTTGATCATAATAATAGATACACTTGACTTATTTATAATTTTTTCCATAGTAAATTAAATTTTTGAGTGATTTTTCATTGTGTTTATGTGAAACGGTAAGAATAATTTCATTTTGATATAAAATTACATAAAAATTGAAAAATATTATAAAGGAAATGGAAGGAAATTATTATTGCACTGAAAAAGAGAAAAAAGTTGTTAAAACCATGAGAAATCATGGCAAATCATTGCGAGAAATAGCGAAGACCTTAGGAAGATCTTTACACTTTGTAAAAATGCTTTAAACAAACGCAAAAATCTCGAAGGAGACCTAAAAAAATCAGCTCAGACAATAATGCTATTTCTGCTGGGATTTTTATTGGAATTAGTCCAAGACAAATCGTCGTCGATTTGTGCAAGCTAATCTTTCAGGAAAACCTTGCTGGAAAATAGTTACTAAGAGAAAGTTACTGAATTACTGAGAAAACGGAAGAGAGAATATAATAATAGAACAGAACAGAAAAAGTAACAAAACATAATCTCAAGCAATGAAATAAAAATAAATTCATTTGGAAACGATGACAAATTTATTTAGAAATTAATTTATTTCGGTTTCATCACTCCCATACAATACTTCGCCATATTTTCCGGACCAAAGTAAATGCTCTGTAGCAAGTTGTAATCTCTCTTCCGTTTTCCCATTAGTATAAATTTTGCAGTAAGTTTTTTCTAGAAGATTCGCTTGTACAACTCAACCACGAATTTTTTTGAACTAATTTCAATAAAAATCCGACAGAAATATCATCAGACGATTTGAAGAAGTCAAATCCGTCTATTTGTTTCTGAGCTGGTTTTCTTAGATCTGCCAGGAGATTCTGCCATGTTTTTTTGGTAAAAGATATTTGCACAAAGTCTAAAGACTTCCCTAAGTTCTTCGATATCAGATGTGGATTATCCCAATGGGGATTATGATAAAATCACGAAAAGAAGCAGTAAATTGCGTTTGATAGGCCGATGTTAGTTGGATATCCTTAGACTTACAAGAAAAGAAATTTGAAAGAATGTTTCTTTTTATTACCGCCACCAAGAACATTTCACCAAAAGCTAAATGACATTAAAACACTTCTTAAATCTGTTGCTTATGTTAAACTGCATGTTTCTCAACACACAACGTGGGTGACTTGGGAAGCTAGATATTAATTCGAGCTACAACAATATAATGGCCATTAAGACTTATGTGACTCGTAATGCAATTAAAAGAGCATCAGCATCATCAATATGTAAAATCAACCATCGATCTCCTTATGTGGCAGTGAACCTCGACTAAACAGAGAATTATCGAATGTTATGAACCATTTTCGTATTAAGAAGAAAAAAATAATAAAACAGAAATGAATCTATAAGGATGTAAACCGAAAAAATCACGCAACATTTTTACATTTCTAAAACGTTTTAAGAAATTTTCAAGGCTTTTAAAGTTAAAGTAAAAAAAAATGTCTTTCGGTTGGAATAGAATTTCTAAATTTAAATTTTACTCCTGTCTAAGGATAATACATACATAATTGGTCATTACACCCCTTCAATCAGGATTATTGACCTAGTTTCTCACACTACTTATGTTGTGTGTTAATTTTATACATATGTGGTGGGACCTACAGTTTAAAGATTTTTTTTTGTGAAACTTTTCATGGCAATTTTATTTTTACTCTCATAGTTTTTGTCAGAAATCAGCTGAGAGGAAATCACCGAAAAACTACTTTTTTTGTATTTTATTTTGATGTCTGGCCTGGGACTGGAACCCTGGATTTTACGTCTAATAAGCCAGCATACTGCCTACTAGGCGATTTCTAAGGATAATAGTACTTATAATACTCATATGTACTTAGACAATTTGCCATTGGCAAAGTTTCCTGTCACATCTACTGGTTGAATATTGTGCAAGGAAAGGTTTTTTTTTTTTTTGATAATATCAGTGAGAAGGTTAATGGAATCGTTTTGTTTTATTTACACATTTTAGTTTTATTTGTTTTATATAGTTTTCATACAAGTTCAATAAAAGCTTTAAGAAGATAATTTAAAACGCTACCTATGACACACCCTTCGTAAGAGATAACAATTATAAAACTAAAAACCCCATCGACCAACTTTAATTAACCACAAAAATTAAAGTAAACACAATACAATAACAATAAAATAAACAACAAATCATTATATAAACCTCAAGCTTTAAACAAAAAAAAAATTTTAAACAAAAAATCATAACGCAAAGGCATGTACTCAATATGAATTAAAAAAGTTTTTTTTTTATGGAGAAAAACAAATGCACAGTGGAGAAAATGTTTATACGCTTTTATTGTTGTTGTTTTTGGTTTTGAAAAATGGTCATAAAGATCTTACGCACAATTGGGTTTTTGTCAATCCAGTTTTTTTTTTATACACGCTTGAGGGACTGCCAACGCCTGGTCGAACGCATATTAAACATTGAGGCATGCAGTTTAAAGTTTATCTTTAAAATTTTTCAAAGTACGGTTTTATTTGTTTATTTTTAAACCTATACACATGCATACATACGTGTGATAGTTTACGTGCCAGTGTAGTGGTGTGCTATTGCTTATTTTCTAACTTTTTTTTTTCATTTGGCACCTAAAGTGAATTTATACACGCAAACATACATTTACTGGTACCAATACATACGGATCTTGTAGGGAGAGATAATTAATGTAATAAACAAAATAAAAAAAAACAAACCAACAACAAAACCAAATATATACACAATAAATAAATAAACAAATAAACATGAGTAGTCAGACAGTGGAAACAGAAACCCCTTTAGCGAATACAGTCCATATGAGCAAGTAAACTAACAACATTTTAAGAAAGAAAAGAAAAAATGGAAGACTAAATAGGCCCACAAAAACAAACTGAAAACTCCCAACTTGATACAGCAACAGCAACATTTATGTGTACTCTCTTTAACACATACTTCCATACACACAGAATTGATGACAAAAATAAAACCAGGCTGAGGAGAAGAAAATAAATAAAAAATAAAGAAATGAAAAGAAAAATAAAAACAAAAACAAATAAACGTAAGAAATGTCCAAAGTACTTTGGAAAAAAAAAAACAACAACACAGCAGCAACATAAACATGAAGAACAAAAAAAATGGAAAAATCATGTTTATTTTATCATTTTCATGGTGCACTGTGCACACTAATATACGTGGTGCTATTGTTAAGTGCTTTAATTGAATGCATTTCATTGTTTAGCGCCACTAGCAAGGGACATACAAACACATACAATTTAAACACACACAACTTATGAAATGGACAAATAAATATTTATTTATTTACTCTACAGACAGAACTGATCAAAGTTTAACTTAATAATTGTGCTTTTTTTTCATAGAGAGGAGGGTGTGTTTGAAATATTGTATCTACAACGTAGTACACTATAGGCCATAAATTGAATATAAAATAATAAAAACAAACAAAATAAATACCGACACAACAAAGAATTTCTTAGAACTGAATATGATTTCTTATGTCCATAAAGTCTAGCACTGTGCAATTATTAACAGGGGAATAACTCCTATGTTGTAGGTGACATTTAGTCCCATTCAATCACGTTCAGGTGGAATTAGAAGAGATTTTAAGTAATTTATGTCAAATCAAGTGGTATTATACTATGTCATATGGCAGATTACCACATAAAGTATTAGAGTTTCAAGATAATTAGTTTGCCTCTATAGATTAGTTTATTAGCTACTGGGAAATTTGTTGAATTAGACATTAGAATGGTTGTTATAGTCAATAGATTATTGTGGCAAAGAGTCGCCTTATTAACCCTTTCAGTGCCACGAATCGCCGTCTGCCTCCGATAAATGCCAGCGTCGCGTTTCCACTGCTTTTGACAGTTCACTTTTGGCGCGCAAGTTATGTAATTTAAATTATAAACAATTTTTTTTATTGTTATTTTAAAATGAAACTAACTTTATTTGTTGGGAGTTGTTAACTTAAATATAACAAAATTGAATTATTGTAACGGAAATGGTGAATGCACTTTTTTGTTTGCATTTATCGGTAAAATATGTATGGCCCTAAAAGGGTTAATGCGGCCATATGATTTATGAGTCTCTCATAGTTTGTAACGTTTCCTCGATGTATATTACCATAACATAATTCAGGATGCTGCTTGTTGTCAACAATGGCACTTCTTTGCCCAGGACTTGATATGCATCCAATTGTTTCCCTCACGAACTTCTCACAGTTTTCAAGAATGTACTTCGATGATTCGTTCTCACGGAATATACAAGTTGGGTTCGAGATATCCCCTATTCTGAGTAAGTGCAGTCTAAGTCTACTAAAAACTCTGTTAAAAGACCTTAAATTATTTCTTGATAGTCTGATGGATGACTCGGATCAACACAAGTTTTTATTGTCTCAAATTCAATTGATTTCAGTACAGTCTTCGTCTTTCTCTACCTAACGTTCCATTAAGCACTTGTTTAGAAATATCCGCCCAATATTCGCTCAGATTTCACAGAAAAGTTCTGGCCACATTAACAGTGTGGAAGCTTGCCTCCTCTCCAACTGATCTGCACTGGCTAGGGATGCCAAACGGGAATTCCCGATTCCCGAAATTCCCGGGATTTTCGGGAATTAAAAAACCCGAAACCCGGGATTTTTTAATTTTAAATCCCGGGATTTTCGGGATTTGATAATCCCGTTTTCGTTCTATTTATTTTGTCATACTACTATTTTGTATGTACTTTTCTAATGTAGACTAACAAATATTAATATATTGTTACGTTTTTACATTTTAAAAACGTTAAAAATATGAGTTCGTAGATTGCAAATAAAATAAAAATAAGTTTGTGTTTAATTTAAATCAATTCTTTATTATCTGCACAACTTTTGTGCCACTGTTCGAACTTATTCCACGTATACAACGATAATTTTCGCAATATGTGTTTGTTCGTGATAATTCTCTGCATACAACTTTTTTGTAAGCACAACACTAACAACTGTTTCCTTCAAACGAAACTTGTCTCCATACAAGTCTAACCGAATAATAGCTCGATCTCGTGTCTTCACACAATTGATTGATTTATCACTTCAACCAACTTAACGTCGTTATACACGACTAGCTTAATTCAAACTCCGAATACAAGGTGCCGTCTGCACACACGACTGATTCAACTCAAACTCTGAATTCTGAATCCTTCTTGCTCGCTTTGTCTTGCCTTTTATATCACTGAATCATTAGTGTGATGAATGCCCTCGAAGGATGATGACGGCCTTCGGGAACATTCTAAAAATGTAAACAACTTATTTTAATTGTTGTTGTTTCTTTTTTACATTCGTACAGGCAGATTATTTATTGTTGGTTCATTTGTCTATCCGCTATTTTATACTGCACATTGTTGTTGCTTGTTTACTTCTTTGTTTTCTTCATTTTGTTGTTGGTTATTTACGACTTTTATCCCTTACTCTTGTTTATTCATCGATCTTGTAAACAAGCGCTTTATTTTTGTTGCTATATTTTTTTTACTTATGCATTGATCAAGTATATAGTGTTGTTTTTGGAGCTTTTGTTTATTATTTTAACAACACCATTTCCACTTTCGTAACAATATGTATTTGCTTTATATTTTACATTATATGTATGTGATTTATGAATTTTTTATTTTACTTGAAAATTAATTTCTGTTAATTCTAATGTATACTGATAAATATTGTTAATATTACATTATTTGTCTTTATTTTTTACATAATATTTATGTAGGTCCTCAAATAACTAATTTTTGTTAATAAAAGTGAAATATGTTATTTGTTTTAAGTATTTTTCAATTAACAAACTTTTAAATAAACATTATATAAGAAAAAAATCAATTTTTGTGTTAAAAGTGAGAAATTTCAGGAATTTTTGTTCGGGATTCAAAATTCCCGAAAATCCCGGGATCCCGAAATAGGAATTCCGGGATTTTTTGAAAAATCCCGAATCCCGGGATTTTTAAAAACCATTCCCGATTGGCATCCCTAGCACTGGCTCATTGCTGACAACCCTTAACATGACCTGGGGTTTGGCAGTTTCTTGGCAGCATTGATTTAACTTCATAAGAGCCAAATGGCGGTCTAACTGCCAGATAGTAGACACCAAAATTCAACCTAGTTTAGGTTAGAACGTGTACTTGTAGGTTAAGACAAGTACAGTACCCTGAGGTCAAAATTGACCCATTGACATTGATAGGATGAAAGGAGAGAATGTAGGTAAGGGGGAGAGAATGGGAATCGGTGGAGTTACATAGAAAGAAGCAGACACAAAACCAAAGACAGTGAGAGCGCGACTACACGTATGAAGCTCTAGCACCTCTCAACCAGCCTAAGCTGCTAATGAATCTGTGGAGAGCTTTGATGTCGGCTCTCGATACAAAACTCAAGCTCTCAAAGAAGGTCCTGCCAAGGGTGCTCAACTTCAACCTACCAAGGGCTGGACAGTTACAGAGGAGGTGTTCGACAAGTTTCAACTCCTGCTCATCGCAACATACCCTGCAATAGTCCGGCTGGGACGTGTTCCAGATCCCCGTCAGTGACCTAATCTCGCAGTGCCCCGTGATAAAACCGACAACCAACCTCATGCTGGCCTTAACCAGGCCCAGCAGCCAGTCTGTTCTCTTACTGTCCACAGCAGGCTATAGACGTCTAGAAAATACAACCTGACTTTCATGGGAATTTCATTTGCTCTTAGAGTTTTTCTCAGAAGGCTGCTGAAAGGAAGTCACCGAAGAAATATTTTTCATATTTCGTTATGTGGCAGATGTTTGACCAGGGGTTTGAACTAAAGCTCCGCACCTAATAACCTACTACACTACGACGATTTTATATATTATTTTATTAAAACTAATTGAAATAATTAGGGATTTCTTTGCCACCGTTTAAATCGTCTGACATACTTGCATGATTTTTTCTGCATTTGGCGAATATCCTTGTTTTAGCCAACATTGCATTAGAGTCCCATGACCAATAAAACAAAAGTTTTTCTTCGGTTTTTGTACCATACTTGTGATCTAACATAACACATCTTGCGAATATTAAAACCACTTTCAACCTTTTGCTTGATATTTTAATACAACGTGTTGGTTGCACGAATTTTTATTTCTTTTTCAAACTGTAATTGGAGTTACCAGTATCACTGTCAGTTTAATTATAATATTTTAAGCGCAATTGTTATTATAAATAATTATTTAAATTATTTTAAACATGTTGTTGTTTTTGCTATTATAAGTAAATTTTTTTTTAAATTATTTTAATGTTTAATTAGCGGAAGTGTTAAGTGTCATTGAAACTGTAATGAATATAAAAGAACAATAACACCAACAATAACTAAATAATTTATAATTATAATAATAATTTTTTTGTCATAACATAAAGAAATATTTTTATTTTTTAATATTAAAAAAAATCACAGTATACAAATAATTGTTTAAAACATTAAATTTACAAGTCAATTACAAAACCCGACAAATGAATAAATCAATACGTTGTCATCTCTTTTGTAATTTTATTTATGAATGTTAAATTGTTTAAAAATTAATTTATTTTTTTTTTTTTTTTTATAATTTGTAGTAAAGTGGATTGAAAAAGAACGCAATTTATACAAAATGATGTCAGAAAATATATGGCAGACATGTTCAAGAATATAATTGAAGTAGTTTTCTAAAAGATTTGTTATGTTTTCTAACTATTCACTCTATTTTCAACGATTCCAAACTGTCATATCATTGAAGTTTAGTGGCTCAGCTGTCACTTGATAGCTGGTACATCGATCAGTTGTTAAATTTCATTCGTCTTTTTCAGGAAACAAAACTATAACTTAAATTAAATTGTGAATTTTAAGTTATGAAAAGTACAAGTATGTACTAGAAAAATATTAAGGGGGCTCAAATCACACTATCTCGGCTAGACAGTATATATTATCTTCCCGTCAAATGGACATGACATTCAATTGATTGCGGAGAATAACCAATATGTTATGAGTTGTGTGGCACGTAGCGCCGCTCGGTGAAACCACATATCGTTACTTTCTAGATCATCAAATTCATATCAAAAGATGTTGGTAATCATCAACCTATATTCTTAAATAAATTTGATTAGCCTCACTCCCCAAAATCGCAAACAAATGCAAACTTTTTCGTAATCCATTTAGGGCCATTATTACAACTTGCTGTTAACTAAAGGGAAGATTTTAACGAAAAAATAAATTATTTTCCATTATTACGAGTACCCAATAAGAAAGAAGAGAGCGTTAAGCTAAAGGGAAGATCATCTTACCTTTAACATTTAAAGATCACTTTATATTTGAACTTGCCATATCATATACTATTTTCGATATGGCAACTTCAAATTTTAACAAAATGGGCATATTCAACAAAAAAAAAAAACCAACGAAGTCCTCTGCTGCCACTGCATTAATAAAAAACTTGTTTAATTGAGCAGTTGTATGGACTTTATTTCGGCACTGCCATATTTTTGAAAAAGTAAATTTTGTTTTATCTGTAAGTTGTAATAACGAAAATAAATTGAAGGTAACTTTGCCGTTTACTTTAGCTAAAGGTACCTTTAACTAACGCCAACTTTAAGGGGAAGTTGTAATATTGGCCCTTAAAGTTTTTGTTTCTCACATGATTGTGGTGGCGTCGTTTCAAATTCGACAATTTCTTTAGTTTATGGTAGCTATTCTTTCAGAAATGGTTCACATCGCTGAATATGATTGTAATCATCGGCTTATAGTGCTCGCCGTTGACTGTAATGACCTGGCTAGTATCATTCTCAAAGAAATACCAATGATGTCTCCATTAACCAATGACTTTTTTGGAAATAATTTGTCAGTCTTGGTTCCCAAAATCAGTAACTATGTTTGTGCAAGTAGACATTGATCCAGAAATGGATCTGTAACCTCAAGATGAAATTTTCTGACGAAAATTAGTCGTTCAAGATGTTGTTGATTATGGTCGTTCAATTTTCAAATTCCATTCCAAGCTTAGTCAGTGAAATCTCAAAAACTTACAATACAAATTAAAGCTTTAGCATTTTAGTTTCATGCCTTGGGACTGTTAGCTGACGAATTGGTCAGCCAGTATTATGAAAGTAATCGTAAAATATTTCTTTAAGTCACATCATAAATTTGTAATTTTACGCCAATGAAATTGTGCTGTTATCGCCATTACATTCGTTGTCATTTCGAATGGTTTACAAATGTAGTTAAATTCGAATAATTTTTCAAAAATTTTTTTTTGAATTTTTGACATTTGTCAGCTGTCAAAATAACTGTTATGCCTAGAAATTGCTCAAGACTGTAAGCAAATTTATGAACATAAAAATGCTTAACAATTTATATTTCTTTGGTATTTAAAGCAGCTGCTCTCTTTTGCTTTATTCTTTAGAAAAACAACATCGAAAACCAGGCAATATTTGTTAAAGAGTTAAAGAAATTATGGTTTTTTGATTTGCAGTTTAAATATTTTCGTCTTGAATATATATCCTGTGGGCATTAAAATAAAAAGCAGCAAAAATAATCCAGAAATTGTTACACTCGCATTATGGTAAAACGAAATAAAAAATAAAAGAATTAAAAAACAGAAAATCATAAATACTGACAGATGTCTGTCAGAAAGTGGGTTTTCAAAATGTAGTTAAAAAAATAAATAAAAAGTAAAGAAAAAAGTTTATTTAACAAAATATATTTACAGTTAATGGCTTTTATGTTTTATTTTTTTGGTTTATTTGTTATTTTGTTGGGTGTTTTCTTTTTAGCCATACATAGAGACAACTGTAATTAATATTGCGTTTTTTCTTTATTTTTATTTTTGAAAGAAATTTTATTTTATTTTTTTTAATTTGTTATTGTTGGTTATGTTTTTCATTTCAAAGCTGATAAGTTATAATTAAAAATCTATGTTTTATTTTTAAATAAAAGTTATTAAACCAAAAAAATTTTCTCTGTAAATTATATTTATTTAAGAATTCTTTTTAATAATAAACACTTTTCATTTATTTTCCTTCCAGGTAAAAATATAATCTTGTTTCGATAATTACTCTGGTATGTAAACATTAAAAATTTTAAGCATAAACCGAAATAAGATTAAAAATATGTATATACAGTCAAACCCGGTTATAACGAACTCCGTGGGACCAGAAAAAAAAGTTCGTTACAGACAAAGTTTGTTATTAAACGAAATTTATAAAATACAAAGAATTTTTTTCATTTATTAAAAACAAAAAGTATTTTTTTTATTAAAAACCAAAAATATGTGTTAATCCTCTTTATCTAGCAGCTGGTTAAAGGTACTGAGTTGTAATTTAATGCTGCCATATTAAATAAAAGTAAAGGCTATTGCCACACTTCAAAGTTTTCTCTGAGGGTTCATTATAAAAAGGGTAAAATGTATGAAATTTAATTACTGGGACCGTTTAAATTAGTTCCTTTTAACCGAGAGTTTGTTATAAAGAAGTTCATAATAAAAAAAGTTTTTTGTATGAAAATTGTTATTAAAACTTTACTTTTTGGTATACCTATTAATGGACCCAATTTTAAAGTTCCTAGTAGGCTGGTGTAACAAGCTTGTTGGATGCTCAGCGAAATTTCAGATCATTTAACTGTTATATGGCTTCCGCTACATAGGAAACTTCATTGCTGATAAGCCGACTAGAGCTGGTAAAGAGCTCACAATCTCCGAAATGTTACAGGACATTTGTACGACGATTTCTTAATTAATTTGGATATTATCCAATCGTCGCCGTGGTCTAGTGGGTAGTGTGTTGGCTTATTAGACGAAAGGCCCGGGTTCGTATCCCAGGTCAGACATCAAAACGAAAAATGTTTCTTTGGCGACTTCCTCTCAGCAGATTTCTGGCAAAAACTCTGAGAGTAAAAATTGCCATGTAAAGCTTCTCAAAAATCTGTCGTTCGGAGTCGACTTTAAACTGTAGGTCCCGCCACTCATGTATAAAATTAACGCACACAACATAAGTGGTGTGAGAAGCTAGGTCGTAATCCTGACTGAAGGGTTGTAATGGCCAATTATGTATGTATTATCCAATCGCCTATAAGGCCTATTAGATGCAAGGCCACAATTCAATCAACATGGCACACATCTATATGAAAATATAGATGTCTGAAAAAATATGAATATGAATATGAAAAAATATTGCTTTCGGCGACAGTCTCTCAGTTGATTTCTGGCAAAAACTCTGGGAGTTAATAAAAATGTTCATAGAAAGTTTCTTAATAACTTCAAGTTTTAGGTCCTGCCACTTATATATAAAATTAACCACTTACATACAACATAAGTGGTGTGAGAAGTCAGGTCGTAATCCTAACTGAAGAGTTGTAATGATCAATTTTTTATGTATGTATGTACATACATATGTACGTATATGTATATGTAATGCTTGTTTGTATGTATTATCTACTCCTTTTACAGAAAACGCCAATCTACGCAAGAGTATCGTTAGACTTTACAGCATACGTATGGATAAGAAGACCACCAACACATTTCTGGCCCTTAATCGCATGGCCATCCTTTGCACATACATAGCAATTTTTAAGGGCCTGCTGTTTTTTCGGTACGCATGGGAAAAAACTTGGCTTTCTGCCCAATGATTTTTGCAGGGTTTGTGTGTCTGAAGAGATGGAAAAGACTGTCTGACAGCTCATGTGTTGGTGCCGTGGTCTTGTCGTAAAAAGACGGAGGTTTTTTATCTCTCATTTTCTGACATCGTCGGCAAAGCTCTCCAATATAAAATAGCAAAATTTATGTACAGTTGGTTTGCTATAAGGAATGTTTGGCTCCCGGATAGAATTGATTGTGGTAATGGGCCTAAATGGGATGTTGGTCTCCTTATCTACCCTAGGTCTCATTGAGTTTGAGACATACTATGTACGTTCTAGAATGATAGAGGAGTTACAATAGATAGATATAGAGCTGTTATTGACTAAAAGCAGTGTTTTTCATTCCCTTATACATATTACAAGCTTCTTATATTGTTTATAAGGGTAGTTAGACATATGAAGGATTCTTTTGGGCCTTAAGATTTTTTAAAATTTGCTAACTGCAACGAAAAGTTTATCCTAACCTCCAGATAACAAGACAGTTTTACAGTAAGACACTTCTGCACCACGCCAAATCCACACTTAGTAGATTACAGTCCATGCTCTACAAAAGGAGTTTTGAATATCTCCTTTGTGTAACATCATTCGATAAATATTTTTTTTTAAATAATCCCTGCTGCAATGAATATAAAATCTCAGTGCGCGATGTTACTATCAGAATGACGTTTTCTTAAACTGCTTTAAACGTGTATTTCTATTTATTTAAGAATTATACGCAGTAACAACATGCGACTTTCTCACATGCATGATGATGCCACGTCATAGTAATGCATGCAAAATCCACAGAAATAACGTGCAATTTTTGCTAGAAAACGAATTGTCAGCTTTGCATACAATTACAAATAGCACCGCAGGTCTAACAAACAAACTCGTCTGTACATGCATTGAAAAACTGGGGAATAAAAAAAGAAAATCCAACTGCTTCGATAACAGATGACGTGCGAGCATGTATGGATGATGGTGGTGACATTTAGAAAAAAAAAGGAACACCACGCACACAAAAGACAAACACAAGTCAGCTGTTTAAAGATTAAAATGTCTCTTCTGGTACGAAAGGAAAAGAAAAACAAAAAATAAGAAAGAATAACGTCCCTTAACATAAAAGCAAGCGACCTCCTGGGGACTAGTATGAATCATACCATTGATAATAATGATGACGATCATCAGCATCAACAACATCATCTCTATCATTGCCCGTTTACTCGTATACAGCATAGAAAATAAACCTGATAGTAAGAGTGTTGTGTTCCTGTTCGTTTTTTTTTTTTTAAAGATTAAAGTAAATTTTTTTACGTTTACATATATACGAGGGTCGGTCAATAAATCTATGGCTCATAGTCGTTAAGAGGTACACAGGGATATCTCTTCGGAATAATCTATTTTCTCTTTAGATAGCGTTATAGCCTGCAGAAGAAACATTTTTAGCCACTAACACTTATCGACCCATCCTCGTATAATTTTCTTCTTCTTATTTTAATCCTCCATTTGACGGTGTAAAGCTGCCAGGCATTTTTCGGATAATAACTCAACTTTTCTTAACCTCAACTCACTTCTACTTCCACTTCCATTCGTCTCTCATCTTTTTACACCAATTGTCTGTGTTTATTTATTTTTGTAGTTTTTCCTTGTTACTTCTTAATGTGTCATGCTTCAATTATTATTTTTGTTGTAGTTGTTATGGTTTTCTTTTATGGAGAGTGAAATAAAATAAAAAAAAATGAAAAATAAAAAGAAACACTAAAATATAGTAAACAGTGCACTCACTCTCTACACAGTGTGTAAAGCATATACTCACTGAATAAACTCCTCATCTTCGTTCATCGTAAATTTATTTAAGTAGAGTGAATTGTAGGAAAAGAAAAACCGAGGAGAAAAAAAATAGAAAAACGTCTTGGCACAACATTATTTTACCATCGGAAAGTAAATTTGCACTTGAAAATGAGTTGAAAAAGACAGAGCTGAACACAGCATAGTGCAGCTGCTGTAGCTGGATGCACGTAGCCTTTAGTAATGTAAAGAGTTTCTTTTTTTTTCATGTACTCCGTTTGGTTTGGAAAAATAAATAGAACCTGCCATGATACAACAACAAATAAATGCAATTTCATTCAGTCAATAGAATCGATTCCTTTGCAGAATATGTTCTTAAATGATGATTCACTCGAATCACTTTTTGGTCAATTTAACACACACATGTAGTGGGTTACAAAAGGGTCAAGGTTTTTCTTTTCAAAAAAAATTTATTGCAACAAATTAGCACAAGAGAAATATTTTTCCCTTAGAACTTCCACTTTATTAGGGATGATGCATGAAAGCATTGTAAGAAATTTAATAACTTTTTTTTTCAAATATTTTAAGGGGCGTATCCTAATACCGTATATTCTTCCTGGCTCCGAAGCTAAATAGTTTTTCTTTACGCCTTATATAACCCGATATTCTAGGGCCTCTGGATTTACCTCATAGTTGCTAATTTCTCCTTTTTTGTGACTAGTCTACCAACAAAGTGTTGTGAAAGTGACATCATCAGTGGATTTCCTAGGGGATTGGTTGATGCACAATCATTTTCGTTGTCGAATTTGCAAGGCTATTGGATACAAATTACCTTTCTTGAGCCTTGGTTGATAAATGTTTAAATAGCCTGCAAGTCATTGTTCACAGCATTTCATATCTTAAAACCATGAAGTCTTTTGTACTGTTATTCGAGCCATTGTCATTCGAATATATGGAATATAAACCCTTGTCGTTTGCAATGTTTGCTGGATGTCAGGATTTTCCCTGATAAACTCGAGAATTTATTAAACAACCAGACAGTGATTAAATTCCTAACGAACATAGTTTGAACGCTGTGGCCGTCTTCGAAGCATTCAAGGGCAACTCTTATATGGTTTTCAAGACATAGGTATAGCGTTACAAAGGGCATTGCTGATAACCCATCAGAATGCTAAGGAATTCTTAAGAAAATTTTCGAAGCATTCAAAAGTAACTCTTAGGTGGGTTCCAGAACATAGGGATAGCATTGCAAATTGTATTGCCCAGAATCGACATAGAGTTTCTAATCCCTGATACTACAGGGCATAGGTATACTGATTGCTCCAGTCAATTTGGATATAATTCACACGTATTACCGGGAAGATCATTCTCTTTGGCAGCTGGAGGGAGATTATGTTGGACTCACGTCGTATTTCCTCCCTTAAATAACATGACCATACATCGCACAAAAGCGATTCTTATGGGCTATTGACCTTTTGGTAGGCAAACAAAAATAATTGGTGTCTGACTTCTGCAGGAACTTTAGATCTGAGGATGAGGATGAAGAAGAGACTGTCCTTCACCTCATATATTATGCAGTGCCCTGTCTTGTCATGAAGAGATGCGGGTTTTTGATCTCGCATTTTTGACATTCCTGACCAAGCTCTCTAATATAAAGGTTGTTACAATAGCAAGATTTATTTTGGGCCACGTTTGTTTTCTTTAGGGAATGTGTAATCCCCTGGTATAATTTTTTTTTTAAATGAACATCACTCAGGGGATGGCCCCTACTCATGCAGTGCATTGTGCAGGTTTAGGAGAGGTGGTAAGAGGGAAGATGAGAACGGCAAGGAAACGAGTTGCTGCTAGGTGACTATAAAATGGCCAGTTCTATACCTGCATCATTAGACAGTCTACAGCAATCGTCCCAAGAAGCCCGCAGTTTCTGACACTACTTATGTTGTGTGTGTTAATTTTATATATAAGTGGCGGGACCTACATTATAAAATTAACTCCAAACGATAGATTTTTTTTGAGAAACTTTTCATAGCAATTTTATTTACTCTCATAGTTTTTGCCAGAAATCTGCTGGGAAGGCATCGCCGAAAAACTTCTTTTTGTATTTTTTAATTTGGAACTCGAACCCTGGCTATACGTCTAATAAGCCAGCACACTACCTACTACCCGCGACCCGCAAATTGATTGTGTTAATATCACCAATGCTTTTATTTGATATTTGATGTAAACAGCAGTTTTATTTGTTTAGCTGTTACTGTTTCTGTTTATTCACATTAGCTTCCTTTTCCAGTTGACGCAGGATACTATTTGATACCACTCAGTATACTTTCGGCTACACTGTGCATACTGTGTGATAAGGCCGATATATCTTTGGGGAAGTCGAGGTTGCAAAGGTTAACCTAAAGTCCCCCCTCGTGTTATGTCTCTTTTAGTTTGAGATATACCAACCATTAGTCAGAAGTCAAGCTTGTATTTGATATATTGTCCTACATATCTTCATCTGTAGAAGTTTTCTTTCTTTTGATTTTAAGTGTCTAACTTATTTGTTTAAATTGAAAGAAGAAATGGATTTTTTTTTATATTTTTTAGGATTATTATACTGTCAGTTGCGAAATATTGAAAATTTGTTACGACCCTACTATTTCCTCCATTGGTATAGTTTAAATCTGTCTTTAATAATGAAACAATTCAAAACATAGAAGTCTGGAAGATTGAAACTCACACTACCAAATTAAGCAATAATAAACAATATTTATTTACTCTTGCAATTCTCTCTGTCTCTGTTTATTTCCTTCCTTAAAACCCGTTCCAGGTAAACGAAAACACGTTAGAATAAGAAAAATAGGAAAATATGTTTAAATGTTTGTGATGAAAAATAAATAAAATAGATGAAAAACAACAACAACAAATACAAAATGGAAATGGAAAAAATAAAGGAAGGACAATAAACAAGTGCAAACAAAACAATTGCAAAAACAATGTATAGACAATGGTTTGTTGATTTTTCTTTGATTATTATTTCAGGGGATTTTATTTTTGTGTGTTCATAATTCTTCTGAAAAGATGAGCTCATCTTATGAAGTCTCTTCTCTATTTTATTTCTATTTCCTTGTTATTACTCGTATTTTGTTTAATTTTTTGGTTTGCTACGCATAGGTTAATAGCTACTATTCAGCCAATGTAGTTCCACTTAAAGTGTGCTCCTTATAACGTTTAAGTGTTAACGTTACACGTACTTTTTACAATCAGTTCGTGTGAAAATAAGTGCATTTGGTGTTAGTTTATGAGAACGAATCTGGGTTGAAATAAATTTCTTTTAATTTTTACGATTTCTTTTTAATGACATCTGCTACTAATATTTAATTAAGTTGGGTTCAAATTTAAAAAAATAAAGAATATTTTTTAATGGCTTTAACAACTTTTTGTTGCATAAATGTGTTTAAATTTTAAAAAAAAAAATTAAAATCTGTTTGCTAGCTATTGCAACAAGGTTAACAAGAGACATTGAAAAAATTTAGTGTATTTGCAGGGATTGTATATTGAAGTAAAATATGTATACCCCAGAAGAAATTACAAAAAAAAATGTACTCGTATTCCAATATATTGCTGTTAAGTTCTCATTTCGAAAGGTTTAGGTTAATTGCTCTACTCAGTTTTGGCGTATACTGCATGACACACTTCTAACGCCACAAAAACTCTTCATAAATTCCTGAAGTATATTTATTTGATTGCCATAATTACTCACTCACTGAAATCTATTTCAGTATTCCGCTGAAGACTGCGTAAGAGTGATTTTAATTTTTTAGTTTGTATATGAATAAATTCAATTGTCGCTTGAACTGTTTCGAAGGTCGAATGCAAATATTCTAAGTAACAATCATTTTCAACAAGTAACGCCAATGTACTCAGTAAGGTGTAGTAGACAGAAATCCCATAATTTTCTATAAAAGTTAAGAGTTTATTATCATAATAAAATTGACAGTGTTCTTATTAAAACTGATGGCTTGATCACTTCCTACTATAAAATATAACCATATTCTGAGTGTTTTAAAGACCGAGTCGGTTTTGTTGACTAAAAACTGATACAAAGAATTTATAATTAATTTTCTGAAGCAGCATCTCGCTCAATTATGGACAGGATCCAGTGGATAATTTTATGAAATCCGACTTGAAATATTCAGCAGTTTTATGTTATACCTTCTCTTTCCAGCATGGAACGTAGTTTTCTTATGAAGCATCGCCTTCCCATATTCTTATTTCATTTATAAAATTTTTCTATATAAACAGATGATTGCTTATAAGTATTATGTTCTGGTGTGATAGGATTGCCATCTGCAAATGCAAGGAAACTATTTTCTCTAGGAAGGTGTATTTAATTGTTGTATTTAAGTTGTGGTAAGAATCTTTTGCCTAGCTTTTCTAGGATTTTAATCTGCATTGCATTTTCCCCACCGTCAGTTCTGGCTTGGTCACAGTTTGTCCCTGATCACCGAGACTTGCCTACTTGAGGTTAACGAAAGTGATTCGTCAGGGGTTTACTGCACTAGTCGTAATTTATTTTAAAAGTTCCAACTAGAGGTGTGCTCAAGACATTCTGCTATCTTCCCCTTCACCGAATGCAATGCTGTAGTTTACTCTTTTCTGTTGCTCTCTATTTTACGAGTGCACTGAAATGTGTATTTCTCATTTCTGCAATGTATACAACAGCATTCCTTTGCTGTGAAGTAACGGAACTATGCTTTGTGTTGCAAGAGCATATTTTATTACTGAAGCTTCATTTTCAGTATTGCCATATGAATATTAGGAGTGTAAAAAAGTAGTAGTGTAAAAAAAGGTTTTTCCCCAGGAATAAAAAGTTTAAAAAAGTTACTGGCAATACTGACGTCGACAAAGATGCATGTTTTAACTCTATGAAGATTACAATATTTTTGTTGTACTCTTCACATAACTCTCTTTTATACTGCTGTACAATGGTTTACGAGTGCAGTTGTTTTTTGTATTCTACCTTTGCTTGATACTTATTTACATTTGCAGCTACAATCAATATTCGGTCTTGAGAAAAATGCAATAGTGTGCAATTTTATATGTCTTGTGCACACTTCTAGTTCCAACATACATAATTGCTCATAACAACCTTCAGTTAGGATAACGACCTAGCTTCTTTTACAACTCTTATGTTGAGTGCGTTAATTTTACACATGAGTGGGGGGACCTACAGTTTAAAGTCGACTCCAAACAACGTTTTTTGAGAAACTTTTCATGGCAACTTTATTTGCTCTCAAGAATCTGCTGAGACGTCGCCGAAAAAATATTTTCGTTTTGATGTCTGACCTGGTTAACACCTTTGTCCCACACACTCTTACATCCAGTCTTTTTTATGTGGTCCAAGTTAGCTTAACTTTCTCATCTCTCGGGTGATGAGAGTTGGAAACCGCAAGTTTAATTAGTTTATCGTTATTCGCTACAATCGAGAAATATCCACTTCATTTTCTGCCTTATGAATTGAATTTTCGTTTTAATTGCATATATACTTCAAAATATAGCGATTACATATGACAGGCGTCCATTTTTCATGTGTACGGATACCATGCTCTGTTTAGAAATCAAAAAACTATTCCTAAAAGCCGCTTTATAACACCATTTATCGCGTGCGTCATCCGAATAAATTCATTCCTATGGGGTACATGAAAAACAATAAATGAACTAACTCCTCCTCAACCAATAAAGGCGGAATTTTCTAAATCACTCTCTGCTCTACAGTCCTTTTATTATTAATTTATTTCCATTAAATTGTATCGCGGGCCATAATTGTGCGATCCTGCACTCAAAGGGATTTTTATGATTTAAAAACTTTAAGCGAAAAGATTTATTTTTATTGCTCAATCATTAAGTACAGAAATATTTAAAAATAATAAAAGGTATGCTATAAATTGCTAATAAAAAGAAGATAAAAAAAATGCAAATTGAAAATGGAGAGAAAATCAAGTTCTAAGAATTTTTATGTTTTCTGGTTTTTAGTTGATGTCATGACCTCTCATGGACTTCATATTCGATATTTTTCTGGCTCTTCTTTTTTCTATTTCTCAATAATAAAATTTTGCTGTCACATTAGAACTCTTAGTTGTTCTTATTGTTTTTGCTGAAATAATTTTTCTTTGATTTTCTTCACACCTACTGTACATGTAGTCATGTAAAGGGTGATTTTCTAATGGGGTTAGCCAATTGATTTTTTGATGTAAATATGAAAAAATAATCACCATGAATTCAATGCTTTAAATTTTGTTATTAAAAATGGCTTTGTGTTGCTATCTACACGCCAATAAGCAGAATTTTTGAACTTTATGTAAAGAACAGCCAAATGAAGTTCAACAACTGTCAATATACTTTAAGACTGCACTGCATAGTGCAAATTGCAATGTTATATTCATGCAATAAGATTCAGTGCGATGATTATTGATCAAAGTGGTAAGCAGGTTTAGAGAGCAATTATTTTTAACCTTTGGGACCACTAAGATCGTTCAAATTGTGGACACAAGAATTGAGTCTATCGTGTGCATTCACAATGGCCTGTCACGATTACAGACTTGGAAGACCGGCGGAAATGTTGAAAATTGTGCACCAAAATTAAAGCTCATAAGCCCCCGTATTTTATTCATTTTGGGAAAGTTTTTGTAGCTTCAGTTTATTAATTTTAAATCTCAAACTCTTTAAAAAGATCACCCTTTACATATATGTATGTAAGCACTCGTATTACTATTAAAAGAAGCCATTCACCTTATAATTATTGCAATAAATGTTTAAAGCAAAACAACAAAAGCAACAAAAAAATAAAAACAAATAAAATGTTTTTAAGTTTTGTTTTTAGTTGATGTTGTTGTTTTATATGACGTTTATTTTTTATTTTTTTTAGCTTTTGTTTTTGTTTTTCTTCACATTAATTTTTTAATTGATTTTTAGCGTGAATCATTATTATGACTAAAGTTATGGCAACACTAACAACGACCATCAACATTTATACTTGATTTATATGGTGTTGTTGTTGTAGTTTTTATTCAATATTTTCTTTTTTTTATTATTTATTTTAGCCTCAAATAATCTTTTCATACCAGCAACAATATCAATACCAGTGACGATGTATTGTTAAAAGATTTTTATTTTTTAATTTGTGTTGCTTTGGTGTTTTATCTTACTTCAGTATTACTTTGGGTGTTGGTGTTGTGGTTTTCTTGTTCTCATTTGAAAATGTGTGATATAAAGTTGCAGTTCTTTGATATTAACTGTACTCTGCCGTCCTGTTTATGATTATGGAATTCGGAAAAGAACATTCTGATCTAAGGAACGTTTTCTTTTGATATTCTTTATTTGTAATAGTTCCGCTTTCACTTTGGATTTTGAGGACGGATCTTGATTTCCATTGCCATGCGCATTTCCACAAGATTTTGGACCCAGAAGAGGGTAATCTTAAGCACCAGCCTACTTTACTTCTGTAGATGGTGACCTGTCCGTCAGATGGCATTGCTATGTCCAGCCCTCTGTATCTATCAATCTATCCAAGCCAAATTAAGCACATCTTTCGAAAATATAGAAGTTTGCCTGGAAGATATAAGTGAAATATGCTAATTGGATTGGAATATTTCTTTCTGGAACCAAAAATTTCCACTTCCGTCGAAAGTTCATTCTGTCGTTGCAAAGCATTTAACAAAATCCTAGAGTTTGTTGGTTCTGTTCAGCAGACAGTTAAAAGGAGAGTCGTCAGAGACTCACAATGCCGTGGTTGGCACCAGAGATCGGCAATGAATCGTTTTTCCGCTACTCATATGTACTCATGCAATTTTGAGTATGAGTGAATCAACAGAATTGAAATTCAACTACTCTGATTCATTCGTACTCTCTACAACACTGACTTTTAAGTATAAGTAGCAATGAGTATGAGTACAACGTTGTCATGAAACTAACAACATTCGAAATATATTTGATTCATACGCCTACTCATCCTAATTCATAAATTTAGAAAAATACTTATAGTACTTGTAAGTGATTCGAGTGATTCGAATTATTCATCAAAATTTATAGCCTTAGCATACAAATAAGAAAGGAAAGACAAAAACAGCAAGCAAAGCAAACACACAACCTTCTTGCGAGTATTGTGGTGTTCGTACGCGAATCATACTTATTTTGTGCTTCGTGTAAATGTGAAGTAGAGATGAGTCGAAGTCAGTAACATCACGCGTATTGTTAAGTATGAATACGATGAGTACTTTCTTCAACTTTGAGTATGAGTAGTATGAGTATTATATTAAAATAAGTATGAATGCGTATAAGTACCAGAAATTATAAGTATGACTCGAATATACTCATCGTTTTGAATACTCGTTACTGATCTCTGGTTGAGACAACCATGTCAGCGGGTTTAAATCCACTGAAGCTTGCATCGTAGCTGTGAAATAGGTTTTCATTGCCCATGTCCTATACCAACATAAGGTATTTTCTGTATCTGTTCTAATACAATTTAAACTGTTTTCAGAAATGTTCTGCCTATTCCGAAAATGGCCGCATAGATTACCGTTTGTGTCTAACCATTATAGTTAGACGGAAATATCATAACTTTGGTATGTTGCTGTTCTTACTGAAAATCTAGGGCAAGAGCTCACAACGAGCGACAGATCAAGCAATGTAGTCGAGAGAGCCCCATTTTATCATTTCTGCTACCTGGATACTATGATCGTATGATGTGTATTCGTATGTGAAGGTTGGGTCTTTCGAGTCATAGTTTTTGCAACAATTGCAGCGATGGATGAAACCATTATTCGTGCTATTAGTTACTAGGAAATCTTCCTATTCAGTAGCTTTCCCGATGAAGTGATCGATTAGGCGATGACAAACTTTAGAGGACTCAATACTTTAAGTCCAGATTCGGATAATTGAAAACGTTTTATTAAGTTTCAATGTCTTTATCAATTTTCAACAATTTCCTCTTATTTAAACAGGTCATGGTTTAAATTTATTCAATTCTTCCAAAATCATTTCCCTAAATGTTTCATTATTTTATACGAAATTTATGTTAGAAAGTTAAATTAAGGGGGTGATAAGAGAATTTCGAGGTTAAAAACCTATTAATCTCATAACAAATTTCTCCCCTCTTCCACCAGCATACAAATTGTATGCAATTCTGTTTGGCAATGCTTAAAAAACGAATTTTATAACCTTTCATTTCAATATATTTCTTTATACAGAGTTTTTCCTTCAGTTTTTGTTTTTTTTTTTGTTCTGTTCGTTTGCAGATTAAGATGAACATTCAATGACCCTTGACATCAGTATATTTCGATATCTCCCTCTCTTTTTCGTATATAGTTGTCTTTTTGTCTGTTTCCCCTCGTTTATTTTAGTTTCGCTAGCATTTGGTTGCAACAAAAGAAATGTAATCAACCTAATAACCTTCTTCTGCTTCTTCATCTTCTATAAATTTGTTTTTTTCTTCTGTTCTTTATTTCTTGTGTTCAGTTCGATACTTTTGGCAGAATATGGTAAGAATGTGTGTAAAATTGAACATCTCTTGTATAAATTGGTAACCGATACCTCTTTTCCTCTTTTTTTTTACGTAAGCGAGTGTGTGTGTCTGTTTTTAAGTCTTTGGTAACCTTAGAGAAGGAAAAAAAAAGAGAGAGAAAATCGAATCAGCAACAATAATAACAACTAAAAAGGTATCGTTAACCTTTGTAACATTTACAATGGCAAAAACAAGAAAAATTTTAATAAAGATTGCTGGCAACATTGCCAATGTTGCAAGCATCAACTGCATCATACCCTTTTATGTGCGAGTGCATGCAGTTGAATAATTGAAAGAAATCGATTTCTTTTATAATTTCAATATCACATGCATGCCAAGAGAATATTTTTATCACAACTATTATATCACAGTGTTCTATTGGTATCAAAGACCAAAATTTAAGAGGTTCGAAAAGGCTTAATAGAGAAAAAAGTTGATTTCATTTCGAGTGGGATCAAATGTTCTTGGTAGTCTCCTAAGAGTGGCTTGATTAGCAAGTTAAAATTTTGTTTTCAGTGCAACTCTGGTGATCATAAATTGCATACATACTTAATTGGTCATTACAATCCTGAAGCAGGATAGTTTCTCACATCACTTATGTTGTGTGTGTTAACTTTTAGACATGAGTGTTGGGCACAACAGTTTAAAGTCGACTTCGAACGACAGATTTTTTGAGAAAATTTTCATGGCATTTTATTTTCTCTCAGAGTTTTTGCCCGAAATCTGTTGAGAGGAAGTTGTCATAGAAATATTTTCATATTTATGTTCTGATATCTGACCTGGGATTTGAACCGTGCCCTCATGTCTAATGAGTTAACATACTACGTACTAGTCCGAACACAGGAACTACAAGTATTTTTTTTTTTCGAAAGGAAAAATACTTTATTTCACCGCGCAATATATTACAAAGAGAATTTATTTTCCTCTTTTATTTTTCTTATCTCCCATCAACCACTTGCTTTAGTTGGCTTGGGGTACTCCTACAGCAGACTCTTACAGAAGCTTATGTGAGCTGCTGCCAGAGCTATTTAAGTCGAGTAATTACCATCAATGCCAAAGACAAGGGATTGTTTTCTTTCCATTGCTTTTCAACATTGTCCCCGACTGTGTTTTTAGCGAATCTAAATCATGCCAAAAGGAATAATGGCAACGACATGAATATCTCTTGTGAAACAGTCATCCAGACGTACGGACAAATGCAGAAGCATACTAAACTGGTTAGTAAATCAAGAGAAGAAAAATATTATCGAAATTAATTTCTTTAACACTACAAGCCAGACAAATTTCAGTAGGTTAAATCATTGTGAATAAAATTAACGCACACAACATTATCCTGACTGAAGGGTTGTAATGGCCAATAATGTATGTATTGGTCATTATGACTGCTAAGATCTCGTTGAATATTTCAATCACTGATTGAAAACTGCCGTAAATGATGAATTGAGTACACTCTGCAGAACTACGGTTGCTTTGTTATTGGAGCAGCTATTGAGTGGAATTAATAGAAATAGGAAGGACTGACATATATTTCGAAGAAGGCAATAAGTTTCCTGTAATTTCCACAAGAGCATAGGGCTTTCATAAAATTTTTAATTATATTCTTACTTTGTGCTAACGCCTAACCTTCATCTGAGCTGTTCTCACTGCTGTTTACTTCGGCTCGCTTCAATTTGTTTTCTCCATGCAAGAGTTGGGTGTCCCCTTCTTCTGTTTCCTTAAGGATTTCAATCTATGCTAATTCTAGTGATGTTTATAACTTGCCTTTAGAAGCTATGGCCGATTCAGCACCATTTTCTTTTTCTTATTTCGGTAGATAGGATATGCCTGTTTTGTCTTTTCTTCCAAAAACAACTTTGTCTGTTCTTCAGAACTATTATACGAAATAATTGAGCACAATATATTGAATATGAAAACTTTGGAATTTTTGTTTGTTGGGTTACAATTCTAAAGAATATATGCGTGTAATTACACATAAAGAGTTGCCATGTCATGTATGCAAAAATGTTTAAAATATTTTGTAAAAGAAAAATTTATTGTTTTAAGCATTCGAAATGTTTGAGTTTCTTTTGAATTTAATTTTGAATTTTTCCCCCAGGTGGCAACTCTAATGGCTTAAATAAAACTTACATTCACTTTTTATCCTCCATTATAGGTGCCGTTCTTTTTTTTTTCTGTATTGTATGTGACACAATTTTTTTTCTTTTCTTTTCTTTTGTATGAAATTTTGTTCACATGATAAAAACCCATAAATGTTGGGGAGAGGTGGAGAGCCGTAGGTGAACGGTATAAAAAGTAGTTTTCGTTCAAAGTTATTTGTGCTTATCTGTTGACAGTTAATTTTGCTAAAGAAACTGCATTCTTGATGTCGTTTGGTTTTCAATTTTTTTTTATTTTTTCTTTTCATCTGTCTTATTGTATTTCTCTGCATCAGTATTTGCTCTTAACAAAATTGCATTAATCGCTCCGCTCATTCATTCATTCATTCATACGTACGTTCGTTCGTTCGTTCTTTCGTTCAATGAATTCAATAGGATTGATCAGTCAGTGGCAGTTGCAGTTGCAGTCATAGCAGAAATGCATTTAAAATAATTATTTTCAGTGCCATTGTATTTTCATTATAACAACATTTTTCTTTAGATTCGTTTTTTTTCTTGATATTTTTGTCATCTTCTTGTCTTGTCATGCATTGTAATCTACTGTTGATATTGAAACATTTTGTGCTGTCTTTTTCTCATTTTAAATTCTGTCTTTCTTTAATACTTCCTGCTTCTGTTTCTTAGTAAAATGTGTTGCAACATTAGCAACAGCAATAGCAGCAATAAAGTACATAATGCAGCATAATGTTTTACAATCATAATTTATGTTCATGTTGCAGCAAATCACAGTTGCATTACCATGTTTATCTATAAAGATTTATTAGGATTCCAATGAAATCTTTGATTTCTATTGGCATTGCCGTATGCAAAATTGTACATTTTTTTCTCTTAATTTGTACACAATTTTCCCACAGTTTTTGTTTGAAAAAAAGAAAAAGATTGTAAAACTTTGAGAATATTATTCTTGTGTATTTGGTTTGCCTATTGAAATGTTTTAGATACGAGGATGGATGTGAATTTTGTGAATTTTTAAATATTTCGCCCCTTAACTTGTAACTTTTTGTATACAGTCAAACTCGGTTGTAACGAACTCCGTGGGACCAGAAAAAATAGTTCGTTGTAGGCAAATTTCGTAATAAACGGATTGAAGTCATAGAAGAAAATTATAAAATACAAAGAATTTTTTTCATTTATTAAAAACAAATCTCTTTATCTATCAGCCGATTAAAGATGCTGAGTTATAATTTAATACTGCCATATTAATTAAAAGTAAAGACTATTGCTACATTTCAAAGTTTTTTCTTTATAAAAAAGGTAAAATATATGAAATTTAAATACTGGTACCATTTAAAGTAATTCCTTTTAACCAAGAATTCGTTATAAACGACTTCGTAATAAACGATGTTTTTTCTATGAAAAGTGTTATTAAATCCTTGGGACCTGAAAATATGTTCGTAATAACCAAGAATTCGTTATAAATGAGTTTGACTGTACATAGTTTACCTAAGTTATTAAAATATTAAAAAATATTTTATATTTCCAGGGTGTGTTTATTTTATTTTATATTTTTCATATCCTAGAAGTAGAGTATTGAATAATATTTGTGGATTTTTTTTTTAAATTTTTTCATTTTAATTTTTTCTTTATGACTTCAAACAATTTTTATGGTCATACATCAAACATTCTTTTTGTTTCGATGTTGTTAAATAAATAGTTAACTAAAAAAATAACAATATTTATTTAAAGTTTTTATGACTTTATGAAGTTATAAAAATGTATAAATTTTTGCTTTTTTTTCGCGTATCATATTAAAAGCAAACATTTCACTTGAAAACACAATCCAAACATTGGAAAGCAAATTTAAGTCGACACCGGTTAGTCAAATAAAGGTGAGGTGTAGGGTATCATATTAAGGAAGGGTATCATATTATTAAAAATACTGCAGTTAACGGATTATCACTATTCGTGATTTAAATAGAATACATAAATTTGTTAGGTCAAAGTGCCAGCCATATTAGGCATGAGGCCCAGACATCTTCAGCAAAACGAGATATGAAAAATCATTTCTTTGGCGACTTCCTCTCAGCAGATTTCGGGAAAAAAACTTTTAATTTTTTAACTTTTAATTCGACTTTAAACTGTAAGACCGATCTATAAATCTTGTATAAAATTAACACACACAACACACAGTGGTCAGCAAAAGTCTAATATTTTTTTAATAATATTTTTTTAATCAAAAAAAAAAAGATTCTCACAGGCTTCTTACGAAAAGTCCCGATATGACTTCAAAAGAGTATTTTAGAGATTATTTGAAAGAACGGTGCCACCAAAAAACAGTAAACTAAACTTGTACATACAATTCTAAATGGGTTAAATAGAAAGCTTGACATAGATGCATACATAATTGGTCACTACAACCCTTCAATCAGGATTATTAACCTCATTTCTCACATCACTTATGTTGTATGTGTTAATTTTATACATACATATGTGGCGGGGCCTACAGTTTGAAGTCGACTCCGAACTATAGATTTTTAGAAACTTTTCATAACAATTTATTTTTACTCTCAGAGTTTTTGCCAGAAATCTGCTGAGAGGAAATCGCCGATGAAATACTTTTTGTATTTTCTTTTGATGTCTGGCCTGGGGCTAGAACCCTGGCTTTTACGTCTTATAAGCCAACACACTACCTACTAGACCACGGCGACTTCCATGGAATGCTTGACACTTTCATATATATCGCCTTTGAATTTTAAATTTACTCAGGGTTCTCCTTGGAGGTACCTATGGTGTCAACTGTTTTATAAAAACATTAAAAAATTTTTGTTTTATAATAAAACAAAAATTAATTAATAAAATAAATATATAAACTAAAAATTTTTATTGATATTTTTGTCTAAAATATATTCCCGTACTAAGACTTTAGCTGTCCTTTCTAAGTGGTGTGAAAAGCGAAGTCGTAATCCCCATGGAAAGGTAGTAATGACCGAGTATGTGTGTATGATATGTATGAGCGTTCTAGACATTACAAGGTCGCAATTAGAACGTGAACCGCAATCTGGTAAAAACAATTTCTTTGCAGCATCTACCTACATGCATATATAATTATGATTACGGCCTAGTTTCTCATCATGCCACTCATGTTGTGTGCGTTAATTTTTATACGTGAGTGGCGGGGCCTACAGTTTAACGTCGACTCCAAACGACAGATTTTTGAGAAAGTTTTTCATGGCAAGTTTATTTACTCTCAGAGTTTTTGCCAGACTTCGCAGCTCTTAGCTGCTAAAAAAGAGTAAATCACTCCTTGACTAGGTGAGATTCCATTTAAGTTGTTACAGTGTGCCTTGGCTATCTGAAAATGAAATTATGTGTCAGCCTTTGTTATCCCTGAATATATTTATTCCATGCTCACACTGAAATTATCTGAATCGCAGGCTAGAAGACACTCGACCGTCTTTGCCATTTAGAAATCAAATCATTTCCATTCGTCTTTAAACTGACATAATTGAACTTGAATCAGTTCTTTCGTTTATAATGCTTCATTCTAATACGTTTGGCGGCGTATGTATTAACACTCACAAAGGAAAGTCTTCCACATAAAGGTTAAGTATGCGTGTGTAAATTAATGCAAGTTTTTAAGCAAAAGAAAATTAAGTGCTCTAGTGCTGTTCTTGCTGAAGTTGTTGTTTATGCCATCGCATTAAAAATAATTTCTTGTTCTTTATTATTTTAATTTCATATTTATGCTCACACATACTAGCACACACGTACTTATGCATAAGTTGTTTTCCTCTCCTTAAGTTTGTCCTTGTTCTTTCCTGCTCGCGCTTTGCTGTTCTTTGATGTTCTTTCTTTATTGTTGTCCTTATCTTTGCTTTCTTTTTCCGGTTTTTTTTTTGTTTACATTTTTCTCTTTATAAATACGTCAAGATTTATGTTTTTAAATTTGTTGGTTTCCCTTTTTATATTCTCTTGTGTTCGATTCGATTTGCATTTTTTTTTTGTTTGTTTCGCTTGTATTTATTAGTTTTGCATTGTTTTTTTCTTTTTGCTGTTGTTCTTGTTATTATCATATTCGTTAATGGTTTTGCTGCTTCTTCTGGACTTTTTGTATTGCATGCAACTTCAACTACAAGCACAACAGCAACCAACAAAAAACATCGTAAATTTTTTTAAAATAAATTTAAACAGATTTGCTGTTATTTTTTGTTGCTGCAATAAATTAAATTGGAAAGTTTTTCTTCTCTTCTTTTTTTCCCTTCATTTTTATCCATAAAGAGTTAATGCGTACTGTGGGTGAGTGTGTGCAAAAACATGCTGAGTGTGTGTTAACCCTTTTATAACGTACACTACAACTAATATCGGCGATATGTGGTATTTAAACTGAGGTTTGTTACAGTTTACGAAAATATTTGAGGCCCAAATTCAATTCCTGGCCAATTTATCAATTTTAATTGATCTATTCTTTATGTAAAAGCCTTGCAGTCGTCGTAGTATGTCAACACACTAGGCTTAGAACACACTAGGTCAGACATCTCGAACAAAACAAATTATGAAAAACAAAAATATGTTTTCGACGTCTTCTTCTCAGCAGCAGTCTTCTGTTTAAAACTCTAAAGCCGGAGGTCCACACTACGCGTTCTACGCGTTCTCGCATTCTACGCGGCTGTCAAAAAAGCAGAATTAATGTATTTATATGGTACAAGTTACACACACAAAAGCGTAGGATGCCATGACGTATAGAACGCGTAAAGTAATTCTACTTTCTACTTTTGTTAGCATCACAAGCGGCGTGCGTACAAAACAGCTGACTTTGACCAGTTTTTTTGTTTTAATTTATTTAAATTTTTCAAAGAACAATGGAGGAAAAACTTATCGAAGCTGTGAAAAAACATGAAGTCCGATATAAAAAAAGCGCGCTTGTTTATAGGAATAATTTTTTTTTTAATATTATATTCACAAACTCAATTAATTTTATAAATTCTTTAAAAATTTCAATTTTATTTGCCATTTTTGTACGAAATGTTTTATTCAAGTATTTTCAATCAAATGTTTTTATTTTGTTAACAGCTGATCAAAACAAACATTGGCGCGTAAAAAGCGTTGCATGTAACTTGAAGCGTAGAACGCGAAGAACGTATGAAACGCTCGCAACGCTTTGACGCGAAAACGCGTGGTGTGGACCTCCAGCTTAAGAGACATTAAAATTGCCAGTTTAGAGTCCATTTTAAACTGTTGGTCCCACCCATAGCTGCCAGATTTGACGATTTATCGTCATTTCATATTGACGATCTGACGAATTATTTTGACGTTGTTTAGAAATTACAAATTTACGTCATATTCTTTACTTGAGAGTTTTATTTCATTCTCTTTCGAATATGAGTGGTATAAGTAATATTAAAGAAGATTAGATGAAGTGATGTATTTATAGCGCTCTTTTAAGAAGCTCAGGCACTGAAAATCTAGCGAACATCATACTGAATCTTCATGTGGATTTTGTGACGATTATGTTTACTCTTTCCATGAACATTTTTGACGATTTTTACGATTTTTTTTTTTCTAAATTTGACGAATTGATGCATCTAAGGTCCCACCACACATGTATACAATTTACCCAGATACAACATACATAGGTGGTGTAAGAAGTTAGATCGTAATCCAGACTTAAGGTTGCTAGAAACAATAATTAAAGTACAATTCAGTAGATTATCCAGAAATTGTCAATATAAGCTAAGGAACACATTACACCGAATAGTGTTTGATTACATGAAAGTTCATAAAGTAAAAATTACATATGCTTCGCATTATAGATCTTCTTAAGTCCCTGTGCCTTTGAATCTCGTTTGTAAATAATTTATTCTGATGTAGGCCATCCATTAGGCGTACTTTTCCGATCACAATGTTGCTGTTATGAATGTTTGTATTCATGGAATTTAATATCAAGGAAAAAAGATGTTGAAAATATTGTTTATTTTGGTAAAATTCAAAAAAAAAAAAAAAACTAAAAGAATGGGTATTACAATTTTTTTTTTAAATAATATTGATTTTTAACTCGCTTGGCTTTTTATTACCTTTTTTCAATTTTAAAAAATAAATAAAAAATTTATCTACAGTCTAACTCGTTTATAAAGAACTCTTTTATAACGTATTCTTGGTTAATACGTACATATTTTCAAGGTCCTAACGTCTTAATAATAATTTTCGTACAAAAAACTTCGTTTATTACGAACTCCTTTATAACGAATTCTCGTTTGAAAAGAACTCCTTTAAAGGGTCCCAGTAATTAAATTTCATATATTTTATCTTTTGTTTAGAACGAACCCCCAGAAGAAGCTTTGAAGTGTGGCGATAGTCTTTACTTTTATTTAATATGGCAGCATTAAATTATAACTCAGTGTCTTTAATCGCCTGATAGGTAAAGAGGATTAACACATATTTTTGGTTTTTAATAAAAAAAATAATTTTTGTTTTTAATAAATGAAAGAAATTCTTTGTATTTTATATTTTCTTCACCCCGTTCATTACGAACTTTTCCTATAACGAACTATTTTTTCTGGTCCTACGGAGTTCGTTATAACCGGGTTTGACTGTATTAAAATATTTTTTGATATTAAAGGTACTAATTGACAAGTTATTCACCTTTCGTAAAGAGGATTTATTAATTTTTTTTTTAATAATTGGTTAAATGGTAATTGATTAAATGATGGATATTATTTCTTTTAATATGATGATTTTGATTTTCCTCATACACATTTATAAATTCTTTTTTAATTTAATATATACGAAGTAATCAATTGCTAGCTTGGTATGCATATAATATGCTCTTATTGCAATTATTGTACTTTAAAAGGGCTAAAAATCCGTAAGTCCTTTTAACAAGAACTTTTAAACTTTGAGCTTTTTATTGAAAATGTCTGACCTGGGATTAGAACCGATATATGTACACAATATTTTATTTAAAAATAAAATTTATTGAAAAAATTTCACTTGTTAACCTTACAGTTCCCTTTAGTTTAAGGTACCTCTAACTAAACCCAAGTTTAACGGCAAGTTGTAATATTGGTCCTAATGCAATTTCTGTCAGATTAGTTTTTATTTATTCAGTCTGTTTTACCAAATAACTGTAAATAACCACATTTGTTAGCTGAATGGGTTCAGGCTAGCATTCCAGCTTCACTTTTGAAATATGGAGTTTTCCAACAGTTGATAACGACCATGTTATTCAACGATGATCATAGACAATAACGTCTACTCGCTAAATGGGCTTTAGAGCAGTTGACGACAGATCCTAATATTCATCGAAAAATGCTCTTCATTGTATATAGGAAACAGCACGTGTAGCCATTCACAGTCAAAAATATTCATCATAAGAGTTTAGATTTAAAATAAATTCATGTCAACACTAAGCAGTAACAAACTGATTGGTTCTGAAAAATTGTAACAAGTTCACCTTAACAAAAGGATTTTCATAAAAAGTTATATTATAAGTTCTTTAAATGTCTTTTATGTTAAGTTTTTGTGTCGGTCGGACCGTCTTATTAAAAATTTGTTCTTTTCAGATTGTGCTTCACTTGTCAGATTCCTTAACATGTTTTTCTTGTAATTCAGTACAATATTTACAACCTAAAAGGAACATGTATTTTAACAAATTTTTATTAATTTTAAATCTTAAAATATGTCAGAGTTATTACAAGCAGCTGAAAATTGTTCTTCACTCGTTTTCACCGCCAATTTAATGATTTCAACAGCCATAACAGCAGCAAAATAACAAGAATTAATGTTTCAATGCTAAAAAAAATCCTATAAAGGCAGGTGGTAAAATCAACGAATTTATGAGATCCTTCTTTAAATCGTTACAAAACAGCAAAAATAAAAATGAAAAAAGCAACAATGAAAAAAACAACGAAAACATCCTTTAGAAATTGAAAATCCAAAATGAAATAAAGCCATAATCTCCCCCCCTCTTTGACTCTTGTTCTTAAGATTTTTTTTTTCAACATATCAAACGAAGACAAAGGCAGACTGTAAATGAAATGTTGAATGATTTTTTTTGTTTCCATTTCTGTTCGATACATAAACAGCAAGAGCAAAAATCTCAGTTCAATACCAGATTATGGCTGTCTATGGTCCTTTGTCGACAGGTAGCAAAACAGAAAAAAAAAACGAAAGAAATGAACACAAGAAGTAAGTAAAACTGAAATCAAAATCCAAGTCCAGAAAATAGCATAACAGCACAAACAATGAACAAGAAACAAAAAAAAAAAAGCAGACGAAGAAGACAAGCAGAAAACCAGAAGTCCAGATATGTATATCGTATTGGCACTGACATTTCATTCTTTAGCTAAGGTAGTCTCAGTCAACCAGTCAAACAGCCTTTTAGTTCATCGGTTACAGGGTAAAAACAGCTGCTTTTTTAAGGTTTTTTGCCTCCACTCATCATTTAAACTACCAGGTTTTGTTTTTTTTTTTCTTTAAATTTACAAAACAAAAAGTCGTGATTTTAAAGCAATTATGCAGAACATTGAAGGAGTGAAATGACTTTGAAGACAAAAGTATTCATAATGTTGTTACAACATCGACGACTTTTGATTAATTTAGAATTGTCAATCTGTTGGATTGAAAATAAATCTTCTCAAGGTGTTCAGAAGAAAGTTTTCACTCACTAAGAGCGACTGGAGAATCAAAGTGATCATGTCGGTCCAAAATCTCCAGCAAGATATACCAGCTTAGAAACCTAATGACAACAAGTTCAGTCAACGCGTACATATACGGAATAATAATACGCTAAGGATGAAGGCAAATAAGCAGTTTAAGTAATCAAATGTAAATAGTCCTATAACTATGTGATTCTTTGATTTTCTATCATGTAACCTATTTACCTCTTATTTAGTCATTACAAGCATTTAGTCAGAATATAACCTGGCTTCTGCCAGCATCCATTTTGTGTGTTTTAATTTTCCATTACGATGGGATCTACATTTTGAAGCCTATTCCGAAGGTCAGATTTTTCAGGAGCTATTCGTGTTAAGTTTTATTACTCTCAGATTTGTTGCCAGAAGTCAGCTAAGAGGAAATCGCTGAAAGAGATATTTTTTATATATTTCGTTCTGTTCGAAAGGTCTACGCTGGTGTTTGAACCATGACTTTACGTATAATAAGTCAAAAAGCTAAATTCTAGACCAGGGTGGGCACTAGCTACTCTTGTCAATAAGCACCTTTAGCTGGTTTTTATTACAATTTAAACAGACTTACTCATTGAGTTTGGGGCTGACTGTTCTTGAGTGTTAATATCGCGTGGTTGGAGGTTAAAAGAAGGGGGAAAGAAAACTGTGTACTCATTAAGCGTAATTTTTTGTGAAAAAATCCGACACTTAGATTAAGACTTAGCTTGATGAATACTATGAGGACTAAGCACCGTCAATTCAAATCGCATAAAAGAAATTGTTTATTGAATTTGATTGTGGGCGTACAGACTCGAAATAGTTCGAAAAATTCACGAAAATGTATTCACCTATAAGAGGTTGAAAGTGCAAGAGATTGTATAAGCCAGAGGCTTCACATATGGCACTCTCTTATTCAATTTGTCTTTATTACCATTTATGATGAGTAATTTTGAGTGGGTTGGGAATTCCCGTTTTAGCATAGACTCCGAACGATCGATTTGACACACTTTTCATGGCAATTTTATTTTGTTTTCAGAGTCTTTGCCAGAAGACTGTTGAGATGAAATTGCCGAAAAAAATATTTTCTCATATTTCGTTGTGTTCGGGATGTTTGAGCTGGTGTTTGAACCACGTGTTCGTCTAATAACCTAACAAATTATCTACTTAATTACTACAATTTTTCACAGGGTCCAGTGATTTTAATTATGAATAACTACATTGAGAGGATGATTACATGCATCATTTGCTTGTAGTAGAAAAAATGGCCTCATCGAAAAAAGATTACTTTGATAGCCTTGATGATTTTTGATTTTTGGGACAGGCACTTAGATGCTATGTCTTATTGAAACAATGAACATTAAAGATTATGGAGATATTTGTAATTGAAATTTTTAATTTTGTGTTGGAATAATTATGTTCTGAATTTTTAAAAATCATTCCTTTACATTGGCATTGCAACTTCAACATTTAAAACAAAGCGAATCTGCTGCAAATTATTCTTCGCTATTTTTTAACTTTTTTTTGGTTTTTTTTTTTTTGTTGTCTGGGGAGTCGACATTTCGTTGTTATTGCTGCGTATCGCTTTAATTTTTTTTCTTCTTTAAAAAACAATAAATTTTCAATACAAATTATTTTTTTCGTGAACTTTATTTAACAACAACTTCTAAAAATACATGAAACCAACCAATTTATAAATCCTTTAATAAAATTTAAAAATAGCCTGCTTTCAAATATTTTTTTTTAGCCTGCTAGACAGATAAAATATAAATAAAACCCAAAGTTTTTTTTTTTGCTTAAACATGATTCACATAATTGTTGTTGTGTTTATTTTTAATTTTTTTATTTAATTTTATAAAACATATAGGTACGTTTTGTTAAATAAAACCCAACTTTGTTGTTTAAATTCTTGGAATTAAATTTTTTTTCTTTGTTTTGCCACTCAAACCCATAAAAAGAAGAAAAATCTTTAAAACCATAACTAATGATGAAATGAAATGAAAGGAGAAAAAAAAAAGAATTTTTATAAGAACAATAATATGTGCGGTGTAGAGAAGATCTAATTTATTTCTTGGAGGTGTTTGTTTTTTTTCCTTTTTTACAATTTTTTTTTCTAATTTTGTTTTGTCTGAAAGTTTATCCATTGGTTTAGATTTTGTTACGGTTTTCATCTTTGTTTTTAGTTTTGTTTTTGTTTTATTTTAATGAAATATAATAAAAAAAAATCGTATAGAAAAAACACTTCAAACAGACCTTTAGACTTTGTGGTTTTGATTACATTTTCCTGGAGATTTTCGTTTTTTTTTTCTCGTGTGCTTGTATTTGCTGTTCTATTCTAAAAAATTATTTATTCGTTTCGTTTTATTTGTATTTCTAAGCATTGTTGGTGAAAATTTTTTTTCATAGCACTACAATGGGTATCATGAGTTTCATATGATTAATGTAACAGTCATGAAAGACGTATGTCCGTTAGAGTAGGAATTATCACAAAAGACAATACAATAAAGATACTTATTTTTACAGAAGGCAATTTTTCTTGACAATCCTATTATTCTAGAACATGCTGCTATGGATCAATTCATTCTGCAGAAAAAATTTTGATTAATGACAGTGTAACAAAGAAATGAAATAACAGGTGTAATATAGAAGAGAGAATTCTATGTTTTTGAAAAGAATAAAAAGGAAAAAAAAGATATTGGTAATTAACTTCTTAAACTAATTTTGATTTATAGAAGGGATAAATTAATTATATAAAGTAAGTTATTATCTGAAAACCATATTTTGTTGTAGCGATTATGTTATCAGATTAAATATTTGTCAGCTAGGTCACCATCCGACCTCTCAATCCTTACGGCTTAACTCGACAATTGTATGGTTCTGTCTGGGGAAGCTGAATCAGCTAAATAGATGAAATGGTGTTGCCATTTGCTGGATCTCAGATGTAATTTCAAGCAATATATAAGCAGAAGTCGCCGTAGTCCTAATAGGTATAAAGGTGGCCTTATTATACATAAGGCCTCCACTTTCAAATTCCAGGTCAGACAGGCTGCAAGCGAGTTCCTCTTAGCAGATTTCTGACAAAAACTCTGACAGTAAATAAAACTGCCATGAAAAGTCCCTCAAAAATCTAACGTTCGGAGTCGATTTTAAACTGCTAGATGGGACCACCACTCATGATTAAAATTAACACACACAATATGAGTGATGTGAGAAGCTAGGCCGTAATGCTGACTGAATGACCAAATATGTTTGTATTTATGAATAAGTAGACAAGCATGAAAATTATGAGCAAACATATGCTTGGAAGGGAAAAGAAAATAAAGAAATGCAAAGATTTTCCTTGAATTAAATAGGTCTGAGCCAATTTCAGCTTTTGTTGGGACTTAAGTCATGAACATAATTGGCTTAGTAATCTATGTTCAAAATACTCCTGTCAACCATGAAAGTTGTTTCGTGCGCAGTATGTACATTCAGTAGTGATCAAAATGAATCATTAGAAGGTATTAATGCAGCCTGTGATGCAGTAATGGTTCCAAAAGGATCGAACAGAATCCTGAAGTTGACCAGAGCAATAAGCATAGAGGAGACTTTATAGGACTATCTTATATTGATTAATGACCGTAAAATAGATCGTATGGACACAGTGTTATAGCACCTGTACATGGTGACTGGTTAATTGCACTACCGGTGCAATGTTGTCAAATGAAGTTAAACCGCATGTTTGCGACAATCGTGTATTTTTACGAAATATTCGCAGAACACATCTCTTTCGGGTAGCAAAACTTCGATGCATTATAAAGTTAAGCATTTCTAGCTCTTCGTACGTGGTGTTCCCTTTCTGTAAAAGTCTTTCACATACATACATAATTGACCATTACAACCCTTCAGTCAGGATTACGGACCTAGCTTCGCACACTACTTATGCTGTGTGCTTTAATTTTATACATGAGTGGCGGGACCTACAGTTTTAAAGTCGACTCCGAACGACAGATTTTTGAGAAGCTTTTCATGGCAATTTTTACTCTCAGAGTCTTTGCCAGAAATCTGCTGAGAGGAAGTCGCCGAAGAAATATTTTTTCGTTTTAAAGTCTTTCATATCTCTTAAAAAGTAAACACATTCATATCTAATGTTTAAAAATTTGTCTCCTCTTGAACATTTGTGGTAAATTTCTTTTAATTAATTTTCATACCCTTGAAGTCGCCGTAGGTATTGTAGGATATTATTAGAAGAGAGCTTCGTGGTTCAACACCTGACTAACACATCACAAACATAAATAAATTTAAAAAATTTATTTCTTTCGGCTGCTTCCTCTCAGAAGTCTTTTGGCAAGCACTGTCAAAGTAAATAAAATAGCCATGAAAAGTTTCTCTCAAAAATGTAATGTTCATTGTCGATTTTATGCTGTAGATTCCGGCACTCAAAAAATTTAACGCCCACATTGTGTGAGAAGCTAGGTTGTAATCCTGACTAAAGTGACCTACAGTCAAACCCGGTTATAACGAAGTCCGTGGGACCAGAAAAAATAGTTTATTATAGGCAAAGTTCATAATAAACGGGGTGAAGTCGTAGAAGATAATACAAAGAATTGAGTATTGACTCATTTCAAGCCAAATTTATAAAGGGTACAGTGTAGTGCAATCCGTAGCAGTACTTGACTAACTTTTACTTTTTTCTGTAGAAGTTTGAATTGTTTTTAATTAAAACCTTTTTACTGGACTAGACAGCTGACGTTATTTGCTGAAAAACAAAAAAAAAAAAGAAAAACGAGAAAAATAAATATAAAATAAATAAATATTTTGCGGTTTTATTTATATTTTTAATGTCATAAGAAAAAGGTTGTTTATGTATCCATTTTGAGAAGTTATTCCCTTTTTTATTTTTATCAAAGAATCAAAGAATTTTTTATTTTACTTAAATTTCTTTTTAAAAGATTTCCAGTTTTAATCTCGGGTTTATTTTTAGTTTTTCTTTGAAATTATAAAGAATTTTTTTTAAATATTTTTTAAAATAATATTGTATCATCTATAAATGATTTATTATGTACACATTTTGTAATTTTATATTTTCTTATTAATTTCCATTTTTCTTTTTTTTTTCGTTTTAGCAAAAATCCTTATTATTACCTAAAAAAATATTCAACCTGTTCGTCTGACCTCTTCTATAAAATACGATAAAAGGAAATAAAAAAAAATCGCACATTTTGTATAAAGCAACTCCATAAGGTAAATAATAATTTAAATGTAAAAAAAAATTTTGTTGATTGGCATTTAGCCAAGTAAAGAAAAATCAGGAAAATTAAATAAATGTTAAACACAATATTATGAAAATTATAAGAAGAAAAAATAGCAATATTGGGAAGAAAAAAAAATATGAAAAGTGTGTTTACTTTTTGATGTGGCCAAAAAGGAAGAAATAAATGAGTTTTTATTTTCCAACAGACTTACTCAAACAACCAAGCACAGCTATGCTGTAAATCATAAAAATGTAGTTAACAAATGGGGGAAAAAAAGGGAAAATAATGTTCGTGTTATTTATAAATAAAAATTAATTTATTGGTTTTTGCTCACACAAAAAAAAAACCTCAAAAAGAAAAAGAACTCTTAATAATGTTAAATATTTTTTTACATTAAATGGAAAATTAAAAGGTTTTTATGAGAACGAATTGAAAATAATGAAAAATACATACAATTTTGCAAAAATTTTTTAAATTACGAAATTTCATTTTGAAAAAAATCGTTTCCTAATATTCTTAATATTATAAAAGCTAAGCTAAGAAGCATTTGGTGAACTTTGTGAACATTCGTATAAAGCTTCAGGCCGCTAGAATGGTTTTTGCCCGGAAATCATGGCCTTATTAAAAGCAGCGCAATGCTTATTAGGTAATAGAGTTTTATCGTTCAGCTGGGTTACGGCTAAACCGGACTCGTATATACTTAGGTTCGAGAATCTCATCATTCAGAATATATTTTCGGAAATCGCATTGCTGATGGCTAGTAATTTATAATTTTTGACATTGTAGGTAATGTGCTGGCTTATTAGGACGTTCGAATCCCAGGCCAGACATCAAAATAAAATACAAAAAGTATTTTTTTTTGGCGATTTCTTTTCAGCAGATTTCTGGTAAAAACTCTGAGAGTAAATAAAATTGCCATGAAAAGTTTCTCAATAATCTGTCGTCCCGCCACTTATGTATAAAATTAACGCACACGACATAAGTAGTGTGAGAAACTAGGTCAATAGTCCTGACAGAAAGGTTGCAATGACCAATTATGTATCTATAACTCAGCATATACATGAAGCATTAAATAAGTATGATTCGAGTACGAACACCACAATACTTGCTAGAAGGTTGTGTGTTTGCTTTGTTTGCTGTCTTTGTCTTTTCCTTATCCTTTTTTTGTAAATGCAAAAACAATTAAGACTGTAAATTTTGATGAATGACTCGAACCGTTTGTAAGTATTATATGAATCAAACATATTTCGAATATTATGAGTTTCATATCAACGTTGTATTCATACTCATTGCAACCTGTACTTATAAATCAATGATGTAGGGAGTACGAATGACTCAGAGTAGTTGAATTTTAATACTATTTACTCACTCATACTCAAAATTGAATTAGTATTTATGAGTAGCGAAAAAACGATTCATTGCTAATCTCTGATTACGACCAACACCAATGTTGTGTGCGACTTCATCCTCATTTGGCAGTTGGATTCCGAACACCAGAATTTTTAAGTAAGTTTTTATTGAAATTTTATCTATTTTCAGAGTTTTTGATAGAAGTTTACTGACAGGCAATTGCCGAAGGAATCATTTTTAACTAGGGATTTGACTCAACTCGACTACGGCGAAATATAAACTCGTTAGTCTTCGTTTGCTACAAAGAGATGTTCAATTATGTCAGCAGCATGAGAGTTCCTTTGGAGTATTGTTTTTTGATGAACTAAGATGTATTTAGAAGTGGCGATGGACAAGGAAAGTAAAACTCATTCAAGGAGTCACTGTAGTCTAGTGGGTTGTGTGCTGGCTTATTAGTCTACAAGCCCGGGTTCGTACCGTAGGTCAGGCGTCAAAACGAAATATGAAAAAGAATATATTTCTTCGACAGATTTCTGGCAAATATTTTTAAAGTAAAAAAAAATTGTCGTTCGGAGCCGCCACTCATGTCTAAATTTAACGCACAATCCTGACTGAACGATTGTAATGACCAATTACAGTATTGTCAGTATGTCTGACAATTCTAGTGTAGTCACATCTCAAAATCTATTCAAATAGAGCCAGACAGCTGTTAGTTAGTTATTGAAAATTTTCAGAAATTCTAGTTATTGTTTAAATTTGGTTCATTTTGTTCTTGAAATGTCTTAAATTATATCTGTTTTTCCAAAAAATTTACAAATTTTAAAGGAACTACTACTGGCTCCTATTGTAAGCAATTCACTTTCGTTCTTAATTCTCAAATATTATTGAACGAATCTTTTAAGTTCTTTATTAAAAACGTATTGAGAAAAATAAAACCATAATACCTTTGCCTAAAATGCCATGTTTTTTAAATCAAATCAAATATCAAGAATTGTTTGAACAAAACAAAGCAAAAAGAAAAGAAAAGGCCATTTGGAATATGGCTTAAAGACTTAACGAATAAGAAATATACAAACAATTTCTTTATTTGAAATATTTTTTTTTTTTTCGTTTTCGTTTTTGTTTTTGTTTTTGATGTGGTTACAACCAAGTTTGTTAGTTTTTCTGGGTCTATTCGTATTTACAACTGCCTATCTGTCTGTCTGTTTGTCTGTCTTCAAATCCGTCCTTCTGTGTGTAATGTTCCCTAGAATAGTTGGTTTGTTGTAAAAAAGAAAAAAAATCAACAATACCAACAATAACAACAAATTCAAGGTTAAATATGTACTAGTAGTTGCTGTCTATAGTTAAAAGCAATGTAATTGAAGGTTATTCAAGTCAAATATTATTTGTACGTGTAGTATTTGTATTTGATAGAGACCAAACGTTATATGTACATACGTAGTTATATGTAGTATGTGGGTATATGGATGAATGAATGAATGAATGTAATGAAAAGAAATAAATTTTATTATATGGTAGAAGACAAAAATTATGATATGAAAACATGTAATAGAGAGGAAAAAAACTCAAGCAAATGTCAAAATAGAAAAACGAGATACAAAAAAAGAAAAACAAAATTAATGACACATTTATTATCAATTTTTTTTTTAATTTTATTACTTGCAATAAATAACCAGAAACATAATACATTTAAATACAAAAATTTAGAGTAATTTTTAAATTTATAGAAATTGTTCTTAATATTTGTTATGATCGATTAACTTTTCGACCAAAAAAGCCTGGTAGACATAGATAAAAAATATTTTTAATGATAATCGTTACGCTTAATTAGGGATTATTGTAGGCTGCAACAACAATTATTGTATAAAATTTGTTTCACCACGCGATACGTTTTGATTAATCAGTTCTAATTTTGTATTGTTTAAAACAAAATGATTGATTTCTATTGATTAATTTCATTAGTTTTAGTTGGACTCTAGATATTTCATTTCAAACTTTGCACTTTTACATCTCTGTTTAAAAAATATTTACTTAAGCCTTTTTCGTTGACAGAAACTATTAAACCTTAGAGGGACTGCAATACTAGTACTAGCAATCTGGCGATCATAAAGCTTTGCAATAGTAGAATACTTAATTTTTCTTTTTACATAATTGTTCATTACACCCCTTTAGATAGGACTATGATTTATTCATGAGTTGCATAAAGTCGAATCCAAATTACAAATTTTTGAGCAACTTTATTACTCTTAGGGTCATTATTATAACGTACCGTTAACTAAAGGGAGGATTTTAATGGAGACATAAATTGTTTTTCATTATTACGAGTACCCAATAAGATAGAAGTGAGCGCTAAGCTAAAGGGAAGATCATCCTACCTTTAACATTTAAAGGTCACTTTATATTTGAACTTGCTATATCATATACTATTTTCTATACGGCAATTTCATATTTAAACAATATTAGCTTATACAACAACCAAAACGAAGTTTTCTGTTTGCACTGCGTTAAAAGAAAACTTGTTTAATTGAGCAGTTTTATCGACTTTGCTCCAGCACTGCCATATTTTTGAAAAAGTTAATTTTGTTTTATCTGTTAGTTGTAATAACCAAAATAAGTTAAAGTTAACTTTGCCGTTCACTTTAGCTAAAGGCACCTTTAACTAACGCCAACTTTAACGGGAAGTTGTAATAATTAATAAAATTAATAACCTGACATTAACTAAAGGAAGGATTTTAACGGGTATGTAAATTGTTTTTCATTATTATAAATGGAAAATATGGTAGAAGTGATTGTTAAGATAAAGGGAAGATCTTTCTACCTTTTATTATTATAAATTACGTTTACATATGAACTTGCCATATTACACATTCTGTTCAATATGGCAACTGCAAGTATAAAGAAATGATTTAGTACAATAAAAAAAGAAGCCCATCGTTGCCACTGCGTTTAAAGAAAACTTGTTTAATTGAGCAATGTTATCGACATTGCTTCAGCAATACCATATTTTTGAAACAGTTAACTTTATTTTATCATTAAGTTGTAATAACGAAAAGGAGTTAATTTGACTTTAAAGTTCACTTTAGCTAAAGCTACCTTTAACTAAACCCAACCTTAACGGCAAGTTTTAACAATGGCCCTTAGAGTTTTTGCTAGTTAAGTGCTGCAGAAATATTTTTTTAAAAATTCGTGATGTTAGAGATTTCTGAACTGGAGTTTGAATCGCGGACTCGGCTCTAATAAGCTAACATACTATCTGCTAGACTATGGCCTAACCTACAACTACATAACCTAACCTAGTCACTGTTTTTTGATACAAAAACTAGAATCTTCAAGCGTATGAAAAACTTTGGCATTTTACTGATCGAAATGCTAGAAGCACTTATATTGGAAATAAACAATTATTATCCCAGAAATTGGTATCTCAGAGGCATGTGGTATATTTTAAAAAAACTTCGTTTGAATTAAAATATCATACATTAAACGAGCAAAAGGAAACACAAGCCTTAAATATAATTAAAGTTACTCATGGATGCACACGGAATGTTTTTAATACAATTTTTGTTTTCAATTCTTTCTACACTTTTTCGTTTTTAAATTAGCTTCTAAATTAGTTTTGCCAAACAAAAGGAAGTTTCGTCCATCCAAGGAAACTATTTTTGTAGGATTGTTTTTTTAAAGCCATAAATAATATTTTAATATCGATAAAGTGTTTTAAATATTAAAAATTAAAAATAATAAGCGGTTGTTTAATTTTTTTTATTTAAAATGTTTTGATGTCTTGCCGCATGAGTTTTACGATTAAAAATTTTTTTTTTATTAAAAACTTACCCAAAAGAAAAAAATGGTTTTATGTTTAACAGTTAACTACTTAAAAAGGCCTTCTTATTTCAACAGATTGTCAGACTAATAATTTATTAAAGCCATTCAAATAAAATTATTAAATTTATATTAAAAACAAACAAATGAAAGAGAAAATTTTCGATGCTAAAATATTTTTTTTTATTTATTTTTGTGCATTTGAAATGTTTACTACTCTATCCACATTACTACTGTCATTGTTGTAGTTTTTCCCAGTGAAATGTGTAAATGTTGCATAAATAATCGTTTAAAAAAAAATTATAAAAAAAAAGTTTTTAAACAAAAACAAAACTAATATTTTTTTGTTTTTTTTTGTTAATTTATTACTGGCTGTCATTTGAAATTTTTTTCACTTTTTCGGTTTTTGGTTTGTTTTAAAACCACAAAATTATGTTTCAAATAAAACTGACAAAATTGTTTATGAAACTTTAATAGAAAAACACTCCTTATATTTTTTTAATGTGAAACACAAAACAATTGTTTTAGGAGACCAAAGTAATAATTTTCATTACAGATAGTTAAATTTTTCTGGTGTTTATTTATTGTTTGTTTTTTTTATAATTTTTTTTTTATAATTGTTGGTGCATTTTCATGCTTTAAAGTCATTAAAGCGTAAATATTTTTTTAAACCACATCAGAGAAAGCTTAACAAGATCTGTCAGTTGTTGTTGTTGCTGTTTTACCAATGCGTTCCTAATCAATTTAATTTGCTTTGTTTCTGCTTGTTTGCCTCTTTTGATATTTGGCCACAAAACGTTTACACATGGAAAAGATAATAGTTTTACTAACTTAACGATCCATATATTAAAGGAGTAGCTTTAAAATTAAAAACTTTATTTTTGATAATTAAAAATCATTTTTCAGATTGGAACACTTTTAGTGGCAATAATTTGTTAAATTAATTGAAATAGATGAGTTTCGTAATTCGACAGACCTCTTGATATGATCATATCGTAGCTAAAACAACTTTCATTAAGTTAAATCATTAAAAGGGAACAGTTAAGGTATCCGAGAGAATGTGAAATCTACCAACATGCCTTCCAATAGAACAGTGAGAATCCCGATCATGCGATACGATAAATAATCGGACGGTTTAGGGACATAAAATAACCAGCAAATTCTATTAATATTGAGCGGATAATATTAAAAATGAGCAGAGAATACCTAGTCTAACTGAAACAATTGAAGTATCTGTTCTTTGTAGCATGACAGAGATTATACGAGATACATAAATATGAAAGGTCGTGCAGAGTATCTCTGTATCTTTAGACTGCAAGTTCCTTGTTGGTATACTTAGTTACTTTCGGACTTCGGCCTGCTGCAATACATCTTTCCAGGATCCTCTACTTCTTGCAGTTGGTAACACCAATCGATGGCAGGGTTTATTTGGTCCTCCCAACGCATAACCCGTCTCGCCGAAGCATCTTTCCATGACTGGATCCTTCGGTATTAATACTCTGGGCAATGTCTATGTTGTTGAGAAGTTCATACAACTCACTGTTGGATCGTTTGTGGCACTCACACTGGATTGAAGATCTCACGTAGGACTTTTCTCTCTGCTGCTGCATCAGTGCTTAATAGGGTTCATGCATCTGCGCCGTAAAGAAGCACGAGTAGGATAAGCGTCTTGTAGAGAGCGCCTTGTTGGTATTCTAAAATCAATTGTTCTATAATGAGTCACATAGGTGACGCTTACTACCACTAGCCCTTTTCTTCAATAGATACTCAAATGGAATATAGCACTAGCATCTGCACAGCATCTAGCATCTCAAACGAAAGCACTGTAAAGCTAAGTTGCTTGTATTATGGCTCGATAAGATTCTTTAGAAGTATAAACCGTTATGATCGTATGATCGTTCTCTTTACTCTTTCAATTACGATATTCTTCCATGACCGTTTGGAATCGAGAATAGCCACCAGATACTTGAAGTCGCCGTGGTCTAGTAGGTAGTGTGTTGGCTTGTTAGACGAAAGACCCGAGTTCGAATCCCAGGTCAGACATCAAAACGAAAATATGAAAATATATTTTCGGCGACTTCCTCTCAACATATTTCTGGTAAAAACTCTAAGAGTAAAAATTGCCATGAAATGTTTCTCAAAAACTCTGTCGTTCGGAGTTTACTTTAAACAACTGTAGGTCCCGCCAGTCATGTATAAAATTAACCACATAACATAAGTGTACAATGGGTCAATTCGACCACCGGGTACTGTACTTGTCAGAATTGACAAGTACACGTCCTCTAACCTAACTTAACCTAACCACGAGATGCTTTATTCTCTTGGATACCATTACTCCTTTAGATATCTGTAAGTTCAAGCTAGGAATCTTGCATCGTCTGACGGCAAGTATAGATTCTTATATGCGAAAGTTGACTGACTAAACTAGACGATAAATATAATTTTAGGTACAAGCTTTAAGGCCTGATTAAAAAGCCTATTACCATAACAGGCAATTAATCAATAGACAGAATATGCTATTATCAAATTCTGATAATATTTCTGGTACATTTTCTAACAACTTGTTTAGGACGGTCTTCTCAATTATTTACACACGATTTCAACAACTAAAAAAATTACAAAAAAAAATTATTTCAGAAATCAAAAAGTTTACTCTCTCAGCATCTAAATAAAATATGTCAACTGCTATGCATTAAATTTTCAATACTTTCACAATGTAACACAATACACAATACAACAATAACGAAAAATTAAAGAAAAACAATACTTTTTCATAGTAAAACAACAATAAAAACAAAATAATTGTAAAATATTAAAAAAAAAAATATTAAAAATAACGAACATGAATTTTAAATTTATGCTTAAATTATTTACAACGAACACACAGTGACAATATATTGTACATAAAATATGTACAATTGCAATAGCAGTGGCAGCAGTAACAACGTTTGCAATGGCAATAACAATAACTACCAGTACAACTACAACATTTACTAGAAGCAAAAATCAATATTCGTTTAATAACCGAAAAAAGAGAAAAAATTCAATTTTTTTTTTGTACAACACACAGCTGTGACCACAAACCCAATACCAAGCAAGCAAGCTCTGCGTTTTGAGACTTGTGCTTCATGCCTGGGGCCAAACACTCACCGTACACCATACAGACAGTAAGACGACATTTTATATGCAAATATTCAAACATTTTAGTTACAGCAATAAAAATAACTCTTTTTTTATGTTGTAGCGTTGTTGGCTGTTTCGCATTTATGATTTCGAAATCAAGTTGCCGAGTGAGTTAGTGCCATAAAATGCCAAATATTCAACAGACTTTGGAATTATCGTTACAAACACAAAAATTGTGTTTGTCATCATCAACGTCGTCATCAAGCAACCAAAGTGGTAAAGCCTTAAACCATGGTGTGATTTTTTTCTTACCAATTTTTTTCACTCTTTTTTTGTTGCTTTCAATTACAACAATTTTTCATTAACGTTAATGTTGAATATGCTTTTTTCCCCCTTTTTTTTTCTTTTTTCTGTAAATTTATTAACAACATTATCCATCTAATTGGTTTCTAGGTCTCCAAATGCAGCTGCATGCTTGGCAACGGTTGTTATGAATAGAATTTTGCCTTGTCAACAGTTTAACTAAATTTTGTTTAATGATTATTTGATTTTTCTCAAATTAATTGGCACAAAATAAACATTGAAATTCTATTGCGGGATAATTTATGTTTAGAATTTAATATTCTTAATGGCATTAACAATCATTTTCTGCAATAATTTCGACAAATTCTGTGTTAAAGTGGCGTATAAACACTAGGCAATTACACCTAGAAACGTTGATATCATTCAACAATTCCTTGAGCCGTGCTCAAGCGACTTATTTGGGGCTCAAAATTCAGCAATTTTGGAAAAACCTTTGGCCTTAATCTTCATTTCGAATAAACTTGCATTGCCTATGAGCCATGCGTTATGTAGACATCCTTAGCAACTCCTCTAATTGTGATTCGACGATTATCCATAATTATTTTCTACACCGGTTAATGATGTGATGGATTATATCTTCTCGACTTTCTTTGAAAAGCGTGTAAGGAATTCTTTCGAGTCAAAGTAATCTCACCGCACGCCACTGTAACATGAATACTGTATTCATGGTGACATTGCGGTAATGCGTTCTTGTTGCTATTTCCTTAGATTCGTTATGGATATACATATACATGCAGGATTGCAGTATTACGCCTTCGTTTCTCACACTACCTTTGAGAAACTTTTCTCAAAGCTTTTGCCCAAAACCTGCTGAGAGATTGTCGCGAAGAAATATTTGTTTTTTCATATACAGGTTAGCTGATATATAATACAACAAAGTAAAGCGCCATATTTTTTTTTAATTTTATTGTTCAAAACCAAAAATTTTGGAAATAACATCAAATTTTAGAATCAGTTTAGATTTGTTCGAAATGGTCACCTTTGGTACGAATTATGTCCGAAAATGCTATCACAGGCTGCACGAAAGTGGCTTTGCGGTATTTTGGCCCATTCGTGGCGAAACGCCGTCTTGAGATGATCGATTCTTTAGTATTTTTTAGTGAGAAACTAATTTTTCCAAAATGCCCCAGGCGCAAAAGTCCAACGGAATGAGGAACATCCTTTTTAAGCCGACGCGTGCTGAGTCCTGTTGGAATGTCCATGGTCTGCGGCCGAAATATTTATCTGCTCAGGGCTTCAATACTGTCTTTATCTAATTTTTCCTATAATATTTGGTATTTATTTTGATCCCACGGTCGATGAATACGAGCGGGGGGCGACCATCGGCCGTTACGGTGACCCACACCATTACCATCGGCGGCGCAGGAGTAAATTTTCAGCTGACCTCTTTGGCAAGTAAATCCGATCATTTTGTTTGTTCACAAACTACTCAATTTGGAATGGATTCTCATCGGAGAAAACCAAATTCGGTAACTGGCCACTTTCGTGCAAGCGAAGTAAGTCCTTGGCTCTTTCCAGTCTAATTTTTTTTTCGTCCATCGGTGAGCTCTTGCACTTTTTGAAACTTAAATGGCTTTAGTTCAAGCTCATTTTTCAATATGTGTTGCATCCGTTCTTGCGTTATGATCAGCTCACGAACAATTTTTCTAGCACTGCAGCGTGGATTTCGATTAAAACTGGCCTTCACTTTTCGAATCATTTCTGGTGTTTCGACCGTTTTTTTTTTAAGTCACCTTTTTGGACGCAATGCAATACTGCCAGTATCACGGTAACGAGTAATGATACGAAAAACAAAAGATTTATTCACACTTAAATGCTGGAGGGCTCTAGCGATAGCCACCTGTGGTTTTCCAGTGAAATATAAAGCAATCATTCTATCAGGATTGAATTGCATCACGAATAACTTTTTTTCTGAATGCAATAGATCTAAATGGTTTTGTAAACTTGTAAATAGTAAAATGAACTGTCACTGGAATAAATCTGCGATTTACAAATGCTAACAACCTGAAGTTGGTTGCAATACATATCAGCCACCCTGTACATATTCGATTTTAGGTCTGATCTCGGATTTGAACCGTGGCCTTATGTCCAATAAACCAACAAGCTACCCACTAAATGTGTAAGTTAAGTTTAACAACTAAAAACAAATTAAAATATCTGATAAAATCCGTCTTTATTTTTTATGTATGTTCCTACCGAATATTACTCTTACCTTAATGATGTTACACGATGTTACAATGTTACAATGATGTTAACCTTTTCAAAAGATTTTCTCTGGGTCATCTGTCTCTAATATTTAAACTGGGTGCAGTTACTTGACATAACTTTTTCTTTTTACCTTGTCTTTATCATAGCACAACATTTTCTAAATATTTCTTTTCGTAACTGAAAGTATTTAAAAGTAATCCCTATTATATGTCAACAGCTTTATAAAAAAAAAGAAGAAAATAATCATAATCATTAAACCTTTTTTTATCGCTTCTTTTGTCTTGTCTTGCCTTGTTTTGTTTATTTTTTTTTGCTTCTTTTTTTTAAACAAAGCAGCAGAGTATTGTGAAAAAAAAGTTTAAGGAAAAGTGAAAACGTAGAATATTAAATAAGAAAACAAAAAACGAATAAAAAAAATTAATATTATTAAATACGTTACCATACCTACGATACATAAGCTTTATGATGCCCTTTTTAACACTCACACGATGTCTACAGCCTCGGAGATAGGTATTTATCCATCACATCCACCCAATGTGTTATTAATCTGATAACAATCAGCTGAAATGAAATGAATAAGTGATGCGAATGGGTGAATATTTATGTATGGGTGTGTGTATATGAGAGGTCACAGTATGAATGTGAGGTGTCTCTGCTATGCAAGTAGGGAATTTATTAAGAAATATATGAAATTTTTGAAAAATATACGAGAGGTGGTATATAATTTTTACCATCTTATGTAAAAAGCTTCTTTAGATTTGAATTGCTTAACTATTCAGGAAAATATGTTGAAATTTTTGTAAATTATAGAGAAATTGAAAGTTTACTGTTACTACCCTCGTATTGGCAGTTAAGATAAGATAATTCCTTTTCTTCCACTTCTCTTTTCGTTAAAATATTTGAGTGTTACAAGGCTTTTATATTTTTATTCGGAAAATTGCTTTTATTTGGTTTTAAGTCTTTATTGCATGTCAAGCTCTCTTATGTATGTCGTACATAACAATACTGAAGGTAATATGGGTAGGACTTGAAATGAAAGCAAACATAATCCGCCCGCATAATGTCCTACATTTTTAAATTATCATTATGAGCCAGTTCAATGCACGGACTAGTTTCTCACACTATGCAAGTTAGGGGTTATATTTTTTCCAAATAGGGTTTACTGATACAATACATTTGGAAGCAATTATGGGAGTAGATTGTTTGTTCTATGTTTGGTCCGAGTCACTATACTCCGATTTATAAAAATTTTAAAGCTTAAAAACATATTCAGGCGCAATTTTTTTCCCAACGAACATACTGTATGAGTTTCGTCGAATAATTTAATGCTTTTGGTATGATCGTTAAGACCAGATATGATCGTTCAAAAAGGTAGAAAATTTACTAAAAGAGCCGGAACTACGAAAGGGCATTAGCTCATTATAATAGAACCGAGCACAGAATATGTTATTTCCTTCTTTCTAAATGTTATTTCCCCATAGGTCTTTTAAGCAGTTGTATAATCCGTTTAACAACATTTTCAAGTTGCGTTATTCTCTTAAAGTCCTGACTATACAAACGTTTTGACTTGTAGATAGTCAATTTTATTTACTTTAAAATTTTTTTCCTGGAGGAAGTCAACGACGAAATATTTTTCATATTTCGTTTCGTTGGACAAGTTTGACCTAGGGTCTGAACCGTGACAACTTCTGTGGAACCATAATCGCATAAATTGTACTCTTATTCTATTATATTTGGACCTATTTCTCTAAATAAATAGTTTCAGAGGAATACGAAAAAAATTGAGGGTCTTTCTATATAAACAGACGTTCGTCTGAAACCATTATCCAAACGGGATCGATTTTTAAAAATACCGGGATTCGGGATTTGGTAAATCCGGATTTTAAAGCTGAATAATGATGCTATTCGGTGATGTTTGAAGCAACTACTTCATACAATAAATAAGATTTAATGTTGAAAAGCTTCTCAAAAATCTGTCATTCAGAGTGTGTGGTGTGTGGAAATTCTAACTGAACGGTTGTGAAAACCGTTTATGTACGAATGTATGTATGTATGATGGACATTTCATAATATTTTCTTAATACAAATTGACCATTGACAAATTGTATTTTGAGTTAATTACAAGAAAGGTTCTGCTCTCTTACTTACATGCAGTGGATAGCAAAAGTCTTTGCACGGCGATATATTTTAGCAATTTCATGAATTTGAACCAAAAGTTTGTAGAAAAATGTATAGTTTTTATATTTATTTAATTAATTTATTTCTGTTTTATTATAAAACAAAATATTTTTAATGTTTTACATAAAACAAGAGAAAAATAAGGAAAATTTTCAGATGACTCCATAGGTACTCCCAATGAGAATCCTGAGTGAATTTAAAATTCAAAGGCCTAATATATGAAAATGTTATCGTTTGTATTTAGTAGAACATAACTTAAGCTCAAGTATTTCATTTAACCCATTTGGTTACAAATTTTGTTTAGTGTTTTCTGGTGATACCATGAGCAAGGTTTTCCGTTGATTTTCGTTTGAGGTTTAGCGATTACGCTACCTTTCTTGCAAGTGATCTCCTAAATACTCTCTTGAAGAGTAGTCATGGGGGACGTTTTTTTGTATTGGAGAACTAAAACTTATGCTGTAAGCCACTGTATGTACAGTCAACCCTCATATAACGCGGTGAGTGTGTACCGCGTTATATGGAAACCGCGCTATAAGAAACTCAGGTTTCAGGTACGAACCAAGCTAATTCGTAGCGCGTTCTATGGAAACCGTCTTCCGCGTTGTATGGAAACCGCGCTATAAGAAACCCAGAATTAGTACAAATCACATCATTCATATCGCGTTATATGGAAACCAAGAAATACGAATGGCAAGATAAATTATTTTTATTGAATTCAAGAGCTCATATAAGGATTGATAAAAAATTAAATAAAAACTAATCTAAAATACTGGTTTCCAACAAAATTAAGAAAAACTTGTAAAATAATGTAATTTTTTTTGATTATTTGTCATCATTTGGTACATCTTCAGTCATTGTTTCGCGATTGTAACTTTTTATCTAATTCCACTAAAACCTCTCTGTAGGGAGCTAAGCAATTTCTTAACTTTCTTTTAAACTATGATCAGCGCACCGTTGAATTATCAATTTGCATGAAATGAAGTTCCAATTGTTTAGTCAAAATTTAGCCCTCCTTTCACGTCTTGTAAATCGAGATTTGGCACCCATTCATTTTCACCCATCCTACCAAACCATTTAAGGTAAGTGCATCAATCAATGAAGTTGAACGTAAACCGCGCTATAAGAGTACCGCGTTATAGGAGGACTGTGGCAATTTCGGATCCGCGTTATATGGAAACCGCGTTCTGAGAGTACCGCGTTATAGGAGGGTTGACTGTGTATTTCTCTTAATGTTCAGTAATGTTTATCAATATTTTAAAAGTAAATTTTTGATGTTATAATGATAGTAAGCAGCAAGATCTATAGGGTATTCGAAATTATTTTTACCATTTCGATAATGATTACAACAATGTTGCAGTTTCAATAAAAATGCTGTTGTTGATAATAGCGGTGATGAACTTAAATATAAAAAGAAAGATGGAAATGAAAAGAAACAAAAAACTTATAAAAATAAAACGAAATTGGAAAGAGAAACAATTTACATTTTTTTCGGTTTTTATATAAATTTATATCGTATTTATTTTTTATTTTTTTATTTCGATTTTTTTTCTCTCTCACTTTGCCACTCAGCCAATACCATTCGTTTATCTTAAGGATTTTACTGTGGTATTAATGGTGCTTGAGTGATAGAGAGATAGAGAGAGAGAGAGGAAAGAGAAATAACACATGAATGCCATTAAGTATTAAAGAGTGATGAAGACAATCATGAAGTTGAAGTTGATGTTGTTGATGAACATGACAATGACGATCAATAATATCATTATCATCACAGTCATTGTCGTCATCATCATCATCATTATTATTAATAATGTTGGTGGTGCTGCCACAATGGCTGTCTGTTGTTATCATCATGTGTATGCCACATAGCCTCGTTAAAAGCCTTGATTGCGTTTTAAAATGTTTTCGTATGTTGTACCTTGTATTGTGTATATAATAATAAATCGCATGATTGAATGTTGTTGCATTATGTTGTACGTTGCCTTGTACGATTTACTGCACTTTCATTTCTGCATTTCACGTTAAATCCAACGTTAAGATGATTTATTACATAAAAAAAAATAAATGTTAACAAAAAACTGAACACACAGAGAGCGAAAGAGAAAAAAAAACTACGAAAGAAAGAAATTGTTAAAATAAATACAACAATTTTTTTTTTCTTTGTTCATATCATTTCTTTTATTATCAATTACCAATTTTACATGGGGTTTGATAAAAGCGGCATTTATATTTTTATATTCATTCGTTACTTTTATGCATTTTATCTCGAATTTACTTATTTCAAGTACAAATTATAATTTTTTTCTTTTGGCTTACATGTAGAGGGGTTAAATTCGTGTATAAATAACAAAAAAGTTTAACTTGTTTTTAACTGAATTACAACATCATTAATCAATACAACAAAAACAAAAAGTAACTTACAAATGAAATACAATTTAAAGGAAAACTTTTTTAAAAAATACTTTTCAGACTTTATAAATGCAATTTGTGTTAATGGGTTATTAATTCAACTGCATCATTTATATTTTTATCATCACAGTCATTGTCGTCATCATCATCATCATTATTATTAATAATGTTGGTGGTGCTGCCACAATGGCTGTCTGTTGTTATCATCATGTGTATGCCACATAGCCTCGTTAAAAGCCTTGATTGCGTTTTAAAATGTTTTCGTATGTTGTACCTTGTATTGTGTATATAATAATAAATCGCATGATTGAATGTTGTTGCATTATGTTGTACGTTGCCTTGTACGATTTACTGCACTTTCATTTCTGCATTTCACGTTAAATCCAACGTTAAGATGATTTATTACATAAAAAAAAATAAATGTTAACAAAAAACTGAACACACAGAGAGCGAAAGAGAAAAAAAAACTACGAAAGAAAGAAATTGTTAAAATAAATACAACAATTTTTTTTTCTTTGTTCATATCATTTCTTTTATTATCAATTACCAATTTTACATGGGGTTTGATAAAAGCGGCATTTATATTTTTATATTCATTCGTTACTTTTATGCATTTTATCTCGAATTTACTTATTTCAAGTACAAATTATAATTTTTTCTTTTGGCTTACATGTAGAGGGGTTAAATTCGTGTATAAATAACAAAAAACTTTAACTTGTTTTTAACTGAATTACAACATCATTAATCAATACAACAAAAACAAAAAGTAACTTACAAATGAAATACAATTTAAAGGAAAACTTTTTTAAAATACTTTTCAGACTTTATAAATGCAATTTGTGTTAATGGGTTATTAATTCAACTGCATCATTTATATTTTTATCATCACAGTCATTGTCGTCATCATCATCATCATTATTATTAATAATGTTGGTGGTGCTGCTGCCACAATGGCTGTCTGTTGTTATCATCATGTGTATGCCACATAGCCTCGTTAAAAGCCTTGATTGCGTTTTAAAATGTTTCGTATGTTGTACCTTGTATTGTGTATATAATAATAAATCGCATGATTGAATGTTGTTGCATTATGTTGTACGTTGCCTTGTACGATTTACTGCACTTTCATTTCTGCATTTCACGTTAAATCCAACGTTAAGATGATTTATTACATAAAAAAAAATAAATGTTAACAAAAAAACTGAACACACAGAGAGCGAAAGAGAAAAAAAAAACTACGAAAGAAAGAAATTGTTAAAATAAATACAACAATTTTTTTTTTCTTTGTTCATATCATTTCTTTTATTATCAATTACCAATTTTACATGGGGTTTGATAAAAGCGGCATTTATATTTTTATATTCATTCGTTACTTTTATGCATTTTATCTCGAATTTACTTATTTCAAGTACAAATTATAATTTTTTTCTTTTGGCTTACATGTAGAGGGGTTAAATTCGTGTATAAATAACAAAAAACTTTAACTTGTTTTTAACTGAATTACAACATCATTAATCAATACAACAAAAACAAAAAGTAACTTACAAATGAAATACAATTTAAAGGAAAACTTTTTTAAAAATACTTTTCAGACTTTATAAATGCAATTTGTGTTAATGGGTTATTAATTCAACTGCATCATTTATATTTTTATTGTTAGCAGGCCTTTAGAATGACTACATTGTTATGGGCTTAAGATTACAATTAATTTTTTTTTCTCTTATTTTTGGTTTCTTTTTCATATGATTTAAGGATTCTCGTTAAATACGTGATGGCTTAATTATTTGATAACAGGCCTTACTTGTTGTCTTGCTGGAAATGACGTCTTCTTGTTTATTATCTTTTCTTTATTTTTGTTTTGTTATACCTTATCTTGGGGGCTGGTTGCGATATATCATTTAAGTTTGCCTGTCTGGCCATAAAGACATAACGCAATTTATATTACAAATATAATCGAATAAATATTGTTTTGCCAACATTTTATAAAAAATAATTTTATAATAAAAGCTGCAGTAACTGTTTGGGAACGACGACCCAAAATATAGGAATCTTTTGGCTAATTGGATTCGTTTATTAAATTATAGTACAATCGGAGACAAGAGGTCAGTAATTTAATTACCAAACATTTGATCGGGGCCAGGGGGCAACAAACGAGAGGCGAAAAGAAGAGACGAGACGAGACGAGACGAGACGAGACGAGACGAGACGAGACAGACGAGACGAGACGAGACGAGGACGAGACGAGACGAGACGAGACGAGACGAGGACGAGACGAGACGAGAGAGACGAGACGAGGACGAGACGAGACGAGGACGAGACGAGACGAGACGGACGAGACGAGACGAGACGAGAGACGAGACGAGACGGAGAGACGAGACGAGACGAGGACGAGACGAGACGAGACGAGACGAGAGAGACGAGACGAGACGAGAACGAGACGAGACGAGAGAGACGAGACGAGACGAGAGAGACGAGACGAGGACGAGACGAGACGAGACGAGAGAGACGAGACGAGACGAGGACGAGACGAGACGAGACGAGACGAGACGAGACGAGACGAGACTCTCACTTGCCACTCAGCCAATACCATTCGTTTATCTTAAGGATTTTACTGTGGTATTAATGGTGCTTGAGTGATAGAGAGATAGAGGAGAGAGAGAGGAAAGAGAAATAACACATGAATGCCATTAAGTATTAAAGAGATGATGAAGACAATCATGAAGTTGAAGTTGATGTTGTTGATGAACATGACAATGACGATCAATAATATCATTATCATCACAGTCATTGTCGTCATCTCATCATCATCATTATTATAATAATGTTGGTGGTGCTGCCACAATGGCTGTCTGTGTTATCATCATGTGTATGCCACATAGCCTCGTTAAAAGCCTGATTGCGTTTAAAATGTTTTCGTATGTTGTACCTTGTATTGTGTATATAATAATAAATCGCATGATTGAATGTTGTTGCATTATGTTGTACGTTGCCTTGTACGATTTACTGCACTTTCATTTCTGCATTTCACGTTAAATCCAACGTTAAGATGATTTATTACATAAAAAAAAATAAATGTTAACAAAAAACTGAACACACAGAGAGCGAAAGAGAAAAAAAAAACTACGAAAGAAAGAAATGTTAAAATAAATACAACAATTTTTTTTTCTTTGTTCATATCATTTCTTTTATTATCAATTACCAATTTTACATGGGGTTTGATAAAAGCGGCATTTATATTTTTATATTCATTCGTTACTTTTATGCATTTTATCTCGAATTTACTTATTTCAAGTACAAATTATAATTTTTTCTTTTGGCTTCATGTAGAGGGGTTAAATTCGTGTATAAATAACAAAAAACTGTAACTTGTTTTTAACTGAATTACAACATCATTAATCAATACAACAAAAACAAAAAGAATTACAAATGAAATACAATTTAAAGGAAAACTTTTTAAAAATACTTTTCAGACTTTATAAATGCCCTGTGTTAATGGGTTATTAATTCAACTGCATCATTTATATTGTTTCTTGTTAGCAGGCCTAGAATGACGACATGTTTAGGGCTTACGATTACAATTAATTTTTTTTTCTTATTTTTGGTTTCTTTTCATATGATTTAAGGATTCTCGTAAACGTGATGGCTTAATTATTTGATAACAGGCCTTACTGTTGTCTTGCTGGAAATGACGTCTTCTTGTTTATTCTTTTCTTTATTTTGAGAGACGAGACGAGACGAGACGAGACGAGACGAGACGAGACGAGACAGACGAGACGAGACGAGACGAGGACGAGACGAGACGAGACGAGACGAGACGAAGACGAGACGAACGAGACGAGACGAGACGAGGACGAGACGAGACGAGGACGAGACGGACGAGACGGACGAGACGAGACGAGACGAGAGACGAGACGAGACGGAGAGACGAGACGAGACGAGGAGACGAGACGAGACGAGACGAGACGAGAGAGACGAGACGAGACGAGATGACGAGACGAGACGAGAGACGAGACGAGAGAGACGAGACGAGACCGAGACGAGACGAGACGAGACGGAGACGAGACGAGAAGAGACGAGACGAGACGAGACGAGACGAGACGAGACGAGACGAGACGAGACGAGGACGAGACGAGACGAGACGAGACGAGACGAGAGACGAGACGAGGACGAGACGAGACGAGACGAGACAGAGAGGACGAGACGAGACTGAGACGAGACGAGGACGAGACGAGGAGACGAGACGAGAGACGAGACGAGGACGAGACGAGAGAGGAGACGAGACGAGACGAGGACGAGACGAGACGAGGACGAGACGAGACGAGACGAGACTGAGGACGAGACGAGACGAGACGAGGAGACGAGACGAACGAGACGAGAGACGAGACGAGACGGAGACGAGACGAGGAGACGAGACGAGACCGAGACGAGACGAGAGAGACGAGACGAGACGAGGAGGACGAGACGAGACGAGACGAGACGAGACGAGACGAGACGAGACGAGACGAGACGAGACGAGACGAGACGAGACGGAGGACGAGACTGAGACGAGACGAGACGACGAGACGAGACGGAGACGAGACGAGACGAGATCGAGACGAGACGAGACGAGACGAGACGAGACGAGACGAGAGACGAGACGAGACGAGACGGAGAGAGACGAGACGAGACGGAGACGAGGACGAGACGAGACGAGACGAGACGAGACAGAGACGAGACGAGACGAGGACGAGACGAGACGAGACGAGACGAGACGAGACGAGGAGAGACGAGGACGAGACGAGACTGAGACGAGACGAGAGACGAGACGAGACGAGACGAGACGCGACGAGACGGACGAGACGAGAGAGGACGAGACGAGAGACGAGACGAGGAGACGAGACGAGACGGAGACGAGACGAGACGAGACGAGGAACGAGACGGAGACGAGACGGAGAGACGAGACGAGACGAGGACGAGACGAGGACGAGACGAGACGAGACGAGACGAGACGAGACCGAGACGAGACGAGACGAGAGACGAGACGAGACGAGACGAGACGAGACGAGACGAGACGAGACGAGACGAGACGAGACGAGAGAGACGAGACGAGACGAGACAGACGAGACGAGACGAGACGAGACGAGACGAGACGAGACGAGACGAGACGAGACGGAGAACGAGACGAGACGAGACGGAGAGAGAGACGAGACGAGACGGACGAGACGAGAGAGACGAGACGAGACGAGACGAGACGAGACGAGGACGAGACGAGACGAGACGACGAGACGAGACGAGACGAGACGAGACGAGACGAGACGAGACGAGACGAGACGAGACGAGACTGAGACGAGACGAGGACGAGAACGAGACGAGACGAGACGACGAGACGAGACGGAGACGAGACGAGGACGAGACGAGACGAGACGATGGACGAGACGAGACGGAGAGAGAGACGAGACGAGACGAGAGAGGACGAGAAGAGACGAGACGAGACGAGGAGACGAGACGAGACGAGAAGAGACGAGACGAGACGAGACGAGACGAGACGGAGACGAGACGAGACTGAGGACGAGACGAGACGAGACGAGACGAGACGGAGACGAGACGAGACGAGGAACGAGACGAGACGAGGACAGACGAGACGAGACGAGACGAGACGGAGACGAGACGACGGAGACGAGACGAGACGAGACGAGACTGAGACGAGACGAGGACGAGACGAGAGACGAGACGAGACGGACGAGACGAGACGACGAGACGAGAGAGAACGAGACGAGACGAGACGGAGACGAGACGAGACTGAGACGAGACGAGACGACGAGACGAGAGACGAGACGAGGACGAGACGAGACGAGACGAGACGAGACGAGAGACGAGACGAGACGAGGACGAGACGGAGACGAGACGAGACGGAGAGACGAGACGAGACGAGCTATACTATACTATACTATACTATACTATACTATACTATACTATACTATACTATACTATACTATACTATACTATACTAATAACTATACTATACTATACTATACTATCATATACTATACTATACTATACTATACTATACTATACTATACTATACTATACTATACTATACTATACTATACTATACTATACTATACTATACTATACTATACTATACTATACTATACTATACTATACTATACTATACTATCATATACTATACTATACTATACTATACTATACTATACTATACTATATATACTATACTATACTATACTATACTATACTATACTATACTATACTAACTATACTATACTATACTATACTATACTATACTATACTATACTATACTATACTATACTATACTATACTATACTATACTATACTATACTATACTATACTATACTATACTATACTATACTATACTATACTATACTATACTATACTATACTATACTATACTATACTATACTATACTATACTATACTATACTATACTATACTATACTATACTATACTATACTATACTATACTATACTATACTATACTATACTATAACTATACTATACTATACTATACTATACTATACTATACTATACTATACTATACTATACTATACTATACTATACTATACTATACTATACTATAACTATACTATACTATAACTATACTATACTAATACTATACTATACTATACTATACTATACTATACTATACTATACTATACTATAATACTATACTATACTATACTATACTATACTATACTATACTATACTATACTATACTATACTATACTATACTATACTATACTATACTATACTATAATACTATACTATACTATACTATACTATACTATACTATACTATACTATACTATACTATACTATACTATACTATACTATACTATACTATACTATACTATACTATACTATACTATACTATATTACTATACTATACTATACTATACTATACTATACTATACTATACTATACTATACTATACTATACTATACTATACTATACTATACTATACTATACTATACTATACTATACTATACTATACTATACTATGAAAAGATTTATATTTGCGTTTAGTATCGTTCGTATACAACTGTGAATACCCCTAGTAATCGTCACTATTTCTTTTGGCTTTGTGCATTTTTGTTGAAGTGTTTGCGTGTTCGTGTGTAAATGTTACGAGTGGTTTGTATGATTTTAATTGCATCTACTAAAAAAGAAACGACATTTCAACAAAATCTTATTACTGCCACCACTACGGAGAACTTCTCCATTAATTGAAAAGAAAGAAATCAGAAAAACGAAAACCATTTCAAAATGCTTTTCTTCTGCTTTGGGTTAGTCAGAGCATGACTTTAAAAGCGTTTCATTCGTTTTGTGATTCTGTTCATTCATTTTCAACCATCTCTCGCTAAACCGTACCATCTATTTCTTCTTAACACACACGGTTTTTTTTGTTTGGTTTTACTTTTTTTTATTTACTGAAATCTTTTATTTCTTTTATTTGCTCCCCATTTCTTTCGTTTTCATGGAAAATATATCGTAGAAGAAAAAATTAAAAATATTTTTTGTACATATGTATTGCTATATAGAAACAATGATCAACTTTTTTTCCCTCTCTCTCGATAAACAAAACGATTTTCTATTTTCCTTTACAAAAAATATAAAAAAAAATTAAATATCGCTCAAGTTATTTGTGTTTAAGCCTTTGAAATAAAACATAAAATCTGTAAAGAATAAAAAAAAATCTTTTTATAGGGAAAGAACAAAAAAGTAAGACAGAAAAAATAAATAAAATTGGAAAATGAGAAAGAAATCCAGCATTTAGACAAGAAGTAATTGGAGGTGGCCAAGACCATTATAATTTATGTTTAGCCGCAACAACAAAAGCCGTTAACAATGAAGGTGAAAAAATAATGAAAAAGAAAATGAAGAAAAAAGAAAATGAAACAAAAAACGAAACGTTCTTTAGCTTTTGGGCTAAAATCTACAGAAAACTCAAAGAAAAAACAAAAAAAAGTGGCGGGGGAAAAGGTATAGAATGGAATTAAGCAAAATACAATAAGAGAGAGACTCATTAAAAAATTATTTTTAATTACCATTTAGTGTTTTCTCATTTTGAATCATCTCTTCTTCGTTTAAGTTAATGGCTTAGAAATGCTAATGGTTGGACGCTCTGTGCTCTGTTGGTCATTTTACGAATTGAAATAGATCCCTCGAAATCTCTGCTGTTCGGTGTTTCGTTTAAATTACAAAAAAAGATGAACTTTTTTTCTTTTTCAATTATTACAATTAATTTTTAAGTTATAAAATTAATCTTATAGTTAAAAAAAAAAAACAAATTTAACTGTTTGACCCACTATGTGGTAAGCAAAGGTTCATAAAGAAACAAATTAAAAAAATAGTTTTTTTTTTGGTTAATTTTTTTTAATAAATTATTAAGCAATATAGAAATGAGGTAAAGATTATTGTGTTTATGACTGTTTAGATAGGGATAATTTGTATTTTATAGGTTAACACGCCTATAACCTTTTAATTAAAAGAAAAAATTAAGAAAAAAATACGTTTGCATTAGCAACATTAACAAATTTATTATTCCTTAGCCACATTAAGGTAGCAGATTTAAACATAGTCCCCTTCATATTATATAAAATCATAGTACATAGTTTCGGATTCTCTGTTGCTGTAAACTAATTTCCTTTATTTTTGCTATATTACTTTTAAAATTACATAGGGACGGTGAGTCTAAGCTCAGTTTCATACATAGGACACAGAATGAGATTGCCTTGAATATCCATTATCATTTAAAAGACTCACGATTCATCATATCATAATCATCACGTTTTGACCTACTCATTGTATTAGTTTTATACGACTTTTTTTTCGCCCTATTTCCCGTAATCTTCTACTACCAGTATTCTGTCCAGAGGGTGAGAACTGTAATGAATCTCACTGACTTTCGAAAAATATATTCTGCAAATTACGAGTACTTGAACACAATGAGTTACACCAACAGCTATAATATTATTCCAACTTTTCAGAACTCTGTAGATCTATTCATTCATCTATAGATTTTATCTTTTCCTGATTCGAAACCCAACAATAGTAATTTTTGCTGTTTTAGTTGTGATTATTACTCTTGAAATTATTTTATTTTTTCTCTCCAGCAACCTTAGCTATTCTGCAACTAGTAACTTTATAGAACTTCTGTACGAGACGAGACGAGGACGAGACGAGACGAGAGAGACGAGACGAGAAGAGACGAGACGAGACGGAGAGACGAGACGAGAAGAGACGAGACGAGAAGAGACGAGAAGAGACGAGACGAGAGACGAGACGAGGACGAGACGAGACGAGAAGAGACGAGACGAGGAGACGAGACGAGACGAGGACGAGACGAGACGAGAAGAGACGAGACGAGGACGAGACGAGAGACGAGACGAGAACGAGACGAGACGAGACGAGAAGAGACGAGACGAGAGACGAGACGAGACGAGAAGAGACGAGACGAGACGAGAAGAGACGAGACGAGGACGAGACGAGACGAGAAGAGACGAGACGAGACTATACGAGACGAGACGAGACGAGACGAGAAGAGACGAGAAGACGAGACGAGACGGAGACGAGACGAGAAGAGACGAGACGAGACGGAGACGAGACGAGAACGAGACGAGACGAACGAGACGAGACGGAGACGAGACGAGACGAGACGAGAGACGAGACGAGGACGAGACGAGACGAGACGAGACGAGACGAGACTATACTATACTATACTATACTATACTATACTATACTATACTATACTATACTATGAAAAGATTTATATTTGCGTTTAGTATCGTTCGTATACAAACTGTGAATACCCCTAGTAATCGTCACTATTTCTTTTGGCTTTGTGCATTTTTGTTGAAGTGTTTGCGTGTTCGTGTGTAAATGTGTACGAGTGGTTTGTATGATTTTAATTGCATCTACTAAAAAAGAAACGAACATTTCAACAAAAATCTTTATTTACTGCCACCACTACGGAGAACTTCTCCATTGAATTGAAAAGAAAGAAATCAGAAAAACGAAAACCATTTCAAAATGCTTTTCTTCTGCTTTGGGTTAGTCAGAGCATGACTTTAAAAAGCGTTTCATTCGTTTTGTGATTCTGTTCATTCATTTTCAACCATCTCTCGCTAAACCGTACCATCTATTTCTTCATTAACACACACGGTTTTTTTTTTGTTTTTGGTTTTACTTTTTTTTATTTACTGAAATCTTTTATTTCTTTTATTTGCTCCCCATTTCTTTCGTTTTCAATGGAAAATATATCGTAGAAGAAAAAATTAAAAAATATTTTTTGTACATATGTATTGCTATATAGAAACAATGATCAACTTTTTTTCCCTCTCTCTCGATAAACAAAACGATTTTTCTATTTTCCTTTACAAAAAATATAAAAAAAAATTAAAATATCGCTCAAGTTATTTGTGTTTAAGCCTTTGAAATAAAAATAAAATCTGTAAAGAATAAAAAAAAATCTTTTTATAGGGAAAGAACAAAAAAAGGTAAGACAGAAAAAAATAAATAAAATTGGAAAATGAGAAAGAAATCCAGCATTTAGACAAGAAGTAATTGGAGGTGGCCAAGACCATTATAATTTATGTTTAGCCGCAACAACAAAAGCCGTTAACAATGAAGGTGAAAAAATAATGAAAAGGAAAATGAAGAAAAGAAAATGAAACAAAAAACGAAACGTTCTTTAGCTTTTGGGCTAAAATCTACAGAAAACTCAAAGAAAAAACTAAAGAAAAAGTGGGCGGGGGGAAAAGGTATAGAATGGAATTAAGCAAAATACATAGAGAGAGAGACTCATTAAAAAATTATTTTTAATTACCATTTAGTGTTTTCTCATTTTGAATCATCTCTTCTTCGTTTAAGTTAATGGCTTAGAAATGCTAATGGTTGGACGCTCTGTGCTCTGTTGGTCATTTTACGAATTGAAATAGATCCCTCGAAATCTCTGCTGTTCGGTGTTTCGTTTAAATTACAAAAAAAGATGAACTTTTTTCTTTTTCAATTTATTATTAAAATTTTTAAGTTATAAAATTAATCTTTAATAGTTAAAAAAAAAAAAACAAATTTAACTGTTTGACCCACTATGTGGTAAGCAAAGGTTCATAAAGAAACAAATTAAAAAAATAGTTTTTTTTTTGGTTAATTTTTTTTAATAAATTATTAAGCAATATAGAAATGAGGTAAAGATTATTGTGTTATGACATGTTTAGATGGATTAATTTGTATTTTATAGGTTAAACGCCTATAACCTTTTTAATTAAAAGAAAAAATTAAGAAAAAAATACGTTTGCATTAGCAAACAATTTAACAAAATTTATTATTCCTTAGCCACATTAAATTGGTAGCAGATTTAAACATAGTCCCCATTCATATTATGATTCTGTTCATGTTCATTTTTCAACCATCTCTCGCTAAACCCGTACCATCTATTTCTTCATTAACACACACTGTTTTTTTTTGTTTTTGGTTTTAATTTTTTTTTTATTTACTGAAATCTTTTATTTCTTTTATTTGCTCCCCATTTCTTTCGTTTTCAATGGAAAATATATCGTAGAAGAAAAAATTAAAAAATATTGTTTGTACATATGTATTGCTATATAGAAACAATGATCAACTTTTTTTTCCTCTCTCTCTCTCTCTCTCTCTCTCTCTCGATAAACAAAACGATTTTTCTATTTTCCTTTACAAAAAATATAAAAAAAAAATTAAAATATCGCTCAAGTTATTTGTGTTTAAGCCTTTGAATATAAAAAATAAAATCTGTAAAGAATAAAAAAAAATCTTTTTATAGGGAAAGAACAAAAAAGGTAAGACAGAAAAAAATAAATAAAATTGGAAAATGAGAAAGAAATCCAGCATTTAGACAAGAAGTAATTGGAGGTGGCCAAGACCATTATAATTTATGTTTAGCCGCAACAACAAAAGCCGTTAACAATGAAGGTGAAAAAATAATGAAAAGGAAAATGAAGAAAAGAAAATGAAACAAAAAACGAAACGTTCTTTAGCTTTTGGGCTAAAATTACAGAAAACTCAAAGAAAAAACTAAAGAAAAAGGGGGGAAAAGGTATAGAATGGAATTAAGCAAAATAGAGACAGAGAGACTCATTAAAAAATTATTTTTAATTACCATTTAGTGTTTTCTCATTTTGAATCATCTCTTCTTCGTTTAAGTTAATGGCTTAGAAATGCTAATGGTTGGACGCTCTGTGCTCTGTTGGTCATTTTACGAATTGAAATAGATCCCTCGAAATCTCTGCTGTTCGGTGTTTCGTTTAAATTACAAAAAAAGATGAACTTTTTTCTTTTTCAATTTATTATTAAAATTTTTAAGTTATAAAATTAATCTTTAATAGTTAAAAAAAAAAAAACAAATTTAACTGTTTGACCCACTATGTGGTAAGCAAAGGTTCATAAAGAAACAAATTAAAAAAATAGTTTTTTTTTTGGTTAATTTTTTTTAATAAATTATTAAGCAATATAGAAATGAGGTAAAGATTTATTGTGTTATGACATGTTTAGATAGGGATTAATTTGTATTTTATAGGTTAAACGCCTATAACCTTTTTAATTAAAAGAAAAAATTAAGAAAAAAATACGTTTGCATTAGCAAACAATTTAACAAAATTTATTATTCCTTAGCCACATTAAATTGGTAGCAGATTTAAACATAGTCCCCATTCATATTATATAAAATCATAGTACATAGTTTCGGATTCTCTGTTGCTGTAAAACTAATTTCCTTTATTTTTGCTATATTACTTTTAAAATTACATAGGGACGGTGAGTCTAAGCTCAGTTTCATACATAGGACACAGAATGAGATTGCCTTGAATATCCATTTATCATTTAAAAGACTCACGATTCATCATATCATAATCATCACGTTTTGACCTACTCATTGTATTAGTTTTATAGACATTTTTTTCGCCCTATTTCCCGGTAATCTTCTACTACACGTACTCTGTCCAAGAGGGTGATGAACTGTAATGAAATCTCACTGACTTTCGAAAAATATATTCTGCAAATTACGAGTACTTGAACACAATGAGTTACACCAACAGCTATAATATTATTCCAACTTTTCAGAACTCTGTAGATCTATTCATTCATCTATAGATTTTATCTTTTCCTGATTCGAAACCCAACAATAGTAATTTTTTGCTGTTTTAGTTGTGATTATTAAATCTTGAAATTATTTTATTTTTCTCCAGAGCACCTTAGCTATTCTGCAACTAGTAACTTTATAGAACTTCTGTACGAGTATTTTCAATCTGAAAGTGAAATCTACATAGTCTTATTAATGATAATTTCTTAAAGTTTGTCTAGATAGTGGAATAGGGATGTATGAATCTGCCTGAGTTGAGATTTAAAACTTAAGCACCCATTGAGCAAGAAAACTACAAAAAAAAAAAAAAAGTTGTGTCGGCTACTCCACTGCGTCATCTTCTAAAATATCCATAATATGTTAACACATATATTCCTACCTACCTTTAACCCTACAGTGTCCAGTAGGTGCAAAATCGGCCAATAAAAAATAACCATTCCACCATATACAGTGTACTCTCTCCTAGCGGACACTTTTAATAACCGGACATTTTTTTCGGTCCAAAAAAAATTTTAAGGAAGAAGGATTTCTCTCTTATGCAGGCACTCCTCATAAGCGGATAAAATTGTCAGTCCCATAGGTGTCCGCTTAAGAAAGATTACACTGTATTCACATACATATTGTACAATAATTATCCATTACAACCCTTCAGTCAGGATAGCTTCTCACACCACTTATGTTGTATGTGCTACTTTTATACATGAGCGATGGTACACTTTAATGTCGACTCCGAATGGCAGATTTTTCAGGAACTTAACTTGGTAATTCTGTTAATTCTCAGAGTTTTTTCCAGAAATCTGAGGAAAGGAACTCGTCAAAGAAGTGTTTGTACAAATTTCATTTTTTTTTTTTTTTTTTTTGATATGTCTGGGGTTTGAACCATGACCTCTAATAAGCCAACACACAATCTACGATAACTTCATATACTTACAATCCCCACCCATATTGTGTGTGTTAATTTTATCCATGAGTAACGTGATCTTTATAGTTTAACGCCGAGTTCAAGCAACAGGTCCTGAAAACTTTTCATGGCAAAGAAATATTTTTTTCAAAGAAATATTTTTTTCATAATTGGTTTTGTTCGATATATCTGAAATTGGATTTGAGTCTTATTAGGCAATATACTACCTACTAGACTACGGCGACTCTTATTTATATTTGGTTTATAGTGTTTGTTAAAAAGTTATCATTTTAACCGTTTGACTGCTAAGCTATTCTGGTGCAAACGGCCGAAAACTGCTGAAAAACTAAAATTAATTATTACAATAAAAAAATCTACAAAATTCCAATAATCTATGTATAAAGATAACCCTATGAATCTCGTCTTTTGATTTTATTTTAGCTTTTTGACTAAATGTTTACACTGAAATTCGCAGCGTAAATGCGATTTTCGTAACAATGAACGCAGCGCTTTTGCGCCGTGTAGCAGTCAAACGGTTAAACTATCATTTGGTGCCAATATATTGGCCAGAAATTTGATGAAGTTGTCGCATATTTTTAGTGTCAATCGCCACTTTACTTAGAAAGTTAATGTTTTCTGAAAGTGAATATTTTTCATAGAGAAAAACTATAAGTTTTCACGGACAGTCGGATATACGGATTATTTTACGATTAGATTCTATATTTTCCGCATCAACGTTTTTAAGGTGATAATTGGTTTTTAGGTGATTTACTCTGTCCACAGTCCAGTTTCCTATTACTGGACGGTGTAATTCGAGGAATTTATTTTTAAATAATAATTGCTTAAGGACAAAAAAAACGTTCCAAATTTGAAAGAATATTTAAGAAACCTCGCGCTATCGTGCATTAAAACTCAATAAACTAGAGAAGAATCTTCATTAAATCAGAACAAATTTTAATTTTATCCCTTAATAGCTTATTACACTCAGTAATTATTAGTTTCGTTCTAATTTATTTTTTTTTTAAGTAGAATATTTTAACTTCTAACTTCTGTTATACGTTGTATGCTTTCATATATCGCTTTAAACTTATGATTACCACTAGAAACACCTAAGAAATTAATGTTGATTATCTTTTTCCACTTTTAATGAGATAACGGGTTCTTTTCTCTATTTTTTTTTTATTCGTTTTATTTATGAAGAATATCACTTTTTGACCTCATAACATATTATTTTACACCTTTAACTACAACAAATAATAATAAAGAATATTTCTTTTCCCCCGCCTTCAACAAACTTAAAACAAACTTGGAAAATTATAATCAAAAACGTTAGGAAAAAAAAACAAAAACAAAAAACAAACAGTTTCCAAACAATTATTATCTCTCTCACGCTTATCTTAAAGATTTATAACAACAACAGCTAGTAGACACAAGCAGCACCTACAAAATCTATGGAAAGAAAAACAGAAAAAACCCACCATCACCATTGTTGGTTGGTTGGTTGGTGGTTTGATATTTTACATGGAAGCTAAAGTTCATTACATGTCTGATGTTGATATTACAGTACAGTACAGTATATTGAAATCAAAGATCGTAAAGATATTTTTCTTCTTCTTCACCTTCTTCGTCGTATTTCTATTTTTTTTTTTATTTTGTCTTTTGTTTCGGTTTAATAAACCAAAGTGATGTTCAGGTCTGTGTACATACTCGTACATATGTGGGTATTTTAATGGGTTTGAATAAGTTTGTCTAGGTCTTTTGGTAGCATAAGGTGTATTTACTACAACAAAGATGTTCCCTTTTGATTAACTTCTTAGAATAATAGCAGACAACAACTCTTTTGTATTAAAAAATTAAAAGAATATCTTACCGTTTGTCTTTCAACATTGTAAATTTCAATAATCTTTTAAAATCTTTTACAAGAATAACAGTGAAGGCGGCAAGATTATGTTATAAATATAGGGTATACGTTATAAGCATTAAATTCCATAATTATAATTAATTTCTTACAAAAATATATTTGTTGGAGACTAGAAACAAATAAAATTTTTAATTAATGCCTTGCTTGAATTGTACACAACAAATTATATTCCAAAGTACCTGTATTCCTGTATTTCATTTAGTAATAACAATACATAATGAATTATTAAATCAAACCAATAATACGCTTTTAATGAACATAATGTAAATTAAAATTTTCATAATTGCCACCTCCCCCATCCTGTACATTCGGTACAAAATTCCATTGGGTTTTGAGATAGTAGATGGAGGTAACTTTTCGATGTCTGATTATATAAATTACTTGACAAGATTACCAGACTATTGCCTAAGCAGGATGAAAGTATCGGTCATAGGAGTTGTGATGATTATTTATAAAATCAATACACTAATACCCCGGTTTGCGTCGCTAATAGGGCCTCAAAAAACTCGACGTAAAACGAAGCACGATTTTCCATACATTTGTATTGATTTTCATTTAATTGGTTCCGAGATTCATAATTTTAGCTGAAAAAATAGATTTTTCAATAAAAAATATTTAATTTACTAACGACCTACAACTTGCAACCATCAGACAACATAAATACATATCGCTCCTTTATTGCAACATAGTCATATCTCAAAAAATTTGTAGTTACTTAAGCAAAACTGCTCTTTTAGACCTTCTGTACATGTTGAAAAAAAAAAAATTAGTTTTATATTCCAAGCTGAACGGAAGTTATAGCAAAAAGTGTTTGCGGCAATTAGATTATAGGACTTATGTCCTGAAAACTTAAATTGCATTTTGCCAAGTTCAAGTTTTTTGAGATATGACTATGTTGCAATAAAGGAGCGATATTTATGTACGTATTTACATTAGACTTAAACGCGAAATCCCCATTTTCTGTTTTAGTTTTGTACAAACATTTTCATATTAACGACGCAAACTGAAACAAGAACGACGCAACTTCGAAGTCATAGAAATTTTTAAGACCCGACTTCGAAAATACAATAGATTTAAACGGGAAATTCACTTTTTCTGTTTAAGCTTTGTACAAAAAATTTCATATTAACGACGCAAATCGAAGCACTAACGACGCAACTTCGAAACATGCGACGCAAACTGAAATAAAAACGACGCAACTTCGAAATTACAGAAATTTTAAAAAGAGCCTAACTTCGAAGCAGACTGCAGAACGAGGCGACGCAAACCGGGGTATTAGTGTATTTAAAAACAGAGCATACTTTTGGGTAGTCAAGCAGATGATGCAACTTGTCGCAGTGGTAATCTAAAAAACGATTTTGCAACTACCACTGTATTATGGGCATCGGAGTCACAATGATATTCTGCGGAACTGAAACTGCGAGAGAATTTTGCTATATTATGAAAGTCGTTAATAAGCCGTAAAGGCCTTGGTTCGCACTTGATCATCACAGAGTTGTATTTGGCTATACAGATCTCTTAACTAAATTCCTGAGTAGTACAATATTTATATCGTAATGGGTAATGGATCTCGGTGATATCCCTAAGCATATAAACTGTAAATGGATAGAATTGTTAATGCCTATAAGGACCTGCAAAATACTGTGATATTTCAAAAAATTACAAAGCGAGTGATCTGATCAGATATAGCATAATTATTAACATTGCCATAGTCTAGTATGTAGGTAGTGTGTACAAACCTCTCAGCAATCTTCTGACAAAAGCCTTTAAGAGTAAAAATTTATACGAAAAAAGCTATTCAATCAATGGATAAATTTAACACATAACATGGGTAGTGTTAGAAGCTCAGTTAGTAAGTAAGTAGTAATTAAGTAGGTAAGGAACAGAGATCAGCAACGAGTATTCAAAACGATGAGTAGATTTGAGTTATAATTTCTGAGACTTATATGCATTCATACTTATTTTAAGATGATATTCGTATTCATACTTAACAAGACGCATGATGGTATTGATTTCGACTCGTCTCTACTTAACATTTACACGAAGCACAAAATTAGTACGATTCGCTTACGAGTACTGCAATACTCACTAGAAGATTGTGTATGTTTTGCTTGTTGCCTTTGTCTTTCTTTCTTCTTTGTTTGTACATGCAACAACAACAAAGGCTGTAAATTTTGATGAATGATCCAAATAACTCGAATCACTTATAAGTATTATAAGTATTTTTCTAAATTTATGAGTCAGAATGAGTAGGCGTATGAACTAAACACATTTCAAATGTTGTTAGGTTGATGTCAACGTTGTACTCATACTCATTGCTACTTATACTTATAAATCAATGCCGTAGCGAGTACGAATGAATCAGAGTAGTTAAATTTCAATTCGGTTGATTCACTCGTACTCAAAATTGCATGAGTACTTATGAGTAGCGGAAAAACGATTTATTGCTAATCTCTGGTAAGGAATTCGTTTTAAGTACCTACAAACAAAAGATTTACAATACAATACTTCAATATCCATGGATAGCTTCGGATAAAGGAAAAATAGTGCAACGATAGTACGAAAAATCTGTTCAAACATTAAAGTGCCCCATTTAGAATTGTTGCTGGAGCAATTTATTGAGCGTTCTGTATGTATTAAAGATGAAGAAGAAGCGATTCATGTAGTATTGGTTGTATGAGTTGTTTTGTAGAAAAAAAGCAAATTCTTCTACGATTCTAAAAGATTTTCTGAGTTGTCAGCGATAAACGTTTGGATGTACTAGAAATGAATTCAAAGTTTGTTATTTATTGTGTTACTGCAGCCGTTCACACTCGCCTACCCATGTCTAACCATTCTGGGGATAACCTTTTCTACGTTGTTGGCTGTAAGAATGAAAATATAAAAATGTGATTGAAATCTCGTAATTTTTTCATAAAAATTTATGGAGTACTCCGGACCTACGATTCAAATCGTAAGGTTATATTTCTATCTATTATATTTCTATCTGCATTGAACTGGATACGTACTTTATTTGATGTTATGGCATTAACCTTCAGATAAATTCCGTAGTAATTTAACCACACTGGCTGGTCTTGCCCACACAAGTACTATTCAATATGATGTAGGAGTTCTCAAGCAAGCTCTTAAAGTATTGAAGTACAAATAGTTTTCCTTGATCACTTATTTTAGTTCTTTGAAGTTATGAGAAAATACAGAGCAATATAGGTTTTCATAAAAACAATTAAAACAACCCTAGGAACCACCTCACAAAATCAATTTACCTAACTCTGGAGATTGTTGAAATTCAAAAAATTTATTTTTTAAGCCAAGCTTCGGGAACAGAAAATAAATGAACAAAAAATTAACAGAAAATAAATGAGATTCTGAAGAAATAAGAAAGAAACATAAACAGATAACATCAAAAATTAAAGAGGAACAAAATTAAAAACAAAAACGAGACATAAAACGTTAAAGAAAAACTGAAAACGTTAAATGAAATGAAGAAGAAAAGAAAAACTTTAATTGCACAGTAAAAGGCAATGTTAAATAACAGCAACAATGCTACCAACAAAAAACGAAGAACATCGATGAACTTTTTTTTTTCCAATTTCTTTCAAAGAAGACAAAAGACATGGCATATCTGAAAAACAAAGTCAAAAGCATATACATACACTCATTTTGGACCAAGGAAGAATAAAAAAAAAACGGAGGTATGAAGAAGAACAGAAGATGAAGGAAGTATTAAATGCAAGAGAAACAACCTGCATTCGTAAGCTGCTTTTGTATGCAACATTAGGCTTCAGAACCACAACTAAACGAATTCCAACGGTATGTGTACATAAAACGGCAAAAAACAACAGCAATAAAAAAATTTAACTTTTAGTTCGAAAATTTTTAAGACAGACGTTCAAAGATACAGACTTGTTTTCGTTTTTTCCTGTTGTTCTGTTGTTCTGCTGTTGGTATTTTCAATGCAGACAATAATATCAGCGTCGGCATCTCGACTTCATGTGCAACGGAACGGGAACAATAACGAACGAATCATTATCAGCAGACAGAAAAGCAACAAATGCCTCAAATGTTAAGGTGCAATCAAGTAAAATTTTCAAAAGCTGAGATTTTCGTTACATATGTACGTTGGAGTGTGTATAATATTTCTGAAAAGTCTATCAAGTCTATACAAAGAAGATTTTAACCTGATAGGAACTTGAAAGTAATGATATTGTCCGTTGAGCACCGACGTTATCTTTTTTGTTAGATAGAACCATAAGATAATTTGACCATTTTTAAGCCAAATTGCTTTAGCAGATAGTGCTAAATGAAGTGCTGGATTACATATAAAGCTACTGTAAAAAAATGTTCATCGTGGCTTTATAATTTAAAAAATTAAAGGGCGTCAATCCTGTTTTACTTTAACTATCCAGAAGCCCTTTGATTCCGACCAGATGATATGACATCAATACAAACAGTAGAATTCAATACGCAAAGTTCCTTCCTTGAACGATCTTGTAAAACAACAAAACATTTGAAAATTTTAAGAAAATAAAAATGTCTTGAATTCGTTATGTTATAAGATAGCCTAATGTTAATCTATCTGGAATGGCAGTCGATTGGAATACATAAGAGTGAAGACAAGTTGGCAGGCAGTTAATACCTAGAGACGAGTCCAGAGATAAGGTATATGAGAACAGTTCTAGCTGGAGGAATTTTTTGTGCCCGCTTTTTCACTAAATCAGTCACTACAGATTGCCATAAGAACTTCAGCTTTCATATTTAAGTTTTTAGAATTACTTGCTTAACCAGTGTTGAAAATTTCAATACTTTAGTACTTTTTTCAGTACTTTTTCACTTCAAAAATACTGCAGTAACCCCGCGACGATTTCAGTACTATTTTATTGTTTCATATTTTATGTCTTGCGCTGTTTTCAACTGTTAATGGATTAGCAACATAATGCGAAAGGTAGAATTAGCCTTTAGCCCCGGTTAGCTTAATGTCCACGGAATATACGTTCGTTTCTAATATACGATAAATAATGCAAACGGTAAGCGCCATCATATGCTACAAACGGTTCATACCAACTAAACGAAAAATAAAAAAATATTCCTTCAGCGAAAATTCCGAGAGTAAAAAAAAATGCCATGAAAAAGTTTCTGAAAAATCTATCACGAGGAGTAGACTATAAACTGTCGGTCGCGCCACTTATGTATAAAATTAATGCACACAACATAAGTGGTGTGAGGAGATAGGTTGTAATGTATATATTTTTTTTTATAAAAATACCATTTGACGCGAAAAAGTACTCTTTCAACACTGTGCTTAACCCTTTTGGATTATTTTATTGATTTGATTAGTATTAGGGCCACACCTTTGGATGGACCTAGTAATTTTTACCCAAATACCAAATATCTTAAAGTAGCGCGTTAAGTCGCCGTCGTTTAGTAGGCAATATAAGGGCTCACTAGACCTGTACTAGCACAGACATGAAGACCGAAACGGAAAATGCAAAGAATAGTCCCGTTACTTATAGTTAAAATTAATGCATAGTTGGTATGAGAATTCAGGTTGTAATCCAAATTAAAGGGTTGTACTGACCAATAAAGTAAATTTGAGTAAATAATTAGCGAGGGTAGTGCAAATATTAATTAGTTTCCTACAAAGCATAGGCCTGACTAAAAGGTCCATTTATTTTCATATACTCTATTGCACACTTGCATTCATATTTCTCCTTGTGTTCTGGTGTCTTGAGATTTCGATTGAAGTGTCAGGATTTAGATTTCAACGGCCTATTTAATCAGTGTATGTTCAATACACAAGATTAATAAACCTGACTGAAGGGCTGTAATGACCAATAATGCATGCATGTATTTATGTATGTTCAATACATTTGCTTATATTTATCCCTAGTTTCTCATTAGAGTTAAAAAGCCGTGTTCTCTTATGTAATGAGTTTGTTTTGCATATGTTTAACAGCTTCTACAAAGCCTTCATATCCTGCATCATCGTCAACAACCAAATTCGCCGACTTTAGAACTGCTACCAGGGTTGAGTTTGAGTTGTAATTTTTTGATGTTAGAGGTTAGCGGTAGCTTTGGAATGAATTTCAAACAGCTGAGATTTTTTGATCTTCTAAGCTTAATAATATCACGTGCAGGCATTGCTACCAGATTTGACGATTTAACGTCATTTTGACGATTTTGTGCTCCAAAAATATTATAATAACGACATCACGATTTATTTCATTATTTTGACGATTTTTACCAATTAAAAATTTACATCAATTTCTTTATAATATTTTCGAATACTTGTGATGATTTTTCTGTATTTTATGCCTTTTTAATCCCTTAAAAGCCAAAAAATTATAAAAATTCGATTATAGCTTCTAATATTACCATCAGAAGAACAGAGGCAAGTGCCACTATTTTTTTTATACGACCAACACTTAGGAAATGGCATTGTGTTTGGAACTAGGAAGATATATTAGAGGAAGCAGGAAAGAGCGAACAATAGGTTTGATTGAACATTGTCCGTAATGTCGTGTGCCTATGGACCACATATGGATATACTGGCCGAAAAAGACGAGTGTTACGTAGGATTTACGTAATTTTCATAAACAAGTTCCCTTATTACGTTCGAACAATATCGGTTGTAGTAGCGATAGAACAGGGAAACACAAGCCATATTGCGACGATGCTAAAATGGATCAATAGAGTTAGACATACTAACGTGATTAACGAGCTACTACGGCTTCGAGAAGCCTCAAAATAGGCGTTAAGGGTCAACCCATACATGAGAATTGTTTTGCGAAGTGAAGTATTTATTGTACAGTCTTAAGAAACCAAGACACTGAGAAATGTGTCAGTTCTAGTGAATATCATAGCAAATTTTCAGACTCATAACGTCAAAATCTTCTGATTCCCTAATATTTACACTACACATGGGTATAGATGATGCGGTATTATTGCTGCTTAACGTTGACTTCGTATGTTAATTATTTTCAAATCTTTCAATTTATTTTTAATTTTTCTCACGATTTTTTTACGATATCAGTGAACGTCTTTGATGATATTTTTCCTAAAATATATGATGATTTGGCGCTTCATTTATCTGGCAGCTGTGCGTGCAGGTTTGACCAAAAATGTAGCGGGTAGTTCATTCTTTCATTTTCTATTGTTATAAGAGCCCATCGACATCTTATTGATTCACATGAAACATGAACTTCTTGATGTTCGAAATATTGATCACATAACCTATTGGGGTAAACGAAAATAATTTGGATTCAATCGGTTTTATTTTTCATTAAAATCAATCAAAAACTGTCGGTTTGCAAGCTAAAGTTTAAAAAATCTCTAAAAACATAGATTTTCACAAGATTTTTTTTAAATTTTTGTAATTTTATTAAATTTCCAATTTTTCCAATACATATTTCGAATCTATGTTTTAATTTTTAGTAATTAAATTCTTTTATTTCTTTTCAGGTATGTGTGGTCCCATTAAGGTACTTTTAAATACATTAAACCGTAATTTTCGGAATTTTTTTAAAACTCTTTTTCAATGATAATTTTGTAATGTAAGAGACGTAAGATCAAACTATTGGGAGGGAGTTCCTAAGCTTTTATGTATTCAACTACACAAAAACGGAATAATGATTTTTCGATTTTATTTTTCTAGTTTTATGCACAACGAGAAGAACCTCTTCATCGGTAATAACGTCAGCAACAAACAGGCATCATTTGCTGTAAAATGGCTTAAAGGTTTTTCATTTAACGATATTTCATGGCCAACAAAGGGAGCCACAACACACAAAAGCAACCAAAAGAAATGAAAAAGCATGGAATCAAATCAAAAAGTCTTTAAGAAAAACTTCTGCACTTCTGTGTGCTTGGCTTGGTCATAATAAATGGCTTTAAAGACAAACCGTCTTTAACAAATAGTTCTGATTAAATTGCCGCAGTGTTGCTAGAGCTAGAATAATGACTTTTCATTAAAATTAGACCTACGGGAGCAGCAATTTGAGGCACCTTAAAAATTCTGGAAAAATAAAAGAAAATTCCTACAACGATAAGTCACTTTTCTAGAGCAATTAACAGAATTTTTCTTAAGTTTTTTATTTTATTTGCTTTGCTTTTTATTTGGTTTTTTTTCTGAATTGTTTTATCATAAATCATGGTTGCATGTGGTTGTTGTTTTTTCCCGTCGTCTTAAAATGAAAATCGTGCAACATTTTAAAAGTGCAGAATAGAAGCTTTACTTGCCACAAAACTATTTCAACAAGTCTTGTTGAGTGTTTTTAGCCGCTCAGGAAATTACTCTTCAATTTTTCAAGATTTCAAAGCAACATTTTGGGGCATGTGATCACCTTTGGGTTTATTTTCTGTGTGTTGTGTGCACTTAAATTAATGAAAATCGTTTGTAGGCTTCTTATACAGCTTTTGACAAAAGTTCAACGCTTGTTAAATTAATCAGTGGAAATACACGATTTCAATTTAGACTTGATGAAAAATATGCTCCAGAAAATAATTTCTTCTTTCATATCTTTCATAAGAGATCAAACAAGAGTTTCAAATGCACACACATATTAGAAGCAAGCATGCATGCATGCTGCATGCCACACTCATGCTTTGTGATGATGCTCAAGTCTTTTTTGAAAATTATAGTCTAGTTTACAGGAAGTACTTGTTACAAAATTTGTAGAATATTAAATGAAATTAATGTTGTTGCACGATCAATGGCTTAAAATTGAATTGTTTTAAGGGCGTTTTTGTTGGAATCTTAATCATGATTAGAGTTTTTGATTACCAAATCATATATTTAAGACTATTGAAATGCTTATGATTTCCTCTGATTATGGTTTTAATGTCATAGGAAGTTGGTTCTTAGATTTTACTTCCTAATTTCATGTAGGCGTTCCCTCTGCCTTGAGTTGTCCATAGTAGAATTTCTTTTTGAAAACTGAAAAATGTCACACAGAAAATATTAATGGGTTTGGTAACTTCCCCATATTCTCTACATTTCCCATTCTTGTCGGTTTGTAATTTTACCTATCCAAGTTGTATAGGTGCCAGAGATCAGCAATGAATAGTTTTTCCCCTACTCATAAGCACTCATGCAATTTTGAGCATGAGTGAATCAACAGAATTGAAATTAAACTACTCTGATTCATTCGTACTCGCTACAACATTGATTTATAAGTATAAGTAGCAATGAGTATGAGTACAACGTTGACATCAACATTCGAATTATGTTTGATTCATACGCCTACTCATTATGATTCATAAATTTAGAAAAATACTTATAATACTTATAAGTGATTCGAGTGGCTCGAATCATTCATCAAAATTTACAGCCTTTGTTGTTTTTGCATATCAAGCGAAGAAGAAAGAAAAGACAACAAGCAAAGCATACACACAATCTACTTGTGAGTATTGCAGTTCTCGTACGCGAATCATACTTATTTTGTGCTTTGTGTAAATGTTAAGTAGAGACGAGTCGAAGTCAATAACATCATGCGTATTGTTAAGTATGAATACGATGAGTACTTTCAACTTTGAGTATGAGTAGTATGAGTATCATATTAAAATAAGTATGAATGCGTATAAGTATCAGAAATTATAAGTATGACTCGAATCTACACAGCGTTTTGAATACTCGTTGCTGATCTCTGATAGGGATTTGTGGGATTTATAAGCAATTGGCAAACAGACGAGCTTGTAGAGAAGGACTTCATTGCCGTTGACGGTACCTGAACCCATGAATTCAGGAAAGTAACAGAGACGAGCGTCTCTGGGAGTAATTCATTTCATATCTCTCATAATCGGTGAGTAGATTGTACACTAGGCAACTGTAGTATCTAAGAATAACACTTTTGAGTGTTCAGCTTAACAATTTATCGGGATAAAGATTAATACTTATGCTCTGCTATTTATCTGCAGGATGCTAAAAAAATTTTGGATACGAAACAAATTGCGTTGCGCGGCTAAATAGTGTGTGTTATGCAACTGTTAGAAATTTTGGAAACTTATTTGTTTTTTCTTTTAATTTTATTTCGACAATAGAAAATATTGATATTCTGACTAAAACTGATTCCAGAAAAATAAAGTAGTAATCAGATTTGCCATCTGACTGTTGATATTCAACGAAATTCACATTTTTGGAAACATTCTTCATATGCGAAGTCGTTACTCAATCACATTGGCCTTTGTACATAATTACGTCTGCCTTAAAATAATATTGGAAATTCATATTCACATTAACTACCTTTTTAATTTCGCCCATAAATTAATTCGTAAAAACTATGCATGACGAATGAAAGTCTTTAAAACCCACGATTTTCATTCATCCTATTGTACTCGGCTGTTGTCCATGAAACCTTACAAAATACAAAGAACAAATTACATACATTAATTAAATATTTAAATAATAATAATAAAACAGTGAAATTATATAAAAAAACAAAAATATTTTTTTGTAATTGTAACCAAATATACCCTGCATCATTTCACTAATCTTTGACGCAATTGTTGAAATAAATGAAATAATAAATCGTGTACTCAATACTTTTTTCTCTTTTTTCATTCAAAAAATGCCTACAAAAACCAACCGGAAACTGATATCCAAAAAGAAAAAACGAAAAAAAAAACCAAAATATCTGACTATTACAGTAATATGCGAGCCAACAAAGAAAGATTGCATGTGGAGTTGTAGGCTAATCAATGAAATCGTTTGACAGACGCAGTATTGCTGTTGTCCATAATAGTAACTGCGACCAAAATTATAACGACGACCACTTTTTTAGGTTGAAAAAAAAAGGAAAAAACAAAACTCTCATTCATACCTCGTATTCTTACTTGTTTTCCTAATATGGAAATGTGTGTCATTATTAAACAACAACAACTACAACAACAAATGTGTACAATGACATAAAAAAGTGTTAAAGCCAGTTTTATGTTCATTTTTTTTTATAACCAACCAACAACACTGAATGAATTGAAATTTGGAAAAAAAAGTGTATTTAAGCCTAAAACAAGCTTTAGTTTTTTAACGACATTTTTCATCGAAAAGAAAAACAAGCCTAAATAGAATGCTACGATATGATTCAAAACGAATTTTATTAACACTACAAACGATACACAAATTTTAAAAGAAAGACCTCCACTACATTCTTGAACTTCCTTCATTCTGATAGGGGACCAGCACTTTTCTGTTAAGAGAGAAAGAAAGGAAAGGCTCTTCTTAAGCTAAATTAGCTTGAGAAAATCTAAAATTTTGTTGTGTTATTATAATTATAAGACGCCGCAGTCTAGTAGGTAGTACTTTTGCTTATGCGACGTTAGGCCACGGTTTAAACCCCAGGACGAACTTCTGCAACAGAAAGAAATCTGAAAAAATATTTCTTCGGCAACTTCCTTTCACCATAAAAGTAAATAAAAATTGCCATGGAAAGTTTCTCAAAAAAATCGGTCTTTGGTCCCGCCACTCATGTATAAAATTAACAGTGATGTGAGGAGCTGGGACGTTTAGGTATGTACAGTGTATTGCATACATGGATATGTATTGCAACCAACTTCAGGTTGTTATCATTTGTAAACTGCCTGGCTGACAGCTGACAGATTTATTCCAGCGATAGTTCATTTTATTATTTACAAGCTTACAAAAGCATTTTGATCTATTGCATTCAGAAAAAAAGTTATTCGTGATGGAATTCAAGCGTGACAGTGTGATTGCTTTATATTTGACTGGAAAACCACAGGTGGCTATCGTTAGAGCCATCCAGCATTTAAATGTGAATAAATTTTTGTTTTACATCGCATCCAAAAAGTGGATGGAAAAAAACGGTAACAACACCAGAAACGATCCGAAAAGTGAAGGCCTTTGCGCCTGGAGCATTTTGGAGAGTAAGGTCCTCACTAAAAAATATCAAATTGTCGATGACGGCGCTTCGCCGGGAATGGGCCAAAATACCGTGGAGCCACTTTCCTGCAGCCTGTGATGGCTTTGTCGGCCGTTTGAAGGCCATAATTCGTACCAAAGGTGGCCATTTCGAACAAATCTAAACTGATTCTAAAATTTGATGTTATTTCCAACATTTTTTGCTTTTGAACAATAAAATTTAAAAAAAATGTTAAAAAAATATGGCGCTTTATTTTGTTGCATTATATATCAGCCACCCTGTATGTAGTATGTGATTACAATAACAAATAAATGTTTAGCAAATACTAAGCAATGAGTTATTATTACTGATATCGTATAACATTCTGAAATTTGTCAGCTTAACAGGATTTATATCGTTAGCTGTCTGCAAAAGTTTTCTAATAAACTTTGCTTAAATCAATATTCATCCAAAACAAATTTAAAAGCGGACTAAAAAGGGTATGGCATTGCTTGCTTCACCTTATCTAAAACCTCTTACTTTACGAAAATTTTCAACGTTCTTCAAAGAAGGACGTTTGCCACAAATGTAGGGACGACACTATGCTCTTTATTACAGCAAAAGGAAGCGACATATGTACATATGTATATCGCATGTACTTATATTGTTAAGAGGCGTTGCTGAATGAGCTAAGAATGGACTGTTAGAAGTTCGATTAAAATCGATAAAGAGGTGATGAGTATTCATTTATTAGTTCTAGAACATATGCTCTAGAACTACCAGCTCGGAACGTAAATTATACAGACTAATGATGTGAATGACATTTGGTTCCACACTTTCGCATACAATAGACGTACAAATTAGACTTACGTTCCTATGTTCAAGTACGTCTCTAGTTTCCGCAGTTGGTAGAAAAAAACTTATGAAACTTCTTCTTACGGCCTAAAGGACCAGCAGTTGTGGCTCTTCGTTTAGTATTGTAGTTTGATCCCCAAAAATATTTTAATATTGGATATCAAAACGAAATTATTGGTTCAAAATCTATGTTTCTAGCTTAACACGTTTAATATGTGACTTGAAGCGTCAGCCAGATAGTTTGTCTGTCTGTCAGTTAGTAGTGAACGCCTTTTACATATACTAGGAATTAATCTTTCTCAACAAAGATTACAATTGAGATGAGGAACAAAATATACTTTTTAAATGGTATTTTCGACATGAAAAACATGACATGTAGCAAAGCGAAATACACAAAAAAAGACATCAACGACATTATTATTAATTTATTTTAAAAAAAAATATATTAAGAGTGAGAAGAGAAGAGAGAGTCTGATACAGAAAAACTAAAAGTTTTTTATATAGGTCAACAAAACATGTTGCATTAAATGAAAACTAAATAGAGTGTCTTAAATTTTTTTTTTAATAATTTAATCTGTTGGGATTTGATCACTATTATGCTTTAGAAGATCTTCAATATTGAAATTACGGTGCTTATCCGGGAAGAGTCAATTAAGTCAAAGCGTAAACACTGGAAAAAGATTGTGATTTCTGATGATTCTCGTATTCTCGCGATAAACTATAGGCGTTTTTTGTTTTCTGAATTTACTAATTATGCGCCTGAGATGCAGCATTTTTGCAAGCGCTAGACTTTGCAATTCTGTAGATGTTGAGGAATTGTAGTTCTGGACCTTTAATAACAGAAGATCAAGCTGCTCTTGGTCTAAGGAAATCTCAGTAGTGCAAGTATAATATGTTTAATAGTTTGCGAAAATGCAAAAACTGTTGAACCTGCCAGGAGGACCCCATGATTTGAAGTAAGGCGCCTTATTTACTGTAATGTTTACTGTCCTGTGACAGACGTTGAGAAAACAATTTGCAGATTTTTCCATTACAGGGAACAGCTAATAAACACTAGATGGCTTCCGTGTCTTTGTTTCACGTATTGTTATATGGTTTTAAGATAGAGCTCCAGCATCAATCGTCATTAAACACGTATTTAGCTACCGAGCCATCTATGAAATTACAAATTAATTTAATTAATTGGTCATTACGACCTAGCACCTTACACTCCCCATGTGGCGTGTGTTCATTTATTCTTGTAAAGCAGGACCTCCGAATGCGAGATTTTTTTTGAGAAACTTTTAAATTTTATTTACGCTCATAGTTTTTGTCAGATGACTGCTGCGAGGAAATTGCAGAAGAAATATTTTTTCGTATTTCTTTTTATTCGAAATGTCTAGCCTGGGGTTTAAACCACGGGTTCCTGCCTTTAGTTCTTCTTTTATGCATCGTTTTATTCGTTTTAGCTCGAGTCGTCCATCAGGCCGAAGACAACCTTCTATTCGATCATTTCGAGAAGCAATACAAACACGGAAGAACGCACTAAGCTAGTCATCCTATTCATCGAATAAGATCCTATGCAAGTGTTCCTTTTCCCAAACTGTAAACCCTTAATAGAAAATATATTGTAAAGGGGTGTAGGTTGTACGAGTAAGTTCTTAAGAAAAGAACTTCAGGAATAGATTGAAATATGGTGAAATGAATACTAGTGCTTAAAGAAAGATAAGGTCGCTTTATATTTTGCAGTCCAATTAATGTCATAAAGTCCAATAAATTTTGAAATATTGAATTCACCGTAGTAGTAGTCTAGTAGGTAATCCGTTGGCTTATTAGACGTAAGGCCACGGTTCAAACTCCAGGTCAGACATTTCCAAGAAAACAAAATATGAAAAATAATATTTCTTCGGCGTCTTCCTCTCTGCAGATTTTATGCAAAAACTCTGAGAGCAAATATCATTGCAATGAATTGTTTCTCAAAAAAAAAAAAATCTATCGTTCGGAGTCGCCACTTACGTATAATATTAATAGATACTACGTAAAAGGAGTGAGAAGCTAGGTCGTAATTCTAATTGAAGGGTTGTAATAAGACCAATTATATTATGTTAGGTAAGCGTCTTTGCTTATTATAGTGAATATTTAGTTGTAAACAAACTGAACAACACATTCTAAACAAATGTTTGTAACTGGCCAGTGTTAATTAGTCGATATTAGAAAATAAATGTTAAAGAAAAAATTAATAAAAAACGAATATCTAATCGAATGCATTAATTACGGCTAACAAATACAAAATACCACTCAGTATAGGAATTAAAAATAAACATCAATAAACATAAACAAACATTAGACAAGAAATGGGAAAAAAGTTTACAAGCCTTTCTATGGCATTAAAATATAAACAAACCAAATAAATAAAAATATTTAATTTTGAGACCGAATATAAATAAATTCAGAATAATTAACTTGAATGAAACTTTCTCTGCATGAAGTTTAGAAAAAAGCACAGCATGAGTGAGTGTTGGTGTTTCTGAACAGCCGAGTTTTATTGCTTTTCCGCTGTTGAACTGCTAAATTACGAAAGTCTCATTAGGTACAATAAGAGAATGAAAACTCCAAAAAAGGGTTTCAAAATAAATAATTTTTAAGATCTTTAAGCGGCGTTTCTTTTTGTTTTTTGTCGTCTTTTTCTAATTATTCCTTATCAAGTGACCCAATTTTATTTTTAGAATTTTCTTCATTTTCTTTGTCATTTTTTTTTTTGCTACTCGCAGTTAAACAGTTTGGCCAGTAAGTCTATTATTGTGTTTCATTTCATTTTTCATAAATTTTGCATTTTTTTTTTTTGCTTTCGCTGTTTTGCTATTGGCTGTCAAATTAAATTTAAAATGAAAATATTCGCTAATTGCTAACGACATGCTGTTGTAAAAAGGGTAACAAAAAGAAAATGTCATAAAATGGATGGGCCATGAATAATTTATGTTAGGATAAAATTTTGTCACATAAAATCCTAAAATAAAGTTTAAAATGCACCATTGAAATGGAAGCAGATATTTTAATATCATATATACTGTGTGTCAAAAGAAACTGGACATAAAAAAAAAATAAAGAAAAAACGAAATGACAAAAACAAATAATTACAAAACATTCGAAATATTGTCAAATACTGTCGAACACTCTCCTCAAGTGGTAAAAATTAAGTTTAGAGATTGTTAGAATTTTATCCTTAATGTACAGTCCAATATTTTTTGACGCTCACTGTATTTTGAAGCGTAAAAGAGGTTTTTAAACGTTTGGGTTTTATGCATACACAAATTGATGCCATGACGGCTAAATATTTGTCATGAGATCTGTATTGTTTGATAAAAAAAAAAATATATTGACGTTTACATGCTGGCATTTGTCACCTATAAAATTTTAAGACAGTCATTGACTGCGAGAGCTATATCGATTTTAATTTTTTGAACATTTTAGCATAGATACGAAGCTTTGCGAGAGTTCCACTCGTACTATGCTTTTCCGTTATCTAGTTTGATTACAAATGCTAAAATTTTCAATACTTTGTAATCATACCGACTATATTAATTTTGGATTCATCTATTCGACTGTATTTTCGGTTTCTTTTAGATTTCTGTAATCTTATAAGCTTTATAATTCGAATTATTTTTGTCCACTCTTCATAGCCATAAGTAATGCTTTGCCTACTCTTTATTTTGTTTAGAAGTCGATAGAAGACATTCTTTCTAATGCCAGCAATTCCGAGCCGGAAGTTGCCTGTAGTCTAGCAGATAGTGTGTTGGCTTATTAGACGTAAGGCCACCGCTCAAAACCCAGGTCAGACATCAAAACGAAAATATGAAAAAACATTTTTTCGGCGTCTTCCTCTAAGCAGATTTCTGCAAAAAACTCAAAGTGTAAATAAAAAAGCCATGAAAAGTTTCTCATAAAAAAATCTGTCTTTAGGTGGCGACTTTAACCTGTAGGTCGCTACACTCGTTTATAAAATTAACACACACAACATAAGTGGTGTGAGAAACTAGGTCGTAATCCTAACTGATCCCGAGACTGAATTAGAAAAAATTTCAATTTCGAAATGAAAATCCCAATTTTTGTTCTACTTGGAACATTTCCCTGATAGGACAAATCACAGACATGAATCTAAAATTTATTGAAATCATCAGTCACTATGACGAAAAAAAAACGTTCAGCGTAAAATATTTTAATGAAAAGAAGGCAACTATTGGAAATAGTGAATTTAAATAAGAAGTTTCTAATAGGCTCAGACTCAGAGCTAAAAACAAGTAAATTCCTGCTGGTGTTTGTATTCCATTATGCTGGTATTCTTTCTTGGTATTCATAAATTTAAATTTAAACTATCTTTACTCATTTAAAAACTCAAGGATGATTAAGTAAGTAAATCTTTCTTTTAATACCTTTTCCTTATCTTAATACCTTATCGTATGTATTTATGGAAATTCTATACATTTTAAAAAGATTTTTGTAAATTTTCTTAAAGAGTTTTCTAAATCTTATTTCATTTTCTGCTACAAATATGAAGCTGCCACGAGGTGTCAAACATTACTATTCTACCTGGTCAATTGTTTTTTGTTTTACTTTTACTACCTGTTTGAACATTTTTGTATAATCAGCTGTTTATCTACTTATGTATACGAGTAGTATATAGTACATGCGTAATACGTTAAAACTCAATAAGATAAAGGCTATGCAAAATGAATATTTATTGGCATCCTGAAATATACTTTAAAAATTACTTCAGTTTGTTGGTTTGCTTGCCGTTTTTTTCCCCGTATTCGTCAGTATCGTTGCACAAACGTACGGAATATGTTTGGTAATTAAGTTGTTAAGGGCAAGCGTGCTAAAATCGTAGTCATCAGTGTGTTGTTTTTAAGTTACAAACAAAATGAAGTAATTTAGAATCTAAAAAAATAACATGTAAAGTAAATTATTTAACGTGTAATTAACTACATAATTGAACATTTAAATTAAAATAATTGCTGTCCTCTATTGAATATTGATGTATGGGCCCTGTAGTAAGTGATATTATTAATGATACAAGATAGTTATGCAAGAATCCAACATTTTTTTTCAACTTACTCTTACATAAATACATTCAATTACGCATTTTAATATAAAAACATTGAAATTAAATAAGAATTTAAAAAAAAGTTAACAAATAATCTTGTTTTCTTTGTGGAAACAAATAAAAACTTTAAAAACTAAAGTCTTTCATTAAACGTTTACTTTCCTTAAGTAAAAAAAAAGAATTCTATGTGGAATATCATCGATCATCATTTAAAAGACTTATTTATGTATGTGGAATATAATAACGTTCAAACGATATTTCTGCGTAGAGTCCGACTGTAGTGCAAAATTATTTAAATTTGGCTTACTCGCATCAGAGATCAGCAATGAATCGTTTTCTAAATAGATATTTAGATATTCTAGTATTTGTTGGAATTATAAAAGCTCCGGTACAGCATAATACATCTAATTAGTCCAGAGCAGAGATCAGTAATGAATCGTTTTTTCGCTACTCATAAGCACTCATGCAATTTTGAGTATGAGTGAATCAACAAAATTGAAATTAAACTACTTTGATTCATTCGTACTCGCTACAACATTGATTTATAAGTATAAGTAGCAATTAGTATGAGTACAACGTTGACATGAAACTCACAATATTCGAAATATTTTTGATTCATACGGCTACTCATTCTGATTCATAAATTTAGAAAAGTACTTATAATACTGATAAGTGAATCGAATGATTCGCATCATTCATCAAAATTTACAGCCTTTGTTGTTGTTGCATATACAAACAAAGAAGAAAGGAAAGACAAAGACAACAAGCAAATCTCACAATCTTCTTGTGAGTGCTCGTACGCGAATCATACTTATTTTGTGCTTCGTGTAAATGTTAAGTAGAGACGAGTCGAAGTCAATAACATCATACGTATTGTTAAGTATGAATACGTCGAGTATTTCCAACTTTGAGTACGAGTTACGAGTATCATATTAAAATAGGCATGAATACATGTAAGTATCATGAATACATGTAAGTATCCCAGGTCAGACACCAAAACGAAAAAATATTTCTTCGGCGACTTCCTCTCAGCAGATTTCTGGCAAAGACTCTGAGAGTAAAAATTGCCATGAAAAGCTTCTCAAAAATCTGTCGTTCGGAGTCGACTTTAAACTGTAGGTCCCGCCACTCATGTATAAAATTAACGCACACAGCATAAGTGGTGTGAGAAGCTAGGTCGTAATCCTGACTGAAGGCTTGTAATGGCCAATTATGTATGTATGTATGTATGTATCAGAAATTATAAGTATGTTTTGAATCTACTCATCGTTTTGAATACTCGTTGCTGCTTTCTGACCCGAAAACATAGCGAAATCTTCATAAAGCTAAAAGAAATTGTTAAACATCAACCTATAGTCCTCGTCTTGTTTAGTGATTGCCTGGCCATCGTTATTCTCAAAGAACTATTAAACAAAATAGCGAATTTATCACTTTTCACGCTTGTTCACATACCCGTTCAATAAGAAATGGAACTGATCTTACAAGATGATTTGTCGATGAAACATGCTGTCAGTTGCCATCTGCTCCAGAGTCCATTCAGCGTACTCAAATCGTTGTCTCTGGCCTATATAAATAATCTATTACTCTTTGAACAGTGCAGCGCTGTTAAACATAATGAAATATCTGAAATCAAACATTTTCTACAATTTTGTTTCTGTCGTATTTGTGTTTGAGAGACAATTTTATCGTTCAGATTTAAATTTCTATCTGCTCAACATATTACTTCAGGTTTTGAAAAAAATAAATAATGAATACGAATGAATTGGATTTTCTATTAGAATTTCAATTAATTTCCATTTGCTTCTTAAATCAAATAGTATCAAATAAAATAAATCGTGGCCTTACAAAGTTTAATGATTCAATACACTACTTACTAGACTACAGAGACTTCCATGCCCAGGTCAGATAGCAAAAGGAAAATATAAGAAAATTTATTTCTTAGGCGACATTCTTTCAGCAGATTTTTAGCAGAAACTTTGAGAGGAAATACAATTGCCATGAAAAGTTTCTCAAAAATCTGTAGGTCCGCCACTCATGTATTAATTTAGGGCACACAACGTAAATGGTGTGAGAAGTTAGGTCGTAATTCTGACTGAAAGGTTGTAATGGTAAAGAATTGTTGGACTAGGATTCGTTCTATCGATGTCACTAGGATCTCAATTCAATTATAAGTGTGTAGGGTATTTAAAAAATAATTCTTTTGAAAGGGGTCTTCTTCGTATATATAAAATGATAAAAATGTTGACAACAATTTTCTCTGTTTCTGCTAATTCGTAATTCTGACTGATAGGTTGTAATGGCCAAGAATTGTTGGACTAGGATTCGTTCTATCGATGTCACTAGGATCTCTCTTTACTAAACTATTGATTATAAGGATTCGGCTTGCAAAACCAGTGTGTAGAAAATATAGTTTTAACCATGATATTCTATATCTATTCCCCCACACATATAGGGGGCATTGAAAACAGAAGAAAATGTAATTAATGAGTTAAGGAGGGAAGTAGTTTTCCATTGTTTTTTTATTCGTTTGTATTACTTTATTTCGTCAGAAAGATGTCTGCAATGTTTTATCCATTTTATCAAATAGCCTATATAATCCAATGATTAAATTAAATTTCATATTTTTCTTATTGTTAAACAAAGTGTTTTTTTTTATTTCAATTCTTTTTTTTTAAGAACAATAAAAGATAATAAAAACATCTTTAAACAAAAAAAAAATCCCCAAAAACAAATCTAAGAATTTGGATGCAAGAATGCATAAAAGAAGAGTACACTTAAAATTTGTTTTATTGTTGCATTGTTTTATTTTTATTGTGTTTTTTTAAACGTTTTTTTGGGTTGTGAAAGGTTTTTTTTTTTGGCTGTTATTGTCTGTTGACTTTTTGATAACTATTGTTTGAAAAATAATGAAAATTTTTTTGTTATTTTATTTTTGTTTAAGCAAAAAAGTCAAAAAAAAATATGTAGGGGTCTTGTTATTTGTATTGTTTTTCAATAGCAGATGGTTTACTTTTCCAATCCTTTTTTTTTTGGGAGAACAAAAGATATTCTTCAAGGTGTTTCCAGTTTCTGCCTTACCTCCCTGTAGCCAGAAGAAGCCATTTAAAAATAATTTGTTTAAATTTTATCCCAAATTTTATTTATTTTTTCATTATTTTTTTCAAAACCCAAAACCATAAAGAAGATGATCAAATAATTTATGTAAGAAATAACATAAATTCTGCTTACAATACAACACATAATATAACATTAATGTATCCGTACATTTTACCAAACAGCAACAAACAAATACAAAGGAACGCTTTAATACTTTAGCCTTCAACTAAGTTGGTCAACTATATTTGACTGTGTGCATTTGAATTTTTTAATTCAACAATTGTTGTGGTCCTCTCCAAAAAACAAAAAAGCCATTTTGTTAGCCTAAGGCCTTCGAATGAATGGCCATCGTCCAGTCTTTCTGTATGACTACTATCAGTCTCACTGCATCAGTGTCACACTCATTGGGCCATAGCTTGCTTGGTTCATTCTTTTGTTTAATGTCAGCGTATGCAACTGACACACACTGTAGAGAATTTTATGTGTTCAAAATATTTAAAAAGTCAAAAAGTAACCAGCAAAACAATGAATGAACGGAATGAACGAAAGAACATTAAGAACATACAACACAACTACCAGTACTCAGTACTCGTAAAATATGAAGAAAAAATATCGTTTAGGCAACAACTAAAAAAAAAACAAGTTAATGACTTAAAAGATGTCATTCAAGTGATACAAAGTATAGTTGCTCTGTTCCGTTCTGTTCTGTTTGTTGGTTTTTGTTTGCAAACATTACCAGTAGTTAGAACAATACATGGAGGGCGCAAGTGGTCATCTTCAGCATGGTAGAAAAAAAAGTAACGCAAATGACCAACCCACTTAGATTAGAAAAATAAAAAAAGAATAAAAAAAATTGTGATGAATTCTTCGTATTTTGTTTCTTAGGACAACAACGAATTTTAATCAAATATTGTAAAGAAAAATTGTCGCTACCGATTTATAGAGAGGCACGTTTTCGCTTAATTCGTGCCAAATATGGGCATAGGCAGCTAATAAAGCTTTTAGCTTTAAAGCGTAGAGCAGGCATAGCATTCAAACCTTTAAAATTATTTATTTTCTACCATTGATACCATGGAACAGTTTTGATTTCACTTAACTTAGAAGGTTGTGATGATTTTCAGTGCTTCTACTTCCATGAGGTTTGATCTTTAAATCGCTTGAGCATATCTTGTATTGGCTTTACATTCTTAAATATGATGCAACCAACCCAACCAAATTAAGTTTGTCGTACATATCTTTAAAATGTTGTTGTTCACATGCTTACCCAGTATATGCCTTGTATTGTAGGTAGAACCTTGTAAATTAAAATATACTTAATTCCTCCTTCGAAGAGCCATATTTTTCATGCATATAGCACATGGGAAATAAAACAACACTAATCGGAAAGAGTCTAAATTTAATTTTTCTGCTATAGAAAATTTTGCTAGAGAAAAGAGATACGCCTTACTTCTTAAGCATTGGAATTGATTTGAGCAGCAACTCCGTTTACTACGATTAAACTCCCTAAACAATTGAATTCAGTAACTTCCCTAGATCTTTTGTTTATGGGTGAAAGTAGATTTAAAACCACTTTAGCACATTCTGTATCCAAATCTTTTATTTAAGCTTGAATTTTCGTCATATCTATGCAACAATTCGCTCTGGTCGCCAGCATGCTCAAGAGATTCTGTGCATTTATCTAGACTCCCCATGATACCTTCTTATGATTACTATCCCAAAAACTATAAGAGGGTAATAGGCATCCTTTACTCCATATATTAACCTGATTCTCCAATAAAACGATAAGAGAAAATATATTTCTTCGGCGACTTCCTCTCAGCAGATTTCTGGTAAAAGATCTTAGAATAAATGAAAATTCGGAGAGGACTTTACACTGAAGGTCCCACCATTCAAGGTTAAAATTAACACAACCTGTTTAGTGTGAGAATCTCGGTTATAATCCTAGCTAAAAGGTTGTAATGGCCACTTATGAATGTATCGGTTGTCTTGAATGTTTCAGAAGTGTTTGCATCAGGTATAATAGAGCATTCCATGTTTCATAATTTCTTCTTATGGCTGGCATGTCCATCTTATTGTATTTACTTCAGTCTAAAGCCAGTTTCAACTTGTATAGTCTAATATGTTTTTATAATCGATAGAAGAGATTTAATTTAATTTTTAATTTATGAAGATTTTAATAAAAAATATGAGTTATTTTATGCAGTCACTTAGTTATCGAAGTGTAAACCATTTATTATTAAATAACATCCGGTATCTACACGCCGCCTTATCTTTTAAGTCTGAAATTAAGGTAATTCTTCCGTGCTGCCCTTGCATGAAGCCCTTACATTAAGCGATTCTTTTTATTTAAACCAAGTACGAAAGTACAAAACTTGGTAACTGTGTGATATCCGTCTGTAGTTTCAATTATAAGTGTGTAGGGTATTTAAAAAATAATTCTTTTGAAAGGGGTCTTCTTCGTATATATAAAATGATAAAAATGTTGACAACAATTTTCTCTGTTTCTGCTTCTTTATGTTACATTTTTCGGTCTTACAACAAACAAAAAAAGGATAAAACGAAATGCAAAAATGGCATATTTTTATATTTATGCACATTTCGAGATACGAATAACATGTGGATAATTTACGACATCTTTTCCTATTTCTTTTAAAAAAAATATTTTTTATTAAAAATTTTATTTCAACTTTTACAAGGCTTTTAAAGCAAATTATTCGTAAACGAAAAGCGTTAGTATTTCTTATTCTTCTTAAGTCTTTTTTGTGAAAAAAGGCCGATTTTTATTTGTCGAATTTTTTTGTTTTAATTTTTAAACGTTTTCTACAAAGAATCGAAGAACTTATGACCAACATTTACGAATTTGTACTTATAATTTTTTAGACATGTAGCTGTCTGTCTTAAAAGGACTGCCTGGAGTTTTCGTAGATCATTTTATCGCTTGAAATACGCGTCACGGTGGAGTTGGGACAGCCACGTTGTTTGTCTTTATCATTAACCGCTCTATTAATAAAATTTTTAATAATCCTACAGGTGGCCTTTAGAGTAGTCATGCAATGCCAACATTAGTAAAATCCGGATAATTTTTCTCTTCTACAAAATCCATTCAGAAACACATCTTATCTCTGTTTCTCAGAGAATATACAGACTTATACAATTGCCCATTACAACTTTTTAGTTAGGAGTGCGTTCTAGCTTCTCATTCCACTTATGCTGTTTAGGTTATTTTAAGCATGTGGCTCCGAACGAAAGATTTTTGAGAAATTTTTTATTGGTAATTTGATTTACTCTTATAGTTTTTGCCACAAATCTGCTGGGTTTCTTTCATATTACGTCTGATCTGGAGTTTGAATCGTGGCCTTAGGTCTGATAAGCCACTAGACCACGGCGACTTCAAGGGTGTCAGAGAGTATAGCATAATGAGCATCATTCATAGATCAGACAAAGGAAACTCTTTGAGAAATAGTAGAACTCAAACAGTATCACATACAATATAAGTTTCTAGAGGTCGTTTTTCAAAGCAAAATTATCGTTCTGGAGTCATAGCTTGAAAAACTTGATTAAAGAAACTGAATTTAAAACAGGCACCTTCTAGTGAAGGCTCACAACTTATTTACTAACAAAGTCTTCGATGTTAAGATTTAACGCAGGAGTTGTATATGTTAATTTTGGAATTAGAGAAAAGGACGGAGCTCCATAGGGATGTTGGGGAGATATAAGCACAGTATTCTGGCAGTGTCCTGACTGAAGGATTGTAATGACCGATTATGTATGTATATTTTGGAGTATTAGAACTTTTAATGTCCAGTGTATATATAGTCGCCGTGGTCTAGTGTGTAGTGTGTTGGCTTATTAGACGAAAGACCCGGGTTCGTATCCCAGGTCAGACATCAAAACGAAAAATATTTCTTCGGCGACTTCCTCTCAGCAGATTTCTGGCAAAGACTCTGAGAGTAAAAATTGCCATGGAATTCTTCTAAAAAATGTGTCGTTCGGAGTCGACTTTAAACTGTAGGTCCCGCCACTCTTGTATAAAATTAACGCACACAACATAAGTGGTGTCAGAAGCTAGGTCGTAATCCTGAATGAAGGGTTGTAATGGCCAATTATGTATATGTATGTATGTATACGTGGTATCGACTGGAGCGTTTAAGTCCAAATCGCACCTTTTCCGTAAAAAGGAGGCTATTTAGGAGATCATAGGGTCAAGTGTAATTCAATTAGAGACTTTTCAAAGCAAAAATTGGCAGTTGTCTTTATTGGGGATTTTCTTATATTTAATAAGGAATACTTATACAGTGTCTGTCTGTCTCTTCTAGATCAACAACTCCAACATATTGGTCTAGTTTAACCTACTTTTACCCATTGCGTAATTATTTTTTAGATACTTGCAGGGAAAAGCTGGGGGCAGTTTTATACCACCAGTAAAAAAGTAAAATAAATTTTTTTCTAAATTATTCACAGCCATTAAGAGTATTTAAAATAATTTAATAAAAAAAAAAATTATTAATATTTTAATAAATTGAACTATTTTTTCTTAATTGCCGATTAATATTTCATTCGTTCGTATTTGTTTACAACCAGTATAATATCGTGTTAATCTCACTCTATAAATCATATTTTTTTTATTAAATTTTTTCTTTTTCTAACGTCTGCTATTTCAAATAAAAAGTGTTGCTGGCCATAAATGTGTTACACAGTGTCATTGTAACGTGTTACAAATAAGTCGTCGCTGAGAGACTTGTCTACAAGTACGTTTACCATTTCAAGTGTTACATTAACAATGTCATTTCGCAAAAATAATAAAAAAAAAATAAAAACTAGTAAATAAACATGTTTTTTTTATTGTATTTTTAATTCATTTATTTTTTAAAAATTTTTTTTTATAGAAAAAAAGTTGTTTTGCTGTAAATAAACCTCATTTAAATTTTTTTTTTTTTATTTCGAAATTTAATTGAGAAACAAAAAAATTTTGCTGTTGTTTTTCACTTATGGTTGCAAGAATTCATTTCATTCAAGTATTCTACAGCAATATGCATATGCACCTCAAAAGTTAAAGCTGACAATTATAAAAATACAGTCAAACCCGGTTATAACGAACTCTGTGGGTACAGAAAAAATAGTTCGTTATAGGCAAAGTTCGTAATAAACGAAATTTTTTCTATGAAAATTATTATTAAAACGTTGGGACTTGTACGTAATAACCGAGAATCGTTATAACCGAGTTCGTTATAAACGAGTTTGACTGTATATAAATTTACCCAAAACTATACATTTTAACAGGTGTTTTGGTTGTAAAATGATTATTAGCAATTTTAAGCTTCTTTTTTTTATTGATGCAGCAGTTTTCTATTTCATTGAGTTTCTTTGGTTTTTAGTTTCTCTGAAAGAAAATAATTCAAATTGCATTTCATAAGTGATAAAAAGAAAATGCTTGACAAAAAATATACAACTTTTTTTTTTTTTGTAAATTTGTAAATAAGGGTTTCATATCTAGCGTACATAGAACGATAAGATGTCATAACAGACTAATTCGTTCTAGCAGTTCTGCTGGTTCACGCCTAGAAAAGTAGGCAACCAAAATCATAAAACCAAAATTTTGTATTCCATTAAGTCTTGTTGTCAAATGTTATTAACTGTAGGAAATAAAATATAATATACAGTCAAACCCGGTTATAACAAACTCGGTTATAACGAATTCTTGGTTATTGCGTACTATTTTTAAGTCCCAACGTTTTAATAACAATTTTTATACAAAAAACTTCATTTATTACGAACTCGTTTATAACGAATTCTACAGGACTCAGCACCACCGCACTCAGTACGCGTCAGCCAAGAATGGCTTAAAAAGGAGGTTCCTAACTTCATTTTTGACGTCGCCGTGGTCTAGTAGGTGCTGGCTTGTTAGACTTAAAGCCAGGATTCGAGTCCCAGGAAAGACATCAAAACAAAATACAAAAAAAAGTGTTTTTTCGGCGATTTCTACTCAGCAAATTTCTGGCAAAAACTCCGAGAGTAAAAATATAATTGTCATGAAAAGTTTCTCAAACATCTGCCGTTCGGAGTCGACTTTAAACTGTAGGTCCCGCCACTTATGTATAAAAATTAACACACACAACATAAGTAGTGTGAGAAATTAGGTTAATAATCCTGACTGAAGGGTTGTAATGACCAATTATGCATGTAACGTCATTTTTGTCACACAATGCCCACCAAAATCTCCGGATCTCAATCCGTTGGACTTTCGTGCCTGAAGCATTTTGGAGGGTAAGGTTATCACTAAAAAATATCAAAGTGTCGATCACTTCCGTGCAATCTGTGATGGCTTTGTCGGCCATTTGAAGACCATAATTCATACCAAAGGTGGTCAATTCGAACAAATCTAAACTGATTCTAAAATTTGATGTTATCTTCAACATTTTTGCTTTTGAACGATAAAATTCAAAAAAGAAATTAAAAAAATACAGCACTTTACTTTGTTGCATTATATATCAGCCACCCTGTAAGGTCTGTATTCCATACTTGGTCTAATAAATGAGAAAAGCAAAATATGAAAATAAAGTTGAAAATTGGAGTGAACTCTAAGTCTATTTTCGATATAAATTCGTGGAAGTGGACAGCGGCAGTAAAAGAATTCTTCTATACCTATCACTATCTTTGCTTTCTAAACCAATAGAAGTACTAGTTCCACCTTTCTGAGAGTAACGCCCGTAGGTAGGCCGTAGGATCTTACAGAAAACTTACGGATTGCCACAGATCAGATTATAAGTTTAGGGATATTTACCTAGTTGGTGATAAAGCATCATACGGAGCATATTTTTATTGGGCGGTAGTTTATGGGGTTATTTTCCCCCTTCCCGCAAGTTAATACAATTTTAGTAATAGGCACTAAAGTGTTTGGTGTGTCCGCTAGCTTAAACAGCAGGCTTGTTTTTGTTGAGATGCATAAATATCCCTTTCAAATGTGCTTACTTGAAATAATACAATAGGCACTAAGCACTGTAACCTTACTAGTCCAGGCGGCAGTTAACTATTTAGCGGAAGTTGGAATTATTTGCTAAATTTGTAAGGTTATGGATCGAACTAATGTTGTTTCTTTCTCTTTTTAATTGACAACCTCATAATATCGAAGTATGACAGCGTTTTGGTATGTAAATGTTGCTTGAAGAAAACTTTTTCCCACATTAGTATTGCGCCGCATGAAGTTTGGGTCTGTTTGAAAAGCAAATCACCGCAAATCACTGCAAATTTTGTTTCCAAATGTCTTCTCCCTGGATAGCACTGTATGCTTACATAAACCATTAAATTAAGATTTGTTTCTTATTATTTTTTTTCTGGTTGAAGAAGTTGAAGTCGCCGTGATCTAGTAGGTAGTGTGCTGGCTTATTAGACGTAAAGCCGGGGTTCCAGTCCCAGGCCAGACATCAAAATAAAGTGCAAAAAATATTTTTTCGGCGATTTCTTCTCAGCAGATTTCTTGCAAAAACTCTGGGAGTAAATAAAATTGCCATGAAAAGTTTCACAAAAAAATAAATCTGTCGTTCGGAGTCGACTTTAAACTGTAGGCCCCGCTACTTATGTGTAAAATTAACACACACAACATAAGTGGGTAAGAAACTAGATCAATAATCCTGACTGAAGGGTTGTAATGACCAATTATGTATGTGTATAGTTGAATAAGGAATATATGCGAGATAAGGGTCTAGAGAAAACGGCGAACTAATTGTCTTATTTTAAAGTTCTTGCAAAACATTCCTTCTAAAGTCAAAAACGTTTCTCATTTAATTCCATTTCCCTTTGATTTTCTCACCCTAAAGGAAATAGAACGAAACCTTTTCAAAATTCCCAGCTAAAAAGAAAATTATTTTTTTTTTATTTCAACATTGAATTGGGGAAACATGTTTCTATTGTCGAAAATAAAATAAAAAAGAAGGAAAAGTGTTGCATATCGTTTACACAGTGTTGACGAAGAACTTTTACTATTTAAAAGTCAACTTGTGTATATCCGTAACTTGACTTCCTGTCATTTATAACTTTTTTTTTCATTTTTCTTTTTTTTTTGTTTGTTATTGTTAGTGTTGTTATAATATTTTTGTGACTTATAAACTCAATGTCTGAGTTTTAAATATTTTATGTTTTTTTCTTGTTTTTTTTTTTGTTCATGCTATAGACTTATTTATTTCTTACTTCTTCATAATTCTTTTGAAAAAAATGTAGAAAAAAAACTCTGAAAAATTAAATGCACTTAAAAAAGTTCTCTGCTCTGCTTTTGGTTTGGTTCGGTTCTGTTCTGATTTTTTTCTTCTTATTCTACTTTAAACTCAGTGAAACTTCCTACCGCATGCATGATATTAAATTATGCAATAGTTGTTTTGTTGTTATTGTTATCGTTTTTAGGTTTTATAATATTTTTTCTGTCTTTTTATTTTTCTTTTTCTGTTATGAAAAGAAGATGAAAAGAATGAAAAAGAAAAAAATGATGTATGTTTGCAAGTGGAAGTTTTATTAACATTAAAAATTATGAAGAAGTATTATAGCAGCAGCCATACAATACAAACATACCGTACAGATACGTATGTATGTTGTTACCTCGCTTTCTGAACTGTCTTAAGCGGACTGCCAAGTCAAGCCAAACCAAGCCAAGCCAAGCCAAACACACAGCTCGTATATCAAGTTTAGACTGTTGGTGTATGAAATAATATCCGCTTTTTGTTTCATGCAGACGCTGTAACCTTAAAATGAAAAGTTAAGGTGACTTCAGTTGAGGTAATCATTTTGCCGTAACGTAAATGTTAAAAATTAAATAGCATTTTGAAGAGAATTAAAAATAAAAATGGGTACAGTATTTGGCAACATGTTGCACTAAAATTATTGCAACATTTTTATAAGAAATATTGAGAAGAAATTAAATTTTTGTAAGAATAAAATGAGTTTACATAAGAATTTTCTTAGTTTTGCGACAAAAGTAATACAATTAAATACACTCGACTAATAATATAGTGTAGGTTGTGAGTTTTGTTAGGCAGATCTCCAAAAATATTTGTTTCATATTTCTCGAGCACTCTCAAAATCTTTTAATTGATTTTACGCACTAGTTTCTGGATTACTCAAACATTTCTGACCCAATTTCCACAATTGAAATCTTGTTAGAAAGAGGAGAGACCTTTTAAACGGTATGCATATATCTATTATTCGATATAATATGCTATGAGGTAAACTTAGTAAATGCGAATTTTATTTCAATAAAAATGTATACAGTTTTTGCCAACATATTGCAATTAAAATTGATGCAACATTTTTATAGGAAATATTGAGAAGATATGAAAATTTTGCAAGAATAAAATGAGTTTTCTTAAGAATTTCCTTAGTTTTGACAATTGCATTTCCATGATATCACTATGCAACAAAGCAAGATTTAAATTTTTGGAAATCGAATCAGAAATGTTTTAGTATTCTAGAAATTTGTGTGAAAATTTAAAAAAACCCGTTTTTGTCAAATAATACAAGTTTGGAGGCTTCATAAAGTGTAAAAACAAGATATTTTTGATTTCAACTCAACTAACTGAACAACGTTGACTATGTAGTGTATTTTCACTGTCACAGCGTGTAATTTTTGAAATTAAAAAAAATTCTTTGAATACAAAATTCAAATGTTCTGACCTACATTCCCTCTTTCATCCTATATCCTCTATTTCCTTCCTTCTCTAAGGACATTGTACAGTGGGTCAATTTCGACCTCCGGGTACTGTACTTGTCTTAACCGACTGGTACACGTCCGCTAACCTAACCTAACCTAAAATTAAAATGTTAGTATAAGAAGAATATTAATTTCGAACTATCGGTTTATGTTTGGTCGGTACAAATGTCTTAAATTGTGTACCAAGTTGCGGCAATGGATCTGTACTAACTTTCTCTAGTGTTTTCATATCAGGTTGTGAGTTTTTAAAAGTTTGTGACTTTTAATACTCTAAAGAACCCTGTTTAACTCTGCTTTAAGGAGTTGTTTTTCTTCATTCTCTTTATGCGTGAGCTCTGAACTCGACTCCATTTTTTGCCATCATATTCTCAGTAATTTTTTCGGGCAACATTCATAAACACTCTCAGTTTATTTGTAAAGCTTGTACTTTTTTGTAGTTAGAAAACCGAAACATATGTTGACCATTCATATCTCATCCATCTTTTCCATGCAGCAAAAACTGTAGACTATGAGTAGTTAACATAGCTGGATGCTGCACAGTGCTAGAAGATTTTATATACTTTTGTTCAAAAAAAGGAACTATATGAAGTGATGTTAGATTGTTATCCATAAAGTTACCCCTAAGCATTATATTGAATTAAACTAAATTAAATTAAAATTAAATTTATTAAAAGGAATGGATTTAAAACAAAATTGGCCACTCCTATAGCCCTTTGCTGATGCAATTCAAATCGGTTTTGTATCTAAACATTTCTCATATCCAAAAATTAGATTTTGAAAACATTTTGCCAAGTATAGGCTCGTCTCTTAATCATTAAATTCCTTTCATTAAATTTAAATAAAATGGGAGTTTCTAATTCATTAATTAAAAGACCTATTGATGAGATTATGTGTGGAATATGAAATCGTAAAAATATCCGCCACGTGTTCTCTGAAAGGAGTGTAACTTAAATGTTCAATTATCCGTAACACAGGGGCATAAATCAAGCTTAATTTAACCGACGACATTACTTGTGTTGGTCTAGAGCACTACTGCACATTGCATTGTATATTCGCATATATATTTTACTTAAGTAAACCTTATACGAAAAAGCCAGTACACGTGATTTTCACTCGAGGTGGCCATGCCCTCAAGTAGCTCGAGCAGAATACCTATTAAAGCATTAATTATACGGTACTTAGTGCCGTCCTGTTGAAGCCACTTGTATTTGGTATATAGATCAGGCAGTTCAGGCCAAAAAAAGGTAGTTTGTTCGTGGCCTGGGCGATGTCGTTCTCAAAGAAATATGAATAGATGAAACCACCAGTCTATAATCCACATCAATAAATGAGTTTTTCTGGACATGCATTAAATCTGGAATCTTATTGGATTGAATTGTACTCATGCCAAATTCGACAATTTTGAATTGTCGATGAATATTTGAATCAGTTATCAACTGCTCTAAGGCCCGTTTAGCAAATATACGACGTTGTTAAAGGTCATCCATGGCAATTTGGCAAAATAGAGTGAATAAATGTCGACTAATTAAGTAGAAGTGGTTATAATAAAATGGAAGTAACAGTTGGAAGACAACCCCCTTATTATAAAGCTATAATGTTAGATATGGGATTAAGCTTTGGCTTCCAACTATTTCTAAGATCGGATTCCACGTTTTCAGTATCCCTGGGGATTATTTTCGATTGCTTTCACAGTCTTTTGAAGCTCATGTCTCGGAGAGATTTTCTCGTATGAATATTTTTAAGTACGTAATTAAAGAAAGTTGATTCGTTAAAATATACTTCAAGTTTGAGTTAAATTGTTTTGTGATGTTCAAAATTTGTTGACAGTTCCATAACCTTGCTGAAGACCCTTTAAAGATGTTCGTTGAAAGATGCATAAAACAAAACACTTTGTTTTGATGCCTTGTCACAATTAAAACTTTTTGTTTAAGTAGTAAAACAAGACATTCTTTATATACTCGTACATACAACAACATGTTGCTAAAATTCAAAAAAAAAACCAAATGTTTACGTTAAACCCGTACCACAACTGATCGGTGAATATTGAACATTTCTAGAGTACTGCATTAAATAACCTGAGAAAGATATTTTATGTTTTCATTTTACTTTTAACTGTTCTAGCAACAAACACATACCGTTTCATATTACCAACAGTGTGTATAACAGTTTTTTTTTCTGATTTTTCTTAATTTTCTTACGTTTTTCATTTCCAGGTTGTCATCATTTACAGCAAAACATACAAGTATACGCAGTAACAAACGCAGCGCTAACGATACAGTTCAGATAGAAGCAAACTTTACGGCAATTTTATGAGAGCAGAATGAAATACGAAAAAAAAGGAATGAAAAAATCTTATAAATGTATTGTATAAAATTTATATTATCAGATTTTAATTGAAAACGTGCTTCAATTTTTGAAACCAACGAATTCAGCAAACAATCAGACGAAAAACAAAAAGAAAAAAAATTTTAAAATATAACACGATACAAACAGAAAAAAGACAGTCGAGCGAGTGAATCAGAGGGAGAAAGAGAGAAAGAGAGAGATAAAAACCCATTTTAGAAAGACATCATGACAGTTAAACTTGCCAAACTGTTTGGTAATACAATGACAGGCAACAATTCATCATCACAAGTGCCACCATCGTTGCCACCACCAAATCCAGCACCCGTTTACAATTATTATAATCATCCACAGTTGCAGCAGAAATTGCAAAAACCTTATAATCCCTATATGGCTGATGATGACGATGAGGACGATAATATGTCTTTGTATTCAACAGCAGCCTCGATTATGACATCACGCGATCATCCATACAACAATTCTCAACGTCCTTTGTTGGCCGATAGGAAACCACAATTGCTGTTGACACAGCAGCATCATAACAACAATAATAATGGCAATAATAGTAAAAAGAAAAATGCAACCGCAAATCAACAAAATTCTCAGACTCAGACCTATCAGCAACAGCAACTGCAACTGCACCAACAACACAACAGCAACCAGAAAAATCTTATATATCACCCTATGTACAACAACAAAAACGTGATAGTACAAAAGGTCTACATGGCTTTAACGATTTCGATATACTCTCCCAACAGTACAATCAACACTTGCAATCACCTCATATCGGTTATCCCTACGGCAGTCCGCCATCTCCTACTCGCACTTCAACACACAATAATATTAACAGCATCAGCAATAGTAGTTGTAGTAGTAGTAGTGTTGCAGCAGCAGCAACCTCTGCAACACTTCAAAATTTAGCCAACAATACAGCAACAGATTTTGTATTTGATTCTTTGCCAACGACATACGGCAATAACAGTAAACAACAACAACAACATCAACAACAGCAACAGGCATTCGCAAGCATTTCAACGGCTTTAACCTCAACACCACGTTATGGTAATATCAACAATTATGGCTCTACAACTAGTAACAGTGCCAATGCCGCTTGCAACGCCTCCCATATTACAGGCTCACGACCAGGTTATGATGTTAATGAAGCTGATTATTATCATACCACCGTTAAACCTTTAACAAATGGTGGCGTAGTGTTGGGTAAATCATCTCGTTTTGAAGATGATTTTTGTAGTCGTCGTAATATCGACTTTACCAAGAATACTCATTTAGATGGTATCACTCAACAAGAGAAACTGCAACAGCAACAACAATTACAAAATGGTCCGTTTATATTTGGCATACCGCCCGAACAACAAACCGATTTTACAACACGTATGCCACACGGCGGCCGTTCATTCGGTGACATCTCAGAGGATTCCGGCATAACAAAAGATGACGACAAATACTCGGCAAAAAGAATGGTAAGTGAAAACAAAGCATGTAGAATTTTTATAAGAAATTATTGAAAGAAAATCTAATATTGGGATTGGTAGCTGATTAAGGGCAAATTGTGATTATAGCCGTTCTATAACGTATTTTCCTAATTTTAGCTAAAAAGCACTGCTTGAATGCCATACAATTTCCTGGGTGTTGATCTTATAAAAAAAAAGAAACAACAGGGATGATAGTTTAGCCAAAAGGAAGCTCAATGAGAGTTCAAATTCTTCATCATATTCTTGTTATTCTTGCTTCCAGTAGGGTATAGGGGCAGAATTCTGGCATCTGTAATGATGCGACAAGTATTTGCCTTTCAAATTCCTTCCATTTGCTTTCGAACTGCCTGGCTTATTCAGCGCTACTACCTCCAACATATCTTCATTAAGGAGCAGAAGCTTCAGTAATCACAATCAGCAGATCAAATCAACGCCTCCGTTCTGTAACACTCTAAGTCGAAAAAGTCTGTTTTGTGTTAGGAGCTCTCAAAGTTTTCACGCGCCATACAACTATATTTGTATTCTTAGTAGATTTCTCCCTATAACTTCGGAACAGATAGGCGTATCTTAACCAATCTTTTGACGTTATTTAAGTTAGAGAACGTAGAATTTAAAAATGCAAAAACATTAAAGACGTTCTAAGTATACTTAGAAACTTATAGAATGGAGTCGTCGAAATGGTCTTGACATTCGCAAGGATTTTTGAATATTTACCGAGATTCCCAATTTTTCAAATTTGTAGTTCTGATGCCATACACACCCCACATGTAATGTATAGTGAAGAATTTGTACCATTGCTAGCAGGCAATGTCTGAGTATTATAAATATTGACTCTCAGTTCAATTATACGGGAGTTTATACTGATGGTTTCAGTATTGTTTTTTTTACAGATCTCTTAAAACTTGACCTAGAAGACAAACAAGTCCACGAAACTTTGGCATAGTATTTGTCCACTGGATAACCCATCTGTTTTTCAAAACCAATAACATGCGGACTCATATGAACTCTTTGAATTCTACATACATACATAGTTGGTTATTACAACCCTTCAGTCAGGATTATTGACCTAGTTTCTCTTTAAATTCTACGGAATTTGTTTCCGAATTCCAAAAACTTTTAAAATCAGATCAGATTTTCGTTAGTACAGAATTGGATCTATTGATACTTAGACAATCAATGCAATGTTGTTATTGAAGAAGAAAACTTCTTTCCTGCCTGACTTCCTTCGAGTACTTTTATTTCATAGCCAGTTGACTTGCGAGTTGAATAGCGCACTTAATTAAATTACAATCATTTAGTTAGGATTACAACTTAGCTTCTATCAGCAACCAAGAATGATAAACTAAAGATTACGGTATCACGCACACAAAATTAAAACTTTCTGCGCATGTTGAATCAATGACGTCACGCAAATTGTGTTCCTATTGGCTAATGATAATATAAGTTATATTGCAGGGCTGCCAACTATTTTCACGCAATGAATACATTTTTCAGAAGAAATGTAAATTTTCACATATGTAAAAAACTTGGAAACCATTAAAATAGCCCAACTACGTCATCTAACGGGAAATCATGCGCAATGCGTAATCTTTAGTTTATCATTCTTGATCAGCAACCATGTTGTGGGTGTTAATCGTGTCTGTAAATGGCGATAGCTATAGTTTAATTTTGACGCTGAAAAATGTATTTGAGAAATTGTATTGTTCGACATGTTTGAGCTGGTGTTTCAAATATGGGCTTTCGCCTAATAAGACAACACACTATCTAAAAGACTACGGCGAAATTAACACTAAACCTACCGTGGACGGGTCAAATAACCCATATTGAACTTCTTGTCAGAATTTCTTGAAAATAATATTATCACATCGCCATTTGCCTTTGCGACTTTTATTACAAAATACATCGAATGTGTTTTCCAAGATTCTCTCCTCTCTTGTTAATTTTTCTTACCGAGAAATATATGTAATCTACCTTAAATACTAGCCTTTGGTAGGAATAGGAATCCATGAAGTATCGGTAGATTTAGTGTTTATAGCACATTATAAAAAATGTATTCCTATTGCACCATATACATACGTTCGTGGAGCACCTTTTCTCACTTCCTTTTCTTCGTTTGTTATGTTTTTTGCATGAAATAAGAATTCATTATTTACATCCCTGCCCTGCATTTGTGCAGGTGTATTTTTGTTACAACATTTTAAATTTCTTCGAAATTGTATGGAATATAACAGCAATTAGTAAAAGTTTTCAATAACTTTTTAACTTTTATTATTGTGGGTGTTGCGGTGTTTTGTAGTTTAATTTTATCCCGAAGCGTTTAACTAAAACTAAAAAAAATACAAAAAGAAACAAGATTTTGTTTATATTTGTTGTAATAACTGCCAGCATTTTTAATTCGTTATTTAATTATGTTTCCATTAAAAAGTTGAGGTTTTAAGCCAAAAAGCAAGCACAAACAAAAACAAAAACCGAACAACCACTAAAACTTTACAAGTGTTAAATATTTGTAAAACATGGTTAAATATTTAAACAATACTTTTGTGAATATTTAAAAACACCGACTGTCTGTCAGACTATTATGACAGACAGGCAGGCAGACAGACTGGCATGCACAAAAGCTGGCAAAAATACTTGCACAAACTGTTAGCTTTTTTGCACTAACGAGTAGCATATACACGAGACACAACATTACATAACAACATTTGCATATTTTTGTTATTGTTCTATTGTGTGGTTATTTATTAAAATAGTAAATATTTTATAAGCGAGTATGTGTGCAACATAATTGTCAACTTACAAAAATGATGAATAGAATTTACAATCATGTTGTAAACAACAATTACAACATACAACATGTATGTTAGTAAGGCATGTTGCAACAATGCTTTTGTCTGTTTATCTTTGTACTTGTACATACCATACATATATCTACATAACGGGTCAGCCATTTCGTGATTTCAAAAGTAAGCCATAACTAGACGAATGTTGGTTTTTAAGTGCTCAAGATTTGAAGGTTTATCTGCATAAATACGGTCTAATCTTGGTGGCCAGTTAATATCGACACGGGAAGAAATTACGCGATCAGGAAATGTCTCTTGCAATAAAACCATATTCGCTCGAGTTGTTGTAACCACATATTCTCCAAGTCGTATTCTTCAATCGCAGGCAAAAAGTCGGTTGACGGTGACAGTCGTTCCATCGTCGTTTTCGAAGAAGTAAGGTCCAATCATACCTTCGGACCAAAGAGCGCATCAAACAGTGAGTTTTTCTGGATGTAATGTCAGCTCTCTTCAATTACTTGAGGATTCTCAGAACCCCAAATACGACAATTTTGTTTATTCCAATCCTACCCAACGAGTGTTAAATATGCTTCATCGCTGAAGAAAATTTTGTTCGAAAAATCTCCGATACGTCGTTGTGGCAGAATTACCATTTTTTAGAGTGGGTTTTGATAATTTTTATGTGTTGTGTGATAGCTAAGCGATCCATTTTCGTCAATGTCAGACTTTCAACTGAAAAAGAAAAAAATTGGTTTCACAACTTAGTTTGACAGTCGCATACTTTTGAAACCACGAAATAGATAGCCCTTTATATGTATGTGTACATATCTATGTGTACATATGTATGTGTTATTAATTCATTAACTTTATTTATGAAGTTTCTATTTTAATCATCATCATCGTTCACCACCTACTAGAACATGCATATCCTTTTGTTGAGTGTGTTTAATTTAGAATTGCCGATGCTGTTGAGTTTCTTCTTGTGTCTATTGTTAACAAGTGTGTTGCTGTTTATATTTGTTATCAATTTTGAAACAAACTACAACAACAATGATAATTTCTGAAATTTCTAACATAACATCATAATGCAACAATATTTCATGTAACAACATTTGTTATTTGAATAGCAAAACTAGTAAACAAGAACAAGCAATTCTCCAAATCAATATATTCCAACACTTTAAAAGCTTATCTCGGTTTCTTTAGATTTAGGTTTAGGTTAGAGGATGTATACTTTTCAATTGAGACAAGTAGAGAGCCCGAAACTCAAGTTAATCCATTGTATAAACGTCCTTAAGGCGAGAGGAGAATTGACGGGAAAGGAGAGCAAATAGGAAAGAAAGAATAAAGGAGCAGAGGAATTACACGTGACTACACTATTGAAATCTGAGCGAGCACTTCTCAACCTAGCACAAACTAATAATAAATCTATGGAGAGCCTTCGAAGTCAACTTTCGACACTGAATTTAAATCCTCAGAGAAGCTCTTGCCAAGGATCTTCAACCTCAATCTACTAATGGCTGGACAGTTACAGAAGAAGTGTTCGACAGTCTCCAACTCCTACTTATCGCAACATAAGCTGCTTTAGTCGGGCTTGAAGTCGCCGCAGTCTAGTAGGTAGTGTGTTGACTTATTAGCTGTAAAGACCGAGTTCAAATCCCAGGTCGGACATAAAAACGAAAATATTTCTTCGTCAACTTCCTCTTAGCAGATTTATGGTAAAAAGTCAGAGAGTAAATAAAAGTGCCATGAAAAACTTCTCAAAAATCTGTCGTTCGAGGTCGACTTTAAACTGTAGCCTCCGCCACTTTTGTATAAAAATTAACGCGCACAACACAAGTGGTGTTAGAAGCTAGGTTCTAATCCTGACTGAAAGGTTGTAATGACCAATTATGTATGTAGGTATGTATTTAGTCGGGCTGGGATAGGAGTATCCGGTAACTATCGATCTCTCGCCGTCTCATTACCAAGTATTTCGCTATGATCCCGAACCCAGCATAGACGGATTCGGTCTGGTCCAAAAGCTTTCAACGACTCCGTGCACTCGCGTCAATTTCTTTGTTTGTGTATTCAATGGTTTTTAGTGTGTTAAGTTATTTTCATATTACGTTATGAACTCTTGTTTTATAATTGCAACTGCAATGTGAAAATGGATTTTGTTGGTGATATCAGGCCTAAATGTAGTTTACAATTGAGGTTTTCAACTACTTAGAATTAATTTATGCAAAATTAAATGGGTTTTTAGGCAATACCTACCTGACGGAAACGTGTTGTATCATTTTAGGTGACCTTAAGCAAAAGATTTAACTTTGTTTGTAAAAACTTGAAATTTTTTTTTACAATTTTTCTTCGATAAGGGGGTAAAATTTAGGCAACTAATATTCTAAATTGCCTTAATATTTATTGGATATTAATTGTGTTTTCACAATGGGCTTTGACTATGAATATGGCCTTAGTAGGACCATGATTTCCCAGAGGGCTGCACCATCAAAACAAACTAAATCTAGTGAACTGGGCGAAAATGTTTTCAACAGCCAAAAAAAAACTTAATAAGCTCCTAAGATAGAAAAACATAAAAATTCAAAGCAAAACATTTTGATTCAATTAAAAGAAATATTTTTGAACGAATGGAAGAAGGAGTATGAAGTATGCAAAAGAATGAAGTATGAAGTGTTATTATAAAATCGTGTTATAATAACAATTACCGATTAAAATCAGTCAAGTGTAATTGAATTATTTACTAAAATCAACTTGGAAACCAAAAATTACACAGAAACTTAGCCAATGGCTGCTGATATCAGCAGCAACACCTTTACCCAGAAGCGTACGCTAAATGGGATTAAGGGTTTTGGCTAACAAATAATTGAAATTATGACATATTCAGGAAACTACTTAAGTTTACACATTTTTACGTTGAATTTTAGAAATAATCAAGGATTAGCTTTTTCGTTCGCTTGCTTCTTAAGTGGGGAGGAAAATATTTTTCACCCCCTTCGTATACGGACCTGTGTCTTCGCCACCAAACCATAACAATTAAAAACTAAAATTCATTCGAATAGAAAACGAAATTAAGTTTGTATGAAAAGAAAGGAAAAAAAACGACGCTGAAAATAATGATGATGGCGAAAGGCAAAAGAAGAAATACTCCAGTAAAGTAAAGGGTAGAGTTGTTAGGTTCTAGCACTTCATTAGCGTAATTTGTAAAGTAACGTTATTTTATGGTTAATATTCAAAGGTTTTTTTTAACAGATTTTTCTTTCCCCTTCTAATTAAATGTCGTCCTTGTGGCTGAAATTCACACCTTGTGGCAGAGACAACCAGACTAAAGAATTTTCAACGTATGGTGGTGGGTGGCGTGTCGGTTTAAAAAAAAAATGTACGAAAATCTTGCTAATAACCTCATTTAATTAATTCTAGTTCAACATAGAACATTATAAAAATGCTACCAACATTCAAGAAACATTCTTAATATCTTTGGCTTAGAAGATTTTTCATGTTACAAATCTTTTTAGTCGTTTTTCAAAAAATTTTTCTCAGTATGTCTTGTCTTTTCAAAGGCACTGATGTGTTATAAAGTATTCTTTTACAATGCCGTAGCCGGAATAAATGAATAAAAATATATTTTAAATAAATGCAGAGTTTTATTATCTGTTGTGCATATGCTTGTGGAAAATTGCATGCAACACTTACTTGCCAGCAGATGCTTTTCATTACAGCGTTACATCTTTCCCTTAAAACTCTGTTTGTTTCTTCACACAAAATGTATGAATGTAGGTACACGATAAAAATGAAGTATATTGCCATACTGTATGTACGTATGTACATTATGAATTCATACAGGGTGGCTGATATGTATTGCAACCAACTTCAGGTTGTTATCATTTGTAAACCGCTCGTCTGACTGCTGACAGATTTATTCCAGTGACAGTTCATTTTATTATTTACAAGCTTACAAAAGCATTTTGATCTATTGCATTCAGAAAAAAAGTTATTCGTGATGGAATTCAAGCGTGATAGTGTGATTGCTTTATGTTTGGATGGAAAACCACAGGTGGCTATCGTTAGAGCCCTCCAGCAAATAGATGTGAATAAATCTTTTGTTTCTCGTATCATTACCGTGATACTGGCAGTGTTGCATCCCGTCCAAAAGCTGGACGAAAAAAAAAACGGTAACAACACCAGAAATGATCCGAAAAGTGAAGGCCAGATTTGATCGAAATCCACGACGCATTGGTAGAAAAATTGCTAGTGAGCTGAACATATCGAGAGAACTGATGCAACACATATTTGAAAAATGAGATTGGTCCAAAGCCATTGAAGTTCCAAAAAGTGTAAGAGTCACCTATGGACAAATCAAAGTTAGACTGGAAAGAACCAAAGAGTAACTTCGCTTGCGCGAAAGTGGCCAGTTATCGAATTTGGTTTTCTCCGCTGAAAAGCTATTCCAAATTGAGAACAAATTGCGAACAAACAAAATGGTCGGGTTTACTTGCCAAAGAGGTCAGCTAAACTTAAGCGCCGTCGATGTTAATGGTGTGGGCCGCCGTAATGGCCGATGGTCGCTCTTCGCTCGTATTCATCGACCGTGGGGTCAAAATAAAAGCCGAATATTATCGGGAAAATGTCTTAAAGACAGTATTGAAGCCCTGGGTAGACAACAATTTCGGCCGTAGACCATGGACATTCCAACAGGACTCAGCACGCGTCAACCAAGAATGCCTTAAAAAGGAGGTTCCTCGCTCTATTTTTATCGCACAATAGCCACCAAAATCTAAACTGATTCTGTAATTTAATGTTATTCACAACATTTTTAGCTTCTGAACAATAAAATTAAAAATTAAAAAAATATAGCGCTTTACTTTGTTGCATTATATATCAGTCACCCTGTACATACATATGTATGAATATTTAAAATAAGAATTTTTATTTTATTTATCTTTACTTTTAGACATTCAATTATTTGTAGAGTCAGCTTGCCAGGTTCTGTCTGTTTGCGTTGCCTTGCCTTTCCTTGCCTTGCATTGCCTGACCGACCATGCCTGCCTGCTTGCCATGTCTAGCATACTGTAGCCTTGCAGTCGTTTAAAGGATCTGTTCATTTCATTTCGTCGTACTACATTGGCTTATTAGAAACGCTTTTGAATAGCAGCAGGCCGGGGACAATTATTGTAAATAATTTTCAGTTTTGCATGTTTTCTTCCTTTTGTCTCCTTCTCTCTCCCTCTCTCTCTCTATCTCTGTTCTTTTGTCTCTATTTCGTGTATAATTTAGTTGCCAACATGGTTTCTGCCAGTACTTTCGTGTATTTGTGCTAAAACTATAAAGGAATTAATGTTAATGCTGTATGTGTTGGGCACTAAATAAATTTAACGGCAACATGCTGTTCCCTTGTTGCAACATTGCAAATATTATATGTCTATGTGTATGTACAACCATATTTGCATAAACTAAGAGGAACAGGACAGCACAAATATTAAATGAGAAATGAAACAGTGCCCACAGGAAGTCGAGGGTTGTAAGAGAAAACGAAAAAAATAAAACTTATTCTTAATTTAGCTAATATAACTGTTTTTGCGGCGTAATAACTAGAAAAGTTATATTAAATGAAGGCCAATAAATGAGTGCAATTAAAATTGTTTTTGATTGTTGTCCAAGAAAGCTTGCAATTTTCGGAAGAATTTTTTGAGTGGTTTTATGGATTAAAACGTTCTATGCAGCAGCAAATAAAAACTGTGAAATTCTTAATTCAAAGATTATTCTTGCTCCCTTACCTACTTTTTTCACCATTTAATCAGCAGTTGTATTGGCCGTTTTAGGACGTGTTAATAAACAATATCTATTCAAATACTTTGTCTTTGTAGAGTCATTAAATAATAAAGTGGTCAAGTTTCCATAGTTTTGCCCCGCCAATCCAGTTTAATACATTTAGGTCTTCACGCCCATTGTTATATTATGAAACTCTAATGATATAAATTCCTCTTTGAAAAGTAGTATCGGCTTTAAAATCTGAAACATATATCGACAGCAAGACAGTGATGTTGTAATATCTTGCGCCTCAGCGCCTTGCACGTTTTCTGTGGTTAAATTATCTTTAAGTGCGATAATTTTAAAAAAATGGTGACCAGTTCAAAATATTTCTTTGCGTTATTAATCCCTAGAGTTATAGATACCTATTATCAATAACATTATGTAAATATTTTTAATTAATTATTAATTATTATTATTATTAATAATTAATTATTATTATTTTGTCATTTATTAAAAAGAGTGCGAATTTCATGGGAGCAATAAAAATGCAACAGCAAAAATTTTAATGTGTTTATTTAAATTAAATAGTAATTCTTACAAAAAAAATCTTAAAATTAATATTTAGTGGCGTAGCCCTTATTTTTTATGACTTCTTGCAACCTACAAGGCATAGAGTCGACTAAAGCTATTAATGTGTTAATGGATATTTTCTCCCATTCACTTTTCAAAATTTCTTCTAATTGCCTCTTATTTGACGGATGTTTCCTCTTAACTTCCCGATCTAATAACTCCCATAGATTTTCTATGGGGTTTAGATCGGGAGACTGTGATGGCCAATCCAAAACATTGACATCATTGTCGCTTAAAAAGTTTCGAGCTAAGCGACTTGAGTGCTTTGGATCGTTATCCTGTTGGAATATGCTACCAGGAGACATTTTTTCCCGCAAATGAGGAAGCATGTGTTCTCCAAGGATTTCACAGTACTTCTTTTCGTCCATTTTTCTTTCGATTTGAGTTAGGGGACCTACCCCATCACGGGAAAACTCACCTGTAAATACGTGACGTAAAATCAATAATTTTTTTTAAACATATCGTTCATTACCCCACACCATTATTGATCAACCGCTATGTTTTACGGTTGAAAGTTGATATCTTGAAGAATATCTCTGTCCAGGCGGTCTTCGAACAAAATTTATCCCATCAGAGCCAAACAAATTAAATTTGCTTTCATCGCTCCACAAGACTTTAGCCCATTGTTCATTTGACCAATCCTTGTAACGTTTTGCAAATTCCAGGCGCTTCTTTTTATTGATTGCACTGATGAGAGGTTTCTTTGCGGGTCGTCTCGCATGCAAATTAGCCTCTTTCAATCTACTGCGAAGTGGAGTGTGAACGCCTATAGAGACCCCCATTTGCTCATTTGCGAAATTAGCAACGTCCACTGCGGTCTTTCGTGGATCTTTTTTAACCAGTGCAATCATCTGGCGGTCTTGGCGAGAGGTAGTTTTTCGAGGATTACCACTAACTGGTTTCCTTTCCACACTATTTCTCAAGCAAAATCGAGATTTAATCCAACATACGGTTGATTGATTTACACCAAAGAGGTGTCCAACTTCACACATGGATTTTCCTTCTACTAAGGCTTTAATGATTGCAGTTTTGCTGTCAGCTGAGAGCTGCTTCTATTACAAAACACATGTTGTATAACTTATTTAAGAAATTTTCAATTATAATTAAATAAATAACTTACTTTAACTATTTTTTTATTATGTTGCATTTTTTATGCTCGCTAAAACTTTGCACTTTTTTCACTAATTCAAAAATATTTAACTTTTTAAAGCAGAATTTGGAATAAACTGAGGTTACTTTGAAAACTTATAATTGCATTCTCAGTTATAAACGATTGCGTCCATAAAGTGATTCCGAAAGTAGGGAATAATTTGGACAGTTCAATGGATGTGTAGTTCATCCGCTCTACAGCTATCTGGAATGGCAGTGTGCCCTGTGGCCTATATGATATTTTTTTTTTTTTTTTTTTTTTTTTTTAACGTCCCCGGCCACACACTAACCCACCCTCACCCGACCGCGGAGGGCTCGTCCCCATTACGCAGGGACACGTACACACCACAGTCCGGACTGTAGCGGGAAAGGGAAAAGCTATGGCAACTAGAACATAAAACAGCTACAGAACTTAATCACAAGCTGAACAAGGTAACAAAAACAAAAAACTGAACTATCTAAGACAAGAACAAAAATACGTTTTTATACGATAATTTATAAATTACTGCGAGAATACAAGCTACGTTTTATGTTACAAACACTACAATTAAAATCTATAGAATTATAATGCGAATTAAAATCATTACATAATCTCCGAAAAGGAAAATTACATGCATAATTCGATCTGTAAACATTTAAGGAAAGAGGACGATAGTGCCGTGTAAATCTTGCAGGAATGCTGAAATTCAGGTTGGAAAGCAAAAACTCAGAGTCGATATCACCTTTAACCAAATTAAAAATAAAACAAACACCTAAAACAGACCTTCTACGTTCCAGAGTTGGAAGTTTTACCAAAGCTAATCTATCCTCATACGACGGAAGCCCATTGGTGTAATCCCATCCTAAGCCACGTAAACAGAATAATAAAAACTGTCTCTGCACAGACTCGATTGAATCACTATGACAACGATAGTATGGATTCCAAATAACAGACGCGTACTCCAAAATAGGCCTAACAAGTGAAATGTACAGTAGTTTTGTTATATAAGGATCAATGAATTCCCTAGCATAGATATGGACAGTATATTGCTATGGTGTTGTGCTAATTTTTTTTTACCGGAACGCGTTCCGGACTTCCGTTCACGGTTCGGAAAAACAAGCCGGTTCGTTCCGGTTCGAGTTCGGTTCAAACCCTTGTTTATACAATGCATATAAAAATTCGTCAAAAATTAGAAAAAAAAATCAGCAATTCTTTTTAATTTTTTTTTTTTTCAAAACGTCAGCCACTGCTCGTTATCAGAAATCATCTTTAGTTCCGGAATGCGTTCCTGACAAAAAAGGAAGTACAGGAAAGACGTTCCGGAGCGTTCCGGCTTGACTACACCACTGGTATATTGTTTCGTTATTTCGCTGGGATACCTGCCACAGCTATGCGTCGTAGTATCTTGTATTTTAAAATTATTTAAAATCTTTCTCATAAATTTTCAAATATCCACAGAATCCATATGTGTATGTACATACATACATAATTGGCCATTACAACTCTTCAGTCAGGATTACGACCTAGCTTCTCATACCACTTATGTTGTGTGCGTTAATTTTATACATGAGTGGCGGGACCTACAGTTTAAAGTCGAATCCGAACGACAGATTTGAGAAGCTTTTCATGGCAATTTTTACTCTCAGAGTCTTTGCCAGAAATCTGCTGAGAGGAAGTCGCCGAAGATATATTTTTCGTTTTGATGTCTGACCTGGGATTCGAATCCGGGTCTTTTGTCTAATAAGCCAACACACTACCCACTAGACCACGGCGACTTATGTATGCATGTGTATGTATGTAGAGTTATTGCAACTTTATTGTTTTTGCTCTTTAAATATTGCATTAATGCAATGCTTTAAAACAACAATTTTCTTTTATTTATTTGATTTATTTGCTTTTATTTTATTATTTATTCTTATTTTATGGCTGCCACTAGATATCTGCTGATTTGTTGTCCTCTCTACTCTTCTAATATTTGCAATGCAAAATTATGTTTTCTCAACAAAATGTACAGCTTCCAAGAACTACGAATAATAAATAAATAAACGCAAGAGTAAAATGTTTACGATTTTGCCATATTTATTGTATGTTTATTTGTTGTTGTTGTTGTTGCTGTTGTTATTTTATTTTTTAACATTAAGTTTTGCGTTAAAACAAATTTACAACATACTAAACTCATAAAAGACTTGTGAGTATACGAGTGTATTAAACAGCAGCCTATTTAACATTAATGTGACCAACTAAGTTCTTTAGACATTGTTTTGATATTTTATGCGAGTGTATAATAACAGACAGAAAATGCTTTGCTTCATATTCAAACATATGTATCTGGAAATTAAACCTAATATTAATTTTTATGAATCGACTTTTACCACATTTCCATTTTCCTCAATAATGGAATTGTTGGTCATATTATTATTATTTTTTTTTTACTTTATTTGTGGTGCATGTACATATTTTGTATTTTTTCTGTTTCAATTTAAAAGCGACAACTTTGCAACATGACTTATTATAACTCAGCCTATAAATTATAGTTTAAGATGGATTACCTGGCCATATAAGAGCTACTCAAACCATATACTACTTACATCCAGTACAAAATGGAAACGTTACTTGTACTTTACTTTAATGTTGCAGCAGCATAACTGTGGAGTTTAAAAACATTATAAAACATGCCTTTTAAATATATTTTTATATGCCCTACACTACGCTACACAAGTTGGTACTGGCATATGGTATTTGGTATATGAATATTTAAAAAAAAAAATTCAAAAGAAAAGACCAATCATGGATGATATAATATAGTCCTGCTGTAAAGTATTCAAGTTAATTGGATTGTTTGAACAATTTAGTTGGAACACCCTTACATTGAAATAATTTTCTGGCGGTTTGATAGCGAAACATATTGGATGCCTTCTTCAATTACGATGAAGACCAAATATTTTAAATGTCACTTTTCCATAAAATGCCCTGTTACATTGCGAAGACTTTTTACGTAATTAGTGCATCAGGGGTGACGTTTAATGTTCCTACTCAGCATTCTACATTCTGTTAGACCTTTCAAATCAAAATTTCGACAAATTTTTTTTTTTAAAGGATACTTAATGATATATTTGCACTTTGTTTCACTGAAATTTCCTCTGATATATTAAATACAGCAATCATACGGTTTATAATCATATTTAATCTAAACTACAACAACTGATCTGAAGTCAGAACGAAGCCTGGCTATTTGAACTGAAAAAAAATAGTGAAGATTTTATCGCAAGATTGTACTGAATATTCAGTTACTTATCTTTATGACAGCTCATTAGTCTTACAAATAGGGTTTCCTTAGGCATCCATCGGAATAGAAAGCTATTTTAAAAATTATTGTGAAATTTGTTTAGAAATTTTACTACACATATCTGGTATCTGCTCTCACATTTTATACCGTCTCTGTTCACTTCTTCACTTCTATTGCTCCGAAGGTTGAATAAACACTAAATTTTCAATCTAAAAATATGATGAAACATGAAGAAATAAAGAGAACATGGAGAAACAAAATTCAAAATATAATAACAAAATTACTTAGGAAGACTTCAATACAGAAGAAGAAACAATAACAAATCAACAATAGAATTCTAGAAGTTACCATAAAAAAGTACAAATACAACAATAGTTAACATATGGTGGTAGTGGCATAAATTCCGTTTTGGGTTTTTCTCAAATCCACAGAAAAGACTCTCTTTTGAAATACAAAATCGCAGCAGTATTATGCTAGAGTAAAATAAATACATTGGACATTGAGCCATACTCCGAAGCATAAATGTTGTGCGACGTGCTAGAATACCTCGGGCGACAAATGTAATTCAAACTGTAAATATATGTAGTTTAATTAGCTATTGCCATAGGGATAGGGTCGTGAGATCTCAGTTCAAACCCCAGGTTAGACATCAAAAAGAGAATATGAAAAATGTATCTTCGGCGACTTACTCTCAGCAGATTTCTGTCAAAAACCATGTGAATAAATAAAATTGCCATGAAAAGTTTCTAAAAAATCTGTCGTTCGAAGTCTATTTTAAACTATAGGTCCCGCCACTCATCTATAAAATTAGCATAAGGAGTGCGCACAAAAAAAATGGGCCTAATTTTAAGCTCATAACTTTTATAATAATTGAAAGGGATTTGCCGACCAAAACAAAGCAAATAAAATAATACGTATTTTAAACACCATAACATGTCTGGAAGAAAAGTGGCTCAAAAATTGGATGGTCTGAGACCTTGTCAGAAAAAAATTGTATACACAAAAGAATTCAAATATTATTTACTTTAATTGAAATATAAAACGAAAAAAATCCACCACTTAGTTTTATTTCTATAACGAAAAGTGTAAGTCCCGTTTTTTTTTTGTGCGCACTCCTTACACAACATCAGTGTTGTGAGAAGCTAGATCGTAATCCTTACTAAAGGGTTGTAATGTATGCATGTTAAGTGGTAACTTGTAAGTCCAATTAATTTAACAGTGCCCTGTCTGGAGTTATTATCTGACGTTGCTGATACAGAGTCTATGACGTTTTACACGCATATTAAACGGCGTTACATGTAATTTCTCTATTTTCCATATCGTGGCAGTGAACAAAGCACTACTGTGTTTGCATTTGCTCTACGGTTTAAAATGATTCCATAGTAATGAACTTAGTGGCACATTGTTTAGCTAAATTTCAAAATTTTTTTGCGAAAATGGTCCCGGAATGAATGACACTAAGGTATTTAAAATTGAACAATTTGCTATTTTTAATACAGTCAAACTCGTTTATAACGAACTTGATTAAAAGGAACTACTTTAAATGGTCCCAGTAATTAAATTTCATACATTTTACCTTTTTTATAACGAACTCTTAGAAATAACTTTGAAGTGTAGCAATAGTCATTACCTTTAATTAATATGGCAGCATTAAATTACAATTCAGTATCTTTAATCAGCTGATAGATAAAAAGAATTAAAACATATTTTTGGTTTTTAATAAATAAAAAAAGTTCTTTGTATTTTATATATTCTAATATGACTTCACCCCGTTTATTGCGATCTTTGCCTATAACGAACTATTTTTTTTTGGTCCCACGGAGATCGTTATAACCCGGTTTGACTGTAACAAAGTTTTCTATTATTTATACTCTTCTACTTTTGTCAATGCTTTACCTAAACAAAACCAAGCTTTATGGCTGGATAAGGTGCTTTAGAATTCGTTCTATGCCGACCATAATTATGACCGATTACTTTGTGTACTCCACTTTAAAAAAAAACAAAAAATTTAACAAAAACATTCTGTTGTATTTTACAATTTTATATAATTTTTTCCATTTTGTTTCGTTTTTTTTTTTAAATTTTTTTATATAAAATTGCTGCAGCTGCATTTGTAAAATAATAAGAGGGACACAAATAAAGTAGAAAAATAGAGAGAAAAAAATAAACTTTAAGAAAAACTGAAACAGTAACAACACTGTTAAACATCAACAACAAACGAGTTGTTGTTTTACACAATGCTATACTTTTTCGTAAAATGTTGTTGCAACTGATGTTGTCTTGCAGCAGCATATGGTAGGTAGGATAGTGTATAAATAAAATGAACACAAGCAGAGGTAAGAAACGTTTTGTATGTACGTACCTTACAGTTGGGAGTTGCTTGCAAATAGTTAAGTTGTTAGCCAGTTTGTCTGGCAATACCATGAATATACCAACAATATGAGCAGAAAGAAATCTGGTGTTCATTTTTTGCTTGATTTTGTTGTTTTCATTTTCATTTTTGTTGTTGCTGCTATGACCATGGGATAACTTTGACTTATAAAGTTACTGCATGTCTACTAAATATTTTTGCTTGTATGCTGCATATGCTATATACTACGATACTGATATGTATCGAGATATTTTTTTTTCATTTTATTTCTTTCTTAACAAGAAAAAAATTACAAATTTTTTCATTTTTTTTCACATAATTTGGGGAAAAATCATGTAAAATAAATTGAATTGTGCAAATAGCTAAAAAAAAGTAGCAAAACACGAAGCAAAAAAAAAAATAACTGAAAAATAAAATAAATTGCAGGTATGACGTCCTTGGTTGAATAAAAAAAAACTAAAAAATAATTAAAAAAAAACAGAAAAATAAAAATCTTTGCACGGGTTCGTCTACATTTGGAAAATATTATGCAATTTAAAATTATATTAAATTGCTATGTTTTTTTTTCTTGTTGTTTTGGTTTTCCTCTAAAAAATAAAAGTAAAAAATTCGTTTTTTATTTTGTTTTTGTAAAAAAGAATTTTAATGATTTTGATTATAAAACAATTTGACACCATAATTTAAAATTATTTTGTGAATGGCATTTTTTTAAAAACAATTTTTCTCCTTTTAAAGAAAATAATGAGCAGGAAAACAAAACAGAAGTATTTTAAACATAGGTTCCTTATAGTTTTTCTATTTTTTTAAATAATAAAATTCAGGAAAAGGAAATCTATAGTCAAAGTCAAAATATGCTATGAAATATCACTAATGAGTGTATACCAGAGATCAGCAAAGAGTATTCAAAACGATGAGTAGATTCAAATCATACTTATAATTTCTAATACTAATATGCATTCATATTTATTTTAATATGATACTCATACTCAAAGTTGGAAGTACTCGTCGTATCATACTTAACAAAACGCATGATGTTATTGACTTCGACTCGTCTCTACTTAACATTGACACGAAGCACAAAATAAGTGTGATTCGCATACGAACACTACTATCGAATCACCACGAATACCACTCGAATCATTTATAAGTAATATAAGTATTTTTCTAAATTTATGAATCAGAATGAGTAGGCGTATGAATCAAACATATTTCGAATGTTGTTAGTTTGATGTCAACGTCATACTCATACTCATTGCTACTTATACTTATAAATCAATGTTGTAGCGAGTACGAATGAATCAGAGTAGTTGAATTTCAATTCTGTTGATTCACTCATATTCCAAATAGCATGAGTCATTATGAGTAGCGGAAAAACGTTTCATTGCTGATCTCTGGTGTTTACGTTAAGTTTGCAAACAGTGTGCCCTGAGAATATTCTAAACGATATTTCCGTTTATAAATATGAATTTATTTATTACATTACAATACGAGCATTAGGAGGCAAAATTTTAAATGACTTTTGACAGTAGTGGCTACAAATTGAATCAAATAAAATCAAACAGTAATAAGGTGATAATAATAAAGATGCTTCTTGACAGACCGCATTTTGTTTTTTAAAGGAACGGAAAGTAGGTCTTCTGGTGTACTCTTTCTTCACAAGCCCTTTGTCTATATTTTTGAATAGAATTTTTTTAATATTATTTTTCTCCTTATGCAGCATCTGTATTTCTTGAGATTGCAGTCTTTCGTTTCACCTGCTGCAATAAGACGCAGTATGATCTCTTATGCTGTCTCTGTTATGTTTAACAATATTTTCCAGTCTAGAATGAAATGTGATATGACAGAATGAGAATGTTTGTTAATATTTATAAAGAAACTTTTTTCCCAATTCCCAATCATATTCTATTACAAAAGTTCATGGTTTTTTTGCTGTCTTTTGTACTCGAGCTTTTTTAAGGAAACACAGGTTTTTAAGAAATAATTAAAAAAAATTATTTTTCTTTTAAAAATGATATTCTTATTGCCCTATTAACCTTGCTGAACGTTTCAAAATGGGTATGGTTGAGAAACGATAACCTTTCATTACCGTACAAATTCTTCCAGTTTGCAAACAAAAAATAATAGTCACCTTGATCTGAGGCACAAATTTTTAGCTCCATTTATTTTTTACCTTATCTCACAGTAAACCTTTCAGTTACGATGCGTAATAGTCCATTTAAAAAGCCACAGGCCTCATTGAAGCCACCTTCGAACACCTGCATAAAGGCCTACAAAATTTATTCCCTACATCTTATGGTTTTTATATCATTTTCATTTTGAGTTGAAATATGAATACAAAATTTTTAAGTGAACTTTTAACACCTTTGCAAGGTTCCTTGTATATCTGTGTTATATCATTACAAATCTAGTAAAATAAAGACACTTATTTTCTGATAATTCCATATTTTTGTCCCAGTATTCGCCTTACTTGTGAATTCGATTCTCACCTGGTTGTCTGATCACTTGTCTGACATTATATGTGATTACTCACGATAGGAAAAAGCAATTACTAAAAAGCAATTTCCAAAAAAAAAAAAATTGACTAAGGTTATTACAAAAAAAAAAGGTACTGTAGTTCCCTACCATCTCTTTTCTTTTTCTTATAAACTATTTTTCCTTTATTTCAACACAATGCATTGCATGAATGGGAGTTATTTTTCGAATGTTGGTCCTAAAAAAAAAAGAAAAAATATATGTCCTTCGTTGTCGATTTGGTAGTCGAAATTCCATTATGGAATGCACTAGGCATTCCACAGAATATCGTTCTTTAGTCGTACTATCTTTATATGGAATGTTGAGCAAGGAAAAGTCATCACAACACAAATGCTTTCAAATCTAAATCTAATCTATTGAGTTAGCTTATATTCTAATAGTCATGCCTTGAGTGTTGGTTGCATTAAAAAGATGCAGACGCTATTCTCTGCAAGTATAATACCTACTTAGTTACGTAAAGTTCTGAATTGTTAATTTTTTTCCCCTTCTAGCAAGGAATTGTACTCTTTTTTGGTATTTATTTTTAACCACTTGACTTGTCGATGTTATTTTTTAGCCAAGCACGGCTAGCTAATCATTGGACTGTTACTTATGCAGATATTGTGCGCAGTAAGCGATGTCTTGGTTAATGAAATTCCAGGAGTTATAGTAATCACTTGTAATTAAATGATAGCAACGAGTAAGCATCCTTATTGCATACAGGCAGGTACTATGCGTATACGTACTCTATTCATTTGAGGCGTATTTTGATTTGATTTTTATTTCTTGTTACTTTTGTGAAATTTTTTTCCCTTATAAATTAAAATATATTTTCAATTATTTTTTTTAAGCTTAAAAAGAATTAATTTAAAAAGCTCCTCAATTGCTTTTTATGACGAAATAAATATTATGAAAATAATTAAACATGTCATCTCATTTAACTTGCAAAACCTTTAACATTTTAATTAAATGTCAAAATATTTCGTTAACCACAATTTGTTCATTAAATTGTAATTAGTTCTTGTTGTTTTTAGTTGCTGTTAACGTTATTGGTGTTGATTTTTTCCGTTGCCATTGTTTTCGTTGGTGTCGGTTTGGTTTAGTATCGCAAAGCAAACAAAAAAAAAATATTTTTTTACTAGAAAAATATTTAAATTTAATTAAAACATGCTGTTGTTGTTGTCCTAACAAATTCCCATTTTGTATCATTGAAATCTATACGTGTATACAATGTTGTTATTCTGTTGTTGTTTTTTTTCGATTTAAATATTGACCAAATGTACAAAATGAAAATAAATACGAAAATCCATCAAAAACCAAATTGATGCATTGAATTAATGACCATTTTGTAAACAATAAAATAAACGAAATCCGAAGTTTTTAGTTTATCAATGAACATTTTTCTGCTATTTAACTTTGACCAATAAATGAGGAAATTGATTCTTATATAAACGAGTTTTACACTGGGTAACGTCATAACGGCAGGCTATTCACTTACCTAAACTAGGAATAGATTACAGAATCATTTTTTTGTTTCCATAAAAGGCCTATTGAAGTCGCCGTGGTCTAGTAGGTAGTGTGTTGGCTTATTAGACGTAAAAGCCAGGGTTCTAGTCCGAGGACAGACATCAAAATAAAATACAAAATGCGATTTCCTCTCAGCAGACTTTATGGCAAAAACTCTGAGAGTAAATAAAATTGCCATGAAAAGTTTCTCAAAACAATCTGTCGTTCGGAGTCGACTTTAAATTGTAGGTCCCGCCACTTATGTATAAAATTAACACACAACATAAGTAGTGTGAGAAACTAGGTCAATAATCCTGACTGATGGGTTCTAATGACCAATTATGTGTGTATGTAAAAGGCCTATTGATTAAAATGGTTAAGCAATATTAACTCTGTAAAATATTCTTGCCACACATAGAAGGTTTGAAAACTATTTCAATCTCTAGCATTGGATTGATTATGAGCACTTCATTCATGGAAACTCTACATCATTAATGAAACAAAATAATTGAAAATTCTAGACTAAACATAGTGTCGATTGATCAGGGATTAAAAGTGCGAAAGATTGCAGTAGGGCATCCTACATTGGTTTCAATTTTGAATGCTTGTTGTTTCAATTTTTTAATTCTTATTTTGGTTAGAGAAAGATTTCAGCAAGATTGCTGTCGTATTTCCATTCAATCACAATTGATTGTGTTTGCTTAACAACTTCATAGGAAACCTTGGCTTTGTCCAATCGCATTAGACACGAGTTATTGAGTCGTATTATAATCGAGGACTTAACATACATACACAATTGGTCATTAGAACCCATCAGTAAGAATTACTGATCTATTTTCTCGCACCACTTAGGTTGTGTGTGTTAATTTTATACATGAGTAGCGGGACCTGCAAATTTTATTTACTCTCACTGTTTTTGTCAGAAATCTGGTGAGAGGAAATCGCTGAAAAATATTTTTTGTATTTTGTTTTGATGTCTGGCCTGGGACTCGAACCCTGGCTTTTACGTCTAATAAGCCATCTCACTACCTACTAGACCACGGCAACACGAGGACTTAACACTAACGATATATCGGTCAATAAAGCAACCTTTTTTTACATACGGTAGAATATACATTGAAAACAGTTAGTAGAGATTGTAAACTTATTGCAACAAATTCAAAAGGATATGAAAACATATGAGTTACCGTAGTCTAGTAGGTAGTGTGTTGGCTTGTTAAACGTGAGGCCTCGATTCAAACCCAGGTCACACTTAAAAACGAAAATATGAAAATATTTCTTCGGCATCTTCCTCCCAGTAGATTTCTGACCAAAAATTCTGAGAGCAAACAAAATTGCCAAGAAAAGTTTCACAAAAATCTGTCGCTGGTATCGATTTTAAACTGTCCATTCAGGTCGTAATCCTGATTAAAGGATTATGTATGCATTCTAGAGATGTGAAAACAAAAAATCTCTAGAATAATTTCGATAAAACCAGATCTGACAAAGAAGACAAAATTATTCTATGAGCACGGGAAATCTTACTTTTTAGAAAGGATTATTCTGCAGAAGCTATCTGTGATAATGGATCAGCACCCATTCTATAGCATTTTAGGAGCAATGGATCAGCAGGGACGCTTAACGTCGTATTCTGTTGAAGCAACAGAATGCTGTAAACCGTTTTTAAAGCGATTGTTTTGATATACAATGATGCTTAATGTCATATTTGAATTAGTATTACAAATCATCTGTATAATCGTTTCCTATATGATTCTGTATGAGACGTAAATAGTGAATGTAAGAGAGCTATCTATGCATTCTTGGAAACAAATATATTTAGAGTGATAATTTTAATTTAGTTCTTATGAAATTTAATTTTTTTTTGTGTCATAAAGAGCGTGGTCAGCTCGCTTAGAATTTTAATCAACTGATAAACCAACGATATGGAAATTTATCTAAAAAGAAAGAATTATTATGCTTATTAGCTTAAAAAGTAAAGAGCTGAAGTACATACTTATATGGTTTAATTCAAAATTTTTTAAAAATAATTAAATCTCCTAGATTGGCACCAGAGATCAGCAATGAATTGTTTTTCCGCTACTCATAAGCACTCATACAATTTTGAGTATGAGTGAATCAATAGAATTGAAATTCAACTACTCTGATACACTCGCACTCGCTACAACATTGATTTATAAGTATAAGTAGCAATGAGTATGAGTACAACATTGACATCAAAATCACAACATTCGAAATATGTTTGATTCATATGCCTAATCATTCTGATTCATAAATTTAGAAAAATACTTATAATACTTATAAGTGATTCGAATCAGTCATCAAAATATTCAGCCTTTGCTGTTGTTGCATACACAAACAAAGAAGAAAGGAAAGACAAAGACAACAAGCTAAACACACACACAATTTTCTTGTGAGTATTGCAGTGCTCGTACCCGAATCATACTTATTTTATGCTTCGTGTAAATGTTAAGTAGAGACAAGTCGAAGTCAATAACATCATGCGTATTGTTACGTATGAATACGACGAGTACTTCCGACTTTTGATTATGACTTTCATATGAGTATCATATGAAAATAAGTATGAATACGTATAAGTAATGGAAATTTTAAGTATGATTTGAATCTACTTATCTTTTGAATATTCGCTACTGATCTCTGATTGCCACCAAAAAGTTTGTATGTATTAAACAAAATTGTACAAATTATCGAGTTGGATATCCTGATAACACCTTCCTTTCTGTTTTCATATATTTTTTTGGAAACTCGTTAGTTTGATGTCCATTAAATAAATTGTATTTTATTTCCCTTACAAAGTGTGCAATTAATTGTTGACTTTGTTTGTCTGTATGAAATTCAAAACTGATTGAAAAATGAGCAATTTAGTTGAAACATTTTTACACAAAAGACCTATTTACATATATATATGAATATATATATATATATATATATGAATAAAATGTATGTATGTATGTACATGACAATAGTTTTTTTCCTTCATATACAACATGAAATATTGACACTTGAATAAATACTGACATGAACTATATAAAATGCTATTTCGATTTTTAACAACAGTTTCATGTTCATTTTTTTGGTTTTATTTTGTTTTATTAATAATTTTCTGTTTTTTTTTTTTTATCACATATTCTATATCAGCACTACATACATAACCCAACTCATAACACCTGAGGGTGTCGAAAACTTTAAATGTACATAGTTTTGTTTTTCAATTTTTCAATATTTTTTTTCCATTTTAAATTTATTTTATTACAGTTTTCAACAGAATCCGAAAAATGAGTAGCAGACCACATGAACTTTGTTTATTTAGAAAAATTCTATAGAAACAAATTTTTTTGTTTAAAAACAATAACTGAAAATGGTTACAAGTTTAATGGTACATACATAGATTTGTATTTAAGTAACATGAGTACACACACATATTTATATGTAGGTTTTCATATGGTAGATATGGGAACATAAATTTAAAAAAAAATTGACACCCAACACTTGTTGGTAACGGATTGCATGTAGTTAGTAACCCTAGAATCAGCAACATTCGTAACGACGATTGTTGTATTTTATTTAAATTTATTTTTATTTTTTGTTTTGCAATTATGCTACTTTTGCATTGTATATGCATTTAACCTGCAACTAGTATTTCGATCATGACAAATGTTGTACTTGTAGAAATTGTGCAAAAACATTTTATTTTTTTTTTAGGGACAAAATTCTTATGGGAAAGTTAACATATTACAATTCGTAATAGACGAAAATATTTGCTACTCTAATTTAAAATAAATAAACGAATATAATTTGTTTTCTTTACATACATATACTCGTACTATAGACATGAGAATACAATTTAGATCAAATTATATTCGAGATATCAATTAAGGATTTCTGAAAATTAGAAGTAAAAAAAAAAATCCTCCGTCTTTCTACGAAAACAACACTGACACATGAGGTGAAAGGCAGTCTATACCTCAGACGGAACCTTCCTGCAGAAGTCATTTGACATAATCATAAATCTTTTGGCATGCCTCTCATGGTGACCCGTGAGATCCGCTCTTGTGCAATGGATGGCCAAGTTATTTTAATATTGAATTTAAGCAATCCTCTCCTTATCCATACGTGTATAGCAGTGTTTGTAATCGCCATAGCCTATTAGGTAGTGTGTTCGCTTATTGAGACATAAAGCACGGGTTTGTATCCCAGGTCAGGAATCAAAACGTAATATGAAAAAAAAAAATTGCTTCTCAACAGATTTCTGGAAAAAATTCTGAGAGTAATTAAAATAAGTTACTCAAAATCTGTCGTTCGATTCCGACGTTAAATTGTGTAGGCCCCGCCATTCATGCATAAAATTAACGCACATAAAATGAATGGTATGATGAGAAGCTAGGCCGTAATCCTGACTGAAAGTTGCAATGGTCAATTATGTATTTATTAGGGATACCAAACGGTAATCCCGAGATTCGGGAATTTGTGAATCCCGATTCCGAAATCCCGGGATATTTCGATATAATTCGAGATCCAAAAATCCCGAAAAAACACGGGAAAAATCGCGATTTTCTCTTAATAATAAAAATATTTTGTTAACAAAATCATTTATATTCAAATTATGTATATCAGAGTTATGCCATTAAAAGTAAAATACAAAAACAGCAAGACAAAAGTAACAAAAAAAAGCGTAAATTAACAAAAATAAAAATTGTTCATACGTATGCAAATGCATTAGTTTTAAGAAAATTATTTGGATTCCAACAAAAAGATTAAAGCATCTAACAAGTGATCTGATAGGCTTGAACGAATTTTGTTGTCAACATACGCTGCCGTTGAAAAACACTTCTCGCAATCAACATTTGTTGGTAAAATAGTTCCAAGATAGCTGTATGCCGATTGTAAATATTCACGTCTACCAGCTCCTGATGTAAATAAATCCATTTCTTTGGACAGTTGAGTATTTAAATCAGTTAACCTTTTAATTCGTTTTATAGGGCTTTTGCATTCTTCGATGCCATCAAATAATTTTTTATCAATGGAAGTAGAGTTTTCCTCATCTGAGATGCTATTATCGAAGTCAAGTGATATAGAATTTGTTTTCAGGACCTTTTCTAGGGTCAAAATACATATGAATACACAATCCCGAAAATCCCGAAAAATCCCGGGACAAGTTTTATGAATCCCGAAAATCTCGGGATTTCGGGATTCGGGATTTCCCAATTGGCATCCCTAGTATGTATGTATATGTATGTATAACAGTGTATAGTAATACTGCATGTTCCCTCTTGCAGCTAAAGATGCTTTTAAAATGACTACGAACTGTCTAATTTTATGACATATCGGGCAAACCAGTAATTTCATTTCCAACGGTATCCCTATGTTCCGGAAGCCATATAAGAGTTAGCTTTGAATAATTCAAAATTTCCTTGAGAAATTCTTGGCATTCAGGAATAAGAATGGACGTTGAAACTATCTTTATTAAAGGCTAAATAAATTTTTGAAGAAAAATACCGCAATATAACAAGCAATACGCCGATATCAAAATAACCAGAATACTTCACCTGGAAAAGCATTTTGTTTTCCGGCAACCTATAAAAATTTTTTACATGGCTTTATTGGCTAACAACCCACCTTGGTACTCTTTGATGCCAATTCTTAACGAAAACTCTTTGTTCTGAATGATATTTGATCCATGGCATGCTGTCGTAAATCTATGTTTCGTTCACCATTCCGAATCGGCACAAAACTTGTCTTTTATTATAACGTACGCATCATATGAAGTTGCCGCGGTCTAGTAAGCCAATAGGCTTATTAGACATGATTTCTCACACTACTTATGTTGTGTGTGTAATTTTATACATAAGAGGCGGGACTTACAGTTTAAAGTCGACTCCGAACGGCAGATTTCTGAGAAACTTTTCATGGAAATTTTATTTACTCTCAGAGTTTTTGCCAGAAATCTGCTGAGAAGAAATCGCCGAAAAAATACTTTTTTTATACTTTATTTTGATGTCTGGCCAGGGACTCTAATAAGGCCTGTATATAAAAATGGTTGAAATGGCTTTATTGCCATGGGTTCTGAACTACACCGTTGTTGTCACTGTTTATTCTCTTGTATAGTGTGATGATTTCAAGATTCATACATACATTATCTCTTCACACCACGTATGATGTGTATGCTTATTTTATACATGAGCGGCTGGCCCTACAGTTTAAAGTCGATTCCGGTACGCCAAATTTTTTTGGGAAACTTTACATGGATATTTTTATTTACTCCCAGAGTTTTCAGGATATGTTCTGTTGTTTTAAAATTTGTTAAAATTTCTTAAATTTTCTTCGTTTATTTATTCATTTTCATTTTCAGTTTATAAATGTATACTCAGCTTGATAGTTCAAGTCAATGGACCATTTAGAAAATGTGTTACATAATGTTTGTTAAAGTCATGTTCATATTACTTTGTGTATAATCCCAAATGATTTTTCCCTTTAACCCATAAAATATATTTCATATTGAATTTTGTTTTTTCTGTTTTTTTTTGTATTACATTTTGTTAAAAATAAATTTTGAAAATTGAATATTGACATGCACCATGTATGATAGTATTGTATGTGTTTAAATAAGCGTAAACTTTAAATGACATCTAAATAGAGCACAAATAGTTTGAAAGTTAAACGCATACGTTTAGCTGATAAAAATAAACAAAAAATTATTATAAAAAAAAAAAATGTTACTCTGGCCAAAAGAAGAATATGCCATAAAAATGTATTTATTTAATAAATACCAGCACAAATTTACAACACACAAATATTTTACTTTATATTACAATAAAAAAAATTGAAAAAAAAAAATCGAATTTCCATTATTATTGCAACTTTTTGTGGCATACATACATACAATTTTTATTTAACCCCAATTTTGAAGCTTTAACATATTTTTTTCCTTTTATTCTTCTTATATAAACTTTTACTCTCATATGGTATACATATGTATGTATTGAAAAATATGAACATACATACGTAAATACTTTATGTATGTATGATTGAATGAGAATACATGGTTTCTATATCATACACTTGCTTGCTGTGGCATGCTCTTGTATAAATTTTTTTCTAGCTACAGCAATGAAAAAAGAAAAACAAAAAATGTGAGTGAAAAATTGCCAAGTTAATCTAAAATTTAAATGTTGTTTAGTTTATACCTTTTATACTTGACTCATATACAATACCTCATCTAGTTCCACCAAGTCAACCACCATCTATTTCCAACCCATATTTCTTTTATTATTCTTTCTATAGAAAAATTCAAATAAAAAATGGAAAAGAAAAAAAATTAGAAAAATAGAAACGCTGTAAAACAGAAACTAGATCAGCTATTCAGGTACAATGTTTTTTTTTTATATATTTTGTTACCAAAACATTGTGTGTTACCACACACACACGTACTTAAACATTTACTTAAAACAACAAACACAAACACATACACATACACTATTTTCCCCTAGATTTTAACACAATTTTTGGTTAAACAAAATGCAAAAATAGAAAAAGAACAAAAAAAAAATATTTTCCCATAGAAAAACGTTTGATTATGTGTGTCCGTGTGTGTGTGTGTGTGTGTGTGTGTGTGCCTTTTTGCCATGCATCCTTAATGTATGTGAAAGAGCTCTTTTAATAGAAGTGTTAGTATGAGCGTGCTTGTGTTAGTGTTTTTACAGTAACCTGGTAAAGTTAATTAATCTTGCGTTTTTTCCCGCTATTTCTCTCATAAAACATGCAAAAAGTGTTAGTCAACACACACAAACACACACACACACACGTATATGCAAATATGGAAGTATATTTGGTAAAGAAAGAGAGAGACAGAGAGCAAGAGAAGGAAAGAGTTAGTACCAGAAAAGTGTTGTGTTTGCCTTTTTTTCATGTCTGCATATTTTGTCATATTGTTTCCATTATTATGCCACATACACGCACACCACAACAGTGCGATTATAATGAATGCACAAGTAACACTCGTAAAACTGAAAAAGTTAAGAAGGAAATGAAAATATCTGGAAGCATACAAGATTTAACCGAAGAGGGTTATAATAGTCTAGTAGTCGTTGTCGCCGTAGTCTAGTAGGTCAGGTCAAACATCAAAACGAAATATGGAAAAAAACGTATTTCTTTCTATCAGCAGATTTCTGGCAAAAACTCTGAGAGAAAATAAAACCTGCCACGAAGAAGTTTCTCAAAAATTTGTCGGTCGTAATTTACGTTGAACTGTAGGTCCCGACACTCATGGATACAACTAACGCACACAACATAAATGATGTCAAAAGCTAGGCCGTAAGCGTGACTGAAGGCTTATAATGGCCAATTATTTACGTATGTACGTATGGTCTAGAGGTCGCCGTGGTCTAGTAGGTAGTATGTTGGCTTATTAGACGTAAAACCAGGGTTCGAGTCCCAGGCCAGACATCAAAATAAAATACAAAAAATATTTCTTTGGCGATTTCTTCTCATCAGATTTCTGGCAAAAAACTCTGAGAATAACTAAAATTGCCATGAAATAGTTCCCCAAAAATCTGTTGTTCGGAGTCGACTTTAAACTGTAGGTCCCGCCACTTATGTATAAAATTAACACACACAACATAAGTAGTGTGAGAAACTAAATCAATAATCCTAACTGAAGGGTTGTAATGGCCAATTCTTTATGTATGTATATATGGTCTATGATTTCGAAAAGTACTTTCACTGTTGATCTGCTGTAGCATTTGGCAAGTGACTCTAATTTTCGTGGAAAATTTATCTTCAGCTATTAGGCCTATTTTTGGTTGGGTCGGTACTATGTAATACATCCCAAAAAGGTTAATTTTTTGTGTGAAGTTTGATTATATTAAGCACAACGTTGGCCAAATGATGATGATCTTTATCTGAAATTAAATGATCTGAACACTTGCTATTGTTCCAATAGAATGGATTATTTGCAGGTCACTTTTATTTTTAAAAGTGGTAAATGGAATGATAATTTGCATTCCGATGGATGCCGGATGCTGAAGCTGCTATACTGTAAAGATTCAAAGAAGATCTAAATTAGTCAGTGGGTAGTCGTTCTTAGGAACTCCAGTTATGTCTTTTCAATTTGTGACTTAAAAGCTGACAAAATTCAATATATAAAGGAATTAAAGAGAAACGACCATCGTATCCGCGCTTAATTCGGCAAATTTCTATTAAAGTTATACATATACTTCACTGAAGTTAATGTTTTCATATGTACCGAGGTTAATCCAATATCTTTTCTGTTCAAACACTATTGCATCCATAGAAAATTACTATCTGATACGCTTTATGGGCTATTGAAATAACAACTAAACGGCGTGCGTTTTCAGTAATTTACTCAAAAACATGTTTCAGCTGTTACCATTTAAAAGATAATTTCATTATCACATCTTCATGTACTAACAGACTACGAAAAAAAAAACTGGGCAACCGATTTTAATTTCATAAACGTCTTCTGTAGTAAATTTTTCCACAATCACCACAACAGGTATTCATTTAGAGCCAAGTCTGAACCCTGAACCGAGCTACATAAGAAAACTGAATGTTTCTCTTATGACAAGTCAGTCGATAATTTCTTGTCACAGTTCCTTTACTTTTTATTCAAGTGGTAATATTTGAAAAAGACAACGAAAATTAAATTGGATTAAAACTAGCTAAAAACTCTTTAGAAACTCTCGCGATTATTAAAGGTAAATTTACTTCTTTATTGACGTAAAAGACTCTAATAAGAGTTCCTTAATTCTATGTGACCTCTTTAATAATCCAAAAGGTTAAAGACATTTTTCTTTGGTTTTTATATTTAACCCCATCTATCGAGTACCTACTGTTGATGTATTACATATTCATGCGGTGTCTTAAAATCCGCTTTAATTTAATGCAATTTTTTCTTTTTATTCCTTGTTTTCATTCTTCTGCCATATGTCAGATTATTTAAAGAAAATTCAGCTCTTTACCTATTATTTTCTTTTTTATCTTTTCATGTTTATTTTTTTTTTCCTCCTATTATTTGGTTATTATTATGCACCAGCCCTTGTAGAGCGGCGGGTATATTATATTTGTTCTAATTACGCTGGCTTAAAGTCGTTATTATTTCACATTAAAAAGCAAAACAAAAATAATTCAACAAAGGATTACACACCATTAAAGAGAATTGCAGCAGAATGTTAATATTTTTATTATTTTCTTAGAGAAGCACGAAAGAATTGTTATGATTTTAGAAAATTTCAATTTAAATGTTGTAGAAATATACCAGATATGAAATTATATTTTCACAATATCAGATGCAAATTTTTTAAAAAGTTAAGTGCAAATAAGTGTGCTTAGGTAGGGAGGTAGGTAGATGGGGCTGTGTATGTGCACAGTAGGAGAAGAATAGTTTCATCCTCTTCCTCATCTCCACATCTTCTGCAGAAATTATTCGCGAGGTGTCCAAGACTGATACCCCTCGCATGTGTTCCTATAATACAATGTCCTGTAATAACCCCGATAAGAACGCCCTGCTTCTTTGGAGCTTAAGCAAAGTCTTAGGAGTATCTCAAAAATTTTAGATTTTAATGCCAAATAAAAATTTTAGTTAAGCTCCAATTTGGTTTGCTATTGAGGTCGAAGCAGCCACTCCTAAAAAACATAGTTGCTGGCTGACTATATAAGCGATGCATTAGGTTGCCAACTTTGGCAATTAGTTACGTGATTGGCAGCGCAATGACATGCAAGAGAACGAAATTCACATTTACTTTCCATATCCAGCTCTATCTGTGGGAAAATTTTCCGTATATGTATACGTGTATTCTTTGAAAGGCTCCCTTTCTGTAAATTAAATAAAATTTTTAATAGTCTGTACTGAACTATAGCGTGATCCACCACTTCATGGGTGTTCTGGTATCAAATAAACTAATGTTACAATATATCGAGGTTGGAAAATTATTATATTCGTGCCCAAGGAGTATTGCGAATCCAATCACATTAATCCCTTTTATGGAATTTAAACACGGTCTGAAATAAACTGCAATAATGTCAACAAGTTGGTGACATGACTGTGTTACGCGCATGCAGTACAATTACCAAGATTATGTCCTGTGCTACTAGCATTACATTCACAAAAACAAATCACCTTTTTCTTAGTGAGATTCTTCAAGAGATATTTCAGGCTTAAGTGTGCAAAAGCAACTTATCTGAGGCTCCGTTTGGCCGTGAATTAATAGCAATAATTATCCTCTCAGTTCCTAAGGACTTCATGGGTATAGTTGCGCTCTCCCACCCTTTCTATTGTGTCTGGTCTGTGTGATTCCTCCGTTTCCCACTTTCCCCTTTCTCCTACCTACCCTTCTTTCATCTTTTCCCTCCTTTAGGACGTTGTACTGTACTTGCCTTGACAGGTACACGTCCTCTAACCCAACCTAACCTAGTTGCTAAGTATTTCGGTCACGATTCTTTATTAATTTTTTACTCTCAGAATTTTTGAGGGATTGAACTGACACTCTACCTACTGTCCTGACTGTCAGATAGTATTGCTATCAGAGATCAGCAATGAATCGTTTTTCCGCTACTAATAAGCATTCATGTAAGAGTGAATCAACAGAATTGAAATTAAACTACTCTGATTCATTCGTACTCGCTACAACATTGATTTATAAGTATAAGCAGCAAAGAGTATGAGTACAACGTTGACATCCAACTCACAACATTCGAGATATGTTTGATTCATACGCCTACTCATTCTGATTCATAAATTTAGAAAAATACTTATAAGTGATTCGAATCATTCATCAAAATTTACAGTCTTTCTCGTTGTTACATATACAAACAAAGAGGAAAGGAAAGACAAAGACAACAAGCAGAGCATGCACACAATCTTCTTGTGAGCAAAATAGTGTTCGTACGCGAATCATACTTATTAAGTGCTTCGTGAAAATGTTAAGTAGAGACGAGTTGAAGTCAATAACATAATGCGTATTGTGAAGTATGAATACGACGAGTACTTCCAACTTTGAATATGAGTAGTATGAGTATTATATTAAAATAAATATGAATGCATATAAGTATTTGAAATTATAAATATGATTTGAATCTACTCATTGTTTTGAATACTCGTTGCTAAGCTCTGATTACTATGTCCTGTCTTTTGTATCTCCTACCCAAAATGAATTGAGTACATTATCCGATGGCATAAACTTTCGCTTGAAAAATGTAATAATGTGAAAAGATTACCGAGGGTTAAAATCGCAGAAATCTGATTAGACGACCGTCCGAGCATTCTGTCGAGGGGAAGTGTTGTAAAATGCTAGAAATTTAAAGCCTGACTTCTGCTTTTCACAAAAGCTTTGTTCAAAATTAAGTTACTATCTGTATTCAAAGCAAAAAATATTATTTTCTATAGAAAATGTAAATGCATTAGCTGAAGCTGTTCTAATTTTAATTGACTTCTCATATTTACTTTTCAAGGAGGCAAAGTTAAACTATTATATGCTTGACCTATAAATTAATAAAATTTAATTTTATTTAAGCATTTAAGTGTCATTTGAATGTTTTTGTTTATCAATAATGTGGTTTTTAATTTTCGAAAGATCTATTCATAATACAACCAAACCCGGTTATAACGAATTCCGTGGGACCAGAAAAAATAGTTCGTTATAGGCAAAGTTCGTAATGAATGGGGTGAAGTAATAGAAGAAAATATAAAATACAAAGAATTTTTTTTTTGTTTATTAAAAACCAAAAATATGTGTTAATCCTCTTTATCTATCAGCGGATTAAAGACGTTTGAGTTATAATTTGAGTTATATTAAGTAAAAGTAAAGACAATTGCCTGGAAACTGTCGAACAGCTCCTCTGTAACTGCCCAGCCCTTGGTAGGTTGAGGTTGAGAACCCTTGGCAGAGCGGCCTTCTTTGAGAGCTTGAGTTTTGTGTCGAGAGCTGACATCAAGGCTCTCCACAGATTAATTAGCAGCTTGGGCTGGTTGAGACGTGCTAGGGCTTCATAAGTGTAGTAGCGCTCTCACCATCTTTTGTTTTGTGTCTGTTTCTTCCTGTGTAATTCCTCCGATTCCCATTCTCACGCCTTTAGCTACATTCACTCCTTTCATCCTATATCCTATATTTCGTTTTCTATTTTTCAATTTCGATCTCCGAGTACTGTACTTGTCTTAACCGACAAGTCCACGTCCTCTAACCTAACCTAACCTAACCTAAAGACTATTGCCACACTTCAAAGTTATTTCTGAGGGTTCATTATAAAAAAGATAAAATGTATGAAATTTAATTACTGGGACCATTTAAATTAGTTCCTTTTAACCAAGAATTCGTTGTAAATGAGTTCATAATAATTGGAGTTTTTTGTATGAAAATTGTTATTAAAATGTTGGGACTTGAAAATGTGTACGTAATAACCAAGAATTCGTTATAATCGAGTTCGTTATAAACCAGTTTGACTGTATATGTATGTATGAGTATATAAATTTCATTACTGTCAAATTCTATTTATAAAATATAAATAACTTTGTCACATTTATGTATGTAAGGATATCATTTATATTTTTATTCGTTTCTATTCTAATTCAGTCAATCATATTCAATTCAAAATCATATGAAAATAAATCAAAATAAAATGATGAATAAAAATGAAATTTATTGACCCCAAAAAACAAAAAACAAAAAAAAGGGAAAGTAAAGGATAATAAAAACAAAGAAAATTTTATTGTTTTTTATTCTTGTTGTATATAAAATATCTATTTATAAAACTAATGCCAACATATATGTACATATTGTATGTACATATATTTAATTTATTTTTATATCATATTTTAAAGCTTAAGAATTTTTTGTTTTTTGTTTGTTTTCGCTTTCAATTCCTATTCAACAAATATGGCACATAGAGAACGAATGCTTAGCATATAGGAATCATAAGGAATTGTTGTTTTTATCGTAAAGAGAATAAATATGAGTTTTAGAATAAATAATACCAATAGCTAAACGTGTTCTCGCTAGTAAAATGCTTCTTGCTTTGGAATGATGAAATTTTAGCCAGTCTGTGAAGCATGTAAAAAAGCAACAGCTGTGGTGGTATTTTTTTTTTCAAATATTTTGTGGGAAGGAAGAATGAAATAAATTTCATATAAAATATGTGCAGAAATAAATAAAAGACACTCATAGCAAGATGGGCCTTAAAAAAAAATGAAAAAAGAAAGATAGAAAGAGAATTCATAACAAATTTTACTAGCGCATGATATAAACCACAAATAAATGTCAATCTAGGAGATAAACAAATTGTATAAGTCAAGCCATATTGCCATATGTGTGGATAAGTTTAGAAAAACCCAAAACAGAACAAAAAAAAAAAACCAAAAACTCCAATAAACTAAACTTTCTACATTTACACACATAAACAGAAATGAATGGGATACATTTACATATGTATGTGTATGTATATGAATATACACATACATACATATGCTGGCAATACATATTGCTAAACAATTTGTCTCATTTGGCTTATCACAGGATAAGTAACATATTAGATATTAATTTTTTACTCTCTCTCTCTCTCTCTCTCTCCATTGTATGCCAGCATGCATACACATTTACACATCCAAACACACATACTTACTTACTTTTTCAAACCACATATCCTGTATGCCAGAGTAGACAAAAAAATGAAAGAAAAATGAGAAGAAAAAAAGTCCTCAACTTTGTAGTGTGGCAAGAGGCAACTGTCATGTTGTATTTCTATAACTATGTATACACACACTGTACATTTAGAGTTGTGTGGCATGCCGTAACCATACAAATGTTTTGTGGCATGAGAAAATTATATTAATTTTTTCTTTTTCTGTTCCATTCTGTTCCGCTTTGTTTTCGTTTTGTATTGTTTTTTTGTTTCATTTTTCTCCATTTTTATTATTTATTGTAACATGTTGTACACTTCGTCCATAGTTGTACACTCACTCATATTATGTGGTTATTTCAGATGAAATTATTTATTTACTATGTAAACGTATATTTATTTAAAAAAAAAAACTTTTATTTCTCTCTCATAAATAAGACACAATTTTTTATGTATGCCTGACTGTCATAAACCATTATAACAAAAACAAAATCAAATTTAAGCATACAATATTGCGGTAACTGAGATTTTTTACTTCTAATTTCCAAAAAAAAAAAACAGATTGTAATTAAAAATTGCTCATACGTTACATTGACCTCTCACGTGTGTGTGTGTGTGGAATACTAGCATCATATTCTGGAAATAAAAATAAAATAAAATTTACGAGAGTTAATAACATTTACATACACAATCGTAATGAAATAGTTCTCTGTCACTGTCATCTTTTACCCTTAATGTGGGAAAATATATCATTTAATTTAACACCAAATCTACCGATACTTCATGTATTTCTATTCCTACCCAAAGGGGTTCAAATGAGGTTAGGTTAGGTTAGTTTAGAGGACGTTGTCGGTTAAGACAAGTACAGTACCCGGTGGGCGACAGTGACCCATTGTACATTGTCCTTAGAGGAGAAAGGAAATAGAGGATATAGGAATGTAGGTAAGGGCTGAATTACATACATTTCTCGGTAAAAAAATTAACAAGAGAAGAGTAAATCTTGGAAAAAAAACATTCGACGTATTTTCAAGAAATTCTGACAAGATGTTCAAAATAGGTTATTTGACCCGCCCATGGTAGGTTTAGTGTTAAATGCAAATAGTTTTTTTTATGTTTATTGCTGTGTTAGGAATGTTGTTTTGTTATTCAGTCATTTTTCTCTCTTTTAAGTAACTCAATTAAAAGTAAAACAACTTTTAGTATTTAGCAAATAAAATGTTTTATTTTTAAAGATGAACTGTTTAAAAAATTTTTAAATCTGATTAGAAATTATATGCCTATAAAGTTTTATTTTAAACGTTTCCTAAAATTTAATTTAAATAAAACAAAGGCTGTGCGAGATATTGAATAACTCATGTATAAAATTAACGCACACAAGATAAGTGGTGTGAGAAGCTAAGTCGCAATCCTGACTGAAGGACTGTAATGACCAATTATGTTTATTATGTGTGGCACAAAACATCGTTCAAATATCCATCGCGGTTTCTGTAGGTGAAATGTTACTGAAATGTACAATTTCCTATGGAACATAAATAGATGGAATGCGTTATGAGGAAGGTTGTGATTTATGGCTTAGCTGGGTACAACAGTCATTTAAAAAATCCCGTGGTCTAGAAGGTAGTGTGCTGGCTTAGTTGACGTAAAGCCGTCAAAATAAAATACAAAAAGTATTTTTTTGGCGATTTCTTCCCAGCAGATTTCTGGCAAAAACTCTGAGAATAAATAAAAATTCGGAGTCGAGTAGGTTATGTATAAAATTAACACACAATATAAGTAGTGTTAGAAACTATGTCAATAATTCTGACTGAAGGGTTGTAATGACCAATCAAGAATGATAAATTTACTCTATCACGCACACAAAATTAAAACTTTCTACGCATGTTGCATCAATGACGTCACCAAGTTGTGTTGGTATTGGCTAATGATAATGTGAGTTATATTGCAGAGCTTCCAACTACTTTCACGTAGTGCACACATATTTCAGAAACTTGGAAACCATTAAAATAGCCCAACTACGTCATCTAACGGGATATCATGCGCAGGGCGTAATCTTTAGTTTATCATTTTTGATGACCAATTATGTATGTATGTATGCATCTTATGTGCATTTTGAAAATATTCTCAACAATTATGTCGTTTACCTACTGGTAGTCAATTTAAACGATATTTTTTTTATGATATATGACGGTATTCCAGAGAGTGACTTCAATATTAGAACTATACAGATTGTATTATCGTTATAGCACTTCGTATAAACGGTGGAGAAAGGAACAAGGTTCACCAGTGATCTAGTGTCTAATTATTCGTTCGATTCCCATCATAGACTCTACTCACACTTCGTTAAATTTGTTGATTATTATTCAAAAGTTCAAATTCAAAAGAAGGTGTCATCAACTAATTACTGTTCGCACACTTCATTTTTCCTTTCCTTTAACACATTTTCGGATACTCCAGTACAATATACAATATGAATATGTCTTAACATATGTATGAGCCTACAGTTATAAAAGAATACCATTCCTGAGGTAACAAGAGAGGAGGTACTCGCAGCATGCAATGGAATAGGAGATAGGAAAACACCGGGGCCAGATGGAATCCCGAATAGGGCACTTAAGGCGGCTATCCGGTTCAGACCTGATATGTTCGCCAAGGTGTTCCATAAGTGCTTCGTCGAGGGTGTTTTTCCACGTAGATGGAAGAAGCAGAAATTGGTTCTCATTCCAAAACCTGGTAAACCACCAGGGGAACCATCGTCATATCGGCCCATCTGTCTACTTGACACAATGGGAAAAATACTGGAGAGGATAATATACGACCGACTACTGACGCGTGCCGAGGCAGGAGGAGCTCTCTCGGACCTGCAATACGGATTTAGAAAAGGACGGTCCACTGTTGACGCGATCAGGAGGGTAGTCGACATTGCAAGAGAAGCAATAGAGGGCGAAAGATGGAGATTTGGCACCAAGGAATACTGCGCGGTTGTCACACTTGACATTAAAAACGCGTTCAACTCAGCGAATTGGGGGCGGATTATGAGAGCCCTCTTTAACATGGGTACGCCGCCATACTTAATGGAGATTTTGAACAATTACTTTCAGGACAGGAAGGTAATATATCTAACGGATGAAGGAGAGCAGGAATACGTAGTGACAGCGGGTGTCCCGCAGGGCACGGTACTTGGCCCACTACTATGGAACATAATGTATGATGGAGTACTTCGACTGCGATTGCCAAACGGGACTACAATTGTAGGCTTTGCAGATGACATTGCCATAGTCTCGGTAGCTAAGACGGTACAGGATATAGAGGAGAAAACTAACACAGCGATTCGAAAGGTTAGTGTATGGCTGGATGAGGCAGGTTTGAGACTTGCTGCACATAAAACGGAAGCCGTTTTGATAAGCGGCCGGAAGATAGTGGAGAAGATGAAAGTGACCGTTGGAGGCACAGAAATCGAATCAAAGAGGGCAATAAAATACCTGGGAGTGATTATTGACGACAGGTTGAACTTCAAGGAGCACGTAAAATACATCGGCGAAAAGGCATCTGTAACGCAGGGAGCACTGGCGAGGATGATGCCAAATATTGGAGGACCAGGTCCATTCAAGAGGAGGATAATTTCAGCGGTAGTAACGTCGATAATGCTATATGCTTGCCCTATATGGTCGGAGGCACTCTCCGTGGGGTCGACAAGGAGAATACTGTCCTCGTTGTATCGTCTAAGCGCGATTAGACGGATAAGTGGCTTCAGGACAGTGTCTGATGAAGCGGTATTTGTATTGGCAAAGACAATACCAATAGACATATTGGCGGATGAGATGAGGCGGATATACTTCCGTCGTCTTGAGAGTCCAGGACGGACAGCGGCTATAAAAGCGGAGGAAAGAATGACTTCCATGCTCACATGGCAGTCACGATGGGAGAGCAGTTTAAAGAGAAGATGGACATTTCAGCTTGTCCCTTCTATAACCCCTTGGATGGAGAATAAACATTGCGAGCTGAATTATTACGCGACCCAGTTCCTAACTGGTCATGGATGCTTTAGGAAGTACCTGCACAGATTTGGACATGATACTTCCCCTATATGCCCAAACTGTGTAGACGAAGAGGAAGATGCGGAGCATATTCTAACATGCTGCCCCAGGTTTAGATAGCCCGGAGAAACTAGATTAGGACCAACCCGGCTCATGGAGGAGCTGTTGAATTCTAGGACGCTATGGAGCCAATACAGCCAGAAAATGGCCGAAGTAATGATAGTACTCCGAAGGTTGGAGGAACGAAGACGAAATTTGATATAAAGTGATAAAGCTTTCGAGCTAACCAGCCCCCCGCGAAGTAATACCTTACGGCAGTCCCGCGGGGGGAGAGTGGTTGATGTGTGTGTAGGGGGTGGGTTTTAGTACGTAGGCACCAAGGATGGTGAATCATGCATGCTTTTGTTGGAACAAAAGTATCTTTAGAAGATTTACCACCTCCGGCTCAAGACAAAAAAAAAAAAAAAAAAACAGTTATAAAAGAAGGAGGTCTTTTATAAACTTAGTAGTTTACTTTCGCGTTAGAATATATTTTGGTACGGGAAGGAGTAATAGAAGTTTCATGGAGTTTCTTATTTTGCAATAAAAGTAAATGAATACTGACTGCAGAAATTATGATGTGAAATACAGTCTTGCAGTTACCGTATTGGCTCATAAGACGAGAGCCTGTGATTCAAACTACAGCTAAAGCATCTCGAACAAAAGGAAATTTGAAAAAAAGTACTTCTTTCGGTGACTTTCTTCCAGCAAGCTTTTGTCCTTCTAACTTATTATTTCATTGTTTTGTTTCAATTGCATTAATCTTGTTTTACGGAGACAGAACGCAGAAGGATAGGTTTGTCATCTGTCGATGCCTAGGAACAATGAAATCTGTAAACATTTCTTTGATTATAGAAGGGAGTAAGTAAGTTTGTTGATTGAGTTAGAGAGAGTCTTTCTCATAATCTAAATCTGTTTGACTTTCATATCAATGCCTCCGTTCTGTAACATTCTACGTCGTAAAAGCGTGTTTTGAGTTATGAGCTCTCAAAGTTTTCATGCGCCATAAGACTATGCGAGTATTCTAAGTAGATTTCGGAACGGATGGGCGCCTCTTAACCAAATTTTGACAGTATTTAGGTTAGAGAATGTAGAATTTAAAAATGCAAGAATATTAAAAACATTCTAAGTATACTTAGAACATTATAGAATGGTGGCGTCAATATAATGAGCGCTGTTGATACCATTTTCTCCGTCACATATTATCTCATAGGGTTGAAGTCTGGAATTATACAACGAGGTTGTTTATTACATTTTTTCTTTAACACTGGCCTCATTCAATATTTAACCTATAAACAAAACAAATTTCCTTAGGTAAATTACCTTTTCCCCAAACCAATATGTAATTAGTTGTCGTTATTATAATGGAAATATTTTGTTGCACTTAACATTTGTTTTTCACGATTTTTATGGGCTTATTTGTGGTTTTCTCGTTAATACTATTATATTTCTTGTGTGTTATAAAGCTATGCTTACAAAAATATATTTCTGTGAACTAAATTTTTGCTTTTTCTAAGCAGCCAATGTTTATTGTTGTTGTTTGCGTATTTTGTTTTTGTTTCTGTTTTGGTTTTGGTTTTATTTTCTAGTAAATTAAACAAAATTTTCCTCATTGTACACAATTAAAACCAATAGCAACACATACGCATATATAGAAAATAATCACACACACACACACACACACAAACGGTATAAGCTTAAAATGTTTATATGCGTGTATATACCATATGTACGTTTTGTAAGTATGAGTGCATAAAAACAAAAATAATAATAATACGGTATTATAACTATATGTATGGTAGTATGTGTGCATTTGTGAAAATGTAATAATACCGGCTGGTGGTATATAGTAGTAGTAGTAGTGGTGTTAGTGGTAGTGCGGTTCGTGTAAGCAACAGTAGTAATGGAAGAAGCATTAGTGGTTTTTCATTTGTTAAAGGAAATTATTGTTGTTGTTTGTACTTCTTTATTTCATTTCGTTCCGTTTTTTTTTTTGTTGTTGTTGTTATTACTATAACGATATTATTGTTGTTTTTGTTTGCTTGTTGTTGTCAATGTTGTGGTTTTTATTTCAATTTTACTACTCGTATTATTATTATTATTTTACGTTTTGATTGTTATTTTGTTGCAATGACTCTAAAATTCATACATTTTTTACGTTACAGTTTTCCGTTGTTGTGGTGCAATTGTAGGTTGTATTGTTGTTTTTCTAAACATTTTTAAGCAATTAGCGTTTCTTTTTTCTTTGATGTTGTTGTTGTTGTTGTTGCAAATTTGTCTTTCCTGTTGAACGTTTGTAGTTGTACTTCAGTGTCGATTTTTGTTTGATTTTTGTTTTATGAATTTACGTATCCAACTACAATCATAGCATAAATGTTAGATTTTTGTTGGCTGCCTTGTAATTGTATTATTATTACTATTGCAGTTGTTGTTAATGTTGTTGCACTATTCATGCAATTTAATGAAAACCACAATTTTAGTTGCAATTGGGTTTATTATAAGGAGATTTGTTTGGTTTTTCGCAGTGAAACTTTTTTTATTTTCGTTTACGTTTACGTTGCCATTGTTTTGTTATATTATTTCCACTAACCATTTGCATTTATTTCAAACTCATTGTTTTATAGTGCTGTGTTGTGACCATTACGTCGCCAAGTGGTTTAGATAATTAATTTTATGCGGTTAATTGTTAAAAGATTTTTTTTTTTATACAAAATAACACAGATTTTATTGAAACGTTTTGCATAAATTGTATTCGATTTTATTTAAATTGTTGCTTCAATTAATTTTACATTAGAAATTTAAAATAATAGTTATCGTTTGAAAAGCATCAGCAAATTATTTATGTGCCTTATTGTGCTCTATTAATTGCTAAGTTAAATATTTTCTTTATAAAAAATAATAATTGGTCATTACAACCCTTCAGTCAGGATTATTGACCTAGTTTCTTACACTACTTATGTTGTGTGTATTAATTTTATACCTCAGTGGCGGAACCTACAGCTTAAAGTCGACTCCGAACGACAGACGACTTTTAATGGCAGTTTTTTACTCTCAGAGTTTTTGCCAGAAATCTGCTGAAAAGAAATCGCCGAAAAAATACTTTTTGTATTTCAATTTGATGTCTGGCCTGGGACTCGAACCCTGGCTTTACCTTTAATTAGCCAGCACACTACCTACTAGACCACGGCGACTTTGAATTTGTTAAAATAAAAATTTACATTTAGTTTTACAAATTAACAAGATAGTTTTCATTCTCCTTTGAAGAACAATACGACAAACAAATTAGTAGTATTTGACTGTAAAATAAAATTCCCTACACTAAAGGTTCACATTACAATTTTTGATCAATTTGATTTGTTTGTTAATAAAACTCGTTTTATTTTTAATCCAAATTGCTTTCAACTGAGCGACAGATTTTCAATAAACTTTTCATGGCAATTTTATCTACTGGCAGGCAATGTTTCGTTTAAGATTTCAAGCTTAATTTTCGTTTCTTCCACTTGAAAGACATCAGCATGTTTCCCAACGGCTTATTTCAGCTTTAGAGCAGACACCTTTGCTCTTAACCAAATACTTGTCATCTACCAAATAAACCCCACTTTCAAAAAACATTTACGTCTCTTAATAGCGTATGATGTAGCCTCCAAATTGCTGAATTAGCTTTTATTCTCAAAACTATAGGGTCTACTGGGTCCGAAAGGGGTTAGGTTAGAGACAGAAGGAGCTGTTAAGTACCGTCTCCGTTCGTCTGCATTGTACATTCAAACTTATAGATCTATGAAGTCGCCATGGTCTAGTAGGTAGTGTGATGGCTTATTAGACGAAAGACCCGAGTTCGAATCAAAAAAAAAATCTATCGTTCAGAGTCGACTTTAAACTGTACGTCCCGCCACTCATGTATAAAATTAACGCACACAACATAAGTGGTGTCAGAGGCTAGGATATTGCACAATGGGTTAATTCGACCACCGGGTACTGTACTTGTCAGAATTGACAAGTACACGTTCTCTAACCTAACCTAACCTATAGATCCTATTGATTCCGTAAGGCTATTAGTTAAAGGCAAGTGGGAGCTGTCTTACTTACTTAAATGGCTATTACAACCCTTTAATAAGGATTACAACCTATATTTGCACACCACCCATGATTTTATCCACAAGTGGCGGGACCTACAGTCCCGAACGACAGATATTTGAAAAATTTTTAATGGTGATTTTATTTACTCTTGGCAGAAATCTGATGAGAGGAAAGGAAAATAGCCGCAGAGAGATTTTTTCATATTTCGTTTCTTTTGAGATATTTGCGGTGATGTTTGAAGCGTGGCCTTACGTCTAATAGGTCACCATACTAGACTGCATTGACAATAAGTTTATAATTCACATGACTTGATCTGTAGTCCGCGTTTATTCCATTTCATTGCAAGACGAGAAACTCCATGTTATTCTATAACTTTACTCGACTTGGCCGACTTCATTAAGTAAGTTAACAATTTACGGAGTAATTCTGCTGTAAGACTTTTTCTGTTTCAAATTAAGGATCTTCAGTAACAAAGTAAAGTATTGCTCATTAGCTGCAACAAATTTCCTTTTCCTTTTAAAAACAATCCATAAATATATTCTCCATATGTTGCGGTAGGGTATTGCCAATGGAAACGAAAATTTATAATCCTTACATTTATAAATCTGTCACATCAATGTTAAACACACACACACACACACACAACTTATTAATCAACTAATTTCTAACATTTAATCTGTAGAAACTTTATAAAATTTTCATCATCATTTTGTGCGAATATGCAAAATAATCTTAAGAACTCATAAATCACATTTTAATTAACTTCACATTTACTCGCACTTTGGATTTGGTGACATCATGAAATCTAATTAAATTTTCATAAAGGATAAGTATGTATCCATCATACATACATACTTACATACAATTACAAATACATTTATGCATAAATATAAATACTAAGAATGTATTACAAGAATTTATCATTGAAATTCACTTTAAATGTGAATCGTACAACTGAAGACGACTTTTTTCATGAGTTTAAAGAATTATTCGAGTTTTAAATTCCTTATTTCCTCTCTCTTATGTGTTTAATAAAGTAAAGATTATTTTTAAATCCTTATTTAAGTTTCTGAATTTCCAATTCAATGCTTTAAAATTGATTTCATTTTATTTTTTTTTTTTTAATTATTTTACTCGAACATTATTTAATTTTCTTTGCTTAATTGCTCTTTAATAAGCAAACGTGGCTTTAAGTGTAAATATACGGTTCTCATGTTGTTTATACATTAAATCTGAAGTTTATTAAAATATATCTTATTTTAACACGTATACTTGTATATACAGTTGTGTTCAAAATAATAGGAGTGTTAGCACACAACCTAGTAATTTTTAAACGAAAGGCACAAAAGTTTGATATTGTCTTAAAATAGTAAAGCTATTTTAGTATTTGCTTGAATAACCTTTGTTTTTAATGACTTCAGCATATCTACGAGGCATTGAGTCAATAAGATCTTGGCATCTGTTTAAAGGAATTTGATGCTACACATCTGCGCACTGTGGTCCTTACTTCTTCTGTATTTCAAGATTGTTTCTCTGCAGCATACTTTTTAACATCTCCCCATATATGTTCTATGGAATTAAGGTCAGGAGACTGAGCTGGCCACGCTATAATCTTTACGCCAATAACCCGAAACCTCTCGTTTGCCAATTTACTGTTGTGTTTCGTCTTTTTATCTTGTTGGAATATCCATTTTAGAGGCGTGGAATATGGTAACAACACTTTTCTCAAAGTGCCGACATAGACATAGTTCCTATCCATTATGTCTCTAATTGGATGTATCGGGCCTACACCATTATATGAAAAGCTACCCCATATCATTAGTTTTGCACCACCATGTTTAACTGTCTTTTGTGTATACTGAGCTTTATATTTGGTGTTGGGCAGACGTCCAACATACTGTCTAGACCCAGCGCCAATAAATAAAACAATTTAGTTTTCGTCGGTCCACAGTATGTCTCTTCATTTTGCTTCGGGGCAAACTTTAAGCGTGGTGCTACCTGCTTTTTTTTGTCAGCAATGGCACCTTTTGTGGACGCCTTGCGAATATATTTTTGTCGATCATTTGCCTACGAATAGTAGGGCCACATATGGGAAGATTCAGATTTTTTTGAATTTTCCTGAAGATTCCGAACGATTTATTTTGCTGTATCGCCCAATTCGGCGGTCATCGACAGTTGATGTTTTGCCCTTGGGCAAATATTAAAGTTATTACGAGATTTTTTTTTTTGTATTTTATTTCTTACCTATCGTTGTAACTACCATTAGAATATATCATGATTTGCTAATTGGTGCAATAAAAATTCTTAACTTTGAAAATATTACGTGGTAGCACTCCTATTATTTTGCACACAGCTTTACATATGTGTATATATATCAAATATTTTATATAATACCCACATATTTTCACATACAGCAACGTTATGTTAAATATAACGTGTGAAATCTTATGTTATTGGCTTTGTGTGTCAGTGTTTCGTAATTTATTCTCGTAATCTTAGGCTTGGACTTGGAGAAGTAGGTAGCAGAAGTCGTTTTAGTACGTAATAGTTAGCTACTAACAATGGTATAATAACCGGATAAAGTCGCCTTAATCCAGTAGGTAGTGTGTAGGCTTATTAAACCTGAGGTCACGGTTTAAACCCCAGGTAAGACTTCTAAACGAAATACGAAAAATAATTCTTCAGCGACTTCTTCTCAGCAGATTTCTGGTATATGGCATGAAAATTTCCTCAAAAATCTGTCGTTCGGAGTCGACTGTTAACTGTAGGTCCCGTCGCTCTTGTATAAACTGAACACGCACAACATAAATGGTGTGAAAGAAGATAACTCGTAATCCTTACTGAAGGTTATATATGAGTATGTTAAGTTGATGAAATGAACATGAAAATCATTAAGAGATTCCATGACCTAAGCATTTGATTAGCTAACAACTCCCTTCCTAACTTTCCTTTGTAAACCACATTGCCTTACGATTTTAAGAAGTGTTTCCCAACAATTTTCAAAGAAAAAGAATTAGTGGACTACACTAGAGTCCGCATACTCTACAGAAGCATGAGTTTTGGTTCCAGAATGAAATATTTCTAGCCAATACGGAAACTCATTTGATTTTAATTGGAAGGAGCTACAAAATATTCGTCATATCAATACTATTTGACAATTAGGTCGACATGCAAACACTCGGCTCTTATGAGGTTAAATGGAAAATATTGTGGGATTGTCTGGAGTAGCTGAATTAGATAAATTAGTGAAAATAAGCTTAATTTTTTCTTGTCAAGAGGTCATATGGGAATTTTCGACAATGAGCAAGCGGATGAACTTGTGAGGAAATCGATTTGGAAGTTGTTTTGACCCGGCCTGTGACAGTGAGATTAAAAGAAGGGAACACGTTCTTGGATGCCTATTAAGTGCTGAGAAAAAAATTGTAATTCTTGTGACTAAACAGAATCCTTAAGTTTGCAAGGACAACAGGCTTAGATGAGATATTATGGCAATACCCTAAAAAGTTTGAGGGGAGTATAATAGATCGTATGGTTACAGTGCTATAACAATAATTAATCACTCTAATCGACAATGATGGTGTATGACTGTCTAGTTATACTTATAGTTAGAGGACTTCAAATGAATTTTTGGGTATGAGGAGCATACAAACTTGTCACCTTGATGCAATTTGGAATACTATTTAGTGTCAGTAATAAACTCCATATTTCATACTTAATAAGTATCCATGTTCCATTCAGTTATGAAGAGTGTTCTCTGAGAATTTGCATTCCTTATTTCAAAAACTACATATTGTACTTGAAGTTTTTGTTATGATTTACTGTTTACTAGAGTAGCTGTCAGATTTGTTTCTAATACCTAACATAGGAAGCTGGGACAAGCTTCTTTCATTAATTAAAGCAAAGTTAAGTTTCTTATTCATGTACAATGTAACCAAATCTTTACGATCTTCCTGCTGCACCCGGCAGCAGAGATTTCTGTATCATATTGACTTTGTTTTCCCGCCACTTAACTTGTGAAATATGAAAGTTTGAATCCTTGAATTCCTACGAACGATTGGCTAATTTAATAGGCTTTAAATTCTAAGACTTTTTTTTGGTAAATTTCTAAATTTAAAACCTTCGCACACATTAAAAAGTAGTTTTACTAAATAATTGCGATCAACTGTTTGCAAAAGAGTCGCTGTAAATGCTTTGTCTATACGAGTTGGAGAATATAAAGAGTTGAGAGAATGTATTTAATTTATGACTTATGCGTGACTACCAAAATAAAATAAACGAAAGGCATTCAAACATGCAATCTGGTTAAAAGAAAAAAAACGTAGCATTAAGCCATGTACACATATCCACATACAAATACAATACAATACTCACATTGAAAATCCTTGTTATAAATCATAAATACAACTGCTCACACCTTAACTCAAATGGTTCGGAGTTTTTCTTTTTTTTTTTGCGTATCAGCCAGCTTAATAGCTGAGTGGGTGGTAAATGGGTGTTGAAAGACAATATTTTCAACATAACAATTAACACTATCAGAAAGAAAAGAAGGGAAATGGAAAAATTCGTTGTGGTAAAAACGAAATCCATGCATGTATTCACATATTCCTTGCGACACAGCCACACTGAAAATGTTTGTGTGAAATGTAAGTCAGCGATATTAACCACCACTCTACATAAATGGTTAAGCCTGGCACAGCTTAATTTGTCTCCTTAAGATATAACGAATTTAAGATGCCATATACGAGTAGTATTGCATGTATGTACATATATCGTAAGGAATATTAAGTTAGTTACTGCTAACACAGCTTAAGACAAATGGATTATATTTAAGCACTATCCATTGTAAGACTATGTAGTCTAACTTGTAAGCTGTCAATGTATTTCTTTAAATTTGATTTCAATAACTTTGTAAAATAATTAAATACGTCTTGAATCTTGAAAAAGATTTCAGTATTTTTTTTTCTTTTTCTTCAGAGCAATGGGAATCTTTTTCTTTTTCTTTCCTGGTATCGCATCGTTCAATAATTAATTTCTTATAATTTATTCAACCTGTTACATCAACCTTTATCAGCCAAATCTTTTGCATTTTAATTAAGACAGAATCCAGCGAAGTGAACAACTGTTGTTCGTTCGTTCGTTCCATTCTCTCAATGAGTGTTATTGTGGTAGTTTCTGTTGAACTGGGATGATTTTGCGAATAATTTTCTACCGAAAATTTTATTGTCTTTCTCGTGTTGTTCTTATTTATGCTGCAGAGAAATATTTTCTGAAGATTCTTTTTTTTTTTTTGTTTTATCAGAATAGAAAAACTTTTTCTCTATTCGTTTCATTTATTCTATGCGTTCAGATCTCTCTATGTTTGTACGGCATTTGTAATACATTCGTTCCTGCTAAAGCTCTTGCTGAAAAAGTTAAAACCTCTTAAGTTAAGTTTGTCATCTTGTTGTTGTTATTGTTATTATTGTATGCTTGCTTGCATGTATGAGTGAATGAAAGTGTATTTGTGTGGAGGACTCTGTTAATTTATATGCGCATATTAAATTGTGCAGAATATTTACTGATTTATATACAGTTAGAGGCAACTAATTAGGTTGCATATGCCAAAAAAGAAAAATGTATGACGCTTCTATTGATTTCTAAATGTAAGCTTTAAAGGCTTTTCTTTTCTATTCTACAAAATGTTAAATTTAATAATAAAATTCTTAAAATTTAATAATGAAATCAAGACAGTGGCAGTTTTTTTATAAATAAATTTAAAACAAATTTTCAATTGTAATTTAAACATTTTTTTTTTTGACGTTATGAGTAGATCGCATTAGGTGTTGTAGAGTTAAATATATACACCAGAGATCAGCCACAAGTATTCAAAACGATAACTAGATTCAAATCATACTTATAATTTCTCATGCTTATACGCATTCATACTTATTTTAATATGATACGCATACTACTCATACTCAAAGTGGGAAGTACTCGTTGTACTCATACTTAACAACACCTCAACTTTGTACTCATACGCATTGCTACTTATACTTATAAATCAATGTTGTAGCGAGTGCGAATGAATCATAGTAGTTGAATTTCAATTCTGTTCATTCACTCATACTCAAAATTGCATAAGTGCTTATGAGTAGCGGAAAAACGATTCATTGCTAATCTCTGATCCACACTGATCAATTCGTGTGTAACACAGATTTTGAATATCTCACACTATGTCCAGATTCCAGGAGTCACAGTAGTCTAGCAGGTAGTATGTTGGCTTTTTAGACGTGATTCCACAATTCAAATCCGAGGTCAAACATCTCAGACGAAGTGGAATATAAAATTTATTTCAGATTTCTGGCAAAAACTCTGAGAGTTAATAACATTGCCATTAAAAGTTGCTATTTTATGTCCTGCCACTCAAGAATAAAATTTGCATGCACAACCTAAATGAAGTGAGAAGCTAGGTGGTGAATCGTTTTTGCGCTACTCATAAGCATTCATGTAATTTTGAGTATGAGTGAATCAACAGAATTGAAATTCAACTACTCTGATTTATTCGTACTCGCTACAACATTGATTTATAAGTAGCAATGAGTATGAGTACAACTTTAACATCAAACTCACAACATTCAAAATAGGTTTGATTTACGCGTACTCATTCTGACTCATAAATTTAGAAAAATACTTATTATACTTATAAGTCATTCGAATCATTCATCAACATTTAAAGTCTTTGTTCTTGTTGCATATACAAACAAAGAAGAAAGGAAAGAACAACCAAGCAACAACCAAGAACAAGAACCAAGAACAACCAAGTGTTCGTACGCGAATCATACTAATTTTTTGCTTCGTGTAAATATTAAGTAGAAACGTGTCGAAGTCTATAACATTATGCGCATTGTTATGTATGAATACGACGAGTTCTTCCAACATTGAGTATGAGTAGTATGAGAATCATATTAAAATAAGTATGAATGCGTATAAATATCAGAAATTATAAGATTAACTCGAATCTACTCATTGTTTTGAATACTCTTTGCTGATCGCTGGTGGTACACCTCCTAAAAATCTTTATGTCAGCCTAACCCTAATCCGCCTAAATCACTATAACCTCAGGAAATCTTCTGCTACGTAGTGGCCATTTTGTCAAGAGGCTAGGCGAGATTTCTGCCTAGAGAAAATGCATTTTTTCACTACACTTAAGTTTTCTGCCTCATTTCATACCAATTATGAAGATAATTTGGAAGAGGACATGGTTTTCAATTCCACCCGATGTTGCCATAAATTCAAAAACATCAGTTCGGCATCATTCACAGCCGCTAAAATGATGTCGTGAAAGCACTACGCCGAGGATTTTTATAGAAGACCTACATCTTCATGCGTACAAAATCTAATCTACTCAGGAGCTTAAAGCAACATACCTCGGAAAACGCCAGAAATACGTTTAATGGGTGGTAGTAAATGCCAATTTTGCGAATAACTTCAGAGAGGGTCTATTACAGGGTTCTTATTTTGTTTATGGAACACTATGAGCTCTATCTTTTGTGGACTATCTCGCACATCATTTTCTCAGGATCTTTTAAAGTCGAGTTTAAATTATGATAACTTTAAAACCATTTTTCACGAGCTTACTGAGTTCTTTATTGATTAAATTTGTCTTGCTTGGGACTCAAAGCTAGCTGAACCAAATATGCATTGACGAGCAGCCCTGAGTAATCCTTCGTCTAACTGAAGAAGTGTTGTTTAGCTGCCAACAGCTATATATCTTCAAATAAATGCGTGCAAAAGTTTTTGCATGAGTTCACATCAAAATAGCGGATTTATTTGCCACTGTATATATATAAGAATAAGCATAAATATGTATATTTATGCAAATATATTTAAAGTATGTGTATATGTATGTGTGCATATTTTAAAACTTTTTTTTGTTATACTATTGCGTAGTTCATTTGAAAAACTTTTTTCCGACTTTCAGCTTCCGTTGCCATTCGCATTTATTTTTTGATGTTCTATAGCCAAAAAATTTTGTAGTACACTGTGCTACTGTGTTACAAATAAATTCTCTTGAGTTTTTTTGAGCAAATTTTCAGAAGGAGAGAAGTTTTTCTAATTTAAAACACAAAATGTTTCTATGCAAACGTGTATGTTAAGAATGCCGTAAAATCTGTGTGAAATTGCATTCAATATTGGATGGTGTAAAGATCGTTTTGTTTAAAGTTTCTATGGCATCTTTTTCATGTTTGTTTCGCTTTGTTTCAATACAATTTTAACAAGTTTAAATGTGTATAAAAGGAATTGTTATACATGGTTTTTCCTTCACAATTTTTTCTTTTTTCATTTTTTTTTTTTGTGTTGTGACATGTCTTTGATATGCAAAAAATAATGCGAAAAAAATATGAAACTTAGTTTACATGGTTCTTTCAAATTCATATCTGTTTTTAGTTAAATTTTCTCCCTCACACAAATAGTTTTTTTTTTCTGTAAAATTCAAACGCATACGTGCGTTATTTTAAATGTCATGCCATCATTATTATTTCACTTCTTTTGCTTTTTTTCTTGTATTCTTTTCATACACGTTTGTCCTTTATTTTCGTTGATTTAATTTATTTCTGCATTTTTTTTTTCTTTTCTGAAAATAAGAAAATTGTATGCATTATCATGCACGAAAATATTTTATAATTTTATGCACATGTGTGCTCTTTTTTTTGCATTGTATTATTATTGTATTTGCATTATTTTTTTCCCTACACTCTTGTTTATATTTATTAAAATTATTTAAAGAACTTGTTGTAGCGGCATTTGTAGCCAGCCCGCTTCAAAGAATCTGTTGCCACTTGCAATTGACATTTGCAAACTGTGTTGGCTTTTTTCTTCCACACTTTTTTTTAAACAATTTTAAGCGCATTTCAAATGCCGATTGATTTCACAAGAAAAACTTATTTTTAGTTTTCATTCAAATGACGCAATCTACCGTATTACACCCTCGTCTTAATTGGTGCAGATGAATTTTAAAAAAATTCCACTTACTTTTAAAATAAAATAATTGAATACAAACTTATCGCACAATTAAAATGACGGATGAGCTTATAAAAGCTTCATTGGATCTATCAAATACAATTTTAATACACACTCATTAACAGATAAAGGTCCCAGAGACGTCCCACAGATTTTAAAGTTATTTTCCCATTAATTCGAGAGAGAGAGACATTTTATTCGGTGGGTGGTTGGTTTTTTCAAATCTGGCAATACTTATGTCATCCTATTACGGTGGTCGCCACAAAGAGAACATGATTAAAATGTGACTCTAGTTGTGAGAAATATTTGTATAAACCAAAGGAAAATTGTTAGTAATAGTGGAAAATTTAGAAAATATGTACAACGCTAAATCACTAAATACAGCATATTAAACTTGATAAATATTTTTCCAAAAATCGATATCATTTCTTATTGAATATTACTAAATTCTACTGTCATATTTCTTTGGGTGTACATAAACATGAAAAAAAGAGACACAAACTTTCCCTTTTAAAATACGAACATTGATTATTAAGAATCATTATACCAGATGAAGCTCATTTTAATCTTGGTGGGTTCGAGTCCCTGGCCAGACATCTACAAAAAGTATTTTTTCGGCGATTTCCTCTCAGCAGATTTCTGGCAAAAACTCTGAGAGTAAAATATAATTGCCATGAAAAGTTTCTAAAAAATGTGTCGTTCGGAGTCGACTTTAAACCGTAGGTCCTGCCACTTATGCATAGGTCAATAATCCTGAATGAAGGGTTGTAATGACCAATTATGTATGTACGGGTGCGTTAATAAACAAAATTCACCCATTGTGAGAGACTGTTTGGTGTCGTTTGTGGAGTTGAGGCGTCATATTTCTTTGAAAATGAAGTCATCGCAACCATTACAGTCAATGGAGGCACTTATCACACCCTTATAACCGATTATTTTAGTATTGACGTGAACGATGTATAGATAGTGCAACTTGTCTTGCATCTCATTCTACAATCGCTTTATTTCATTAAACGTTTGTTGGCCATTTAATTAGACGAAATGATGATCTCAATTTGCCGCCAAGAAGTTACGAATTAACACTGTTTGACTGTTTCCTGTGAGGCGCTGTTAAAGAAAAGTGTTATGCCAATAAATTGAACATTTGTAGGCCAAGTTTTGTGATACCATTGTCGAAACAAGACCCCATACACTCGAAGAAGTGCACGAAAATTGGTCCGACCGAATGAGATCGCAAAAATTCAAACGGTATTTATTTTATTGCATTTTTAAATTTAAACTTTTAAATGGCCCCACCCTGTATGATGTGATAGTTATAACTGGTTTAAGTACCCAACGTGGGAGATAAATAAACCATCAAATCGTCAAATATTAGAAAAAAAAAATCGACAAAATCGTCAAAAATGAAGAACCGACAAAAAATACTTCACTTCATCTGATCTTCTTACTATATACACCACTTACATACCTCAACGTCTATTTTGAGACTTTTCGATCGCGTACAAAAGGGGGCGAAGTTGTCCAAAATGATGCTATGGCATTGAACTCTATTAATTCATATGAGCATTCTTACAATGTGGTTTGTGTCGCACTGTTCTATCGCTATAATAAAGGAGATTAGGAACTTGTCGTCGAGAATAATGTATTCCTACATAACACTCGCCTTTCTGGGCGAGCATATACGTATGTGGTCAACTGGAGAGTGGATCGCACACTGCTTTACAGACAAAATTCCTTCTTTAGTCGGTCTATTTATATGTGGAACTCTCTTCGTGAAGAGGCTATAATTTTTGGCATCACTTAAATGGTAATAACTGCTACTTAGCTACAAAGCTTAAAGTAGCTTTTAATTTACTAAAGTGAAGAATATGATGTAAATTTTTAATCTCTAAAAATCGTAAAAACAAGGGCATAAATCGTCACATCATCAATATGATATTTTTGGAGCAACACATCCATACATAATTGGGCCATTACAAAACCCTTCAGTCAGGATTAACGACCTAGCTTCTCAAAAACCACTTATGATGCGTGCGTTAATTTTATACTGAGTGGCGGGGCTACATTTTTAAGAGTCTGACTCCGAACGACAGATTTTGTGAGAAGCTTTTCATGGCATTTTTTACTCTCAAGAGTCTTTGCCAGAAATCTGCTGAGAGGAAGTCGCCGAAGAAACATTTTGCTTTTTGATGTCTTGAACCTGGGATCTAACCCGGGCCTTTTGTCTAATAAGCCCACCCATCCACTAGAGACCATGGCGCCTTCAATTGGGAGCAGCACAAAATCGTAAATTTGGCAGCTATGACTGTATTGTCACCATTACTATGATAGGAACTGAGTTGGCTTTCTAACATAAAAACTGCTATGAAAAGCTGCTCATAGTTTATTGTCCGAAGTCGAGATTGAATGATCACTTCTAATCTCAAAGTAGCATCATTGATGGAAACAAAAATCACTTTTTTGTTATTCACATGGAGCAATGATTTGAAATGCCTTCTTTTATTTGAGGAATTTATTTTTTTAAAAGTTCCATTAAATCTCCTTGGTGCATGGATCATTACCGAAACTCTATCCGGACATTTTAATTCCTTTTGATCATTAAAATGCCATGCTATGGTAAATTGTTTTTCTTTTTTTTCTTTTCAATTATTTCGTATTTTTTATTTTTTTTTATCACCATATCCACTTAAATAGTTAAAAAGACATTTTCCATTGAATGGCTAAAAGAAAAACTCCTTTTTAACTGTGATTTTATGCGATAAAAGAATGAAAGAAAAAGACAGAAGAACGTCATTTATTTTACACCATTTAAACTTTGACTTCATGTATTGCATTAAAATTTCATTCATGAAACATCTTTCGGGCTTTTTAATGGAAAAGAAAATTAAAGAATAGAAAACTGAGAGGGGAAATAAGAAAAAAACGAACACTTTCTGTGCATGTTGCTGATTTTCCGCGATTTTCTGCGTTTTTTTTCGGTTTTCTTTTTTCTGACTCTGTTTGTTTCCTTTTCAAATACTATAAAATCAGGGAACTTCTTTAACTGTCATTTGTTTTTTTCTTTTTCTTTTTTATTCTTTTTTTTCGTGTTTTTTAATAAATTTTTTAATATTTTTTTTGTTTTTATCTCTCTGTCTTCCGTTGCAGCAACAGTCGACTAGCGATACAAGCTCAACATCACGTGATGATAGTACAACAACCACGAATACCAGCAATGATGGCACCAGTCGCTGTAGTCGTAAAGACAATGCTGCTGGAAAGTTTTTATTAAGAAAACGCAATACAAGGAAATCTTCAACTAAAGGTAACCAAGAGATTTGAAACTGGGGAGAATTTGTAATAGAAATGTTGGCATTTAGGAAAGCATGGAAATTCTTTTTTTTTTGGGTGATAAATGTAACCAACTTAATAGCAATTGGCTTAAAAAAATGGTGTTCAGTTGCAAGATTTAAATGCGGTTATTATGTGCAAATGCCTGAGGTCTGATAGCAGAGTTGATTTTCTGATTCCTTGCCTCTTAACTGGAAGGTTATCATTGCTTTTGCCAAAATAAAAAAAAATTGATAAAGTAAGTTTTTCAGTCTAGTTTAAAGGCCTTTTTAATCAAAATATTTTGCGGGATTTGAAGTTAGGTTTGAGGACGTACATACATATGATTTTCATTGGAACAAGTACCATAGCCAGAGGTCAAAATGACCCATTATAAGGGATTTGTGGGTGCAAAAGGAAAAATTAATTTCGTGTTTCCTTTGAGCATTACAGTATTACTTCGATTTAAAATGTTCTGCTTCGTAAAATGTTCTGGAAAAAGGCGACGTAAATCGAAACGACGTAAATCGAATTTCAAAGAACTCATACTATCAGATGCACTTTTCATGGCATTTTGTTTACTTTCGGTGCTTTTGCCAGAAATCTGCTGAGAAGAAATCACCGAAGAAATAATTTTTTGTATTTTATTTTGATGTCTGGCCTGTGAACGAGAACCCTGGCTTTACGTCTAATAAGCCAGCTCACTACCTACTGTTTTGTTTATAAACAACAGAGGCGACGTAAATCGAATGACGATGCAAATCGAAGTTGAAGGGAACAAAATTTTTGACGACGTTAATCGATACAACGTAAATCGACAAGACGTAAATTGAGGGAATATTGTTTATTCTACGGAAGAGCAACCATCACTCTAACCTAGGCTATGGCAACACATCTCCAAGTGTTTTAAAAAAGGGTGTCTTACATAGTCGCGTTGTGACTCCAAAGAAGTTATGGAATGTTGTGGACACCCAGCTGAAGCGTCTATACTCGAAACTATTAAATGTGGCTGGCCGAACGAAAATTATGGAAACCAAAGGCATCTACTATGAATTACAATCGACTTCAAATATCGGGCGGGCCATCTATTAGCTTAAATTTATACCATTGGTTATTTTGATTTTAGAAATATTTATGGCATTCTGTTCTATAACAAAATATACTACTCCAATGAGCGTAGTGAATCGATTTACGCTTGAGCAACTAATTGAGAAGCTAGGCCGTAATCCTGACTAAATGGTTGTAATAATCAATTATGTATGTACATACAGTGACGAGCAGAAGTGAGTGCATGTTCACAATACTGAGTTTCGTCCTCCACAAAAACAAAACCATACAAGCAAATACAAAAAAAAAAAAATAATTTTATTTCTTTATTTTATTCTTAACAAATAGCAGTAAAAAAACAATAATTAATGAAATTAATTAATTAATTCAGTGAGTTTGAATGAAAAAACGAAAGTAATCTACATAAACTCAATTTTGCACGTTTCAAGAAAATTCAAGAAACTAGCCCAATTTCAATATTTGGTCCATAGACCCTTATTAGAAATAGCTTGATTTACGCGGTTTGAGATGCTTTCTATCAAATGATCAATAACATCTTTCGGAATTCGATTCCATTTCGCATTTATACGATCCCAAAGTTTGACCATGTTTGTTGGGGCTGTTTCGTACTGTCCGAGCCGGATTTTTACGAATGGCCAAAGATTTTCAATCGGATTGAGGTCGGGACTTTGTGTCGGCCATTCCATCAATTGAAAATTTTATTTCCCACCCCATATCATTAGAATTTTTGCTGTGTGCTTCGGATCACCATCCTGTTGGAAAATAATTTCTTATTCGGGATAAGCACATTTGTCCATAAAATTCGGAAGATGGGTTTGCAGAATCTGTAGATAGTCTTTTTTCGCATGCTACGATCTACTAAATATAGAGGGCCAACATGCCACCATGTTAAGCATCCGCAACCAATTATGTTTTTGCTGCTATGTTTAATAGTTTGCTTCACATAGAATCCTTGAACACGTTCCCCGGGTCTTCGATAATAGTACTGTTTTCCATCTGATTGGAAACGTGTTATCCAGTGTGATGAGTCCAAATGTAGACACTTTCAGTAAGATGGAAAGCGGTACTCCCAGCGCAGATCCAGGGAACGTGTTCAAAGATATCATGTGAAGCAAATTGTTAAACACAGCGGTGAAAATATAATGATTTGAGGATGCTGAATATGGTGACATGTTGGCTCTCTATATTTAGTAGATCGCAGCATGCGAAAAAAGACGAAACTCAGTATTGTGAACATGCACTCACTTCTGCTCGTCACAGTATGTAGGTGAACTTAGGGATTTATTGGAAATTTATTTCCAAAATAATGGCAAAATTGGTGTCAAATTTCACGAAAATATCGTACAAAATTTGATCGCAGGAGGAAGGACCAACAGAACCCGGTATAAGAAAGTTTACTAACAAGTTCATGAAACTGGTTTTCGTTGTAGATGTGTCAAGATCATATAGTGCGTGCACCCGAAAATTGAAAGTATGGCTGAGAGTGTGCTTGAGCTATATGAACATAAATCCGTCTTTATGAGCAAGAATTGAACATTTCATGAGTTTAGGTCATTTGTACAAAGTTCAATTGGTTCAAGAGTTGCAGCATGACCATCCTTTTCGTTGTGCCATTTATATTTAAACTTTTAAATGGTTTACCTTATACAATCGCAAATTGGACAATGTCAATGCTGTTTTGCAAATGGGAGATCCTATATCTCCCGCAACATACAAGACGAGCAAAGGAGCAATATAAACTATGTGATACTTAGGGCAAATTCGTTTCGATGAAACCCCAGGAAATTTTTATTAAAACTAAAGCCACCTTTTTAAGTCAGTTTAAAATACATTTTTTTGACTGGTCCCATTAATCTTTACCGTCGTATTAATATAAATTTTTACAGCCTCTACTCAGTAAAATTAAAATACTAGTAAAGCCGTATAAACCTTGATTGCAGTAAAAACAAAAACAAAACAAAAAACAAAAATTCAAACAATTGTTGAGCCACTAAAACTAGAATAATAAAACGCGATAGAATAACGAAAATGTTTGCAACAGGAGAATGAAAGAAAAAAATGTTTTGTAATAAATTAAAAACTAATTAAAGAAAATTGAGGTTATACACACCGAATTCATTTGCATTCATTCGTTGATTTCTTTTCACATTTTTGCTAGAGTTTTAAAGTCTTTTTTTGTTTTTCTCTGCCTCTCTCCCATTTCGTTTAATGATTTTCAAATTAATTACAATTTCAAGCAATTTTTATTCCATTATTTTCTCTTGTTTGTTATTGTTTTTTTTTATTTTCGTTCATACTGAAAACGACATGAAAAGGTAATTTAAATCTATTTTTATTTTCTTTTGGTTTTCTTTTCTTTTTTTTTATTGTCTTATTGTAGATGCCAAATCCTTAAAATCTCAGGACAAAGCCTGTGTCAAATGTGTGGTAGTGGGCGATTGTGCCGTGGGGAAGACAAATTTAATACTCTCGTATCTTGAGAATCGTTTTAATACGGAACATGTGCCTACAGCATCAGATATTTATAATGGTAAGTTGAAAAGCATTAAAAAATATTGTAAAAATAGAAGAAAATAAAAAAAAAAACAACAATAGGAAGAATAGAACATGAACATGAAATTATCCTTAGTAGCCTTAGAAGATTGTTTTTAAAAATTTAAATTAAATTATAATTTATGCAAAAGGTTTATTGTTTAATATTTTCACACAATTTTCCCAAAGAAAAACAAGCATTTTCTTGTTTTTTTTATTTTCCTATTCACTAACCAAGCAAGTATACCAACAATGCAAAACAATTATTGTTGATTTCCTTGCCGTAAGATTTTTTTTTATGAATTTTTACTGTAATACTCGTACTATAAGAAACCAATTTGTAAAATTTCTTCTCTACACAATGGAGATGTGGCTAAAGCCTACAAAATAATCCTACAAACAACAACAATAGCAACAGCAAAAACACTATGTTTTTATGTTTTATATACTAAACTGACATCCTTTTATTGTATTTTTTTCTCTAACACCCCTCTCTCTCCCTCTTTTCATGACAGCCATGACTCTTGGTTGTAGTATTTTTAATTTTTCAAAGGCAGAAATATATGTACGTACGTACGTATTTCAGCAATCACAGTCTACTGTATAGTGCCTTGCATGTGGGATGTGTTGCTTTGTTTCCGTTTCCCTATATATCTTGAAACATTCATGCATGCATGTACGTGTGTATGTATTCATATTTTCATACATTGATGATGTTCTCTCAGTATGTTGTTCTAGCTACGAGTTTATTAAAGAAAATCTTTTTGTTTTTTTTTTTTGTATTTTTCTATCGTTTTTCTCTGCATTTTCATCATAAACTTGTTCCTTTTAACTTTTTTGTTTTTTTTTTATCTCTCAGTGATTACACAAATACAAATACACACACACACATTGATATTATTCAAGGCATAAATCCATGTTAACAATTTTAAATCTTTCTGCAAAAACAAATTTGAACATTTTTTCTGCTCAAAATGATAAATTGAAAATTGTTGTTATTTTCAGTTTTCTGTTCTGTTCTTGTTTTTTTTTCTGACTCCTTGCAAGCCTAATAGAATTTCTCTTCCATATGAATTATGGGGCGGGGGATTAACCGAACACCGCTTACCTAATCAATAATCTGCTTTAATAGAAGATAATGGGAAAATTTTTGAGAAAAAAACTTTGTTTTTATCACATTCGACTAGATTTTTGTCAAACTTTGGTTTTAAAATCAGTTACAAGGAAAATTATTATGATTTAAAAAGATTTGTCATCATGAAAAAGATTTTCTTTGTTTTTTTTTTTAATCCGAACACCTAAAAAGTACTGTAATTTGTCAAAGTCACATACTAATCACAGAGTTTCATTCCTGTTTTAGATAAGATATTGGTTTTCCAATACAAGCCAACAGGCAGTCATCACAATATTTTACTACTTCGATTATCCTTCTTAGAAAACCGAAACACACACTCACAGATTTTGTTAACATATTCCCCGAAATCAGAGATCCCATAAGCATTTCAGGTATTATTTTTAATATCGTTAAGAGGTTGCAACCAGAGATCAGCAATAAGTTTTCAAAACGATGAATACTCAAAGTTGGAAGTACTCGTCGCATTCATACTTAACAATACGCATGATGTTGTTGACTTCGACTCATCTCTAGATAACATTTACACGAAGCACAAAATAAGTATGATTCGCGTACGAATGTGCTCAAACACAACAGAGTTGGAACATACATTTCCTTACTAGCTGATTTAGATTATATTTCATTTAACCTCACATCAATATGTCCTCACATCTCTTTTTCAATAGACTGGACTATCTCTTAAGAGAGTATGTAGCCTCCAGATATCCGCATTCGCTTTAATTTTTAAAGTTATTGAGTCTACTGGTTCTATAGCGGGACAGTTAAGAGGGGTACAATCAATATAACAAAAAAACATAACAAAAGTGTAGATTTTCTCAAACCAATTAAGCGAAGGATCTTAATCTTAATCGTATTCAAAACGATGAGTAGGTTCAAGTCATACTTATAATTTCAGATAATCATACGCATTCATACTTATTTTGATATCAAACTCATACTACTCATACTCATCGTATTCATACTTAACAATACGCATAATGTTATTGACTTCGACTGTGTCTCTACTTAAAATTTTCACGAAGCACAAAATAAGTATGATTCGCGTACGAACACTACTATACTCACAAGAAGACTGTGTGTATGCTTTGCTTGTTGTTTTTGTCTTTCTTTTCTTCTTTGTTTATATATGCAACAACAATAAGGGCTGTAAATTTTGATAAATGATTCGAATCACTCGAATCATTTATAAGTATTTTAAGTATTTTTCTAAATTTATGAATCAGAATGAGTAGGCGTATGAATCAAACATATTTCGAATGTTGTTAGTTTGATGTCAACGTTATACTCATACTCATTGCTACTTATACTTATAAATCAATGTTGTAGCGAGTACGAATGAATCAGAGTAGTTGAATTTCAATTTTGTCGCTTCGTTGGACCTTTGCGCCTGAGGCCTTTTGTGAGAGTAAGGTTCTCACTAAAAAATACCAAAGTGTCGATCATCTCAAGACGGCGCTTCGCCGGGAATGGGGCAAGATACCGCAGAGCCACTTTCGTGCAGCCTGTGATGGCTTTGCCGGCCGTTTGAAGGCCATAATTCGTAACAAAGGTCACCAATTCGAACAAATCTAAACCGATTCTAAAGTTTGATGTTATTTCCAACATTTTTTTGCTTTTGAACAATAAAATTAAAAATAGAAAAATATAGCGCTTTACTTTGTTGCACTATATATCAGCCACCCTGTAGTTTATCTGTTCATAACTTTTCAATTTCTCACTTGTGCCAGTGACTGAATTATGTTGTGTTTTAACGTATCAACTACAGTTCACTTTATTTAAGCCAAATAGGACAAAAAGCAAAACAGTAAAGTTTAGACACCGAGTGGGTGGGTGGTTATTGAACTGACGACAGGCCATTGAGGTCATGCATATGCATATTAAAGACGATAAATTCACAGGCTATAGTAACAACACAAAAAATCTATTGACCCCAAAAGCATTACATTAAGCCCAATAGAAAATACATTTTTTGTTTATCGTATACAGGTTAAAAGTAAATTAAAATTAAATTAAATTTTGAAAAAAAAGAAAATAAATTAAAAGGAAGAAATATAAAACATAAAAGAGACGAACGTCATATTCCATTTCCTTTAAAATGTATGCTCTCTCATACACAATTTCCGGTAAATTGCTTTTAAACATGGCTGTCATTCGTTTAAAACTCTAGGGTCAGTATACTCATAAGCATCAAGCATGTGAAACATATTTCGTTCCTTTACCATACTCCTGGTATTAAATTTGTTGACATGTGACTTTTTTTTATAGTTTTCCCGTCTTTTTTTTTTTGCTTTTCTTTCACTGCTGACGTTTGCTGTTTATTTTATTTGATTCTATTCTAATTAGTGAAAATGAAACGAAAAAAAAATCTCGAATTTTAAAGCCAGTCATTCGTGAACATGAGGAATATAATAGAAAGCAGACAGACGGACAGATGAGTTAATCATTTTATAGTTTGATGTACACAATACACACATATGTATATACATACATACATATGTATATGTAAATGCTTTTATGTTAGTGTGTTAATGATGATGTTGTTGCCATATACTGCTTAATGTACATGCAATGGTTTATTCACATGTATGTGATAGTTAACTGCATATATTTTTATTTGTATGTGTTTGTTTTACTCACATACATAGTTATCCTTGTATGTGTATGTATGTAATTACGCTGCTGTTGTTAGTATAGTCGTATAGTATAGTAGTAGTTTTGTTTAAGCTGCTTAACCACTTAAAACATTTTAACACTCAAATGCACTTGAATGTCTGCCACTTTAATAATAAAACTAATTGAAACTTTTTATTTTATTTTACTTTTTCATTCTTGATTTTATGTTAACCTCCTCTTGCTCTTTTTTTTTTTTTGTATTTCTCCCACTGTCTAGTTTTTATCCTTTTTCGTTAAATGTTGTTTCAGCAAATGTTATTTGTCAGTCGTATTTATTTTAAGATTTTTTTTCTATTGTTCCTTGTGGCATGCAAAGTTACAGTGATTTTTTAGTGGTTAATTATCAATGTTTTGTTTTTGTCTCGTTTTTATTTTCATTTTTTTTTTTTATATTTTTTTCATCCAATTTAATGGCAATTGTTTTAAAGTTGTTAATAAAAGAGTGTAGCATTAAATTTTAATTAAAAATAATCCCATAAAAAATAAGTTAAATAATAAAAATTTATTAAGCATTTAAACATTAATTATAAAGATTTTGTTTATACTTTAGCATAACGTAAAATAATAGAGACAGTCATTCATTCATTATTTTAAAATTCATCTTAAAAGTATTTAAAGTGCACATAAAAGCCTGCGATTTCTTATATACCATCTAAAACTATGTATATGTTTTGAATTGGTTTTATTTGTTCGACTTCAACTAGTTTTTAGCCTCTTTCTTTTTGTTTGTCTTAAAAACAAAAAGTCTGTGCCATTTTATTATCACAGTCATATGCTACTTCTTGGTAATCCAATCAGTATTCACCCCCTAAGTCAAAGATTGTTTAGAGGAAACTAACCCAAATCCCATATAATTCTTGCTATTGCACCAATATTGGACGGGAAGTTAGAAAATGAAAAGTTAAAACTCTCCGTCGCTTTATGACAAGAGCAGCACACTGACGAATGAGGTGCAAGACAGTCTACTCCTCCCACTCAGACCCACAATTCGTGCACAAATTGTTTGCCGAAAAACCATATCTTTTGACATACCTACCAAAATGGTAGAGGCTAGTAAGAATCGCTATAATGCCCTGAAATGCCATGCGATCTAAAGATCTGTCCTCGTCCATACATACCTAGCAGAGTTTAGCAATACAACACGTAACCTTTCGCTGCTGAATATACCTTTAAACTTTAAATTTTTTTACGCTCAGAGTTTTTGCCAGAAATCTGCTAAGAAGCAGAAATATTTGTTCATATTTCGTTTAGTTGGAGATGTCTGACCTGGCGTTTGAATCGTGTCCTAATGTCTAATAAGCCTACACACTATCTACTAAACTATGGGAACTGAGTGGATAATATTCAATTTGAATAAGGCGTTCGGAATATCTATACTGTGTAACATGTCGGAGACTGCGAGTTCTGTACCGACTCTAACGATATCGATCTGTATCGGAACTCATATAAGAGTTATTTTTAAATGATTCAAAATTTTCTTGAGAAATCCTCGGACATTCTTTATGGACACGGACGAAAGTTGAAAATGCATACTTTAGGGACCTAATCACAGGCTGGCAGCCCGAGTAAATGAAGAGATGTTTGGGGAAAACCTGGCGGTACATTTGCTTTGTTTCATAGCATTTTGCATATTTTGCCTTTTTGCTTTCGGTGGATATGATTATGAGTATAATTTCAAAAACTTTCAATTTTAATGTTTAATTAAAGAACTAGAATATCTTAGTCTTACTGAAAGTAATTTATCTACATTAAGCTTTCAATAAGATTACAACCAAGTTTCTCACACCACCCACGATGTGTGTTTTAATTTAATTTATGAGTGGCTTGGCCAACAGTTTAACAACGAATCTAATCAACAGATTTGAAAATTTATGGATTCTCATAGTTTTTGTCAGCAGACAGCTGAGAGGAAGTCATTGAAAGAAATATTATTTTCAAATTTTCATTTTGTTCAAGATATCTGAGCAAGGCAACTGCGACTGTGGCGACTTCTTATCATAGTTCGCTGGACTCAATTTCATAATAAATCACACAATAAAGTTCTTCAAAAATTCATTAAGTCGTTTTCATTCAACGGTTATTGTTTACCTGTAATCGTTGCTTATAATGAATGGTCACTTACCGGTACAGGCAAAGCTTAAGTACATTAGAATGAAATAATCTGAACAAATTATTCATCACCACTACCATTGATCATAAACAAAAACCTTATCGTAAATGCAACTTTAAATACATTTTAAACGTCAAGATGTAGAGTATTTAGCAGTACAATGAATTGAGGGGAATATAAGCCTTTATGATGGTGTATTTGTAACAGAAATGTAACGGTGTTGTGGCCTCCAGCATCTTTATGAGTTTAACTAACATCATTATAATGGAATTTGTAAAGCAACAATAGCAACTATTGTTGCTGCCGCAAATGCATTTGTTGAACCTTTGTTAGAAGCATTGTGTTTAACTTGCCATTTGGTCGGGTATAAATATGAACAAAAGTAGAGAATAAACAAAATTTAATACGATATGTGATATACAAACATGAATATTTAGTATAAAAAAACAATTAAACGCTACACTAAGAATTTCTTTATTTTTTTATTACGTTTCTAATTTTTATATTGCAGTTTGTAACGTATTTTTAATGAAAAGTTAAAGTTACTTCAAAATAGCTTTACGCTAACGTTCTCGCTTTTATGTGGTGAATGGAACCTTAACTTTCTAGAAATCAAATCACAGTCCTGTCATCTAGACAGAACCATTAAACTCTATGACTTTGGGAAACTATTTTCTTTTTAGTGAGGTCTTAGGTCTTAGGTCGTAGTGGTAGCTCTGATATCACAAAGCTCACTTGAGCACGCATGGCGGCCCGTTGTGATGCCACGGGTGAAACGCAGTCCCTGTACTAACCAAGTTCCGCCAAATCGGGGAAAGGAAGAAGTTGGTCAGCGCAAGGGCTGCACAATAAAAGCACGACTACCCCACACTGGAAAACCAGCCAGAAAATTTGATGAACGAAGCTATATCCTTGATAGCAATAGATGATAGCTCCGTTAAGCTAGCAAGGAATGGGGAGCCAAATAACCTATATCTACTCCTAGCGAGAGACGGGCACTGGCAAAGAAAGTGAACGACGCTCTCCTCTTCCTCAGTGGACCTACATCCACGGCAGAAGTCGTTAAAAGGGAGCCTCATTATCTCGGCGTGCCTACCCATGATGCAATGACCCGTAAGCACGGCCACTACAGTCGAGATGACATCACGACCGAGACTAAGTAGTTGGTTGGTACGCCTTCCATTCATCCTGGGCCAGGTAAGTCTAGCGGTGGAGCAGGACTCCTCATTTACCCAGGATAGGTTGGCGTCCCGAAGGAACCTCTGCGCAATGGTAAACTTGACCGAGGCAAGTGGCATACCCATCTCAATAGAAGAGGATTCCGGAAGGAGCGCACCAGCTCTGGCGAGCTCGTCGGCCCTACAGTTTCCCGGAATATCACTGTGCCCAGGGACCCACACCAGAGAGACCCTGGTGAAGCGCCCTGAGACTAGGTCGAGACAGCGACGACATTCCCTAACGATCCTAGAGTTGATCACGAACCCTGATAGAGATCTTATCGCAGCCTGACTGTCCGAAAAGATCGAGACACGATTGAAAGGAGCATCGTTAACGAGGATCCATTGCGCGGCCCGGTAAATTGCCATCACCTCCGCCTGAAACACACTGCAGTAGTCCGGCAGACGGAGTGAAATATTCAGGTCCAGTTTCCTAGAATAGACGCCGCTTCCGACCCCAACCTCGAGTTTAGAGCCGTCAGTATATATATCCAGGATATCCGGGGGGACGATCGTATCAGGATTCCAGTCATCCCTACTCGGAATCAGAAAGTGGAAACATCTATCAAGACAATGTTCAGCAGGGAAAAAGTCCATGTTACCAGGGACCACCGGGTCAATCTCCAGAATTGTGGAGTGACCAGAAGGTACAATGTGCCAACGAGAGAGAGCATTAAGTCTAGTCGCAGCAAACTTGGCCACCTGCTTTGCGAGAAGCACAGTAGGTAGCCAGTTTAGCATTGTGAACAAGGCTTTCGTGGGGGTGGTGCGTAGAGCACCAGTTATATGAATGGCGGCAGACCTTCTGACCTTGTCAAGAAGTCTGACGTTGTATTGTCTGTCCAGAGCAGTCCACCAGAACACAGCACCGTATAAGAGGTTGGGTTCGATGACCATGGAATATATCCAACGCATGATCCTTGGGCGAAGACCCCACCTGGTTCCGACCGCCCTATTGCAGCAGTAGGCTGCACATGCCGCCTTACGTGCTCTAGCAGCCAGATTCGCCCTCCAGTTCAGTTTGGGATCAAGGATCAGGCCCAGATATTTAACCTCGGGACTCAACGTGAGTCTGGTCCCCCCTATGCTGGGAAGGGAGAAGGTCGGAATTTTATATTTCCTCGTAAAAAGAATCGTATCGGTCTTAGAGGGGTTAATAGACAGTCCAAAATCCTTACACCAGTCCAACACGATTGACAGCGCCAAGTTCAGCTTGTCCGACAGTGTCTGCGGACAAATTCCCGACGCTGCAATGGCAATGTCGTCAGCGTATGCTATGACCTCATTGCCAGATTGTTCCAGCCCCCTCAGGAGTGAGTTGACTGCAAGATTCCAGAGAAGAGGTGATAGAACACCGCCCTGCGGAGTACCCTTACAAACCATTCTCTGACAATTCGAGGCCCCCACTGTGGAGGTCACTATCCTCGATTTGAGGAGAAGCTCGATGAACCTGACCAGATCCTGTCCCAGGTTCAGAGAACTGAGAGCCCTAACTATGGCGTCCGGGTTGACGTTATTGAATGCACCCTCAATGTCCAAAAAAATGGACAAAGTGTATTCTTTAACGTGCAAGGACTTCTCCACCCGAGAGATAAGCGAGTGAAGTGCTGTTTCCACTGATTTACCTCTCGTATATGCATGTTGTGAAGTGGACAGAAGCGCTGAATCAATCGAGGCCCTAATATGAACATCGAGGACTCTTTCCAGTGTCTTCAGAAGAAAGGAACACAGACTTATGGGTCTATAATCATTTGCCCCAGTATGGGACGGTTTCCCAGCCTTGGGAATGAAAATCACCCTAGATATTCTCCAGCTCCAAGGGATGTAGAGGAGCCTGAGACTAGCGTTATAGATGGCAAGCAACCAGGGCAGGATTATCTCCTCCCCATGTTGAATGTCACCTGGAATAATACCATCCGGTCCTGGTGACTTGAATGGTTTGAAAGACCTAACAGCCCATTGCACTTGGCCAAGGGTAAGGGACAGGGGGGAATAGTTCCCAGACGGTGGTTCATTAACCTGATAAAAGGCCTGACCACCAAATGTGACACTTCCTGGAAAGTGAGTATCAAGGAGGAGTTCAAGTGTCTCCAAGCTGGACGTAGTCCAACGTCCGTCAAGTCGTCGGATACAGTCAAGTGATTTATGAGTGGAACTTAGAATTTTACGAAGACGGCCCGTTTCGGAAGAGGATTCTATGCTCGCGCAATAGTTCCTCCACGAGGCCCTCTTCGCTCGCCTCACAGCGTATTTAAGTTCCCTCTTTTTGGCCTTGTAGGTAGACCATTCACCTGTCGTCTTCGCCCTGTTAAAGAGCCTACCACAAGATCGGTGTAGATCAACGATCTCTTGGTTCCACCAGGGCGGTTTACGCTTGCCCCTATGGGCAGAGGGTCTGACGGAGGATGTGGCTGCCGCCCTAATAGCGGTTGACAGTGTGTCAGCAGCCCTATCCACGTCGAGACGGGTCGTTATAGTCGGGGGGGTAGAGGGAAGGCTGCAACGCAGTTTCTCTCTAAAAACGGTCCAATTCGTGTTCCTCCTGTTGACCGGAGGGGTCACGAAAGGAGGACACGCGTTCGTGTCAATAGTGAAGGTAATGTATCTATGGTCCGAAAAGGAGCATTCATGAGATACAAACCAGTTCTTAAGGTTAGTAGAGAAATCGGAGCTAACCAGAGTGATGTCCAGCACCTCCATCCTAATAGAAGTCAGGAAGGTTGGCTCATCACCCCGATTAGCTATAGCTAGGTTATTACTTATAATAAAATCAAGGAGGCACTCACCCCGTTCGTTGGTACCGGAACTACCCCACATCGTGTGGTGGGAGTTAGCATCTGCTCCGATTATGACCGGAACACCGCGCAGCCTAGCATCCGCTACCAGTCGACCAATGGGATCCTGAGGGGGAGAGAGCCCATAGTCATGAGCCATATAGGATGACGTGATCCAGAAGGTCATCGAGTTAATTTCGACGACCATGGTAACGGTGTCCTTATCACTGAACCTGTGGAGGAGAAGAGCGTTAATACTATTCTTAATCATAACACAAGCCCGAGGCTTACCTGAATTCTGGATATACGCTACGCGATATCCTTTGGTGTTGAGTCCACAAACCCTGCCGTCTACGACCCAGGGTTCTTGGATCAGAATGAGCTCTACATCCTCAGTTGCTAGTCGGAGGAGCAGAGCGGCGGAGGCGGTTTTAGAGTGTTGTAGGTTAATTTGGATGACTCTCAGCATTGACTCGAGAATCAACCATTGTCACATCAGCGTCCTCCTCGTCCGACAACGGGGAGGTAACGCCTGCGTCAATATCGATGCCGTCGAAGAATTCCCCCACCAGCTCAGAATTGGACTTCTTGCTGGAAGAGGAGCGTCGAGAAGAGTGGCTGCTCACACTCCTACATTCGACGTCTTCGGCGGATTCAATGGGTCCAGGGGTAGGGTCGGATGGGGTAGGGTCAGATGGGATAGGGTGCTGTAGGAGGGGTTGGGGTGGGTCAGTGTTTACTGGGTTGAGGTCTGTTGGTGGATGAGCAGCAGCGCGAGAATCCGACTTGTAGACCCTTAGTTCGATTGAACTAAAACCATATTTTATCACGCCCCCACGGGCAGTAATAAATGGAAGTGACTCCTCATTCAGGATGATCACCACCTCGCGGTAATCACCCCACTGATCAGACACTTTAGCTACCCTCCAGTTATGGGTAGGCAGGTCGGTGTTACTGGCCTTGAGGATCCTCAAAATGGTTTCTGGGTCCGATGGTCCAGTAGGAATTCTCGCCTTGGATCGGGGGCGGTTAGCAATCTGGTCTGGAGGGACAGCAGCAAGCTTAGCTCCCGGCCAGACTTCCCCAATCCTGCTGATGGCCTCCTTATAAAGCTCCATAGAACGGAGGTCGGAGCACGCCACCAGTTTAATGTGCCCCTGATACCACCCCGCATCAGTGCAGCCAGGTGAAGGGCCAGGGTTGGAGTCCATTACTCCAAGGAAGACGTCTAGGAGCGCGTGTTCCACCAGTCTCCACTTAGTGGGGGCAATGGAACCGTCGGGGTGGCTCCGGTCAACAATTGCCCAGGTCAGACCTTCCTTTAACACCTCACTAAGAGGCTTAGAAGGCTTGTTGGGGACAGGGCGTCTGGGTTGCGCCGAGCGCGGTCTTATAGGCGGGGGGATATTGGGATTGGCCACCTTGGAGCGCTTCGGAGGCTGGAGAGGAGCGTTTAGCTCGGTAGATCTTTGCCTCTTTGGACCCGTTTCTGCCGTGATCGGAGAAGCAGGGGGGCGATCATTACGATGGGCCTTAGCCCAGGCAAGCCGTTCCTTCTCATCCTCTGAGAGGAGAGCCGGGTCGGTCGAGCCAAATTTCGCAATGATGCGCATGGCTGATCTGCGAGTTCTATAAGCCCTCACGCTAGCACTCACGGTATTCCTGACACCCGATGGATTGGTGCCAGGGGCATGCGCGCCAGACTTGTCAGTCAATGCCTTAGCGGCAACCGAAGAGTGCGAGGGCATATTCGCAGCCGCCTTAGAGGTAGACGGAGCCTCGGTGGAAGGTGTCCTAACAGGAGGTGTGGCGACAGTGGGTGCCGGCTTCACAGCCGGAACCTTGTGTGCCAAGCGGGGTTTTACCGAAGTAATAATACGGGACTTAACTCTCGAAGGGGCAGCTGCATTTTTCACAGGTGCCTGCCTGGAGAGAATTGTGCGTCCACTGGTAGCAGTGGATGCTTTGCGCTCGCCTACTTGAGTTAGCGCTGGTCTATTTAGGTTTGATTTTTCAGGGTTCATTGTAAAAGGGTCCCCACTCAAAGCCGCTATCCTTGCCCGCAAGTGTAGTTACCCATTAGTGGTCCCGTGGTTATCTATGCAAGCAGGGAGGCCACGCGAGGGTTGGCACCAGCCCTTATGGGGACAGGTGCTCAGAGCCAGACCGGGTACTAATCGGGAGTCCTCTCAACCGAACCTACACCACCAACTTAACGGCGACGGACAAGGAACGTACTTTGAGGCCTGCCAGGGTTTTAACGGGACGGGGGCAGCTGTAACCCTAGCCTGGAGCCGTTCACACAGCGGGTTTCACCCCGGTGCTACCGTGCATACACAACTAGGTCCAGAAAGTTACAGCCACCAGCTCAGGGCAATCGAGTCAGAAACGAGTGGGCAGAGAGAAGTCCGAGAAGAAAACGAGTCGTGCCAAGAAAAAGGGGGGGGGGGGTTGTCAGCCATAGTCACCCCGGCTGAGAGGGGGGTGTTTATTGACTCCCCAGTCTAGATCCGTAGTGTTCCGTTAAAGAGCAGGGCCACCTCTAGCAGGATGTGACGATATCACGCACTAACGGTCCTGATAGGGTAGAGGCTGGAGGCTCCAAGGGAGCTATAATCGCATATCCCTATCCTGCGGAAAAAAAAACCGCTTGACCCCTCTTTTTAGTGAGAATGAATAATAAAAATGCAACAAACATACTCATTTAACAGACGGACTGTTTTATGATCAAGGACGTACGGTGGAATAGAATTGAAGGTGTAAGACCCTAGAGTAAAATATTCAGGAACTTTCTTTCAAGTCATCTTGGTCAGGAAATACAAGGGATGGGTCATAGGAATACTATCTGAGCACCATTCGAGCACTCAACACCTCTGAGGTTGACTCGAAATTTGAACGGAAAACCTAATCAGATTGGCAGGAAATATATGGTCATAGTTCGAGGTTGCGTGGGATGGCAGCTCTGATGAGGCCAGCATTTTCCTGTGGATCTGAACGAAGGATTTAGCAGAGCATACCCGATAAATACTGTGAAAAACTAGGTTGTGATCCTGACTGAAGGTTGTAATGACCAATTATGTATGTATGTACTAGGGATGCCAAACGGGATCGATATTTAAAAATCCTGGGACTTCGGGATTTACAAAATCCCGAATTCGGGATCCAAAAATCCCGTCAAATCACGGGATTTCCACTGTATATCAGAATTATTTATCATTAAAAATAAAATATAAAAACAGCAAGACAAAATGTAACAAAAAAAAGTGTAAATTAACAAAAATAAAAATTATTCATACATTTGCAAATGCATTAGTTTTAAGAAAACTATTTGGATTCCAACAAAAAGATTTAAGCATCTAACATGTGATCTGTTAGTTTTGAACGAATTTTGTTGTCAACATACCCTACCGTTGAAAAACACTTCTCGCAATCAACATTTGTTGGCAAAATAGTTCCAAGTTAGCTGTATACAGCTTGTAAATATTTACCTCTACCACCTCCTGATATAAATAAATCTTTTCCTTTGGACAGTTGAGTATCTAAATCAGTTACCATTTTAATTCGTTTTATAGGGCTTTTGCATTCTTCGATGCCATCAAATAATTTTTATCACTGGAAGGAGGGTATTCCTCATCTTAGCATTTCAGTCAAATGAGATAGAATTTTTTTTCAGGACCTTTTGTATGGGCAAAATACATATGAATTCACAATCCCGAAAATCCCGAAAAATCCCCGGACAAGTTTTTAAAAATCCCGGGACTCGGGATGTTGTGAATTCCGAAATTTCGGGTTTTAGGATTTCCCGATTGGCATCCCTAGTATGCATAGTAGTATGCATACTCGATAAAAAGAAAGATCAAGACCCTTCGCTTTAAGAAAATCTACACTTTTGTTATGTTTTGTTGTTGGGGTAATGAGGAGCAAATCGATGGACCAGTCTATTGAAAAAGAGATGTAAGGACATATTGATGAAAGGTTAGATGAAATGGAATCTAAATCAGCTAGTAAGGAAATGTATGGTCAAACTCTGCTGTGTTCGAGGACATGTGGAAATTCACCAGAATAAGCAGGTAGATGAGTTTGCAAGGAGGACAGCTTCCACACCGGCTAATAAGAAGGCACCATTCTGCGTAGTTAACCTTTTAATCGGATACAGTAGACTCAAAGACCATTTGCCACTAATAAAATTTGATACACTAATAAATCATTAGAACACATACTTGGAACCTTTGTGGTACTAAATCAATACAGAATGAAATTCCTGGATGTTTATCAGGTCGTAGACAGTAAGTTACCTTTGTTGAATACAAGTCAATAGATTTGAGAGAGATATTATAGTAGTATTATGACAGCTCAACACAACGGTATTATGTAATATATAAATTCAGGAAATGACATTTTGATCCACCCTCGTGTATATAATCCTGGAATTCAATTACTTATTTTGCCCTGTCTACACCACCATTTAACATTAAAAAATACAATTCAAATTATTTGAATGTTAATTCAATCAATACATATTCTGATTGCTATTTGACATTATGTTTTTGGTTCAGTTACATGTAAAAATGGTTACCAAGTAACAATTTCTTTTAATAGCCCATTGCGAGAAGTTATTATTTTTAACATGTTCGCCGCAATCATCAATTACAGTATTCTTAGAATTATTTTCGTTTTAATAATATTTGTTTTCCTTCTAGTGGCAGTCACATATTTATATTATTCGAATATAACAAAGAAACGAATAAAGGAATATACCGAACAATTATTGGGAATTTGGATAAAATTGATATTTTTTCCACTTTGTTCATTTTGCAAACTAATTTCATTGGAAATGTGTATATTGTCTAGAAATTTATTTTAATATCGAACAAGTAACATTATTTTATGTACATAAGTGTACAGAAAAAACTTTTTCTACAACCCAATGTATTATGTTTAGTAAATCTTAAATAAATTTTATTCAATCAAGCCTTGTTAATAATCTTTTTAGCAATATTGTGCAATGATTGAGTGATTTATTTGAATATAATTTCGTAGAAAAATATTTTCGCGCTAATCAATGACTAATTTTAGTTTAGATTTCTATGGCTTTTATACCAACTTAAATGGTAAATCATTTTTGCATTTACACAAAGCACTAACAGAGCCATGTTATCGTTAAGCTAATTTCTATGGAAAATTTAATTTATTTTTGTATATTCTTAGGAAATGTGTAAATACTGAATGCCATTTTTCTTTTCTTTTTTTAATAAGAATTGGAAATCAATCAATCTTTAACTATATTGAGCTTAAGGTGTTTTTTTTTTATTTTTTTTTTAAGATTTACACACAGTTACAAAAGAATACATACGGTTAACAAATTTCAGAAATTTTTTAAGCAATCCGTTTTTGTTGAAAATCTTTATAATTTTCTGACATTTTTCCTCGATTTTAAGATGGTCTTTTGCATTGCATTCAGAAATTAGTGCAATTTGTTAACCGTATGTATACTTTTGTGGGCATGCACAGGTCAAAGTTTCGGAAATTTTTTAACTAATGCAAAAGCCAGTCTTAAAATTATAAATATTTTTAACGAAAACGGAAATTTCTGAAATTTTTTAACCGTCTGCATACTTTTGTAACTGTGTGTATTTAGTCATTCAAATGTTTTACTGGGAAATCAAATTTATCAATTTTCTGTAACTAAATGTGGCTGCCATTGCCTAGAGGGTAATTTTTCTGTCAAAAGCTTTCAGAGCAATTAAATGCAATGGCGAAAACCTCCCATCTTAACTTAAAAGAGATGAGACTTTTTAAAGAAACCATTGGGGTTTGGATAAAAATATTAGTTTATATTATATTAATTTCTTTTATTAAAAAGAAAAAAAAAATGTTGTCCTAGTTTATGAAAGCATATTTATCTATGAATTGATTTCATTCTTTCAAATATAAATTGGGTTCCTTTAATATGATCTCAGGTCTCTGGTATATCGTGTTGGATTCACATTTAATCTACGGCTATTAAACTATTTAAAAACCCATCCATATTCCAGTAGTTTAACATCAAACTCTTAGAGGACACGGTCATAAGTGCTCTAAGTTCCAAACGATTAAACGATACATAATTGGTAATTACAGCCCTTCAATCAGGATTATTAACCTAGTTTCTTACCCACTTATGTTGTGTGTGTTAATTTTATATATAAGCGGCGGGACCTACATATTAAAGTCGACTCCGAACGACAGATTTTTGTTAAACTTTTCATGGCAATTTTATTTACTCTTAGAGTTTTTGCCAAAAATCTATCGAGGGGAAATCGCCGAAGAAATACTTTTTGTATTTTGTTTTGATGTCAGGAGTGGGTCTCGACGTCTGGCTTTACGTCTAATAAGCCAACACACTACCTACTACACTACGGCGACATACGTGTACATAGTATATCGTTTGTATTTATCGCCGTTGCCTAGTAGGTAGTGTGCCGGCTTATTAAAGGAGAGCTCATGGTATAATCTCTTCTGGAACAAAACGATTTCCTTCCTTCTGAGAGAAAAGAAAAATAGTCACGAAAAGTTTCGCAAATCTTTCGTTCGGAATTGACATTCAACTGTAAGTCGAGCAACTCCTGGATAAAGTTTCGAGTGTAGAACCCAATTTTTCTGATGCTATAGGTGTAGGAATTTGCATCGAAATTCTGTAAATGATTTTTTTCCTTCGACGTGCCACAATTTAAGTAATTTTTTTGATGCAAACATAGGTTAGGGAACACATAAAATTGTCTTTCTACACTCCTCAAGTTCGCAATTGGTAGTTTCCTTTAAAATACAAACTGAATAACACAGTTTGTTTGAAAATCGACCAATTGTCTGTTGATGTTGACTAGTTTCAGTTATGAGGAAAGATATTTCATTAAGCCAGTGACTTATTTAACGATTACACTATGCGACAAAATAAAAAAAACAAAATTAAATACACCCGGCTAATGACATAGTGTAGGTTGTGAGTTTTGTTGAGTAGATCTTAAAAATATTCTTTTTTTTATATTTTTCGAACCCTCCAAACTTGTTTTATTTGACAAAAACAGTTTTTTTTTTACTTTACCCACAAATTTCTGGATTATTTAAACATTTCTCAACCTATTTCCAAAATTTAAATTTTAGTGGAAAGGGGAGAGATGGGTATACATATAGCTATTATTCGACTTAATATGATATTTGATGAGGTAAATTTGGAAAATTCGAATTTTTTTTCATATTTTTTCAAGTTTGTCCACTCATAGTAGCAAACTTTAATAAAAACATATAGGTTATGTGATAATATTCTTAGAGTCTGTTCTCTTGTGAAAAGATTGAGTCATCATTTGATCAAATCGGATAGAAATTACTGCAGTTAATATTTAAAAGAGTCTAACAGTCGAGTGATATTTTTTAAGTAAGGAGTGCGCACAGAAAAAAATGGGCCTACTTTTAAGCTTATAACTTTTATCATAATTAAAAAAAATTAATTATTTTAAATTGTTTTTATTAGTCTGTTTCAAAATCCACGTGCTAAATTTCACTGCAATAGCAAAATTAGTTTTTTGAAAATGGACACCCAACAAGTAAAAAAATAATTGAAATTTTCAATGAAAAACCGTGCCGCTTACAAAAAACGATTGCTAGGCTCGCAGGTGTTAACCAAAAAACAGTTTCTAAGGTAAGAATAAAACAATATAAGGAGTCTTTGAGTATTGAGAGAAAGCATGTGGAAAGCAGTGGAAGAAAAAAAGGATTTGCCGATCAAAACAAAGCAAGTAAAATAATACGTATTTTTCTAAAACACCCTAACATGTCTGGAAGAAAAGTGGCTCAAAGAGTTGGATGCTCTGAGACCTTTGTCAGAAAAAAATTTTACACACAAAAGAATTCAAATATTATTTACTTTAATTGAAATATAAAACGAAAAAAATCCGCCACTTAGTTTTATTTCTATAACGAAAAGTGTAAGTCCAGTTTTTTTTATGCGCACTCCTTATATTAACTCATCAAATGAACTTTTAGCTCAAAATTTTTTAGAATTTTTGATGGATCTTGATTGTTTATCACAATATGTGTCAATTTCACGTTTGAGCGATCACCAGAAGTTGGCCAATGTTTGGGCAAAGGGAAATAAAAATATTTGCAAAAAACACAAATATTAGCCGACTTCTGGTTGTCGTGCAAACGTGAAATATAAAAAATGTATTTTTGAGATCTACTCAACTAACTGAACAACGTGGACTATGCAGTTTCTCGGGTGTATTTTCACTGTCCCACTGTGTTATCGTACATATATGATAATGAAACGAAATTTTATTTCAACATTTAAAATATATTGGCAGAGTCTAAATAATTCTGAATATGCATTATTTTTGTAAAGTTTTTCTTGTTTTAAACGCGGATTGCGTAAGTTTTAATCAATAAAGTTGTTTTAATACATCCGCAAATCATATTCACATAATTTTTTGTTCTTAATAACATCCATTGAATTTATAATAAATTTTTTTTTCGTATTATAATTCCGAAAAAGAATTCTTTAATTGTAAACTTGTTTGAGTAAAATATTTATAAAATTCAACGACCTACACAAAAATCCTTTTGTTTTTCTCTTGAAACAAATGTTTTTCTTTTTCCCTTTGATTTAATTTCTTGCTTTCTTTTTTCTTTCTCTTTTTTGCGTTTTTGTTCCTATCTCCACCATCATCACAATCATTGTAACTGCCACTGTCACTTTCAACAATCAAACATCATCAGCTGATGTTATGGTCAACGATAGTCCAGTACATTTAACACTCTGTGATACAGCCGGTCAGGATACATTGGATCCATTACGTGAACTTTGCTATCCAGATAGTGATGTGTTCCTGTTGTGTTTTTCGGTAGCAAAACCAGAAACATTCCATGCCATTAAAACGAAATGGGCACCAAAGTTCTCCAAGACACGAGCATCATTGATTTTGGTTGGCACACAAGCTGATTTACGCACAAATACGAGTGTACTGAATAAATTGCAGGTAAGTTAACAACAACAACAACAACGCGAATAATAAAAATGAAAAAATATTGAAATTTAGGCTTGAAAGCATACATGACAGTTGAGTAACATCTTAGCCATATGGTGTTGGTGTTGATGTTTATATTGATGATGATGACACAACACCTTAGGCTGTCTTGAATTTGTTCAATTTGTTATTATTTACTTAAGGGAATTTCTATAAATGCATACGTATACCCCTATATATATATAGAGTTTCCTTTTCTTTATTATTCTCTTTCAAGTTAACTGTTGTAATTTATTTGATTTTCTACTTTTTCTTTTCCGTTTTCGGCCTTGGCTTGATTTGATTGCCGTTTTTTTTACGTTTCACTAGTCTAATGGCGAACAACCAATTTCATATGCGGATGCTTGGGATTTGGCAACAACAATCGGTGCAAAATATATTGAAACTTCATCAGCAACACAGGTAAGAGTAAGAATCATATTTATTTAACCTTTCTCAAGCATTATTTAATACGTACAAATTGTTGGTATAAATCGTTATTTGAGGCATGAAAAATGTCTTGAGTAATTGGGATTTAAAGCCTACATTTAGAATGATTTGGTGGGGCATTCACACTTGAAAAAACTGGCAATTGGGGAAAATACAATATTTTAATACGTACTTAAACAAATGCATACGTATTAATATTTGGGCACTTTGATGGATAACATTGCTGCAGATATACATACAGTGGACAACAAAAGTCTTAGTACTCCAATGTATATTTGACAATAAAAAAAAAAAGCCCGCACAGACCTAATACTCTTGCACAAAGTCCCGATGTGACTTCAAGAGAGTATTTAGGGGATCATTTGAAAGAAATGTTACGTAATGGCTTAACCTCAAACAAAAGTCAACCGAAAAACTAGTTCATGCTGACGCAAGAAAATACTAAACAAAACCTGTACATTGACCTTAAGAGGTACTCTATTGTCAATTCTGTCAAGTACAGTACCCGGAGGTTAAATTGACCCATTCTACAACGTCCTAGCTTCTCACACCACTTATGTTGTGTGCATTAATTTTATACATTAGTGGCGGGACCTACAGTTTAAAGTCGACTCCGAACGACAGATATTTTTGAGAACCATTTCATGGCAATTTTTACTCTCAAAGTTTTTGCCATAAATCTGCTGAGAGGAAGTCGCCGAAAAAGTATTTTTCATATACAGAGTACTGTCTCTTAAGCGGACGCCTATGGGACTGACAATTTTGTCCGCTTATGAGGAGTGTCCGCATAAGGGAGAAATATTTCTTTCTTAAAATTTTTTTGGTACTGAAAAAGTGACCGGTGTCCGCTTAAGAGGGGTGTCCGTTAGGAGAGAGTACACTGTATTCGTTTTGATGTGTGTTATAATGTGTGTGTTTTTTGTGTTATAATAAAACAGAAATAAATTAATAAAATAAATAAAAAAACCTTAATTTTTGTATACAAACTTTTGGTTAAAATTCATGAAATTGCTAAAAATATATTGCCGTACTAAGACTTTTGCTGGCCACTGTACATCAACACTTAAACATCATATTTCTTCGTCGTTACTTTATTAATTCTCTGCTACCATTACTAAGATCACTAAGCTTTACAGGCACCAAAAACAGTGTGAATAAATTTCTTTTTAAAACATTCAACTTTTCATTGTACCATCACCTCCACTCACAACCAAAGAATGTTTCCTAGAAAACTCTGTTATTTCGACATCATCATGTGTTGTGTATAATTATTTCCCATATTCACTCTGCTTTGCAATAATCTAATCCTTGAAAATAATTGTGTGCCTTAAATTTAAAATGTTTATTGTTGTTAAACGCACACAAAGTTAAGTGGAAACTTCTATTTTGTCAACACAAAAAACCAAATGAAAAAGAAAATTGTAAGAAGAAGAAAAAAAAATGTAACGAACGAGAAACAACATGTTTCCCCCTTTAAATCTTAATCATCCGTCCAAGTACATACATAGAAACTTACACACCCCCGCACACGCTTTTACAAATTATGTGAATTCCAGTTAAAATGCTTAACTTTACAAATCCTACAAATTGTTGTTTCTGTTTCTGTTTCTGTTTTATTTTTTATTTTTGTTTCTTTTGGTTTTCCTTTTCCTTTTTTTTTTCTTTTTGTACTTTTACTTTATTATTGTAACACAATACATTCAAACATAAATATACTCACACACACAGGCATATATGTACATAGATACGTGGAAGAGTTAATAAGTGCTTGACTTTTTTAAAAGAAACTCAAGCTTTTAGTAGAAATCATATCCTTCTCTTTAGGATCGTCTCCTGTGGGTTGTGTGCAGTTTGTGTAAGATTTTCCAAATTCTTTTCCCAAAAAAAAAATAAATTTTGTCAAACTCACCACTTTCCTGGAAGGCATGCACTTTTTCACTTGCATGTTAAAATCCGGGGAATTTAGGCAACAATGCGCTTACAATTGAGCTTACAATTGATCTTTTAAATGCGTACAGTGCTGTTCAAAAAAATAAATTCACCTGCTCTCCGAAAAGTCTACGATATTTAAAGCTCTTATGCAAAGGAGTAAACGTATGTAAAAAAGTAACTGCACTTTGATTACTGGCCGCTTATGAATATAATTCCGTTACATTTCAAAAATCTTCTTTAATTAATTGCAAGTATAGATTTGGTTGTGATGTTAGATCATGATGAATCTATTTTATTGAACACCACTGTAAATGTTCCAAGAAAATATTTGTCGTTGATTGTTTTGCCCGTTTTGAAGCTTGCTTATGTGAATTATATCAGCGTGGATCGTAAGAAACGGTAGACTGACTTTATTGGATAACAACTTCGATTTGGCCATGCCGCCCCGAAAAGTTCGCATTTTAACCACATGTTCTCCGGTGTTTTGTGTGTGATTCTAGGCTAATTCACTGTAAGCGAGGTTAGATTTAATTGGGAGTCGCCTCAAAAGCGAAGTTTATTACTTGAGTTCTATAATGTCCGGTTGTAAAACAAATAGAAACTTATGCCATCATACAAATACCACCCCTGGCTAGCTTTTATTAAACTTTTCGGTAGGGTACTAAAGCTTTAGATTCTATTAAAATCAGCTTTGAGTAGCCAAGCTCCCAAGTGCCGGACATTAAGAAAGAAAATTTTCCGCGGTTACGAAACAAAACGAAGTTTAGAAGTCGCCGTGGTCTAGTAGGTAGTGTGTTGGCTTATTAGACGAAAGACCCAAGTTCGAATCCCAGGTCAGACATCAAAAACGAAAATTTGAAAATAATTTTTCGGTGACTTCCGCTCAGCAGATTTCTGGCAAAAACTCTGAGTGTAAAAAATTGCCATGGAATGCTTCTCAAAAAATGTGTCGTTTGGAGTCGACTTTAAACTGTATGTCCCGCCACTCATGTATAAAATTAACGCCCACAACATAAGTGGTGTGAGAAGCTAGGACGTTGTACAATGGGTCAATTCGACCACCGAGTACTGTACTTGTCAGAATTGACGAGTACACGTCCTCTAACCCAACCTAACCTAACAAAACGACATAAACACGTATCTATTTTGTACCTGACCGACACCGAACGCTTCTAAGAAGTTGTTGCGTTTATGGTTGATCATAACCAAACTTGGCACCCATTTCGTGAAAAGCTTTCTTATACTGAAAAGACTGGATCAGGTGTGTAGGTTTATCAGACATCTCAAACGGAAGGAAATATGAAAAAAATATTTCTTTCGGCAGATTTCTGGGAAAAACTCTAACAGTAAATAAGATAGCCATGGAAAAATTTTTCAAAGATATACCGTCCAACACAGAACTTGGGCGATGAAAAAAGCTAGGTCGTAATCCTAAGTAAACTGTTTCAGTGACTAATTGAGCAATTTTATGAAAAAAAAAATATTTTTTTCGGCAAGTTCCTCTCAGCACTCCTCTGCAGCAGTTCCTCAAAATTTTGTCGATCGGTATAGACTTTAAATAAAGGTGTGAGCAGCTATGTCGTAAGCCTGACTAAAGGGTTGTAACGAGCAACTAAGTAAACTTCGTATACCCAAGTCATACATTCATAATTTGTCATTACAACCCTTCAGTTTACAGGATTATTGACCTAGTTTCTCACACTACTTATGTTGTGTGTGTTAATTTTATACATAAGTGACGGGACCTACAGTTTAAAGGCGACGCCGAACTACAGATTTTTTTGAGAAACTTTTCATGGCAATTTTATTTATTCTCAGAATTTTTGCTAGAAATCTGCTGAGAGGAAATCGCCGAAGAAATAGTTTTTGTATTTTATTTTAATGGCTGGCCTGGGACTCGAACCCTGGCTTTTACGTCTAATAAGCCAACACACTACCTAGTAGACCACGGCGACATCATCAATACCCAAGTCATGGTTTAAATATTTAATCACAGAGTCATACCACAACATTTGGGCGCTATACCACAAGCTCTGAAAGGTCAGGCTATATCATGAAGTTTTCGATTTTCTCGGGTTTAGAGATCTCGTATGCTTCTACGGTAAGCTTGTAAATCAGTATATTAGCCTTGAATTTAGGCTTAGAGTAGTTTAGTTATGATGATGGCTTTAGAGAACACAAAGTTCATTTTCCTTAACTTTTTTTTGCAACTTTCTTAGAATTTTGCTAGAAGCCATAGTACGTTTTATACCGTTAAAAAATGGAAAATTGAAAAACTCCCAAACTTATTGACTCTACCTCGTATAATGTACAGTTAACGAGATACAAACGTTTTTGTAATGAGAGAAAGAGAGAGAGAGAGAGTAAGAGTAAGAGAATGTTAGAAAATACAGTAGAAGACGACAATTGTTGCCTCACACGTTATTGTTGTTTCTTGAGTTGAAACTTTTTATTTCCTTTTCATTTTATTGTTATTGTTGTTGTTGATGTTGATGTTTCTGTTGCTGTTGTTTTGTTACCATCATCAGCATGTTTTTGTATTAAAAAGTTTTGCATTTTCTTTTATTTTTTTTGTTTTTGCCACCTTTTAACACACCTACTCTCTGACAAACACATGTCGACGACTACATACACGTTAACTAGGAAAACATGTAATTTGTGGTTGTATTAAATTTTCATACACAAACACACAACATACATCCGTAAACACACAGCTGTAAATATTAACATCCTCACACCTATTGTCAAAGGTATCAGAAGGATTTTAATGTTTATTTGAAAAAAAAAACAAATTTTTTCTTAATTTTTTTCTTTCCTTTTTCTTTCCTTTTTTGGTGTGTTGCACGTAAATTTTCTAACAAATGCGTCTTGGTCGTTGTCGGTGTCGTCGGTGTACAGTGTTTAGAAGTACAAGAAAAAAAACAGAGTATCCCTGAGGAAATTTAACTTTGTGTGTTAAATTTTATTCGTATAAAAAAAAGTGTACCTATACATACATACACATGTACAAACGTATATCTGTGTTTATGTATATTCGAAAAGAATAAGGAAAAAGAAAAAAATAAATTTTAAAATAAAAAAAAAGTCGTAATATTATTGCAAAGTTAACAAATACTGTCGCACCTTCGCATAAACATAGATACAGTGATGTGAAAAATAATAAGAACAGTGCCCACCCAAACTTACATTACATTTACAACCGAATAAAAAATCGAAAATTCTTTCTTATTTAAACGATTTATTTTTAAATTCTTAATGGATAGGTCTTCTTACATGGTGGAGAAGAAGAATTCGATCCAAAATATACTTTAAAGACGGTCAAACATGGTGGTGGTGTCATCACGGTATGAGAGACATTCTCTCGTTATGGTATGAGTTCTCTATATCGTATCCAAAACATAATGAAATCGACTAATTGAACTGAAATTTTGCAAAATGCAATGCTGCCGAATGCCGAAGAAAATATGCCACTCAAATGGGTTTTCCAGCAGGATGATAACCCAAAGCATACGGCAAAGTACACAAAGAAGTGGTTCCAGGACAAAAAACAAACAATGTCTTAGAATGGCCAGCACAGTTCCCTGAAATGAATCAATAGAAAATTTGTGGAACAAAGTTAAAAGGGCAGTCAGGGGAATTATAGAGGATGCGTGGAACGCAATACCGGTACATGCTTGTCAAAATTTGGTCAACTCAATGCCTAGAAGATGTCCTGCTGTTCTGGGTAACAAAAGATCCCCAACAAAGTACTGTTATGTCACTAAGGCTTTATGCAACAATATTCAGTATAAATATCTATTTAGTTTTATCTAAGTTAGTTAAAGCTTTAAGATTTCATAAAGTGTCCTTATTTTTTTCACACGTTAAACCATATAACTTCATAAAAAATCACAAAAAAATTAAAATCTATTATAGAAATACTAAAAATTTTGTTTTTAATCTTTTCTCTACCGTTTAAGAAAAAATAAATCGTTTAAATAAGAAAGAATTTTCGATTTTTTATTCGGTTGTAAATGTAATGTAAGTTTGGGTGGGCACTGTCTTTATTATTTTTCACAACACTGTACATACCTACGTACATACATATTTACTCGTACAAATTGTATTTTCAAGCTGCTATAGAATAGAAGGGAAAAGTATTTTACACTTAAATATTATTATAAAGCATTAAATTACAGGAAGTAGAATTTAAAAGGATATTTTAGACGAAATAAAAAAAAAAAACAACCGAGAATTCCTTTCATTCATTTTCCTTTTCGAGGTAAAAGTATGATTTAAAGGAAAATAAATGTATATTCACAGGATTTTTATTTTATAATAGGATTCCTGTGTGTACCATATGAAGGTGTATGTACATGTATGTGTTTATATGCTTATGAGCGTCTCCTTTTTTTGTTATTTAAAAAGAATTACATTTTATTGGATTTTTTTCTTTCTTTCTGGCGTTTTTATGTAAATAAGTTTTTCAGCTAAACTTATTAAAGCTTCACATGATGATGAGATTCAATACTGAGTGCGTGCCAAGAATATTTCAAAATAATTTAAATTTTTTAAAAGCATATCTAATACGATATGAGTAATGTTTAACTACAGTTTGTTGGTTTGAATAAAATATAGACTACATACATATTTTTAGGTTTTGGTTCTATGAAATTTGTAGCCATTTGCAATAAAATTAGTTTTAAAGTTAAAAGATAGATTTGCTTTCTATTCCTATTTTCTTGATGTAAAAGTTTCCAGTTTGATTCATGATTTGTTTATTTCTGATGGCTACATATCCAGCTTTCATTGCCAAATACGTTTTCAATGTGCGTTTTTGGGACTGTCTTTAAGAATCTCATCTAGTTACGTTTCTGTTTATGTCCGCTTATAATCTTTACTTATCACACCCACCATGATTTTGATTTACGAATGTCAGTTCCACTTCGAGTATCCTAGTTAATGCCTGTTGCTTAGTAGAACAGTTTTTAGAATTCAACGAAGGCATTGTGGAATGAACACACATATTACAACAACATGCATTTAATGGTTTATATTCACTTATTGTAAGTACAACAATAGATATTCATGATGTTGTCAATGAATTTAAACAATAGAGGCGACAGTACGCATACCTAACGTACTCCTACGTTTAGATTAACTTTTTTGCTTAAGGTCTCAAGGGGAGATATGAATTTCCTTTGTTTTTTGTTTCAGCAAAAAGTGTTCTTATGGCACAATACATGCGCCTTTTTCCCTATTGCAAAAATCCTTGAACTGGTCTACGAATTTTTACCTCTATAGCCCTATCCTTCGAATTTAACTAACTGGGAGGAAAGAGAATTAAATGTTGGAGAAAGTGTACGGACTTACTGTCTGGCTTTTTGATCACAATCGATATTTCATTCAGAAGAACGTTTTCGTCTCTTTACATTACAAAAACATTGCACGTGGATGGAAAAATGGAAAGTATTTTTCGGTTCCAATAGCCTTCACCTGAATATCAGTTTGGAGGCCTAAGTATCAAGAGAATGCATCAATGCAAATATGTGACCGCATTTGTACCTTCTGTGACAACTTTCACGGTGATAAAGGGAAAGGAAGACTGTTTTGAAATTAAATTTTCTAAACTAAACTTTATTGTTTTTTTCCCAGCACATTTCTTACGAATTTCTACCTCTATAGCGTGGATGAAAAAATGAAAAGTTCCATTGGAATTATAGTTTCTAAACTAAACTACAATGTTTTTTTCCCAGTAAATTTCTGGTAAAAATATTTAAAATTGACATGAAAGTTTCTTAAAAATCGGTCGTTCGAAGTCGACTTTAAACTGTAGGTTCCGCCATTCATGTATACAAATTAACACTTACAACATAAGTAGTGTGAGAAATTAGGTCAATAATCCTGACTGAAGGGTTGTAATGACTAGTTATGTATGTAATAAAACTTCCTCTTATTGTTCGATACTGGAGCGGCTCTGACATGCAAGGCATTGAAACTGAACTAGAATTTCTTCGACTAAGCGCGTTTAATTTCATTTGCAGTTTATTACGATACCTTACGTAATAAAGAAGTTATCGAGGTTTGAAATAAATATGGGAGCCCAGTATTTCAGTAAAACTATGCTAAATTGCCAATGTCAATGCAGAGCTAAACTTGTGAAATTCAGTTGCTTTCAGTTTTAGCCCACAAATATAATGAAATTATATTAAAAATCTCCAGTTAATTATTATCCGAATAAAATAATTATAAATACGGTAAATGAAGATTTCCCACTACAGGGAACAGATTTTCTAAGGGGTTCAAACATAATACGTCTAATTTAGCCAATCTGTGTTATTATTAAACAATTAATAATTAATTCACATTAAAATAATCGTTCCAAGCTTTCATTTGGTATTACATTTTATTACGATACCTTATATAGAAGAAAAGTTATAGAGTTTTGAAATAAATTATTAACCAAAACAACTCCTACTTTGTACTTCATAGAAAATTTGCTAAATTTGAAGAAACTGATTGCTGTACTAGAGATAATCGGTTGTCGTGATTTTTATCCTACAATTGAAATCATGTAAGTGTTATGAGGAAGAATGGTTGTAATGATTAACTATGTACGTATGTAACCTTCATCGGTTTGGAATAAATCGACAGGACTAAAGAAACCAAAATATAATTCCAATTCTAAATTGAACAAATAGTCCATTAAAAATGAAAAGACTCTCATAGAATGGTGGATGAAACTTTCTTCTATTATTCGTTGCTGCAGAGGCTCTGCTATTCAAGGCATTGCGAAATAAAGGCTCTGTTGTGCCAACACTTGACACATATGTTATACAGTCCTGTAGAAACATAACTGAACTAGACTTTCTTCGAATAAGCTTTTAATTTCATTGAATTTATTATTTCTGTTATTTTAATATTTTCTAAAACGATATTTATTTCCTTCTATTTTCAGGATAAAGTTAAAGATGTCTTTGATACAGCTATCTGGGAAGGTTTAGCACCAACTGCCTTGCCACCAACACCGGTACCATTTTGGAAAAAGCTTTTCTGTTTAGCTTAAGATCATACGCACTCAAAGGGATTACATTGTTTCCAAACCAGCGATAACACATCTCATGTAAAAAGAAAAATACATTTTTTTTTTAATAATTATAATTATAGACTGATTAATGTTATTAAATTAAAAGAAATTTATAAAAACGTATTATTGTTAATGAAAGAAAAGAAAAACAGAAAAATTGTATAAAGAAATTTTTATTATTTTATGTTTCAGAGTCTTTTCTAACATACAAACCAATTTTGTTTTCTAAAATTTATTCATTTTACAACTTTTTCAATTATGTTAAGTTTTTGTCAAAATTTTAAATCATTGTTCGTACTTACGTAGTTTATAAGTTTAATTTCTATTTCATCACAATCAGAAAATTCTACTTTAAAAAATGTTACTCATTCAATATCAATGGGGAGTCTCTTTATACAAATTCATAGAGAATTGTTAGTATTTTTTATTTTTTATACATACGGACATATATATGTAGTATGTAGTTACGATTAATTAAAAATAATAGATTTGTTAGATTTGATAAATTTAAGAAAATAAAAATTCACCATTCATTATTACATTAAACAAAAACGAATAACAATAATAATTATATTATAATAGTGCATATTGTTCATTCCATCCATTTGAAAATTATATTCGCTATTAAGTTTTATTATATGATTGATTAAAAAGTAAAAACAAAAATAAAAAACAATAAAAGATTTTATAATAAATGCCGATAAATAAATAAATCCAAGTGTTTTCATTTAAAATATCAATATAAAATAAATAATTAATTTATGACTCACCCTATTTCAATAACAATAAAAATTTATACGAAAAACATTAAAGCATACCTTTAGGCTGAAATAAAATTCGATTGGCATTTTGCATGTTTTATAAGCACAAAATATTTTTCCATGTAGTACTAGGTGCCCAGAATGTAACAGTAGGGGTTGTTTTGCTTAATAATTTATTTCAAACCTCTGTAACTTTTCTTCTACATAAGGCTATCGTAATAAAACGTATACCAAATGAAAGCTTAAAACGTCTACTTTAATATGAATAAATTATTTATTAAATAATAATTTCAGGAACTTGCAAAATTTGGCGGAATAAGTTTAAACTCTGTATAAAACATCTTCCTTATGGTGATAGTGAAATTAAATACATTATTTTTGTATGAAATTTAAAGCTTTATTTACCGAATTTATAATTATTTAATTCGGAAAGGAATTTACTGGAGATTTTAAAGTAAATCCTTAATATACAAATAATTGAAAACCGTCACAATTGTAGAACAGAAATGACGGCAATCGATTTTCGCAAATGCAGCGATAAATTTCTTCAACGAGACATTAGCATATTTTCTGTGAAGTACTAGGCGCCCATAATGTAACAGTAGGGGTTGTTTTGTTTAATTATTTATTTTAAACCTCTGTAACTTTTCTTCTACATAAGCTATCGTAATAAAACGTATACCAAATGAAAGCTTAAAACGTCTACTTTAATATGAATAAATTATTATTAAATAATATTTTCAGGAACTGGCCAAATTTGCGGAATAAGTTTAAACTCTGTATAAAACGTGTTCCTTATGGTGATAGTAAAATTAAATACATTATTTTTGTATGAAATTTAAAGCTTTTTTTACCTAATTTATAATTATTTAATGCGGAAAGGAATTTACTGAAGATTTTTAATGTAATGAAATCCGTCACAATTGTAGGAAAAAAATTTATTCGACGCCATTAGCATATTTTCTGTGAAGTACTAGGAGCCTGTAAGGCAACAGTAGGTTGTTTCGGTTGATCATTTATTTCAAACCTCTGTAACATTTCTTCTATCTAAAGTATCGTAATAAATCATATACCAAATGAAAGCTTGAATCGTCTACTTTAATGATTTATTAATTAATAAATAATTAATTAGTTAATTATTTATTAATTAATAATTTAAGAAAATTGTAAAATTACGCAAAATATGTTTTAACCTCATATAAAATATGTTAATTATAGTTGTAGTAAAAACAAAATTCATCATTCTTGTATGGAATATAAAGCTTTATTTCTTTTGTTCATTATCATTTCATTTCGATAAGAATTTACTGAATATTTTTAATGCAATGAAATCCATCACAATTGTAGAATAAAAATGACGGCAATCGATTTTCTCAAGGGCAGCAACAAATATCTCCAATGGTATTATCATATTTTCTGTGAAGTACTAGGCGCCCATAATGTAATAGTAGGGGTTGATTTGGTTAATCATTTATTTCAAACCTCTATAACTTTTCTTCGATATAAGGCATCGTAACAAGACATATACGAAATGAAAGCTTAAAAAGTCTACTGTATTAAAAGATCAACGTTTGAAAACCGTATTCTTATAGTGATTGTAAAAATAAATTGAATATTTTTTTATAAAATTTAAAACTTTATTTACAATATTTATAATGATATCATTCTGAAATTGCTTGAATTTCGAGTTCCCAGTCGATTCGATGAGTGGGCGGTATTTTAGCGAGTGTTTGACCAAACGGATGATATGTTATCCATTGGAATATTTAGTAAAATGGCTATACAATATAATACTGAAACATAATTGGACAACAGGTGTAGGATATTATTTTCTTCAATTGTGGCTCCAAACGCACATTTCATATTCTATTGACTATCAATCGTAACTTGGCGTCCAGTTAAAGATTGATATTAATAGAATTGAGCATCCATCCAATGTGGTAAATTCAACTCATGAGGTTTTTTTTTGCATAAATTCGTCTTTAGACAGCCTTAATCACGGGGAGAGAAAGGATTTTACCTTTAACATTCAGCTTCAGTAGATGTTTCCTAGAAGAAAGAAAAATATTTTTAGTTTTTAATCGACAGTATCAATAATTAAAGCTACAAAATATCGGAGATACAAAATAGAAATTATAGATTAACTAACATAACTATGACACATCCACGCCTCCATTCTATGACGTTCTAAGTGTACTTAGAAGCTTTTAAGAGTTTTTGCATTTTTAAATTCTACGTTCTCTAACGTAAATTCTGTCAAAATTTGGTTATAGGGAAAAATCTACTTAGATTGTACTTATATGTAGTCTTATGACCCGTGAAAACTTTGAGAGCTCATAACTCAAAACATACCTTTTCAACTTAGAATGTTATAGAACGGAGACGTCGATATGATCTATAATCACCCAATATGGCTAACGTTTTTGGGAAACTAAATACAACATAAAACTTGAAATAAATTATTTGAGCTACAAGAAAAATATAACCGAACATGTACGATTTACATCAAATCTAACTAGAATCCATTTAAAGTACAGTTATAACTATATACACCGGATATTTATTTATAATATTGAAAACACCTTACAGGACGTTCTGCAGAAGGTACAATGCTGATTTAGAGGAGGAGACTGTTAGGCTGGAAGACTAGTTTAACATGAAATTTATAAGAGCTTTTGAAATTGATTGTTTAACAGAAGGAGATTTAAATCATGCATCAGATTATCTAGGGATAGCCTGAGGTTGATGTCTCGTTTTTTAACAGAATAATATGGAGTCAGAGTACATTTATTCATGATGGCAGTGGTCTCGAGGCAACATTTAACTTCTTTGGCGTTGCAAATGAATAATCGGAACATATTCATAGAACCTGAAGGAATCAAATTTTTCAAGCTGAGTGAATGCCTAATGGTGAGTAGGGGACTAACATTATAGACACCGCGCAGTATCGAAAAGTTTGGAGAATAAATTGTAGGGATATTCCATGAGTTATGAGAGGATTACAATTGATAATATTGTCATGAAGTAATCGAGCTTTAAGGCGGTTATCAATATAGCATAACCTAAACTCAATCAATATTAAGAAATTTAATTTCTTCATTCGAAAACAATAATTTCGGTATGTATGGTATATTAAGTATATTAAGGTTTTTTTAAATTATTTAAACTTAGAAAGATTGCGGATAAAAATCCAGCAAAAATACACTGTTTTCAATATTTATTAAAGTTGTTTGTTTGGTCATCATCCTGAGAATACATTTAACAATAGAAACCTTTTTTATTCATTAAAACAAAGTCGGAATTGCACAACTAAGAAATGCCTGCCAAGAAAGACAAAAATCAGACACCCTACAGCCTATTGGCCATTGGCAGTAAAGCAACTCTGATGTTATGCACTATGCAGTAAGGGGAAAACAAAACACAAGTCTCTGTACGCCTTTCATTTCACCATCTTAAGATCTTACATTTCCCTGCCCCTTATTATACATTCCTTAAATATTATTTATGATTTCGGTTTTTGTTTTCCTTCCATTTTGTGTTCAGAATCATAATTGAATTATAACAGTTTTACAAACTTATTCTAAAGTAGTTTATTTCAATGAAACTTAAATGTAATTTTCAATTTTTCTATTACCATTACGATTTTATATTATTTAAGCCAAATATTGTCTTACATTGTTATTGCCATGGCTACGGCAATCGAAAGAGAAAGAAAGTTTTCAGTTTCTTTAATAATAGAACCAAAAATACTAAAAAAAAACTTTTAAAAGGAAAAGTTTCATTGAAAAAATAAACAATTTAAACACTTTGCATTTGTTTTGTTTGTTATCTGGTATCTAACTTTTGCTATTTTATATCGTATTTTCATCAGACTTTAAATATTTTATAAATCATGTTAAAACAATTTGCAAAATGATAGACAAGCAAACATTGGCATTACACGTGTTTTGCTGCTTGCAGACTAAACCGCATCATACTGTGAGTGATGAATACAGTGGGCGGACTGGCTATCAAAATTTATGCATTCGTTCTGAATTTGCTGTAATTCCCTGTTATATCTCTCTTAATCTTATAAACCTCTGTCTAATAGCTGAAAAGGACCAAAGGCTTTTCCTTTCAAAAAGAATTAACACTACTCAGATTCCAAGTGTGTGTTCTGGTCATTAGTTCTCCTTGTCACAGAATCTACAATACTGGACTTGAAACAATTCTAATTCTGGACAAATATTCTTGGAGAATATAACGTATAGTCAGAAGAAGAATTACAATTCAAATTCATCAATCGTTCAAATTTGTTCAGATATTCTATGTTACAAAATCGCTGATAATTCGTCACAAGTAAACTAAGAAGTCATAGCTTTAAGTGCCTGTACAGTCTACTTTGTAATATTTTAAATAACTTATAGGTTAGGTTAGATTAGGTTAGCCTTGACCACGTTCTCCAAATCAGGGGAGAAGAAATTGCTAAGCACAAGGGCTACACATTCTAAAGCACGACTACCCTTCACTGGAAAACCAGTCCGAAGATTTGATAAACAAAGCAAAATGACATCAATGGACGATAGCTTTCTCAAGCTGACGAGGATTGAGTTGTAAAATAAATCTGCACCTCGCAAAAGATGGGTATTGCTAAAGAAAGTGGACAACAGTCTCCTCTTCCTCAGAGGACCTCGAAAGAATTTCTGTGCGGTGGCCAGCTTGACCGGGGCAAGTGGCATCCCCAAGTCGACAGAAGAGGATTCCGGAAGTAGTGAACCAGCCCTGGCGAGATAGTCGGCTTTACAGTTTACCGGAATATTGCTGTGCCCGGGGACCCATATAAGTGCTAGACTGAAAGAGGGTCGAGGTAACGGCGACATTTAGATCGTTAGAGAGCCTTTTTCACATCCAATATAAGTACTTTTGTTCGTTTTCCTGGTATAAAATTAACTCTAAAGTATTGATTTAAACCCAACCCTTTGTCTACCATCGATTCAAAGTGGAATCTATTAAAACAGGAGAATAGAATGATAAAGATACACGTGAGGTAAAGTGCGGATATTTGGTTTAGTTTTATAAGAAGCTAGAAGTTACTTCTCTGGAAAAGAAAACCCCACTGTAAACTAAATCAGAAATCAATGTCTGTCAATACAGGGGTATGCTAGTGTTATATTTCGTTCTACAATCATGTCATATGAACTTCATGATTATCGTTACCTGAAATGTTTTCATGTATGCTTTCCTGATCGTATTCTAGTCGCCATAGGCAGAATGTTGGCTTTTTAGATGTGGATCAATGGTTCAAAACCCAGATCAGATGTCTACAAGAAAACAAAACATGGAAAATATTTCCTTGTTGACTGCCTCTCAGCCGATTTCTGACAAAAACTCTGAGATAGAGTTTGACTTTAAACTGTAAGGCCCACCACTTATGTATAATATTAAAGCATGCATCATAAATGGTGTGAGAAGCTAGGTCGTAATCCTGATTGAAGGGTTGTAATAAGCAATTATGTATGTATGTAGGTAAAATGAAGAGCAGATGCATTTAAGAAATGTTCTAAAAAGTATGATCGGCCTACAGTTTTGAAAAGTCACGAAGCTTAATGCAATTTTTCTCAGAGTCTTTAGCAGGAAAGAGGACAAAGGGTCAAAGGACTTTCGGATCCGAAGAGATCTTAACTACAACGAAACTAAATGTTTAAAAAAATTTATATATTCCTCTCTATATAACCTCTTCCGCCTTCTTATTCTCTTTGTATGAGTTTTATTAATAAAGCTTTTCTATTTTAGAAAGTGATGATGATGTTGAAGATGATTCTAGGATGATAGGGTTTCCAACTATCCAAATTTTGAAAATTCTATATAATAAGGGATCTTTTCTACAATTTTCTTTGACGATTAAAGATTAAATTCTCTGAGTTTTTAAAATTTAAAAAAAAATAACACCTTAAATTAAGTCTTTTTAAATTTTTTTAAAATTTGAAGGCAAATATTTCTGTACTCGTATTAACCACTGTACTTTGTTATATTTATGGTAGACATGTGCACTTTAAAAGGACGAGCATATGACAGAATAGACATGACACTCTGTGTAAATAAGACAATTCTGGATTCTTGTTGAATATATTTGCGGTTTCTATGTTTCTGTCTTCTGGTTTTGTTTCTATTTCTTTCTACACTTTTATAAAGAAATTTCACTACATTTGGCACTGTAGCAGCCTTACTAATATACTTGTAATGTGTTTTGTTTCGATGCTTTATACCTCTCATCATCGTTTTCTAATGCATTACACTGTTGCACTCACTTTCGGATGTATAAAATAAGTACTTAAGTATTATAATTTTATTCGAAATGATACACTACATATATACTATATCGTATATCATAGTGTGCGATTAAAACTTTGCACACTCGCCCCCAATGGCTGTTGTTTTTTCATTTCAAATGCATACAATACCAAGTTGCCAAGTCTTTTACCTTTCTAACATAACCTTAATTGGAATGGCATTTTAGTTTTGGTTTTTAGACCTGACAACAACAGCCATTCATGCTAGTGGGGACTGGTGGTTGAGTTGTAAGAGTTAAAAGAAAACCACAAGTCTTATCTGTTGGACATGAGAACAACCAAAGAAACGTCTGAAGCAACATTTATGGTTTTACTATTCTATTCTATTGTATTCCATTCTATTTTATTTTATTTTTTATTTTGTTTTGCTTTCAATTTAACAGCTGTGTGTTTCTGTTTATCTTAAATAATTATATTTATTATACGTATACATATGTATATGTTTTTGTATATACAGTAAGACCCCGCTTAACACTGCCCCCTTAACGCTGTTTCAGTATTATGCAGTTGTAAATGAAACGGTCATGCACTAAGCAAAAGCTGTACACTATATAGCGACGGTGTATACTATGTATCTTTCTCAACGCTGTATCTTTTTCAAAGTCTGTCCAAAAAAAAGATTCCAACTGTATTTTCCGAAGTTGAAATCACAGTACGAATGCATCTTTCCTGCGTCACAGTTGATTTAATAGTTGTCATTAACGTTTTTAGCCGTATGCATATGTACATGTTAAGTTACCTCGTTTAACGCTGTTTCTTTTAGAGCTGGTACTTATTGGAACGTATCCGCCGCGTTAAGCGGGGTCTTACTGTACCATCAATATCTTATACAGTATGTATAATTAAATGTGAATTAAAAATACATTGTAGACACTAATTTAGATTTAGTTCCTTTGTAGATCCATTATACATTAATGGTTGTGTCTATGAAAACATCTACATATACCAAAACAGAGCTGCTTTCCTATAAAAATAAAGGAAACAAAATTAAACAAATTGTGCGTGACATAACACTGAAATTTTTTATTCTTTTGAAAGACATGACAGTATCCGTCACAGCTTCTTCGTCCGAATCATCCGAATGTCCAATTTTCCAAAACTCTGGCTCATAAACTTGGCTGAATATAGGCTAGTTTGTCTTTGAACACTTCTGTGGTTTACTTCATTCAGAAGCTCTCACAAGAAAATGAGTAATTGAAAAAAACTCTCGGTCTCGGTAGCCAGTTTACATTTACGAGAAACGACTCATTGAACCCGCTTGTTGTGGGTATCTAGCTCATTCAATTAAGACCCCAAGCAGTTGCCAACTGCTCTTGAACCTCTTCTGTGAAAATAAGCCTTTGTCTATGATGGTTTATATTTAGTTGTATTTTAAACAGATGTCACGATAAAATATTCCCAAAGGTGTCGTCTGTGAAAGGGCAAGTTTTTGTGACCGATGTCGACATTCTGGGATTCACCTGTAAATACTCACGGGCGACAGCGCTATTGTTGGTTGATTTAGCGCTTAATCGACGTACGAGTATTGATCGATAGTGGGCTTGAATTTATCCATCAAGTTACGGATTGCCCTTTCGGTAGGACGATTATGGCGGTCATAAAATAGCCAAAGAGCGCGGTAGGTTGCCCGAACAGTATACCCATTTTGATAAAAAAAAATTGTTATTTGCACTCATTGTTCAATGCTACATTTGTCCATGGAAAGTTGGTAAAGCAGGTCGAATTAAATGCTAACTAATTTCACAGAATTTTCGTCAACAAGATGGCCTGTTATCAACAGCTTAAGTTTAGAAATTTCTGCATGAAATCATAAAAATCATATTTGCTTTAAAGAGGCCAATTTTTTACCGTAGGCACCGCTTCAGAAATGGTTTTTATAACAGCTGTTGTAGAACAATTTAGTGACTTAACAACAACTGCCATAATAGTTTCTTGATACACATGCCAGTGTTTCGATTCGTTTTTACAAAACTGCAGATCTCTGAACCATCGTAAGAGACACCTCATTCAAACCATAACTGAAACTGCTTTGATAACCCTTTTCAACTCAAGCAATTAGTTCAGATGCATAATTAGAAGATGTTTTCTAAAATACACTCAAGAAATGTTCCGCTGCTTGAAACTACTAAGTAAAAAGCTTTTGTTATGATTCGACTCATGGACTATTTGAGCTATTCAGCTGTCGGGCTATAATTATTATTTATGAAGCAGATTTTAAAAATTGTGACGCTTTGATAACTTGCGGTATTCGAACTATAAGTCGACAGCCCAATTGGGGGCACATTTTTATGCATCAGCAGACGGGATGGAACATTTCGAAAGATGTGTCATCTTTACTTATAATTATACTTAAGTGACGGCGTTATCTGACCACTTTATAGTGTACAGGTTATATTTCACTACTGTTGTAATGAAGTCGGGTGTTCAATTATTGTATCAGAATAATGGTGTTTAATGAGTTACAATATTTATGTCCAAATTAAGTAAATCCATTATATAACATACATACATAATTGGTCATTACTACCCTTCAGTCAGGATTTCGACCTAGCTTCTCACACCACTTTTGTAGTGTGCGTTAATTTTATAATACATGAGTGACGGGACCTACAGTTTATAGCCGAATCCGAACAACAGATTTTTAAGACGTTCCTCATGGCAATTTTTTTACTCTCAAAGTTTTTGCAAAATATTTTATTTTTTATATTTCGTTTTTGAAGACTGACCTGGAATAAGATCACGGGCTTTACGTCTAATAAGCCAACATACTACCTACTAGACTACAGCAAGGGCTAAGTAAATCCATTACTTTCAGAATATGTCATCTCTTTCACTGAAGTCATGTCGTGCCAATACAGCTATTAAAACTTGATAAAACTTTTATTCCATTAAGGGCCATTATTATAACTTGCCATTAAACTTGGGTTTAGTTAAAGTTAACTATAGCTTAATTACATTTAACTTATTTTCGTTATTACAACTTAGAAATAAAATAAAGTTAACTTTTGAAAAAAAAAAAAATATGGCAGTGCCGGAGCAAAGTCGATAACATTGCTTAATTAAACAAGTTTTTTTTTTAACGCATTGACAACGACTGGCTTCGTGTGTTTGTTGCTGATTTTCTTTATATTTGGAATTGCCATATTGAAAATAGTATATAATATGGCAATAACATAAACATAAACTTAACTTTAAAAGTTATCGTTAGGATAATCCTTCCTTTAGCTTAACGCTTACTTCTATCTTATAATAATGAAAAACAATTTATCTGCCCGTTTAAAGCCTACCTTTAGTTAACGACAAGTTGTAAAGTATACACCTTTCTTCTACTGAGAATGATTTTAATTTACTTAAGCAATTATCGCAGTCAATAACCTAGTACTTATGAAAAATTACAGCCTCTGTGTATATTGAAGGCAGAAAGAATATGTAATTAAAATAATTTCTTTTTGTTTTTTAATAGGTTTAATAAGCATCATTTAAGCATTGCAGGTAAGAGTATCAATACATAATATTTGTAAGAATAATTCATATGTAAAATACATAATAAAATAAAAAAATTAATGAATGCAAGCATATTTTATAATATTTAATAGAAAGAATCGAAAATGGCTATGGAGTACTTACGGTCGGCCAATGACCACAACAAAGATATTTAATGAACGTAGTTAAAGAAATAAACTTGAAACAAAACTACGCTATAAATGTATGTCCTTTTTGATGTATGCATGATGCATACATATATGCATACATATTTATGTAAAAGAATCTTCAATATAAAGTTCATATTTTTTAAATTTATTATAAAAGTCGATATATGGATGTATTAATAATAAGTTTTTATGATAAAACAATTTTAATTGACCATATCCGACATGTTATTGTGGTAAAGGTAAAAAAAAAATTTCTATTAACCATAAACAAAATAAGCAATGTTAACTGTTCAATAAAATTTTTGAAATCATTTTAATTGCGTATTGAAATATTTTTCAGCTTAAAGCCATAATTAAAGTAAATCATTAAAATATTACGACAGCATGTTAAAATGAAAACTGTGTAATCTCTGCATGAGACTGAAAAATTAATGAATAATTATAAATTAATTAAAATTTCTAAAATAAATTTAAAATATCAAAACAAATTGATATTCACTATTCACTCGAACCTCATTACCATAAAGTTACTCTTGGCTTATAAATTGCGAATGCATGTGTAACTTCGTGCTACATAGGGAACTTCGAGCTGATGATTCATCGATGATATAGGTTATGTAGGAGTTAAGATCTTCATTTGATCATTATTGAGTTCCAAAAAGGTGTTAGTATTCACGGGACAAGAATAGAATATTTACAATAGTTCTAGGCGTTTCTACGAGTAACGAATATTAAACATATTCGAGGGTAAAGTAGTAGCTACACAATTCCTACCATTTGACACATAAGCCTGTAACGTATAGTGAAGAGCGCGAGCCATGGGTAAAAGGTAGTCATTGCAGGTATTATCTTCTGATTGATTTTCTTAGATGAAGCAGTGGACTGAAGATCACCGAAGGGAATCTGCTTAAATGGGTTAGTTTATACTTGCCAAACACGGCATATATGGAACGTGCAGGGTTCTCGAATTACGTGGCAACGGTATATAAACTTGACAGCTTGTCGTCAGCAGTAAGAAGTAAGCGTGGCGAAGATTTGATAGTTTGCTGGATGTTTAAACGATTTTCTCGAAAAGACAGAGGTAGACATCGGCAGATGAGTGCTAATTTTTAAAACTATCTTAACGGTTTAAAAAGGGATCTCATATGCGCTTAGAGAGGCTATATAATGGACACTGACTGTGTAGAATGTTAGCTCGAAACGAGTTTTTTCTTGAAAGAATCACACACTGCGTTTGGACAATTAGAGTATTAACACGTTCCCTGCCAAGCCGTTTATGAGAAGGTGTCATTTCTAAGCCACGTGTACCATTTTCGGTACACGACAACTACTTTTATAAATCTATAAAAATACATGTTCTTTTTTTATTTTAGAAAAAATCTATTTTATTTTCAAAATTATTACTATTCAAAGGGTAAAATGCACAAAATAACAATAAAAAATTAAATTTATTTCATATAGAATAAGGTACATATGGGCAATGTACTAAAAAAATATATATTTTACTCAAGTTTGAGTACATTATTATAATTTTTCATACTTTCTACATACCATGGAATGGCTGAATCTTTTTACTGGTCTACCATTACAGTTTTGCAACTCATGGTGTACGTCTAGAAGGTAGGACATGGTCATCTTCTTCAGAAAATCCGCCATTGTTTGTATTACATAAATGTGAAATTTATAACTTTCTATATTTTAAAAGGTGAAATTAAACTATTGTTTCTTGTATTATATAAAATCGACGCATTTACAACTGTCGTATTCAATAAAAGTTCAAAAGTGGTCCCGTAACTAATGACCGCGCCTCGTGTACCGTTATCGGTACATCACTCTAAAATTGTTCTAAACATCATTACGTTACATAAAATAGTCCTACTAAAAATTAAATTTTGGATATAAACATTTTAAATTAAAAAATTCAGCTTGGCGTAGAAATGAGTTTCAGCGTGCACCGAAAACGGTACACGTGGCAGGGAACGTTTTAAACTGTTCTGAATTACGAGACACTTTCTTACACACAAAGTGTATTTTGAGCATGAAACTGCAATACTTCTAATGGCATATTTTCTTGATCAATCACAGAGTATATCAGAAACTAAATTAGTTAAAGGGTATTTAGAGATTTGCATTATATATTAGCCCTATCACCCAGACCTATAGTTTAATACCGACTTAACGATAGATTTATAAAACTCTTCTTGGCAACTGTATTTCCGTCAGTGAACTTTTTTTATTTCACTGTGTTCGAAAAGTCTGAGCTGGGGAGAACCCTTAGTACAAGGCTAATAAGTCAACATACTTCGTTTTAGATTACAGTGACTTCTTTATAACCTAAAACAGTTGAACATCATATCTGTGCCAACTTTTGTATGTATGATTTACAAGGTGGCTGATATGTATTGTAACCAACTTTAGGTTGTTATCATTTGTAAACCTCTCCTCTGACAACTGACAGATTTAATCCAGTGATAGTTCATTTTATTATTTTCAAGATTACGAAAGTATTTTGATGGAATTCAAGCGTGACAGTGTGATTGCTTTATATTTGGCGGGAAATCCACAAGTGGCTATCGTTAGAGCACTCCAGAATTTAAATGTGAATAAATCCGTTCTTTCTCGTACCATTGCTCGTTAATGTGATACTGGCAGTATTGCATTGCGTCCAAAAAGTGGTCGAAAAAAACGGTAACAATACCAAAAATTATCCGAAAAGTGAAGACCAAATTTGATCGATTTCCACGCTGTAGTGGTTAAAAAATTGCTCGTGAGCTCAACATATCGCGAGAACGGATGCAACACATATTGAAAAATGAGCTTGAACTAAAGCCATTGAAGTTCCAAAAAGTGCAAGAGCTCACCGATGGACGAAAAAAAGTTAGACTGGAAACAGCTAAGGAGTTATTTCGCTTACACGAAAGTGGCCAGTTACCGAATTTGGTTTTCTCCGATGAGAAGCCATTCCAAATTAAGCAGTTTGTGAACAAACAAAATGATCGGGTTTACTTGCCAAAGAGGCCAGCTGAAAATTTACACCTGAGATTGGCCACTAGAACTCAAGCGCCTTGATGGTGTGGGCAGCCGTAACGGCCGTTACGACCGATGGTCGCTCCCCGCTCCTGTTCATCGACCGTGGGGTCAAAATAAATGCCAAATATTATTGGGAAAATGTCTTAAAGACAGTATTGAAGCCAGTATTGGGTAGGCAAACATTTCAGTCGCAGACCATGGACATTCCAACTCAGCACCACCACACTCAACACACGTCAACCAAGAATGACATAAAAAGGAGGTTCCTCGCTTCATTTCTGCCGCACAATGGCCTACCAAAATCTCCGGAATCCGTTGGACTTTTGCACGTGGGGCATTTTGGAGAGTAAGTTTCTTACTAAAAACTACCAAAGTGTTGCTCATCTCAAGATAGCGCTCCGCCGGGAATGGACCAAAATACAGCAGAGCCACTTTTGTGTAGCCTGTGATGGCTTTGTCGACCGTTTGAAGCCCATAATTCGTACCAAAAGTAGCCAATTCGAACAAATCTAAACTGATTCTAAAATTTTATGTTATTTCCAACATTTTTTGCTTTTGAAGAATAAAATTTAAAAAAATTTAAAAAATTTTAGCGTTTTACTTTGTTGCATTATATATCAGCCAACCTGTATTTATTACCTAAATATGGTTAGGATCCTTAAATTCCTAAAAATATTTTTATTAGTAATGTTTGTATTCCAAAAATGTTATGATGGAGTATAGGTTAAATAAATTGTAGCTCACGTTAATATACATACATACATAATTGGCCATTACAACCCTTCAGTCAGGATTACGACCTAGCTTCTTACACCACTTATGTTGTGTGCGTTAATTTTATACATGAGTGGCGGGACCTACAGTTTAAAGCCGACTCCGAAGAAGCTTTCCATGGCAATTTTTACTCTCAGAGTCTTTGCCAGAAATCTGTTGAGAGGAAGTCGCCGAAGGAATATTTTTTTCGTTTCGATGGCTGACCTGGGATTCGAACCCGGGCCTTTCGTCTAATAAGCCAACACACTACCCACTAGACCACGGCGACTTCGTTAATATAAAGTTATTAATATGAGGCTTTATCGCAAACTATTTTCACAACATCACAACTCAATGTACGATGGAAAAGGAAAAAGCAAGTAAATGCGGTATACTTGCATGTGTAAAGAGATAAAATATTTCATAATTGCCGATATCATATTACAATATTTATTTTATACTCATAACACATACCATACATATAATATACAATATAACCACTTAAAAGCGTATTTTTCCATTACAGGCATACAGTTTATCAGTGGCAGAAATCAATAAAACATAAGAACGAGCATAAAATAGTTGCAATTAAACAATTTATTTTATTTATTTTTGTTGTTGTTTATTTATTTATGAAATATTGTTATAGTTAAACTGTGTATTTAAACTTTATTTTAAATATTGAGTCTTAAATGAAATACTTTTAATAGCTCGTCGTTAAGAATATATCGGTCGCCATTAACTATGGACATCATCAACAGCAACATGTAAAACTGCATCAATTTAAAATGAAAATAAATTTTATTATCCCGATAACGCTCCAAAACTTCAGGCTAACGGCTCTACGTAGTATATGTTATGGAAAATGCATACGTTTTTCTTTTCTTTTCATTTTTTTTTACAATAAAAATGGAATTTTTGCAAAAAGAGTGCAACGGCTTTACATTTACACTTGTTCGGCATTAAATCATTCTGTTGGGGAAAATATGTTGTAAGAAGAATTTATATGCGAATATTTTTAACGGGTCGTCTGTCCTGTTTCACACCTCCGGACATACAGACAACAACAACAACCCATTGAAATGTAACAGTTGCCATTAAACACAACGTACGTCAGGCAACAAAATCGAAAAGAAAAACTGAATGAAAAAAAAAAATTTTTCTCTTTTTTATTGCAACAATATGGAAAATGGAGAAAAACTATATGAAAATCTGTATATGTATGTTCATATGCATATATTGATTTATAGTTGTCGTTAACTTTCGTCTGCAAATTTTATTTGTGCAACAAATTTAAAAAGGGAATGTTGCAGTAACAACTAAAGAATCAATTAAGTTTTCCCTTTTTTTTTTGTTTGGATTCAGTGTCATTAAAACTAAGAAATACTGGGTATTGTGGGTGAATTAAATGAAATAAAAAAAATTAATTTTAATTTACCCGTGAACTTCGTTATTCTATACAGTCAAACCCGGTTATAACGAACTCTGTGGGACCAGAAAAAATAGTTCGTTATAGGCAAAGTTCGTAATAAACGGGATGAAGTCATATTAGAAAATATAAAATACAAAGAATTTCTTTCATTTATTAAAAAAAAAATTTTTTTTTATTAAAAATCAAAAATAGGTTTTAATTCTTTTTACCTATCAGCTGATTAAAAATACTGAGTTATTATTTAATGCTGCCATATTAATTAAAAGTAAAGACTATCGCCACACTTTAAAGTTATTTCTAATGGCTCGTTATAAAAAAAAGTAAAATGTATGAAATTTAATTACTGGGACCATTTAAAGTAGTTCCTTTTAACCGAGAATTCGTTATAAACGAGTTCGTAATAAATGAAGTTTTTTGTATGAAAATTGTTATTAAAATGTTATAACCGAGTTCATTATATACGACTTTAACAGTACTTAGTACTACTTGCAGCACTTGAAACACTTTTTACCCTTCAGTATTTGCAGCATATTGTGTGATATCTTTTTGTTCCCCACAATTGAATGAAGTTCAGTCTATTCATTTTGTATGTAAGATTATTTGTGAATTCTTCGGGGTTTTAAACTCAAAAAGGATTGACCTTTTAAAGAACTTAATTACGAAATATTTTATACATACAAAACCACCACAGAGCATACAGATGGCTGAACAACTTTTATGCAATTTGCAATAACAAGAGCATAGAATTTTCTTAAGGTAACTGCTATTCGATTTTCAAAAATAGTTAAAAAACCTATTTGAATTGAATTCTGAAAATATTAATGCAAAATTTCGGAAAATAGAACATACATACATACATACTAGGGATGCCAATCGGGAAATCCCGAATCCCGAAATCCCGAGATTTTCGGAATTCACAAAATCCTGAATCCCAAAATTTTTCGGGATTATCGGGATTGTGAATTCATATGTATTTTGACCCTACAAAAGGTCCTGAAAAAAAATTCTATATCACTTGATTTCGATAATAGATCTCAGATGAGGAAAATCCTACCTCCATTGATAAAAAGAATTAATAGGGTAACTGATTTAGATACTCAACTGTCTAAAGAAATAGATTTATTTACATCAGGAGGTGGTAGAGGTGAATATTTACAAGCTGCATACATCTATCTTAGAACAATTTTAACAACAAATGTTGATTGCGAGAAGTGTTTTACAACGGCAGCGTATGTTGACAACCAAATTCTTTCAACCCTTTCAGATTACAAGTTTTTTATGGAATTTAAATAATTTTCTTAAAACTGATGCTGTTTTTATGTTTTATTTTTAATGATATATAATTCTGATATACATAATTGGAATACAAATGATTTTGTTAACAAAATATTTTTAAAATTAAGAGAAATTCGCGGTTTTTCCCATGATTTGTCGTCATTTTTGGATCCCGAAATATCCCGGGATTTTTAAAAATCAATGCCTCTTGGTATTCCTAATACATATATACATAACATAATTGTTCATTACAACCAGAGATCAGTAATAAGTATTCAAAACGAAGAGTAGATTCGAGTCATATTTATAATTTCTGATACTTGTAAGCATTCATACTTATTTTAATATCATACTTATACTACTCATATTTAAAGTTTGAAGTACTCATCGTACTTAACAATACGCATGATGTTGTTGATTTCAACTCTTCATAACTCAAAATATACATGAAGTACAAATTAAGTATGATTCGAGTACGAACACTACTATACTCACAAGAAGATTGTGTGTATGCTTTGCTTGTTGTCTTTGTCTTTCCTTTTTTATTTGTTTGTACATGCAATAACAACAACTAAGGCTGTAAATTATGATAAATGATTCGAGTCAATCGGATCACTTATAAGTATTATAAGTATTTTTCTAAATTTATGAATTAGAATAAGTATACCTATGAATCAAACATATTTCGAATGTTGTGAGTTTGATGTCAACATTGTACTCATATTCATTGCTACTTATACTTATAAATCAGCGTTGTAGTAAGAACGAATGAATCAGAGTAGTTGAAAAGACTATAACCTTACATTCTGACTGCTTAGTTTCTCACATCAATTATGTTGCGTGTGTCAATTTTATACGAGTGGCGGTAGTTTAAAGTTGACAGATTTTTGAGAAAATTTACATGACAATTTTGTTTGCTTTCAATGTTTTGCCAGAAATCAGCTGAAAGGAAGGAATTTTTTTTCATATTTCGTTTTGTTCGATATGCATATTTCATGGACTTGAACCCTTAACGAAACCAAACCATTAGCTATACTGCTTATACGAATAAATATAAATGTTATTTATTTATTATCAATTAGAATACATTTGCAGAGAATATCTAATTAGTACCATAGACAGTTTTATCTCAGTTGAGGCAATCAAGTCTGACTTGTTTCTACTAAGGAGTGCGCACGACAAAAAATGGAAAATGGAGAAAGCTCATCATTTTTATCATAATTGAAAAAAATTAATACCGTTACATTGTTTTTGTTAGTCATCTGCTTCAAAATCCACGTCCTAAATTTCATTGCATTAACTAAATTAGTTTTTTGAAAATAGGCACCCAACAAGAATGTCATAAAAAAATAATTGAAATTTTCAATGAAAAATCGCGCCGCTTACAAAAAAACGATTGCTACGTTCGCAGGTGTTAAAGAAAAAACAGTTCCTAAGTTAAGTATAAAACAATATAAGGAGCCTTTGAGAGAAAGCGTGGAAGTGGAAGAAAAAAAGGATTTGTCGACCAAAGCAAGTAAAATAATACGTATTTTTGCGAAATGTCTGGAAGAAAATTGCCTCAAAAATTTGGATGCTCTGAGGCTTTTGTCAGAAAAAAATTTTATACACAAAAGAATTCAAATATTATTTACTTTAATTGAAATATAAAACGAAAAAAATCCGCCACTTAGTTTTATTTCTATAACGAAAAGTGTAAGTCCAGTTTTTTTTTTGTGCACACTCCTTACTTTTATAAGGAAATTTTGCAGCCGTAACTCGTAGATTACACATGTAGAGTGTGTAAACAGCAGATTGCACAGGTTGCGAATAATATCGCGTGTTTGAATAGGAACACCTTCAGAATAAAAAGAGTGTGTGTAGTAAACTACACGTTTTTATGCCAGTAAATTAGGTCAATATAATCCGAGACTGTCATTATGGTGCCTAAGCTATGATTTTTCTAACCTGATTATTATTATTTGAGAATTTGACTACCGAAAATTTTGTAATTAAAAATCCAAGCTAATATGAATTCGACTAATTTTTAATTGTCATTTCAAGAACTATAAAGTTAGAGTAAAACGTTATTCAATTTTAGTCTTTAACAATTGTTTTCCTTTAATAGAAATTTTAAGCAATCTTCTCAGTTGAGGGCAATCTGGACATTCACATGTAGGATTTGGAAATTAGTTGAACAATTTGTTTTTTTTTCCTCTTTTATGTGATTAAGTTTCCAACATAAAGTGCCTGTTCAGCATAAATTGTTTCAATTTTTGTCTTGATTTTTCTGATACCCAGAAGTAAATGCAACATTCAAAAAACAGAAAATTTGATTAAATTCGAATGAAATGAGATTCTGTAGAAGAAAAGGCCAATGAAAGTGAACTTAAACAAAAAAAAAAAAAATAGAAAAAATTTGCACTTAATTTTGTAAGAGCATAAGAGTGGATCAAATCAAAAAGTTGCTTTGAATAGCAACTGAATGAGTAATAAAACTGAAAGGATTGTAGAAAAAAAAGAAACAACAGCAAAGCAGAATGAGAGGCAAGAAAATAGGAAACTAAAAATCATAATAAACTACTACTACTACGACTACTTATGTTCATTTTGAAAATATTTACTAGACGAACAACTACAACCGCAAATTTCTGGTCACATTGTGAAGCAATTTAGTCTGATATTCTATGGCCACTACTAATAATGCTCATTCAGCTTCTTGTTCCTTTTCTTTGTAACTCACACAACACACTCACATAAGAGGCAATACATTTTATTGTGTGCATAATATCTTAGCAAATAGATACAGTGGAGCCATGATAGATTCATTCATCATCTCCGATTTTGTAGTTTCTGTTGTGCAAATATAACGTGTTATGTATTAACTTTGAAGAGACTTTACTTTAGACCACCATAATGATTCTAATGACTGTATGATTGTTCCTTTTATTTTATAACATATTTTACCAAAACGAGGAGTATGTTACCCTCTATGTCTGTGAGTATAAGCGTATGCTTGAGTCAAGTACATTTAATGCCATCCAATTAAATGTTACAATATTTGTTACTTTTTCTCCTTTGGATTATATTCTCATTCATTCATTTCGTTTTTCATTTTGTTTGCTTTTTCTTTGTTTGTTTATTTTTGCCATTGAAAGCACAAAAAAAAAAAAAATAAAATTATTATGAAGTAAAAGCAGTAAATAGCACTAAAATACTAAGGAACCTTACCCATAATAATGTTAAACGCAACCGAAATAAAATCTGTTACTAAGTAACAAAAAGAGAGTACAAATGTAATACAAAATTACTATTTAGAGTAGTAGGTACATGAATTTTTATATAATGAACCCATAAAGTGGATACAAAAAAAAAATTATTTACTACGGGGTGTACTACATTGAAGTTAAGTTAACAAGACTCAAATATAACTTCTTAAGATATGTCATTCAAAAATATGTACTCGTGCTATATTGTACAAATTTTTTAATCAAATTATGTAGAATTGTCGAGATCTTTAGCAATGATTGTAGTTGAGGAAATCGTTTATTTACAGAATTGGTCATTGCACTGTTTCACACACCATTTGTGCTGTACGTGTTTATTAAGTAGATTAATGGTGGGGCCTACAATTTAAACCTGACCCCGCACAACAGATTTATGATAAAATTTTCATGAGAATTTTTTACTTTCAAAGTTTTTGTCAGAAATCGCCTGAAATCTTTCGTATTTCTGGCCTTTGATCCAAAGTCTCACGGCCAATAAGCCAACTCGCTACCTACTAGACTACGGCAACTTCAGTTTGGTACCTATTAATCGTGAGTGTTGTTCGAAAAAAGCTAAAATTTCTTAAAAACAGGCAGGACTAAGCTCAACACGAATTGATCATTGTAGCACTAGAAGTAATCCCCTAACTAGTTCGAAGCCAGATATCTGGTCAATTTCACACCACATAAACAGCATTTGGATTAAACAATCGTTTAGTCACGTTTGCTAGTTTAGCTTCCTTGTATTGATTTTCTAAAAGGTTTTCACTGATTTGATTGCAGGAAAATTATAGACGCCATTTAGAGCACTGTATGTGAGTTGTGGTGTTACTCATGATGGCAGCTTTAGCCAACCAAGCCCTATTAAAACTTGTATTGGATACGATATTTTTGTACATCTGTGCGTCGTGGAATACTGCAGTCAGATGTTACAAATCCATGTCAGTTAATCGTTCATGAAAGTGGAGGCAGTATATTATAACAGCGTATAGAGATAACTCAAGAACGGATCTTGGATCTGGAGCAGGTGTTTTTGTTTTCAGAATAAAATATTCTGAGCCCTTGTAGAAACTCCCAAATGAAATTTTCAAGCCATTGAAATATGTATTCAATTCTACAAGCCCTCCTTTCATCCTATACCCTCTATTTCTTCCCTCTCTAAGGACATTGCACAATGGGTCAATTTCGAACTCCGGGTACTGTACTTGTCTTAACTGACAAGTACACGTCCTCTAACCTAACCTAACCTATCCTAACTTATTCAATTCTAATTAGTTAGGAGGATACAATATTTTACAGCCAGGCCGCCATTTGAGCACACCACTCTTTTCTGGAACAATAACTAATAGCGTGAGACTGTCTGGATAAGCTGAAACAGCTAGGTTGGGAATATAAGGTTAGCCTCTACTGGATCCGGGTAAATAAGCAAGCAAGTGAGGTTGAGTGCAGGGGAATATTTAGTAGCGTATATTCAAAGAAGGAAAAAGGTAAAGACTCTTCTCAAACCAGGTGTTGGGAAACTACAATAAAAGTCTGGAAAATCTTGCATCGATTTTTGACAGGGCACTGAAGACTTATACATACATTGGTCATTATAACCCTTCAGTCAGCATTATTAACCTAGTTTCGCATACCACTTATGTTGTGTGCGTTAATTTTATTCATAAGTGGCGGCACATACAGTTTAAAGTCGACTCCGAACGACACTGAAGACTCAGAGTACACTTATCCAGTATAAGACTTGATTTGAATCCAACATATAGGTTTTTGGAACCTGTGAAGCATTTATAAGAGGCAGTAAATTGTCCTTGTTTATAAACAACAGGATATTATAATTTATCAGGGGGGTAATAGGTTTGCTGAATACCATATAAAATTTGAGGAAAATAAAATATATTCAGACGATAATAATAAAAATAACAATGCTGCTCTGGAGGAACGCATTCTTGAAATATTCTGACCAGAAACTCAAATATGAAGCTACGTTTGGATTATAAGGAAAGTTGAGAAGGAAATGAATATAGATCAAGCATACCTTGAGAAAATTCCTTTCATGTCATTTAGAAATTAGATATAGAATCATGATCTACAGGGAAAGCCAAACAATACTTAAATGCGTTAATAAAACGCATTGGTTTTAAACAGACACAACGCGACAAAATCCTATTAATCTCTCAAGATTTCTGATAACTCAGTAATCATATACAATTTTTTCAGAATGATTGCAATATTAAACTTCAAATTGCATAAAATTTTCTTTTGTGTTTACATTTTTTTCTCTTCTTCTCTTATACGTTTCATTACGTTCTGATAACATGAGTCTGAAATGCAAACTGCATTTTCAAAATTTCTCGACATGAAATCCTCCTTACGGCAATTGTTAAAAATAAAAAAGATCATGTAATTTAGCCACACACCATACGCACAAATGTGAAATGAAATAGAAAATAGAAGAAGAAGAAGACAAAGCAAAAAAAATTTTTCCTACTTATACCAGACCAGGGAACGAACAATGGACCAGTGAATGGAATACAAACAGTCGCATATAATTTTTATTTTTATTTCTATTTCATGCTTATGCTTGCTTGTGCTTTACAAAGCTTACAAATACCATATACTGTGGGGTAAAAGAACAAATTGGTTTGAAGTGTTAATTTGCCCAAAGCGTTGTATGCTTTTGCTGTTTCTGGTTTCAAACTTATATTCACAAAAAACCAAAAGCAAAAAAAGAAATGAAAACAAAAAAAAAAATGTACTTCCTTTTCTTTACGCTTTTTATTATATTTCATTTTGTTTGCTATTGAGTCTGTACTATTTACAAAAGCAAGCACAAATGACAATAACAAGAAAGATAAAAGAAAAGAGAAGCAAAAAAAAAAATGTTATTCTACTGAGTATCTCTATTGTTTGTTATTTTCCCTTTTCACCGCTTTTCACTTTTTTCCATTATTTTTTTTCGTTTTATTTTCATTTTCCTACTTTTCCTTTGTTGTTCTTGTTCTGTTATGGACTAATTTTTCTTATGCCAGGCACGTTTTGTCTTTATGTTTTAAACAGTTAAACGTAAAAGGACTATGAAAAATAAAATATCCCCCAAATACACACTCCTATAAACCGATACGAATAGTGTAAAGTGAGTAACCCTTACCAATACTTATACACTTGCATTCATACAAAAACGCATGTGTGTGTGTTAAGGGTTGGGAGGGTCCTTAAATGTAAGACGCTTTCGACAATTGCTTTTAAGCTTTAAGAGTAGGGGTAAGATGACGACTACAACCATGACACCATTGAAAGTGTTATTAAAAATACAGACTTTGAAAATGATGAGTGTCATGATTATAAGTATTATCTATTTCAATAGCAACAAAAACAAAACGACAAAGATGAGGAAGGGAGCATAGCATACCCAAAAATTTCTTTTTTACTATTTAAGAAATAAATTCTCAAGTATTTGTTGTTGATTATTATTTACTAAGGTCAAATGAAAAAGTGGCAATTGGAAAATAACACACATAAATTCATATCTAGAAGTATCGGATCTTCCTATAGAGGCTTCTAAATGGTCATTTTGTTTACGCTATATCTGTGAAATGTGATGTCATTTATTCAGTGGAGTTTAATATATTATTATGGAAGGACATAACATTCAACAACACGTCCAAATAATAAAATTTATTATTTTGTTTGAGTTACGTACCGTGTAAAAAACAGATTAATTCTTTTCCTGGATGTAAGTAAACAAAGTTATCGCATTTGAGCTGATACTAAAACCCATGAGATTTAAAAGCGTCGTATACATTCCGAAAAAGTCACTATTTGCTGTGAATTTTCGGCTGGCGGAAGTCATCGACCCATATTTCTTTAACAACGACATTGGTAACAACATCACGGTCAGGTCAGGCCAGGCCAAGCGATCACTATAGGTTGATGACTATCCAAATATTTTTTGGCCTGAATTGGATGATCTGGATGATGCCTTTTTGAGGCCTATGCCTTTTTCGTATTCTTCACAAGTGATTTGATGGCGTGGTCACCTTACGTGGAAGTAATGTGACTGAGATATTCCGATTTGATCCAGTTAGATTTTTTAGCAGAAATTTCTTAAGTCACCGGTATATGTCATTGGACAAAATTAAGCTTGATTTATGTGTCAAAGCCCTTAAAAATTTTACATTACAAATCTCCTCCACCTAACGAAATGATGTTATATTCTGCATATAATTCCATCACGGTCAGGTCAGGCCAAGCGATCACTATAGGTCGATGACCGATGCCTCTTTCGTATTCTGCACAAGTGATTTGATAGCATGGTCATCTTACGTGGAAGTAATGTAACCGAGATCTTCAAATTTTTTTTCATTATTTTTTATTTTATTTTATAAAACCAACACTCAGGAGAAGGGCCCCACTCATGCAGTGCATTGTGCAGGTTTAGGAAAGGTGGAAAGATGGAAGATGAGAACGGCAAGGAAACGAGTTGCTACTAGGTGACTATAAAATAGCCAGTGCCATACCTTCACCGTTAGACTTATGTTGTGTCTGATAATTTTATACATAAATGGCGAGACCTACAGTTTAAAGTCGATTCCGAACGACAGATTATTCTGAGAAACTTTTCATTTGGCCATTTTATTTACTCTCAGAGTTTTTGCCATAAATCTGCTTAGAGGAAATCGCCGAAAAAGTGCTTTCAAAATTATTTATTTTGATGTCTGGCTTGGGACTCGAACCCTGGCTTTACGTCTAATAAGCCAGCACACTACCTACTAGACCACAGCCACCGGTATATACCATTGGAAAAATAAGGCTTAATTATGTGCCAATGCTATTAAAAATTTTACAATACAAATCTTCTCCACCTAAAGAAATCGTGGCGGACATTTGAATGCTGTTATATTCAACATATAATGCCATCAATAGGTATTTCAAGCGTATAAAAAATTTCTTTGTTATCCTACACACGCATTGTTTAGTTTTTATTTAATGAAAGTCCTAATATATAGGCTCTAAATCAATGTGGTAAGAATTTTATAACATTTAAAAAGGACTCCTTTCTTTTGCATTCTTGGCACAATACATCATCTACTTGCTAGGCTTGATTTTTATTAATTAATTCGACTTCAGAGGGAAACACAAGTCCATAGATTGGAGGAATAAAATTAGCGTACAGTTGTATCTATCGACGTTGTCAAACTTTCGGTTTGGCACTCCAGCCTGTTCCTTTAATTTTACCCAAACGTTCCTCTTTATATAGCGAAGTTCATGGAAATCTACATAAACAGGTCGAATTGAAATGGAGAAAAAGTCAGTTGCGGTCTATTATTTTGGAATTCATTCGTTACTTAAGCTACTTATATTTTTCTTATATGCCAATAAGTGCTGATGACATTACTCTAAAGACAATATAGTGTTATGGTATAAAATTATCAGGAAATCCCTGTCAAAAGATGTTAAATCAAGATATTACCTACTCCAGCAGCGACTTGTTACATCAGAAGTTCAAACATAGAACTCAAAAAATATCAACATTCCAACGGTCAAAAGTAAAATTCAAAGAAATAATTTCAAACGTTGCATTCCTTTCCCGTTCACTGGGTAGTCCTCGCAAATATTCCAGTAGGCAACCATTCTTAGGATACAAATCTGCCTATGTGCTGCGTATCTCTGGCCTTTTAGGTAGGGTGTACATACAACCTTTAAAAAAACAACTCAATTTTCTTATTTCAAGCCGAAGAGCCAATTTATTGGTTTAAATTCTTCAATTTCGATTAACTTCTTTGTTTTTCCCTATTTTGTTTCCATTGACCTTCGCCTGGCAATATAAGGGTGGTGAGCCTTTTATGTTCCACTTCGTTTAAAAACTTAACAAATTGTATGAAATTTTTTTTTATTATTTTTCAATTGAATATAGGATTTTGCTTTTCTTTTCCCAAATTTTGTAAAGATTTTTATTTGTTTTTGTTTTTTTTTCTTTAATTTTTTTTATGTCTATATAATTTTCCCAGTTTCCTTTAAGGGTCTGTTACGGTTATTGAAAGCAAAATCCTTTTTTAAGTTGAAAATTTTTATCACTTTAGCAAAAGCATAAAAATTCGATTGATAATGTCGACAAAACACTTCCGAAACAAATAATAGGAAAATTGAAAAAAAGGAAAACTTCTTTGATTTTTTTATTCTTTTCTTTTTTGGTTTTTTTTGTTTTCGAAATATTTAGATATCGGGTTTAAAAATAAAATATTAAAGACGGGAATATATAATGAAAGTAAAAAAAATTTTGTGTTTAATTTTTTCCTGCTGACGTTTATTTTAAATTTTCTCTAATTATCTTGGTTTTTGGAGTATCCTGAGTTAAGTAAATTTTACAAATAAAATTATTTGTCGATTATCGTAGCTTTATATTCCACTGATTTACTACGGAGTTCAATTAAAATTTAAATAATTTTTTTTTTAAATTTTATATTTCGCATTAAAGAATACATGAACCAGTTCTAGATTTTTTTGAAGGGTCAAAGGTGAGTAAAAAAAAGGAATTTCAAACAAAATAAATCACTTTTAAAAAGAAAATGTTATTTTTAAAATGGTATTAAAAGCTCCAAGACGTATTAATTGAAAAAACCTAGATTGATCAACATATACTGAACGTCATGAACCTATCTAAATAGGTGATGAATCTTAAACTATTGAAGAAAATGGTGGTTATTAACAGTCGAGTTAAATTTTTCACATTTTTTTTTTGACACATTTTGCGATAAACAATCAAGATCCAACAAAACTTTTGAACATTTTGAACTGAAAGTAATATTTGTCCGATTACATCAATCTTTTCACAAGATAATGCACTTTCAGAATGTCATCATATATTTTTTTTATTGTTTAATTAAGTTTTGCAATTCAGAATTCACAAAAAAATCGTGTTTTCCAAATTTATGCGGTCAAAACTAATAACATGTATGCTTGAACCATATGTTTATGTATATCATTTTAAAGGCCTGAAGCAGAGATCAGCAAATAATAATTTTTTCGCTATTCCTAAGTATCTGTAATTTTGAGTATGAGTAAGTCAATAGCTATTAAAATTCAACTACTCTGACTTCTTCGTACAACATTGATTTATAAGTACAGGTTCCAATGAGCATGAATACAACGTTAAAATCAAACTCATAACATTCGAAATATGTTTGATTCATACGCCTTCTCACTCTGATTCATAAATTTGAACAAATAGTTATAATACTTACGAATGATTCGAGTCATTCAAATCATTCACCAAAATTTACAGTCTTAGTTGTTGTTGCATATACAAAAAAATAAAGACAAAAGACTGTAAGCGAAGCAAACACACAACCTTCTAGTAAGTATTATGGTGTGCGTACGCGAATAACACTTATTTTGTGCTTCGTATATATATAAAGTCATAGGGAGTCGAAATCAACAACATTATGCGTATTGTTACGTATGAGTCCAATGAGTACTTCAAACTTAAAATATGAGTAGTATGATATTAAAATAAGTATGAATATGAATCAGAAATGACTCGAATCTAATTATCATTTTAAATACTTAAATCCCCTGGTATGAACCGAGGCCTCATGTGTAAGAAGCCAATACCACCTCGTAGACTACGGGGATTTCAATAGCTGCATAAGCATAGATTGAATTCTGCCAGAAAACCGTAAAGAATTCTGTTGTCTCGCTTAACATGATTTTAGTTAGCTAAGAATAATTCATCCCAATAAAATAGTCACTCCTATAAGAAAAGAAAGAAAAAAATTTCTCACGAAAATATTCCGGAAATATTGATCAATTCGGGAACTTACCAGCCAAGTGTTAATGAATACTTTAAATGCCTCACCTTACTTACTTACTTACATATTTGATCAACATTTAGTTACAATTACGGCATAGCTCCTCGCATCAACCATATTGATTGTGAAAATTTTAAAGAAGATTTCTTATGGCAGAATTATAGAAGACTGTTGAGAGGAAGTTGCCGAAAGAAAAATTTTCTCAGATTATATCTGAGATATCTGAGCTAGGCTTTGAACCACGTGTTAATGTTGATTTTTATAGTTACAAAAGGCAGGAGATGAAAGTTCAAGAGACTGGAGCCCAGGACGAAGCATGCTGATCTTAAAAGGTTAAACGTATATTGGACAAGAATTTGAAAAAACAGAATTGAATGGAAAACTATTTTCATTGGAGGCCGAAACTGAATAGCAGCTGTAGCGCCAAAGAAGAAGAAGGTGAAAGTAACTAAGTTGCATTTTTAGTCTTTCGAAAAACATTTTTTAACTTTTTCCTTTCAAATATTTTCCACTAATGCCAACGAAATTTTTGTAAGCCATTAAATACAGACGATGATGGTGATTATTTTAATGTTGATACTGATGACCGCTTTGATTACTGAGAAAAATAAGGAGATGACATTAATGCTAAAGGTTTTATTCAAACCTCGGGCTATTGGTGGTGGTGGTTAAGCAACTTTTGCCTTCGGTGTTTTTTTTTTTACTCCCCATTGAATTTCAGCTGTTGAGCTGCAATTTATCATTTCGATTCGCAACGTATTGTGGTAAGTGAGTTGGTTTTGGCAGCAAAACTCGTTGCTTATGCAAGTTATAATGTTAAAAACTTATGACGTTTTATCAACCAAAAAATCGACAACACTATAACGTTTTTAGCATTTTTGATTATCTGTGAAATGTTTTCTCCTATTTTTTCTTTGCATTTCTCTACTAAAAAAAAAATAAAATTGCTGCAAGGTTTAATACGAGTACAAACAACCCTACTATAACGCGGTACTCTCAGAACGCGGTACGCAATCACCGCGTTATAGGAGGGTTAACTGTATACCATACCATACAGTCAATGGTTGCACGTTCTTTTTTTGTTTTGCTCTCTTTTCTCGATTTTATTTCATTTTTTCTGTATTTTTTCGAGCGTCTAAATGTGGGAAAATATTTTTTTTGGTTTTTTATCCCGTTCATGAACGTATACTATTTTTGTGTAGTTTTCTTTCCTTCTCTGGCATCCTTTATTCATTTCATGAATTTTGCTTTAAGGTCTTAATGCAGATGACGTTTTAGTCTCGGTGATATGCAGCGATAAATATTAAAATTAAACATTTTTTTTTGGACCAATTTTTTGTTATTTGTTGTCGCTGTAGCGGAATGTTGATGGCGGTTTTGAAATCATGGCTGGTTTGGCGAAAAAAAAAGTCAAATCCATAAAACGGATACCGTTACAAATTCGTATGACAAATAATGGCAGTGGCACAGAAAAAATGAAAAAAAAGAAAATAAAAATTAAGAAAAATAAACGTTTTCTTCTTTTATTTTTAATTTTAAAGAATTAATCTGTTTAAGATTCACTTTTTCTTGTTGACTGCGCAACCAGCTTAAAATTTTTGTGGTTTTATACAAATTGAAAGCGTCTGTGGGGTATTAAATTTTTATTTAAATTATCAGTATTTTAGTATGTAAATATACATATGTACAGCATGATTTCTTAAAAAATAGTTTGCATGTACATAGTAAGTATGTACATATATTGTAAGTGAATGAAATATTAATGAGATTGTGTCGCTTTAGATTTCCCCATGTATGGGTTATTTAAATTAAAAAAATCCTCAATTATGTAGACCTCCAGATGACTTTAAATACTTATAAATGCAAAAGCTTAAAAGCACTGACACTTAATCACTAATGAAACAATAAAAAAAATTTTTTTAAATTTTAATAAATTTGTCGCTTATGGAAACACCCATATGTTAAAAATTAAAGCTCTTGTACTAGAAAGATTTAATAATAATTTGTAAGAAACTTTTCCGAAATAGAAATGAACGCATAAAAGTTGGGAAAAAGATAAAGATGAGCGTCACTTTGTGTTAATGAATTGTACGTGCTGAATTTTAATAAGCCCTTTCCCCCTCCCCTTGCTAATACTTGTACATATTTGTTCCATGAAATGTAATGCTCATAAATACAATAGAAAACACACAGCAACTTACAAGTACACGTTCATTTATCCTTTTTTTTTGTATTAAAGTTACTTAAAATTTGTACAACCATTCCTTTAAGAAATTGTTGTAAAATTTATCGAAAAATTATCACAAATTTTTTTTGATAACAATACGGGTGTCCCTCGTATAACGTGGTGGTTACATTCCAGGAAAATTCTACGTTATGTAATTCGCATTATAGAAGACTTTATGTTTTGAAAGCAAAAACGGGCAATACTCAAAATTGTGATTTCCAGAAATGCATGACAAACTTGTGTAAGGCAAAAATGAAATAAAAGTAAAGCATTGCCATTTTCTATTTCAGTTATGCAAATCGAAATTTCGTTTTGTAATGAAACTGTTTTTTTGTAATCGCATTATATTAAAAACGCATTGTAGAAGTACCGCGTTACAGGGAGACCTGTAAACGTTTTCTTGAAAATATTTAAAGCATTTTAAACAATCGAAAAATGCCACGATAATGTTAGCGGGTTTAAGTGATTTTTATTTTAGATTCCTACATTTGTATTGTCTTTTAGTGACAATATCCTCATGCATGTCAATTTAAAAATGTTGATGGTTATGCTTATTTCATATTCCAGTGTTGTAATGTCAAGTTAAAACTTTTTAACAACAACAACAAAAACCATGTAAACTATTGTACGCAAACGTTGCTGTTTCATATTAAATTTAATGGCAGGAAGTGTAACTGACAGAACTTATTTTTAAAGATTTTTTTCTTCTTCTTCTTTAGCAGTATCAGAACATTGTATTAATTTAGTAAAACATGTTTTGTTTTTAATGGAATTTAGTATTACGAAGGATAAATATTATACTACAAGCTACAAACTGGGCAATAGTATCAAAACAAAAACCGAAAGTCCGTCAAGGATGTGTGCTGTCACCGCTCCTCTTTAACTGTGTCCTCGATGTAGTAATGAAAAACTCAACAAGTCACAGAAGAGGGATTACATGGGGTGTGGAAGAAAGATTAGAAGACCTAGACTATGCGGATGATATATGCTTGCTAAGTCATTCTTTCTCGGCCTATGCAATCAAAACTAAATATAATTTGCGAAACCGCAAAGTTAGCTGGACTGATTAATATCCACAAATAACCAAATACACTCAAGTTAAATGCTAACACAGAACGTAAATTTCCTAATATACGGCAAGGAAATTGATGAAGTAGAGTCCTTTTATTATCTGGGCAGTATAATTGATAAATCAGGCGGCTTATCAGCGGATGTTGCCAGTCGAATTAATAAGGTGCGCCTAATTTAACCCTGTCTGGAAATCATCGAACATATCGAGGCGCAACAAAATTAAAATCTTCAATTCCAACGTTAAATCCACACTACTATACAGTTGCGAAAGGTGGAATATGATGGCACCGCGCGATTCCCAGTCTCTTCAGGTGTTCGTTAACAAATGCCTGCGTAGAATCATGCGTGTGTACTGGCCTTCTGTAATATCCATTGCCCAACTCCGGTCAGATACAGACCAGCAACCAATTGTGAAGGAAATAAGGAGACGCAAGTCGGGATGGATTGGCCACACTCTCCGAAAGCCATTAGACGACATAACAAGGTATGCCATAGACTGGAACCCTCAAGGAAGCAGGCGCATCGGACGACCATCGCACACTTGGAAACGCCAAGTCAAACAAACTACGTATACAATGGAACGAAGTCAAACATCGAGCTTATTGGAAACAACTTCTTGAGGCCCTATGCTCCCTAGAGGAGTAGAAGGAACATATATATTTAATACTCTTAAAACATTGTACAGTTTAAAAAAACAAAGTTCATCCTATTTACTTAATTGGGTATTACAATGCTCTAGTCAGGATGACAACCTAGCCTCTCACACTACAAATGTTAGATGTGTTAAGTTTATTTATAGGTCGCGAAACTTTCAGAATTTTTGCCAGTAATCCACTGTGAAAAATTCATCGAAAAAATATTTTTTCATATTTCGTTTTGTTTGATATTTCTGAGCTGGGGTTTAAACCACAGCCTCACGTTTAATAAGCCATTGATCGTTGGTCCTACGATAATATGTATAGAACAAAAAGACGTTCAAATGTCTGACATCGTTTCTATGAATTGTCGTTTGAAATGTCTGAATTTCATCGATGGGATGCATTATTTGGTTTGTGGCTTTTTCGTATACACTTGTGTCTTAAGAAACTACAACAAGAACAATTTAACGGGTTGAAATCCCACTTTCGCCGTTAAATTACCCACACTTGAGATGATCATGCTCTCAAATTGTTCGTGCAGAGTTGCCAGCCCATTGTTAAACGTGATGACCTGGTCAACGCCGTTCACAATGAATGAAATATAGAATTACGATGCCTCCAGTGCAGTATCCATCAAATAGGGACGTTTTCGAAATCCATTCGATACTCTTGAGTTTCATGTGGATTGGTGTATGAATTCTTGAGTCACGGTTCAAAATTCGGCCCGTTGTGTTCTACGAAAGTTGAAGATCTGGCAGATCTGGACCAGTGGAGTCTAATGCATCCACTACCCTGCTAATCGTCCTCTCAGTAGGGCAAAATTTGCGGAATGTTAACCGTACAGGAAAAATATAGGAATGTATGCCATACCAGTCCATGAAGATTTGAGAAATCGGCCTGAATAAACTACAACTAATTTGAGAGATATAAGTGTTAAAACATGTCTATTACATTCCTAAAGAGGGTGAAAATCACATACGAGATTATGTGAGAATATTGGTTATCTCTTGCAGAGTTAGCGAAATATTCAGTGGTGCTTAAATACAAGCTCATTGCAGGTATTAACAAAGTTGACGCATTTGCGAGTTCTGTGAGAAAAGTAGAAAATTTTTTTGAAAAATCAACAGAGATGAGTAAAATCTGTACCATTGTATTTGTACAGGGACGAGATAGAGACATACTTACATACATAATTGGTCATTATAAACCTTCAATCAGAATTAAGGCCTAGTTTTTCACACCACTTATGTTGTGTGCATTAATGTTTAATGTTAATGAGTGAGGGGACTTACAGTTTAGAGTCGGCTTCTAACAACAGATTTTTAAAAAGCCTTTCTAAACTTTTTGCCACAAATCTGCTGAACTTGGTTAGTACAGGGACTGCGTTTCACCCGTGGCATCACAACGGGCCGCCATGCGTGCTCAAGTGAGCTTTGTGATATCAGAGCTACCACTATGACCTAACCTAACCTAACCTAATCTGCTGAGAGGAAGTCGTCTAAGAAATATTTTCGTTTTGATGTCAGCCCTGTGGTTTGAACTCGGGCCTTCAGTATAATAAGCTAACACACTACCTACTACACTATGGCGACTGTAATGACGAAAAAGAGAATGAATATAAAATCCACTGGTTCATTAAACTATCAGGAAGCAATTAAAGAGAAACAATGAACGAATTGAATTGAAAAAGTTAAAATAAAAAAATTTGAATTTATAAAAAAAATAAAAATTAGTTTTGCATAGAAAAAGCAACAGGAAAAAGCAAAAATTTCATCTGTAAAGAATACAAAAATTATTCAGAAAATGTCGATGTTTTGGAAAATTTAAAATAAGTTTACTTAGTGTAAAGTGTTGTCATTATTTATGCTGTTTAAGTTTACTTCTGTTGTGAATATAGTTTCAATATGGTACACATAGTACAAGAGTGATGTAAAAAATTGTTAGACACCATGTATGGCATGTAATGCCATTTAACAACACTTGAGTGATCAAATGCATTTTAAATCATATTCAAAACATTTTGCAGTAGCATTTAAATATTTCTGATTTCAAAATACGTACAAACATACATCATACATGCAGATGTTAACATATACATACATGCATACATACATACATAGATAACATTTGCACATACTTATGAAAATGCATTTGTTTATTTAGCCCCTACATCGACATGTATTCATTCGTATGCGCATATTATTCATTTGTATCCTCAAATTGAGTCAAAATTAATTCATATAAGATTGACCAAATAGGACTCTTTGGTTTTTCGAGCATAATGAATGAATGAATGATCGAATGACTGACTGAATGAATGAGTGTATGAATAAATAAATGAATGAATCATGTTCAAAATGTTGTAAGATGTTATCAATTGTGTGTTTATGTAAATGAAGTAAGTAACAGGCCAAGGAATACAAGACACGAACACACATACACACACTCACTCAAGACTGCAAATACTCCACCAACAAATACAAATAAATACTTGATTATTCGGATTTGAAATGAACTGTTGTTGTTGGTCAAGTGACACTGTTTCCTTAATAAAATCAAATATTTTGAAATTTTTCTTAATCTTTAAATAGAAAACTAACACAAATATACATATTAGGGATGCCAATCGGGAAATCCTGAAACTCGAAATCCCGAGATTTTCGAGATTCACAAAATCCCGAATTCCGGGATTTTTAAAAACTTGTCCCGGGATTTTTCGGGATTTTTGGGATTATGAATTGATATGTATTTTGACCCTACAAAAGGTCTTGAAAAAAATTTCTATATCACTTGACATCGATAATAGATTCTCAGATGAGGAAAACCCCACTACCATTGATAAAAAGTTATTTCATGCCATCGAAGAATGCAAATGCCCCATAAGAAGAATTAAAAGGGTAACTGATTTAGATACTCAACTGCCCAAAGAAATAGATTTATTTATTTAGATCAGGGAAGTCGCCGTTGTCTAGTATGTGATTTTTCGGGACTTTTGGATCCCGAATTACTCCGAAATATCCCGGGATATCGGGATCGGGATTTGACACAGCAGCATAAAGTTCGTATTCATGATGCAAATGATACTCGCTGCAAACGCACATGCGGCCATACGGTTTAAGAAAAATTTTACTCTCAATGACTCCACGTATGTATCAAAACTTATACGGAATGTTTTCCTTCTCTAAGATATCTTAGAAGAGGAGAAATGAATGATAACTTCAACATAAGAATCTTTCAGTATAATCATGATATTGTCATATTAGTGAGAGAAATAGAAGTCCACCAATAAATGATAAAATGGGTGGAGGAATATTGTAATTATTGGAACCTTGAAAGCAACTTTGCAAAATCGAAAATAATGGTATTTTGGAGAAGAATAAAAAGAATGAAGGAAGGTAAATTGTTAATAAATTGGTTTTGATCGAAATAGTATGGGAAAGTTAAGTTATATACTACATGAAATGACATTATAAGTAAGCCCTTCCTTTCACTTTGAACAAATTATCGTTTATTTGAGGCAGTATGGCTGTCAAGTATGGGGACACTTGTCGGTAAAAAACTTTCAAATTCAACCGTTTGTTAAGCCTTAATATTGAACTCTAGATAGGATGATTACCTAATGTAATTTAATTTTAAGTTTCCAACATATATACATACTAGAGGTGTGCACAAGACATTCTGCTAGCTTACCCTTCACCGAATGCAATACTGTAGTATACTCTTTTCTGTTGCTCTTGATTTTGCGAGGGCACTGAAATGTCTCATTTATTAATTGTATACAACAGCACTCGTTTGCCTGTGAGGTAACGGAACTATGCGTTGCGTTGTAAGAGCATATTTTACTACTGAAGCTACATTTTCAATATTGCCATATGAATATCAGTAGTAGTAATGTAAGAAAAGGTTTTTCCGCAAAAATAAAAAGTTCAAAACAGTTACTGGCAATGCTAGCGTCGACGAAGATGTTCGGTTGCCGAGAGCAAAAAAAAAGAAATGCATGTTGTGACTCTATGAAGAGTACAATATTTTTATTGCACTCTTCACAGAACTCTCTTTTATGCTGTTGTACAATGGTTTACGAGTGCAGTTGTTTTTTTGTACTTTATCTTTGCCTCGCACTTATTTATATTTGCAGCTACAATTAAGATTCGGTCTTGAGAAAAATCCAATAGTGTGCAATTTTATATGTCTTGTGCACCTCTAGTGTATGCATACATAAATACGTAATTGATCATTACAAACCTTTAGTCACGTCATAAACCTAGCATCTCATGCCACTTATGTATGTTAAATGTGTTAAGTTTATTTGTGTATGAGTAGATGGACCTACAGTTCAAAGTCGACTCCAAACGACAGATTTTTGAGAAACTTTTCAAGCCAGTTCTATTTACTTTGAGTTTTTGCCAGAAATCTCCTGAGAGGCAGTCGCCAAAGATATATTTTTTCGTACTTTGTTTTGTTAGGAATATGTGATTCGGGTTTGAATCGCAATAACACACTATCGACTAGTATGAATACTACTGAAGTTGCTGTAGTCTAGTAGGTAGTGTGTTGGCTTATGAGACGTAAGGCGATGGTTCAAACCCCAGGTCGAGTATCAAAATGAAAATATGAAAATATTTCTTCGGCGACTTCCTCTCAGCAATAACTCGAACGCAGTAAATAAAATTGTCATGAAAAGTTTCTCCAAAATCTGTCGTAACATAAGTGGTGTGAGAAGCCAGGTTGTAATCCTGACTGAACAATCAATTATGTATATACTGTTACGAAAGTGGAAATGGTGTTGTTAAAATATTAAATAAAATCTCCAAAAACAACACAATATACTGCATCATGCATAAAATTATAAACAAAAGCTCCAAAAACAAAACAGCGCAATGTTCACGTGGTCAATGAATGAGTAAAAAAATATACCAACAAAAATTAAGTGCTTGTTTACAAGATCGATGAATAAACAAGAATAAAGGATAAAAATACGTAAATAACCAACAACAACATGAAGGGAACAGAGAAGTAAACTAGAAACAACAATTTGCAGTATAAAATAGCGAACAGAGAAATAACCCAACAACAACTAATCTACCTGTTCGAATGTAAACAAGAAACAACAAAAATGAACATAAGTTGTTTACATTTTTAGATTATTCCCGAGGGACGTCATCGTCCTTCAAGGGCATTCATCACAGTTTGAATTTAATCGTGTAAGACGACGTCACGTTGGTTGAGAATTAAAATCTAATTCGGTCAGACTTGTGTGCAGACAAGTTGCGATTGAGAAAACAGTTGTTAGTGTTGTACTTACAGTTGTTAGTGTTGTTGTGAGAAAGAAGAATAACTAACAAGTGTTGTTGCTTACAAAAGGGTTGTAAGCAGAGTAGTATAAAGAACAAACACATATTGTGAAGTATGATTGCATACGTGAAACAAGTTCGAATAGTGGCACAAAAATTGTGCAGATAATAAAGAATTTATTAAAATCAAACACATATTTATTTTTACTTTATTTGCAATCTACGAACTCATATTTTTAACCTTTTTAAAAGGTAAAAACGTAACAATACGTACTATCTACTAGACTATGACAATTAAAATACAAAACATTAATTTATCGACATATTTTATTCGTTTAAAAGATTTTTTGATGTCATTATGTTTCTGTCACCGTTTCTCTGAGACACACGTAACGTCTATATGTTGTCCCAATTTTATAAATTCTGTTTCATTCTAGTGTTAAGAGTTTAAATAACATACGCAATATCTCGATAATCAAATCTTGCTGACTTAAAAGCACGGGTAAGGCAAATGACGAGTTAATTTTTATCTTGGATGACATGGTTTTTTGGGGACTATCGATTCCTTGACAATAATCCTTCGAATAACGTCTTTGTTTTTTTTTTGAACCATTATTCTTTTGACAATGTCTGTTAAACCTGACAATTTCTATAATTAAAGCATAATTCCCAACACAATTATTCATTAATCATCTGTTGATTATATTTTCTACTTGAAATCAGCCATATAGCCATCAGCAAGCAAAGTAAAAAAAAAGAAACAGTAGATACGAATGAAAAAAAAGAAAAATACTTTGAAATTAACGTTGCACCTAAAAGTTCAAATATATTCGGAATTTTTATGAGCCAACCATAAATCTCATTATAAATTCACATGTGCAATCACATACTCAAATTCACATGAATTTTTATTTACAAGTGTATCGCATAATTAAGTTTACGTGAATGTTATGTGTCCGTTGAAATGTATTGAAAAATATCATGAAATCTAAAACTGAATAGCCAACATCAGAGCCCATGGTTGACAGAACGTATTATAATCAATGACAATGACAACGACAGCGATAGTGACAGGCAAACGTAAAGTGCGTATACTAGAGAGATGTGTTAATCAGAAATGAAAATTGTCTAGGGAAAATATGACAACATTTTCATACAGCCAACAATATTATGCATTGTTATAATGCCATACATACATACACACATACATGCACATATATTTGGTCCAATATTTTGTTTTAAATGCAAAATTGCATACTCTATATACGAGTATGGATTACATTATGACCCTGCGATGACAGCAGTATCATAATTTGAAATAGGGGACAGGATGTGCGATATTAAAGTGCAGCACAGGATTATCCAACGGTTATTTTACTATTTGTCAGCAGAAACTAATGTGACATGAATAATTTGCAGATACACGTTTTCGATGTTTGCATGTGAAATCGTTTGAATTTTAAAACGTTTTTTTTTTTTTTTAGGTAGTATTTTTAGCTGACCTTGTTTAATTGCACTACCAGATACAGCTTCAAGATACTTCGTATTGTACTGCAGTACACAGATTTGAAATAAATTAAAAAAACGTTTTTTGTTTTTTTTTCTTTTGGTAAAAATAGTCGTGATTTTTATTTTGTTTTATTCTTCTATTCCTGGTCCATTTGTTGTCTCTCATATCTAAGCTGTTGTTAAATCAACGTATTCTACGCACTCATCTACTCTAAACCTTTCAACGAATTTTTCTTTGTTTTACCTTGCATTTCTTTCAATTTCTATTCCTTCTTTTGTTTTTTGTTAGGTTTCGCCTGCTAAACTGTAAATGTAAGTGAGATCTAGTCATCAACGTCACAGAACTATCATCTCTATTTACGTACTTTGCCAAACAAAAGCCAATTGATGTGTATTTTTACTTTACGGTTGGATGAACAGTGTGACTTGTAGGTAAATAGATGAAGGCTTCCTATAAAGACTGAATGCTGTATTCATTTAGCGTGAATCAACTAACAAGGCCTTCGAAACAATACTTCAGATTAAATCATTTGCACGTATTTCCGTCAAATAATCAAAGAAAAAATCAATTCTTGGAATTGAATAGAAAAAAGGTGAAAAAGAAAAGTCATTTGGTAAATATTTCATGCTATAGAGATCGCCGTGGTCTAGTAGGTAGTGTTTTGGCTTATTAGATGAAAGACCCGAGTTCGAATCCCAGGTCACACATCAAAACAAAAATTTGAAAATAATTTTTCGGTGACTTCCTCTCAGCAGATTTCTGGCAAAATCTCTGAGAGTAAAAAAAATGCCATGGAATGCTTCTCAAAAAAATGTGTCGTTCGCAGTCGACTTTAAACTGTAGGTCCCGCCACTCATGTATAAAATTAACGCACACAACATAAGTGGTGTGAGAAGCTAGGACGTAGTACAATGGGTCAATTCGACCACCGAGTACTGTACTTGTCAGAATTGACAAGTACATGTCCTCTAACCTAACCTAACCTAGAGGTTACATACATAATTGGTCATTACAACCCTTCAGTCCGGATTATTGACCTAATTTCTCACACTACTTATGTTGTGTGTGTTAATTTTATACATAAGTGGCGGGACCTACAGTTTAAAGTCGACTCCGAACGACAGATTTTTTTTGGGAAACTTTTCATGGCAATTTTATTTACTCTCAGAGTTTTTCCCAGAAATCTGCTGGGAGGAAATCGCCGAAAAAATACTGTTTTTGTATTTTATTTTGATGTCTGGCCTGGGACTGGAACCCTGGTTTTACGTCTAATAGGCCAGCACACTACTTACTAAACCACGGCGACCTTTAGAGGTTATTATACAATAAAAACTATTTTGGTAGGTCCTTTTATAACGACAATATAAACTTAGTTCCAATATAAATCAGTATATATCGGGTCTTCTATGAGTCTTTATAGGCCATATATGTTGAAATGAGATCCATTAAATTATTTTTCATTTGCTCAAGAGAGGATGTCGATTTGGAGAAAAACTCAATTACCATGTTGCGATTTTCTCAAAGATTTTTCATAATATTGGCTGACATTAATGCATATTATTAGGGTAATAACGAAAGACGTGTCATTTCGTATGGTGAATTTAACATATTTATTGTGAACATTGCTTTGTAAGGGACTTTTCCCGTTCATAGACTAAAAGGATGAGTTAACTTTCCCTGGATCTATAGCATGCTCTTAGGGTAAAGCCTTACTTTAAAGAATGCAAGTTTGTACCAAAAATGATAGGGTCTCTCTATAATAGAATCTACAAAATAACTTAATCTGGAGCCTAATAATTACAATTATTAATGATATAATTAATGATACGTAATACTGGCTTATTAGACTGAAAGCCAGGGTTCGAGTCCCCGGCCAGCCATCAAAATAAAAAACAAAAAGTATTTTTTTGGCCATTTCTTCTCAGCAGATTTCTGGCAAAAACTCTGAGAGTAAAAATAAAATTGCCATGAAAAGTTTCTCAAAAATCTGTTGTTCGGAATCGACTTTAAACTGTAGGTCACGCCACTTATGTATAAATTTAACACACACAACATAAGTAGTGTGAGAAATTAGGTTAATAATCCTGACTGAAGGGTTGTAATGACCAATTATGTATGTATGTAATATTGTTAAAAAAAAACTCCTCCGAAATGGATTGACCGATATTCTTGAAATTTTGTGTGCATATCGGCTAGGTCTGACAATAGGACAACATCTATTTTTCAAAAGCCCTAAATGTTAAGAAGGCGTAACAAATTGTTAAAATTGAATATTTAGGTACAATTTAATCGTAACGAATAAAATCTGATAGGTAAGATCATAGATATCGACAATCCCACCAAAAATGGGCGTGGTATACCTTTCACTTTAAGATATACCTATTATTCGGCTAATTCGGTGGTTTATTACTGTTAGTTTTTGTTGTGGTGCGAATACAACAACTACCACTTCGTCAGCGCTACCTATGATTCGGACCTCTTATTGTTATTCTTTGAATGTCTCGTCTAAATAACGTATAGACTTCGATTAAATTTTGAACTAGATAGACCTCCTTACCGTAAAGCACATATGGTTTCCGTTTTTCTTTTTAAGAAGTACTCAAAGTACTCGAGTACAATAAATATATAATATTGTGTTTTGAGCAATAAAAAAAAAAATCAGTTTTGGGCGGAACGAAGTTCGCTGGGTCAACTAGTAATTTTATAGTTTTCTAATTAGTAAATCCATGTTATATTTCACGATCTTCTGTAAAACTCTCATTAATTTATTTTTCATTCACGGCTAGTGATTTCACGGCACTTGAATGATACGAATGAGATATAAAAAAAAATCTTAACATTCTCAAAATATAAAAATCGCTAGTTACGAGCATTAGAATTAAATGAGAGCAATATTCTCTAATAGGATAACAAAATAGCTCTCCTCAATATTAGAGAATCCCTACCTGGCAGCTTTAGGTCTATAATTTTCTTAGTTACGTTGTATATGCTACGTGTTTAGGTACATATGTACAGACATATGTATGCCTAATGGACTAGTGTCATGTCTGTAGCCGACGAATGCAATTGCATTGCACTTTCAATTCAATTAGCAACAATGAATGATGCGTAAGAAAACTCGTTGAAAATTGTTAACGTTTGCAATTGAAATGCCATACAATACATATGTACGTACATACGTACAGTTAACGTAATTTGCTTGTATGTATGTATGTATGTGAATGTAATAAATGTACTTGCAGTGCTTTTGATAGTTTCTATTTACGTTGACAATGTGAAGGGATTCAGTTTATCTTTTACTAGAAAGTAATTGCACATGACAGTCTATTTTGTCTTTTATTTGTACATACAACCTACATACACGCATACATACAGAGAAAGTTGTACTGGGTGTATAAGTGTTTGTAAGATTAAAATGATATTTCAAGAATTTAAACTGATCCAAATTAGTGCCCGTAAAATATAGAGCATACTGTGACGAAATTGAAGAAATTAAAGGAGAATTTAAATCCTAGTGCATTCAAGTCTCTTTTATATTGTAAAGAGCTGAAACTTTGTGTGACCCATATAATGGACAAATGGGATGAAATTAATACGTAGGGGAATAAAGTTGTTTAAACTTTGTTTAAAAATAGTAAATTTTATATAAAAGAAATTTAATTTCGTTGAATTCTTTGTCTTTGTATTCAAAATCAAACAAAGAAAAAAATTTTTTTTAAACTGAAAATCTTTCATTGTGTTTTTTAAGAAAAAAAAAAAATATTTCTTTAAATAAACTTTGATGTCTGATGTACATACATATCAGAGATCAGCAATGAATCGTTTTTCCGCTACTCATAAGTACTTATGCAATTTCGAGTATGAAAAAATTAACAGAACACAACATTGATTTATAAGTACAGGTTACAATGAGTTTGAGTACAACGCAGACATCAAACTCACAACATTCGAAATATGTTTGATTCATACGTCCTACTCATTCTGATTCATAAATTTAGAAAAATACTTATAATACTAATAAGTCATTCGAGTGATTCGAATCATTCATCAAAATTTACAGCCTTTGTTCTTGTTGCATGTACAAACAAAGAAGAAAAGAAAGACAAAGACAACAAGCAAAGCATACACATAATCTTCTTGTGAGTATTGCAGTACTCGTACACGAATCATACTTGTTTTGTGCTTCGTGTAAATTTTAAGTAGAGACGAGTCGAAGTCAATAACATTATGCGTATTGTTAAGTATAAGTACAATGAGTACTTCCAACTTTGAGTATGAATAATATAAGTATCAGAAATTATAAGTATGACTCGAATCTTCTCATCGTTTTGAATACTCGTTGCTGATCGCTGGTACATATGTACATCATGTATGTAAACCTGATTTTTGAAATCACCTTAGTGTAATCGTAGGACTCAGAAAACCGATTGAAAAAAACTTGAACAGAGTAAAATAGAATAAGAATACTACTAATAACTCAAATTATAATCATAAATTACGTAAAAACGAATCCAAATTAATACAAACATGACAGATGAATTACAATAAAAGGACTACTAAACATAATGATAAATTACTTATAAAAGACTCGTATGCGATTAAACGATGACTGAGAAATGACTCGTAAAAGAATCATAAACAAAGGTTAATAAGGTAATAAATGATCAGAAAGCGATTCGAAAATGATCATAAAACTAATAAGAAAACTATTTACTTTAACTAATACAGAAAATGAGAAAATTAATAGCATTTTAGTAGCGCTGTAGTACCAAAAAAAGACTCGAATTTTATCAAAAATGTACAAAAATGCTGCCTAGTTTGAATGAAGAAAAATTAAATAATTAAGAATAAATTTATGAGAATAGCGATGAAGAAAAACAATTATTACAATAAAACTACGATTTTATAGTTCCAAGCTGTCTAGAATTGTCGTTGACTTATTAGACGTGAGGTCCTGGCTTAATCACCAGGTCTCCAACAGCCTCGAAAGAGTCTCATATAGGCTCATATGGACATAAATAGTTGCGAAGAATGATGCAAACAAATTTGTGAACATAAAGGGTGTAAAATGTTAGAAAATCGTTTTGTTTTTACGGAAGTCTTGGATCAATGCAAAAAATAGTGAAGACTTGGACAATCGAATTGACTACAGGCAGTGAAAGAAGAGAAATCTTCAAAATTATGAGAAATACAAGTAAAAAGACTTGGGCGAACAAAAAGGAAATAAAAAAAAAAATTAAAACAAATTCGAACTGAAACGTCCCTGTACTCTATGGTAAATATCATGATCACTTTCCATGCTAGCTGCTAGTACTGTCAGTTGCAGGGTTTGCTTTTTGTTGACATATTAAATTCAGTAGAAAACACGACCATAAAGTAATGAATCAAATTTTTGACATTTTCATTATTTCCAAAAGCACAAAAGTGAAAGAAAAGAAACAAAAAGAGAAGAAAAAAGCAAATTAGTCAGCGTAACTGTCATTATTCTTATTTGTATCTGCCATCAAATGCTTTCGCTTTATTTTGTCAAAAACATCAATTTTTTTAATACTTTTTTTTTTATTCTGCTGCTGTTTCATCCACAACCCAGAAACGAAACTTTCAGTTTCCGTTTTTAATGTCTTTCAATTTTCATTTTCTTTTATTTGTCCTTTATGAGACACACAACACTACCATTAACGACATACTTTTTGTTTATATTTTTGTTTGCCCCACTCCTTTAACTTTGTTTTGTTTTTTTTTTTTCGTTTGTTTATTTGATAATGATGACACTTTGTTGTCAGAGCATTAAAAGCAGAAAGGAAAATAACAAAAATTTTTCTCGTTTGTTTTGTTGTCATTCTGTCATTGCTTAATACTGCCATTGGTCGCAGTACCATTACCTACATACATACAACCGACTGACTAGTGGCTGTAACACTGTTACACTTGGCATTTGACATGTCAACATTGTTGTGACTTAATTAAATTTAATTAATGACATACAGACATACTCTATATATTGTACTACAGTGTGCATAAGGATATGAAATTTTAACACCAACAGAAATAAACAAAACAGGAAACAAACAACAGCTAAAAAGAAAGAAAAAACTTCCTTAAAAAAAACGAAAGAACGATTACTTACCCACATTATACTGTTGTGTTTGGAGGGTTGTGCATGATTTGCTTTAGTTCAAGCCATAAACTTTATGTTCTTAAGAACTTGCAATAAAGTGGCTGACAACGGTTGGTAGTTGAAAACAGAAAAGCTAAAAACAAAAATACAAGAATTATTTATTAGAACAGATCAATAGAAATTAGAAGTGAGAATGTATAATTATTTTCATTTTGATATGAAAATGGTTGTGGCATAATAAAATAAAAAAAACAAAAGAATTTAACCTTAAGTTATGTCGCAGAAAGGTAATAACCTCTTAACGACTTAAATTTTTTGTACTCTTAGGATAGTTTTCATGCAGGTTATATGTGTATGGGTATTCTTCTGTTCAAAAAATTGTTTTCGTTTTAAAAGTAATTTCGTTATTTCCTCTGATATTCTACTCAAATATATAATAACTGCTCGGGTACCTGCAGAATATACAGACATACAGCACACGAATATCAGCTATTGGAAAAATGTGAAGGCCTTTCTATTCCTTAGTATATACAGTAAAATAAGTGCCAAGAATTTAAACCAAAAAAAAAAAAAAATGGATTTTAACTTACATAAACTGCAGAACGATATGACGATTTATGCCCTTATTTTGACGATTTTTAGAAATTAAAAATTTACATCACATTCTTTATTTTAGTACATTAAAAGCCCCTTTAAGATTTGTAATTACTTTGCAGTTATTACTGTTGCAAATTTATGTGATGATTCCGTATCTTATGTGAGTTTCAAACCCTAAAAGCCAAAAAATTACCACCTCTGCACGAAGGAAGTTCCACATACCAATAGTCCGACTTTGTCTATAATGCAGTGTGTGATCCACTGGCCAATTGATCACATGCATTACATATGTGCTCATTGAGATAGGCGAGTGTTACGTGAAGTACATGGTTCTCGGGAACAAATCCCTTATTTCGTTCGAGCAAAATGCGTTATTATAGCTATAAAACAATGAAACATAAATCATATTGCAATGATGCTCCAATGAATCAATAGAGAACAATACCTTACCGTCATCAACGGGCAACTTCAGTATCTCTTGTATGCGGTCTAGAAATCCGAAAATAAACGTTGAGGTACCGACCTATACATGATCAAATGAAATGAAGTATTTCTTGCACTCTCTTCAATGCCTTAAAAAATGTGTCGGTTCTAGAGAACATCATACTGAATTTTAATGCCGATTTTGTCACGATGATTTTATGATTTCCATGAACGTCTTTGACGATTTTGACTATTTTTTTTTTCTAATATTTGACTATTTGATGATTTATTTATCTGACAGCTATGATTCTGCAGTATACAGTGAACAGGAAAAGTTTTAGTACTCCAATATATTTTGACAATTTCATCAATTTAAACCAACAGTTTGTATAAAAAATTAAGGTTTTTATATTTATTTTATTAATTTACTTCCGCTTTTTTTTATAAAACAAACAACTTTTTGATGTTTTTCATAAAGCAAGAGAAAAATAAAGAAAAGTTTTAGATAACTACCCCCAAGAAGAACCCTGAGTAAATTTAAAATTCAAAGGCCTAATAGATAAAAATTTTAACCCTTCAATTTAGAAGAATATCCCTTAAGCTCAAGCATTCCATTTAACCCATTTGGAATTGAATGTACAAGCTTTGTTTTGTGTTTTCTGGTGGCACCATGAGCAAGCTTTTCGGTTGACTTTTGTTTGAGGTTAAGTGACTACGTAACCGTTCTTTCAAATGATTGCCATATCGGGTCATTGTGCAAGAGCATTAAGTCTGCGGGGACTTTTTTATCAAAATATATTGGACTTTTGCTGTCCATTGCATATCCCTCCATAAGAGAGATGAGCAATGAGTCTATAACTTTCTATGAAACAATAATTCTTCATTTGTTTTTAACTTTCCAAAAATTCGTTTTTTAGACATCATCATGTTTTATGGAGTTACTTTTGTTTGGAAAAATCTTGGTTTTCGTTGACAACAGGGATGATTTAAAGGCAATTCGTAATCTAATTCACATGTACATTCCTATATTGTTCTGGGGTAACACCACATATTTCTTGCTCATCCCTAAGTTGATCTCGGCTCTAATCAGATTAACTCGAAAATAGTTTAGGATTGGCTGGTCAAATTGATAAAGGAAACAAAGTTTTCATCCGCTCAATCTCAGGCTTTGCGGAGGAAAAGTTAGAATGAAAGCTGCTGATGTACCCTAATATTTGACGATTTGATTGTTTATTTATCTGGCAGCTATGTCCACAACATCAAAATTTTAGATTCAGTCAGTTTAGACAATATGTCCCTAGTAATGATAGAAATATGGTCTATAGATTCCTAAGATACTTTGAAAAATATTGAAAATAAATACAATAAAACGTGCAAACAAATATTCCCTAGAAGTAGTGTAGTACAACACAGTTTTTGAAGATTATTTCATCCATACTCAATAGAAAAGCACCCATGATTATAAGCATGTTATGAATATGATTTTAAAGCATGGAATTATTGGCTGTGTAACAAGATTTATTCCACAGATATTAAATGTATCCCGTTTCGTGGGATGTCACAAAACATCTTCTTCATCTTCACAGCATTTCATTACATACATATATACATAATTGGTCATTACAACACTTCAGTCATTATTACGTCTTAGTTTCTTACACCACTCATATCGTGTATGATAATTTTCTACATGACCAGCGCGATCTACAGTTTAATTCGTTCGATTTCAAACGACAAATTTTTGAGAAACTTTTTATTGCAATTTCATTTATGCTCGAAGTTTTTGCCAAAAATCTACTTAGAGGATGTCACCAAAAACATATTTTTTTAAATTTTGATGTTTTGATGTCTGACTTGGGGTTTTAACCCGGTCCTTACTTCTAATAAGCCAACATACTACCTACTAGAATAAGTAGACTTCATTACCAGCACTTCATTTATTTTAATTAGTCTTCTGTTGAAGGTACTTGGACAATGGGATAACTATCAGAACAAAGCCATCTTTGAATATGCACATATTGATCTCAGAGGTGGAAACCTTTGCTATAGTTTCGTACAAACCATTTTAATTAATTTTAGAATTCTAATCCCATTTTTAAAATGTCATTTAAAGTCATTTAAAGCCTCCACATCCAACACAACTGGCAAAATTGGTGTTGGCTAATCAGACATTAAAAATATGAAAAATAGTGGATGCCAGAGGAGCATTTGGTTAAAGATTCCGCAGGATGGATGCTAAATTTGTGTACAATCAAACACTAACGATATCGTTTGACAAAATGCAGAATATTTTGCTGTGTTAAACAACAATCTGGACGTATTTTAATGTGGCATCATAACCGTGTTTAGAAGGGCAATGCGTTTAGAAGGTGCCAAAAAAAATGTAAACAGTGAAAACAGTCGATGTTGCACGGAATTATTTAAAAAATTTAAATATAACAGGTAGCTTGAGTGAGAGTAGTTCATGCCTATTGACATAAATATAAGTGATGTAGGATTATTGTATGCTCACTATTACCTTACTCTGTATGAGAAATCGCTACTTTTTTTTACTGTTTCGAATCTATTCAGTTTGCGTCTGGTATAATGTCTGTTATACTATCTGTTATAATATCTGGCATCCATCATCATTGTTATTTGTTTTGCATAAAATATAATAAAATAATAAAATTTAATTATAAAAAAATGCTTTAAAATCTAAATCCAAATATTAAAATTACTGAACAAAAATCTTATGAATACAATCCAAGCGTAAAGAAAGAATGTAATTTTTGTCTTCTGCCGATGAAAGAACAATTTTAATAAAATTTTAATTAAGAAATTGTATAGCATTGTTTAGAGGAGAATATTGTTTTATGTTGTAAATCTTCATTTGTTTACGCTTAGATGAATGATTTTATCTCAATTGAATTGCATGGAATTAAAACAATTAAAAAGAAAAAACCTTTATATTGAGAACGTAATGTGAATAATTTATTTTAATTTTAAAATAATTGCCAAAACACCACAGTAATTTAATTAGTTGATACATTTGTTAAACTTTAATTTAATTATTTATACACACACAAACATACACAAGGACAACAAAAGATATATATTATAAATGTTTTATTTCAAAACAAAAAAACATAATAAAATTTATTTTATTTTATTGGAAAATAAAATTTCATTTCAAAACCTTTTACATTTTATCTAATAAATATTGCAATCAGAAGGCTGTTACAGAAATAAAACAAAAACAAAATGAAATTGGTTTGCGATGATATTGAGTATGTATTATCACACACACACACACACACACAGCCACAAACACACACGTAACAATTAAACCTCAAAAATTTTATCGATTCTATCAATTACAAATGAAATTACATTTTAAATACAAATTCTCTTACGCACATACACATACGCATACTATTACGAACAACCCAACACACGCACAATTACAATACAACCGTAAACGTGCAATTTATGCAGACACAAATATTTGAAGTTAAAAAATGTACGAAATGTTGGGCAACAAAAGCAAAATAAAACAATAAAAACGATAACAACAACAGATACCGAATGTAATATGACTAGTAGAGCCAATAATAAAATTAAAAGCCAAACAGATAAACAACAATAATAAAATCCAATACAAAAATTATACTAAAGAACAACAACAGAAACAATAATAATAACGACTATTCGATAATATGAGTGAAAACCAACATTAATTAGATTGTGTATCAATAAAAATTACATTTTTACACGTAAACATTTGTATGTAGTAGAGGTAGACTGTATATTTGGCTGTGTCTGTGTATCAATTTCAGTGTGTTTGAAAACACTACCACAATATTTGCAGCAGAACATAAAATGGTAGATCAATGATATAAAATGTACGTGCCTGTGTCTATTATTTAAAGTGAAGGACGACGACAACACCACGGTTGTACTACATTCGAAATTCGATTCTAAATAGACTGACGCTTGGTTAAAGGGCGTGATAATTTGATTGATTGAGTAATTATTTCAATATTAAAATAAATTTATTGGCCGCAGCCAATACTTGTTTTTTTTTTTTGGAATTTTATTGCTTTGTTTTCACTCAGCAGGAATAAAAATTTTGTTATCGATATCAGGAATTATGAATTCGTTTGCAATAACAAAAACATAAAAATTATGTTTAATTTTTTTTTTTGGTTACCACATGATTATTAAAGGAAAAAGGAAATGATAAGTGATTAATAATTGAATGAAAAACAGATTTAGTGGACATGAATGCATTTTGTAAATCAAATTTGAAGGCATAATACATTGAAGGATATCTGAAGGACATACATATACAATAATGATGATCAAATAATGAGTAGGATTGTTATCAGAGATCCTCAATTTGTATTCGACGATGATTAGATTCGAGTCATACTTATAATTTCAGCTACTTATTCGCATTCATACTTATTTTTATATCATACTCTTACTTTTCATACTCCAAGTTTAAAGTACTCGTCGTATTCATACTTAACAATACGCCTGACGTTATTGACTTCAACTCGTCTCTACTTAACATTTACACAAAGCACAAAATAAATATGATTCGCATACGAGCACTGCAATACTCACAAGAAGATTGTGTATATGCTTTGCTTGTTGTCTTTGTCTTTCTTTTCTTCTTTGTTTGTATATGCAGCAAAGGTTGTAAATTTTGATGAATGATTCGAATCACTCGAATCACTTATAAGTATTATAAGTATTTTTCTATATTTATGAATCAAAATGAGTAGGAGTATGAATCAAACATATTTCGAATGTTGTGAGCTTGATGTCAACGTTTTACTCATACTCATTGCTACTTATACTTATAAATCAAAATTGTAGCGAATACGAATGAATCGGAGTAGTTGAATTTCTATTCTGTTCATTCATTCATATTCAAAATTGCATGAGTGCTTATAAGTAGCGGAAAAACGATTCATTGCTGATTTCTGATTGTTATGTTGACTTTAAATTTGAAGAATGAAAGCTTTCTGGCAGATATGCAGTTATATACAATATATAAAGCCTATTCAGCATATTCGTCGGATGTCTTAAAATTGCGGTATCGGAATATCGGAGTAGAAATTAGAGTATATTACCAACTATTTGTTTCTGTGATGGTTCCACCACCAGGCTTCTTAAGGATTTTGCTCCTAATCTTACTCTCCTTATCTTATTAACACATTCTTGCTACAACATATTTTAATAGCTTACCATACTATTTAAGATTTGGCATGTTATAGTGTTGGTCATGATGAACGAATTTTTGTTCACAAAAATTGAAGCGGAGGATATTGGCAACATTTGCTCAACAGAACGGCGCTACGTGCCACACAGCCAAAGCTATAATCGATGTTTTGCGCGCTGTTTTTAAAAATCGCATTATCAGCCGCAGTGCTAATGTCGTTTGGCCAACTCGGAGCTGCGATTTGACACCGTTGGGCTATTATTTGTGGGGTACCGTCAAAGATAATTGTTAGGCCGACAAGCCATAGGCAATTGACGCTTTAAAGGATAATATTCGTGAGGCCATTGGTGAAATACAACTGCACACAATCCATAATCGGCTTAAAAATTCGATTGATCGTGTAGACTACTGCATGGCCAGCCGAGGCAGCCATTTGAATGAAATTATTTTCCATTATTAACCGGAAGGATTGTACTTTTAAATTTAAAAAATAGATATTTGAGAAAATATTTAGTAGCTTTTTTTAAAACATGTTCAAAAAAAAAGTTATTTGGCGAACCTTTTAGTTCTTATAACGGAATATTTTGTAATAGTGATTAACTATAGGACTTATTTTATAAATTTTTCCATTATTTTTTTCTTCTTTTACCTAGCAATTTAATTAATTTTAATTTTTTCCTTTCCCAGCCTCAAATTAATTGTTTAATAGAGCTCTGTTATGTGACTTGGTTTGTGTTTGGGGAGATAGGTTTTAAAATCTATCTTCACACACTTCCAGGTATACAACCTGGCTGCTCACACTACACTTACCAGTTGTGTATGTAAATTTCATCCATAAATGATGGATACACTTTTATGCCGGCTTTGAATTATAGGTTTTATTTTATCCTCAGAGTAGGAGGATATACTACTTCAATTTCATTTTCTGCGAACTGAGCTAGGTTTTAACCACGGACTCTTGTCTGTTAATACTATACTACAGCGATTTAAAACAATTGTAAACAATTGCCAAACGATCTATTTCAAACAAATGTAACTATCAATATTCACCAAAACAATCAATACAACAGATATCGTTCAAAGACAGTATTCCCTCGATTTACGTCGAAAAATGTTCCGGAAAAAGGCGACGGAAATCGAAACGACATAAATCGAATTTCAAAGAACTCATATTATCATATGCATTTATTTGTGTACATTTTACAAAAAAAAAAACTAAAATAATTAGATTTTTATTCTATTTCTTTTAAAAGGTAAAAACAACGTAAGGCTACGTAAATCGAATAACACCGCAAATCGAAGTTTAAGGGAACAAAATTTTTGACGACGTTAATCGAAACAACGTTAATCGAGGGAATGTGCAATTATTTAACTACTTCGAAATAAAATACTCTTGTAACAACCACGTTTACCAAACAAAATAATTTTTTTTTTTTACTTATTAGACTTGTTCTCGTACAATTGTTTTCAATGAAACCCAATATTGACCACTATTCATGCTAATATTTACCACACTAAAACGAATACACATACATAAACAATCAAGTTAATCATTCATATACATATACACTTATAAACGCACTAATACACATATACTACTACTACATACTTATGGTGTATACGTGAGTAACTAAATTAACACCCATAAAATCTTGAAAAAACAACAAAAAAAAGGAAATTTTTGTTTGAAAATTATAGGAGATCAAATCCGACTACTTTTTACATTACATTACAGTTGAAGAGTTGTGGTTATGATCAAGCTGGCATTTTTGCGTAATGAACGAATGGCTACTGGTGCAAATATTAGTAAATGTTGAATAGTGATCGTGCATGACCACAATTTTCCGTGATAAGTGCGATGTAAGTATTTTGCCATATTAAACCTTAGTTGCAATGTTATATATGGGAAGCTGATTTCGAAAAAAATTATTTTTGTTTCTATCAGAGAGTAAATAAATTTGTAATGAAAGATTTTTTAATTCTGTAGTTTGGAGTCGATTAACTGTAACTGTTTGGAGACGATTAAGTGTAAGCAACGTAATTCAGGGATAAAATGAACACAGCACAGTATGGGTTTTGTGAACACTGACTAATGACTTTAACGACTAATTAAGTTAATAATGATAAGTACGATGCGATTACAAAGGCTAAATAAACTCTCAGCACTGAAGAATTTTTCCTTAGGAAAAAGAGCAACAAATAGAAACAATAAAGAAATTTCCAAAACTTGTATAAACATAAAACGAGTTACAATAACAAAACTACATACAAACATTTAACATTCCCGAAGTCACCAGATTAACAAGTATAATGAAATGAAGTATAATTAAAGCAAAATAACTAATACCCCCGGTTTGCATCGCTAATAGGGCCTGAAGAAACGCGAAGCAAACCGAAATGACGCAAAACGAAGCACGATTTTCCATACATTTGTATTGATTTCCATTTAATTGGTTTCGATTCATAATTTCAGCTAAAAAACTGGATTTTTGAATAAAAAAATATTTAGTTTACTAACGCCCTACAACTTGCAAGCTTCAGGCAACATAAATACATATGTATGTATGTATTTATATTAGACTTAAACGGGAAATCCCCGTTTTCTGTTTTAGCTTTGTACAAATATTTTAATATTAACGACCCAAACTGAAACAGAAACGACGTAACTTGGAAATCATAGAAATTTTACAGAGACACAATTTCGAATTTGCACTAGATTTAAACGGGAAATCCCGTTTTTCACTTTATGCTTTGTACAACCATTTTCGTATTAACGACGCAAGTCGAAGCTCTACCGACGCAACTTCGAAACACGCGATGCAAACTGAAACAAAAACGACGCAACTTTGAAATCACAGAAATTTTAGAAAGACGTAACTTGGAAGCAAAAGGAGGCGACGCAAACCGGGGTATTAGTGTATATGTGAAATAGAAGCTTAATTTAAGTAGTAAGAGGATAGTGGAATTAAATTAATTCCGTGATTATATTAATTAAAGCGTGTTATTAAATTCAAACAATTTGTTTATATGCACTCCACAATTCTCTGGGAAAAAGTTCCTATATTAAAATGAAGTCGCTGTAGCCTAGTTGGTCCAACTACGTTGGTAGCGTATGGCCTCGGTTCAAACCTCAAGTCAGATATCTCTAACAAAAACGAAATATGAAAAATATTTCTTCAATGACTTACTCTCCCTCCGCATATTTTTTCCAAAAAACTCTGATATTGAATAAAACAAAGTAAATTAATCCTAGAAGTTACTAGTTAATGTAGGGTAAAAAAACTCTCTTGATTAAGCATTTGAAACTTTTGCTACTACTGTTAATAGTACTGTGCCTTTTTCTTTCTGTGTTTTGTTTTTGTTGTTGTAATTACTAATTTTTTTTTCTTTTTTTGTTGTTTTTCAAATTACTTTATTTAATGTTGATTACCTTGGTTGCACAAACAAACATATATGCTCGCATATGGTATAATGAAGAATTGTTGTAAATAAGGGGCGTAGCATATTTGATGAAAGGCCAGGCCAATAATTCAAATTAAGGTTAATTTTTGCAAAATATTTATACTCTAAACATTTATAGAGATTAGTGTTGAAATGAGAGATTAAAATTACTAACAGTTTTTAATGTAGAACAAAAATTTTTATATGCTACATCCTAATGTTTTGTTTACTATGATTTTAATTGAAAAGTTAAGGTTTAGTTATTTCTAATTTTGTGGCAATAGTTCAGAGTTTAATTATATGGAAATAAACAATATCATCAGAAATAACTTGTGGTTAAGCTAACATAAGTAATAAAGCAATTAAAATTAAATGCAATTAAAATTACACCATACAACCATGTACATAATCAAACTGATGGGATAGAGATTACATATATAAAAATAAATATAAAACAAATAGTTTGTATATAAGCTTTGTTATATAATGTGCAATATTATATTAGTTGAACATTTTCCAATATACAAGTAATTAATCCCATGAGAGAAAAACACAAGTAATCGAATTTGTTTCTACGGAGCACAAGAGGAGTGTGTTCTACGCATTTTTATAAGCTCTTTTGGATCCATTGAGACTAGAATAATTCGAATATTCTTGCAATAACTAAGGAAACCATGTAAAGGTTTAGCCTTTCAAAACGGATATACCGCTTACATTACATTCCAAAACCAGACCTCTTAAGGATATCGAAAGTTTTTGCTACCTAGAAAGCCCTACTAGATTAGGTTAGGTTAGACGACAGTACCCGAATGTCGAATTGATCCTTTGAACAACATCGTAGCTTCTCACACCACTCGTGCTATGTGAGTTAATTTTTATACATGAGTGGTGGGACCTATAGTTTAAAGTCGAATCCGAACATCCGATTTTCTGGCAATTTTTTACTCTCAGAGTTTTTGTCAGAAATCTGCTGAGAGGAAGTCGCCGAATAAATATTTTCATATTTTCGTTTTTATAGCTGACCTGGGATTCGAACACGAGCCTTTCGTCTAATAAGCCAATACACGACCTAATAGACCACGGCGATTTCCATAAAGCCGTACTAAACTAACTCCAGAGGGGACACAAATGATTATTTTTAAAATTCTAAAAATGAAAGGTATATCTCGGAGAATGTATGTAGAAAATATAACGTACATCATTGGAAGGATATTGGAAGCTTCATCAGACAACGCCATTTAGAGAAAGCACTATTCTAGAAGTTGCCGTAGTCTTGTAGATAGCGGTTTGGCTTAATAGATGTGAGACCAATGTTTGAACCACTAACCTGACAAAACAAAAAGATCTCAGCAGATTTCTGACAAAAACTAGAAAAATCACACAACACACTTACATACATAAGTCGTGTGAGAAGTTAGGTCATCGGCTGAAGGGTTGTAATGACCACAAATGAATGTTTTTCTAAACAAATGTAACTCTTGAATACGAAATTATGATTAAGAAAGAACGAAATAAAAGTCGCCGTAGTCGAGTAAAATATCCAACTGTGCCTTGAACGTCTAAAACCAAATTGTGAATAAATATTTTATTCACGTTGACTCTCCAGCAATCTTTTGGTAAAAGCTGTAAGAAAATGAAATATCTATGAAAAGTTTTCAATTTGTATTGTTCGAAGTCTATTTTGAACTATAAGTACCACCACTCATGTATAAAATTTGCACACACTACATAATTGGTGAGAAAAGCTAGATTGTAACCCTGACTGAAGGGTTGTAATGACTAACTAAGTTATTAAACTAAAGCTTTCATAAATTAGTAAAGACTGTAGCACTCCCAAAGGAGTTAGGCATACAGAAATGATAATCGGTGCCTAATTAGGGAGTCATCGCTCAGTATTCAAAAAATTAACAGACAGAACTTAAACTTTCTAATAGAGTTTCTTATGCGTTATTAGAACTATCTGCAAGTCTTTGCTGAAATATAAAGAAGAAGCAATGCTATTAAACTATACATAAATTATTAAATGCAGGCAAATACAATGTTGCTTAAAGGCATATGAAACATTTTCAGTTAATCTTTTACTAAAAAAAAAAAAACGATTACTTGAAATGAAAGCAAAAAATATTTTTATATTCATTTTAATCATTGTTTAAAATGTAATAGCTTTTGACAACTTTCCCTTTCGATTTGAGTAAATCACAGTTTCAGTTATGTGACAATTGCTAACACAATATCAATTCAAAATTTATCGCAAATTGTGTCAACATCCATGTCAAATATTCAAATTCAATTACGAAAAAAAAACTATTCTTTATTTCTCTTTTGTTCAAAACAAATGAATTTTTTCGATACTATAGGTACACATACACACACACACGTATCATGGATGTATGCATAGTATAGTGGCAGTGAAACAGAATAACACGACGTATGATTAATATTTATTTGGTTTTAATATAACAAATATTGCTTATACGCCCACAAGGTCAATTTTTTTTAGTAAAAAAAATGTCATAAAAAAGAGAGAAAAAATTAACCCAGTATTAATTGCATTCGTATGTATGTGCATATGTAGCACAAAATGTGTAATAAAATTGTTATTTTAGGTGAAAAAATTTTTGTTTAAAATGTTTGAAGGTCGAAATCTATAAATCAATATTTGTTTTTTTTTTCTGTTGTTGTAATTTCATCATATTGAAAATATAATCTCCTATCATGACCGTACGATGATAAGTCCTTAAAAAAGTTTGCTTTTTTTCATGGTATTTAAGGATTTGCAGTTGTTTTAGGCGTGTAACACAAACCCCTACAATGTAGGATATAATAAACAGAAGATATGATTTGGTTGGTTCGTAAGCAATATTACTTTATTTTTCTTTTCATCATAAAAATAAAAATAAAAATGGACAGAAACTGAAACGGAACTGATTGACTATATCGGTATGAATACATGGCTAATCCTCTTATTGCTATCAAGATTACACACGGTATACATACTAATATCCATTGGATGTATATGTGTTCGTTGCAGATAATAGGTTTTCGTCTAACTCCATGGCAACCAATATTACTTACTTACTTAATTGGCCATTACAACCCGATTAACGGATTTCGGCCTGCCGCAATACATCCTTCCAGGCGCCTCTGCTTCTTGCGCGCCTACGCCAGTTGGTCACACCAATCGATGACAGGGCTTCCTCGACTTGGTCCTTCCAACGGATACAAGGTCGTCCTCTTCGCCGACTTCCGCAGATCCCCGCATCAAATACCCGTTTCGCCGGAGCATCCTCCTCCATTCGAACGACATGGCCGAGCCAGCGCAGCCGCTGGAGGAGCTCATACAGCTCACTGTTAGATCGGATGCGGAAATCATCGCCAACTCGCACAGGACCGAAGATCTTACGTAGGACTTTCCTCTCGAATACCCTCAAGGCTGCTGCATCAGTTCTTAACAGGGTCCATGCCTCTGCGCCATAAAGAAGCACGGGTAAGATGAGCGTCTTGTAGAGTATTAATTTTGTCGCACGAGAGAGGTCTCTGCTGCTCAATTGCCTATTGAGACCATAGTAGCACCTGTTGGCAAGAGTAATCCTGCGTTTGATCTCCAGGCTGACATCATTTTTGGTGGTAACGGCGGAGCCAAGATAAATAAATTCCTTGACTGTATCAAAAGTATAGTTATCGGCCGTAATCTGAGAATCAATACGCCGCACGTCTCTACTTGTCGACAACATATACTTTGTATTGCCTTCATTTAGTGCCAGACCCATCTTCTTAGACTCTCGTTCAATAGCACTAAAGGCAGCAGTAACATCTCGTTTGGTACGCCCTATGATGTCGATGTCGTCAGCGTACGCAAGCAATTGGACACTTTTTTGAAAGATAGTGCAACCAATATTATGGAATGGAAATTGTGGATACAGGATTTAATATTAGAAGTAGATTCTGCTCTGGACAGGATTCCATAAGTATTAAATCAAATGAGAAAACTTTGTAGCTTGCAATGGCCAATATGCTACCACAAAATATTTGTTATTCATTTGTCATGAAGTATAAATCAATTAAAAATTAAATTATTTGATTTTCTTTTTTTTACTTTAATTTTTTATTAACTAAATTTCATGAAAATGACATTTTATTTAATTTTAATGCTGACTTTACAAAATCGCATAAAAGTAACAACCATAACCTCAATTCCTAAATATGAATTGTTTGTTCTCATTCTTTCCCTCTTTTTTTTTTTTTAATGAAATGATGCTGACAATTTTTTTTATACTTTCTGTGGCTGTAATGCGGCATTTCATTCATTTGTTGTTTTTTGTTATTTTTTTTTTGCTCATTTTCAGGAACAATACATTCATTTTAAGTTCACAAACATGGCATCCGTTTCATTTCCGGTGCTTTTAAGTCATTTTGAGTTCATAAGTTTTTTTTTTTTTAAATATCGTAGAGTATACGAGGGAGTTAACAAACAAGCAAGTGAGTGTGGGTAAACACAGGAACAACTCATACACACACACACAAAACAGTTATAATATCATAACTGAAGAGCTGTGTTAGGAGTTGGTGTTTGTGTTTGTGAGTGGAATATTTAAGCGTTTCAAATTGTTGGTGAATTTGTAAACGTACATGTGTGCATGGTTCGCCTCCGTTTACAGGAAATTTAAAATCGTTGACAATTGGTTTTTGTTGTTGTTTTTAACATCATATTTTGCCCAGTTATTTAATGGTTTTTGATGTTTTATTATTAGTTACACTTTTATTGTATAGATTGTATTAGATCTACTTATGTTCCCATACACAGACTTATAATTGGTCATTACATTTTTTCAGTCAAGATGACGATCTAGTTACTCACACCACTTATGTTGTGTGTGCTAATTCTTCTACGTAATGGGCTGGACCTACAATTTAAAGTCGACTCCGAACAACTGATTTTTTGTGAGACTTTTCGTGGCAATTTATTTTACTTTCAGAGTTTTTGCCCGATCTCTGTGGAAAGCCAACCGTTTCTTTGTATTTCGTTGTATTGGAAATGCCTGACGTGGGGTCTTACGTCTACTAACACAACATACACTAGACTACGGTAATTACAACTACTAGCGACTAGGCTATATACGATTGAGATATGAAATTTGATCTTTTGTATAAGATTACATTGCCGAAAATCATACAAAAAGTTATGGGTTAAAAGCATCAAACGAACAACCAGGAATAACTGATTAACTGAGGCAATATAAGTAGGTGGTTATTACCGTAAGGAGAACTATTAATAGAGCAGAAATATGTGATTTCAAATAATAACAACAAATTGAAATCAAATCTTTGAATTAATAATTGAAATGGATGTCTAGTAGGAAAGGCACATGATGATGGTTTTCATGGCAAATTAAAATTGTTGTATCTTCTCATAAAAATCAAAGGATAGTAAACATCTCACTGTTGGCATAGTCTAAATTTTACGTTAGTATGAACACTTTGCCGAGGTTCCCAGCGAAATATTTGTAAACTGGAATTAATTAAAGCTGAAATTAACTTTTTAAAGAGTTTAGACTGTAGATCTGCAGAATTTTACGTGAGCTATTTCAGAATCAAAATAAAAATACAAAAAGTATTTTTTCGGCGATTTCTTCTCAGCAGATTCCTGGCAAAAACTCTGAGAGTAAAAATAAAATTGTCATGAAAAGTTTCACAAAAATCTGTCGTTCGGAGTCGAGTTTAAACTGTAGGGCCCGCCACTTATGTTTAAAATTAACACACACAACATAAGTAGTGTGAGAAACTAGGTTAATAATCCTGACTGAAGGGTTGTAATGACCAATTATGTATGTATTTCAGAAACTATGCGAAGCTGAAGTACTTCCCATCGACTAAATGCAAAGGATCATGGTTAAAATACCTAGGGAAGGAGCTGTAAATGCCTCAAATAATTAAAGAGGAATAATAATTTCAACCAGTTGGTTTACAATCTTTTGCAAAATCAAAAATAATCGTTGAATACAGAAATGGACACAAGTTAAGTGGATTACATTTTCACAAATCGAGTAGTGAGCATGTTATTGTATGAGTTATCGCGAAATAGTAAATGCAAGAATTGACTTCCAAAACACTTCTGATTTGATTAAACACCAACGCATATTGGAAAGTTTGTTGCATGACATTGATATTTTCACAAGAAATCAATTCCCTTTATATTTTCAAAATCTAGCCTGAGACAAACACCAAACTTAACAACAGCACTCATTGTGGAATATTGTGGTGTCAACGGGGAATGAAATATGAATAATGGCGTACATGCTGATGACATCTTTATAGCATATAGACACGAAATTGATTTGCAAAGTAAATGAAAACAACATTAAGGCAAGTATGGCTTTAAGATTAATGTCAATAAGGCAACCAAGTTATCATTTTATAAAATATAAAGCCATGAAAATTTCTAGTTTATAGTTGAAAGTCCCTTTAAGTGATTCTAAGCATTTGCTACATATCATACAAAGTAAAAAAAAAGAAGGATTTAAGCGTTAATAGTTTGGCGGTATTCAGTCTATATTTCATTACAAGTCGTCTGCTCTGCTTTTTCCACTTTTCTGAATCAGTCAAGTAAGCATCATAAACTACAATAAAAATTCATTTAAAGCGGTTGCCAGACATTGCTTCGATTGAAGAAAAATAATACGTTTTTACCTGTTAAAGCCAGACTGTAGTTGCTGTAGAGTAATGTGGTCTTATATCATGAGACTTTAACTGCTTAACAAATGCCGTATGGTTATGGTAATGGAGTCCTGTGCAGTCCTGGCATCGTAACATCCATTGTATTATGCTTATTGAACAGACTGTATGTTAAATGGTGGCAGCAACTGCTATTGCAACTACTACTTGTACTTGCTACCAACAACATTTCTGTGTTCAACTCTTACTCAAACACACATAAACACTTCATATGCAATGATGTTCCATGTTCCTTACTTTTCTTCTCTTCTTTTTTTTGTGTTGTTGCCAGAGTTTAGAAGTGCCAGCAGTTGTAGTACTGGTGGTGGTGTTGGTAGTGGCGATGGTGTTGTTAGCAACATTTGTTGTAATAAAAAATGCATTGACCTTTCAGGAAGCATGTCGACTGTTTTAATGGATATTATGTGGTCCCTGTTTTCCATTTTATAAACGTACTAAATTTTTGGTATATTTGAGTGTTTATTGGTCATGTAGTGTTTCCGGCTACGTACTATAGAAACTTTTTCAATTTTGCTTGATTTTGTTGTTGTGGTTGTTTTTTTTTTCTAGCCAAATTTTTTTAATTTTTTTTTTTTGCTTTTTAGAGAAAAAGTTGGTATGTTCACAAGTACAACTGAGTTGCATTGAGTTGATAGACGAGTCCTCTCCTTTTCAATATTGTATGTATCGTCCATTTGTATTGCGCATTATTAAGCCGATGAAGTACAAAACTCTTATGGATGAAGTGTTTTGTTTTACGAAACGTCAGTATTCTATCACAATATTTAAAGGGTGTTCAGAAAATATGTGAGTTGTTGTATTAAAATTGAAAGATTTTTTTTACCATTTAGTATGCTTGGAGTCGCCGTAGTCTAGTAGGTAGTGTGTTGGTTTATTAAAAGTGAGTGCAAGGTTCAAACATCTCCAATAAAATGAAATATGAAAAAATATTTCTAAGGCGACTTCCTCGTAACAAAATTCTGGCAAAAACTCATAGAAGAAATAAAATTGCAAAGAAAAGTTTCTCAAAAATCTGTCGTTCGAATTCGAGTTTAAACTATAGGTCCCACACACAACATAATTGGTGTGAGAACATAGATCGTAATCTAACTGAAGGGTTGTAATAATCACTTATGTGTGTATGTCTGAAAGGATGTATAAAAAAGTCGTGTGCTTTAGAAGAGAATTACAAATTATTTAAACCTAAAATCTTGCAATAATTTCCACATACAAGATAAACACCCTTTTAGACATGCTTGAATAGTTAAATATGTGCATATGAAATATGCATCATGGGTATTATATTGGTTTTTTGTAGTTTGTTTCCAACAGAAGAAGAAAAAAAAGCTTGTACCAGAGTTCATATAAAAGTTTTTAATATTAAAACATACAATTTGTAGTCTATAAAAAAAAAAACAAAAAAATAAAGTAAAATATTAAAATGTTTCAGACAGTAAATAATTTTTATATTTATTTTTATCCTTTTTCTCGGGTTTTGTTTTCTCCATTGAATATTTGAAAGCAACACGTGTTCCTTATGGCTATAAAACGTATACGTTTTTAATGAATTACCAAATGCAATAACTGAACAATTTTAATTACAGTGGAAAAAAAGAGTAAAAATAAAAGAAATTATTAAACAATGATGTATTGATCGATATCGGTAGACAGTTGTTATGCTTTTAATGAAAATAGAATACAGTTCCTGAGCAAATTCTTGTTTTAATCAATGCATATAAAGCTGCTGAACTGGGCCAAACAGGATATGAGTGTCTGTAAATTAGTTTGTTGGTATAGTTTAATAGAATTATGGATTTGATATATTTACGTATAGAATAAAGAAAGTTAAACCAATTTTGGATGACGATCCCTATTGAAAACGTTTAGGATCTGATAAAGTGAGAAAACAAAAGATACTCCTTAAATGTAGAAGACATTACTCCTGGTCAGGCCTGCATCACTTACAGCTAAAGAGGTCTCATTTGAATTTAAACAAAAAATTAAATTCAATACATATACGGATGGCTTATATATAATCCAACAAAGTAAAGCGCTATATTTTAATATTTTTTTTTTTCATTTTATTGTTTAAAAGCAAAAAATGTTGGAAATAACACCAAATTTTAGAGTCAGTTTAGATTTGTTCGATTTGGCCACCTTTTGTATGAATTATGGGCTTCAAACGGCCGACAAGCTATCACAGGCTGTACGAAAGTCGCTCTGCGATATTTTGGGCCATTTCCGTCGAAGAGATAATCGACACTTTTGTATATGTTAGTGAGAACATTACTCTCCAAATTGTCCCAGGCGCAAAAGTTTAACGGATTGAGATCCAAAGATTTTAGTGGCCATTGTGCGGTAGAAATGCGAGAAACCTCTTTTTAAGTCATTCTTGGTTGACGCGTGCTGAGTGCGGTGGTGCTGAGTCCTGTTGGAATGTTCATGGTCTACGGCTATAATGTCTGTCTGCCCAGGGCTTCAATACTGTCTTTAAGACATTTTCTCGATAATATTCGGCATTTATTTTGACCCCACGGTCGATGAATACGACGGTGAGCGAACGGCGGCCTACACCACTACCATCGGCGGCGCTTGAGTTCTGGTGGCCAATCGACCTGATCATTTTGTTTGTTCACAAACTGCTCAATTTGGAATGGCTTCTCATCGGAGAAAACCGAATTCGATAACTGGCCACTTTCGTGCAAGCGAAGTAACTCCTTGGCTCTTTCCAGTCCAACTTTTTCTGTCAATCGGTGAGCTCTTGTACTTTTTGGAACTTCAACGGCTTTCATCCAAGCTCATTTTTGAATATGTGTTGCATCCGTTCTCACGATATGTTCAGCTCACGAGCAATTTTATAACCACTGCGGCGTGGAAATCGATCAAATTTGGCCTTCACTTTTCGGATCATTTCTGGTGTTCCTACCGTTTTTTTTCATCCACTTTTAGGACGCGTTGCAATATTGACAGTATCACGGTAACGAGCAATGGTAAGAGAAATAAATTTACTCACATTTAAATGTTGGAGGGCTCTAACGATTGCCACCTGTGGTTTTCCAGCCAAATATTAAGCAATCATACTATCACGCTTGAATTCCATCGCGAATGACTTTTTTTTCTGAATGCAATAGATCGAAATGCTTTGGAAGCTTGTAAATAATAAAATGAACTGTCGCTCGAATAAATTTGTCAGCAGTCAGACGAGCGGTTTACAAATAAAAACAACCTGAAGTTGGTTGCAATACATATTAGCCACCTTGTATATTCTATCAATACAATATTTTGTGATGAATAAAATATAGATTGTATCCAGCAACACTAATAAATCTTTATACTACATACCCAGTACTTGTTATGTACTGATTTGATTTGGCCCCAATAATGTGTTTTGATGATTCATTTAAATTTAAAGGATATACAGAACCTACAGTGCCTTGTCAAAAGATCGAGTTACTGCTGGATAATTATGCCTCAGATCTCCTCTTATTATAAGTTGCTAACAAAAGCTTTATTTTGTCTTAAACAGACGAGGTTGGATAAAACTATTTGTTTTTCTTTAAAATTTGCTTTCATTGACCATAGTTTTCTAAACATCCGATTCACTTCACAGTAGGGATCGTGTCAATTCAACGGCATGTGAGCTTATCTGCTTCTTCATTGCCGAGAATTCTCCCACGAAGTGGAACTTATTGTAACTAGCTAGCTAATTAAAAAACGGGTGTGGCGTAGATGTGACTTTAAAATCAATTGGATTTAAACACAAAGTAAATAACACAACAAAGGAAAGCCATTTAATGGCAGCAGTATTGCCATATCTGCTTGCGTACATACATAATTGGTCATTATAACTCTTTAGCTAGCATTACGATCTGGCGGGACCTATAAAGAGCAACTTTTCATGGAAATTTTATTCACATTCAGAGTTTTTGCCGGAAATCTGCTTGAGAGAAAGTCGTCGAATAAATAGTTGTTTTTATAATTCGTTTTGTTAGAAATGTCAGTTCAACCGTGGCCTCATGTCTAATAAGCCAATACATTGCCTACTAGACTACGGCTATTTGACCCTTTCTGTTTAGTAGAGCGAAACTCGGAAAATCATGTGTTTATGGATCCGTGAAGTATATCAAATTGTTTATAAATATTAGATCGTATAAATCAAAATTTAATAAATACGAGTGATTCCCTCCAAAAAGATGTTTAAAACCCATTGGCGACAAATTCTATGTTTCTCACACTCCTTATGATAGTCAACATTTGCTATCGATAAAAAAAATCGATAAAAAAGATTATAATTCACTTGAAATTAATATCGAAAATTTAATCTACTTTAATTACATTTTAAACGTGCATAACTCTTCATTATATTCTAACTTTAAATTATAGAATGAAAATGACAATTCAATCTACCACTAGGTCAATATCCTGACGGAAGGGTTGTGATGACCAATTATGTATGCATGAACCAACAAGTAAAACAAGTTTTTGTTAATTTATTTCATTAAATTACTACCCATTTTCCAAGATTTCTTAAGCGTAAATATCATATAATTGAAAAAGATAAAAATCAATTAATTTTTCGCTCTCATCTAATATGTACGTCTTAACAAAAGAAATTCAAATTGTTGTCTCTAACAACAAATGTGGATGAATTATAAAGCGTGACTTTGTTAAAGTTAAACAATAAATTTTTAATCTATTTTTAGCAATTCTAAATTACACAATTGTTTAGTCATTTATAAACGAAATGGCTTAAGTTCTAACAGTCGGAGACATTTATTAATTGTGTGTACAAAGGAGAAATGAACAACAAGTGCCATTGAATTGCTGTTTGAAGTATCAAATGAGGACTGCTATTGCTCTTATGCAATATAATTGATTCTTTTTTTAGCTACCCCTTAGAAACAAAATGCCGCCAACATGAAACTAAAAATATCGAGAGGGAGAAAAAAAAATTGAAAAAGAAAGCAAAATATAGCAACAGCAGCATAAATCCCACACAAAATGGAAAATTGAAAAATAGCGCTTAAACACCCACTACAAATATGTTGCCACAAATAAAAATAAACGAACAAAATAACAGAAAACAAACAACAAAACTGAGAAAACAAATAAGAAAAAAAGAAGAGGAAAAGTAGAAAATTACAACACAATAGCTCAAAAGCAGCAATACTTTAAGAACGACTGCAATAACAATAAAAAAAAAAAATTTTTATAAAGTTTTTTTTTTGTTACACACATACGAGTATAAATAAAATAAATAAAAAACAAAAACAAAAAGAAACTGTTGAATCCTTAAGTCTGCAACTTGACATGTACAATAACAAACAAAAGTAATCACGTAAAGCAGATATCGAAGGCAGATAAATTCTTCTAGAGAGAAAGAGTGACAATAACAAAACAACAGCAATGGCTTGCTGCTTTCGAACTGTTACGAATGCTAGCTAGAACAACAAGCAGGACACCACTAAACCAGCAAAGCAAAGTAAAGCAGCTAAAACCGTTGTAGGTGTTTGAATGACACCTACGAGAAGAGAACATAAACATTCCAGGCATTTGCTTTACAAGCTCCTTCATACACAATGCGCATGCTTTGGAAATTCATTCAAGAATTTTTTGAAAATATTCCTTCTGTTTTGTGTTGTTTTTGTTAAATAACTTTCACAAATATTTCTCTGTTGACATTACAAAATATTTGTTGTGTTTTGCCTGTTTTTTCGTTTTTTTTTTTTGCATTGGTTTATGTAGAAGCAAACGTCCATGTTCGGACTCATACAAGTGTTAGTCATACGGCTAGAGAGAGAGAGAGAGTAAACCGAAAAACAACAAGAAAAATATGAAAAACTTTATGAAAATTGTTGAGTAAAAATTTGGAAGGATTTATAGAAAATAGCGGCTATTCAACTACACTGTATTGCACGGCTCAACACAACACAGCTTGTCTCGACTCATACATGTACGTACGCGAGCATGTATTTGATTGAATGTACATGTGAACACTCACTACCAATGCTCATTTGGTTATATTAATAATGTTATGGAAGGTTTTAAAGTTAGTTGGTCCTTAAACACGGTAATAGAATGAGCTAAAAGAAAAAATAGAAAAAAATAAAAAAAACGAGGCAAACTTTAAATGCGCTACGGTTATCAAGGAAATTTATTTGTTAAACAGCAAAAAAACACAAAAAAAATAAGAATTTTAACATAAAGAAAAAGTAATTTGATCCTTTTAAATATCATATCGTTTACCATAATAATAATAATAATAAAAACAAAAAACAAAACAAATTAATTAAAGTGAATATAAAATGTAACGTAAAAATTTAATCCCCCATAAAATAAATTTAAAACAATACTCATAAAATATTAACATTAAAAAATGTCTAGAGAGTTTTCCTAAAACAATACCCCGCCTGCCTATCAAGAAAGTATTTTTAAATTTAAAATGTAACAGAAATAATAAAAAAAAATATTAAAATTATATGAAGATGTTATAGAACCTTTTAAATCCTCAAGAAAGTGAAAAATCACGTCCGTTTATGTAAATAAAATGATTTCTTATTATTCATACGCCGTATAATAAGTCTGGACCTACATATACAACATAGGCGGCTTGTGCGTTTTATGATTTTCTTTTTGTTTTTGTCTTAAAAAAAAAATTAAACTTTTAGTTGTTGAAAGTTGTGCGTGTCATTTTTGTGTTGGGAAAATAAAATGTTATTAAAATGGATATCAAATTTTTATAATATCCCATAGTCACGTTGCACAGTGGTCCCCCAAGGGAAATGTAAAATTTTGAATAAAATGAAAAAAAAAATATTTCAAATTTTTGAATATCTTCCCATGTAATTGAAAAGTACTTGAAAGTTTCTCTTTAATTTGAAATAGAAAGTGAAAATGCATTAAAAACAAGGCAAAATTTTAATAAAAATTTAAGAAAAGCAAAAGTAAACTGAAGTTTTAACATGAAAGCATAATAAATATGCAGGAAATAATAAATTAATCTATTAAACTAAAAAACTACGTATAGCAGGCAAACAAAAAAGTAACATTAATTATAATAATAATAATAAAATTAATAAATAAATAAAATTAAATTGAATAAATGAACAAAATAAAATTACTTTGTTGCACAAAATTATTGAAATGTGTTGCCTGTTTAAATTATGAAAAGAAATTATCAAATATTTGGAATGAACAATCAGTTACATTTTCTTTATACAGTCAAACTCGTTTATAACGAACTCGGTTATAATGAATTCTTGGTTATTACGTACATGTTTTCAAGTCTCAACGTTTTAATAAAAATTTTCATAGAAAAAACTTCGTTTATTACGAACTCGTTTATAACGAATTCTCGATTAAAAGGAACTATTTTAAAAGGTCCCAGTAATTAAATTTCATACATTTTACCTTTTTTATAACGAACCCTCAAAAATAACTGTAAAGTGTGGCAATAGTCTTTACTTTATTTATATGGCAGCATTAAATTATAACTCAGTATCTTTAACCACCTGCTAGATAAAGAGAATTAACACATATTTTTGGTTTTTAAATAAAAAAAATACTTTTTGTTTTTAATAAATGAAAAAAATTCTTTGTATTTTATATTTTCTTCTATGAATTCACCCCGTTTATTACGAACTTTGCCTATAACGAACTATTTTTCCTGGTCCCACGGAGTTCATTATAACCAGGTTTGACTGTACAACTAATTGCCGTGTAAAAATCAATTCTTTTTTCAGTCTTTGTCTCTCTCTCTCTAGGTGCTATTATTTTTAAAAATATATAAAAAGTGAATCCTTTAAAAAAGATAAACTTTTTGAAATTTAATTTTATTAATTTTCAAATGCCCTAGAAGATTATTTACTGAAAAAAATAGCAGGTATTAAAAAAGTTTAATTTATGACTTTTGTTACTAAAATTAAGGGTACCACATCTTCAGATAACTGTATTAATAGGCACGAATAAGATTGGAGTTTTTAATATTTCCTTAAAGCTTTATTAAACGAATATATAGCAAACGTAGCATTATATTGATGTTAAAGTGCTAATCTATAGCACCGCCTAATTCAACTTCGATATTCGAATTTTACGAACTAAGTGATATCGACCTCCCTTCAAAATAATACTTTATCCAATCCCTCAGTTCTGGAATAAAGATAAAATTAATATAGAATATCATAAAAAGATCAGACGGCAACATCGAATATTATTTAACCTCTGTCTGGAAAAACATTTGAAACAATCTGATCAGATTTCTATTGAGACTTACATACAACTGTGTGAACTTTAAAGCAATTTTTCTTTTATTATCTTCAAATATATCGTATCATTTAACAAAAAATTGGAGGCATTAATAGTATAGTGGATAGTGTGCTAGACAGTTAGCGTATGTATTGTGGGTGCCACTCCACCAGAGACTCTCTGGTCAGCTACACTATACCTATCATAAGATCGAAGTTACTCAGTTCGTAAATAATTAAATATAATTTGTAATTAAGGAGTGCACACGAAAAAAAACTTGACTTACACTTTTCGTTATGGAAATAAATCTAAGTGGCGGATTTTTTTCATTTTATATTTTAATTAAAGTAAATAATATTTGAATTCTTTTGTGTATAAAAATTTTTTTCTGACAAAGAGCTCAGAGCAACCAACTTTTTAAGCCACTTTTCTTCCAGACATTTTAGAGTGGTTTAGAAAAATACGTATTATTTTACTTGCTCTGGTCGACAAATCCTTTTTTCTTCCACTTGCATGCTTTTTCTCAATACTCAAAGACTCCTTATATTGTTTTATACTTACCTTAGAAACTATTCTTTCGTTAACACCTGCGAACCTAGCAAGAGTTTTTTGTAAGCGGCGCGGTTTTTTATTCAAAAATTTCAATTATTTTTTTACGTCATTCTTGTTGGGTGCGCATTTTTATAAAAACTAATTTTGCTATTGCAATGAAATTTAGCACGTGGATTTCGAAACAAATGACTAACAAAAACAATGTAACGGTATTTATTTTTTTCAATTATGATAAAAATGATGAGCTTAAAAGTGGGCCCATTTTTTTGTGCGCACTCCTTATATTAAAATTATTACATAATAAGTAAATAAATCTACAAATATGATCTTAACATCATATTCCCTACTAACAAACCCATAATCTCTATCAAAATATCGAAAAAAAATATTACTTTCGGCGCCTTTCTATTAGCAGTCTTCTAGGAAAATTATATGAATATAATGAATGAAATGAATATAAATAAAAATTTAAATGAAATTTTTTCGAAAATCTGGAAGGACTTTAAGCTTTAAGTGCCGCACAATGCTCACTTGACTACCAGGGTCCCCAATGAATCTGTTTACCATATGTGTAACTAGTCGAATAAGCAACTCATTTGAAATATATTCTGTTCTAAATTTTAATACACAATGCATATCTGATTTTAAGACAGTTTTGAAACAATCTAATTCTTCTATCAATTTTTTTTTTAATTATATTAAAAATTTATTGTTATATTTCCTATTTCTATATCTTTTTTATTGCTTCGCAAATAGAAATGATAAATGCAAATTTTCTTTTTAAGATTCATTAAGATTTATTATAATATAGGGTGATTTTTTTAAGAGATATAGGAAAGTTTTTCAAAAAAAGTACGCATAAAATTCAGCAAAAATGCATGAAAACTTTATTTGAATCGATAGTACGGTTCATATAATTTAATGTTCGAAGATTATTTCATGGAAATAATGACCGGGACTGACCACTTAGTCTAATTTTGGCATACTCTTTCCAACATTTCGGTCGGTATTTCACGAATAAATGCTTCGATGTTGTCTTCCAATGCGCCAATTGTAATGGGCTTGTCTTTATAGACATGAGTTTTAATATAGCCCTACAAAAAATAGCCTAAAGGCGTTAAATCACATGATCTAGGCGGCTAATTGAACGGTACTGAACGTGAAATAAAATGTTCACCGAATTCTCCTCTCAATAAGTCCATTATTACGCGTGCTGAGTGGCATGTGGCACAGTCTTGTTGAAACCATATGTCATGCAAGTCAAGCTCTTGGATTTTGGGCGAAAAAAAATTGGATATAATTCATAGTTACTTTACGATTCGCAGCATCTTTGAAGAAGTACGGTCCAATGATGCCATCACCCCATAGATCACACAAAACTGCGACTCTTTCTGAATACATTGGTAGCTTTTGTAATGCTTCTGGCTCATCTTCACTTCAAAATCGACAATTCTGCTTATTTACGTAGCCAGTGAGTCAAAAATTAGCTTCGTCGCTGAACACAATTAAAATTCCAAGAATTGCGTTTGTGACACGATTCATCGTTAAATTATAGACCAAACTGAAGATGTTTGACAGTGAAACAAAACATGAAACGTGCCTGAGCTGTTTTGACCAGTGTTGCCAAAAACATAATACCTAAAAAATCACCCTTTTTATCAATATATCATTAAGAGATACTAACCCTTGACACCTGAATACTAAGAACTCATTTTAATGCATATGGTTTTACTCAATAAACGCATTCATACATAAATGGTTTGAATTAATTTAACTAATTAAAACGCATATACATATTTGACTAGAGTAGTATAATTTTAATTAAAATAAATGAAGCATTTAATATCATTCAAAAATCATATCAAATATTAAAAACGTAATTATTAATAACAATCGTCACTTTTTTGTTGTTAATGATTTTTTTAATTTATTTAAATGGTGTAATGTGTAATGCATATGATCAAAAACTTTAATAGAGGAAGTTGTTGTAGGTTTCTGAACTATTCTTTAATGTTGCCTATTTTTTATTTTTTAAAATTAAAAATATAAAAATTTATTAAAAATTAAAATATCGTGAAACAAAATTTCACTTTGCTGTAGGTTTAAAGATGAGATCTATTAAGAATATTTAATAGATAAAAAACTTAAAAAAAATGTTGTCAAACATATTGAATAGGATCACTTAATTGTCAAAAAATATTAAGAATACTATATACTACCATAGCTGCCAGATTTGACGATTTATCGTCATTTTGACGATTTTGAGCTCCCTAAATGTCATTTTGATGACGTGACGATTTATGCCCATATTTTGACGATTTTTAGCTTCTAATATTAACACCGGAAGAACAAAGGCAAGTGCCCTTATTTTTCTCATATGGCCAACACTCAAGGGTTGCCATTGTTTTTGGAACTAGGAAAATATATTATAGGAATGAGGAAAAAGGTAGTAGTGTTTATGGAGACTAGGTTTGAATATTTTATGTCATAAGTAACAGGAAAGATCTCTGAAGGAAGGAAGTTCCACATACGAATAGTCCGTTTAACAAACGAACTTTATTTGTAGTGGCCGAGAAAGACGAGTGTTACGTAGGAGTACATGATTTTCATAAACAAGTTCCATTATTTCGCACGAGCAGTATCCGTCGTAGTAGCCAAACACAACGCACATTGTAACGATGCTCCAATAAATCAATGGAATTTGTAAGTAGATCAAATAAAGTGAAGTATTTATTGCAACGCCTTAAAAACCCAAGGCACTGAAAAATGTATCAGTTCTAGCGAGCTTCATACTGAATTTTCATGAACATAACGTCAAGATCTTCTGACTCCTTAATATTTACACCACACATAGGTATACATACATACATAATTGGCCATTATAACCCTTCAGTCAGGATTACGACCTAGCTTCTCACACCTCTTATGCTGTGTGCGTTAATTTTATACATAAGTGGCGAGACCTACAGTTTAAAGTCGACTCCGAACGACAGATTTTTGAGAAGCTTTTTATGGCAATTTTTACTCTCAGAGTCTTTGCCAAAAATCTGCTGAGAAGAAGTCGTCGAAGAAATATTTTTTCGTTTTGATGTCTGACCTGGGATACGAACCCGGGCCTTTTGTCTAATAAGCCAACACACTACCCACTAGACCACGTAGGTATAGATGATGCAATATTATCGCTGCTTAAAACCTATCAATTCATTTATTCATTTTTTCTAAAATATTTGACGATTTGATGCTTCGTTTATCTGGCAGCTATGTATACTACTATACTATAGAAGGGTTAATAAAATAAATTATTATTACTCCACATATCGTAAAAAATTTTTTCTTTCCCTTTTAAAAGTTTCTTTTCTTAAATATTCTTTTTTATTCTACTTTAAAATTTTTCTCATGTCTATACAAGCCTTGAAGTATTTTCTTACAAACCACTGTGCCAACGTATATTCATGTTCCCAACATATAAATGACCGCCTAGAGAGTCAATTTAACAAGATTTTACCATAAAAAAGTAGCAACTGGAATTAAAAGAGAATATAAAAAGAAGAAAATATAATAAAATAAAAATAAAAAATACGAAATAAAAAACTGTAAATTGTGGCAAAATACGTGAAAGTTTTATTTCGATTGCATAAAATTCAACAAAACGACACACGAAAAGAAATGAAAAGAAAAAATTGCACAAGGGCTTCTCAATGGTGACAATGATGGTCTGGGGGATATGGTCCATTGGCACAAGTGTTGAAACTAAATGTAACCAACCCATAGAGGAGAATAATACAAACTGCAAATTACAAATAGTGTACATACACACCTAATATATTGTGACATGATGAACAATTAAATAGCCTAAAGGACAAACGGCAAAAGCGTTACATTAAATTGAAGGATTTACAAACACATAAATACATCTCGATAAATACAATCATTCGAAATATTTATCACAACAAGACGTACATATTTAAAGTTCTGTAACAGTATCTGTGAAAAATTGTACAAAAAAAATAAACACGGCGGCAACAACAGTAATAAAACGAAAAAGAAAAAATAAATTTCAATTAAAATTAAAACGTGTCTCTGACAGCACAAAACTTGCACATCTTGGCAAATTGTGGTCAATTCAATCATACGTACAATAAAGTCACTCAGTCAGTCAGTCATTTTACCAGTCACTGCTACGTGGTCGTAGAAGGTGAATAATAATAATAATAAGTCTGTGTTTATATATATTTAACTCCAGTATTGCATATCAGTCATACTATACATAGAAATATATAATATACTTGCATATATATATATATAGAGACACATACATACACGTGTATTCTGTAAATCATTGTGAGTTAAAACAAATACCAAAAAAAAGCAATTTCACCTCGCTGCTATTTATTTAATAAAAAAAAAAAAACGCAAAGTAGAGAATAAAATATAAAAGAAAACCCAAAAAATAAGTAGTAAAAAGAGTTAAAATATTTATAAATACATATGTACATATAATATACATATATATTATACGTATACACACACACACATAAATATATCATAGTATAGAACGTAATTCTTAATTTTAATTCGTGTCATTGTGCGTTGTGAAATGGACAATGTGTGACATTAACTGTATATGGTTGTTTAATATACTTGTGGCAGTTGTTTTAATAATATTACAACAACAGCAACATGTTGTTGCCAGCAAACAACATCGACAACAACAACAACAACAGCAGCAACATCAACGACAATATCAATATGCTTCACCATATGATGGCATATCATCATATGCTGCAGCAAATGCAGCCAACTATTTGCATCGCTCCACCTATTCCTCCTCTTCCAAACCGACCCACAATGTGGTGAAACGTGAGATAAATGATATCAAAAATACGGATTTCATTTCATATTTAAATGGTAAGTATGTCGTACAAAATTTACAAGTAAAAATATCCAATACATTTGTATCTTTATTTGTCTTCTTCTTCTTTTTAAATTTAAAAGAATAATTAACACATGTATTCATACACTTATTTAACATTTACAATGCAATTTAATTAAATACACAACTTTTTCGATTACAGTGATGACAAAAAGTGGTTGAGAATGTCAAGAAAGGATAATAATTAAACTTAAGTATTATAGCTTCATTCTAGTATGTGGCCTAGTAGATAACGTGTTGATTTCTTTGACTTTGACCTGGTGTTCAAAGCCCGGCTCACACATCTCCAGTAAAACGAAATATGAAAAAAATTTTCTATTTTATATGTCTTTCAGAGGATCTCTGGTAAGTGAATAAAATTGCCATGAAAAGCCTCTCAGAAATTTTTTGTTCGGAGTCGATTTTAAACTGGGGGTCCCGCCATTTATGTATAAAGTTAATACACACACACACAATATAAGTGGTGTAAGAAGCTATGTCGTAATCCTGATCTTTTCATTGCAAGAAATGGAGGCATACATCACTAAAATCAGAATATATTTTTCTGTCAATCATGCGCTCTTTTGCCTCCACTCAATGTATACTAATGAGGTTATATGTGATGCCTTACCTTATTATTGTTGTCGTACAGAAGTGCGATTTATGTACTGCCTGCAAGCTTTCCCTATATTAGCTGTTCGATTTTTGAAATATATTGCCTTGACAAACTTAAGCATACTGAACGGTATCAACAAAGACAATTGCCTGCCTAGCATTAGATATGTGGCCACATGTTTCCTTGTAAGATCCATTAATAACTCATATATTGCAAGTATGTTTTTGTACGATTCATACTAGAGGTGTGCACAAGACATTCTGCTAGTTTACCCTTCACCGAATGCAATACTGTAGAGTATTCTTTTCTGTTGCTCTTGATTTTACGAGTGCACTGAAATGTGTATTTCTCAGTTATTCAATGTATACAACAGCACTCGTTTGCCTGTGAAATAATGGAACTATGCTTTGTGTTGTAGGAGCATATTTTACTACTGAAGCTACATTTTCAGTATTGCCATATGAGTATCAGTAGTGTAAAAAAGTTGTAGTTTAAAAAAAAGGTTTTTCCCCAGAAATAAGAAGTTTAAAAAAGTTACTGGCAATGCTGGCATCGATGAAGATCGGTTCGGTTGCCGAGAGCAAAAAAAGAAATGTATGTTGTGACTCTATGAAGAGTTGCACTCTTCACAGAACTCTCTTTTATACTGTTGTACAAAGGTTTACGAGTGCAGTTGTTTTTTTGTATTCTACCTTTGCTTCACACTTATTTACATTTGCAGCTACAATCAATATTCGGTCTTAAGAAAAATGCAATTGAGTGCAATTTTATATATCTTGTGCACACCTCTGGTATCAACAAAGGCAATTGCCTGCCTAGCACTAGATATGTGGCTACATGTTTCCTTGTAAGTTGTATTAATAACTCATAGATTCCAAGTATGTTTTTTTATGATTCATTCTCATATAACATAATCGATATATTAGGCTTGTGGTGATCCTCATTCTGGATACTATAAAGTCACAGTTACCAAGTTATAACTCGATTGCCTCATGCATAATTTAAATCTGTTGCTATTGTAATTGCACAATAAAAGTGTGGATTACCTCCAAACCCTTTATTTAATTTAATTTTTATTTATTTAATCGTATCTTCCTCTTCACCCAAATGCCTTTCCAAATATGTCTTTCAATTCTATGTAAATATTAAAGGTACATCAGCAGCTTTCATTCTAACTTCTCCTCCACAAAGCCTGAGATTGAACGGATGAAAACTTTGTTTCCTTTATCAATTTGACCAGCCAATCCTAAAGTATTTTCGAGTTAATCTGATTAGAGCCGAGATCAACTTAGGGATGAGCAAGAAATATGTGGTGTTACCCCAGAACAATATAGGAAAGTACAAGTGAATTAGATTACGAATTGCCTTTAAATCATCCCTGTTGTCAACGAAAACCAAGATTTTTCCAAACAAAAGTAACTCCATAAAACACGATGATGTCTACAAAACGAATTTTTTGAAAATTAAAAACAAATGAAGAATCATTGTTTCATAGAAAGTTATAGACTCATTGCTCATCTCTCTTATAGAGGGATATGCAATGGACAGCAAAAGTCTTAGTACTCCAATATATTTTGATAAAAAAAGGCCCCGCAGGCTTAATGCTCTTGCACAATGTCCCGATATGAGTTCAAGAGAGTATTTTGGCGATCATTGCAAAGAAAGTTTATGTAATCGCTTAACCTTAAACAAAAGTCAACCGAAAAACTTGCTCATGGTGCCACCAGAAAACACAAAACAAAACTTGCACATTAAATTCGAAATGGGTTAAATGGAGTGCTTGATCTTAATGAATACATACTTAATTGGTCATTACAACCCTTTAGTCTGGATTATTGACCTAGTTTCTCACATCACTTATGCTGTGTGTGTGTTAATTTTATACATAAGTGGAAGGACCGACAGTTTAAAAGTCGACTCTAAACGTCAGATTTTTTTGAAAAACTTTTCAGGGTAGGTTTTTTTACTCTCAGAGTTTTTGCCAGAAATCTGCTGAGAGGAAATCGCCGAAGTGTTATAATTTTTAATTATTTTGTTTTGATGTCTGGCCTGGGACTCGAACCCTGGCTTTACGTCTAATAAGTCAGCACACTACCTACTAGACTACGGCGACTTTTTCTTAAAGGATCTTAAAGGATATTCTAATAAATATATTAGGCCTTTGAATTTTAAATTTATTTAAGGTTCTCCTTGGGGCTACCTATGGAGTTATTTAAACTTTTTCTTTATTTTTCTCTTCTTTTATGAAAAACATTAAAAGTTGTTTGTTGTATAAAAAAAGCGGAAATAAATTAATAAAATAAATATAAAAACCTTTACTTTCTATACAAACTAGTTTATTAAAATTCATGAAATTGTCTAAATTTATTGGATTACGTACTAAGGCATTCGCCGTCCACTGTACACTGCAGAATCATAGCTGCCAGCTAAATAAATCATCAAATCGTCAAAATCGTCAAAGACATTCATGGATGTTGTAAAACTGAAAATCCGGTGTGATATTCGCTAGAATCGACACATTTTTTAGTGCCTCAGCTTCTTTATAGAGTGTAATACTTACTTCATCTGGTCTTCTTACTATTTACACCACTTATATCCGAAAGAGAATGTAATACAACTCTCATGTATAGGCGTATGCCTCAACGTCTATTTTGAGGCTAATCGACGGCGGACAGGAGTGGCCGAAGTCCTCGTTGATGACGGTAGGGTATCGAACTAAATTGATTCATTGGAGTATCATTACAATGTGGTTTGTGTTTCACAGTTCTATGGATATTATAATGGGTTTTACTCAAGCGAAATAAGGGACTTTTTCCCGAGAATTATGTATTCCTACATCACACTCGCCTTTCCCGCCGAGCACATTCATATGTAGTCGATTAGCCAATGGATCTCACACTGCGTTACAGACAAAATTCGTTCTTTATTCGATCTATTCCTATTTGTAATTTTATGGCTTTTAAGGGATGAAAAAGGCATAATATACAGAAAAATTATCACTTAAATCTGCAATAGTACATAACTATACAAAGCTTAAAATAGTTTTTAATGTACGTGCTAAAGAATATGCTGTAAATTTTTAATTTCTAAAAATCGTCAAAATAAGGGCATAAGTTGTCATATCATCAATATGATATTTTTGGAGCACAAAATCATTAAATCTGCCAGCTAAGGAGTGCGCACAAAAAAAAACTGGACATACGCTTTTCGTTATAGAAATAAAACTGAGTGGCGGATTTTTTTCGTTTTATATTCCAATTAAAGTAAATAATATTTGAATTCTTCTTCTTCTTCGTCTTTTGTAAGCGGCGCAGGTTTTCATTGTAAATTTTAATTATTTTTTTACGACATGCTTGTTGTTTGCCCATTTTCAAAAAACTAATTTTGCTATTGCAATGATATTTAGCACGTGGATTTTGAAACTGATGACTAACAAAAATAATGTAACGGTATTCATTTTTTTCAATTATGATAAAAGTTATAAGCTTAAAAGTAGGCCCATTTTTTTTTTGTGCGCACACCTTACGTTAATTTTGAAAACGATAAAGTTCCTTTAAATTATTTTATATTTAATGTGTGTAAACTGCCCTATCGTGGATTGTTGCTTTTGTCATTAACATAAATAACTGACTTCTACAAGTAACAGTTCAGTATCCCACTTACGCTCGAGGGTTTCACCTACTGATTGTTAAGTCAAGTTTTCCATGCATCAAACAACTTATTCACTCAGTTCTATAGTTTTTTTCTTGTTGACTTTTTTCAACTTTCCTGTCAAGTCGTTACTGATGTTGTGTTTCATTATGATTTCAAAAAAAAAAACTACTAGTAAAGTACACAAAGTTAAGAAGTACTGCCTTAAGTGTTAATTATTTATAACAATATTACGATACTTATTATGCATGTATGTGAACGGTTTTAATAACATTTTCCATAAGAGAATAATAAAATCGTTCTTAATGCAAGTGTTTTACAAACACCAGTTCTACACATCTATTGTTTATTTATTATTTTTTCATTTAAAACGAATTATTAATATATTTAACATAGAATATTTAATAAGTTTTTATTTATTTATTTTATAATTTTCCTAATAATACCATAGCTTAGAGTGATAAGTAAATAAAAGAAGCATTTTCAAATACGAGTATTACGGCACATTTAACAAAAACTTCATTCAATTTGAGTACAATTAAATGATTTGTAAAAAGGACTTTATTTTCAAATCTATTCTAATCTAATGCTATTGTTTATAGTATAAGTATTAGGGTGGTAATGTTTAATAAGATTACATATTAATAAAATGCAATAAAATAAGAATAAAATTGAATTGAAATTTGTTTTTAATATTCTTTATTTTTTTGTTGCACTCTAATGAATGGCAGGATGTTATTAAAACACTATAAATTAAAATAAATATTTAATCGCATGCATGTATGTATGTATGTATGTATTGCGTAAAGGACTATTAATGAATAAGGATCAATATCATAAATAAAGAGATTTAACAGAACGAATTTAATTCTGTTATTTAATGTGTATTAAAAATTGTTCGAATTTTGTTAGGATTTTATTATTTAAAAATAAATTTAAATTTATAAAATTAAATAAATAGAATGTATTAAAATTTGTAACAACTTGTTAAAGTATGAATGGAAAAACGAATCTTTCTTTTTCTATAAAAGGTCCGCCAAATAACTTTTTTTTTTGAAAATGCTTGAAAAAAAACCTACTGAATATTTCCTCAAATTTATTTTTTATTTGGAACCACAATCCTTGCGGTTAATAATGGAAAATAATTTCAATAAAATGGCTGCCTTGGCTGGCCATGCAGTAGCCTCCACGATCGATCCAATTTTTGAGCAGATTATCGATTATGTGCGGGTATGTAAACAGGCAAAATTGTCGCATTTAGGGCACATTGAAAAGCCCACGCAGCCTAAAACCAGTCACTGTTTGGTTCGGATTTTGGTCCAGAGGCATAATTGGGCCATTTTTCTTCGAAAATGAGCAAAGAGTAACCGTTACACATAATGGTTATCGTTATCGAGCCATGTTGTAGGAATTTTAGTTCACAAAAATTGAAGATCAGCAATATTTGGTTTCAACAGAACGTCGCTATGTGCCACACAGCCGAAGCTACACCATATTTGTGAAGCTATTGGTGAAATACAGCTGCACACAATCGATAATGTGCTTAAAAATTGTACCGATCTTGTAGGCTGGCGCATGGCATTTAAATGAAATTATTTTACATTATTAATAAACAAAAGAAATTTCTGAAAATATTCAGTAGTTCTTTTTAAAGCATTTTCAGAAAAAGAAAGTTATTTGGCGGACCCTTTATTTGAAATTACATAGTACAACTATACTTAGGGCCATTATTACAACTTGTCGCTAACTAAACGGAGGCTTTTTTCATTATTATAAGTGGACAATATGGTACAAGTGAGCCCGTAACGTTTAAAGTTAAGTTTGGGTTTGGACTTGCCATATTATATACCATATGGTAACCTCAAATATAAAAAGAATGAGCAGTATTATCGACATTACTCCAGGTATTGCCATATTTTTTAAAAAAGTTAACTTTATTTTATCTATAAGTTGTAATAACGAAAATAAGTTAAAGGAAAATTTAACAGCAAGTTGTAATAATGACCCTTACAGTTTTTAACCTTTTGCCTTTTATTATTTGCAAAAATTAAAAAGATATGGAATATTACTCTGCAAATGAAACAGAAAACAAGATATTGGAAAAAAGTTTTGTCAAACATTTGCTTAAATTGACAAGAGTTTTGTAATAATTTGTCTTACTTAGGGGTTACGTTTTACGTAAATATTTGGGAAGTCTGGTTATACCGAAGTCGTAGGTAGCATGTTGGCTTATTAGACGGGACTAAATTGACATGTTCATAGAAACAGCCTATCAACCGGAGTGATATAAAAGTTCTCGCGTATTTCGTCACATACAACAGTAAACCATCATTAATTGCCAAAATTTCAGTTGATACTTGAACCGCTTTAGACGTTGATTTTATCCTACAATACCAGAAAGGACACGAACAGTAGTAACAACATCCATATATTCACTTAAGAATCAAGTTTACACGAGAAAGTCAGCTGTGGAGTCTTTGCGATCAGTTTAAATTCTCATGGACTTTAAAGTATTATTCAGACTGAAGTAATGGCTATGGAGACAACTGATGTAGCAGGGCTATATTGAATATAGTCGCAATAAAAATACAGCGGCCATTAGTTAGCTAGAGAGTGTGTACTCCAAATTTAAAATTATCCTAGAAGGTCGATAAATTATGGATAAGAGAACTGGTTCCCCAGTTATCCTAGTAAATGGACATATTAATGGTAGATCCATAGCTAACATTTTCGATAGAACAAATAACTCGAATAAATTCTGACTGATTTATCGAGATCAGATAAACTGATTCGTTATGATTGGTATAAACGCCCAAAGGTTAGAAATGCCAAACAGAATTTTTAATGAAGTGGCAAAATAGGGAGACTATTTTGGGCATCCAGAATTTATCGATCGATTTGGTTTTGATTCAGGATAACAAGGATTTGTCTGCCAAGAATAGTAGGGAACGAGAAATTACAGAGCATAAGGGAGAAATTAAATCTAACAGAACCATATGCTTTGAATGGGAATGAAGCTTTTGATGCTTTTTTAACCTTTACAGGTAGACTCTCACCTTAACCCTTAAACGATACAATACAGAACCAAGTGTAAATCAGATATGCATACAAAAATATGTTACAGATCAAGAATAGTTAAAGGTTTTCAAATGATCTAAGCAGAAAAAAAAAATGATCTTTGGTAGGAAAACTAAAAAAGTAGAAAACTTAGTACCATTAAAATTTATTTCTAAATCAAAATAATTTCAATACAATTATAAATTATAAAGTGAAGTACAAATAAATAAAAACTGGATTCATATTAATGTTTATCAATCGATTTTATATAGAATAAGAATAACTAAATAAATTATTTAATAACTTTTAAAAATTCAATAAAAATAAATTTTATTAAAATACACACACACACACAAAATACCACGAATTTGTATGTTTGACTCAATATTTAATATCCTGTCAAGCCCAAAAGTTATACAAGAATAAAATAAAATAAAATAAAAATTAAGAAACATTTTTTAAATTGTATTTTGAAACTTTTCCTTATATTGACATTTACTAACCTCTCTCTCACGCAAGGAAACTTAGTTTTAAATGTTATTGTGTAGGTAGATGCAAGTCTGTATTTGTTCGATTACAAGTCCAATTTAAAAGAATGAAAAAACTCTCCCTTTTAATTTGCCATTCGAAAAAAAAAAGTGAAAAGAAATGGAAAAGTGGGAGGGAGATAGATCCTTTATGGTATTCTATTAAATAAATATTTATTTTACAATAAATTGTGCTTTAATGACTTTTTCAGACGATGTACGATGTTATAAAGCAAAAGTAAATATTGATTACAATACACACACTCTCACTCCACACACACTAAAAGTAAAGCCTTGTATCCTTGTAAGGCAAAGTAAACAATTTAATTGCAAATGTTTAATGTTGTAATTTAAACTTTCTCTATGAAAAATTGTCAATTACAAATTATGAAAGAAGAAGAAGAAAGACAGAAGAGATTTATGGATAAAGTTTTTTGTCACAAAGGAAATTACTAAAGGATAAACTAATTAACAGTACGACTAATTTAAAAATGATAAAATTTTTGTAATTGAAAATAGAAATTAATCTTAAGAGAAGCACACACATACATGTACGACATCAACGAGATTCACATGCACGGAAAAATATAGCCTCCTTGCTTATGAAGAACCTTTGAAAGTGGTTTTATGAAAACTTTTGATGGAGTTTATTTAAAATGTTTCTTCTTCTTTTCAATGAGATGCTTATGTTTTTCATAAATTCATATCATAAAATATAGACAGACAGAGTATAAACCTTAAACGAGTATGTAATATTTACTTTGGAAATAGTAGAGCAGATCTAGTAGTTAGACAACGCGCTTGCCAAATCAAAATTCTCGAATCGAATTTAGTATAAAGGAATTTCGATAAGGCTACGTCTTAGGTTATGTTAGGTTATAGGATGCGTACTTGTCAACTGTGGCAAGTACAGTACCGGAGATAGAATTGACCTATTGTACTCACACCACTCGTGTTGTGTGCGTTCATGTTATATATAAGTGGCGGGACCTACAGTTTTAAAGTCGACTCCGAATGACAGAATTTTTTTTTTTTTGAGAAGCTTTTCATGGCATTTTTTACTCTCAGAGCTTTTGGGAGAAATCTGCTGAGAGGAAGCCGCTGAAAAAATATTTTTATATTTCCGTTTTGATGTCTGACGTGGGATACGAACTCGGGCCTTTCGTCCAATAAGCCAGCACACTACCTACTAGGCTACGGCGACTTATCTACGTCTTAACACTGTAAACTATTAACATATTGTTTGATATTGTAATGAGAAATGTATTAATAGGATGGAAAATCTCAAAGTGATCGATACAAAAGCATAACACAGAACAAACATCTTCAAGTCTAAATAAACATGATAAATAATATCCAATTCTAGATTCAAAACATCTAAATCTACTATGTGCCATATCACAGCGAAAATCTCTGGCGATATTTCAAAGTTGGTACTATGAAAGTCCTACAAGCATCAAGGCTTTCAGGGGCTTTCTTGTCGGTGCTCGGACTTATGTAATTTATACTGATTTCAGTAAAGCTTTTGATAGGGTTGATCGTAGAATTTTGCTTCTTAAACTTTCACTAATCGGTATTCCTTATATTATTCATCGTTGGCTAGACTCTTACCTCTCCCTTAGGACTCGAGGGTATTGTTTAGGAATGTATTGTCTAAGACTGTATATGTTACTTCTCGTGTTTCGCAGGTTAGCCATTTGGGTTCTTTACTGTTTTTATTGATTCTGAATGATCTTCCTTCTGCTCTTTGTGATTGTAATATTCTAATGTATGCTGACGACGTTAAATTATTTTATACTTTTGACGATGATCATGGCCAGGCTGTTCTTCAGCGAAATATTGATTTGTTTGTTACTTGGTGCAGGATAAATTTAATGGATCTTAATTTGAGAAAATGTAAATGCATGGTTTTCTCTCGCCTTGGTGTAATCTCCTCTACTTATGTGATTAATTCTTGCCCTTTGGAAACTGTGCCTTCATATCTTGATTTAGAAGTATTATTGGGTATTAAATTGTCTTTTATTGATCATATTAGTTTGATGATTGGCAAGGCTCGAGCTGTTCTTGGTTTTGTGAAAAGATGGGCTAGGGAATTCATTAATCCTTATATAACAAAACTACTGTACATTTCACTTGTTAGGCCTATTTTGGAGTATGCGTCTGTTATTTGGAATCCATACTATCGTTTGTCATAGTGATTCAATCGAGTCTGTGCAGAGGCAGTTTTTATTATTCTGTTTACGTGGCTTAGGATGGGATTACACCAATGGGCTTCCGCCGTATGAGGATAGATTAGCTTTGGTAAAACTTCCAACTTTGGAACGTTGAAGGTCTGTTTTAGGTGTTTGTTTTATTTTTAATCTGGTTAAAGGTGATATCGATTCTGAGTTTTTGCTTTCTAACCTGAATTTCAACATTCCGGCAAGATTTTCACGGCACTATCGTCCTCTTTCTTTAAATTTCTATAAATCGAATTATGCATGTAATTTTCCTTTTCGTAGATTATGTAATGATCTTAATTTGCATTATGATTTTATAGATTTTAATTGTAGTGTTTGTAGTCGCCGTGGTCTAGTAGGTAGTGTGTTGGCTTATTAGACGAAAGGCCCGGGTTCGTATCCCAGGTCAGACATCAAAACGAAAAATTTTTCTTCGGCGACTTCCTCTCAGCAGATTTCTGGCAAAGACTCTGAGAGTAAAAATTGCCATGAAAAGCTTCTCAAAAATCTGTCGTTCGGAGTCGACTTTAAACTGTAGGTCCCGCCATTCATGTATAAAATTTACGCGCACACAACATAAGTGGTGTGAGAGCTAGGTCGTAATCCTGACTGAAGGATTGTAAAGGCCAATTATGTTATGTATGTATGTATGTTTGTAATATAAAACGTAGCTTGTATTCTGGCATTAATTTATAAATTATTGTATAAAAACATATTTTTGTTCTTGTCTTAGATAGTTCCGTTTTTTTGTTACCTTATTTAGCTTGTGATTAAGTTCTGTAGCTGTTTTATGTTCTCGTTGCATCTAAGTTTGATATGATGGAAATGACTAGTAATTTTCACCTACAAACCAGAAAACATTTTTTAATTCGTGAGTAAAATCTGTACTTCATTATAGACACGAAATGTGTTACTCTTCTGTCCGTTAATATTGGAATGTGCTGCGATATTTAGACCGACTACAGCGATATCGTTATGAAGCATTCAAGGCTTATCTTAACTTATTGCCGTTGAAGCATATGCCTAGTTAAGGTTACCACAGAAACAAACGAAGCGATTGCCGTTTAGGGATTTATTTCAAGAAAACGTCGGTGTGCTTGTGTGTTTATCTCAAAAAAAATATTTTGTGAAAACAAAATATTAAGCTTCGAATTTATTACAATTTTTGTGCTGAAAAAGGCGTTTTCCCTCCATCGTAATAGAAATAAGAAAAGTGTTCCGAAAGAAAAAATTTTATATATTATGATACTCGTAAAAATTCCACATGGTTAAGTGGTTCTAATTTTGAATGACCGCTTGGTTAAAACGAAAAAGTTACCTAAGTTTGTTAACGATCAATGAGAAACCCAATTATATGATAACTTGGACAAGTTTTTATTTCAAGTCGTAAAAATTAACGAATTGTAGATCTCCCAGAAAACGACAAAAAAAAAATGTCGTTACTCCAGAAAGAATCGACGCCAAATAAACCTATAGATGGAATTATCAAGTAATAAAGCTATACGCACATAATTCGTGTTTAAAACCCTTTACGACCTATTTTCTCGCACCACTTATGTTGAGTGAGCGTTAATTTTTTCCATAAGTGGTGGGACCTACGAATGACAAATTTTTGATTAAAAAAAAACTTTTCATGCTAATTTTATTTACTCTCTGAGTTTTTGTCAGAAGTCTGAAGATAGAAATTCGCTGAAGAAATATTTTTTAAAATTTTGTCTTGGTGGAGATGTCTGACCTGGGGCTTACACTGTGGCCTCATGTTTAATAAGTCAACATACTACCTATTAGATTACGGCAAACTGAAAGATAGGATTATCTACTAATAAAGCTAAGGCGATCATTCTTTAAATGCTAGCTATATAATTCAATTTAGAGTCGCCGTGGTGCAGTAGGTAGTGTGTTGGCTTATTAGACGTAAAGCCAGAATTCAAGCCCCAGGCCAGACATCAAAACAAAATACAAAAAGTATTTTTTCGGCGAGTTCTTCTCAGCAGATTTCTGGCAAAAACTCTGAGAGTGAATAAAATTGCCATGAAAAGTTTCTCAAAAATCTATCGTTTGGAGTCGACTTTAAATTGTAGGTCCCGCCACTAATGTATAAAATTCACTCACACACCATAAGTGGTGTGAGAAACTAGGTCAATAATCCTGACTGAAGGCTTGTAATGACCAATTATGGCTACCTTCAAGAAATAATCTGAGGTTAGTAAACAGCCCTTTGACAGGGCACTGTAAACCCAGGGTACTCTTATTGAAAATGAGAATTGTTTTTGTAACAATGAGAATCCATTTTTTGAACTTATTCTTTGGAACTTGCATCCTAGAAGGAAACACTTGCGTGGATACTAGGTGCTGGGCAGGGAATTGTTACTGTTAAAACCGAGCAGCAATTATTAGGGCAATAGGCTTAGAGAAGACAGTTAAGGGTATTTCTATGTGGGAAGTATGAAAAGTTAGAGAATCAAGAGGTTGAAGTGTTCAACTTAATATCAGCGGCGAGCCAACAATTATTTTCATCGTCTCGTTATTAATAATAATAATAGTCCTATTGTACATGATACCACATCTTACATACATAAATATATACACAACAACCCTTCAAGTCAGGATTGTGGCCTGTGTTTTAATTTTATTTGTCAGTAGCGAGACCGAGATTTTTGAGAAACTTTTTCATGGCAGGTTTCTATATACTCTCAGAATTTTTGCCAGAAATCTGTTGAGAGAAAATCGCCGAAACGCCATATTGCGTTTTGATGCCTGCGATACGAACCGGTGCGAACCCGTTTAATAAATCAATACACTACCTGCTAGACTACGGTGACTTCACACATCTTACATAAAAGTCTTTCAAAAATGTTCAGATTTTTGAAGTCACAAGGTTGCCAAGCATTGTTTAAAAGAAAAATATTTAAAAAAAAATTTTTTTTAGTAAGAAAAAGTTATTTTTAAACAAAATTTTCATGTAGAATTTTCAAAACCCATTAACTGAGATTAGAATCCTGAATGGGGTTTTCTTTTTGTTTTTTAAGGTTATTAAAACAATTTAATAAATATTTTTTTTTTAATTTTTATTTTTATATACATAATCATAATAAATATGTATATACACCCAACTCTTTTTTTACACGGAAAATACGTTCCTTAGAAATCCGTGTAAAAAAATCGTGTAAAAAAGGAGGCGTTTTCTATAGTAAAATGGGGGTTACGTTCCATGTTACCTAAAAACCGTGTAAGATGAAGTAAAGAACTATATTTACTTCGAAAAAACGTGTAAAATATGTTGAAAACTATAAAATTTCAGGAACGCATACAAATTGTATGTTTATATGGCATTTTACTGAGCGTTAAAACTTAAAACATATTATAATTCAAAAAGGTGAAAAATTGGTAGAGGAAGCAAAAAACCAAAAGAAATTTGTTAATCCCGAATTAAGAACAGAAAAATTAGAATAGAAATAAAGAACAAATAATTAACATAGCCACATAAATTATTCGTCGCTACTTGATAACAGACGCAATTGTTTGCGACGAACTGGACTAAAGTCATGAATCATCACTGGAGATAGCCATCAAATTATCCAATGGTGACTTTCGCCTAGTAAAAGAGTTTTGAACTATTGGACTACTTTCCGAAAGGTCTTACGCCGTCGGCTTTTTTATTAATAAATCTTTTATAGAACGTTGAACTTTTGGTTTTTTTAGTTCTTTATAAAACTTCTTTATACATACATAATTGGCCATTACAACCCTTCAGTCAGGAATTACGACCTAGCTTCTCACACCACTTATGTTGTGTGCGTTAATTTTATACATGAGTGGCAGGACCTACAGGTTAAAGTCGACTACGAATGGCAATTTTTACTCTCAGAGTCTTTGCCAGAAATCTGCTGAGACGAAGTCGCCGAAGAAATATTTTTCGTTTTGATGTCTGACCTGGGACTCTTTATACCCAGCACTATAATTATTAATAGTCAGGGCACGTTCCATATTAGAATAATTTTTTTAAGAAACGACTCACCATACTTTTAACAAATATTAAACCGGCATCAATTAAACTAGCAGTTAGTTGACAACAAAAAAAAATTCTTTTTTTTCAACCGTGTAACTTCAAATCCGTGTAAAAAGAAACCGTGTAAAAAAAGATCTGGGTGTAATCGTATATACTACATAAATATTTTTTTAGAACATAAGAGTGTTCTCTATTTACAAAATACTTGTACATATATGTATATGTACATTGAACATATTTGTTTGTATAGCACAGCCTGTATTTTAGCAAGTGGATTTTGCTACCACACTGCCAGTGTCCACCCTCGTAATGTAAATATTTAAATAAAATGTATTGCATTATTGAAAATATTGTTGGTTTTGTTTGTTTTGCTCTACATCCGTTGGTGAATTTGTATAACGGAAGTACTAAAATAGTATTTCCAATGTACATACACACACACACATGTGGCAATAATGTTTATAATATTCAAATACAAAATAAATAAATATTTTACTTATGAAAACAATTGTTATTAAATGGCAAGTAATGTAATTTAAGGTTAATACATAGCAGAACATAAATTTAATGTGCACAAAATTATATTCTACACATTCTTTAAGCAATATTTTTGATTAAAGTTTACAACGACAGGGTTTTGTATAGAAATATAAAAAAATAAAATAATAATTGAGATTTATGTTTTAAAATTTGAAACATCAAAAGCATATTTTCTTTCGTGTAAACTCGATAAAAACTAACCTCAAATTAACAACTTAAAATTAACAAAAACAAAAAAAAAAACGAATATTGCACGCATGTTCACATATAAAAACCATATTTTATAATAAATTTTATTTTCTAACTGAATAAACACCATGACGGGGTGTCATATCAACCATTAGGACAACATAATAGCCAAAACTAGCATTGCTTCTGCCACAAACATACTGGGTTGTATACTAAAATGCCATAAATTGCAGTGTATTTATCATATTCCTCTACTATTTACCAAGGTAAACAGTAGAATCCCTTTTACAACATCCGTAACGCACCTTAAAGAGGATATGAAATGTAAGCCTCCGGCTAAAAGATACACACAAGTGTCCAGTTTTATAGGAAATGTATATGATTTCCCTACACTTTAACTCAGAACGGAAATAAGTTCTAGAGCTAAGGATATTTCTAGTAGTTAAGATCCGTTATAAATGGCTTTTACTGTTATGGTAACGAGTAGTGTGGTTGTTATTTGTTCCTTTATATTGTTTTAGTTATTGTTGTTGTTTTTGTTTTAGAATAGTGTCATTTCTATAGATAAACAAATATTTAACATTTGACCACAAATGCCATTTATTTTTTCATGTTGTTGCCATTACTACAACTGCTACTACTATTGCTGCTGCCGTGCAACGTTGCACTAAACAAATCTATGTTGCATGTCATGTATTGTATCGTTTAGCTATTGGTCTTGTATATCCAATTGCCACAAATAACAAAAACAATACAAATGTATCAGTATCTGCAAGTGCATACGTGTATTGAGTCGCATACAAATGACACAAATAGATATTTAGATGTTCTAGTATTTGTGGGAATTATAAAAGCTCTGGTACAGCACAATACATCTAATTAGTCCAGAGCAGAGGTTAGCATATGACTTGTTTTTCCGCTAATCATAAACACTCATGCAATTTTGAGTATGAGTGAACTAACAGAATTGAAATTCTACTAATTCGATTCTTTCGTACTCACTACGACATTGATTTATAAGTTGCAGGTTGCAATGAGTATGAGTACAATGTTGACATCAAACTCACAACATTCGAAATATGTTTGATTCATACACCTTCTTATTCTCATTCATAAATTTAGAAAAATACTTATAATACTTATAAGTTACTCGAATCATTTATCAAAATTTACAGACTTTGTTGCTGTTGCATGTACATAACAAAGAAGATAGGAAAGACAAAGGCAAACAAGCAAAGCATACACACAATCTTCTTGTGAGTATAGTAGTGTTCGTACGCGAATCATACTTATTTTGTGCTTCATGTAAATGTTAAGCAGAGACGAGTCGAAGTCTATAACATTATGCGTATTGTTAAGTATGAATGCGACGAGTACTTCCAACTTGGAGTATGAGTAATATGAGTATGACATCAAAATAAGTATGAATGCGTATAAGTATCTGAAATTATAAGTATGACTTGAACCTGCTCATGGTTTTGAATACTTAGTGCTGACCTCTGGTCCAGAATAGCAAAAATGTTCCCTGAAATTAGCAATTAAGGGAAACTACTTTCTTGTATAATTCTTTAAAAAAAAGTATTTTTTTTGGGTTCTATTTAATTGCCATCAACTGTATGCAACTACATACATTTATGGAAATCTGTTTGCCTGTATTTCATACATGTTAAGCCAATTTGCTGTCAATGTGTTCAAATTTATACGTAAAAATGTTCGAGCTGTGTGCATGTATTTTAGTCTTATTTTGTTTTTGTTTCTGTTTCTGGTTTTTTTGTTTCTAATAAATAAAATATTAAATCGATTTGACGTGTCCATATGGTCTCCAATTCAAAACCATTTGTATAGAGTGTTAAAATTTAAAAATTATATTTTCTTTTTTCATTTATTTCTATTTGTTTTTTTGTTTTTGGACAGAGAGAATATTAAGTTTTATTTAGTAAAACTAACAACACTAGTGTTTTTTTTTAATTTCCGTTTAAAAATAATGATTTGGATGCAGATTAAACAGCGTATTTATGCAAATGTGTGTGTTTTTAGTTGCAAAAATTTATCATAAATTAAATTCAAAATTCTGAAATAAATGCACAGCTGAAAATACTTAAAAGTTAATTAGAAATGACAGAACACCGTGAAAATGTTTACTGTTTAGTTGCATTTAGCATTTTGATTATAAGCTCCTGCACTCTGGAAATACAGAATGTTTGTTAATTTGTAATAAAAATAAACATTTTGCATATTTCTCCCATACCATAATATTCTAAGTGAACAATTTGTTTGAAAATATCTAAACGTTTCATATTTATGGCTTCAAAATCGTGCTAGCAATTTCCGTATGAAAGTTACTATAACCCATTCACCTGCAATAGTAATGTGCATCTCTCGTTTAAGACTCATTACTTTGAGCAACACTTCTTTACTTAACAACCAATTTTATGGCCAATATTTGTTTTTTGTTTAGTTTGACATTTCTATATGGATTTTGGGCCAGTAAATATTCGAATTCTTTTGTGTATATAATTTTTTTCTGACAAAGGCCACAGAGCGTCCATCTCTTTGAACCACTTTTCTTTCAGACATGTTAGGGTGTTTTAGAAAAATACGTACTATTTTACTTGCTTTGTTGTGGTCGGGAAATCCTTTATTTCTTCCACTACCATGGTTTCTCTCAATACTCAAAGACTCCTCATATTGTTTTATTCTTACTTTAGAAACTGTTTTTTGGTTAACACCTGCGAGCCTAGCAATCGCTTTTTGTAAGCGGCGCGGTCTTTCATTGAAAATTTCAATTACTTTTTTACGACATTCTTGTTGGGTGCCCATTTTCAAAAAACTAGTTTTGCTATTGCAATGAAATTTAGCACGTGGATTTTGAAACAGATGACTAACAAAAACAATGTAATGGCATTCATTTTTTTCAATTATGATAAAAGCTATAAGCTTAAAAGTAGGTCCATTTTTTTCGTGCACACTCCTTAGTTCGTAGATTTTAGATCCGAATCTCTTTATAATATGACCGGAAAGAACTTTACAGGATGGGAGGACATCCATATACGGATAGTCCAGTTAACATACATACATAATTGGCCATTACAACCCTTCAATCATTATATAGTACCTACCATTATGTTCGTTATTCGAAACGACTAAATAATATAACAATGGATGGCCTTCTCGCAGCTTTTACCCTTACTGATAATGTGAATCCCCTGAGATGTCGAACAGTATGCAACGATGGTTGCAGTTATTTTACAAGGAAATATTGCTGAAAATCCTAATCAGCAACATAGATTATGTCCTTCCACTTTATGGAGGATTTCACGGAATGGGTTTACTTTTAAAAACGTTCATGATTCAACTTGTGAAAGCATTACAGCCAAGTCCTTATAGTTTCGGTGACTGGTCTGATACGTACATAAATTTATCATTACAACCCTTCAGTCAGGATTATAGACCTAGTTTCTCACACTACTTATGACGAGTGTGATAATTTTATACATAAGTGGCCGGAGAACCTACAGTTTAAAGTAGACTCCGAACGACAGATTGTTTTGAGCAACTTTTCATGTCAGGTTTTTTTACTCACAGAGTTTTTGCCAGAAATCTGCTAGGAAGAAATCGCCGAAAAAATACTTTTTTTGTAATTTATTTTGATGTCTGGCCTGGGACTTGAACCCTGGCTTTTACGTCTAATAAGCCAGCACACTACCTACTAGACCACGGTGACCGATATTGAATTTTATTTAAAAATTATATTTTCAAATGACTTTTAATTTTTCGTTGAGTGGGTACGTAATTGAATTGAATTGTCTTATTTGGAATAGGAATGATCCACAAGAAACATTTGTTGCGCTATGCTGGCTTGCGGAACATCAGTCCATTTGAATTTTGAAACGAAGATACACAGAAAAATGCTCTCAATGGTGTAAGGATATACATTTTTCTTAACTCAATTGGTGGGCATTAATCTTGCCAAATGATTTAGTCAAAGAAACTTTTGATGAAGGATTATTGGCTACCAAAACTTTGATTATTTTTTATCTAATCCATAAATCAAACATAATTTAATACGAAGACCTCAATATTGAAAGACTGGTTGGTAAAATACGATCTCATTTGCTATGGAAAATTGTGTGAAAATCTTTAGAAATTTATTTAAAATAAACAAATTAAAGATTTATTGCTTATATTGCACATTGTATTGCTATATCAAATCCAGTTTTTAAAAGATTAAAATTAATCTTTTTAAAATAAATTCAAAATTATTTAATTTAAAATTTTCTCAATGAATATTATCTGGAATTGTTTTCCTTTCATAAGTGAAAACTCAATTAAATTTCAATTTTCTCTTTGTGTTCTCATTTTTTTAACAGAAAACAAAAAATAAAAACTAAAATATCATAACGAAATAATTGATTCCTATTAGTGTCAGTGTCTGTCATTCTGTCATTGCCGCTTGAATGAACTTACCAAAAAGTTGCCTGCCGCTTATTTTTTTACTATGGCCGTCCAAGCGTCAACACCAGCCAAAATGTTTAAATTTCACAATCTTCAATACCAATTACAGTAGACGACGGTGGTATGGCTGAGAAGTGAAGCGGTAGAAGATGTGTAAAAGAATATTGAAAAAAAAGATTGTAATGTAGCATTATCATTATTATTTACAAATTGGGTCAATAACAGAATGTTTGCAGTTAATTAAATTATGCAAATTACTTTACAAAGAATTTATATCGAATCGGATCGTATTCGAAACGAAACGCAACATAAAAGACAAGGAAGTCAACACACAGACACACACAAAAGAGAAAAACAGCATTGGCGGCCATAACAAAGCTACCCATTATGCTCTGCTTTGTATCTACTTATAGCCAAGTTAATGGCATAATTTATGTAGCTCCACCACAAGACCTATAATGGTTTGCTGGTTTGCTGGCTTGAACGTGAATGCTTCTTTGTAACCATCTGCACATAGAAGTGGATGGCTTTGGCAAAGTGTTTTCATAAATTAGTTAATAGGCCATAAATATGATGGGTGGTGTACAAGTATAATATTATAAATAGAGATAAAAGCCATATATTTATGCTTTAATGTTCAAGCGATACATTACAGATACCTTGTAAAACTGATTAAAGGATGAATGCTTCCCTTTTAAGGCTTAAAATAAGTACAAGATTTATTTTCCGTTCTTTGTCCATAAAATTAGTTAAAGATACAATTTTTTTTTGTTTAAGTTTTAATGCTGTAAAGCAAAAGAAAATCTTTGAATACAAGAAGGAGAAGCATCATAGGCAATGAAAAGAAAATAAAATTCATAAATTTCATTTTCACTTAGTCCAGCTTATGTTGAATATATAAAGAGTTAGAGCTTATAAAAAAGGAGGAGATACATAAATTGAGGCAAAAATGAATTAATTTTATACAAATTAAAAAGTAATATTTTTAATTTTTTGTAAGTCATGAATAAATGTTTGTAAATTAAATTTTATTTCATTTTTTCTTATCTTAAGTTATTTATTGGCCAACAAAAATCGTACTCGTTAAATAAAATTTAAGACACAATGTTGACCTCTTTACTGTGATAATGAAATATAATTTGATCTCCTTTGCAATAACAGAGCGTACCCAATAGGATAAAACAACATTGGATGGAGCAAACATAATTGATTATCATAATCCCTCAGTCAAGATTATGATCTAATTTCTAACATCACTTATGTTGTGTCTCTTAAATGTACATATGAGTAGCGGGCACTACAGTCTTAAGTCGACAATGAACATCCGATTTTTGAGAAATTTTTTCATGGCAATTTTATTTACTCTCGGAGTTTTTTGCTGGAAATCTGCTAAGAGATAGTCCCCAGAAGAATACATTTTTCGCATGTACATTACATTACAGCCCAACCTAAATTACTGCGTAAAGCGCAAAATAAATATCAAAATTTCTCATGCCCATATAAAATGTATGAGACCAACCATAATTGCACGGCGTTAACGCTTTGCAATTGGAAAATCCAATTTTGACTGAACGTAAAGAAGTGTAGTTAGCTGTAAAACAATTTGCCATTGTGAAGTAATGACAAGTTAGCTGCTTTCAGTCTAATATTGCGATCTTATCTCTATTTTTATTTTCATTTGGCGATTTTTATTTAACATGATAAGTTAACATTACTGTTCTTGGCAGCAGACACTTTTATTTACGTTGCATATGTCAGCGTAAAGGCTTTACCCCGTAATTTAGGTTGGGCTGTTAGGATACAGAATTACAGATTGATAATATAACCTGATAGTGAATTTTTCGAACAAGAGAGAACAAGATTTTCATGCTAATGCTAATGTTGCTATGTAAAGTATGATCACCAGAAATACTGGCAGGCATCATATACTCTGCCTTAATTATAATCTCCACCATTAGACAAACTAACTTTATATTAATTCAGCATAATCGCTCAACAGTAAAATTAAATTAATTTTCTTTTTTTAAGAAATAAAAATTTTAACATGTTGACTGCCGCACCCTAGATAACTCGAAGATGTGTTTGGTTCTTTTGCGACACTTAACGTTTTAATACGATCAAATAGATGTCAAATAAGAGGAACTTTTTTGATGCTCTGCTAAAGGTAACTCCTTTATATCCACCTTATGTTTTTACAAGCCAGTAATAGGTAGCAATAGATTGTAGTGAAATACTGTGACGTGGATTCATATTCTTGGAATGCATTAATGCATCTCAAAATGAAACATCTGATCACATATCAGGTACTAGGCAGTGAATTGTCTTTGCTAATATCGAGGAGTATCCTGAAGTTTCTTAGGCCAATAGGGTTAGAAGCCACGTTATAAGGACAGCATCTAAAGTTGAAGAGGAATACAATTGCATGGTCACTGTACTAAGGCACCTCTTTACGCCAAGATGGATGCATAACAATTTTCTGAACAAACACTTACGAGTCATAATCGATGTATATATGTAAGCTACTGCAGTAGTATTAGTAGCTGTTCGAAATAGCCAATTTGCTACCAATCATAGCAAATTACCAGTAAAACGTTTTTGACTGGCAATTCTGTTCTATCCAGTAGCTTGACTTTTTGAAATGATTTCGAAATTAGAATATTTCGCAAAAGAAAGTTCGTGCCAAATAATTTTTTTAAGTTTTTTATAGTGAGGCCCTAACATTGAAATTCCTTTCTACTTCAGTATTTTATAGGTATTATAGTATGGAGATCATTAACATCGTGACTCTATGAACATGACAATACTGGACTGTAAAGGCAACACTTCTACCTGTAAACACACGTCATCTGTCAGTTAAGGCCTGTGAAAGCTTAAACGAAAAGTGTCATTTGGTTTAGGTTTACCAAACATTGAAAGGTAACAGACTTCAGCGTTTATTAAGGAAAGTTAATTTCATTATTTCACACAGTCGGAGTAGTATACTAAGTAATGTGTTGGCTTGTTAAACAAAAAGCCCAGGTCAGGCATCAAAACGAACTATGAAAGAAAGAAGATTTCTTCGGCGTTTACCACTCTCAGCAGATTTCTGGCAAAAACTCTGCCATGAAAAAGTTTCTCAAAAATCTCCCGTTCGGAGTCGACGTTAAGCTATAGCTCCCACTAATCATGTATAAAATTAACAACGAACTCAACAAGAATGGTGTGAGAAGCTAGGCCGTAATCCAGACTGAAGGGTTGTAACGGTCAGTTATGTATATATTTATGTAATTTCATCCAAAAAATGTTGATTTAGGCTATGCATTATTATATTTTCTATTTTTTTCTTTTAATTCTTTGGAAATGTCTTGTTGGGGAGAGATTTGACTTCATGGTTGCAATAATTTCTTACTTACTCAATCGATCATTACAACACTTTGGTCAGAAATAACAAACAAGTCTGGCATATTATTCATGCTGTGCTTCTTAATTTTACGAATGAATGGATGAGAGCACAATTTAAAGTCGACTCCAAAGGACAGGACAGGATAGGATATTCACTTCTACTTCACTTCACAAAGCATTATAAGAAGAATTAATTTTTCAATTTTAGAAAAAATAAATAAATAAATACTCGTATTAAAGCAAATTCTTTATAAAATCCGATCTATAACTAACGGATTATATGTAGATGCTGTAACGTCAGAATCATTAAAATATTCTTGGAAAAGTTGCTTTAAAAATTTCATTTAAGAAAGTAAAATAAAAAATAAAGTTTTAAGTCAATTATTATGATGCAAAACATAGACAAGTACAGCAGCATATCCTTGCTGCTAGTGCTGAAGCTGATGCTGATGCTGTTTTTGTTATTGTAAACTGCATTCTTAAATATTTATTCAGAATACCGAATTCCATCTTTATTATGATATAAAAGCGAATAAAAGGAGTAAAGAAAGAAAACCGTCGACTGGTTGAAGTGGTAAATGATATTGATGGTTATGGCGTTAGTGATGATGATGGTGATGTTGGTATTGGCAGTGGCAATGGCAGTGCTAGTGGCGTTGGAGTTGAAGTTTATTTGTGTCTTGTTTGGCATTTATATCGGTTTAGTCATTCATTATTATTTCGGTTCCTTTTTTTGCGTGAATTTTTTTATTCAATTTTCTTTTTTTGTGCTTTTTTTCAATATTTATTTTCCATTTATTGTACGCCATTTTATTTAGACCAAACCAAAGTGATAAAGTGCCAATAGTTAATGGCATTTATTAAGCAGCAGAATATCTACTGTATACATCACCACCACCAAAACAACAAACATTTTAGCAAAAGTACGTATTTACAGATTGGAGAAAATGCCAACAATGCAGTGAACAGATTATTGGATAAAATAAAAAATTATTCTTCAATATCAGCAAAAAAAAAAACCCAATGAAAACTGCGCAATAACACGCAAAACAAAAATAAATATTTGGTAGAAAAAAAGAAAAAAACAAAGAAAAGTTCAAATAAATAAACCAAAAATTAAATGCTTCGATTAACTATTGAGTGTTGTAGTTGGCAGAAAGAATAAAAGCAAGAAAAAAATAATTTCAAAAAAAAATATTGTACTTGGCTTTAACACCTCAATAACCTTTAAAGAATAATTTCATTCAATATTACTGCTACTGCTGCTTAAGTTGGAAAATTATTTCCGAAAAAAATTAAAGAAAAAAACGAAAATTTTATTTTTTTATTTGCTTTTATGGCATTCATTTACTCCTTTTTTGTTTTTCGTTTGTTTGCCCAATGAGGGGGTATTTGCATAAACAAGGTTATTTAGCCCGTTCAACTTAATTTGTTTATGGCAAGACACACCTCTTTAATAATATCTCAAAACAAATTACCAAACCACTGAAACAAGACCACCAAACAGACGATACTCAAACCCATCAATGGCTTCATATCCGCTAAAGAGCCATGTTTAACTAAAGCTAATATAAATACGCACACATACAAATATCTATATACCATAACTGTATATATTCAAATACATACATACATACGTACATACACAGACATGCACTTAAACTTAAGAGAAAATTTGTGCCTTGATAGCAAAACATTAATTTCAAACATAACTGACCTTGAAGCCATTAGAAAAGAGAAGGTTAAAATGTCAACATGCAAAGGTTATACGAAATATTAAAGCTACAATAGCAACAACAACAACAAAAAAAAATGAAAGTTTTAATTTGATTGTTTAAGACACACAAAATAAAAAAGAAGAAGAACTGAAATGGTTAAAAAAAAGAGGAAAATTCAAAAAAAGGAAAAATTCAGGTTGACTTTTCATTTACAAATAAGGGTGGGGCATTATTACGTTATCAATTTAGTTCATTGGGATTGCTATATAAAACATTTAACAAATTTAATTTAAAAATTTAATAAAACTTTATTCATAACAATAATTGTAAATAGGATTCACAAGCAGATCAATAAATCCATGATATTTTGATTGCAGCATTGATTTCAGGGTTTATACCCGGTGGAAGAAATCTTTCTAATTTTTTTCAATACTTTAAAATCAAAATGAGATACTTCGGGATTATCAAAATAGACTTGCCTTCCTGTCGAGCTATTTCGTCGAGGTTTATTAAACGATTAACTCGCACAATAATGCACATGAATAAACAATTTGCAGTCTTGTTAATGGTGTTTTGAGGTCGCTGTGGTCTAGTAGATAGTGTGCTGGCTTATTAGACGTAAAGCCAGGGTTCGAGTACCAGGCTAGACATCAAAATAAAATACAAAAAAAAGTATTTTTTCGGCGATATCTTCTCAGCAGATTTCTGCCAAAAGCTCTGAGAGTAAATAAAATTACCATGAAAAGTTTCTTAAAAATCTCGCCACTTATATATAAAATTAACACACACAATATAAGTAGTGTGAGAATCTAGGTCAATAATCCTGACTGAAAGATGACGTATGTATGTATGTATGTATATGGAAATTGCACCTTTCTTATACTGATGCAAAAGAATATTTGTCGTAGAGCTTCGTTTTGGCTGCAGTTGTAAGGACATCAGAAGCTTTGTCAATGTTGTCTCCTGGTAAATTGACACATGATTGTAAATAAAACACTTGTAAAATAGTTTTTCATTATATTTGTTTTTAATTGTAAAGATTTGAACGTTGACATTATGTGTGAAACACAACATCATTTAAATGACCTCCACGCGAAGTGTTGCAAGGCACTGATTCTTTTGATTTTAATTTTCAACGACTTTTTGACCCATATTGGGCGATATCTCAGCTATAAATTGACGAATGTTTGTTTTTAAGTGTTCAAGAGTTGAAGTTTTATTTGCATAAATACGGTCTTTCGCGTAGCCCTACAAAAAAAAAAAAAAGTCTAATGGTGTCAAATCAAATGATATTGGTGGATAGTTGATATCGCCACGACGGGAAATTACGCGGCCAGGAAATGTCTCTTGCAACAAAGCCATATTCGCTCGAGTTGTGTGGGCTTTTGGCATCGTCTTGTTGAAATCACATATTCTCCAAGTCGTATTCTTTAATAGCAGGCAAAAAAATTCATATCATATGACCATAACGTTCCGAATTGACGGTGACCGTCGTTCCATCGTCGTTTACGAAGAAGTGGTCCAGTAGGTAGTGTGCTAGCTTATTAGACGTAAAGCTATGTTTCGAGTCCCAGGCCAGACATCAAAAAAATAAAAAAAAACACAAAAAGTTTTCTCTTTTTCTTGTTGTTTCTCAAAAAATCTGTCGTTCGGAGTGGACTTTAAACTGTAGGTCCTGCCATTTATGTATAAAATTAATACACACAACATAAGTAGTGTGAGAAACTGCGGGCTACTTGGGGGACTATTGCTGTAGACTGTCTAATGGTAAAGGTATGGCACTGCCCATTTTATAGTCACCAGCAGCAACTCGTTTTCTTACCGTTCGCATCTTCCTTCTTTCCTAAAACCTATCCAAAGCACTGCATGATTAAGGGTTATCTCCTGAGAGTTGGTTTTATAAAAAAAAAAAGAAAAAAGTAAGATCCAATCACACCTTCGGACCGAAGAGAGCACCAAACAATGACTTTTTCTGGATGTAATGGCCTCTCTTCAATTACTTGAGGATTCTTAGATCACGACACAAAATTAGGAATTTTCTTTTTATTTACTTTTTTTTTTTTGTTTAAAAAACTTCAGTTTTCTTCTTATTTGGACATAAGCATCAAGGAAGGCCACTGCAACTGCAGTAGCATATAATTTTGTTTTCGTTGATATCGTTTTGATAGCAATGCAGCCGGTAGAACAAACATATCAAGTGACGTAAGTAAGTCAATTACGCCAACATCAAATGAAATTTTCTTGATAATTGTAGGGTGCAAATAGTTGTCAAGGTAGATTAGTAAAGATTTGATATGATGTTAGAGTTTTTATTAGAGAGTCGTCAATTTTACCTCCTCTTCATTAATATTAGGAATTCTGCAGTTTTATACGCAATGTATTGGCTTACTAGACATTTGGCCTTGATTTAAACTCCAGGTCAAATATCTTTAAGAAAACGAAATTTGAAAACATATATATGCGGCACTGCGAGATTAGGTCACTGACGGGGAACTGGAACAGATCCCAGCCAGACTATTGCAGGAGATGAGGAGGAGTTGGAGACAGTCGAACATCTCCTCTGTAACTGCCCAGCCCTTGACGACCTAGGCCGGGCCTTCATTGAGAGTTTAAGTTTTATGTCGAGAGCCTACATCAAGGATCTCCACAGATTCATTAACAGCTTGGGTTGGTTCAGAGGTGTTAGGTCTTCATAAGTGTAGTCGCGCTCTCACCCTGTTTGTTTTGTGTCTGTTTCTTTCTGTGTAATTCCTCCGATTCCCATTCTCCCTCCCCTTAGCTTCCCTCCTTTCATCCTATATCCTCTATTTCCTTCCTTCCCTACGGACAATGGGTCAATTTCGACCTCCGAGTACTGTACTTGTCTTAACCGACAAGTACACTTCCTCTAATCTAACGTAACCTACTACAATTCTATTGTTATTCTTCATTATAGAAACTCCTCTTCTGCAATTAAATTAACGATGAGTGCAAAATAAATTTAGAAGCACATGAATTGATTAAAACTTGCAACTTAAAAGGCATATAAAACAATTTTTAATTCCAAGTATCGTTAAAAAAAAAATCGCATGTTTGTATTGTATGGCACCATTAAGTCGTTCTTGACCCACAATCATTACTTTAATTTTATTTTATTTTACTTTTTCTTTCTCACTCTTTGGCTTCTCTACTTCTCTTACAATTTTCTTGGCATTTTCCATCTGTTTAAGTTTCAGTTTTAACAACAGCAGGTAATAATTTCTGATGGCTCATATTTTACAATTCATATTTACTTTTATTTTCTTTAATAGTAGGTTACTATACACTTCTCCTCCCACTCACCACCGGCCTGGTGTTTGTCCATAGTTGACTGGCAGTTTCTTATTCCTTCATTTCTCCTGTAATAAATGTAAATTTTACCTCTTAATGTGCTTTCTCAGGCCATTAATTATATCAATGTGTGTATGTATGTTTGTATTGCTGTTTTCCGTTAGTGGCATAGTGCGCTTTAAAGGCACGTGTCCTACAATAATTACAAACATATTTCGTTGAGAATAAATAATTTATTAAATGATACGAGTGAAAGAACGGAAAGTTACAGTCCATTAAATATGAAAAGTATTATCAATGCAAAGTTATTATCGAGTGCGGTTAGTTTATAATGCAAAATTTATTCATTTTATTTTTAATTACAAAAAAAAGGTCATATTAAATAATTTTTTAACTGTCAATACATTATTATTATTATTATTATTATTTTTTTAATTTAAAAGTTTTTTTAAATTTAAGTGTTAAGGTTTCCATACAAAATGTTTTCAGTGAAACAAATCATTTGGTCAATTCACACAGGCCTGTGTATCGTTGTATTCATTGTATTGTTGGATGATTATACAACAGTGTATGTTTATTGTAGATAATTTTCATGTAAAGTACTATACGATACACTTATACACATTTTTTCCATATGTTTTTCAAAAATTGTATTGTTTTCGTGCTAACAAATTATTTGAATGCCAATGCATAGCTTTGAGCGTTCACAAACAACCAAATGTATTCAATACAACATACACGATACAAAGTCGTGTGAATTGCCCAATTAATTCGAGTTTTTTCATGCAATATTTAATAATCACAATATTTTTCGTTGCAAATTCATACTTCAATATCCTTATTGACATGAATGTCAAAAAAAAATATGCTTTACTGGACTTAGCTTTTCACATGTAGTTTCTCTGAGGGTTCGAAATAATGGGCTTGATCTGCAACTAGCTGATTAACATAAAGCATTTCTAAAGTAACAGTTCCGTAGTCCAGTAGGTAGAGTGTTGGCGAATTAGACGTGAGGCCACGATTAAAACTAAGACAAGCATCTCCAACAAAATGAAATATGAAATAATATTTCACCACTCAGCAGATTTCTTACCGTTAAAGTTGACGTTAGTTAAAGGTACATTTAGCTAAAGTGAACGGCAAAGTTACCTTTAACGTGTTTTGGTTATTACAATCTACAGTGTCGTTGCAAAGTCGATAAAACTGCTCAATTAAACAAGTTTTTTTTTAACGCAGTGGCATATCGAAAATAGTATCTGATATGGCAACTTCAAACATAAAGTGACCTTTAAATGTTAAAGGTAGGATGATCTTCCCTTTAGCTTAACGCTCACTTCTATCTTATTGGGTACTCGTAATAATCAAAAACAATTTATCTCTCCGTTAAAATTCTCCCTTTAGTTAATGGTAAGTTATAATAATGGCCCTGAGAGAAACGAAATTGCCATGAAAAGTTTAACAAAAATTTAAATAAAATCAACACACACTACGGAAGTGGCGTGAAAACTTAGGTCGTAGTTCTGTCTGAAGGGTATCAATGCCAATCTAAACCATAGCCACTCAGTCATGTGCACAAAGCGATATCAGAAAAAAATTTTTTTTGGGGATCTCCCCTCAGCAGTGTTCTAGCAAAAACTGTAACAAAAGGCTTACAAATCTTGCATTACGAGACGACATTACATAGTATGTCCCGTTTTGGTCACTTATTAGAATATTAAACTGATTACTTACTAAAATTACTTAAGTGGTCATTACAACAATTCAAACAGAATTACAACCTAGTTTGACCCATCATCCATGTTGTGTTTGTTAATTTCATACATTTTAAAATCGAAAGTCTGCCGTCCGACTTCTAAGAAATTTTTCATGACAATTTTCTTTACTCTCAGAATTTATTTAGATCGCTACCGAGAAGAAGTCATCGTAAGAAATAAGTTCTTAATATTTCGTTTCGTACAAATTTTTTGGAATACGGTTTAAAGCTCGGCCTCAATAAACCAACACACTATCTGCTAGAATTCATTAACAACATAATTTTACAACAATTTTCTCTGTAACAGTTTTATGAATGGTTTGGTCCTAGAAAATTAACAAAAACCGTTTCATTAAATAGATGAAAAAAATAAAAACCAAACGAGTTGAGTGCTTATTTAAATATTAGCAAAACTTTTATGTAAATTAGTGCAAAAGTTAATAAAAATTAAAGAAAACCGTTATTAAATCGTCTATTTAGTAACAAGACAAAACAACAACAATAACAAAAACCAAAACAATCAAATTCTTTTGTAGTTCTTTTTTATACTTTTCTTGGAGAGAAAGTTTTACAAAACTAAACAATTTTAAAGATTTTTCGTAATTAATTTCGTCTGGTAAGTTTGTATTGTTAATATTAAAACACAAGGAAAACGAAGAAAAAAAAAACATCAACAACAAAGAACAAATGGAGTTTCTTTGTACATGATGTTGTTGTAAATTTAACAAATTATTTAAATTGTTGTACTCTATACGGGTGGTATACGCTCTTCAGATAGTCTATTGGTGGGTTAAGATTAAAATAACTTGGACTACTTAAAGTAAAATACTGATAAATCTATGTATTCTTCAATAACTCATGGTTTTTAGTATATTCTACCAGGTTCCTTGAGAAGATTTTTTAATTTGTAACCTATTACGACAAATGCATTCACGTAAAACATTCTGTGCAAGTTTCTGCATTCATAGACTCATGTAGCGGAGACCTTTTAAATGTACTATTTCTGAATTAAGCTAAATAATTGGCAACCTTTTTAGAAAACCTTAGACATTGATGCAATATTCTCTAAGGCAATTTGGTGATCTTGGTACAAAGGCAATATACAGGAAATATTCTGCTATAGAGTAGTCATTTAAATGTCATGGGAATATAAATGATATTGGCTTGGAAGGCATAGTAATTACACCACAGAGTTATGGAGATTAAATAGTATAATCCACCCAATTTGTAGAGTTCTGTGCATATTTCCATAGAATTTGCATGAGGATCTGTTCCAGTAATATCTTCTTGGGTTGATGAAATCTCAGAACCTCTCTAAATAATCAATCCATGTCATCTAAACGAAACCGACAAATAAAGATCCACGGTTTAAAATACCTAAGGTGCTGATTGTACTCGGATCCTTTTCCCTATTAGTCTAAACGCTATTAGCTTCGCCTTGGGGAAAAGAGAAAAATATGCAACACATTGCTTTAAAGGATAATTTAGGTCAACTAAAGTAATTAAAACAAAAAATTTAATGAAAAATTTGCAAATTGTGAATTTTAAAATGGAAACACCTGTCAACAGATTGGAAAAAAATATGCAACGCAATGCGTTAAAGGTTAATGTAGGCCATCAAAGTAATTAAAATAAAAAATTTAACGAAAAAATTTGCAAATTTTGAGTTTTAAAATAGCAACAGCTGTCAGCAGATAGCAAATTTGCATTATCATGGCTTTCGAAGAAGACAAATCAATGAATAAAGTTGATCATCAATTTAATATCAAAAAATAGAAGGATTGTCGGATTTCATTGCAATATCGTTAAACAAATAATGTGTAAAGAAAGCCAGAAAGTGGTTGATCTTGTAAATCTGCTACCCGCTAAGATCATCGAATGGTAAAAATAATATAATAATATCTCTCTAGGAAAATGGCAGTAGATGTTACTAATTACGCAATCAACCAATTAGGGGTTTCTATTGGCGCCCACACAGCTTCAGAGACCGATTAAGAGCGGCATAGTTATTACCTAGAAGATCAGCCAAGAAGTAAGATTAATAAGAAGAAATGGCTTGACTTTGTTAGACGGTATCTGCTGCATTGGTCGAAAGATGTGTTAAATTATATTCGTCTGACCCCAAAACAAAGATATTCACAACATTCTGTAAAAAAGACAAGCCACGGTGTTGAACATAATATCACATCGGGTTTTGTCGCTAATGTAAGGAGTGCGCACAAAAAAAACTGGACTTACACCTTTCGTTATAGAAATAAAACTAAGTGGCGGATTTTTTTCGTTTTATATTTCAATTAAAGTAAATAATATTTGAATTCTTTTGTGTATAAAATTTTTTTCTGACAAAGAGCTCAGAGCAACCAACTTTTTAAGCCACTTTTCTTCCAGAGATTTTAGGGTGTTTTAAATTTAGGCAAATCCTTTTTTCTTCCACTTCCACACTATCTCTCAATACTCAAAGACTCATTATATTGTTTTATAGAAACCGTTTTTTGGTTAACTCCTGCGACCCTAGCAATCGTTTTTTGTAAGCCACGTGGTTTTTCATTGAAATTTTAATTATTTTTTTACGACATTCTTGTTGGGTGCCCATTTTCGAAAACTAGTTTTGCAATTGCAATGAAATTTAGCACGTGGATTTTGAAACAGATGACTAACAAAAACAATGTAACGGCATTCATTTTTTTCAATTACGATAAAAGTTATAAGCTTAAACGTATGCCCATTTTTTTCGTGCGCACTCCTTATGTTTTGTGCGGTACCTACGGTTTAAAGTTGACTTCGAACGACAGATTTTGTTCATGGTAATTTTATTTGCTCTCAGAGCCGAAGAAATATTTTCATATTTTCGTTTTGATGTTTGACCGGGCTTTTAAACCGTGTCCTTACTTCTAATAAGCCAACGCACCAAGCTACTAGACTACGCCGACCTCAAGGCCTTATGACCACTCATTAGCGGATAAAAATGAAATTCACATACAGAAAAGTCAATATAAAATGGTACTATTTCATATTGTTTCCCTATTTAATACAAATTCTGTTCAAAATCTACATTCCTATATCAGTTACTACTTCATCAATGCAAAAATTACTTTTAAATTTTGAAATTTGTTTAAAACATTTAATTGAATTACGCACTTTCATTGAAAATTTTTATTTTTTTTGGTTTCTTCACTTTCCGAATACGTGAATGTGTAAGTGTAAGGTAAAGTTGCTTTAAATCTTTTCACCCCATCTTTTTACAAAAAAAAAAAACAAAAAAAAGTTTCATTTGAAGTGTCATTGAAATTTGTGTCCCTTTGCAACAACTTGAAGTGAAAGTGTTATTGAAATTAAATATGACCTCTGAGTGTAAAACGACCACAAAAATGTTTGAAGAGTGGAAAACAGATTTCGTTGTAAACCATTGACAGCAGTTTTGTTTTTATTTCTGCAAATGTATGTGGGTATACGTTGGGGTTACGTTGTAGGAAAGAATAACTGACAAATACCGCAAGTGCCTTAAAATTTGAATGAATTGAAAAGGAGGCAAAAATAACACAGCAAAAAAGAATTTAAGAGTTAAGAAAAGGTTGGGGGGTTTTTCTTTGAATTTTTCATTTCATTTTCTTTTCTTCATACATTCTTTGGTATTAACTTTCCAGCTACACTTTTTTTCTTGGTTATGAAAATTGTGCGGAAATAAGGGATTATAGCGCAATGAGTGTAAAAAAAAAGTTTAATAAAAAACAACATCAACCATTTTAAAACATGTTGGTAAACGAAGATGAATAATACGAAAAAATAAAAAAATTCATGGAAAAATAAAATTAAAATGAAAATAAAAATAAAAAGTTTGCATTGAAAAGCAAAAAACAAAAAAAAAAACCTGAAAGAACTTTTGTGGCACCTGTCTACTGAGATTTTTAACAAGATTTTTGGGTTTTCATAAACAAAATGTTTTACCGAAAACATACAAAACCCCTTACTTTTTTTTTTTAACATGTTTTACTGTAGTTAAGCAAAGAAAGGGGAAAAAAAAGAGAGAAAACCAACATTTAATTAAATTAATAAGTTACTTATTCTGCAATCAAACACAATCTAATTATCAACAGAAAATTTTAAATTTACATTGCAAGCGATGATGGTAATGAAAGTTTGTTGAATGGAGTTTTAAATGTAAAGCAAAAGTAAGTATGGTAAATGAAATTTGGAGGAAAATTGTAGAAAATTAAATAAAAATCGAAATACTTTTGTTACTAGACCCTAAGCAGCTTAAACCTCTCGCTGTGTTATTTTTAAATTATCAACAAACAACAAATTATGGTCAAGTAACAATTGGTTTAATGTGTTAGGTTCTTATGCGTACATAGGTCTTCTACGGGCAAAAGCTATTTATTAATCGATTGCATAAGATTAGATCACCTTACAATAAATATCTCTTTATACTTCTCAGTTTTAAAAATAACTTAAAAAGAGGTTGACATATATAAACTATCTGATTCTAAGGAATTATTGTCAAGAATGCCCCCTGAGCAAGTAGTACAGTAATGGACCACAAACAAGAGCAGAGCTAGGCTGTCTTTTACATAAGAATGCATTTTTTCTACTCTTTGTTCAACGCTATTTAATTGGTGCTGATTGAGGTGATTTCATTTCTGAAATCATTAAATTATCATACACTGCTTCACGCTCTTGAATGCAGACAATGTGGATTATAAAGTTTTCTGTAATTTTCAGTCTCAAAACTCTTATAAAGCTATGACTTCCGGAACTTTTATTTCATCATAATATCTAGAACGTTATGTAGTAAATAACTTCCTGTGGAGTAGCTGTAGCAATTGATCCCTTTAAGATAACTTTTATCCACCTTGTCGAAGATTTTTTACGGTACCTCGCCAATAATTGGCGAGATCGTTGGTTTGTCATTACACTGGAAAAATTTAACTTTGCCAAAACATGAAATTAATCTTTCGGGAATTTAAAATTCCTTCGTATTATATAGGCTGGTTGCACCGTTTAATTCGCGAACCGTTTATTTTAAAATTTTCCTTGCAATCCAATAAATGTCGGCTATCGCACTGTTTATTCCGCTTGGAACTGAGAGTGACAGTGCATTCAGAATCATTTGCGAAAAAACCGGACATTGCGATGATAAAAATGCCTTTAAAATCTGTACTTGCCTTGTTGGACAGGCACACGTCCTCTAACCTAGCCTATCTTGTCAATCCTACCCTACCTGTTAATGCTGTGGGTCTTTTAAATCCCCATTTTTATGTGGTCCTTGGATGTTGAATTATACATATCCACCCAGCTCTTTTTTAAACGGTAGATACGTTCCCCAGAAATCCATGTAAAAAAAATCGTATAAAAAATGAGGCGTTTTCTATAGTAAAATGGGGGATACGTCATCTGAAAACCGTGTAAGATAAAATGAAGAGCTATATTTACTTAGAAAAAGCTTGTAAAAAATGTTGAAAAATATAAAATTTCAGAAATGTATACAAATTGTATGTTAATATGGCATTTTACTGAGCGTTAAAACTTAAAAAACATAATTCAAAAAGGTGAAAAATTGGTAGAGCAAGCATAAAACCAAAAGAAATCTTTTGATCCCGACTTAAGAACAGAAAAATTAGGATAGAAATAAAGAAAAAATATTTACATAGCAACATAATTATTCATCGCTATTTGATAACAAGAAGCTATTGTTTGCGATGAACTGGACTTAAGTTGGTATCATCACTGGAGATATCCATCAAATTATCCAATGGTGACTGTCAGTCCAGAAATAGAGCTTTGAACTGTTGAACAGTGATTTTGAAACCATACTAGATTAAAAATTTCTTTCAAGTGTGTAACTTTAAATCCGTGTAAAAAAGAGTTGAGTGTACACACGTAAATAGAAATTGTAGCTAATAAATGCCACTTCAAATGACCTTACCAGAAAGGTGGTTTTCTAACCAGTAAATGGTCAACATGTATGCAAGTCAATAAACGGTCAAGAAAACTTTATTGGCTAAAGAAATCCTTCCCTGACATCGATTTATTTAAATGATGTTGGTTCACTGGTAAGTTATGGTGAAACCACTACGAAACGGCTCCTATAATTGGTATACATAGATGATGAACAACGCCCTTTAATATCTTTTCCTTCAAAAGCTAATTCTTTCCATTTTTTCCAAAAATCTTTGTAACTTTTTTTATCTCAATTAAGGAAAGATTTGTTTTCTTTATGTATGCCTGCACCAATTAGGCAAAAAGATATATAGCCTCCTAATAATCATAAATAATGTCAGATAATTTGCTCTAATTAAACAAAAATTATTTTAACAGGTTCAATAAACTCTTGCTAATTGCCTAAAAGAGTCAAGAAAAAAAAAACATTTTGTTCGTATTAAACGTGGTAGAAACTTTTTACTTCGTTAGTAAATGCGCAAATAAAGAAGGTGAAAAAGAAGGCCACATAAACACGTATTGGCCAAAGACAAAATCTAACACAAAATATTTTCGAACAACAACAAACAGAGTTAATTTTTACGGTCTATGTAGCAAGACACAAAGCGGGTCTAAAATTGTTGTTCTGAATTTTCGTATTTTTTTTTGTTGTGGTATTTTTATAATTACAAGTCTAAACAAATTTAGACATGGGCCTTTAACATGCTGTGTGTGTTGTTGGAAGGAAATTGAAAATATTTTGATTTGTTCGTTTCACTTTATGAAAAACAATTTCGGGTTTACTTTAAAATTCTTTGCGTGCATATAATCATTCGAGTTGAAATCAACTAATTTACATTTTATTTAATGTGCAACAGAGAGAGAATATAATAACAAAAGCAACAACAATTTATGTGTACAAACACTGAAAAACGATAAAGAGAAAAATTCAACAACAACATGGAGAAATTTCTATAGAAACTTAAACGAAATGAGATTTAGGTTGAACATTATTGCAATAACATACTTGCTTATATTAGTATACATGCATGCATACATATATATTTACATATACATATAACATACCATACACACATACACATACACATACATATTTGCATGTTTACATTTTTATGCCATAATAATTCATTCGAGAGGAGAGTACCACTAAATAGGGTAAATGGGTACCAAATCATTGTAATATTAAAAAAAGGTCCAAAAATTATTGCTATTGGTACCATGGAATTTAATATTCGATATTGTATAAAAATTCATCCCTAGTAACCAAAAATCCTCAACATCCACTACTACCTACGTCAGTGAGCTTTGAAAAATAAAACTGCGGGTTCAATTCATTTAATCACTAAAAACGCGAAAGACCTTTTCGAAATCAACAAAGACTAAACAGAATTGTTTCTTTAATTCATTAATTTGTTTGATAATTATTCCAATAAACACGATCTATACCAGAGATCAGTAATAAGTATTCAAAACGATGAGTAGATTCGATTCATACTTATAATTTCAAATACTTATACGCATTCATACTTATTTTGATATCATACTCATATTACTCATACTCAAAGTTGGAAATGCTCGTCGTATTCATACTTAACAATACGCATAATGTTATTGATTTCGACTCGTTTCTGCTTAACAATTACACGAAGCATAAAATAAGTATGATTCGCATACTCACTCTTTGTTTGTATATGCAACAACAACAAAGGTTGTAAATTTTGATTAATGATTCGATCCACTCGAATGACTTCTAAGTATTATAAGTATTTTTCTAAATTTATGAATCAGAATGAGTAGGCGTACGAATCAAACACATTTCGAATGTTGTGAATTTGATGTCAACATTGTACTCATACTTATTGGTATTTATACTTATAAATCAATGTTGTAGCGAGTAGGAATGAATCACAGTCATTGAATTTCAATTCTGTTGATTCACTCATACTTAAAATTGCATGAGTGCTTATGAGTAGCGGAAAAACGTTGCATTGCTGATCTATACCGTAAATGACTTCAGCTTGTAAATCCCTGACCGATTATGGACTGTAGCATAAATGTTGCTCGATGTTTAGTCTATGATAATCTGACACCATATTTTTATAACGAATCACACTTTTAATTCTTTTTTAATTAAAAAAACACGTTTGGAAGTTATTTATTTTCAGTTGTATTCTAAACTTCCCTGAATTTGTATCAAATTTCGCCATGAATTTCATTTGCCCTTTTAATTAATTATCCTATCATTTTTAGTACAATTCCTTTACATCAGACACTTTAAGCTTCAAATCCATTTAACAGTCTAACAAACGAATTGCCGTCTGACCACTGAACTTCCATGAGGTTAACTAAAAGTTTATTTAGACTATCTGCACAGCTATCTGCACAGCCTTGCTGCTAAATTTCTGGTAATGTAAGAATTTACTAGTCAAGAGAGCTCCCTCCCATCCTAGATAGGATAAGATCCTTTCTGTGAATTGAAGATTGCAGAAAACGTAAAAAGGGATACAAAAAGAGCCGCCGATTTTTTAATAAAACAGAATGAATGAAGGAATGTGAATCTTACTACAGACCCAAGCACAAGGCATAAATGCATTTCATTTGCGTGCTTGCAAAGTATCTTTCTCGACATATACTTCATTCTGAGTGTACTTTACACAGACATAACATAATTGGCCATTACAACCCTTCAGTCAGGTTTACGGCCAAGGTTCTCACACTACTCATGTTGTGTGCGTAAATTTTAAACGTGAGTGGCGGGAACTACAATTTAAAGTCGACTCTGAATGGCAGATTTTTGAGAAGCTTTTCATGGCAGAGTTTTTGCCAGAAATCTGCTAAGAGGAAATCGCCGAAGAATATATTTTTTTTATATTTCATTTTGATGCCTGATACGAATTCGGGCTTTTGGTCTAATAAGCCAACAGACTACCTACTAGACTTCGGCTGCTTTACACGCCTATAGCAATAACATGTTCTAGACATGGTTACTTATTTATTTAAAGATTAAGTTACGAAGTACCTGCTTTTTTGATCATTTTTGCTATATAGAGGTTTTACAATATCGTCTGACTAGATCTCGTGATACAAAATAAAGTCAATATAAATGGCGATCATGTAGAATATACTTCTACACGGATTTTTTCTCTCTATACCACAGCATCAGTAACAAACTCTTTCTCAATTTTGAAATAACTAAACATTCAATACTTTTCAGGAACAAAACCAAACTCTGCCTAATCAATAGATAAGTTTTGGGCGTTGAAAGGTGAGAAGTTTCTTTTTTTCTGGCCAAATTTAATTTAAGAATAATTTTGAAAACTATGAGATCTAAAATGGTTTTTCTTTTATAGCGACAACTTTCCTCAGATCAACACATTTTATATTCCAGGTACTTTATCAAATGCCTAGAAATATAATGTTTCGTCCCTAATGTATGCATGAACAAACAATTTTTTTCTATTGAAATAAACTGTGCAGGTAAATTTAACAGTATTTTTAAGCATGTGTGAGAATAGAGGTTTTTTTTTTGTTGTGCAAGTATAAAGGAATGTTAAGCGTATATGATCGTTCTATCTTTATGGAAGTATAATTACAGTTAGTGTTAACTAAATAGTAAAATATTTATGAATGTATTCAAAAAGATATAGTTTTCATTAGGAGCTTAAACGAGTTTGTTTCTTTTTTGTTTCGAATCTATGGAATTTATTAAATTTTTATGACAGAATGTCCAAGTTTAAAGTCACGATATTTCTGAGATTTCCAAAAATTAAAAAGTAATACATAGAATTGAAGAAATAAATTATACAGTTTTAAAATAAAAGTAGAAACAATTATGAATCGATAGAATGCTCACGAACCAAGCATTTAATAGAGCAACGTTGAAAGTCTAATTTCCGGTCAGATAATTTCTAATTACTCGCCTATGGTTTGTCTTACTTTCAAAAACTCATTTTCAAAGAAAGTAACACACTGTATACATATTTTTGTATGAATATGAATGTAAATTTTTTTTATGAACACTTTTACATACACAAATAAGTGCATGAAAATTTTCCAAAAAAAAAGAGGAAAAAAATAAAAAAAACCCAAAAAAGTTCTTTTATTTTTATGATGCATGTCTGCTGCCATGCCTGCTGCCATGCCTGCTTTCGAACAACATTTTTGTGTAAAATGTTTGCATGCAAATACAAGACTATACAACGTTGTTTGTGTACATAAAGTCTGACATACATTTCCCTGCTGTTAAAGTAGTTGTTGTTGCAATATGAGTTTTACCTTTAATTTATTTCTCAGTAAATAGTAGGATCCTACTCAGCACTTGCCAACTCATCATGTGTCAAAAGAACAGAATATAAAGCATGAAACGAAAAACTTTCTTGTAAAATTTTGTCTAAATTAATAAGCCTGTTTCTTTTAGTGGGTTGCATAAAGAGACACAAGTCTTTAAGTCTATTACGTTTTTGAAAGGAAATTTAATGAAATTTTGAAAGGGAATCCTCTGGTTTTTATGTGATTTTTTTTTTCGTTATTCAAACAAAAGTTGAATACTAAATAGTACCGAATTAATGAGCAGAAAGAATATCATTAAGTGAAATGAAATTGAAAAAATTATTGCAATTCTTTTGACAAATTGGCTAAAAAGAAATTTAATAAAATTATACATTTGATATGTATTTCATAAATTAAAATCTTATAAGGTTGCGTGTAATTTTAAAGGCAATGCAGGTCGAAATTCCATAGCAGAATTTTTTAATAAAAATCTCTCTTAGCATTAGTATATGAAATGGAATTTTAACTTTTTTTTTGACAATTTAATGGCATTCTAATTATGAATATTAAATTAAAAACTTTAATTTAAGAACTTTATTTCGTAACATCTTAAGAACATTTTGTCCCGGCCCTCAGGGTCATTTTAATTCACCTTACAGGAAATAAAATGTTTAATCGGTAAGGTGTAATAAACTTACAATGGAAGGTTAAGTAATTATTTTTTTGTTTAATTTGTTTACAGGGATGCTACGAGGGTGGCTAAATAATTCCACGAATCTTTTAATGAGACATGTTTTTGGAAGAAAAAATGCGTTATATTTTCCTCTAAAATTTTCTTTGAGTCCTCTAGACTTTGTTTAACGTCTCTTCAAATTTTACTCTTTATTTGGATTTTCTTCCAAATCAAATTATTTGATGCAGCATTACGACAACTTGTGTGTGTGTCTGTATGTTTTGAGAAAGTCTTCATGGCAACTTTATTTACTCTAAGAGTTTTCGTCAGAAATCTTCTGAGAAGGAATGTTTTCATATTTTTGACTTTGTTGGAGATATTTGACATTTGACCTGCGGCTTAAGCCGTGGCCTCACGTCTAATAAGCCAACACACCACCTATTAAATTTCGGCGATTTCAGTATTTGAAAAGTATATGAAAATGGGTATTTGATTGAGTCATGTTATCATCGTTAGATTGGAAACAAAATGTGTTTTCCACTGTTAAACCCTCAGAATGATGTCAATGAGGGAGCAGTCAATGCGGTAAAATTGCACGATCCCTGATAGTCAGTTTTCACCAGCATTAAGAGAGAATAGAAAGCCTTAAAACGGTGGGAATGATCATCTAATATGTTAAGGAATCTCCAGTCCTGTTAAAATCACATAAAACACTTTTATCTAACAGGCCCAATACATAAAAAAAAAAATACTTTCTGTACTGAAATATCAAAAGTAAATTTGTACACATAAGTGTATCCATACAGGGTGGCTGATATATATTGCAACCTACTTCAGGTTGTTATCATATATAAACAATTTGTCTGACAGATTTATTCCAGTGACAGTTACTTTTTTTTAGTTACAAGCTTACAAAATCATTTTGGTCTATTGCATTGAGGAAAAAAGTTATTCGTAATGGAATTCAAACGTGATTGCTTCATATTTGAGTGAAAAACCAATGGTGGCTATCGTTAGAGCCCGCCAGCATTTGAATGTGAATAAATCTTTTGTTTCTTGTACCATTGCTCGTTACCGTGATACTGGCAGTGTTGCATTGCGTCAAAAAGTGGACGAAAAAAAAACGGTAACAACACCAGAAATGATCCGAGAAGTGAAGGCCAGATTTTATCGAAATCCACGCCATAGTGGTAGAAAAATTACTCGTAAGCTGCACATATCGCGAGAACGGATGCAACACATATTGAAAAATGAGCTTGGACGAAAGCCATTGAAGTTCCTAAAAGTGCAAAAGCTCACCTATGGAAAAAGAAAAGTTAGACTGGAAATAGCCAAGGAGTTACTTCGCTTGCACGAAAGTGGTCAGTTACCGAATTTGGTTTTCTGCAATGAGAAGCCATTCAAAATTGAGGAGCTTGTGAACACATAAAATGATCGGGTTTATTAGTCAGAAAGGTCAGCTGAAAATTTACACCTGTGATTGGCCACCAGAATTCAAGCACCGCCGATGGTAATGGTGTGGGCCACCTTAAGGGCCGATGGTCGCTGCCGGCTCGTATTATACGACCGTGGGGTATGGATATTCCAACAAGACTCAGCACCAATGCACTTAGTACGCGTCAACTAAGAATGGCTCACAAAGGAGATTCCTCGTTTCATTTCTACAGCACACTGGCCACCAAAATCTCCGGATCTCAATCCGTTGGACTTTTGCACCTGGGCCATTTTGAAGAGTAAGGTTCTCACTAAAAAAATGCCAAAGTGCCGATCATTTCAAGACGGCGCTTCGACGGGAATGGGCCAAAATACCGCATAGCCACTTTCGTGCAGCTTTTGACGGCTTTGTCGCCCATTTGAAGGCCATAATTCGTACCAAAGGTGGCAAATTTCGAACAAATCTAAACTGATTTTAAAATTTGATGTTTTTTCCAAAATTTTTTTCTTTTAAACAATGAAATTAAAAAAATAATAAAAAAAAATATAACGCTTTACTTTGTGGCATTATATATCAGCCACCTTGTAATCGTAGGTCGCGTGAAAACTTTGAGGGCTTATAACTCAAAACATACTTTTTCGACTTAGAATGTCGATGTGGTTAATTGGATTTTCAACAATATATTGTGGATCTGTCTTGAAAGAAAATAGCCAAGCTTCGAAATTAGAACTGTTTTATGGCCAATTGTATTGTGACAAATTAAGTTCAAATTAAAACAAAATTTAACAGGTTTTTTTAATTAAGTTTGTTGTATAAAAAGTTTACCAATGATAACGAAATGAAAACTGTTGTTTTTTCGGTTTTGTTATTCCTGCTCTAATTCTAAAACAAGTATTTTGAAAGAAAGACAGACAAACTAACGAACAAAATTAATAAAAAAAAATTCATGCAGTTTTTCGTTAAACTTTTTTAAAACACTTCTGCTACTATTTGACAATGTGAAACAAACAAAGAAAAAAATTTATAAAAAACAGTAAAAGAACTAAAATGAAAAGAACATTTTTTTTGTTCAGCATAAACCATAACTTTTCATGGACTTTTCCATTCATTCATTTTATTTCATGTAGTTTCTCTTTTCTTCTTTTGCTCTTTTCAAAATGCCAAATAGTCAACGAATATAAATTCGAAAGAGTGTAAAGCAAATGATAAGAAATATTTTTGAAAAAAAAAAGAATGAAAAATTAATGGAAATGGTAAGTGGAAAATATAAAATCCAAAGAATTGAAGAAAACTTCAGAAGAATGGTGCAAAAAAAAAAAAAAAAAAAAAAACGTAGAAGAGAACACGATTAATAAAAATCTTCCATCATGCTTGCAAACAATGTATTTTTTTTTGTGTAAAATTTTCTTTAAGAGAAAAAAGAAACTAGAAAATAAAAAATATTTTTCAATAAAAGCAAAAGAAAATTTATGTGGTTTTAAAGTAAAAACAATGTTCATATTTTTTGCATTTTTATTACATATTAGAATAAACAAAAAAAGAAGAAGAAAAAAATATAGAAAAAGTTTCTTATTTTTAGAGTTTCAACATTAACAACAAAAATATTATTTAACTTTATTAGAAGCAACTTAAACAATACTTGCCTTCACTCTTTCACTTTTTTTTATTTCCTTCTTGTTCCCTATTTTCTATTTGCTGCAGCAGAATAAAATAAAACCATAAAATGTTTAATAAACAAAAGGGGGGGAAAAAAAGTTTCTTTTTTTCCTAGAAATATTAACAAGAACATCAAATGAAACTTTAAAAGCAAAAAAAAAGAGAAATTTTCCAAAGTATGGCAGAAGAAAACGAAGAAAAAATAAAGAATTGTTTTCGTCGGTTTTTCTTCTCCTTTGCTTATCTGCTGCTCTATTATTGTTGATGCTCTAAGTAAACTTAAGCTTCAAAACCATTTTATATAATTCCTGTGAGAGTTTATACCAATTTTACTGACACTTTAAATAAAACATGAGAGGAAAGAATCCAGAACAAATGCAACTAAAATGTTTGACTTTTTCGCCATGATTATCTTACCACAGTCGTCAGTGTTTGCTTGCTTGCTTGCTTGCAAAACTTCATTCTGTGATTATAAGTGTGGCTACATTTTGGTCACACACATACCGTTAGTGTACATAGCGAAAAAAATTGCAATCCAATAAAAATGGGGAAGAGAAACATAAAATAATACAATTTAATACGGCCAAGCCATGCCCGTAGCAATGCCGATATGCGCTTTTACATTTCGCAGCTATTGGGCCGTAAATACACTTTGTTTTGTACTCCAAACACTTATTGGAGCAAATAAGAAAAAAACAAACAAACAAACAAAAAAAAGCAGAAAATAAAACTCTGCATGAAAGACAAACAAAGAGAGGTAAAAAAAACCCCCGAATATTTTTTAATGGTTCTCATGAACATTTATGGTCAGTACAAAGTCTCAAGCATATTGAATTAATTTGAATGCCCTGGTGGTCTAGTGGGTAGTGTGCTAGACTAGTAGCGTGAGGGTCGTGGCTTAGATTCCCAACAGAGACTCTGGTCTGTGGCACTACACCGGGAACATGGTGGAAGTTACGCAGCTCGTATATAATTAATTAGTTATTGTAATTGGGTAGTGTGTTGGCTTATTAGACAAAAGCCCCGGGTTCGAATCTCAGGTCAAACATCAAAACGAAAAAATATTTCTTCGGGGACTTCCTCTCAGCAGATTTCTGGCAAAGACTCTGAGAGTAAAAATTGCCATGAAAAGCTTCTCAAAAATCTGTCGTTCGGAGTCGACTTTAAACTGTAGGTCCCGCCACTCATGTATAAAATTAACGCACACAGCATAAGTTGTGTGAGAAGCTAGGTCGTAATCCTGACCAATTATGTATGTATGTATATGGTAATTAACTACATAATTAAAATTCTATAAATTCTGATATTTACAAGGAAAAAAACGCATTCAAATTGCTCGCTAATTCAGCTTGAACGATGCCATTATCTTACCCAACTTCTTGAAATTTTTCTTTGTACTTTTGTCTACCACACAACCTAGATGCCAAGACAGGCCTTTGAAGTTATAAAAAAGTAGGACTTTGTTTAGTAAAATACAGATATAACCGATGAATAGTAGAAGTCAATGTAGATTAACGTTTTCAATTACAAATTAATGGGTGACTTTTTAAGAGCCATAGGAAAATTTTTCTAAAAGAAAACTTGAGATTCAGAAAAATACTTGGAATCTTTATTTGTATCGATAGCATGGTTCATATAATTTAATGTTTGAAGATTATTTCATGCAAATATTGACCGCGACTGCGCCTCAAATAGTCCAACCGTTTAGCCCAATTTTGACCTACTCTTTCCAACATTTCGGCCGGTATCTCATGAATAAATGCATCAATGTTGGTTTCCAATGCATCAATTGAAGCAAGCTTTTGTCTGTAGAGATATAAGCTTTAACACAGTCCCGAACGTGAAATAAAATATTTCACGAACTCGCCTCTCAATAAGTCCATTGTTACGCTTGCTGTGTAGCATGTAGCACCGTCTTGTTAAAACCACATGTCATGCAAGTCCAGCTCTTGCACGGTAGCGGTCACCATTCACAGTTACGTTACGATTCGCAGCATCTTTGAAGAAGTACGGTCCAATGATGCCACCTGTAAACCGCATCAAACTGTAACTTTTCTGGATATATTGGTAGCTTTTGCAATGCTTCTGGCTGATCTTCACTCCCAAATCGATAATTCTGCTTATTAACGTATCCATCGACCCAAAAATGAGCTTCGTCGCTGAACACAATTTTTCGATAAAGAAGTGGAACTTCGGCCAACTTTCCAGAGCACGGATTTTGATAATAAAATTCAATGATTTGCAAGCGTTGTTCGTTTGTAAGCCGTTTTATGGTTAAATTATAGACCAAGCTGAAGATGTTTGACAGTGAGACAAAACACGAATCGTTTTTGAGCTGTTTAAACCAGTGTTGCCAAAAATATAATACCTAGAAAATCACCCTTTAAAATGTATTTAGGATTATAATTAAACCTTCAATGTTGACATATATATGTACTTTAGTTTTATAAAGAGAAGGCCTTATTCTTCATTATATTTAATCTTATCAAATCTAACGTCTGAGAAACTAAACCTAAGATTAAGAAAATAATTTTTCCAGCAGCAGCAGGCAGAATTTGTTAATAAGTTTTCTTACATACATACTCAATATTTTTATTTTGTTTAGAATATTTTGTTATGTTTTCTTTTTATTCGAAACAATTGTTGTTTTTTTTATTATTATGACTTTAATAACTGATGGCATACTTACATTAGTAAACTGAAAATAAAGAATAATACAACATTAGTGCATTATGTTAAGTAATAAAAAGAATTTCTTAATAAAACAAAGCAAAGAAATTATAAAAACTTAATATTTTATATACCAAGCGTATGAGTAATATAAATGAAACATTTATTACGTATACGTACCCAATGCCATACATAAACAATGGCCTGCAATAAAAGACAATGTTGTTGCTGTGAAACATTTTATTGAAGTTTTCTGTTCAAATCAATTGTAATCATAATAAAAGCGTTCTGTATTTAAGGAATAACAAAATGAATAAAAAAAAAAACATTGACATTGTAGGGCAACGTAAAATAAACATTTACAATCCTAAAGCCAATAACAACAATAATAAAAAATCAAAAACACATACACACACACACACACGCACATTATTGCCAGAGAATGCAGCTGCAGGTATTCAGGGATTTTTGTTTTTTTTTTTTAACAAGGTAAAGGCAGCAGCTACAATACATTGGCATTTTAAGAACCCTTAAAGCTGACATATACGCTTATTTTCTATCTTTTTTTTCTGTGGAGACAATACAGATGCAGTTGTCTGCATTTTTATTCCATTGTTGTTACAGCTTTAAAAAGTGTGAAAACCAAACAAAAATTTTGTTTATTTTCACCGAAACTGCTGCTTTTTTTATTTCCCTTTCTGCAATGCTTGTTTTCGTTTTAAGAGAAAAGATAGCGCTCAGAAGAAGTGTACAAAAAAATGACAAAAAAATCTGTGTCTGCGTAAATGTATTTGGGCATGTATGGGTGTTCTATTATATGCATTAACATTGCTTCCGATACTTTTCACTCATCTACCTTAAATGTAAGCATTTTTTTTTAAAGTAACGTGCATTCTTAAGCGGAAATGCATACGATAGATGGATGGATGGTAAATAGGGTGTGCGGTAAATAGCAAATGAGAATTTCCAAAAGATGTCCGAACAAAGTAAAGAGAAAATTAAATTTTAATTGCATTTTTATTATTTCCAAGTCATACAAAATTTTAAATTTACAATCACCCCTATCGTGAATATTATGGGAATAAGTTATTTGAGGGTAAACTTTTATTCCCATCCCAAAAAAATCGGTATTGCGAATATATTGGGAGTAAAAGTTTTTATTGTGAATTAGTGGTAAATGCTGTTATAAACTCAAATTTTTTTTGTGAATTACCTCTCAACAATTTATCAAAGCAAAATACAAATATTAAAAAATGAATAGCGTTTATCTTCGTTTTTTTGGTGCTGGAAGAGGAGAAATCAATCTATGAATCGAATCCACTATCACTCTCTTAGCTGAAGTATGTGTGTGACGGTAAATCCTTCACAGATTCTAGGAATATCACAGGGCGAACAAAGAAGGGTTCAAATACCTACTGAATGTGTCGATGGTAAAACTTGACCCACAGCATAAAAAAACTCGCCGACACTTTGAAATCTTTTGCGGTAGGCAGCTTCAAAAAGTTTGTAGGTAGGCAGATTGCTGTTGGTTTAACGCAGTCTTCATTCAGCGAAGTGTTGTTAGAAGTATTAACAACATTTGAAAGAGTTTTATGTCTTCAGTGGATTGTGTGGACGTCTTCTAAGGAAATGAAAGAGATTGTAAAATGGTTTTAAACAAAATACAAAATTATAGGTGTTGTGGGTTGTCTAGACGGCAGACAAATACGCATCGTTAAGGAAGCAACCGATGAAGTTGCGATTGTAAGCAATAATGATTTATATACGTTTAATAAAACCCTTTTTATATTTTCTAATTCATTGCTACCATCGCTTCCACCATACAATTAATCTGCTGCTTATTTACATTTGCTTTCCTTAAATAAAACAAAAAATCAACATTAAAACACTTTTTTTCACTTACATGTTCCCTTCTCGTTCCCATTGGCAGGTGTTGGGAATTAATTCTACAAAATAATTCCTGGGAATAAACATTGGTGATGCCAAATTTTTTTATGTTTGTGAATTCACTCCCAAAAAAATTTTTTGGGAACAATTTACAATAAGAAATGACAAAATTTGGGAATTTTGTTATGGATTTAGTAACTTGCGATAGGGGGTGAATAACAAAGAGACACATTTGGAGGAAAATCTTTCTGAAAATCTTTGTAATTTCAATGAATTCCGATTCATTTGGTATCTATACCAAACGGTCAAGTTAACGTTTACACCATGAAAACGTATATTTTTTTTTCGTAATACCCTGTATGGCCATTCCCTAAAACCATCATGTCGTTAGACAAACTAGACAACTTCACTTTGCCCACTAAAATTCTAAGAGCATAAAAATAAAAAAAATAATAAAAAATGAAATAAAACAGTGCACAAAAACTTTATATTTAGCACTGCAGCAATAAAAGCAACCAAAAAAAAAAATTAAATAAAATTTTGCCAATGTTTTCTTCTTGGTAACTATAAAGACAAAGTGTATGCAAGGAAACAGTCATAAAATATAAAAAGAAGAACATTTTAAACGGAAATTACTTTGAAACCGATATGTTACTTTTGGGGATTTCTCTTGTGATATTTTAATTAAAAACATCAACTAGTAATTTTCCTCAAAATTGCATGCTTTTCTTCAAAAACCAACTTGATTTCAACTCTAAAGGGATACAATTTGTCATTATTGCAAGACTTTAGTGATTAAAATTGGACAATTGCTTTTGGAACAATTGCTTCTGAAGCGATTTTTGTTTGAAAAAAAATCTGTATTCAATATAAGGTGGAAATATTATCACTTAAATTATAAAAGTCACTTCTAAAATATAATATACAGTCGCTGTAGTCTAGTAGGTAGTGTGTTGGCTTATTAGACGTAAAGCCAGGGTTCGAGCCTAAGGCCAAACATCAAAACAACATATAAAAAGTATTTGTTCGGCGTTTTCCTCTCAGCAGGTATCTGGCAAAAACTCTGAGAGTAAAGAAAACCTGCCATGAAAAGTTTCTCAAAAAAATCTGTCGGTCGGAGTCGATTTCAAACTGTAGACCCCGCCACTTATGTATAAAATTAACGCAAACAACATAAGTGGTGTGAAAAACAGGGTCAATAATCCAGACGAAAGGGTTGTAATGGTTGAAAAAGCCTTTAACATTGTTCCATCGGTATGAAGGGAATGTCAAGATACAAATGCAACCACACGAACCATTTATTGTGAAAGAGCCTTAATTTTTTTCCTTTTTTGTTTGTTGACGATGCCTCCACGATAAACATATTCAGTATGCATCAAATCAGAGAACACACAACATCAAGAACTTTAATGTCATGTTCTTTTATGATGATAAAGACGGCGTATTTGTTATAAGAAAAAATTATGATTTTCAGAAGGTTTTAATTTTTTGTTCCCATTGAAAGAAAACTGCTTGAGAGTTGCATTGAATACTTGTCGAGGCATTTGGCGATCACAAATCGTCCGCAGTAATATGCAAAATATGGTTTCGAAGGTTTTGGAATAAAGATTTTCATGTGAGAAATGAATAACCTAGCAGACCAGCAAAAAACTTTTAAGACGCCAAAATGCAAGTAATATTGAATGACGATGACACTTCAAGTCAAAAACAAATGGCAGAAATGTTAAATATTGCCCAACAAACAATTTCCGATTGATTAAAAGCTTTGGGAAAAATACAAAGAACTCTGAAAAATTGGTGCCACATGAATTGAATGTCCGACTGCGGGAAAACCAAAAAACCACTTTAGAATTTTGCCTCAATAGAAGACAAAATAGTATCCTAAACGAAAAAACATACATAGAAACATTTGTTGGTCATTACAATCACTAGGTCAGCATAATGACCTAGCTTGATACACCAGTTATGTTGTATGTGTTAATTTTATTTATAAATGGCGGGACCTACAGTTTAAAGTGGACTTCCGAAAGACAAATTTTTAGTCTCTCAGAATTTTTGGCTGGACTCTGTAGCCGCCAAACAAATATTTTCCATATTTCGTTTTGTTGAAGATGTCTGAGAAACTTTTCATGGCAATTTTATTTACTCTCACAGTCATTGTCAGAAATCTGCTGAAAAGAAGTTTTTCAAACAACATTTTGCTTTGTTGGGGATGTCTGACATGGTGTTTGAACTTTAGTCTTACGTCTAATGAACCAACACAGAACCTACTAGACTATGGCGACTTTTAAAAGCCATATGTTAATAAGGGACAACCATCAATGTCCATTGCGAAACCATATCGATACTGGCAGGAAGACAATGCTGCGTGACTGATTGCACCAGAAAGGAATGGAGCAACATGAGCTCTTAGTGAAACCATTAATTTGTATCACTTGGACCACTTATGTTGTGTGCGTTATTTTTTATGCATGTGAGGCGGGACCTACAGTTTAAAATCTCCGAACGACAGATTTCTGATAAGCTTTTTTCCTGCCAATTTCATTTATTCTCACAGTTTTTGGCAGAAATCTACTGAGTATGTCGCCGATGAAATATTTTCATATTTTCTTTTTGATGTCTGACCTGGGGTTTCAAGTCGGGCTTTTCCTCTGATAAGTCAACATACTGCCTACTAGAATACGGCATTAGAACAATGCGTTGATCAAAAATTGACCAGTATAGGCCACAAAACACGTCAAGGAAATTTTTTTAAGCATGACACTGCATCTGCACACAAAGTAAAGCCGGTTCAGGATACAATCAAGGGATCAGGCTTAGCATCTCTCGATTACTATTTGTTTTCATCGGTCTGACCCGCATTGATTGAGAATCACTTCGATTCCCAAAATTGGGTGACTAATAGGTTTGATTCAGCAGTTGAATAGTTTTACTGGCATGAAATCCACAAATTTACAGAAAGATTAAAAAAAATTTTGTAGATATTGTTTACTTTGAAGACCTTGTGGTCTAGTAGGTAGGTAGCCAGGGTTCGAGTCCCAGGCCAAACATCAAAATAAAATACAAAAAGTATTTCTTCGGGGATTTCTTCTGCCACAGATTTCTGGCAAAAACTCTGAGAGTAAATTGAAACCTGCCAATGAAAAAGTTTCTTAAAAATCTATCGTTCGGATTCGACTTTAAACTGTCGGTTAAATTAACACACACAACATAAGTAGTGTGGGAAACTAGGTCGATAATCCTGACTGAAGGATTGTAATGAACAATTATGTATGTATGTATTGTTTACTTACATAAAAAAAGAATTTACTTTTCTATTAAAAATTAGTTTTTTATTCTCCCAACAAAATATCGTTCCTTTAATATGGGCACACCTGGTGTACTAAAAACTTATTTAAAAGAAAAAAAAAACCATGAAATTTTTTGATGTCCAAATAGTTTCAAATTTAAAAATTTCACATTTACTACGATAATGGTCTCTAAAAGGAATGATCTCATAGTAACGACCACATACAATTCAGAACCACAAACAAAAAAACGACATAGAAAATGGAAAAACATAAACATGGACATATACGGACTAACCTGCAAATGGAAACAAAAATGTAAAGAAAAAAGTAATAGGAATTCTGTTTTCCACTTTCTTTCTTAGTTACTTCACTCATTCATTTTATGTTTCACACAAGTGTTAAGCTGCTTAGAACACTTAAACTACAATAACAACCAAGTAACCAAGTAAAATGAAGCAGAAAATTAAAACCAAAAAGAAAAAACAAAAAACTCTCAACGAAGTTTGTTTCAAAAGCTTGCACCATCATGTTCTTTTCAAAAAGTTTTGTTATTACATTTGCAATAAAGTAACACATTTACAAGACAACCGTCGTATTAAATCGAAAGAGTATAAAGAGAGAATCCAATAATAGCGAAAAACACAAGAAAATTGTAGACTAATTTAAGGCAATAACAATAAATTAAAATAACCAACACTAAACAACTACAAAAACAAATAAAACAAAAAGGATAAATTAAAAACAGAACAAAAAAAAAATAATAAAGGGATATAATGACCGTAAAAAAAAAATCAAAGAAACTCGAAAAGAATGGCAATAAAATCACAGTTGCGGTTTAGAAAAAGAATGAACGGAACGGAACAATGAAAAACTAAAACGAAAGGCAATAGATTTGAAGGAACCCAACAGTGTAAAGAAGTGGTGGTTGAAACAAAAAGTAAAACTTTATTCTAAATACTAACACAATCATAAATTATAAATTGACCTGAATTTTAAAAAATTAAAAACAAAAACAAAAAAAAAAATAGAAAATAGAAAGAAATTATAGAGAGAAAATTTATATATACGAGTACTCACACACATTCATAAACATGAACAAATCGAAATGAGTTTTGTTAGTTTGAAAAAGGTTTTTTTTTTCATTTCATTTGCTAATACAGGATATTCCTAGTTTGGTTATCATTTTATCTATTTAAAACGAAGAAAATGTAACGATTAAAAAAAAAATTTTTTTAATTCAACCGCCTAACTAGCACGCAAGATATGAAAGGATACATCCTTTATAAAATCTTTAGAGTTACCAAACACAGCCTCAAATACACTCATATGCCACTTGTAGAGTCAATAAAGAAACATTTACGGTAAAAGAACGTATCGGAAACCACTAAGTAACACATTGTTCACAAGGGTATATGTTTTAAGCCCAAAAGAATGGAACTCAAACTGGTATTAACAACATCGGCAGTCAATTATATGAAGTCGCCGTGGTATAGTAAGTAGTGTGCGGGCTTATTAGACGTTAAAACCAGGGTTCGAGTCCCAGGCCAGACATCAAAATATATTACAAAAAAGTATTTTTTCGGCGATTTCCTCTCAGCAGATTTCTAGCAAAAACTCTGAGAGTAATAAAATTGCCGTGAAAAGTTTTTAAAAATCTGTCGGTCGGAGTTGACTTTAAACTGTTGGTCCCATCACTTATGTATAAAATGAACATACACAACATACAGTGAGCGTCATAAGTGAGCCAACACCCACTATAATTTAATATTTTTTGTTATAAAAAATATACTTGTAGCATGACAAAAATATTGTTTTTTGTTAAATTTGGAAATTTATTCGACTATTCTCATTTACTTCTCTCGCTATCCTAAGAAAATGAATTATTTCAGTGGTGTTTACTCAGTTTTGAAGCTCAGTGTAAGTAGTGTGAGAAATTAGGTCAATAATTCTGACTGAAGGGTTATAATGACCCATTATGAATGTATGGCAGTCAATTATTTTAACTAAAAAGTTGCGGTATCCTAAAGCGCTGATTTAAGATATACAACAGACAGACTATTCAGAAACAACCCGACGTTTTTAGACGAGTATGGCAGACTCAATAAAACTCGTACAAAATGGGGATCGTATCGTACCCAACACGCAGATTCTGTATTAATGAAAATAAATGAACGAAACACATCCTTGTAACCGATGAAACACCATTAGATTCCAAAGGAAATTGCTGAGTTCGTATCAGGCGCTTGTCATGATGTTAACCTTTGCTGAAAACAAACATCATTTTTGAGGGTACAACTTCATCGTTAGTTATTATGCTTTTGATGAAAAACATATTCACTAATATGTTGTCTTATAGAAAGTCTTGATGTTCTTGTTCGTTCAGTAACAACAAAAGAATTGCTCATAAATTACTGCAATATCGACTTCAGCAGTACTTATATACAATATACTAAGTAATACATATTTTTAAAAAGTTGTAATCTGCTATTATGTACGAAATGTATTGAAAATTGAAAATTGGCCGTAGTAATTGAGATATTTCAGTTAGTTTCTCATCATCTCGAGTGGTATCTCAAAGATAACTCGCCGATAGTTAATTTTCAAACTCAGCTTTCATACAGCCATAACACTCTGAATGTACCGTTACTATGATTCTTCAAGGATCTTTACTGCCAAAAAAAAAGAGTTCAACAACTCTTCCAATCTTTCCAATCAGATGGAAAGCATTCCTGCTATCGAAAACCCGGGGAACACGTTCAAAGATACCATGTGAAGCAAATTGTTAAACACAGCGGTGAAAATATAATTGGTTGTGGATGCTTAACATGGTGACATGTTGGCCCTCTATATTTAGTAGATGGTATCATGCGAAAAAAGACTATCTACAGATTCTGCAAACTAATCTTCCGAATTTTATGGACACATGTGCTTATCCCGAATACGAAATTGTTTTCCAATAGGATGGTGATCCGAAACACACAGCAAAAATTGTAAAGATATGAGGTGGGAAACAAAATTTTCAATTGATGGAATAGCCGATACAAAGTCTCGACCTGAATCCGATTGAAAATTTTTGGCCATTCATGAAAATTCGGCTCGGACAGTACGAAACAGCCCCAACAAACATGGTCAAACTTTGGGATCGTATAAATACGAAATGGAATCGAATTCCAAAAAATGCTATTGATAATTTGGTAGAAAGCATCTCAAACCGCGTAAATCAAGCTATTTCTAATAACGTTCTATGGACCAAATATTGAAATTGGGCTAGTTTCTTGAATTTTCTTGAAACGTGTAAAATTGAGTTTATGTGGGTTATTTTCGTTTTTCATTCAAACTCATTGAATTCATTTCATTAATTATTGTTTTTTTACCGCTATTTGTTAAGAATAAAATAAAGAATTAAAATTAATTTTTTTTTCTGTATTTGCTTGTATGGTTTTGTTTTTGTGGATGACGAAACTCAGTATTTTGAACATGCACTCACTTCTGCTCGTCACTATAGGTCTAATAGGCCAGCACTCTGCCTACTAAACCACGAGGACCACAACTCTTGACATTTCTTTAAATGTTCAAAATTTATTGAACTTCAAACGAATATGACTACGTCTTAATTGTGGAGAAGAAAGCGGGATTGCAGTCTTTTTATTGAAGGAAGTTTAAATTATTTTTATGCGTTCTTCATTACATGAAAGATCTATATTCGTAAATTCCAGTACTTTCCTTAAATATGTCGACTCCTCCATTCTATAACGTCCCAGCTGTACTTAAAACGTTTTAAATTATACGTTCTCTAACTTAAATTTTGTCCAAATTTGTTTAAGATGCGCCCATCTGTTTCGAAGTTATAGGGAAAAATCTACTGAGAATACACAATGTAGTCGTATGGCGAGTGAAAACTTTGAGAGCTCATAACTCAAAACATACTTTTTCGACTTAGAATGTTAAGGAATGGAGTCGTCGATGTGACATTTCAGAGGAATGATATTTAACATCTGGCAAAATGAATAAGCTGAAGAAAATATTATGTTACCATAAACACCTATACGCGAAAGTCCATTATTTCACTTTGTGTCTTTAGACGTGACATGCAACTCTTTAAGCTTTAATTTCAGTCGAATATTCATTCTGATGTTAATGCATTAATTAAACAAAATAATATTTTCATTTAAAAATTTAAATAAAACTAATTATTAAAAAAAAAACAGAAAAAAAAGAGACCAAAAGCAATATGAAAATTAAAAATTATGCGTTTCTATCGCATGTCATTTACGGTTGAGCGATTTAAATATCTTCGTAGCAAAAGCATCAACAGCAAAGGCATCATTTTATACTAAGAAATGTTTTCATACTTTCGAACCGAATAGAATAGAGTATAGATGTGATTAAAGCAAAATGATATGACACGTCAACAATAGCAGCAGCAATCATATCAAAATGTAAAGAGAAAAATGACAGAAGAAAAAAACAAAACACTTTGATTTCTTGCAGGCAGACAGAATGTGTTGTGTAAAGCAGACAGAAATTGTAACAAAACCAATATTGAGTTCAAAGATTGCACTCAACAACTCATATAGAGTTCAAGGTTGTTTCCTTCATTAAATATACGGTTGTGGGATTGAACTGGTACAGGCATGTGTTTGTGCATTAACTTTCATCAAAGATATCAAATTTTAATTACGCTTTTCGAACGTAGACGAAATCAAAAAAAAAAAACAAAAACAATATTAAAGCAATGGCACGTATTTGAAATGTAAGTTAAGGCTAAAAAGTATTTCAAAGATTTTAAATATTGTTACGCGGGGATCATTGAACTAAACAAGCTAAATAGGTAAACAAGACAACAAAAATAATAGAAACACAATGCACGATACAAAAACTTTACAAGCTAAAATATGTATTAGAAATAAGAGAACAACTAGGTTAACTCGAGCGACTATTTCGCACCGTTAGTTGTCATTTTTGTAATATAAAATGAAATCATAATATCATCATACATATTTACATACACACATACATATACTTAAATGCTTTTATAACGCTTCTTTGAATACAATGTTAGGGGTAATGACATGATCATCGTTAACTTTTTGCCCGTACGAATCCTTAATACAAACAAAAATATCTTTAAACGTATGCACTCGAGAAAAAGCCACGTATAACTGCCCATGTGAAAAGACCGGTTCTGGTAAATACAATCCTACTTTTTGAAGGGTTTGACTTGTGCTTTGTTTATCGTCATAGCAAAAGCAACTTCACAGGAATTGTTTTCTTGTCATTCGCACGTGGACAAGCAGTTGATTCGGGGATGAGTACAGTTTTACGTTGAATATTTTGCTTATGTGTTCCAAGTTTGAGATAGCCAGTACATTTACCTGTTGCGTCAGAGTTTTGATTATAATTGATTGCAATGTACGTATTTAAAGACACGTATTACTACACTTCATAAAACAAACAATATCATGACTATAACGACATTACCAAAATGGCTTTTACAACTTTATATATTATTATGTGGAATAGCATTATAATTAAGCAACCCTGTTTATCGCACTTGATCTAACAACTACTGTAAAGTATTGCCAACACAGCTTTTTACAACTTAATATGCATATTATATATAACTGACTTACTGTTATAGTAAATAGCATTATAGTAAATAGCGGTATTGCCAGAATGGATTAACACATACTATATTATGTAGAACTGCATTATTATTATGCGACCCTGTATTACCACACTTGAACAAAAACATATAATCATAATGACAACAGTAATATCGTGCAGATCTATATAAAATATAATTTTTATCAATGAAAATATTAATTTTTCAATTTCTAATTATTTTTCGCCATTAGTGTTAGATATAAGCTTTAAAATGAGATATCATTCATTAAATTTGATACGGTGGTATGGGAGATATTTGCTACCGACAAAAAAAATGCTTTAAAAATAATATATATGATGATACTTAATAGAAAAATCTCAAACTTGCCAAATTTTAAACAGAACTCATGATATTCGAAAACAAAAAAAAATTATTTATAATTAATAAATAATTGGAATAATTTATTCATACAATAATTTGTAGCTTTATACTCATTAAATGTTAATAGCCTTGACTTAATCTACTTACTTAATTTAATCAAATTTAAAAAAATAAAATCAAACATACAGTCTACATACTACGCTACCGTATATAAAGTATTATTGCAAACAATTATTTCATAAAATTATTTGAAAAATAAAGAAAGAAAATGAAAAACTCTAAAGAAAAAAACCCAAAATCATATTTTGTCTTGGTAACATTTGAACGAACATGACCATAAAATCGCATAACAAAAAAGGCAATTGAAGAAAATAAATGTCTCGAGTACGACTATTATAATGAAAGTGCTCTCGTATAACTACCATCTGTTTATTTCATTTTCACTTACGCTTATTCCAACATGCAAGCATTTTCATAAATATTTATAAGAAACAAAAGTAAGAATGGCAAAAAACAAAAAAACAAAAAAAAAACGCATAAAAGTCGGTTGTTTCTTAGGTTTTATTCAGTCGTAATGACTTTTGAAGAAAATAATGATGAGGTTGTTTTGGCACAGCACCACATACAAACGTAAATGATGATGTGCGTGTTTAAAGCCAATTTAGACAATAAGGCGTATGAGTAATAATTTTCGCATACATTGTCGATTTTATTGCATAACATTTGAAAAGCAAAAAACAATGAAAACAAAAACACAAAACGCAAAAACATACAAAAAGTGAAAATGAATATAAGCGAACCATAAAGTGTATTTCATAGCTAAAGTGTGAGTTTTTCTTTTTTTTTTAATTTTTTCTCTTCTTAAAACTTTGACAACAAAATTCTACAGACAGCGATTCAAAAAAAGAAAAAATTTATACAGGCAAACCCGGTTATAACAAACTCGGTTATAACGAATTCTTGGTTATTAAGTACATATTTTTTTACAGCCTCAACGTTTTAATAACAAATTTCATACAAAAAACTTCGTTTATTACGAACTCGTTTATAACGAATTCTCGGTTAAAAGGAATTACTTTAAATGGTCCCAGTAATTAAATTTCATACAGTTTACCCTCAAAAATACCTTTGAAGTGTGGCAATAGTATTTACTTTTAATTAATATGGCAGCATTAAATTATAACTCAGCATCTTTAATAAGCTGATGGGTAAAAAGAATCAAAACCATATTTATGGTTTTTAATAAAACATAAAAAACATTGTTTTTAATAAATGAAAAAAATTCTTTGCATTTTATATTTTCTTCTATGACTTCACCCCGTTTATTACGAACTTTGCCTATAACGAACTATTTTTTCTGGTCCCACCTAGTTCGTTATAACCAGGTTTGACTGTATAGGTATGTATATATTTTAATGTTTAAAACGGTTTAGGGGATTAAGAGATTGCAATTCGTATAAAAACTTTGTTGAACATATTAATGGAAAATATATTTTCACTGAAATTTAATTTCTATTCAGTTTAGAAGTCAGTAAATCATATTCCTTAATTGATTTTGATTGCATTGCCATTTGACAATTAATTTTTTGTGAAAACAATAGCCCGTGATTCACACCACCATGCAAATTAATTTGTCACCGTCTTCCTCTCAGCTGTCTTCTGGCAAACAAAAACTCTGAGAGTAAAATAAATTGCGATAAAGAAAAATCTGTTGTTCGTTAAACTACAGGTTTCCAAACTCATGGATAAAATTAATACACACAACATAAATGACATGAGAAAATGCATTGAAGTACAGACAACCCCTACTTAAGCGTATTAAACTTAAGTGGCTTTCATCACGCCTATCTGAGAATTTGGCGCCTATCTGTGAAATAGAGCACATATGATTTCAATCGAAATTTTGCTTTAGAATTCGAAATGCGAAAGACTGATATTCCAACATAATCATCTCTATCAACTCGTTGGAACACAAGCTGTGCAACTTTTTCCGGAAAGTTTAACTTTAAAGTACCTCTTCGTCTTTTTATCTACTACAACGTATATTTTAGTGTGAAGTAATCAATATAAATAAGGTTATGGAATTAATCCTTAGTAAAGCTCTTAACATGAATATATCGGTATTAAGTAACAGTCAAGTTGCTGTCAGGTTTCTTATGAATTTAGTTAGTAGCTGCTACAATTCCACGGTCCGCTCTAGCAGTAGTTTTATGGGTTCCACTTCACTAATCGATGATCGTTATAAAGCTCTATCCAATTACCTATTGGTTTACAAAAATTACCTTTTACTGCCTTTAAAATATATGTAACTGTCTATTGTACACTGGCATGTATTGTCAGTGAAAAAATTTGCTGCATTACTTGCGCTCTAATCCATTATCTAAACTTGACCGTCATAACATATCTGTACACTTATGTTATTGCTTAAAGGTTAAACATACGAAGAGTCTTCACTTCCTGGTTAACAACTCCTAAAGGAATCACTCGAGAGAAGAAGAGAGTGCAGCAAACTTCAATATCTAATGTGCAATTAGGCGAGTCTACGAAACTTTCAGTCTGAGCTAATTCTGAGGGCGGAATGCTTTAAGACAAGGCCTATGTGCTGAGATTCGCAAAGGATTATATCTGGACTTGTTTATTAACTGTGAGCTGTGATATTAGTATGAAGTCGCCGTGGTCTAGTGGGTAGAGTGTTGGCTTATTAGACGAAAGTCCCGGGTTCGAAACCCAGGTCAGACATCAAAACGAAAAATATTTCCTCGGCGACTTCCTCTCAGCAGATTTCTGGCAAAGGTTCTGAGAGTAAAAATTGCCATGAAAATCTTCTCAAAAATTTGTCGTTCGGAGTCGACTTTAAACTGTAGGTCCCGCCACTCATGTATAAAATTAACACACACAACATTAGTGGTGTGAGAAACTAGGTCGTAATCCTGACTGAAGGGTTGTAATGGCCAATTATGCATGTATGTGTGATTTTAGTATGTGTGCCACTTTATGATTACCTCGCATTAAACTTTATAATCATTGCTGCAAAAATTCTTGGAAAATTATTGCCAAAAAATTTAAAAATTAACTGACTGTAGAAGGTGTAGTAAAAATTAAAACCATAATACAAACATACATACATTATTGGTCAGTCAGGATTACAACCAAAAGAAGAGGATCTGAAGAAAATGTGTTTCAATGTTTTGTCATATGTTATCTGGTTGAAATCGATATCAACAGCAGGAAATTTCATCATTTGATATATGAGCCAAGGGTAAATATAAGGAGTGCGCACAGAAAAAAACTGGACTTACACTTTTCGTTATAGAAATAAAACTAAGTGGCGGATTTTTTTTGTTTTATATTTCAATTAAAGTAAATAATATTTGAATTCTTTTGTGTATAAAATTTTTTTCTGACCAAAGGTCTTAGAGCATCCAACTTTTTGAGCGACTTTTCTTTCAGACATTTTAGGATGTTTTAGAAAAATACGTATTATATTACTGGCTTTGTTTTGTTGGCTAATCCTTTTTTCTTCCACTTCCACGCTTTCTCTCCATACTCAAAGACTCCTTATATTGTTTTATTCTTACCTTAGAAACTGATCTGGGAGTCTAGCAATGGTTTTTTGTAAACGGCACGATTTTTCATTGAAAATTTCAATTAATTTTTTAAGACATTCATGTTGGGTGCCCATTTTCAAAAAACTAATTTTGCTATTTCAATGAAATTTAGTACGTAGATTTTGAAACAGATTTCTAACAAAAACAGTGTAACGGTATTAATTTTTTTCAGTTATGATAAAAGTTATAAGCCTTAAATTAGGCCCATTTTTTTTGCGCACTCCTTATATACAAGGCTGTCGATATAGTTAACAGCCTTGAAAACAGACTTGTTAAAAGTTTTGATTTAGTTTATCAAGAATATTAGTAAGAATTGAGTCTGACCATATGAATGATGACATAGTTCCATTGACGATAAAAAAAAACAAACAGTTTGGAATCATTATATCACTTAAAAAAAAGAGGATATGGTTCCAACACTGCAGAATGCTGGAAAAGGCTTAGAATTTATTTTACTTTATTAAAGTAACAATATGGAAATTAAATTTAAAATTGTCGCCATTATCAGTGAAGTGGTTGAAAACATAAAATTTAAAAAGAAACTGAGCATATGCAAGCAACAATGTTTATATGGGACGCGTAAGTGTGCATTAACAACATATTTCTATGGGAACAACAACCATATACGTGGTAATACAATAATAGGTTGGAAAGCAAAACCTTGTTTCACTGCTTTATGGCCTCGTAAAAAAAATTTAAATTCATTTTTATGCCATAATTTTCCTACACAGAATTTTCTTTTCTATTTTTTTTTTTTTTTTCTTTAAGGTTTTCCTTTTACTTATTTTCCAGATTCTTTTTTCGCTTTTATTCTTTTTTAAAATTTGAGTCCTGGAAAAAAGAAAATACAAAAATACTTAGGCACCATCACCTAAAGAATTAAAAGTCAAAGTAAAATTCAAAAGATGATGACGAAGAAAAGGTTGAAGCATTGAATTTTCACTTTTTTTTTCTTGGCATTGGTAATGTTGTTGCTGCTGTGCTATTGCTGTTCTTATTTAATTCAACAAATTATTTCCTTTTTAAACAGTTGGTTTAAAAGGAAACGCAAATACAGAAGAATGTCTACATCATCTTAACGCTAAAAGTCTCTTTTAAAAATTTTACTTTTCTCTTCTTTGAAAATTCATTTTTCTTATTTTTCTTCTTCCATTTCTTCTTTTTCTTTTTTGTGGCTTTTGATTTCTATCGATTTTAATTCATTTCTCTTTACAAATTGAAAAAAAAAAATAAAAAACAAAGTTTACACTTTGAAACTTTTCATATGAAGAAATAATGATGGGGAATTTTCGCAATACACCCAACTCTTTTTTTACACGGTATATACGTTCCTCAGAAATCCGTGTCAAAAAAAAAAATCGTATAAAAAGAGTTGGGTGTACTTATGAATAAAATAAGAAACAAAGTTTTACACACAATTTTAAAAGTTTTCGTCTGCATTATTAATTCATCTTAATTTGATTCTATCTACCTGGCTGCAAAGTTTAGATGGCCAGATTCAAAAGTAACTCATGCAATATTAACGAACACTAACATGAAATCTTAAAACTCATCATTTCGTTGGCTTTCTTCCAGTGACCAAGACTTTTTATTTATTAGCGTAACTGAATTTTTATTCTCGTATAATATCTCTTACATTAGCAGACATAAAAGCAATGAAAAAAGCCATGAAAGTCAACACTTTTCTTTCCTGGTTGCAGCTTCTCCAAATGTTCCATAAAATATCGTTTTTTTTTTCAATTTTTCTTGAGTTGAATGATGGTGCTTTAAAGTGCTTTTTACATCTTTACAGTCGCTGTAAATATTTCATTTTGGCCATCCCTAGTCCCAAGTTTATGGATTTCCCTCCCTTGACTGAAAGTAAATTGAAAATCAAACTTTAATTATGTTATTATTTTCGTTGCGCTTCTTTTAGTGCTTTGACCGTAATAATTTTGCGATTCTTTATTGATTTGATTTTCTTGGATTTTATTTTTGTTTTTTTCAAATCAATTTTTTAAGTGATTGGTTTTATAACGAAAAGGATAAGGATTAAACACGTTCATTATTTTTTTTATCTTTTTTTCTTTTTTTTCTATAGATTTAAAAGTTTATTCCATTATAGGAAGAGAAGAATATATTAAAGAGTTCTTGTTAATTTTTTTTTTTTTTGGTATTTGAGGGCTTTTAGGTTAAACAGGAAATAAGTTTAATGAATTTATTTTATTTCGTTTTAGGTACGTCAAATATTTTCTGCATAAAAACATGGTAAAATTAATGTCCTGATTAAATATAAATCAATTTAAAACCCAATTATGAATTGCTCATCTAAGGAACCGGCACCAAAGTGGTTTTATTTTTCTTACATTTAGCGGACAGAACAACAGCTGCCAGATTTGACGATTTATCGTCATTTTGATAATTTTGTGCTTCAAAAATATCGTATTGACGATGTGACGATTTATGCACTTATTATTCTTTACTTTAGTACATTAAAAGCCACTTTAAGCTTTGTTTTTACTTTGCAGTTACTACTATTCCAAATTTAAGTGATTATTTTCATCCCTTAAAAGCCAAAAAATTACAACCTCTATACGACTAGCCCGACTAAAGAATCAATTTTGTGTGTAATGCAGTGAGCGATTCACTAGCCAACCGAGAAAGACGAGTGTTACGTAGGAATACATGATTCTCGAGAACAACTCCCATATATCGTTCGAGCAAAGTCCGTTAAAATATTGATAGAACAATGAAACACAAATCACATTGTAAAAATGGTCCAATGAATCCATACCCTACCGTCAATATCGAGTGATTTTGCCATCTCCTGTGTACGGTGGAGTAGTCTCAAAATAGACGTTGATACGAAGTATTTCGTGACAATAATTTTTTGATTTTGTGACAATAATTTTTACGATTTCTATGAACGTCTCTGATGATTTTGACGATTTTTGTTTCTTATTATTTGACGATTTGATGCTTTCGCAGCTATGGACAGAACACTAAAAATGTTTGCATTTTACTGTATATAAAAAAGGCAGAACTTGGTATGTAGCATGCCAATCTGCTTAAGGTTTCCCGGACACCAATTTATTAATTCTGTCTGCGAAACTGCTCAAACTTTATTTTAATCTAGTAAATATTTTTCGGTAATAACCACAAGAATACAAGTATTGTCGCTTCAAATCAGGCGGATTATGTACTGTTACCTAGTAATGTTCATAAATGGCATGTGATTCTCATAATTCTTCTCCACTTAACTGACAGAGTAACACTGCTCCCGGCAATGGACTCTAGCCAATGGAATCCTATCAGCTAAAAATTTAAAATTTGTATTTGACATGTTAAGTAGATAAATATTATACCAATTCTGTGCCATCAACTGTAATGGTACGGAAGGGATTTCAAGATATTCGTTGTAATCAATAAACATCAAACCTGCTCAGTTAGAGTCTCCAAACTCTAAAAAAAATTTAAAGAAAAAAATTATCATTAAGTTGTTGGTGGAAAATGCGAGATATTGCAACACCGACAGATATACCTTCAAGGTAAAGAGATTATAATTTTGAATGTCTAATAGACGCTGTGTCTTCTCAATCAAACGTAAGTTTAATGGTTTGGATTTGCTCAACATCAATGCTGAACAAAAAATCATCTTCAGCGATGACACTCATTCAAGGAAAAATGGGTACGTGAACAAATAAAATTGTTCAATTTGAGACCAGCCTATCCACTACAAGAGATCCAGCCGCATCCTATACATACATACATGATATATGTACATAATTGGTCAGTATAACCCTTCAGGCGGTATTACGACCTACTACTTATATTGTATGTGTTAATTTTATCAATAAATGGCGAGACCTACAGTTGTAAGTCGACTCCGAATAGCAAATTTTTGAGAAACTTTTCATAACAATTTTATTCACTCTTAGAGTTTTAGCCAGAAATCTGCTGACAGAAATTCATTGAAGAAATATTTCCTCCCATCTCACATTTTTGGAGATGTCGGATCAGGATTTTGAATCGTAGTCTCAAGTCTAATAATCCAACATACTAGCTGCTAGACTAAGGCAACTACGAAGCTTCCCATGTATTTAGTAAAAGTCACTGTTTGCTGTCGATTTTGCCTGTCGTGTTATGGCTACATATTTACTTGAGAATGACGGCGACTACTATAGTTCGACGTTCACTAACTTCTCTAAAATGAGTTAGATGAAGTGAAAAACAGTGGCATTTGATTTCAACAAGATAGTATTAAGTTCCACACAGCTTATTCCACATTTCCTATTCTATCTACATGATGTGGCGGTATGAACATCTCCCGTGCCGATAATATAATCTGGCCATCGAGGTTGCACCTATTCATAGAGGGTTGGCTTAAGTCATACATCCACAACAATTCTCTAAAACAATCGAAGTCAAATTCTAACAGACTAATAATCCGCTGTCATGAAAAATTCAATATTTTGGATGCAAGTATTTCTTGGATATTTGAAAGATGTTATATTCAACATATATTCAACATATATTATATTCAGGTAAATAAAATTTTTCGATTATATAAAAAATGCCACGGAATTTTTGACGTTCATAAACTCAAACCAAGCTGTAAAGCCTTTTACAACATTTTATTCAATTTTAGGTCATTATTACAACTTGCCATTAACTAAGTGGAGGATTTTAACGGGCACATAAATTGTTTTTCATTATTATGAGTACCCAATAAGATTACAGTGAGCGTTAAGCTAAAGGGATTATCATCCTGCCGGTAACTTTTAAAGTGAAGTTTTGTGTTTGAACTTGCCATATTTACATATTACTTTCCACTATGGCAACTTCATATATAAACTAAAATGAGCATATACAACAAAATACGCGAAACGCATCGTTGCCACTGCGTTAAAAAAAACGTGTTAAATTGAGCAGTTTTATCGACATTGTTTTATCATCAGTGCCGGCCACATTTTTGATAAAGTTAACTTTATTTTATCTTGTTGTAATAATAAAAATAAGTTAAAGGTCCCAGACCAAACATCGAAATAAAATACAAAAAGTTTTTTTCGGCGATTTCTTCACAGCAAATTTCTGGCAGAAACTCTGAGAGTAAAAATTAAACTGCCATGAAAAATTTCTCAAAAATCTGTCGTTCGGAGGCGACTTTAAACTGTAGGTCCCGCCACTTATGTATAAAATTAAAATACACAATATATGTAGTGTGAGAAACTAGGTCAATAATCCTGACTGAAGGGTTGTAATAACCAGTTATGTATGTAAAGGTAACTTTACAGTTCCCTTTAGCTAAAGATACCTTTAACTAAATCCAAGTTTAACGGCAAATTGTAATAATGTAATAATAAAAATGTAAATAATACAACATTTTCCATTCCACTTAATTATTAATTTTAAAATCGAAAAAATAAAAAAGAAAAGAATTGAAATAAAATTACAGCTGTAGCATCATTTGTAATTGTATACAAATTTCCGGATATTTTCTCTTTTCTGTTACCGTAATTTCCATAAATTTATTAGCATTTCATTTGCATTGTTTCATTATAAATTATTCTAACACACAAAAATTCATTTTTCATTAGAAAAATCGAATTAATTTCCTCATCATTTTAATTTTCCTATTTCCTCCATCATCATCTGCTACATGGTCACCCTCTTCTGAAGCATCAAACAAATACAATTAAGCTACTGGTATTTCAGGAAAGGAATAACAAAAACAAAACAAAATTATTGATTAATTAATTACATCGTTACAGCCACCCACCCGCTTAAGTAAACACCGTAAATAATTGCCAATATCTCGTCGTAAAGCGGTATTTAGAAGCTTAAAAACAATTGGGGATTAAAATTTAATAAAAAAAAAATACCAAAAACAAACCCTACGAATAAAGATTCTTTGTATTTTACAAATACATATACAATCACATACACATACAGATTTACATACACATAAACTAATAACCGATATTTATTTGCAATCACTAAAGAAGATTATGTTTTTTGTTGAAGCAAACAGCCATGTCTACCCAGCCAGTCATCTATGAATTCATCCAGCCATCCAGCCACCATCATCCATCTATGCATTCATCTATTCAATCATTTATTCTATTCCGTCTATCAAAGTTGATGCTTTTAAACACAACGTTTGATAGTTCCTTTTAATTCATCTCTCCCATGTAGACTAACTGACTGACTGACTGTTCTCTTCTGTTCTGGGTTCAATACTATTAGACATGCTCTTGTTATAAAGATGTCTGTATGACAGCCACCAACGATAAACTACAGAAACAACATTAGCAGCCTGTCTTATTGGCAATATCACTATCATTGCACAATGGGCTCGATAACTAAATTAAGACGATAACGAGTAACTCGCAAAAAGTCGCCGTAGTGTAGTAGGATTAGGTGTTAGCTTATTAGACGTAAAGCCTGGATTCGAATCCCAGAAAAATGAAAGAAAAATATTTATTTGGCGATTTCCTCTCTCAGCAGATTTCTGGTAAAAACTCCGAGAGTAAATAAAATTTTTTACAAAAGAGTTTCACGTTAAGCTGTAGATCCCGCCACTAACGTAGAAAATTAGTGCACACAACATGAGTGGTGTAAGAAGCAAGGATTTTTTTTTTATTTTTTTTTTTATAAAAACCAGCACTCAGGGGATGACCCCTACTCATGCAGTGCATTGTGCAGGTTTAGGAAAATAGGTTATAGGAAGGTGGAAAGAGGGAGTAGTGTTTGTGGACATTTGAATTTAAACTTACCAATATCGTAATTGACGGGAAAAACTTCCACAGGAAGATCATTCCATAAACGAGCAGTGCGAGTAAGAAATGAATTCTCCCTGTAATGCATTGTGCGGTTCACTGGACAATCAACCACAAAACGATATGGTCTGCGGGAAGCACGAGTGCCACGTAAAAATATGTGATTATAAAGAACCAAGCCCCTTACCTTTCGAGAACAACTCCCATTATAGTACCGATAGAACAATGAAACACACGCCACATTGCGACGATGCTCCAACGAATCAGTGGAGTTGGATACCCTATTGGCATTAATAAGCACCTTCACCCCCTCCTGTACGCGGTCGAAAAACTTCAAAATAGACTTTAAAGCACCGACGCATACATGGGAGTTGTACTTCATCCGGGGTCGAACAAAGGTCCTGTAAATAGGAAGAAATGAAGTATTTTCTGCAACATTTCAAAAAACTAAGCTACTTGAATGCTTCCTTCGACACTCGAAAAATGTGATCGTTCCAAAGAGCATCACAACTAATTTTCATGCCCAAAACATCAAGAACATCCGCCTCTTCAATATTTACATTACCCATAGATGTTGTACAATGGGTCAATTGGACCTCCGGGTACTGTACTTGTCCATTTGACAAGTACACGTCCTCTAACCTAATCTAAATTGTAAAACGATAAGTCCTAATGGCCTTATTTCTGTATGGATAAGTATTCTATACTTAAAGACACTTTTTCGTCCCACTGTTGAAAGTTAGTGGCGGGTAGCAATAACATCAACAGAAAAAGTTAAAGCTTGTTTCATAATTTTAATAACTTAATAGTCCTGTCAGTCTTACATACTATGACATACACACACACACACACACACACGTTACTATGAAACACTTATAAGTACCCATACATACAATACAATGTACATCCAGTCAAGTGCTCATACCTATGTCCTTACATACCCCCGGAGAGTGAAAGAGAAATCCTGGGAGAAAAAATAAAACAAAAAAAAAACAAACTTTGTTAAGGAATTTGTTATTGGAAAACAAAAACAAAAGCAAAAACAAAAAATAAGAAATTTTAACATTTTTTTATCTTTCTGTTATTGTTGTTGTTGTTGTTTTCCATTTACATTAGTGTAAAAAAAAAATATCGATATTAACAGTCGATGTTGTTGGTTTTGTTGCTTGTGCACCATTCGTGGCATGGAACCAGCACCAACAGCAGCAATTTCCCTACAAAACGTTATTGATTAATCGTTTTTGTTGAATTTGTTTTTTCTTTGTTTTCATTTTTAATTTTTTATATACGAGACAAGGGAGTGTTGCGTGTGACTTGTATTTTACTTGATTATTAATATCGTTGTTGTTGTTGCTATTGTTATTTGTATTTGTTTTTATTGTTTGCTGGTTGTTAGACATGCTGTTGTGGTAGTAATAATTTCCCATCGAATTCAGTGGCGTGGTTGATGGTTAAGTTAAGATAGGTGCTTAAAAAAAATCATATTTTGAATTGCAAAACAGTTTTATTTGCAACTCATTATTAGAAAGATTTACTGGAAAATTTTAGAAAGTTCTCTCGCACATACGTACGTAATTTCCCATTATAATCCTTTAGTCAGGACTTACAACCTAGTTTCTCACACCACTTATGGTGTGTGTGTATTTTATACATGTGTGGCGGAACCTACAGCTGACCGATTTTAGAAAAACTTTTCATGGCAATTTGTATTTACTCTCAGATTTTTGCTAGAAATATGATAACAGGAAGTTGGTAAAGAAATATAAGGAGTGCGAACGAAAAAAAAAAGTGGGGCTACTTTTAAGCTTAGAACTTTTATCATAATTAAAAAAAAGATGAATATCCGTTACATTGCTTTTGTTAGTCCTTTGTTCCAAAATCCATGTGCTAAATTTCATTGCAATAGCAAAATTAAGTTTTTGAAAATGGGCATCCAACAAGAATATCGTAAAAAAATAATTGAAATTTTCAATGAAAAACCGCGCCGCTTACAAAAAACGATTGCTAGGTTCGCAGTTATTAACCAATAAACAGTTTCTAAGGTAAGAATGAAACAATATAAGGAGTCTTTAAGTATTGAGAGAAAGCGTGGATGTGGAAGAAAAAAAGGATTTACCGACCAAAACAAAGCAAGTAAAATAATACGTATTTTTCTAACAACACCCTAACATGTCTGAAAGAAAAGTGGCTCAAAAAGTTGAAGGCTCTGAGACCTTTGTCAGAAAAAAATTTTATACACAAAAGAATTCAAATATTATTTACTTTAATTGAAATATAAAACGAAAAAAATCTGCCACTTAGTTTTATTTCTACAACGAAAAGTGAAGTCCAGTTTTTTTTTTTTGCGCACTCCTTATTTTCATATTTTGTTTTATTGCAGTTGTCTGACCAGGAGTTCGAATCCTCTATCTCTCTATCTACTATACTACGGCGACATAGGTCCATAGATAGGAGCTTCACAGAAATTATATTTTAGGCAAAGGTATTTTTATTTCCTTTAAGTCATACTCAAATTTTAGCAAGTTTACTCAGTCTTTCTACATTCCATTGCGTTTCACTAATAGCTTATGATATTACCCATGTTGTATATGTTAATTTAATCTTTAAGAATTGGAACCTACAGTCATAGCTGCCATATAAATAAAGCATCAAATCGTCAAATATTAAAAGAAAAAAAATCGTCAAACTCGTCAAAGATGTTCATGGAAATCGTAAAAATAATCATCACAAAATCGGCATGAAAATTCAGTGCCTTAGCTTCTTAGGAGAATGCAAGAAATACTTCACTTCACGTGATCTTCTTACTATTTACACCATTTATATGCAAAAGAGAATGGAATACAGTTCTTACGTATAGGCCAGTGCCCCAACGTTTATTTAGGGACTTCCCGACGGCATAGAAGAGAACTCCACTGATTCATTGGAACATCGTTGGCAATGTGATTTTTGTCTCACTTAACCAGGGACTTGTTCCAGAGAAAAATGTATTCCTGCGTATCACTCACCTTTCTCGGCGAGTACATACGCATTTGGTCGATTGGCCAGTGTATTGCACACTCTTTTACAGACAAAATTCGTTCTTTAGTCGAACTATTCATATGTGAAAATCCCTTCGTACAGAGGTTGAAACTTTTTGGCTTTTAAGGGATGAAAAAGTCATAAGATACGGATAAATCATCAAATTTTTAATTCTAAAAATTGTCAAAATAAGCATATGAATCGTCACATCGTCAATATGACGATAAATCGCCAAATCTGGCAGCTATGCCTACAGTCTAACCGGTTAGATCGGTTTCAGATGTTTTGCAGATTTCTGAGCTTTAGTTGAAATACCCGAAATCTTGCATCTACATACACATTTAAAGTACTTAGGTACGTAAAACAAGTTTAAAAATTCATATTAAACAGATTGTCTAGGAAAAATGGAAATATTTTGTATTTTTCGAAATATTTTCATTTACCAAAAAAATTAAATACAAGCCATGCAAAGGAAATAATAATAATTATAACTGTAACTGTAACTGTTCTGTCATTTCGTTCTAACCCTTATAACCTACACAATGACCCATCTCTTGTACAATTCATAGCAAATGACTATTCATTATAGAGTCTGAGAAATATAATTCAAATGCTAAACAACCGCAAAAACACACCAACACCCTCAAGTAATTTCTATTCTCTGTTAGATTCTCTTATTTTCTCCCTCCAGTAACTTATTGTTGTTGTTGTTGGTTGTTGTTCTTCTTCTACTTGTTTGCATGGTGCTTTATTGTACCGCATTTTCGAGACTCGTTATTTTTCATATGGAATAACAAAAGCACACACACACACACACCCACTACTCACAGAAAAGACCAACAGTATGATATTGCAGTGGTGGTGTTAGCGACAGCAGTTCAAATGGTATGTAATGGTAATGAAAATAATTCTATTGGCAGTAGTAGGAGTAGTAGTAGCAGTAGTTGTCGATTCATTTGTTTGGTTACGTGCCTGTCTCGTGCAAAGTTTACCTTGAACTAAGCTCTCATCAATGTTTACGTTCTTGTGTTACTGGTTGTAACTGTCGTTGCTCTTGTGGCCTTTTTTATTTACGGTTTATATAAAATAAAGGTAAACATGAAAACGTTATAGAAAATTTCGTTACACATCAATATTATTTGTCTCTTTGGTTTTATTAATTTAGTTTTTATTTATTTATTATGTATGCGAAGCATACGAATTTCATTCTTATGGTGTCATCCATTCTGTCAGATGGGAAATATGGAGTCCGAAATACGTACACAATAAACAATCATCAACAACTCGTTCAGTGTATTACAGAAATGCCAAAATATTGATGAATTCGTTTGCAATACACACACATTATTATATTTAAATATTGTTTACACTGCCCAAGTCTATTGCAAATCCGTGCAATGAAAAAATTTCATATAAATTCGAGGAATCAATATTCCCATGGATGAATTTAAAGCAACCCTTGAATCTTGCCATTATGCACGAAATATAAATAAAATTAAGTGATCGCAACGTGATTAGTTGCAACGATCTATTATATTTGAAATAGAATAGTAGCCAGCAGAGATCAGCAATAAGTATTCAAAACGATACGTAGGTTCGAGTCATACTTATAATTTCAGATACTTATACGCATTCATACTTATTTTGATATCATACTCATACTACTCATACTCAAAGTTGAAAGTACTCGTCGTATTCATACTTAACAATACCTATGATGTTATTGACTTCGACTCGTCTCTACTTAACGTTTACACGAAGCACAAAATAAGTATGATTCGCGTACGAACACTACTATACTCACAAGAAGATTGTCAGTATGCTTTAATTGTTGTCTTTGTCTTTCCTTTCTTCTTTGTTATGTACATGCAACAACAACAAAGGCTGTAAATTTTGATGAATGATTCGAATCACTTATAAGTATTATAAGTATTTTTCTAAATATATGAATGAGAATAAGAAGGCATATGAATCAAACATATTTCAAATGTTGTGAGTTTGATGTCAACATTGTACTCATACTCATTGCAACCTGCAACTTATAAATCAATGTTGTAGCGAGTACGAATGAATCAGAGTAGTTGAATTTCAATTCTGTTGATTCATTCATACTCAAAATTGCATTAGTGCTTATGAGTAGCGGAAAAACGATTCATTGCTGATCTCTGGTAAGCAGGTAGATTGGGGTGGTCAAACTCTCTTTAGCACATATTGCGGCTCGTTGTAATACCACATGTAATTTTCTATTAATGATTCATACATATTGAACGTAGTCTTGGAAACAACTTGATGAATGAGTATTTTCACATGCTTCAGAAGTAAAGGATTATTTGTGTAGAGAAAGCTCTTTGACGTTATCGCTTAAAAACTATCCAAAGGCAGCTAAACTCAGTCGTCAACATCTGCTTCAAACCTGCTTGTTTAACGGTTTTCCAGGTTAATTTTAAGAAAAATAAGTCCTAATGCCGCCAGTCTGTTTGGTATGCAGTAATATTTTCGCAATATTCGGAGTATTTTCTGAGTTTCCTAGTGCCATATACACCAAGTTAGATTACTAAATTAACCAAGAAGTGTTAAATAATTCACATACATACATGCATACATACATACATACATACATACATACATATATAATTGGGTATTACAACCCCTTCAGTCAGGATTATTAACCTAGTTTCTCACATCACTTATGTTGCGTGCGCTAACAGTTTAAAGTCGACTCCAAACGACAGATTTTTGAGAAACTTTCTATAGAAACTTTATTTACTCTCAGAGTTTTTGACAGAAATCTGCTGAGAGGAAATCACCGAAGAAATCCTTTTCGTATTTTGTTTTGATGTCTGGCCTGGGGCTCGAACCCTGGCTTTACGTCTAATAAGCCAACACGCTACCTACTAGACTACGGTGACTTCTATTCACTGCTGAAGAAAATTGTGTTCAGGAAAGTAATATTGGTACCTGGCTTGATGTAGAACCCCACAAATATATCTACGGTGTTATGAATTGTCAGCTGGCTTTGTCTGCTGCATGAATAGAACTTTATAGGGATGTAATATCGATTCAATTCTTCAATTGTTAAAAATGTCATGGAATCAAAATCGCTGTAGATTCTTTATCAGAAGCGATAGTTATGCCGGTGAGGATATTAAAATCAAGCCTGAATACATGTGTAATTTTTTCATTACCTTACCATGTAAAAAATGGCAAAAATGTTCTTAATGTGCCCACGTTTAAAGTTTGAATTATTTTTGAGCGTTCTTTCCTTGATGGATGATTTCCATTTGTAAACAACAAACGGTTCAATAGAATCCACTTGCGACAAAAGATATTTAAAAGCAGGCAATCTAGCCACGAAAGAGGTTTTGAGACCCCTAAATGGATCAGGCTATATACACGCACTCTGTCGCCCAACAAATATATCAACAATATCTTATAATTTCATAATAATTTCCTATTTTTATGATTTTGTTAATCACCTTTACCATTCCCTAAAATAATGGAACAAATTTTCCATTTGAATTTAATTTTAGGTTTTGAATTTAATAACGAATATCATTCATTTCGCTTTTGCTTCATTGTATACCGGGGCGTATGATTGCTGTTACAACTGAAATGACAATTTGAATTATTAAAGTCTCGTCACCTTCCATGACATTGTTTTTCATTGCCAAAACGTAAAACAAAAGAAGATTTAGATCAAGACAAAAACAAAAACAAGAGTTAGACAAAAAACAAAATTTTTTTTTCTATTTTTCGTCAAAACCAAGTATAAGAAAAAACAGCAAAAGAATAGAATACACATGCCAAGTGTAAGAAAAATGAAAGCAAGAAAAACCAGTACCACGGATCAAATCGTATGTCAGTTTCTTGTTACTGTTGATTTGTACACATTTTTCCTTGACTTTCATTATTTTCGACAGTTTCTGTTTCTAACGTGCATGTGTTAGTTTTCTTAGCCTCAAGGATTTATACTCTTAGTAGATACATGAAATGTATATTCACATTCGAAGACATACAAATGTACATACAATGAATATAAATTCTTCGACATTTTTATTAGTCTTGATATTTTTTTATTTCAATTTGTTGTTTTAAAGTATTTGGATTTGTTTTTACTTTAATTATATTGATTTCTTACAAGACTTACAGCAATTGATACATTTTAAATGACATAAAATAAGAAAGAAAGAAAATTAATTAAACACATAAGAGATGTTGTTATAAGGAGAGCGCACGAAAAAAACTGGACTTACACTTTTCGTTATAGAAATAAAACTAAGTAGCGGATTTTTTTCATTCTATATTTCAATTAAATTAAATAATATTTGAATTCTTTTGTGTAGAAAATTTTTTTCTGACAAAGATCTCAGAGCATCCAACTTTTAGAGCCACTTTTCTTCCAGACATGTTAGGGTGTTTTAGAAAAATATTTATTATTTTACTTGCTTTGTTTTGGTCGGGAAATCCTTTATTTCTTCCACTACCACAGTTTCTCTCAATACTCAAAGACTCCTTATATTGTTTTATTCTTACCTTAGAAACTGCTTTTTGGTTAACACATGCGAGCCTAACAATCGTTTTTTGTAAGCGGCGCGGTTTTTCATTGAAAATTTCAATTATTTTTTTACAACATTCTTGTTGGGTGCCCATTTTCAAAAAACTAATTTTGCTATTGCAATGAAATTTAGCACGTGGATTTTGAAACAGATGACTAACAAAAACAATGTAACGGTATTTATTTTTTTTCAATTATGATAAAAGTTATAAGCTTAAAAGTAGCCCCATTTTTTTCGTGCGCACTCCTTAGTCTAGTGTATAGAATGTTTCGATCTTTTCCTCTCAGCAGTCTTCTGGCAAAAACTCCAAAAATTCTCAGCTCCATTGTTCATTTTCAACGTTAAACTGTAGTAGTCCAGTCACTCATGGATAAAATTCAAACACTCAATCCAAATAGTGTGAGAGGTTGAGTTTTAATCCTGACTAAAGGTTTATAATGACCAATTAAGCAAAGTAAGTAAATGAGAGATCCTAAGCAATATTTATGGAAGTAGTTTGTCAACCGGAATGTTGCCAATAATATACTTATCAGACATGAGCACATGATTTATTTGTTTATAGTCTTAGGGTCATTATTACAACTTGGCAATACATAGACTGAGGTTTAGTTAAAGGTACCTTTAGATAAGGAAACTGTAACCTTTAACTTATTTTAGTTATTACAACTTACAGATAAATTAAGGTTAACTTTTTAAAAAAATATAGCAGTGACATTGCCAGCAATGTCGATAACACTGCTCAACTGTTTTATTTTTTTAAACACAGTGGCAACTTCGAACTCCGTTTCCTTGTTGTATATGCCCATTTAGTTTATATTTAAGGTTGCCATATTGAAAATAATAAATAATATGACAAGTTCAAACATAAACTTAACTTTAAAAGTTAGCGGTAGGATGATCCTCCCTTCAGCTTAACGCTTACTTCTACCATATTGTTCTCTTATAATAATGAAAAAAATTTATCTGTCCTTTAAAAACTTATCTTTAGTTAACGGTAAAGTTTAATAACGGCTTTTAAAGCATAAGAAACAAGTAAAAGTTGTGTAATAAAGGAAAAACTTGTAGAAATTCTTTAAATTTTCTTTCTTTTTTACTTTTAAGTAAAAAAAACTTAAAATCAAAAACTTTAAAATAAATTCCGAAACATTCACACAAAAATTTCAATTAATTAAGCACTAAACTTGACATTAGAAGATTGTCTTCTTTTAAAACAAATGTTCGAGATTAACGTTAACAAGTAAACTTGTTTCGGATGATATGGGTTAGCGAATTTGGTTTCAAATCCAAGAATTTCTAGCTGAATTACACGAGCAGGTGAAAGACTTTTCATCATGGTTTGCAATTTTTAAAATTAAAAAACGGCTTCAACCAAAATGTTTTATCCAGAATGATTATTAACTCCACAAAAAAGGAAAATAACAACAGCAAATACCATATAAAAGCAACAGCAGCTCTTGTGAAAGACTAGGCTGCAGTGGGCGCAGTTACTGGAAACAACGGACGAAATATGTTCACAGAAGATGCTGTAAAGACTGGAAACCGTTCGTCGTAGAGGTAAATGCTAGGGGAATCAATGTGCTGCCTAAAAGGAATTGTGGGTCCTTAATTTTTAAAACTGGAAAACGAAATAAGCAGTGCTCGGATTTGTAATTCAAGCACTCCAACTGCAAATTAGTGATTGCAAAAAATTTAAACTGAACTTTAACAAGACACTTGGTTTGGAGAGAAACCCCGCCGAATACAATGTGGATAATGGTACCGTATTCTACCGCATGGTTGCGGTAGAGGACTATGAAATGCAATATCTTCGGTAATTTAAATAACTTGAACCGGAGTATAGCTTGTATGAAAGAAAAAAGTTTCAAAATGGTTATTTGGTCAGTCGGGATTACGACCTAGCTTCTCTTACCGCTCATGTTGTGTGTGTTAATTTTACTCATAAGTCGACTCCGAACCATACATTTTTAAGAAACTTTTTCATGACAATTTTATCTGCTAAGAGGAAGTCGCCAAAGAAATATTTTTTCATATTTCATTTTATTCGAGGTGCCTGATCTGGAATATGAACCGTGACCTGAAGTCTACTACGCCCACCCTCTACCTACTAGACTACGGCTAGGTCTTAAAAAAAAAATGAAACAACATTTTTAAAACAGAGTTGATTTAGAAAGAAAATCCGCCAAATAAAACGTGTAGGATTGTATTATGTTGTGAAGAAAGTTCGGTTAGATATTTTCGGCAGAGAAATTTGAAATGTAATATTTTTGGAAATTTAGGCAAAGGCAAAAGCTTTGCTTTGTCATTAAATATTATTAAGAACTACATAAACGCTTAAAAATTAATGAATATTCTAAGCGTTAATATCGTAATTTTATCTGCCATTAAGATAAGACTGCACCACAGGCTGCTGGCAGAACAATAACGTTTTACGTTTGATTATGTCGATGTTAAAGATGCATCTGGCGCTGGTTCTTTGAAATTCCAAAAAAAAATAAAATAAATTTTAATAAAACCAACAATTTATTTCCCTATTGAATCGCACTGTAGGGTGCATTAATATTTTCCCATAATTGCGTTGAAGATATTTATTCAAACATTTCCATTTTTGACTTGACAGCTTGAAATACATTTTTTATTTCATTGCAGATTATGATTAATGTTTAAAGTTTATTTTTTGTTTTTAAATTTTTTTTTTGTCTGTTGTTTTGTGTTTTTGCCATTTAATAATTTATTTTGTGTGCTTAGTTGCCTTTATTTTGTATTTTCTTTTTTTGGTCCTTTTGCATATTCCCTTTTGTTCATAAATGTCCTGTGGCCTGGTTGTTTATGCGGTTACAGTGGTCATATTGAGTTAAAGCCATTAAATATTGTATTTGTGAATAAAAACAAGTCCATAGAAAATTTATTCAAATTGTTTTTGTTTTTGTTTTTGATAAATTTCCTGTTGTTTCGGAGGCAGTTGTTGTTGTTGTTGTTTATTAATGTTCGTAAATTATACAACATCCTTAGTAGCCGTAATTAGGGGCTCTCTTTTGAGTTGAATTGCAAAATTCTTTTATTTTTTTTAATGATAAAATGCAGACGACGTTGATAATTTGTTGTTTCTAAACCGGAAAATTAAATTTGAGAGAAATTAACCAGACTAAAATGTTACTTTTTGTTAACTGAAGAGAGATAATAAATTTTGTTAATAGACTTTACAATTACTTTTCACATAATTTATGAGAAGTTTTTACAACAACAACAAAAAAAATTTAACAAACTTTAAAGGACCTTCGTCTGATGGTGATTATTTAGCAAATTGTATTCCTTAAAAGCCATTTCATTTTAATTTATAAAAATTAAAACTTTTCTTTTATAAATAATGAGAAATAATATTAAAGCAGTTTTCATTTCTAGTCTTTAAATAATTTGTGAAACAAAAATCTATATTTGAATTTTCGAAGATTAGGTTACTATTCGTAAACACTCTTAGGGCCATTATTACAGCTTCCCGTTAACTAATGAGAGGATTTTAAAGGTCGAATAAATTGTTTTTCATTATTATGAGTACCCAATAAGATATAAATGAACATTAAGCTAAAGGGAAGATTATCATACCTTTAACATTCAAAGGTCACATTGTTTGAACTTGCCATTTCACATTGGGTGATTTTTTAAGAGATATAGGGAAATTTTTCAAAACAAAACACATAAAATTCGGAAAAATGCATGAAATCTTTATTTAAATCGATAGTACGGTCAATATAATTTAATGTTTGATTATTATCATTAGATTATTTCATGCAAATATTAACCGCGAATGCGCCTCAAATGGTCACCCGCTTAGTCCAATTTTGGCATACTTTTTCCAACATTTCGGCCGGTATCCCACGAATAAATGTTTCAATGTTGTCTTCCAATAAGTCAACTGAAGCGGGCTTGTCTGCATCGATATGAGCTTTAACATAGTCCCGCAGAAAATAGTCTAAAAGATATCGTGGGTCGATTAAACTGACCATAAAATTCTTAACAGAGAACGCATTTTGATAACAAAATTCAATGATTTGCAAGCATTGTTTGTGTGTAAGATGATTCATAGTTAAATTATAGACCAAAATGAAGGTGTTTGACAGTGAAATAAAGCACGAAAAGTACCTGAACTGTTTAAACCAGTATTGCCAAAAAGATAATAGTTAAAAAATCATCCGATATACTAATTTCAATATGGCAACTTCAAATTTAAACTAATTTGCAACAAAAAAAATTGGACGAAATCCACTGTTGTCACTGCGTTAAAAAAAAAAAAAACTTATTTAATAGGGCAGTTTTATTGACTTTGGTCAATTTATTTTATCTAAAGTTGTAATAACGAAAATCAATTAAAAGTAACTTTACAGTAGCCTTTAGCTTTAACTAAACCCAAGTTTAACGGCAAGTTGTAATAATGGCCCTTATTGCTATTGTAGCAACTAATCGTAGGTTTTTAACCTCATGATATCATCATATTCATTTGTATACAAGTTAGTGGAAAAATCGTTATTTCAATATATTTAAAGCTATAGTAATTGTAGTAACAAGGGATGCGCAGTAAAAAATTTAGTTATAAATCTGTCTTTATATAAACCCAAATTTAGGTAATAATTTCTTAAATTAAACAAAATATTGTTATAATCTACAATTATGATTTATTTCTATGAAAAGTGTGTGTATATTTAAATGTAATTTCACTAATGCCTTATACAAGTACTCCTTAATAGGATAAAGTTCTCCACAATTTGATTAAAATAATTGCCTTGAAATATAAACAATATCTTTGGGATGATATCACTCCATGTTTTGCTTTTGTGGAAAACTGACGTACAGACTAACTCCACAGGGTTTCATGGGCATAAATATCGCTTATAACCGTTACCAATAAAAATAATGCTTCCCTTGAAAAAAGGGTAACATCCTAGCAATACTAAACATTATAAAAACACTGCGATTTTTTACACTCTCCATAGTAGTAGCTTAACTATTTTTACAGTTAAATCCATTCACCCACTTTAAATTTCACCTCAAAATCTTTCCTTGTTCAGGAGTTGTACAAAGTTCGTCAGCATATGTAAACGTAAGCGTCATTGTCCCTTAAACAGTCCTTTTATTTTTAAAGACTGTAAAGGAGCATACAAACTTGTTTTGGGTTTACTATCGGACACATTTTAAACTTTCGATGTGATATGATGAACATCGAGAGCCACTCCAGTTTGACAAGAGAGCGGTTTACAGTCTAATAAAAATTCCAGCGGGACCAAACGCTATTGGCAATTTAGCTGACAAGCTTGGTCTCTCCCCATCAGGGTTACTGCAGATGCTGACATGACATAAAGGAAACGGAATCCGTGCAACAGCTTTTATGCGAGTGCTCTCTCTTTAAAACCGACGTTATCGGTTTTTGGCTGACAGATTGTTTGAAGAACTGGGCATGGTAGCAAACCTGTTACTAAGGGAACTGATCGGTTTCATTAATAGATCGGAGTATTTCAAACCTACCACTAACGGATCATTATAACGGGGCTTACCGAGTGAACTTGCGTGTGTACGGCAAATTTCCTGCTAATCTAACCTAACATTAGTTTTAAATTTTCTATCAAAATATTCTTCTTCCAGAGTTACTTGGAGACCTTTATATACTTTCTGTTTTTCACTTACACAGATTTCTGATACACAAAAGTACTTAAATACTCAAAATGAAACTTTACATGAGAAAATGAAAAAAACCTAAATTTTCACGTGGACATTCCTTATTTACAAAAAAAAAAAAAAAATTGCAAACATTTCACTATGGAAGGCTATCAAAATAACTGTTTATACGTGAGCACCGAACAATCAGCTTGACTCTGAAGTGTTTTGTATTGGGATTCATGGTTTATTTCCGATAACATGTATCGAACCAGACGACACAAAAACAAACACAGACAGCGCTATACATTGTTGTGAGCTGAACTGAACTGTGATGTGCTTTGAAACCGCAGTATTCAAGCAACTGACCAAGCCCAAGCCACACAAAACATAAACTACCGTATACTTAAACAAATACCTACAGACAGATAGATAGATATACGATTCATATACCACACACATAAAATTTACAAATAAAATCAAAACGAGAGACAAAGACAGGCAGAGAGGGACAGAGAGAGAGAGAGAGAGTAATGCTTACATAAGCCTGCTTGCCTAAGATTTGCAGGGTGTTGTAAATAACAAAAAAACAATATGTAAACAAAGATACAAAAATGAATTTATAACAGACAGAATAAATAGTATTCATAGTCTCTAAATGGTCAAAAAATTTATACACAAAAATTGTTACATACAGCAGAGGAACGCTAATTATAAACGGTATAAGCGCGAGGTATGCCATGTTGAAGTTTCTAGTTCAAATGCAAATGAAGCAGATATTTTAAGTGTAAATAAGACGATACGAAGTGCAAATAACACGACTGTTCCTCTAATGTTACTTGCTGTTAGTTTCGTAAAAGATAATTACTCTACCGCTTTTTAAGCCACTTTATTAAGTTTCTTTACAGCTTAGGGTTTAGATAGAGGGTCAGGGTGTAAGAAATATTCATTTCAATTGAGATTAAAAAAAAAGAGATTTCTAATTACTTTAAGTCTGCTGTATCATAATACCAACGCATATATGGTATTGCAAAATGCTACTAAAAAAATTTCGTATGAATATAAACGATATAAACCCCCCCCTCCAAAAAAAAAAACCTACGCTCTCGAATACATACAAAACAAATGGCCATAACGAAAGCACTAACCAGAATATATTTACACAGGAAACTTGAAAACACACAGCAACAAAATACTACACGTGAATATCATATAAATTCTAAAGGTGGTTGGTAACGGGTCTTGGTAACAATAGGCCAATACTTATTACCCATGTTGATACTGTTTGTAGTTCTTGCAATTTGGTTTGGTGTTTTTATTACTGGCCAACAACACAACACAATAGTCTACGGCCTATTAAATCGTTGTTATGTTACTTCCTGAGACAATGACCATAATATCCGTACAACAAACCAACTGTGTTGTATGGAGAACAGAAAGAAAAACAAAATATTCTTGAACTAAAGGCTACATGGCAGTAATAACGGCATCAACAACTGCTGTTGCGATGACTTTCAATGACAACAAACTCTTATTGTGTTGGCCGAAAGCTTACAAAAGAATGTAAAATTCAGCACGCATAACTCGTAGCAACGAACAGTAACGAGCAAAATCAAACAAATGGTTAATGTACGTACCTTACAAGAACCGATAGTGGTCAGAGAAGAACTAACATAGAGAGGATAATGTGTTCTGAACCATAAAGAAAATTCATATGGAAAACATACTGACATACGTAATATACGTACATAAAAACTTGCCATGGAAATGTATTCGTATTTTTTCTTTTAAGGAATACACACAATGTTGTTAAACAAACACAATAGGCCTAAAACATGATTTTTACGAGGTACTTGTAAATGACAAACAACAACAACAACATCAGTAATAACATCAGCAACAATCACCGAAATTGTTAAAATGTTGTTGTTTGTTGTTGTCTTTAACTTTTTGATACACACACAGCAGGTATTCTTTATTTACCCATTTACCACCTGTGCTCACACCAAAACTTATTACCATTCATTAAGTCTGAAATTGTTCCCTTGTACACCTTTTCCCTTCTCTTAGTCGAACTTATCTATGGAATTTTACTATAATTTCCGTTTATTGTTTTCTTTTTTGCTTTAAAGGTGTTGTTACGTATTGCTTTGAGCCATGAAGAGCCAACTGAAACAAATTTTTCCATTTCCTTTTAGCGATTGAAAGTAAAGTTTCGTTTTCTTTTATAATTCTTGGCTTTTTATTGGAAATTTATTTCATAGAACGTGTTTCAGTAATCACCGTCGTCACTATAATTTAACTGTTTATGGCCAGCTCTCACCATTCGAAATGCTTTGTTGGGTGAGGGGAGAAGAAAAATAAATTGAGATTTAAAGACGAAATACTATAGGAGAGAGAGTGTTATAGTTCGTTGACAGAACGTATAAATGGTGGTAGGGGTTATAAAAAGGAATATTTTCGTTAAGGATAGGGCAGAATTTGTTTAAAAAGGTATTTTGTTTTATTAAGAGCATTTATCAGTTTACTCGCCACAATTTCAAGGGCCAAAACCTAAGGACTAAATTCCGAATTACATAGTTAAACACCTTTTTACGACACCTAAGCCTAAAAACGGAACTAAGTGGTAAAATTTGTCAAAAACGATTAGAAAGAGTCCTAATTCTAAAAAGCCTAACGTTAAATGCTACAAATGAACTGTGGAAGCTATAGAAAAATAGTATCGATTTGAATAACAAACTGTGGCATTCAAGCTTTCCAGTATAGGTTAAAGAAGAGTCTTAATACCATACAACAACGGTAAAACAATTTTAACGAAAAAACCCCAAGATAATAAACAGTACTGCTCAATTGTTTTCATACAAAACTTTCCGAGATTCACAAGTATTACACGAGAACAAAAGCTACCAATTCATAATCAAAGATTACACATGATATGCATACAGCTATATGCAGATATCAGTGAAATTCATGGAAGAATGTCTAAAAAGGTAACACAAGCAATAACGTTGCGATCTTACTTTCGATTATGGGAGATGGATGATTATTTACCAAAATTCAAACTTATAACGCGATGGTCCATACTCTTACGTTTCCTCTTCCTCATTTGCTGTCGCTTTATTCATAATTAACTTTTGGACAGTTCTATACATTGGTGTTCACTTCCTTCACCCTTTTCAGCACGTAGTTTTTAAATCATCTCCAGTCTTCTACTTACGCCCTTGGACTTATGTTGGTTAAAACGATGATTACCTGTTTAGACTTTTAAGGGTAATATGAGGGACTAAACAAACATCTTATTAAAACCCTGAAGACCTTGTTATTAACCACTCTCTTTGCTAGAACACTCCGTACAATTTCCGCAGTATTCCGGTTCGCCATTCATACCCACTTGCAGTAGTATTCCAGTTTCTCATCTACTGATTTATCTTTCAATGTAGCCATTAAGTCAGTTTCATTGAAAACAATTAAAACACTTAAGTTCAATTAAAAGCGACCATTTTATGAACCAACATTAATAAAAGTTCACATTGTGGTAAATTGTTACAAGTTGAATTATAGTAAATTGGCCGATTGGTAAAGCTTCATGCCTAAAATTGGGCTACAAACTTTTGCTGCACAATTTCCTCGTAAAGCCAATACGGTAGGCATTATGCTATACAGTTATGGCGATGATTTCCACATCCAATCCAACGGTGAGCTGTATGAGCTCCTCAACGACATAGACGTTGTGCCGCGTATTAATATTCAACGACTACGCTGACTCGGTCATGTCGTCCGAATGGTGGAGGATGCTCGGCGACACGGTTATTTAATGCGGTGATCTGCGAAAGTCGACAAAGAGGACGACCATGATGTATGCGTTAGAAGGACAAGTCGAGGAAGTGCTGTCATCGATTGATGTGTCCAACTAACGTAGGCGCGTAGGAAGCATAAGCCTTTAATCGAGTTGTTAATGGCCAATTATGTAAGTAAGTAAGTTATGGCGAACTATACCATAGTCACACATAGAGATAATTTATGGAGGCTAAAACAAGATATAGCAGCTCATTGCTACATTAGAAAGTCCAACATACACAAAGATCTCGATAATGTCAAGAGTATTAACTAAGATAGGAACATCAAACACAGAAAGCCACTTTAGTAGACTTGTAGTGTATCGAAGCCCATGGCTTGTAACTTTCCGAACTTCTGTGGCCGTACGCGATTAAAAAAGAGGAAAGCTTCAGTTCACTCCATACTTTAACTTACGCAATCTAATATGAAAACATTTTACTTATACTTTATATTGATCGAATTTTAATAATTTATTTAGTTTCTAAGATGTTCATAGTTGGTGTAGTCTAGTAGAGAGTGTGTTGAGATATTAGTACAGTCAAACTTGTTTATAACGAACTCGGTTATAACGGATTCTCGGTGAAAACGAACTACTTTAAATGGCCCCAGTCATTAAATTTCACACATTTTACGTTTTTTATAACGAACCCTCAGAAATAACTTTGAAGTGTAGTCTTTACTTTCAATTAATATGGCAGCATTAAATTTTTACTCAGCATCTCTAATCAGCTGCTAGGTAAAGACGATTAACACATATTTTTTGTTTTTAATAAAACAAATACTTTTTGTTTTTAATAAACGAAAAAATTCTTTGTATTTTATATTTTCTTCTATGACTTCACCCCGTTTATTACTAACTTTGCCTATAACGAACTATTTTTTCTTGTCAGACGGAGTTCGTTATAACCGGGTTTGTCTGTAGTAAACAATATTTCTCCCATGACTCCTTCTCAGCAGATTTCTGACAAAAACTCTGAGAGTACGTAAAATTGCCATGAAAAAGTTTGTCAAATATTTAACGTTCGGAGTGTACGTCAAACTTTAGGTAACGCATTCACGTATAAAATTAACACACACACAACTTAGGTGGTACGAGGAGCTAGGACTTTTAAACTTTGAAAAATTATTATTATTTGCATAAGAATTAAAGATTCCATAAATAAGGTAATGAAAAAATGATTACAAATAAATGAACACAATAGAAATTACGAAGTTATAGCATGAAAACAGCTGAGTCCTGGAGAATAGAATGCGCAACAACTAAAAAACCCTAGTAATTTTGAATAAGAATTACCTTTGCTACTGATCTGATCTTTTTGCAGCTTTCCACGATATTATGATGAAGGATTTGTTTTTTAACTATAATTTCCTTGCTTTTAGAAAAAGAATGAAGCCTTTTTCATATTTCTTTATTTTTATTTAATTTTTTATATGGTGTCTGGTTATGAACTTGAGATAAACTTTGTGTAGTAAATGATGGATTTATTTTTACTATTTTCAAATACGACCACATATTCGAAAACTTTTACTGACAACCAATAAAACTTCTATGAATTGTCAACAGAAGAACATTTTATTGCATTTGTTTTTGAGCCAACAAAGTAAAACAAATTCAGCAAACTTTCCGTTTTTTATTATCGAATTGGGTGGCAAACTGTAAAAGTGAGAGTTTTATTGACCAAAAGGCAATAATAAAAATGATACACTTTTTAAGCAGACCATTTTACGATCCCTAAGCCAATGCTGCACACCCCACGTAGCAGGCAGTAGGGAAGCAGTGTGGCAGTGTCTAAAGGTCTATTATTTAAGCTGTAGATGTACAAGTATTAAGGTTAAGTGTTAAAAACAGCGGTTAAATAAAAAAGAATTTTTTTTTTATTTTTTTGTTATAACCAAACAACATACCAAAAAAAAAAATGCAATAAAATTGGTATTAGGAAATGTTACTTTTTTTTTCTGGTAAATAATTTTTGAAAATTTATTCCTCTTTTCATTTGTTTGTAATAATTTAAGTTCAAAATGCGAGAGTCTGAATAAAAATGTAATTTCTGTTCTGTTCTGTTGTGGTATATCTAGTTCAAAGGACTGAAAGCCTTGGAGGATTCTAAAAGTTGTTTAAAAAAGTTTTTCTTCTTCGTTTTAATATTTTATCAGAGAAAGAATTTATTTTGTTTGTATTTTACACCATTGAAATGAAAAATAAAAAAAAATTTGATTTGAATTCTTGTTGGATTTTATTGCCTTAAAGTGTCTTGTTTCCCTCTGATATACCACAGTTGACGACTACTTAAATTCCTTACGAAAATTATACTTAAAAAGACATTTAGCGTGAAATGAAGGAGAATAAGGAAAATTTCTTATTTAAATTACTTTTTTTATTATTATTTTTTTATTTTTTATTTCAATTTGCAGTAAGTAATTGGTAATGATTTATTTATTGTGCATGAAATATTAAAACATAAACAAACAGGGCACATTTAAATGGAAAATTATAAACTAATAAGATAAATATGGTTTTCAATTTAGAGGAGATTATTAGAAGAGACTTCCATGTTAAGATTTTATTTTTTAAGATTTTTCTGTTTGGCGTTAAAGGATGCTCTTCAAATGCCCACACATATTATGCAGAAAAATTTAATAAAAAATATGCAAAGTTTTATTCGTATTTGGCCTTCGCTTACTGATAAATATCACGCACACACCTCATCAATTAGAAAATTATTCACAGCACGAATCAAGGCTGATTTTTGGCAACCAATGTTGAAGTATCTTTTGAAAGAAGAAGAGTCCTCTTAAAGTCACTACAATTTGTATTCCAGCGGATTCAAATCAGTACTGCTAGAGGGCTGTAGTTTAGAAGAGATGAATGCTGGTTGTGTGTTTCGGGTCATTTTAGCTTATGACCTCTAGCTGTAAAGTCCTCAAGTGATTTTGAAACATAGAATGGTTATGTGCTTTAAAAACAACTTCCAAAATGGTTTCTTGGAAACAGTTTTGTGTACAAATTTTCTTTAGCGTGGCCGACCAAAATACGTTTGCAGTTTTCATGCCGTTTTGTCAAAATTGCAATCAATAAATGTGCATTAAGGCGTTTAAAAGCACCAAGTCCCTAGACTTTTGCGAGGCATTCATCTCCCAGACTATATTTTTTGTTTATTTCATTTATTTTTTTTTTTTAAATTTTATTGCTCAAAAACAAAAAATGTTGGAAATAACATCAAATTTTACAATCAGTTTGGGTTTGAATTGGCCACCTTTGGTACGAATTATGGCCTTCAAACGGCCGACAAAGCCACCACAAGCTACACGAAAGTGGCTCTGCGGTATTTTGGCCCATTCCCGTCGAAACGCCGTCTTGGGATGATCGCCACTTTGGTATTTTTTAGTGAGAACCGTGCTCTCCAAAATGCCCCAGGCACAAAAGTCCTTTTCAAACAATTCTTGGTTGATGCGTGCTGAATGCGGTGGTGCTGAGTTCTGTTGGAATATCCATGGTCTGCCCAAGGCTTCAAGCCTGTCTTTAAGACGACTCACACCATTACCATCAGCGGCGCTTGAGTTCTGGTGGCCAATCGCAGGTGTGAATTTTCAGCTGACCTCTTTGACAAGTAAATCCGATCATTTTCCTTGTTCACAAACGACTCAATTTGGAATGGCTTCTCATCGGACAAAACCAAATTCGTTCAAGCGAAGTAACTCCTTGGCTTTTCCATCCTAACTTTTTTTTGCCATCGGTGAGCTCTTGCACTTTTTGGAACTTCAATGGCTTTAATCCAGGCTCATTTTTCAATATGTGTTGCATCCATTCTCGCGATATGTTCAGCTCACGAGCAAGTTTTCTACCACTGCGACGTGTATTTCGATCAAATCTGGCCTTCACTTTTCAGATCATTTCTGGTGTTGTTACGGTTTTTTTTCGTCCACTTTTTGGACACGATCCAACACTGCCAATATTACTGTAATGAGCAATGGTACGAGAAACAAAAGATTTATTCACACTTAAATGCTGGAGGGCTCTAACGATAGCCACCAGAGATTTATCAGCCAGATATAAAGCAATCACACCATCACGCTTGAATTCCGTCATGAATAACTTTTTTTCTGAATGCAATAGATCAAAATGCTTTCGTAAGCTTGTAAATAATAAAATGAACTGTGACTGGAATAAATCTGTCAGCTGTCAGACGAGCGGTTTACAAATGATAACAACCTGAAGTTGGTTGCAATACATATCAGCCACCCTGCATTTAATGCTAAAACACGCCGCGATTCTCGTTGTCTGACTTACTACATGTTTAAAACTGAAATAATTTAGAATTCCCGCTAGAGACTAGACTGATTTTACGGATGAGTGTGATCACTGCTGAAGTTCCTCCCGAATTTATCTCATTACAGACAACAAAGTTGGTCAGGCGGAAAATAGAAGCAGATTTTTTGCGCTTGATACTGTAACAACATTCTATATTAAATAGAATTTATTTCTACGATGTTAGTAGCTTTGAAGTTAAACCTTAAATAAAAAACCCTAAGCTAAATACAAAACATAGTTTTATTTACGCGTTCCACACTGGTAAAAACTAAAATTTGTAACTAAATTTTCCAATGGGTGCCATTTTGAGAAAGTTGAGAAAACAAGCCGATATTTACCTGGATCGTTCCTGAAGGCATCAAATTGTCAGAAGCGACCAACTTTGATTTTTAAGAAAGAATTGTAAGCTATTGGGGAGTGTTATTTTTGGAGTGTAAGTGCCAGTTGTTGCAAGCTCTCTCTATTGTTTAACTGGTCCATTAAGTGACTCAAATGTTTGATATGCCTGTTCATTGTGAACTTCGATTCTAATTTCAATTATCAACAAATAACAATAAAAACTTCTAGAATTAATCGATAATAAACGTTTTAGTTTACTTCATATTAACGTCTAACCACACAAATATTTGATGAGCAGGCAGAAAATAAAACGAGTGAGAAGGCTATAATGACTCTACCATATAGCTTGGAACTTAATCTGAGATTAAATTTAGATAATCTATAGCTGCCTGGAGAATGCATTTGCAATGCAGAAGTTTGAGCAAATATATATGTAACGTAAGTAATTCGTCATTACAGCCCTTCAGTCAGGATTACAACCTAGTTTCTCACACCACTTATTTTATGTGTCTTAAATTTATATATAAGTAGCGGGACCTACTGTTTAAACGAACGACAGATACTGGAGAAGCTTTGCATAGTAATTTTATTTACTATTAGAGTTTTTACCAGAATTCTGCTGAGAGGAAGTCGCAAACGAAATATTTTCATATTTTAGTTTTGATGTCTGACCTAGGATTTTAACTTGGGCCTTTAGTCTAGTAAGCCAGCGCACTACCTTCTAGACTATGGCGTTTGAGCACGTATATATAAGAAAATCATGTTTCATTTTTAATTTCAAATTTTTACTAAACGTATTCGGTTTGTTATCTATAAAATGTAAAATTGTTAAAAAAATTAGTTTTTATTTTATACTAGAACACTGCACCAAAAGAATTCTTCAATATTTATTGCAGTAGTTCCTTTTGATGTTTATTATTCAGATACAGCAAGAGATGTTTTTTACGACTTTCCTTTAAAAGAATTAAAATTTTATCCGAAATTCATAGTATATGTACAGTGGGGAGTAAAAGTTTTACTACTCCAATATATTTTTGCAAAAATAGTCCCCACAGGCTTAATACTCTTGTACAAAGTTCCGATCTGATTTCTAGAGATTATTTAGGAGATCATTTGTAAGAACGATTACGTAATCGCTAAACTTCAAACAAAAGTCAACCGAAAAACTTGCTTATGGTGCCACCAGAAAACACTAAACAAAACCTGTACATTCAATTCCAAATGGCTTAATGGCTTGGATTGCTTGACTTTAAGGGATATTCTACTAAATACAAGGGATAACATTTTCATGTGTGTGAAAATAAATTTAATTTGTTCACGCTGGCCACCCTACTTTTAAGTTTAGATTTAAGTTTTGTGAAAGTATGTAAACCATCCCTGGAATTGCCTTTATAATATTGTGAAAAGAGAGCATTACTGGATCCACCCCCCAACCCGAAGGTTTTATTATGTTTATGTACATATATATAATTAATTGATTATTTTGGAAACTAATTCTTTTGTATTGTTATTCCCCGTCTTCTCGCCTAATATTTTATTTTTTTCTTTCCCCGCTCACCCCCACAAAATTTAGCTAGCAAAGACAAAAATCAGCAATTTTAACAGACCTAATGTTAAAGTTAACAGAGCCGTGTTAAGTGGTTATTTCAGAGATGAAACAGTTATTCCATTCCTTTTAAATTGTACTCCACACATTACAGAGTAGAACAGCTGCTCTGGTAATTCGGTAATTCTTTTGAAAATTAAAAAACATCAACAAAAAATATATTAGACCGTCTAGTTAAGATGATCGATACCAGAGAACAGACTGAGACCGACCATTCACATTTGCTGACCATTCGCAAATTCATTGCTTTTGCATTGCTTTTACTCGACAATAATAAAAAAGTGTATTATCGTTTGTTTAATCACTCCTTATTACTGTTTGCTATTTTACATTCCCTTTTTGTTATGACGTTATTCATCAAGCAACGAAATAATTCAATGCCATATGAAATAACTAAAAACATTCACACCATTCGTCCAGTATTCGTTGCTTTGAGTGAATGAATCGATGTACATAGTTTCATTTCCACAGGCTATTTTGTTTATTACTTTATTTGACAATGTATGCATACACACATGTACACAGGTATACACGCTAGTATGTATATGCGATCAGCATTGAAACCATTCATACCAATCGTTAACCATTCGTACCAATCGTTAAGTATTCGTTGCTTTTGGGAGTATTCGTTTACATTTGTAGGAGGCATGCAATGTAAGCACCATTTTTCGTTACACTCCGTTTTGTGAATCATGACATGTATTGCTGTAAGGAATTGATTTGTACTGTCAACATAAGATTCGTTTTTTGTGATTGTATTCAAAATTCAAAATCAACCAATCAAACCGTTTTCTGATCGATATTATGGTAAAATGATACTTACTGCACATATCCTACTATACACAAATTGTAGCCTAAGGTGTTTCTAATAAAACGCAATTAGTCATATCTCCCAAATAATTTTGGAACTTGAGATATCGGGCTTCAAATATTGCCTATGTTAACGGTGTTTGGGTGGGATGATGGCTGATGGATATTGCAAAAAAATTGGACTTATCCCACTATATAAAAATTGTAGCCATTGTATATATAAAACCATAAAACTTAAAAAATAAACTTATAAACTTGGTTTAGGAGGTTAATAAGATCACATTTTTTTCTCCATTCATTCATCTATTTACTCCCCGTTGTGTAATCATTCTATAAATTTTTTTCTTTGAGAAAGAAGAATATTCCTATAAACAAATCCAAATAAATTATAAAAACTTTTAATTGGAAAAAATCAAAGTGTGCAAACAACCTATAAAAATATTTGTAATAAAATTCCAGAAAATATTAAAAAAAAAAAAAAACAAAACAAAAAAAAGAAAATACAAAAATAAAAACTTAATTATTATGGACTTAACAGGATTTAAAATGAATAATAAATAAATAGCATCATAGGAACAATATCCATACATATGTATGTAAGTATTATGAGCCGCATCAAATATGTAAGAAAAAAAAATCTCCTATAAAAAAATAATAATAAAATGTCATAGTCATTTGTTGACATGGCATAAAATCTGATTAATGGATTTTATTTCTATTTTTATATGCGTTTTTATGGTATATGCTTAGTTTTTTTTATTTATTTTTTTTTGTTATATTTTTATAGGATTTTATGTTTATGTTCAATTTTCCCTTCTCTTGTTTAGTTTAATTCCATACACTTCTTGTTTTTTTTTTTGCTTTACTTAGTAACAAAATGTCAACAATTTAATGTTCCTGATAAGGACGATTTCACTATAAAACTGAAACTAAAACTAAGTATTAAAAGTACTTTATTTTTTTATAGTTTAATAAAAATAGAAGGGGGGACTTATTTTATAAAACTTTTCGACCGGAAGTAGACCTTTCCCTAACAAAGCCAAGGGCCAAGATAAGAGAATAACATTTGGAAGGTTTAAGTTTAAACGATATCATGTAATAACCATACGGTTTTTTATATTTTTGTTGTTTTCTTTTTCCATCTAACATTTAAAATCTTATCAATTTAATGCAAAATCACTCATATATTGTATACATGCTTTGGTATTTGTCGAAGGTAGTGGGGGTTATTTTGCTTTTGATATTTAAAAAAATATAAAAACAAACTGGAAAAACTGAAAATATTTTATAATCCCTACGTAAGATACATACATACATACATTGTAAATGTATTAGAATCGCTTTTTTTTTTTGCTGAGGGATAACGATTGTCCAACACATGCAGAGTATTTTTCCATTTAAACTCAAAACAACATGACGAACTCACAAATATGCATAGAAATATATTTAACAAGATACTATTTAACCGCATGGAGCTTATATACAATATTCTGTAATATTTATTATTACAAAAACTACAGTGGAGATTAACTAATAAGAAACACAATGATGATGTTAAAAGTTAAAAAAAAAAATTAATCAAAAAGAGAAAGAAACTTATGGAGAAAACAAGATGACCGAATTGATTCAGAATTGATTCATCATTAGACCTTTTTTATTATTTTTACAGCATTCAGCATACAGCACCCCCCTACAACGTGGTGAGTGCGTACCGCGTTATATGGAAACAGCGCTATAACAAACTTGGATTTCAGGTACTAACCAGGCTAATTCGTAGCACGTTCTATGGAAACCGCGCTATAAAAAACATAAAATTAGTACAAATCATATTATTCGTGCCGCGTTATATGGAGACCACGAAATACAAAAAGCAAGATAAATTATAAATTATTTTAATTGAATTTATTAGTTCATATAAGAATTGATAAAAATATGAAATAAAAACTAAACTATAAACTAAACTGGTTTCCAAAAAAAATTAATAAAAACTTGTAAAATAATGTAATTTTTTAATATTTATTCTCACTTGATTCATTTTTATTCATTATTTTTTTAAATTGAAAATCCAACTGCTAATGTTTTGCACGGTACTGCATCTCGGCTGAGCTATTGCGTCGAAAATAGAACTTTTTTTTTAAACCCTCTTACAATATCTAGCCACTATTCATTCATAGAAATTGAGCCCAAATCGCGCTATAAGAGTACCGCGTTATAGGAGGACTGTCGCAATTTCAGCGCTGCATTATATGAAAACCGCGTTCTGAGAGTACCGCATTATAGGAGAGTTGACTGTACCACGAAGAGACCTGGACCAGATCAAGAGTATTTACAAAAAATATTCAAATACAAATTTATAAATTTCTCCTCTTTATACTGGCCTTTAACGGAATCCACAGAGCAAACAAACGAGAAGAGAATGGCTCAAGAAGATATTTCAGAAAACCGAATCCACGGTTTGCGTCTTCAAACTCTTAAGATAAGACCAGGCAAAACCACAACTTGAGGAAATTTTATGAGTAATAGACAACACCTTATGCAATAGCTGCAAGACATTTTTAAAGAGAACCTTGTTTCAGAGACAGCAAGACATTCATTTGTCTAGCTAGAAAACTTGGTTATTAATATTGCTTCAAAGCATGAAAATGTTATAAAGAGACGGGAAAATTGATAATCCCTAAACAAACTTAAATTAATCATGATCACACTCTATGTTATAGTCTAACAAACAAAAGTCTCGGGTACTAACGTGTGAAGCCAACGTCCGGAGTTTAAACTGTAGATCCTATCATTCATTGAGAAAATTAGCACACATGTTTCTTGCAAGAGTAAGATAGAATCTTATTAAAATGTTAATAGATTATCAAACTAGACTAACTGTCTTGGATAGCGTTATTAATCTTAAAGCAAAATAAATATATATTGAAGTCGCCGTGGTCTAGTGGATAGTGTGTTGGCTTATTAGACAAAGGCCTGGTTCGAATCCCAGTCAGATTTCCAAAACGAAAAAATATTCCTTCGGCGAACTTCCTCTCAGCAGATTTCTGGAAGACTCTGATAGTAAAATTTACATAAAAGCTTCTCAAATTCTGGGTCGTTCGGAGTCGACTTAACTGTAGGTCCCGCCCCTCAATTTAATAAAATTAACAGCAACGACGCATACGTAGTGTGAGAAGCTAGGTCGTAATCCTGAACTTAAGTTTGTATGGCCAATTATTATGTTGTAGAATAATAATAATATTAGCCTAACTACATTACCTCATTACAGAACCTTCATTCAGGTTTACGACCTAGCTTCTCACACCACTTATGTAACACAGGATTTTAGTAAATTTTAAATTATGTGTACCGCTTATTAATAAATTTGCTTAAACTTTTCTTTAACGCTTAATTGCAAACAATAATAATAATTTTAACCCCTTTTAAAGACTTAGTTGTTCTTTACTGTCACTGATATTGATAAATAGCTGCTTCATATTGGTTAATAAAATGTCTGTCCTAATTCTTATGCCATTGTCTTCTATTATTTTTCTTATGTGTTTTTGGTTTCTATTTGTTTAAGTTCATCTTCAAGCGTTTCTGTGCCCTTTAATTAAACTCTCACAAACAATTCAAATTCAATAAAAATGACAACATCTTCTTATAACCGTTTTTTCTTTTTTTTTATATATTGAAAAGAGAGAAAAGCTTTCTGCCTGCCTGTCTGCCGTTCAATTTTATATGAATTTTATTAAATTTCTTTGTTTCATTTCATTTCATCAGCAGGCAACCAACCAATCCATTGTGTACACTCGTGCGATTATTTGCTAAAGTCACTCAAGTGTAACATTTCATCATTAACAACATTAGCATTTTAAGGAGATTTTGATGGTAGACTGACTGAAAGGATTAATTAATGTTTTCAAATCAAACTGTCAATCTCTACCAAGTCATACACAAACTACATAAATCGATGAAAAGGTTAACATAATGATATAATAAAACAAAATTAATTTTCATTCATTCATTTATTCACTCATTCATTCATTATTATTATCTATTGTAGTTAGTCACTGTAGTGTTATGTTCTGTTCTGTTCTGTTCTGTTTAATTAATAGAAAATTTTTATAATTTCATTGAAGATCTGTTTCATATACACATGAGTGAAATCGAATAATAATGATAATGATTTGTATGAAACTATTGATAATGACAACATTGAAGATGGATGATTGCATGACTGTGTACAAATTGATGTCGATAATGACGATGATGATAAATTTCTCTAATTAAGACACATCCAAGCGTATGATTAATATTTAATACCCAAGTGTGCATTGATAGAATAACACTCATACGCCTGAGTATCATTGTGAAATGGGAAATATGGTTACAATTTAACATATCTACATTGATTTGTGTCCAAAATAATTGTTGAGCATCTTTAATATACAATGGAAATTGAAATGAAGACGTATACAGGTCATGTGATCCACAATTTTGGATTTTAGAAAAATTTCCGATGTCATCCATTTGGGAACATTTTATTTAACAGAATGTAGAATTATGCGGTTTCTTAATGATGGTTTACATTAATTGGCATTTTATTACTTTGTTTATACAATGGATAAGCAAGGGATATGCATGAAGAAACTTTTCTAGTTGGGTATGCAGATGACATTGCAGTTGTAATCTTATACGGTTCTGGATAAGATTCCTACCAAGTTATCATATGTGCAAAGGTATATTTAACAGAGCTTAATCTTAAGACAAACCGAGGTATCTTTAGCTTTCCTAGTCGACTATGTAGACGTCATTGTAGTTGTAATACAAGCCAGAAGTGTACAAAAGTCAAGCATCAAGGTATTCTACACATAAAAATGTGCCTACAATCATGGACCAGAATTGGCCACATGTAAAACAGAACTGCTGCTAAAAATAAGGTATCGAATCCTCAAGGTAATGTAGACATAACTGCAAAAAGCTACTTAAATAATCTTAGAATACGGTTGGATAGGAAACTTACATATTCAAGTCACATAATATGATGACGAATGTAGACTATCAATGACAAAGTGGACTTGATTGCAAGCGGAAAAATTAAAGGGAAAGGAGGTCAAAGTGGAAGCCACCACGCTCCCACGGAAGGCCGGAAACGAGGTCGTCAAAGTCGTGGAGAAAATTAAGGTGGTTTCTGTCGCTTTTGTCAAAATACTGGTATTGCCCAATTTATGCCTATCAGGTGAGTATCTTTTCAACCTTCGCCAGGAAAAATAAATTTCAAAGCTACAAATAAGATCACATTGGAATTCGCAGTTTTTTAGCTAAAGTTCGAGAATAAAAGAATATGAAAAGAATATTTCTCGCGGCTGCCTCTCAGCATTCATCTGCGAAAAAATGGCCAAGAAAATCTTATAAAAAAATTTGTCGTTTGAATAAAATTAACACACACAACATGACTGAAGTATAACACTACGACGTAACCAGGATTTGAAGGATTGTAATGGCCAACTATCAAGGGAACTGTTGGTCGAAGTATGTAATGAACCTGAGATTGCTCAACAGAAAGCAAACTTGTAAGCAAAACTTATTCTTAAGTTAAGACTAAACATGTCTATTAAAGTGGTAGAGCTATTGGAAAGTTATATAATTGGCTGATGATATATTAAGAGGGATTTACAAATAACAACCTGATTCTTATATGTTTTCTTCTGTTTACTAAAAGAGCAATAGCGAAACTTCCAACAGGGAAATATGCTTTATTGTTCGAATATACGAATATACTAAGACTAGACATCAAAACTGTGCATATAAATAGGTAAGACAAAACAAGCAATGAGTAGTAAGAATTCAGTGAGTCATGTGTGAAGAGGCATTGCGATTGAAGAGGAACAGTCTTGGTTTTTGTAGATCTCCGCTATACTGATCTACCGAACAGGTGTTGTTGTTTGTGCAAAGGGCCTAAGAAAAGAAGAACAGCGAAGAAGCAGTTATTGTGGAATACCTGAATTTATAGATAGTCACACAAAATTAGTGCGATCAGTTAAAAATTTAATTGAAACTAAGCTCCAATTTTTTTTTATTTTGTTTGCAATCAACGAACTCAGATTTTATGGCCAAATTCGTTTAAGAAAGCAGCTCTTAGCTTTAATTAAGAAACAGCTACCTCGTAAATGAAATCAAATATGCTTAATTTACTCCCGCTATTACTCAAATCAAATTAATTTTACCTGTTTTTTTTTTTCTTTCTTTATTTAAAATTTAATATACAATAAACAAAGGAATTCGCGTAGAAAAATGTTTTTGTTTCTTTGGTTACTATACCAATCGAATCGAATTTACAGAAAGGAATAGAAAAATTAAAAAAATCCTAAAACCATGGTATCATGTAGAAGTAAATTAAAATTATTGATCACATACTATAGATGCTGTAGTTCTGAAAATTGTAAGTCAAACGACCTTCAAATTATTTTAATTTTTCCCTTATGAAACATATCGTATGAAAACGTTTTTTGAAAGCTTACTACACAAGAAATAGAACTCCAATAAGTAAATTTCGATGGAATTTAAATTACTTTTAAGATAATAATATTATTGTATCGCTAAACCTACGCCTCCCTCCCTCAATGTCTATTTAGCAACCATCTAGAGGCATTAACGATGAATTATTGTTCAATTATTTTACACTCTTGTCTTTTCAATTTTCCTCTAAAGAAAATGTTGGCATTAAAAATTCGATTTATTTGTTCATTTCTTTGTTAAAGGCAAAAGAAAATATTTGCATTTTTATAAGGAATTCGTTCACGTTTCTCTCTATATGGGTGTGGGTAATACTATCAGTATACAATATTAAATTTTTTATATATAAAAAAAAATTCGTTTTTTTTTTTTTTGTTCTTGTTCTTTCTTTTCATTCTTTTATTTATTGTATTATTTTCTTATAACACACAACGTAGATAAATAAATATAAAAAAATGGCTCAAGGCCAAATATGTGTTTATGCATACAAAGTAGGAGCTGAAAAAAAAAACAAATAAAAAGTCAACATGAGCTCTCATACTCATCATCATTCATCATGTACACAACACAGTAAAAAAAAATAAAGAACAAACAAATACCCATACAAGGAGACACAATGTGTGTGTGTTTGTTTGTTTTTTTATTACATAGAAAGAGAGTAACACTTATACCAATTTACAATAAGGTTAACAAATGTTAATGTGTGTGCACGTATGTATGTATGTATGTATGTGTTTTCATATTTCTATATACATATGCAAACGTATGAGATTTTTGTTTTCTCTTATTTTTTCTACAAGTTTATTTACACACTAACACTCTTACGCTCTTAACTTTTGTATTTGTATAGCTGGTTGTCGTAAAGGTAAAGGTATATGCGAGATATACAATGTTAGAGTAGCTCTCAGTGTAAAGCAAAAACCCATACAAATGCGCTATAAGTGGCTTTACAAATCCATCTGGCTCTCTCCCCCAGCAAAAATACCAGAGTGTAGGCCAGGGAAAAAAAAGAAGCAAAATTCATGTGAAATAAAACTGTAAAATTATTAAAGTATACGGCTTTGTTGTTAATATTATCTTTATTATTATTGCTGTTGCTGTTGTTGCTGCTATTGTTGTTGTTGTTAGAAAAAAAAAAACCAGTGAACATTTTCCCTTGAATTTGGTCACAATTCTGGAACATCAAGTAGTCCAAGTTTACCAAAGATTTAACATCAGATACAAGATACAAGCGAGAATTTAAACAATTTTACAGTTATTAACGACTACTTGAAGCCGCACCTGTCAAACTCGTTATCATTTATAAAATATTTTTCGCTAAATCAATATGGATGACCTGGATAACTGCATATGTTCAGCTGAATAAGCTTTGCACCAGTTTACCCCCCTTTTCGTTATAATATTATCTTCAGCGATGATGTTCATATCGGGAGGAGTGGATATGTTAACGGGACGGTAGCACCCCACATAAGGCCTAGGACATCCAATGTATTCCTAAAAATGAAACTGACTGACAGCGTTATGGGTACATATACTTTTGGGAACGATATTGGCCAGGCTATCACTGTTAACGGCAAGCACAAGAGGTCTATGATTTCCAATTCTTTGGAATGTGTTGGATGATCTGGATATCTTCTGCGGTTTCAACGGTGTCATATTAAACATTCTGGCCATGAGATTTAAGTATTGTCTTAAGTCCTAGATGTATTCGTCTTTTCTTTTTATTTCATTAAAATGATAAATTTCTCTTATTAAGACACATCCATGCGTATGATTAATATTTAATACCCAAGTATGCCAATTAGAATAACACTCATACGCCAGAGTATCATTGTGAAATGGGAATATGGTTGCAATTTAACATACATTTAATGTACATTGATTTGTGTCCAAAATAATTGTTGAACATCTTCAGTATACAATGGAAATTGAAATGAGGACGTATACAGTTCATGAAAACGGATTTGGAAAGCAACATTGAAAACCACAATTTTGGATTTTAGCATAATTTCGATGTATCCATTTGGGAACATTTTATTTAAACAGTTTCTCAATGATGGTTTACATTAATTCCCATTTTATTACTTTCTTTATGCAAAGGATTTGTTACAAATATACCCTTGTATTAGCAGTTGATATACAAGAATAAACTTTTCTAGTTGGCTATGCAGATGACATTGCGTTTGTAATACAAGCCTGAACCGTATAAGATTCCTATCAAGTTGTCATATGTGAAAGGATGTGTGCATGGATGTGGCAGAACTTCATCTAACGACAGAGCGAAGTATCTTTAGCTCTCCTAGTCGACTATGCACACGTCATTACTGTTGTATTACAATCCAACAGTGTACAGAAGTGTAATCAAGTTATTCTACACACAAAAATGTGCCTAAAACATTTGACTAGAGTTGACCACATGTAAAACAGAACTGCTACTACTTTTCTTTTGTTTCATTAAAAGACCAAATTATTGGGAGCTTTCAAAATCATTTCCCTCATGTTTCTGCTTTTCTAATATTATGTTGCTATTCCAACTAAGCAGATAACAAGGCTTAAGGCAATGGGACTCTTATATATCGTTGCCTAGAAACAACACAGTCCTCGTATTTACTGTAGTGATGGGAATCTTTCTGCCTTTTTTACCAATAGAAAGCAGTCCTGCTTTATTGTCCGGTGATTTTTCCTTTTTCCATGTCCAAGGGATGAGGGGCTTCTTTAGATGGCTTATATTGGAGGGAGGGAGAGCTATTTAATCCAGTATGATTCAAACTTTGTCTTTTTTCTAATTGGAATTCGAAATTGTGCTTCTCGGCTAATAGACAAGCTCTTTGACTACTACACATACATACATAATTGGTCATTACAACCCTTCAGTCAGGATTATTGACCTAGTTTCCCATACACCTTATGTTGTGTGTATTAATTTTATACCTAAGTGGCGGAACCTACAGTTTAAAGTCGACTCCGAACGACAGATTGTTTTGAGAAACTTTTCATGGCAATTTTATTTACTCTCAGAGTTTTTGCCGAAAAAATACTTTTTGTATTATATTTTGTTGTCTGGCCTGGGCCTCGAACCATGGTTTTATGTCTAATAAGCCAGCACACTACCTACTAGACTGCGGCGACTTCAGACTTAACTCCGCCATAAACCACAAACTTTAGCGGTCTACAAAGCCAGCATTACCTAAGCAATCAATTGAATTCAGATTTATTTATATACTAGAGTTATGGAAAATTGAAAATTTTATATGACTTACGAACCGTGTTATGTTCGAGACATATTGGCCTTTCAAATGTATAAAAAATTTCAATTATATCGGACAAGCAGTTCGTTTTATTTAACATTAAGGATAGATAAATAATAAATACATAAATTAAACTGCTTGCTGGGTTATTAGGATGACACCTTCACGCATGAGAAAATCCACAACAAGTAGATAATAAAACAAGAAAAAAATTATTAATCCTACGCTGTTACAAGACTAGTCCAAGACTATTTTTTTATAACCAAAAATTATTTTTATTTCCTAAAAGACTTTCACTATCTTCTTCTTAAGGTTGAAAGAAATTTGTAAAATTAATAAAAAAAAATAGAAAAGAATCTACGTATTAATATATTAAATCAGTTTCTTTCTTTCTTCTTCTTCTGTTTTAAATTTAATATCACATAAAATGTGATACAAAAATGAAATAAATTTTTCAATATTTTTTATTTTTCAAAGTCGAAATATATTTGTGTGGCTATAAATAATAAACCAAAAATATTATTTAAATTAGAAAAATTGCATGCATATGCCTTTTGGCATCTTATAGTTTTCAATTTTTAATATATGGAAACCAAATATATGTATGTAGGTACATACATATGTACGTAAATAATAGTATGATAATTCATATGTGTATGTACATACTATGCCATGTAACGATTTTAAAAATTAATATTCAAAATATTTTTTTGTTTTTATTCCTTAAAAATATTTGATATTTTCCTTCAGTATCCGGTCTTACGGCCAAACGAAATTAATTTGAAATTCAGATTTTTTAAAACTATAAAAATTTATATGATTGCTCTTTTTCCAATGTAAATTATTATTAAAATAATTTTTTTATATTTATTTTATATCTGTATAACCACCTGCTCGATAGAATTTATAAAAACAAAAATATTAATTTTTTTATTACGATTTAGTTCTACAAACGTAATATTTTATGAAAATTTTTGCAGTTGATGTAAAGAAGTTAGTTCTAGAGGGGTTTGTTTGAAAAGCAAATATTGTGGGAATTAAAAACAGATTATTTCAATCAATTGTTTTACTAAAATCAGTTGTTTTAAAAAATCTAAAAAAATCTAAAAAAATCTGTTTTACTAAATATAAACTATCGGTTATTCTGAATCTGACATTCTATTCTGTCACAAAAATTATTGTCACCACTTAATGTAATGAATTTATGCTTTAGGAACATTAGGATTTATTTGGCTAACGAGAAACTGGCCGATAAAGCGAATCTGGCCACAAAAAAAAACATAGAGTCGAACTTCTATAATTTGAATTTCTATTATTTGAATTTTCTATAAGTTTAGGCACAGCAACAGCTTCTTGGAAAGAAATTATATCAGGTTTTGCATTTTTTAACTTTTGTTGAAGAAATAGAAGTTTTTTCTGGATAATGGTGATTCAATTTATAAAAGTTCGACTGTAATTTTATGGATGAAGTACGTTTTCTTTTTGGTGCTTAGGTTAATAAGCAAAATTGCCGTATTTGGGACTCATTAAATCCACACTTGGTCTCACAGAAGCCAATTACGAGCGACTGTTTGTGGAAAGGAGACATCATTGTCCCATATTTCTTTGAAAATAAGGGCAGCCCAACCATTACGATCAATGGAGTCATCTATCGCTCATAATATCCGACTTTTTTGAATCCACTCTTCTTGGTATTTATGTAAACAATATTTGGTTCGACTTGGATGGTGCAGCTTATCACACATTTCATACCGCAATAAATTTTTTGCTTCAAACGTTTGATGTTCATTCAATTAGTAGAAGTGAGAATGTCAATTGGCCTCCAGAAAGCTGCAACTTGACACCTCTGGACTATAGTTATGCCGACAAACCAAAGGCAATGAAGCATTTAAAGGCCAACATTCGAGATGCCATTCCCGAGTTATGCTTTGGGAATATTAGGACTTATTTAGCTAACGAAAAACTGCGCGATAAAGCGAATCTTTCCCATGTATTTTTTTTGGATGAAGCTCCTTTTCATTTTTGTGGGTAGGTTAATAAGCAAAATTTTCGTATTTTGGACTCATAAAATCCACACGTCGTCTCACAGAAGCCAATTACGAGCGACTGTTTGCGGAGCGAAGGTATCATTGTCCCATACTTCTTTGAAAATAAGGACAGCACAACCATTACGATCAATGAAGATGCCTATCGCTCATAATAACCGACCTTTTTAAAGCCACTCTTCTTGGTGTTGATGTAAACAATCATTGGTTTCACTAAGATAACGCAACTTGTCACACATCACATACCGCAATCGATCTATTGCATCAAACGTTTGATGGCCATTCAATTAGTCGAAGTGAGGATGTCAATTGACCGCCAGAAAGCTGCAATTTGACACAATTGGACTATTGTTATGCCAACAAACCAAAAGCAATGAAGCATTTAAAGGCCAACGTTCGAGATGTATGTGATACCGCCAGCATATAACATAGAAAAAGTGGACGAAAATTGGTCCGATCGAATGAATAAAATAATATTCCATTTCTAAATGAAACAATTGTACTTCGCAACAAAAACAATAAATTTGGCACATTTGTGTTGATTTTATATGTGAGTGGCGGGCTCTACAGTTTAAAGTCGATTCCGAACGATAGATTTTTGAGAAACTTATTCACGACTGTTTCATTTACTCTCAGAGTTTGTACCAGAAATTTGCTGAGCGGTAGACGACGAAGAATATTTACTCATATTCACCATCACCTACTCGCCGTGGTCTAGTAAGTAGTGGCTTATTAGGCGTAGAAGCCAGGGTTCGAGTTCCAGGCCAGGGATCAAAATAAAATACAAAAAAAGAAAGTATTTTTTCGGCGATTGCCAGAAGTTTGCTGAGAAAACTTCTGGCAAAAAATCTGCGAGTAAATAAAATTGCCATAAAAAGTTCTTCAAAAATATGTCGTTTGGAGTTGGCTTTAAACTGTAGGCCCCGCCACTTATGTATAAAATTAGCACACACACAACATAAGTAGTGTAAGAAACTAGGTCAATAACCCTGACTGAAGGGTTGCAATAACCAATTAATGTATGTATCAGGCCAGCCACCGAATTGTCTGCGAAAACTATAGAGATTTGGCTTTAATGCTTTCACAAGTTGAATCATGAAAGTTTTTTAAAGTAAATTATTCCGTGAAATCCTCCATAAAGTGGAAGAGCATAATCTCTGTTGCTGATAAGGATTTTCAACAATGTTTCCCTGTACAACGATTACAAACCCATCATTGCGTACTGTTCGACATCTCAGGGAATTGACATTATCAGTAAGGGTAAAAGTTGCGAGAAGGCCATCCGTTCATTGTTATTTTATTTAGTCGTTCTGAATAACGAACATAAAATGAACGATGTCGTGGTTTGATATTCATATCATTTTAATGGTAGACCATGGCTGAAGGGTTGTAATGAGCAATTATGTATGTATTCACCTTCAATTTTATTTATTTCTTTTCACTTAAACTTTATTACTACTTAGTTAATACCAACTGTATGAATGATTTTTAAAGTTATAAATTTTTCAATTCTTCTGTTTTTTTATTCTATTTTTTTGTTTTTCTGCCCGTAAATGAATACATATTTTGTAATATAATCGAAACCAAACCTTTTCTATGTTCAGTTTTTATACAACAACGTGTAAATATTAGACAATCTCACACATATTGTGGCCGTATGCAAGTGTAGTTGTAAATGAGTAAGTGTTTGTTTTTATACAATACAACACAATACACAATATTGTGGTCAGGTCATGTTTATCTAGATTATAGCATGTTGCCATACTAAAAATATATGCACAAGTATTCTATTACGGACCCACAAAAGCACACGCACATACCATATAGACGACGAGTGCACACACACGTTCACAAAGTCTTTTGTAGTTTGACTATAGTCATGATGTTCTCGCTCTCTCTATATAAGTAGTTGGGTTCCAGTGGGTTATTATTGTATCCTTTACAAATACATATGCATGCATGTATGTATGTATGTATACTGGAAAAACACTTATACATATACATTGTATTTCATTTTATTTTATGGTTTTTTTTTGTTTGTGCTGTTATGCTTATATTACAGTCTCTGTATATACAAATATTTAACCTGTTGTATCATTTTGTTTATGTTCCATGTAATTGCGTGTGTGCGTAAAAGTGACTGGGTAGTAGTATGTAGTGGTAGTATAAGGGTTTTGTTTACAACAATACATATTTTCTCCCATTTTATTTTAATAATACTTTTAGAGAATTTCTTTCCTTTTCTATCTCCATTCCGATTTAAAGTAACTTGTGTGTCATTGTTGTTATTAAAGCTGGAAAATGCTGCCTGATCCCTTTATATTTGGAGTGTCTGTTTCATATGCTTGTTTCCGGCTACTGTGTTTCCTTTTTGTGAATTTTAATTTTTTCTTTTTTGTATTTTTTTAAGCAAAAAGGGTCATATTTTATACAACTTTTTGGTGTTCCTTTTAACATTTTCTCTCCATGTTTTTTTTGGGGAGCAAAATGAGATAAAAGGATTTCGATTTTTTTTACTTTTTTCTGTGCCAAAGTATAAAAATGTTTTAATTAGCATGTTGAAATTAGCAAAGAAGAAAGAAAGAAAGAAATGTATTTTTAATGAGGATCTTTTACGCAACCAACAAAAATTGTTTAAATTTTTCTGGGTGTCTATTAATTTATATTTTGTGTGAACATTTTAATACTCCCAGGGAGTATGAGTTATATTTATACGCTCTTTTTGTGTTTATATTAATCATACGCTAAGTAGCACACATTTTTTGACAGTATCATTAATCTTAAGTTGGAGAAAATAGAACTCGTTCAAGGCCAATAGCAAAATTGTAACCCTTTATATATGAAGGATATTAAAAATTATCAACTTTTTAGAGAATATAGGTGAATAAGGTAACAAAAAACAAAAATACAAGGACATTAATTATAGTATAGTAGTATCGTGTATATTCCCAAGAAAGAAGCGTTTTGTAGCCGTTTCTACATGATAATAAATCATATGCAATAGAACATACATTAATGATGTGTAAAGTATATAAACACTTATGGTAATGTTTCAAACTCAATCGTATGATTCAGCAGTGACTTTCTAATTAAATTATGTTAACGATTACATTCATTCAATGATTCCTGAGCAATACTTAGAAGATGATCATTTGAGCACTCTTACTAGGTTGGCTAGTGCATGTCCAAATTTCGGATCAACTACTACAAAGTTATGCTATCAAGCTTATGCTATCATTAATGAAAGACATACATATGTAATAGGTCATTCCAACTCTTCAATCAGGATTCATACCTTCTAAGTTGCATGTGTTAATTTTGTACATGAGCGGCACGACCTGCCATTTAATTTCGACACCGAACGAAAGATTTTTGAGAAACTTTTCAATTTTATTTACTCTCAAAGCTTTTGGCCAGAAATCTACTGAGAGAAAGTCGAAGAAAAATTTTCGTTTTCTTGACCTGGAGTTTGAACCATGGCTTTACATCTAATAAGCCAACACAGAACGTAGTAGACTACGGCAACTGCAGCTTAAATAAAACTTAAATTTAATTCGTACCAACTTTTAAACTTCTATGTTGAAACTTAAAGGCATCAAAATGAATTCAGACACTGCCTTGGTAAGTCCCATTATATATCAAACACTTCCAACAGGAAAATATTACAACAGCAAAATAAGTTAAGTTGTGAATGTAATCTTCAGTTGTGAAATTCATAAGAGGCCAACATGCTACGCCATATTATACAAAGACCCGTACAGAGATACATGAGGTGAAAGTTATTCTCTATTATTATGTCATATTGTCTATTATTATGTCTCTATTATTATTCGAAATCAATCGGAATATCCAAGTCTATAAGGCTACCAGATAACTGCAGTGTCTTTCAGGCGGAAATATCTGCAATTCAAGCTGTGATGAAAATTATTGCGGACAAAAATCTGCCCAAGCGAAGATTCATTATACCTTTCGATAGAGGCCATCAGGGCGCTGGATTCTAGTGTGATAAACTCGAAGACAGTGTACGACTATCGCAGATATCTCAATGAGATGGCAAACCGATGTGATGTTTGTATTACATGGGTCCCGGGATATAAGGGCATTTCCGGCAACTGTAGAGCGGATGATTTGGGCAGAAGGGGCACAACCGCCGAGCTCTCTGATGAATTCTCTACAATGGGGATCCCTTTAAGTACCTGCGGGCTTATGATTGACAATGCAATTGTGGCCTTGTCGACAGTAGTAGGTGGGCAGCTTCGGATAAAGGCAGAGCGGCGCATCTGGCCAAGGCTGGATAAAAAGCGCACGGCTAATCTGCTTAAGCTCCAAAACATTGTATTAAAGGAACTAATGCGAGGCGTGTTGGTCTTGGACATCTTGCGAATGATTTCTGCAGAAGCTGTGGAGATGAGGAAGTGGATGAAACTATTCTTCACCTACTGTTAACATGCCCGGCACTTGGTCGGAGGAGAAAGAAACACCTTGGTGCCTACTACATGGAAGACCTAGATAAACTGTCATGCATTGATATTGGCAGTCTGAGTCGCTTCATCGGAAGCTCCGAGTGGTTTCTGGAATAGGGGAGAGGATGAAATTGTGGTATCAGAATGGGTGTCCGCTCATCGGGTGGGCAGCCATTTCTACCTACCTACCTACCATTATGTCAGAATATACGAGACTAAGAATTTCTGCACTGTCTTAGAAGTATCTGGTTAGTCTCCTGCTTCTTCAAAGAACTGCAAATTGTATAAAAATCATGTTTGAGAATGCAATGTCTATTGGCACTTGTTTTTTTTTTCACTTCGCAATTATAGAACCGTTTGAAGTCGCCGTGGTCTAGTGGGTAGTGTGTTGGCTTATTAGACGAAAAGGCCCGGGTTCGAATCCCAGGTCAGACATCAAAACGAAAAATATTTCTTCGGCGACTTCCTCTCAGCAGATTTCTGGCAAAGACTCTGAGGGTTAAAATTGCCATGAAAAGCTTCTCAAAAATCTGTCGTTCGGAGTCGACTTTAAACTGTAGGTCCCGCCACTCATGTATAAAATTAACGCACACAACATAAGTGGTGTAAGAAGCTAGGTCGTACTCCTGACTGAAGGGTTGTAATGGCCAATTATATATGTATGTATGTAATAATAGAACCGTCAGATCTTGGCATTACTGAATACTTAGTTTAATACAGGCAATTGGAATATTTAAAGTAGGTAAAATTTCGGTACTTTAGCAAAAGTAACGATGCCAATTTTTTTTTTATTGTTCTCCAAAGGGTTAAATAATTTTCTAGCTAGGAAAAGAGTTAAGGTATGTGTGATCTTTATACACGCTGACCGGAGCCATCAATACAAATGGAAATATTAAATTTTAAACAGCAAACAATTAAATATCCTGACTTCCTGTGGACAATATAAACTTCGAAGAGATTGTTAATATTAACAGGCAGATAATACAAACAACATTCACAATAAATACTTCAATGGTTTATAAATTTCCATTTTCCGTAATGAAAATTTTTTAAAAAGCCCTGATATGAATTTATTGGTTTGGCTAGGAAAAAACAATTACTTTTGTCTGAGAAATCTATGAGATTATTTACTTGGCATTGTAGACTCTCAAAGTACATCTCTTCATAAGGGAAATTGTCTCGAACACAAAATCTCAACTCTATACTAATGAGAATCCATCAAAGTATATTAGAGTTGCAATTTAATAATTGATCTATGAAATGTTAAATACATTGGAAATCTTGAATTATCAAAAATTCAATCTCGTTTCAGTTGATAAACTTCTAAAGCAATTATAAATTCATTTGTTGTAGAAATTTAATGTCCTTCATTTAACATACGAAAGCATTAGTTTGTACGCATCAAGTATTTGCCAAGAGATTAGAAAATTTTCGAAATTGTAGGAAATGCATATTGAAACAGATAATTTCCTCATAAATTTATTCTAATTTTGTGTTTCAAAATGAAACCACAACACATAGCCACACATACAATACACACACACACACACAGGCATACATAAGCAACCAAAATAAAATTGTTGAACAAACAATCATGGTAACAACCATAGTTTGGCAACAACATTTAAGGAATATTAAAAACTTTTGAAAATTCTCTTCTGCCTCTCTCTCTCTCTCTTTCTTTCTGGGTCTATATACACCTTTGCCTGTTCACACACATACACAGACAACATTACTTTAAGTATAATTACACTCTCATACTTATTGCCTTACAAATGCACCAACAATAATATTTACTTGCTCCCTGTTTCTTTAGTTCTCGCTCGCTTTCTCTCTCTCTCACTCACACAATTACGACGCCTCTTCCCCAAAGATTCTGAAATTTATAATGCATATTGTGTGTGCACTTTTACATGCACAAATACACCTATACACATACATTCCTTATGCATGCTTGGCATGGTTAAGATCGTTCTATTTATTGTGGTGTTAAATGTTATGTCAGGTTGATGTGTGCATGTTTAAGTACACATGCATATGGGTATGTATGTGTGTGGTAAATATTTGTAAGGATTATGCAAAATTTTGCTGTGCGTCACTTACAGAATTTAAAATCAAAGTTTCTTTCAACTTTTTTTTTTCTTTAATTTTCCTACTCTTGTGGTCGCCCAAAACGTTTAAATATTAGAGTTTAATGCCGGTAAAAGTGTGGCAGAAACGAAAGATTTTATTGCCAAAAAAGATATAAGAGAGCACTCTATTCTGTTATTGCACTTAAGTACAGAGAATATGAAATAAGGAAATACATTGAAAATCACTGAGATTCAAAGCAAAAAGCGGCATAAAATCATCACAACTAGTTTAAATTCTTAAAAGCCATAAACAGAGGCCATTGTAAAGGCATAGTTAATTAACTTGAAAGCAAACAAATATAGGAAGTGAAGCACCACAAAAAATATGTTGAACGAAAATTTTTGATATGAAACAAAACTTCTTTAACTTTAATGCTTAAATCAGTCGATACGATCGAATTTCAATTTACTTTTTAACCTCTTGAGTTACTACAAACATACCTAATTGATTATTACAACCCTTCATCAGCATAGTTGCCAGATAAATGAAGCATTAAATCATCAAATATTTGAGAAAAAATCGTCAAAATCATTGTAATTCGTTCATTGAAATTGTAAAAAAATTGTCAGAAAAAAAAAATAAATTGGAAGGTTTTAAAAAAAAACCTATCGCTCCTTTATTGCAACATAGTCATATCTCAAAAAATTAAAAATTTATAGTTACTAAGCAAAGCTGCTCCTTTAGACCTTCTGTATATGTTGAAAAAAAAATCAGTTTTATATCCTAAGCTGAACCGAAGTTATAGCAAAAAATGTTTGCAGCAATTAGATCATAGGACTTATGTCTTGAAAACTTAAATCGCATTTGGCCAAGTTCAAGTTTTTTGAGATATGGCTATGTTGCAATAAAGGAGCGATATGAAGTCCATGTTAAGCAGCAATAATATTGTCTCATTTATACCTATATGTGGTAAAAATATTAGGGAGTCAGAAGATCTCGACTTTGAGGGCATGAAAATTCAGTGTGATGCTCGCCTTGGTTTCTTAAGACGTTGCAATAAATACTTCACTTCATTTGATCTACTTACAAATTCCATCATTTATAATCGAACGTAAATAGAATACAACTCTCATGAATGGTTACGCCATTAAAGTCTATTTTGGGGCTTCTGGACCGTGTACGAGTGAGGCCATAGCAGGTCGTTAATCACGTTAGTGTTCCAACTCCATTGATGCATTGGAGCATCGTAGCAATGTGGCTACTGTGTCACTGTTCTATCGATACTACAATGGATGTTGCTCGAGTGAAATAAGGGGAGTTGTTTATGAAAATCATCCTACGTCATACTCGTCTTTCTCGGCCAGCACATCTATATGTGTTCGATTGGCCAGTGTATCGCACACTGCATTACAGACAAAGTTCATTTGTTAGACGAACTATTTGTATGTTGAATTGCCTTCCTGAAGAGATCTATCCTGTTACTTATGGTATAAAAATATTCAAACCTAGTCTCCATAAACACTGCTCCCTCTTTATTCATTCGTAGTTCCAAAAATAATGCCAACGCCTGAGTGTTGGTCGTATGAAAAGAAAATAATTGCAGTTGCCTTTGTTTTTCCGATTGTAATATTAGAAGCTATAATCGAATTTTTAAAATTGTTTGCAATGGCGTATGAAGTTTTTTTACGAGTTGAAATTTTTTAGCATTTTAAGGGATTAAAACGGTATCAAATACAGAAAAATCATCACAGGTATTCGAAAATTACTTTAAAAATATAATACTTTACACCTTGTTATACAAAGCTTAATGTACTAAAGTAAAGAAAATTATGTAAATTTTTAATTGCTAAAAATCGTCAAAATAAGGACAGAAATCGTCATATCGTCAAAATGACATTTTTTAAGTTTAAAATCGTCAAAACGACAATATATCGTCAAATCTGGCAGATATGTTCATCAGTCACAATTACAACCTAGCTTCTCACACCACTTATGTTGTGTATGTTAATTTTATACGATAAAATAATAATAAGTTAATTCGAGTAGGATTTTGTATGTTTTAAGTCCAAACAAAAATCGAAATATTGTGTATTAAATTGATTATTGTAATATCATAACAAACTGAAATCAGATAAAGAATCTGAACCACAAGAAAATAAAAAATATCTATGGCTTCAGGGTAATATCCACCAGTTAATGGGAATGCAAAGGAATTGCTTCGATGGCATACAGAAGCATTATTCCCAGAGCAGGTTTTAAGCTATGTCTAGGTATATACTAACATCATATCTAATTAGTTATCGACAACGAAGCTCATTTTAAGCCATCATAAAGCAAAGGAGAGAGAGGATAAAGTAGCAACTATTCCGAATTTGGTGTGAAGGCCACTCAGAGATTGTTTAAAGTCTGTCAATGAATCCTGAATAATACAATCTTCAGCGTCGAAGTATGTATTCCAGCGGCATATTTAATTATACTTTTTCAAGAACGAAGAAAATAGCACCCAGGTATATAGCCCACGCATTAAGGTACTGAGAAATTATTACAAAATGAATAAAAATGACACTTTGTGTCGACAACATAATGCCACGTGCTGGACTGCATTGTATCTATGGAAAGGCGAATTTGGTGAAACATTATTATTATTATTTTGGAACACTCGCTTTGAATATTTAATATGATTTGATCCATACTTTATAAGCGGACAAACGAATTCTCTTGGGTACAAGTACAAACCAGCCATAATCTAGCAGGCTGATGACATTACAGTCACCATTTCAAAGATAGTAGTCCAACTGAAGGAAAAAGTATGTAATTATTAGGAAATAATATTTAAAAAGTAAATGGCCGCTATTTATTTATCACCTTAAATAAGTGTTTTCATTTTGTTTTGTAAATTTCCTGGATTAGTTTGAATTCTGAAAACCCAAATGCCTTAAATATTTTTCATTCAAATACATTTAAATTTGGGTACTAATGACTATTTTCCATACCAAAACCTAAAAAAAAGATCATCCTTTAAAGGAATTTATGGTTTTTATAACACAAAGTACTTACAGGAGCAGTAAAAGGGGTAATTTATTCGAGTGTGACATCGAATACTTACTTACAGATTACAATCTCTAACAACATACATATATTTTCCACATTTTCCTTTAAGTAAGTTTTATTATATCTATTAAGGAAATTAAAATCAATTTCACATAAACAAAGAACAGATAAAACTTTTCTTAACCACCAAAGAATAATAAAATTATGCAAATGATTAAATATTCCCCACAACACTTTAACGCTTAATTTACTTTAAGAACCTTTTCTTACACAAAAAAAATTACACAAGCCCCTGTCTTCCCACCCACCCCAAACAACCAACCAAATTGTTTATATTAAATTAAATGAATTATTTTACTAGTCAAAGGATTATACACATAAGAAGATACAACAACGAAAACAACTAAGAAAAAAAAGGAAAACAAAAACACTCGAGTATAAATGAAAAGAATGAAAAGAAAAAGGGTTGCTTAACCGATAAAAACATTTATAATGTCATCAAAATGTATAGATAATAGCTGTTAAAACAATACATATACCATCTCTATGTATGTATGTATATGTACGTAGTGAAAAGGGTTAAAAAAAAACAAGAAAAGGATAAATATGTACGCATTATATAGGGAATAGAAGACTTTTTGTAAATTGGCTTTTTGTTGGCCCCTTTCTCTTAAACTTACACACACATAAACAGAGAGCAGTGTTAATAACACCAAGAGACGAGTACTTGTGTGTGTTTATTTAAACAGTCATAAGTGCACGGATGTAATAATCAGATTTACACAATATTCTCCCGTATGTGAATAGTGATGAGGGAACTAAAAGCAAAGGGTCTCAACGTAAACACCCTCATTGAGGATATAATCTACAATAACAAAAATTGTAAATATATTTTTAACAAAACACTAGAGACATGAAATAATCGCCTGACTTGCTCTCTCTCTCTCCTTCCCTCTCTCTCTCACGCTTTGTATTTCTACTTCCCATCGTGCATATATAATTTTTAAATGGTTAATATAAGTATTTCATCAACAGCGGTGAGTTAAATAATAGCAATAGTTAAGAAAAATTTAAGTCAAGTTTGAAATATATTTTACGTTGTAGAAAATTGTTTAGTTAAAGATAATTAGGTACTTACATTAATTGTCAGAGCATTTGTTCGAACCATTTGGTTTTGTTGCACCTGAAAATAAAAATAAGAATATAAAATTTAACAATTCTTTTTATTAATTTTTCTTCTGTAATCATTAAGTTTAAAAATTTTTTTTTTATATAAAAACTTCAACTAAGATTTAACAAATGACTAACTAAAGCTGGTAAAGAAAATCAATACCGAAAGTTAAATTACGTCCACCTAAAAGGAATAGGCTTAACAGATATTGTTCTCTAAAAGAAAGACGAAAACTTTGTGAAAATATGTGATTTTCGTCAACATGTTCCTTTACATCACTTGCGTTTATTACGTTTCCAACAGGGACTCTGAATAATGCTACCTAAGGAGTGCGCACGAAAAAAACTGGACTTGTACTTTTCGTTATAGAAATAAAACTAAGTAGAGGATTTTTTCATTTTATATTTCAATTAAAGTAAATAATATTTGAATTCTTTTGTGTAGAAAATTTTTTTCTGACAAAGGTCTTTGGGCATCCAATTTTTGAGCCACAGACATGTTAGGGTGTTTTAGAAAAATACGTATTATTTTACTTGCTTTGTTTTGGTCGGGAAATCCTTAATTTCTTCCACTACCACATTTTCTCTCAATACTCAAAGATTCCTTATATTGTTTTATTCTTACCTTAGAAACTGCTTTTTGGTTAACACCTGCAAGCATAGCAATCGTATTTTGTAAGCGGCCCGGTTTTTCATTGAAAATTTCAATTATTTTTCTACGACATTCTTGTTGGGTGCCCATTTTCAAAAAACTAATTTTGCTATTGCAATGAAATTTAGCACGTGGATTTTGAAACAGATGTCTAACAAAAACAATTCAACGGTATTCATTTTTTTCAATTATGATAAAAGTTATAAGCTTAAAAGTAGATCCAATTTTTTTGTGCGCAGTCCTTATGTTCCTGGAGTAATATACATTGTCAGAATTGATTTATCGAAAATCATTCTGTGCTACATCGATGTTGTATTGTACAGTCTCTAAATTTTAAAGCGTATGCAGTAGCAGTAGCATCACCATGCTGGACAAATTCACCCATAATACAAAAGTAATTGTACAGAAAGTACACTTGGAAGTTATGCAACTATTATATTTGTAAACAAAGTCGTTAGACAGTTTAAGTTTTGAATGAAACAACTGAACCCAACATTGGCTGAGCATAAAAGAGAAACTGTTCCCAGTCGTTTGATGTCTTACAACTTTAAGTCTGATTTCATAAAAAAAATGCAAATTGCCTTCTGGAAAAACCTCCATGAATATTTAATTGTTGTGAAAAAATTTCTCAAATATATCCTATTTGCCCTACCTAGCTGATCTAGCTTGTTCGTAGAGTCTCAAACTAGATAGATATCCTGGATGGCGGCCTGACTTTCAGGCCTAACCTTTTATTTGCATTCTTTTCTGCTTTCTGTTCAAGGTGAATTAAACAACGTAGACTTCAGTCTAAAAAGTTTTTCCCGCTCCTCTACCAATATTTACTCTTAAGCTATTCTACTCCAGAGAAGACTGCAATTTTTGTGTAATATCTTCAGAATTTCACTGCATTCTTCCCCATAACATTATAGACTTATTTCTATATCTCCCTGGCACTCTCTATATGAGTCTTCCATATCCTGGAATATTAACAGTCTAAAAAGTTTTTCCCGCTCCTGTACCAATATTTACTCTTAAGCTATTCTACTCCACAGAAGACTAAAATTTTTGGGTAATATCTTCAGAATTTCACAACAATCTTCTCCATATCATTATGGCCTTATCTCTATATCTCCCTGGCACTCTCTATATGAGCCATCTGTACATATACTGGGATATTAGCAGTCAAAAAAAGTTTTTCCCGCTCCTCTACCAATATTTACTCTTAAGCTATTCTACTCCAGAGAAGACTACAATTTTTGGGTAATATTTTCAGAATTTTACAACAATCTTCTCCATATCATTATGGCCTTATCCGTACATATCCTGGAATATTAGCTAATATTCCTAGATATTTCACTTCCGATTTTTGGAGTTTATCCCATCCAGAAGTTGAATATTATTCAATTATTACTATAAGATCAACACGGGTTTCGCAGCCGTATGTATCTCCATACTAACTGGCATGCAGGAGCAGTTTACTATATCACGACCTCTTTTATGATGTCACAAAGAGTCGCTCCAATTTATATTTTAACCATCAGATCTTTCTCATGTGGATACAGTCCATATCGGACACAGTTTCTTCAGGAGTTAACCCACAACCCAGACTCATCAAACTGTTATCTGGTTGGCTTTTGTGAACTTTTGAAAAACTTATTGCATTCAACCCGATTGGTTTTTAGTATTTTGTTTCATTTTTCATTAATTTTAAAAATGAAGGTAATAAACCATTAAGTAATATGCAATACTAAGAATTTGTTCACCTCTACAGCAATTTGTTTCCATTTCTGTAAGCAATGAAGTGCTTATATCCTTTATCCATTCATGTGTGAAGTAATTTTTAACGCAATTCAATTTATTTAAGAGATTGCAATGTGACCTAATCAATCTCTAATAGAGTAGAGCTGGTTGTCTTCAGAATATGTCGATAAACTTTTTTTAATTTCCTTAAATGAAAACGAACATTAACTAACAAATTTACTTCATTAAACTCTGCTTAGCGTTTAATAGCAAATATTCAATTTCGACAAGCAATGCCACTATAATTTTCCGCCTCACTGTAGATATCCATGTAAGAGAAAAGAATTACAGACGGTACGCATTGTCTATAAAATTCTAATGGGAATTTCATTATAATATTGTTTCCTTTACATACGATTATTATGATTATTATTCTTATTTTTCTTTTGCTTTCTCATTCATTTTAATATTTTTATTTCCTCTTCTCGTTTATTTTATTTTGTTTCTGCCTTTTTTTTTACTTATTTTATGGTATGCTTGTTGGCAAATACCCTCAAGGATAATTACTGAAATGATTTTCATTTAAAATAAAAATGTATGAAAATGTATGTTTTTTTTTTGTGTGTGAATGAATTATTATCGTATTCTTTCTTTCTGGGTTTTATTTTTCTCTCCAATTTTCATGTTCTTTTTACTGCATATTCCATAATTTCAAAATACAATAAAAAAAATGTGTGTGAAATATGTGTGAAAAATTTTTTATTTATTAAATGGTTATTCCTGTCGTTTCTGTATTTTTTTCTTTTGATTTCGTTTTAATCTCAAGGCAATTACTTCGAAAGTTATTAAAGTGATATGAAACAATAAAAAAAATTAATTTTAATAAAAAGCGTATACATGATATTGAAAAAAATACAAAATTTTTAAAGGTAAATGGTAAAAAAAATTAAATGTTACTAAAAATAGTAAATAAATACATCAATTACAAGGAGGAGAATTTAAGGAAAATATGTAATAACAACGTTAAGGAATTCCTGGGAAAATATTTTCTTTATTTGAAACGAAGCCTCGGAATCTAAAGACTTTCTTTTCGAAAATGATGAATTCCTGCATAAAAATTATTTTCAAACTACTCTCATCATGTAATCAGCATAGACTAGTAGTGAATTTGATTATTGGACTTAAGTCCTCGATTCAAACCCCAGGTCGGAGATCTCCTACAAAAAATTGAAAAAATTTTAAAAAATTTTCATCTTCCTCTTTCGTTTCTGACAAAAACTTTGAGAGAATATAAAATTGCCTTGAAAATCGACTTTTAACCATAGGTCCCGGTCTAATGTATAAAATTGAAACATACAGTATTGTTCGAAACCTAAGCAAGTTTTTTCCACTAAGTAATAATAGACTCATATCTTCTCTTTAAGTAAATTTATAGAAAATATTTATTTTATTTTCCATTTCCACAATGTGCCTATAACCTGAAAATAACAACAAAACTTAAATGCCATTTCTTTGGAAGTTATAATAAAATAAGAACGAAATTAACTTAAAAATTCGCTGTAGTTACTTATGACCTCAGCGCATCTTTTACGGCATAGATTCTATAAGATTTGATGGAATTGATGTTGGTATACCTTCCAACATTGATTTTAGACAGTTCATCAACTCCTGTTTATTTTTAAAACGTCGTGTTCCAACTCTCCGTTCTACAATGCCGAAAGAGGTTCTCTATAGGGATTCAAGTCTGCCGATCGAGGTGGCCAATCCAAGACTTGAACCCCATTAGTTGATAACCAATCGTTGACCTAACTTCGATGAGTGTTTTGGGTCATTGTCATGTTGAAATACCCAGCGAAGTGGCATTTCCCACTCATCGTAGTTAAGCATGTTAGTGGCTAAAATGTCTCTGTGAAAATAACGGTTCATATTTGTTTGAATATCTACAAAGGGACCAACAGAACTGGCCGAAAATCAGTCCAAAAATGACATCGGTCTGGAGAACAAGCACTAGTTGCCAATACTCTTGATAGTACGATCCCAATAGGAAATTTAGTAGCAAGTTCCAGAAAAAAATCCTGCGTAAAATTTGCAATCCAATAATGAGCTGCTCAACGAAATGGACGTTGTACTACATGTTAACGTTCACCGGCTGCGCCTACTCGACAATGTCTTTCGGATGGAAGAGGATATTCCAGCTAAACGTATATAATGCAGAGGAAATTGCCTTAGGGGACCATCTTGCTTTCATTGGAAGTATTAAATCGAGAAATTTCTTTCATCCATTGATGTGACTGGAGCACGAAAATGCAGAAGAAGTAGTATGTTTATGCCGCTTCTGAATCAATTTTTTCATACAAATTGGTGAGCATGCCTACGCTGTAGTCGGTAATGGTAGGTAGGTCGATGGGTTCGCAACATTTAATGTGAATATGTATGTAAAAAGTTTCCCCTACAAATTTGGGATCACGTTTGCTTCTTCTTGTTCATTTTACTTGTATCACTTTGTAAACGAATTATTGGACGGACAGTATGAGTGTGTACAGGTTTCGTACACCTAAATAGAAACATGCTCAAGTCTGAGTTCATGGTGCTTATGATCAGCGAGTGCGTGATGTACCGTAAACTCATGTTGTGGACTTGCGCAATATTATGCTTTTGTTAGGTTAGAGGACGTGTACTTGTGAATTCTGACAAGTACAGTACCCGGTGGTCGAATTGACCCATTGTACTATGGTTTTGTTTATTTTAACTCATATTACAGTTTTTAATTTAAAGTATAAAGAATTTTGGTTTTGTTTAATTAATTTTTTTAGTTAGTGCGATATATTTCCGTTATGTGTGGTCCTTTTCTTGTGGACACATTTGCAGCTGGTCAAATGTGCGTTAATACATTGATACTCTACACGGACCAGCTATACTAGCAAGCTGTAATATCTATATCAGCTGTACTAGCTGGCTGTGTCAGCTAAACCAGGTGTACTAGCAGGCTTTATCATCTGGTATAGCCTGCTACTTAATCTACCATAACCGACTGTAGCGTAGGCATGCTCCCAAATTTGTATGGGAAAATTGATCCAGAAGCGACATAAACACACTACTATAAGCGACTGGACAAATGTGTTTCGGCAGACTATACACGATAAATGGGTTGTTGAAACGAATTAATATCTGCGATCAGTGAATAATCAATTCTTTAAGAAGACAAAATTGTTGTTAAAGGATAATTAGAAAAACTGTTACCGGTGTAGGATAATGAATACAAAATAAGCACAAAAGCATTAAAACAGAATCTGTGGAAGGAGCTATGTATGTCAGGCATCACTTAATCTAGCTTTCGAACTGAAGATAGAAATCGTAGGAAAATAACAAAATTGCTTTACTCTAGAAATCCAATGTAAGCAAAAAGTAAAACTCAGCTAGCTTTTATGTTAAAATTGTTTATTTTTATACAAAATTTAAATTTATTTTTAATTTAAAAAAACTGACTTTCTTTTATTCTGAATAACTTACTATGAATTTGACTTTTAAATTTCATATTTCTTTATTCTAATAGTTTCTTAGTGAAGGGTACCATGTGTATATTGATTTATAAAGTTATACAGTAAGAAGAAAAAAAATCTTATATCCTACTGTTCATAATTGTACTTCTCTTCTATTTTTGTAGTTACAAATAAAAATTAGAAACACTGCAATACATGAAGGCTTAACAATAGAATATTTAGTAGTAATGAAAAAACAAAAAAAAAGGAAAATAATAAAAACTAAATACAAATACAGAAAGCAATTTGTTTTTTGGTACAAATCGAACCCAAAAAAAATCAAGAGAGAAAAGGAAAAATCCAAATTTTCAATATTCTTTTATTTCTTTATTTTTCTCAGTGTTATTATTTTCATTTGTTAGTGTTTCTGTGGTTAGATTTTGTATTGCAATATGAATAATAAAACAATTGAAACATTTACACATCAATACATACAAAATTCCCAAATAGTGGCAAACAAACCTCAATTGTAAATCGAGAGAGAGAAAAAAAAAATTTTAAAAAATTGGGAATTTCTAGGCCAAAAGGAAATAACATACACACTTGAATATATACAATAGAAATATAGAATATCGATATTTATATAAACATGCATACACATATGCAGATATACATACATATTGAATAAAAAAAAATTTAAATTTGAGTAACAAAATTGCTAAATTTTATGCTACCAATTCAATTCAAAAATTTATGCTGGAGAACCCAGTAAACCAAAAAATGTGGGAAATTTTATAAAATTCTGCTATGGAAGCCACTAAATTTTTGGCCAATGTTATAATACTAATAGAGGTTTAGAATATCTTTTAATAACAAATCCCACAACATTACTTGTTTAAAAACGAAAAGAAAATACAATAAAAAAAAACACTCATTGGGTTATTCTTATCCCCTTTTGCATTTTGCAAACAAACTTTATAAAACACATGCTCTTGTTATTCTTCATGTTTGCTTAAATATTTACAATCTTTTGTAAATTTTTTTTTACTATTTTTGATTTTCTTTCTTTTCATGGTTTATTGTAGATTTCAATATTCAAGATGAGACCTCAATACCTGAGGACATTATTGACCAACAACATCTACAAGAAATAATAGATAAACAACAGCACCAAGATATAAAGAATCAACAGCAACACCAACAGCAACAACAATTGCAACAAAGATATGCTGGTGACAACAGTACTGCTACTGGCTCAGGTGTCCTCAATGGTGATGATGATATTATTGATGTTAACCTGCCTTATGATGATTCCAACGATGCAGATGCAGATTCTGATGATGGAGATGCTGCCGATATTGTAAGTAGTCTAAGGTCGTTCATTTTATTTTTGTTGCCAAATGATTATGATGGAGGGATATGCATGCAATTCCGATGCCATTGGTATACGTTATATAACAGTTAAAGAGAAATTAGAAACGCATTTTATGTCTGTAAAACATTTTATAATAGTTTTATGAGGGGAAAAATTGAACAAAATTAAAAAAAAATTATGAATAAAATAAAAATAAACTGAAGAACCCTTCAGTCAAGATTATGGACTAGCTTCTCACACCACTCATGTTGTGTGCGTTAATTTTATACGTGAGTGGCGGAACCTACAGTTTAACGTCGCCTTCGAACGACAGATTTTTGAGAAATTTTTCATAGCAATTTTATTTACTCTCAGAGTTTTTGCCAGAAATCTGCTGAGAGGAAATCGCCGAAGAAATATTTTTTTCCATATTTCGTTGTGAGGCCTGATCTGGGATACGACTAGATACTAGGGTTTTACGTCTAATAAGCCAACACACTACCTACTAGAATAGGGCGATTTCAAGTAAGCAAGTAATCATATGTGATATGGATAATTATTCATTACAACCCTTCAGTCAGTTAATTTTATCCATAACTGGCGAGAGTTGCAGTTTAAAATTTGCATTAAAATTTTATTTACTCCCAAAGTTTTCGACAGAAATCTGCTGAGAGAAGAAAAAATGTTTTCCTTTGATTTGAGATGCCTAATATGGCGTTTAAATTACGGTTCCATGTCTAATGAGACAAAACACTACAACGGCTGCTGTAATTCCCAAACCAACACAAATAGCCATACCTAGTTTCTAGTGCCCAAGCTATCAGATGTTGAAGATCCATGTTCTTATAGCCCGTCTATTTAAAGTTACCTCAATCAAAGGATTGCTGAAATTATTTTCAAACAAATTTTTTAAGTGTAGGATAAATTATGACCTCAAGTCGAAATGTCTTATTCATAGATTCCTCAACTAATAACGATAAACACAAACAAGGCAGAATAGAACAGAACAGACATAGTATTCAATAATGGTGTCCTGAATACCTCAACCTATTATACAGAACATGAAAATTTTACCAAAAAGATCCACATGCAATTTCGGCTACCATGAAACATGCATACCAAATTTCTATCTTTTAATACTGTCTACGAAAACTTCAGAACGACAGTTCCACATACTCGTATAAATATTCTACTTTTCGAAACTACAAAAACGCAAGCCATATTACAGCGATATTTTAGAACGAAAAATAGAATAGAAAAATATGTAGAGTTGGATATCCAACTATTACAACGAATATCTTGTATACGACTGAGAAGAGGCAAAATAGATTTCGGGTCACCGGCTAATAGGTAAAAGTTTTACTCTATTTTCAGATGTATGTAAGTAGCTTAAATATGAAGTAAGACGATCATACACGTATCTGTCTCATCAGAAACACCCAAAATCCCATTTAATTTTCATAACTTTCGTAAAATCCGTAATTACTTGCAAAGAGCTTAATTGCACGTCGATCTTACTTATCTTACTAATTTGTGATTACAACCCTTTAGTCATGACAACAACATAACTTTTTACATCCTTCATGTTGTGCCCAATATTTTAATTAATAAGTAACGTAACTTGCAATTTAAAATCGACTTTATACGACAAATTTTTAAGAAATTCTTCATTGCAATTTTAAACATTTTCAGAAAATTGCTGAAGGGAAAGACGCCCCAAAAAATATATTTTTTTTCTAATTTCGTTTGTTTCGAAATGTTTGAAATGAGATTTAAATCACGTACTATTGTCTAATAGGTTAATAAGTAATATGACTTTGAATATGCTTCATTAGTCTTTAAGCTAGCAGTTTTATTGAATTAAGGGAATTCTGAAGGCAAATGTATGACATCGATCCATGAATGACAAACAACATAAATGCTTTTAAAGGATTTGACAATAAATTATCTAGGATATCTAATTTTTCCCTGCAATTGCTGAACGCATTTCTAATTAGCGGACATCGCATGTATCAACATGATGCCCACAAAGCCAAGTTAAATCCTTTAGAGCCAAACATGTGTTTCCTTCATACAAACAAGTTACGCAGTCATTCAGATAGTCGATTCGAGTCAAAATATTATAGTTACGGGGTGGTTAGGGTTGGGTGAAGTGAAATTGTTTGGTAACAAATGTATGCCAGCAGATGAACATTTCTTCAATGACTATATTATAGATTCAAACTGCTTTCAAAAACTAGAAGAAAAAAAAAAGAAAACCAAAGAAATAATAATAAAATGAAAAACCGGGTTAACAATTCTATTGAAATTATTTGTATTGTGCCATAAAAGACACTTGCTGCTGGTAGTTTTCGATTATCTTGAGGATTTCATTTGTTTTCTCTTTCTTTTACTCACTCTCTCTCTCCCACTTCCTCTCTGTCTCTGTTCATAGTATTACTTGTCCTTACTACAACTACTACTACAACTTCTACTACTACTACTGCACTTTTTAAATTATATTTTTCTTTTATTTTATTACAACAACAAAAACACATTGAAAATAATAATAAATACATGCCATATGGGTTTTGCCGTATGGAGCATTACAACAATTTATACACTTTTGTGTCCTTTACCAATACATACACAAAGAAAAGAAATAAAAAGTAAAAAAACGAAGGAGAATTCGACAACATTTTTTCTTTTTCTTTTTTCTTGCACCATAAATATTTATGTAGAAAATTTAATATCATAAAAAATCCTCTCAGGGATTTCGGAAGTAAACTAACTTGGTCAGTTTATTTTTCAAGAGAGAACGAAAGAGAGAGAATTTATTTTCAAACAAAATAAATAGAAAATATTTCAGCAATCCAGAAAACTTAATACACGTTCGTTCAGTACGTACAGTTTGTCAAAAAAATCTGTGCACAGACCAAAAAAATGTAAAATTTAATCTTCATTCAAGAATTTCAACAACAAAATCTTTATATATTTTTTTATTTTTGCACTCATTCTATAACTGTACTTGTCTACGACCATATGGCACCAATAGTTTCCTAATAGTAACACACATTACAATAATAACAACAACAAAAGAAGTTTACTCAATCTAAGAAGTGTCAAAAAAATCTTTGGGTATTGAATGAAGATAATAAAAAGATTACAAAAATATGCCGTTATTTCCCAAAAATGTTGCCTATTTTGGGTTTTTTACAAATAAGATGGAATGTGAAAGGAATAAATAACGTTTTAGTAATGAAGGGATCGTTTTTTATGTTACAAGTGTCCTTATTTTTAAATACAAAAAATGCCAGAAAAACGAGTTTAAAAAAATATTACACAATTGGGCTATTTCAACTACGACAAAGGCAAATCTGCCAAGGAAATCGCCGTTATGTTCTCCCTAAACATCAGGACTGTATATAATTTTATATTCCGTGCTGAAAAAGAAGGAGGACTAGACTTAAAGGGATCTACAGGCAGGCCAAAAAGGATGACGCACCGAGAGGAGAGAAAAATTATTAGAACCGTGTATGATAGCCCGCAATCCAGTGCGAGCTGATTAGCTCTTCAAGTGCAAAAAGACTTTGGGTTATGTGTTTTCCAAGAAACCAATGGAAATGTTCTTCAAAAACACAAATATTCTTCAAGAATGACTAGGAAAAAACTCCTGCTGTCAGCATAAAATGTCGAAAAGAAATTAAGATTTGCCACCGAATACATTTCACTTCCTCCGGAGTACTGGGACGATGTTATTTTCTCAAATGAGACGAAAACAATGCTTTATTGTCATGACGGACCGCAAAGAGTTGGGCGTAAGCCTCTGAAAGCACTAGAAAATAAAAATCTTATTCCTACAGTAAAGTTTGGAAAACTGTCTGTAATGGTATTCGTCTGTATATCCAGCAAGGAAGTTGGTGTTTGGATGAAATAATGACTAAGAAAGTACATCTTGATATTTTAAAAAATGAACTGTCCGTCAGCTTCAAGAAAATTGGTTTTATTGACCCGGTTAATCCGGATAAATTTAATCACAAGTACTATCAAGATAATGATCTTTAAAATAAATCTAATTTATGTAACTCCAGGTTACTTTACAACTGCACCAAAGTTGCCCAAAGTCCTGATATTAATCCTATCGATAATTTATGGGTTCATCTAAAGAAAAAGGTAGGGAAAAGATCGCCCACAAATAAATACGATTTGGTAAAGTTTATCAAAGAAGAATGGGTAAAAATACCATTAGAATATGACATTCCGAAGCTTATTCAATCCATGAGAAGGCGTCGGCAAGAGCACTATACATTTAAAAAAATTGCATAAATCTTAATATTTTATCAAGTGTGCAAACATTTTTTTGACAGCAGTAAAATTCGATTGTTTTTGTTTTTTAATATTTTACATTAGAATATTATAATTGTTATAAAAGTTTTTTATTTATTATATTAAAAAAACATATGTTTATAAAAACCTGTTTGAAAAAATTTAAAATTTTGATTATATTAGAAATCAATGAATTTTTCAATGTTTTCTTAATTTTTCTCTGTGTGCAAAGATTTTTTTGACAAACTGTATGAACGTACGGAGTTTATTTTCAGATTTTTTAAGAACAAATAAAAAATTTGTTGAAAATATGTATTTACAATTCAACATGATGATGGTAGCACATAATGATTTATAGTTTTTCCGAAATACCCCCAAGAAAAATAAACAAAAAAAATCTTATTTAGAGTATGTTAATACTCTTTAAGTAGGAATTATTTTTGTTTTTATAGAATGGATTCTATAAATGTGCTAAAAATAAAAAGTTTTCTCTAAATTATTACGTGCATACATATTTATAATCGAACGTAATTGAAAAGAAAAATAAATAAATGGAGTTTTCAAAAAGGAATTTTATTTTCAAACGGGACTATGGAAGATACTGGACGATATTGGAAAAATTAAAATTTTTTCCAAACACTAAAAGAAGTGTGTTCTCATGAACGTAAAATAATTGTTTAGGATTTTGTAAGTTTTTTCGGCAGCCCGGCACCGCTTGACCGTTTATTAGCTCTTCGAAGAGAGTATACAACTTGTGTTGTTTCTTCTGAGGACATAGGGATTGGTGCTGAAAATTATTCCGGAGCATCGAACATATACAACTTAATTAACTGGTCATTACAACCATAGCTGTTTGAGAAAAAATCTTCAAATTCGTCAAAGACCTTTATTGAAATCCTAAAAAAATCGTCAAAAAAATTATTAAATAAATTGAAAAGTTTAAAAACAAAAACATATAAAGTTGATGTTAAGCAACAATAATATTGCATCATCTATAGCCATGTGTGGTGTAAATATTAAAAATTCAGTGCCTTGGTTTCTGAGACGATGCAATAAATACTTCACTCCATCTCCTCTACTTACCATTTTCTCCATTTATAACCCACCGAGAATGGAGTACAACCTGGTTGTCTGGGTTAGCCTTTAACGTCTATTTTGAGGCTCTTCTACCGTATACAGGAGAGGCCGCAATAGCTCGTTAATCACCATAGTTTTAATTCTTTGGAGCATCGTTGCAATATGGCTATATACAAGGGATATTGCTCGAGCGAAATAAGGGAACTTGTTTATGAAAATCATGTATTCCTACTTTATACTCGTCTTTCTTCGCAAGCACATGCTTATGTAATCGATGGGCTAGTGTATACCACACTGCATTACAGACAAAGTTCATTTGTTAGACGGACTATTCGTATATGGAACTCCCTTCTTCCAGAGACTTTTCCTGTTACTTATGGTATAAAAATATTCCAACCTAATGTCCATAAACAATGTTCTCTCTTTCCTCATTCCTATAATATATTTCCTAGTCCCAAACACAATGCCATCCTCTGAGTGTTGATCGTATGGAAAAAAATAAACGCACTTGTCTTTGTTCTTCAAAATCGTCAAAATAAGAGCATAAATCGTCAAATCGACAACGTCACATTGATGGAGCACAAAATCGTCAAAATGACGATAAATTGGTAAATCTGACAGCTATGATTATAACACTTTAGTCAGGATAGCATAGCTTCTCACGCCACACAAGAAATGTATGTTATTTTTATCCTTGAGTAGTGGCACCGACAATTTAAAGTCAACTCTGAACGATAGATTTTGAGAAAACTTTTCACGATAATTGTAGTTATACTCTTAGAATTTGTATTACAAGACTAAAAGACTGTTTCGCATCTAATACCTTAAGCTACGGCAACTTCTACGTGCCGCGTAATTGTGCCTCAATCCGCAGTCTTAGTTTCGTAAAAAACTTGAAGGAATAGTGGTTAATCGGTTGCTAGACATTATTTGCCAATAGTAATTAACTGTTCATCGGAACTCTTTATGGATGATGGCGAGTATTTCCATCTCCGCGAATAAGAGTATAAGAAGAACAATTACTCTACTGTTTACTATTTACAATTAGAAAAGTCGCTGTAGTCTAATAGGAAGAGTATAGGCTTATTAGATGTGTGCTCGTAATTTAGCTCCTAGGTCAGGATCCTCGAACATAACGAAATATTAAAACATATATCTTCGGCGATTTTCCCTCAACAGTATTCTGGCAAAAACTCTGAGAGGAAATAAAATTGCTAGGAAAAGCTTCTCAATTATCTATTCGAATTGACCTTAAACCTTTAGATGGCGGCTCTCATGGATAAAATTCACACACACAATGAGGTTGGTGTGAGAAACTAGGTCGTATTGAAATTAGTTAATTTGTGGACAATCTATTGCATGAATAGAGGCTATAATAACTCTAGATATATTGGAATCAATTGAGAAAAAATAAACTTTACTTCTGTCAATTATTATTTTTTTTTTTAACCACTGATGTCTCAACAGAAAGAAAGTGACTTTTAACCGTCACTCGGCAAAGACGAATTGTCCTCAGCTGCTTATTGTAAGACTATGTCGTAGGATTAGGTTACTCCATTATTGTTAATGTACTCCAATATTGTTGATGTTTCTTCTTTGTAATACTAATAATGTAAACTTATTAAAGTTTTTGTTGTTCAGAGAATTATTTCTTAAATTCAATTTCTATAAATTTCTATAAGAAGTAAGAGTTGAGAGTTCTGCAATAGAAAATGAGTGTCTTCTGTCTGGCAAACTTTCTTGCTTCTTTCAATCACTCGAAACAAATATTTGCTTAAGCTAAGTGTCTGTAGAGCAGTTTTTGCTTTTTCTTTGCCAGTTTAAAGTTGGTTATCATCAAACAATTGAAGGCAAAAAAAAAAAAAGAATAAAAAAAAAACTTTAAGTGATCAATGAATTTTATAACTTTCTTTAACTTAACTTAAGAAAACAAAGTTTACTTTTTTAAGAACAAACTAATCAAGTTTAAATCTATTGTGTGTGTGTCTTGTGCATGAGAGATTCTATAATTGAAGTGCATATCAATGAAAAAGGACTTATGAGGCAAATTTTTAAAGTTAATTGTCAAATGTTTTATCATTTGTAGTGGATTGGAGATTAATTTTCTGAAAATTCTTGCTTTACTCAAGTCAAAAAAAATAAATAAAATATATCGAACTTAAGGCCTTTTTCACATTTCTACCATACATTTGATTACTGCCATCAAAGGTTTGTTCTTTCATTGAATGTCCTTTCTTATGTACTTTTTCAGATACTTGAGTCGCAAAGGTCTGGTGAGGGAAATGATGATAACAAAAATAGCAAAAACAACAACAACAACTTTAAAAACAATAACAACAAAAATAACAATAATGAGAGCGAAGAGTTGGATTCGGCAGAAAGTACAGAAATTGATAAAAATATGAAAAATAGAAACTTTAAGCGAACGACTAATAAAAAGGAAACATTTAAGGCTGGGAAATCCTTAAAAACATCAAACAGCAACAGCCACAGCTACAATAACAACAACAACAAAAGTGACAATAAAAACCAGCAGGTGGCCGAAATAGTTCTAAAGCAAAACAATATTAAGGACAATACAAATCAATACGGCAGTAGCAGCAGTAGCTTAGATGAAATGGAAACCCAAGAAATTATTGAAGACAATGATGAAGAGGATAAATTTGAACTGGACGAAGATGATGACGATGATGGCAGTGCTGAATATGAACGTTTCAAAAAACAAAGGGAATTACGACAAAAACAACAGCAGCAGCAACAACAGCAGCATATGACAACATTAAAGACAATAATAAATAAGAAACCATTTAATAGTCCAGACTCCCATGAGGAAATGGTCAATAATGATGGTGAAGATGATAACGATAAAATAAAACATAATGGCGATAATCCAGAAGTAGTAGTAGCAGGAGCAGTAGCTAAGTGACAATAATAATAGAAGAAGAAATCTAAGAGATTATGAAATATTTCGTAAACATCTGGAGGAACAGCAAAAACTATTAAAATTACAACAGCAGCAGCAACAGCAGCAACAACAGCAACAACCAAAAGTAGATGCCATTGGTGATATTGAGGAAAATGAGAATTTTAATAATTTCAAAACAAGCAACGACAATAATAACAATAACATCAACATGAATAGCAACATCAACAGCAACAACAACAGCAACAACAAGAAAAATAACAATGAAAATATGAATAAAAATTTTGCAAATATTTTCATACCACGTAAAATGAAACGACACAATGGGGCGGCACGTTTAGATGATGCCACCAATAGATACACCCGCCTTAAACAAGAGCAGCAACAACAACAGCCACTAAAATCCCAAATTAACACTGACACTGATGAAATGGCACGCATTGAACTGAACCATCATCCGGATGCCGTGGCAAAAGTCTCAACACAAGAGGAAAATTTCAAGAAGAAATATTACGACATACTAAAGGAGAACTCAACAACAACATCGTCTGCTATGGGCCATCTACACTTACAACATCATCGCCCAACTGGTGATACAAATCCCAAGGATTTTAATTTTAATGATGAAAACATTGACAAAGGTGAGCATCAAACTTTTATTACTTTTTCTTCTACTTATTCTTTCTTTGTATTAGAACGCTTAGAAAATGAGTGATGTTGAGAGAGCACACCATTTTGAACTTGATTTCTATGTGCACTGTGACATCATTGTTTCTGTTGTTCATTTAATATGTTCTTTTGGGTGTGATGTTGTATTTGCTTGTTATCGACAAGCATTATGAAGAATTTTTATTATTTTTTTGAAAGGAAAAAAAAAACCGAAGAAAAACATATTCATTCATTTGTTATGTATTTCGCAATAAATATCAATCATCATAAGTAAATCCCAAAGATGAGATTCAAAATAATTCATTATTTTGAACGAAATATGATGTCTTTATTATTGTTGTCTATTTATTTCGAATTAAACAGGGGCGTTTGTTATGGAAGGGACTCGCAAGCAAGTCATTATTAATTTTCTCAGTTCACATCACCTCCTCGTGAGAGATAGCTTTGGCCTCAAAAATCGATCGTGCTGTGTGGCTGTCCATTTATGGTTGGTACCTTGATCATTAAAATCAGGCCAAAAGAAATTAGGTTCCATCGACCAGTAGTGCTCACTGTTAATAGTTATGGCACGGCCAATGTCGTCCTCAAAGAAATGTGAACGGATAAAGCCGCCAGTCCAAATTCCAAACAAAACAGTGATTTTCTCGAAATGCATTGGACGCTCTTGAATCTCATGTGGTTTGGTATTGTCCCATATTCGAGAATTTTGTCTGTTTACGTACCCATTCAGTCGCCGTAACCTAGTAGATAGTGTGTTAGATCGGTACAAACCCCAGGTCAGACATCTCAAACAAATGGAAAAGCAACAAAATATTTCTTCAGCATCTGCCTCTCAGCAGATTTCTAACAAAAACTCTCAGAGTAACTAAACTACCAAAATCTGACATTGGGAACGATTTCAAACTGTAGGTTCCACTACTTATGTATAGAATTAACACACACAACATAAATGGTGTGATGAACTAGGTGACAATTCTGATTAAAGGATTGCAATGACTATTTATGCATTTATGTATAGTACTCTCCGTTGATAGTGAAGGCATAGCAAACGTAGTTTTCAAAGAAATGTTCTACTCCAAACAGTGAATTTTTGGAATACATATGACGCTCTTGAATCTTATGTTGGTTGATATCAACAATTCACGTATTACTTCAGTCAAAAATGCTCCTTACCACTGAAGCTGATTTGTGGAAAAAAATTAAGGTTAATTAAAAATCTGCTTAAGATCCTACACACATCGTTGGCCATGTTCGCGTGCCTTCAGTTCAGTCACAATGCAAAATTCGAAGACGTCTGCGAAAGGCCGTGTCCTAGTTAGAGACGTGAAATCGATACGAATTCGATGGGAAGCGGATTCTCACCTACATGAGGTTTTTGGCAGATCTTGTGTTTCGTTGTGAAAGGGTTAACATTGTTAATAGTTTTACCGGTAAAGTCGACGTGGTCTAGTAGCTAGTGTGATAGCTTATTAGACGTAAAGCCAGGGTTCGAGTCTCAGGCCAACCATCAAAACAAAATACAAAAAATTTTTTTTCGGCGATTTCTTCTCATTAGATTTCTGCCAAAAACTCTGGAAGTAAATAAAATTGCCATGAAAAGTTTCTCAAAAAAAATCTGTCGTTCGGAGTCGACTTTAAATTGTAGGTCTCGCCACTTGTGTATAAAATTAACACACACAACATAAGTAGTGTGAGAAACTACTTCAATAATCCTGACTGAAGGATTGTAATGACCAATTATGTATATGTACCGGTGGGATAATTGTGAAAATCGTAAAATGGGCAAAGCGTTGTAGATAGATCTTCCATTTCAATATAGCAATTTCTTTAACCAGATGGCTATTATCAACTGTCAAAGCTCAGAAGACTCAGTACTCCTTTTTTCTAGAGATATTAATTACGTCATTAAAGTAATGATTTCAAATTTGATTCGAAAGATCTTCATCTGCCACTATCACGTCGCCTACATTTCGTATATTCATCCATAGGGTTCCTCATGGATTTTTAAGAGTGTTTATATATCCCAAATGCATCTGCTTGTAATGTACGAAACACAAGAATCACTACGCTTCTGTACTACTATTTTCTGCAATCGCAAAGTTATTATCTTTTTTTTTTCCTCTTTAAAGTAATGCCTTACACTAAACCAAATACAGAGAAATGAAGCTGCTCCAAATACTAAACAGAAAACATCGTCTTAAATAAACTAATATGGATTTCTTAACTTAAATACGCATACATACATACATATACACATACTTGTACTCAATAAATATACACTAACACTATTGTAAGTATACAAATACATTTACTGTAAATATTAGTATGTTAGTATTACAGAGTATGTACTCGCATACATACATACGTTAACATTTCCTATTTGTATTACATATAGTGGTATTAGTAAATATATGTAGATACGTACATAAGTACGTACAAATATGTGTGTGTGTGTGTATGTATACAATGTTAGAAAAACGAATCACGTTCTCTATTTGACTTTTTCTTCATTTTCATCTCCATCATCATATGCTGCCACACAAAATCATCTGACAATAAGAAAACCCCGACAAGAGGATTCTAAAGAACAGGAGATTTTATAAAACGAAACGAAAAACGTTTCAATTTAATATGAAGATATAAAACTGACACAAATTGTAATAAAAATGTTGAGTAGATTGTAGTGAATTTTTATTTAAGCTCTTAAATACCTTTTTCTTGGAGTATTTAAAGCATCTCCCAGTATATAAAGTCTTAAACAAATCTTATTTTAATAAAAACTACAAGCGATTAAAGAAAACTTCAAAATTTGAAATGTAAAACTAATCCAGTTTTGGCAATAAGAAATTTCCTGTAGGGAAAATATATGATATGCACAGTTTACGATGGTTCAAAGTGAAAACGCTTGTTTTAGAACCTCTTCTGTTTAAAGTTTTTAAAGGAAAACTTAAGCATTCCGCGTTCAACTTCAGTTCAAGGCAAATCATTTTCTTTCAGTAAATATCGTACCCTCACAAGAAATAACACTAAACACTAGACCAAGCTAACACCGCTTCTGAATTAAATAACCCAAAAACTTTATACATAGGGTATTTGTTTAAACGCTTCCAATCATTTCCACTTTGTAAGGAATACAACATTATTCAAATATCCGCCACGACTTCTCCGGCTGGACAGCATTCGAACTAATAAATTTTCCATGAATATGGCGAATATATCAAAGCAAGGGTAATGGTTGCTTTGAGAGCTGTTGTAGTCCTCTAACAAGGAAAAATATACAAGCTCGATGGCCAATTCCCATTATGTTCACTTAAGATTACATAGCCTTAAATGGCGCGTACAGGATAACTAATGTGGCATCAGCTGTTTGGCCTTCTTGTTGACATTCTTTATCTTTGGTATCCAAATCATCCAATATAGGACAATTTCCATTATTGACCTATAGTGGACACGTTTTTTTTTTTTTTTTTTTTTTTGTTTAAACCAGCACTCAGGGGATGACCCCTACTCATGCAGTGCATTGTGCAGATTTAGGAAAGGTAGAAAGAGGGAAGATGCGAACGGTAAGGAAACGAGTTGCTGCTGGTGACTGTAAAATGGTCAGTGCTATACCTTCACCATTAGACAGCCTACAGCAAACGTCCCAAAGAAGCCCGCAGTTTCTCACAACCACTTATGTTGTGTGTGTTAATTTTATACAGAAGTGGCGGGACCTACAGTTTAAAGTCGACTCCGAACGACAGATTTTTGAGAAACAAGAAGAGAAAGAGAAGAAATCGCCGAAAAAATACTTTTTGTATTTTTTTTTTATTTTTGATGTCTGGCCTGGGATACGAACCCGGGCCTTTTGTCTAATAAGGCAACATACTACCCACTAGACCACGGCGACTTCCTTTTAGCTTTTTTGAGATGCATTGAATGCTATCGGTTCTCAAGTGAATTGTTTGTTCAAGCACTCATTCATTTCGAAATACAAATACATCGTACTTGATCCGAGCAAACCGACAACAACAAATATGTGAAAAAAAGGATGGACAAGTAAGCAAACGCAACAACAAGCAATGTATCGCGATAGAGTACTCGAGAAGGCGAGAAACAGAACCTTCTACTTTCAAGAATGTTCGTTAGACCGTTAGTGTTGGACTCAGCGTTGTAATTTTTTTATTTTAAAAAACTTTTTTTCTGGGGAAAAAAAACTTTTTTTACAAAAAAGAACTTGGTTTCTCCAAAAGTCCCAAAATTTTTAAAGAAAACTCCTGGGGCCCTCTGTTTGTGTTTTCTTGCTTATTTTACCTCGGGGCTAATAAAATACATAATATTTATTGAAAAATTTAATTTTGTCGAATAAACTTGTTTTGTTAAAAAACAAATTTAATGAAAACTTTTTCGCATCTCAAAAAACTTAGAAAAAATAGGGAAAACTTGGCAAAAGGCAACGCTGATTGGACTATAAGAGTGCAAGACAAAGCAGACAATGAGTTAGTAGTAATTTCAGTCAGTCTTATATGAAGCTGCGTGTGAAGAAAACAGTTGTTAGTGTTTACGCCAGCAGAAGTGTTGTGCTTACAAAAAGGTTGTAAGCAGAGAAGAATAACGACCAAGCAAATATTGTTATAGTTATTGTTGTATATGTGGTATAAGTTGGAGACAGTGGCACATAAGATAGTGCAGACAATAAAGAGTTTAATTGAAACTAAACACGTATTTGTGTTTACTTTGTTTGCAATCAACGTTCTTAAAGAGGTAAAAACGTAATATTTTTTACCCACAAAAGTTTCATTTTTACCCCATTTGGGGTAATTTACCCCGGTTCCCCGACCGCTGCCCTAAATGATAAAATAATTTTATTACTTGCACGTCTTGTTTAATATTCAACTCATCCATGGCTATTCGGCAAAGCGTTATGATGTCCCTGTTATAATAATCAATATAAAGTCTTGGTTCTAGCTTCATATGGCTGCGCTAATATTCTAAAACTTGTGTAATAGCCCGTACCTCTGCTTGACTAGAAAGAAATTTTAATTAATGAAAATGCAGCAAAGCAATGTTTAACCTCTTGAAAGGAAGCATTCTATCAAATTTTCTTCAACCTTCTCATTTATTCGAAATACAAAATCAAGCAGCGTTTGAATTTCTCCGTAAAAACTTAATAAGACTTCTGTTACTTTCTTTGTAAAATGCTACAAATTTAATTAACTTTTTTGTTTTCAATTCCTTCATTTTATGTACAATTATTGTCTTAATTGTTGTTACGTTCTCCCTATTTTCACTTCACTTTCTTGCGCGATCGTTCTTCCCCGTTTTGACATAATAAAACTGACAATTGTTGTTTGCATTGTGTACGTTTTTTATGTTTTTGAATTGTTTATCCCCATCGTTGATTCACAATTCATGTTCATGCTCATGTTCACTTTGACTTTGTTCCCCCATATCCTTTTGTATTTGTCTTAATATCCTCTTCTCGTATAGTGAGATACTATAAGTATAGGACTTCACTTTTATTGTTTGCGTTGTATTTACATTGTGTTGTCATTTAATGCTGATTACAGCAGATTCTATTTAAACATTCATAGTCGACCATTTAAGGAAGGAGAGGATAGGTCTTCCCCCTTTTACAACTCAGCTCAACTAAAGTCAATTCATATCAACTGGGATCAGTAGAGTGTATACACTGCTTTATATTGCTCCTGGTCATATTTTCTATGTTTTCGGTGTTCCCTTTTAACTGTACACGTTAGGTTAGTCCGGGTATTTTATGACAGCGACAGCAGTTGACATTTTATTGTCGTTGACAATAAAAGTTTATTATGTGTGTGTGTGTGTGTTTGTGTATATCATTTGTAATTTAATTGTAGGGAATTGTGTTGCCAATTGTAATGTCATGTTGCCTAGAGTAGAACATTGGAATAGGCGTTTGACAGAACACATAGATGAACTCATTAATCAATGCTTTTTATAAAGATTTTTATTAAGCATTGTTTTTGTTTTTATTGAGCTAAACAATGATTGCTGTATTTGATTGGTTTGTATTATCTTCTCATATGAATCCTTATATTGTGACAACAAATACTATTTCTCATGTGTAAGGGTTAAAGCTATAGTGCCAGTGATTTAAAATTAGCTTTCAGTATATCAACTAAAGAGTAAGATTAGGGATTAAAGATGGTGTAAGATTTAAATATTGAACAGCATATGAAGTTGTCTTCAAGCAAGGCTTTACATTTTTTTATTATAACAGGGACATCAGGAGTTAATAAGAGCCGAGTTGGTTTAACTTTTCTCATTCCGCTTTGCCGAATAGCCGAATAGGATGGGTTAATCACTAAACAAGACGTGCATATAATAAAATTATTTCATCACTTAGGATGTTCATGAATTTCGAGAAGATGAATTAATGATTTCGAAATCAATGAGCGTGTGAACAAACAATCCACCTGAGATACAATAGCATACAATGCATCTCAAAAAGGGTAACACGTCCACTGTAGGCCAATGATTATCAACTTATTTTGTCCTATATTGGATGATATGGATAACAAAGATATGGGATGTCAACAATAAGGCAAAACAGCCATATTAGTTAACATAAGCATGATGTTATTGATTTCGATTTGTCTTTATTTAACATTTACACGAAGCACTAAACAAAGTATGATTCGCGTACGAACACTACTATACCCACAAGAAGATTGTGTGAATGCTTTGCTTGTTCTCTTTGTCTTTCCTTTCCTCTTTGTTTGTATATGCAACAACAACTAAGACTATAAATGATGATGATGAATAATTCAAGCCACTCGAATCACTTATAAGTATTATAAATAGTTTTCTAAAGTTATCAATCAGAATGAGTAGGCGTATGAATCAAACATATTTCGAATGTTGGAGTTTGACCTGCAACTTATAAATCAATGTTGTAGCGAGTACGAATGAATCCAGAGTAAGTTGAATTTCAATTCTGTTGATTCACTTCGTACTCAAAATTGCATGAGTAGCAGAAAAACGATTCATTGCTGATCACTGGTACAAACCTCATTAACAGTCGATCCCTTGAGGAGTATTAATTACATTTACTATGGGGTTATATTACAAATATTTGGCAAAATTTATTGTGAAAGGAATATGGTGATGGGTGTCGTTATTTCATATCTAATGCATCAATTGAAAGTGAATCATGATGGAATTTACACTAAAAACTGATATCTTTATTTATGAAGAACAAACCTTAGTTGGGAAGGTACAAAACAGTTGGTTACGAAACTAAAATAATAGGAATAGGTTGTAACCAGCCCATTGTGATACACACAGTTATGCCTAGATCTCGGAACCAGATACAGCTTGTGGAAGAATAAGTCCTCCTATTCCTGGTCTCGCAAGAGTGCTCATTATGCAATTTCTAGAACGCTGAGCGAATTAAATTTGGAGTTTGAACTCATAAAGTGTAGCACTTTCTGAACAATAGATCTTTCGATAGCCTAGCCAGTCCACTCGCCTAGCCAGTCCACTCGCGCTGTAATTTTCTGGAGTACTACAATGATTAGGAGATCGCGCTGGGAGATTCATAAAAGCTATAAACTCTCTAACAAAGTTAAAGCTTATTACGTAAGAATCCAATGCAATAACAATCGCCAGGTTATCAGAGATAATATGATATGATGATGTTTTCTGAAACACATCCGAAATGTCTAATTTTCTATGAATCTAAAGTTTAAATCAGATTGAATTTAAATAACGGCATACGTTATGTTAACTGCGTTTTGTGGTTAATTTGTATATACCTTCAACCTAAGAAATCCCCATACGAAAACTTCTAACGGGGTCAAATCGCATCTTACAACATCTTTCTTAAAGAAATATGGAACTTTGACGTTGCTAGCCTAGAATCCAAACCAAAGAGTGAATGTTTTAGGATGAATTGGATGCTATTGGTTTTCATACGGATTGGTAACTTTTCAAATTCGACAGTTTAATTTTCTTAGGTACCAATTGATCCAAAAATAGACTTCATCGTTGAAGATAAAAGAAGAGGTCAGTTGCCAACTGCCCGAGAAGCCATTCAGCGAACACTTGTTGTTGTAAAAGAGATTGAGCAGGTAACAACATATTTGACAGATATAACTGCAACAAAATGGCAGTTAACAAAGTTCGGGTAGATATGTTAATATCTTTATGTTAATATCTAATGTTAATAGTTTCAAATCTTGTTTTTTTTTCTCTAGATTGGTGGCATAATTGCTCACTCTATCTCTCTAGTTTTAATAATAAATTTCAACAATTTAAATTTAAGTTAACTCGAAGCTGATTCTGCATTAATGCATTTAGTCTTTTAACGACTTTCAATGTAATTGTCCATATTACAATCTTACTATTTTCCCCTCCTTTTAAAACTTTCGAACATTTCCGAATGAAAGAAAACTTTAATGCTTAATTTATTCTAACAAACCAATCAAATAACGCTTCAATTGCAACTTCTTCGAACGGTTGCCGTTTAGTTTCCTTATGCAACAAACGAATTTACAATATCTAAGATGTTAATCAAAATGTAATCGCCGTTTAAGAAGTTTAGAAATTAAACTTTAACTTTCGATATTAAATGTAATTGTAAACTATTTTTCATTTTTATTGCAATTTTTTCTTCTCTCATTTTATATCCGTTTCTTCTTTTTTTCTTCCATTTCTTATACTTTCACATGTACAACTTTAATTGCAACACGATAACGCGTTAAATGGGCACTAGATGATGAGGATGGAGAATCAACACATGAAATGAAAAAGCGACAACAGCAACAGCAACAGCAGCAGCAGACAGCATTTGAAATGGAGAAAATTTTAAGACGCAACAATAAACGTTACGGTCATAAAACCCATAAAAAGAAATACAAGGATTATTTGCGCTATTCGCAGATAATGATGATGACAACACCCTCCACCAGTACTATCGCCCCACCACTTAAGGAAACCACAATGAAATCCTTTAAAGACAATCGTGATGTTGTTGAGGACTTGAATGCTTTGAGAGACAAACACTTGCAAAAGTTGAAATTGGAAAAAATTAAATCTTTAATACCTGCAGCACCCATATTTATCTTAAAGCCACGCGAGGAAAAAGAAAAAGAAGAACAACTAAAGGAACAGGAAATTGTGGAGCAATCCACTGGCAAACCATTTTATGAGGGACAAATTAATTACTTTTTGGAGACACCCGATGATGATAGCGAAAGAGCTAATGAAGTACGATTTATAACCAAAGGTGAGAGAATGGATACAAACGATTGGTATCGTAAACTGAGTCCGGTCTTAAGGAATGGCAATAAGAGATTAAGTCCGAATGGCGAAGAGCGAAGTACCACAAATATGGGTAGAGCTAGGGCAGGATATGCGCCCTATCACCATTATCGGCCACGGCAACATGGTCATGGTCAGACACGCAATCATCATTATCATGAAAAGCATCACCATCATCAGCCGCATCATCATCAAATAATAAAGCATTCTCGCCATCATGCCTACCAACGCAAAGTGATACCGAAACGTTTGGCCACCACAACTACACCGCTACCGCCGCCTTCTAGGAAGCAAATGGATATCCATAATGGCATTGGAGAAATGGGCCATCAAATTACCGATATCAAGGATTTAGATCGCTACTATGCCAAATGGCCTCATTTGGCTAAGGTTCAATCCCAGTTGCATGAAGAGCAAATGCGTGAACAGCAGCAATTGGAAAATTATCCCGATTATGAATACGATAGCGATGACTATTTCGAAGAGAATGACAATAAAGATGACAATCTACCACCCTACATACGTAAGTTCAATAGACGAAATAAGCAATTGCTGGATTTACTTGAAGGCACCATCGCACCACCCACTAAGCCACCACAACAGCTGAGATGGGCAGGCTCTAAACTGCAGACACCAGCAAGAGATACTAGTGTTGGTAGCATGTCGGTGCGCATTGATGATGACTATTTGAAGGAGAAACGTAAACGTTATCACCAACGTCAACGTCAAATACAGGATTTATTTGCCCAACAAAGAACTTCCACAACCACCCAGCCACCACCACCATATCCGTACATCAATGCCAAGGGCGATAACGATGACATGAGACACACTGGAAATCATTTACCAGATGAAGATGTTAGTATTTCACTAGAATCCACAGAGCACGATAATGACTACAGCAGTCATCAAAGCGGCAGTTTAAGTACTATTAAGAAAAGTGGCGGTGGCGGTGGCGGTGGTAGCAGTGATGGTATTGATGGGGTTAGTGATGGCGGCAATAACGGAAATGAAGATAGCGACAATGATGAGCAAGAAATTTGGCAAAAGGAAATTGAAACTAAAACAGCCAATATGGCAAACGGAAATTTACCAGCAACAAATTGGCAAATGGAAAAACTAATTACATCAACACCCATGGCAACGGGCACAGGAGGAGGCACTACTAAGAAGTCAGCCATACATAAATTGCCCTCATATCCCTCTATAGCTGGTGGTTATATGAATCGGCCACGATCTAGAAGTGCACAGTTTGCACCCAGTTCGGGTTCTGAATATCGTAGGGCGCCGTTGCCCTATTTAAATAGCAACAACAATGACAATATGATCAATAATCACAATAATTTTATCAATGCTGGAGGCTTTGTTGCCTACAATAACAAGGCACCAGTTTTAAGTAAAACAATAAATGGCCGCTTTTCAGCCAATACACCAAACGATTACAATCGACAGCAAGCGATAATAACTACAACAACTTCTGCAACAACGGATTTAGATAAAATACAAAGTAGTAGCAGCAGCAGCAGCAGCAGCAATAACAATCATTCCTCTTCGACCACCACTTCTACGGCAAACACTTCAACATCTCCATCTTCGGTTACAAATTCTTTCATCTATCATCGGGTAGTCGATGCCTCGCCACGTTTAGTGGGCGCTGGCTTTATAGCCGGACGTAAACAACGCCTACCGTTTGTAGCCATAACCGATAGACGTTTGGAAACTTCAAAGAAATCCTTAACGGATCATCAAAAAGACTTTGAACAAAATCACTATCCGTTGCCTTAAACTTGACAAACATAATTAAATTTAAATTTAAAAAAAAGCAAAAATAATTTAAAAAATATTTAAATTGAAAGAATAACCAACACAAACCAAGCCCCTCCCCTTAAAACAATAAAAATCAATTATACAACAACAACAACAACAACATTAAACGATAAAAGAAAAGGAAAAACAATAATTTTTTTAAAAATTTAAAAAAAAAAATTTAAAAGGAAATCAAACATTTTTTCCGTTATTTAGCTGCTTAATTTTTTTCTATTTGTAAAAAAATAAAAACAAAAACAAAATAAAAAGATAACAAATAAAAAATAAAAAAAGATAAGATAATATTTAAAAAAAAAACATAAGAAACTTAAATAAAAATCGTTTGGTGGTATGCTGTGGTATGGTGTATTACGTAAAAAAAATTTTTTTTTTTTAGTAGAAAAATCTAAAACCAAAATAAAAATTGTAAAATAAATCAATAAATAAATTAAATTAAATAAAATATTTATTTGTAAGTATATACATATACAATTATAACAATAATAATTAATAATAAACAACACTTAATTATGTACACAATTTGAAAATAAATGAAATTAAATGAAATGAAATGACAAGAAAAGAAGTGAAAAAATATGAGAAAATCTCTAAAAAAAATAGGCTTTAAATTATAAAAAAAAATATAAACGATCTCTGTCTGCTTAGATGTTAATTAAATTTATGCATAAGTTTGTATGATATACAGAATATAACCTATATATATATACATACAATACAATATAAAAACCAAAAATTATATGAGAAAAATTATAAAACAATAATTAATTTAATTCAATAAATAAGAACGAAAAAAAAACAAAAATAATTAAAGTGTAAACAATCACAAAACTCCTCATAATCACAGAAGAAAAACACTTACTCACTAGTACACACTCCGGATATTTTATAATTATTAGACACGACACGTAATGTTTAGCAAAATATTGTGTATCAGAAACGGTATGAAGATTTCTTTTTCCATTTTTTTGTATACTCTTTCAGCATTTTCAATTTCCCTTTTTTTTTTGTTTATAGTAAGAAAGAGCGCTTTTGTTATGAATATCAATTGCAATTTCGCTTAGTGATCGCTCCACGCATCATTAAACATGATTAGAAACAACACCATACATTGGCTTACAATCGTGTAAAAAATAAAAATCAAAAACATAACTTCGCCTGAATGCAAATAAGTCTGTTTCCAGATGACACAAATGTTAAATTATGCAAAAGAAATTTTAATTTTTGGGGAACAAAAATATGAAATTCTCAGTCACCGTATCCAAACTGACAATTTGGGAAAAGTTGCTAAACCTTTAAATAAAAAAGTGTTTGCAAATTCCTGCAAGACCTTCATTAATACTCTACGCCAGCACTTAAGACCTTGGAGAGTAATCAAAAAAATTTAACAAATTTCCGTTCAATTAAAAATTGGCCTTCTGAGTACTCTAGACTGAGTTCCTTGGACTGCGTAAATTGAAATTGAAATATTTCTTTTGTTGAAAGAACTCTCCGGGTATGGTTTTCATTAAGTGTGTCAAACCATATTTCGTAATTCACGAATGCCATGTGCAGAGTAGAATCATATTCGATCGATTGTTCAATAATAATATTGATTGACACATCATTTCAGCGTATATGTATTACAACTAGAAGTGTTCATAAGACATATAAAATTGCACACTATTGCGTTCTTCTCATGACCGAATATTGATTGTAGCTGCAAATATAAATAAGTTTGAAGCAAAGATAGAGTACAAAAAAAAAAACAACTGCACTCGTAAACCATTGTACAACAGTATAAAAGAGAGTTGTGTGAAGAGTGCAACAAAAATATTCTACTCTTCATAGAGTCACATCATGCACTTCTTTTTTTTTGCTCTCGGCAACCGAACATCTTCGTCGACGCTAGCATTGCCAGTAACTGTTTTGAACTTTTTATTTCTGGGGAAAAACCTTTTCTTACATTACTACTACTGATATTCATATGGCAATACTGAAAATGTAGCTTCAGTAGTAAAATATGCTCTTACAACGCAACGCATAGTTCCGTTACCTCACAGGCAAACGAGTGCTGTTGTATACAATTAATAAATGAGACATTTCAGTGCACTCGTAAAATCAAGAGCAACAGAAAAGAGTACACTACAGTATTGCATTCGGTGAAGGGTAAGCTAGCAGAATGTCTTGTGCACACCTCTAGTTAAAACAATGGAAACAGTGTATCAGCCCCACCCCTAAAAAATTCTGCTAGTATTTTATCTAAAGTGGTAGCAGTTTACTTAGTCTAGTAGGTAGTGTATTGCTTTATTAGACGTAAGGCCTCGGGTCAAACCACAGGCTAGTTATTTCCAACACAACAAATTATGCAGAAATATTTCTTCGATGACTGCCTCTCAGCAGTTTTCTGGCTGAGAAAAACTCTGAGAGTAAGTAAAATTGCCATGAAAAGTTTCTCAATAATCTGTCAGTTCAGAATCGACTTTGAACTGTAGATTGATTATGTGCCCATGTGTAAAGTTAACTTACACGGAATAATTGATGTGTGAAGCTGGGACGTAGTCCTGACTGAAGGTTTGAAATGTTCAATTATGTATGCATGTATGTACACTATCGAAAACTCCTCGATTAAGGCCTACACTATTTTAAAATGTCGCCGTGGTCTAATAGGTAGTGTGCTGGCTTATTAGACGTAAAGCCAAGGTTCGAGTCCCAGGCCAGACATAAAAATAAAAAAAAATACAAAAAAAAGTATTTTTTCGGCGATTTCTACTCAGCAGATTTCTAGCAAAAATTCTGAGAGTAAATAAAATTGCCATGAAAAGTTTCCCAAAAAAAAAAAAATCTGTCGTTCGGAGTCGACGTTAAGCTGTAGGTACCGCCACTTATGTATAAAATTAACACACGCAGCATAAGTAGTGTGAGAAACTGCGGGCTTCTTGGGGACGATTGCAGTAGACTGTCTAATGGTGAAGATATAACACCGGCCATTTTATAGTGACCTAGCAGCAACTCGATTCCCTCGTTCCACCTCTTTCCTATACCTGCACAATGGACTGCATGAGTAGGGCCATCCCCTGATTGCTGGTTTTATAAAAAAAAAGGATTTGTACGGAACTTCGACTAAAGTAAACTTTCGAACAACCGATATAGGTTTGCTTAATACAAACGAGAACTTTGATACTTAGAACTATGTATCCTGCTGTACTAAGATATCAAAGGTGTTCGAATTCCTATCATTACTGGTCAAATTTAGACATAAATTTATAGTCTTTAGACCAGAGACAAGATAAACAAACCAAAGCAAATCCATTCAAAGTGTACATTTATTATCAAACGCAGACGTTATATAATTTTCATATATGTATTCTGATTTCAAACAGGTTGAAATATTTTTTCTAAATTTCTACATGCTGATTACTGTTATCCGAATGCTATCTACTCCCTGTTTAGCCAGAATACACCACACGATTATTACGATTGCAGGAATTGCCACCCCATATTCTATTAAATAATTCTACGACTTATGTTTTCCGTTCTAATTATTTATTCTACTAGGTGTAGTTTTTTTGACATTCCAATTTTTGCAAGTTTCAAATAACAACACAACAAGCACATATTTTTAGTTGCAATAATTTGACTATCAATTGCAGAAACCCTCTTGTTAAAACATTTACCAAAATATTTTCTGCAGAATTTTGGGAAAATAAACAAACAACGATAATAATAACAAGTATTCTTAATTTTATAGAATTTATTTCACCTACAAAATTTCAGCCTATGAATGGCTTTTGGCAATGGCAGGCAGGCAGGCAGCCAGCATAAATAAATTAGAAATTGCGTTTAGAAAATTTATTTAGATTTGAGCGTAAATATAATATCATGTCACAGGCTGCCAACAAAAACACAATATGGTAGACACACATAGTACATGCATATGGTCTAAGCATGATTTAAAAAGATATTCGAAAATGAAATTCAGAAAATTATCAACAAAAATGCCATCATCAGGTAATAATAACCATAATACGGGCATGAGTTCATTTTTAATGAGTTTTAATTGGATTTAGACAACAATAACAATAGCTCTGGGGTCTGTAATTAAAAATGCATATAAAATTTTAGAAAACGTTTAACAATGTTGTGACAATGATAATGTAAAATCATTAATAATTTGTGTCTAAACAAAACACAACACACTTGCAAATCTCCTAATATGTAATCAGAAACTAATTTTTTGGTATTCAAAATTAAATACTTTTGAATGGAAACAGATTCAAAATTTTTGCAAATAGAATGTATGGAAAATATTTGAAAATAGAAGAAGAATTTAATACAAAAAAAAGGAAGAGAAACTTATGAAATGTACTTTCGAAATGCAGTAAATTTTATACAATATTTAATATATTTCAACTATTTAATTTAATTGTTAGGAACACTTGCATACATACATACATACATAGATGTATATAAAAGGTACCTACACACACTTAATCTCAGATACATGCATATACTATTATAGTTACACGTATAGTTTATATGTTAGTGGATGTCTCCTATATTAGAGAAACTATTAATTTTTTTCTCCGTCGATTCGTTAAAGTAGCCAAAAATAACATTCAACATTATGGACTTTCTCAACAGCTGGTGGCGTCGAAAGCTGTAAATTTTTAGGAGAGGCAATTGAATATGAAGTAAAGAAAAAGGTGAGTCTATCAAATTATACCCTTAAGGGTGTTTTAAAATAATTTAATATCAAGCACATACAGTTGTGTCCAAAATAAAAGGAGTTCGCTTCATTTAAAAGCAAATTAAGAAAAATGAAAAAGTAAATATCAAATATTTTTTAATTAAAATTTATTTCTTATTCATATTCTAACCTTTAACTATTCAATTATTTAATTAAAACTATAAAAACAAAAAATATTTCGTGTAAATAAAGCTTAGTCTCAAAATTAATTGTTCAAAATAATAGAAGCGTTAGCACACAACCTAATAATTTTTAAACAAAAGCACAAAGTTTGATTTTACCTTAAAATACTAAAACTATTTCAGTATTTGGTCGAATAACCTTTGATTTTAATGACTTCAGCACATCTACGGGACATTGAGTTTAAAAGAATTTGATGCCACGCATCCGTACACTGTGATCCATAGTTCTTCTGCGTTAGCAGGTTGTTTCTCTGCAGAACACTTTTTAGCATCTTCCCATAGATGTTCTATGGGATTAAGGTCAAAAGACTGAGCTGCCACTGCTATATTCTGTACCCCATTAACCCGAAACCACTCATTTGCCAATTTACTGGTGTACTTCGTGCCATTATCTTGTTGGAATATCCATTTTAGAGGCGTGGAATATGGTAACATCACTTCTCTCACAGTGCCGACATAAACGTTCCTATCAATTATGTCTCTAATTGGATGTATTGGACTTAAACCATTATATGAAAAGCTTCCCCATATCATTAGTTTTGTACCATCATCGTTGAACTGTCTTTTGTGTATACTGAGCTTTATATTTGGTGTTCGGCAGACGTCTAACACACTGTCTAGACCCACTGCCACCAAATAAAACAAAGTTGCTTTCGTCGATTTACAGTAGGTCTCTCCATTCTGCTTCAGAACATTTGATATGTTCTTGGGCAAACTTTAAGCGTGTTGCTGCCTGTTTTTTTTATATCAGCAATGGCACCTTTTGTGGACTTCAGCCGAATAAATTGTTGCCCATTAGACTCCTACGAATAGCAGAGCCACTTATGGGAATATTGAGAACCTTTTAAATTTTTTTGACGACGCCGAAGGATTTATTTTGCTATATCGCTTAATTCAGTTGTCATCGTCAGTTGATGTTTTTAGCCTTGGGTCCACGCGTATCGGTATTTTTTTTTATATTTTAATGCACTTGTTATAATTTGATCGGAGTACCTTAAGATTTCCTTAATTTTTTTATAAGTTTTGCCTTTTTTTTCGAAGGTTTTTAATTGGTTCTCTCTCTTCTTTAGTAAAGTGCTTTCGTTGTTACCCTATTACAAAAATTTGTGTGAATCACTGTAGAAAAAGGTTTAATTACATTTTCCAGCACTTACTATCCACTCTTTTTAAAATTATATGCTGTTATATTTTTATTTTTAAAACAACACTCACTTTCCTATTTTGTTGATCAACTGAAGTTAAGAACAATAAAAATTTTTAACTTTGAAAATATTACATTGTAGCACTCCTATTATTTTGAACACAGCTGTATGTATGTATATGGAATTTAGTTATGTATGAAACACCAAAGAAAAACAATACGATACTCGTCACTTTATCTGACTTTACTTCAGTACATTGAAATTTTTTAAGCTTTTCATTTTAACAAATTACTCTAATTCCGGTTATACTGAAATATGTTTCTAGAACTTTTCAATATTTCGATGAACAAAATGTTGGGTTTTATATGAAAATTATGCTTGTATATGCTGGTGTTATGAATTTCATAGATTAAGGCACAGAAAAATTAAGTGGAAAATTCGCTAAACTATAAATTCTAAAGAAGATCGGTGCTCGAGCTTAGTAAATATAGGACCTCGGTTTAAACCCCAATCAGGCATGCTCCAATAAAACACAATATCAAAAAATATTTCTTCAGTGACTAACTCTCAGCAGGTTTCTGGGTAAAAATCTAAGAGTAAGTAAAAATAATATGAAAAAGTTTCTCAAAAGCCCATCGTTCGAAATCGACTTTAAACTGTAGGTCCTGCCAGTAATATTTAAAAATACTACTCACAATATAAGTGGTTTGCGATCTTAGCTCGTAATCCATATATAAATATCCACATCTAATATATAAAAATTAATGCCACTTTTCGTTGTCATTTTATAACTCAAGGGGCTCACGTATCCAAGCCAAATGTTTAGGTTTTGTTCGGACTATTTAGTAGATGGTTTACCACTCCCACTTTTACGCCCACATTTTCTATTTATCTAAAATCAGAAAATAGCTCCATCGATTTGACTAATTTTTCTTTCAAATGTTTGTATTTATCCACTTAAAGTTTTCATCAAGAGAAAATTTTCCCCCGCCCACTTTTGCGCCCAATTTTTTTTGGAAATTACTTAAAACGAATTAAATCTTAAACTGTGCATTAGTTGGGGGCGCAGCAAAACGTGCATGGTACAGCTAGTGCACACATATTTTATTATAATATTTGAACAAAAATTATCTCATTTCATTCCAGTCTTTTAGTTTCGTGCCTGATAAAATGGATATAAAATAAATAATACACAATAACATAACAACGGCAATAAAATAAAGAGGCAATAAAGAAATAAACAACAAATTTGTTATACAAAATATTGGCATTTATAAAAACAAAGTAAAAAAAATAAATAAATATTATTACATGGAATTTGGCGACATCCATGAAAGCTAATCGATGAAAAAAATAAAATTTATTTCGAAAACTAGTAGCTCACATAAGATCAGATTTCATTACCTCCTGTAAATACCTCCTTAAAATAGTGCTACAGAGGCTTCTAAAAATTACGACCACTGAACGCAATACTTTCTCTGTTATTTTCCTGTTTTAAATAATCATATATTGGTCTTTCTATCAACGTTCCTATCATATTTCAAGATTCCAAAGTTAATGGTTTAACAAAAAATCATCGCCGGATTTTCTCAGGATGTGTTAACTGCTTCACCACGAAATAAAGTAATGTTTTTGACCGGAATATTTACAAAAGTTACCATAGATAACCAGTGATAGAGTACAACTTTCTGACAAGAACGAACAGAAGTGTGTTCTTTACGAAGGAGTTATGCAACATGTTGACCAAATAGTTGACTGATTACTGGATCCAAAATTCTCCGCCTGTACACAATTTAGATTTCACACAGGCCGCTATAACAGTGAGACAAGACATAGTTGACGCCTGCATAGTCTAAGTCAGCTTTGTAATAAAAATCTAGGTTATTTCAGTTGGCGTGGAGACGACAATAAAGCAATAGGGTGCAGTATTAAACAAATGGAGATCTATACAGCTATAATGGAGATCTATACTGCTATGCGTTTTTGGCCAAAAAATTGATCTGTCAAATCAATCAAAATACGTCTAAGAAATACACACACACAGAATGTTTGTCCGTCACTTACGGTTGATAGCAGGAATAGTTGTGTTCCTTACATATCTCCAATTCGTCGCCTCGTCTTAACTGTCGCCATCGCTTCCCCCATACAGTTTAAAGGGATCAGTAGTTTGGTGAAACGATAAAGATATTTCATTGTTTCATTAATTAAATAATTTCGTAATACATATCTTGAGGTTGCTTTGTATTTGGATATTCTTTACTTCGTCGATGACTTACAAACAATTCCCATTTCTAATGACTGTATAAGAATAGCGAATTACGATATAAGCCTACAAGGTGGAAATGGCACCGACTCCGCCTAAATTCTGTTTGTTTTAATTAGATCTTTTACCGTGTCCTTTTCTTCCGCAAGGGGTAGTGATAATTCGTTTCTAAACCTTTAGAGTTGATATAACAATATTAAATGTATAAAATTAACACACACAACATAAGTAGTGTGAGAAACTGCAGGCTTCTTGGGGACGATTGCTATAGACTGTCTAATGGCCATTTTATAGTCGTTTCCTTGCCGTTCGCATCTTCCTTCTTTCCACCTTTCCTAAAAACCCGCACAATGCACTGCATGAGTAGGGACCATCCCCCGAGTGCTGGTTTCATTAAAAAAAAAAAAAAATAATATTTCGTAAAATCTTTATAAAATTCCTAACAAAACTGTAGCAAAAGGATTTTATTTTCTGTGTACATCAAATGCACTTTTTTTTGTCACAATCAACTGCAAAAATGGCTACAACATACCAAATTTAAATAACAAAATGCCAATATTTGGATTTGTAACAGAATCGAGGACAAAAAAAATTAATAGAATTACCATCATCATCATGAATAAAAGGAAAAATAAAAACTATACACAATTTTTGTTTTTTTTTTTTGCAATTTAATGACAATGAAATATTGAACGAAGGCACAATACAACAAATATTGTAATATAAGCAGAATAAAAAAAAAATTTTAAAAAAAAAAATCATTTTTATTGAAATTGAACACGCACAGGTTAATGATGATTTTTGTTTTACACACCCCAAAACTAATAAAAAAAAACAAGCAGAGGAAAAAGCAAAATTCACATTGAAAAACAAAAAATAAAAAAACTATAAACTGATAAATAATTTTCATTTACAAACGATAATATGGAAGAGCATTAATAACAATAAACAAATATGAACTTACACGTACGTACATACATACAAACATACAAATACATAAATACGTATAAATAAAAACTAAAAAATGTATTTAAAAAACAGAAATTTTATTATTTGCGAGAGAAAAGCAAATAAGTATTCCATGAAAAAAACTTAATGAAAACCATTATTTATATAAAATAAAAAATAAATTTAAAAAAAAAAAAACAGTGTATATGTAGTAAAAATTTATAACAATTATTATATGCGTACACACACACACAAGCAAGTACACCTACAAACAGTATTTTGTTAAATTCATTTTCCATTTTCTTTTTGCATTAAAAGTATAATTTTTGTATTAAAAATAATTTAAGGAAACATAAAACGTATATCCCTATAAATAATTATGAGTGAAATGTGGAAAAAAAAGCGTTAAAATGATAAACGTTTAAATAATGTTTTTAAAATGCAATAATTTATTACTAAAAAAAAGGAATTAAAATTAATATTAAAAAACACAAATAAAAACATACCAAACAATTAAATCGTTATCATGATCATGATTATTTCATCTGTGTTTGTATTTATTAAATAAATATTAATTATGTACACTGTATGAATGTAAACACAATACACCTCTCTACATACACCAACAAAAATTTTCTCTTGTAACAGTTTTCTGATAACTATTCACACGTATCCACCCATACACTTACATATCCACATATATCCCTTAGTGGTTATTGAAAGAGTAGTAGAGAGTATAACTGTTTAGTATACATATCCCTACAACTTATGCTTTAATTTTTTTTTTTTTTATTACCTTTGAACAGCATTACTTGGACATTAGTTTGTTGAACTATCTCTCACGTACATACACTTTTAAACAGCCTTTAACAATAGGTTTATTATATGGAAAACAGCTAATAGTTGTTATTGTCATTATTATTACTATCATTATTATATAATATTTAATTAAAATTAATAAACAAACAAAAGTACACACACATATCAAGATTAAACAAAGAAAAAAAAAAAGGAAAAACACTCCAAAATAATACAAAAAAAGAAACATTAAAAAAGCATATACAACGTTAATGAAATGAAAAATGAAGCACATTAACATTATAATTATAATTATGTATTGTTTGTCAGCTGGATAAAGTTAATTAACTTTTATTAAATGACTCTATAACATGTTTTAATTGTAGGAAATTCCAAAACGTTCCTTGTTTTAGTATTTTAATAATAACAACTTCTTTACTTAAATTTTTATTTTAATGAAACTAATTACATCGTAAACTCCTAAGAATAAAGTGCATTAAGATTTCACATTGAAGTTGATTACGGTTAATTTGTTCTTTTAAGTATACAGACAAAATTTTATGAGACCAAATACTAGTCTGTTTTAATTTTTCGCATTAAAAAATTTAATTTTTTTGAGGCAACGTTTATTTTTAGACAAACACGCGTAATTTTTTATTAATTCGTTTCAGTTTCGATGGCATATTTGGAAATATATGTGGAAAAGAGGTAGATGTCGCCAGCATAATCAACATCTTCTATTGCCTCCCCTTTGCACAGTTGGTGCACAGCACATACTGTTGTCTTTCTCTCACTTTAATGGTTTGATGATTCCATGATTCCATTGTTCAGTAAATTTCTGTAAATATTACGACTCGTATACTTGGCTTTTAATTGGAAACAATTTCACAGTTTTACTTTGATTTCCACAATTATGAGTTGACATTTAAGTGAAATGAAGATATTACCCGCATGCCTTTCTAGATTTGAAGCTTCTACTTGAAAATTATTCTCGAAATTGAAATTACTAGAATTCTCGGCAGTATGAAAGCAGACGAAGCTACTAATGGGTTCAGAACAGAGATCTCCAATAAGTATTCAAAGCAATGAGTAGATTCGAGTCATACTTATAATTTCTGATACTTATAAGCATTCATACTTATTAGAATATCATATTCACACTACTCATATTCAAAGATTGAAGTACTTGTCGTACTCATATTTAACAATAAAATTAAAATTCAAAACGATGAGTAGATTCGTGCCACACTTATAATTTCAGATACTTATACGCATTCATACTTATTTTAAAGCGATACTCATACAACTTATACTCAAAGTTGGAAGTACTCGTCATATTTATACTTAACAATACGCATGATGTTATTGACTTCAACTCGTCTCGACTTAACATTTACACGAAGCACAAAATAAGTATTATTCGCGTACGAACATCACAATACTCACAAGAAGGTTGTGTATTGGCTTTGATTGCTGTATTTGTCTTTCCTTTCTTCTTTATTTGTATATGCGACAACAACTAAGACTGTAAATTTTGATGAATGATTCGAATCACATATAAGTATTATAAAGTTATAAATCAGAATGAGTAGGCGTATGAATCAAACATATTTCGAGTGTTGTGAGTTTGATGTCAACGTTGTACTCATAATCATTGCTACTTACTCTTATAAATCAATGTTATAGCGGGTACGAATGAATCAGAGTTGTTGAATTTGAATACTGTTGAATCACTCATACTCAAAACTGCATGAATACTTATGAGTAGCGAAAAGACTTCATCCTTTGTTCAGGACCCTTCTGGGGAGTGGGAATGAATTTATACACAAACATAGTAAAGAGATACAAAACGTCTCTCAAACCAAGTGGGCTTGAGTAAGTTAAAACACTTTTGTAGGGAAATTATAATAAGAAAAAATTTGATTCATACTATTTGTGGTCGCCGCGGTCTAGTAGGTAGTAAGCTGGCTTATTAGACGTAAAGCCAGGGTTCGAGTCCCAGGCCAAACATCAAAATGAAAAAAAAATACAAAAAAAAGTTTTTTTTCGGCGATTTCTTCTCTTTCTCTTCTTGAAAAGTTTTTCAAAAAATCTGTCGTTCGGAGTCGACTTTAAACTGTAGGTCTTGCTACTTCTGTATAAAATTAACACACACAACATAAGTGGTGTGAGAAACTGCGGGCTTCTTGGGGACGATTGCTGTAGACTGTCTAATGGTGAAGGTATAGTCACCAGCAGCAACTCGTTTCCTTACCGTTCGCATCTTCCCTCTTTCCACCTTTCCTATACTAGGACAATGCACTGCATGAGTAGGAGACATACCCTGAGTGCTGGTTTTATAAAAAAAGAAAGAAATATCAGAGTGCATATCAGTTGGTTAGCAGTAAAATGACTATTTTCAATGACACCGAACAGCTTAGGAAAAAGGACTGATCTTTTAAATTGAGAGAGCTAAATACAAATATTTTAAACTGTTTATCATTCGCTATGTACCTGCGGTTTACAGGGAATATTGACTATTAAAGTATTTAATTCACAGTGCTTGGGTTTTGTTTTATTATTTTACTTCATCAAAAGTTAACCAATTGCGAACCTTTTTACAATTTGTCGTTTCATCGATATCATATCGCTCCTTTATTGCGACATAGTCATATCTCAGAATATTAAAAATTTGTAGTTACTTAAGCAAAACTGTACTTTTAGACCTTCTGTACATGTTGAAAATAAAATCAGTTTTATATCCCAAGCTGAACCGAAGTTATAGCAAAAAGTATTTGCGGCAATTATATCATAGGACTTATGTCTTGAAAACTTAAATCGCATTTCGCCAAGTTCAACTTTTTTAGAGATGTGACAATGTTGCAATAAAGGAGCGATATGGTAATGGGAGTATGACAATATAGACGTTTATAAGGGCGTCAAAGGGATTGTTTAGATCTATGACTTCGATCTAATATATTATAAATGGTTGGAGGCTATCATTCTCTGTGCTTCAACATCAGAAAACTAGTTTCAATTTTTTAATAATTAATTGTCAAAACATTTAAAATAAATGAATAAAATGTTGTTTAAATTTAATGCCGATCAAAATTGCTTACAATGTTTTTATTTATTTATTTTATTTGTTTTTTTTTTATGAAATAAATTAAATGCCTCAATACCAGAGAATATAACACTTTAATACCATGTTTTAAAATATTTGTAAAGTTTTTTGAAAAAATAAAAACAAAGCCGAAAAAAGAAATAAAATTTAATAAATTAAATATTTGATTACATTAGAAACTATTGTATTTAAATTATTCTAAATCTATAGCAATAACTTTTAGAGAATTTAAAATCGATTCTATTTTTGTTGCAATAAATTTTAAAATAATTGCTTTAAAAAAAAATGTTATAGAGTTATAAATATAACAACAAATATATGCATTGAACTAAAATTAAATTTAAAAAAAATATATACATATAAAAACAAGTACACATATACACATACACATACATACGTTTACATATACACATACGAATAAAAAGTATTAAATGTTTAATTCAATCAATTATTTTATAGTTTGTGTTTTCAATTAGACTTAAATTTTTTTTATTATTTTAACAGCAGCAAAAAAAAAATAAAATTTAAGAAAAAAAGAATAATAAAAAAAATTAATAATAATAATAAAAAAAAAACATAATTGATTAGTAAAATTACAAAACAAAATAAAAAAAATTTAAAAATGAAAGGCAGAATGAAAACTTATTAGCAAATAAAAATAAAAAAAAAACCCGTAAAAATGAAACGTGATGACGATATTTTTTGTAAACAAAAAAAGCAGAAGAAATTAAAAGAAAATTTTAAAATGAAATGTAATATAAAACGAAAAGAAATGAAATTTAAATAAATTAATTGGAATATAAAGAAAAAAAATATTTTTATTAATTTAGTTTCTGTTCCAGCCATTTATGTTTGTTTAGTAATTATTGTTTTATTTAATAAAGTGGTTTAAATAAAGATGAAATACAAAATAAAACAAAAACTGTACAAAAAAACAGAAGGCATGAAAGATTATTTGTATTACTTTTTTCTGTTTATTACATTATTTAGTTTACAGGTGAAGTATTAATTTCACTAAAAAAAAAAGCAATTTACATAGTTGAAACTAAAAAAAAAAAATATTTTAATATTTTCAAAAACAACATTTGAGGTTACTTAATTACTGCTGAATTATGTAAAAATTAATTTAATATGGCAGAAGAAAAAAAATAACTCCACTTTATTTATTATTTTATTAATTAATTTTTATGAGGATCTATTATTGGAAATTAATAAAGTCATAATAAGTTGCGTTGAAAATTGTGTAATAAAAACGCAGGTAACTTAATTAATATTCATCACATGTAATTCACCCCTTTCTGCAGAATGCAAATACATTTAATTTGAAATGTAAGCTTTCATGGGTAAAAGATTACAGAGGGAAAAAAGAGTCTCAGTCGAAAGTAATTTAATTATTTTTTTTTTTACCGGATTGTAATATATAAAATGCTTTATTTCCTATATTTTTCATTAATAATCCTTTAGTTCATTATAAAATGTACTCATATAAACGCCCCAATGTTTAAGTCAAACACAACAAATGAATTAACTGATCAATGAATATGCAATATGCAAACACATTTAATTTGAAAAGCAAGCTTTCATGAGTAAAAGATTACAGAAGGAAAAGGAAGTCTCCTGAAGTTTTCATTAATAATCCTTTCATTCTTTACAAAATGCGCTTATATAAACGCCCCACTGCTTTTAAACATAGTACTTGATAACTTGATGCCACAGGAGTTCAAACACAACAAATGATTTAAGTGATCAATGAATCACAAACACAGTCATCTGGTTTGAACTGATTGTGACTTTGCTAAAGCCCTATGTTTTCCTTATCAAAGCCTTAGAACACAAATAAACTACAGCCTCATTTTAAACCTTACCCTTAAAATTTCTACATCTAAACAGAGTTATTTAAAGACTGTTAGCTCTTGCGTAATACAATAATAACTTATTTGTTAATGTAGAAGAATAAGTTTCTACATCAGAATTTTTATATTCTCACATAACTTCTTATCATCATATGGGCAGAACTCAATATAAGAAAGTCTTATTTATACATCACGAAAGCAGTCATTCACAACAACGCTAGAGTCGTATCGCTGGATGTCCTTATGAGCTAAGGAATATCTTACGCCAACTTGAAGCTTTAATTTTATCTACTATCACACAGGATACTTAATATCTGACCGAAAATAGAAGACTTAAAAAGGATCCATGTAATTTTATTCCTGGGTTAGAGATCAAGGAATAGAGAGTTCCAATTTAAGTTAATTTACTAAGAAAACAGAACAATAAATTCGAAACACAAGTATTTGGCTAATCTATGGCCTTTTTCTAAACCTATATCCAATTTTTATAATGAAAAAACTGAACCGGCATCGAATAAAATTGCAGTCTTAAGATTTAAAACATGACATAATCAATCATGGGTAAATCCGGAATTTAAGACGAATGAGGAAGCAATTCATGATTTTTGCCACGATTTTATATGATGCCACGATGTTTTTAAAAATTGTATAGGCTTCGTGGTGAAGTCGCCGTGGTCTAGTGAGTAGTGTGTTGGCTTATTAGACAAAAGGCCCGGGTTCGAATCCCAGGTCAGACATCAAAACGAAAAACATTTCTTCGGCGACTTCCTCTCAGCAGATTTCTGGCAAAGACTCTGAGAGTAAAAATTGGCATGAAAAGCTTCTCAAAAATCTGTCGTTCGGAGTCGACTTTAAACTGTAGGTCCCGCCACTTATGTATAAAATTAACGCACACAACATAAGTGGTGTGAGAAGCTAGGTCGTAATCCTGACAGAAGGGTTGTAATGGCCGATTATGTTATGTATGTATAGGCTTCGTGCTATCAAATTGTCTGAATGTCAAAAAAATAGATTTGGAATACGAATTGCACAATACAATATAGCACTGAGCGTTCACAAACAACCTAATGTATTCAATACAATATATACGATGCAAAGTCGTGTGAATTGCCCAACTAAATTGTTAGAATGTGGGCACTGATTTTTTTAACTAGAGGTGTTCACAAGACATATAAAATTGCACACTATTGCATATTTCTCAAGACCGAATATTGATTGTAGCTGCAAATATAAATAATTTTGAAGCAAAGATAGAGTACAAAAAACAACTGCACTCGTAAACCATTGTACAGCAGTATAAAAGAGAGTTGGAGCGCCCTGGTAGTCTAGTGGGTACTGTGCTGGACTATTAGCGTGAGGGTCGTTGTTTCGATTCCCACCAGATGCTCTGGTCTGTGACACTACACCGGGCATATGGTCGAAGTTACTCAGCTCGTATATAATTATAATATAATTTGTAATTGTATTGTAATTCTTAAATAAATAAATAAATAAAAAAAAATAAAAGAGAGTTATATGAAGAGTGCAACAAAAATATTGTAGTCTTCATAGTGTCACAACAATGCATTTCTTTTTTTGCTCTCGGCAACCGAACATCTTCGTCGATGCCAGCATTGCCAGTAACTTTTTTAAACTTTTTATTTCTGGGGAAAAACCTTTTCTTACATTTCTACTACTGATATTCATATGGCAATACTAAAAATGTAGCTTCAGTAGTAAAATATGCTCTTATAACACAAAGCATAGTTCCGTGACTGCACAGGCAAACGAGTGCTGTTGTATACATTGAATAAATGAGAAATACATATTTCAGAGCACTCGTAAAATCAAGAGCAACAGAAAAGAGTACACTACAGTACTGCATTCGGTAGAGGGTAAGCTAGCAGAATGTCTTATGCACACCTGTACATTTAACCTACTGGGATGAGTTAGTGTACATTATTCCATTTGAATCACAAAAAATACCATTTTATTGGCGGTTAAAGTCGGCTTTTAAAGAAAGCTGTACAAAGTAGAGCAAATGACAAGCACGCGTTAGTCTGCTATCAATAGCTCAAATATAAACAGAATGAATGTTCAGATGATACGAGGTGATGTTGCTTGAAATTCTATGTTCCTGTGCAAGCTACTCGTAATTTTGCTATCTGCTATCACTGAATTACTACAGATCGGAGTATGAAAATAATGATTCCTTTAGACGAACCTAAAGAAAATTTTTCATCCATATGTAAATGCCTTACTTTTAAGAAAATTATTTAGATTCCAACAAAAAGGTTAAAGCATCTAACATGTGATGTGATAGGCTTGAACGAATTTTGTTGTCAAGATATCCTGCCGTTGAAAAGCACTTCACACAATCAACATTTGTTGGTAAAATTGTTCCAAGATAGCTGAATACAGCTTTTAAATATTCATCTCTACCACCTCGTGATGTAAATAAATCTTTTTCTTTGGACGGTTGAATATCTAAATCAGTTACCCTTTTAACTCGTTTTATAGGGTTGTTTTTGCATTCATCGATGCCATCAAATAATTTTTTATCAATGGAAGTAGGGTTTTCCTAATCTGAGATGCTATTATCGAAGTCAAGTAATATAGAAATTTTTTTTCAGTACCTTTTGTAGGGTTAAAATACATATGAATTCACAATCCCGAAAATCCCGAAAAATCCCGGGAGAAGTGTTTAAAAATCCCGGGATTCGGGGTTTTGTGCATCTCGAAAATCCCGGGATTTTGGGATTAGGGATTTCTCGATTGGCATCCCTAGTACGTACATAATTGGTTATTACAACCCCTTCAGTCAGGATTATTAACCTAGTTTCTCACACCACTTATGTTGTTTGCGCTAATTTTATACATAAGTGAAGGCACCTACAATTTAAAGTCGACTCCGAACGTTAGATTTTTGAGAAACTTCTCATGGCAATTTTATTTACTCTCAGAGTTTTTGCCATAAATCTGCTGAGAGGAAATCGCCGAAGAAATACTTTTTGTATTTTGTTTTGATGTCTGCCAACACATTACCTACTAGACTACGGCGTCTTCATTATTGATAGCTCTTCTATTTCAAAACAGTTTGAATTTGAAGGATTTTACTTGCATTCTAATATATGAAAGACGTGATAAAAACTGTATTTTTATAATAATACATTCATACGTTGTATGTTTTTGAGAAGAAGAAGGAAATTGATTTTTAAATAAAATCCTTATACAATATATCAGAGATGTACACTATATCTAATCTAGTGGAAAGTATGCAAGCTGATAGTGTAGAGACAGGGTCAGCGAATACCACCAGAGATGCTGGCATATTAAGCTACAGTAGGCATAAGATCTAAGTTAATTAGCTTATACAATATGCAGCATATATGCATTAAGTAATTAAGGTAATGCAAAAATTAAATTTGGCTTTAAATTTTAATTTGAATTTTGAAAAACTGCATTTTTTTGTACATTGAATATCTTATGTTTCGCTAAAAAAAATTTTCAAAACATGCGAAAAAAAACCACAATTATCGAATTGCTAAAATTAAAACAACAACAAAATGAAAGCAATTAATATAATGAAAATTTTAAAATAAATATTTAATTGCGAATTCACCACAAAAACATACCAATAAACTAAAAACAAATGCCAATTACCCTAAATAGAAAACAAAGAACAAGAAAAACAACACAAAAGAAAATATCAAAACAATATTTTCCTGGCATATACAATACAACAAATACAACAAATACATATGCTTATACACCAATGCAACAATAAAATGTTGGCAAATGTAATATTTCACACAATAATGATATTGATAAACAAATCAAAGAGAATGAGAGAGAAAAATACTGTTACCATGGCTATTGATAACAGAGAGAATAGAGAACGTAATCAATAGTGCGTAAAAGAGTGTGATTGAAAACAAAACGAAGTAAATATTGAATAGACGAGATGTCGAGCCAATATGGTTGTATGGGTGTGTGAGTGAATGCCTATAAATGATTTTGCTGCAGTACATATTCATTTGAGGACCACAGCACGTATGAGTATTTTTAATTAAATTATTTGTGCTGTTTAATCAATTATATGCACGTGCTACTATGAAATCTGTATGAGCAAAACAAAAACAACAAAAATTTTATAGATTGTCACGCATCGACCCACATCATAGTATATGTACACACTTTAAAAGCCTATTAGGGTAACATTCATTAAAGTAATGTGAAATTTAGAAAGAAAAATTTGAAATAAAAATTTCAAAATTTAATTAAATTAAAAAAAAAATAATTTTTATATTAAATATTAATTAAATTAACACTCAAAAGGCCAATAGTGAAATAAAATAAACACCGAATCTGTTTAATTTAAAACTAAAAAACATATTTAGAATAGCGCGACTTTGTTAAAAGGAATCCAAACAACCAAGATTTTCAAAAATATTCTTAAAAATCTTTTACCGCTCTTACCTCAATGATATTAATGCCAAACTCAATCAATTATAAATACAAATTAAAAAGTATTTTTATATAAAAAAGCAAAAACAATTTCAATCTTTATTTAATGCTACACCCTAATAATATTGAAAAGTATCTGCCTTCACATGTAAATAAAAAATGTTCAAAATTTTGTAGCATTACTTTCAGTCAAAATGTTATTAGTTAGCTGTCGACAAACGTACTACACTACACAATTATACAAACAATTGCCGCCGATACGTTGTTGTCATATCTGTAGCAAATCAATTAAGAAAATAATTATGAATTAATCTCATCGGGTTTATCTTGTATTTTAAAAGATAATGAGCTTATAAGCAAAGAAAATTAATTTCAATGAATTTTAACGCTTAAGTGCTTAATACTTATTAATTATATGGAATCGTTTAATTCTCATAACAATGCCATTAATTTGAGACGAAATAATTTCAGTATTTATGCAATGTATTGTTTTGAAAAACCGTATAGTCGGTAACAGGAGAATGCAAAGGAGATACAGTATAAGACAAATTGGTATTACATTATTATTTGGTTTTACGATCGAAATACTTTTTTTTATAATAATTTACGAATTTTAAGCCAGAGTATTGGTAGGAATTGACCTCCACATTCAGAGATTAGACTACTGGGGCGCAATATATTGAACAATTTCCCAAAACTTTTATGATTTTGTAAGTCACAGCTAGACAACTCAGAACACCACTATTTTCCGATAGCCATAATATGTCGATTTGCAAACCGCCTCATTGAAAAACGAGGATGAAATAATTAACACCAGGGTTTTTATCGTTAATATGTGCACTAAAATGTATTACTCAACAATGTTTCTCCCACAATATTTTCTCAGTGAAAAATGAAGAATGAAAATATAAAGGAAGTTAGACTCTGAACAGGGATTTCAACTTCCTGAACCCGAGCAGCAACGATTGGACCCATGATGTGATCGTTCCACCGGAACTCCTGGATGTATACATCGATTGTGGTGTGGCCAGCGGAGTCTACTGTGGGAGATTGATCTTGAACGTTTCACTCCGGCTGCCGGACTACTGCAGCGTGTTCCAGGCGGAGGTAATGGCCATCTACCGGGCCGCACAGTGGATCCCCGTACATGGAGTTCTTTTCACCCGCATCTCAATGTTTTCTGATAGCCAGGCTACGATATAGTCTCTGTCCAACGTTGCGGATAATTGTAGGATTGTCAGGGAATGCCAACGCTGCCTTAACCTTCTTTTTAGCTCTAGGCGATTCAGCGTCACAATTGTCTGGGTCCCCGGACACTGTTACATTCCGGGAAACTGCAGAGCAGATGAGCAAGCAAGAGCTGTCGCACTTCCTCCGGAACCCTCTACAATCAACATAGGAATGCCATTTACCTCGAAATACCTCAACAGGCCATTGCGCTGAAATTCTCCCGAGACGCCAACCTTTCCACCGCAAGGCTCACTTGGCCCTCAATGTATAGAAGACACACCAACCATTTATTTGGATATCATCGCGATCACAGTGGTCATGCTTACAGGTCACTGTGTTATGGGTAGACACGTGGAAAGAATGCGACTCCCATATAACGATTTCTGCCGTGGATGCAGATCCGCTGAAGAAGAGGAGACTGTTATCCACTTTCTATGTCAATGCCCATCTCTTGGGAGATCCAGATACAGGTTATTTGGCTCTCCAACACTTGTCAGCTTGACGGAGCTATCGTCCATTGACGTGAAGGACGATAGCCTCGTTTATCAAACTTTCGGGCTGGTTTTCCAGCGAGGGGTAATTATGCTTTAAATATACAGCCCTTGCACTGACCAACTCCCCCCTCATTGCCTCGGAGAACTTGGTCAGCACTGGGTCTGCGTTCACCTGTGGCTATGCGTGCTCAAGTGAGCTTTTGGTATAAAGCTACCACACCAACCTAACCTAACCTAGACTAAGTCAAAAAGTAAGCTTTCGGAATTGGAATTATATTTCTTAAGCACAATGATAATTTTTTACACGGATTGCGATCGTTTTTTTCACATTAGATCAATGCATATCGGAGGCAAAAATGAAACTCAAAGTTTTTTGGCTCTACTAATACCAACATATTTCCACTTTTAAGACAATAAGACAATAGGTTTGTAGAGTAAATCAAATTCGTTGTTAAGTGTTACGATTTTAAAGACTTTGCTTGGGTATTGGTGCGTGTATGTACATTAACATTTTTCCTTTATTTTTCGTGACTAAATGCTGATGTAGCACATGTTGCTTCTAATTAATCTGATTTAATTTAATATAATAATACTCCTTCCTCCCTGAGCACTTCTTTACGTTTCCTATACGCTCCAATTAAATTTGCTCCAATTCATTTTATTTGCCTTTGTTCTCGTATTATTTGAACTCATGTTCTGCATAATATTTTTCATTCATTCAGTCTACTACTGCTAAACTTATTGTTTAATTAGCACAGAGAATTTTTATTTCTACTTCTCGTTTATTTTATTTTTATTTTATTATTTTAGATGGTTTCGTATTTCTTGTTCTATTTTCTCAATGTTTTTTAGCTTTAAAAATTTTGTTTGTTGTTTTTTTTTATTGTATAACTTTCAATTATTTGCAGTTTCTTGCACTTTCTTGTATTTTTGTTTCATTTTTTGCTTTTGTTTTAATAAATTATTTATACTGTGTTATGTATTTAGTTGTTGTTGTTTGTATTTTTAGTGCCTGGCGTTGATGTTCTCTTTTTAATTTTCCTTAAAGTTTCCTTAGATTCACATACATAAAGTATTCCCTCGATTTGCGATGTCTCGATTTACGTTGTTTCGATTAACGTCGTCAAAGATATTGTTCCCTTCAACTTCGATTTGCGTCGTCATTCGATTTACATCGCCACTGTTGTTTAAAAATAAAACAGTAGGTAGTATCCTGGATTATTAGACGTAAAGCCAGGGTTCGAGTCTTAGGCCAGACATCAAAATAAAATGCAAAAAAATATTTTTTCGGTGATTTCTTCTCAGCAGATTTCTGGCAAAAACTCTGAGAGTAAATAAAATGCCATGAAAAGTGAATCTGATAGTATGAGTTCGTTGATATTCGATTTACGCCGTTTCGATTTATGTCGCCTTTTTCCGGAACATTCTACGACGTAAATCGAGGGTTTACTGTATTCCTACATACAATATATGTATGTATGTATGTATATACGAGTATATGTATTTGTAAATTCAACACCATAATACAATTGTAAGAAAATTACATGAAAATTCCATTATAGTTGTCTTTATAGAAGAACTTGTTCTATACTTCACTTCACTTTTTCCATTACTTTTCTTCGCTTTCGTTTTTCGGTAGTTGTTTTCCTTTTCTTTTTACTTTTTTTTTTTTTTGTTATTTTCTTTAAGAAACTTTTCTCCAGTATATGTAAGCTAGTACTGCTCAGTTTTCTTTTTACTTCGTGTTATTCAATTCAATTTAAATTTTTTACTTTTTCTTATTAAAAGTTAACATCTTACATGAACGTGTATGTGAAGGGGTATCAGATGGCCTTTGCTTGGATTTTTTTTTTTGCGATAAGTTTTTTCCAAGTTTTTTTATTGTATAAGCCCACACAGTAGATTTATTAAAGCATTTTAAATTCAATAAATTTTAAAATATATATTTTTTTTTATAAAACAATAAATAAAAAAATTTGAATTTAATTGCTTTATGAATTTCAAAATTTCTGTTAATTAAAAAAAACATTTTTACTAAGAAAATATCTGAAGATTTTCTATGACTTGAATTTCAAACTTCTTAAAGTGTAAGGTTGCCCTGTAAGCCTGTCTCAATTATTTTGAATTAAATTTCACTGTGCTAAAAAGTTCAGATATAGTGATCCATTCTAAAAAAAGTTTAATAATGTTATCATCATAATACATATTTAAAATCTAACTTTCCAAAGTAAAATATCCTTACAGGTGTTATAATGTTACCCAACGAACAGAAATATTGAAATAATAAAAAATACAAAAATTTATAAAATTTCATTAGCAGCAGTGGTCGCTATAGTATGACGACTTACTAGACAGGGACTCGGACATATGAATGTAAATTTCCTCCTGTAACCCTCTATCAATAGCGTTCTGCCAAAAGTTTTGGCAGCAAAAAGGCTTAACAAGTCTGCCTGAAGTCAACATCAAACCATAGGTTTTTAAGCTCATCAATAAAATTATCCCACACAACGGCCAATTTTTGTTTGCACACGTTTATTCGTATGACGCATCTTTCTTACATTCAACTTTAAAACGAAAATTTATTTCAAGTCTTATTTGTGATTAAAGATGAGATTAGAGATTTATTTATGGAGGCTAAGCCTAATCGTCGTAGTCTAGTAGGTAGTGTAGCGAGGCCAGATATCAAACCTAAATACCAAAAGTATTTCTTCGGCGATTTCCTCTCAGCAGATTTGTGGCAAAAACTCTGAGAGTAAATAAAATTCTATGAAAAGTTTCTAAAAAATCTGTCATTCAGAGTCGACTTAAACCCCCCCCCCCCCCTCACTAGTTCCCCTCATTTATGTCTAACACTAAGAAACACAATATAAGTGGTGTGAGAAGCTAGTTCAATAATCTTAACTGCAGGGTTGTAATGACCAATTATGTATGTAAGGCTAACATATAAAATATCTCGCATGCCTTCTAACAAACAACAAAATCATTGAATCAACGTCCAATGCATCTCGAAAAATTCACTATTTGACGTGGGATTTTGACTGGCAATTGCTTTGTACCAGGGGTCTTTGAGAAAGTTGTTGGCCAGACGATCACTACTAAAGAGGAGCACTAAGGGTCGTTGGTTTATTAAATACTTTGCCCCTGATTTTAAGGATCTGGATATCAGCGATATGTGGGTTCATCTGAACTCATGCCACATGAATGGTTTAAGGGCCTAGAGATAGTGCGCTTTCACCCAAGTAGACTTTTTCTTAGGGAGTTTTCTTACGTCGCATTTGTATGCGAATAAGTTACATATTACAGTCGTCGTCAAACTAACAATAACGAATAACAGCGGTCGAATACACTCAGATGTAGGCACCAAAGTCATGGAAATGATGATTCGGATGTGATTCACTTAGAGCAGGCCATGTACCTTTATATGATATTGTATTAGGCACATATTGGCATCAATAGTTTTTACACTCACTTTGATTAATCAAAATTTAAATATTTGAACCGCTTAATAAAAAAAAACTCGTAAATTGTTCAGATTCGTATGATATAATCCAGAAAATTGAATGTTAAGGTTTTGCTTACTTTTTGTCTCGATTAATATAACTTTGTGGAGTTTTGGCGCGCTTGATAGCAGCTTTTTTTAAAGTAATTTTGATGGCACTTGTTTACGCTTTATTTCTTGTTCAAACGATTTTATTTCATTTTAACTTTCAATTTCGGTATTTGGATTACAATTCCTATTTAAAACATAACAAAATTGTTTGCTGGGCTTTCTCACGTATAAAGAATTTTTTTCCAACTCTTGAATAGTTGTGCTCTTTACATCTGCACCATAAGAATAACGATGATATGGCAGTGAAGTAGAGGTTTTAAATAACTTAATGCGCTCACACTCTTATTAGCACACATTTTTATACACGCGCACATTAACAGCAGTTACATACACAAGTCAGTACAGGAGGGTGTATAAAAAAATTAACACTTTTATGACACATACACGCACACACACATCATCATCATCATTATTATCAACATTATCACCAATAACTGCTTTACCATTCCAAGGAAATTGTTATTGTTTTCATTTTACAGGCGATAATAATATGGTGACGATAAGAATGTTGCACAAGGTAAGTGGATATAATTTGATTTGTATACGACGGTTTGGTTTGCCAGTGTCGTACAGAAAAGCAAAGCTTCTTGCCTTTATAAGATGCTCTCTCTCTCTCTGTGTATTTCGTAATTTAATACACTTACAAACGAATGCATTTTCAATTATAAAATATTTAAATTATTTATTATGTGTTCGATATTCTTTGTTATTATAGTTGTTGTTATTGTTATTTTAAATAAAACTAATTAAATTGATTTGCTTACAAAATTTTCTTTTCTTAAAATTTATCACAATAAATAAATTTCATTTTCCGTTTGGAAACATGTGTAGCAAGCACACGTAAATATGAATTAATTTTATTTTAATAATACAATGTACTAAGCAATGAAATTAATATTCATTTAATAATTACAAACTATTGTGTGAACGGACGGACACAAAGAGCATTTGCATTAATTAACACTGCCTTTGTAAAATATTTAATTTTCGTAAATTGTTTGACCAATAGAACAAGTTTTTTTCTTTCATCCATGCTTATAAATTTACAATTAGTGTATGTATGTATTAGGGATGCCAATCGGGAAATGCCGAATTTCGAAATCTCGGGATTTTCGGGATTCATAAAATCCCGAATCCCGGAATTTTTAAAAACTTATCCCGGGATTTTCGGGATTGTGAATTTATATGTATTTTGACCCTACAAAAGGTACTGAAAAAAAATTTCTATATCACTTGACTTCGATAATAGCATCTCAGATTAGGAAAACCCTACTTCCATTGATTAAAAGTTATTTGATGCCATCGAAGAATGCAAAAGCCTTATAAAACGAATTAATAATTAAAATCAACTGTCCAAAGAAATAGATTTATTACATTAGGAGGTGGTAGAGGTGAATAATTACAAGCTGCATACAGATATCTTGGAACTATTTTACCAACAAATGTTGATTGCTTGAAGTGTTTTTCAACGGCAGCGTATGTTGACAATAAAATTCGTTCAAGCCTATCAGATTACATGTTTAATCCTTTTGTTGGAATCCAAATAATTTTCTTAAAACTAATGCATTTGCGTATGTATGAATAATTTTTATTTTTGTTAATTTACGCTTTTTTTGTTACTTTCTGTGCTACTGTTTTAATAATTGGAATACAAATGATTTTGTTAATGAAATATTTTTATTATTACGACAAAATCACAATTTTTTCGATGATTTTTCGGAATTTTTGGATCCCGAATTATCCCGAAATATCCCGGTATTTCGGGATCGGGATTTACAAAATCCAGAATGCCGGGATTTTTAAAAATCCATTCCGTTTGGCATCCCTAGTATGTATATATATGTCTGCATATGTATTAGTGTATCGATATGCAAATACGGCAGTCGTATAAGCTTATAATTATGCTGCATTATATTTATAATGGCATTTTCATAGTTTAAATAATTCTGTGGTCATTTGTATGCATTTTTCAAATGTAATAAACAAACGCCATAAAACCATTTTATGTCATAATTATTCATAAAATTTTGCAATAATCGTTTACAATATTTGGTGAAAATAAAAAAAAAACAATGTAGAGAAAAATAAATTATAATTGCTATTAAATAATTTATTTAAAATTACAAAACAATAAATAACCGTAACGGGATAATATTTATTTATTTAATTAGAACAGTTTAATGCAATTGTTTTCGATTTTATTTTCAATTGGAATTTACAATAAGCGGTCATAGACATTGTTCATTCAGCGGTAGAAACAAATCTAAGCAGTATTACAGATTTACTACTATTTTATAACTACGGAAAGAAGTAAATTTCAATGAAATTATTATAAAGCCATGAAAGAAAAAATTGGGAATTTAAAAGGTTTTAGAAACTAGAACTAGCGAATGGTTAAGAAACTAAATCCAGAGTTAGTTGGGAATGTATAAGAGAGGTTACCATTCTTCTGGCAAAAACTATCAGTATAAGGGCCATTATTACATCTTGCCCTTAACTAAAGGAAGGATTTTAATGGAGAGATAAATTGTTTTTCATTATTACGTGTACCCAATAACATATAAGTGAGCGTTAAGCAAAAGGGAAGATCATTCTACCTTTAACATTTAAAGGTCACTTTATGTTTGTACTTGCCATATCAAATACTATTTTCGATATGGCAGTTTCAAATTTAAACAAAATGAGCATAAACAACAGAAAATAAACGAAGTCCACTGTTGCTAATGCGTTAAAAAACATATTTAATTGAGCAGTTTTATCGACTTTGCTCCGGCACCGCCATATTTTTGAAAAAGTTAATTTTAAGGAAAATAAGTTAACTAACGTTATGTTTAACGGGAAGTTGTAATAATAGCCCTAAGAGTAAATAAAATTACCATGAAAAGTTTCACAAAAAATCTTTCGCTCGCACTGTTAGCGCAACTGTGATACCGCAGTAGTAACCAGGTCCTTCTTGTCCTTGATTTATTTAGAGTCCTTTTCGAAGCCGTTTAGTCTTCCCTAAAAAGAAGTGAGTGCCCTGCATAGAAGAAAACTAGGTCCTTTCTTCTCCAAAATATTGGACAGGTGTGAAGAGTAGTTTCTTTCTATTTTAGATCGAACAAAACGGGTGGTGGGAGAAGCTAGGCGGTAATCCAAACTAATTCTTATAATCTATTAAGTAAGTAAATAGAATCCCAGGTCAGACATCAAAACGAAAAATATTTATTCGGCGACTTCCTCTCAGCAGATTTCTGGAAAAGACTCTGAGAGTAAAAATTGCCATGAAAAGCTTCTCAAAAATCTGTCGTTCGGAGTCGACTTTAAACTGTAGGTCCCGCCACTCATGTATAAAATTAACGCACACAACATAAGTGGTGTATGTGTATATAAGTAAATAGAGACAATAAGTGAAGGAATTGAAGAATTCATAACTTCAGTATAATATTATGGTTTAAATATAATCTGAAACAGTTTGAACTGACTTAGAAATCAACGATTTCCTCTTAGCTTACAAAAAAAACCTATCAACAAAAAGAAAGAAACATTCGCTGCCAAGGACGAGTATACTCGTCTTTGACAGGGTATCCCACACTGCCAAGCCGAGTATAATCGTCCTACTTTAAATCTATTATTACATGCACACTTTTGAATTAGAAATCTTTTTTTTTTTTTGGCAATCGACAATAGTGAATGTCTAAGTGTTGCCAATTTTCGCAATATGTGTCTCATTTTATTCCATTTTCTTTATTTTATCCATCTGCGTGATTTATTATTTGTTTTTCTACTAAAACGTATGCAAATACGAAAAATGATATCGAGTCCTACTGCCTTCCTATTGCCAACGACGAGTATACTCGTCTTTTGTTTTCTGCTTGTAAATGATTATGTATGATAATATGTGTGTTCTTACCAAGAAATATCAGGGTTTTGGTAAACAGTAACACTCAAAACATAAATGGCAATGGGAATGACTTTATATAATTTAGGATTGGCAGCGAATGTGTTAACATTGCAAAAAGAAATTTAACTTGGGCCAATGAAATGTGTTTTTTAATTTCGTCGTAAATTCAAACGATGCACCACATTTTATTGAAATTAGGAAAATAGGCTATGAGAAGGAGAAAAGAAGGACAAAAAGCTTTTAATCAATTTATAGAGACCTCTACAAGAATGGATACGGATAGTCGAAGAAAGGAATTCTATTTGTAATTCAGCACAGGATTTCATAGCCAGTGCACTGCAACAAATGCGCTCTGTTAGAAAAGAGAGCGTAAGAATATATGATTTTCAAGAACAAGTCCCTTTATTATGCTAGAGCGAAATGCTTTGTAGTAGCAAACACAAACAACATTACGAAGGTGCTTCAAGGAATCAATAGAATTATATTCCCTACCGTCGTTAGTGAACACCTTCGCCATCACTTGTACGTCGTCGAAAGGCAAAATGGACTTCGCGGCAATAGGCCATATATGGGACTTGTACTCCATTGTCGATCGAAAAGAAGCGGTGCATACAGTAGCGTGAGAGCATAAGTTGCTATACTGATTAAAGAGAATATTCGTCTTCTATTGCTTTTTCTGAAAGGGACTCATAATAAGTTTGCCGATTACTTCCTGATTACTTTTCATACATAAATTGATTGAATGCAAAAAAAGTCTTTTTACAAATCTTAAGTAGAATTAAAAATTCATACCAAATAAATCTTGATTTTTTTACAATTTTCTTAAATTCATTTCCTTTAATACGATAACCCTTTCATTCTTAACGTAGCAATTGCATATAATTTTTCTCTTTTAGGCCTTACAACATATAAATTTTTACAACCATAATATTTCAATGCCTATTGGTACTAAAATAAGAAGAAGAAAACGGTAACAGGAGCCTCTATATTAATGTGCAATACTTCGAATAGAAAAAAATAAAAAAAAATAAAATAATAAAATGAATAGAAAACCAATGCCTCTTGCACTCATATCCCTATTCATGCATACATGCAGCAATACTCCAGATCTAAGATTGAATATCTACCCGTAGTCAGCTTCGTATTCATATTTTATATTTGTAGTTACAAATGACGCCATACATAGGCATATTTCAAAGAGCCTAAAATAAAAACCAACGCTAAGCTTTTATTGAATCTACAATTTTTTTCTCTTTCGTTTTTCTTTTGCAAGGGAAATCCTTCATACGCACACATGCAGTATAAAATTTATGGGGCCTCTTTATTTCTCAATGTATTGTGTCAATGACAGTATGCAATATATCCTGAGTTACCAATAAAATGAAAACTGTGTAATTGAACAGTGATATTCCATGTGCTGTATGTATATGTAAATGGAAGGACATTAAAAATTACAATGTGAAACCAACATTGTCTCGGCAACATTTTTTTGTCAAAAACATTGCTCCTCATTTCATTGATCATTCTTAAAAATGATATATGAAAAGATGTATGGATCATCAATATTGATAATGAAAGGACTAAATACAATTTTAAAAAATATTTAATCTCACTTTAAAATATTTATAAATGTAATCATCTCATGACACCTCTCGTTCAAATACACTGGCAAATATTAAAACCAGAACAAATATATGCCCAGTCTTCAGTATCACCATTATTGTTGTCAATGACACCATTCAATGCTACTGAATAGAGTTATTGATATAAGTTATGAAAAAAATGATGATTAAATTTGTAAATTTAACAAATAATTACTTTAAAATTGCTTTAAAATAAAATTGTTTATCCTTTATTCACACCACTCACGCGGAATATAAAAACATCAACAAGAAATTTAAATCTTAGGGCATGGCACCCTTAATTTTGCCAATTATATGAACTAGATCGTATTGTGGGACCTAACGATTTAAATTTTTTTCTATTTATTTGGAGTTTCAAGCTCTTCCTTTATTACATGGTAGACCTCACAGTTCGAAAAAACACGATTAGCATGCATTACAATTTCCTTAACACTATTAAGATTGAGTGAAGGCAAGTTTCACTTACGTAGAATAATATTGAATTCATACGTTCAATATTAGGTCCTCTTTTTTACCAATTACTATTACTACAAAAATCAAAGTAGGTTACCTCCTTTTTTATAAGACTAGCACTCAGGCGAAAGTACCTACTCATGCTATGCACTCATGTCGATTGTCATAGCATTTAGACCCATTGTGATACTACAATCAATATTCAACCCGCGCAGCGAATCCATAATAAACATTGTTGTTACAGCATTCTTCTCGGACAAGGATGTCATGTTTTCATGACAAAACCACTAACATATGAGACGAAAGACAGTATCTTCCTTCTTCTCACACTCAGAGCTCCTGCAGAAATCATTTGACCCAATTTGTAGACTACACTTCGACCAATACGACATTGAGCCTTGAGAATCGCTATTGTGCAATGGATAGCCAAAAGATTTATGGATCGAAATAAGACGAACTTCGTCTTATCCATACATATCGTTAATAGTCTACCAATATTGCATGTACTATCTTGCTGCCAACAAGGCTACACTACAAAACTAGTGGATAATATCCAATCCAACTATGGGAATCGGAATACCTATGCCCTGGAACATGTCGAAGCTGTGCACCAGGCCTAGCTATTCCATCAACAATGCAATTTCCAGCGATATCCCATTATTGCGGAGCCCATATAAGAATTATCTTCAAATAAACCCAAAATTCCCTGGGAAATGGACGCACGTTGAAACTACGTGTGTTAGGAATTCAAATGAAGATTGGCTGTCCGAATAAATCAAGAAATTTCCAGGAAAAATCTTGCCATTCAACAAGCAATGTTACCGCTTTTAAAATAGCCATAATAACAGCTTAGAAAAGACTGCCTATACGGTAAAACTTTGCAAATTGATAAATTTTTACGGTTCGGTGACTAATTTCTTAAGACGGTCGAAATAATTTGTTTCTTAATGGCTTTGAACCCAATGTCTTTAAGCCAAGAATCAAATAATGAGCTTGAGTTCCAAGTGATTAAATATGTGTGTCATAATGGAAATATTAGTAAATCCTAGGCCCATAAAGTGACAAGAAAGAGTTCAGACTTTAGTTTTTATAAAAATGTGTCTGCCAAAAATAGTGGGTACACTGCACATAACTGTTTGTCCTATTGTACCCTCTAGGTCCAACTCGGAAAGTTGTTTCTCTTTAAAGATATTTCTTGAGGCTTACGTTTATCTGAAACTCTAAAAACTGTAGTTAGGGTCTTGTCCGCCATTGTACAAATTTTTTTAATAAGCAGACTCATACTATTCGTTTGGTCAATGTGGTGAGAGAGTTTGATTTAGAGTTTGTCGCTTATTTTATTTTAGTCATGCTGAAAAGCTACGTATAAGTCCTATAAATATAACCGTATACAGCACATGAATTGGTGTATATAAGAACTGGATTTTTAATAAAATATAAAAAAAACTTGCTTTTATTTTTCCCAAAGTAAACAAATAGTTAGGAATCATATTTTGTACGGATTTTATTACAAAACCAAACGTAATACCATCTCATACTATGGAGAGCCATTCAGATATGCAAACAACTATTACCAACACTACCGAGTGCATCTAAAAACCAAACAAACAAAGTATTCTAGGAATATTTCATGGAAATAAAAACTCAGCAAGGTTTCATATACTTCAATATGAATACATGCGAGGGTGGGTGGGAATTGGTTGAGCATGTACAAACATATGATTGAGTACAGAGATTAATATGTCTAGAGTTTATCCAGAAGCTGAAAAGTTTGTTCATACACAAATAAATTTCTAGCAAATGATTGTTTTTTTTTGTTTTTTTAAATATTTGTTTAGAACTTAATATCAAAATTTTGGTTTTAAAAATGAATCTGAAATAAAATATTCTGAATTCAGTGAGACTTTTTATTTCAGAGAATATGAAGTAGTAGATGATCTTTGCGAATATTTCGCTACCGTTAGTTGGACATTTTTGTAACATAAAATGAAAATAATTAATAGAAATTTTATTAAAAGCATAAAAATATTAGAAATCATAATATATCATACATATTTACATACATACATACATATGATTTAAATGCTTTTATAATACTTCTTTGAATACAATATTAGAGGTAATGGCATGATCATGGTTAACTTTTTGCCTGTACGAATTCTTAATACAAACAAAAATATCTTTAAACGTACGCACTTGAGAAAAAGCCACGTATAACTGCCCATGTGAAAAGACCGGTTCTGGTAAATACAATCCTACCTCTTGAAGGGTTTGACCTTGTGCTTTGCTTATAGTCATAGCAAAAGCAACTTTCACAGGGAATTGTTTTCGTGTCATTCGGATTCGGCACAGTTGGATCAGAAGGTGTAAGGTTGATTCGGGATGTGAGTACAGTTTTATCGGTATGAATAATTTTTGCTGATATGATATGCTCTCTCCCAAGTTTGTTAGGATTAGCCTGGAAACATTTATAACCCCTGTATAGCATTAAGATTTCTGATTAACATTTTAATTGCATTTGTATATATTAAAACACACCGTATTACTACACTTCATAAAACAAACAATGCCGTGACAATAACGGCATTACCAAAATGGCTTTTATAACTTTATATATTATTATATGGAATAGCATTACAATTAAGTGACCCTGTTTATCGCACTTGATCTAACAACTACTGCAAAGTATTCCCAAAACAGCTTTTTACAACTTAATATGAATATTATATATAACTGACTTAGTAAAAAACGGCATTATAGTAAATAGCGGTATTGCCAGAATGGATTTTAATACATACTATATTATGTAGAACTACATTGCTATTAAGCGACCCTGTATTACCACACTTGAACAAAAACATATAATCATAATGACAATAGTATCATCATACAGTTCTTTATAAAATATAAATTTTATCAATGAAAAAATTAATTTCTCAATTTCTAATTATTTTTTGACATTAGTGTTAGATATAAGCTTTAAAATGAGAATTTATTCATTAAATTTGATGCGGTGGTATAGGAGATATTTGCAACCGACAAAAAGAGTGTTTTAGAAAAAATATATATGATCATTGCAAATTATTTCAAATATAAAGTGAACCAATATTTAGCAGCATACGAGTATTTACTAATGCAACTTGTAGCTTACGTGTGAAATATATTTCTTTTATTATGTTTTTTTTGAAATATTATCTTCAATTATAAGAATGTTTTTTTTTTCATTTAAGGAAATAAATAAGAAACTTTCAATCTTAAGAAGTCTTTAAAAAGTGTAACTAAATTTATAATTATACAGCATCTCTGAACATTAGTGACCACAATATGTTACTCCTACAACTTCGCATGTCTCCAACACTGTAGTATAGTAGAGGGTACCATTAAGTAGATTGACACTTTGTTAAAGTTTTGAAACAAAACATGAAGTTTCAATTTAATTCACTTAGAAACTCTACTATTTAACCCCAACATTCAATAACCAAACGATAACATCCACTCATATGCCAGGTTAGTAGAACCTAAAAATTAAACTCATTTACTGATGTTTAGGGTGATCGCCCTGAAGCGCAAGTAAATTTCATTTAAAAAATGTGAAATTAGTAGAAAAGAAAACTAATTATGCTTTAGAAACCCATTTTTATTATACACAGAAATCTAAATTCTAGTATTTAAAAAATTTAACAGGGCCACCCTATGTGTCTTAAATTTTATTGCCAACAAACATGTTCATACACACCATACATACATACTTTAGACATGTAATCAAAATGATATTCTAAAGCAAATCTTACCACCTTAACCTATAGAGTTTCTAGTTATAGCAGGCGTCACTGCCAGTATATGCATGTCGAGTAGTTTGTTCTACTAATCAATGTATGGGGTTAGTGGTGTTGCCACTATTGCCCAGCCAAAGAAACAATGCGTTTCATTACTACACACCTCACCTAACATTGCAAATTCAAGAGTTGTTGTTCTGAGTTGTTACTGGCAGAGTTTTTAAACAAATTATCAAATGAAATTTCCTTAGTAACACTATTAAATTATACAACAACAGGGGGGCCACAATGCAATATGCAAAATTATAAAGCAAATGTCGTAAGTATTCAAAGCCAATTAAAAAAACAAATAATTTATGAAAGAAAGAGAGAGAAAAAAAAGCAAAGAAAATATTGAATTCCACACCAGTGTAATGGAGTGCTAAGGACTTCGGTCAATTTGGATTTTAAAATTTTTTTTATGATATTCAAAAACCATTTGCAGAATTAGTCAGAACCTGGCGAAAAGCGACAGCTGGTAAGACAGTCAATTACATAAGCATAGGTATGCAAATACATAATTGATCTTCTTCAGTCAGTATTACGATCTAGCTTCTAACACTACCTATGTTGTGTGTTTTAGTTTTATCCACAAGTAACAGGACCTATAGTTTAAAGTTGACTCCGAACGATAGATTTTTGAGAAACTTTTTATGGCAAATTTTTTTTATTTACTTTCAGAATTTTTGCCAGAAATCTGCCGTGATTAAGTCTCCAAAGAAATATTTTACAATTTTCGTTTTGTTTGAGATGTCTGAACAGGATGTTGGACCGTTGCCTCACGTCTAATAAGTCAACACTTCTACTAGACACAACGACTACCAAAAACCAATCACCTGACTTAAGAAGGTAATAAAAAGGGAAAAAAATGTGTAGGGAATTTTCGGACCCAATATTAAAATGAATATGTCTGTAACATAATCTTTTTAGACGGGAATCTAGGAACTTTCTTTACGTCTTTACGCTACTATATACAGCATAAGCTGGCAAAGCATTGGCGCTTCGATAAACGATGTGATTAGTAAGCGACATTAAAGGTTTAGATTACATGAATTTGGCATTAGTCCCCACACCCAGCCAGTGTGGAACAGTTAAAATATTTACTGAAATGAAATACAGCAAAGTAAAACTCCCCACTATACTTGTAGATTCTGGTCGACAGTACGTATCTACCAGAGATCAGCAATAAGTACTCAAAACGATGAGTAGGTTCGAGTCATACTTATGATTGCTGATACTTATACGCATTCATAATTAGTTTAATGAGATACTTATACTACTCATACTCAAAGTTGGAAGTACGTACTCATCGTACTCATACTTAACAATATGCACGATGTTATTGACTTCGACTCGTCTCTAGTTAACATTTAAACGAAGCACAAAATAAGTATGATTCGCGTACGAACACTACAATACTCACAAGAAGATTGTTTGTGTGCTTTACTTGTTGTTTTTGTTTTTCCTTTGTTCTTTATTTGTATATCCAACAACAACAAAGACTGTAAATTTTGATGAATGATTCGAGTCACTCAAATTACTTTTAAGTATTTTCCTAAATCTATGAATCAGAATGAGTGGGCGTATGAATCAAACATATTTCGAATGTTGTGAGTTTGATGTCAACGTTGGACTCATACTCATTGCTACTTATACTTATAAATCAATGTTGTAGCGAGTACGAATGAATCAGAGTAGTTGAATTTCAATTCTGTTGATTCACTCATACTGAAAATTGCATGTGTACTTGTGAATAGCGGAAAAACGATTCATTGCTGATCTCTGATATCTACTCATTGCGTAGAAAACAATAAAATAATCTAAAGATATCAAAAAGGCCAGTAAAGAGCTGTGTCACATTGTAACGGGTGATTTCTTAGCTATTATCTTTTTGGCAACACTGCTTTAAACAGTTCACACGCACTTCGTGTTTTGTTTCACTGTCAAACAACTTCAGTTTGGTCTACAATTGAACCATGCATCGTCTTACGAACGATCAAAATGCGTGCTCTGTTAAGAAAGTTCATCGCGCGCTTCTTCCATTTTATAGTCAGTTTAATCGATCCACTGAAGCGGCTAGGCGTGAGATGATATCCAACTGTTTTTTGCCCAAGATGCAAGAGCTTGACTTGCATGACATGTGGTTTCACATGCCACACAGCACGCGTAACAATGGACTTATTGAGAGGCGAGTTCGGTGAACATTTTATTTTACGTTCGGGACCGCTCAATTGTCCGCCTAGATCGTGTGATTTAACGCCTTTAGACTACTTTTTGTGGGATTATGTTAAAGCTTATGTCTATACGGACAAGCCCGCTTCAATTGACCCATTGGAAGACAATATTGAAGCATTTATTCGTGAGATACCGGCCGAAATGTTGGAAATTTCGGCCATTTGAGGCGTAATCGCGGCCAACATTCGGATGAAATACTCTTCAAACATTAAATTATATGGACCGTAATATCGATTCAAAGAAAGATTTCACAAATTTTTCTGAATTTTAAGCGTTTTTTTTTTTTTGAAAAATTTTCCTATAGCTATTAAAAAATCACCCTTTATATAAGGCTATCATTAGAAAACTGTGTTGCTTACCAGTAAGGGAGTGCCGTCTATGTAAAAAAGAGGAGACAAGACAGTACTAATATATAAATTCTTGATTTTGCCAAAGATTTAAAAGACAAACCCCAAATAATGCTTTATATTAGCCCTAAGCAGGTACAGCGACTGTCATTCAAAGAATTGTCTTTTACATGAAGAACTGAAAGTAAATAATTTTTAAAATTCCATTAGCATATCCATATAATTGGCCTGCATGATAAATATATAAGACATCAACTACAAATTGTATTTAAAAATTTTTTTATTTAATTAAAGAAAACCTTACATACATATACACCGAACTCTTTTTTTACACGGTTTCTTTTTACACGGATTTGAAGTTACATGGTTGAAAAAAATTTTTTTTATTGTCAATTAGTTGACAATAGTTTGATTGATGATGGTCTAACATTTGGTAAAAGTATGGGGAATCATTTCTTAAAAAATTATCCTAATATGGAACGTGGCCAGAAAGTCGAACGAGATATTAATAATTATATTGCTGGGTATAAAGAGTTGTATAAAGAACTTAAAAAACCAAATATTCAAATTTCTATAAAAGATTTTTTAATAAAAAAGTTGACGGCGCAAGACCTTGCGGAAAGTAGTCCGACAGTTCAAAACTCTATTACCGGACGAAAGTCACCATTGGATAATTTGATGAATATCTCCAGTAATGATACCGACTTTACTCCAGTTCGTCGCAAACAATTGCGCTTGTTATCAAGCAGCGACGAATAATTATGTGGCTATGTAAATATTTTTTCTGTTCTTAATTCTGGATTAACAGATTTCTTTTGTTTTTTGCTTTCTCTACCAATTTTTCACCTGTATGTCATATGAACATACAATTTCTATGCATTTCTGAAATTTCATAGTTTTTAACATTTTTTTCACGGTTTTTCGAAGTAGATATAGTTTTTTATTTCATCTTACACGGTTTTCAGATGACGTGGAACGTATCCCCCATTTTACTACAGGAAACGTCTCTTTCTTTACACTGTTTTTTACTCGGATTTCTGATTGATGTATCTACCGTGTAAAATAAGAGTTGGGTGTATACTTTTCAATAATAAAAGTCTTTTTCATTTACTAATTGAAATAGGTACTAAATAATACAGTCAAGAAAAACTATTGTTTTATGGTTTTAAAATTTACATGCAATACATACTCAATGGACTACCATTACCATCACAAAAATTTACTTTGTATTACAAGCCAGTGTAAATTTTTTATTTGGCACTCATACATATGTATACAAGAGAGAGAAAAAAAATTCTATGCAGCAGGCATTTATAAAATAAAATTATTTCCTGCCTCTGCCCAATAGTTTCCTTTACTAAGCCATCCATCAATCCATATCCTTGTCCTTTCATATGAGTTCTGGTCCTCTTGGAGATTTTGGCAAAAATTTCTTTGGCATGGGTATTGTTGCTAAGATTCTTATCTTGGTATTATTTTGTTGTAATCATTAGAGGATTTTGTCTTAAATATATATACAACCTACGTTTATATGTATGTTTGTATGTATTTTATTATGTGTAAAAAGATTTAAATTTAATTTTATATGATAATGTCGGGCTGTATTTCTATATCTCTGCCTACAACGTAAGCCTCTTATGAATCTCAGTCTGCTGTTGGTGTTTTATGCCCTTAATCTGTAAGATATTTGTGTAGGCTTTTAATTTAATCTTATAAATTTGTAATCAAATAATTTTAAGTGTTTTAAGAAATTCTCTTTTTTTTTTTTTGCTTTTTGCTGTTGCCTTGCTAAAGCAAATAATACAATATAAATGAATAAAAATAGAAAGAAAGACAGAAAGAAAAAGTGTTATTTATGGCAGACAGAGTAAATGAAAATAAATTAAAGAATATTTAATAAAGCTAGATATGGTACAAGAATAAAATAACAATTGCTGAAAAACAATTTTCATTTTATGTAATTAATTTGTAATGGTTTTTCTTAACATAAATATTTCATTGATTGTTCTGTTCACATTAAATATTTCAAATGCATTTTACAAAACCTCTACAATTTTATAAAAGAGAAACTTGATTAAGAAAAATTATCAGCAATTGAAACTAACTACTTCACTACTATTTGCGAAAGAGATAATGTTTCTCACCACAGTACTTAATAGATTTTCACAGAGGACAATATTTCTAGGCAACCCTATCATACTAGAATCTACAAATAGTAAACAAATCGCTTTCTTATTAGACTGACCCAAAGCATAGCATTTTATATGTATATACATGCATAATTGATTACGCCCGAGCTTCTTTTTAATATTATACATAAGTGTCGACGCCTATAGACAATTTAAAGCCCACTCTGAATTTCTTGGGAAACTTTTTCATCGCAATTTTATTTACACTCAGAGCTTTGTCGGAAATCTGATGCGAGCATTTTTATTAGAGATGTCTGATCTAGGGTTTCAATCGTGGCCTCACGTCTAATAAGCCCATACACTACCTACTAGAATATATCGACTAAATCAGGTTGATTCACCTCAATTCAATTCGTTCAAAATTTCTTTTAAAAGAAAGTCAGTGATGTTTGTCGTTGATATTATCCATTCTGGGAGAGCAGTACTGAGTGGTCTCCATGGACTAATTATTTAGAGAGGAATTACGTCTCCTAATAGGAAAATTTTAAATTATGGTGAAAATATTTGTTAAGGTTTCCAGTCATACAGTTTAGCAACTACAAAGATCTGCTTTTCTGTTTACTTTACTGCGCTATTACGTTTCAACTAGGGATGCCAAACGGGATCGATTTTTAAAAATTCCGGGATTCGGGATTTAGTAAATCCTCCTGTTTTAAATAAATCTGTTTCTTTGGACAGTTGAGTATCTAAATCAGTTACCCTTTTAATTCGTTTTAAAGGTTAGGTTAGGTTAGAGGACGTGTACGTCTCAATTCTGACAAGTACAGTACCCGGTGGCCGAATTGACCCCTTGTACAACGTCCTAGCTTCTCACACCACCTATGTTGTGTGAGTTAATTTTATACATGAGTGGCGGGAACTACAGTTTAAAGTCGACTCCGACCGACACATTTTTTGAGAAGTATTTCATGGCAATTTTTACTCTTAAAGTTTTTGCCATAAATCTGCTGAGAGGAAGTCGCGTAAGAAGTGTTTTCATATTTTCATATTTTTGATGTCTGACCTGGGATTCGAACTCGGGTCCATTGTCTAATAAGCCAACACACTACCTACTAGACCGCGGTGACTTCATTCGTTTTATAAGACTTTTGCATTCTTCGATGCCATCAAATAATTTTTTATCACTGGAAGTAGGGTTATCCTCACCTGAGATGCTATTATCTGAGTCAAGTGATATAGAAGTTTTTTTCAGGACCTTTTGTAGGATCAAAATACATATGAATTCGCAATTCCGAAAATCCCGAAAAATCCCGGGACCAGTTTTTAAAAATCCCGGGATTTCGAGATTCGAGATTTTCCGATTAGTATCCCTAGTTTCAACTACTAATAGTAAGGATTAAAATTACTAATTGACCAAAGGGGATCAGCTATTAGTATATCCTGATTCAATTATAATGGTTTTATTTTTACGTAGTCTACCAAATTCAGTTACTTGTGTGGAATTCATAACTTTACCTACTTTTTATGCAATCTTTTCCCTTTTTTTCTATGTTTAATGGAAAGTTACAGGAAATTAATAGGTAGATAAGCCGCTTTAGAATACGTTCCTGCATATCTGCATCGAATGAATAGACAACATTGGATAACTTTAATTCCATAGCCTTATGTTCATAATTTAGTAATGGAATCGAGGATTCAACAATCAAGGCTCAGACCAATAATTAATTAAACAGATTGTTATAACATGGCAAATTTAAAATAATTTATAATTTAAAATCCTTTTTATTTAATTTTAATGTGATTACTATTATTTTGATTACCAATGAAACTATTTTAATTAAAAAAAATTTTTTTATGCAATATTTGATTAATTTTTGATGCCCACTAGTCAAAAACATTCAATAAAACAAACAAACTTACATACTTTTTTGTGTGCTGTATATATGTATGGCATATCAAAAGTAACTTTAATAGTTAATTAATTTATTTTGTAGAATATGTATGTAACATTTAAAAATTACTAACAAATGAAAACTTAATTCCATAAATCAATGAAATTTTATGCTGCACAAAAAACGTTTAAAACTGCAACAAAGTGTGCACAAAAAAAAAAAGCCAAACTCAATATAGCCTTTAGCGTTCATCTAAAATGCAAGAGGAAATGAAATTCAAATCGCCTTTATGGCATCACGTCATCCCTCCCTCCGACAATACATCCGTTTTTTAATTACAAAAATTTACAACTGAACAAGTGAATTTACAAGAACTAGTGCAACATGGCAATTGTATAGTAAAGGACTATACATTTCGTGGTTTCCAAAGTATGGGAATGGAATTTGACATCTGTCAAAGTAAGTTGCGAAACCAGTTTTTTTTCTTTTCAATTGAAAGTCTGACATTGACGAAAAGGGATCGCTTGACTATCATGCAACGCATAAAAATTATCAAAACCTACTACAAAAATGGTGATTCTGCCACAGCCACGTATCGGCAAATTTTTCGAACAAAATTTTCTTTAGCGATGAACACATTTCACACTCGGTGGGCGTGTTAATAAACAAAATTGTCATATTTGGGGTTCTGAGAATCCTCAAGTAATTGAAGAGAGCCCATTTACATCCAGAAAAAGTCACTGTTTGGTGTGCTCTTTGGTCCGAAGGTATGATTGGACCTTACTTCTTCGAAACGACAATGGAATCCGTCAATTCGGAGCGTTATGGTCATATGATAACGACTTTTTTTTTTGCCTGCTATTGAAGAATACGACTTGGAGAATATGTGATTTCAACAAAACGGTGCCACATGTCACACAACTCGAGGACATTCCTGACCGCGTAAACTCTCGTCGTGGAGATATCAACTGGTTGCCAAGATCGTACGGCTTGACACCATTGGACTTTTTTTTGTGGGGCAACTCGAATGACCGTGTTTATGCAGATAAACCTTCAACTCTTGAGCACTTAAAAACCAACTTTCATCAAGTTATGGCTGAGATACCGCCCAATATGTGTAAAAAAGTGGTCGAAAATTGCCTCAAAAGAATCACGTGGAGGTCATTTAAATAATATAGTGTTTCACAGAAGTCGCCGTGATCTAGTAGGTAGTGTGTTGACTTATTAGACGTAAAAGCCAGGGTTCGAGTCCCAAGCCAGTCCTCTCAGCAGATTTCTGGCAAAAACTCTGAGAGTAAATAAAATTGCCATGAAAAGTTTCTCATAAAAAACCTGTCGTTCGGAGTCGACTTTATATTTTAGGTCTCGCTGCTCATGTATAAAATTAACACACACAACATAAGTGGTGTGAGAAACTAGTCAATAATCCTAACTGATGCGTTCTAATGACCAATTATGTAGTGTTTCGCACATAGTGTCAACGTTCAAGGTTTACAATAAAAAACAAATATCATGAAACAAAATATTTTATATCTATTTGAAACCACGAAATGGATAACCCGTTATACTGAGGTTATCCAATAAGAAATTCAATGTAATTTCGGTTTTCACATTTACAATAGCAGAAAATATAAAATTCTTGAGTAACAATAGCTACTCCATACTCTGTAGGCTTTATATTTAATAATTGATATCGAAATCTGCTTTTGATTAAATTTGGGGTAATCGATAACAAAATTTCATAAAAGATAGAATTGAAAATAAACAAGAACAAGAAAATTTGTTTTGTATCTAGAGCAGCCGTAATATATTTGATTGAATAGTCTTTTATTATTATTTCTATTCATTGCTCCATGAAATGTAGAGCCGTCACAAAACATCACCTAGATATAAAAACAAGCTACTACGGCCTCTGCTGTAAACAGTCGAGAAGCCCCAAAACAAACGTTAAGGGCCAACCCATACATGAGAGTTGTAATGAATTCCCGATCGGTTATAAATACTAAATGATCAAATGAAATGAAGTATTTACAGCACCGTCTTAAGAAACCAAGACACTGAATTTCCATGCTCATAAAGGCAAGATTTTTTGAATCTCTAATATTTACACCACAGATAGCTAAAGATGATGCAATACTATTTATTTTTTCTGAAGATCTTTTTTTACGATTTCAATGAACGTCTTTAACGATTTTTTCACAAATATTTGACGACTTGATGCTTCAATTATCTGGCAGCTATGGCTGTACGTAAGAATCAAGGAATTAAATACGCAAACATAGGCTGTTACTTACTTTACTTAATTGGGCGTTACAGACCTTTAGTTAGGATCCCAACCTAGCTTACTACACTACTCATGATAAATACTCGAATATAAGAACCCTTTCATGGCCGCTATCATTCATACTCTCAGTGTTTTTGCCAAAAAATATTTTTTATATTCCATTTTGTTCGATCTATCTAGTCTAATAACCCAACACACGACCTAACAAGGCTTTTGACTAAAGTCTGTTTCTTATGAAATATTAGAAAAAATTCAAATTTTTTAAATTTCGATTCATTTTTAAAATGTTCGTATGAGTTTCGTGTTTTAAATGTCAATCTTATCGATAATTTCATTTGATTATTGTTGCAGATACCAATCGTGTGCTTAATGTTATTGTTACTGGTGTTTGTTAATAATAATAATGAAATTGCCTGAATGCCATTTAAAAAAGTCTGATGGGTGATTACTAACAACAATAAAAAAATAAAACAACATTCAAACTTCTTTTCAAGCGTACAAATTTTACAAATACAAGTAAATGGGTTATGGGTGTTTGGGTTAATAAATCGGTTGGTTATGCGATGGTAAAATTCAAATGCAAAATTTCTATACTTTTACTCATGCATCGAGTAAATTTAACAAAGAAAATAAAATTCTGAAGCACATATACAGATACAGATACAGTTGCTTAAAGCTAATTAGAAACCTTAAGTATTAAGAAGAATGAGGTTAAAAACAAATTTAAAAAAAAAAAAACAAATTTTTCTATTGTGTTTGAAATTTTTCTATTTTTACATTTAAAACTTAATGTAGGTGTGCTAATTAGCTAACTCAATCTGTTTATATACCGTATATGCGTTGTTATTCGCTGTAAAAATACACAGACAAAGGACACCAACACGCTAATACACTGGTATACAGACAAACCTATAAAGGCTGTAATTACTGCATAAATTATGGATGCCATACAATTGATTTACCCTACAGCTGAACACACACGTATCCTTTGCTGGTAGAGAGTATAAATGTGTGTGTTTAATTTTAAATAAGCCGTAAGCAAAAAATGAATTTTGAAGAGGCCTTTTGGAAGGCCTTCTCAGATATCTAATTTCATATTACAATACTAAAAAGCCAGTGTCTTTTGAAACTTAACTTATTAAACAGCTCCAGAGAAGATTTTTTAGCCGACTGAATCCTTATGGCCTTGCTGTCCTATGGCCCACTAGTCCTAAATACGATGTCTGCAATAATTGTATGTGGATGGGAATAAAAGAGAGTGTATTTTGTTGAAACCGTGAATGTGTGTGTGTGTAAAAATATTGCCAGTAAATCAGTTTGAAATACATTTTCTGTTGTTACTGTTGTTGTTCGTGTGCCAAAAAGAACTTTAAATGAGTTAAAACAGATGTTTGTGGCGGTAAATGTAGGTGAGCATGAATACGTACAAATTTTTAACGAATGTGTGCATGTGTGTGTATGTAAAATGCTTCTGTATTTTTAAATAAGCCCATGCTCGTATGCTTGTAAGCCAGTTTTTATATTCTAAAGTTTTACGAGAAGCATTTTATTTCCACTCTTCTTTTTCCGCTTTAAAAAATAAAAACAGGTGTGTACACAGGCTGGCAAGGACTAAAACGGTAGAAAAAAGAATTTTTCCACATACCAAAAACAGATTTTCATACAAAAGTTATGCAGGAAAATCGGCTTAAATCGTATTGAAAGAGTGATGTGGGTAATTAAATTTGTTGTGGAAATTAAATACAGCAGATTGGTAATCGAAATTTAATAATTCAGTAATTAATTCAGTAAATAGTTCAGTAGGAACTCCAATGGCTTCTTATGGCGGAGAAACGGGCAAACTCTAATTAAAACGAAAAGTTCGCTGCACTTTTTGAAATCTAATGTTGTTATTACAGTTTGAAGTTAGGATCAAGTTCACAATAAAGGCGAAACATTTGAAAATCAGCCCTTAATTGGAGAAGGTAGATACCGGGTGAAAACTTCCATATATTCCTCTTACTAAAATGTTATCATAAAAGAAAGATATAATTCAAGACAATTTCTTAGGCCGTATGACGACTACATCATCCAAGGCATTATATATTAGCCTTAACCAGCTACCACCAAACAAGTTGACAAAACTGAGCGCTGTATGACTCATGGAAGTACGAAGCTATGGTCATATCAAAATCTAAGATACACTTCATCTATATATACCTATCAACTAAACAGTACCTGAACTTACTTTTGTCCTTAATTTTGAAAGGAATATACTGGATATGCTACGACCATGATTCATACCTCCTAGGAACCGTCAATTAAGTTTTTACTGAGGAATCCAGATCATGCAGCAAAATCGGATGTAGAATCCCTTCAAAACATCTGAATAGCTGATAGTCTCTTCTATTACAAAATTATTGTGGTGCTTTTCAGAGTTTCAGTATGAAACATTAATATTATCGACAGTAAAGAGCCCATTACAAGTTGAAGTAGCCAAGCAAAAATTTCAACAAAGTTGAAGTAGCCAAACAAATGTTTTCACAAAAACTTCATTCATAAGCATAGGAAAGATTGTATACATACATTCATAATAATTGGCCATTACAACCCTTCAGTCAGAATTACGGCCTAGCTTCTCAGCACCACTCATGTTGTGTGTGGTAATTTTATATATGAACGGCGCGACCTATAATTTAAAGTCGACTCCGAACGACAGATTTTTGAAAAACTTTTCATGGCAATTTTATTTTCTTTCAGAGTTTTTGCCAAAAATCTGCTGAGAGGAAGTCAAATATTTTTTTTAATATTTGCTTTTTGATATCTGATCGGGGATTTGAACCATGACTTCGGCCACTTCAGATTGTAAGATTGTATAATATACCCATTTGTAGAGACACCAGACATGCACTGCGGTTGGCATAGTCAGTAGCTGGATCACGGAAATAGGTCTCAGACTAGCTGATGACAAAACGGATGTACTCCTTGTAAGCAGTAGGAAGAAGATTGAATTAAAATCAAAGCATGCGATTAAATATCGGGGAGTGATAATAGCCTCACATTTAGGGAACAGCTGTCGTATATCGCTCAAAAATGTACGGCGACGGCATGTGCACTTGCACGATTAATGCCTAACCTAGGAGGCCCTAGACAAGGGAGGAGACGGCTACTGATGAAGGTAGTGACAGCGATCGCTATATATGCAGCACCCGTATTTGCTAGGGCTATGGAGAAGAGGTCCTATAGAGCAAGAATAGAAGCGGTCTACAGGAGATCTGCTCTCAGGGTGATTTCTGCCTTCCGAACGGTGTCTACTGATGCAGCGTTAGTGATTGCGGGAATGATGCCGCTGAAGCTAGTAGTGGATATACAGAGGAGGAAATATGACGTAAAGAGAGAAACAGAACCTGTTCAACTAACAGATGAAGCTATGGATAGATGGCAGCACGACTGGTCCAATTCCACAAAGGGAAGATGAACCCACAGATTCATACCGAGCATAGACGTATGGACTAAAAGAAGACACGGTTAGGGCCATGGATGTTATAGGTCTTATCTCTATAAGTTTGGTCATGACGTGGATGAGGCATGCCCAGAATCCCGAAATGAAAGGCAGACTGGCGGAGCATGTTTTCTTTAATTATCCGCGAACATTCTATTCAACGAAATTGCCTGGAGAGAACAATAGGATTCCAGGTAACGCCCGAGAATATAGTTAACCTGATGTTAATCTCGTGTGACAATTGGAACGCAGTATGTGTTTTCGCACGGAATGTATTAACGCATCAAAGATTGGCTGAGAGAGCAATGTCAGCGGAATTTGAAGGCAGCATTCGCTGAATCTCCACCCCCCCCCCCCCCGAAGTAATACACGATTGTGGTCCCGAGGGGGGGCAAATGGTTGAAAGTGTAACGAATTAGGTTGCTTTTAGTACGTATGCGTCTAGAAAGCCGAGAGTAAGACTTGCGACGAATCGTACACTTTGTTAGGCCGGGCTACCAATGTCTTTCGAAGATTTTCCAACCTTTAGCTCGTATAGCTATAAAAAAAAACCAGACAGACGCAGCTCAACATGGATAAGCCTTCGATAGAATTTACATTGAATCTTTTAATATTCCAGGACATTAAGGAACCTCGTATCATTGATAATGGAACACAAGCCGCTGGGTAGTCACACCCTAAAACTAAGCATACCTCATAACAACTTCTGCAAACTTTGCAACGTCTAGGAATCAATGAATTATTAATGAAATATTTAATCCCACTTCAATATTTTTTGTATCAACCTCTCTTCTTTTTTTCGGAGTAAAAGTCTTAATTTATTGAAATTATTCTACGGAATTCATACAATGAATTTTAACGTTTATAAATGGCGTGTACTTATTACGAAAACTATAGTTTCTTGCTGGCTGTTGTTTATTTTTGTTTTTTTTGTTTTACAAAAATATATTATTATAGCCTAGATTTACATTTAATGGCATATTGAGACTTGTACTGTAATCGTAGACATGCATACCAACATACAAGCTCCATAAACTATCTGAGAAAAAATAACAACCATTACAAACGCATTTAAATAAATGCTGAGTAATAACACTTGTAAATATGTAAATGATGTACAAAACATTAGCAAAATAAATATGTATGCATTAGGGTGGTATATACATCATGGCATTAATGTAATTACAATTTCAAGTCCCATATCCGTGGAAGAAACTTCCACTCGAGTACATATGTTTATAACTCGATGTGAAAGTGCTTATTTCTTACTTTCCTATATCTTCTGAATACTGTAGTACCACCCTAATATGTGGCTCAGTATATTGTGTAAAAATTTTTTTATGATAACACGTTCGATAACTTTCAGTGCCCTACATAGGGAAGATATACACTGTTTACGCTGATGTTTGTAAAAGCATAAAAAAGTATTACCGCGACTCCAACTTAATTATATTTACTATTCTACTCAACCAGTAGACGTAAAATTGCTTCAAATTGACCAACGGGTGCGAGACGTGTACAGGGTAGCTTATATGTATTGCAACCAACTTCAGGTTGTTATCATTTTTAAACTACTCGTCTGATACATACATACATACATAATTGGTCATTACAACCCTTCAGTCAGGATTATTGACCTAGTTTCTCACACTACACTTATGTTGTGTGTGTTAATTTTATACATAAGAAACATTGAGAAACTTTTCATAGCAGGTTTTTCTACTCTCAGAGTTTTTGCCAGAAATCTGCTGAGAAGAAATCGCCGAAGAAATACTTTTTGTATTCGAACCCTGGCTTTACGTCAATAATCCAGCACACTACCTACTAGACCATAGCTAACACTCGTCTGATAACTGATTTATTCCAGTGACAGTACATTTTATTATTTACAAGCTTACAAAAGCATTTTGATCTATTGCATTCAGAAAAAAAGTTATTCGTAACGGAATTCAAGCGTGATAGTGTGATTGCTTTATATTTGGCTGGAGAACCACAGGTGGCTATCGTTAGAACCCTCCAGCATTTAAATGTGAATAAATCTTTTCTTTCTCGTACCATTGCTCATTACCGTAATACTGGCAGTGTTGCATCACGTCCAAAAAGTGGATGAAAAAACAATAACAACATCAGATATGATGAAGTGAAGGCCAGATTTGATAGAAATCCACGCCGCAGTGGTTGAAAAATTGCTCTTTAGCTGAACATATCGCGAGAACGGATGCAACACATTTTGAAAAATGAGCTTGAACTAAAGCTATTGAAGTTCCAAAAAGTGCAAGAGCTCACCGATGGACAAAAAAAGTTAGACTGGAAAGAGCCAAGGAGTTACTTCGTTTGCACGAAAGTGGCCAGTTACCGAATTTGGTTTTGTCCGATGAGAACCCATTCCAAATTGAGCAGTTTGTGAACAAACAAAATGATCGGGTTTACTTGCCAAAGAGGTCAGCTGAAAATTTACACCTGTGATTGGCCATCAGAACAGATAGTAATGGTTTAGACCGCAGTAACGGCCGATGGTCGCTCCCCGCTCGTATTCATCGACCGTGGGGTCAAAATAAATGCCGAATATTATCGGGAAAATGTCCTAAAGACAGTATTGAAGCCTTGGGCAGATAAACATTGCGGCCGCAGACCATGGACATTCCAACAGGACGCAGCACCACCGCACTCAGTACGCGTCAACCAAGAATGGCTTAAAAAGGAAGTTCTTCGCTTGATTTCTACCGCCTAATAGCCACCAAATAATGTCCAGATCACAATCCGTTGGACATTTGCGCCTGGGACATTTTGGAGAGTAAGTACCAAAAAAAGTATCAAAGTGTCGAACATCTCAAGACAGCATTTCGCCGGGATTGAGCCAAAATACCGCAAAGTCATTTTCGTGCAGCCTGTGATGACTTTATCGGCCGTTTGAAGGCCATAATTCCTACTAAAGGTTGCCAATTCGAACAAATCTAAAGTGAATCTAAAATTTGATGTTATTTCCAAAGTTTTCTGCTTCTGAACAATAAAATTACAAAAAAAAAATTAAAAAAATATTACGCTTTACTTTGTTGCATTATATATCAGCCACCCTGTAATATGACGTCGCAACCTTTCTTTAGCTGCACGTTCCTCCACAGGCTTTGGCACAATGCTGCGAAGCCGGATGTATTTGGTTACGATAGATGACGATGCATGATCATTCTATTGGTGCTGTTGCACCTATCTTCTTTAGTTTAGTAGTCTTATGTATAGTTCTCCAAATGTATATTGTAAAACAGTGTCAAATTTCAACGAGTTTGATAGACTATTATAATTTAATTCTTTGATATTTTGTTTTATTTTTGTTTTATTTTTGTTTTATTTTTGTTTTGTTACAACAACACAACTTGACAAATGTTGTGGAAAAAAATCGCATGTTTTACGTGACTTCCATGTTTATTTAGTGAAGAACACCAACAAAAATGATTTGCCAAGAATAACAATTTTTCAACAGATACTATTTATTTTGCAATATAAGTGCATCTATATAGAATTATGCAAACTTTAAAATTACCAGAAGCAATAGAATTTAGAGAGCATACGCTTTACTATAAATTTTTATTTGAATTTGCGTGCAGATAAAATAAGCCAAGTGCAACAATTCTAAAATGCATGCAGCAATAAGTCTTTAGTCTGAATGAATATTGCAGCAGATAATCTCTTTAATATAAAGTCAATAATATAACAAATATGGGGTTGGGTTAACTTCTTCAACGTGGTTTTTTTTTGTAAACCAGCACTCAGGGGATAGCCCCTACTCATGCAGTGCATTGTGCAGGTTTTTAGGAAAAGTAGAAAGAGGGAAGATGCGAACGGCAAGGAAACGAGTTGCTGCTAAGTGACTATAAAATGGCCAGTGCCTTCACCATTAGACAGTCTACAGCAATCGTCCCCAAGAAGCCCGCAGTTTTTCACACTACTCATGTTGTGTGTGTTAATTTTATACATAAGTGGCGGGACCTACAGTTTAAAGTCGACTCCGAACGACAGATTTTTAAAGTAACATTGTATCATATATTCTTTTCGTTAGAGAATAAAAACTTTACGATTCCTTTAGTTTTATGAAATTAATCACGTCGCTATCAGTCATACAATATAAGAATAGCAAAATTATTTTAAATAAGAACAGCAGCAGCAAATATCAGCCAAATAGCTGTTTAAAACCTACAAACTCATATCATAGATATTCTTATTTAATAGAAAACAAACAAATGTACAGTGGCTAAAACAAAATCAGGTTAAAAAACAATGTGTGTGAACACAAATTCGAATTTGAAAACCAAAGAAGCAATACATAAATTCTAGCAGCGCCACAGTCCTTAACAGAGCACTGTTAACTGTTTAACGGTATACATCTGAACAAGGTTACTTGTTTAGGAGCTAATTTTAGGGAATCTACTAGGTCTATGAGTACCATCTCATACTCAAAGGAGTGTTCTAAGGCATTTTAATACAATCAGCAATATAGTCCCCTAAAAAGTGATATGGTATTGTGAAAATTGTCTTTGCAAATATAAATTTATTGATGAAAATCTTCTAAAAGATTAGTGCCCATTTTGGAACATAAATTTGAAATTGTACACCATACAGACTATATGCAAATGCTAGTCTAGAGAGTGCTCTTTCCAATCGTGGTAGTGAGATAGCTGTACTAATTTTCAAAGTTGAGATTTTCAATTTTGAAAAAAATCGATTTTTGGCTATAAATATTTGAAAATTCTTTAGAAGATCAGTGGCCATTTGGGAACATATAAGAAATGGTACACTATACAGACTATAGTCCGGAGGATGCTCTATCCAACCGTGGTAGTGGGATAGCTGTAGTAATTTTAAGAGTTGAGATTTTCAATTTTGAATCGATTTTTGGTAAAAAAATATTTGAAAGTTCTTTAGATCTGTGGCCAATTGGGAACATAAGGAAATAGTACACTATACAGATTTTCAATTTTGAGAAATTTTATTTATTTTCCATAAACAGACTTCAATAAACAATTTTTTCAGCACATTTTCAACATTTAACAAAAGAACACATCGGAAATTATGTTCAAAACTTATGAACTGCCGATAAACTTTTCTGTGAGTAGTTCATTCTTTCTTTTCTTTTTCAATTTAAGTTTTCGAAAAATAGAAGAGATTGACACGTTTTTGTGCATTTGATTTCCGATCATGCTGATAACAAAATGATGTATTGCTGCCAAGGCTAGGTTGCATCAAACTACTGTGCTGCAAATATCGCGCTGCAAAAAATACCGTTTTGTTTAAATTTCTGGTTTTTATCTTTGGTATTTAAATTTGAATTGAAATTCACAAATTCTCTTTGCCTTAATGCCACAAAAACACTCGAACAAACTGCCTGATACATGCTCACATGCACGTAAACATTTACATTGTAATTCTTCGCATACGAACAAAAAAAACGGAAAAGTTTTAAAGTTTTTAAAAGAAATATTTTGAAAACCTTTTTAAAAACGTATAGTCATCATTATAATTTCGAGTATCTATATAAATGTATATACATAATATATACGCTTATACGAGGGATGTGAAATGGAAATAAGGAAGCTTTTTAACAAACTTCTCTAACACTGAAAATGTGTGGAGAAATAAATCAATAAATATGAAACTATTTTGATGGTACATTTCCGAGAGCTGAACCATGATTCGTTTTAGATCCAACAAATACAAAAATTCTCTGTATAAACCTTGCACAACAAAAAAAAAAAAAAAAGAGGATATAAAAGCTTTCGTTTATAAATGCCAAGTAAATGTTCAGCTAAAAATTGCGTATAAAAATTATTTTCATTCAGAAAAATTAAACCCTAACAACTCAACAGTAATTATTCTCCTTTTTTACACAGGCCTCTTAGTAGATTTCATAATGAATTAAAAATACTTGAGATTAGATGACCAGATGAATAACAAAATAAGTGAGCGGGGATATTCAATCACGTATATTTACAATCAACACAACATTACAGTAATAAAAGCGTTTTTGGTTATTAACTTTATAAAGCACGAATTAGAAGGAAGTACAATTTTAAAGATCTGGATTATACGGGCAATATTTATGTATCTCCACTTGTACACCACTTTTACACACGGGAGAAGTTTTTTGATGGGAACTGATTTACCCTAGAAAATTTCCCAGAAGATTTCTAAGAGGATAGTGTACGAAAGAAATTTTTTTTTAACTTTTCCTTTTAGTTTTCAGCACGTCAGAGCTGAGATTTATATTTTCGAGTTATTGCTTGCTGAACAGTAAAGACCTGGAAGGCTTAAATTTGTACAAGCGAATATCTCCATAGTTTTTGTTATGTAAGCTCCATTATGACATCAATAACGAACAAAAAGTTTAAATTATCCATTCCACTAACTACTTCAGAAATTATTGCATGATATTCTGTTCATATACCATTATTAAATGTAAAGGAATCCATAATAAAAATGTGAATAATAACTTCATATATGTATGCACGTAAAATAGACAAAAAAATTTCAAACTTTCCAATCAACCATTGCCAGGAGAAAAATTCTGTGTATATACAAGCCATGCAATTGGATTTCAAACGATATCAGTTTCCAAGATTTCAAAAGAACACAGATTGTCTTGGAGGTAGCATAGCGAATATGACGGTAAGTTGGACATAACTTGCGAAAAGCAACAAGCAATGTCGTAAATCGTTCGGCATAGAGAAACGTGGAAAAGAAGATTATTAGGCAAGATAAGGGTTGCCTTTGAAGAACTAAACTTAGTTCAAATTTTTGACTAAAGATATGTGCAAAAATTATTTTGCAAATTTATAGGCACTGCCGACCATCACCTAAACAGCACGAAAGCAATCAATAATAATAAGACACTAGTTGTTATAATGCGCTAGAAATTACATACATAAGTGGTCATTACAACCCTTTTAGTCAGGATTATTGACCTAGTTTCTCACACCACTTATGTTGTGTGTGTTAGTTTTATACATAAGTGGCGGGATCTATAGGTTTAAAGTCGACTCCGAACGACAGATTTTTAGAGAAACTTTTCAGTGCAATTTTATTTACTCTCGCCGAAGAAATACTTTTTGTATTCTGTTATGATGTCTGCCCTAGGACTCTAACCCTGGCTTTACGTCTAATAAGCCAACACATTACCTATTAGACTATGGCGACTTCAGAAATTAATAATAATAATAATCTATCGTCAGAACGAACTTGTCATCGGGAGGAAACTCGGCAGGATGACAAGGAGACACATACAACGAAACATGAAAAGTAAGTCTTTGGTCGTTTAACTTTATCGATATATAAGTTAGCATCAACCAATATTCCGTGCTAGTTTTTATTAAACATTTCCTAAAATAAAAATTTAAATTCATTCACAGTTTTTTTATACTTTTTATGCGTCTGCAACCAGCTCAACAAATCCGTAGTGTTTATCCGGGTGACAAAGTCGCAAACTCTTTGAAAATACAACAAATAAAAAAAAGGAAGTAGAATACTACTGGTGCAGTAGTTGAAACTAATGCTGCAGCAGGTTACTTACTCTCTTGCTACACTATTTGTTTACAACATTTTTTTTTTTTGTTTTCCCCTTTCTTTTTGTATCATCTCTATTATTGTTTTCTTTTATTTTTGATACGGATATTTACAAAAAAAAAACTCCATTTATATGTGACACTTACATTTGTACACATTTACTTACAATACGACTATGTATGTCTCTTTTATTTCATACTCTTTATTTATTTCTTTACTTGAATTTTTTCTTTTTTTTTCAATGACATTCTGCATAGAGCGTTGCAAGCGGATGTTTGGAAAGAAGTTGTCGAAATTGTTTCGAATATTATTTGAAAGACATACAAAAACGGATCTCTTACTTTTTCTTGCCATTATAAGCCTCTAGACAGGATTACGAGTTACCTTATCGCATCACCCATGTTGTGTTTTTTAAGTTTTATGCAGGAGTAACGGGCTATTTAAACATTAACTCCGAGCCACAGATTTCATTGCAATTTTATTTACTCTCAGAGTTTTTGCTAGAAAACTCCTGAGCGAAAGTCAACAAAAATAATCTTGGTATGGCATGATTATTTGAACCAAAAAGCCAATGGGGTTATTTAGCGTACCCCTTGGACAACAATCATATATATTATTTCTACAGCACTTTTTTCTGTCGGTTGCAAATATCTCCCATACCACCGCATCAAATTTAATAAATGATATCTCATTTTAAAGCTTATATCTAACACTAATGGCGAAAAATAATTAGAAATTAAAAAATTAATATTTTCATTGATAAAAATTATATTTTATATAGAAGTGCATCATAATACTGTTGCCATTATGATTATATGTTTTAGTTCAAGTGTGGTAATACAGGGCCGCTTAATAGTAATGCAGTTCTACATAATATAGTATGTATTAAAATCCATTCTGGCAATACCGTTAATAATGACATTTATTACTAAGTTAGTTATATATAATATGCATATTAAGTTGTAAAAAGCTGTTTTTGCAGTAGTTGTTAGATCAAGTGCGATAAACAGAGTCGCTTAATTGTAATGCTATTCCATATAATAATATATAAAGTTGTAAAAGCCATATTGGTAATTGCATTATTGTCATGGAATTGTTTGTTTTATGAAGTGTAGTAAGTGTCTTTTAATATATACGTATATATAGTGTCAGCTGATATTTAACAGTTAAGAAGGTTTTAAGAAAAATAAGAATAAAAATAACGTACAACGTAAGAATATAAATAACGTGCATTTTAAAAGATAAATTCAATTATAATGTTATTTAGAAGTCTTAATACAAAACAGAGGTTAATAAATGGTACCCGGCTAATCGTAACAAACTTAGGAGAGCACATCATATCAGCAAAAATTATTCATACTGATAAAACTGTACTCATAACCCAAATCAACCTTACGCCTTCTGATCCAACTGTGCCGAATTCGAATGACACGAAAACAATTCGCTGTGAAAGTTTCTATTGCTTTGCTATGACGATAAACAAACCACAAGGTTAAACCCTTCAAAAGGTAGGATTGTATTTACCAGAACCGGTCTTTTCAGATGGGCAGTTATAGGTGGCTTTTTAAGAATATTTTTGTTTGTATTAAGGATTCGTACGGGCAAAAAGTTAACGATGATCATGTCATTACCTCTAACATTGTATTCAAAGAAGTATTATAAAAGCATTTAAACATATGTCTGATGATATTATAGTTTCTAATATTTTTATCCTTTTAATAAAATTTCTATTAATTATTTTCATTTTATATTACAAAAATGACAACTGACGGTGCGAAATATTCGATATTATTGGAATATTCATAAGAAATAAATCCTGATCCTCTAACAGCATTGCAAAATGCTAGGCAACAAAATGCAGCACGACATGTCAGAACTACATATTTCGGCATTTTCAAGATGTTTAAGCTAAGTTTTGAACCCACTAACTCTTATTTAGTAGGCTAGAGCATTATTACTCTTCCTGTGATGAAAAAAAAAACTCAAAATTAAACTAGAGAAGGAATTTATGTTCGTCTGTTGACAATATGTTACCGTGTGCATAAGACGCCTCTCGTAAAAACATTCTTTTTTTTCTGTTTCTGTTTGTTAAATTCCTAAAATACTGCATTGAAATATAAATTTGAAAAAATATTTTTTAACAGAACTACGAATGATAACACACAAAAAGAAAGGTTGCCATAGATTGTCTCTATCAATGTAACTTTTGCCACTGATTTAATGGAGCAATGCTTGTAACAGTATTTCTAGAAAATTTCCAGCACCAGACATGAAACGTAAGCAATTTCTCTTGGAATTGGATGACAAAGAGTACAGAAAAATATTAGAAAAATTACAAACAAAAAAAAAATACGAAACATTGTAGAGAGGACAACAATATGTGAAAAATATAGTTTATGGCAATTGAATCTGTGGTCCAATCAAATATGTTTTCACAAATTTACTTTAGTCTCTGTAGTTATTGAGATTGAAAAGTAGAAGGACATCAAATATGGAAAGATATTACTCGGAATGGAATAGAAAAGCATAAAGCGTTTCTGGAAAATATTGAGCCATGAATTCAGTACAATTAATTTGCATTAAGGTGGTCCAAATGATAACAATCCTAAGCGGAGAGTCTTTTAATCAATAGCTACTAATCATAATCCTAATCTTAAAATTAGCATCTCTAACTCCTCTCATAGCCAAACAGCAATCACATTTCTAGCTTATTTCGTAATCAAACAGCAATCATATCTCTTTCAGGTAAAATTTACAATTCTAATCCTCTATAGTTACTACAACGATTACACAGAATTACTCTAACATTAATCAAGTTTCCACTTCTACCGTTGACTATGCAAAGGCATCTAATGAATGCAGATAAATCCTGGACTCAGGAGGAAGCCATTTTGACTTCTAGACTCATCTTTCAAAATAAATAAAAAGCTTATTCATTAAGAGTACAAAAAAGTTATAATTAAGCAACCAGACAGTTGAGTCCACTTCATATATCAAAGGTGAGCTTCTAGCTCGATGCAGAACTTTCTTATTGCATTTTTGAAACTATGATTTCTTGAGTTCTATACATACCAGAGGACAGCAATTAGTATTCAAAATGATGTATAGATTCGAGTCATACTTATAATTTCATACTTATTTGAATAGCACACTCATACTACTCATATTCCCAAAGTTTGAAATACTCATCATACTCATACTTAACAATAAGCAAGATATTGTTGATTTCGACTCGACTCTACTTAACATTTATATGAAGCAGAAAATAAGTATGATTCGCGTATGAATACTACAATCTTACAATAGAAGGTTGTGTGTTTGCTTTGTTTGCTGTCTTTGTCTATTCTTTTTTCTTTGTTTGAAAATGCAACAACAACTAAGACTGCAAATTTTACTGAATGGTTCGAAGCACTCGAATCATTTATAAGTATTATAAGTACTTTTGCAAATTTATGAATCTATATGAGTAGACGTAGGAATCAAACATATTTCGAATACTCATACTCATTGCAAAATATACTTATAAATCAATGTTGTACTGAGTGCGAATGCATCAGAGTAGTTGAATTTCAATACTGTTGACTCACTCCTACTCAAAAGCACATGAAGACTTACGTACATACTAGAGATGTGCACAAGACATATAAATAAAATTGCGCACTATTGCATTTTTCTCAAGACCGAATATTGATTGTAGCTGTAAATATAAATAAGTGTGAAGCAAAGATAGGGTACAAAAAAACAACTGCACTCGTAAACCATTGTACAACAGTATAAAAGAGAGTTGTGAGATGAATGCAACAAAAATATTGTACTCTTCATAGAGTCATAACATGCATTTCTTTTTTGCTCTCGTCAACCGAACATCTTCGTCGAAACCAGCATTGCCAGTAACTTTTTTAAACTTTGTATTCCTGCGGAAAAACCTTTTTTTACACTACTGATATTCATATGGCAATACTGAAAATGTAGCTTCAGTAGTTCAGTTACTTCACAGACAAACTAGTGCTGTTGTAAGCATAGAATAAATGAGAAATACACATTTCAGTGCACTCGCAAAATCAAGAGCAATAGAAAAGAGTGCACTACAGTATTGCATTCGGTGAATGGTAAGCAAACAGAATGTCTTATGCACACCTCTAGTATATACATAATTGGTCATTACAAACTCTTCAGTCAGGATTACGATCTAGCTTCTCGCACTACTAATTTTTTAGATATGTAAGTGGCGGGACCTACAGTTTAAGGTCTACTTCAAACGACAAATTTCTGAGAAGCTATCCTGGCAATTGAAGTCGCCGTGGTCTCGTATGTAGTGTGCTGGCTTATTAGACGTAAAGCCAGGGTTTGAGTCCCAGGCCAGACAACAAAATTAAATTACAAAAAGTATTTTTTCGGCAATTTCTTCTCAACAGATTTGTGGCAAAAACTCTGAGAGTAAATAAAAGTTTCTCAAAAATCTGTCATTCGGAGTTTTTCGCCGAAAATCTGCTGGGAAGGAGACGCCGATGAAATATTTTTTCATATTTCGTTTGGTTTGAGTTATCTGGCCTGAGGTTTTTTTGAGTTCTATACATCAGTTTAAGACCTAATTCGCTTTGAGGCACTTGTATCGTAAGGCTAAGTATTGTACTGATTACCAAAAACCACTTAATATGGACGTGTCAGACATGACTGATTTTTGCCTTTATCCATTTCTAACTTCTTTACATTTCATTCGTACAAAACCTTGCTTCTGAAACGCACCTAATGTAACAATATTTATTACTACAAAAGTCTAAGTTTATAGAAAAACAAACCACCTATTTTGTACTCAGACGCTGACATTGCATTCATGCTTGGTGCACTTGTCGTTATGAAACAAAAAAACACAATTTTGCAGAGCAAAACATTACCATAAGTAAAGAAGAAGAAAAAAATGAGGCAAACAAAACTCTTCAAAAACTTTAAAAAATATGAAAACAAAATAAAAACGTTTCGTACTTCTTTTTTTTATCAATTTATCTCACACTTCTATTCGAAATTCAATTTAGTTTGAATAGGAGCCAGGATACAAAAAATAGAAATGTTAACAAATTTTTTTTTCTGATTTGTTTTTATTGTTTTTCTTCTTCTTTTTTGTTTCTAAAAATTTACATGTCATCATTTAATAAAGTCATACAAGTCATGCAAGTCAAACATGTTGCAACATGATGCTGTGTTGTGCTGATGTTGGCATTGTTGTTTTTATAATTGCCATTACAATGGTTGCAGTAGTAGTTTGTAGCCCGTTTTATGTTTGTTGTATGCGACACTGATCTTAATAGCTGTAGTAGTAGTAGTAGTAGTGGCAGTAGCAATGGCAGCAACTGCCTTTCTTTTTTATTTTTTAAGTTAACACTGTGACTGACAAATAAAAACTGTCATCACGACTACACTATTCACTATTGTCGTTGTTGTTGTTGTATTACAATATTAAAGCTGACTTCATCATTATTGCACAAGTATTGAGCCTAACATTGTAAATAATTGTTTGTGGTGTGCGTGTATGAGTCAATGCGATTAAGCACATACACGCACACATCGCATATGTATTGGTAAAATGAACATAAGCCTTATTCTGTTTAAAATGCATGTACTGGTTGATGGTGGCTTTGACTTCAATTCTACCGCTTACTGATGTTGAGGTTAATTGTGTTCAATAAGACCAGATATTAAGTATATTAAGTTTCAACAAAATCGATTATTGGCAACCTTGGACAGTGGTTTCATTATGCTGCATGTGTGAGTTACGCGAAATATATCATTGCTGACTATACCCTACCATTCGTTAGCATCTATTATACAAACACAACCGAATTGCATTTAATAGACGACCAGAAACTTCAACTGGCGTTTCCCAACAGAATATTACAAACCCTATACTAAAGGAAAACTAGGTTTTTAACCATTAAAAGTGTTCTGGAAATTCATACAAATAAAGAGTGCGCGCGAAAAAAACTGGACTTACACTTTTCGTTATAGAAATAAAACTAAGTGGCGGATTTTTTTCGTTTTATATTTCAATTAAAGTAAATAATATTTGAATTCCCTTTGTGTATAAAATTTTTTCTCTCAAAGGTCCAACTTTTTGAGCCACTTTTCTTCCAGACATGTTAAGGTGTTTTAGAAAAATACGTATTATTTAACTTGCTTTGTTTAGGTCAGCAAATCCTTTTTTTCTGCCACTTGCACGTTTTCTCTCAATACCCAAAGACTCCTTATACAGTTTTATTCTTACCTTAGAAATTGTTTTTTGGTTAACATTAACACCTGCGAGCCTAGCAATGGTTTTTTTTGTGCGGCACGGTTTATCATTGAAAATTTCAATTATTTTTTTACGACATTCATGTTGGGTGCCCATTCGGGATGCCAATCAGGAAATCCCGAATCCCGGATTTTGTGAATCCCGAATCCCGGGATTTTTAAAAACTTGTCCCGGGATTTTTCAGGATTTTCGGGATTGTGAATTCATATATATTTTGACCCTACAAAAGGTCCTGAAAAAAAATTCTATATCACTTAACTTCGATAATAGCATCTCAGATGAGGAAAACCGTCCAGTGATAAAAATTATTTGATGTCATCGAAGAATGCAAAAGCCCTATAAAACGAATTAAAAGAGTAACTGATTTAGATATTCAACCGTCCAAAGAAAAAGATTTATTTACATCAGCAGTGAGTAGAGGTGAATATTTACAAGCTGCATACAGCTATCTTGGAATTATTTTACCAATAAATATTGATTGTGAGAAGTGTTTTTCAACGGCAGCGTATGTTGACAACAAAATTCGTTCAAGCCTATCAGATGACATGTTAGATACTTTAATCTTTTTGTTGAAATCCAAATAATTTTCTTAAAATGAATAATTTTTATTTTCGTTAATTTGCACTTTTTTGTTACATTTTCTTGCTGTTTTTATATTTTATTTTTAATTGGAATACAAATGGTTTTGTTAACAAAATATTTTTAATATCAAGAGAAAATCCCGATTTTTACCGTGATTTTTCGGTATTTTTGGATCCCGAAATATCCCAGGATTTCGGGATCGGGATTTACAAAATCCTGAATCCCGGGATTTTTAAAAATCGATCCCGTTTGGCATTCCAAGTGCCCATTTTCAAAAAACTAATTTTGCCATTGCAATGAAATTTAGCACGTGGATTTTGAACCAGATGACTTACAAAAATAATGTAACGGTATTCATTTTTTTCAATTATAATAAAAGTTATAAGCTTAAAAGTAGACCAATTTTTTTTGTGCGCAGTCCTGACATCTCCATATTAAGCTTCGGTTTTCTCAGCACCCAGATGATGATTGACTAGGATTGTCTACAACTAGATAACATAGTTAGATTACAACGTTGGCGAAACTAAAGCATTACATTTTCGCTTTGATATCCCCTGTAGTTCCAAAAGTTTTTGAATCTCTTAAACAATGGTTAAATCGATTTCACTTCGACTACAAAGTGGATTTCAGGCTAAGTGAACAAATAAATCTCGATTCAATTTCACATGTTGGTTCCATTAAGCAAACACCATCAACATCAACAACAACAACAAAACGAGTTGGAAAAAAGAAGCATATCTAACGGTTTTATATTCTAAGTACAGTTGACAGTTTTTAAGCCTATCGACAACATTATTGTATTAAAATCTTGACTTGACTGTTTTAATTGTGTAACTCTTAAGCCTTCCTATTCACTCACTACACTACACTGAACTATACATATGTATGTAGTATACACAATACAATAATGTATGTATGTGTATACACATTTAACCGTGTATATACAATATCTATCTAGTACCTACAACTACATTTGCAATTTTGTTTGTTAACATTTGAGTGTGTAGATACACACTAGAGTGTACTCTAGAGTTTAAGATGAATTATTCCCATATTTGTAACTTTTCCTAAATACAATATGTGTGTATGTATGTAGCCGCGTGTGTATTTAAGGCTTTAATGAATGTTTGAACACCACTACGGCTTAATATAATGCATTGCAGCTGTAAGCGCTTCATTCAAGTTCTCCTCTTCATCTTTTTTTTTTGTCTCTTTCAATTTTTAGCAATTTTTTTTTCCATTTTTTTTTTTTCCTTTTTTGTTTGTCAAACACATCATTATTACGAGAGGAGCTCTGGTGTTTATATTTGTGTGACAGTGTTTGCGCAAATGTACACCGTACAAGCATTTTGGTTCAAAGATATCAGTTCTTCGTCATGGTGTTTAGATAAAAGCAAACAAATGTGAAACTGTCGTTTTCAAATCGCCTAATTAAGCCAGTAATGCAAGGGGAAGTCAATTCTGGGTGACAGTTTAGTTTAGTTTAGGGATACGAAACACGTTATGGGTTTTTTTTTTTGGTCCATTAACAACGGAACGTCGTCGTAATGAAATAGAGAGTGTGTGCGATTTCGGCTGAGCAGTCTTCTGGTAAATAAATTGCCATCAAAAAATTGCTCAAAAATCTGTTCGCCACTCAACAAATTACAGTACTTCCCTTGATTTACGTCGTCTCGATTTACGTTGTTTCGATTAAACGTCGTCAAAAATTTTATTCCCTTAAACTTTGATTTGCATCGTTATTCTATTTACGTCGCTTCTGTTGTTTATAAACAAAATCAGGGGACTTCCCTTTAAAAAAAAATTCTATTCATATAATAAAAATTTAGTATGAGTTCTTTGAAATTCGATTTACGTCGTTTCGATTTACGTCGCCTTTTTCCAGAACATTCTGCGACGTAAGTCGGGGTAATACTGTAACACACAATATAGGTGTTGTGAGAAGCTTGATTGGAATCTTGACCAAAGGGTTGTAATGGTCAGTATTCAGAAGTATTTTCCATAAATTTATTAACACCCTCTGTACCTTATAGAATCGATTGGAACATATAAACTCTTTAAAAAAAAAACTTAGAACCTGGATTACAAGGCGATATACAAAAACAAAGCTTAATCCATTCTAAATATAAATTCAATATCATTGGACGTAACACCATCATACCATTACAGATGCTCCTCATCTGATAATTATAGAAGGAATTCCTCAGTGTAATCCCAGTACGAGGCTCAGTTAGCTCAGATTACCCAATATAGATAACCATGCTTAAATTTTTCCAAATAGGTAGCATTTATCACCCCAATCTTGTGGAACGATTGTATTGAAGACGGCTTGGCCGTAACCGATATTTTTTAAAAATTACTGAATCTGAATCTGAAGCACAAAATTAGTGTCTCTTGGATGATAAAAATTAAAAATTATCTCGTGATTGGCGGCAGGGTAGTATTCATTTCAGGCATACACTCGAACAACAACTACAAACATCAACTCTTATACACATACTCGTAGAAAAACGTAGATTGTATGCATGTATTGACTTTAGCATTTCAAATATTTGTATAATGCAAAGACCTTGAGATTGTTTTCATTGTTGTCAACAAAAGCTCGAGTCGCATGTACAATTTAGTTTACGAGTTGACTACAATCTAGTGGATTTAGTGGAGCGCCGGAAAGGGTTGAAGACTGTGTAGTTGTGGCTTTAGTCATATTACAAATACGTTGTTTCTCATTACGATAATGTTAGCATTGGATGATGCTGTGCAATACAAAAGTAAGAAAACAATCCGGCAAGTCTTCATCATCCACATGCAATATTTTTTTCACTCTATTTGAAAATTTTTTTCTTTTTTTTTAGCATCATGTAGACATGATTGCTGTAGTTGTAGGCACTTCTTCTTATGTCATGTTTTACTGTTACTAGTAGTTGTGTATACAATGTAGACACTCTTGTGGTTGGTTGACTTTAATGAACTTTTCCCCTAATGAAGTTGTAGTTTTTCGTTAAGGAATTTCGTTTGTGTTTGTGTTTTGTTTGCAAAAATGTCAAATAGTTTTTGATGGGCAAAATGCAAACAATTTTCTATGAAAATGGTTAATTGATAGAGGGGAAAACAAACCGCATGCATATCTCTTTATATATTTTTTTTTTAAAGAGGGCTTAGAAAAGTTGGTTAAAACTACTATGAATATTGGGTTACTGAATTTTTTATTGCCAGAAAATTTGCTCAGCGAATCATAGTGCGCTTCTTAAAGTAATAAATTTGTTTTAAGTGATTCCAAGCTTTAATATAATAATTGACGATTTCATCTAACATTTGCTGGCAGATTTTCTAGTGATGCTAGTCTCCAGTTGCAAGATTCTATTCAACTTCATAACCTCTACACATTATTCTAGAATACTTGCTAATTGTCCTAATTAATACACAATAATTAATAATTAATCCCTAAATAATCCCCAAGAATGGAGAAACTAATAATCCCGGAGACTAGCATTCAATAGATAAACCATAAACTTGTCTAGATTCCTTCAACCTAATCAGCGACAAGCAAAACGATCAGTGACCTGAGGGTGACAGAGATCTAGGTTGCGACTGCATACGATAAACTGTGGCATAGAATACTTTTACAGAAACTTAATACTTTTGGAGTCGGGGATTGCTTATGAAACAATCTTAGAACAAAATCGGTTCTAATGCTTTAAAGACCCAATGAATGCATTAATATTGCTGATATAAATATTGAAGAGCCTTGATGATCTTGGCAAGAAGATTTAATGCCATTTTGGGCGAAATCAGGGTTTTTTTAAGTATTAATGAACTATTCAATTGCTCTAGTTTCTTTGAGCGGGTTCTTTCCTTATTATTTTTACCGCCTATACATACTTACATAATTGGTTATTACAACCCTTCAGTTAGGATTATTGACCTAGTTTCTCACACCACTTATGTTGTGTGCATTAATTTTTTAAGTAGCGGGTCCTACAGTTTAAAGTCGACTCCGAACGATTGATTTTTTGGGAAACTTTTCATGGCTGAAAGGAAATTGCCAAAGAAATACTTTTTTGTATTTCGTTTTGATGTCTGGCCTGGGGTTCGAACCCTGGCTTTACGTCGAATAAGCCAACACACTACCTACTAGACTACGGCCACTACCGCCTAGAAATGATATAAAATGGAAATCTCTAGTATGGACTGGTGCATTGGAGTCCTCTCGATCGCAATACGGTAGAAGTCGGAAATGCTCATTAAAAAGAATGGGGTAGACAACTTTTTTGACATGCTAGAACAATGCCACAATGTTGCTTGGAGTTCATTGCCTTGACTTTTTCTTGAGTCTTCTGGATAGCAGTACAGAAGAGGTCGGAAATGCTCATTAAAAAAAGCGGGGTAGACAACAATTTTGATATAATAAAACAAAGCCATAAAGTTGCTTTGAAGTTCATTGATTATCGATATTTAGACAGTAGATCGTATAATAAACTGCAGAGAAAATTCGTTTTTCACTCGCTGTATTGGCTGTTGGAACGCTTCACCTATTGAATTTTTTATACCCATGTGTTTACGAGCATAAACATAATCTAGTAATAAATAACCACGAATATTTTTTATAGGACCCTAAGATGTGGAAGAATCTTAGGAGAGTTGGACTGTAAATTGTTAAAATTATTTTCAATGAAAATATTTTTTTTGTTTTGTTATTTAAAAGGAAACGCATCAATATTGAGAAAAATTTTGGATAATATAACGGAATTCCTTATACCGTTATCTTTTGAATTCAGTCAATAGGCAAACGATTTTATTTTTTTTTACCAATTTTACTGTCTTAATTTTACTATGAACGCGTGTAAAGTTAGATTTTTATTACTTTCCCCAGGCGTATTACTTCTCTTACTACAGTTTAATGTTATTATTCTGCTATTATGCTATTGAATCTTATAAATAAAATGTGTATAATGCTCTTGAATTCATGTTCATAATTTTCTTGTAAATATTGTTTTAAGTAGTAAAGTGAATTTCAAGTTTTTCTTGGAAATAATTTAAGATATTTATGATGCTAGAAATAACAATAAAAACAAAATATTTTCAATGAAAATACACTTACAGTTTTAAGCTCCTTACTTAGCCAGGATAAGTGAATCTATAATGAAAATAACAAAGTGAAAAATGAATTAAATTTGAAACTTGAATGCAATAAATATGGAATCTTAATTCTATTAATTGTATAATAAAATAAGAGACATAACAAATAAAAAATGTATGTACATGGTAAAGTAAAAGGTTATAAAAGGCCAAAATTATTATGAAAGTTTAAAATTGAAATTATTCTGAATTTCGAGATCACTAAACAGGCTATTCAAGTGAATATTAATATGCGATGATCAATTGGTGACAACGACCATATAATTTAATCTCGAATTCTATATTTCAAACTAAACTAGAAACCTCAATTAGCATCGTCCAAATAATCTTAGCGTTATACACTAGTTGTAGGATAATAAAATCGTCGTAGTCTAGTTTATAATGTGTTGACTTATGAGACGAGAAACCCTGGTTCGAAACCTGGCTCTCAACTCTCGGACATTTCTTCGGCGACTTCCTATCAGCAGATTTCTAGCAAAAACTCTGAGGGTAAATAAAAATTTCTATGAGAGGTTTCTCAAAAAAACGGCTGTGAGCTGTAGGTTTCACCCCTCAAGGATAAAAATAACACATGAAATGAGTAGTAGTGTAAGAAGGTCTTAATTCTGAGCGAATGGTTGTAATAACCTATTGTGTATGTATGCCTGGATATACACCCAACTCTTTTTTTACACAGTAGATACGTTTCTCAGAAATCCGTGTAAAAAAAGGCGTTTCCTATAGTAAAATCGGGGATGAGGTTTCACCCCTCAGGGATAAAAATAACACATGAAATGAGTAGTAGTGTAAGAAGGTCTTAATTCTGAGCGAATGGTTGTAAAAACCTATTGTGTATGTATGCCTGGATATACACCCAACTCTTTTTTTACACAGTAGATACGTTTCTCAGAAATCCGTGTAAAAAAAAGGCGTTTCCTATAGTAAAATCGGGGATGCGTTCCATTTCATCTGAAAACCGTGTAAGATGAAATAAAAAACTATATCTACTTCGAAAAACCCTGTAAAAAAAGTTGAAAACTATGAAATTTCAGAAACGCATAGAAATTGTATGTTCATACGATATACAGGTGAAAAATTGGTAGAGCAAGCAAAAAACAAAAGAAATCCAGAATTAAGAACAGAAAAAATATTTACATAGCCACATAATTACTAGTCGCTGCTTAATAACAAGCGCAATTGTTTGCAACGAACTGGACTAAAGTCGGTATCGTTACTAGATATATTCATCAAATTATCCAAATTTCGTCCGGTAATAGAGTTTTGAACTGTCGGACTACTTTCCGCAAGGTCTTGCACCTTCGACTTTTTTTATTAAAAAATCTTTTATAGAAAGTTGAATATTTGGTTTTTTAAGTTCTTTATATAACTCTTTATACCCAGCAATACAATTATTAATATCTCGTTCGAATTTCAGGGCACGTTACATATTAGGATCATATTTTAAGAAATGATTCACCATACTTTTACCAAATGTTAGACCGTCATCAATTAAACTAGCAATTAGTTGACAACAAAAAAATTTTTTTTTATAACCATGTAACTTCAAATCGGTATAAACAAAAACCGTGTAAAAAACGAGTTGGGTGTATCACTAATTGAGACTCGCAATGCTTTTATTACATACATACATACATAATTGGCCATTACAACCCTTCAGTCAGGATTATTGACCTAGTTTCTCACACCACTTGTGTTGTGTTTGTTAATTTTATACATAATCAGCGTGACCTACAGTTTAAAGTCAACTCCGAATGACAGATTTTTTTTGAGAAACTTTTCAGGGCAATTTTATTTATTTTCAAAGTTTTTGCCAGAAATCTGCTGAGAAGAAATCGCCGAAAAAATATTTTTTTGTATTTTATTTTGATATCTGGCCAGGGACGCGAACCCTGGCTTTACGTCTAAGAAACCAGCACACTATCTACTAGACCACGGCGACTACCTCATATAAGTAATATAAAATGGAAGTCTCCAGTATGGACGGGTGCCCTGGAGTCTTCTCGATTGCAATACGGTAGAAGTCGGAAATGCTCATTAAAAAGAATAGGGTAGACAACTTTTTTGACATGCTAGAACAAGGTCACAATCTTGCTAGAAGTTCACTGTACTGATTTTTTCTGGATTCTTTTAAAAAAGTTAATTAGCCAGAATTTAAAACAGTACAGAGTGGACCAATCGAGGCCTTTAAATTTCACTTCTAAATCATATTATTCCAGTATAATTTATTTAATTTAGTATAAAAAATCATTTCCCTTGAATATTAAAAATTTCTTACTAAATTTTATTTTATTTAATTCTCTATGTGTTTATAATAAAAAAATATTTCATTAAAATTAAGTTACGAACAAAGAAAAAAAATGTAAAATGAAAACAAAACGAAAAATAGCAAGAAAACCACTTCAAACCAGACAAGTACAATTAGACTGAGTTAGAGGATACACAATCCAAATGTTTGACAGACTGGCAGACAAGCATTCGGGCTAACAGACAGTTAAAAGAATATTTAGACGTATTTAGCATTAAAAGCCAAAGACTTGACAAGAGAATTAAAACAACAAAATGGCAAAAAACGAAAAACGAAAAAAAGAAAAATACAGAAAATATTGTACAAGCAAAAATGCAAAGACAAGAACTGTGCGTGTGTTTGGGTATAGTATGGCATTAGAGACACCAAATCCTAATAATGATTTTACTCAACAAGCTAGTAATGACAGTTAAATACATACTTGAGTAGTTACTATAGAGCAGAAAGACATTGAAGAAAGGGAAACGAAAACAGAAACAGAAATTCTTTCTGGGAATATCATGTTGGGTGATTTGGGAAATGAAACTGCAAAAAGTGGTATGTGTGGAAGGGGGTTGACTGTGTACTTGTGTAAGAGAGCATACGTGGACAAATTAAAGGACTTGTATGACTATGTACGTACATACATACATTCATTTGCCATTGTTTGAAAAGACTAAAATAGGAATACAACGTAAAAATTTTACAAAATAAGGAAATTGGCAAAAAAAAATTTATTTGTGGGAGCACTATGGAAAATAAAGAGATGGATATACAAATTTGTTATTAATTCCTAAAATTTGATGAAAATATAGGTTTTCTGTACACTGAATATTTTAACCTAAAAATACAAAAAACGTGGTTTCAACTAAATTCGGGTGGATATTACGTCGTTAATTATTTTGTTTTTTATTCTGGAATCGCGTTGCAACATCTGAACGTTCTGATTACAACGCAATACGAATTTTTTCGTTTTTTTTTTTTTGTATCGGAGATCTGATTGTATATCTGGATTTACCAAGAACGTACATGTTTGGCATCCTAATAAAACCTGACTATCTACAGACCTAAACCTCCAAAGATACGAATCTTACTTTACTTGCCTACATTATTCAATCCATTTGGTGCTTTTCGTTTTGAAAGTTATCGAGGGCAAAAGCTGTTGGGCAAATCGAGGGCAAATCCTTTGAACAAAAATATTCAAGGTTCATAGGGAATATATGAATACAATGGTAAACGACTTGTTTTTGCTATAGTCTAGTAGGTAGCAAGAATGATAAACTAAAGATTACACCTTGCGCATGATTTGCCGTTAGATGACGTAGTTGGGCTATTTTAAAGGTTTCCAAGTCTTTTCATATGTGAAAATTAACATTTCTTCTGAAAAATGTGTGCACTACGTTAAAGTAGTTGGCAGCCCTGCAATATAACTTATTATAACCATTAGCCAATAGGAACACAATTTGGTTGACGTCATTGATTCAACATGTGCAGAAAGTTTTAATTTTGTGCGTAATCTTTAGTTTATTATTCTTGGCAGGTAGTGTTTTGGCTTATTAGATGTAGGGCTACGGTTTAAACTCCAGGTCAGATATCAAAACGAAAATATGAACGAAAATTTCTTCGGTGATTGCCTCGCCGGAAATTTCTGAGAGTAATAAAATTGCTATGAAAAGTTGCTATAAAATTAATACACACACATCACAAGTTGTGTGAGAAGCTAGGTCTCAATCTGACCGAAGAGTTGTAATGAGCAATTATGTATGTATGTACAAATGTCAACAGAAGACTTTCATTATAGAATAACAAAAAAACCGATTCCGATATCATTTGAGTAATTCTTCAAGACCGTCTAGGGCACAAAATTTAAACAGAATTTAGAAAAAGAGTGATCAGGATTGGGTGCCAAAGGTGCTAATGTATCCTACCAGACCACAAGTCCGCCGTAAGCTGACCGTGCTTGGCTTGGAAACTAAGCGCACCCACCCTAAAGCTTCCCTACCATCTTATTGAGTATCTGCAAACTCCTATTGAAGAATTTTTCTTTTAACCAACTTTGCTTTCTTTGTGCTTTCCCCAACCCACAGTGCAACAACAGACAAACAAAAAGGAGCATCACTTAATGTGAATTTAAAATAAAAAGTCTCATGGCGTTAGAGTAGAACACAAGAAGTGTAAAAATATTTAAATTCATTTTCTCTAAGACTGCCAGTCGCTTTAAAAGCAGAAAAGCCAAAAACAAACAACTGACAACTGACAAAATTGTCATTTAATTTGCATAATATATTCAAAACATTTAAGAAAAAATTCCAAAAAAAGAAAAATTGAATTTAAAATGTTTTTTTTTTTTTTTAACAAGAAAAACTCAAAAATTCACACGCAATCCTATTTACTGGTTTCTTGGAAGATCAAACAACAAATTTACAAATTATCAACACCATTATTATTCTTCTTTTTATGTTTTCTATTTGTTTTTTTTTCTTTATTTCCTTCCCCTTTTTTTATTTTTATTTAATTTTTGTTGTTATTTTCAATCATCAAATACTTTCCCAAAATGGCCATTAAACAGAACTACCCCACCCCGTCTACATAGGAAAATCAATTTTCAATTGAAAAAAAAAGAGAAAAAAAAACCGGACAAAACAAAACATTTTCAAATTAGCGTCATAATAATAACGTTTCTAGGAAAATAAAATTTAAAAATTTCTTTAAAGCAGTACCAGCTTTTCTACTCTAAAGAAAATTCAAAAGGGAAAAGGGAAAAATCTTTCATGCAATATGTGTCTGATTACAGTGTCTTTATGGTTGTCAAAAGTTAAAATTGACGACATAAAGCGTAATAAAGCAAAAACTGCTGGCTGCCTCTGACAAAGTATTTGTAAAGTGTAAGTGTATGTATGTATGTATATATGTAAGTGAGTGTTATTGTCATTGACAAGAAAGTACTGAAAGATATATGGAAAGATAAACCTATTCCTTTTCCAATCCATTAGAGCGCGCAAAAGACAAAAATCTTATCGAAAATATTTTTAAAAGGAAGACGAAGAATAATATTTTATTGAAAAGCAAACAATTTATGAGAATGTAAGTAAGAATGTGAGTGAGATTTTCCTTTGTACAAGTGGAGGTATATGATTTCTGTAAACAGAAGTTCTTAGAATTTCAACGGAGTTGGATTTATATAGCCTACACTATAAAGTACCTTTTCGAATACGTAACAGTATCCTTTTTTACAAAACTACTAGCTGTACCCTGCAATTGTTGCTGCGCCTCCAACTAAAATAAATTTGAAGGAAAGGCATTAAGCAAATGTCCAGTTTATTTTGAATAATTTTATTGATTTTGTTTTCTGTTGACCTAATGATTCAGATAAATGGGCCTGAGTAGTACATATTCGATCAGTTTCTAATCTCACTTTTCGTTGTTCAAGTGGTTCATGCGAACGGGTCTCAGTGGCATAAACTCGAAGATTTTTCAGTCTCAATGTTCGTCTGATTCTGAGGCACGTAATGCTCTTTTCTTCCGTGCTTAGGGTGCAGGTCGACCAATTGTTTGTCATTCATTTTGAATAATTTTCAGTAACGCCATCCATCGGATATTAATCGCACCAATCTCATAATTAGCAACTTTGTTAAGGAATGCACAGTTTACGATTTAATTCATTTTGAGGAATTTTCAGTGACACCACCTATCGAAAATTGGTCATGCCAACTTAAAAATCTTCGTCGGCTCAGGCTCAACAACTTTGCTAAAGATCATATCATGATCAAATGCAAAATTTACGATTTAATTAATTTTGAGTCATATTCAGTGGCGCCACCTGTTGGAAATTTGTTATACTAACTTAAAAACCTACTCCGACTCATGCGCAGGAACTTCTCTAAAGATCATAACATGATCAAGTGCATAGCAGAGACCTGCGCCGATCGGCTGACAGCCGGCTAAGCCGAGCCGCCGACAAACTTTAAAAGCCGCCGCCGCCGAAAATTTATTCGGCTTAAGTCGGCTTAAATTCAGCCGCCGTTTTATGTATGTAAGAAAATTAAAATATATGAAAATATGTTTTTAACACAATGAATTTTAATAATATATAAAATATGATATTTATATATTATTATTTTACTTAACTTAAACACATTAAAGAAGTTTTTTGTTCATTTTGTGATATGTTAATACAAAAATTTTTAATTTTTTGATATGGTGATTTTGAACACCCTTTCTCGTTTTTGGTGAATGTGGTAATAGTTTTAACTTAACATTAAATTTTTTAAAATACGAAAAATTATAATGGAGAACCAAGAAATTACAAATTTCTTTCAAAATTTAAATGAGTTAAATTCATCTGATTCCTATGACGACTTGCTATTTTTAATAGTATTGACAATGACATAAAAGAATACGACAAAATACTAGCCACTAAAACAAAAATTAAAGAAACAACCCAAATTCTTTTAAACAAAAAATATCTTCAGCAGGGTCCATAGTTTGGCACCATTTTGGTTAAATGGTTATTGGAAATAAACCTGTGCTAAAAAGTATCATATGTGTAAAGTTTGCTTTGATGAGTCCCCCATGGGTTTGAAGGGGTAGGTACATAAATATATTATTTCTATCCAGGAATTAAATTTAAAGATAATTAAAAGGATATTTTCCCAAAGCAATAATTGAAACTCTGACTTCAATTAGTTTTTATCCAAATTTTTTGGGAAATTTTATTCTGAATATTTATTTCCGATAATTGTTTTGTAAGTGTTATAAAACGCGAATAAATTTCAGGTTCGGAGTTTCTATGTCGACATCAAACCTCTGTAACCATTTACGTGCTCATGGTATTGACGTAAAATCAAAAAGTTTGTAAAATTCGAATGCCAAAACAAAATCCATATTGTCAGGAAGTTCTAAAAATGCAGATTCCGAAAAATTTACTAACGCACGTGTGCTTGAGCAAATGTGCTGCAGAGATCTAAGGCCCTTTGTTAAAGGGCAACCAGGGCCATTTTACTTATGTCATTTCGGATCACAGCAGACTTAAAGCCGCCGCCGATACTTTTCAATTTCAGCCGCCGCCGCCGACAAATTTGCTCGGCGCAGGTCTCTGGTGCATAGTTTACGATTCTATAAGGTACATACAAACAAACATTCATTTATACACGCCCACCAACGCAAATCTGCCAATTTTGTTCATATATACATCAAAGTCATCCATACGACATGTGAGGAATTTAGCTGTTGTAGTCTATGAGATATGCGATATTAAATACTTATCGGGTATGTGGGCGTGGCAGTTCCTTCCAGACATATAGGAAGGTATAGCCGTTTAGCCGTCTATAGACTTCAAACAAACACACATTCATTTTAATATATGTAGATAGATTCATTACGTTCCCAATAATATGAAGACAAAAATACTTAGGCTTTGTGATCTCATACGACCTATACGCCGAATTAAGATTCACTTTTCAAACAAAAAGTTTAAAAAAAAACTCATCAAACTTTTGGCTTAGAAACAAAAAAGAAAATTCTGAAGGAATATAGTAGAAACAAAGTGCTTTCAATCTGATGATGCTAATATAATATCGTTCAAATGTCCGCCACGGCTTTTCTAGGTGGAGCGCATCCACAGTGTCTAATTTCCAATAACTCTGATGCATAAATTAAGTTGAATTTGATCGCTGGCAATGGATTTTGCTGACTATGGGGACTGTATTGTGTAAACTATTCGCATATTTCAATGGGAAACATAGCAAGAAGATAATCTAATTGTAAAATCTGAGTATACAGCAAATAAAACAATGGCTTTTTCGGAATGAATTAGACGCTCTTGGATCTCTTGTAGATTAGTATCGAAGAAAAACCTGAGTTACTCTGTCCAAGTAGAAACCGTGTTTTGAATTTGAATTTATTTGCAAATGTTTTTATTTACTTAATTGGCCATAACAACCCGATTAACGGATTTCGGCCTCGTCTCGCCGGAGCATCCTCCTCCATTCGAACGACATAACCGAGACAGCGCAGCCGCTGGATATTAATACGCTGTTCAACGTCCACGTCGTTGAGGAGCTCATACAGCTCACTGTTGTATCGGATACGAAAATCATCGCCAACTCGCACTGGACCGAAGATCTTACGTAGGACTTTTCTCTCGAATACTCTCAAGGCAGCTGCATCAGTTCTTAATAGGGTCCATGCTTCTGCGCCATAAAGAAGCACGGGTAGGATGAGCGTCTTGTAGAGTATTAGTTTTGTCTTGCGAGAAAGCTCTCTGCTACTCAATTGCCTATTGAGACCATAATAGCACCTGTTGGCAAGAGTAATCTTGCGCTTGATCTCCAGACTGACATCATTTTCGGTGGTAACGGCTGAGCCAGGTGAATGAATTCTTTGACTATTATCCTTATCTTATCCTTATCTTATTCCTTATCCATAAAACAAGAGGAAAATAAGGAAAAGTTTCAGATGACTCCATACGTACCCCCATGGAGAACCCTGTTTAAATTTAAAACCCAAAGGCCTTATATATGAAAATGATATTCCTTGCATTTAGTAGAATATCCCAAGCACTCCATTTAACCCAATTGGAATAGAATGTACAAGTTTTCTTTAATGTCTTCTAGTGACACCTTAATCAAGTTTTTCGGTTGACTTTTGTTTGAGGTTTAGCGATTACGTGACTGTTCTTTCAAATGATCTCCTAAATACTCTCTTGAAGTGATATTGGGACTTTTTGCAATCGTATAAAGACGATTTTTGACGATTTTTTTTGTCAAAATATATTGGAGAGTGACTTAGCATAAATACATAAATTTTGAAAGATTTTATACGAGGACAGTCAGTCATGTTGTATACAAAAATCATTTGAATTTCTCGATGCAGACGTCACAACCAATAACAGAGCTAAAATGAAATTTCTATCCCTTAAGTAGAAAATTTTTATTAAGATTACATCGGGAATTCAAAAAGTGATGTCTATAGTAGAGGTGTGCACAAGACATATAAAATTGCACGCTATTGCATTTTTCTCAAGACCGAATATTGATTGTAGCTGCAAATATAAATAAGTTTGAAGCAAATATAGAGTATAAAAAAACAACTGCACAATGTAAACCATTGTACATCAGTATGAAAGAGAGTTGTGTGAAGAGTGCAACAAAAATATTGTACTCTTCATAGAGTCACAACATGCATTTCTTTTTTTTGCTCTCGGCAACCGAACCTATCTTCGTCGCTGCCAGCATTGCCAGTAACTTTTTTGAACTTTTTATTTCTGGGGAAAAACCTTTTCTTACTTACTACTACTGATATTCATATGGCAATACTGAAAATGTAGCTTTAGTAGTAAAATATACTCTTACAACACAAAGCATAGTTCCATTACTTCTCAGGCAAACGAGTGCTGTTGTATACATTGAATAAATGAGAAATCCACATTTCAGTGCATTCGTAAAATCAAGAGCAACAGAAAAGAGTGCTTTACAGTATTGCATTCGGTGAAGTGTAAGCGAGCAGAATGTCTTGTGCACACCTCTAGTCTGTAGTCAATACACACATAAATACTAGGATTAAAGTCTAGTTCTAGAGTTCTTTCTAACCTTCTACTAATTGTTGAAGGGCGACCTCAAATGACCAGTGAATTCAACTTGAATTTAGAGGCGACAAAGAAAGAAAAAATGAAAAATAAGCATCAGTTACCATTTTCATGGCCTTAAAGAAAGTAGGTTGACTTAACGTTTCTCTTTCAGTTATAATCTACCTTTCAGTTCTTTTATTCAATGTAATCCTAAAACTTTATTGGCATTAAATACGATTAAAGACCTTTTCACGGTATACAGTTTTCGTTGGAGTTTTATTTGGATATTCTTGCCTTTTAATGAAAGAATTATTAATTCAAGAAGAGCCAAGTACAAAGCAGAATTTTTTTTCTTTTGGTTTTTAAATCTGCTTTCCAACCAAAAGCTCAAATAACGAAATTGTTAAAAACTTATTTGCGAAAATGCATGTCAGATTTTATGAGGTTTCAAATGAAGTTCAGTATTTTAGTTTTTATTGCGGTAACTTTCCATTATTGTTGCTTCTCTACATTCTCTACTTATTTGTGTCATCCTCATTATGTATTTCTCTTTTCATTTTTTTTTTTTATTCTTCTTACTTTTTGTTCCACAATATAAAATTTGTGTCAGTTTTTTTTTTTTTTCTCTTTTGGCGTTAAGTTGGTCATTTGGTTATCCGCCTTATTTAAGCATCTTTCTGTTCTCTTAATATGTGTGTCAATTGTACGCTGTATCGTCCTTTTTTCTCATCTTTATTTGGCTCAACCACATAAAAGTACCAGATTTATTTGGTTTTCATTAAAGCCATCCTTGAATGCTGGTACAGAGGAGGAGTATTAAAAATAAAAATGATTTTCGAAATAATGTGTACATTTTGGTTGTCATTTATGTAAAGTTCAGCTATAGACGCCTTTACACAATGAAATTTTACAGTCAATCTTTTATGAAATTTTGTGTCATCGACATTTCTTGTTCGAAGACAGAAATTGTATTAATTTCATGGAAAAATGCATGAAAAATTGCTAAATGTAAAGACCGTGTATGTTTATTTTATGGTGGTTTTCAGCACTGGTTTCATTAGGTTATTTTAAGTATTTTTGTTGTTGATGTATCTGTAATGTGAAGGCCAAATGTGGGTGAAAACTGAACGTAATGATGAAATTAAAAAGGATTCTGTGGCAGAGTTTTTTTTTTTGGTTTTTTTGGATTAAAAGTTTAATTGCTAAAGTAAGCATGAATAAAAATCAATTTGAGTTGAATGTCAGTAAAAATTGTTTAACCACAAAACACAAACAACAATTCATTTAATAGATCAAACCGGAGGTAGTGAAGAGATTCCATCTCAGTTTAATTAATTAAATTAAGAACTATTATCTGCAATAACTAATTGCAGGTGGGTACCAGCTCTATGCGGGCAGTAACTCAAAGCCTTGGTTGCTCTCAGGCTATCTATTTCGATACCAATATTCTGTGAACTCCTGTTCTATATAAGTAGGTAAACCCTATGTCTTAGCTTTATAAAATATGTAAGTAAGAGTAAGGATAATTAATTTTAAGCTGCCACAAATAGTTAAAAAATTTATCTACAACATACCCTTTTGAATATTTTGTATTCGAGAGCAAACAAATTATTGTTCTCGTAGAAATAAGAGCATTATTTGTTCTTCTGATGACTCTTTAGGCAGCCTTAACATTAATTCTTGTATTAGTTGCTTAATTGGTCATTACAACCCTTTAGACAGAATTACAACCCAACATCTCACAAAACACATATTGTGTGTATTAATTATTTCCACGAGTGAAGTCAGACACTTTTCATGGACATTTTATTTACTCTCTGGATTTTTTTTTACCAGAAGACTGATGAGAAGAAGTCGCCGCAATAAATATTTTTTTCATATTTTGTTATGTTTTGAGATTTATGAACCGGGGCTTGAATCGTGGGCTCTCTATCAACTGGACAACGACGATTTTGTTCTTATTCTTCTAATATAAAAGCCACCCCCAACTTAAACCTACAATTTAGGTCCACATGGATAAAACTGTATTCGATTGTTGTGGTGTAACCCACTGTGAAAAGCAATTATAGGTGAACCTATGACTAGAAGAAAACGACTCACTGTCTTATCATATTTAATAATCTTTTCCCTTCCTGTTTTATTTCTTTGTGGATCATAAGAAGATGAGGACGTTATTATTTGATTCTGTCTGTTTCTGTTTTGTTAATCAAATTATTCCAGCTCTTGCAGCAGCCGTTAGAATCAGGGAGATGCCGTATAACGTTGTCTAATATTTCTTTGGAAATAAACTTTGTATGCTGAGACTTGCTGTTTCTAAAGAGACTAGATGACCCGTGCGAATATTTCGCACCGTTAGTTGTAATTTTTGTAACATAAAATGAAAATAATTAATAGAAATTTTATTAAAAAAATAAAAATATTAGAAATCATAATATTATCATACATATTTACATACATTGAAGTCGCCGTGGTCTAGTGGGTAGTGTGTTGGCTTATTAGACAAAAGGCCCGGGTTCGAATCCCAGGTCAGACATCAAAACGAAAAATATTTCTTCGGCGACTTCCTCTCAGTAGATTTCTGGCAAAGACTCTAAGAATAAAAATTGCCATGAAAAGCTTCTCAAAAATCTGTCGTTCGGAATCGACTTTAAACTGTAGGTCCCGCCACTCATGTATAAAATTAACGCACACAGCATAAGTGGTGTAAGGAACTAGGTCGTAATCCTGACTGAAGGGTTGTAATGGCCAATTATGTATGTATATTTACATACATGCATATGTTTAAATGCTTTTATAATACTTCTTTGAATACAATGTTAGAGGTAATGAGATGACCATCGTTAACTTTTTGCCCGTACAAATCCTTAATACAAACAAAAATATCTTTAAACGTACGCACTCGAGAAAAAGCCATGTGAAATTAAATTATGTAGTTCTATATAAAATATAATTTTTATCAATGAAAATATTAATTTTTCAATTTCTAATTATTTTTTGCCATTAGTGTTAGACATAAGCTTTAAAATGAGATATCATTTATTAAATTTAATGCGGTGCTATAGGAAATATTTGCTACCGACAAAAAAAGTGCTTTAGAAAAAATATATATGATGATAGATAGAAAATAGATATGATAATTTGATGCGATAGTATGGGAGAAATTTACAACCGACAAAAAAAAAAGTGCTTTAGAAATGATATATATGATGATGATGATGATAGAGTTACCTGAACTTCATATGTTGTTCGTCATTAGTGTTGTTATTCTTTATATGGTGGTTAGGGGTGCCTGCATAGAATAAATTAATCGGAACTGAAGTTTAATATTAAAAGACTTTGAAAAATGCCATTAAACTATGATTTACAAATTTTTAAACCCCATGCCACCTTAACTCGTGGTGCCAAATTACCATAAATGCTGTTCTGTGCTTGACAGTTCTCAGAAAGACTGGTCATCTCATTTAAAAGTATGTAGAAAATCAAAATCAAAAGACAATATTTACACAGATAGCACTGGATGCTTCGGATATCATCCCTTAAACCCTTAAACTTTACCAAATCAAGCATAAAACTATCGTATCCTATCAACGAATTGCTAAGCCCATTGTGACTAGGAAATCTAAAACTAGAAATCTTGTATTTCCTTGCCAAAAGTACAAGTTATGTCTAGGCAGATTCATAATAAGACCTGTTCTAACTCACACCTGCCACGAGACTTTATTTATGCAAATACCAGCAGAATCGCAATATCATTATCATTTGAATAAGCAACTTTAGTTGTTAAAAATACATTGATTTCTCTTACAATATTATTTAAAATTTAAATTATTATCCTTAAAAGAAATATTGTCAACCTCTCACTAGAGTTACAGTTGCCATTATTATTTGCATTTAAGAAATGCTATCAAACTAAACAAGTCTTTAAAAAAGACTTACAAGAGACTAACAAGACAAATTTCTTCCTTTTATTTTCAAAAGGGAAAATAAGTATACAAATACCAGTTAAAAGGTTTACAGCGCCAAACAAAAACACTCGCATCGGTGTCATCGCAATTACTACTACCTAGACCACTAGTACCACCATTCACATCGCTATTATTGTAGCGTCATGAGCATCATGATAATGAATATGGCACTGTAGGTTAAATAAAAGTCATAATAAAATGGTGTGCATAATAAAGAAACAAGAAAAGGATTCAATAGAAGCTAAAGAGAAGAAAAAGAAAAAAAAAGGTGATGATAAAAATAGAACAGAACACGTTATAAATGCATTTCAAGAATTGTCACTGCAGATGCAGACAATAATAAGATTTTGATAAAGTCAGACACGATGCGGTACTGCTTTTTTTTAGTTTGGCTTTATACAAAAGAGAAAAAAAGTGATACAAACGGATAGACTGATAGACAGACGAACTGACTGACGTTCCGTCAGTATAGCTGTAGTACGGGGCACAAGTGTTGTATACAAAAATAATATAAGCATTCCCGCCGCTTGTATTCTGTTACGTACCTAGTCCTAGTCCTACAAACATCATAAATATAAATGTATACAATAGAATAATAGAATAATATTCTCTAAATCCCTACAGGATATAAATTCATCTAGACACTGGTGTTTTCATTCGTTTCTTTTGCTGAACTCTTCAATAGCGAACGAAAGCAGAAAAAAAAAACGAATGCCAATCCTGTATTTCATATCTATTTTACCATGGCTGTTGCTGCCGCTACTTCTACTGCTGCTGTTGTATTCAAATATTCCTTCTTTCCACTTCTATGGCAATAAAATTTTGTTAAACATGAAATACGAATTCGAATAGTGAACAAGAGAGTTCTTATTTTCTAATATTTTATAAATTTTTATACGACTATTGTATGATGAACGTACATAACAGTAGGAAAACCTAATAATTTTCAAAATATCTGTTTTTTTGGACACCGCTTGAAATAGTTTTATTTCCATTATGATTCTGCTCTTTGTTTTAAATTTTCACTATTTTGGAAATACTAAAAATAAATGCTCTTATTCCATTGAAACAACTAATACACGTACTACATACAGTACATTCATACGTATGTAAAGAAAATAAAAATTAAAATCAAATAAAAATGAAATAAAAAAACCTTAGGAGAGTTGAAACAGACCAACAAAAAAGTGCAGATTTTATATTTTATTTACACAGAGATTTTAATAGAAGTTTCAATTTAGATCCCCAAAAAGAAAATAAATAAATAAAAAATGTATTTTTATAATTTGAAGGTAGTGGGTGGTGTGTAGGATAAAATGTAGAAATTCTTAAATCCCCGTTGTAAGGAAAAAGTAAAATTTACTTTTTAACAACAATTGAGTTAAAATTTAAAATTGTTTTCTATTGCCATTGTATAAGAAATATGAAGAGGAGAAGATTTTAAGATGCAAAGTTTTTCAAAAGGAAAGAAATGTTTTTTTTTTCAATTTTGAGGAAGATATCCTTGAATAGGTCACGTATATATGTGATCACAAAGAATACATTAACAATATGTATGTTTGCTATTGTAGCGATGGTCACATTCGCAAACATGATCAAACATAAATACTGAAGTTTTTGTGTCATTACTATCACTGGATTTGATTTGAGCTACACACTACTGCCTTCAAAGCATACTCTGTAACATACATAATCATAGCTGCCAGATTTGTCGATTTATCGTCATTTTGAGCTCCAAAAATGTCATTTTGACGACATGACGATTTATGCCCTTATTTTGACGATTTTTAGCAATTAAAAATTTACATAATTTTCTTTACTTTAGTACATTAAAGGCTTGCTTAAGCTTTGTAAAACAAGGTGTAAAGTATTATACTTTAAATTATTATATCGTTTTAATCCCTTAAAAGTCAAAAAATTTCAACTCGTAATTTTAAAAATTCGATTATATCTTCTAATATTTCATACGACTAACATTCAGGGGATGGCTCTTTTTTTGGAACAAGGAAAATTTATTATAGGAATGAGGAAAGAGTGAGCATTGTATATGGAAACTAGGTTTGAATGTTTTTATAGCATAACTCTCTTCACGAAGCGAGTTCTACATATCAATAGTCCCTCTAACAAACGAACTTTGCCTGTAAGACACTGTACAATATACTGGCCAATCAAGCACATACGCATTTGATGGCCGAGAAAAACAACTGGTACGTAAGAACATATGATTGCCATAAACTAAGGGGCTTCTCTCGGCCAATATCCATTGTAGCAACGATAGAACAGAGAAACACAATGCACATTGCAACGATGTTCCACTGAATCAATGGAATCGGACACACTATCGTGATTAACGACCTACTACGGCATCACCTGTACATGATCGAGAAGCCTCAAAGCTGGGTACCCCATGATGAGAGTCGATCGGTTGGTTGTAAATGGTATAAATGGTAAGTAGATCAGATGTGAAGTGGGGTATTTATTGCAACGCCTTAAGAAACCAAGGCACTGAAAAATATGTCAGTTCTAACGAACATCACAATGAATTTTCATGGCCATAACGCCCAGATCTTCTGGCTCCCTAATATTTACACCACACTTGGCTATAATGGTGTAATATTATTGCTGCTTAACACTGACTTTAAATGTGCTTGTTTTTAAAACATTTCAATTTATTTATTTATTTAATTTTCGTGACGATTCTTTTACGATTTCAATGAATGTCTTTGACGCTTTTGACCATTTTTTCTCAAATATTTGACGATTTAATGCTTCATTTATCTGGCAGCTATGTACATAATTGTTCATTACCACCCTTCAGTCAGGATTCCGGCTTAGTTTTTCACACCACTTATGGTGTGTGTGTTATTTTATACATGAGCAACAGAACCTACAGTTTTAAATCGGTTCCAAAAAACAGATTTTTTGAGATTTTATTTACTCTCAGAATTTTTGGCAGAAATCTACTGAGAATATGTCGCCAGAGAAAATTTTCTTTCACATTTTGTTTTGTTGGACATGTCTGGCCTTGGATTTGAACTGTAGCCTCACATCTAATAAGCCAACACAGTGCATACTTCGCATAAGAGGCTACTAATAGATAACGAGGGCTACTACTATATAACAAATCCGATTGAAATGAAAAATTTAAAAACTAAACTAAAAATTATAAAGACGTGGGGAGAACGACTTCTCATAATTTATTCTCTCTTATTTTATTAGGGACATCAGACTGCCTGTAACTATTCACCACCACATCTACTTACTTTTTTTTAGGGCATTTCTCTCTTCCAGTGATGCAGTTGGTTGGTCCAACTATTACCGACTTGAAGATGATAGAGTTAGCATCTGAAAGTGCCTAGAGAAAACTGACAGTGGGGCAAATTTTATAAGACTAAAGTCTTCTTCTTTTCCAAGATCACTACGATATTCTCTGTAGATCTTATCCCCTCAAGGGTCTTTCTTTATAGATAATTTGTTATTTTTTGTGTCTGTGAAGAACATAATCTTGCTGTAACGCATGTGCCCTATTTTATATTATTTGCTTTGTTTCAGCTTAAATAATATTGTCCCAGGTGTGGGTGTAATGGTGAATAAATTTTCGCTAAGTGAATAGCATTCTTTTTCAAGACGTGTCAACGTTTAACCTTTCTTTAATGTTTGTTGTTAAGGTTATCATGTCTTGGGAGGCGCAAGCAGTTTAATTGTTAAATTTTTTGAAATCTCTTAATTTAATAAATTAGAGAACCATTACGAAAAATTGTTTCACTTTCTCGAGATTCTAATCTGAAGAACTCTGCTTAATGCTCAGGTAATATAACCATAGGTCGACCAATTCTTTCGTAAAGAAGAATTTTAGCCTTCTAAAGGTATCTGGCTGCTGAAGCGCAGTCTTGTAAAGTCACCGTATCTAAAATAATTTCAAACGAAGGTGGTCTAAAGAAAAGGAAAAGAGTAATGGCACAGTGTTACGCAATGTAAGGTATACCTCAAGAATACATCCAAGAAAGACATAATATACCTGAATCTACTTTTGGATTATTTTGGAACGGAGGCATTGTCACAGCATAAGTTATACCCACAGATTATACAGACAAGTCGCCGTGGTCTATTAGGTAGGTAGTATGCTAGCTTATTAGACCTAAAGCCAGGGTTCGAGTCCCATGCCAGACATCAAAATAAAATACAAAAAGTATTTCTTCGGCGATATCTTCTCAACAGATTTCTGGCAAAAACTCTGAGAGTAATAAAATTGCCATGAGAAGTTCCTCAAAAATCTGTCGTTCGGAGTCAACTATAAACTCTAGGTCCCGCCACTTATATATAAAATTAACACACACAACATAAGTAGTGTGAGAAACTAGGTCAATAATCCTAACTGAAGGGTTATAATGACCAATTATGTATGTATGAAGACAGATAACAATAAAAGTTATACGTTCTTCGAAAAAATGGCAGATAATACGGCAAAACACGAATAATGGTTTCTAGACCTATTAAACAATTTGAAGGTAGAAATTGCTGTAGCAGTCAAAGTCATTAAGAGGTAAACTACTACAATCAAATTCAATTTCGAAAGCAACATTACTTATCATTATGAATTTGATGATAATGTAGTGAGAATGACAGATTCTTTTAATGCAGTCATAAAGCAGCGTTGTGTACTACAGTCGAACTGTACTTTGAACTTCTATTACTTGAAGCCTCTATAAGTTGAAACACATCTCGTGGCAGAAGCATATAGATCATTTGTAAATTTACTTCCCAAAATTGTAGTTTTTTTTCTGGATAATGGTGATTAAATTTATAGAAGTACGACTGTATTGCATCCGCTTAAGTAAATAAGAAAAGAAATCTGTTATCGCTAAAATATAATCTGATACACGTATCTATTCGTCGTACAGGATCTCCCAATCTATTAAGCCTCATGAACGTCGAGGTCCTTACTTCAATAATATGGTTACGGGCGTGGTAAGTCAGGATTGAATAAATCTAAGGTCTATGTACGAATTCAAATGACAAATTACCAGCTTACTGTTAAAGTCTAGGTGGCACATTTACTGCCAAATGTTAATAAAAGATGAGAACCTAAAAGTGTCACAACCTTGTACGAAGAGGCAAAACGTATCGTAAGCCGAAGAGCGATATATAAAAGCCTAAGACAAAGTATTTTTAAAATGATGGCAGCTTTCAAATTCTAAAGTGATACTATTCGTTTGTCTTAAATGCTAAATAAATACTATTAGATTCAGATGACATTTGAATACGAGGAATTTCTAATTGTAAAACAAATAAGTTCTCATCTACTTTGTAGTAAATTGTTTCTCTGATTCAAATTTTCAAATAAAATAAACTAGGCTGTCTGATAAAGAAGAAAATATTGTAGAATAAATCATAAAATAGAATAAATTTATTGTTTTTATTCTCTTAAATAAGAAATATTGAATAACTACAACAACAACAACAACACCATCAAGAGCAGATAAGAAAAACTTGTATAACAACATAATCAAAACTCTTGCCATAAAATATGCAAAGTTATCCTTAAACAATAATACTCCTTCCAAATCAAATCAAATACGATTTTTTTATTTTTCTTCTTAACAAACAATTTCAATTGCATAATTTGTAGATTTTGTTTAAAATACTCTCTCTCTCTCTCTCTCTCTCTCTCTAAGCAAAAAGAAAAACCAAAAGTTTTTCATCTCGAACATAAACAGAAAATACTTGATACGATTGAAAACGATAGAGAAGAAAAAAATAGTTTTTCTTATAAATATTGGCAATAAGTATGGAAATTTTTTCTTCTTTATATCCCCCAGAGATTTATTTCGTTTATAATATGATTTCCATTTTCTATGCTCCTCTTAAATCAATCTTAAAGAAGGTCTTGGCTGTCTAATAAGTCTGTCTGTCTGTCTGTCTATATTAATGATACATATGAAAGACTTTTAAAACAAATAAAACTTAAACGCATTTAAGGCTACAGCCTTTAACTACATATGAGCAGAGAACCCAATTACGAGTGTGCAAGAAGATGTATGGGAAAGTTTAAACACACATCCATTCCAATGCCGGTCAGGTCATGCAAATGTTTTTCAATTTAAATAAAACTTTTTCTTTAAATTTGGAGGTAAAAAAGGTTTTCTGACAGGCATAAATAAGTCTTGAGAAAAAAAACCAATAAAAAGTCAACGGCAAAAAAAACTCTGTGAAATGATGAATGACGGTGATTTCTTCACATACAATTTGTATATTCTGAAATGTTTGCCCCGGTCTAGAATAGAATTTTTTGACCCATATCAGTCGTCAGTTGTGTTGGCGTAACAGGAAAGTCTGAAAAAATAGCAACGGAAATTTAATACATCCGTTGACGCTCTGTGCTAAAGTTAAAAGAATAAACGAAATGGATTTCTATGGTTTCTCGTGGATTTTTGTTATAAAAACCGTACGTAAGTGCAGTCTTGCATTACAATTGTGCAAAAGCCTTGTAGAAAAATGAGGACGTTTTTTTAAATTAAAATTAAATCCAATTTACACAAAGCTGTCACGTAGCCCATGGAAAAATTAGAAATATATAGTCATCATGTGCTTTCCATAGAGGCTTCAGCAATCGTTCAACCTCCAATCTCCTATCGACTAATACAACTTAAAAAAAAAGTTTTTTTTTAATTCCCAGCCAGCAATTCTAAAAATTTTTAATCAAATTCGAGTCTTTATTGATTCTTCTCCGCGATTGAAAAGCTCGATTATGCACTCATTGAATATGCTCGAATATGCGCTCTGAACATAAAAGACTCTTTCGTCGGGAGAAAAAGGGACTACGAGCGACTCTTCCTAAAAAGTCACTTATGAGTCATTTTCTATATTATTTTAGAGTAATCTTCGACTCTTTTTCTAGTAACTTTATAATCAGTTTCAAATCACTTTATGATTCTTTTTCGAGTCATCTTTCAATTTCCAAAAAATTGTTTTTAATTATTACAGAAGTAGTCTTGATTATTTTAAAACTGAAGAATAATGACCAGGGTGCACTAATGAGGATACTCATTGGATACTCTACATTACATGCACACTTGGACTGTGCTCTCGTGGTATATTAGCTCGAGATTTTAATACATATTTTTAGGACAGACTTAACTAGTGTTAAAAGAGTGGTCTGCATCAGAGATCAGCAATAAGTATTCAAAACGATGAGTAGGTTCGAGTCATACTTATAATTTCAAATACTTATTCGCATTCATACTCATTTTCATATCATACTCATACTACTCATACTCCATGTTGGAAGTACTCGTCGTAGTCATACTTAACAATACGCATGATGTTATTGACTACGACTTCGGCTCTACTTAATATTTACACGAAACTTAAAATAAGTATTATTCGGCTACGAATACTCCAATGCTCACAAGAAGATTGTGTGTATGATTTGCTTGTTGTCTTTGTCTTTCCTTTCTTCGTTGTTTGTATATGCAATAACAACAAAGGCTGTAACTTGTTATGAATGACTTGAGTCCCTAGAATAACTTATAAGTATTTTTCTAAATTTATGAATCAGAATGAGTAGGCGTATGAATCAAACATATTTCGAATGTTGTGAGTTTGATGTCAACGTTGTACTTATACTCATTGCTAATTATATGAATGAATCAGAGTAGTTGAATTTCAATTCTGTTGATTCATTCATACTCCAAATTGCATGAATGCTGATGAGTAGAAACGGAAAAAGACTCATTGCTGATCTCTGGTCTGTATATGTACAGCAAAGGTAGCTTGTACAAGATACAGAACGTATCAAATGTATGTTTTTATAAGTCAGGATAGACCAGACTATCTTTATTGAAATACTCATAAGATAGTTCTCTTAGTTACTTAACTGGTCATTATAACTCTTTGGTTAGGATTAAAATATAGCTTCTTACACTACACATTGTGTGTGCGATAATTTTTTTCCACAACTTTAATAACAAGTGGAAAGGGTAGATTTGACAAGTATTTTCTTGACAATTTTTATTTACTCTGACATTTTGCCAGAACACAGCTTAGAGGAAGACGCCGAAAAAATACCGTTTTACATTTCTTTTTTCGATATTTCTGAGCCGGTGATTAATGCACGACATTTCGGCTAATAAGTCAAAACACTATCTACTAAAATAGTTGTCTTGGTCCATGTAACTCTCAAGCTTCCAATTAAAATTTTTTGTTATTTTCTTAATACAAAGATTTGCTTCCATTTTAATCTCCTCTGTATTATTTGACCTTTACTGAAAATGAAAAGGGGAAGTTGCTGTAGAAATTCATTTGGCATTTTAAACAAACGGGGGCTATTCATAATTTATGCCACACCACCGTGGTGTCTCCACAATCTCACTCTATTTTTCATTTTCATTTGAAAGAGAAGAAAAGTAAAACTTTTCTTAAGATTAGCTTAAGGATTTTGTATTTGTGTTTTTATTTTTCCATCTCTCTCCCCGCTCTCTCTCCCTCTGTGTGTGTGTGTTTTTAACCTGACCAACATTTACTCTCATTTTTATACATTTTTCTACTTTCAACGGCATTGAAAATCATGTTCTAGAAAAATATTTATTTAAATAACTTTATTTGAAACATTTTTTTCTCCTACTACTTCTCCATTTCTCCGGCTTATGCACAATGAATACAGAAAAGAATCACATTTCTATGGTATGGTCCTACAAAAAACGTAATGTAAAGTAAGGGACAACGTTTTGTATATTGTTGAAGTGAAAAACCAAGAAAAATGTCTCAAATAAATATTTGGAATTTTTGTAGATTTTTCTTAAGGGTACGTGTTAAATGGAAATTCAGAATCATGGCAAAGCAGATAAGTGTTAGGCTGGTAAATATTATTAGCAGCAGAGTAAGTATGTAACAAATACTGGAAGATAGCAGTGGTTTTGCCACATAGAAGCTATGAAACATTACAGCTTTTAAGCAGTAACCATGCAGAAATTCATTTGTGGCTTCTTAAGTCTAGGTTTAGTCAAAGCATTCGAAACCTGGCATAAAAGCAACTGATTTGCTACGCAAACAGAAAAAAGAAAGACAAAAATAATAACTCGAGTTTCAAATCATGATTCACTTCATAATCAATTAAAGCCAACAAACAAAACTCTCAATTAAACCTCAATTAAATCAAGACATTTACATGCCTGCCTACATTGCAAGACACCTATAGTAGAGTGATATTTTCTCTCTTTCCTTCTCCTTCTCTCTCTCAATGCCTTTAACTTTTATTCACTATAAGTTACTGGATGGCTGTGTCTGAATGAATGACTGATTCACCAAATAATTGAAAAATTGTCTTTGGATTTCTTTCCTCATTCGCCTTTCCTCTTTTGGTTGTTTTCATTTCATTTCAATTTGATTTCAGTTTTTCTTTTTTTCTTTTTTTTTTTTTTTTTTGCTCAAGGTTTTATTTGTATCGTTTTACAATTTCTTAATCTTCAACTTGACATCAGTTGGCCATTTTGTTCGTTTCGTTTATGAATACCATAATGAAGATGAAGGAAGAAAACAGAAGAAGCAGACTATAAGAAAAACCCCATGACTGACAGTAGAAAAGGGTAAACAGATATCAATTCCAATTGTAATGGCAACAATTTTATTGAATACGAAATCGCAATCAAATGAAGAATGAGGAGTAAATAAAAAAATGGCTGAAATTCTTTTCCTTTTTTTTTGCTTTCTACTTGGGGGTGTTATTTCTTAAATGGAAAATATTCTTGGCATTCCTCAGGAAATGTCGAAATTTATTAGATTTTTGTTAGATTTTTTGTAAGAATGAAAAAATCTTGAAAGGTAAAAATTTATCAATTTTTAAGGGTAAGCTTTGTAACCTTGTGCTTGAATCGAAACTGTCTTGGAAGTATGCAGACAACAGCATTAAGAGCAATTCATTTATATGAGCGTCTAATTTTGTTAAAAAGTATTTCATATTTTTAGGAATCAGCACTAACTGATAGGATGTTCTACAGTCTAAACAATAGTTCTCAAAACAAATCGCTTAAGCACACTACTGGTGATGTGGGACTAGTTACCTGAAAACATAATTCAGAAAAATGAAAAGTGAATTAAGAAATGAACCTAATTTTGTAATGATATGAACTGAAAGATCGATCCTTTAACTCAGAAATGGATTCAATTTTCAATAATTCATACAGAAACCTTCCTTCCCCCTAGAGATTTGGTTGTTTGTGAGAATTTACCACATTGCTCTAATTGGGCAAAGTTGTATGTAACTCAAATTCATTTATTGAGATCTTGGTACACGATACTCGGAGTAAACCTGTACACATCAATTTCCAAAAATCTTACAGTGATAGTTTCAAGTACATTCTTGACAGGCCTAAAAGAAATAGGTAAACAGTCTACTCTTTGTCCACACCGTCGCGGGTACGGTAGTGTCATTAAACTGTTATGTAGACTGTCCGATGTGGTCTCCAGTATCGCATAATTACTCCCAAAAGGCTGAAGGGTTTCTTCTATGAAAGTCCAATAACACAACGCTATTCGGTGACGGTAAATCTTGTAATTTTACTGCCTACAGCAGTCTGAGGGAAATTTGAAATTCGTTCGTAATCAATGAACATTTTTCCTATTCAATAATAAAGTAGATGCGACCGCGGAAAGATGGCATTAGCTCATATTCTACACGGGATAACACGTACATCCAAGCTTGTAACGATCAAGCAGCAAGTACAACGAGCCAGTGCAACGCAATTTAATAATATGTTCACTTGTGCGTCTTTATTGCGTAAATCGCAATTAGTGCCAATATTGAGCTCAATATTTCATATAAAATCTCATTTAATTATTATTTAATTAAATGCTAATTGTTATAATATTCAGTAAAACTATAAATACTGTTATAAGAGTGTTTAGTAAGTATATTATAAGTAACCGAACACTTCCTGTTGATATTTGAGTTGTCAAATAACAACAAAACAAAAACAATGTTGTTTAAACAGCTCCTTCTTTGTTTACCAGTTGTCGAATGAATATTGAGTAAGCTAATTATTGCGTATACTTATTATACTTGAACGGTTAAATGTTTGTTCTCAATTAACCGAATATAGACGCAATTGAATTGCATACGTGAGCATAGTATAACAAAAGAGTGCCTATGCTTCATTCCTTAATGGCCAAAATCTCAACGAATGTTATTAGAAGAACTGTAGTGAAGATTAAGGTTTTCCAAAGAAGAGGAAGTAGGAAAAAACCCGTATGCCAGAATTAAAAACGAGGGTTGATAAGAGTCCATCTATTATTGCCAAGCGTACATTTACCGATCACTTATTTATATCCATAGTTTTCTATTTTATTCTTATCCAATTAGAAAGACTTTTAAACCGAGTCCAAATCCCTAAGATCGAGATAAACTAGCTCAGACCCGTTTACGTATAAGCTACAATAAGAAGGAAGTTCATTCGATTTTTAATACTGTCGAAAATAACGAAAGAAAACGACCCCAGCATGATAGTGCTATTATCCAGTTCCAGTAGGCCAATCACTTGTTTACGTGGAACAACAACTATCGAAACGGATACAAGGTAGAGTAAGAACCCACCAGAACGTATGGCAACAATAGCAACCAACCGGATAACATGAAAATTTTTTATGGCAGCCATATCCTCCCAAAAGAGGTAATGAAGAAAACGAAAGATCTTCTTGGAATTTTTGGCAATGCTTTTCCCTTTCTCTGGTATACATGTGAAGTTGAAAAGTATGTTTTTTTCCAGACCCGTAATGGTCAAATAAGGGACAATATTAGAGGAGATGATATTTACACTAAAACAATGCTACTGGCATTAGACCTAAACTAACGAAAGAGACTGGCATGATAGTAAATAAAACAGTGAATAAAATAAATTATCTTTTAATATTGCCCACTGTAACGCTTTTTTGATACGCCTTATGCACTAGAAAACAAATTATCGAATCAATATTCATTAGGCCATTTCTATTGAAATAATGTGTTGAAAAATTAATACAACTTTTACATCATAATTCAAAAGCCATTGAAATTTTCGTAAAAATTTTATTCCCAAATTTTAGTACGTTTCTCATACAATTGCCAGCAATTGTTCGTTCCTACTAATGATACAATGGCAGTCTAAAATATAAAAGGAAATGCGTTCTTAAACATTTTATCTGTATTTTGGAAAACACTGTTTCTACACAATTTATTTTCCATTGGGGAATTAAAATGGATTTTAAATTTTCGTTAAACTTTAAGAGTTTATCGAGAGCTTTTCGCTTAAACGAATTCGAATCTATTCAAAAAATATTTGAAAAAATACAAAAAAAAAAAACTTTTCTGTCATTAGTTTTTCCACTGTAGGAAATTGAAATGTTTTGTGAAATTTTTGTTTTCTATGTGGGGGACCCTTGAGATTCACGTACTATTCTGTGTTGTTTTGTTATTTTCTTGTTGCTGTTATTGTTCTTTTAACATACATACATACATACAATTTAACCGTAAGCATACAAACTCACAAAAATTCGGTGATTGTTTTTGTTGTTGTTTTGCTGAAGTTAAATTGGGGGCCATCATAATGTTGGCCTTGCACAAGTGTCACCAAATGTGTTAGTCTGCTTGACTTTAATGGCATCAACCGCCACTAGGCAATACATACTAGAACAGCAATGGCTGGCTGAAAACGATGATTTGCTTTAAATACATACATCAGCAACAACAACAACTTTCATAAATGGCTTAAACAAAAAAAAAAAGTTGAGTCTTAAAAAATATTTCATAGAGCGGGTGCTGTGTGTGTGTGTGTGTGGGTCAACAAACATCAGAAACAAACCAACAAGAAAAAACACAACATGTTGAAACAATTTTCCAACATTTTAAACAAGAAGAGTATGATGAGGGCGTATACATAATATTATAACGTGCGTTGGCTGTTTCTCATACTTGCCGTAGTACAACAGCTGTTGTTGCTGCTACTGCTACTGCTACGGCTACTGCTGTATGTGGGTGTACTAAAAAGAGTTTTTATGGTGGGTGTTAAAACTTTTGCTTAAATTTTATGCAACAGCAACAACAACAACAATATTCCCATACATTTATTTCAATTATGCATGCATTTATATGTATGTATGTATGTACGTATGTACGTATGTATGTATGTACGTATGTATGTATAGAATGTTCATGTTGAAATACGTAAAAGTTTTTAATTTTTCACGACTGCATTTACGTATGTTTTTGTGTATGTACATACAATATGTGTGTATGTGTGCGTTTAAACATCGTTCATAAAATTCATGCAGACAATGAAATTCACGCCTTTAACTTTTACAACAAAATTTCGTTTTTTTCTTTTCACTTTGTTTCATTTAACGTGGGTGTATTGGCATGCGAGAGTGCGTGAGTATTTGAAGATTTTGAATATTTTCAACAAGTTTTCATTGTTTTTTTTCGCCTTCATTTTCCACTTTTACTTCCTCAGCTTCTTAGTCAGGCAATTAGTAGTGTTTCGTATTGCCAACAAATAGCATTTTGTAAATATTACGCTTAACAAGTATTGGTGCAGATCAAAAGTCGCCACTTATTAATTAATTGAATGAAATGGAAGGGATGGCGGTGTGAAGTGAATAAATTGGGGACTACAAACCCAAGATATAAGGATTGATAAATGGAAAAACTTGTTTACCATTTTTAAATAATAACCCATCGATTTAGTTCTCTAATCAACAAAAAGAAACAAGTAGTACTCGATCTCCACTACTACAACAGTATAACACATGTCATAGAGTGCGTTGGATTTAGGCAACAACAGATGGCAAAGCTAGGATGTAATAGAATACATATGGAAGAAAATATGAATGTAGAATTAAGTGTGCATGCTTCTATACTTTGTCCACAGGTTCCAAGATTTTTACCGACTATATCGTTTTTGGACAATGACAATTTTTGGGCAACTCTATTAACCTAGAATTTGCTATAATAGACCTATAGTTATTGAAAATGAAGAAAATCAAAGACAAAATTTGAAAATATAAAAACATGCTATGTGATAACAATGTGTGCTATTGATCTATTAAGCATCAATTTTAATAACCACACCGCTTATACAGGGTGGCTGATATGTTTTGCAACCAACTTCAGGTTGTTTTGATTTGTAAATCGCCCAGCTAACAGCTAACGGATTTGATCCAGTGACAGTTCATTTTATTATTTACAAGCTTACAAAAGCATTTTGATCTATTGCATTTAGAAAAAAAGTTATTCGTGATGGAATTCAAACGTAATAGTGTGATTGCTTTATATTTGGCAGGAAAACTACAGCTGGCTATCGTTAGAGCCGACCAGCATTTAAATGTGAATAAATCTTTTGTTTCTCGTACCATTGCTCGTTCCTGTGATACTGGCAGTATAGCATCGCGTTCAAAAATGGACGAAAAAAATCGGTAACAATACCAGAAATGATCCGAAAAGTGAAGACCAGATTTGATCGAAATCCACGCCGCAGTGGTAGAAAAATTGCTCGTGAGCTGAACATATCGCGAGAACGAATGCAATCCATATTGAAAACTGAGCTTGCACTAAAGCCACTGAAGTTCCAAAAAGTGCAAGAGCTCACCGGTGGACAAAAGAAAGTTGGACTGGAAAGAGCCAAGTAGTTAATTCGCTTGCACGAAAGTGGCCAGTTACCGAATTTGGTTTTCTCCGATGAGAAGCCATTCCAAATTGAGCAGTTTGTGAATAAACAAAATGATCGGGTTTACTTACCAAAGAGGTTAGCTGAAAATTTACACCTGCGATTGGCCACCAGAACTCAAACGTCGCTGATGGTAATGGTGGATCTCCCCCTACGGTCAATGAATCGTGGGGATTCCGAATATTATCGAGAAAATCTCTTAAAGACAGTATTGAAGCCCTGGGCAAACAAACATTTCGGCCATAGACCATGGACATTCCAAAAGGACTCAGCACCACCACACTCAGCACGCGTCAATCAAGAATGGCTTTAAAATAAACAATGGCCACCAAAATCTCCGGATTTCAATCCGTTGGACTTTTTCGCCTAGGGCATTTTGGAGAGTAAGATACTCACTAAAAAATACCAAAATGTCGATCATCTCAAGACGACGCTTCGTCGGGAATGAACCAAAATACTGCAGAGCCACTTTCGTACAGCCTGTGATGGCTTTATCGGCCATTTGAATGTCATAATTCGTACTAAAAGTAGCCATTTCGAACAAATCCAAACTAATTCTAAAATTTGATGTTATTTCTAATATTTTTTGCTTTTGAACAATAAAATTAACTAAAAAAAAATATAAAAATATAGCGTTTTACTTTGTTGCATTATATATCAGCCACCCTGTATTATGTGTGTTAAGCTTTTTATTAATTTTTTTTTACTCTCACAGATTTTGCCAGCAATCAGCTGAGAGGAAGTCGAAATATATTCTTTATTTCATTTTAATCCAGATAACTAACCTGTGATATTGTAATGCCATAATTAATTCATTAAAATTAAACATTCTCAATAAGAACCAATCCCAAAATAAATCTTACTTGCGTATCAAAAATGAGTGGCGATGAAGATCTGCTTGTTTATAGCAAGAACAGTGCACGCGAGGTGGGCTTGAGATGGAAGATAGTCTCTTCCCCTTCAGACATACAACTTCTGCAGAAGGATAACGGCCAGTGTGAATCGCAATTGTACCCTGAACGAGCATGCGGTTTAAGGACAGAACATAAGTCTGTTCTATTCTTGTTCATACCAGTCTTGTCCTTTTGCTGTTTACCTTTTTGCTGCTAATGATGTTGAGCCCTCTTTTAAAACGACCAAAGAATACCTAGAGTCAGTTAAGATGTCAATTTTCTCTAACATCTAGGTAATTGTGTACCTCATTCCAGCTGTGGCCAGTTCATAAACAAATCAATTACTGACGATAATTCTATGTTTCCTGTGAGAAATCCTCGGCATTCATGGGCAATAATGGAAGCAATGATGCAATTCATTAGGGAGTAGCTTTCCGCGTAAATTAAGAAATTTTCAGGGGTAACTCGACCCTCCAACAAGCATTTCCGAATGAATTCCGATTGGTAAAACCTGCAGAAATTAGTCATCCTATACGAAAGTTTAAAATTAAGATTCAAAAATAATCATTCAGCTTTTTGAAGCCATTAGTACCACCGGGAGCATGTGGCTTTATTTTGATTTAGATTTTAGCAACCGAAACCTAGCCTTTAAAGTAAAGAAAAAATAACGATTGAAAACAATTTTAAACGGCCTGCAGTGGGAAAGTATTTTTACGCCTAACCAACAATTCTAGAGTTCCTTTCAATAAAACTCGACAAAATTTTCTTGCGTTGGTGTACGAAAAACGTTAAGGAATTTATCTTCAACGTAAGTGAGTATTTAGTTGAAAAGAAGCAGAAGCAGAAACAGAAGCAAAAGCCGAACAAGAACAAGAAGAAGAAAAACTAAAAGTTTTCATTCTTGAGCTTGTTATATGGTTCGGGGTCTTTTCATCTACAATCTATCTACCCACACGCTGTTCCTTTCAGTGTTTTTCATTCATCTTCAATGTTTTCTCTATTTAGCATAGTTTTCAACATTTTTGTATTCTTGCAACATAAAGAAGAGTATGCAAGTATTTCTTCTGTTTCTTCTTCTTCCTTCGTCTTCTTCTTCTTCATCATCATCGTAAGTTATAAATAATGTTCATTTCAGAAATTGTTTTCTACTCCGTTTGTTTTTTTTCTGCTTTTTGTTGTTTGGGTTTTTGTTTTGTAAGAAAACTTAAAACAGAAATGAATAAAAACAAAATGGTGCTCTCAACACAATTTGTGAAATATTTAAATGGATGTTGTAGAGCATCGATGTACGTATGTATGTATGTATGTACGTAGTTATAGTAGTTGCTCCCGAGTTTCAAGGCAATTTGGTGCGTAGGAGTTTAGAAAAAAAAACAAAAACGGAAAAAGAAAAGGATTAGAAAGTTAAGGTGTGTGAAGATACCGAGTGGGTAGTTTGTTTTTGCTGGTGTTTCGTTTTTGTTTATGGAGAAAGTAAAAAATATTTAATTTGTTGGCCGTAATTCCAATTCAACATTCTTCCCCCACACTTAAAACCATCTTCTTTACAGCCATACAGTATAGCATTTACATCTCTATTTAGATCTCTGGGGTAAAATTATGCAATTCACTGGCCATGAACATCATTGGCTTTTTGTTGAAGCCTCTGTATTGGCCACTTAGACGTAAAGAGCTATGTATTTAAAAGCGTGTGGGAATTAGTAAATATAGTTGAGTTTTCCCAATCATTTTTTGATTTGTTTCCTATTCGTTTTTGCTTTTTTTTTTTTGGGCTACATTAGAAAATTATTAACATTCTGAGAATTTAAAATGTTGGCGCTAGTCTCTTTAATGTTGAAAATTCCACAAAATTCCATTGAATTTTATTTGGGTTTTTACAATCGCATTAAGAGCATTTAAAATTGAAATCTAATTATGGCATTCAAAGTTTTCTAAGTAAATAGAAAATTAGTTTTATTAATTGTATAATTGTATTACAATACCCCCGAGCAATTCAAATTACGCCAGATTAATCACAATGAATTAAAAAAGATAAATTAAATTGAAACTAAATTAACTAGAATTTATGATTAAAAAGTTATTTAAATTTCACATATAGAATCCTTGAATGCTAGTGAATTTAATGATTACAATTCGTCTGAGAGTTATGCAACTCCGCAGAAGCATAATGTTGAGTTAACAAAATTTTTAACCTTTTTCTTACTTCTTACTTCTTTTTGAAGTCGCCGTGGTCTAGTGGGCAGTGTGTTAGCTTATTAGACAAAAGGCCCGTGTTCGAATCCCAGGTCAGACATCAAAACGAAAAAATATTTCTTCAGCGACTTCCACTCAGCAGATTTCTGGCAAAGACTCTGAGAGTAAAAATTAGCATGAAAAGCTTCTCAAAAATCTGTCGTTCGGAGTCGACTTTAAACTGTAGGTCCCGCCACTCATGTATAAAATTAACGCACACAGCATAAGTGGTGTGCGATGCTAGGTCGTAATCCTGACTGAAGGGTTGTAATGGCCAATTATGTATGTATGTATGTTTCTTACTTCGAATTCTAGAAATTAGGAATTGAAAATTTATTTTTTTTTCCACTTAATTCCGTTTCTTGAATCTAATCTGTTCCAGATATACAAGTCATGGGTCTGGTATAACAAGTCCTAAGATATTGGGGCTGCCATCTTTCGTTGCTTACAAACATCTATCGAGTATTTGGTTTGATGGTAAGGCATCAAATTGTTTGCTAATTACTATCTCTTTTTTGTATACTTCTAAGTCGGCTCTATCCCATTTTTTTCCTCTCGGCATTGGGGTAAGTATTTTTAATCGATACCAAATAGTATAGTGATTTGATGTGAAAATGTGGCTAAAGTGTTTAAAATGTCCAGAGAAAGAGAAAGGACATTCATCATGGTTTAAAAAAGTTACCCATCAAGAGGCTTTAATTTCATTGAAACAAAATCTATCCAGGAAGCCACTGATCCCACAGAAAAGTCGGATCTATCCAATTTTTTTTCTCTCGACATTGGGGTAAGTATTTTTAATCGATACCACATAATATAATCATGGTTTGAAAAAGTTACACATCAAGAGGCTTTAATTTCATTGAAACAAAATCTATCCAGAAAGCCACTGATCCCCCAGAAAATATAATACAATCTCTTGAGAAAGACTATAACGCTATTGCTAAAAACCTTCTCAGCAACTTCTCAGTCAACGACAAACGGAAGTCCTAGGATCTGCTACAAGAAACCCATCATCTACTATAGTGTAGGAACTTGATTAAAGTAACTGATAGTTTAAGTGATGGTCTCCCATAGGAAGTCGCCGTGGTCTAGTGGGTAGTGTGTTGGCTTATTAGACGAAAGGCCCGGGTCGAATCCCAGGTCAGACATCAAAACGAAAATATTCCTCGGCGACTTCCTCTCAGCAGATTTCTGGTAAAGACTCTGATTAATTCCGTTTCTGAATCTAATCTGTTCCAGATTACAAGTATGGGGTCTGGGTTGTAACAAGTCCTAAGATATTAGGAGCTGCCCATCTTTCGTTGCTTACAAACATCTATCGATTATTTGTTTGATGGTAAGGCCATCAAGTTGTTTGCTAATTACTATCTCTTTTTTGTATACTTCCAATCGGCTCTATTCCATTTTTTTCCTCTCGGCATTGGGGTAAGTATTTTTAATCAATACCACATAATATCGTGATTTGATGTGAAAATGTGGCTAAAGTGTTCAAAATGTCCGGAGAAAGAGAAAGGACATTCATCATCGTTTGAAAAAGCTACTCATCAAGAGGCTTTAATTTCATTGAAACAAAATCTATCCAGGAAACCACTGATCCCACAGAAAAGTCGCATCTATCCAATTTTTTTTCTCTCGACATTGGGGTAAGTATTTTTAATCGATACCACATAATATAATCATGGTTTGAAAAAGTTACACATCAAGAGGCTTTAATTTCATTGAAACAAAATCTATCCAGAAAGCCACTGATCCCCCAGAAAATATAATACAATCTCTTGAGAAAGACTATAACGCTATTGCTAAAAACCTTCTCAGCGTCTTCTCAGTCAACGACAAACGGAAGTCCTAGGATCTGCTACAAGAAACCCATCATCTACTATAGTGTAGGAACTTGATTAAAGTAACTGATAGTTTAAGTGATGGTCTCCCATAGGAAGTCGCCGTGGTCTAGTGGGTAGTGTGTTGGCTTATTAGACGAAAGGCCCGGGTCGAATCCCAGGTCAGACATCAAAACGAAAAATATTTCCTCGGCGACTTCCTCTCAGCAGATTTCTGGTAAAGACTCTGAGAGTAAAAATTGCCATGAAAAGCTTCTCAAAAATCTGTCGTTCGGAGTCGACTTTCATGTATAAAATTAACGCACACAACATAAGTGGTGTGAGAAGCTAGGTCGTAATCCTGACTGAAGGGTTGTTATGGCCAATTATGTATGTATGTCTCCCATAGGCCAGCGGTACATTATAATACCACAAACCAACATCCAACCCTGCAAACGAACAGTACCTATAGGATATTATCCCGAAGCCAAAATAAATCTATAAAAGGTAACAGTCAATGTAAGATAAGAAAAATTCAACTCGTATGAGAAAAGAGTCTGCAAAAGTCATTCAAGAGAGTGACAAGTCCATTAGCATGAGTGCAAGGGATGACCATACGATTAAAGAAAAAAAGACAAATTAATCCTCCAATCAAAGCTAACCAGTTTAACTCAAGCAATGGTAACACCAAAACCATGTAAAAGCTCATCAGCAACGCTTTTTCAGATATTAATCTCTTAGTGCTGGAATCCAAATAAAAATTATCTTTGAATTATTCAAGATTTCTCTAAGATAGGAAATTAATGAAATCAAAATGAAATGGAAACAAAGTAAAATGGTGTCAATTGTCTGTCCATAATTGTATACATTTGTAGTAAGAAAACCGCCACTGATGTACTTTGTTTTTGCAAAGTATAAAGACGTATGTGTATGGCAATGCCGTATTCATACCTAAATGTTAATATCGAATTCAACAGCCTTAACCTATGCTAAAGACTATAATTTATTGCACAAAATGTTTAATAATTTCATGGAAATTTGTTGTTGAAAGTTTTAAATTTTTACAGCAAAATTGTTTACTAGATAACACAACATTGTCGATCTTTGGGTATTTTCATCAATTGGACCTAACACATTACAACAAGTAGCCGGCTAGCTTAGTCCGTTTAACATGAGACTCTTAATCTCAGCGTCGTGGTTTCGAGTCCCACGTTGGCAGGTACGTTCCCACGACAAACGGATCTACGCTCTGGAATGACCCGATCCACGATCGGCCAAGATTGTCAACTCAGCGAAAGTGAAGGAAACAGTACCTCTTTTAACATTCCTCGTAAGGATGGTTATAAGTCAGACAATTACCCACGTAAGAATTAAAGCCGACTGACTATTCACAATACCACAAGTGCGTGTTACAACTGTAAGCTTTTGATTCTAAATTTGCGAACAAAATTGTCCTTATCAGCAAGCAATATATTGGCACGAAAAATCTATGTTGTGAAAAGCAATGACATCTAGAAACAGTGACTGTTTGGTACGCAAACAATAAAAATAAGAAAGGGGAATTGTTCATTATGGGCTTCTAAAAGCTAATTAAACGATCTAAAAGTTGTACAGAATAGATGAAGTGTTGGTTATTATCCGTCATGACAGCGCAAAACCTTATATACGGCGGTGGCCTTATAATTAGAAACGACTTAGCAACATGTATATTTGTTAATTTATTTTCAAAACTTTTTTACTCTTTTTAAAACCAAGAGTTAAAAAATTTACAGCATCAATATCATTATTAAAAAAATTACCAATTCAAAAATTCTAATTTAAGATTGGTCATATAATTAGAAATAAAAAATATTCTTACAAATAGCTTAAAAATATCTTAATAAAATATCTTAAAATATCTTAAATAATAGCCCTTGTTTTGAACAACATCTGCAAGTCTTTTCAGCAAACTTTATATCAAACGTTGGCATGATATGTTGTGCCTGCTTTGTTGGACCAGCTGAAACAATTCATCATTATTTCGAGGGTTTTTGTCTTTAAAATCTCTGTTGACAATTATTTGAAACCCTAAGCAGGAATTCTAGAGTCTGAAAAACCACTCCAGCAGATGGCAAAATTAAGAGAAACCCTTTACCGTCTTCTCATGGAATAAAGACTGAAATTAGGCAATTTTAACGACAGAAATATCTACACGGACAATAAGAAGACGTTTACAGGAGTCGCAAAAAAATCGCTTGTCTCAAAAAAAAAGTTTTTTTAAAGCGATTACATTTTGGAACGGAAGTGCTTAAAAAAGATCTGCGTTTCAGAAACAAAGTTCTCTGGAGTGATGAAACCAAGTTTAATTTGTTCCAATTTGATTGAAATATTTGTGTAAGACGTTCTCCAAACAAAACACTTGGTTCCAGGTACACATGTACACAATTTAAAATGAGTTATAAAGTTTTGGTAATAAATTGGCAAAGATACATGTTGCTAAGTCGTTTCTAATTATAATGCCATCGCTGTACATGTGTATATTATTATGCTGTTGACTTTGACTAAGGCATTCAACAATTGCCTAGACCCTGCACCTTTAATTTATAATTACTTTGAATATTGCAGTACTGTCTTGATGGTGTAAATATACACATATGTACAGGGGACAGCAAAAGTCTTTGTCCGCCAATAGATTTATCTTGACAACTTCATGCATTTTAACGTTAACAGTTTTTATAAAAAATTGAGGTTTTTATATTTATTTTATTAATTTATTTATGTTTTATTATAAAACAAAAAATTTCTTGTAATATTTTTCATAAACCAAGAGAAAAATAAGGAAAAGTTTCAAATGACTCCATAGGTAGCGCCAAGGAGAACCTTGAATAAATTTAAAATTCAAAGGACCTAATATAAGAAAATGTTATCCCTTCAATTTGGTAGAATATCCCTTAAGGTCAATTACTCTATTTAACCCATTTGGAATTGAATGTACAAGTTTACTTTAATGTTTTCTAGAGGCACCATGAGCAAGGTTTTCGGTTGACTTTTGTTTGAGGTTAGCCATTACGTAACAGTTCTTTCAAATGATCTTCTAACTACTCTCTTGAAGTCATATCAGGACTTTATGCAAGAAGTATTAAGCCTGTGGAGAATTTTTTGTCAAAATATATTGGAGGACTAAGAAGAAACCCAACACATAGTATTTAGCACACTATAGCCACATTAATTTGTAAATAAGTTAACATTGCAAAATTTAATAAACAATTGCAACAAATGCAAACGACCAAACCTTAAAACCCCATAAATCATTAACAAAAAAAAATTACCGTCATTTATCTAATCTAAATTGGTTGAACAAATGTTCCGGGCCTTCAATAATTCATCATAATTTTCAGCAGAATAACAGTATGTATAAAATTAAATGGAAAGAAAAAAAGTTTTGCAAAAAAGCCAAGCGTAATACGTGATTTTAAATGCGTCTTTTGCAAAATTTTGTATTTTTTTTTTTTGTATTTTTTGTTAGTAACAATGCAAGATAAAAACAATAACAATGAAAAAAAAATTATTGTAAACCGCAATTTCTTTTAAATTAATTATAAACAATAACAAAACAATTAAAAATAAAGCAAAATAAAGCAAAAACAAAAGAGAAAATAAAATCCCACAACGCACACATACAACAGACAGTGGGTTGTTATCAGTCACTGACCTGGTTTAACATAATTTTAAACTATTTTATGACAAAAACAAAACCCATACAAATGAAAAAAAATGGGATTAAATACTTTTACTCTCATACTGTCAAGAGAAACAGAGACAGAGAGAGATAGAGTTGAGCTTTAATTAGCATACCTACCTGTTGAATTAATTTTGAAATTAAATTAAAAGTCAGACTTTTTTCATGCAATAGGGTAGTATGTGTGCACGTCTGTGCATTTTCCCATAAGCATATTTTATCATGATTCATGATACACAAACAGATGGTGTTGTTGCTATTGTTGTTTTATTTAAATACTCTTTGCCAACAACAATAATAAACACACAACGCCATGATAACACAACTAGAGATATAAAAAACAACAAAAAAAAAAAATTAAATAAATACCCACTCAAAACGAGAGAAAAAGAGGAGAGTGAATTTTTTATTGTTTACCTTTTGTTGTTGTTACAGTTGTTATCAACAGTGATAAACTGTTCTATTTTGTTTTCATTATGTTCTTTGAACTTTTTTCTCATTTTTTTTTTTGATGACTTTATTGTTGTATTAATTTGTTGACATTTCATACATAAACCATATGATTAAGTCGTATGTGTATGGTTGTTTGCAATAGATTTATATAAATAGGGTCCGCCAAATAAGTTTTTTTTTTTTTTTTGAAAATGCTTTCTCAAATTTCTTTTTTATTTGAAAGTACAATCCTTCGGGTTAATAATGGAAAATAATTTCATTCAAATGGCTGCCTCGGCTGGCCATGCAGTAGCCTACACGATCGGTCGAATTTTTAAGTACTTTATTGCTTGTGTGCAGCTGATTGTGTGCTGGTATGTGAACAAGCAAAATTGTCGCATTTGTGGCATAGAAAACCCGCGCAATTACATTGAAAAGCCGACACACCCAACACGACTCACTGTTTGGTGCGGATTTTGGTCCAGTGGTATAATTGGGCTATTATTCTTCGAAAATGAGAAAGGAGTGGCCATTGCAGTCAATGGCGATCGTCATCGGAACATGTTGAATGAATTTTTGGAATTTGAATGAATGAATTGAAGAAGAGGATATTGCCAACATTTGGTTTCAAGAGGACGGCGGTACGCGCCACACAGCGGAAGCTACACTTGATGTTTTGCGTCCTGTTTTTGAAGATCGCATTATCAGCCGCAGAGCTGATGGCGTTTGGCCAGCTCGGAGCTGCGATTTGACACCGATGGGCTATTATTTGTAGGGTGCCGTCAAAGATAAGCGTCAGAGATAATTGACGCTTAAAACGACAATGTTCGTGAAGCCATTTCTGAAATACAGCTGCACACAATCAATAATGTGCTTAAAAATTGGGCCGATCGTGTAGGCAGGCCATTTGAATGAAATTCTTTTCCATTATTAACCCGAAGGCTTGTACTTTCAAATAAAAAAATAAATTTAAGAAATTATTCCGGAGTTTTCCTCAAAGCATTTTCAAAAAAAAATAAATTTATTTGGCGGACCCTTTACAATAACAATAATATTTTTTACCGTCTATTTTCACTTTTAGTAAGTGTTTGTTATGTGTGACTTTATTTTTTTATGTTACTGCCATATGCTCATATGAATATTATAGATTAAATTGTTTACAACAATAGAAAACAGCAATAATAACAACAATAAACATAAAATATTTTACTGTCAATAATAAATAGCGGCTTAAGCCACTGTATTAATATGCGAAACAACAATAAAAAATAAGAAAATCATTTAAAATAGCGAGTGTATACTCACTCATACACAGCTCAACAATTGAATAAATTTGTCACAGAGATTTACAAGAATCTTATCTATGAAGTGTTTGTTAGGCAGGGGGTTTATTACACTCGAAAACTATTACAAGTGCAATAGAAATATTTAATATTTTTTGATTAATATGACACTGTCATACATACATAGTACGCACTTTATACGGATTAAGAAAATTATAACCCTGAAACATAATAATTGATATTTCTCTTAAATTGAGTACACAAGTCTTTAAAATTTTTTTGGAAAAATTTAATTCGGTTTAAAACACTTTTATTTATTAAAAGTACACTCATCTATGCATACATATCGTTGGTCTCATGTAGAAAGGCCCTAACTCGCATATTGTATTGGCTTACTAAATCTGTATCGTTTAAATATTTTCAAAGACAACAAAATCCAAGTCATTTACCAAAAAAATGCACACTCATCGACAAAAAATGCAAGTTATCAATAAAAAAAATCCAAGTGGTTGATTAAAATAATGCACAGTCATCAACCAAAAATGCAAGTCATCGGCAAAAGATGCAAGACATCCACAAAAACTGCAAACCATTGACCAAAATAATGCAAACAAAATAAAGAAAATCATATACCAAGCAATGCAAGTCATCGAAAAATAGTGAGTATTATCGACCTAAAGCAAAAAATTAAATTCAAAGAGCAAAAAATTAAAATCTTGCAACTAAGAACTCCAAAAAAAAACTTTTATTTATCGAGCAGACCAAATCATAAGCAAAGTATCGCAAGTAATCGGTCGGAAAAATAGAAGTCATCGACGCCAAAAACGCCAACCATCGAAAAAAAAACCCAAGTCGTCAACAACTTTGCAGTTTTTTGTTGTTTTGTATTTGAAGAAAACAACTAGCTTCATTGACTAAATCTTCGCTCCCAATTAAAGCTATTCCTTTCACGCTGTACAGCTCAAAAGAAGCGATTTATGATTCACCACTTTTGTAATAAGTTTTAATTATTCCTTCAACAATATATTAAATTTCAAAAATGAAATCTAATGTTTTCTAGTACTAGAACGGCCTAGTATTGGTGGTGGGATAGCCGAAATAATTTTGTGACTTCCCAAATATATGTTCCCAAATGGTCACTGATCTTCTAGAGAATTCTTATGTATTTTAGACCAAAAATCGATTGTTTTAAAATTCAATATCTCGACTCACAAAATTATTTCAGCTATCCCACTACCACGATTGGAAAGTGGACCCTCTGGACTACCATCTGCATATAGTCTGTATGGGGTACAATTTCTTATATGTTCCCAAATGGCCACTAATCTTCTAAAGAATTGTCATACATTTTCGACCAAAAATCAATTTTTTTTCAAATTCAAAATCTCAACTCACAAAATTATTTCAGCTATTCCACTACCACGGTTGGAAAGTGGACCCTCTGGACTACCATTTGTATATAGTCTGTATGGGGTACAGTTTCTTTTATGTTCCCAAATGGCCACTGATCATCTAAAGAATTCTCATACATTTTCGACCAAAAATCGATTTTTTTAAAATTCAATATCTCGACTCACAAAATTATTTCAACTATCCCACTACCACGATTGGAAAGTGGACCCTCTGGACTACCATTTGCATATAGTCTGTGTGCGGTACAATTTCTTATATGTTCCCAAATGGACACTGATTTTACAATACCATATCACTTCATATAGGACTTTTCTGCTGATTATATTGAGAAGCATTGGAACAATCCCCAGAGTATGATATGGTCTCATAAACCTACTATATGGCCTAAAATTACCTCCTAAACAAGTGACCTTGTTCAAATGGGTACTGTTAAACAGTTAACAGTGCCCTGTTAACTGCAAATTTTGCTCTGTTAAGATCAAATTGTGCACTGTTGACGCTAAGTGTGGCGCTGCTAAAATTTTTGGATTGCGTCTTGGATTTTCAAATTCAAATTTATCTTCTTAGCCATGTAGGCTAACATAGAGTCGAATTTGATCCACCATTTGACTGACTTTCTAGCTTTTTCTTTATCATTTTGATTATTTAAACAAAATCTTATCAGTTGTTTACCTGAATTCTTTTTTCTATTTGTGTTTTTGCTTTGCATTTATTTGCAACATGTTAATATAATTGCGTTTCAGTTCTTTTTATTGTTGTGGCTTATAAAATGAAATAAATAAAAAAAAAATTATATTAAAAATTAAGTCTACTATTAGTAGACTAAAGGTAAATGTTCATTAAATGTTATTCATTGTATGAAATCATACAATAAAAATAATTGAATGCCTACATTTATAGGGATTTTATTTATTTGTCTGGTTTGTTTATTTGTTCAAGAGTAATTGTAGGTATTGCTCCTATATGAACATATTCAAGTTGGGGTTTTCTATTATAATCTCTTCTCCAAACACAATAAAAAATCATTGTTTATATTTGTACTTTTAATTATTATTTATTTCTACATTCTCTTACCTTATACTGCAAATAAATAACGATAATTATTTAATTACTCTCAATTTTTAACACCCGCTCTCATTTAACAAAGCATTAATAATTAATCACAAACTACTACACAAACTCACCCACACACATCTCTTCTCATAAATCAAAACAAAACAAAAAAAACACACACACAAAAAGAACAAACGCACTAAATGATTACAATTTTAGATTTTTCACATACTTTTAGCACTTCTTTTTGGCAAATAATCGATAACTTTCAACACGATTTTTATTAATAAATACATAAATTTGCACTTTATTTATAAATTTTTATTATTATTTAACAAAAAAAAACACAATTTTCTTTACAACAATTGTTAAAAATTTTAAAGTAAACTTTGACACTCGCCTGATATTGGTGAAATTATAAAGGCGAATCAATTAAGAGCCGTTAAGGATCAAATAGTGTTGCCAAAACAAATATGAATTAATAAAGTTAGGTTTAAAATAAAATTACCAAATGGGGAAGAGTTTTATAAGAATTTTTCAATTTAAATTAAAAATAATCTAAAAACAATAATTAATGAGATAGGAATTAGAAAAAAGTTAAATGGAAATAAAAATTTCTTAAATATTGACGGAACAACAAAATTTGGGATACATTTTGCCCATTAACATTGATGAGACTGGCAATATTGTCACTTGACATTGTTGTATTTTGTTTTATTGTTTCCTTCTGTTGTATGTTGCTCCATAGACAGGTCGTTCTGTTAAGAATTAAATTTCAAAAACAATATGAAAGAAAAGTTTGTTTCGCCAGATTTACATACAAGTGCAAGATTTTTTAAAATATTGCTTCAAATAGTTTTTTAAAATCATATATATTATTTTTAAAGCACTTTTTTTGTCGGTTACAAATATCTCCCGTACCACCCCATCAAATTTAATGAATGATATCTCATTTTAAAGCTTATATCTAACACTAATTGCGAAAAATAATTAGAAATTGAAAAATTAATATTTTCTTTGATAAAAATTATATTTTATTTAGAACTGCATGATAATACTATTGTCATTATGATTATGTGTTTTTGTGTGTGGTAATACAGGGTCGCTTAATAGTAATGCAGTTCTACATAATATAGTATGTATTAAAATCCATTCTGGCAATACCGATATTTACTATAATACCGTTTATTAATAAGTCAGTCATATATAATATGCATACTAAGTTCTAAAAAGCTGTTTTGGGAATACTTTGCAGTAGTTGTTAGATCAATTGCGATTAACAGGGTAGCTTAATTGTAATGCTATTCTACATAATAATATATAAAGTTGTAAAAGCTATTTTGGTAATGTCGTTATTGTCATGGCATTGTTTGTTTTATGAAGTGTAGTAATACGGTGTCTTTTGCTATGACGATAAACAAAGCACAAGGTCAAACCCTCCAAAAGGTAGGATTATATTTACCACAACTGATCTTTTCACATGGGCAGTTATACGTGGCTTTTTCTCCAGTGCATACGTTTAAAGATATTTTTGTTTGTATTAAGAATTAGTAAGGGCAAAAAGTTAACGATGATCATGTCATTACCTCTAACAGTATATTCAAAGAAGTATTATAAAAGCATTTAAGTATATGTATGTATGTATGTAAATATGTATGATATATTATAATTTATAATAGTTTTATACTTTTAATAAAATTTCGATTAATTATTTTCATTTTGTGTTACAAAAATTACATCTAACTGTGCGAAATATTCCCACGGGTCATCTAATCTCAATGAAATAGTTTTATTAATTTTTATACAGAACATCGCATTATAAAGGGCAGATATTTTAACCAACGATTTTAATTCAACAAGACTAATTGTCTACCAAAAACGTGATGTTTTTATGGTATCAAAGACACTATATGGCAGCTACAGGTCAAAAATTGTCAGCGACTGTCTGTTTGTGTCATGACCATAGGCACTGTTTTTATTTTTACCACCGACTGGCTTAAATTTTGAAGGTAAAGTGAAAGAACGATTATTAAAATTCCAATTCATTTATTTGCTATCCAAACGCTTCTCGTATACGACTATTTCACTTCTACATATTCTAGACAGTAATTTGGTATTCCAGTACTCTTTATGTACAGGTAAAACTCTGCTATACAAGCCTTACAATTGTGTCACAAAATTGAATTTGAATATATACAGCGGAGGCTCTGCTCGTAAGGAGCTATTTCAAGTCATAATATTGGGGACACGAATTTTTGCCTATTCACATACATAACACAATTGGTCATTATAACACTTCTGTCGGGATTACGACTTAGCTTCCCGAACCACTTATGTTGTGTGTGTTAATTTTATGCTTTTGAGAAGCTCTTCATGGCAATTTTATTTACTCTCAGAATTTTTGCCTGTAATCTGCATACAGACAGACGCCAAAGAATATTTTCTTTTTTCATTATTTTAATTTTAATGTCTGACATGGGGTTTGAACTGTGGATTTATGTCTGTTGCACGCAGCATATTAGTATCACAATTTTTATTGTTTCATCAACAGGAAGGATTCAACAAATGTTTCATCTCTATATCTGAAGTGAGTTTGAACAAATCTTTGCTTCTTAACTAATACGAAAGTTAGGTAAGGTGGTGGAAACCTTCGAAGAACGAGATCCTCCTTTGGCCAGCATTTAGGTCTATTGTAATAACACAATTAATTATACTCGGGTACCAACCGTTCCCTAAAGAAAAATAAATCTTGCTATTGTAGCAATTTTTATATTAAAGAGCTCAGTCAATGATGTGAGAAAATGAAAGTCAGAAATCTTTGTCTTTTTATCACAAAAGTAAGGCACAGACACATGAGCTGAAAGACAGATTCTTTCTCCTTCTCAGACCCAAAGCACCTGCCCATTAGTTGAACTCTCGAGTCTTACGATATGTCTACCAAAACATGGCCAGTGGCCCATTAGAATGGCTAATGTGTAATGAAAAGACAGAAGCAAGTTAATATATATTGATGATGAAGGAATATAAAGTACAAGTCCATAAAGCATTGGGGTTTTAAGTCAGTATGATAGTCTCCTTAGTCCAGTAGGTAGTGTGTCGGCTTATTAGGCGTAAGGATTATTCGGCGTAAGGCCAAATCCCAGGTCAGAAATGACTTATTATACATATACACCATATTTTTATGACACGACGTTCCTCCTAAGAGCGTTCCTATGTAAATGGGGATACGTTCCAGTCATCTGAAACCATGTAAATGAAAAAACTATTTTACTTGAAAAACGTGTAAAAATTGAAACTATAAATTTCAGAATTTTGACGTTTTATGTCATAAACGTAACAAAACATCTCTTATAATTAGAACAGAAAATTAGAATATAAGAAAAAATATTTAGAAAACTATTCGTCGCTGCTTGACAAGCACTTTTGCGACGAATGGTAAGTTATCACCTAAATATCCTTAAATTATCCATGTGACTCGGTAATGAGTTTGGTTTGTCGGACTACTTCCGAAAGGTCTTCTGCCGCTTTTTATTAAAATTTATACAAAAAAACAACTCTTTATACCCAGCAATACAATATCTTGTTCGAATTTCAGGCGCATTCCATATTAGAACCATTTTTTAAGAAATGGTTCCCCATACTTTTACCAAATGGTAGACCGGCATCAATTAAACTACCAGTTAGTTGGCAACCAAAAAAAATCCGTGTAAAAAGAAACCATGTAAAAAAAGAGTTAGGTGTACATATGTATGTACAGTGGCGACATCTCAAATAGCACGTTTCATAAATGGAGAAATTAATTAAAATTTCCTTCAATTGCTGCGAAAAAGTTATAAACTTTTATTATATTAAAGCACCTATATTGTTGTTCATTAATTAATAGGGATTCCATTTTCATTATTTTGTTCATATATTTTTTTACATTATTTTTTAACAAAAAAAACTTTTTTAACGATAAATTAAATAGCACACAAGATTAATTCAAAATTTTTATTATGTTAAATAAATTTAAGTTTGTTAATACTATCAGTACTTTGTAGGAAACCCGTTATTTTTAACTACGGCTGTGCATCGACGATGCATTGACTGAATCAGGGATTGGCATCTTTCTAAAGGGATGAAATACCATGTTTTTTGAATTTTAGTCCAAAAATGTTCAAATTTATAGAATTACAATGATTTATTCTCCTTTCAACATCGTGCCATAGATTCTCGATCGGATTTAAATCCGGAGATTGAGATGACCAAGGTACTATTTTATTATCAGAAAACCATTTTTTAACGGACTTAGCCGTGTGTTTAGGATCATTATCCTGTACAAGCTTCCACCTTAGAGGCATTTCTTCCTCAACGTATGGCAACATTATATTCATTAAAATGTTTTGTAAACTACTTGGTCCATTATACCCTCTATTCGTGTTATAGGACCCACACCGTACCATGAGAAGCTTCCCCAAACAAGCACGCTACCACCACCGTGTTTAATGGTTTTTGTTGTGTACTTTGGATCAAATGCGGTGTTTTTATTTCGCTTTACGTATGACCTTCCATCCGAACCAAAGCGGTTAAACTTAGATTCGTCCGCGAAAAGAACATTATTCCAGTAAGAAAGTGGTTTTTTTAAATTGGCCTTGGCAAAATTAACTCGATTTATTCGATTTTTTTTGGACACATGTGGTTTACGCCTGGCAATATGCCCAAACAGGTTATTTTCTCGTAATCTGTTTTTTATTGTACTTGTGGATATGTTTAGTCCCAACTATTGTTGAATTTTTTCCCGTATTCTTGGTGCAGTTAAAAAAGGATTACTTTTGCTCATTTTAACTATTAATTTATCTATCCTTTGAGACGTTATTCTGGATCTTTTTCGTGTCATGCTTTTAAAAGATTGAGTTTTTTCATAATGTTTGATTGCGTTATAAACTTTTTTTTCTCGAGCAATCCAGTTTCTGTGATATTTCGGTAAATGTCAGGCCGTCCTTGCGGTATTGAAGGACAAATCTTCGAAAGATTGGATTAGCGTGTTGGCCACGCCCCATTCATTTTTTTTGACTAAGCTGACATTACAAATTAACAACAACATATTATTAAACAAATAACTGTAAAAAGAATTAAAATAATAGAAGAAAATAAAGAGAAAAAATCTGTATGAAAACCGTGCTATTTGAAATGTCGCCACTGTATGTATGATACATTTCACAGAAAATTAATTAGAATCGAATAAAAACGTTTAGAATTCGAATTATTTTAATAAAACAACATTGTATTGATATTTGTATTTTATATTTCTTTTCTTTTAAATATTTTATGTATTGATTTAATTAATTTAATTTATTTATTATAATTTATATCACTTTGCTCTTATAACATATACTTGCCATAAAATGTTATTACATTTATGGTTAATATATCGTATGTATGTATGTATGTATATAGTATTTATGTTTTAATTATAATTTAAAATGTATTTTGTATGAAATTTAATATTGTGGATGTTGCATTTATTTTTGTTTTTTAATTTTGCATGATTTATATTCTCTTCGACATAAAAAATATGCACAATAAAATGATTTTTTTTTATTTTATTTTAAATTTTAATGCAATTCGTTATCTAAAATGAATAATAATTGCAATCTATTTGTTATGTATACAATACAATATAATAATAATCTAGAGACATAATGATTGATTGATGTAAGTATGTATGTATGTATGCTTATATATATATAAATGTATATGAAATATGTATTTATGCATATATGTATGTATATACGATATAATGTAGAATTATATTTCTTTTTTTAAAATTAATTAAAAACTAATAATATTGTTTTTAAAATAAAATTAAAAAAATAAATTTTTTTAAAATGAATGTTTTGTTGGTTTATTCTTTTCATTTGCATTTTTAATTATGAATATGAAGTGGGTTTTGTTGTTGTTGATTGGTAGGTTGCATTTGTTGTTGTATTTATTTTTTTTAATACTAAAATATATATTTTCTTTCATTCTCTCTATATTAACTATTACAATATACTATATATTCTCAGGGTATTTGCTTTAATTTTTATAGTTTTAAAGTTATTTTTTATTTCAGCGTAGAGAAAATAGACATTTTTATTTAAAATATGTTTATCTTTCATTATCTTGTGGTTTAAATAGTATATTTAGATATATAGATAGATGTTATTCGGTTTTATTATTGAATTTTCTTTTCTTTTTTTTATTTTTTTTTTGTTTGATTTGTTTTAAATTCAAAATACATTTATATTTTATTTTAGTTTATTTGATTAATTAAATAATTTCTGAACAAGAATTAAAAAATAAGATTTATAGTTTTATTTCAAATTATTAAGTTTTTGTATTTTTTTTTTTTTTAGTTTTTAAAACGAAACTGCATTTTATATGCTTAGAATACCATTTTTCCTTTAAGTTAGTATGAAAATTTATTTAAAATTTCTTTTTTTTTTAAAATAATTCAAACAAGTATGTTAGGTTCTATTGAAATCTTTCATAACCTTTTAATGGAAATTTTTTTGAAAGGGAATGTCAATTTGTTTGAATTATTTTAAAATTTAAAGAAATTTTCAATTTTGTTTTTTTTTATAATATTTGTTATAAAAAGAGCTTTATTTTCACAGACATGGCTTTAATTATTTTTAGTTCTAGCTGGTGAAGGGTAGTATAAATTCTAGGCATTTTTTTTCTTTTCTTTTTTTGGTAAATATTTTCTCTGTTCTGTTTGTTTTCTAGTTTAATAAATTATTTTCTTTTTTTTTTAGCTTTTTAATATACCTGATAACTAGGTATATTTTATTTGGAAATAAAAAATAAGTGCATTCAATTTTAACAGACATTTTCGAAATTTCAAAATTAAAGAATTAAAAAAATTAATTTTCATATTAAGGGTTGAAATTAAAATTTTAGCAAGTGTTAAAACGAATTCGTAAATTATAAAACTCTTATACTGAATAATAATAATACAGAAATCTTATATTTTTTTATATTTAAATTTACCGAAATTTAAGAAAACAAAACCTATAAAAATTTTGTAAATTTTTTTTATCGAATTTTCGAAAACAAACTTACTGCATATCAAATACATTTTATTATAATTTAAATGTTAACTTTAAAGACGATAGATTCAGCTTTATAAAAACTCTGAATAACAATAATTCAGGGCAAAGTACTAGAACTTGCATTGTATACGATTTATACTGCAAATATATCATTTACGGATGACATAAACACAGGATACTGTAATAGCAGCATCAAACCATTTGCAAATTAAGGTTTCATTGTTTCTTCAGAACCATAATAGCCCTATTAAAATTAATTCAGAGAAATACAAATACTTTACTTTCTCGGTAAGGATAAGGAATATTAGGCAAAACAAATACCAAATAGTTCCGAAAGATAACTGTCAAAGTAATGCTTTAATTTTGCTGCTTTGTAGGTGAAAACTATGTTTGGAAACGTTCTTTTGCTGAAAATAGCTATTTACAAATATAGTAAATACATTAGTTTTATTTAATATCGCTTGCCTAACTAAATACATACAATATAGAACGAAATATTGTTTCATATTATATGGAATAGTTTATCAAGGAGCCATAGGTTTTAATTAAAAATTTACTATTAAATTTCATTCAGCTTTCATTAAAGTAAATAACAGATAGTAGTCTGTTTCATATCATAGTTAGTTTGATTTGTTAGTTTGACTCCGAACTTTGCATTTGAAAATCTTTCTACTTAGTAAAATTAGTTTTCGGTTTATTTCGAAATAATTTAAAAATTTTATAAAGACTTGAAAATTCATAATTAAAAACTGATATCTTATTTGAAGACACAGTAACTTTTGTTTAAGATGACCGGTTGCAACTTATGATTGTAAAAAGCAGTCAAGAAAAAAAGATTTAAAAAATTTTTAAAGTCTTAAAAATCATTCAAGTTTTTAATATAAAAAATTAGGGAACCAGAAATCTTTTGTTTTAGATTGGGTTTGAAATCCTTTTTGGTTAAACTTTTATTCTGTATTCGAAAATCATTTAATTATTTTTAATATTTCATATTTAACATAGAATTTGAAAATATTTAATTAAAACAAAAAATTTTTGTTACATTCAAATAAATTCATAAACTGATCACACACAACATAATATTCGTTAATAATTTTGTAATTTAACCAACAAATATTTTTAAATGATTTTTTTTTCCTTTTCATACACTTTGGGCAGTTTATTATATTTATTTATACAGAGTGTATGTACATATGTAATGTTTTATTTTTTCTCTTTTTTAGATTTTAATTCAAAATATGAAAACGTCTGTTAGGTTTCAGATTTAACACAGTTGGTATTTGTTTTATTTTGGTTTTTTTTTTATATGTTTTTCTCTAAATATGTATTCATTTTTGCTGAGTTAACACTTTAATTTGCTTTATATCACAGCAAAAAAACAAAAACAAAAAAGATGGAATTATATTTCAATTTGTTTTTTTTTCCTTTCAGCTAATGGCGTTACAATTTTGATTTTGAAATGTATTTAGTTGTTCTTGTAATACAATATATGTAAATTAAATTATATTCTATTTTTATTTTATTTTATTTTCTTTTGTTTTCTTTTTTATTTCATATTAAGCTCATGTATGTGATTTTTAATGTTAATATTTCTTTTTCAGCAAACTAAACGAAAATGTAATTGAAAACCAAATTTAGAAATCAATGAAAAACTTAAAAAAAAAATTAATTATTTTTAATGTTTTTTTTTCATTTATTTCATTTATATAAATTTTGTTACAAATTAATTCTTTTTATTTTGTTTTCTTTTACTTTAAATAATTTCGTTTTCATAATTTTTAATTAATTTTTATTTTTCTTTAATATTAACTATTTTAACTAACATTTAGAGAACATTAAATATTTTTAAAGTTCTTGGCAGTTATTATGCTTTTTTTTTAAATAAGATTTTCTTATTTTAATTATTTGCTTGAATATCAATTTAAATTTATTTCTTGTTTTCCTATTTGCATTAAAGACACAGAACTATGTATATTAAGCAGTTTATTAAAGTATAAAAAAGAAGTAAAAAGTTTTAAAAAAAGAGTGGTTTCAATAAAAACTATTTTTAATAAATAAATTAATATTTGAATTTATTAAAAAAAAAAATAAATATTATAAATTGTGTTTAATATTCTATGTAAAATTTATTTCAGCCTGGTTATGTATTAAGCCTAGTTATGATTCTTGATTCTGTAATATAATTTCCTTAATTTGTTACTAAACTTTCGAAATTCATTTACAATTCGAAAATAGTTTTTCGATATATATTTTTTTTCTTTGCCTTGTTAAAGTCTTATTGATTAGAGGTTTTTTAACAGTTGCTGGCATTAGAATATTGATGCTGCCATCTAATTTATTTAAAAACAAAGACCTCTACAACAATGTATTGGGTTAAACATTGTCTGAGATTGCCATGACGTTGTTGTTATTAAATTCTCTAAAGTCTCAGGATCTTCTACATCGATTTTTTTCAAGGGTAAGTAAACATATTACCTACCAATACTCCATGTATTCCTATTCCTACCAAAGGGGGTCAAATGACCCCTATTTAAGGTAGATTACATATATATTTCTCGGTAAAAAATAATTAACAAGAGAGGATTCAATGTATTTTGTAATAAAAGTCTTAAAGACAAATGGTGATATGATAATGTTATTTTCAAGAAATTCGGAAAAAAAGTTCAAAATAACGGCATTTGACCCGTCCATGGTAGGTTTTGGATTAAATATTTAAAACTGGAAAAAGTGAGGGAAAACCATAAAGAAAATTGTTTAACTAAGTTGTATTCGAATCTGGGATACATTGGGGATTTGCATTTAAAGACTTTAAATTCTACAATACTTCATTTCAAGGCAGTATTAGCATAAAGTTTGTAATCCAATTTTATATTTTTAAGCTTTTGATGATCCATTTTAAAGACGAGATTAAAAATTCGAATAAAATATTGGGCCAAAATTGATTGGTGTATTTAAAAACAATGAGAGATAAGCATATATTGCTTACAGAGATTTCAAAATAAGAAGAAAATCCCAACAAAGCTTTTCCAGCTCTGAAATCATTCATTTCACAATTAAATTTTTACAATCTTAAGTTTTAAATTAAATAGAATAGGGCCTATGTTTTCGAATCAAAACAAATTATGTAAACTTGTTTAATTTTCTGAAATTTCTATATAAATGAAACTACTTTCAATATCCAATGATATTTATAAACTAAACCACTCTTTTAAAAATTTATAAATCAAGAAGTTAACTTTTTTTTTTTTTTATAAAATTATTTTGTTTATTTTTTTGATCTTTTAGAAAATTGTATATTTTTTAAAAAAATTTTACTGCTTTAAAGCTGTTCCAGCCTTTTTTTTCAAAAAACATTCAAGCTAGCAGCCTGTTAGTAGTCATTTCATTCACATAATATATACATACATACTGTAATTATGTATGTAAATAATATTGCAAACTTAAAATTAAAGTTTAAGGTTAAATCAAGAGAGTAATACATTTATGTTTATAATGCATAAAAAATAAAATGAGATCAAATATTATTTTTTTTTTTGTTTTTTGTATTTTTATTTTTAATAAATGGAAGCAAAAGGATATATGAATGAGAAATGTATTGCCAATATTAAAATTAAATATTGAAGATTCGTTAACAATCTACAGTTTTTCAAGAGTTGATATAGCAAAACAAATGTTTTATATTAAAACAAAATTAAACACCCAAAGCAAACAAATATCGAATTAAATATAACGAAATCAATTAATAATATATCAGAAGAAAATCAAAATACATACATTGAATTGCAGGATAAGAGAATAAACGATGAACGATATTTTAATTGAATTATTTTAAAAAGAATACCATAAATGTTTGCCTACAGAAATCAAAATACTTAAAAGAAACCAATTAAACAAATTTCAACGTTTTAAAATACTTTCCAGGTTACATTTTAAATATTTTTAGTTGTTAAGGGATTATTATAGTTGAATATAGAACTCTTGTAGAATAAAATTAATAAGAATAACTTGCAATCTGTTACTTTCTTTCAGTTTTAGCCTTAAACTTTAATTTTGTACTCTAAACCAATACCATAGTACACATTTTTTTTTCATTTGTTCTTTAAATATTCTCATACATACATATTTCGTAATTCTTATTTTATGAAATTATTTTGTAAAATCAGAAATACTTTCTCTGTGTTAGTAAAATAAGTACAATTTTTTAAAAACATTATTTTATAAACAATTTTGAACTTTTTTTTCATAATTTAACAGACTGCTTGCTCGCTAGTTTGTTTTACTTTTTAAATAAAATTCCTAGTAATACAATACAATTTGTTGTTGTTTTATATTTTATTCTTTTGCAATTCCAATTTACCAATTTGTTTCAACTAATTTCTTCATTAATATGTAATCATTTTAAATAAATTACTAAATTCCTTGTTTAAATAACTAGTGGGTTCGAGTTGTGTGGTGTATTTTGTATGAAATGTTTATTGATTGTATGCGTTTCATTAAGTTTTATTAAGAAAAAGTTTTATTAAAAATAAATAAAAGGTCTTTGTAAAATTAAAAAGAAAAAAACTTCATTTCGAATTTCACATTTCGAAATACATTACAAAACTAAAGGCTGAATTTATTATATCAATTGCCTACATAACAAATACTGTTTTAAGATTTTTCTTTTACTTTTTAAAGAACTTTTAAAAGTTTTCAATTTACAAAGGCCAACAGTTAAAATGTAATCGGCTTCTCGCTGCTGAAAACCGAAACAGTTGACAATAGCATGTTGTTAAAGATTCTTGGCTTAATTGAAAATGATCAGAAATTTGTTTTCAAACGCAAGAGAACTTGTTTCAACTACAATAGTTACTGCTGGAAAATTCGCAATCATGCGCTGTTAATGAAACATCGAAGGATGTTTAAGTAAGTCGAACATTGCACGCTATAGTGAGTGCGAAAGTATGTTAACGAAGGGTGAATACCATAATTTAAAGTAATTTATGGTAAAGCTCAGTACAATCCTTGAAATATGGTAATTTCTCAACTTATAGGGTGTAATGATAAATGAATTGCATTTAAAAATATTGAAATACTTTTACGTTAGTGGGGTGTTTGAAAATATTGTTTTCTGATTTTAACAATTCACCTATAGGAACAAATGGAACCGTTATAGTCTTCAGACTTACGAATTACGAATTCTAAAAAAAAAATAGTTCTTCATTAGAATAATATATATAATATAATAACATTATAGCCATCTTTTGCAAGCTTGATGAGAAAATTTGTATTAAAAAAGGCATAAATAATGGCATGCATCCTCAAGTCTTGGAATTCCAATATATTTTTATAGCAAATAATTTGTGAAAATAAAAATTTAAAGAAAATTTAGCACCTTTAGTTCGTTGTTTTATTTCGAAATCCCACCCGTACCTACAACTTTATTAAGACTTGAAGGAAAATTGAAATCGGATTTTAAACATTTGCAATGCTAAGACATAAAATAATTGTTTGCAATGAAATATTAAAACTGTGATAATAGAAATGGTGATATTCTAAATAAATAAATAAATATTGAACACGAAACAATTTCGATTTCTAAAAACAATTTTTAAACGGATTGTTGTTGAAGACAATTGGAAATTGAACAATTGCTTCCTTTTTAAATGTGAGATGGAAATTATGGAATACCTATCACATTTTATGTTTTAACGATTAATCATGCCATAACTTTATTAAAGTATTTGAGTACAAGTAATCGTTTTCTTATCACCTTTTTTTAAACGTCAAAATATAAGAAATCTTTTAAAACTAAATAGATTTTAGTACATATGTTTATCTATATTAACCGTTTGACTGCTAAGCGATTCTGGTGAGAATGTTCGAAAACAGCTCGAAAACTTTAGTTAATTATTATAATAAAAAAAAATCTTCAAAATTCAAATAATCTGTGTATAAAGATAGATCCTATAAATCTCGTCTTTAGATTTTATTTTCGCTTTTTTGACTAAATTTTTACATTGAAATTCGCAGCGCAAATGCGATTTTCGTAATAAATGAACGCAACGCTTTTGCAACGTCAAACGGATAAGATAAACATATTCAAAAAGCTATAAAATAAGTTTGTAATACAATTCATAGTTTATTACTTTTGACGAATTCAGATTGATTGTGATTTTAAAATCAATTTTTGATTCTTAATTGTCACAATTGCTCTACATAAATCTTAAATTACGGGTAGAATTTAAAAGTTCGATTTTTATTTAAAAACAAAAACGTTAGAATGCATATTTAAAAATTTAGAAAATATTAACGAAAACTATAAAAATGTCTGACAACAATATAGTGAAACTTCTTTATATTAAAGAAATAAGGGTATTAGGCTTCGCTCAAAAGAAAATGTCAGAAAACATATTTGCAGATTCGAAAATAATTAAAGAAAACTATGGAATAAATCCACCGAATTACAGTACTGAATTCCTTGTAGCATTTTTTCTAATAAAGAGATTTTCAACATATACATTAAGTCTGCATTTAGAATCACATTTTTTATTTTCGAAAATTCATTTATATTTGCAGTATACAGCAATAAAAATTTTCGAATGCTGTTAATGAATATCCTTAGATATTAGAAAACAATATTTCTCGTTTCAATAAATTAGGCAAAAGTCTCCAAGCAAATACTTTCGATAGTGTTTAACTATCGTAATACATAAAAATTACAATAAATTCAACACCATTTAGTAAAAAAAAAATAATACTTTTCTTTCTTTGTTTATAAATTGAGCAATTATTCCTTTAGTCCAGTAAATAATAATTGTTTTAAAATTCATATTTTAATTTTGCAAAAACCTTTACTCAATTTTAAAAAATGTACAAATGATAACGTATAAAAGAATTAAAATAATAGGAATAATTAAAGTAATTAACTTAAGGCTTAAATAAAAAATTTTGGGTTTTATTAAAAGAAAATTAAAAAAAATAGAAAAACTAGGTAGATGTACAATAAATATTATTCATACAACAGATTGTTAACATTAAAACAATGCCAATTAGAAAGAGAAAAAAAACATTGGGTATTAAAAAGAAATATTAAAAAAAAAAATTAAATAAAAATTGTATGTTTTTTTGAAAATGTATTTTGAAAATGTATTTCATTTCTTTTCGTTTAGATTTCACGCTCTAACGTATGTTTAGATTTTAACAAAGCTTTTTAACTTTTCTTTTGTAGGCTTTGAAAGTTAAAGCTAAAAAAGCATTTAAGCATATATCGTTTTCATTTTCCTCTGTTTTTTTCTGCATCGTTTTTCAATGTTTTATAAAAAATATTCAAATTTTTTATATTTTTAGATGTAAATATGCTTTAAGGATTTTTCATGAAAAAGATTTTGTTTTTCTTTTTTTGTGTTTTTGGTCCAAAGGATTTTTTTTTAAACAAACGTTTTGAAAAAAAAAAAAAATTAGGGAGACTTAGAGGCAGAGTGTTTAATTTATATAATAAAATAAACAAAACCTTGGTTTCGTGTTCTTAAAAAAAAAAGAAAAAAATTAAAAAAACTTTTCCAAAATTTGGGTGCGTTTTTGTGTATGCTTTCTTTGTTTTGCTATAATTTTTTCTTTTTTTCTTTTTTTTTAAATTTTGTAGGTGGGTGATGTTGTTGCTGTTGTTTCGTTTTATCTAAATGTATGTATATCATTAAAATGGTGTTTGTTGTTTTTGTGATTTTAGGCTACATTTAGTAAAAATGAATTATTAATTTAATTTAAAAATTAACTAGAAATTTCTTATTAAATTTTCATTTTCTTCTTTTCTTTTTTTTTTTTTGTTTTTGTTAATTAATAAAATTTATAATATAATAGCTACTTATAAATACATACATATACATATATATAAAGTAGAAACAGTTACAGAAACACACATATTCATTCATTCATTCATTGAAATTAAAGCTCCTACTACGACGCCATTACATACTTCAGCTGATGACATTTTTCTTTAACAGTCCATGCATTTGTTTGTGCTCTTTTATCTTTAGTTGATCCAGTCATGCCTTTATGATTTGTTTTTTATTTGTAGAAATATTATTGTTTTGAATTTGTTTTCTTTTGTTATGTTGTAGTTGTAGTTGTTTTTGTTTTTGTTTTAAGATATTTATTAACTAAACTCCCAGCCACTATTTCTCCCTTTGGACCAGCTGTTTCTTGTGTTTAAATTTTAAATCACATCTCACAGAAGTTTACGCTTTAATCATTTCAAAAATTTTTTGAAATTCGTCTTCTTCTTCATTAGATTCTCATGTGTTTATTGCCACGTTCAATCCCAGCCATTTTCTTTAATCATATGGGCCAATTCTATAATGTATTTACCCTCTTTGTATTTTTGACTCGATTCATAGGCATGCTCATACTTCCAACCCAGTGGTGTCTTACAGCAAACACAAAATATATCGGCTACAGCATGCAGGCCCGTTAAAAGGACTCTTTCTTCTGTTTGGCCACATCCAACATTGACAACAGAATTAAAAAGATACGCTGGACCTTGACTACCCTGAAACGATTTTGAGATAAGCTCATCGTGTGAGGCCAAGTGAGCTCGACAGTGAACACATGAGTAAGTCCGATTTGTGGACGGTAAATACGATTGAAATGTTTTAACCATTTTTCTTGTTGTATTATTTAGTTTATGTTGTTATTGTTGCGGTAGTGTTTGTAGTGTTAAAAGCTGTAATAGAAAGAGAATCAAATTAATAATTGCAAAGAAATATTTAATAATTTATAAGAATATGTAGAGATTTCTATAATTCTTCTCAAATAAAATAAAGTCCTCTAATAAAATAAAAACTTTTATTAAAAAATAACAATATTTAATAATAAATAAAAAAAAAATTTTAATTTAAAATTTATTTTTATTTACAATTTTTTAAAAAAGATTTTCTGCATAGAAATTTATGATTGAGGCACAAAAGCGCTCTGTAAAGCCATCGCTTCCTCGCATAACAATAAGGCTCTTGATATATTCCAATTTTATATTATAAACAAAATAACTTAAAAAATATGTAATGACTAATTTGATTTTGTTTAGATAAGACTCAAAATAAATAAACAGCGTTGTAAAAATCAACGTAAAGGCCCATTTTATATCTTTAGAAATCTGACTATGGACAGGGTAAAAAAGAAGTATAACAACGACAATACAATACAACCAACTCAAATCAACTCAGAAACATTATTTCATGCTGATTTATTGTATTGGACTTACAGAATGAAAACCCTCTAACCTAATTCAAAAATAAACAATTCTGTCGTTTGTCAAATATAATCCTACAAAAATTTTTTCTTTTAGAACTTCGATCTGATGTTCAGATGATACTTATTTCTGAAAACAACCAGTATTTAATACGTTATCGCAAAAATTATCGTTATATGTTTGATCATAATATGTCCTCACAATTAATGAATATGGATACAAACCTAAGAATTTTTAATTTTCTTTCAAACTTTCTCTATGTTCTGATTGAATTTTCGAGTTTTGTAATATTTAGGATATAACTATGGGTATTTTCAGAACTTTAAGTCGAACGATTTGCTAGTATAATATTGTAATGTCGTCATTCTAGAGGTATTCTGGTCATTAAAGTCTTATTAGACATAAAGTGAAATTTGGGCGAGTTCCTATGTAATGCCTAACCTATAAGAAATTTAGCGGCATATTAAAAGCAATTTAATGATCTTGTATTAGCTAATGTTAATGACTGCTATTATAAAAAGATCCATATACACTGGTGTCAAGAAAAAATGTGGAATTGCAATTTAGTTATACAAATTTAATTTTATCTCAAAATAACCTCTGAAAATAATTGAAACCCAATATCATCACAGTTTAGAGGTTCTAACAATAGTTTAATGTCCCCACACAACTGCAATGATCATGGAAATTTCCAATAAAATTTCGAATGAACTAAAGAGAATAAAAAGAATTTATGAATCATGACCATTCTGCGGAAAATTTGACTACTATGTGTTATTTTGAACATTTTCTGGCCTATACATTGATATATTTTTCATCTATGTAAGTACATAAAATGGATAGCAAAAATCTTAGTACTCTAATATATTTTGACAAAAAAAAGTCCCCTCAGACTGCACAAAGTCCCGAGATGACTTCAGGAGAGTATTTGAAAGAACTTGCTCATGGTGCACCAGAAAACATAACAAAACTTATACATTCAATTCCAAATGGTTTAAATGAAGTGCTTGACCCTTAGGAGATATTCTACTAAATACAAGAGATAAAATTTTCATTTGTTAGGCCATTGAATTTTAAATTTACTTAGGGTTCCCCTTTGCGGGTACCAATGGAGTCATCTTAAACTTTTCGTTATTTTTCATTCCTTTTATAAAAATATTAAAAAATAGTTTGTTTTATAATAAAACAGAAATAAATTAATAAAATAAATATAAAAATATTAATTTTTTTATACAAACTGTTGGTTAAAATTCATGAAAGTTTCATAATATATTTGTGGTACTAAGACTTTTGATGCCTACAGGATATTATAGGAAGTCATTGAAAGAATTATTGGTTCAGTTTTGATTAAATAATTGACAAATCTTTAGTTTGAACTATAACTGAATAAAATAGGAAATAAAAAGAAAAATACGAAGCATAATATATTCTTTAAAATTTTATTCTGAATAAAGTTTTAATAATAAAATCGAAATTCAGAATCCTTTAAATTAAATATAGAAAACGAAGTCGCCGTGGTCTAAATATCATTTTGTAATACGTATCAAATTGGCCACTACAATCATTCAGTTAGGATAACGGCCCTTGCTTTGTAGGGAATAAAGAAATAAAATTTAAAGCCAAAGGATATACAAAAATAATTATTTAAAACTTCATGCTCTTGAGATAATTACATAATTCGTCATACACCCGTCAGTCAGGATATTGCTAGTTGCTCACACTCTTATGTTGTGTGCGTTATTTTTATACATAAATATATTAATTTTTTGTGAGTAAACTGTTCATATCAATTTTATTACTCTCAGAGTTTTCCATAAATCTGCTGAGAGAGGAAATCGCCGAATAAATACTTTTTGTATTTTCATTTTGATATCTGGCCTAGCTTTAACGTCTAATAAAGCCAACACACTACCTACTAACCACGGTGATATAATTTAGTTAATTTTATTTGTAGGTCCTAAAATGTTTTTATTGATTTTATTTTTTGATACAAATTATTATTAATTTCGAAACAAATAAAAAAATAATCTTCAATGTTCTGTTTCTTAAGAAGTATGATGATGGGGTAATTCCCTGAAAATAAATATCTAAAGTAAAACAAAAATAAATAAATAAATAATACTAATTCACCCGAATCTATTCAAGGGCAAGCAATTTAAAACACTAGACTACAATATATTTATTACATCTTAATAAATTGAATTTAATTTATTAATAAACAATTACATTTCGATAAGCTAAGTAAAAAATATACAATTTTTGTACAAACAATAAAAGTTCTTAATTTATTTTTATAAACTTTACCACAATACTATTTGGATATCATGGCTGAAAACAACCTTGAATTCGATTAATTACTTTACATATAAAAAATATTTTCCCTAATAGCTTAAGAATTAAAATTATAAAGAATTTTTTTTTTATAAAAAAAAAAAAAAAACAATAATAATGTAAACAAATATAAACAAAATACAAATTACAATTAGTTCTTATGTATGTATGTACATAGATGTGGTTAATAAGTACACATAAATTGTAAAATAAAATATACTCACTCTGCGTTAAAGAAACTTTGCTTTATCACTTGGCAATATTAAGTTTTAGCACGTTCAAGATTTTTAAATTAAAATCTAAAAAAGGAAATTTAAAGAATATGTGTTAAGAAAGCATGTCAAACATTTTACAAAAAAAATAAAAAAAAATTAAAAATTTGTTGATACAAATTAAAGACTAATTTTTTTAATTGAATGAAACTGAATTACAACTCACTTTTTGTTTGCAAGAACAACTTTTTTTAAGTGGAGTAGAAAAGAATTGAGTATTTGAAGAAAAAAAAACACAACAACAAACAACAATTATTTTTTAAATTTATGTATTTAGCACTCGAATGAATAAAGTGAACTACTTTTGCTTATTGGTATAATTAAAGTTTGTTTTTTCTTTTTTTTTATTTGTTTTTTGTAATTCTCTGTAATTTTATTGTAATAAAAACAAACAAACAAACAAACAAACAAACAGAAGATAAAATAAGAAATAAATGAACAAGTCTTTCGCGTAAATCTAATTATTAGAGCACAAAAACCAATCAAAACTTTATTAAAAATTGTTTAAATAAAAATCCGCACGATAATTAAACAAAATGTTGTGTAGAGCAGCGTATGGCGGCTGTTTAAATTGATGATGATAAATTAAATTTCTTTATGCGATATTTAAAACACAAACACTTCTTTTTTTCTGTTTTCTTCACTTTTCAGTTTAGTTTAGTGCCTGCCATTCAGTTCAGTACACTTTACGGACCATAGACTTCGTACGAGAGACAATGACTACGACAACGACGACTCTTGGAGTAGACTAAATAACGCAAACTCAGATGGTAGACTAAACAGTTTTTTCTTTTATTTTCTGTGGTTGGGGTTTTCAACTGGCAACTGACTGACTGAGTAGCAAAGTGAATTGCAAGCAACAGAAGAGCCAGCTAAGTCAGCCAGTCAGGCTGGCGCAGCAGCAGTTAAAGTTGTTGCTGTTGTAGTAGCAGCAGTTCAAACAAATTGTAGATATCGGGGCATATTGTTTGTATGTATATATGTATTGTAGAATAAGAATAATCATAAAATATCATATAATTTGTATTTGTATTTGACGGATGAGTCTATTTTTCTATGTTTGTATGTGAAACAGAGATCTTTTTTTACAGGAAAGCTAGTATATCGACTCCAATCCAATGTATATACAATGTACATGCATATATGCATGCACACTTATCGCAATGTAAATAGAATAGAGACGACGACGTCTAAACGACTGAAACGATGGCGTTGATTTCCTTAAAAAGCAGCAGTAACAGCTGTTTTTCAGCACGTTTTTTTTTATACTAGAAATTTACTTTGTTATTATTGTTGGTTTTTATTACGTTGAATTGTTTATTTTTTATTTTATTTATTGTATTTGCTTTTGTTATTGTTGCTGTTGTTGTTGTCGTAGCCATTCCCGTTGTTTGTTGTGAACTGTGTATTGAATGACAACAAAAAATAAGTTTTGTTTTGTACTAAAATATTATTACTCACACAATCAGTTGGTGATATTATTGTTGATTTTGTTATTATTTGTTGCTGTTTTTGTTGTTGGTTATATCTTTTAGTCCAAATTGCATATACAAAAACAAATAGACTTTTTTCTTTACTTCTGCTGGATAATTTTTTTTCGAATTTATCAAACAAACTGCATCCACTTTTATAAGTATTATGTAGTATATGCCTGTGTTGTTGTAGCAGCAACTGTTCTTTGTCTTGGGGACTGAAAACTGATCCAACAAAAAAGCTTTTTAACAAGAAATTTGCAAAACACCAGTAATAACAGCCGTTTTTGTTTTTTTTTTGTCTGTAACTCCAACAAACCATTCACACTGGCAAGTGTAAAATTAGATCTGAAAGTAAAGAAGTAAAGAAACAGAAACTGTTTTATTTACCTCCCGCCAAGCATAAAGTAAATAAAATTTATTTCTATACATAATACTTGTTGTTGTTGTTTTTCAGTTTTACACCATTTCCCTTGTTATTAAATTCAATATTTTTTTTTTAGATATGTTTGTCTACGTTATTAACAGAAACATTAAAATTATTTTTAATTTCATAACGATCTCATTATAAATGATAAACGATTTCTGTTTTTGTGCAGTCTTATTAGTATTTGGACAATAGAATGTGTCTATATGAGGCTCATAATGCAAATATTTTCAATATTTTATGGCTATAAAATTACCAAGTGGAAAAAGCGAAATCAAAATTAAGTGTAATGGTCTAGTGTTGCAGAAGAAATTTCGTTGCGCTTTAATCAATCAAAAAATTAAAAATATTGAACAAAGAAGAGTAAAATTTTATGTGAGAAAAATAGTGAATTTTTCTTTTAATAAATTCATTTGAATAATCCAACGATGTCACAAATGAATCATTTAAAATGCTGATAGGAGAAGAGGCTGACAATAAAGTCATTATTAATAATAATAAAAATATTCTTGTTAAGGATACTTATACTCAACAACCATACAACGCGATTATCCTACTCTAATTCATTCGAACACTGATTTATAAGTATAAGTAGCAATGAGTATGAGTACAACGTTGACATCAAACTCACAACATTCGAAATATGTTTGGTTCATACGCCTACTCATTCTGATTCATAAATTTAGTAAAATACTTATAAGTCATTCGAGTGACTCGAATCATTCATCAAAATTTACAAACTTTGTTGTTGTTGCATATACAAACAAAGAAGAAAGGAAAGACAAAGACAACAAGGAACGGATACACAGAATCTTCTTGTGAGTGTTCATACGCGAATCATACTTATTTTGTGCTTCGTGTAAATGTTAAGTAGAGACGAGTCGAAATCAATAACATCATGCGTATTGTTAAGTATGAATACGACGAGTACTTCCAACTTTGAGTATGATATTAAAATAAGTATGAATGCGTATAAGTATCAGAAATTATAACTATGATTTGAATCTACTAATCGTTTTGAATACTCGTTATTGATCTCTAAAGCATACATGAGAGTTAGCTCTACGTCATTTTCAGTCATACATAATAGGCATTCTAAATATTAAAGAGATCAAATAATGTTATAGTGAAGTTTGGTGTAGTTGTAATGGCACTGTTAATGTCGAAAGTTCCTTTCCAAATATTCGTAAAGAAAATTTCATTTAATTTCATTAATTGTCTTGGTATCATTAGATCAATTGATACAAGTCCGTGGTCTTATTGGAATAATGAAGCAAATGATTTGCTTTATGATGGCTTCGGAAACAGGCCTTACATAGATTGAAGGTAAAGAATACTGCAACATCTGCTGGATCCGGATTTCGTATGCCAAAGTAAAAAAGCACTCAGTTGCGGCAGCCTATAACATTAGATATCTGGTAAATAATGATTTTGATATGGAGAAAATTGCAAGCTGCGCCAGATTTGCCGAGGAGGTTTATGAGGAATTGCCACTTTATGATTGGGGTGCCAAATAGGTACATATGTATATCGAAGTGAAAATTTTGATTACCAAAGCTCACTTGAGCACGCAAAGCGGCTTGTTGCAATGCCACAAATAAGCGTAGTCTCTGTACTGATCGAATTTCAACACTCATCGAGGAAGTAGGTCAACTCAAGGACTGTCCGTTAAAAGCATGACTGGAAACCAGCCTGAAAGTTTAATAAACGAAGCTATATCATTGATATCAATGGATTATAACTCCGTTAAGCTGACAAGCAATGGAAAGACAAATACGATAAATTTACACCTTGCAAGAGACGGATATTCCAAAGGAAGAGGATAGCAGTTTCCCACTTTTCACTAGTAGAATTCGTTAGATGAGAGCTGCAGTCTTTCCACTTGTCTTTTCACAATGACCTGTTTGCATTACCACTGTGATCGAGATCAGATTCTAATCAAGTAAAAGTAGTTTGTTGGTAAGCATTATATTCATCGTGAGCCACGTGGGTCTCGCAGTGAAATAAGATTCCCCATTGACGCAGTTATGAGCGTGTGTGTGTTATTATGGTTTTTAACTTCAAAAGATTGATTAGAGTTGAACGTAACTATAGATAGGACTTGAAAGTATAAATAAATTAAAATTTTAAGAACAACGGGCTGCAAAAAAACTTAAAAAGTTGAAGAGAAAAAAAATCCTTTGGAGAGATAATATCTTTAACAATAGATAGCGAGCGATCTTGCAAATGTTAAGCGTATAAAAAAATCCACCGTCAAATCCATGTATAGTCAAAAACATGTTTGTCTTAATTTTCCAATTCGAATTCGAATCCGCTTCAAATTACATTACTGAGACATTTTTTTTTTACTATTTCCTTTGGAAATGGTGTAACCTAGACCCCAGACAATACCAGCAAGTTAGGCATTGTAATAAATACTAAAAACTTACTCAAAATTTTCCTATTATTTTGCTGTTAGCGTTATTCACTCTCTTTCTCTCCCTCACTGTACACATTTAGTATGTATGTATGTATGGATGTATGTTGAACAAAAGTGATCGTTGCGTTTTATTTCTTTGCGTTATTGTTTATTTTTGTATTTGATTTTTCCAGCTTTAAGGTAAATAACCGAATATTTGTCTGTCTGACGCTGATGATATTGTGTTGTTGATTATGTTTTTCAATTTTCGTAACAACATTCAAAGAAGATGATGAGCTGTTGCTGTGTATGATGGTTAGAGTGCTCCGTGGATAGTGTTAATCAAATGTGAAATATGTCTGGTCTGGTCTGGTGTGGTTGGTTTGATTTACACGATTTGTTTGCTGTTGTCGTCTTCCATGAATTTTTGTAATGCCGGTGTGGTGTTAAATGTAACTCCTTAAACATGAAAAAAAGTTTTTGTTTTCTTTGTTGTTGATTTGTAATTCTTTTTTTTTTCCTATATTTTTAAATATATTTTTACTATATAGTACTCCAACAACAACTGATAGATAGATTTTTTTATTTTTTGTATTGAAATTGTTTTACTTCGTTTTATATTGCTTGCTTGCTATCTCTCTTATTGTATATTAAATGGTTTTGGCTTGCTCTCCTCCTTCACCGCTTAAAATATTGAATTTCCTGAAACGAAACAGTAAAACATACACAACAAGACAAACAGATTACAATTGTGAATTGGTTGTACTCGATGGTATACAATGTAAATATATGCATATTGTATGTACACAATATATTCTATATAATAACGCTTTTTATTTTTTTGTTTTTTTCTTTTTTTAAATAATCAATATATGCCAAAGACAATAATAAAAACAACAGCAACAACAACAATCACATAAAATGTGAAATAAATTATAAATATATTTATAAAATGCCAACAACAAGAGGAACGCTATGGGGGCTTAAACGTATGCAACACCATTGAATATTGATATTCATACGCGTATTCTACACACTCAATTCATTATGGTCATCATGTATTTTGTTTTTTTAATACCCTACACCATCGTACATACAAAATAACGCTTTAGGCTGAAATCAATCCAGAAGAAGAAGAGCAATTACGCTGATTGAATTCAAAACACTTTCAAAGTGTTATAAACTATGTTTGTTTAAATATTAATTAAAGTTTGCTTCTTAATACTACAGTAAACTATAACAAAAGATTGTATTATCTACGGGTTATTCATTTATTGGTTTCAAAACCACTTAATTGGGAACTCAGTCAGCTGTCTGACGTATGATATGTCATTCATTAGTGAAAGACTTGTTACTTCCAAATATGGCTAATATGGTTGGTCAAATTGTGATACTATTCGATCTTTACGGATAAATTATAATTGACATAACAATCTACTATGCAAGAAATTAGCAAGAATCAGAGATCAGCGATAAGTATTCAAAACAATGAATAGGTTCGAGTCATACTTATAATTTCAGATACTTATACGCATTCATACATATTTTTATATCACACTCATACTACTCATACTCAAGGTTGGAAGTATTCGTCGTATTCATACATAACAATACGTATGATGTTATTGACTTCGACTCGTCTCTAGTTAACATTTACAAGAAGCACAAAATACGTCTGATTCGCGTACGAACACTACTATGCTCACAAGAAGATTGCGTGCATGCTTTGCTTGTTGTCTTTGTCTTTCCTTTCTCCTTTGTTTGTATATGCAACAACAACAAAGGCTGTAAATTCTGATGAATGACTCGAAACACTCGAATCACTTATAAGCATTTTTCTAAATTTAAGAATTAGAATGAGTAAACACATTTCGAATGTTGTGAGTTTGATGTCAACGTTGTACTCATACTCATTGCTACTTATTCTTATAAATCAATGTTGTAGCGAGTACGAATGAATCAGAGTAGATGAATTTCAGTTCTGTTGAAACTCAAAATTGCATGAGTGCTTATGAGTAGCGGAAAAATGATTCACTGCTAATCTCTGGCATGAATATAAAGAAAGTTGAAGAGACTGAAAGAGTTACAGATTTGGTTAGGCCATCATTGCACTGCATCGTCATACAGCCGAAAATATCGCATCTTTTAAGAAAAGTTTGGCAGGTAATACGAATTTGTTTTACAGCTCATATAGCGTATTTGGTATACGAATCCCCAACGTTATTACACAATAGCTACAACAAGTTGTTTATTCACCAAGTCATAGATATACTGATGCCACAGCAGTAGGATATAAATTTGATTTTATCAAATAATAAAGCGCCTTCCTCACTCAGTGATTACGTCAGTTGTAGACTAGTAGGCAGTGCGGCGGTTCATTAGACGTAAGCCGGTGGTTCAAACTCCAGCTCAGACATACATATAGAACAAAACATAGGAAGAAGAATGTATTTCTCTCAGCGACTACCTCTGACAGAAACTCTAAGAGTGAATAAAATTTTCATTAAAAATTTCTTAAATATGTCGTTTGGAGACGACTTTAAACTGTACGTCTCGCCACAAGAAACAATATGGGTGGTATGAGAAGTATGAGAGTAACTAAGTAGTAAATGGAGCTCGGAAAATCGAAACGTGATTATAAAAAGCCACAGCATGTACAAAAAGTAACTGTTTGGTATGCATTATGGTCAGGAGATATTATTGGGTTATTAACATGAATTCAGAAGGCCATAGACCTGCAATTAAATATTATGAACTGTTTGCCACGTGCCGTACTACAATACCGATTTAGGCTTTATTGCGTTATACGTGTTCTGACTTTTTCATTTTTGTTTTTGCTGTTTTATGTTTGTGGATTACGAGATTTAACGCTGCTGGACCTCTAAGCCGATATATTCCAAATGTCCGAGTATATGAAAACCTAAATTCGTCAAGATATCGCAGGGAAATATTAGAAAAAGCAATTGAAAAATATCTCAAATTTATCAACTCCGTATCTAGTCTAGAAGTTGTCATTTAAATGCAATGTCCAAGCATTGTAATGAAATAAATGTTACATCGAAATCATAATCTTAATCAGTGTTGTATTTATCTTTACTTTGGAAACCGAAAATTACATTTTGTTTCTCTCTGAACAAAATATTGTAGGGCATCCTAAAGCCAGCCATTATTGTCAGTAATTCGTTTGTTTTTAAATGTTTCTTTATTGAAATTGATTCCATACTTTGTTTGTAGTTGATAACAACAACAACAACAACATTGATAACAATAATGAATATTGATAAAATAAAATAAAATAATAATAAAAATAATAATCAGTTAAAATGTGTATAAAAATTGCATCAAAGTTTTCCTTTGTCTTGGCAAAAGCATTTTTTAATTGGTTCTGTAAAGGATGAATGAAATTCTCTTCTTCTGTTTGTTTTTCTTTTCTGTTGATACGCAATATTAATTAAACATTGAGTTTATTAAACTATTATGTTATGTATGGGAAGTAAATGCACTCGTTAAATGACCTATTCAAGGTTGAAGGCTTGATAAAGTAAAAAAAAAAAAAAATATTTAAAATAACGTGGAAAGACCTACAAATTTGTATGCAGCATAAATGAATTATTATCGTATTATTTACATAAATTTTATCCTATCAGTAGCAGTGAGTGTTTTTCGAACTCAGATGTTATCCACGTTATATTTAGTTTTCCTCTGTTGTCTGTCCGCTTTGGATTCCACTAAAGTGTTTTAAGGCACTGTTCGTTTTTGAAAAGCTTATCGAGTTCTTCTTCAATGCATTAATATATTCAATGCGTTATTTGGGCGTGTCAGATCTCCTGCTCAGCCATTTATAAATGTTGTTTTTGTGTTATACTCCTTGGTCTTTGGATCTATTGATAAAGGATAGCAGTTTGTACTTGATGTACTGCTGCTCTAGGAGAAAGTACGTCATAGTATCACTGTCGGTTTAGTGTGGTTAATTAGGCAGCAAAACTGCTGACATTTACAATAGGTTTGCCGTTAACTTGAGACGACAGTTCTTGATTTAGTTTAGCAATCAGGCAATACGTGGTGGCCATAGTCTAGTAGTTTGTGTGTTAGCTTATTAGGCTTGAGGCCTCGATTGAAACCCCCGCCTAGACATCTTCAACTAAACGAAATATGAAAAAATATTTCTTCGGCGACTTCCTCCCATCAGGTTTCTGGTAAAAACTCTAAGAGAAAATAAAATTGCCATGAAAAGTTCCTTAAATAATCTATCTTTTGGAGTCGACTTTAAACTGTAGGTCCCCCCCCCACACATGTATAAATATTAATGTACACAACATACATAAGTGTTGTCACCAACCAGGTCGTAATTCTGACTATATAGCGTTGTAAGGACCAATACGCTTTTATACTTAAAAAAGTGTTTTTTATTCGCTGCATGAGTCTTAAGGGTGAATGATACAATTAAATCTGTTGGAAAAGGTTTAAATACGAGTAATTGAGGCTGATGGAGTTTATCAAAGATACTTGCTAATGTCAGAACTTAGCTGAGATACACTGCTGTTCAATAAAATAGATTCACCATGATCTAACATCACAACCAAATCTGTACTTGCAATTAATTAAATTAAACGGAATTATATTCATAAGAGGTCGGAGAACAAAGTGCAGTTACTTTATTACATATATTCCGTTGTATAAGAGATCTAGATATAGTAAAGCTTTCGGAGAGCAAGTGAACCTATTTTTTTTTTTTGAACACCTCTGTAGGTCGTAAGTTGAGACAAATTAGTAGGGAAAGGAGACCTACGAGTGCTATAAACAATTTAATCGCATTGTGACCGTAATACATTTTTTTTTTGTTGATCAAAGTTTACAAATAAGGTCAGTGTAGTAGCAGTCGTTTTAATTACTGATCATTGCTTTATCAAGAGAAGACTAAAGCTTATCTGAAATTTTGGTATGCTACAATGATGTGCAGAAGGTTTACGCAATTTGTTAGTGTTCAGTAGTATCCGTAATTGATAAAATATTCCTAGAGAGTTGCTATTTGATCAATATCGTTCCATAATTGTTGTCATTTCATCCACACCGCCAAGAGATAAAATATTTTTCTGATTTTTAGATAAGCGGGTTTGCGGTACTAAGAAGTGCGCACAAAAAAATGGTCCTACTTTTAAGCTTATAACTTTTATCATAATTGAAAACAATGAATACCGTTACATTAGTTTTTTTGTTAGTCATATGTTTCAAAATCCACGTTTCATTGCAATAGCATTGCATTTCATTGCATTTTTTAGAAAATGGCCACCCAACAAGAATGTCGTAAAAAAATAATTGAAATTTTCAATGAAAAACGGTGCCGGTTACAAAAAACGATTGCTAGGCTCGCAGGTGTTAACCAAAAAAACAGTTTCTATAAAACAATATAATGAGTCTTTGAGTATTGAGAGATAGTGTGGAAGTGGAAGAAAAAAGGATTTGCCTAAATTTAAAACACCCTCAAAAAGTTCGATGCTATGAGACCTTTGTCAGAAACAAATTTTTATACACAAAAGAATTCAAATATTATTTACTTTAATTGAAATATAAAACGAAAAAAATCCACCACTTAGTTTTATTTCTATAACGAAAAGTGTAAGTCCAGTTTTTTTTTTGTGCGCACTCCTTAGGTTATAATATGTCTAAAAAAAATTACATGACAATTAAATGAAAATTAAATTATATTATTCAGGGGATGGGTACGGAAATATACCAAATGTTCGAATTTAAACAACCCAACATTAAAACAACCAACATAGGAAGCTACGGCGGCCTCCCCTCTTGGGAAAGAATATATTCCAAACAACAAGTTAGCTTAGAAGTGAATTTAATACAAAAATCCAAAACAAATTAACAACAACAAATTGATTGCTAGACAACGTGAGATGCCTATCATCCTAGGATCTGACACAATAGATCAATGACCTGCTTAGCTGGCAAGAATTGTTAACTGAAAATTAAAAACAGACAACGATAAAGAAGATGGAATTTTTTTGTTTAAACCCTTATAGAAACACAAGATGTAATAGCCGACAAGCATATAATTTTTAGGCTTATGTTTTAATCTTTTCTGACTAAGTAATAGATCGAGAAAAAACAAAGACCATGCCATTGTGCAGTTCGTCAATATGCACACATAGTCTAAAGTGCAATTTGTTTAATCGGATTTTATTCGAAACATAAAAAAAAAATGTAAAAAAAAATCTCGCATACAAAAACGAAAATCTCGCATACGTACAACAGACAATATCTACAACAACTTACAACAAATACAAATGATATGCATAATTGATTACCCCCAGTCTAAATTTATACGCTGTCAATGTTAAGATATTTACCGATGCCGTCGTTGTCACTGTCGTTGCTATTATTCTATGAGGCTTGAGAACTACAAAAGAAAAAAAAGTTGTGTTTGCCTGTGTATATACCAAGAGATACAAAATAATAGCAACAATAACAATAATAACAACAATAATAATAACAATAATAATAATCATGATAATAATAGTGAGTGAATAGAACACAAAAACTGAAAAACTGAAAAGAGGAAAACGAAAAAATGCGAACCTATTGAATATTGAAAAAAATCCAAAACCCTGTTTGCATTTTAAACTTGGCACAACGGACGAACAGACGAACGAATACATGATGTACGTAAATGGAAAACAATAGCGCTCCATACGCCACCAAATATGAAATAACAAAGAAAAACACTTAAGAAAACTTGACTTGTGATTTATTTATGAATATACACCGCCGCCGCGCATACAACAATCGAACCATAATTCTTATTTTTCAACGCGCATTGAAACTATTTTCGTTGGAAAGCAAAGCATATTTTAATAAATTCAATTGAATAATCCAACGATGTCACAAATGGATCATTTAAAATGCTGATAGGAGAAGAGGATGGCAATAAACTCATTATTAATAATAAGAATCATAATATTCTTGTTAAGGATAATTATACTCAACAACAATACAAAGCGATTATCCTTTCGTTATTATTATGGATTACCAATCAGAGATCAACAATGAATCGTTTTTCCGCTACTCATAAGCACTCATGCAATTTTGAGTATGAATGAATCAACGGAAATGAAATTTAACTACTCTGATTCATTCGTAATCCGTACAACATTGATTTATAAGTATAAGTAGCAATGAATATGAATACAACGTTGACATCAAACTCACAACATTCGAAATGTGTTTGATTCATACGCCAACTCATTCTGATTCATAAATTTAGAAAAAGACTTATAACTCGTTCGAGTGACTCGAATCATTCATCAAAATTTACAGCCTTTGTTGTTGTTGCATATACATAACAAAGAAGAAAGACAAAGACAACAAGCAAAGCATACACACAATCTTCTTGTGAGTATAGTAGTGTTCGTACGCGAATCATACTTATTTTGTGCTTCGTGTAAATGTTAAATAGAGACGAGTCGAAGTCAATATCATCAGGTGTATTGTTAAGTATGAATACGACGAGTACTTCCAACTTTGAGTATGAGTAGTGTGAGTATGATATTAAAATAAGTATGAATGCGTATAAGTATCTGAAATTATAAGTATGACAGGACTCTACTCATCGTTATGAATACTCGTTGCTGATGTCTGTTATCAACAATCGAAAGTAACGTATATAGATTTAAATAACGGTTTCAAACAACTGTCAGACAAAGACCAAAAACAGACTAACAAAGAAATAAAACTGATTAAATGGATTTGCTTAAAGCCTTAACGCTAGACAAATAAAGATGAAGGTGGCTGCTCTTTCGTTGAATTGTGTGGTTTGATGTAACCAACATCCCATAATAGATTGAAAGTGCCAAAGAAATCGGTTGCGGTTTCTATGACTGTGGCATCTACAAACAAAAATACATTTTTCCATCAATAACCACAAGATTTCTTGAGAAAAATAAAACGGCAAGCCAATAATCTTTGGGAAAATTTAATTTTAAGATAATATTGTGGCCACAGGGTGCAAGTGAAAATAAATAACAACACTGTGGTAAAAAAAATCAAATTAAAAATATGCAACAGTGCCTGTTATAAGTATAAAGGGGTATTAAAAAATTAAGTACGAAAAAGAGTTCTTGGTCTCATTCTTAATAACGTACACATAAGCCATCAAACAGATTCCGTGTGTTTTCACCTTTATATATTCACTTAAGCAATTAATTAATTTAATTTTTGTAAAAATTAAAAAGATTTAAGAAGAATAGAAATAAAAACAACTAAAATTTATTAATTTCATATGCTTAATAATTAATTAACCAGAAAAACTTAATTACGTATTCATTATAAAAAATTTTTTTGGTATGAAGTTAATATCAAATTTAAAATTTAAGTGGACATGTAATTAAGTCATCTGAAAAAAAGTTATTGAAAATTTAATTTAATTGCTTTATTTTTCACCCAAACTAGTTTGAACCTTGAACATTTTGTGGGGTACCCTTTTTGGCGTATTATTTCAGTACATGTTTGTGGCATTGAGTTGATTAAATTGCAACACTGCTCAGGACTAATGTTATTCCCTCCTGCCAGGATAACATACAAAGAGCTTTTTTGCTGCTAGGTTGTTTGTGCTGCAACTGCTCGTTTTACGATCTCCCATAGATTTTCAATATGGTTCAGATCGAGACTTTAAGCTGCCCAATCAAGAACCCTTACTTTTTTCCTCAGCAAACCTAAGCTTTAACTACCCGAGATTTATGCTTTGGGTTGTTATCATGCTGAAATATCCACACCATTGGCAATTCGTTATCATAATCTTGAGTTAAATTGTCTTGTAGGATGTTTTTATACATTTCCTCAGTTAGTTTCCTTTCGATTCTTATCTGTGGACAATCGCCGGATGAGGTAAAACAAACGCAACCCATTACTGACGAATCTCCATTTTTTAAGGGTTCTTTTTTGGTGCACTTTGGGTTTAATTGTGTATTGACAGGACGTCATATATAGGATCCGCCATCGTTTCCAATGATATTAAGCTTGGACTCATCCCTCCATCGTCTAATTTCCAAAATTTTTCGTCTTTATGGAGGTGGGCTTAGGCAAACCGAAAACGTTGCTGAATATTTTCTTTTAACAAATTAGGTTTTCTTCTCGCAATACATCCTTGGAGGTTATTTTCAGTCAAGCGTGTTCTTACGCTCCTTGCCGATATTTAACAGTGTATTCCAGCTCAATGCACGATCAAATCTGAGTAGATATAAGGAATGGGTCAGCATTACTGATTTTATCTTCAGCAACGGTTGTTTTGTTGAGCAAAAAATAAGGGTTCTTGATTGGCTAGCTCAAAGTCAACATCTATCATCTATCTATCTATCGCCATAGTCTAGAAGGTAGTGTGTTGGGTTCGAGCCCCCAGGTCAGACATTAAAACAAAATACGAAAAGTATATCTTCTGCGATTTCCTCTCAGCAGATTTCTGGCAAAACCTCTAAGGGCGAGTTTTTGAATGCAAGTTTAAACTCCAGTTAACCTTCGTTTTCAGTTTTTTTAAACTTACGGTTAATCAGTTAATCTTAAGTTTAAACCACCTACGTTGCTGGTTTAAACCTAAGATTAACTATGAGAAAAAATAGTTTTTAAGTGAGAGAAAGCCGAAATAGACACATTTTTAAGTGATTATGAATTGTATAAAACACAAATTGGCAATAGACAGTCTTAATTTATTTATTATTTTCCAAAAATTATATTTTTCTTCAAGATCAATAGTATTCAGCTTTTGTTTGTTTGTTTTTCTTCTATACAAAAGCAAATTGTTGTGAAACACTATGCACTTTTTGCATATAATTGTGGCAGCCCTACAAAGATTAAACTATCACTCAAAAACTGAAAATGAAGTTAACGAAAGATTAACTTTAACTGGAGATTAAGTTAACCTCGAGTTTAAACTTGTATTCAAAAACTCGCCCTAAGAGTAAAAACAAAAACCTGCCGCGAAAAGTATCATGAAAAAATCTGTCTTTCGGAATCGACTTTAAACTGTAGGCCCCGCCACTTACATATGGATAAGTGGTGTGAGAAACTAGGTAAATAATCCAGACTGAAGGGTTGTAATGACCAATTATGTATGTATGACAGATCTTGAAGAAGAGAATAAGAATATGAAAAAAAAATGAAGAAACCATTATCATTTATTGCCACAGATATGTATGTAGGTGGATGTGCAGCTGAAGCCAAAATGAATGGAATTCAATCAGGATACAGTGTGTATACGAAAATTCTGCATAAAGTTTTGAAGTTTAGGAGAAGTTTAAAGCATTAGGACGATTAATCCATTTTTTATTGCCATATTTATTATAACACATCTATGTATATAGTCTGTAATTATATTGTGATAAATCAACAATTTTTTTTTGCTTTAATAGTAGATTTTTAAATAAATTAAATTCTTGTCCATTAAATTTCAATAAATTACCAATATTTCGAATACAATTAAAATTTACAAAAGGTTTTTGTTCAAAAATTCAAAATATTTTCTTATAAAAATGCAATTTGAAAATCTTTTAAGGTAAATAAACATCCTTAATTTGTAATATATCAACGCAAACTGGAAAAACAACAAACATGTCTGGCAAATACATTCTATTTTGGCTAAAAAAAAAACCTATTGGGAAATAATTTAAAATACATACGTACATATATTCATACATATATCAGAACCAGATTTTTAGCCACTTCGTTGTTGTTGTTTTTTCTCCTGTCCAAAATCAAAATACCGAAAAATATCGTATAAATTTCAATTTGTAATAAAACAGACTCAGAATTTGTGGTGGCGTCTAAATGCAACGTAAACGAATAAAACAAACAAACGAATTGAAATGCATTTTGAACGGATTGCAAGCAAGCAGACATAATGGCGGAAAACGTATACGAAAAATAAAAAAGGAAAAGAAAAAATATTCTATTTTCTTAACAAAAAAATATCTAGAAATCTGAGAAAATGAAGAAAAACATAAATAAACACTGAAAAATTGTAAAAACTGAAGAAAAAATAAGAAAATATGAATACGTAGACAAGAATATCAAACTGAGAACGAACATAAGAGGAAAAAATATTCTCAAGTGTAGATGTAAAAACATGTATAATAGACTCGTTTAATGGTAGAAGAAAAAATATGTGGATACATACATACATACTTATATACATACGTACATATATAAAGTATTTACATACGATATTACAGCACACTACGTAGGAGAGCAGCATGTAAATATGTAGGTACAAAGGTGATAAATAGTTTGCTTCTGTGATTTTCAAAGAATTTTAATTTTACAACAACTAAATATGTTTCCTACAAAACAGAATAAGAAAAAACCAACAATAACAAGACAATCAAAGAGTATACAAAGGAAAAAAATAACAATAACAAATTATCAGTCAAGTTCTAGAAGTTGCCACATCGTAAATAACGTGTAGTGTGTTGAAGTCGCCGTGGTCTAGTGGGTAGTGTGTTGGCTTATTAGACAAAAGGCCCGGGTTCGAATCCCAGGTCAGACATCAAAACGAAAAAATATTTCTTCGGCGACTTCCTCTCAGCAGATTTCTGGCAAAGACTCTGAGAGTAAAAATTGCCATGAAAAGCTTCTCAAAAATCTGTCGTTCGGAGTCGACTTTAAACTGTAGGTCCCGCTACTCATGTATAAAATTAACGCACACAGCATAAGTGGTGTGAGAAGCTAGGTCGTAATCCTGACTGAAGGGTTTGTAATGGCCAATTATGTATGTATGTGTACCAGAGATCAGCAACGAGTATTCAAAACGATGAGTAGGTTAGTCTTACTTATAACTTCTGATACTTATACGCATTCATACTTATTTTAATATGATACTCACACTACTCGTACTAAAAGTTGGATGTACTCGTCGTATTCATACTTAACAATACACATGATGTTATTGACTTCGACTCGTCCCTACATAACATTTACACTAAGCACAAAATAAGTATGATTCGAGTACGAACACCACAATACTCAGAAGAAGATTGTGTGTATGCTTTGTTTGTTGTCTTTATCTTTCCTTTCGTAGGCGTATGAATCAAACATATTTCGAATGTTGTGAGTTTGATGTCAACGTTGTACTCATACTCATTGTAACCTATGCATACTTATATCTCAATGTTGTAACGAATACGAATGAATCAGTTGAAATTCAATTCTGTTGATTCATTCATACCCTAAATTCCATGAGTACTTATGAGTACCGGAAAAACGATTCATTGCTGATCTCTGGTGTGTACTAAATTAATAACGTGATGTTATCAATTAAAATGAGCTGCTAAATTCAAGATTGCTCATGGTTAAGTACAATACGGCTATATTATTGTCTGGAGATCTGCCTTCACAAGTTGCAATCAATCAATGAATCGAGTGAGTAGCTAATTTTCTTTAAAAAATGCGTCATTTGCTTTGTATTTAACAACCAATGATATTAGCAGTCGCCGTAGTCTTATAGCTAGTGTGTTGATTTATTAGACCGTAAGGCCACCGTTCAAGCCCCAGGTCAGACATCATAACAAAATATGAAAATATATTTCTTCGGCCACTGTGGGAGTAAATAAGAGTAAGTTTCTCAATTATTTTGTCGTTTGAAGTCGACTTTAACCTGGAGGTCACGCAACTCATGTACAAAAACACACACACGCAACATGAGTAGTGTGAGAAGCTAGGCCGTAATCCTGATTGAAGGGTTCTAATAGTCAATAATGTATGTATATATGATATTAGGCTAAGTGTAGATTTCATGAGTTCCATCGAGGCTAAATGTGAGCCTAAGGGCACTCTGCACCACCGATTTCAATGGTAAAAAATAAGTTTTGTGAATTGCCCTATGAAATAACGCAAGATACCGAACTCTGCGAACGACAAGTTAAAATGTCTACAGCGATTAGCTGATTGCATATTGAAAAACCGAGAGATTGCAGAAACCATAGGCATCTTACACGGCTTAATGATTTGAATTTTTCGCATGAATATTTCCTATCCTCCCCTACCCGCGTTTTGATCACAATCACCTACAGCATTAGTTGAGAACTTCTGAGGAATATACGGAGCAGTTTAACTGCAATAAAAACTGGCGATTGAGCCATTTCATGATCGTCGACTCAACGTGAATTCTTCACTTTTTCAGAAAGCTGAATACACCGGGAAGATCACTGTTTAAGTGGAGCGAATTGTCACTTGTTGTTCAATGTTAAAACTGAGCGAAATCCAGAGATTGCGGAGGCTATGAATACAGGAAATAAAAAGTGTTTCATGTGCGATAATAATGAACGAAAAAGAGCGTGGCCAAAGCAAAGCAAAGCTTGACAGACGTAGATCGAGTACTGTGTGTCTAATGCAATTGAAAGGTGGTAATTCTTTACAATAAATTGCTCCAATCTCGTTAAACTATTGCTTCTGATCCCTACTGTCAACCGAAAAGGAGTTATGTTTCACCAAGATAACGCCAGACCACGTACTTTTATTTAGGAGACAGCAACTGAACACGCTTGTCTAGAAATTTGTGTCAAATATATAGCCCGGATATTGCACCTTTAATTTGTGAAATATCCCTTCCCTTTATTTTCTTAATTTCAGAGTGTATTTAGATCACACAGTCATACTGTCCGATTATATGATGAAGTCACTGTACATGATTTCAATTCAATTTCATAAAAATAAATTCAAATGAAGGAAAACAAATATTTTTCTGATAAATAAAACGGAAAAATATATTTTTTCTTTAATCTTTAAATTTCTATGCGAGCAATAGACAGAAAACAAAATTTTAAATTTAAAAAAAAGTGACGTATTTGGAAAATACAAAATCACGAAAAAAAAACCCATGAGTTTTCATTTCATTCTCTTCACAAGCATCACAAGCGAAAAACCAAATTGTAAATAACATTGCTTTTGCAAAAGCAATGGAAAAAGTAAAAAAAAGAAAAAATAAAACAAAAAATCAAAGAAGACAATCCCCCCACAACAAATTTGTATGTACCTGTGTTTATATACAATTCTTATTTATGTGTATACATGTGTATGTATGTACGTACACTTACAAAACACAAACGAGTTTGTATTCGTTCTGTTTTTCTTTTTTTCATGTTTTGCTTATTATTGTTTTGTTTTTGTTTTTCTTTTTATAAAACAGCTGTTGCTCTTTGTTATGATTTCGAAATGTGTTGTTCGGTTTGGTTGCCTTTTACAGCGACAACAACAAAACGTTTAATGAACTTTTATATGCGAGTGAGTAAATATATTCTCTTGCTCTCACTGTTTATGAAACAACAACACTTTAAGAATGTTTACATATGTTTGTAAACAAAAGAAACGAATGAAAGCAGTAATGCCAACTCCTGGTATTCAAACGCCTGATATTTTGTTGCAAAACAGCTAGAACAAGATAATATGGGATTTTAAACACAATTTAACTATATTAAATGCAAAATAACCAAAATATATGATTTTTATTGTAATGAAATTATGATTTTTTGATTTAAAATTGTTTAAATTAAAGCTATAATGTGTACAATTTTAAAATTTCTTTACTTAAAATGACAAAGACAATAAAAAATTCAATTTTTTTTTTTTTTGCATAAAAGAAGTCAAATTGACAACACTGAGTATATGAAAGGAAAAGGTTGGAAATCCAGAATCTTTACATACCTTTATTTATTAACATATGTAGATATTTTGTATATGTATATGTAAATAGACAATTAACACAGTATACGAAAAGGAAATCACAACAACAAAACTGACTTTATCAGGGTACGGGTTAAAGTACGTTGTAATATGTAGAAAAAAAGAATAGATAAGGCATTTTACATTTTCTTTACAATTCATTTTTTAATTTACGGATAGAAGTATTTTTTTTTTGAATAAGATAATTTTTCTATTAATCCCGTCAACTATGCCCTAGGAATTTTAAAATTTTCAATTATATTTCAGTAACGAAATAACTGTTGCATATTACTATCTAAATATGTGAAAGAAGCTGACAATTTTATTGCCAGAATATCGAAAACTACAGGTATTCCCCGACTTACGATAGGGATATGTTCCTAGTCATCGGTCGTAAGTTGAATTTCATATAAAAAAATTGTTTTTATTTAATTTTTGGGATGATATAAAATTTTTCACTTAAAAAATTCCCCCTTAGCCTTTTTTTTAATTTTTCTCATATCTCTCCTTTATTGCAACATAGCCATATCTCAAAAAATTAAAATTTTTTAGTTACTTAAGCAAAACTGCTCTTTTACACCTTCTGTACATGTTGAATAAAAATCAGTTTTATATCCCAAGCCGAACCGAAGTTATAGCAAACAGTGTTTGCGGCAATTAGATGATAAGACTTATGTCTTGAAAACTTCAATCGCATTTTGCCAAGTCCAAGTATTTTTGAGATATGTTTATTTTGCAATAAAGGAGCGATATGTTTTAGGGATTCCCCACAACGAAATATGTAAGTATTTGTCTTCTTTAAGTATTTTCTATGAAAAAAATTAACAAAAAAAACGATCATAAGTGCGAATAGTTGTAAGTCGAATGGTCAGAAGTCGGGGACTACCCGTATATACAAATTTAGTTTGACCTTAACCTCACTTTAATTTGCCAATTAACTTTTTGTCCTTGCCGTTGTCTACCACACAAAAAAAATGTTTATCTTTAAATCACTGTGTGACAAAAACCAAAATTTTTGTTTTGTTCAGCCTAAACTACTGAAATAATTGCTTGATTGGCGTCTATGTGGCTATTAATCCATTAACAATTGAGGAGTCTTCAATTGTAACAAACAAAAAAAATATACAGAAAATGGCGCCAATCACAGTGGTTTAATGGCCGCCTTTTGCTTTGTTTTAATACTAGTATGAGTTACTAAAAAACAAGACTAAATTATTATCTATTGCCGTTGCTGTTTGTTTTTGTTGCCACTAATGATAGAAAAATAAATTAAACTTTTTTTTTGTTATTAATTGTTTAGTTTATAAAGGATAACAAAATAATACAAAGCCAAATATACACACAATAAAAGTTCTTTGACATTCTAACAAAAACAAATTCCCTGTTGTACTACTCTCTTAAACCATAATGTACATACTTGTCGAATATACGTAAATAAATACGAGAAAAATGGAAAAACCCGCTTCAAATGTTCGAATTAATAACAGAGTTGCCAGGCTGCAGTTGTTCTAAATTAAGGAAAGGCTTTAGAGACTTGCAACTCTGACTTGGTCCTAGAAAAAAAGTTTTTGTATCTCAAAAACAGCTTGCCGCAAAAGTCAAGAGGATTTAATTACTAAAAAATAGCAAAAAATTTAAGCCTCAGTCCACGTTTCTGAGTACTCTTTTGGCATAAGTGCTAAGGTTAACTACTTGTCATGAAAGTATTCTTAAGCTGCCGTTGATAGCAGACTTTAGATTACAGGTGCTTCCCTGGATACAATCAACACACACCACACAGTTCCTAGGTCGAAAACTTAACATACTAATGGGATTGTAATACCAAATAAAGTTACTGCTTGTAGTGGTTATCCTGGTGGTCTATAAAATGACCAGTTGGGGGTTTGATTCAAACTAAATACTGCTTCTACAAAATCTCTTCTTTAAATAACAAGTATTTTTCAAACCAATTGCTCAAAACATCAAAACAGGTAATCTTGTTGGAGCTACATCTGTCAGACAACCACGGACGGATCCTGAAAAAGAAGCTAAGCCACCATAGACAACGATGTGTGTGTGAATAGACCCTGAAGCAGTTGCCAACTGACCAAAGCTTTCAAACCTATCTTCAACGATGAGGCTCATTTGATGGTTGAATAGTTACGTGACCAAATCAAACTCTGGAATTTAGGACGATATTAATTCACATGAAATCAAGGGCGTCCAATCCTGCCATTGTTTGGTGAGAAATATTTGTTTATTTGAGAACGTATTATCAATGTTGAACTCTAAATGAGAATGATTATCAACCTCTTTGAACCAAAATTGTATGATCTGGACACCAACAGGCTGGCGCTACGTGCTCACATAGAACATGGATATTTTGTGTGAGCGGTAAGAGGATATAAACGTTTCACGTACATCGAAATCGGGCGATTTGATCCCGTTACACATTTTGTTATGGGGCGTTTCCTTAAATCATATGTACATGTGAATAAGCCTCGAACTACAGAGGTTTTGAAAGTTAATATTATTCATGACATCGGCCAAATTCGGATTGATTTATGTGTCAGACCGTTGAATAAACAGGAAATCCGGATGCACTCCACCCAGAGAAGAATTTCGGTGTAATCTTACACATATTTTGTTCCATTTAAATTTAACAAATTCGCAACGCTTAATGATAGACCCGATACAAGAATCTACGCTACATTAAGCGTCTGTTCTATGAGACACAAAACAAACTTGACATAACAAATTTTTAATCTAATAATGAAATAAAATGGCAACCAAATGGCAACACTGTCTAATAATAAACAAAGAAAACAACAAACCGAGTGGGAGAATTGAGCAAAGAAACAGCTGAGAATTAATTAATTTAAATATCAAATCTTGCACAAGTAATTAAGCCACAGGCCACAACAACAACAAGAAGAAAAAAAAGTAGTAGAAATAATAAAAACAAAGAACAAATTAAAAGATGTAATCAAGTCTGTAATGAAAACCATAAAAACAATTACAGCCCCAAGTCACAGAAGACGTAGGGGGAAAAAAAGAAATTAAATTAAATAATTTAATTAATTACCTTTTAGAAACTGGAAATCTTATACAAGCACAAACGGAGACCAACAAAACACTTTGTGGTGTTCAAATAGTCGCCAACAAAAACAAAACGATTGAGAAATTATTTTTTCCCATTAATTTTTAAAAGACTTGAAGAAAAACTATTGTTTTCATCCTAAGCGTTTTTACGCGTGCTTATGGAAAAACAAAAATTTTTCTTAGACAATAATGCCAAAAATGTATTTTCTTTTGTTTTGTTTAAACGACAACTGCACTCGAGAACGTTTCAACTGGTACTGTGGTGTTTGGATTACAATTGTAGGATCGCTTGGCTGGTTTTTCGTTTCGTTTCTTTATTATTTCAGATTTTCTTTTTTTATTTTATTTTTTTTTTCTTTTCTGCTTTTCTGTATGAATTGTTTTGGAAAAGTTGTCGGTTGGTTTGGTTTTTTTTACAGGCAACATTATAATGTTGTACATACTCGAATACTACTAACAGACACAAAACAAAGTGTTCCAAGACATGCAGCAAAAAAAAAAACCCCTTCACAGTACAGAAAAACAAAAAAAACAAAACAAGGAATATAAAAATCAACAAGAAGCAAAGCAACTGGTATATAAAGAAATCAGCAACATAATACAGCAACCAACACTAAGAGCAACAACAATATTTACAGAAATATTATAAGTGACAACAACATTGAAAGATCCCAGCAAACAATTTTAAAAAAGTTCAGAAAAACGTGTTATTTTTGAAAAGCTAAAATATACAATTTCCTGGAGTCCAGTATAATGTAGATAGTGTGTTGTTTTCTTAGACGTGAGGCCACGGTTTAAACCCCAGGTTAGACATAGACGATCAAATCAAAATATGAAAAATATTCCTTTCGGCGTGTTCCTCTCAGCAGATGTCATGGGAAAAAGCCTGAGAGTAAATAAAAATTTGCCATGAAAAATTTTTTCAATAGAATATCTTGCGGCTGATGTACACATCAGAGATCAGCAACGAGTATTCAAAACGATGAGTAGGTTCGAGTCATACTTATAATTTCAGATACTTATATGCATTCATATTTATTTTGATATTATACTCATACTACTGATACTCATAGTTGGAAGTACTCGTCGTATTCATACTTAACAATACGCAGGATGTTATTGACTTCAACTCGTCTCTACTTAACATTTACACGAAGCACAAAATAAGAATGATTTGCGTACGAACACTACTTATACTTACAAGAAGATTGTGTGTATGCTTTGATTGTTGTCTTTGTCTTTCCTTTTTTCCTTGCATGTGTATGCAACAACAACAAAGGCTGAATGAATGATTCGAGTCTATCTAATCACTTATATAGTATTATAAGTATTTATGAATGAATTTATGAATGAGTAGGCGTATTTATGAATGAGTAGGCGTATGAATCAAACATATTTCGAATGTTGTGAGTTTGCTGTCAACGTAGTACTCATACTCATTGCTACTTATACTTATAAATCAATGTTGTAGCGAGTACAAATGAATCAGAGTAGTTGAATTTCAATTCTGTTGATTCATTCATACTCAAAATTGTATGAGTGCTTATGAGCAGCGGAAAAACGATTCATTACTGATCTCTGGTACACATGTATGTATTAACATAGCCAACGCAAGTGGTGTGAAAAGCTAGGTCATAAACAGACGTCTGCATAAAGACAATATGATACAAATGTGAATGTATTTGTGCAACCAAATAATATGTATAGGCAATGGAAAATATAGAAAAAATTTACAGCCTCTAACCCCTAAAGACTGCGTATTTAAACTGACAAATACTCTTCTAAAACTCGTGATCATTTCTCATTGTTGTTAGTGAATCTCATTGAGTATTAGGGAATCCTCATGTATTCCTTTGGGCGCATAATTCAGGCCTGAAAAAAAGCGACATGAACCTTCTTCTTTCAAAGTTGACAAGCAACTAAATACGTTTTTAAGGAACATTATTGATGTTCGTATTCTAAGTGTATAAAAAGCTGAAAATGTTCGGCCACCGGGGACTTTTGGTGCCTAATTATGTATGTATGTGTGTTTCAAAGGCTCTAGTTTCTTTGAAATTTCAATGGCTTTATTGTGACAGTTGTCAAAATGTAAACAAGCTCGAAGAAATGGGAAAAAAGTTGATTACCTGAATAATTTTTTTTCAGCAAAACCAAAATTTAAGCTTAATAAATATTACGAGAAATCCAGTATCAAACTACAATAGTAAATCAGTAGGTTTAGGATATGTCAAACGTTTAGATGTCCAGTTAGCATCTTTACAATTGAAAAAAATTCACGATTAGGTGCTAGCGGTTAGGATAATGAAAGTGTGTAAGGCTGCAGAAACCTAAGCTATTACATATACTTCTGTGGTTTCAATTAGAAATGATCAGTTGGATACATCGTTGATATTATTTAACCGCAATGTGGATATTTTTCCGCGTTTCCATAATGGTGGATGAAACGTGAATCTATCATAAACACACCAGATATGTAATAGCACTGTAAGTGCACTCTAAATGCACAGTGGATACCTGTGCGAAACGACGACAGAGGAGATTAAGGTACATAGTTTTGTCATCTAATAAAGTTATGATTAAACGTTGGGGTTAACTTGGAAGAGTAAATCTTTATGTAGAAAGTATCCAAAGCAAGAAACTAATTTAGGACTACATGAATATATAGAAGGAATGAAAAAACTAACGCAGTGAATGAATAAAACTGTTGAAATGTTCACTGGGTGGTATACATATTACAACATATTCATCAACCCGTATAAAAAGAAGTTGTCAGCTATAGCAACGACACAACAGTACCAATAGCAATAACATCAACAACTACTAAAGCAACGGTATGAAACTGCAATAACTTGAAAGAAGTTAATGTAGAAGGCGTTATTGTTGTTGGTATTGTTGCAGTTGTTTGTCTAAATCGTAGCCGTTCATCAACATTGTCCGTTGCCTTCACCAAGACGACAACTGTAGTGTTGTGGCAGCGACAATAATAGATTGTTTGTTTGGTATGGTTTGGTTTCATTATTTCTATTGTTTTTTTCTCTTTCCTTTTTTTTCTGATAAAAAGAAAATTAAATATCGTAATATGGTTAGAGAATTTAGTATAACTACGAAGAAGAAGATCACCTTAAAACAGGTGTAATGGAACGGATTGGTTTATTCAAACCAGAATCGTTTACAAAATTTAATGAATGAAAATTCCTAAGAAAATTTTAAAGAGAATTTTTCTTTAAATTTGAAACAAAATTAAATGCCTGCTGTAGCATACCAGACACATCAAATAATGTGATGATAAACCAACAAGTATAAAAGCAACAGTAACAACAGCCACAACAGCAACAACAAAAATAAAATTTTATTGCAAATAACACCAAATAAAGTAGAGATACTCGCACTACTACTTGTCTGGGAGTCGTAAACTGACACAAATGTTAATGATCTGTCGTCTGTCTATCTGTCTGTCTGTCTGTAATGTTTGCACAATAATTGTACAGCGTCTATATGTATGTCTCTGCCAATCTGTCTATTCAATCGTTTACAATATGTTTACTTAAGAATTATGCGCGGACACTGTTTCAATGTGATGACATCCAATCGAGGCACTTTTTACTTATATTCTCTTGTTTATGATGAAATGAATACACCAATCATAAGGTCAGCCAGGACACAAAGAAGACAATATTCTCTTGGCAAGTAGTTTGACAGAATGCATTTACTTTAAAGACACACACATTAAGCAAATAAAGAGTAAATGCGTTGAAACAAGAGATTCTATAGAAAGAGTGAAAGACTTTCCAGAAGAGGTTAAATAAGGTCGAAATTACAAAATGTAAAATAACATACGATGAACGTCTATACGCAGCCTTTTTACAACGAAATTAATAAAACAAAATGCATAATTTGAAGTCATGATGAGTAACATTGCTTAACAAAATGCTGATGAATATTTAAAGCACGAAAATTAATTTCCAAATTCATTAATCTTGTGGTAATAAACGATTCAGTTGTTGTGACATTCTCTAAAAGTTTGTCGTTGAATAAGGCTTGAAAATGTTGCTTGCAGCGAGACACTTTCTAACTGTCTGTTACCATATGTCTTATCGGCATACAGCTAAGCCGTTTCTTCGAATATCGAGTAAGATTGCTTTATTTCTTCCCGCTCCACTCCAATGTCTGATAAAGCATTAAGCCCCAGTTAGCCAAACGTACACGAAATGTAATAGAACGCTTATCGCTCTACACTCTACGGTTCAGTAATCGGCCTCATTGTTTTTCGTATTCTAAAAACGAACTCATGTTCCGTAGACATTTAGCTAATCGAGACCATGACCTTGACCGTAAAATACGCCAAAGCTGAACAAAATGTTTCTTCGTTTCTATCTTCTCACTACATGTCCTGTATGGCTATCATCCAGCTCGAATCACTTTTGTTTGGACCTAACAAGGGCATGATCTTTCTCATATATGGACCGCTTCCGAATGCCTTGGTTATTTGGTGTACTATAGGGACTGATACTGTGATTAGCAACTCTAAAATGTTTGATAAAGATGTTCTATGCCAATTGACTGTTGCTATAGAAAACGAAGTCACTGTAGGTAGTGTGAGGGCGTATTAGACGTAAAGCCGCGGTTCAAGCCCCAGGTAAGACATCAAAGTGAAATATGAAAAGAAAAATACTTCTTCTGAGAGTAAATAAAATTGCCAAGAAAAGGTCCCGCCACTTATGTATAAAAATTAAGGCATACACATGAGTGGTGTGAGAATTAAGGTCGTAATTCCCACTGAAGGCTTGTAATGACCAATTATGTATGCATGTTGTGTATTGATCGCAGTGCAGGCACTGGCTATACTCTTGGGAGCATAGCACCATAACTGTTAAGGCTAATACACACGAAGGATTTCTGTTGAAGAATACTTTTTAATGGAATTTGACACCGTTTTCTGATTATTCGCCAAGATTATCTTATGTCATCTGGGATAATCATGAAATTCGATGGTACTTCCAGCAATATTGCGAAGCTCAAGCACATGTGGATGAATATATTTAATTTCTCCAGACATAGGCTGATAGCACTGTCTAACAAACGGCATTGAAGACAAATTCGTTCAACCGTGGCTGCTATTTTAAAAACTGTAGGTGGTATAATCGAAAACGCTGTTACCTAGCTGCTGCAATATCCAATGTAAGACGACTCAAGGGGTTGTCCTTAGTTTGGAAGGATACGGTAGATCATTCTCTATATCGCTTGTGAATTTACTAATTACATTACATAAGCATTTTTGTACTGAAGTGAGATTATGAAGATCATTGGTAAGAAACTCTAAGCGTTTATTAATATAAGCCTCAGGCTGGAACTATGAGGTAAAATATAAATAAAAAACCAGAATATATGGACTGAAGTTGTCGCAGTCTAGTAAATAATGTGTTGGCTTATTAGACAAGAAACGGTAGTTCAAATTTAGTTGTTTTTAGCTTTCTCACATTTCGTACGCTTCAGCAAGGGTTAAACATAAAAGACATCACGTAAATACTTCCGCCACTTAAAAACTTATGAAACATCTGCTTTACCTTTATAATATTCCCAAAGAATATTTTGTTGTCTCCTTTCGATGTCGTTGTCGTGTTTCCTACAAAGTTCGAAACATTATCGAACATTGAAAATATTTTTGCATGAAAAATGAATGAATAACGGAAGATACAAAAACGTTCTGTTCTTTGCCATTTTATTCCGTTCTTTGTTTGTCTGTTAGTTCGAGGATAGTCGTCTTTAACAAAAGTTTTTAATCTTTAACCCCCAATCCCTCCTTGCCACCTTAACGTTAAAAGGTTAATAGCCAGTCATTGAAATATTTTTGAAAAAATACGAAAAAAAAACCCACAAACTTACCAAGAAACGTATGTACGCGTGTATGGATGACTATCAGCAGACACATAAAATATGAGGAATTGGAGGAATTTCCCCCGAAAAATAACGGTAAACAAAGAGAATATGAATAAGAATATATTTCCTATATACGAGATGCATACACATGAATATTTCGCATACATACAAACACACATACAAACATATTTACTCACTTAAATATGATTTACAAGAAGCAGAGACTAACAAAAACCAGAAACACGCAAAATGAACAGAAGCAGCATTTTAGTTCAGTTCAGTTTTGTTTAAAGCGAATGGATGGATGAAAATTTAAAAATCTCTCTCTCTCTCTAACAATGGACTCTGTCTGCAATAATACAAGAATCTGTTGATGGCTGAGAAGAACAAAAAAAATATGAATTCCGCAGAGTGAGATGCTGACGCTTTCGGGTGATAATGATGAGCAAGATGTTCCTGTTTTGTCTTATTTTTTTTGGTTATTCTTTGTGGGCAACAATTACCGAATTATTGGTGTAAAACAGAAAAAAAAAATTGGAAACAAAGGCATCAACTAACCAACCAACCAGCATAATACGAACAAATGTTGTTGTTGTTGTACTATTCACTTGCATCACAACCAAACGATTATTTGAGTTAAAGAAAAATTCAAAGGGTGAACTTCTTACTGGTTTTTTTTTTATGTCTTGTAGACGCCTACGTAATTTACTATCTATTATGACTTGTAGTTTTATGTTGGAATTATAAAGAGTTTAAATAAAACCGTACAATTTATCGGAAATTAGAGCCAGGCCATGGTATTCTTACATTTGATAAATCGGAGGCATTTTGATCATGAATGTTGTAATGTAATGAACCAGTAGGTGTATCAATATTCTGGGAATACAGTACCTATTTAACCTGGTGTTTCTTATTGGGCTTAAATGATTTTATTTTTACCAACATAATAGCAGTAAACCTCTCAATGATATTACAAGGCGGTATGACATTCATATTATAAGGTAATGGGACCTACTGGAATTCCAGTAAGCTTTAGAGCGGATGAACCGAAACATTAGGAACGCCTTAGAAGTACTGTCAGCTTATAATTTACAATACAGTTATGTATTCAATTAATGCCACGTGGATACCCTCGCGTACGGACAAGACTGTACAGCAAATTTAGACTGAGCTGGATAGTGTATGGAAATGCATATTTGGAGTCAAAATTTCTTCATTACTGATTCCAAAGATTGTGGTAATGGAAGATCACAATGGGTCTTCTGTGTACAAAGCATATCTAACCTATTTCCTTGGGTACAAGCCAGCTCAAGCAACTCATCATCCTACTGTATGATTTATAATCTGCATTATATTCGCGAATTCACGTGGTTAATAGCACTAAAGTATAAGAGTTCTGTGGGATGGAACATAGCTCACCCAAAATTGAAAATTCACCAGCAGGAACGGCGTTTCATACGAAACTCAATGACTCGATGTAAAAAAAGATGTAGGTACGTATGTAGATTAAAACTTTGATACCAAAAGCTCGCTCAAGCACGCTTAGCGGCTTAGGGCCTGAGGAGGAAAGGCCAACCAAAACTTTGTTAAAAACAACAGGTCTTTTGAAATTGAATGCGACACTACTGATATGAATGAAACCGCTTAATAGCAGAGCCTTTTGTAAGATAATAATTGCATTAAAGAATGCACAGTTCGCCGACTGTGTTGTAAAGAATATCGTATTTCTAACGATAGACAATAGACTTTGAGGTACACACCATCATTAACAGACAGAAAAACAGAAAAAAAATAAAAACACAAAAAAAGACAACAGAAAGAAAAACGAAGTTTTCAAACTTGTTTTACAAATCTTTGTTTGCTCAGTCATTGTCGTTTTATTTTCTATTTCACCTTCCTCTTTATATGGCGTGCTCCGGACATCACGAGCACCACAACAAAGTTCATTGTTCTTTCTGGTTGTATTAATGAAAAATACATAGAATTTGGAAAATTCGTCACAGAAATAGTTTACAATTCAAACTTAAACAAATTAAAATTACGAATCATTTCTTGGGATTTAATTTTTTAACATTTTAAACAGAATTTTGAAAACAATCCTTACAAAGGAAATTTTGAAAAATTGGAACATCTTGTATACATACTCTAAATTCTGCAAATTCGGAATGATTACGATCACAAGACAACCTTCATAAGGAGACCAATATGTTAGTTGTCATCAGAAAGCATAATAAACTACTAATTAGGCAGTTGCTGGTGGAATGAGAGTGACTGACTGACCCAAGACACATTTGACGTATAAAAATTATTCTGGTGATTCCAAAATTCTTTTGAAAATTGTAAAAGTAAAGCAAAACAAACCATTGTCTAGAGAGGGTGATCGATATTGTGGAAAAATGAAACTTACTGAAGGTATCCCACTACCAGGAATTCCAAAACATTCTCCGTTACGGTCGGAAGTTACTTGCACTCGGAGATATAGGCGACGAATCTAATTGCTTTCTTCAACGGTGCAAAAAATGGATTACAAATGGACTTGTGGGTAAAAATAACCTAGTGGGCTAGATAGCCATGATATCAAGGATTCCAAAACCGTCGTAAATAATAGAGGGTGACGACAAAAAATGCGGTCATCAACAAAAAAATGCAAGTTATCGACCAAAATCCGATTTAGCCCCATTTACACAAAAATTCATTTTTGCGATAATACACGTACACATCTGCAACACTTCCAATCTCTTCCATTTTTTATATGCAAAAAAGCCTTTACAAACTATGATTCAATATTGGAAAAATTATTCGTTGGCACGATTATTCAATTATTCCTCATTTGGAATTACAAATCTATTGTGGACAATGATTTTTTTTCTTTTGTTAATTAAATTGTTGTATTTTAAATGGCATTTACAGATGGTTTTCTCTCCGTTACTTTACACTCCCTTCCTGCAAATAATCTGATGGAAATTACTTTTGAGGGGCCGTGAGGCAACCAACACAAAGGAAAACAATCAACAACGAAAAAAAAAACAAGGTTAGGAGGAATACAAAACTAAAAATAAAAATGAAATAATCTGATGTAGGATTTAATTTCGTTTTATTTTTAAAACATTTATTCGCAATTAAAATGTCAATAAACTCAGCTTCAAGTCAATTTAAATCTGTGGTTGTTTTTATTAAGAATTTTTTAATTGTATTGTTAAGATTTAAAATAAAAGAAAAAAAAATTCTGTGTTTTGATTTTGTTAAAAATAAATTCAATTTTCAATTTGCTATGGTACAAAATTTGGCATTATTTCCTCATTTGTAAAACCACAAAAAAAACAAAAACAAAATATTGGGAATGTGAGTTCCCGTTTACACAAATGGGAAATTAAACATGTGTGTCCAAATAAATAAAAAAAAAAAATAAACCACAAACCTTCTCTGTTGATTTGGTTGATTTTCATTTACTTTGCTTATGTTTTTATTATACGCAGCAGCAACAACAACTCATATTCCATCAGCGACAGCATTTTTGTTCTGTTGTGGGTATAAAAAATAATACGTACGAACGAACTTCAGAGAAAATAAAATGAATAATAAAAGGGGGGAAAGACCTTCGGTCATTAACTTGTCGAAACGCTATTGCTGCGTATGCTCTTTTTTTAATATTAATTTTTGCCAATTTCTTGAATTCTGACCAGCACAATAATTTTTTGAAAATTCGCATTAAAAAATATGGAAACAAACAAAAAAAAGAGCAACAAACTTTTAGTAACACTATAATTAGGGCACTCAACTCTCTTTTATTGTCTCTCTTTTTATCAACTAGAAACAGTGTTGCCAGTGGCTGTTGTAGAATTTCGTTTCAACTAGAATTCCTACAGTAAATAATTTCAGAAAGAAAAAGGTAAGAGATATCTCCATATTTAATCGAAAAATACTCTTGACATTTCTTTTTTGTTTAACAGGTTTAGTTTACGCTGTTCAGCCCTACATATGTATTTATCTACTTGGACATTACAAGTCGATAGTTAGGAATACGGGTTACTTTCTTACACTGCACTTAATGAAATGCTGTGTGTGTTTATGGCTTAGTTTACTTTTTATGCGGTCTCTGATTTACATATTTTAGAGTCTTTTTCAATGCAATTAATTACACTCCGCCGCGTCACACGACTACTCGAATGTCTTCGAAAGTATTAAAGAGCACAGAATATACAGTTTTATCGGTATAAATAATTTTTGCTGATATGATGTGCTCTCCCAAGTTTGTTACGATTAGCATGGTACCATTTATTAACCCCTGTTTAGCATTAAGATTTCTGATTAGCATTATAAATGCATTTGTCTTTTCAAATGCATCTTATTTATACTCATAGGTTGGACGGTATTGTCAGAATGGATTTTAATACATACTATATTATGTAGAACTGCATTACTATTAAGCAACCCTGTATTACCACACTTGAACAAAAACATATAATCATAATGACAACAGTATTATTATGCAGTTCTAAATAAAATATAATTTTTATCAATGAAAATATTAATTTTTCAATTTCTAATTATTTTTTGCTATTACTGTTAGATAAAAGCTTTAAAATTAGATATAGTTCATTAAATATGATGCGGTGGTACGGAAGATATTTGCAACCGACAAAAAGAAGTGCTTTAGAAATAATATATATGATAGTTAGGAATACGAGTTACTTGCTTACACTGTCCTGAATGAATTGTTGTGTGTGTTTATTTTATTCAGAAATGGCTTAAATTACTTTTTATGCGGACTCTGATTTACATATTTTAGAGTCTTTTTCAATGCAATTAATTACACTCAGTCGCGTCACACGACTACTCGTATGTCTGCGAAAGTACTAAAGAGCCATATTTGTTATGATTTTGAAAAATACATTCAATAAGAATACATAACTGCAATGGCAACACTGACTTCATTCAACTGTTATCAGAAACAAAGAGCAAATCATACTTGTTTCTCTATTTTCTTTTATCTTATACAATATCTAACAAATAACACACACACGCACACACACACGCCTCTATAAGTATGGTTGTATTATAGTGTACTAATGCATATTATTTATTTTATTTTGATAATATATTTTATAAAATATTTTATAGATTAATAATTTCGTATAAAAAAAGAAAACAATATTTACTTTTCTTAATGGGGGTATCATTATTAAATATTACACACATACACACACACAATTCTAACCTCATAAAAAGTATGTAAACAAAGTTTGTTTTGAATGGCTCTCTTCTCTTATCTTTTGTTTATGTTGTGCTATTTTCTTTCCGTTTTTTTTATTTTGTGTATGAGCAACTACATATGTATGTATGCTTGTGTGTGTTTGTTTTGTTTTGTTTATATTTTTCTTTAGATTTTCGCTGTGTTATTAAAAAGAGAGTGTTAATTGATATTTTAAAGTGCGCAAAAACAAATTTATAAACAAAATAAAACTGCTGCGTTTGTTATTGTTTGTTTGACGACCATAAACAAAAGAACCTTTTAGAGAGAAAGTATAAAATTTCGCATTTCATTTAATTGTTATTGCTTTTGTGTCCTACATTTTCAAGGGTATGTAGGTACCTATATGAAAAATCTTTACTAAAATACGAAGATACAGGTTTTTAGCAGCAAAATACAAAATACGCAGTGATAATTGGGTTAAACGTATGGATGTCTTTACTGTGTTTTACAAAACACAGTAAATAAATGAAAACTTTCAACCGTAATCAAAAAAGCAGAAAAAACAAAAACTATCTTGTTTGGGGTCTTCTCCCAATCTATTCTCCTTTTATGCAAAAGAATTTATCACACAAAGAAACTAACAAAAACAAACGAAAACCAATACATTTAAAGTGATGCCAAATATAAGGATTTAAAAGAAATTGCAAAGCAAACAAGGCGTTTTTAAATTTGGACATAACTTGGACGTTAAAATTTTACTTTTTGAAGTTAAGTCTTATGCTCTTTTTTCCTCGTTCATTATATTCTAATATGAAGGGTATTGCAGCTCCAAAGAGAATTTCAAATAAAAATTGAACTAAACTTAAAAGTAGCTAAAAAGCGAAACAATGTTTCAAAGGAAATTAAAAACAATTTGTTAAAGTTAACTTTTGAAGTCGCCGTGGTCTAGTAGGTAGTGTGTTGACTTATTAGACATATAGACGAAAAACCAGAGTTCAAATCCCCGGCCAGACATCAAAACAAAATACAAAAAATATTTTTTCGGCGATTTCTTCTCAGCAGATTTCTGGCAAAAACTCTGAGAGTAAATAAAATTGCCATGGAAAGTTTGTCATAAAATCAGTCGTTCGGAGTCGACTTTAAACTGTAGGGTTCGCTACTCATGTATAAAATTAACCCACACAATATAAGTGGTGTGACTGATGGGTTCTAATGACCAATTATGTATGTTTGTATGTATGTAACTTTGGAAATTGTAAAGATATTTTTTTGGTAAGGTGAGTTGATCCAATTTACACATAAGGACGACAACAATTCCGATAGCATTCATCAGTACATTACACCCTGACGATGCAGTTATGTCGGCATTCGATTCTGGGCCTTTGAAAAAAATTTTTTCAATGCCGGACAATTTTTAGCAGACAAAAAAACTTCTTCTGGTCTTAGGTATTTTATATTCCATATCTGCTAAGGCGCCTCAATTAGGTTGTTGCTCAGATAACGAAATTGAAATAATTCTATAGGGAACTGATTTTTCAATAATTTTGCAAATTGTCGTTAAAGCCTTCGAGGAGTTTGCCCAATACTTTTTGAAGTCTAGTGACCAATGCAGGGACAATCAAATACTGTTTAACATCGATAAGAGTATTAGAGAGCTCTTTATTATGTCGCCTAATATTGCGCTTTAAACAAATTTTTTATTTTCTTACATTTCAATACCGTTCATATCACTTTATATTGTAGCGCATATAGTTCCGTAATTCCGAAATTTTAAAAGCGCTAAAGTGGGCAGCACAGCACATCTTTTGTAAATCTTGTAGAGCGCTTTCGTTGTTGCTTAAATACATACGTAGTATATTGCAGAACAAAAACAAAATTTTATCATTTTGTTCCGTTTTGTTTTGATTTCTCTTTTCGTATTTATTCATTCGCATATGTATCGTGTTTATGTTTAAGGTCGCCCTATAGCCAGTCTTAAGAATAAGCTTTTAAATTTATATGACCCTGACGATTAAATTCTTTTATCGTGTTTTGTCAAACATTGTTGTAATTTTAACGACTGTTGCGCGTATTATTTAATTTTATGAATAATTTATTTCTTTTAACACTTTTAGAATGGAATGTTTAATGGCTATTAAGTAATTTATTACAATGTGTACTTTGAAAAGTTTTAAGGTAAATTAAATCAAATAGAATTCTTAATTAATTTAACGCATACCAAGTTTTAGTTTAAAGTGTGAGGTGTGTGTATAAGGGGTACGACAACTTATGTTTACTGTTTCAATTATAACGATTTTTTTTTTGTTGTATTCCGTCATGAATAAACGTTAAGGTATGTTTACATTAAGCAAATGTTAAATAAAATAATAATAATAATATTAAATAGGGTCCGCCAACAAGGATTTTCGAACATTGAGAGTTCGAACATATGTCAATTACATATTCAGTCTTTTTGCCCATGATACCAAGATGATTACCAACTTTTTTTTTAAGTAGCAGTACAAGCTTCAGCGGTCCTTAAAGCCAACCTAACTCCTGTCAGAGGTCAAATTCAGACAGATTTATCAAAACTTAAAGATAAATATCCCTCGAAAAACCCTTAATCTAAACGAATGCCCTACTGTTTATAGAAATTTGCTTGTTGAAGGAGAAGAAACTATCGGCTTTAATTTCGAGATAGCGTTCTAGTCCAAAGTTTTATTCTTTACAGCCCAACACTTTTAAAGCATAAATCACCCTAACAGTCACTTTCCTCAAATGCAAAAGCTGATCCGAAAATCAACATTGAAAGCCTATTGCTCCAAAAACCAGTCAGCGTATCTTCGGCATTAGGTTAGGTTAGGTTAGAGGACGTGCACCTGTCGATCAAGACAAGCACAGTACCCGGAGGTCGAAATTGACCAATTGTACATTGTCCTTAGGGGAGGAAGGAAAGAGAGCATATAGGAATGTAGGTAAGGGAAAGGAGAATGGGAAACGGAGGAACTACACATAAAGAAACAGACACAAAAACAAAAGGGAGTGAGAGTGCGACTATACTTATGAAGCCCTAGCACCTCTCAACCAGCCCAAGTTGCTAATGAATCTGTGGAGAAGCCTTGATGTCGGCTCTCGACACAGAACTCAAGCTCTCAAAGAAGGCCCTGCCAAGGGCTGGGTAGTTGCAGAGGAGATGTTCGACAGGTCTATCGACTTTATTTTGTATTTCAAATAAATTGAGGAATAAATATAAACACAAAAAGAGCGATTATGAGCCCGAAGAATCAACAAATTCGGAAATTTTCGCCGTCTTTCTCTAACAGACACAATCTGTTCGACTATACGTAATTTTTTATTTCCTTCCTCCCCTAAGGACAATGTACAATTGCTCAATTTCGACCTCCGGGTACTGTGCTAACCTACGTAATTGCGAGGATGCCCATGCCTAATAAGGCCAAAACATTATGTAAATTCAAAACTTTGAAAATTAGTGCATATGTGTCTGAATTTTATACCGCAATCGTGCAAAAATTAAATCAACACAGGACAAAAACTGCTAAATTAGCATTACAGTGTGTGTATAAGGTTTTAAGAGATACAAACAGAAAATAACAGAGAACGAGAGATTGACAACAGAGAAAGTCAGCAGGAAGGAAAGAGGAAAAATCAAATAAAAAAAAACATGAATATTTTGATTTATGATTCTATAAAAATAGACATAAACAAAACAAAACAAAATGAAATGAAATAAAGAAGGAGGATGATGAATACAATCAGTGGTAAATTAAATATTTTTATTACACAAATAAAGGAAAAATATTGAATAAATTAAAATAGACAGGGAATAATAGGAAAAAATTATGTAAAGGCTAGGAAGAGAAGAAAAATATTTTAAGAATTATAGGTAGAAAGAAAATGTTCATTTTTCATCCATGATAGCTACATACAATGTAGGTACCTATTAGTAAATTGCTACTAGTGTAGTGTAACCAACCTTTAGCAAAACAGTGTTTTAATTAATTTAATTGAATCACTGCACCAATGTGTGAACAAGTATCGATTCATGCATTCGCTCTTTGCATTTTTTAGTAGTAAACAAATATACAAAAAAAAAAAAAACAATAAAATGTGTGCATAAAGAAAAAATTGCAATAAATTTGCTTTTAAATTAATTACAGTAAAGGGCATGTGTACATGTAAATAAATAAATAAAAGCCACACACACACAGAGACACACACTTGCTAACAACAAAATTCTTACAAAACTATCGCAACAACAACAAAACTTACCAAAAAAGACCTTGAACTGATTTTTGTTGTTCTAAAGTTGTTGTTTGTGTCTTTTGTAAACTTTTTCATCTAAAAGCTTAGCTGCTATTTATAATGAAGAGAAACCAACAACAGCTCTGCATAAACCAGTTTCTTATTTTTTTGGTTTTTTCTTTTATTTTTTTGCTAATTTTTTTTTTGCTTATTCTTAAGCTCTTTTATAAACCGTTAGAATTTTTTTTTTTTTTTATTATTATTATTATTAACGAACTTTTTTTTTAATTAAATCCCACACATTATCACTTCACCTGCATAAAAATACACACACACATACACAAGATTTGTATTAGAAAAGAAAATGTTAAAAGAAAGAGAGAATTAGAGGGCAACACAATAACTCTTGGATTATTTTTTTTGTTTTTTAAATTATTTGAAGATCTCATTTAATTTTACAGTCTTGAGCCAATTTCCTAATATTTTTTCTAATTATTTTTTCTCTTTTTTTGTTATCATTCGTTCTTTCTTTTCATTTTTTTTTTCTTTTTAAGCCACACTTGATTTAATAAACAACACCATATGATGACTGAATGTGGAAAAAAAGAAAATAAAGAACAAGTTGAGAGAAAAAAGCAACAACTACAAATAAAAGAATTTTTTTTTTGTTTTCATATACAGTATGAAGGGCAAAATTGCATGCAGCCAACAGTGTTGTCAACTATGGAATGAAAAAAAAAGTATTTAAAACTGTCAAAGTCAAACAAAATGTAATTCCCAAGTGCAATTACTTTGTGTATACAGCCGAAATATTTGAAATCTATTACAATTAAAAAAATCACTTAAAATTTTTGAGTTGACACCACTGTCAAAATTGCATTTACAGCTGGCAAAAGTCGATTTTATTTTTTATTATTTTTTTTTGCACATGATTGTGGTCTTCATTAAAGGTTGTTGCTGTTGTTATGCAGTACCTCTTTGTTATTTTTGCAATTCTCTTCCTCTCTCTCTCTCTATCATAAAAAACACTTCGATTTTTCACCAATGCAAGCAAGCAAGCTCACACAGGGAAAGATGGCATCAACACAACCATATAGAAGAATGTAAAAAATTTATTATTTTTGTTACTGTTATACCGAAATTTGTTTTGGAATTTTTTTCTTTGTTTTTTAATAATTTAAAATTTTTTTTCTGTTTTATTCAATAGTTTTCCACTTGGAATTTTCATTAAAAATAATTTTTTTTTTTTGTCCCTCTCCTTAACAGAAATTACGCAGTTGACTTTGTGTGAATTTTCTTTATTATTTTTGGTATCCTTCTAGAATTTCTTACACTTCATAATTGTCTCGATTTGTATGCTTTTTTTCAGTTGATTTTTCTTTACATTTCCTGCTTTTTTTTCGACACTCGCACATTACACAAGACGCCAGCCAAGAACTACGTAAATAACACAAAAAATGTTTATTATTTTTTTTTTTTGTTAACAAATTTTTGTTTTATTCAGTTTGTCTTCTTGTTCAATTCACTTGTTTTTTTCTTCAACACACACTTCGTTTCAAATCAATTCTGTTTAACATAATGACCATCGCGTTGTTGATGAAAAAGTATCAAATCAAACTAGTTGATTTTGTATTCATCAATATTTATTATTGTTTTCTGTTTATTCCCTTTCTTATTCTAATTCTTTGTTTTGTTAATCGTATTTGTGTTTATCTTTTTTGAATGTTATTCTTTTGTTCGTGTATATGCATGCGAAGGAAAGAGAAAGAACGTGTTTATGAAAACAAAAGACAGCTGTTCTCAGTTATAAGTAACGTGATAACGTTGCCAACTGAAAATACGTTATGGATACACTGTAAAAAATATTGACACTATATATTATTTAAAATGGTCAACTGTTACAAAATTAGTATTTTTAATTATTTTTTTTTATTATAAACAAATATTCTAAGGCCACCTTACCGAAGTTTAATTCAAGGCTCAATTTTTGTTTATGATAATGCAGTTTCAAAAATTTGTCTACGACATCACGTTCTGAGCTAATTGTCGGAAAGGACCTTTGGTTCATATTACACACATAGTGTAGTAACAACATCACCGGCAATAACAGTACACTGGATCTAAAACACTAGCAATGGTGATATTCCTTTGGCATGCTTTCGTTTATTTTTAATAATTTGTTTGTTTAATTTCTTTTAGAGTAGTGAGAATGTTCAATGTAATCTGGCAGCCTGCCACTCACGAGCACCTCTATGGCAGCATTGTTTACTTTCCAATGAAAACAAAATGCAAAAAAAAATTCTATGAATTCCATTCCAATGCAAACTTTTTAGTTTAGAATAGTGAATTGTTTTACGTTTTGCCGGAAATATTTTGATGCAAAATTTAAAGAAAACAATTGAAGAAAATAAATAAAAACAAATTATAATAACAAAACAATTGAAACATAACGGAAAACTAAGAGAAAAAAGAGAGTGTAAAAAAAAAACAAAACGACGCCATTAAAAAATAAATTAAAATTTGTAGTCACATAGGAAACGTATCAAAAAAAAAAAAAAGAAAAACAATTGAATCTTCTAAAGCTAATCGAAATTGTAATAAAAATTATTAATTTGCATGTTAAATTTAATAAAATATTAAAAATTTGGTGGAAATGAGCAGCCAAAGTCATCGTAAAATGTCTGGCATCCGATTGCCAAACAAACCTCGATCTGATGAAATTGAATTGACAGGTAAAATAAATGTTTACAGTTATTGAAAATTTATTATTTTCTTTATAAACTGTTGTACTGAATGGTTGATTTGTTTTATATTCTAGAATTATTTTCCGCCCAAATGGCACAACTTTGTTTAAACGACGACTATTCGGATGTGGCGTTTATTGTTGAGAATCAAAGGCTGCCCGCTCACCGTGTAATGTTGGCGGCACGTAGTGAATATTTTCGAGCACTGTTGTATGGTGGACTTTCTGAATCGAAGCAAAATGAAATCCATTTAAAGGTGCCCGTAGATGCTTTTAAAGCTCTGCTACGTTATATATATTCTGGTCACTTGTCTTTGGCCCAAATGGATGAAGACAATATATTGGATACCTTGGGTTTGGCCAATCAATATGGACTTTCGGAATTGGAATTGGCCATATCCGATTATCTGCGGCAACATTTGGCCTTATCAAATGTTTGCGCCATACTTGATGCTGCACGCCTCTATAATTTGGAGAATTTAACAAAAGTCTGCCTAACATTTATGGATCGTAATGCTGTCGATTTATTGCAACATGATTCGTTCAAAAGTCTATCAAAGGTATATTCCAACTGCTTATCCAATTCATCGTGAGGACGCTAATAATGTAATTATTTCTATTCTAGGAGTCCCTTGAAGAAGTATTAAGACGTGATTCTTTCTATGCCCCTGAAGTTCAAATATTTATAGCCGTATGGGAATGGTGCAAATACAATACAAATGTTGACATTCAGGTAAACAATGAATATGTTTTGAATCTTAAAGACCTCGGATAAGTGCCTATGGGTATGCGGAGAGACAAGGCAATTGAAGTTTTCATTACATACGTAATTGGTCATTACAATCCTTAAGTCAGGATTTCGACTTAACTTCTAACACCACTTATATTGTGTGGTTTAATTTTACGGACCTACAGTTTAATGTCGACTCTGAATGATAGATTTTTAAGAAGCTTTTTATTGCAATTTTATTTACTCTCAGAGTTTTTGCCAGAAATCTGCTGAGAGGCAGTCGCAGAAGAAAAATTTTTTCCATATTTCGTTTTGATGCCTGACCTGGGATACTAACGCAGGCTTTACGTCTAATAACCCAACACATTACCTATTAGTTTACGACAACTACACTAAATTCTTCATTAATAATTGGTTTTTTCCAATTGTCTGTCATTAGGTACGGTTCTTCGGCCACGTAACATGTGGTTCAATTAACCGTACATTCTTCTATAAATTTCAGAAACCGCTGCAGTTTTGCCAGGTCGCGGCACTGTTTTCATAAATTTTGATTTTAGTGGTCAAGTGGAACTTGGTGATTCACCCTATAATGATCTATAAATTGGCCTAGGGTTTGAAAAGCATGATGAAGATGATAGCTCTCGCCTTTGAAGCGAGTTTTGGTTTCTAAATCCTACAAAACGGTGTTTTTCTGTTAGGTAACTGACAATTCAGCCTTTAATATTGTTGTGAAGTGTGGAGATCAAGATGTCATTTACGAGCATAGAATGTGTCACATGCAGCCATAATAATACGTTGATAGGTTGGTTGGCGATAAAGTTCAAAGAAGTAGTAGTGCTATGAGATTGGTTGAAGCCATGATAGCAAAAGGCAAGTGGGAAGGAAACGTTGCTTAAAGCCGCCTAAAGTAATGCTTGCTAAAGTAATGCTTAGACGTAAAGTCAGGGTTCTAGTTCCAGGCCAGACATCAAAATAAACTAGAAAAGGTATTTTTTCGGCGATTTCTTCTCAGCTGATTTCTGGCAAAAACTCTGAGAGTAAATAAAATTGCCATGAAAAGTTTGTCAAAAAAATCTGCCGTTCGGAGTCGACTTTAAACTGTAGGTCCTGCCATTTATGCATAAATTTAACGCACACAACATAAGTAGTGTGAGGAACTAGGTCAATAATCCTGATTGAAGGGCAATGACCAATTGTGTATGTATGTGGTTAAGCTCTGACTGCATTTGTTGTTGCGTTTGTGCGAATAGAATGGATCTAGACCGCCAGATGCATTTCATTTGTACTAATTCGAAAGTCTCTTCATATTTCGTTTTTTTTAGAGAGACCTCAACGTGCCGTCACTGAAAAAGCTGGTTTTCTGTTTTTTCCTTTTTTAATTTTTGTCTATTTCAATTAATTTTACAGTCGGTCGTTTCATATGTTCGTTTACCGCTCATGAACCTCGAAAATTTATTGCAAGTGGTACGTCCATCTGGTATTTTAGAACCGGATAAACTTTTAGATGCTATCGAAGAACAGAGTACATCAAAGTATCTACCATATCGCGCCGCTTTATGGCCTGAAGAGAATGTAGCCACCGCAAAATTTGTTTCACGTACCATACAGGGTGAATGTCGAGCCGAATTGTTAAATGGTGATGTTACCTCCTACGATATGGAAAAGGGTTACACCCGGCATTGCATTACAGATACTAATGACAGTGGTATTATCGTAGAACTAGGAACAGCTTGCATTATAAATCACATAAAAATTTTACTATGGGATCGTGATAATCGTGCATATTCATATTTCATAGAAGTTTCTGCCAATCAAATACACTGGGATCGTGTTATCGATTACTCACAATATCACTGTCGTTCTTGGCAATTTTTATATTTTCCCGCTAGACCGGTCCGTTACATAAAACTGGTAGGCACACATAATACAGTTAATAAGGTATTCCATGTGGTGGCATTGGAAGCCATGTATACCGCAAATATGCCGAAAGTTGTAAACGGTATTGTGGTACCTACCGCTAACGTAGCCACTATAGAAATGAGTGCAGTTGTTGTGGATGGTGTTAGCCGCACTAGAAATGCTTTAATCAATGGTAACTATATTGACTATGATTGGGATTCCGGTTACACCTGCCATCAGTTGGATAGTGGTGAGATTTTGGTGCGTTTAGGTAAGTAGAAGTTTGTTTTTTACTTGAGTTTTTATTTCCATTGACTTGTCATATTTCTTTTATTCTAAGGACAACCCTATATAATAGGTTCAATGCGCCTATTACTCTGGGATTGTGATGATCGCAACTACAGTTTTTACATTGAGACTTCGTACAATCAAAAGGATTGGGTAATGGTGGTGGATAAACGTAACGAACAAGCCAGATCTTGGCAAAACTTTTCGTTTAACCCCTTACCCGTAGTATTTATACGTATTGTGGGTACACGTAATACAGCCAATGAAATTTTTCATTGTGTCCACTTGGAATGCCCGTCACAGGATCCCAATGTCCTGCTGATTGAAAAAGAAAAACAGCGTGCCGTTGAAGAGAAGAAACAACAACGTAAACTTGCCGATAACCAGCACAGTTCTAGCCGAGAAAGTACACCACGTATTAGTGCACGTCGACGTCAACCGCCGCATGTGGAAGAAGATGTCCTTGTGCAAATTGACAATAATTCATTAGAGGAAAACAACTTAATTTAAGTATTATTAGTATTAGTAACATTAACTAAAACGAATTAACTGCGCGAATATACAAAAAATACCAAATAATATCTCCAAAAGATTTTATTTTAGTACTACTAATGCTTGTTTGTAAAGTTTATATTATTGCGAAACGAAACGAAATGAAATGAAAAAGAATAAAACAAAAAATAATATTTTAAATCGATCTTTAAGCAATACTGTTGTAAATTTATGTCGCCACCACATCCTTTGTGATTATGGCAATCAATAATCTGTATTTTGTTTTATTTTAAGCTTTTTCAATATAAAAAAAAAAAGACAAAGAAAACTATTTGAAATATTTTTGGATTACTTAACGGGTCTAGTTTTTAAATCGAATATTGCAGGTCATCTTTTTTGTTTTGTTGTTAGTTTGCATTCACCTGCAGAATACGGGTGCTGGACGATCTGCATCACCTAATGGTTCCAATCAATGGTGCTTCTGTTTGTGTATTCGCTTACTTTGTTCATACGGAGGACAGTTGCTTAAGAGTACAACAAGAAAACATAGAAAATCATGCAAAAGGTATTACTTTTTGTATTATTCCCATCAACAGCCACATGTTGGTTATTTCTTATCAAAATTTAAATAAGCACATCGTTTAATATGTGCTCGACAGCCATTGATTACAGGCTACAGTTTGATTTGAAGAGAAAGTGGGAAATTTACTGTTGGCAACCATAAATTACGACTTAACTATGAGACAGCTTAGCGCAAAAGAGTAGCTCAAACGTAAGGGTGTGACAACTTAACAAGACTGTTTGGTATTGCTGAATTATTATGCAATAAGCGAGTGTTTTCATCCTTTCGGAATGGTGAGCATATGTCAACCTACCACAAAACACCTTTTGACAAAATAGCAGACAAAACAGTGGGTTGCTCGAGACGAATCGACAGCTAAGGAGTGCTTGCCAGTTAATAAAGTCCTCACGATAGCTTTTTGTATAAAATGCGGTATACTGGGTCGGTTAGGAATAGAATGCCCGTTCCACAAAAAATTATTGCAGATGTGCAATCGATTTAAAAATTCATTTGAAAGAACTTTTTTTTTTTGGCAACTAAAGTGTTTCAATTGCTAGATAACAGCTCAACTGAAATTCGATAATAGATGTTATTAGTGATAATTTGAAAAATAATGACCGTATTCGGGTAAAAATAAAGGTTTTACTGCACCATAACAAAGATGTGTCCACATGGCAATAACCGAGCTGCTCTTAGTGAATATTTTTTTTCCCCAAACCTCGGAATTAAGAAATTTTACCCCACATATGAACTCAAAGCGCCAACAAATCTTTTTTGCTGATCACATGAACAAATCTTATTTTTTCTTTTTGGAAATTCGAGGAAACTTTGAGCACAGTCTACTTATAGTGCTCAATGGAGGCTAAAAAAAGAATGGATTTATTGACCAGGTCTATTATTGCGAACGCAAGGGCTCGTTCCATGATGATCCCGGCCTTACCAACCAGATATTTTGAAAATTAAATTATTAAAGTTCCTTCAAATTCAAGAATTACTCTCTTTTGTAAAGCAACAAATTAAAGTTTTTGAAAAACTTCATTTAAAACTTGTTATTGTTTAGTTTTCATTCAATCAGTGTGAACAAGTGAAAATTCTATTCTATTGTCTTTGGCTTTCCATTGTGCTTGTAACTGAATGCACATCTTCATTTCTTTAATCAATTTGAAACTAGAGAAAATAACCAATCCAATCCAATCGAATCCATTCATTTATTCAGCTGTTGTCCCAAGTTTATTGTCTAGTTTTCGTAAGTAGTATTTCACACCACTGCGCTGCCATTGTCTTTTCATTTGTGTCTTCACTAGTAGAGTTTTTATTCTTCTTTTTCTTTTTCAATACTGCATATGACCAAATCAATTTCAAGGCTGATGGCTATTGTGTAGCATACAGAACATAAGATACCTTGAATGGCACAGCTGGTAATTCATCCTGGATAGCCTAAAAGTATTCTGGTGGCATGGCATGCTTTAACACAACAAATAAGCGATAAAAATTATGACTTATTTCCGTTTTATTTATTTCACCAAATTTTTTTTTGGTGGCAATATAGAATCCATGTACGTGTATGTATGTATTGTCTCGTATGATAGCTCAAGGATAATAATTTACTAGAGCCTTACAATTCTGCCAACGTTAGTTATCAAGTGTAACGTAATGTTAGCGACTTTAGGTGTGTAGTTTTATGAGTTTTTCATTCTTATCTGTTTGTTTTCTTAGATGTTTTGTTGTATAGAGTCGTCGTTTTTTTATTAATTTTTTTTTTGGCTAAAATAAACCATCGCCAATCAAATGTCAATGGTATTGTGATTACCAGAAAACTTGGTACATACATATCTGCCTTAAGTCCTTCTTCTTTTTACGAAATGATAAATGTTCCGTTTTAGGGGTTAAGTTAAATGATGATGGCGGTATGAAAAATTAAAGAAAATGAAAATCACATCAAAATTAATCGTAAAAGTAATTTATCATCACGCCAAGGATTGTAAAGGATATACTATGTATGTTTGTATGTATGCCTATCATCATAATTCAACCATATGTTAATTTATTCACACATATTGGAGGGGAAAAAGAAGACAATTTGAAGAATTTGAATAATAAATTGCTTACGGTATAAGGCGACTATAAGATCACCTTTAAAAATATAGGTTTTAAATGATTTTAAAAACAGACTTCTTTTAAATATTCTTTCCGTTTTCTGTGTTCTATTTTCATCTGGAATCAATATTTTATACAGTAAGACCCCGCTAAACGCTGCCCTGCTTAACGCTGTTTCAGTATTACGCGGTCGCGCACTAGCCAAAAGTGGTGCACTATATAGAGACGGTGTACACTATGTATCTTTTTCAACGCTCTTTTGTTAATCTGTCCAGAAGAAAGATTCCTGTACTGTATTTTCCGAAGTTGCAATCACAGTACGAACACTTCTTTCCTGCGTCACAGTTGATTTATTAGTTGTCGTCAACGTTACTAAGTGTATATCCTATGTACTGTGTTAAGATTGTCTCGTTTAATGCTGTTTCATTTAGCGCTGGAACGTTAAGCGGGGTCTTACTGTATTTCAATACCGTCGTTCAAAAAAAAAAAAAAAAAAAAAAAAATTAAGTTCATCGATGTCATCTATCTGATTTCGAATGTTATCAGATGTTATTAATAAATTTCTTATCTATAGCTTCTAATATTAGGTGACACATTCCGGTATCGTTGCGGTACAATGACTCTATACATGTAGATAGGATAGGAATCTGGTCTTTCTATAGAAGAACCATAAACCTAAATATAACTCTGATTACCAGAACAAAATACGAACTTCTAGGCCAAGGTTCGTGAGATTAAGGTAGTTATGTTCAGGATTTGTGATAATTTGGAAAACTTGACCAACATCGATTTGAATATTTACATTGGTAGGTGAATTAGGATAATAATATCTACGGAACAGGATCAAGAATTGTCCTGGAATGTAAGAAAATTATTATGAATTACTTCATATATGACACTGTATGCATTACATTGGTACCTAGCCATTAGGTGATAGCGATAGGAATTAAGGAAGCAAATAATCTAGCTATAGTAGAGCCAGAATAGTACTTGATAACCCAATGCCATTAAATGTATTACAAATGTGACTCCAAAACATGAGACGAAAAAGTTTCATCAACTATTGTGTGGAACATTGAAGCAGTAGAAAGAATTGCAAGAATTCTTTGGGGTGATCCTGATTGAAACTGAAGTCGCCGTGGTCTAGTGGGTAGTGTGTTGGCTTATTAGACAAAAAGCCCGGGTTCGAATCCCAGGTCAGACATCAAAACGAAAAATATTTTTCCTCGGCGACTTCCTCTCAGCAGATTTCTGGCAAAGACTCTGAGAGTAAAAATTGCCATGAAAAGCTTCTCAAAAATCTGTCGTTCGGAGTTGACTTTAAAACTGTAGGTCTCGCCACTCATGTATAAAATTAACGCACACAACATAAGTGGTGTGAGAAGCTAGGTCGTAATTATGACTGAAGGGTTGTAATGGCCAATTATGTATGTATGATCCTGATTGAAAGAAACTATGTAAAGATGGCTTGAGTACACAGGTGAACGTTTTTACAAAAGTTGTAGTGAAAATAATTAATCCAAGAAATATGGTACTTTGGCTCCAGTCTAGTAAGTCGTGTATCGGCTCTTTAGATGTAAGGCCACAGTTTAAACGCTAGTTCAAACATCTCCAACAATACGAGTTATAAAAAAAAAATATTTCTTCTGCAACTTCCTCACAGTAGATTTCTGCCTAAAACCCAGAGAGTAAAAAATTAACGCACATTACATTAAGTGACGTGAGAAACTATGTAATCCTGATTGAAGGTTTGCAATAACATTCGGCAAAAGAAAAGGTAACCAATGATGAATACTCTTCTCGAACTGAGTGGGCTTAAGTATCAGATTAGCCAGAAGTAATATAAGGATTGTAATCGTGTACTGCAGCCGATTGTGTGCGGCTATGTAAACAAGCGAAATTGTCGCATTTGGGGCACAGAAAACCCGCACGCATACATTGAAAAGCCGACGCACTCAAAACGAGTCACTGTTTGGTGGGGATTTTGGTCCAGAGAATCATAATTGGGCCATTTTTCTCGCGAAATGAGCAAGGAGAGACCGTTACATCAATGGCAATCGTTATCAGGTCACAATGAACGAATTTTTGCTCACAAAAATTGAAGAGGAGGATATTGGCAACATTTGGGGTCAACAGGACGGCGCTACGTGCCACACAGCTGAAGCTACACTCGATGTTTTGCGTCCTGTTTTTAAAGATCGCATTATCAGCAGCAGAGCTGATGTCATTTGGCCACCTCGGAGCTGCGATTTGACACCGTTGGACTATTATTTCTATTACGCCGACAAGCCAGAGACAATTGACGCTTTAAAGGACAATATTCGTAAAGCCATTGGTGACATACAGCTGCACACAATCGATAATGTGCTTAAAAATTGGACCGATCGTGTAGGCTACTGAATGGCCAGCTGAGGCAGCCATTTGAATGAAATTATTTTCCATTATTAACCGGAAGGATTGTATTTCAAATAAAAAAAGAAATTTGAGAACACATTCAGGCGTTATTTTTAAAGCATTTTCAAAACAAAAAAAATTTATTTGGCAGAGCCTTTATTAGGGAGGGAGTTATAGTAGCTGACCCCCAATAGCATCCTAAAGTTCTTCATCTTCCCCCTATACAATTTCTTATAAGATCCTCAAATATGTGTCTAACAAAGTTATTTAAGCTCCACATTGGCATTGTTACAAGAATTGCATTCTGCAGTTCATAATGTACTCTCTATAAACTTCAGCAATAACTAAACACATTCACTTGATGGTGTACGGTATTAAAAAAAAATAAAAGATAATTACGTATATGTAAAACGACAAAATAAAAGAAAAATCCCCAACTTGGCTTTTCTATTGTAAACGGCTGTCTGGCCATGATTGTTTAGCTGGTAATGCTTCATTGCTTTGTTCCATATTCACACAAAAGGATCGTACATAGCAGGTGAACATTTCTTTATAATAATAGGGAATGATTTAAAATATAATCTTGATAATTTAATACATCAAAAAGCCAAAAAAAAGCTATGAACTGCGCGTTATTAACCTTCTAACACACTAACAATTGAGCTCAAATAGTCGTCTTTTCATTATACGGCACGGAGTACAACACAAGGAACAAAAAGACAATCGTTGATGTAGGCTTTTGTAAGCTTTTAAGGCTAACATAGGTAACTTAACCTGGCATACTATACCTTCACACACTTACACTTCTTTAGTCACATCATCTCAATTTCATGGCTACAGTTTTATACTATATCGCCTGCTTGTATCGCATCTTATTCTCATTAAGTATGCAAAGTAAGTTCAAGTTTTTATGGCATTTAACGAGGTACGAGAAGTAAAATATCTTGTTGGCCCTTGAGGTGAAAGTGTCAAAACTTTTGGGAAATATTTATTTCATATCAGGTACATCTTGAGTGGGTGCAAAACATAATTGTTACGAGCAACAATAACAATACATCAGGCGGTTATAGGCAACTGTGAATATTTTAAGCGAAATTGTTAAATTTCCTCTTTCTTTCATTATTAAGCTAGACGAAAAAAGTCTCACCATATAATGGTGCAAGAAAAAAGCAAATTTTTAATTTATTAAACGTGCTCTTTTATTACCATCGAATTAATTTTCTTTATTTGAAAACTGAAAAGAAGTTTGCTTTTCTTACTGTATTTTACGTTTGAATTTACATCAGGCACCGTGGAATGATTTCTACGAAATAAGCAAAAAAAAAAAAACAAGAGGAATAGTTAGGTTAGTTAACGTCATCCCGTGCACCACGGGAAACTAATCAATTGGAAATTCTTATGTTTCGGACAATATCCGTTAGGGAGTTTGCCAGTTCAAAGTACAGGACAGAGATGGTATCTTCCCCCGAGTCTCAACTTCTATAAAAAAATGAAGCAAGAGGGCATTTGGTCGATGGGTAATGTCCCATGAGTTAAAAGACCACATAGTAAACGTTTAGTCAAGAGAAAAAAATTACAAAAAATTAAAATTAACACACACAACATAAGTAGTGTGAGAAACTGCGGGTTTCTTGGGGACGATTGCTCTAGACTGTCTAATAGCAACTCGTTTCGTTATCGTTAGCATTTTCCCTCTTTCCACCTTTCCTAAAAACCTGCACAATGCACTGCATGAGTAGGGGCCATCCCCTGAGTGATGAGTTTTATAAAAAAAAAATTGCTTTTTTGGCCTTCTTGATTCAATCTAGCGGTTTAGAAGGATCCTGAAAGTGTTAGTTAAAGAGCGGAATTTATCCAGGCTAATCGTAGAGGAACACAAAAATATTGTTAGCGCTCAGTTTTACAGGGTCTTTCAACTGGAACTTCTGAACGGTGTCTGTTAATAACTATCATCTTCTTGAAGCTACATCAAGATAGGATTGCAAAATTCGTTGTTTTTATTGCCAAGCCCCGCTATTGTCTTGTACGTATGTGTTACAACTTATTTAGATGAGAGCCCGTGGTTCAGCTCCTGCCTCAGGCATTTTAAACGTAAACCCAACATGAACAAAAATTTTGGTTCGGTGACTTCCTTTCAGTAAGCTTCTGGTAAAAACTCTGAGAAAAAATAAGATTACCAGTCGACATTCAGGCAGGAAGGCACTGCCACTAATATGTAAAATTAGAACACATTAGAACATGGATGGTGTAAGAAGCTAGATTGTAAATATTACGAAATAGGCTGTAAGGACAATCTTAAAGCAAGTTTTGGCAAATAACCGCGAACGACCATAGACAAGGACGTGTCTTCTCTGAATGGGCTTTGAATTACACAGATCCTAATTTTCATCAAATAATCATCTTCAGCAATGAGGGCCATTTCTAGATAAATGGAAAAGTAAACAAACAAAATTTCGAATTTGAAACGATACTAATCCACTTAGATCCAAGAGCTTTCTATGCATTCCGCAAAAGTCACTTTTTGGTGCAGACTTAAGGCTAGCGGTTTTATCTGTCCATTTATCTTTTAAAATAATGTTGGGTTAGGTTAGAGGACGTGTACTTGTCGGTTAGGACAAGTACAGTACCCGGAAGGTCGAAATGGACCCATTGTACAATGTCCTTAGAGAAGGAAGGAAATAGAGGATATAGGATGAAAGGAGGGAATGTAGATAAAGGGGGGAGAATGGAAATCGGAGGAATTACACAGAAAGAAACAGACACAAAACAAAAAAAGGATGTGAGAGTGCGACTTCACTTATGAAGCCCTAGCACCTCTCAACCAGCTCAAGCTGTCTTGATGTCGGCTCTCGACACAGAGGGTCCTCAACCTCAACCTCAAGGGCTGTGCAGTTACAGAGGAGGTGTTCGACGGTCTCCAACTCCTCCTCATCGCAGCATACCCTGCAATATTCCGGCTGGGATCTGTTCCAGATCCTCGTCAGCGACCTAATCTCCCAGTGCCCAGTGATAAAACCAAAAACCAACCTTAAGCTGGTCTTAACCAAGCCCAGCAGCCAATCTGTTCTCTTACTGGCCACAGCATGCCATAGACGTCTAGAAATAGAACAACCCGATTCGTTCCCCCAACGCCTCTACTCTTTCTCCCTGACCCATCCATCGATGAGGCCATAGATGTGGCAGACTGGGGGGTCAGGACCAACCGTCAACTCGCCCCCTAAAGGCGAATCTAACCTAGTGAGGGCATCCGCCGTCTCATTGCCCAGTATTCCGCTATGACCCGGAACCCAGCATAGACGGATACGGTCTGAAAACATTGTTGGCCAGATTAACAATTTCTTTTGGCGTGAATTGGATAATCTAGACTCCAATGACAAGTGGTTTCAATAGAATAGCGCTACATACCACACAGTTAATGCACAAGCGATTTGTTAGCATGGTCATCTCACTGGTGGGTGATAAGAGCTTTAAATCCTTTAAACAAAAATTAAAATTTTCTTAAACTTCTTATACACATTTTATCCTTTATCGTGCCACTGTGCAATACCACCAAAATTTCTTTACATTATAATACGTATGTATTGTATATTTTACTGCCGTTTTATTTATGAGTTTTAAGCTTTTTTCATTTTATTTGGCATGTTGTTGTGCATTTTAAAAGTGCAATTTTTCTATTGTTTGTCTAACTTATATAGAATGGGTTGTTGCACTTGTTGTTGCAGTTGTTGTTCTTGTATTTTTAATTTTATATTGTAAACATGTCCTCTAAACGAGCGTGTATTCACACCTTTAATTTTCGCTTATAATGAATGCGGTGCAGCATATGTTTTTATTTTGTTTTTATACAGAAAGAGAGAGGGTAGGGGGGAGGGGGGGTTTGTTATACTTCAATAGAATAAATATTGTATTCCAAGTGCTAATGTGGAAACTGCTATTTCGCCAATAGTTTTGCCAAAAAGTTCAAAATTCAGTTCAGAAAATTATTAAAAATTTTTCAACACAAATTGTATGCATGTTGATATGCGTGTATGTTTAAGAGTGTTTGTTTTATTCAGTGAATACTGATTTCCGACATGTGTTCGGTATAAATTTGCCTTAAAAATTTTACACTTCACTTAAGAAAAGAACAAAAAAAAATTAAAGGGAAAGGATGAAAAATTAAGGACAATATGACAGACAGGTTTTTGTTATAGTTTTTGGGATGGTTACTTATGATTTGATTTTATAATACTTTTCGGGATATTAAAATAAATTATCCTTCCTTTACTTGTAACAAATTGAAATTCAAATTGGAAAATATTTTTTTTAACGATTTTATAGATTTTTTTCTTAAAGCCGAATACTAAGACGACATTTAAATTTTTTTTCCAATATTTAATCTTAATCTGAAAATCTTTAAATAAATATTTTAAACGATTTGGTAATACGTAAAGTAGAGATGCCAAATGTTTGTTTAAAAGGAAAAGAGAAAGAAAAGAAAATTCTGTAATATTTTCTCCCTCATACTTAAAGCCGCATGTAAACGCTGATCGTGTAAATTGTCTTTTAGTATAGTAAAGTGATTGGTATTTAAGCTCTTCTTTAATATATACATTGTTAGTGGCTTCTTCTACTTACTATGACAGAACAATTATTCAAAATGACATCAAAAATTCACTCACCTCTATAGATTGAGATCAGATCTTTGGTTCTTCAGAAAGGCCTATTTTTAAATTTTTGAGCTCTTAACATCCTGTGGAGGAGATTGTTGATTATTGAAATCCCTTGCTAATGAGTCTTATAATACATACATAATTGGTCATTACAACCCTTCAGTCAGGATTATTGACCTAGTTTCTTACACTACTTATGTTGTGTGTTTTAATTTTACACATAAGTGGCGGGACCTACAGTTTAAAGTCGACTCCGAACGACAGATTTTTGAGAAATTTTTCATGGCAATTTTATTTTACTCTCAGCGTTTTTGCCAGAAATCTGCTGAGAAGAAATCGCCGAAAAAATACTTTCTGAATTTTTTATTTTGATGTTTGGCCTGGGACTCGAACCCTGGCTTTACGTCTAATAAGCTAGCATACTACCTACTACACCACAGCGACTTCGTATCATTTCTGGTAATAATTTCTGTAACCATAGTAAAGTAGGTAGTGTTTAGGCTTCTTAGACGTGAGGCCATGGTTAAAACCCCAGCTCAGACATCTCCAGCAAAACTAAATATAAAATAATATTTCTTTCGCGACTACCTTTCAGCATATTTCTGCCAAAACCTCTGAAAGTAGATAAAATTGCCATGAAAAGATTCTTAAAAATCTGTCGGTCGGAGACGACTTTAAATTGAAGGTCCGACCAGTCATGTATAAAATTAACACACGAAAGAAATGTGGTGTGAGAAGTTAGACCGTAATGACCAATCATGTTTTATTTTGTTAATAATTCATTCAGTGGTTTAAAAAACTTCTAATCTTTCAAGCTGTCATCTAAAACGTCAATTATTCACTGAAAGGTTTGCCATTTACGAATATGGCCAGTTTAACAACCTAGGAACACGTAATATTTGTTATAAACTTAAAACATAAGTGGCGACCCTTACCTACTTTGATTATGCGAAGAAGTAAAGTAGTTGTATACAGTCCACCGAGAGCAAAGAACTGATTTTTGTATAGCCATTGAATTTATTTCGGTTTATTGGCTGCAAAGCCAACGTTCCTTAATGCATCCTCAGTATTTTACAGTCCTTGTAGTTCTTTTAATGAAATGTTTTCAGTGTATCAAGTGACTAATGACTTTCGTACAACCTAGAATGGTAGAATTGGGTTGTTATGTTAGGAAACTTCTTTCACGGAATTTTACTCTTTCCCAAGAGATGTTATTGGCTGTACATTTGCATGGGTTTATTTTTGTTTTGAGGGGTTTATATGAAGTGTTTTGGCAAACATTTCTTTCTCCACTTTCGGTTTCCAACAATGACTGCTAAGGGTTTATAGCCAAGTACTTTGGCCACTATACTATATCAATGGGTCAATTTCGACCTCCCGGTACTGTACTTGTCTTAACCGATAAGTACACGTTCTCTAACCTAACCATACTACATCAAAATATATTCCCCATATTTGCTAGGCTGTAATCATTGTAAATAAAATAAAATAAATGGGCAGACCCGTAATTATGTCTTCTAGAGATGAATTGTTTAGTCTTGTTTGTTTTTGTTGTTGTGTGTTTCTAGAAACTAGGCAAAGATTGAAACTCATCATGTAGTGTTAGCATGCAATGACACCACACGATGTCTCTCAGTTGAATTTGAAAGGGATATCTGTCTCATACATACCTATATAATTGGTCATTACAGCTAGGCCAGGATTACGACTAAGCATCCCAAACCACTTATATTGTGTGTGTTAATTTCATCCATAATTGGAGGGACCTACAGTTTAAAATCGTTTTTACACGACAGATTTTTGAGAGACTTTTGCATGACAACTTTATTTACTTGCAGAGTTGTTGCCAAAAAAAAATGCTGATTGGAAGTCACCAAAGAAAATATTTTTTCATAATTCCTTTTGTTAGAGATGTCTGACCTGGGGTTTAAACAGAGGTTTCATGTCTAAGTCAGAACCTGATCAGGTTAAAAAGGAAGTTTCATTTGACTGAAAACGTTTTACAATCATCATTTAAAGATCGAACGAAATTTTTTGCTGGTAAGTATTTTATATTCATTCCATCTGCAGCAGTTTTAAGTAAATTTAAATAGGTTTCTACAGTTTCACTCTCTCAAATATATTCCCTCCTCAAAATAATAACCTCCTCCTCCTATAATAAAGAGTTTCAGCTCGTTTGGCATCTCTAGTAAGTAGTTCAAGTGATTATTAACTTCAGGATTTTTGGGTTTTTTACTGGAGACTGAAATGTACACACATGCACAAGCTAAAGACGTCAATGTGGTAAAAAGTCAAACAAAAGTCACTTCAAACTGCAGTCTCGAGTACTAGCTAGTCTCTATTATAGCAGTGCATTTGCACAATCGAACGTAAACACAGTCACTCACAGATACACGCACTTACACTTGGAAACACCATCATTTACAGATAGGATACTCATGCTCAGAGAGTATCTATATATGTATGTATGTATGTATACATGCATGTATCCATGTGTAAAACGAAAATTCGGAAGGAAGGAAGGAAATTAAGCCAATGTGAATGTAACTTGGAAAAGTGCAGACAATACAGTCATGCAATCGGAGTGTATGAGAAAGACACTTGTACACATACAGATAGACAAATAGACTTTTGCTTGGAAGCTAATATTATAGGCATGGCCATAAAGGTTACGGTTACTCGTTAAGCCTTAGATTGCTTATGTATAACTTGTGTATAACTGGTAATAGTAGGCCAATTTTAGTGAATAAGGGCGAAAGAAAAGAGTTTTTTAAAAATGGTGTTAAATATGTTTCCTAAAACGATAATATAAACTGACTTGTACAGGCTAGGTCTGGGAGTTTCTTCTTGAGGCTCAAAACCACTAATTTATTAATAAATTTTTCGTATGAATGGTAGAGGGGGTGTGGAACAATATTTTTGGTAGAAGGATGAGAATGATAAATTTTACACGAAGTAAATTAGTATTCTCAGGGAAAACTGAACCTAGCGTGTCTAGGATTCTTCTGGGTAGTTGTGGCATTAATTGGTCAGAAATCTGTTTTACAAAGTAGATAACAATTTAGAAGCCGTATGGGAAACCTATGCTCTTCTGCAAACTTAAACTTAGGCATGATACTGTGTAAATTACTAATACAGTAAGACCCCGTTTAACGCTTCAACGTTCCAATAAGTTACAGCGCTAAACGAAACAGCGTTAAACGAGGCAACTTATCACGTACATATGTATACGCCGACTAACGTTTATGAAATGCGTTCGTACTGTGATTGCGACTTCGGATACAGTTGGAATCCTTTTCCTGAACAGACTAACAAAAGAGCATTGAAAATGACACATAATATACACCGTCGCTATATAGTGCACCGTTTTTAGCCGTTTCATTTGCAACCGTGTAATACTGAAACAGCGTTAAGCGGGGCCTTACTGTATTAGATGTGCCACTGGGAATAACTGGGAATAATTTTGTCTTGAGAGGAGACGCTTGAGTTCTCTGATGAAAAAAAAAAACAAAACAAAAGGAATGAGTCCGTAATTGCTGGAGTCTATCTTATAAGGAGAGACAAGCAGCTCTTGGCATAACATTTTACTGCTACTATAACAGCTACAGATATAATGAAAAGGAGAATGTAGAGAACTCCCTATATAACCGACTTATTCTTGTTGGTAGACTCTTAGAGGAGATAGGACATCATACTTACAAGGATGTCTCAGATTTCATTTAACCTTTGAAATGATACTAGTTTGGTTATGTGTTTGGATTTTTTTTGTATAATTTTTTTTATTTTTTTTATAAAACCAGCACTCAGGGGATGGCCCCTAATCGTGGAGTGCATTGTGCAGGCTTTTAGGAAAGGTGGAAAGAGGGAAAAGGGAACGGCAAGGAAATGAGTTATTGCTAGGTGACTATAAAATGGCCAGTGCTATACCTTCACCATTAAGACAGTCTACAGCAATCGTCTCCAAGAAGCCCGCAGTTTCTCACTCTACATATGTTGTGTGTGTTAATCTTATACATAAGTGGCGGGACCTACAGTTTAAAGTCGACTCCGAAACACAAATTTGTTTTTGGGAAACTTTTCATGGCAAGTTTATTTATTCTCAGAGTTTTTGCCAGAAATCTGCTGAGAAGAAATTGCCGAAAAAATACTTTTTCTAGCTTATTTTGATGTCTAGCCTGGGACTCGAACCTTGGGTTTACGTCTAATAAGCCAGTACACTACCTACTAGCCCACGGCGACCCCTTCATTGATTGAACAGTCTTCCAATGCAATTGATTGCCTGAAGTTGTTGAGAAATTATGGCACACAATTAAGAGATGTGAAGACCAACCTTTTTGATCATAGACGTTTGGACCACCAAATCATAATGTTACTGTGGACCTAAGTGTGTTGAATAGAATTGGTAGGTCGTATTTACCTACACCTATGGATTATATTTACGAGGATTTTTGAGAGACTTTTCATGGCAATTATATTTACTCTCAGAATTTTTGCCAGAAAGTTGTTGAGAGGAAATTGCCAAAGAAATATTTTTCATATTTTCGTTTTGATATCTGACCCGAGGGGTTTGAATCGAGGCCTCACGCTTAATAAGCCAACACACTACCTACTAGACTACGGCGACTCAATTAAATAGCCAAAATTTATTATCACAAGGTTTTGCAGCACCTTTTATACGCTCCTTACTAAGGAAACTCAATTTGTAGTACACACTACAGACAATTTAAACATTTTTTTCTGCCCCTTTAAGCGAGAAAGAGTAAAAAAACGCTTAAATTTTTAAATAAAGTATTATGCAGTGGTTTAGAAAAAGGAATTCAAAATATGCAGCATGTCATAAAAATCAATTGTACTCTGAGGTGCTTAATACAGAGAATAAAAAACGGAAATTATTGTTCAGTTTCTTAGAAAATTAAAAAAAAAAAATTAAAAGAAAATAACGAATCAAATGAACAAAAAAAACTTTAAAGAAATAAAAGTGAAAAACCAGAATGGACCTGACAAAGGAAGGAAACGGAGAAAGAAAAAAAAAAGAAACAACAACAATGCTTGTGTAAATAATGGAAGTAAAAGTGTTGTCGTAATCGTTAGTACTTTTATGTTGAAAGAGATTTTTTACAGGAAATTTCTAAAAGGAGCAATATTTGTGCAACAATAAGAAATGCAACTGCTACACTCATACACTCACTTCTTGGTTTATATAAATGGCGAGAGTGAAAGAATCTTCAATTTAAAGTTAAAAAGTATACAAAATACTACCAACACCCACCAACAACATTCTCTTATCGGGTAAAAAAGTACTTTTGTTTTCTTCTTCATTTTTCCTTTTTAAATAAACTTCTAAAATGAAACTAATTTTTAACAGATTTTCAAAATGATGAGCATCATTTCAATTGTTTCTCTAATACTACGTACGAATTTTTATTTCATTTTAATGTTTTCTTTTTCTTTCACTTTCATTTTGTATTATTTTCTATGTAATTTTCAAGTTGGTTTTCTTTATTTCAAGTGCGAATGAGTGTAAATGATTGCGTAAAAGTTGTTGCTAAACTTGTGAGTGAGTGAGTGATTATTAAATGCAAGAGAAATTATTTCCTTGAAAACTACTGTAATTCCCAGTTCTGTGTGTATAAGAGTTTTTGAATTTTTTGAAATTAATTTATTAACGGAAAACTGAATTGCTTAACAACTTGAAGTTTTCAATTTTGAAATTTCATTTTAAAAACATAAAAAATTTACGCATCGTCATAATGCGTTAGAAGAGGTTTTATTTGAAATTCTATTAAAAATTTAATGAAAACAGAGAATTCATAATTACATAAGTTTTGTTTTGTTTCAACTTTTGAGAAAAAATAACAATAGAATTATAAGTAATTAAAATATAATTTCTATTTGTATTGTAAAATAAAAATTAAGTAAAGTACCTGAGAAATATATGTACATAATTAGCATAATATTTATTAATTGGTAATTATAATATATTGTGTGCCAAATAACTTTTTTTTTACTAAATATTTTCTTAAATTTCTTTTTTTATTTAAAAGTACAATGCTTTCGTTTAGTAATGGAAAATAATTTCATTCAAATGGCTGGCTCCGCTGGCCATGCAGAAGCCTCTACAAATGGTCAAATTTTTAAGCGCATTATCGATTGTGTGCAGCTGTATTTCACCAATGGCTTCACAAATATTGTACTTGAAAGCGTCAATCGTCTTTGGCTGGTCGGCGTAACACTTGTCTTTAACGGCAGTTAACAAATAATAGTCAAACGGTGTTAAATCGCAGCTCCGAGTGGCCAAACCGGACATCAGCTCTGCTGCTGATAATACGATATTCCAAATTAGAGCGCAAAACATCGAGTGTAGCTTCAGGCTGTGTGGACATGTAGCGCCGTCCTGTTGCAACCAAATGTCTGCCCAATATCCCTTCCTCTTCCATTTTCTGTGTATGCAAAAAATTCAGTTCAACAGGGTCCCGATAACGATTGCCATTGACTGTAACGGCCACTCCTTACTCATTTTCGAAGAAAAAATGGCCCAAATAGTGCCTCTGGACGAAAATCCGCACCAAGACAGTGAACCTTTGGCGTGCTGTCGGCTTTTCCAATGTATGCGTGCGGGCTTTCTGTGCACCAAAACGCAATGTTGGTTACAACCCGCAGATCAAATGAGCTTACTTCTGAGAAGGAGATGAGTTTTTGTTCCAATCGGTATCGGCAATCTCCTGTAAGTCGATCGCAGGCCCACTTAGCGAAGCGAAAACGCATTGGATGGTCAATATTGTTCAGCGGAAGGATAAACTAATTATCTGTCTAATCAGATATGAGCTAAGTGTTACCATTCACGAAATAAGTACTAGTTGAATAAAAAAAAAACGTTAGATGGCCTACCCGATATTTGGAATCTAATCCGCAATCCTCATGCTAAACGACTGGCACAATTTATACTAAACAACCTAGTCATAATCTATATTCTATATTTTCTATGTGAAAATATAAAGAAGATATAAAACTTAAATGAAGTTGTATTATAACATTCGTATACTACTTAAAAGCAAAGCAAAAGGAACAATAAAATGGCTTATAAAATATCTTGGACCCTAGCTACACTAATCTGACTATTTCATATCGATAGATCGCAACAAGAACCAAGTTTACAATGTCAACACGAAGCATGTACGGAAGTTAGAGTCAAATATAAAGCTCTCATATTGTACGTCTATAAGCAATTTACTACACTAAAGTGACTAACGTTTTCTACTACTAGACAATATATTTCTGTTGTAAGTTCTAGAATGATAGGATTGCCATGTGTCATTAGCTACACAAAGTGACCTTTTTAAAAATATATTAGTTTATTGTATTGAGTTTAGTAGCGAGGAACTATACTAATTGGGTCTATTTTTTCTCAAGATATGACGTTGCTGCAGCAAAGGGATCGCTGCTTGATCGTACAATGATGTTCACTATTGAAGTTACCTTTTCTGGGGGACAAGGAGAGTTTGCAAATAGTTTTTTAAAAATTGAGATCACATGACTAAATATTTTTCCAGAGGTAGCATGATATGTCAGCGTTGCACTGGTAAAAACCACGGATATTCATTAATAAAAGCCTTAAACAGAAATACTAATCTCTGCAGTTAAAAAATAAATGCGATCTTTAATATAAGAAGAAACATCAGAGAATATTTGGAAATGGATAATCCAATACGTAAAACACGATAAATACAGTCTGCCGTAATATAATAGGTATTAAGTTGACTTAAAATCTTGCGGAACAGGAAAAAGATATTTCTTGGGTTAGCTCCCTTTAGGCAAAACCTTTGATTAAATTCTACTCGACTCGATATTGAACTATAGGTTCAATCACTTACAAAGCAATATAAACATATAACACGGGTGATGGTACTGTATTTCCGAATAAGGCTTTGTGTTATGACCAGTAAGTAAGAAACTGCCGTAGTCTAGTAGGTAGTAGTGTTAGACAAGAGGTCTCGGTTCAAACCACAGGTCAAAATAATTGAAATAATAAATTGCTTTAAGCCACAGGTCTCCAACAAAATGAAATAGGAAAAAATATTCCTTCGGCGACTTCCTCTTAGCAGTTTCAGTCTTCGCGCCAAGAATTCCAAAAGTAAATAGAATTGCTATGAGAACATTCTTAAAAAATTCGTCGATAAAATTAATACATAAACATGGGTGGTATAAGAAGCAAGCTGACCCAAGGGTTGTAATGATATGCTGTATGCATGTATGTGTGGCAGGGTTTTTTAAAAACTTGTTCCGGGATTTTTCGGGATTGTTAATTCATATGTATTTTGACTCTACAAAAGGCCCTGAAAAAAATTCTATATCACTTGACCTCTATAATAACATCTCAGATAAGGAAAACCCTACTTCCATTGATAAAAAGTTAATTGATGGCATCGAAGAGTGCAAAAACCCTATAAAACGAATTAATAGGGTAACTTAGGAAAATTTTGATACTCAACTGTCCAAAGAAATAGATTTACATCAGGAGTTGGTAGAGGTGAATATTTAGAAGCTGCATACAGATCGGGATTTATAAATTCCCGAAACCCGGGATTTTTAAAAATCAATCCCGTTTGGCATCCCTAGTGCATATACAACAGAATCTAATGACAAAGTCTGAAGCTTTGGTATTTTTTCCTTCTTTGAGAAGTGCATATAGTGCAGTAGAAAGCTCTATTTAAAAACAAAAATTAACAAAAAATACTTTTTTGGTTAAAATCGGGTACTTTTTCTTCAAAGTTATAGAACTTTTTGATATTTGAAAATAGAATCAAATATTTAGGAGATATTAAGCATCGTTAATAATATGAACAATTCAATTTCAAGTAATAATTATTTTCTTTTCAAATACTTAAGATTTCGTATGTGATTGTACGTGTGTTATAAAAGTTTTACAATTTTCAGAATGACTTGAACAAATTGTTCAACATTTTAATTGATTAAAAATATTCTAAAAATAGCGTAAATGCAATGAGCCTATATTATAAAAAAAATATAGTAGAACTACATGTAGTAATTGCATTTACAACAACAACAACAACGAATCACAAATAACAATTAATAAATAAATAAAAAAAAAAATTAGAAAAAATCAAACAAAAAACCATTTCAACAACTAGAAAAGAGAGATACGAAATGATTTTCTAAATTAGTTTAGAAAACATCTTTGAGTAGTAAAAACGCGAATTGTTTTATTAACGGAATAAATAATAATAAAATGGAACGTTGGAATAATAAAGTTGCTGTTGTGACTGGTGCCAGTTCTGGCATTGGTGTTGCCATTGTAAAAAGTCTACTCCATAATGGTTTACGGGTTGTTGGTTTGGCTCGACGTCTCGAACGTGTGGAGGATATTAAAAAGGATTTACCCAAGACTTTACATTCAAAGTTGACGGCTTTAAAATGTGATGTTGCTGATGTTAAGTCGGTTAATGAAGCCTTCGATAAGATTAGTAGCCCACTTTGGTGGTGTTGATATTTTAGTTAATAATGCTGGTTGTCTGAAACTCGGCCAATTGGTCACCATGAATGTAACGGATGTAGAACAGGTCTTACAGACAAACTGTTATGGGTGTGATTTACTGTACTCAACGTGCTTTTAAATCGATGAAAGAACGTAAATTTGATGGTCATGTAGTGCTTATCAATAGTATTGCCGGTCATCAGGTGGTATCCACTGTAGGTGGCAGTGCTCCTGAATTTAATATTTATCCTGCCAGTAAATTTGCCATCACGGCTATAACCGAAATATATCGTCAAGAGTTTAAGGGTTTGGGTACAAAAATCAAAGTGACTGTAAGTAATGAAATTGGTTTTTTGAAGTGATTTTTATTTTTTTTTTTAATTTCGGGTCCTTTTTTTTGTAGAGCATTAGTCCTGGTGCTGTTAATACTGAAATTTTAAACAGTGATATTAAAAATTATTTAAAAGATACTATTTTAAATCCAGAAGATATTGCTTCAGGTGTATTGTATGCCATTTCAACGCCTCCTCATGTACAAATTCATGAGATGACTATTAAACCTGTGGGTGAAAATATGTAAACGTTTTTCATTGTTTCTATCGTTTTTTTTTATTTTTTATTTTTAAATACTAAATAATAAAAATAATGATAAAAAAAACCTGAAATTTCTGATTTTTGTATTCTAAAGTGTAGATTAGTACATGCATGACTTGTTAATTGATATTCAAGATAATAACACTACATCAAATAAAACTATTTAAAACTCTTTACCCCTCTTCTATTCAAGTCGACAATAATTTGTTTTCAAGTTGTTATTGTAGTGGGGTTAGTAGTATAAGTGTAATTATAATTTAATTTATTAAATAATTACGTTTGGGCTTATGACCTCATTAAACAAAAAACAGAAAAAAAAAATAATCAACAGAATCAATAGATATTTCATTGTATAGCGCAATTATAAAAACCTTGCTCAACATTGAAAAACATTTTTTTAAACAAAGCTTGATTCGAGTAGATTTGCGAAATACCCTAAACACTCAAAAAAATATTATAAAAGCCTAGCTATAATTGATAGTGAAACATAGATGTTAGCCAGGCAAGTTTAATCATGTAAAGTGCTCTCACAGACAGCAATTTAAAATCCGATTTCTTAAAGTAGAACCATTCTGGAATCGGAGGTCTATTAACCGATTTCCTGTCGTTACTAACAATTATCAATTAATCCCATCATTGGAAGCAGACGAATACAGACTAAGAAGATCCTATTTTTACATTAGGCAGGAGCAGAAAGTGAAGTCGCCTTGGTCTAGCAGGTAGTGTGCTGGCTTATTAGACGTAAAGCCAGGGTTCGTGTCCCAAGCCACTTATGCATAAAATTAACACACACAACATAGGTAGTGTGAGAAACTAGGTCAATAATCCTGACTGAAGGGTTGTAATGACCAATTATGTATGTATGTAGGAGCAGAAAGTGTACAAAATAATGTTGAAAGTGACGTAGTCTAGTAGGTTGTGTGTTGGCTTATTAGACGAGAGGCCGAGTTTCAACCACTATCTCTCAGTAGTCTTATGGCAAAAATACTGATATTGGTCAAGAATCTATCGTTAGGAGTCGACTTTAAACTGTAGGTCCCGCCACTCATGTATAAAATAAACACACACAACATGGGTGCTGTAAAAAGCCGATACGTAACCCTAACTGAAGGATCGAAATGATCAATTATGTTGAGAATAATATTTTCATCAAATCCTTTAATGTAGGAAATGATCTTTCCAGTGTTACAGAACGGCAGCCTGCAGCAAAGTAAAGCAAACTAACTGGATGCCGGCAACAAAAGGGCTTCCGCCGCAAAATGCGCATTTTATTAACCTTAAACCGATTGGTACCAGGGAAACTCATTATATTGAGCCATGGAAATCAAACATAGAATCACTCTTGTCTACTACTCTATGTACGAAAATATGGACACTATATTCATTTATGTAGCTGTACTTAGAGTTCACTCAAGATGTACGTTCTTGTGGCAGTTGGGGGTGATTTGTGTGTATTCCAATCAGCAATAAGCTAAATGAGCATCTCAGAGACCTGAAATTTGTTAAATGTTAATGTTTTCTTAGCATTAAGTTTGAATTCAATTGAATTGTGGCGAAAAGGGAGTTTTATAAGAAGATTAAAGGACGTCGATGTAGATAGCGATCTTGCATTGGATGGACTAATTCGATGAGCCCTGTCGTAACCAATTTGTATTGGCATAAGTGGAATAGAGGCGTTTGGTAAATTGTGCTAAGGCAGGCGAAAGTCCGACAACCGACTGCTTAATATAAGTACTGTTTTGATTGCCTCCAACACTAAAGTCTGCATAATACACAAATGATTTGGATGTTGATTAAATGCTTTTTGGATTTTCGGAATATTAATTCGCGTGTAGTTCTTAAATCGCATTCAAATCAATCTATTCCTAAAGCGCTTAAATAAAAATCGCAGTGATCGTAAAATGGCAAATCGCCACAGACGATGGCCAAGCAAGAATTCATAATCAGGCAGGCTTTGATGTGTGCTTATTAGGATTAGCAGAAAACCATCAACTATTAACTGCTGTTCTAATAGAAAATATCTTAATTTCCACATGTGAGGTCGAGAATTGATTCGACTCCACGAAGAATGCCGATTTGCATCAGGGTAGTTCTATCTGATATTATAGGGTAATATGTTAACAGTGAAGTCCAATACATTCTAGCTTAAAAGATTTGTTTGTATAATTAACCTTAATTAAGATGCTTCTATTCTAAAAATAATTACGGTAATTAAAATAAAAACAACAAAAAATATTAATTATTTATTTTCCATGTTTACACAAATAAGCGTGTCGTAATTACAACATTTCACCAACTGGTTTAATAGTTAATTCGTGAATTTGAACATGAGGCGGCGTAGAGAGTGTAAATAGCACAGCATTCGATATATCGTGAGCACTGAGTATACAATGTTTCATGGCCTGCTTCACATCATCAGTTAAAATTTCTGTAGCAACTAAACCGGGGCTAATACTCTATTAAAAGAACAAAAAAAACCAAGAGTAAAAAAGAAAAAAAAAAACAAAATCATGCAAAAACAAACATACGGTAATCTTGACTTTAGTGCCCAAACCCTTGAATTCTTGTCGATAGATTTCTGTGATTGCGGTCACAGCAAATTTCGAAGGTGAATAGATATTCGTTACTGGCAGACTGCCCGCACCACCGGCTAGAACTTTATGCCCCGCAATACTATTAATCAATACCACATGACCATCAATGTTACGTTCTTTCATAGATTTGAAAGCTCTCTGTGTACAGTAGACAATGCCCATGACGTTTGTTTGTAAAACACTTTGAATATCTTGCACGTCCATTGAAACTAATTGTCCCATCTTGACACAGCCAGCATTGTTGACAAGGATGTCGACACCACCAAATTTGGCAATAATTTCATTGAATGCTTCATTAACCGACAACTGATTAGAAACATCACATTGGATGGCTGTAAGCAGTGTTTGCTGTTCAGGCGTTAGACTGTTTTTTATTTCCTCCACACGTTCTTTACGTCTGGCCAAGCCAACCACTTGTACGCCAGCCTTAATTAAATCCTTAACAATGGCCGAGCCAATACCAGCACTAGCACCGGTTACAACGGCGATTTTATTTTGCCAACGTTCCATTCTTTAAGATTAGACATTAATGACTGACTGTTTCATTCATATGAATTGTTTACTTATTATAAACACGCTACCACTCATTAAAACGTTTTAACGCTTTTAAACGCAATATACCGATTAGATAGTAAATGTTATTAATAAGTTAGACTGACTATAATTGCATGGAATAGTATTTTTATTGATATTTTTGCCATACCCTTTCCTAATATGGTGATTTATGATTTGCAAAAATTATACATTTTTATAGTAAACACCATTTCCATTGTTATTTTAATTTCATTTTAAAGAATTTTTTAAAGAGGACTACTTTTTTATTAAAATTAAAATTTTAGATAACAATTGTAATTGAAAAACTATTTTCCAATAATTTTCAATTGAAGTTTTTTTGAAATTAATTTTGAAATGGTGTAACATTCAAAAAACTTTTACATCAGGAATTATGTTAACACCACTGAACTAAAAAGGAAAAACTAAACTAATATTGACTTTTAAGTCTAAGATTTAAGAAACTTTTCATGACAATTTTATTTATTTTCACATTTATTGTCAGACTGAGATTGCCGTATTTCTTTTTGTTCGTCAAACTCTCAACGCTACTATGTAAAGAGTGTTAGCAGTCTTCCAGCTAAAGCCATGAGGGCAAACTAATTGTTATAAGAAAGCCTCTTAAACCTACTCTACGAGGTCGACATGAAACCTCAGGTTGTACCACTTATAACACACACTATATGGGTGATGTGTTGAGCTAGATCGCAATCTTTACTTAGGAGCTGTAATGGCCAATATCATATGCAGGCAGACGTCTTCGCTACTCTTCCTGTCTCATGACTTAGTCAATACAGTCTCAAACTCAATTTCTTTGTCTCCTATTCGTCCAGAAAACAACTAGTTTCGACTGTTATTGCCTCTGATATATACCTACTATGCGTTTACTGTAATTGAACGACTCAAAACCTTATCCGAAGCTACTATGCGATTACGTTTGAGACCGATTGTGACACAAAACCCCCGGTAGAAATCTTTCTCATATCCAAGCATTTAATCTTCGATTGGTCAACACTACACCGTGATTATTTTTTTAAACTTGAAACTCATAAACATTCGACATTTTATGTGTTTGTACCATCGCAATGAAATTCACTAAATTTTTGCAATTAATCCAATACATACATAAAACGATATATTCTAACAATTTACTTTTATTTGCAATTGTGAGTTTCATTTTCTAAAAAGTTTGTTAACTGTAGGTCAGTTATAAAGGGTCCGCCAAAAAGATTTTTTTTTTTGAAAATACTTTAAAAAATAACTACTAAATATTTTCTCAAAAATTTTTTTTTATTTGAAAGTACATAATGGTTAATAATGGAAGATAATTTCATTCAAAGGCCGAATCAGCTGGCCATGCAGTAGCCTACACGATCGGTCCAATTTTGAAGCACATCATCAATTATGTGCAGCTGTATTTTACCAATGGCTTCACGAATATTGTCTCTGGCTTTTCGGTGTAACACTTATCTCTGACGGCATCCCTCAAACCAATGGTGTCAAATCGCAGCCCCGAGGTGGCCAAACGACATCAGCTCTGAGACTTATAATGCGATCTTCAAAAACAGGATGCAAAACATCGAGTGTAGCTTCGTCTGTGTGGCACGTAGCGCCGTCCTGTTGAAACCAAATGTAGCCAATATCCTCCTCTTCAATTTTTGTGAACAAAAATTCGTTCAACATGGCCCGATAACGATCGTCCTTGACTGTAACGGCCACTTCTTGTTCATTTTCGAAAAAAAAATGGCTCAATTATGCCTCTGGACCAAAATCCGCACCAAACAGTGACTCGTTTTCAGTGCGTTGGCTTTTCAATGTATGTTTCCGGGTTTTCTGTGCCACAAATGCGACAATTTTGCTCGTTTACATACCACCACACAATCAGCTTCACGCAATCGATAATGTACTTAAAAATTAGACCGATCGTGTAGCCTACTGTATGGCTAGCCGAGGCAGCCATTTGAATTAAATTATTTTCCATTATTAACCGGAAGGATTTTACTTTCAAATAAAAAAAGAAATTTGAGAAAATATTCAGTAATTGTTTTTTAAAGCATTAAAAAAAATTATTTAGCGGACCCTTTATATTTTTTATTTAATTTCACAATTTAATTAAATTTAAAATAATGGAAATAGCTTTTGCAATCGCAGAACAACAGTATTCATTGGAATTAATTAAAAATTAAATTGTCAAATTGTAATGTTCAATGACTTGACAAAATAGATTGTAGTAAATTAGAACAATTTAACAGAATAACTGTAATCTAATATAATGAATTACTTAAAAAATTCATATTAGGGTGGTACAGAAAAATTAATTAATTTAAATTGCATTATCTTGATGTCTCATACAATAAACTGTAATGTTCAATGACTTAACAGGATAGATTGTAGTGAATTAGAATAATTTAACAGAATAACTGTAATCTAATATAATGAATTGCTTAAAAAAATTCATATTAGGGTGGTACAAAAAAATATTTAATTTAATATTTATTTACAATAAGTAGTGGATCATATTGCCCTTACTCAAGGATCTGTCTTTATAATGATAGTTCACTGTTTACTTACTTAATTGGTTATTACAACCATTAGTTATGACTGCAACCTAGCTTCTCGCACTACTTATGTTGTGTGTGTTAATTTTTTTCAATGAGTGACGGAACAAACAGTTTAATGGCAACTTCTAATGATAGATTTGTGAAACTTTTCATGACAATTTTATTTTACTCACAGAGTTTTAGAACGAAAACTGCCGGGAGAAAGTCACCAACAAAAATATTTTTTCCTTATTTCCTATTAATTGAGATGGGGTTTGAACCGTGCCCTCACACTTTACCTACTAGATTAGGGCAAATACTATCACTATTAGGATTATGTAGTATGGAAAAATATTTAGAAAAGCTTTTAAGGAATATCATTATTATTAAATCAAAAATCTTACTATTCTCACTACTATGCCTTAACAAATCATAGTTTTTAAACTAAAATTATTACGATGATCGGTGCTACCCTATTACGATATCAATAGATAAATTAATAAAATCTATGTACATATGTATGTATGTAGTAGAATAGTACTTGAAAACATTTTTTGTATGCGTAATTATCATTAGAAATTATTAGTAAAAAAAATACTCGAAGATAGTTTTTATTTGTTTATAATAATGTGTGGTCATTATGACTGTTTTTTTTTTTAATTTATCTAATCGGTTTAGCTTTTTCTGACTACAACTATTTTCAATACTAATTTATTTAGTTGAAATAGTATTTAAAACACCGTCAAAGCGTTTAGATTGCATTTTGAAAACGAAAATTCAATAAAATAAACTATGGAACGTTGGCAAAATAAAGTGGCTGTTGTTACCGGTGCTAGTTCGGGTATTGGAGCAGCCATTGTAAAGGATCTTGTCAATAGTGGTTTACAAGTTGTGGGTTTGGCTAGACGTGTGGAACGTGTTGAAGAAATTAAATCCCAATTACCTGCAGCATTACAATCAAAACTAACAGCTCTTAAGTGTGATGTCTCCAAATTAGAATCGGTAACTGAAGCTTTTGATAAAATTGAGAGCCAATTTGGTGGAGTAGATATTCTTGTGAATAATGCCGGCACAATGACCGAAGCGACTTTAGTCGAAGGCAATGTTGAAGCCTTACAACAGGTGCTGCAAACAAATGTAATGGGTGTGGTTTACTGTACACAACGTGCTTTTAAATCCATGAAACAACGTAAATTTGATGGCCATGTTATAGTGATCAATAGTATTGTGGGTCACAAGGTGATTAGCTTAGGTAGTGCGGCACCTGACAGCAATTTATATCCACCTTCGAAGTTTGCCATTACTGCCATGACTGAAACTTATAGACAAGAATTTAAGGGGATTGGGTACAAAAATTAAAATTACCGTATGTATTTCTAAATATTTTATTATTTGTTGTCTTTCATTTTATTAAATTGTTTTCCATTTTAATCATCTGCAGAGTATTAGTCCTGGTGCTGTGGATACTGAAATTGTTCCCGAAAAATATAAACCTATGCTTGGTGATGCTATTTTAAAATCAGGAGGACATATCCCAGGGTGTTCTTTTTGCTATTTCCTACTCCTCCCCATGTTCAGATTCATGAAATGACTATTAAGCCAGTGGGCGAAATGTTTTAAGTTTATTGTTGTATTTTTTTTCAATATTTTAAAATAAAATTTTAATTTTTCAAGGTACTTTTATTGCCAATTGGTACACTTTATTTATTTTTTTTTTTATTTGAACACTAAGAAAAGGTTTAAGTACTTTGTAATGAAGCCATTTCGGGAAAGCAGCTTTCTAAGGCCCATTATTACAACCTGCTGTTAACTAAAAGGAGGCTTTTAACGGGTAGAAAAATTGTTTTTCATTATTATGAGTACCCAATAAGATAGAAGTGAGCGTTAAGCAAATGGGAGGATCATCCTGCCGGTAACTTTTAAAGTTAAGTTTATGTTTAAACTTGCCATATCATATACTATTTTCAATATGGCAACTTCCAATTTAAACAAAATGAGCATATACCGCTGTTGCCACTGCGTTAAAAAAAAAATTGTTTATTTTTGCAGTTTTATCGACAATGCTCAAGTAGTACCATGTTTTTGAAAATTCAGTGAAGGTAACTTTACAGTTCCCTTTAGCTAAAAGTACTTTTAGCTAAACCCAAGTTTAACGGTAAGTTGTAATAATGGCCCTAAATCGTTGTATAGTTAACGTTAAAAATTGCACAGAAAGAATATTTAGTACGTTAATAAATTTATTTTTTGATGTTTTATTGCCGGAGGTAAGTAATATTCTATTTAATACTTTTTCTATAACAAAAAAGTATTTCTAGTACTTTGTAGCACTTTATTAATAGTGTATTGTTATCTACAGACAATTGAATTCATGGTTATAGTGATTGTTACTGAGAATCAAAACAAAATAAATTATTTTAAAAAATTAAAAAATAAACTAAAATATCTCTTTACATGTAATAATTTATCCCACTGTACAATTACACATACGGGAACATGTTTATCTAATCTAAATAGCTTTTTGTAGAGCGAAAAAAATTAGACCTTTAAAGACTAAGGGTCATTATTACAACTTTTTGTTAACTAATTAATATAAGTGGACATTCTGGTAGAAGTGAGCGTTAAGCTAAAGGCAGGATCATCCTAACTTTAATTTTTAAAGTTAAGTTTAAGTTTGAATTTGCCATATTATATATTATTTTCAATATGGCAACTTCAAATATAAACAAAATGAGCATTTACAATAAAAATAATTTCAGTCATTGCTAATGTATTTAAAGAAACTTATTTATTTGAGGCATTTCACTATAATATTTTTGAAAAATTTTATCATTAGATTGTAATAACGAAAAAATATTAAAGACGACTTTAAAGTTCACTTTAGCTAAAGTTACTTTTAACTAAATTTAACTTTAACGGCTAGTTGTAATAATGGCCCTAAAATGCTTGAAAAAATTTGATTGATTTGTTGGATATTGGCGCAGGCATAGTAAAGGATCTCTTTAACCGAACTTGAGTAAATTTTCTTCATGACATAAAATTTAAAAATTACCTTCTAAATAGTCCATCCATGATCTCCTAGACAGTATATCTTTAAATTCAAAAATGTAATACCGTTTTCACAGCGAACGTTGTATCTAGGCAATGACATATGGCAATCCTATTATAGTAGATATTGTTACAGTAGAATAATCATCAACTGAGCTGGAAAAAACTTGATTGTTAATTTCCCAAAAATGTATTGTTTTAAAATAATTTTTATTAAAAAACCCGTTCAAATCTAGGATAATATTTCGCAAAAAAAAGCTTCAATGTTACAATTTCATTTCTGACTTTTCAAAATTGATTCGTAATTAATCAGAAAAATATTTATAATTTTCACGATTTAAAAAATAGTTGCTCAAGAATAATAGAAATCAATAGGGAACAGAGATAAGAACACAGGAGCGTCCATCCGTATTCTTCTCGAAGTAGATAGATTCAGGAAAAAGCTTATCTTGCAAAACATCATCCAAGTGAATATACCAAATATATTGATTAATCGGATATATCTGGATATCAAATATTTTTTGATGAAACTAGAGCTTTAATAATCGAAATTGCCTGGGAAATCTATTGATTGTACTTTAGTTCTTAGCGTGGACTTGCCAAAGGAATTTGCAATACCTTTTGGAAGGTGTAATAAGTCCCAAAGCCTAAATTTGATAGGATGGTTATTACCATAATTGGTCATTACAAACCATCAGTCAGGATTATTGACCTAATTTCTCACACCTTTTATGTTGTGTGTGTGGTAATTTTATACATAATTGGCGGGCCCTACAGTTTTCATGGCAATTTTATTTACTCTTAGAGTTTTTGCCGGAAATCTGCTAAGAGGAAATCGCAGAAGAAATACTTTTTGTGACTCGAACTCTGGCTTTATCATACAAGCTACTAACTAATGGATTACTGAGTGCATGGAATTAATTTATAATTACATTATAATTACGACCTAGCTTCTCACACCACTTATGTTGTGTGCGTTAATTTTATACATGACTGGTGGGACCTACAGTTTGAAGTCGACTCCGAACGACAGATTTTTGAGAAGCTTTTCATGGCAATTTTTACTCTCAGAGTCTTTGCCAGAAATCTGCTGAGAGGAAGTCGCCGAAGAAATATTTTTTCGTTTTGATGTCTGACCTGGGATTAATTAATTTATAATTACTGCTATGAAAAATGTTTTGGTTAAGCATCTTTTATGTGACTGTTTAAGACTTAGAAAGCACCGAAAAATGTTTTACTTATTTTGGACCATATTTCTTCAAAGTTTCAATAACTTTTAAAGGAATGCAAGTGTAAAAACAATTTTAAAAAAGTTTGGTTGTATACTGACAAATATTTTAGTATTCCTATGTTAAAAGAAATTAAAAAAAAGTATTTATAAATAGAAATGCTTTCGAAATTTATTTTATATTGACAAAATGAAAATACTAGAGAGATGCATGTTTATCCTTAAAGTAAGGGAGTGTGATGACTTCATCTCAAAATAAATAACACTACAGACTAAATACGGTATAGTAGGTCTTATAAGAACTCTGTTTTATCTACAAACGGTGAAAAGCAGTTTTTTTTTGTAAACGGAAATGGACATAAAAAGGAAGCCTCGAATGACAATGTTTTTATCTCTCAGGATTGAAAAGCGTTCATAAGAGATAGAATTTATTGACATCCAGAAAATATGGAAACGGCGGTTTTTCTACAAATCATTGTTTGTGTTTACGTTCCAAGGCTCTTAAATAATTTGTAAAAATTTTAATTAAATTCAAATCTTTTATTCAGTATTTTTACAATTCTACCACGACCATTAATATGATTATTTTATTTTCAATTTCATGTTTTTTTCTGATTATTATTGTTATTTCAGCATACCTAGCCAAGCATTTAACGAGATTTTTCCCACAATACGTCGCACTTGACATAAGAGTTGGAATAAGAGCATTATGCATGAAAGGTTATCGAAAACATTTGAGAGTTATTTCAAGAACATAAATGTATTATAATACCAAAAAATCTCCGATAACAATAAGCAAGATGTGAAGTTATGCGAACATAATTCCTTTTTAATTTATTCAGGGTTGTTTTTCAAATACCAATCGAAATTTAACTTTAACTTTACATAACGTAATTGGTCATTACAGTCAGGATTACGACCTAGCTCTTCACACCACTTATATTGTGTGTGTTAATTTTATACGTCAGTAGAGGACCTACTGTTTAAAGCCGACTCTTAATGACAGATTCTAGGGAAGCTTTACATAGCAATGTTATTACATAGCAGGGTTTTTATCAGAAATCTGCAGAGAGGAAGCCGCTAGGGTTTGAACCCTGGCTTAAGGTCTAATAAGCCAACACATCGGTAGAAACTTAGCTTCTTACGTCATCCATGTTGTTTGTATTAATTTTAAACGTCAGTAGAGGGACCTATTGCTTAAAGCCGATTCTTAATGACAAAGTCTGGGGAAGCTTTACGTAACAATGTTTTTCCACAGCAGAAATCTGTAGAGGTGAAGCCGCTAGGGTTTGAACCCTGGCTTAAGGTCTAATAAGCAAACACACTAACTGCTAGACTATAACGATTTGAAACTTTAAATTTAATCAGTAGTAACTTAGCTTCTTACGCCATCGATGTTGTTTGTGTTAATAAGTGGCAGAACCTACAGTTTAGTCACGACTTGGAACGACAGATTTGAGAAGCTTTTCATGGCAATTTTATTTATTCTGAGATTTTACTAGATAAGTAATGAGAGAAAGTCGCCGAAAAAAATATTTTATTCATATTTCGTTTTATTCGAGATATTAAAGCTGGGGAATGAATTACAGGTTTTCGTCTAATAAGATCACACTATTCTATATACTTGGGATGCCAATCGGGAAATCCCGAATACCGAAATTTTTAAAAACTTGTCCCGGGATTTTTCGGGATCGTGAATTTATATGTATTATGACCCTTCAAAAGGTCGTGAAAAAAATTCTATAGCACTTGACTTAGATAACACCATCTCAAATGAGGAAAACTCTACTTCTGTTGCTAAAAAGTTATTTAATGCCATCGAAGAATGCAAAAACAACCCTATAAAACGAATTAATAGGGTAACTGATTTATATACTTAACTGTCCAAAGGAATAAATTTTTTACATTAGGAGGTGGTAGAGGTGAATGCATACAGCTATTTTGGAACTATTCTACCAACAAATGTTGATTGCGAGAAGTGTTTTTTAACGGCAGCGTATGTTGTCAACAAAATTCATTCAAGCCTATCAGATCACATGTTCGATGCTTTAATCTTTTTGTTGGAATCCAAATAATTTTCTTAAAACTAATGCATTTGCTGTTTTTATATTTTATTTTTTAATGACATATAATTCTGATATCCATAATTGGATATTTTTTAACAAAATATATTATTTTTATTAAGAGAAAATTGCGATTTTTCACGTGATTTTTCGGGATTTTTGGATTCCAAATTATCCCGAAATATTCTGGGATTTCGGAATTGGGATTTACAAAATCCCGAATATATACTGATTTCAACTTTTAACGAGTACTATAATATTGCCCGTAAGTGTTGAAAGCTATGTTCATGCATTAAAAGTCTATGCCTAGAGACGATTAGTAAAGATAGACTGAAGACATATTATTTTTTGTCCTAAGACTTGGCTATTTCTATTCTACTTTGTTTTATTTTTTAGGAGGAAATCTATATCTGATCTACAACACAAAATAATTTAATAACTCTGTAGATAGTCTCGTAGTTTACTGGGTTTAGATTGAGACTAATGCGAAATTACCAGGTTTTAATAGAAATAAAATGGGCAGGTCTACGGAAACACGGATTATTGGCACCTGCTAATATACATTTTGATGCAAGGAAAATATTTTACGACTTTTACGGAATTTAGAGTGCTTGTTATCTGATGTTTTCCATAAACGAGTTTAAGTAAGGCAAACAAACAGCTCATGCAATATCTCACTCTTCCACAATTGTATGAAGTTGGCTTGTCTGGGCGAAGTGGGTTATGGTAACTCTAGCAATCTTGTGGTAATGGAAGAAATACCCTCACATACACATTATTTTGCCTGCATCTAAAATATTTATTTTCTTTTGAAGTTTTGAGAAGAAACGAAATATTTGTTTTTCTTAACACATGGAGAGAGAGAAAGAGAGACACTGGACAATACTTGAAATAGTAATATTCTATGGTTTCATATTTATTTACTAAATACTTATGTATATGCATATGCATACTATATTTTATGGCTATTTGAATGCAAATATAATATTTGAAAATATCTTAAATAACTTCGTATTATTTTTATAAGTTTCAATTTAAGAAATTCTGTTGAATGGTATGAATTCGGCAACTAAATTTTAAATCGTAGGGAAATTATTGTTTATTAACTCACTTGCGCTACAGTAGTATAACCTCATTTGTAACTTTCGGCTGGGGACAAAATAGAGGAATCAGCAGATGTTCCAAGCATGGATGTTTCAATATATTTTTTTCAGGTGTAGAAGGAACATTCAAGTGCCTTAATTTCGGTGTAAAATATATGTATTTCACTCCATCTGATATCCTCACTATTAACGCCACTTATATAAAGCCGAAAATAAAAAAACGGTTCTGTATGAGCTGGTGCCTCCACTGCATACAGGAGCTCATCAATGCCAATAGGATATCAAGCTACATTGATTCCTTGGAGCACCACCTCAAAGTGGCTTGTGTTTCATTCTTTAATCGCTGCTACAACGGAGTTTGTTCTAACGAAATAAGGGGGACTTGTTTTCGAAAATTCTATATTTTTACGAAGTACTCGTCTTTCTCACAGAGCATATGTCTTTGTGGTCGATTGACTAGTGCAACGCAGTATACATTACAAGGAATATTCGTTATTCAGCCTCTCTCTCCATATGTGGAATGTTCTACTCTCAGAAGATATCTTGTTACTTGCAAAGTAAGTAAATTCAAATCAAATGTCAATAAGCACTACTCCCTCTTTTCTCTCAGCTCTGTTTCCTATAACAAATACAATAAACCGCATGATTAGGGGCCATCCACTAAGCGTTGATTGACCAAAATAAAAGTAAATAAATAAATGAATACTACTACTAGCCCTTATCTAACTTTCACAAGTTGCGTGATTCTTTTGGCATCAATAGTTACTATTTCCCTAATACTTGGCCAACTAATTTATTAAATAATGAGGGCGTTCCAAAAGAAATAAAACTTTAAGTAAATCCCTAACATCAAGTCACCCCCTTTAATGCAGATATTCTGACAAAATAATAAAAACAAAAACGCATCACACATTGCTTACTAAAATTCCCTTACAATTAGTACAACACCCCTTCACTCCCTTTCCTTTATTTTTGTTATTGATTAATTGACCACCTACTCCATTAACTTTGGCCAAAAATTTTGTACTGATATTTGCTTGTTTGGTATGGCATTCGACATTTTATTGCATTAAGCTTTTGACCATAAATGCTTCACATAACATTAGCTTTGACATAAATTTCAGAACGAGTCCATTATTATTGGCCACCCATTAAACCGACAATGAACAATAACAACAACACTTTGAAATTTACGATTTCAACAAACAAACGAACAACAATACGAAACGTAAAAGCAAAACAATACAATAGAAATGAAATGCTTCTGCATTTTATCTTTTCTAAACCTTCTTCAAGTGCTCTCGCGCTCATTGAGTTAGTTGCACGTACAAACATACATAGGAAATAACTCATGAGTTTTCTATTGGTGAATGGTTAAGGATTGCAAAGGAAATTCTTTAGAAAATGTACAGAGAGGCTGTTGGCTGTATTAGAAAGATAAGAAAGCTTAAAGTCACCAGCTACTAACGAAGGTAGGCTGTTCACATTCGTATGTAGGATACTTAATATCGAATTGTTTGAATGACCAGATGTATATTGATAGAGAATTATTAATTTTCATTATAACCTTTCAAATTTACCTCCTTTAAATACAGGCTACAAAAAAAACTATTTTAAAACTGTTCAAAAATTATCAAAAAAAGTCAAGTTAGAATGTTGCAACAGTCTTGGCATTATTCTGGACCTGACAAATAATTCATAAAATTCTTCTCAGTCGAATTATCGATCTCAGCAATTAAGAAATGGGCCTGATTTTGAGATTTTAAGGATTTTATCTATCAAAGTTATTTCAATCGCTCTATGGAGTAAATCAGAACCACACGAATTAATAAATTTGATTTAAGCTGAAGGGTCTTTCATAGTAGCAGTACAGACAGCCCTTTAATATCAAATATTACATGTAGTTTCCCTTATCATTTGTTATCTATCTGGGATACATTATCAGATAAATAAACGCATACGAAAAATACAAAATTGACAGCATCGATCAATATCTCGAAAATTGCGTCCATACAAGAACAGAAAATTTTTAAGACAATATCAACGACGCCTATTATACAGTCCCATAATGATTCTGTTTGTAAATTTTATCTAAACAGAATTAGGGACTGGTATACAGCCATCAAACATTATCTCTGCCTCCATTATTTCATTAATTTCTCATTATCTGGAAGGTATCACAACACCTACCGTAGACGGAGATGTGGAAAGCACAGATTCTAGCTAAGAAGCAAGAAGTATGTACAGTCAACCCTCCTATAACGTGGTACTCTCAGAACGCTGTTTCCATAAAATGCGGGGCTGAAATTGCGACAGCCTTCCTAAAATGCGGCACTCTTATAGCGCGTTTTGTGTTCAACTTCATCCCATAAGTTCCTTCCGCACAGCCTATGAATGAATAGTAACTAGATATTGCAAGAGGGTGTAATATAAGCTGAGATGCAGTACTGTGCAAAACAATAGCAGTTGGATATTCAATTAAAAAAAAAAACAATGAATGAAGATGAACCAAGTAAGGATAAATTTTGAAAAATTACATTATTTTACAAGTCTGTCTTAATTTTGCTGGAAACCAGTCTTTTAGTTTAGTTTTAATTTATAATTTATCTTGTCTTTTGTATTTCTTGGTCTCCATATAACGCGGTACGAATGATGTGATTTGTACTAATTTTGTGTTTCTTATAGCGCAGTTTCCATACAACGCGATAGATAGTTTCATTAGGATGCGCTACGAATTAGTTTGTTTTGTACCTGAAATCCAAGTTTCTTATAGCGTGGTTTTCATATAACGCAGTACACACTCACTGCGTTATAGGAGGGTTAACTGTACATGTAATTAGTACATCTGTTAAATCTTTTTATGTATGGTTTGAAGTTGTAGCTTTTCACTACAATAACTACTAATACGTCGACTTAAAACCTTTACCAACGGACACATACGAATTATTTTGGGAGCCTCGAACAATCAAAAGCAATAAATTGCCACAGGTCATACGTAAAATTCCAAAAATGATTGATAAAAATTAAATTTATAATGCAGCATTCGAATGGAGTACACAAGACTCTTAGCAATGCGAGAAGAATTCAGAGCGAAGATACCAAATGTTTTAATGAATTACGGTTTTTAATAAATAAACGAATCTGTAGTCTAGTAGACAATGTGTTGGCTTATTAGACGTGAGGCCAATGTACAATCCCCCAGGACAATCGTCTCTAAAAGTAAGCCATAATCCTGACTGATTGGTTTGTAATGAACAACTATGTTATGCTATGTTATTCTAATTTAAAAACATTATCCTTCACCTTTAAGTCGCCGTGGTCTAGGAGGTAGTGTGTTGGCTTATTAGACGTAAAGCCAGGGTTCGAATCCCAAACCAGACATCAAAATGAAATACAAAAATTATTTTTTTGACGATTTCTTCTCAGCAGATTTCTGCCAAAAACTCTGAAAATAAATTTAATTGCCATGAAAAGTTTCTCAAAAATCTGTCGTTCAGAGTCGACTATAAACTGTAGGTCCCGCCACTTATGTATAAAATTAACACACACAACATAAGTGATGTTAGAAGTTAGGTCAATAATCCTGGCTGAAGGGTTATAATGACTAATTCTGTATGTATGTATGTATGTATGTATGTATCCTTCACCTTTAGTTGGTAACATTAAGTAGTTACGTACATACATATCGGTGATGTACTGTAGTGGTCATATGTACTTATTTCCTTATTACTTAAAGACTCATATATTCACTTGCATACCCTTCTCATACATGTGCTTAGTTGACCGTATTTATATGAAATAACTGTTGTTAACATTATTACGGTTAGAAATGATAGCCGTAATGAACAACTTCATTAATTTAACCGAAATACTGAACGACTATAAAAATAAATAAATGCCCGAATATAGGTACTGGTCGACCTGTATAGCAATCTTATACTTCAAAATAGAAGTTGCAATTATGGTAAGTCCTGAAATTTGACCAGCTTAAAACCTACAAATTTTCGTGTGTCCAAATGATTTCTGAAATAAAAACTTTCTATGACTATACTAAAGATAGTACAGTACTGCGACAAGTTTGAGTAAAAGGCAATCTAATATTTAAACCAACACAATATATTTTTAGCTGCTGTAGTGCCATAAGTTAACCTTTCTTTGTATACCCAAAAATATTTTCTTAAGAAATTGCAAAACTGAAGAAGAAGAACATAAATACTTACAACTCTAACATATACAATTACAATGAATATACATATACCAGCATACGTGTTGTACTCGCATATGTATTCAAGTTGTTTCCGAATAAGAGCCTATACATATGGCATAAAATACATGTGGATGCGTGCCTTGTATACAATATGAGGAGGACATCTTTATTATTTTGTTTCATTAGAAATTATGATTTTTGTTGGTATTTTAAGAATTTTTCTCTTCTTGAGTTTTCTTTTAGCAATTTATTGGTTTTGTTTATTATTGTTTATTCTTTTGTTTTCTGCTGAAGTATAAATAATTTCCTTTGCCAAATGTGCCATAATGATGACAGTCTTAATGAAAGAACAATACAGTCGATGATGGCAATTGAGTACATCTGCAGAGTAGGAGTTTTTCGAAATTGCTCTACTATAGCCTAAAGGCTTATTTGAGCAATTAAATAAAGTGGGGTTTTTTTTTGTTTTATTTCATGAGTTAATTTTGTTTTGATATTTTCAAAAATTATTTCTATGTATTTGAGACCGGAAATTAATAATTGTAATTCATATGGTAGCTTGACCTTTAGTATCCTTTCAAATATATTTTACTTTGTAATTTTAAGGGTTTTATTTTAAAATTTTAGAATTGATTTCTAAGGACTTAAAATGAATTTTAATTTGGTTTTGTGTACATTAGAAAATTTTGATTTGAAAACATAAGTGTTTCTGGGTATTTATTTGTCCTTCTTCTCGGAAAATCACGCCTACAGTATTTAAGTTATTGAAATTTCGAAGTTGTTTTCATTTTTGGTTGAAAAATTTTTGGTCAAATCAAACACTTGTATCCCAATCCCAGATACTTACTTTCTTAATTGAGCGTTACAACCCTCTAGTGAGGATTATGACCTAGTTTCTCATACCGCTTATATGTTGTGAGTGTTAATTTTATCTATAAGTGGAGGGACCTGCAGTTTAAGGTCGACTCCACATGACAGATTTTTTGAGAAACGTTTCATTGCAATTTTATATACTCTCAGAGTTTTTACCAAAAGATTGATACTGCTGAGAGGAAGGAGAAATAAACCTGGGGTTTGAACTGCGGCCTCATGTCTAATAAAATTAAGAGGCTTCATTCCACGTATAAATAATTCACACAAAATCTGCCTGACCTCCTATTGAAACTAACATCAAAAAGAAATGCCAGACAGCGTACTTATTACCGTTCAAGAGGAGGTTTGTTTTTGGGTAAAGGCTGATGCAGTCCTATAATCGTTCTTCTTTTTAATTTTTTGCACTTTTAGTAAGCATAGAGGTGCAAAACGTTACCGTCATTCGCTTGTGTTTTTTGCGTTTGATCTTCTTTGAGCTTCATCTGTCAAATTAGTTGTCACTTATTCAGTTTATTTGGCATATTGCTATGGGCGGATATACATATTTATCAATTTAATTTTCATCGTAATATCATTTTTAGCGAAAAGATCAATGGGAAACAGAACTCAAGCAAAGAAAATTGTAAAAATTGTGACAATACTGATTCACATTTCGAAAAAATCACTTTTTGGTGTGAATTTAGGTATAGAGATGTCAATGGTCCATGTTTTTTTGTGAACAACGTTGTCGGGCGGACAGTTTATGATTAACAACATAAAAATGTTATTGAAGCAGGACATACACATCATTTCCAACCTTACAAACATACATAACTGGTCATTACAAGCCTTCAGTCTGGATTATTGACCACTTATGATGTGTATGTTAATTTTATACATAAGTAGCGGGACCTACAGTTTAAAGTCGATTCCGAACGACAGATATCTAAACAGAGTTATTTAAGACTGTTAGCTCTTGCGGATTATAATACTAAGAAAAAGTTTCTACATAAGAATTTTTTATCCATCACGAAAGCAGTCATTCACAACAACGCTAGAATCATATCAAAACTAAAGTTAAACCAAGATACATACATATATACATAATTTGTTCATTAGAACTCATCAGTCAGGATTATGGACCTAGTTTCTCACACCACTTATGTTGTGTGTGTTAATTTTATACATGAGTATCGGGACCTACAGTTTAAAGTCGACTCCGAACGACAGATTTTATGAGAAACTCTTCATGGCAATTTTATTTACTCTCAGAGTTTTTGCCAGAAGTCTGCTGAGAAGAAATCGCCGAAGAAATACTTTTTGTATTTTGTTTTGATGTCTGGCCTGGGGGGCTCAAACCCTGACTTTACGTCTAATAAGCCAACACACTACCTACTAGACTACGGCGGCTTCGAACCCAACCTTTGCTTTAGTAAATACATTCAATGGCATAAGTTTAGCATTCAGCTATTGTTTTACGGGTTTTCAAGGACAGAAATTAAAAAAAATAAATAATAAATAAATAATAATAAACTTAAGGGTTTTAAATCATACAAGCTTAGCATACATAACTTATGCATCCCCAATATATTACCTTTTTTAAGAAAATTTCCTAAAGTACGTGTATAAACATTATCCGTTCATAGCCTTAAAACTTTACGTTTGAAAATATTTTATTTCTGCGGGATTTATGATATTTAAGAGTCAAAATAAATATAAAAATATGCGATAAACAGAAACTGAAATGATAAAATAAATGTAAAACAAAAGCTATAAGAACAACAACAACAAAAGAACCTATTTGAACGCTTTTAACTTTATATTGGTGTGTTTAGGGACATGAAATATTTTGGAAAAAAAAAAACACAAAAACAAATACAAAAATGAAAGAGAAAATAAAAGCTAAAAAGCCATTTTATGCCCGCATCTGTATGTGATTGTTTACAATTCGAAAGATTTCTTCGACCGTAAGTAAATAAAATGTCTACAAACGATATAAATTTTTTGCCAAAATGCGAAATAAATTTCCAAATATAATGCTGGTTTTAAAGAAGTACAAGATTAAATAAAAACTTTAAGGAAAGGGTGGTGGATATTTCAAAATAAATTAAAATTTTTTAAACATAATTTTTGTATTAAAAATATAGAAATAAGTGTCCATATAAAATATAAAGTTACGCTCTGAAAGATGCCATATCATGGCGACATCCTCGACAATGAATAAGTTGTCAAACTTCCGAGGAGGAGAGCAGCTGATAGGGCCAGAACTTCTCAGCAGAGTTGAAATAATATGTTCAATGAAATAGAAAAAAAGAAAGGCAAAGACTCTCCTCAAACTAATTATGTTTGAGACAATTAAAACTTTTGTAGGTAAATTACAATAAAAGGAGATCTGAATTCAGCTTCAGACTACCCTGAGCCCTCCAGCATTTAAATGTGAATAAATCTTTCGTTTCTCCGTACCATTGCTCCTTAACGTGATACTGGCAGTTTTGCATGTTGTCCAAAAAGTGGACGAAAAAAAAAAAAACGTTAACAACACCAGAAATGATCCGAAAAGTGAAGGCCAGATTTGATCGAAATCTACGCCGCAGTGGTAGAAAAATTTTTTATGAGCTTAACATATCGCGAGAACGGATATATTGAAAAATGAGTTTGGACTAAAGCCATTAAAGTTCCAAAAAGTGCAAGAGCTCAACGATGGACAAAAAAAAGTTAGACTGGAAACAGTCAAGGAGTTACATCGCGTCCACGGAAGTGGCCAGTTACCAAATTTGGTTTTCTCCCATGAGAAGCCATTCCAAATTGAGCAGTTTGTGAACAAACAAAATGATCGGATTTACTTGCCAAAGAGGTCAGCTGAAAATTTACACCTGCGATTGGCCACCAGAACTCAAGCACCGCCGATGGTAATGGTGTGGGCTGCCGCAACGGCCGATGGTCGCTCCTCGCCAGTATTCATCGACGGTGGGGTCAAAATAAATGCTGAATATTATCGGTATAATGCCTTATAGACAGTATTGAAGCCCTGGGCAGACAAACATTTCCAACAGGACTCAGCACGTGTCAACCAAGAATAGCTTAAAAAGAAGTTTCCTCGCTTCATTTCTACCGCACAATGGCCACCAAAATCTCCGGAATCTCAATCCGTTAGACTTTTGCGTCTGAAGGCATTTTGGAGAGTAAGGTTTTCACTAAAGAATACCTCAAGAAGGCGCTTCGCTGGGAATGTGCCAAAATACCGCAGTGCCACTTTCGTGCGGCCTGTGATGGCTTTGTCGGCCTGTTTAAAGGCAATAATTCGTACCAAAGGTGGCCAATTCGAATAAATCTAAACTGATTCTAAAATTTGATGTTATTTCCAACATTTTTTGCTTTTGAACAATAAAATTAAAGAAAAAATTAAAAAAATACAGCGCTTTACTTTGTTGCTTACATATCAGCCACCCTGTACATGTGAGAATGGTATTACAGTATCTGTTTTTTACCCCCTATTTTTGTTAAACTATTTGAACACCTTTAATTTCATGTATATACTTTGCAATATTTATGGAAAAATAATCAAAAATATAAGAATATATTGGAAAATCAAAGTGTCACTATTATTTTTTCCAGGCCTTTTTTTCAAATAAGTTATATTTTTTAAGAATATGGCAGGACGAGGCATTTATTTTTATTTTATTAGTAAAACTATTGGAATACCTATAATTTCATGTATCAACTTTGCAATATTTATGGAAAAATAATTAAAAATATAAGAATGTGTTTGAAAATCAAAGTGTCCCTATTATTTTTTTATGTTGATGATCAACCTTTGCTTTTGAAATTTTCTATTACCCCCTCTGTATCTTTATCATTTAGATATTTCCTTGAACTTCCGATCTTCCTTGGAAACAAAATATTAAAACCTTAGTTGACCGATATCCTCCACACATATTCAAAAGAACTCCGCAATTAACCCAACAAACTTGAACATCGTAATAATATCGTTGATATTTAAATGTCATACCTTCTTTTGTCCACATACTTTTATTTCAACCAAAATCTAATACACTTAACACTGCTTAAACTTTTCTAAACAATGTTATTTCCGTTGACACTAATGCATTAAATTTGTTTTGAGCATCCCACCTTTTCATTGTTTCCTTTTCGTTGATCTAGTACAAACAATATAAAACAAAACAAAATAAAACAATAAAAAAAAGTCCGTAATTGAATTAACAAGTTGCATTGGTGCTTTGTGGTTGTGTCTCAAATATCGCTTTTCCTCATACTCTCGTAATTATAGTTCAGAGAATCTCCTTCAACTTTGTTTTATTCATTTTTCATTATTTTCCGTTTTCAATTCGGAATTTTTTCTAAACAGTGCAACTTTAGTGCTACAAGTATGTGATGTGAATAAAGAGAGAAGAATGAAGAGAAAAATAGAAGAAAATTTAATTATTTTTACGTTAATTTTGAACACGGAGAATCAGTGTTTGTACAACCCATGCTGTCAAAGAAACAAAAAAGGAAGGAAAAAAAAGAAGGAAAAACTAAACAATGGCTGGCACACTTGCCACATCTTTTTCACAACAACAATAACAACAACGGGAAACTTAAGAAACACGTCAAGACAACTAAGGCCAAAATAAGTTTATTTATCTTTGTTGTTATTGTATTTACCTTAATAAATAGTTGGGGAATGAATAGTGGCACTACCATAACACGCCCATCTTATTTATAATCGTTGTAAACTCAAATCGTTTCTACACTCAAAGAAATTAAGACAATTTGTTATAGAGCGATACAATGGAAATGATTAATGTTGCGTCTACAAGGGTGATAAGTTTAGGATAACGCCCTAATTTTATGACCTCTGAGGGTATTGATTGAAGAGAAGGTTTAGTGTAAAGTTTATGGAAAAGTTTATGGCGTAGGCATGGATATTGCATAAAGTCCAATTAATTCCTCGACTTTAGTTTTCATTTTATCATATAACATGCCGGACTCTATTTTAAATGTTATTTAAAGGAAGCCCTCTATAACACTGTAACTAGTATATACGGTTCAGAACACTTCTGTTACGTATAAAACGTAGCACTGAGATTCCAGCCAGTAAGGATACGTTCTTTATGCAAAGTGATACCCACAAGTAGACGAAATTGATTAAGCGATGCATATTCGCCACAATCGTTAACGACTGATTGTAAGGTATCCTCTTAACATCTATTCCCATACCAACTTCATCTTTCCAGGAGAAACAACCAGCTCCGAAGTATTAGACTCAAATTAGTAGGAGTTTCTGAACTTTTTTTCTATTTTTATTTAGTTTTACTTGCTAAGAACATTATCTCAAGTACTGAATTGCAATATTGCTGCTCGTACATAAGTAGTTTTCAAAAAGGACGCTTTAGAAATTAAATATAGGCTAGAAAACGTTTTAATTGCTATTCCACATAGACATTAGGGGCATAAATATTGCCCCTCTCTTGTGATTTGAATTAGTTGAGCGGAGTATGCGGCAGCCACCTATTATTAGCGTAAGTTAGCTAGATCCAGTTTTCTTTGGCAGGATACTTTAGGCACTTCTGCCATTATTTCAGAGAACCACAAACCTTAGCTGCGAAAAATTGACACTCGGAAATGAGCACGCGACGCTACATTTTCTGTGTATCGCAACGTACTCGATTTGATTCTTTGGTACCTGATCGAGAATATCAACCGATGGAATATTGATATGCGGAAATCAAAATCTATAACCTCTCGTGTCTACTTATAGACTTTCATATGTATATACATACAGGGTGGCTGATATGTATTGCAACCAACTTCAGGTTGTTATCATTTGTAAACTGCTCGTCTGACAGCTGACAGATTTATTTCAGTAACAGTTCATTTTATTATTTACAAGCTTACAAAAGCATTTTGATCTATTGCATTCAGAAAAAAAGTTATTCGTGATGGAATTCAAGCGTGATAGTGTGATTGCAATATATTTGGCTGGAAAATCACAGGTGACAATCGTTAGAGCCCTCCAGCATTTAAATGTGAATAATATTTTGTTTCTCGTCCGATTGCTCATTACTGTGATACTTGCAGTGTTGCATCGCGTCTAAAAAGTTTACGAAACAAAACGATAACAACACCAGAAATGATCCGAAAAGTGAGGCCAGATTTGATCAAAATCCACGCCGCAGTGGTAGAAAAATTGTTCGTGAGCTAAACATACCGCGAGAACGGATGCAACACATATTGAAAAATGAGCTTGGACTAAAGCCATTGAAGCTCCAAAAAGTGCAAGAGCTCACCGATGGACAAAAAAAAGTTAGACTGGAAAGAGCCAAGGAGTTAATTCGCTTGCACGAAAGTGGCCAGTTACCGATTTTCTCCGATGAGAAGCCATTCCAAATTGAGCAGTTTGTGAACAAACAAAATGATTGGGTTTACTTGCCAAAGAGGTCAGCTAAAAATTTACACCTGCGATTGGCCACCAGAACTCAAGCGCCGCCGATGGTAATGGTGTGGGCCGTCGTAACGGTGAATGGTCGCTCTCTGCTCGTAGTCATCGACCGTGAGTTCAAAATAAATGCCGAATATTATCGGGAAAATGTCTTAAAGACAGTATTGAAGCCCTGGGCAGATAAACATTTCGGCCGCAGATCACGCCAACCAAGAATGGCTTAAAAAGGAGGTTCCTCGCTTCATATCTCCGGATCTCAATCCGTTGGACTTTTACGCCTGGGGAATTTTGGAGCGTAAGGTTCTCACTAAAAAATGCCAAAGTGTCGATCATCTTAAGACTGCGCTTCGCCGGGAATGAGCCAAAATACCGCAAAGCCACTTTCGCGCAGCCTGTCATGGCTTTGTCAATCAAGTTTCTTCACAATCGAGTTTTCTTTTACTTAGGCTATTGGTCATGTATTGTTTATAATTTGTGGGAGTAATGTACGAAAAAACCATTTTAAGTTTTTTTTGTTGTTTGTTTACAAAACAATTTTTTTCCTGCAACAATATAAACGTCAGAATTTTTAAGTGAGTTTTGCAAAAACGTTAATTAATGTCTGTCTGTCTGTCTTTGCCTTTGCCTCTGTCTCTGTCTCCTCAGTCCTGACAATGTTCGTCCATTTCTTGGCTGCTTTTTTTTCATTTAATTGTAAACAAAAATAAACAAAATTATTTCATGGTTTTCAACTTTATTTCCCCTTTTTCAACTGAGAGAAACTGAGAAAAAAAAAGAACAATTTTGTTCAAACAAAGTGAAACAAAGTAACGAAATATTTAAGCGCAAGGAATATGAACGAAAAAAAAGAAGGAAACACAACAGAACGGGTTAAAACTTTAAAAGCGAAGTAACCGCAACGTTACAAAAAAAAAAAAGAATGATAAAAGAAAAATGCAGCGGAAAATGAAAAAAAGTAAAGAAATGGAAGAGCGAAACGAGTTTGAAAAAAAAAAATGAAAATAACTGGTAATGCTCGTAATGTTACTTATTTAACGGTTGTTGCAACTGTGTTGACGTTGTTACTGTTTGACTACTTATTATAGCAATTGTTCTTGTTGTTGTTGTCGTTGTTAACGTAGTGTATGCGGTCTACGGGAATTTATTTTCTACTTTGTTTTTTTTTTTTCGCTTTATTCTGTTATTGTTTTTGTTATAATCATATAAGAAAAATGCTTTAAGCGTAAAATAGTTTTATGTGCTCTTTTAACGTTGCGTTACATTCGGTAACCAAACGAAAATACAGTAAATGTGTACGCCAGTTTGTACGTCAGCGTATGTGTGGATGTGTGTGTATGTGTGTGGGGTTACAGTAAGCTTTTCTTTCATTGCTTTCCTTCAAGTATTTTAAGGATTCTGCTGAATTACGTCTTTTTTTTTTAACAGTGCTCCTGATGATGGAATGAATTTTTATATTTTAAATAAAGTTCAAGGATATTGTAAAAACATTGAAATACCACACACACACACACACATACAACTGCATGAGTATGTATTTATGTGCATATATATGTATGTACATACATAAAGAGATTACGTACTTGCCTTGTATCTCATCACGTTAAAATGAAGTCATCAATGTTTGGGGGAAGGATTCGAGTATTATTGGAATAACTTTGCTACTGGAGTAATATTTATGAAAATTAGCTGAAGAAGAAATAAATTTGTTGTAATACAAACATTTTAAGTCTAGCAATGAAGTAAGTTTGTGCGATAAAAGTGTTATTAACTTATTAACCTCTCTGTTAACGATGGGATCAATTATAGTTCATTCCGAGTTATTTTTTCTTATAAATTTTAAAATTGGAATATTCTTTATTAAATGTTTAAATAACACACCGTCAGTTTAGGTTTACCATGGGTTGAATACAGTGGTGGTATCGAGCCGGAACGCTTCGGAACGTCGTTCCGGTACTTCCTTTTTAGACAGGAACGCGTTCCGGAATTAAAGATGATTTCTGATAACGAGAGATGGCTGACGTTTTGAAAAAAAAAAATTAAAAAGAAATTTTTTTTTTAATTTTTGACGAATTTTTATATGTATTTTTATAAACAAGGGTTTGAAGCGAACTCGAACCAGCTTGTTTATCCGAATCCTGACGGTAGTCCAGAATGCGTTCCGGTAAAAAAAAAAATAGCACAACACCACTGGTTGAATTCTAATTCTCAGCAACAAGTTCTTTTTGAGTTATTAAGGGAGTTCATCAAAAATCTTAAGAACTTTAAGGAACTTGCTGTGGCCTAATATTATAAATAAAGAATGGGAATCAATGAAGTGTCCTTAGTAGACCCTATAACTCTACCCAGTTAAACGCGTTCGTATTACCGTAGTATGGGATTTTCGTAAATCGCAAACTGTATTGATACTTGCTGCATATGTGTGCAAATAAAATGGCTATGAACCAACAAAAAACCGTGCACTATATGGACACGGTGTATTATACTAGGGTATGCCAAACTGGATCGGAATTTTAAAAATCCCGGGATTCAGGATTGCGTAAATCCCGATCCCGAAATCCTGGGATAAGTTCGGAGATCCAAAAATCCCGAAAAATCACAGGGAAAAAGTCGCAATTAATCGCTTAGCATAAAAGAATATATTTTGGGGGTTAAAAAATCATTTGTATTCTAATTATGGAATATCAGAAGCTATATGTCATTAAAAATTAAAATATAAAACAGACAAATGCAATTAGTTTTAAAGTAAATATTCAAATGGATTCCAACAAAGATTAAAGCTTTTAAGCATGTGATTTGAATAGGCTTGAACGAATTTTGTTGTCTAACATATGCTGGCCGTTGAAAAACACTTTTCGCAATCAACATTTGTTGGCTAAATAGTTCCAAGAATAGCTGTATGCAGCCTACTAAAAATATTCATCTCTACCCCCTCCTGATGTAAAAAAGTTATTCCTTGGACAGTTGAGTATCTAAATCAGTTACCATATTAATTCGTTTTATAGGGTTGTTTTTGCATTCTTCGAAGGCATCAAATAACTTTTTAGCAATGGAAAGTAGAGCTTTCTCATCTGAGATGCTGATATCGAAGTCGAGTGCAAAAGAATTTTTTTCACGATCTTTTGAAGGGTCAAAATACATATGAATTCACAGTCCCGAAAATTCAGAAACATCCCGGGACAAGTTTTTAAAAATCCCGGGATTCGGGATTTGAGAATCTCTTCGGGATTTCCCGATTGGCATCCCTAGTGTATACTATGTATCTTTTTCAACGCTTTTGTTTTTTATTCTGTCCAGAATAAAGATTCCAACTGCGATGTCCGTCATCGTGCTAAGTTGCCTCGTTTTACGCTGTTTAGCGTTGAAACTTATTGAAGCTTAAGCGGGATCTTATTGTATATTAGTTCTAAACTTACAGCTTTACATCCAGAATAAGTCTCAAGAAACTCATACTTGAGTTTAACATTCGCCTCTTTAAGTCTCAGTGGCTGAAAATATGGGGTCTTGTACCTTTGACATTTCGAAAGAAGGATATTCTTCGACTTAACAGAGTTTTAGCAAAAGCTATGGAAAAACTTCTCTTTCGAATACGTTTTTATGCTTAAGATTCTGCCGGTCCACGGATGAACTGAACATTAGAAGCCTGGCTGTAATCTAAACTAAAGGGGATGTAATGGCCAATAAGGTAAAGCCATCATCTGATTAATCGGAAGTAATATGGATGGTCAATCCAAAGATTGGTGCGTACAAAGGCTATAGTCGTCGGAATGATAACTACGTTAAGCCAATCTTGTAATAACATACATGACCTTGTCAAAGCATGCTGGAAAAATTTGCAAATATTTTCTAGTGACCATGTCAGATTTGTGTTGTGGTTTGGAAGACACATATGCTTAATCAGTTATAGGCACATTTGTATTTGGTTGTACAAATTATTTCAAAATGATTTTTTAAAACGTATGCTAATAGGGCTGCTAATTTAAATCAATTCAAAATGTACTCACCATAATTGCATATGCAAACAAGGTTAGAGGACGTGAACTTGTCGGTTAAGACAAGTACAGTATCCCGGAGGTCGGAATTGACCCATTGTAAAACAATATATTGAAGAAAAGTTTTATAAAAAGTTCGAATTAATTTGTTTGTGTCTCAAACACTTATTGTAGTGTAGAGTGCAAGTAGACTTTTAGTCAACCTTCTCCTGCAAAAAAAAAAAACAGAAAGAAAGAAAATAAAAAAAAAATGTAAATTGTTGTCAAAGTGATTCATAGATAATGAAAAGCAGTTCTACTCGACTACGAAAATTGAAACGAAACGTGGTATGCAGGGGAAACAAAGAATCTCTTTAAAGTTAATGAAGCCTCATCAACAAGACCATAAAGTACTACTCACAGTATGGACTTTATCTTTCCTGTTTCTTCTTTTCTTTTACACTTTTTATCCGATTTTTTTTTCATTCCTATTTTTGACGGTTGTTTTTCTGCATTTTTGGGTGTAACAAGTATAATGAAAAATTCTTGTAAACCATCAGTCTCTGCTAGTTGTTATTGTTTTTGACTTCAGAAGAAAACACAACAAAAAAAAAAAACTCATTGGAAACACAATAGAATTGCGAAAAAGAAATGGACACGCAGACAGATAACGAAACAATTCAAATAAATCAACATGTATTATGCGTCCATTCTGCTGCAAAAGGCACTAGGGACTGCTGTAATTAGAAGATAAAATTAGAGAAAATATGAAAAAAAAGGGATTCTAAAAGGGAACTTTTTTTTTAAAACATAATTTATTAGTCTGTAATTTCATAGGCGGTTATAATATAATAATTTTTTAAATCTATTTTATTTGAGAGAATCCATCCTTTATTTTTTAGAGTTTTCTTTTTGTTTTCATTAATTCTTATGCATGACTGTGTAAAGTGGAGAAGTGATAAAAATAAGAAATGAATATTTATGAATATTTAAAATTGTTTTTATTATTTATGATATCCTCAAGACCCTATTTAGATTCTGACTATTGTTTATTTTTTCAAGATTAATTTCACTTCAAATTTAAGACAAAAAGTGGGATACCTATCAGAGATCAGCAACGAGTATTCAAAACGATGAGTGGATTCGAGTCATACTTATTTTTTCTGATACTTGTACGCATTTATACTTATTTTAATATGATACTTATATTACACATACTCATAGTTGGAAGTACTCGTCGTATTCATACTTAACAATACGCATGATGCACAAAATACGCACAAGAAGATTGTTGGCTTTGTCTTTCCTTTCTTCTTTGTATGTATATGCAACAACAACAAAGGCTTTAAATTATAATGAATGATTCGAATCACTCGAGTATTATAAGTGTTATAAGTATTTTTCTAAATTTATGAATCAGACTGAGTAGGCGTATGGATCAAATATATTTCGAATGTTGTGAGTTTGATGTCAACGTTGTACTCATACTCACTGCTATTTATACTTATAAATCAATGTTGTAGCGAGTACAAGTGAATCAGAGTAGTTGAATTTTAATTTTGTTTATTCACTCATACTCAAATTTCACCGAGTACTTATGAGTAGGGGGAAAAGAGTATTCATTGCTGATCTCTGATATCTACACATGTTTGTGTTTTATTAGGCTCTTATTAGAAGATCCAGAAGTGGAAGTCGCCGTGGTAACTGTAGGTTAGTGTGCATGGCTTATTAAATACTTGAAAGCCTTGGGTAATGGATGTCCCGCACGGACAGTCAAAAATAAAAATACACAGCTAAAGTATTTTTAGACCTGCTAAAACGATTTCTTCTCAGCAGATTTGCCTGGCAAAACTCTAGATGTAAAAATGGAAATTGGTGCCATGAAAAATTTCCAAATTGTGCAAGTCTAGTCAGTGTGTTGTTGTCGGTCGAGTCCGCCAATTTAAACTGTAGGTCTCAGCAGATTTCTGGTAAAACTCAATTGAGAGTAAAAATCCAAAAAATTTCTAATCGTTGTCACACACAACATAAGTAGTGTAAGAAAGGTTAATAATCCTGACTGAAGGGTTGTAATGACCAATTTGGTATGTAGTTAGGTCGGAATCGAGACTAAAGGGCTGTAATAAGCAATTATGTATTTATGTGTTCCATACAAAGAAACTGCAGCGTACATTTAAAGGCATCCATAGGTCTTTGAAGCGAATAAAGTGTTTCTGTGATATATCACATACACTTTGTTTATTTATATTTAAAGACAGGCAGCTCTTAATAAAACCCCTCATGCTGTAAACAATCTTTTCCTGAATCGAAACGGTTCTATATTATTTTGTTACTTAAAAATTTGTTTAAAAAATTTCACTGTCAAACCTTGCTTTAAATACCTTCCAAATTAAAGACTCCAATCTTTAAAGATTACGTATAATTCAATAACAATAACCCCTTAATTGATTACAACATATTTCTATTGGCCTGCTGGAGGGTGTTTAAAATTCGCCCAAAAATTCTTGCACGTTTTAATAATGATGCTGTTATTTTTTCTTTTTTTCTGTTTTTACTTTCTCTTCTTTTCTACTCGTTACTGGTTTCTTGGATGGGAGTGAATTAACACACGCACACTAAGTTGGAATTTTATTTTTCTATGTATTAGACTACATAACATTGCTTTAATTCTCTATTATTTGACTTTCAACTCATTTCATCTACTCTACACAACGGACGATGACGTTGTAGTTGTGTTTGTTTGTTTTCATTTGTTAAAAAATAATCTGTCACGTTCTCGTTAATCACTGTATTATGAACGCATTAAAATTTTAATGTCAAATTACTTGAAATGACCTAAATACACAAGCAAATACAAATACAAATACAGACAATACAGACAAATGTACGGAATAGAACATACACAATGAGACAATAAGACAATAAGGATAGCGAGAGAGAGAGAGTGGACGTAGTAGAGAAAGTGAGTACGAATGGTATATAAAGAACTGAGGAAAAAACAGAACAGAATGTAATAATAAACTGTTTATTATCCGTTATTTTTTTGCAAATGTTTTTGTGTCTGTATTGGTTTCATTGTGTTGTGCGTGCATTTTAAGCGAAATTATTTAAAGCATTCAAATAAATTCGTCTGGAACATTTAAGCATTGCGAATCAAAATGATTAAGTACCTTAATTTTCTTCTTCTTTTTTTTGGCTTTTATCCTTTTTTAAAATTCATTTGTTATGGTTTTCTTTATTTCATGAGATTAATTTCAGTCATTTTAAGGAGTTCAAAAAAAGAAGAGCATTTTATTTTGAAATTCAACACGTTCGAAAAATTAGATTCTTTGTGCGAAATGTAATTATTCATGGATATTTTTGCTTTGGGTACATTTAGTTTTATAAATTGTTAATGAGTTCGTAACAAAATAACTCAATTAAGATGTTATATACCATAGTGCATTGTATTATTTAAGAAAGAGTTATGCATTGGGCAAGCAGCAGATGCTAAAAAATAGTTTAAAATTTAAAGAAAATTACTTGTAAAGCAACTTCCATAGTGATGAATATATTCAGAGAGTGGAAAAAATTTAAGAGACATTAGCCCCCTATGTCTGTCTTTGTAACTTTTAAAGATGCTGAAGGGAATACTTTCGCCTACGCACAGTAGGGTAGTGCTAATTCTTTTTTTTTTTACCGGTGTTCCGATTCATGGTTCGGAAAAACAAGCCGGTTCGGTCCGGTTTTTGTTCCGCTTCGGGTTCGGTTCAAACCCTTGTTTATAAAATACATTGAAAAATTCGTCAAAAATTAGAAAAAAGAAAATATTAGCAATTCTTTTTAATTTTTTTTTCACAACGTCAGCTAATGCTCGCTGTCAGAAATCATCTTTAGTTCCGAAACGCGTTCCTGTCCAAAAAGGAAGTACCGGAGCGACGTTGCGGGGCGATCCGGCTCGACAACACCACTGCATACGCGTATATTGTGTTATTTAAAAAAGAGCTGTGCTTTCAGGGGGAAAAAATAAATTATGATTACCAAACAAATTCCGAGAAACACTGTCTAATTAAAAGAAGAGTACTTGCAATGCAACTTCTGTACTGATGGGTATATTCACCGGATGTGGAAACTCCATGGGGCATTAGGTCTTGAAGTCTGTCCTTGTAACAATTGAAGGCAGTACTTTCATATTGTGTGGCTAGTCGTAAAACCCATTGAAACTCGTTAATACTTAATACATTAATTTCTAGAAAAGTTGCTACGTGTTACTGGTTTATGAGTCATTCAACAGGAAGGTAGATTTCAATACATCGGGAAGTAGGTGATCGGTAAAGGCAGTTTACTTCTAGTGGCTTAGCAGATTGTATTAAAAACAAAATATTTTGTGTGTGTATATACACTTATACATACATAATTGGTCATTATAACCCTTCAGTCAGGATTATTGACCTAGTTTCTCACACTACTTAAGTTATGTGTGTTAATTTTATACATATTAAGTTTAAAGTCGACTCCGAACGACAGAATTTTGAGAAACATTTCATGGCAATTTTATTTACTTTCAAAGTTTTTGCTAGATATCTGCTGAGAGGAAATCGCCGAAGAAATTCTTTTTGTATTTTAATGTCTGGCCTGGGACTCGAGCCTTGGCTTTTCGTCTAATAAGCCAGCACATTACCTACTAGACCACGGTGTATATGCATTAGTTTAATCGTTTTGAGTCTCAGTTTGATTGATAAATTTCTTATAATTTTATTTCAATATTAAACGAAGACATAACAAAGTTTTTAAGGGCCATAAAACATTGCTGTGAGTCCCAAGTGAGCCAAGTAATATATTGAATGTAATTACATGTAATAAACGATATTCGATTATGTAATATTTTTAAAATCTTTACAGAAAATTTAAACAAGAAAAATATTTTAAAGCAATATTTTTATAATCTCTCATATTTTTCCTTTGTCGTTTGAATTTATTTCATTTATTTTCAACTCATATTTTTAAAAATAAAATGTCAGCATTACTTTTCCTCTCTATATATTTTTTGTTTTTGTTACCCAACCGACAATTAACCTTAAGCATTCACATTTTATCCTGTTACAAGGACATTTTAGTACATATGCGACTGGGTCAAGTCATAGAAAGTGTTATATTTACTTGGATACTTTTTATTAGGGCGGTATATACATTGCTTATCCTGAGAATGTACTGTTCTAGGCAAAGAAATGTTTTAACATGTTTTCCGTTAAACCAAATATCTTTAAAATTAATATTTTTATTGTTTTTCAATTCGCTTTATAATGGGTTATTTTTTTTTTAAATAAGTTCGTTTGAATAAATACTCACTTATTTGAAGCTCTGACAGTTCTAATGAATGGCCACCTAATGTTTGGTAATAGAATTACGAATGAAATATAAAGAAAAAAAGCTGATCAAGCGTGCAATTGCTATTTGAAAAACTTACTCAACCACAAAGACTAATAAAACAAATACAATTTTTTTTTCTTTCTCTTCTACATCGATTTGCTTAAAGAAATTGCAGAGATGGGATGAGTGTAAGTGTATGGATTATTAGAATATCCTGTATACGACAGTGTGGTCAATTACAGAATATACTTGTAATGAAGACCATATTAAGTATAAGAATAAGATATTTTGGTTGCCATAGTCTAGCGGATAGTTTGTTGACTTGTTAGACGGTAGCCCGTGATTCAATCCCTAACTCAGACATCTCAATCAAAACGAAAGAAAAAAAAATATTGTTCCTAGTAAAAAATTAAATTTCAGTCGCTGTAGTGTAGAGTAGTATGTTGGCTTATTATACGTGAGCCCTCGGCTCAAAACGCAAGACTAACGTTTCCAACCTAACAAAATATGAAAAAATATTTCTTGGGACAGGTTGGCCTGCGAAACATCTGACACGTGTGAACACTTTCCGTCAATTAGTTGGCATTCCCAAGGGCGTTGACTAAAACAAGCATTTTTAGCTATTAATTGAAAATGGAAGTGAAGATTTTTCAAAGCCTTTGGAATGTTTTGGCTTCTCAGGGGCTCTGGTTCTGGTAAGGGAATATAATATACTGGAGATTCGATCATACAAGATCATTCATAACGGATTACAGTTTAATATGCGAAAGTTATAACATTTAAGAGGAGGAGAGGAGGAGGAGAGGAACATAGAATTTTTGGCAATTAGTAGCTAAATGAAATCTGGCGAAATGAATTTGAGTTCTATATAACTCGTTACGGCTTAGGTGATGTGATAATCATTTAAAGTGATGCGAGTCAAACAACCTACCAACCAAGAATGGAATTTTCGACTACCCCTTAGTAAATGAAGCAAGATAAAAGTAATATTTCTTAATTTTTCGTCTTGCTGGAGTTATGTATGTGACCAGGGTTATGAACCATGCCTTAAATCTGAATAAGCGAAAACACACTACCTACACTACTAACGCAAAAAGTTGTGTTAAAAGTGTCAAATCAAACTTAGTTTGAGGTTGTGTTTTTCGTTTCTCACAATGGACAAATGCAATGGCGGTTCTCAGCTTATAGCTACCTATTGCATTGGTTATAAATAAATTACTTACTACTACTTTATGTCATTAAACAAATCTACAGTCAGGTATTTATTTCCCATAGTTTCTCACACTACTTATGTTGCTATCTGTGGTAATTTTATACATAAGTGGCGGGACTACGTTAAAGTCGACTCCGAACGACAGATTTTTGAGAAACTTTTCATACTCTCAGGGTTTTTGCCAGAAATCTGCTGAGAAGAAATCGCCGAAGAAATACTTTTTGTATTTCATTTTGATGTCTGGCCTGGGACTCGAACCCTGGCTTTACGTCTAATAAGCCAGCACACTACCTACTAGACAACGGCGACCTCCAAGAACTCAAATGGATAAATAATTTTTTTCCAACCAATTGACAAGCAGATAGCTCAAGACATTACGTGTAGTATCCTCTTTAATAAATTATTAATGCTTCACAATTTAATGGCCTCACAAAGTACGTCGTCTTGATTTAGGTTTTTTCGATTAACGTCGTTAAAAATTTTGTTTCCTTTAACTTCGTTTTGCGTCGTCATTCGAATTACGTCGCCTCTTGCTGTTTATTAACAAAATCAGGGGAATATCCTCTCCAAAAAAAAAAAATTCAATACACAGAATAAAAATTTAACACTAAACCTACCATGGGCGGGTCAAATGACCCATTTTGAACTTCTTGTCAGAATTTCTTGAAAATAACATTATCACATCGCCATTTGCCTTTACAAATTTTATTACAAAATACATTGAATGTGTTTTCCAAGATTTACAACTCTCTTGTCAATTTTTTTTTACCGATAAATATATGTAATCTACCTTAAACATCGCAAGGGGTCATTTGAACCCCTTTGGTATGAATACATGAAGTAACGGTAGGTTTAGTGTTAATATTTTAGTTTTTTTTTTTTTGTAAAATATACGTAAATAAATGCATCTGATCGTATGAGTTTCGATTTATATCGCCTTTTTCCAGAACATTCTACGACGTAAATCGAGGGAATACTGTACAACTTGAATGTGTCAAATATTCAACTTACGAGATCAGAGGATGATAGCAATGGATGCTATATCCTCTGTGGAAATATACTGTGTTCTTTTATTGGGAAAAAATGAATTTTTTCTTTTGAATCCTAATCTATTTCGATGTATGGGAGTTCCTATTATAATCTCTAGAGGATCTGGAAGCTTTTACTGTGTATTTTTCTTTTTACCATAATCGTAACATTTTATGTCACACTGTTGAAATCCATATGTAGACAAAGATTCCGAAGTTTATAAAACAAAAATTATTACATTTACGTATTTCTCTTTTTGCTTCTTGTTCTTCTTTTTAATATATTTGTAAAATGTTTGTATATATTTTATACACATTGTAAGAAAGGTTTTAGTTTTACGTAAATTTTATACTTCGATCTTAATGTTCAATGGAAGAACCAAACGAACACATGGCCAAAGGGTATTTTTCAACCCTTGTAATCAACAGATTTCACAATGAAAGGAGTTGGAAAATTGTACCAAATATATACAGAATTATAGAGTCACCCTACATTTTTTAATACGACACCGAATATTATAAATTCTAATGAAACTTACAATGTATGTATGAAAAATACATCATAAATCATTTACATTTCAAATAGCCCAAGTACATCGTTACGTATGAGTGATACACCGTCCTAAGAAATAAATGTTACTCATACGTTCAGTTATTGCTAAAACTTTCCCTTGGCGCCAAACTAAATATAACAAGAGCTGTTGTATTCTCCCTGTTCTTTACTTTCATTATCATTCAAGGTATTGAAGTGCATTCAACTGAACAGTTTTCACAGAATTAAATGAACTTACAAATCTCCCAAAACTATGGTAAGACTGTAGTAATTTTTATTTCAAAAATATGTACCATGAAAAATATCCTGAGGATATATAATATGGAAATACAAGTAAATTTAAATGTGTAGCAACACTCTCTTCTTCTTCTTCTTCTTTATCTTTGTCTCTGACATTGAGTGTTAATAAAATCACTCATACGCCATGTGGTGTCATTAAATTATTTCATCTCTAGTTCGTTTTATTTTATGATTTTTGGTCTCCATTGAGTTTGGATAGAACAGAAAAACAAAAAAACAAATCTAAAAATCGTCAATGTACCAGAAGCAATTGTTAAAAAAAAGCTTAGCCATAGCAAAACATATTCTAAGTAAAGTAACATTTTATTTGTTCAGCAAAATTATGTTGTAAAACTAGAAATGTTTTCATTGAAAGAAGAAAAATCCTTTAATTTGTGTCTCTATTAAAATCTATCCAAGGGTTAGGGAAAGGGCACATAGAAAGTGTATTCAAACTCAACTGCTGTAACAAGTAATGGAACAAAACTGTTCTTTAACAAGCATTTCTACTTTCGTATCTGTCGTTAATTGCCACAGAGCGTTTAAGATTTATGCCTGGCATTAAAGTATAATAGTAAGTATCGATTCCGAGTATACATATCAGCTTGACAATTACATGCCGTTTGGACTAAACGAGAATACATACATAATGGGTCATTATGGTCAGTCAGGATTATTGACCTAGTTTCTCACGCTACTTATGTTGTGTGTGTTAGTTTTATACATAAGTGGCGGGACCTACAGTTTAAAGTCGACTCCGAACGATATATTTTTGAGAAACTTTTCATGGCAATTTTATTTACTCTCAGAGTTTTTGCCAGACATCTGCTAAGAAGAAATCGCCGAAGAAATAATTTTTTGTATTTTGTTTTGATGTCTGACCTGGGACTCGAACACTGGCTTTACGTATAATAAGTCAGCACACTACCTACTAGACCACGGCGTCCTGCAACTGAGGAGATAAGAGTGTGTATATCGTCTCGACAGTTGTGGTCACATGTAAGATCGAAGGGACTGGCCGTTTGGACTAGAAGAACTATTCTAAATCTGCGGATAAGAATGGACTGAATATCTATATAACAGTACCAAAACTATTCTTCTATCTAAAACGGTGCTGTATGCAATTAGGGAGTGAAGCAATAAGTGTGTTGGTGTTGTTTAGTACAGAGAGAATTATTTGGGTGCTTAGTCTTATTGTAGTGATCGGAAATGAAGAAAAAATTTTCTAGATGACATGGTTATAGGTCCACAAGGGCTGAACTTAAAAGATTGTCAGATTTTGCTTGAAATTTGCTGAAAGGAACTCTTGGAGATGATTGACCTGGGGTTTGAAACGAGGTCTCATTTGTAACAAGCCAACGCACTACCTACTAGACTACGGTAACTTTAATAGTTAAGAAGAAATTAAGAAATCAATTTTTCTTTTGTTAATAAATAAGCATTCTTGGCATCAATAAGGAATATTCATAGAACTCAATCACACGGTAATCGAGTAACCGAAACTGTACTTAGATACTTGGTAACAGCTCCTCATGCCAACAAAAAGAGTGTTCATCTACTATTAGAAATGTCTATAGAATATAAGGTACATCACTGATCGAATCTAAAGAAAGCATTTTTTCTACGGACATTATACTTTTTTCTATGGACATTGCACTGTGTAAGTTTCTAAAGAACAACTGCAGTTGTCGATATTTTTCTACTTCATAGTGCAAATGGATCAAATCTTACCAACTATAGTGAAGGACAAACATTGGAATTACCACGCTGGAAAGGTTGATTATGAAAATGCTAACTTAGTTGCGCTGACGAACAGATACAATGCCTCATTTAGACTAATATCATCTCTTGAAGAATGCCTCAAGCCTTTCGAAAGAAAGTCAGTTAGCATTACGAAACATATATTAGGGTCACATTGTGATTACAGACGGAGTTGTGATGGGAGGAGAAGGAATTGGTACAACATAATCTAAAGTACTGTTCCTATGGGCATTGCACTGTGTAAGTTTCTAAAGTACAACTGCAGTTGTTGATATTTTTCTACTTCAAATCTTAAATTAGCGGAAATTATTATTTCCTGGTTTTTATCAAAAACAAATTTTTTAACATGTTTACCTTGATGTATGAATTCTAAGTGATGCTCCTAGCAAATATTATTTCACTAGTGATGAGGATACATTGATAGTCTAGTGGGTAGTAGTTTGGCTTACTAGATGTGAGGCCAAGATCCAAGACAGATATCTTTAACAAAACAAAACATGAAAGTATATTTCTTCGGCGTTACTTAGCAGTAACTGACAAATACTCTGAGGATAAATAAAATTTCCATGAAAAGTTTCTCAAAAATCTGTCGTCCACAGTCAAGTTTAAGCTGTAGGTATTGCAACTCACGTATACAAATAAACACGTACAGCATAAGTGATGTGAAAAACTTGGTCGTAATCCTAACTGAAGGAATGTAATGACCAAATATGTATGTTAAAAACATACATACATACATAATTGGCCATTACAACCCTTCAGTCAGGATTACGACCTAGCTTTCTCACACCACTTATGTTGTGTGCGTTAATTTTATACATGAGTGGCGGGACCTACAGTTTAAAGTCGACTCCGAACGACAGATTTTTGAGAAGCTTTTCATGGCAATTTTTACTCTCAGAGTCATTGCCAGAAATCTGCTGAAAGGAAGTCGCCGAAGAAATATTTTTCGTTTTGATGTCTGACCTGGGATACGAACCCGGGCCTTTTGTCTAATAAGCCAACACACTACCCACTAGACCACGGCTAAAAATATAGCTACACCATAATATGATCCATGTCAACTGAAGTCCTAAAGTTACATCATCGATAAACTAAAGGGACCAAACCTATTTTAAATTATTTAATTATTAAAAGGTTTCACTAAAATTCATGTTTACATTTCGGATTCTTTTTGGTTTCGTTTTAATGGGTCGAATTTAATTTAGACTCTGTAGATAGGAAAAAAGTTTGGTTTAAAGGGTCGCATGGGTCGCATATTCAAACGGTTGAAACCTTTAAGGTTGAGTTACTAACTCAATCAATTTATTTTAAAGTATGTGTAGTCCGATACAATGATTGGTCGGTTGGCGATAAAGCTGCAACTGGTTAAGCTCTGACGTGGTTAGAAGTCGCCGTGGTCTAGCGGGTAGTGTGTTGGCTTATTAGATAAAAGGCCCGGGTTCGAATCCCAGGTCAGACATCAAAACGAAAAATATTTCTTCGGCGACTTCCTCTCAGCAGATTTCTGGCAAAGACTCTGAGAGTAAAAATTGCCATGAAAAGCTTCTCAAAAATCTGTCGTTCGGAGTCGACTTTAAACTGTAGGTCCCGCCACTCATGTATAAAATTAACGCACACAACATAAGTGGTGTGAGAAAGCTAGGTCGTAATCCTGACTGAAGGGTTGTAATGGCCAATTATGTATGTATGTATCTATAGTCTGTATCTTTTGTAAACCACAAACATTAGATACAGCACTAACAATGATGCAGGATAATCACGACAAAATTGTTTTTTTTTTTAATTAAAATTTTTTTTTTAATAAATGCCATAAAATTTGAAATTATAATTGTCCCTTATTTTTCACGAGTTAAAACCTTAAACCCAATCAGCTTATTTAAATGCTTAACAGCTATAGAGAAAAGGCAAGACGAAGGGTTATTCGTTATAAACTCTCTTAACATTAATGGAGGTCTATACTGTCCCGTATGCTTTTAAAACTTAAAATATGTGACTTTTGTTTTGCCCATGTTTCCATTTTTTCTTTCTCTTTTTTTTTTGTTTGCTTTTGGCGTAAAGTTTGAGTATAAATTGTGACCCTTTTTCCATTTCCGCATAAATATGCGTGTGCCTATTAATAGACTGCAAGACATTCGGGTATTTTATTGGCTTTTCGCAAAATATTGAGCCACACACATACCATGGCGATCGTAGAGATCTCAATACTCGTAAATTCCTATTGTAAGACCAGACCGAAATTGGAATGAACATGTCTGTCTTCTATAAATTTTGTGATGTTGGATGTTATTGCCTTTTGTTAGAAGTTCTTAGAAAAAATATTTTTCAATTTCTTTATATTCCCCAATCGCAATCGAATTGTCATTGATTAAGAGTGGTGTTGAATAATGTTTGTTCAGAGTCTTATGTTTTTTTTTTCGTTTCTTGCATTTTCTCTTGGTTTTTAAATATTTTAGTATGCAGGATGTAAATTTTTTCCTTCTTCTATTTTTTTCTCAGGCATTTGCTGCTTTTAGGCTGTTTCTATGACAAGATTTGGGAAAAAAATTTGTTTTAGAGAGCAACTTTTTTTTTTGTAGAATTTTTTTTTATATTTTTTTGTTAGGCCGACTTATTTATTATGCAGGCTAAAGGCATTTTCGTGTTTAGCGTTGATTTGTGAAATAAGAAAAGAAAATAATTCCGTTTCTTTTTTAATGGTTTTTATTCAAATTATGCTTTCTTTTTTTTACAATATGAAGCCTCTCTAACCTTGTGGTTAGAAAATATTTTAAAATTTCATGCTTTTATTACTAATTTATGGACAAAATATTGACACTTCTTTTCAACCATGCTTCCTACAAAAAAATCGTTAATAAAGTTATGAACTTTTCATGAATTTTGATTAAGAAATTACGAGTAGAACTTTCGAAATATATTATTAAAAAAAATTTGCCATAAATGGTAAATGGTTGAATATCTGTGTTTTAAAATTATTAAAAAAAATTTTTTATTGCGCATAATGATTACCAAGTCAGTGAAGGCAGAGTGCTGGCATAAGTCAGAGGTATTTTATTCAACTCTATTTTCCCAGTTTTCTCAACGATTTCTTTTCGTTAACTTTAAATTTTAAGGTTTTGTAAATGAGGACAGTATTTCCAATTTATATTCAATTGACAGCATACTAAGGTTTTTGAAATTGCAAAAGACAAACGTTAGCATAAATAGGGTCATCTGTATTAGGTCTTATAAATGCTATATTCGTAATTGCATAAATGCTCATAAATATTGGGAAGTACTTGATGTTCTCAGTATGAAAATTCAAATATATTTGACGATTTGATGCTTCATTTATTTAGCAGCTATGGTTGTAAGTCATTCCCAATTTCAGGGCATATGGAAAGAGATTTCTTGGATATATCCTTGTTACATTTAATCTTTAGCAAATATAGTAAAAGACGAGCATTGGAATTATCACGCTAGCAAGGTTGTTATGAAATACCAACTTAGTTGCACTGATGAACTTAGTAGATAAAATGCCTCGTTTGAACTAATATTATCTCTTGAAGAACGTCTGACACCTTTCGAAAGATTCGAAACGTATAATAGGGTCACATTATGACTACTGCCGGAGTTGTGAGGGGAGGAGAAGGAATTGGTACAACATAATCGAAAGTACTGTCTCACTTTATGGGAGTTTAGGCACTTTCTGGTATATCTCTTCCATGATCTGTAATATCACAGGCATGAAGACACTACATGAATTGTTAGAGTCGGTTGTTGTCGGAGCCTGTATGTATTAAGCTATGAAAGAGGTAGTTTTAAAGGACATGAATGTTTTATAATATGGGATGTATTTAAGACTGGTGTAGCATGATTTTACAGTTCTTAATACCAACACAACATTTCATGTGCATAAACAAAACGATATCCAATTGCATATGAGCAGCGACCACTTGACTCAATGTTGCTGACCGTCGCTGCAGCGTCACACGCGACGTTCCTTTGACACTTTGTTGAGTCGTCGCCGGCAGTGTTGATATGCATATAATATGCACTATGTGTGTTGTTATTGTATTGCATAGCTAGTGATCGTGTGTGGCTCTCTTCACACTTTACCGTAGGGATTATTGTGGACAGTGGGCGCGTGGCATATGACATCCACTTGTCCCACGATTAATACACACTAAAAACCTTTAAATATAGTTAAGTAGTGAGAACATATGTTTTAGTATTAAGCCTATACAGAATTGTATTAGAATTAAGGGGTTGATTTGGGATTATCAAATCTTTTGGTATAAAAGAAGGGATATTTTCCCTCAAAAATTCAATTAATAAAATCTAGCCAAACTGTGCGCTTCAAAGTTCCCTTGGAAAATAAATAAACAAAAAAATATTTCCATTCATTTACACTGGATTAGAGAGGGGAATTTTCAGGGCATCATGATAAGCATTCGAAGTTATCTTGTGATTTGACTTGTGAAACCTACAAATCTATGACTATAAATGTAGTTTTGCCTTTTATAAATAAAATACCTTTTAATTATTAGTGTAATTAATATTTATTTATAGCTAAAAGAGAGTTGATGCTCACGGCGTCCGAACTACGAGTTCGTCCAATCTAACTTAAACTTGTTCGCTAACCGTCTAATATCGCCTGTCATCGTGTCAGTGTTGTATTCAGAAAGTGTTGCCTGTTCTTGTGGTTTGTCCAGTTCCCACTTAAGTATAGTTTAAGTCTTATTTACATTTGAAGCTATATGAATACAAAGGTCGGAGCCATTTGTGCTATACTATAAATCATTTTGCTGTCAAAAGCAAAAATACAATCATGCCTCGCCTACTTTATAGGTACTTCGAGACAATCTTTTTGTCAGACAGAATCGAGTCATAGGTTTGCGATTTACAATAATTGAGAAATGCATCGTTAAAAGAGCTCTGTGGTTTGTTTCCTGTTGGGGGTTAGGAAAAATAATTGGGCAATTCACACGACTTTGTATCGTGTATGTTGTATTGAATACACTTGATTGTTTGTGAACGCTCAATGATATACTGTATTGTGTACTTTATATTCCAAATGTATTTTTTTTGGCATTCAAACAATTTGATAGCACGAAACTAACACAACCCTTGAAAAACATATGCAAACTTTTTTCATTCACACGATTTGATAGCACTTAACCAATGCAACTGTATCGGATTTTTAAATGAAAATTATCAACAACAAGCATCTTTCAATACATACATAACATACATAATTGGCAATTACAACCTTTCAGTCAGGATTACGACCTAGCTTCTCACACTACTTATGTTGTGTGCGTTAATTTTATACGTGAGTGCCGGGACCTACAGTTTAAAGTCAACTCCGAACGACAGATTTTTGAGAAGCTTTTCATGGCAATTTTTACTCTCAGAGTCTTTGCCAGAAATCTGCTGAGAGGAAGTCGCCGAAGAAATATTCTTTCGTTTTGATGTCTGACTTGGGATTCGAGCCCGGGCCTTTTGTCTAATAAGCCAATACACTACCCAATCTTTCAATAATACACTCAATACAACAATACAAGGGCTTATGTGAATTGACCAAATGAATAATATTTATTCCCTTTACTATTATTATAAACTTTTCTCTAGCATGTTACATTTTTTGTACAATCTCAGTACCGCTGTTTTTGCTTTTTTAGCTTTCATTATAAAAAAGCTTTTTATAAAAATATTTTTCTCTTAAAGCTTTAATTTGACTGAACCGAAGTAATGACAAATTGTTGTACACTGTAATAAATGGAAAAAAAAGAATTTTTTTTGATTCTTTATGTATTTGATTGTCAACCGGCTTAAAAAAGGTCTTAAATAAACTGTAAAAGAGAGGAGCAGTGAGAGAAGCATTAACAAAAGTATTAAAACGCTTTAATTTTCAACAAAACGACTGAATAAATTGCCGGAATAACAAACAAATGTTTCCATTAATGGTTTCCACGCTTTTTGGTCTATGGAACATACAAATAAAAATTTGAAATGCAAATGCAGATAACAAGAAAAAACAAAAACAAAAATTATTTTCTTATAAATTAAAATGAATTTTTATTGGCTTTTAAGGGATTTTCCTTCAATTATTAATCATTGGCCATCAAGTGTGTGCACTTTAGGATTTACGATTGGCGTTTGTATTTATTTAAAAATTTTTTTTTTGTTAATATTTTGCATTGCAAATTTGATTTTTAAATGCAAATTTGATTTCTAAGGCCTTTTAAAGTTAAATTTAAAAAATTTATTCCTTGCGCTTAATTGTTGTAAACGGAAGTCCTTTTTTATAACGGTTTTTTCTATATTCTTGTAAATTATTACCATATGTACACACGTAACCGCTTCGCTTCGTTTGCATGTCAAATTGTAATTTATTTTGCTGCCACTTTTTCTGGCAAAAGTTCCTTTTTCATGGCTTATGAAATAATGAAAGTCATGAAGTCTCATTTTAAAGAAAAATCCAATTAAAAAGCGTTAAACTTAATTACTTAATAGGCATATTGAATATTTAAAGGGCTTGGACACCGTTGACTTTGTTTTTATTTAAATTAATGAAAGAGAAATTAGTGCAAAAACCGGAATAAATTAAAAGAAATTTTAAATTACATTTGGTAATAATTTTTAAACATGAATTCATAAAAAAAAGGAATAATGGTTTTATTCTAAACATCGACTCTAAGTGATTTTAATAAGCCTTGAATCCCTCACATACATACATACATACATACATAATTGGTCTTTATAACCCTTGAGCCAGAATTATGACATAGCTCCTCACAACACTTACGTTGTGTGCCTTAATTTTATAAATAAATGGCGGGGCCTACAGTTTATAGTCGACTTCATGGCAATTTTGTTTACTCTCAGAGTTTTTGTTAGGAATCTGCTGAGAGGAAGTCGCCGCAGAAATTTTTCTTTTTCATATTTCGTTTTGTTGCAGATGTTTGACCTGGGATTTGAAGTCGGGCCTTTCGTCCAATAAGCCAACACAGTACCTGCTAGACATAAGGCAACTTGAATCCCTTAAGCTTCGCTTTTCATGACCAGATACTGCTAGCCAAGGAGTGAAACCTATAACTACGTTCCAGCCATATCATGACTAAGAGCACCTCTAAGCGCAAATCACAAGGATCATTATCTATTTATCAGGGTATAAGCCTAGTGACTTAAATTATGGAAACCTTTAGAAAATGGACATTAATGGACATGATTAAATGTGTATTTGACGTCCGTATCCTAGTAGTGTTAGCATATTCCCGTTAAACTACTTACTGAAAGCTCACTATTTTCTCAAGAACTAATTTGCTGCAGTGTAATCATTTAATGGAAGTCGATGTGGTCTAGTAGGTAGTGTGCTGGCTTATTAGACGTAAAGCCAGGGTTCAAGACCCAGGCCAAACATCAAAATAAATTACAAAAAGAATTTTTTCGGCAATTTCTTCGCAGCAGATTTCTGGCAAAAACTTTGAGAGTAAATAAAATTGCCATGAAAAGTTTCTCAAAAATCTGTCGTTCGGAGTAGGTCCCGCCACTTGTGTATAAAATTAACACACACAACAGAAGTAGTGTGAGAAACTAGTTCAATAATCCTGATTGAAGGGCTGTAATGACTTACATACATAATTGTTCATAATAATTCTTTGGTAAGGATTACGACCTAGCTTCTCACACCACTTATGTATATTGGGTGTGTTAATTTTATTTATAAATAGCAGTTTAAAGTTGACTGCAAACGACAGTTTTTCTAAGAACTTCTGCCAGAAGTCCACTGATAGGAGGTTGCTGAAAAAATATTCTTTCATATTTTGTTTAACTGGAGATGTGTGAAATGGGGTTTGAACCGTGACCTCAAATCTAATACTACACTATGAAAAAGCAGTAGTCTAGTGCTTTTTCATCTAATTTCGAGCTATCGGTGTATATTTTTTGAAAAGAATTCTGACGAAGATTTGACTTCCCGTTCAAGTATTTTCTACAACATAATTGATTAAAAGTAGTAGCAAGACCTATGGGTCTGGAGGTTTAGTATATACCAGATTCAGCTAAGGCTTGTAGCTCGCTTGAGTTCAGCCTGATCATTGCAAAAATTGATTGTTGCTTCAGAAGTAGCTCTGTAGGAAGCCGTTTTAAAATGGGCTACACTTGCACATTGGATAAAATGTAGTTGAATGTAACCATACTAAGCGCAATTATTAAAATTTAGTTTCCAAATTCTTAATTACCAATACATAAGACTTCCTCTTTAATATTTCCAGCTACGTCGATGAGGATACGTATTTTTCCGTCAGAAAGAAGACAACCAAAACAATATTTGATTTTAAATTAATTTTTGTGAATTGAATTGCTTTTTAGAAATCTACAACGATTTCCTTTGGCTTTATAAAACGCTTATGAAATACATTCCATAGATTGACATTAAATTTGATGATTGAGGAATGACACCATCAAAAAGAGATTATAATGAATCAAATAAAAATAGAAATAGAAGAGGTTAACCAACAAAAGGGAGATGAAATAAAAATCATATAAAAAGACACACACAAGCACATATAAACACACTGGGTTTCTACAGATCAAGACAACAAATCTATTTTCAAACATTTATCAAGAAAATATTGAAATCGAAATGAAAATGAAAATAAGAGAGACAGAGAGAGAGAAAGAGCGGGAGTGACAGAGAGAAAGAGTGGGGAAAATGGATAAAAGTTAACATTTCAACACTTTCATGTGACATTTTGGCAATTTTAAATCATTATTGTCCGTCTGTCTGTGTGTCAGTTTGTCTGCTGGTTTGACACATTTGAAATCACAATTTTCCAAGAATAAAAGGATACACAGCATCCTCAATAGAGAATACCAATACAAATGATAGAAACAGATGTATGTGTGTATGGTATAATAGTAAAGTATACATAAATTAATACATTCATACATACATACATACACAAATTCATACATATACATACACATAAAAAAGAATGAAAGTATGCTTTAAGGATATTAAATATTTTATAAGTTGAAAACATATTAAATGGGAATATAATTGCAATACATATTATACACACAAAAAGGCCACAGCATGTGGCGAATATTTAGAAAGAATACGTAAAAAAAATTGTAATTCTTTAATATTAAATTTTCTATTTACTTAAATATGTATGTTTGTGAACTCCAGAGAATTAAAAAATTTTTTTTTTTAGTGAATGCACTTCTAATCTTTTGACAACTGCTGCTGCTGCCTCTTCTTAAATAAGGAAATTGTGTATGAAGCATATAGCATAAGTAGCAGCTGTCATTAATATCACAGATTGTCAAAGTATGTCATTGCGTTGTGTTGTGTTGTTTCGTTTTGAATTTATTTATAACCTATTATTTAAAAGTTTCATTTTATAAAAGAATTCCTACAGAAGTTTATGTTTGCATAAATATTTTAAGAAATTCTCAAATGAAATACAAATAATGTTGAAAAACTACAAGTATTTTCTAAAGCTACAATTTAAGATTTTAAGCACAAAGATTATTCATTCTTATTGTGTGACCATAAACACAAAGAAGAAATTTATTTTTAAAACAATTGACATGTATGTAGAGGTCAGAAATAAACCATAATGGCTATTAAAAATTGCAAAAAAAAATGTTTTTTAATTATTTTAGAAATAAATAAATTTTTAATGTTAACAATAATTTTGAAAATCATTCAGAATAGGTGGAAGGTCAAAGGATATGAAAAAATGTGTTCCTTATTTCGACAACACCTAAAACTTTACTTCAAACTCACATCCAATAAAAATACGAAATGTGTGAAATATGCATCACAGCAGCAGAATATTCGTAATATACTGAAATTCGATGGTCAAAAATAATTTCAGATGCTTGTTGCTGGTAGAATTAACTACAATTCAATTGAATATTATTACGTGCAACCGAATAGTTTAGATTATAAGTAAGAGTCGTGATGGGAAGCGGTGTCTAGGAATATCATTTAATGAAATCCACATGACAGAAGTAGACTAGATCATACGTCAGGTCATGAAGAGAAATATAGTCTCTTCCATATCCTTAGATTCTGGTGATGTCATTCGACCTTTCAAAATTGCTATTGTAAGATGGACGGCCATACATACAGGGCAGCTGATATGTATTGCAACCAACTTCAGGCTGTTATCATTTGTAAACCGCTCGTCTGACAGCTGACAGATTTATTCCAGTGACAGTTCATTTTATTATTTATAAGGTTACAAAAGCATTTTGATCTATTGTTTTTAGAAAAAAAATTTATCCGTGATGGAATTCAAGCGTGATAGTGTGATTGCTTTATATTTGGCTGGACAACCACAGGTGGCTATCGTTAGAGATCTCGAGCATTTAAATGTGAAAAAATCTTTTGTTTTTCGTATCATTGCGTTAGCGTGATACTGGCAGTGTTGCATCGCGTCCAAAAACTGGACGAAAAAAACCGTGTTTTCAGAAATGTTACGAAAAGTGAAGGCCAGATTTGATCAAAACCCACGCCACATTGGTAGAAAAATTACTCGTGAGCTGAACATATCGCGAGAACGGATGCAACACATATTGGAAAATGAGCATGGACTAAACCCATTGAAGTTCCAAAAAGTGTCCGATGGACAAAAAAAAGTTAGACTGGAAACAGCCAAGGAGTTACTTCGCTTCCACGGAAGTGGCCAGTTACCGATTTTGAGTTTCTCCGATGAGAAGCCATTCCAAATTGAGCAGTTTGTGAACAAACAAAATGATCGAGTTCACTTACCAAAGAGGTCAGCTGAAAATTTACACCTGCGATTGGACACCAGAACTCAAGTGCCGCCGATGGTAATGGTGTGGGTCGCCGTAACGGCCGATGGTCGCTCCCCGCTCGTATTCATCGACCGTGAGGTCAAAATAAATGCCGAATATTATCGGGAAAATGACTTAAAGACAGTATTGAAGCCCTGGGCAGACCAACAATTCGACCGCTGACCATGGATATTCCAACAGGGTTCAGCACAAATGCACTCAGTACGCGTCAACCAAGAATGGCTTAAAAAGAGATTCCTCGCTTCATTTCTACCGCACAATTTCTACCAAAATCTCCGGATTTCAATCCGTTGGTTCTTACTAAAAAATATCAAAGTGTCGATCATCTTCAGATGGCCCTTCGCCGGGAATGGGCCAAAATACCACAGAGCCACTTTCGTGCAGCCTGTTATGGCTTTGTCGGCCGCTTGAATGTCATAATTCGTTCCAAAGGTGGCGAATTCGAACAAATCTAAACTGAGTCTAAAATTTGATGTTATTTCCAACATTTTTTGCTTTTGAACAATAAAATTAAAAAAAAAAAAAATTAAAAAAATATAGCGCTTTACTTCGTCGTTTTCGATACTACTCTTTAGTCAGGATTACCATCTAACGACAAAGTACATATAGCCACAGTTGGACTCGGCGCTAGAATTACCTACCCTACTGTAACTTGTCGAAGATTGTGATTACAATATCAGCCATTGTCAGTTTATTAGCAATTCCCTATGTCCCGTAATCCATATAAGAGGTAGTTTTAAATTATCCGGTATTTTCCTGAGAAATTTTCGGAATTCATGGACGGGGAACGAAAAAATATTCGCTTTTCAAAGAAAATTCAGCCACCCTACAAGAATTCCGCCGATTTTAAAATGGTAGTTTATTCTGTCAGGAAAACACTGAACAATTAGAGCAATTTACAAGCTTAATACCAGAGCCCAATATTACATGGCCCACCCTGTCCAGATTATCCAATGAAGCGATTGTAATTAAATCATAGAAGAACAAAATTTTGAATGGAAATTCAATGTCATATTATGCCTCACTCCAATCGCTGAATGGGCAGAGCATTTTATGGTCGCTTTGTCGTAATTTCTGCATAATTTAACTCTCTAAAGGCTTATAAGCGAACAAGAAGAAATAAGAAATCCTTCATAAAGTGGAAAAACTTAAGTCAAGTTTTTGAAAACGGCAACGAATTGATTGATTTGGAACTTTCTTAATGGTTCGCAAAAATAATTGATGACGCTAGTGAAATCGCCGTAGTCTGGTAGATAGTGTGATGGCTTATTAGACGTTAGAAACGAGTTCAAATACCAGGTCAGACATCAAAGCGAAAATAAAAAAATATTTTTTCGGTGACTTCCTCTCAGCAAATTTCTGGCAAAAACTCTGAGAGTAAATAAAATTGCCATGAAAAAGCTTCTCAAAAAATTTGTCATTCGGTCGACTGTCGACCACAGGTTCCGCCACTCATGTGTAAAATTAACGCACACAACATAAGTGGTGTGAAACCAATTATGTATTATGTGTGTAGTGTGGAATAATAGAGCACTAATGTACAAATGCATGTGTTAGTAGCACAATTTAAATTTTATTCTACACTATAAAATTTCAGGCAAAATATCGTTTTCAATAATTAAATTTAATTTAAAGTATTTTTTGTTTTTTTTGCTTTAAATTCATTCCGTATTTGAACTTTTGTTTGTCTGTTTTGTTTTTCACACTTTCACGCTCAATTTTTTTGTGACGAAATTAATTACATTAATAACAAACAGCACACATACATTTACACACATTCAAACTAGAGTGTGTATGACAAGAGAAGAAGGTGCAAGTAACTGAAATATCTTAACACTTAAAAGCAACAACTAAAACAACATAAAATTACATGTAATCATAACAAATGCATTTGGCCTCAACATCTCAACCCATCATGTGTCTTGGCAAGTGCCCAGAGTGCAAGATATTCAAACGAATAAATGAACACACACACACACACACACACTTTCATTCTCTTTTAAACATACACACACAGATGCAGTTGACTTTTTGTTTTAATTTTGTTTTTTGTGAAATCGGTATAAAAAAGCCTTGAAGTGCATAAAATGAAACAGGCAGGTAGGCAATATTCCCAGGTAACCACTTGTGTATGCAAAGCTTGCATGTACATTTGGTTGAATTGATGCAAGAACATGACTACATTCATTCATACATACGAGTATGTATATTCTCATTCAGAGATGCACTGGAACGAACAACAGAATGGCTGCTACAAGCAAACAAAAAATGGAGCACAAGAACACAAAGTGCATATACATATATGAGTGTGTGTCTCTCTGTCTGTCTGTGGTATTCTGTATTGCACATTAAAGTTTCATTTAAAATCTATCACAAGATGAGTGTTAAAATTTTTCTTATTTTCTCTCTCGCTCTCTCTCTTTCTCTTTCGCTTTTCTTCGCATATGTATAAGTGTGCTGTTCGTGCAAAAGTGTCTGTGTCATCTTAATTTCTTTACCTTGCACTTGGTCAACTGAACAATAACAACAACAAGAACAAGAACAAAAAAAAAAACAACAAAAAAAGACAAAAAGTCGTAAAAAATTAAAAAATCGGCAAAAGAAAATACGCGAGTGGATTGCAAAAGATAAATAATCCAATTATATGAAAAGCTTTACACACAAACACAGGCAAATAAAAGCAGAAAATCATGGAAAACTATATGATACCCTGCACTATATATCGACCCTTCCGATCTATAACATTCAAAGTCGAAAAAGTGTGTTTTGTGTTATGAGATCTCAAAGTGTTTACGCGACATACGACTATCTGTGTATTCTAAGTAAATTTTCCCTATAACTTCGGAACAGATCGGTGCATCTTAACCAAATTTTGACAGTATTTACATTAAAAACTTTCTAAATACACTTAGAACGTTATAGAATGGAGGCGTCGATATATGTTTGCTAGATTATGTTAGAGAACGTGGACTTGGCATTGGGAGTAGTACAATATCCAGAGACAAATATGACCCATTGTAATATTTTCTTAAAAGAGAGAAGATATAGCGAAGAAAATCTCCTCTTTCCTTGAAGAAGATAAGGAAATTCGAAAAAGCGAGAAGTTAGAAATGGGAGAATATAAGCCAGATAAAACGTGGTGAACGTGGTTAATATTCCTACACACTTCTCTAAGTCCTCCAAATAACTTATTTTTCTTGAAAATGCAAAAAAAAAAACTACTGAATATTTTCTTAAATTTCTTTTTTTATTTGAAAGTACAATCCTTCCGGTTAATATGCAGGCTGGCCATGCAGTAACCTACACGATCGGTTCAATTTTTAAGCACTTTATCGATTGTGTGCAGCTGTATTTCACCAATGGCTTCACAAATAACATTCTTTAAAGCGTTAATTGTCTCTGGCTTTTCGGCGTAATACTTATCTTTGACGGCACCCCAAAAATAATAGTCCAACGGTGTCAAATCGCAGCTCTGAGGTGGCCAAAGGACATCAGATCTGCGGCTGATAATGCGATCTTCAAAAACAGGGCGCAAAACATCGAGTGTAGCTTCGGCTGTGTGGCACGAAGCGTCGTGGTGTTCAAACCAAATATTGCCAATGTCCTCCTCTTCAATTTTTGTGAACAAAAATTGTTTCAATATTGCCCTATAACTATCGCCATTGACTGCAACGGCCACTCCTTGCTCATTTTCGAAGAAAAATGGCCAAATTATGTTTCTGGACCAAAATCCCCACCAAGTAGTGGCTCGTTTTGGGTGCGTCGAGTTTTCTGTGCCACAAATGCGACAATTTTGTTTGTTTACATACCCGCCAATATCAAAATGAGATTCATCTGAAAAGATGATTTTTTTTTGCCAAAATCGGCATCTACTGTAAGTCGATCGCAGGCTCACTTAGCGAAGTGAAAACGAAGGATAAAACTAATTATCTGTCAAATCAGACATGAGATAAGTGTTACTATTCACGAAATAAGCACTAGTTGAGAAAAAACGTTAGATAGCGGACTCTATATAAGTTGCGTCTCTACTAAATCTAATATATTTCACAGAGGGAATAGGAACATGCCAGTAGCTGACAAAGTGAAAATGTAAACTAAATAGGAAGCTTGATTTGTGGTAGCTTTTTGTTGTTTTAAGGAAATAAAATAAAAATACATAATATATGACTACAACCTTTTCAATCAGGCTTATGACTTTGCTTCTCACGCCACTTATGTTGTGTGTGTTAATTTAATACAGGATTGGCGCAACCTGCAGCCTAAAGTCGACTCCGAACGAAAGATTTTTGAGAAACTTTTCATGGACATTTTATTTGCACTCAGATTTTTGCCAGAAACCTGAGAGAAAATATTTCTATCAAATAATGGAATAGAATGGACAATTCAAAGAACCTCAATGTAATGGGTACATCCCCTGTCTAATGCAGAGAGCTGGTTTTTGAATCGCGGCATAATTTTTTCGTTATTACACAACGTTGACTAGACGCATTCCATAATTAATCATTGTAATTACCATTTAAAGTCTTGACTTACCTTTTAAGATATATTTACAGAGGCGTAGGGTCCAGGGCGAATGTTACAGCCTGAGAAAAAAGAAACTATGAAAAAAAATATCAATTTTCCGGAATTCTTATGACATACGAGTTCATTTATAAACGTGTTGCCTCAACAACCTCAACATCAACAACAACGACAACAACAACAGTAACTATAGTCCAGTCAAAAATATAAGAATAAAATCTAAAAAGAAAACAAAAGAAAATAACACAAAAAAAAAGAAGGAAACTAAAGTGAAAAACAAGTAACAACACCTGCACGTATCAACACACAGAGAATATTTTATGAGAAATAAAAATAATTTGCTGGAGAATAAAAGAGAGAAAGAGATAGGCAGGGAAAGCAAACGAAAGAGACGTAGATGAAGAAAGGACATGAGTAAAATGAGAAACACTTGTACAATATTTTGGTTATACGTACAAGTATTTACTTTTAACGTATAGGTGGGCGGTAACTAAAGAGTGTGTGCAAGAGGATATCAAGGAAAGAAAATAAAACAGCAAATGAAAGCAAATAAAATAAATTCAACAACTGACTGTTATATAACGATGAGAACAACAAAAAAGAGTAGCTTTTTTACTTTTTGAAGGTGTTAAAATGCATTCGTAAAAACAATATACTTTACAGTTACATTACAAATATACACTGGTGAATAAAATATTACGGACACAACAAATTATCAAAATTGTTCTACAATTTATTAAATTTATGAATTAATAAAAACGACAAGAAAACTTGCTTTGAAAATAATCTTGGAATGACATTTTCATTTTTGATAACTGCTTAAGCAATACAAAATCGATAACTTTTTGACCACAACGATTATGGGTGATTGAAAGTGAATCATGTTAGACAATATTAGAAAAGGCAAAAATGGACAATAAAAAAGCAACGCTGTGTGCGACCTTCAAGAACCTGATCAAATGACTGATCATGATCTCTATCACCAGCAATTAACATGATCGCATTGTTTACCCTTTTGATAATTTAAAGTACTTTGTTGAGGCTGAATTTAAAGTATAGCAAAAAGTCGATTTTTTCCTTTCAAGTCTTAAGCATGGTAATTTTTCTTGCAGACAAGCCTTTACCTTTTGGGTTAAAAATACTTTCCTACGTATATTATATCGACGCCTTCATTCTAAGTACATTTAGAACGTTTTTAATGTACTTGCATTTTTTTAAATTTTACGTTGTCTAACTTAAATACTGTCAAAATTTTGTTAAGATGCGCCGATCCGTTCCAAAGTTATAGGAAAAATCTACTTAGAATACACATATAGGCGTATGTCGCGTGAAAACTTTGAGAGGTCATAACTTAAAACATACTTTTTCGACATAGAATATTATAGAACGGAGGCGTCGATCTGACAACGGTTTCATCCCATTCAATATATTCAATCTATTAAGTCTCTTCACCACCTGGAAATATAGAAGAGGATAACATGACAAGGAGGTTAGACGGTGCCACCACTTAGTAAAAAAGACGTGGGAGTCAACTAACCGCAAGATTGTCCACCTCAGCACCAAATACATGGAGGGTGTTGTTTATAAACATCGAGAGACAGCAGCCCTATTATCCTAGGATGCACTACCACAGAGGACAATAGTTAGAATATGAAAATTATATTAAAAAAATGGAAAAAAAGTGGAAATTCTTTGTGGAAGCCATGTAATAGAAAATAATAAAATTATATCGCCATATAAAATAACATCGCCAGATGACATTAAAAAGCACCATTAACTAAATGCTAATCTATTCTTATAGACTATTTATATATTTTGCGAAAATTTTTTATTAAATTAGAAAGACTTTTATAGAGAGTTCCATCATACCAAATACAAAATTTAATGCCATGCTTTGAAGAAATAAAGAAATTGTTTTTATTATTTCTTTCAGCACTGTATATACATTGAGCACCAAAAGTACACTTTAATAATTCATTATTCTTAGGACAGCGAGAAAAGTAAAAGAGAATAGTCGAATAAATTTCCAAAACTCATAACGTTTATTTATTACTTATGAAATGTTAAAACAAAAATATAAACCAAAATTATTGTTGTGCTACAAATATAATTTTTACAGTAGAAAATTTAAAATTATAATGGGTGCTGACTCACTTATGGCGCTCAGTGTTTATATTGGTCTATTGACGAAGGCTGTGTAAGAGTTTTTAAGTAATAATTATAAAATCGTCATAAACTAGTAGGTAGTGTATTGGGTTTTTAGACGTGAGGCCACGGTTCATACCCCAGATCTGACATCTCTAACAAAAGGAAATAAAAAAAAATATTTCTTAAGCAACTTCCTCTTAGCAGATTTCTGGCAAAAACTTTGAGAGTAAATAACATTGCCATAAAGAGTTTCTCAAAATTGTGTCGTTCGGAGTCAATGAAAACTATAGATCCCATGTATAGATAAGATGTGAGAAGATATGTCGTAATCCTGACCTAATTCTGATTGCAACAACCTATTACGTATGTTTGGACGTATTCCACGATAAAAGGAGGCGTTTAAGTTTTAATTTACAGACTCTACAGACTAATTGTGTTAAGAGAATTTGTTAATATACATCAATTCCAGGAATTTAAAAAGTTTTATAAATTCATTTTAGAAATTTTATTTTAGCTTTAAAACAATACATATGTATATACCACAGATGCTTGTGATCTAAAAAAAATTTTAATATCATCAGAATTTAGTTTAAAACAGGCATTCTAGTCACCTTGCAATTGCTATTCCTTCGTGTAAGTCACTACAGTTTTTTTTTTTATAATCCTCATAGTAATAAAAGTTTTCCCAATATTTGTATAAAGTGACATAAATTGTCTCTCATGAGTATTAATTCATTTAGAAAACTCAAACCTTCTCTTACAACCCTCGTTTTTTATATGACCAAAAATATATTTGCGTTACTTTGCAGTTGTATAAGCGTTTAAATGTTTAAGTGTTTGTATTTCGTATACAACAAACATATCGTTTTATATGTATTAATGCAACAAAAACAATACCAAGAAAAAAAAAAGTGTACTTGTACACGGTCATATTTGTACAATTAAATGCATACGACTGTTGAAATGTTTACACCTGTGTGAAATTCATACAGATTTTATGAAATCAGTGGTGCGAAAACTTGCATTATTTTCAACAGATTTCTTTTTCTTTTTTGTTGTTTATTTGTTTGCAAAGGGACAAGAGCAGTTTTTTCAGTAGGGCTTCTCTATGGGGAAATATCAAATTAAATTTTTGTTCCTTAGCAACCATAGCAAATACAATCACCGATTCTGATTTCAGGAAAAGAAATTTTTTTAAGGACTTTATATTAATAATTTTAATTGGTAGAATTGAAAAGAAACAAATATAATAAAAACTCACAGGTTGTACTGCAGAAAATCATACAATAATACCTTATTGTCCTTTGCTTTTAAATATGGAACATGAAAGCTTTCCTTTATTTCCTAAATATTTTTCTGTTCCTTAGACTAAGGTTTGGTAAGGCCAACGTTTCAAATAATAACCTTGTTTAAGAATAGTTTAACTAATTTCTTTCACAAATGAAGGTATTTACGGAACAAAGCGATAAATTGATCAGAATTGTTGGATTAAAATATTTTTTTTAGGAATAATAAGTATAATCCCGTTGCTCAAGGTAGATATAGAAAAATGTTCGAAAATTAGTGTCCTTTTCATTATGAGCAGGGAATACGATTGATTCTTATTAGACAAGTATACTCTTCGAAACTTCTATGGTATTCCCTCGATTTGCGTTCTTTCGTTTAAAGTCGTCAAAAATTATATTCTCTTCAACTTTGATTTACGTCGCCTCTGTTGTTTATAAACTAAATCAGGGGAATTCCCTCTTAAAAAAAAAAATTCAATGCAAAGAATAAAAATTTAATTATCCCTTTCCCTGTCCATTTGATGCACAAGCGTATGAAACTAACTTGTTGTGCATCACATGTGATGTAGAGGACAGGGAAAGTGTTATCTTGTTTTTTTTTTTTGGAAAATGAACATAAACAAATGCATCTGTTAGTATGAGTTATTTGAAATTCGAGGGAATACTGTATTACTACCGCTATCGAATGATTCCAATCTGCCGAACACATTCAACTTGTCCAGAAAAGTGGAGATACTCACCTTGAAACAACATCACAGGAGCTGAGCATTCAAATGCCGTCCGTGCCCTCCTAAAATTCGAATTACAGCTAAGCCGTTACAAGATAACTTCAAACTCTTTGTGGGTATTTTAAAAGTTGAAAATCGTTCTTGAATCGGTTTTTAAATGCAAAAAAAAACTCATCAAGACGATTTAAGAAAACGTATTTCTTAGGTGACTTCCTCTCAGCAGATCTCTGGCTAAAACTCTATGAGAAATTGAGATTGCCATGAAAAGTTTCTCTAAAATTTGCCTTTCGGAGACGATTTTATAATTGAGGTACCACCACTAAACTGACGCACACGACACGACATGTGACGTAAAAAGCTGGATTTTAATCCTGACTGAAGGGTTGGAATGGCCAATTATGTATGCTTGTAACCGTAATTATTATAGAAAAGGGAGTTTAATGTTGTTACGAAAAAGATCCGATAACTAGTTTAACCGAAAATCAATCCAGATGGACGTGGCAACTGTAGTGGATAATGTTCTCCTATGTAGCAATGATATTCATAACGTAATTGGTTTAAAAAGCACTTAATGTAGTCGAATGACTAATGGCTTTCTAAATAAGAGCAAGAGTATTCAAACGAAAGTGAAGTCACTGTTGTCTAGTAGGAAGTGTGTTGGCTTATTAGGTGTAAAGCCATGTTCGAGCCCCAGGCCAGACATCAAAACAAAATACCTTTCAGCAGATTTTTGACGAAAATTCCGAGAGTTAAAAAAACCTGCCATGCAAAGTTTCTCAAAAAAAAAAAATATATCATTCGGAGTCGACTTTAAACTGTAGGTCCCGCCACTTATGTATAAAATTAGCACACACGACATAAATGGTCGGAGAAACTAGGTAAATAATCGAGACTGAAGGGTTGTAATGACCAATTATGTGTATATGTATGTATCTATGTAAAAGTCAAAAAGCGAAAGACGACAAAACATCTCTTTTTGGCAACATCTTATCATTAGCCTCCCGGCAAAAGAGTGACTAATTGAAGTACCAAGAAAACCTGATACTAATCGCTGAAGAAGGTCAATGCAATAAAACCAAAAACAATACGAATCAATACATCCTTTTTTTACTCTGCTCTTTACATCAAATTCGGCAAATCCATCTGTTGACAGACGTTTCCGTTAAGCTAAAATTATTCTGTCAAAGAAAGCTCCAACGTTCTGCTTTTCTCGACATCTGTCTAATGCGGCATTAATATTTATTCATATTTTGTTTTGAACAAAATTACTTCCAGAAAAAATAAATCATCTTAGTAAGCCCTTGAAAAATTTCGATTATTCAGCAATCGAACAAATTTACATTTCAACTATTAAACTAGAAATGAGGTCAACACTGACCAGAGTCGCATGTTAATATTTCGGACTGAAATAAATCACAAAAATTCAATTCATTTTTCTTTTTTGAAGAACCTCAGTTTGTACAGCACATGTGGGCAATATAATCTACCAAATGCTCGCAGACATACATAAATATATGCATGTATTGTTGTGGAAACTGTGTGTGTTGAAATGAAAGAACACAGAAAGAAAAAATTTTTTCTTAAGTGCTATCATGTTGCACCAAATAAAATTGATACACTTCTACATGTTGCAAGTACAATACAACACACATGCACGTTTATTTTTTGTATTTCTTTTTCAATTTTATTTTTTGTACACCAGATATGTACATCCATATATATGTATACTGGCCTGCACTTAAAATATAAACAGCCAGAAAAAGTTTAAATACAATTAAAAAACGAGAAGAGAAACACACACCGTACACCACACACCACACACATTGAATAAAAATATGCCAGAGAAAGAGGAGACGAAAATTAAAACCAACACTTAAAAATTAAAAAAAAAATCAGTTTTTTTTTTTGAGTACTTGCAACATGATTCACACTTTCAAGGTGGAAGTATTTTGTTGTTGTTACTGTAGTTGTATCATTTAAGCACGTTTCATTTATTTGTAAATATATGATGACTATTATGGAACATGTTTGTTGGTACAGGGTCTTTCAATTTCAAATTATTTGTATTTAAAAAGTATCGAAAAATATCGATTCTTAAGCTGAACGAATTATGCACTGCTATCGATTTGTCTACATATACAATAGAGTGCCCAAATTATAAGGAGTGCCCAAATTACAAAAGAGGAAGACAACGAAAAAGAGGACAACCTAAGCTTCATTTGATGGATCGGTTTGAATAAAACTTATTGAGACTGCAAGCAATAGAAAATGTGTAGAACTTCTTCGTGGCCTGTATAATAGACTACAAATTGTAAATATTTCCCCCATGATCAACGATTTTATGATGATCGTTGAATTTAAAGTCTGTACTCGTTTTAAGGTTCTATTTCATAGTTGAAGTTTATGGACTAACTGAGGTAGAGACCAGAGATCAGCAAAGAGTATTCAAAACGATGAGTAGATTCAAGTTATACTTATAATTTCTAATATTTATACGCATTCATACTTATTTTAATATAATACTCATACTCAAAGTTGGAAGTACACGTCGTATTCATACTTAAAAATACACATGATGTTGCTATCTTCGACTCGTCCCTACATAACATTTACCCGAAGCACAAAATAAGTATGATTCGCATACGAAAACTACTATACTCACAAGAAGATTGTGTGTATGCTTTGCTTGTTGTCTTTCTTTTCCTTTCTTCTTTGTTTGTTTATGCAACAACAACAAAGGCTGTAATGTTTGATGAATAATTCAAGTCACTCGAATCACTTATATGTATTATAAGTATTTTCCTAAATCTATGAATCAGAATGAGTAGGCGTATGAATCAAACATATTTCGAAACATATTTTGATGTCAAAATTGTACTCATACTCATTGCTTCTAATGGTTATAAATCAATGTTGTAGCGAGTACGAATGAATCAGAGTAGTTGATTTTCAATTCTATTGATTCACTCATACTCAAAATTGCATGAGTGCTTATGAGTAGCGGAAAAACTATTCATTGCTGATCTTTGGTAGAGACATATATGCACATATGTGATAGTAACTCCTTTATTGTGAAATATAAGCATCAACAAAATGCGAGACCCTGTAACTGCTGTTGTATTGTTATAAAAACTCAGTTTCATTTACAAATATTCTATTTGTTGTATTTAATTTTAATTTTATTTTCATTTTGTTTAAATACACATATAAAGTTGAAAACAATAAAAATAAAAAATTTTAGGCGACATATTAACAAATAAAAGGTAAATAAATACGAATGATATTTGTATTGGGTTGTTTTTATATAAACCTTGGTAGACTGAAGCTCAACATTATGGGAACAGTAGAAGATTAAATAACAAAGGAATAAATTTAAAAAAAGTTAAGCTAAGGTCGAATTATACTCAAATTATTAAGCTTAGGCCCGGATTACTTGAGTAAATTAATAGCCTCATCTCACAAAATCTGGTCGAATATCAAAAGAAGGTCAGGCAATACTTGAAATAGTCTTCAAAACTATTTCACTATTTCACTGTTAATGTTCGTAACTAGTGATGCAATTTTATTAGCATCAGTATTGTTATTCCTTCAGCTGGAAACATTTGTGAACAAACTTCTATATACTATAGCATGTATTTGGCAATAAATATTAGACTTAGAAATATTCTAGGAAATCGTCATAACCATTTACACTCTCAAGGTTATATTAGTTTCGAGTATCTATATCCTTAATCTAGTAGTTTCTATCAGGCGCACAGGTCTTGGTTATCAAGGGCACCACAAGTCACAAGTAAATAAAGCTGTTTTCAGGAAGTGGAATGGATCACAGGACTAGGGGCTAAGAATTCATATAATATTGGAAAAAAATGTCAAAATTAATACTCCTTAATGTGGTTGACAAAATTTCGATTTATTGTACCTATAGTTCCTCTACATACATAATTGGTCATTACAACCCTTCAGTTAGGATTGCGACCTAGCTTCCTGTTAAATTTTTATACATGAGTGGCGAGCCCAACAGTTTTTAAAGTCAACTTCGAACGATTTTTTGAGAAGTTTTTCATTACAATTTTTACTCTCAGAGTTTTTGCCAGAAATCTGCTGAGAGGAAGTCGCCGAAGAAATATTTTCATATTTTCGGGCCTTTCGTCTAATAAGCCAACACACTACCTACTAGACCACCTCTAAGTATTATTTATTATTATTATAGTGAAGAGAAGAAGTCTCCGTAGTTTAAGTAGGTAGTGTGTTGACTTATTAAACGTAAGACCACTATTCAAACCCTAGATCAGACATCTCCAACGAACGGAAATATGAAAAATATTTCTTCGGCGACTTCCTCCTAGCAGATTTTTGGCAATTACCATGAAATGTTTCTCAAAAAATCGGTCGTTTGGGAGACGACCTTAACATACACAATATACATGGTAGGAGAAGATAGGTCGTTACCCCTGACTGAGGGATTATAATGACAGATAAGGCATCCCAATAATGTCTACACCCTGCCCTGATAAATTTCGGAATGGTGCCTAGTTTTTTTAATTCCTGTGATGCACTAATGCTCCACAGATTGGAGAAAATTACTCCGCTGATTTTGTGCCACTGTCACAAAATCTTTAATTTGGGAACGAGAAAAACCTCATTTTGAATAAATGTAGATTGATGAATGCCTTGTTATATCTGCATAGATGGGAATTAGATATTCTTTTATTGTAGTTTCACAACAAAAGTTTCGGTTACGTGAAACCCACTTGGTTTAAAGAGTGGCCTTGCAGCTCTTTATCTTCTCTACCATATTCGTTTCCAAGCAGTAAGTAAAGTTCTATGTTAGTAGTAAAACTTAATCAAGTTAAAATTACCAAGGATGATGCTTTAATTTCAACTGGTACTGTACATTTGAATATATTAAAAAAAAAAAAATTGTTACGTTAAACATGACATTTTCACCATTAATTGCCCAACAATAGAGTTTTATAATGCAATTTTTTTCCTCATATTTTAATTCACAAAAACAATTTGCATTCCATTATTATAATGCGTTTTGCTGTCATTTCAGTTGTTCAGAGTATCCTTGTAATTTAACACCTTTTGCGTATAAACTGCTGACACTTATAATGCCACAGATAGCGATTAATTTCCACCCATAAACACACACACAGTAACTAACTTACACATACAAAAAAAAACTTAATTGTATACTTATACACCTACATATACACACTTATTTAAATACATATTGGCCAACATAAGACTCGCACGCAGATGTTTATTAACGCGTCTATGAATTTCAAAATGAAGCATTAGTGTCAGTGTAGTTTGTAAGTGTGTTAACGTATGATTGCCATTGCCATCGCTATTGTAGTTGTCGCTGTTGATGTTGGTGTTGCTGTTGTTCATTTAAAACTGCATTATCACTCCACATAATTTGTGGTTATTTACTTGGGCATCTATTTGATGGAAATTATTTCGTAAATTTTTAATAATTTTTTTTTTTTTGTTTTGAATTGTTTTTTTTTTTAATATTTAAAATTTAACAATTAAATTTAATTCCACCTAAGTGTTCCAATTAAAATTTTATAGATGATTAATATTAATTTTTATTTTTTTTTATAATTTTACCTCTTGATACGCATTTTGTTTTAGATTTCATTGCATAAAAAAAAGAAGAAAATTGAAAATCAAATCAAGATTTTTATTCTCCAATTTCAATTTAATTGTTTTCGTTTTAATCCTTATTAAAACTATAAATTGCATTGATTTGTTCTTTTTTTCTGGTTCTTAGAATTGATTTTAATTGGTTTTTATATTTCCATAAAAGTTTAGCAAATTAAATTAAATTTTTAATCTTTTTCAACAAATCAACAACTGCAAGTGGTAGGATTATGTTGAGTTGTCTTATGTGTAATGCTAAGCTAAAGGGTTCTAATGTTGTTGATTTGTTGTTATTAGTGTTAACAGATTCGATTTGAATTGGTTTCCAAGTCATACAGCATAAAATAGTACAGATTTTGGACATTTTGATAGAATTTCAGCAAAACTGTAACCCTATTGGTAGAAGTCGCCGTGGTCTAGTAGGTAGGGTGTTGGCTTATTAGACGTATAGCCAGGGTTCGAGTGCCAGGCCAGACATTAAAACAAAATACAAAAAGTATTTTTTCGGCGATTTCCTCTCAGCAGATTTCTGACAAAAACTCTGGGAGTAAATAATATTGCCATCAAAAGTTGCTCAAAAAAAAATTTATCGTACGGAGTCGACCTTAAACTACAGGTCCCGCCATTTATGTATAAAATTAACACACACAACATAAATAGTGTGAGAAACTAGGTCAATAACCCAATTATGTATGTATGTATGTGTAACCCCATTAGTTATACGAGTATATCATAATATCGAGAACATCAAAGTACATTGTGAAAAGTGATTTTATTTTCTACGAAAAATAGAAATTTAGCGAGTCTTTCTTTTGATAAACATTTCGTATAACATAAAGCCCCTAGGTAGGTATTGTATTGGCTTATTAGACAAGAAGATACAGTTCCAGTCCCAGGTTAGAATTACGAAAGTATCTCTCCGGCGACTTAATCGCAACAGATTTCTGGCAAAAGTTTAGGTTTAGTTTAGACGATGTGTTGTCAGTTAAGACAACTACAGTACCCAGCGGGAACACTTACCAGGTCTGAACGTAAGTGTATAAGACAGATTGACAGCTCTTTCACGAATCTATGGGTGGTAATGGATGGCCGTTCTTAGTTCGTCGAGAGATTTCTGGCAAAAACCCTGAGAGTATATAAAAATGACATGAAATGTTTTTCTAAAATCTGTAATCAAAATAAAGATTTATCCATATTTCGTCTTTTTGTTTGTTTATTTATCAAAATATCTACTTAATTTTCTTATTATTTCACTAATTTAGTTTTGTTCAGCTAAGTCTACAGCAAGTGGTCTGACAATGATTAACTTGACCTCTATTGTTGGCAATAAACTATGCCTTTCGAATATGTATTGGAAGTTCTGTGTGAGGTCAAGATTAATTATTGAAAGTGATTAAACATTTTACAGTATTCCACCCGCTTGTTCTGGTTTAAATATTAAACCACAACACTTCTTTTACCAACTCTAAAACCAATACAAACTGTTTTTCAAGCAGATGCTGACTAACGAAAAGTTAGGCACTTCCGAAAAAACGAATTAGAAACCTTCAAAGTGAAAGAATATGTGCTCAAGATTAGAAGGATTTAGTTAGTACAAATTATACCCAAAAGCTTTTATTTTTTATTTATCATTGAATTATTTCAGGAAAAGCCCTTCATTACCTAAGTTCTGGAATTCCATGTTGTTGACATTGTAGTTTTAGAAAATGTTTGCAGCATATGATTTCAGATGGTATTCGTTATCGGATAGGGTTCATTTCATAGGGTTGATACCCCTCATGTGTCTTTAATACTGATTGAAACATCTGAAAATAGTTCTTCTTTTGTTGAGCTTGCTGGTTTTGTTTATTTTTGTGCAGTCATTTAATTTATTTTACTGAAAAATGGTAGAAGCTGCCTTCATTATGGCCTACTTACTTATTGTTGTCTGCGGTACCATCGTTTGTTCTCTTGTCTTTAGTTATCTTGATATATTTCAATTCCAAAATTAGTCAATAATTTTTTCATATTAACTACCCTTTTTGGCATGTTTTAGAAGTGCTATCGATAATTCGTTTAACACTAAACCTACCATGGACGGGTCAAATGACCCATTTTAAACTTCTTGTCAGAATTTCTTGAAAATAACATTATCACATCGCCATTTGCCTTTACGACTCCTCTCTTGTTAATTTTTTTTATAGAGAAATATATGTAATCTACTTTAAATACCGTAAGGGGTCATTTGTCCCCAAAGGTATTGAGGGACAGTCTGCAGTTAGTGCTGATGCAATGCCTACTATAATGGGATGATCTAAATGGTCTTTATTTGTCTGGAAACCTATTTATTGAACTTTCAGATTGTTCTCTATTTTAAGTACTCTGTAGCCTTCCCTGTTTTATGACAGACAGTATCTGGCTGGGTAATTTCACCTTAGTTGTTGCAATCTCTTAAATCGTCTTTATTTCTTTCAAATTGATTGGATTTGGGACTTAAGGAGTTTAGCTGGAATTGCTATCGAGAATTCTTTTAATATCGATGGCAAAGGTATTGAGGACATTATAACAGTCTGCAGTTAGTGCTGTTGTAATGCCTACAATAATGGCCTGATCTAAATGGTCTTTATTTGTCTGGAAATCATTTGTTGAACTTGCAGATTGTTCTCCATTTTAAGTACTCTATAGCCTTCCCTGTTTTATGAGAGGCAGTATCTTGCAGGGTAATTTCACCTTAGTTGTTGCAATCTCTTAAATCGTCTTTATTTCTTTCAAATCGATTGGATTTGGGACTTAAGGAGTTTAGCTGTACTTAGTTGGTTAACCAGTATCTCAAATGGTATTTCTAAAATTCCTCGTCTAACCCATTTCTAAGTGTGACACCGTATTGTTTGCGTCTATTCTATGAAAATATATTCAAGAAATTAATTTTTCATTTTTTGATTAATTTCGAAAATTTTTTTAGTTGTTTTGCAATTACTTGAAAATGAGTTTGATACTCTAATGTACTAGTACACAACAAACAAAATCATTTAATAGTGCAGAATACAAAACAGCAACAAAAAACTAAATTACAAACATACAACATGTCAGTCATTTAAGGACAAGACAAACACATATACATACGTATTCTAACAATACCCAAAATAGTCGTCCTTTTTTTCTTTAAAGTCATATGCAATCGATAGTTTTGTATTTTGCAGGCAGATGCGTTTGTTAGTTTGAAAGTCATTTAGTAAGAAACAGAAATCATAGTTTTTTTTTTGTTAAAAAAAAATTAAAAATTTCGCTTTATATTAGTCATGTGCTCTAGTCTGTCTAATTTACTTCAACACATATTTGTATAGTCGAAGCTAAATATTCAATAATTCTGTACACAACATGAAAGTAAATCATTAATATTCTATTTTCAAATAGATTTAATCCTACTTAGAGAGATGATATTAAATTAAATTACGCTCCTGTTAGTGTGAATCTATTCGAACATTATTTAAGTTGCTGTCTCATCTTACATAGACGGCATCACTATCATTGTCGCAACTACAGGCTTATATCCTATGCTTTTGACTATGACAACGAAAACGACAACAACTACAACAACAACGATGACAAGAACGACAACAATACTGATGACAATGTTTGTAATGAGTATACAACATAGTTCGTAGAGCACATGATATGCGTACGAGGGCTGTCTTAAAAGCTCTTGCGATAAATTATTTAAGGATTTTCTTATGTATACACTGATATAAAAACTCTATACTTGGGTGTCCTATGTTAACCGGTAAATAAAAAATGGGGTACATTAGGGATTGCCTGATTATACAGTCGTTTGTCCAAGACATTGAATGGGTTCACAGACCACTTGTTGACCAGATGAATGTAAGAATGCTGTCCGGTGTAAATATGGTCTAGTACTTGATAAACAGACGTGTGAGAAGTAGTCGCAGTATTTCTAGTAGGCAGTGTGTTGGCTCGTTAGACGTAGAGACTTGGTTCAAATCCCAGATCCGACCTTTTCAACAAAACGGAATATGAAAAAATATTTCTTCAGCGACTTCCTCTCAGCAGATTTCTGGCAAAACTTTAGTCTTCACCATATGAAACACGCAAAAATCCATTAGAGCCTCTACAGCCGGCAATGGAAGGCTTCTGATTGTTACTTTCTACCTGTCCTTATCGAAAACTCTTGTCATACCATGACTGCCTACTATTCTGGTTGTACTTAAAAAATTTTAGTTACTGCAAGTAAAATTCACAAGAGAGCATGTAAAATGCAAATGCTAAATAAACACACTTGAATGCAGTAGTAAAAAATACAAAAAAAAAAAAATACGAAAAATCAGTTGAATAATGCAACTACAACAACTACGGCAATAAAATACAATATTAAAGTAACAAATTGTTAAATGATAATAATAATGTTGTTGGCAAACATCATCATCATCATCATTATCGTCATCAACATCAAGTAGATTGGTGTCCTTACAATATTACATCAGTCACCATGACAATGATGAAAACGTCAAGTATAGACTTGGAGCGAACAGAGAAACTACTTTTCAACCAAATGTTTGCTTTCGAATATATACTGACTGGTCCATATAGAATTAAATGATGATGATGTAGATGATGATGATGATGATAACGATTATATAACTCAATTCATTTGAGATTCAAAAATGACTAAAAATTACTAAAAATTTAGTCAAAAAATAAATATTCGGCTAGAGAAACCCAGAAGCAGCAAATATAGTCAAAATTCTTTAATCTATTTGATGCACTTCATAAATAGATTTACAATGTGTGCTTAGGTTGGCTCAGTGCGAGTAATACATTTCAATATGCATGTACAGTCAAGAACAAATATTTGCTGCATAAAATTATAAATCGCGAATATCGTTTGTATTTGGAAGTGAATATTTTTATAGGTCTTAATACAAGCGAAAGCTAACAAGATTTTAATCGTAGGCTGACGAAAAATATTAATCTCGAATAAAGAATTTCAAATTTTCAGTCCAGGAAATATCGTTAGTCCGAATACTACAGCTCTGATAGCAGCCTTACTTTTATATACTTCATTTTCGGGCTTACGAACTAGCTTTTCACAATGCCCATATTATGTGCGTTAAATTTATCAATGCGTTACCTACAGTTTAAAGTCGATTCCGAACAGATTTTTGAGAAACTCTTCATGGCAATTTTTGTTTTACTCTGAGATTGTTTGCCAGAATACTGGTGAGAAGAAGTTACTGAAAGAAATATTTGTTATGTTCGAGATGTCTGAACCTGGAGTTGAATTTTCATTCTTTTATGTTCGGTTCAGAGATCAGCAACGAGTTTTCAAAACGTTAAGTAGATTCGAGTCATCTGATACTCATACGCATTCATACTTATTTTAATATAATATAACTCATACTCAGAGTTGGAAGTACTCGTCGTACTTATACTTAGCAATACACATGATGTTATTGACTTCGACTCGCCTCTAATTAACATTTACACGAAGCACAAAATAAGTATGATTCGCATACAAGCACTGCAACACTCACAAGAAGATTGTGTGTATGCTTTGCTTGTTGTCTTTGTCTTTCCTTTCTTCATTGTTTGTATATGCAACAACAACAAAGGCTGTACATTTTGATAAATGATTTGAATCACTCGAATCACTTATAAGTATTATAAGTATTTTTTTAAACTTACGAATCAAAATAAGTAGGCGTATGAATCAGACATATTTCGAATGTTGTGAGTTTGATGTCAGTGTTGTACTCATACTCATTGCCACTTATACTTCTAAATCAATGTTGTAGCGAATACGAATGAATCAAAGTAGTTGAATTTAAATTCTGTTGATTCATTCATACTCAAAATTGCATGAGTACTTATGAGTAGCGGAAAAACGATTCATTAGTGATCTCTGGTCTGAACCAGGAGTTGAACTTTCGTTCTTTTGTGTTCGGATGATGCTAAAAAGATAGGCTGAAAACTTTGTCAGAACCGTCACTGGATGTTACTAACGCACCGTTCGGTTTTTTTTTTGCGAAGTTATGTAATCGCTTATCATGATGATCACAATAACTGCTTGCAACTAATTGTGACTTTTCGCCAACAACCGATGTTGTAAAAGCACACATTCTGCTCACCACTGTTGCCAATATATGTACACAATCATGAGTGTGTAAATCTTAAATTAATTTAAAATGATACTTCTAATGTAGTAGGGATGATGATAACAAGTACATGAAGAGAATAATGAATGACTTTATCAATGTATTCACAAAGAACTTTATAACTTGAATATGATTTTATGTCGACTGCCGAGAAAATTGCCGGAAAAAAAATTTTTCCTGTAAGTAAGTGAAACACCAACAAAATTTCTTTTAAATTCTTCAATTACGACAAAATTACTGAATTTTAAATTTCCTTTTCAAATTTCAGCATATCTTTCTACCATTTCACTAGATTGTTGCCATAGCGCTTATGGCGGTGGTTGTTAGAATAAGGAAAACGAGATTTTTTTTATTGCAATTCAACAGTTTAAGATTGTGTCAGTTTGTATCGGTTTTCCCTTTCTTTTTTTTTTTCGATTTTTTTTTTGTCATTGTCAGTATTGTGTAGGCGCAATTCACAGTCTCAAAGTAAGCATTCTTTCCTATTTGTTTGCCAAGTTGTTCATTTTTTCTTTTTTGTAGACTTTTTGGGTTTTTATTCGTATTTATTTGGCTTAAAGCCTTCGTTTCCTTTTCAGTAAGTAAGTGAGGGTGACATATTAAATTTGCCATAATGTTGGCTAAAAAATAAAAAAAAAATGTAAAGAGAAATGGAAATTTTTTTTTCAAGGTTCAGAAAAATTAGTCCTGAGTACTTGAGAGATTTTTGAGTGCTTCTTCAAATTTGGTCAAATTATTTTATAACTGAATCATAATGTTGCATTTGCTAGGGGATAAGGAGATAAATCAGTGTATATAAGAACAACTCGAGGCCACTGTCTTTGGTTTTTTGTACTGCATTTTTGACAATTATTGTAATTTAACGTGTCATTAAAATATTTGTAGACTAATTGACGAACTCACAATATTACTTTTTTGCGTTCAAATTGCAATAGAATAAAGAATTGATTTAAAAAATTATTTTGAATTTTGGTCCAAGTGTTTGCATACAAAAACTTACTTAATAGGCTATTAACAGCCCGGTTAACGGCCTGCCGCAACACTTCCTTCCAGGCGCCTCTGCTTCTTGCGCGCCTACACCAGTTGGTCACATTAATCGATGACAGGGCTTCCTCGACTTGGTCCTTCCAACGAATACAAGGTCGTCCTCTTCGCCGACTGCCACAGATCCCCGCATCAAATACCCATTTCGCCGAAGCTTCCTCCTTCATTCGAACGACATGGCCGAGCCAGCGCAGCCGCTTGATATTAATACGCTGTACATTATCTATATCTTTGAGGGGCTCATACAGCTCACTATTAGATCGGATGCGGAAATCATCGCCAACTCGCACAGGACCGAAGCTATTACGTACGACTTTCCTCTCGAATACCCTCAAGGCTGCTGCATCAGTTTTTAATAGGGTCCATGCCACTGCGCCATAAAGAAGCACGGGTAAGATGAGCGTCTTGTAGAGTATTAGTTTTGTCTTGCGAGAGAGGTCTCTGCTACTCAATTGCCTATTGAGACCATAGTAGCACCTGTTGGCAAGAGTAATCCTGCTTTTGATCTCCAGACTGACTGATCAGTTTTGGTGGTAACAGCGGAGCCAAGATAAATAAACTCTTTGACTGATCAAAAGTATAGTTATCGACCGTAATCTGAGAATAAATACGCCGCACGTCTCTACTTGTCGATAACATATACTTTGTTTTGCTTTCATTTACTGCCAGACCCATCTTCTTAGACTCCCGTTGAATAGCACTAAAGGCAGCAGTAACATCTCGCTTGGTACGACGTATGATGTTGATCTCGTCTGCGTACGCAAAAATAGTGCCATTGCGATGCACTCCTGCCTTCCTTTCGGAATGTATATGTTATTACGTGTATTTTTAAATGTGGCATCACTGGGGAACTCAATAACAAGTTTTATGTACAATGTGCTTATAAACCTATATCATCACTAGGCCTTAAAAAATTGATTTTAAATTAAAAATTCTACTCTAATGTGAATGCCACGAAAAAAAAAAACAATAATTTTTGAATAATTTTTTGTTTATTGCAATTAAAAAATAAAATAAATAATAAATAATTAATTGATAATAGATAATTACATATATTCATGCAATTAAAGAATTTTGAATAAAAAATACAAAAAAAAAGGTAGAAAAAATTATTAATTATTAATTGCCCCTGAAACACTATTTATCATACAATGCAAAGAAAAAACAAACTTTATTATAAAAGGTGAGAAACAAAATTAATTAATTACAGTAGAAAACCATTATAATGAATAATATAAGGAAGACGTTTGAATTATCGAATTAAAGCCTAGCCTCATAATATCAAGCCATGGAACTTCATACCATTACGGAGCCACACTGCCGAACTTTAAAGGTCTGATTTAAATGATTTTGCACACAAATTTGATCTATGGATGGCAGATGCCTAGTAGAAGGTTATTGAATCAGGTAGAATACAAGTTAATTGTGTACGGTCGGATTGTTGAAAGTGGATGTTGACAAAAAACATGAAGAACTATGCCCTACTAGCTTGTTATTTCCGATCTGGAACAAGTCAATGTTCAATGACCTGCAGTATTGCTATTTTGATTTGGGACTTTCGAGTTCATTACAGCTGGGCACCGGAATCTTTACAGCATTATTATTGACCGCCATCAAAAAAAACATTCGTTAATATTGGCATTGAGGTCGTCATTGTATTGTGAAGAAGGATGGTTTCTACCACCTCTACCTCTACCATTACTTTGCAAAATTTAAACCTTTTCTCAGATGCTTAATGCCTTTGTAACCTCAATAGCCTTTATAAAGGTGTAACCAAGTTTCCATTTCAATCTGTACGGGAAAATATATACATACATAATTGGTCATTACAATCCTTCAGTCAAGTTTATTGATCTAGTTCCTCACACCACTATTGTGTGTGTGTACATTAATTTTATACATGTGTGGCGGGATTTAAAGTCGATTTCGAACGACAGATTTTTGAGAAACTTTCCATGGCAATATTATTCACTCTCAGAGTTTTAGCCAGAAATCTCCTGAGAGAAAATCGCCGAAGAAATACTGGGACTCGAACCCTGGCTTTACGTCTAAAAAGCCAGCACACTACCTACTAGACCATCTTTATTTTATTTATTATTATTGCAGTGAAGAGAAGAATTCTCCGTAGTCTAGGTAGGTAGATATTCCTTCGGCGGCTTCCTCCAAGTAGAGTTCTGGCGTGGAATTCAAACCCGAGCCTTTCGTCTAATAAGCCAACACACTGCCTACTAGACCACTGCGAGAAAATACTTCTCTCTTTAAACTTTCGGAGATATGCTTAAATGCGTTTGTATAGTATTTTATTATTTTTCCAAATACAAAAGTCGATTTTCTGCTCTCTCTTCTTGGGTCAAAAAAAGCATCTTCCCTTTTTTGCATATCTCTCTGTAGTCAGCAACAGTGACGCACAAAGCCTCCAACTGCGATGCTTTCTTGTAGCCAATACTTCACTAATTGAGAATTCTTTCAGTCAGGATTAGGAGTTATATTCTCACCCCACTTATGTTGGAATATTTTATAACGAGTAGTGGCACCTACAGTTTAGTGCTGAGCCCGAATTATAAATTTTTTTTTGAGACATTTTTCATACTAATTTTTTTTTAATCCCAGAATTTTTGCCAGAAAACTGCTGAAAGGAGGAAAACCATCGTTTTTTGGAGATGTCAGACCTGGGGTATGAAACCTGGTCTGTTGTAACTTTCATGCATTATGGATTTTTAATAATAATACTACTGAACGCCTTCTTAATATCGAAATAAGAAAGAGAAAAAATAACATATTTCAAATTATTTCAGTCCCAAAAACTTTTCAATGCATTTCGGCGGTTGCATTAACGTTTTCAATCTGTTGGATGATGGATATGAATTTCAAATGATAATTTTTCAAAAAAAAAACATGTTTATTCGCTCGGGAAATCAAAAGCTGAAAAAAATATGTTTATAAAAGCAAAGTAAGAATTAAAAAAAAAAGGAAAAAACTACAGGCATATTTATTAATGTTATGCAAATGCAAATCGAAGAAAAAAAAATCCATTATTGTGGTTAAAAAATACGCCACAACGTTAACATCATGGCATATCAGTTTTTGTGTGAAAAATCAAAAATTATTCAATTTTGCTTTTTGTTTTTCACTTTATTTTCGCCTAGAATATTAATTAATGGATTGATTCAAAGGCCTTTTTTTTGAAGAATTATTCATATTTATGGAAATAAGAAACTTTAATAGTTTTCTGAATGTCATAAATTGTTCGGAAAAAACTAACGACTATTGAGATTGACAAAGCCAATATGTACTGCTGTGAGATTAATTAAGTTATTAAATATTATTATTAAATTAAGCACTGACTTTATAGACATTTAATGAAGAAAAAAAATCTATCCTGAGGTCTGCGATGATGCGGTAAAGTGGTCCATATTTCTTCCATACACCGTTACATCTGTTCCCAATCGCCTTGTTTATTCTTTTAAGATTATTGTACTCTAGTGTATGGAATGCTATGGCCTAGGGTAATAATGGCATTCTTGATAATTGTCTTCTGTCATCGAAAGACTGCTTATTGCTATCTCAAATCAAAGCAAGTGTATGAATGAGTATTTTGTTTGATACAGAAGTAGATTATTTGTAGGATACATCGAACATTCATTATTAAAGCTCTTTAATTAGTAGAAAAAATTCGGGAAACTTATCTTGTGCAAAATATAGTGTCTTCCAAAAGAGACAGTTGCTAACTAACGTTCATCTTTTTGAAGCTGGATCTGTTACTTTTTTGTCGTTTAATCAGTCAGTTTTAATAAAACGTCACAGTCGCTGAAAATGGACTTCGGAGCAGTTGGCAACTAACGCTAATTGTTATCGTCAAATCATAATCCGCGCTAACGCCCATTTCTTGATAGACAGATATTTGAATAAACAAAATTATCGCATTTGAGACAATATTGAAGTCGCCGAGGTCTAGTAGGTAGTGTGCTGTCTTATTAGACGTAAAACCAGGTTTCGAGTCTCAGGCCAGATATCAAAACAAAATACAAAAAGTATTTTTTTGGCGATTTCTTTTTAGCAGATTTTTGACAAAAACTCTGAAAGTAAAAATAAAATAGCCAAGAAAAGTTTCTCAAAAATCTGTAGTTCGGAGTCGACTTTAAAATGTAGATCCCGCCACTTATGTATAAAATTAACACACACAACATAAGTAGTGTGAGAAACTAGGTCGATAATCCAGACTGAAGGGTTGTAATGGCTAATTATGTATGTATGTATATGTGAACGGCGAGATGGATGATTACGAAATTATTTTAGAATGAAATGAGTAATCTGTACCCTAAACACATGTGGATAGCCCTACGTGGCATACAGCTCATGAAACTTTGTATATTTTTCACGATAGTCCCTTGTGGAAAGGATGTAAACTAGCTACCGAGGCCATGTGATTTTATTTTGTCTTATGTGTGAAAAATTACAAACAATAGCGATACTTAGGGTCGATTAATGGTGGAATTTCTGTCTATTTTTTGAAAACTTGATAGAGAGTTACTGGATTTGGTAGGACTATTGAAATTTTATTTAGGCTTGCCAGTTTACATATACATACTAGGGATGCCAATCGGAAAATCCTGAATTCCGAAATCCCGGATTTTTTTCGGGATTTTCGAGATAGAGAATTCTTATGTTTTTTGACCCTGCAAAAGGTCCTGAAAAATTCGATATCACTCGTCTTCAATAATAGCTTCTCAGATCAGGAAAACCTCACTTCCATTGATGAAAAGTTATTTGATGCCATCAAAGAATTCGAATTAATGGGGTAACTAATTTAGATACTCAACAGTCTAAAGAAATAGATTTATTAACATCAAGAGGTGGTAGAGCTGAATATTTACAAGCTGCATACAGCTACCTTCCGCTCAGCAGATTTCTGCGAAAAACTCTGAGAGTAAATAAAATTGCCATGAACACTTTCTTAAAAATCTGTTATTCGGAGTCGACTTTAAACTGTAGATCCCGCTATTTTTCGGGATTTTTATATCCCGAAATATTCTGGGATTTCAGGATCGGGATTACAAATCCCTGAAACCCGGGATTTTTAAAAATCAATACCGTTTGGCATTCCTAATACATACCTAATATGGTGGCAGTACCATTCACTGGTCTATTGATGATTAGTTCGACAGTTTATCTCCTACTTTTTAATTGTATGGGCATTCAAAACTACTGAGGCAACAACTTTAGCAATTTTTGGAATCATTAATGAATAAAGAAAGAATATGTATTGATTTAGGCAACCTTAATATATTTTAATAAGAAGAAAGAAATTTGCTATGGTTTTTCTGCTTTTAAAGTGCTTTGGTAAATATTCACAAAAGTATTTTAAACTACTTGTCGTTTGCGGTAGAGATGGCCGAAGTCGACCATTGGCAGTTGATACACTCACTCATAATATAGCATTCTAGAGAAGGTGTAGCTGTTAGTACATATTTTTAAGATTGAATTGTGTGACGCATAAACGTACCCATTTAGTAATGTATGTACCTATGTATAGCCAAGAAAATAATAATAATAATGTTAGCAGATTGATATAAAATCGTTAGTAAAAGAATTGCTAAGTGCTCGATTGTCATGCGAACATATTTTCTATTCATTCGGTAGTAATTTGTTACATATTGACCGCAATATTTATTACATTTTTATGGTTAATAAAACCATCGGCAACATTACAAAACAAAAACAAAAACAAAAAATATTGATAAAGTGGACAATAAGTCAATTTTAATTGCCAACCAACAGCCACAACAATACCAATAATACTAAACAAGAGAGAACACACGTTAATTGGCAACATCCATGGTAACCAGATTAAAACAACAGGCAAATCATAAACTCAAATAGGAAAGAGAAAAAGGAATTTCAGAAAAAATATTAAAAAAAAAAAAATGTGAGTGTCATTTATTAGAAGGCAAAGAAAGGAAAAAACAAAAACTAGGAAATAAAAAAGAAAAATAGAGTCAATAAAACAAATTAATTGCTGTGTGGAGGAAAAAGTTTTCAAAGTATTAGAGAAAAGAAAAAAGAAATTGAAAGATTTAAAAACTGTAAAGCAAGTCCAGCAAATTGAACCTGATATCGACAGTCTGACATTAAGCCTCTTACACTTCTAATAAATGATTCAAATTATGTACTTGACAGTATTTTTTTTATTCTTTAAAGTTTTTTTTCTTTTTTGTTATTTGTTTTTCCTTTTTTTTTTTTGTGCTACAATATAAAAATAAAATATAAAATAATTGCTTTTCACGTAGGAAAACAGCTTAAGGTTGCTGTTGTAGGAGTATAAAAAAGGAAATGTTGCCTTTTTATCTTTCTTCCTTTTATAATTTTATGATACCCTGAAGGCTTGTGTTTGTAAAATAAACCGTTTCAATGAGTAGGATGCTTGCTAAGGTTAAATATTTGCAGTCGATTGTGTAGGAAAAAGTATTATGGAAGAGGAAATAAAAAATACCAATTCCTACCACATGTCATAATGAGTTTCCTTCATAAGTGGTACCTATCAAGCATGAAAATTCCCCAGGATTATTAAAGGTTACACATAGACCGGGTTTTTTGTACAAAAATTTTTTTCCTCACGATATTTTCCTTTGTCTTTTAGAAGATATTCTTTTTGTATTTTTTTTGGAATTTTTAGTTGAAAATTAAGATGTTTACAAAACGCTGAAAATATCTCTTTAGAGAATAAATGTTATAAGTTTTCTAAATAACAGTCATTCCATCAGGATTACAACCCTTCAGTCAGAATTACAAGCCAGCTTCTCGCATCACTTATGTTGTGATGAAGAGCCACTTGCATGAAAGTGGCCAGTTACCGAATTTGGTTTTCTCCGATGAGAAGCCATTCCAAATTGAGCAGTTTGTGAACAAACAAAATAATCGGGTTTAATTGCCAAAGCGGTCAACTAAAATTTACACCTGCGATTGGCCACCAAAACTAAAAGCCGCCGATGGTAATGGTGCGGGCCGCCGTAACGGCCGATGGTCACTTTCCCACCAAAATAAACGCCGAATATTATCGGCAAAATGTCTTAAGGATAGTATTGGAGCCCTGGGCAGATAAAAATTTCGGCCGCAGACTATGGACATTCCAACAGGACTCAGCACCACCACACTCAGCACGCGTCAACTAAAAAAGGCTTAAAAGGAGGTTTCTCGCTTCATTTCTACCGTACAACGGCCACCAATCTCAATCTATTGGAATTTTGCGGCTGGTGCTTTTTGGAGAGTAAGGTTCTCACTAAAAAATACCAAAGTGTCGATCATCTCAAGACGGCGATTCGTTGGGAATGGGAAAAAATACCGCAGAGTCGCTTTCGTGCAGCCTGTGATAGCTTTGTCGGCCGTATGAAGGCCATAATTCGTACCAAAGGTGGCCAATTCGAATAAATCCAAACTGATTCTAAAATTTGATATTATTTTCAACATTTTTTGCTTTTGAACAATAAAATTAAAAAAAAAAAAAATGTAGCGCTTTACTTTGTTGCATTATACATCAGCCACCCTGTATATGCAGAGCGAAATTTGATGGCTAACTTGGGAAAAGTAAATAAGAAAGAGTATGCCTACAAACTTTACATACATACAAATTTTGTTATAGCAGCCCTCCAGTTCGAATTACAGCTTAGCTTCTCACACCACCTATGCTGTGTGTGTTAATTTTATACATGAGTAAGTCGACTCCAAATGACCGATTTTTTGGAAACTTTTTCATGACAATTTTATTCACCCTTAGAGTTTTTGGCCGAAATATATTGAAAGGCATTCGCCGAAGAAATATTTTTTCATATTTCGTTTTGTTCTCTAGCCTACCTACTAGCCTAAGGTGACTTCAGAAACAACAGATATGCAAGGCAATATTTAATGGTTAAAGTAAGAACAGTAAATCCAAAAGAATTTTTCGATAAACTTTAAGAGGACAAATCCGATTCTTTATTATTCCCATTCCAATTACTTGTATTTAAGTTCTCCATGATAACAAAATTTTGCAATTTCTGGAAAGCCAATGTGTTTCCCGCAGATAAATAAAAACCCTTATCAAAAGTTAAGAGAAAACGTATTTAAAAAAAAATTAAAAAAGAAAAAATATTTTTAATTTCCCTTGTTTTTAGTTGCGTTTTTAACAGCATGTTACATGACACATGCCTTGCAAACGTTTTTTTTTTTTTTAGATTTCATTTCCCAGTTACCACTTTTTTTTCATTTGAAATACAAAGATTTATCAACTATTATGACAGGTCTACGAGTATGTGGCAGGAGGAGAGTATCTTTTTAACTAAAGACGTAATCTGAAAAAAACAAAAATAAATGGAAAGAGTATAAATATGACATGGGCTAGGCCGTCTTTTACGCTTCGTATATATCACGAATCCATGTTAATGCCTGAATACATGTTACAACGAGTAATTTAGATTTCTCTTGTGTTTGTTGTTATTCTTTACATATCATAAATTGTATTGCGTTTGATATTTTTGTTATTATTATTCCTTTTGTTTGTTGCTGTTGTTGTTTTAAATACTTTATTTTACGTTTTTTAAATGTTGTACCACAAGCCATCCTTGAAATTATTATCATCACAAACAGAGTCAGCACTGATGGCAGTGGCGTGGCAGTAAAGTTGCCTCTTCCTCTCTAACACCAAACAGCCAAGCCACCAACACTTTTGTCAGTGAAATGTTGTTGTCTGAAGGATATAAAGTTGTTATATTGGCGTGCAATTGTTAAATTTCCGCTAAATACCATTCATATGTGGTAAATGGTTTTTATGCCTCATACACATATACACACACATGCATGCGCGTATTATGTATACGGATATGTGCATATGTATTAGGGTGTATATATGTATGTTGTCTCTTTAAATTGTGTTCATGCATATGTTGTGTAGTATGTATACATGTATGTTTGCAACTGTTTCCTTTGCAATTGCAACAACAGCAACAACACATATGTATGTATGTGTGCATCCATTTTACAAACCTCAACTATGCTGAGTTTATTTCACTCTCTCGACAAATACGGCCATTTGTTTGGTTGTTGAAGGTGTAAGCAAGTGATGCGTAGTTCTTGTTGAAAGTATTAAATTTATGATGGGTGACCAATTCGTGGGGTGGGGTATAAAGTGACCAATTGAAACTTCTAAAATACAAAAGTAGACAGTTCAGAAGCCCTTTAAAAAGCTAAAGAAAGGAAACAGGATTAATAAAAACATGATACTGCGAGAAAAGTACATTCATACATAGAAAAATAATTAAAGACTAATCAAGAAGGCCAGGACTTTTTAATAAAGCACAGTTATTCCCAGGCCAGAAATCAAAATTTAATACAAAAAGTATTTCTTTGGCGATTTCCTCTCAGCAGATTTCTGGCAAAAACTCTGAGAGTAAATAAAATTGCCATGAACAGTTTCTCAAAGAATCTGTTCGTTCAGAAGACGCGACTTTAAATCTATAGGTCCGCCACTTATGCATAAATTAACCCACCACAACAACATAAGTAGTGTGAGAACTAAGTCAATAATCCTAACTGAAAGGGTTGTAATGACCAATTATGTATGGCTGTAGTTGTTTCTTCAATAATTTTATGCTTTTAAAGCCGTAACATACATACATACATACATAAATGGTTATTACAATCCTTCAGTCAGGATTGTTTTATACTACAATGGCGGGACTTACAGTTTAAAGACGACTCCGAACGACAAATTTTTTTTCAGAAACCTTTCATGGTAATTTTATTTACTCCCAGAGTTTTTGCAGAAATCTGATGAGAGGAAATCGCCCGAAAAAATACATTTGCGTTTTGTTTTGATGTCTGGCCTGGGGCTCGAACCATGGCTTTACGTCTAATAAACCAACAAACAACCTATTACACTACGGCGACTTCAAGACCGTAAAGTGATAATCATTGGGGACTAAGATTGAAGTATAGGGATGACGACGGAGAAGCTATTCTTGGCCTACTTAGTGAGTGAGAAAGCAAATTTCTAAAAGTATTTCAACGAAGTATAGCTGATACATGTGAGATGTCGATTGGTTCGACAATACTTTACCAATCGGTAAACAATGAATTTCAATTATTAACAACAAGAAGTTGAAAACATTTTGTGTCCTTCTGAACTCAATTATTTAACCTTTTTTTTATCACTAAAACTTATAGTCCAGAGTAAATGTGGCAAACACAATTTAAATGCTGCAGACTGTTTAAACGTTGTCACAAGTCAACTGTCTTAATGTGTTAATAGAGTTAAAAAAAATTAAAAAAGTCATGGATTTATTGATTGACTCTCGGTATAAAAAAGTGATAAGTAACGGGTGATTTTTTTGCTACTATTTTTTGGCAATAATGGTTTAAACAGCTTACACACGTTTCGGGTTTTGTTTCAAACACATCAAAACATCTTCAGTTTTGTCTATAATTTAACTATGAATCGTCTTGCAAACAAACAACGCTTGCAAATCGTTGAATTTTATTATCAAAATGCATGCTCTATTAAGAAAGTTCATAGCGCGCTTCTTCCATTTTATGGTCAGTTTAATCGAACCACTGAAGCGGCTATTTGGGCTATTGTGAATAAATTTCGCACTAAATTTTCATTGTTGGACATTTAACCACCAACATAAACATAGTACATACATACATCTAGTACATACATATAGTACATACATATAGTACGAACTAAAGAAAATATCGCACCTATATCGGCTAGTATTAATGATGACCATCAATTATCGATTCGTAGCCATTCGTAGCAATTGGGCCCCTGTTACTCAACAACGTGGAAAATTTTGCGAAAGGATTTAGGTCTGAAGCCCTTCAAAAAGCTTGCATGACAAGTGTTATCACCAAGACGGTGCCACATGCCACACAGCATGCGTAACGACGGACTTATTGAGGGGCGAGTTCGGTAAACATTTTATTTCACGTTCGGGACCGGTCAATTGGCCGCATAGATCGTGCGATTTAACGGCTTTAGTCTACTTTTTTTTCATGTCTATACAGACAAGGGCGCTTCAATTGACGCATGGTAAGACAACATTGAAACTTATTTATTTATGAGATACCGGACAAAATGTTGGAAAAAGTATGCCAGAGAGGGGCAGTAGCGGTCAACATTTGCATGAAATAATCTTCAAACATTAAATTATATTGACCGTACTAACGATTCAAATAAAGATTTCATGCATTTTTCTGAATTTTATGTGTTTTTTTTGAAAAATTTTCCTATAGCTTTTAAAAAATCACTCTTTATGTTATAAAATGTCCAACATATCTGACAATATCTTTTGTAATCTGAATTTCATCTTAATTCGATTTCTACAGTTTTAAGTTGAGCTTAGCAATGATTTTTCTACGTATGAACATGCATTCTTTCTCAATATCTACAATTCGTCCAGATATTGCTATGGTTCAATAGGCTCAATGTACTTATCACACTGACATTGGTATGGTCTGAACTCCAGAGGTCTGCTGCTTTCAGGGCATGTTTAGCATTTTTCAACAAGCAAATGTAGCAGACAGAATAGTTTGGTGAGGTGGTACAAATTATTGTATTAAGCCTGGTCACCTTTTTTTTAAATTGTTTAAATGCCAATTCATTTTATGCTGGTATCTCTGTATCTCTTGCAAAACAATATATTTTTTTTTTGTTTTTTTGTATTCTACTCCAATATATTGTTTGTCTGTCCTTCCATCTGTCTATCAGTGTTCATCTATAGTTTGCATTGATGTGCTCATGTTATATTTTGTTCACTTCGTAATTTTTTTTACTCTCTCGCCACAAAGTGATGGATGTGTTTTGTGTATATACTTTTTTGTTGTTGTTATTTTTATGTTCCTTTCAGTACAATATTTCTCTTTTTTTTCCTCCTCTTCGTTTACTTATTGTTGTTATTTATATTGTTATTGTTATTGTATGTTTCCTGTTGTTTAATGGAAAGTCCATTTATTTTACAACAAAATTTTTTTTAGGCAAAAATGCCAAAACTTAACACATGCAATAGATTCGTCACAAAAGCTATGTTATGTACACACACACACACACACACACACCTAAATGTTGCCACAGAATAATGGTCTTGTGAAAGTTTGTCGTTTTTCGATTTTAGATCAGCATGACTTTGAAATTTTGTTAAAACAATTTCGTTTTTTATTTCGTTCATAGTTTTTGTTAGAAATTCACGCGAAAATGTTGTTCAAAGAATGACCAATTTTGCTTTCGATAACGATCTGAGCGCAATTGTTTATTCAATAAAATCTTCAATTTTGCTGTAGCAACGAGACTTTTGTGTAACATTCTAGAAGACTGTGCAAAATTGTTTTTTAAAAGGATTTGAAGGACAATTAAGCGTTAGCCATAGTCAATTTATAATTGCTTCGGTAAATGGAAACGTAAACTGGACTTAATGACTTAAAAGTTATTGACTTGGGTGTGGGCAAGTGTATTAGAAAATGGCGTTGAATCCTTGCACTCTTATGGAAGATGTTAGAGTTAGAAAATATTTGCAGTTTTTTAATAATATTATCTAAGAGAAAAACAACTCTTGGAAATCGATGAATTTTGTTCCCAAAAGTCATGCTTTGTGAGAATACAGATTGGTTGCGCAAAATTATTCGTAGTAATGAAGTTCAGTTTTGGTTTATTTAGGTTACCGAATTTTGTGCGAAAAATAGCCAGCAAACAGAGGAACTAAAAACTTACTTACTTACTTAATTGGCTATAACAACCCGATTAATTGATTTCGGCCTGCCGCAACACATCCTTCCAAGCGCCTCTGCTTCTTGCGCGCCTGCGCTAGTTGGCCACACCAATCGATGACAGGGCTTCCTCGATTTGGTCCTTCCAACGGATACAAGGCCGCCGACTTCCGCATATCCCCGCATCAAATACTCGTCTCGCCTGAGCATCCTCCTCCATTCGAAAGACATGGCCGAGCCAGCGCAGCCGCTGTATATTAATACGCTGTACAACGTCCTTGTCGTTGAGGAGCTCATACAGCTCACTGTTGAATCGGAAGCGAAAATCATCGCCAACTCGCACTGGACCGAAGATCTTATGTAGAGACTTTCCTCTCGAATACCTCGCAAGGCAACTGCTCAGTTCTTAAGAGGGTCAATGCTTCTGCGCCAATAAAGAAGCACGGGAGGGATGAGCGTCTTGTAGAGTATTAGTTTCGTCTAATGAGAGAGGTCTCTGCTACTTAATTGCTCTATTGTCGATAACATATACTTCGTTTTGCCCATTTACTGAGAACCCCTCTCTGACTCCCGTTGATAGCACTAAGGAGCAGTGACATCTTGTCTTGATGTCGATGTCGTAGCGTACGCAAGCACTGGAAACTTTTTTGAAAAATAGTGCCATTACGATGCACTCCGCCTTTGCAGAACACTCTCCAGACGAAGTTGAAGTATCGGCCTTGTTTGAACTTGCATGTATCAAAACGTTCAGGCTTCTACTTGATCGGAGCTGCACGAATTGCTCACGTCATTCTGCATGCCTATCAGCTTCGCATATACCGAGCTCAGACCCATCTTCTTCGCAGCCCGCGTGAATGCACTAAGCGGAGCAGTGACATCTGCTTGATGTCGATGTCAATCAGCGTACGCAAGCAACGCAACTTAAGGATATATGCCCCTGTAGTTGGCGCATATCGTAGGGTCTCCCTTTTTTTAAGACAGGACAGAGGACACTGAGGTTCCAATCGTTGGACATACTTTACACTAGTCATATTTTGTTGATGAGCTGGTGCATGCGCCGCACCAACTCATTACATCCGGCCATCAGGACCTGCCGCTTTGTGATTTTTAACTCGCATTATCCTCATGGCTAGGCGGCGGAATTTCCACGCCGTCATCTACGATCGGGTGCGGAATATCATCTGTAAAGGCGGTATTGATATCGTAATCGCCTTGCAGCAGAGTAGAGAAGTGTTTCCTTCACAACCTTAGCACCCCCTGCGGATCTGTAACCAGGTTTCCATTTTCATCCTTGCAGGAAGACGCTCCGGGTTTATACCCCTCGGTCAGACGCTTAACCTTTTGATAGAATTTTAGAGCGTCAGTCCTACATCATCTCGATTTCTTCACGCTCTCGCCTTTCCTGCTGCCTCGTCTGAAAAGGCGTCTCTGATCCCTTCTGCTCTCTCTGTAATTTTCGACAATGGCTCGCGTATCGGCCTACTGCAATGAACTAAAAAGGAAAACATTAATGAAGGACATTAAATTGAAAAATTTTTTGCACTCTTCCAATTTATTATATTTCAAGGGAATTATTTACGTCATGGCTGCTATTGATAAGTTACAAATAGTAATTTCTTGGTATTAAACTCCCACACTGAACATAAATTATGATTTGCAATGTGTTCAGATTTATTGAATTTAATGAAATTGTACAGCCAAAGAACATTCAGCAATTTTAATAGAATAATTTGACTTAAAAAAATTTGATTCTACCTGCCAAAAATTTAATTTATTTTCACAATTTATTTATAATTTTTTAAATTTTAGAGTTTTTTCATTTCGTTTTATCTGTTTACTTAAACAATTTTTTGCTTACACGATATCAAATCAGAAATATTGCTTTCAAATTCATTTATGGCCTAATAAAACTTATTGGCAATCCCATAAAAATATCTCCCTTTCTTTTTCAAATGATCTGACTTCCTTTTATTTTTGATTTTGTTTTTTTTTTATTGCAAAAACTTAATTTAACAAAATCTCACATATTCTTGGCAATGGCAGGTAAAATCTTCAACATTTGCATACGAATTAGTTGCGGAAAGGTTAACAAAGTTAAATCTCAGTTAGCCTGGCACATAAATATTAAATGAGTGCTACAATATAATTCGATTGAAGACTAAATGGTTATATGTATCCCTCCCAGTATGGAAGTACAACCCCATGGAGGAAATAAATAATGAAAAAAAGATTTCAAGACATTATGTTGGTAATTTAAAGAAATTTATCAAATAAAGGACAGGTATAACCAGCAAAAGGTAAGCAAAAGCTTAAGAAAAATAAAAAAATAAATCAAATCTAATGCAAAAATATAATATTTGTTTTAAGCACACTAGGGCCTCAATTTACACAGCAAATTTCTCATTTTTATTTACTAATGCAGTGCAAGTAATATTTAAGAATTTCCTTTTAAGGCTTAAGTGTTGCCTTGCATGCTCTCTGTCTTTGGATGTAAAATTTACAAGGCTTTGATTTATTTGCAGTCATTAATCAACGGCAGAAAAGGGATGATTGGTTGTGCCTCGAATATCACTGAATGGAAAATAATTTCAAGACAAGACTACAACCGCCAAATCACTCTTTAGCAAATAAACGAACGAACGAAATGTATAAACCAAAAGCCGTCAAATGTGAAGATAAATAAAAACAGAACCTAAAATACTGAATCATTCTTTCGTATGTTCGCCGGCATAAGTGGTTATACTTCTACTGCCAGTATATGAATTTCATTAAATGCCTGCCAGAATTGTAAATGAAAGTCAATTTAAATCAGTATCATTTAGTCTTACTTTAGTTTAATCTTTTACGAAAAACCATGATTAAACATAATCATGAGAATCTGTACAAAATTGATGGACGTTAAATTTGGGTGCACATAAGCTCATATAGAGAGTACCTTTGAATACAATTTATTTTTAGGATTTTTCTTACAAAAAGAAATTCTAATAATTCAACTGCAGAGCACACTTAAATAATGTTTAAACTTTAACTTTGAAGGATATCTCACTACCATAAGCCTCCTTTTCTTAATAATTGCCTGGGTTTTCATCCTATAGTGTTGAATAGTGATAAACGCACTGTCCATTTAAAATCCCTGTCAGCGACCTAACTTCGCAATGTCCCAAAAATGAGACATTTTTCTGAAATATTTTGCCAATAAGAGTTTGGCAGTTAAAATTTGTTTTTAGATTAGATGAGATTAAGGCCAAGACAAAGTGTATGGCTGGTTTTACATAGTTTGGAATATTTATTTGACTATACCATTAAACACGGACGGATAAGATTTAAAACTATATCTTCAGAACAAAGAATCTTGCTGGAATAGCTAGCTAACCAGAAAAGCACGGCTGGGAAATTTTCTGACTGATTTGTTGTGACAATATCTTCGGACTACTTTTTTAAAATATTTTTTCTACAAATATTTTACTGACAATTTTGCGGACAATTTTTTCTGACAATTTTTTCTTTTTTACAGTCTCCGTGACAATTTTTTTCGACAATTTTTTTCTGACAAATTTTTTATTGACAATTTTTTTCACTAACTTTCTGGAAGACGTCACATTATTAGCGCTGTAACATTTTTTTTTTGATAAGAAAAGCGCAAATTTCTAGTAGAATCTCGTGTAATACACTACTTTCCATGAATTTTTAAGGCGTCTGGAATTTACTGAAGGATAATCAGAGTAATTTTGAACATTTATCAGTGTGAAAAATAATGTCGATTTGAATGATAAATAAATAAACAATTAATATTCCTATCTATGGCTGGTTTCCCACAGTTTGGAATATTTATTTATTTATACAATTAAACACGGGGGGAAATGATTTAAAACTAACTCTTCAAAACAGAGCATCTGGGTGGAATAACCAGACAAGCATGGCTGGGAAATTTTCTGACAATTTTTTTTGACAGCCAGAATAGCTAGTTGTGACGATTTGTTCAGACAATACCTTTGGATAACTTTTTTTTAACTATGTTTTGGCAAATATTTTACTGACAAGTTTGCGAACAATTTTTTTGACAACATTTTGCTGACAACTTTTTACTGGCAATTTTTTCCGGCAATATTTTCTGACCATTTTTTTTACAGTTTCTGTAAATTTTTTGAGACAATTTTTTTCTAAGAAATTTTTTTGACAATTTTTTTCTGACAAATTTTTTTTTGACAATTTTTCCACTTGTTGATGCCGTAACTTTTTCACATTAATAGCGCCTTAACTGTATTGTTACGAAGAGCGTAAATTTCTAGTAGAATATCATGGAAAATACGACCTTTCATGAAATTTTATGTTCAGTAACATTAAGCCTTCTCCTGTAATGGGATTTACAGAAGGATAATCAGACTAATTTTGAACATTTTTCAATTTGAATAACAATGTTGATTTGAATCATAAATAAATTAACAAGTAATTTTCCTATCCCTATGCATGAAACAAAGTATTCCTTTGCGGATTTTTTAAATCTAAAAGTATACTGCGTTCGCTCTATTTTTATGTTGAACTTCCATTTGTATTTGTATTTATTAAATTTGAATTTCTGATACAACAAGACATAATAACTTACAATTTAAACTATCAGAATCTGTCTAGAATTTTTATAGCAAATTCCTACAAAGATTACCATAAAAATTATATTTATTTCAATGCCTAGTGCACAAGAATTGTGAAAAGAAATGTGCTTAATTAAATGCCTAATAAAAAAAAATACAAATAAAAAAAGAAATGAAGTATGAAATGGAAACCCAAGAGGAGCATGAAATCGTAAATAATTGTTGTCATTATATACTGTATGCCAACGATAATAATCACATTGTTTTTGCTAACGTTTGTTGCTATAAATGATAATAACGCTGGCGGTTTTTGGTTTGTTTGTTTCGTTGGCAGTTTTTTGAAGTTGTCAGAAAATTTTTGATTATCTACTAATGAACAGACAAACAACATTGAACACTTTAAAGAATGATAAAAATCTGTTGCCGTTTCTTTGGCATGAAATTTGCCAACGGCTATCAAAGAGAAAAAGAAAGGAAAAAGAAAATAAAATAAAATAAGTTTACAACATAAATACACAAGTAACAGACTAAAAAGGAAGATTGTCTGAGTAACAAAAATTCTATATCATCTATCGTAAACAGCTTGACACTAATATGTTAAGAAAACATGACAGAAATTGTAATGCAACATCAATTAGAACAACACACACACAGATGTACATATAAGTAGGAATGCTTATATAGAGACAAATTTACACTCAAAATGTTTACATATATTGCTACTTAAGACAAATGTAACAATAACAACAACAATAATTATCAGAAAATGGAGATTTTTGCTAAAAATTACTCTTGGTAAAATAAAGATAATTATGCACACAAATACAGTAGGAGTAAAGGAACACATACAGAATAATATCTACTTAGTTACATATATTGTACATTGGAACACAGTATTAGTGTATGTGCAATACAATACAATACAATCTTACATAAACACATGTACGAATACATGTAATATTTACTTGTATGCCAATAATCACTGTATGATAAGCTTAACACATACTCTAACAATTTCATACGAACGAGAGGAATACTTATACATTTATGTACTTTCATGCTTGACAAGATTTTATTAAGAGAAAACGTTTCTTCTCTCTCTCTCTCTCTCTCTATAAATGAAAATTATTTTCTGTAAATACTCTCACACACATACACATAAACATGAATATTTAATTTGAGTTTAAGTGCGACTGTGTGTGAACAAGAGTTGGGTAATTTTCATATAATTTTATAAATTGTATATTTAAGAAATTCATTTTAGGAAAATTAAGTGTCTGTGTGTGTGTCTGTACATGTGATTAAATGTGTAGATGATAAATTATGTGCCGGTACAGTATTGGCATAAATAATAGTTACACAGATTTTAAATAAACGTGCAATGTTTAGGGGAAGAAAATTTTGAGTTTGAGGAAGCTTTTGTTTTAAACTGCCTATATAAGAAAAAACTTAAGAACGCTGGACGTATTGATCCACAAAAAGCCCAATAAGTGGTCATACTATAGGATAAGATTGTATCCTACGTGGCAACACCTGGAAAACGTAGAGTAAGTTGTTTGAGCTACATGAAAACAGTGGTGTTGTGCTAATTTCTTTTTTTACCGGAACGCGTATATGTAATTATATAAACAGACCCGATCCTGGGTGGACGGTTACTTTGGGAGGTCTCATGTCCCAAATTTAACGAAGGGGGTTGTTTTCCATGATAATACTGGTGCCGGCGTTTTTTTTAAGTGTCGCACGTCATTTTTATATAGAAAAAATAAGTGATTCTCTTGGTAGCAACAGTTAAATTTAAATGCGGCCAAAAGATTAAAAAATTGGTTTTAAATGGTTCATTTTCACGTATTTGTTTCGGTTCGGGTCGAGTTCCGGTTCAGCAGAATAAAACGTTCCGGTTCACGGTTCGGAAAAACAAGTCAGTTTTTCTTCCGGTTCGAGTTCGGATCAAACCCTTGTTTATAAAAATGCAAATAAAAATTTGTCAAAAATTATGAAAAAATTCTCTTTAATTTTTTTTTCAAAACATTAGCCAATTCACCGTGGTTTAGCAGGTTGTGTGCTGCCTTATTAGACGTAAGGCCAGGGTTCGAGTCCCAGGCGAGACATCAAAATAAAATACAAAAAGTATTCTTTCGGCGATATCTTCTCAGCAAATTTCTGACAAAAACTCTGAGAGTAAATAAAATTGCCATGAAAAGTTTCTCTAAAAGTCTGTCCTTCGGAGTCGACACACACAATATAAGTGGTGTGAGAAACTAGGTCAATAATCATGGCTGAAGGCTTGTAATGACCAATTATGTATGTATGTATGTAGGTTAGAGGACGTGGACTTGTCGGTTAAGACAAGTACAGTACCCGGAGGTCGGAATTGACTCATTGTAGGGCGCCAATTATCGTTATCAGAAATCATCTTTAGTTCCGGAACATATTCCTGTCCAAAAAGGTAGTACCGGAACGACTTTCCGGAGCGTTCCGACTCGACAACACCACTGCATGGAACATTATGTGCAATGCCGTCCGCCGGTATCAAGATCAGTTTCTATTTGATAATAAAGAAATGCCTTTGAATTGGTAATTTATGCAGGACAATGACACAATCAGTGCTTCAAATAACGGAACAATATCGATCACTTCTGCATGGTACATACTTCTTTTCAAGATACTGAAAAGCCTAAAGATAAACAATATAAGTCTGAAAAAAACAATAAAAGTTTGAAAACTTGAAATTCTCTTTACAAGAAAGTTTATTACAATTTTATTTGAATTCGGTAAAACGGTGATGCCTAAAGTGTTGTTATAATAAAATTTTTGTGTGTTCTTATTGTTAACGCCACCACTATTATTAATTCAACTGATTTTACCCAAACGAATCATAAGGTAAGATAGGCCTATGGCCTGAATGGTGTGTTCTAGAAGTTTATTTATTATTAAACATATTACTGCTAGCGGTATTTCAATTTCCACAGCCATAAATTCATTGATGTACATACATACATACATGTACATATAATTGGTCACTAACTTCACACACCACCAATGTTGTGTGCATTAATTTTATGCATGAGTGGCTTCAGCTTAAAGCCTGTTAAAATCGGCAGATTTTTTGAGAAATTTTTCATTGCAAATTTCAAATCATTTTTAATTATACGATAGAAATTGTTTCAACTTATCACTTTTATGTTACACTGTTAGCATTTCCATTTAATCTATGTATCAGGGCACGTCTGTAGGAAATGAAAGTACAAACTTTCAACAAAATGTTTCCAGTAGTACAAATACTAGAATAAGAATCGTTAAACCTGCACTTATGTCTGTACAAGTTTATATTCTATTTGAGCGCGGTTTTCGTATGTGAACATTCTAATCTCCATTCATTTCAACTACTTTGGGCCAAATAGAATTTACACTCATTATAAACAGCTTAAAGCATCAAATGTAACAGCCTTTTGCAATGAGTTGTGTACCTACATACATATGTGTATGGAATAAAATATAAAATTTAGATTTCTATTTCCATTTAAATATGTTTTGTTTCTATATATGAGTATAAACGATTTTGAAAGTTTATCAATTTAAATAGAAATTGACAAAAAAAAAAAATTATAACCGTTAAGAATGTGGTTTAATTTAAAGCAACTTAAATAAGAATTGCCATTAAAAGTTTCTAAAAAACCTGTCGTTTTAAATGCACACAACATAAGTGGTGTGAGAAACTGGGTCAATAATGCTGAAAAAAAAAAAAATTTAAAAACAAAAACCAGAGGTAAAATAAATATTTTATGGACCCGAACAATCTACAGAAGGGGAAATTTAATAGTTTAAAAGAAAAATGTAGTAAAATCAAGACTGATTGATATTATCGCAAATTTATATTATTGTTGTTAAGTACAATTGTTTTCGTTGAGAATGGCTGCCACAGCCTGCCTCACAGTGCCTCATTCGATAGGATCAATTTTCGTGCACTTTTTCAAGTGCATAGGAACGTATCCTGACAATGGTATCACGAATATTTACCTCCAAATGCTTAATTGTCGCCTGTTTGCCGGCATAACACTATCCTTTCACGGCACCCCACACTTAGTAGTTAAACAGTGTCAACTCCAAGATTCTTGGCGGCCAATAGGCAAATAAATTTCGGCTTACTTAAACGGCCATCAAACGTTTGACGCAATAAATAGATTGTGGCATGAGAGGTATGGCTAGTTGCACCATCCTGTTGGAACCTAAGATCGTTTACATCAATACTATGAAGAGCGGGTATAAAAAAATCGGTAGTGATGGTCTCCACTGACCGTAATGGTTGCCGCATCTTTATTTTCAAAGAAATATGCATCAATAATAACGCTTCCGCTCCACAAAACGCACCAAATAGTCACTCATAATGGATTTATTGGATTTTGTGAGACCACGTGTTGGTTTTCAGAACTGCAAATACGGCAAAAAATACCCAACAAGATGCAAATAAGCTGCATCCGAAAAACTATTTTTTTTTTGGGCAAAATCAACAACGTGGTTACTTGGTCTCGGTTGTGATGTCATCTCGACTGTAGGGGCCGTGCTTACGGGTCATTGCATCATGGCTCGCTTTCAACGACTTCTGCCGTGGATGCAGGTACACTGAGGAAGAGGAAACTGTTATTCAATTTCTTTGACAGTGCCCATCTCTTGCTAGGTGTAGATATAGGTTATTTTATTTATTCTTGTTAGCTTAACGGAGCTATCATCTGTTGATATCAAGGATATAGCTTCGTTCATCAAATTTTCTGGCTGGTTTTCCAGTGCGAGGTAGTCGTGCTTTTGTTGTGCAGCCCTTGCGTTGGCCAACATCTTCCTTTTCCTTGATTTGGCGGAACTTGGTTAGTACAGGGACTGCATTACCTGTGATATCACAACGGGCCGCCATGCGTGTTGAAGTGAGCTTTGTGTTATCAGAGCTACCACTCCGACCTAACCTAACCTAACAACGTGGTGTAGTTTCTCAACGGTCCATTAAATCCCAACGTTGGCCAAGCGTAAATCGATTCATTACGACATAAGTATGGGCAGATTCGAAATAATCGATTGTTCTAATTTAAGCCGATAAATAGTCCACCCTATATTTGAATTTGATGTTCAAATTGCAACATTAAATGGCTACAATAATTTTCCAAATAAAATATGTATGCATAAAGGTCTTTAACCACTATTGAAAGATTAGGAAATCTTAAAAAATATTAGGACTTATTGAGCAAAGTTTCTTAGTTTCTATATTCGATACAACAGCAACATATTTTTAATTAACGATTGATTTTTTTAAAGAAGTATATAGCTTCTAGATTTGTCCATTAATTTTCGTCCGTTGCACAGCATTACTAAAAATTATAGCGTTCAATGCAGATGTACAGTCAACCCTCCTATAACGCGGTGAGTGCGTACCGCGTTATATAGAAACTGCGCTATAAGAAACTCGTTCTGTGGAAGCCGTCTACCGCGTTGAATGGAAACCGCGCTATACGAAACACGGAATTAGTACAAATCATATCATTTGTACCGCGTTATATGGAGACCAAGAAACACAATAGGGAAGATAAATTATGAATTATTTTTATTGAATTCAAGAGTTAATATAAAGATTGACAATAAAAACGAAACTAAAAGACTGGTGTCCAACAAAATTAAGAAAGGCTTGTAAAATGATGTAATTTTTTAATATTTATCCTCATTTGGTTCATCTTCATTCATTGTTTCTCAATTGTAGCTTTATTTTCTAACTCCGCTAAAACCTTTCTATAGGGAGCTAAGCAATTTCTTAACTCTCTTTTAAACTTTGCGCTGCGCACCGTTGAATGATCAGTTTGAATGAAATTTAGCCCTTTTTCCACATTTTGTAAATCGAGATTTGGCACCCATTCATTTTTCTTATTTTCGTCTACCAATGCATTTGAGTTGGCTGCATCAATCAATGAAGTTGAACGCAAACCGCGCTATAAGAGTATCGCGTTATAGAAGGTCTATCGCAATTTCAACCTCGCGTTATAGGAGGGTTGACTGTATTCCCCTGGGAACGACTAAGGAGGAAATAGTTAGCCAAACGATTATGTTGCCCAAACGAAATGAATTAAGTGATATAGAATTAACAAGTAAGCTGTTGAGCACTAATGGGTTTTCTAGCTGCCTTTGGAGTTTAACATTAAAAGCAAGTTTATATACAATGTGCATGCTACAAATTTTTGTTTTAATTCAGTAATTTCTATCTATTTCAACTGTTTTAGGTTACTCGATTAAAATGATTTCGTTTTAATCACATGCCATAAGGATCGTTGTGTTTTTGAACAACTTATTGGACTATAATACAAAAGGCTTCTGGTATTTTTAAGAAATATTTAAAATCTCTTTTAAAAATTTTAATTTACTTAAACATCTTCCATTCTGTTTAATTAAAATGTCTTTTAACCAATTAATACATGTCACATACTAAATATCTTTTTGTTAATATTTGAATAAGATTAAATTAATAATGAATGTCAATTTCATTTTTGCATTTGCTCGAATAATAAACTATTTTAGATAGACAAATAAATTAATTAAATTAAGACAAATAATGGAACTCTATACATTTGCTATGTATCTCTCGTATACCAATATGTTGGCAGGCAAAAATAAATAATGCCTGTAAACATAAAATCCTTTCATTTAAAATTATTTCCTGTTAATTTATATTGTGTTTTATTACCTTAATGTGGCTATACTGAAGACAGTTTATCATTTTAACACCAAATTAATTTAAAAGTTTAAATAATTTCCACATGAATATCATTGTCATTGTGATAATTATTTGCTAACAAAAATAAAATTTTAATTATTAAATATTTGTTGAAAGACTTTGAATTAATTCCAGGGAAATATTTGTTGAAAGTTTTTAATATTTTGAATGCAAAACATTCAATCTAATGCACAGAAGAGAATATGCAGACAGTGGGATTTAATATTGTAAATACAGAAAAGCTAGAAATTTTATAATAAAATATTAGTAACATTATCCGTGGTTGGAAATAAATGTTATGTATGAATTCTAATTGGCCCTATAGTTTATATAAAATTTACATTCTGTTCATACTAGGGATGCCAAAAGGGATCAATTTTTAAAAAGCCCGGGATTCGGGATTTTGTATTTCGGGATAATTCGGGAGCCAAAAATTCCGAAAAATCTCAAGAAAAATTTTTATTATTCTCTTAATAATAAAAATATTTCTTTAACAAAATTATTTGTATTCCAAATTTGTATATCAGAATTATATATCATTAAAAATAAAATATAAAAAAAGACAAAATGTAACAAAAAAGCTTAAATTAACAAAAATAAAAATTATTAATACATATGCAAGTGCAATAATTTTAAAAAAATTATTTGGATTCCAACAAAAAGATTAAAGCATCTAACATGTGATCTGATAGGCTTGAACGAATTTTGTTGTCAACATACACTGCCGTTGAAAAACACTTCCCACAATCAACATTTGTTAGTAAAATAGTTCCAAGATAGCTGTAAGCAGCTTGTAAATATTCACCTCTACTACCTCCTGATATAAATCGATCTATTTCTTTGGACAGTTGAGTATCTAAATCAGTTACTTTTTTAATTCGTTTCATAAGGCTTTTGCATTCTTCGATGCCATCAAATAACTTTTTATTAATGGAAGTAAAGTTTTCCTCATCTGAGATGCTATTATCAAAGTCAAGTGATATAGAATTTTTTTTCAGGACCTTTTGTAGGGTCAAAATACATATGAATTCACAATCCCGAAAATCCCGAAAAATTCCGGGACAAAATTTTAAAAATTCCGCGATTCGGGATTTCCCGATTGGTATCCCTAGTTCATACCCTCATGAGAATTAACAAGAAAATCAAAAAATAAGAAAAAATCTTATTTAATAGAGTAAAATAAACAATTTCATTATGATTATTAAAGTTTTGCCCTTCGGGAATAATAAACATTTTAAAGCATCACACGGAAAATAATTCAAGTAACATGTCTGCATAACATAGAATATTTCAAATTGAATACCGAATATCCATCAAGTCATCCTATAATTATTTCCTACATTGTAAATGATATGAATTTTAAATATGTATTCTATTATAATCTACTCTAAGGTTGCATAAATATGTATTCATCGAAATACATGTTGTTGCAACAATATTATTTAATTAAATCATATTTTCATATTTTAAATCTTTATTTATTCTGTCCTGTTGTGTTCGATTGTATAAGTGGCAACTTGTTTAGTCATTGATAATTGATTTGTATTTAGTTTTGCATACGTTTTTGCAAAAAATTTTATTAGAAATTTATAGAAATAAGCAAAAATAATTATAATAATAAATAAACAATCTCGATTAATTACAATTGTTGCACGTGACGTATGAGTGATATTGCAAGAAGCATGTTTATCTAAAACCCATAACACTCATACGTATAGGGGGGGGGCCGTACTAAATATACACAAAATATTGTTGTTATTGCAATTATTTAGAGACAGAGACAGACACAGAGAGAGAGAGATATGCTTTACATTTAATTTTTATAAAAATATATTTACATATTAAATAAATAGTCTTTTAAATATGATTTCATATTTCACATTCATTGGCATTTATTAATATTGATAAACACACACATATTGTTTCCTTACCTACAAAAATAAATTACAAATTCTAAAAGTACTATATTAGGTACAAAATATGTACTGTGAAGCATTAGGGTAGGTCACGTGAATTTTAAGACATAGTATTTCGAAAGTATTCCTTTTCTCTTTAGAATTGAACAACAATGCCTTAAAGAACAACAATGCTTGGCGTTAAAGAATAGTCCGATAAGCATCTTAAAAATAAGAAACTTTTTTTATACAAAACTTATGGCCTGTTCTGTAATACACAACCATGGACTGGACATTTAGACGTGAATAATACTGATGTATCGACAATATGCATTGAATGAGAAAATTCGATTTGCCAGCCTTTTGTTTATTTATTTACTTAATCGGTAATTGGTAGACATTTAGTTATGATTGCAGTCAAACATCTCCTATCTCACAACACCCATGCGTTAATGCGTTAATTTTTGCGCCAGTCCTGACTGAAGAGTTGTAATGGCCAATTAGCTCTATAGCTTAGGTTCCGGTTGTTCTTCTGTTTTTGTCTACGATGAATCAATTTATTGGTGAGAATTTTTTAAATACTGGGTGGCTGATATATATTGCAACCAACTTCAGGTTGTTATCATTTGCAAACCGCTCGTCTGATAGCTAACAGATTTATTCCATTGTCAGTTCATTTTATTATTTACAAGTTTACAAAAGCATTTTGATCTATTGCAAGCAGAAAAATATTTATCCGTGATGGAATTCAAGCGTGATAGTGTGTTTGCTTTATATTTGGCTGGAAAACCACAGGTGGCTATCGTTAGAGCCCTTCAGCATTTAAATGTGAATAAATCCTTTGTTTCTCGTATCATTGCTCTTTACCGTGATACTGGCAGTGTTGCATCGCATCCAAAAAGTGGACGAAAAAAAGGTAACAACACCAGAAATGATCCGAAAAGTGAAGGTCAGATTTGATCGAAATCCACGCCGCAGTAGTAGAAAAATTGCTGGTGAGCTGAACATGTCGCGAGAACGGATGTAACACATATTGAAAAATTAGCTTAGACTAAAGCCATTGAAGTTCCACAAAGTGCAAAAGCTCGCCGATGACAAAAAAAGTTAGATTGGAAAGAGCTAAGGAGTTACTTCGCTTGCACGAAAGTGGCTAATTACCGAATTTGGTTTTTTCCGATGAGAAGCCATTCCAAATTGAGCAGTTTGTGAACAAACAAAATGATCGGGTTTAATTGCCAAAGAGGTCAGCTGAAAATTTACACTTGCGATTGGCCACCAGAACTCAAGCGCCCCTGATGGTAATGGTGTGAGCCGCCGTAACGGCCGATGGTCGCTCTCCGCTCGTATTCATAGACCGTGGAGTCAAAATAAATGCCGAATATTATTAGGAAAATGTCTTAAATATAGTATTGAAGCCCTGGACTCAGCACCACCGCACTCAGTATGCGTCAACCAAGAATGGCTTATAAAGGAGGTTCTTCGCTTCATTTCTACCGAACAAGGGACACCAAAATCTCCGGACCTCAATCCGTTGGACTTTTTCGCCTAGGGCATTTTGACGAGTAAGTTTCTCACTAAAAAATTCCAAGGTATCGATCACCTCAAGACGGTGCTTTGCCGGGAATGTGCCGAAATACCGCAGTGCCACTTTCGTGCGGCCTGTGATGGCTTTGTCGGCCGTTTAAAGGCAATAATTCGTACCAAAGGTGGCCAATTCGATCAAATCTAAACTGATTTTAAAATTTGATATTATTTTCAACATTTTTTGCTTTTGAACAATAAAATTAAATAAAAAATTAAAAAAATACAGCGCTTTACTTTGTTGCTTATATATCAGCCACTCTGTACATACATACATACATAATGAGTCACTACAATCTAGCTTCTTACACCACCCACTGATGTTGTGTGTGAGTTAATTTTTTACATGACTGGTGGGACTTACAGTTTAAAGTCGATTCCGAACGACAGATTTTGTTGAGAAACTTTTCCAAGCCAATTTATTTAGTCTGAGAGTTTTTGCCATAAATCTGCTGCAAGGAAATCGCCGAAGAAATATTTTTTTAAATTTTTGTTTTGATGTCTGACCTGGGGTTGTTACTGAGTCCCCATTTCTAATAAGCCAACACACTACTTACTGGACTACGGCGTCATTTAAAATGCAAGTTTGTGAAAATCGATTGTATCAGTTTTTGGACAATAACTATTGTCATGATTGAAATTACGAAAAATATTTCCTTACACTGTCAAATTCTTGAAAATTCTCCTGTTTAACATACTCAAAGGCAGTGGTAATACTCTATGAAATTAACATGGGAATGTATAGTAGAATTTTGTGAATGTTTATAATAGCGAACTGAAAACTTTGAACTTAATGCATTGTATTGAATGTGGAATACATTACTTATGCAGTTGCAATTTGTGTTTGTTTTTAATATTTTTTTTTTACTTATTTTAGAAAACATTGACGGAAAAGCCGTCACTACAACTGCCTTAATGAACAGAAGCCATTCGTAGTTTGTTTAGATTTTTTTTTTCAAATCCAATCACATAGATCAAGTTATATATTTTTAAGAATTTGGCAGACTAGGAATTTATTTTTATTTTATTATTTAAACTATTGGAATACCTTTAATTTCATGAATCTACTTTGCAATATTTATGGAAAAATAATTAAAAATATAAGAATATATTGAAAAATTTAAGTGTCCCTATTATTTTTTCAAGGCCTTTTTTTAATTTTTTTAAAAGGATTCGGCCGAACTAGTCATTTATTTTTATTTTTTCAGTTAAACTATTTGAATACCTTTAATTTCATGTACATACTTTGTAATATTAATGGAAAAATAATTAAAAATATAAGAATATGTTGGAAAATCAAAGTGTTCCTATTATTTTTTCCAAGACCTTTCTTTTCAAATAAATTATATTTTTTTTAAGAATCGGCAGAACTTGTGATTTATTTTTATTTTATTTGTTAAACTATTTGAATACCTTTAATTTAATGTATATTGAAAAATCTAAGTGCATTGCATCACATTTACATAATCATTCCTGTGTAGTTTTGATTTTTCCTACTTTTTTTTTGAAAACTTGTTCAATGCTGGTCTGGATTGTTTGCATAATTTTACTTTTTAATGATTAGAAAGATAGAATTAGCTGGTTGAGTATCTAAACGGAATGCTTAAAAATGTTTGCCTTGAATTTTTAGCTGGCTGGTTGGTTGGTATTGGTGGAATGCTAATATCGTTGAAATTTCCAAAGCTAAACTCAATTTCTCTTATGTATGGATGAGTTTGTAATGCTCAAAGCATTATGTGGGATTGTAAGCGAGTGTCACTGAATTTTAGACGTTTAATATCGAAAATTATTATCCTTGGGGAAGTGATATTAGCTTTCATATGTTCACTGTATGATGCAAATATCTTTTTGATGTTTTTGTTTGCAGAAAAATTGCTTAGCTTTTGTAAGCATTTACTTTGAACTTTTCATTTTTCATTTTTAATATGAATTCAAATGAGTTTAAAGTGAAATGATGTGCTCTATAAAGGGGGAAAAAATCAGTTTTGAATGTGTTATTATTTATTGCCTTGTGGTTATAACAAAAATGTAATACGATATACCATACAAAACAAAAACACTAAATCTGTTTAAATCTGAAATTTTAATTGCAATAAAAAGAATTATCGTAATGTATTATACTAGTACCGTATAAACTCATAGCAATAGGACTGCGAACAGTCAAAGAGAGGATTACTTAGAATGAATTTAATTTCAAATTAAAAGAAAATCAAATTGTAGAAATATACTCTCACACAATATTAGATGAAAATATATGCAACATGTAAAGGCACTTTCATTAAGAGTTTCTTATCTTTAAACGTGAATAAAACATAACGTGTATGTTATATGTAATTGAAATTATTTCTAAGCCATTAGCTAGGCCATACCTAACATAATATCTTTCAAATGGCCTTTACGGCTTCTCTGTATAGAATGCATCCGAAGTCAGATAGAATTTGACCGAAGTCAGATTGAATTTACGTAGAATATATGTAATGTAGCATGTTGAAACCATATACTATTGGTGTTCAAGCAATCAAAGACAGGCCAAAAAAAGTTTGTATTCATCGACATATAGAGTAGGCCGTTGACAGTGATGGCTTGGTCAATGTCGCACTACCTGCAAAAAATCCTCCTCAAACAGCGGCGTTTTCGTTATGCATAGGGCGCTCTAAAATTTCATGTGGTTTGACATCGTCCCAAATCCGATAATTATATTTCCTTACGTAACCATTCATTATGGAATGTTACTTATCGTTTATAAACAAAGAGTGCAATACGTTGCCCGAATAGAACAACTATTTTGATAAAATAATTTTATATGTTTGATGTTGTGTGTGTTTATTTTATTCATTACCTACAACTTAAAGTCGACTCCGACTCTTACTCTTAGAGTTCTTTGGTGTAGTGTACTTTATTTCGTTTCCAAACATCGGTATGATTTAAATATTGCACTTGAATATTCGGCTATTATTTTTAGCGGAGAGTTAGAAGTAATATTGTTAACCATGCAAATGCATACTTTGCCTTTTCAATTCTGTGTACTGGTGCAATAAGACGAATAACAGGACAGAACCAGGGTAAATAAAATTATCTACGTCTTCAAGGCATGGTTGTTGCAACAATGTAAGTGGTTGGTAGCTCTCCTTAATTATTCTTTTTAGCACTTAAATCAATCCATGATTTGTTGCCATACACTTAATTCTCGTACTTCAATCGGAGCATACGTCTAGTAGCTTGTTCTAGGCAGCCATTTTATTTTCTCATTCAGTTTGAAAAAAGAAAATTTTCATTCATTTATAAATTTTATTTTAGCTGTTATATCATAGTCATATCTGCCAGATTTGACGATTTACCACACGATTTACTACAAAAATGTCTAGTAAAATATATTATAGGAATGAGGGAGAAGTGTTTATGGAGACTAGGTTTGATATATTTTTATAACATAAGTAACAGGAAAGATCTCTGAAGGAAGTCATTTCCACATACGAATAGTCCATCTAACAAACGGACATTGTCTGTAATACGGTGTGCGATGCACTGGCCAATCGACCGCATACGGATATGCTGGCCGAGAAAGACGATTGTTACGCAGGAATACATGATTTTCATAAACAACTTCCCATATTTCGCTCTAGTAAAATCAATTGTAGTAGCGATAAAACAGTGTTATAAGCCACATTGCAACGATGCTCAATTGAGTAGGAACACTATCGTGATTAACAACCTACTACTACTACTACCTCACCTGTACACGGTCGCGAAGTCTCAAAATGGACTTGAAGGGCCTACTCATACATGAGAGTTGTATTCTATTTCCAGTCGGTTATAAATGGTCTAATTTATAATGAAGTGAAGTATTTATTGCAACGTCTTAAAAAACCAAGGCACTAAAAATATATCAGTTCTAGCGAGCATCACACTGAATTTTCATGCCAATAAAGTCAAGATCTTCTTAATCCCTAATATTTACAATACACATAGGTATAAATGATGCAATATTATCGCTGCTTAATATTGACTTTATATTTCAATTTATTTTAAATTTTTTCTGACGATTTTTTTACGATTCCAATGAACGTCTCTGACGATTTTGGCGCTTTTTTCTCAAATACGATTTTTATGCTCCATTTATCTGACAGCTATGATTCTAGTTGCTAAATTATCATATATATTATTTCTAGAACACTTATTTTTGTCGGTTGCAAATATCTCCCATACTGCTGCATCAAATTTAATGAATGATATCTCATTTTAAAGCTTATATCTAACACTAATGGCGAAAAATAATTAGAAATTGAAAAATTAATATTTTCATTGATAAAAATTATATTTTATATATATTGTTGTCATTATGATTATATATGGTTTTGTTCAATTGTGGTAATACAGAGTCAATTAATAGTAATGCAGTTCTACATAATATAGTATGTATTTAAATCGATTCTGGCAATACCGCTATTTACTATAATGCCGTTTATTACTAAGCCAGTTATGCATAATATGAATATTAAGTTGTAAAAAGCTGTTTTGGCAATGCTTTGCAGTAGTTGTTAGATCAATTGCGATAAAAAGGGGCGCTTAATTGTAATGCTATTCCACATAATAATATATAATGTTGGAAATCCATTTTGGTAATGTCGTTATTGTCATGGCATTGTTTGTTTATGAAGTGTAGTAATATGGCGTCTTTTAAAAAGGTTTTAAGAAAAATAAGAATAAAAATAACTTTCAACGTAAGAATATAAATAACGTGCATTTGAAAAGACAAATGCAATTAGAATGTTAATCAGAAATCTTAATGCTAAACAGGGGTTAATAAATGGTACCCGGCTAGTCGTAACAAGCTTGGGAAAGCACATCATATCAGCAAAAATTATTTATACCGATAAAACTGTACTCATACCCCGAATCAATCTTACACCTTCTGATCTAACTGTGCCTTTCCGAATGACACGAAAACAATTCCCTGTGAAAGTTGCTTTTGCTATGACGATAAACAAAGCACAAGTTCAAACCCTTCGAAAGGTGGGATAGTATTTACCAGAACCGGTCTTTTCACATGGGCAGTTATACGTTGCTTTTTCTCGAGTGCGTACGTTTGAAGATATTTTTGTTTGTATTAAGGATTCGTACGGGCAAAAAGTTAACGATGATCATGTCATTACCTCTAACATTGCATTCAAAGAATTATTATAAAAGCATTTAATTATATGTATGTATGTATGTAAATATACATAAATTAATAAAATTTCTGAAAATAATTAATCATTTTATGTTACAAAAATGACAACTAACGGTGCGAAATATTCGCACGGGTCATCTAGTTTGTATTTAAATTTTGAAATATTGATTTTAATTTTTATATTCTTTCAAATATTTTACATCCTTCACACAATTTTTGTAAATTATTGTCATCATCATTATCATTATCATCATCATCATCATTGTAACCATTAACGTTATTTATAAAGAAAAAAAGGAACACAAATAATATTGTCTCTTATCTAACAAAAGTAAAGCTCTTAGCATATATGTATGGATGTATGTACATACCATTCATCTATCGATCTAACCATCTATGGTATGAATGCATGTGTTCATTTATCCAACCATAACAAACATTGATAATGTCAAACACACACCCTTTTCAAATATCCTGCTCTACTCATATATTCTTCTTGCTGAATAAAATTAATTAAATTCATAAGGATTTCCACAGCTATTCAGAAAGTGATGATGAAGGAAGAGGCATAAAAACTATAAATTTTGTTGAAGAGGTAACCTTGCTTCGATACATCAGCATCTACATACGTATTCGTATATGCTATGACACAACACACATAACAAATATTTGGTGGCAGCAAGAATAGCTACAGAAAAAATGAGAAAAAATAGTAACGAAACCCCTTAAAGTAAAAAAGCGTGTATGTGCGTGCTTCGAACGTGTTGGAAATTGTATAAATTTTGTTTAGAATTTAACCCCGTAATCAAAAATGTTAAAATTTATTAACAAGATTCCGCATGTATGTACAGTTTGTCAAAAAAATCTTTGCACAGACCAAAAAAAAAATGTTAAATTCGATCTTCATTCAAGAATTTCAACAACAAATTCTTTCTATATTTTTTTATTTTTGCACTCATTCTATAACTGTACTTGTCTATATGACCATATGGCACCAATAGTTTCCTAATAGTAACACACATTACAATAATAACAACAACAAAAGAAGTTTAGTCATTTTAAGAAGTGTCAAAAAAATCTTTGCATATTGAATGAAGATAATAAAAAAATTATAAAAATATACCGCTTACTTACTTACTTAATTGGCCATAACAACCCGATTAACGGATTTCGGCCTGCCGCAACACATCCTTCCAGGCGCCTCTGCTTCTTGCGCGCCTACGCCAATTGGTCACACCAATCGATGACAGGGCTTCTTCGATTTGGTCCTTCCAACGGATACAAGGTCGTCCTCTTCGCCGACTTCCGCAGATCCCCGCATCAAACACTCGTCTCGCCGGAGCATCCTCCTCCATTCGAACGACATGGCCGAGCCAGCGCAGTCGCTGGATATTAATACGCTGTACAACGTCCATGTCGTTGAGGAGCTCATACAGCTCACTGTTAAATCGGATGCGAAAATCATCGCCAACTCGCACTGGACCGAAGATCTTACGTAGGACTTTTCTCTCGAATACTCTCAAGGCAGCTGCATCAGTTCTTAATAGGGTCCATGCTTCTGCGCCATAGAGAAGCACGGGTAGGATGAGCGTCTTGTAGAGTATTAGTTTCGTCTTGCGAGAGAGGTCTCTGCTACTCCATTGCCTATTGAGACCATAATAGCACCTGTTGGCAAGAGTAATCTTGCGCTTGATCTCCAGACTGACATCATTTTCGGTGGTAACGGCGGAGCCAAGGTAAATGAATTCCTTGACTGTATCAAAAGTATAGTTATCGGCCGTAATATGTGAATCAATACGCCGCACGGCTCTACTTGTCGATAACATATACTTCGTTTTGCCCTCATTTACTGCCAAACCCATCTTCTTAGACTCCCGTTCAATAGCACTAAAGGCAGCAGTGACATCTCGTTTAGTACGCCCTATGATGTCGATGTCGTCAGCGTACGCAAGCAACTGGACACTTTTTAGAAAAATAGTGCCATTACGATGCACTCCCGCCTTTAGCAGAACACTCTCCATGACGAAGTTGAAGAGGTCGCATGATAAGGGATCGCCTTGTCTGAAACCTCGCACGGTATCAAAAGGTTCGGAGAGGTCCATTCCTACCTTGACGGAGCTGCAGGAATTGCTCAAGGTCATTCTGCATAACCTTATCAGCTTCGCAGCTATACCGAGCTCAGACATTGCGGCAAAAACACGATCTTTTATGGGGCTATCGAAAGCAGCCTTATAATCGACAAAAAGATGGTGTGTTTCGACTTGATTTTCGTGGGTCTTTTCCAGGATTTGGCGTAGTGTGAAGATCTGGTCGATGGTGGACTTGCCAGGTCTGAAGCCGCACTGATAAGGTCCAATCAGTGTTTTGACGAGTGGCTTCAGTCGTTCACACAATACGCCTGTAAGAACCTTATATGCGATAGGGAGAAGGCTTATACCCCAAAAAAAAATATACCGCTATTTCTCAAAAATGTTGCGCATTTTGGGTTTTTTACAAATGAGATGGAATGTGAAAAGAGTAAATAACGTTTTAGTAATGAAGGGATCGTTTTTATGTAACAAGTGTCCTTATATTTGAATACAAACAATGCCAGGAAAACGAGTTTCAAAAAATATTATACAATTGGGCTATTTCAACTACTACTCTGCGAAGGAAATCGCCGTTATATTCTCCCTAAACATCTGCTGAAAAAGAAGGAGGACTAGACTTAAAGGGATCTACAGACAGGGTAAAAAAGATGACGCAGCGAGTTGAGAGAAAAATTATTAGAACCGTGTATGATAGACCGCAATCCAGTGCGATATGATTAGCTCTTCAAGTTTAAAAAGACTTTAGGCTACGTGTTTTCCCAGAAACCATTGAAAATGTTCTTCAAAAACACTAATATTCTTCAAGAATGACTAGGAAAAAACTCTTGCTGTCAATACAAAATGTCGAAAAGAAATTATTATTTGCCACCGAATACATTTCACTTCCTCCGGAGTACTGGGACGATGTTATTTTCTCAAATGAGACGAAAATAATGCTTTATTATCACGACGGACCGCAAAGAGTTGGGCGTAAGCCTTTGAAAGCACTAGAAAATAAAAATCTTATTCCTACAGTAAAGTTTGGCAAACTGTCTGTAATGGTATTCGGCTATATATCCAGCAAAGGAGTTGGTGTTTGGATGAAATAATGACGAAGAAAGTACATCTTGATATTTGATAAAATGAACTGACCGCCAGCTTCAGGAAATTTGATTCTATTGACCCGGTTAATCCGAATAAATTTAATCACAAGTACTATCAAGATAATGATTCTTAAAATAAATCTTATTTATGTAACTCCAGGTTCCTTTACAACTGCACCAAAGTTATTGATACTCTTGCCCAAAGTCCTGATATTAATCCTATCGATAATTTATGGGTTCATCTAAAGAAAAAGGTAGGGAAAAGATCGCCCACAAATAAATACGATTTGGTAAAGTTCATCAAAGAAGAGTGGGTAAAAATACCATTAGAATATGACATTCCGAAGCTTATTCAATCCATGAGAAGGCGTCGGCAAGAGGTATTTGATGCTCAAGGTGAAGCCACAAAATATTAGCACTATAAATTTAAAAAAAATTGCTTAAATCTTAATATTTTATCAAGTGTGCAAATATTTTCTTGACAGCAGTAAAATTGGATTGTTTTTGATTTTTAATATTTTACATTAGAATATTTTCATTGTTATACAATTTTTTTTAATTATTATATTAACAAAACATAGATTTATAAAAACCTGTTTGAAAAAATTTAAAAATTTCATTATTTATATTGGAAATCTATGAATTTTTCTAAGTTTTCTTAATTTTTCTCTATGTGCAAAGATTTTTTTGACAAACTGTATGTACGTGTAGCTTCTTTGTGGCTACCTTCGACAAACTTAGGAAATAATAACTTTAACAACAACTGGCATTTCATTTATTGCCAAAGGAAATTTAGCTCAACAAAACCCAAAACAAGGATAGATAAATTTGATGAGTCCGTTTGGTTAGTGAGAAAATTCAAATTGACACTTTGTTATGAACAACACCATTTCCCTAATATAAATGGAAATAAGAAATTTTCTATTCTAATGCTTTTAAATTTTTCACTTTTGTTTATTAAGCATAAAGGGTTTGGGTTAATAAATAAATAAGGAATGTTAATACCCAGTAAAGTTTTAATAAAATCCTCTTTTTGATATTGTAGTTGAGATTTTTGAGTACGTGCTATTCAAATATTGTTTCATTTCAAGTTCATTTTCATGTTCAACGCCTTTTTGACATTCTAATGCTATTTGTTATTGTGGCAAATAACGTGGCAAACAACTGTAATAAGTTGCTTCAACAACATTCCATTCTAAAGTCAACATCAAACACCATCAAGTAAAAGAAACCAAAAGCAGAACAGGAAACTAACTGCTCTTCGTTGCACATGTGGCAAATGTTACTTTTTGGCATTTACAAACAAAAAAATCAAAAAAATAGTAAAAAATTCTCAACGTATTTTTCAAGAAGTAAAAGTGTTTTTGATGTTTTTCGCAAGTATAGTAAAAACAATAATCAAGGCAGTTGAAACAAATGCTTTCATTTATTTTATTTCATTTCATTTCTGCTCTGTTCTAGTATTTTCTTGTTATTTCTGTTTATCTTTCTTTATTTTCTTGTTCATGTTCAGTAACAAAAATTTCTTTCAAGAAGTTGGCATTTTTATTTTGAAATGTTGAAATGAAATCTATGCAGCAGTAAAACTATTTTTATACTCAAACTTTATGATACTCTACATGGGAAAATTTTTTTTATTTTTATTTTTAATGCTTAAGTTGTGGCAGTGTTATCATAAAATAGCGACGCTATGTAAACGATCATCAATTTTTAAGAGTTTATTTTCCTTTCTTTATGGAAAATTTTTATGATCTTTTTCAATCGGAAATCGATGAAGATTGTGACTTTAATATGCATTCCGTTATGCTAGCATATACTTAATATTGCTATTAAATATGCGAATGTTAGTTAGTACTTAAACTCCATACTGCAGTAAACCGTTTGTAAAGTCGAAACAATTTAATTCAAAGCTGATTACTTATGTACGTAATATTCAATTGGCCATTAATAACCAATCAACAAGTTTCGGCCTGCCGTAAGACATCCTTACAGGTGCCTCTGCTTTTTGAACATTTTAGCCATTTGATTACACTTATCTGAGCTCTATGTCTTTGGTGGCTTCAAACGGCTCATTGTTGTATCGGACGCGAAAATCATCGCCAACTTACACTGGATATTTTGATGGAATTTTTGTCCATGCTTCTCCACTATAAAGAACCATGGGCAGGAGTGGCGATTTATAGAGTATTATTAATATTGTACGAGAGAGGCCTACGTTACTCAATTGCTTATCGAGATCACAATAGCACCTGTTGGCAAGACTGACTCTACGTTTAATATCTAGATTAACATGGTAATGGCGAAGTTAAGATAAACAAATTCACAACGAAAGGTAAGGTTTCGTTCGTAATCTGACAGCATATCTCTACTTGCCGACATCTTTATTCGTACTTCTTTACTGTCAGACTTATCGTGATATACTCGCGATCAATGGCGTTAAAGGCAGTGGAAAGATCGCTTTTGGCTTGGTTTTTGGTGTCAATGTCATCAGCGTACACAACCACTGCACACTTTTGTGGGAAATAGTGCAATTGCAATGCTTTATCGGCTTCCGCAGTATACTATTCGTGCTGAAGTTGCAGTGGTTGCATGTTATGGGATCGTTTTGTCTGAAACCTCATTCGGTACCAAAATGTTTGAAGAGTGTCATTCCTACCCTGACGAACCTAAAGGAGATACTCAACATCAACCCAGTACAATGAGTTAATTTCGACCTCCAGGTACTGTGCTTGTCTTGACCGACAGGTGCACGTCCTCTAAACTACTCAACATCATTCTGCATTGCCTTAGCTGCTGCGCAGGAACACCAAGCTCAGACACTGCCACAAAGAGCACAATTCTTTATGGGTATACCTAATCCTGCCGTTCGGTACTTAAGTAAATTCTACGAGGTTTTCTTGTCTCCAAGGGTTAGACATATGCTACAAATAGCACGCGATAAGCACTCTAGCAGTACTCATACATTTCTGAGTGCTATTCGGTTTAATTTTAAGCCAGAGCGTCAATGTCCGTAGGGAAATATTCCTTCTTGTGCAAAGGCTATCAGTCATGTCATTAGTATCACACTAAAGAAAGCTTTCAGCACGTCTCTTCTGGAGCTCATTGTAACCATCATCTGGATGAATATTCTGTACAGTCATCTGAAGCATATTTATCATAGCATTTCCATTGCTTTATTTCCACTACCAGTACAAGGCGGATAGATGCGTTTTGTGATGTTATGAGAGAAACGTTTTCCGCTCGAAAAAAACAGAGTTGATGAAAACCACTATATTTTCAAGTTATAGACCATTTTTATTAACAAAATAGATTTCCTATTACAAACTTACATATTCACGCAGAAAACTATAATTCGATAGATTGTCTCCTAAATCGAAAGTATAACTAAAGCCAAGATTAATCCAAAAATGCCGAACTTTTCACAGTGGAAGTAAAAATCGAAAACGTATTTTTGTATTTCAAACCTTATGACAAATTTAATATGACATTCGTCCAGACATACAGTGAACGATAAAAAATAAACAACAACATAAGGTTTTTTTTTTCATTTCCTTTTGTTCTTGTTGTACAGAAAAACAGAAAAGTTTGTTTGTTTTAAACTTTTCAAAAAAAAATTTTTTTTCGGAATACAAGTTAATGTTACTCAAATGAAAACTACTGCCACTAACATTGCAATGTACAGTGTGGTTGGTAAGAGAAATTCATATCATTGTTTGTTTGGATCCCGAATATGAGACAAAGTGATTCTAAAGTTTCTAGTCCCATTTGGGATTTTTCGGAAAACTTAATATTTTTACCGAATTAGCGAAAAAAGTGGATAAAAGCAAACATTTTGGAAAATACAGGAGGTTAAAATAGTAAAATAAAAAAAACGGTAAAATGCCGATATGACAATCGAACGATTTTAATGACAGCATCACTATACACTTAATGACTGCCTGACTAAATGCGTACATAATTATATCTTTAAGATATACCCAGTTATTGAACAGCCATTTAAGCACCATGACAACTATAATTAGAGAATCTGTACAGGTGCCTGATATCAAAATACTTGGCATACACACCATTTTTATGTTTACTACGAACCGAATAATTTTAAAAGTTTTACCAGATCATTTGTCTGAAAGTTTGCAGATGTTGTCTCCGTAATGCAAATCTTAAGGAAGCCAGTATAACTCCTTTCATGCTTATCTTTTTGAAAACACTCTTTACAACGAATGTGAACAACAAAGGCCAGAGTCGGTAGTCTTGTCTATCTTCAACGATGGTGATTAATAAAACGCATTATTTTCTTTACAGAGGATTTGAAAGCATTTACATTTATTTTACTGTACATTTAAACAGCCTTTATGGGGAACTATTCCCAACCAATATTTTTATTTATTTTATATTTTTTTCTGTAACCAACGCCACCACCACCCACCACCACCATCACCACTTTGTAGAACATGAACAACATGAGAACAATGAGAGTAACAAAAATTTTTCAGAAAATGATGAATGATGATGTTTGTTTTTAACTTATATTTTTCTCATTTAATTTTTATCTGAGAGATTTTTTCCAGGGTTATAATGTCCTGCTTTTGATGTCCCCCAATATATTAATGTTTTCTTTTTCTTTTGTTTTTTTGTTTTGTTATTTATTTATTTGGTATAGAAATACAAGTTAAAGATTGAAATCAGACTGAAATATATGACAACAGTTGACATAGGAAAAGACAAAGTAAAAAATGAAAAGATGAAAAAAACTTTAACCATCTGTTTGACACAATTAATGGTGCCAGTGTCATATTGGCTCTAGCAATAGCCAACAAAATCTATTTATTTTTAACTTTAAATGGTTGTTGCGAAATGATTCAAAATGTTTTTGGGAACTAGAAAAACAGATCCCAGGCAGAATAATGGTTGAAAATAATTCAACAACAAGAGGGCCTTTGAAAAATTTTGGGGTTTTTTTTTGTGGTAAAAGAAACAAAAAATATGATATCCTAAGGGATAGGCGATAAAGAAATATATGACGGCTGGTTATTAGCAATATAGAGATATAGTGCTGAAGTGGTTGAAATACTTCTCTTCAAACTCAAGCTATCCAACTATCAAACCAAAAAAAAGAGGAGAAAAGTTCAGTCTTTAAATTTGTACAAATATGACCCTTTAATCTCCATTCCTGTGTGAAAATGCCACACATCGAAACCAAACATGTAGTATTTTATTAACTTTGCTATTCCATTCTCGTTGCTTGTATATCAGCGATCAGCAACGAGTTTTCAAAACGATGTGTAGATTCGAGTCATATTATAATTTCTGATACTTATACGCATTCATACTTATTTTAAGATGATACTCATACTACTCATAGTCAAAGTTGGAAGTACTCGTCGTACTTTTACTTAATAATATATGATGTTATTGGCTTCGGCTAGTCTCTACTTAGCATTTACACGAAGCACAAAATAAATATGATTCGGGCACTCACAAGAAGATTGTGTGTATGCTTTGCTTGTTGTCTTTGTCTTTCCTTTCTTCTTTGTTTTTATATGCAACAAAAACAAAGGCTGTAAATTTTGATGAATGATTCGAATCACTCGAATCACTTATAAGTATTGCAAGTACTTTTCTAAGTTTATGAATCAGAATGAGTAGGCGTATGAATCAAACATATTTCGAATGTTGTGAGTTTGATATAAACATTGTACTCATACTCATTGCTACTTATGCTTATAAATCAATGTTGTAGCGAGTACGAATAAATCAGAGCAGTTTAATTTCAATTCTGTTGATACACCCATACTCAAAATTGTATGAGTGCTTATGAGTAGCTGAAAAACAATTCAGTGCTGATCTCTGTCGTAGATTTCAAAAAAGTTAGCGTACTTATTGCTAAAGGGTCTGGAGCACATTTTACAAGAAATAGATGATGAGTAATTACTACTGACTTATACAAACCAAGTATTCGAAGTGTAATGCCTAACCATATCATTTATAATGTCTGACAATTGTGTGGTTCTTTCCTAATTTGATAACGTTCATCTAGTTGAAACAACCTCTGTAAAATTGTCATTAATTCAGTTTGTTTTACCAAATTTTTAAAATTATCTCCAGTAATGAGGATTTTTCTGAATGAGTAAGTTTGTGAATCATTAAAATTGTCACACTTAGGGCATCCAAGAGCAACCAATAAATTCCAAAAAAGTTTCTGTTTTGTGTGGAATACGTTCTGGCATCGGCATCGGTTTGTATTCCTTAGAGAACGACAGGCGAGAAGACGGAGAAGACAGGCGATTACTGTCGACGGCAATGGCGACGACTTACTAACAATTACTAACTTCTTTTAGCATGTAGTGGAGGTGCAAACCCCTGGTCAGACATCTCGAAGGAAATATTGAGAAAATATTTCTTCGGCGAATTAGTCTCAGCAGATTTCTGGCAAAAATTCTGTAAGTAAATTAAAAGTTCCTTAAAAATTTATCATTAGGAGTAGACTTTAAACTGTAGGTCCAGCTATTCATGTATAAAACTAACACACAAAAACATAAGAGGTGTAAGAAGCTAGGTTGTAATTCTAACTGAAAGGTTGTCATGACCAATTATTAGACTTCTTTTTGACAGAATTGGATGACTTGGATACTAAAGATTTGTGGTTTCAAAATTTTGGTGCTACGTGCCTTACAGTTCATGCCACAGTTGGTATTCTGTACTAGCGATTTGAAGGCATAATCTTTGTACGTGGAAGTGATCTGAATTGGTTACCGAGTTCATGCGATTTAAACTCTTAAGTGTTATTATACAGAAACCAAAAGATATTTAGAATAACGCTTTATAAGGCCTTCCGAAAGGGTTTCCAAAAACATCAAAGCGTTTCATTTCTATATCTTCAAATATATTTTTTTGTATACCGAGTGTCAAAGTTTCTGACATTTGAATTTTGTTGTTCTTGCTGTTAGTGTTGTTGGTTGTGCTGTTTTTGGAAGACCATTTCTAGTGCATTTTTTTTTTCGTTTGTTGTTTAAATTTTAATGTTTACAAAGTATTATTATTATTATAATTGTTATTGTTATTAAAACAAATTAAACAAATGTGGTTGATATGGTCGTTTCTGTTTTTGTTTTTTTTTATTCAATCATCATCATTATTTCCTGCAATTTTTGGTTGAAATGCGTTTTGTGGCGTGGTGTCGTGTGGCGTCTATCAAAATGTACGCAATTTAATTAAAAATAAATGATTTATTTATTTAAAAATGAATGAATAATACAATAAGAACAAGCAATTAAATTTTTTGAATTTTAAGAGTTTGTGGACACAAACGAAAATTTATTTCAGAAGTATGTTAATGAAATTTGTCCATAATATTTTAAACAATATTTGCTTGGACTTTTATACAACATACAAACATACATTCACATACCATATGTGTATCTCCATATGGTATATGTTTAATAAAATTAAATACGTTTTTGGGAGAATATTGCTTTTGTGAAGGCCTTTATATTAATTAATTTTAATGATCCATTTACGCATTTCATTTTTCAAATTTGAAATATTAATCGTTTTAAATTGCCACAAATAAAATAAAAAAAATTTTAAAATGAATGCATTTAATAATAACAGAATTTAAAATTCATATGGCGCATGAACTATCCTTTCAGAATTTAATGTTCAAAACAAATGCCTTTATTATTCTTATAAAAGAATTTTAACAGAAATTATTTAATGAAAATACTAAATATATACACTAATACCCCGGATTGCGTCGCTAGTGGGGTCTGAAGAAACGGAACTCAAAACGAAGCACGATTTTCTATGCATTTGTACTGATTTTCAGTTAATTGGTTCCGAGATTCAAAATTTTAGCTAAAAAAAAAATAGATTTTTCTATAAAGAATATTTAATTTACTAACGACCTACAATTTACAACCATCAGACAACATAAATACATATCGCTCCTTTATTGCAACATAGTCATATCTCAAAAAATTAAAAATTTGTAGTTACTTAAGCAAAACTGCTCTTTTAGACCTTCTGTACATGTTGAAAAAAAAATCGGTTTTATATCCCAAGCTGAACCGAAGTTATAGCAAAAAGTGTATGCGGCATTAGATCATAGAACTTATGTCTTGAAAACTTAAATCGTATTTTGCCAAGTTCAAGTTTTTTTGAAATATGACTTTATTGCAATAAAGGAGCGATATGTATGTATGTATTTTCATTAGACTTAAACGGGAAATCCCCTTCTTCTGTATTAGCTTTGTACAAACATTTTCATATTAACTACGCAAACTGAAACAAAAACGACGCAACTTCGAAATCACAGAAATTTTAAAAAGGCATAATCAAACTTGCACTAGATTTAAACGGGAAATCCCCTTTTTCTGTATTAGTTTTGTACATACATTTTCGTATTAACGACGAAAATCGAAGCACTAATGACGCAACTTCGAAACATGCTATGCAAACTGAAATTAAAACGACGCAACTTCGAAATCAAAGAAATTTTAAAAAGACGCTACTTCAAAGCAGATGCAGAACGAAGCGACGCAAACCGGGGTATTAGTGTATTGGGAATTAGATTAGAAATGAAACGAATCACAAATATAAAGAAAATCAAAATATGTCTTTAAAGATCGTTGATCACAATTTCATATGTGTGAAGGACAGGACGTGGAGTAAAATCAGTAAATAACTCAAATAATGAAGCAACAAAGCAATTAGATGAATAGTGAGAAACAAACAAAAAATTATTATAATAAACGTACTTTGAAAGACAGCGATAAGTATAAAAATAAAAAATTGTCTGTTCTGGAACTTGCCAGATCAAAAATAAAATAAATATTGTTGCGAAAATAAAAAAATCTAGATATTGGATTAACATTAAAATTATAAACAAAAGCTTTAAAAACATAACAATGCAGTAAGCAAACCTGTTTACAAATTATCGTACTGTTTAATATATAACAACAAGCACCAGCATAAAAAATGGTAAACAATTAAACAAAAATATAACAACAAGACTACAATAAAAAAAACAACGATGTTTACATTTATAGCGATTTCGGGAAGGCGAAGTCATGAATATTTGCGTACAAGAACAGTCATCAGACTGTTTACTTTTTACTTTTAAGTAAGGGGCAGTTCAGTCAGTCTTGTGTGAAGACACGTTGTATTTGAAGAGAGTAATCGTGGTTTGCAGATTTCCATTACAAAGATCTGGCGAATAATTGTCTAGTAATTGTTATTGTTTATGCAAAGGGCGAAAACAGAGGAATAACAAAGAAAAAAAGGCAATTGTTGTTGCTTACATAAAGTTGTGAACAGTGGCACACAGAATTTTACGAATAATAAAGAATTTATTTTTATTTTATTTCCAATTTATGAGCTTTTAAAAGGTAAAAACTTGAGAATATAAACAGTGCGAAGCAACGTGTTCCAGTATGGAAATCATGAAATTAAGAGAAAATAATCGTTTTCCAAAAGACAATGCAAATGATACAATTGAGGTCAGAACTGAGGGTGTAAAAAATATAAAAAAAATGAAACTGAAGGCATTTCACGGAAACAGATGTAAATTAAATGCTTCCGGTGTTAGAGTAAAGTGTTGACGACAATTTAAGAAATGCTTTTGCCTAATAGAATACGTATAGTATCCACTATGCCAGACTGGAATGGCAAAAGAATTTTTCATATTATTATTGAATTCCAGAAGAACAATAATATTAAAAAAATAAAAGAAAAAACGCCATAGGCATCGCAAAATCTTTCGAAGGAGAAAAATCGACAAGAAAATCATTAACTTTGACAGAAATTTATACGACGTTGTTTCTAAGCAACGGCAGATGGCAACGCTATTACACTAGAGCCCCGACTTGCATCGTCCCGATTTCCGTCGTTTCGATTTGCGTCGCTTTTTTAATACTGGAAAAATTCGACTTGCGTAGTTGTAATTTCAAGTTGCGTCGTTTCGAGTTGCGCCGAGGAGCTTGATAATGAAAAATTTATTAGCCATTGACATTCAACATGTTTCAGAAAAAGATGTCATTACAGGAGATGATACATTAGAAGAGAAAAAAATTAACAGTTGCCAATATTTCCAAAGCTTTGCAATTAATGTCCCATGCAATGGATATATTTTCTGAAAACGATCCTGACGAAAATCGTAGCACGGGTTTATAAGCAGCATCCGTTGATCAAGCCAATTTTTTTCTTTTTTTTGAATATTTTCCCCAATAAATTAAATTTTAATGCATTTATATAGAAAAAAGTGACTCGATTTGCATCGTTTCGATTTGCATCGCATTTCTCCGATACCCATTAACGACGCAAGTAGTGTATTCTATTCTAAGTAAATTTAACACACGCAACGTAAGTGGTGTGATAAGCTATGTCCTAATCCTGAACGAAGGCTTGTAATGATCAATTATGTATGCATGTTTGCATCTTACTAAAATATTCAGTGAACATACTCTGTATTATTTGAGACGATCTGAAATAAAATGAGTTTCATTTAATTATTTAAGCTCTTTAGAAAGTTATTGACCCAATTATGTTTTGTTTTTATTATACATCATTAAGAAATAATTGAAAATTTGACCTCATAATAGATTTTGAATTATAAGCTATGACACATAAAGCAGAATAAAAAAATAAATTCATTTGAAATTGTGTCATAATCATGGAAACAAATGTACTTTTCTCCCATTTACACAGAAACTAATAATAATTTGTCAAATGCATGCACAAGAAAGAAACCAAAATAATAATTTCTGCTGTTAAAATAAATGAGGTGAATGCTTATGTTAAATTGTATTTGTTTTTGTTATTGTTTTGATTTGGTGGTATAAATTACTTTTCGATGTATAGTCTCAAAAGGAATGTAAAGGAGGTAGATAAGGAGAAATAATCAATTTCATGCTTTATTATTATTAACCATTCAAGTCAAGTGTAAAAACTGTTGTGTTTATTCACCAACAAAACGCTATTCACAAGGGTGAGAGTAATGTAGAGAGCTAAAGACAGTGTGTGGTGGAAATATTAAATTAAACTGCAGCCAAAAACTTCATAATCATTATTTCTCATGTGTATGAATTATGCAAGAGAGCGAGTGCTTTACAGAATGTTTAATATTTACTTAAGATTAAAGGTACTGTTGTTTTCCTTTTACTCAGAATGTAGTACCCATACATATACATTTAAAGGCTGTTATGCGTTCACGTATAGATATGCACGACTACACATGGGTTTAATACATTTATGCGACAAGGAAACCATATGAGGCCTATCAATAATAACAACAAAACATATTACAAATGAGAAAAAAAAACTAAAGAAAGAAGAAGAAGAAGAAAGAAAACAAGTGACTGGAATAAGAAAGGGCTTTTATGAAGAAGCTAAACAAGTCAAAAACACTAACAATAACAATAATTCTCTGTCTATGTGTTTTGTTTTGTTTTCTTTTCTTCTTTGGTTTCTGTTTGATATTACACCAATACATTAAAACAGTTTTTGTTTTTATTTTTGGTTTTTTATTTTGTGGAAAACAATGATCGATGTTACCAGTATGAACTTAAATGTCCTTCTATATGGAGACGTTTCAAACGTTTTTGTTACAATTTCTTTCTTTTTTGTTTGTTTGTAATTTCAAGGGTCTTTATGGCGTTTATCACAAAAACGAAAAGAAGAAAAAAATGAGAAAAACATACGTTCATTGAAATATAAATGGAAATTGAGGGGGGGTATTGGTAAGGACAGCACAAATGAAGTTGAATGAGTGTGTATTTTTGGTAAAATACCAACCAAAGGTCAGTCGTGCGTTAATATGTTACATTGTGTTCCATTATTTTATTTTATAAAACAATGTGTTTTTGATGGCCAAACTTCATAACAACAAAACCAAAACCATTGTATACTGATACATAAAATATTTTATGGTAATTTATTAACTTAACATAACATAGTTACACATACATACATCCATACACACACTTTGCGTATACAATATTCTGACTTAATTTTGTTTTGTGTACAGTGGTGCGTATAATTATCGTCTGTGTAGTGATTTACTCGTAATAGCGATGGTAATTGAAAGAATAATTTGATATAAAAATAAAATTTAAATAATTTAAATTATAAAAATTAAAGATTTTCATTATTTTCAATATTGCAAAAGTAAAAAATTTAAAAAAAAAATATGTCATATCAAAAGTGAAATAATTGTACATATTTGGTTACTATGGCCTACATTCTCCATTTTTAGCTATTATCTTTTTGGCAACACTGGTTGCCTCTCGCGTTTCGTGTTTTGTTTCTCTGTCAAACATCTTCAGTTTGGTGTATAATTTAACCATGAATCGCCTTACAAACGAACAACCATTGCAAATCATTGAATTTTATTATAAAAATGCGTGCTCTGTTAAGAAAGTTCATAGCACAATTTTATGGTCAGTTTAATAATCCCGCTGAAGCGGCTATTCGGGCTATTTTGACTAAATTTCGCACCAAATTTACATTGTTGGACATTAAACCACCAATACTGCCCGTACTGTATCGGGCAGTGTTAATGATGACCATCAATTGTCCATTCGTTGCCGTTCACAGCAATTGGGCCTCTGTTACTCAACAACATGGAAAATTTTGCGTAAGGATTTAGGTGTGAAGCCTTTCAAAATACAACTGGTGCAAGCATCTACCGTAATGCAGAATTTTTGGTGAATGGCCTGTTGGAAAGTTGTCCGAAGATCCACTTCTTTATTGAAAATTTGTATTTAGCGATGAAACTTCATTTTTGGCTCAATGGATACGTACGATTTTGGAATGGATATCAGCTGGAAGCATAGCAAAAGCTACCAATGCATCCAGAAAAAGTCACAGTTTGGACCGTACTTCTTCAAAAATGCTGCGAATCATAATGTAACTGTGAATAGTGAGTGCTACCGTGGGATGATATCCAACTTTTTTTTTGCCCAAAATGCAAGAGTTTGATTTGCATAACATGGGGTTTCAACAAGACGGTGCCACATGCCTCACAGCCCGCGTAACAATTGATTCATTGAGAGATGAGTTCGAAGAATATCTTATTTCTCGTTCGGGACCGGTCAATTGGCCGCCTAGATCATCCGATTTAACGCCTTTAGACTACTTTTTTTTGTGGAGCTATGTTAAAGCTCATGTCTATACAGACCAGCCCACTTGAATTGAAAGACTACATTATAGCATTTATTGGTGAGATACCGGCCGAAATGTTGGAAATAGTATGCCAAAATTTGGACTAAGCGGATTGACCATTAAATTACATAGACCGCACTATCGATTTAAATAAAGATTTCATGGATTTTTCTGAATTTTATGTGTTTTTTTTTTTTTGAAAAATTTTCCTATAGCTCTTAAAAAATCACTAAGAAATCGCATTATTTAATAATAGCGGAACTTATACTTTACTGCCATTTAGCTTTTATGTTTGTTCGAAAAGGTTATTCAAATGGCGTTATCTTGGAAAATTATTTCCTTTTTTAAAATGTTTTTTTTTCAGAACCTACTGTGGAAAAGGTAAAATGCATTGCAATTAATGAAAGAATTGTATAAAGTTTTCAAAATTGTAACTGAAGCAAGAGAAACGGCAGTCTTTTAATTTTTAAAATACTCTGTTCAACCAGGCACAAAAAATAGTAAAAAAAATTGAGAAGACTGGATTTAAAATAGTAAAAGTTATACCTACATTTATTAGCCACCTGGGGAAAACTGGATACAGAAAGAAAATGATGCGCGTACGACAATAAAGTGTATAAAATATCACAAGCTGAGGTTAAGTTTCGCCAACGGCGGAAAGGTCAAGCTCAAGTTCGATTTCCCTTAATTTGACTCCAAATAGGAATTTAGGACTTACATACATACATAATTGGTCACTCTTCAGTCAGAATTATGACCTAACTTCTCACACCATTTATGTTGTTCATACATAAGTTTTAAATAAACGGCTTACTGTCGACTCCGAACGATAATAAGCCAACATACTATCTACTAGACGACGGACGAATTTTATGTTATTAAAATCTAGGATATTTGCGTTATATGCGTTCTAATATTCCCATTGTAATCTTTTGCCAGGCATAGAGTTGGAATATTTACTTAATTGGTCAGTACAACTCTTTAGTAATGACTACAACCCAGGGATCATACAGTCAACCCTCCTATAACGCGGTACTCTCAGAACGCGGTTTCTATATAACGCGGGGCTGAAATTGCGATAGCCCGCCTATAACGCGATACTCTTATAGCGCGGTTTTCGGTCAATTTCATCCCATAAGTTCCTTCCGCACAGCCTATGAATGAAGAGTAACTAGATATTGTAAGAGGGTTTAATATAAGTTCTATTTTCGACGCAAAACCTCAGCTGTGATACAGTACCGTGCAAAACAATAGCAGTTGGATTTTCAATTTAAAAAAAACAATGAATGAAGATGAACCAAGTGAGGTTGAAAATTTAAAAAAAATACAATATTTTACAAGTTTTTCTTAATTTTGTTGGAAATCAGTCTTTTAGTTTGATTTTTATTTCATTTAATATCAATCCTTATATGAACTCTTGAATTCAATAAAAATAATTTATAATTTATCTTGCGTTTTGTATTTCTTGATCTCCATATAACGCGGTACGAATTATGTGATTTACACTAATTCTGTGTTTCTTATAGCGCGGTTTCCATACAACGCGGTACACACTCACCGCGTTATAGGATGGTTGACTGTACACAGACTTTATTACCCGAGAAAATATAAGGATCTTCTACGCAACTATTTATGAAGCGAATAATAGAAGCGAAGAAAAAAGTGTTCAACAGATTTTGTAGACTTTATTATTTGTTTTAAATTATTTTGATCAAATTTGTATGGAACTCGTATACGTAACAAATAATTACTCATACGTTCCACTGTTTAACTGTTGGCAATTGTTATGTTCGTAAAAAGTTCCTTCCCCCCTTATCCTATAAACTATGGATGACAATCTGATTTTTAACAATTTTTTTTTGTTTAAATTTCCTTGTGATAAGTTTGAAAAACGATTTATGCCACTTTAAGTAAATTATGAAAAGTAATAAATCTTAAATTTTGTACAATTTATAATCCATGATGTGCAGGCAGTTTTTTTTTCTAAGTCTTCCCTTTTGTTTTCTTTCTTGCATATTTATTTCCTTTTGGTGAATAACACCGCCAAAGAAAAAGTGTCCACCTTAAGCTGTTTTAATGCTGACTAAATAGAAAATCTCAATGACAATTAATTTTATACTTGACTTTACCATAATAAGTTGCTTGGGGGGGCCACACTACGCACAGTATATTATGATCATAAATTTTCAAAATGCGTAACGAAAAATGAAAATATTTTAAGATTTTCTTTTTTTTTACACTTGGTAAGTGTAAACCAAGTCTTAAAATAAAATTAAATAAAAATTTATATTTAACGATGACAAATGCAATAAATTAATTCAGGCATTTAATTAGCAAAAATTTGTAAATAAATTTTCCATTCCTTTGCTGCTGCTGTAGTTTATTTTTTTTTTTTGTTTTCATTTTGGTTTCCTTGGAATGTCGTGTAAATGAAACGGAAGTGTATTATGGGGTGGAAATGGAAATACAGCTTTACACCCTAACCATAACAGTGGAATATGGGGAAGTGGTTTCTTGAATCATTTACCATTTTAATATGGTTTATGGCTTAATAATAAAAAAAACAACAACTTTTTACAGTATAACTTAAACCATCAAGTATAAATGCCATCAAACAAGTTAAATTTCATTGCAAATTAATGGAAAAAGGAAAATGAATGCAAATGAGATTTATTTATGAGCATGTAGCGATTTTTTTTTACCGATTTTTAGTGACGTACGTTAAACTACTAAAAAGTGCATTTTCAAAATAAAAGATAAGGTTTAAGCAAGTATAAGATGATGCTAATCTGTATCATCACTACACCTTTGCCGAGGGTGTTTTAAGCGGAAAACTTTCCCATTGTAATATGGGATATGACGTTTTCTCGATCGAATCTAACCTATATACACTTTTGCCCTTTGGCCGAGTGTGTTTCAAGTGCATAACTTATCCATTAAAGATGATTGCCCACTTCTTCATCAAAACTAGAGACACAATTGTATAAACATGGACTGCTGCCAGATGGTTTTGTTATTCTTAAATCGCTTATTATCTCCTGCCGCAGCATACCCCTTGTGTTTTTCTTAAATTAAATCTTGTTAGAGGTTTAGATTAGGTTAGGTTAGAGGACGTATACTTGTCGGTTAAGACAAGTACAGTACCCGGAGGATCGAAATTGGCTCATTGCAAAAATTGTTAGAGGTTTAGTTCACTAAATTTTCTAGGCAAACGAGATAGTAAATGGATTTGCGAAATATGTCTCAAGGGAATGCTATCGATTTCTTGGTTTTTTTCTTGGTGGAAGGCTATCGGCATGATCAGCGCTTTAGATTGCTGATAATTGTACAGGATTGCTGTCGTAACAATAGTGAGGGCCTGTTAAATCAGTTTAAATTTGAAGGAACCGTTATTTCGAATCTAAAAGTAGTTATCCCAATCTATTCTATTACAAAATTCAGTATATTATCTCCACTGAACATAATGAATCGATTTATATTTGAAAAACGTTGGGATTTGTTCGGCGAAATTGAGAGAAATTGCAGGAAAATGGCGATTTTGCCAAAAATCAAAAAATATCCTTTCAGATGAAGCGTATTGGGTACATTAATAACCAAAATTGCCATATTTGGAGCTCCGAAACCCACACGTGGTCTTGCAAAAGTTAATGGAACTTTTACGAGTAACTATTTTATGTATTGCGGACTATTGCAGGGTATGCTGCGATGAGCAACAGTTAGAGACTGTCGAACATTTCCTCTGCAACTGCCCAGCCCTTGATTGGTTGAGGTTAAGGCCCCTTGGCAGGGCCTTCTTTGAGAACTTGAGTTCATTGTCGAGAGCCGACATCAATGCTATCCACAGATCCATTAGCAGCTTGGACTGGTTGAGATGGTGCTAGGGCTTCGTAAGTGTAGTCGCACTCTCAGCCTCTTTTGTTTTGTGTTTGTTTCTTTATGTGTTATTCTTCCGTTTCCTGTTCTCCCTCCCCTTACCTACATTCCTATATCCTCTATTTCCTTCCTCCCCTATGGACAATGTACAATGGGTCAATTTCGACCTCCGGGTACTGAGCTTGGCCTGACCGATAGGTGCACGTCCTTTAACCTAACCTAACCTAACCTAACTATTTTATGTAGCTTGTGAAGCGAAGGAAAAGTGGAGACGAAGCAACCATTACGGTCAATGGAGGTACGTATCTTCCATGATAATCATTATTTTTTTTAAATGCTATTCATGGTATTGATATAAACGATGTTTGGTTTCAATAGGATGTTGCAACTTGCCGTACCTCTCATGCCACAATAGATTTATTGGGTCAAACGTTTGGACGGCCGTTTAATTAATCGAAATGGTGATGTCTATTGGCCGCCAAGAAGCCGTGATTTGACACTATTGGACAATTTTCTGTTGGGCGCCATTAAAGAAAAGTATTTTAACAACAAAACAGAGACACTTGAGAGTTTGAAGCAGTTGCAGAGCTACAATTCTATAAAATTCGAAAATGTGGATAAAAATTGGGTTCAACGAATGAAGTACTGTGTGTACATTGGTACACAATTACAACGGAAGATTATGACAACAATTAACGTTTGTGTTAAATTTTAAATTCCGTTTGTGGCCAGTATAACCTATCAATCGTTTTTATAAACTTCGCAGTTGTAGCCTTTTAAAGTGAATCTTAGAAATTTAAACAAGTTAAGGCCCTTACTTATTAATCTGTGGTTTTTTGTATTTCTTATCCTTTTCTTTCAAAATCTTTTGCATTCAAATGTTTTTAACAAAATAATGTTTGTCTAGTTTCTCTTACTTTTTTGTTTTTTCAACTTATTTAGAGTAACACGAAATCCTGAAATTTTTCATCTTGTCTTATGAAAATATTGCAAACGCCTGAATCACAATCCATTTGCATTTAAAGCATAAAAATACTTGAAAAATATGACGAAGAAAAATATTTTTTATAGAAAATAATAAGAAAATATGGCCAAGATTTACTAGCAGCTGTCAGTTGACATTTGAAGAATTTTTCTTCAAAATAATTTCCATTTATTTTTCTGCGTTTCTTTTCTTTTTTAGCTTTAAAAGATTTTCTTTTTATAACAGTTAGATGAATTATGAAAGTAGGAAAACACGCAGGTGTTTGACAAGAAAAATGAAAAACGTTTGATAGAACGAAACGAATACGTATCCACGTAGCAGATTTAAAGATTTACAAACATCAGCCATTTTTGTATGGCGTGTTATCAGCGAACAGAAAATAGCAGATGGAAGCACAAGCTCCTTTGATAGATGAACGATGGTTTGTCTGCATTTGAGCCGAGAATGAGCGTGAAGCGTGTAGAATACAAATACTGAATGCAAATATTTGTGCCATCAGTTATGAAACTGGAAATGTTTTTGAAATTTAATGAAAACGAAAAAAAAAATTTGAACAAATTGCATACATCATTATAAGTTATTAACATTCAGATTAAGGTGTCTTCTGAATGCCTTTAGTGTTTGTAATACCCTTTGGAGGTTTAAGAAGAAGATTCTGCTAATAAATGGGGGATCAAAAAATATTATTTTCGCGCTTGATGTTTAAAAATTTGTACGAAAAATATATATATACAGGGTGGCTGATATGTGTTGCAACCAACTTCAGGTTGTTATCATTTGTAAACCGCTCGTCTGACAGCTGACAGATTTATTCCAGTGATAGTTCATTTTATTATTTAAAAATTTACAAAAGCATTTTGATCTATTGCAGTCAGAAAAAAAGTTATTCGTGACGGAATTTAAGTGTGATTGCTGGAAAACCACAGGTGGCTATTGTTAGAGCCCTTCAGCATTTAAATGTGAATAAATCTTTTCTTTCTCGTAGCATTGCTTTTTACCGTGATACTGGCAGTGTTGCATCGCGTCCAAAAAATGTACGAAAAAAAACGGTAACAACACTAGAAATGATCCGAAAAATAAAGTCCAGTTTTGATTGAAATCCACGCCGCAGTGATAGAAACATTGCACGTTGGCTAAACATATCGTGAGAACGGATGCAACACATATTGAAAAATGAGCTTGGACTAAAGCGATTGAAGTTCAAAAAAGTGCAAGAGCTCACCGATGGACAGAAAAAAGTTAGACTGGAAACACCAAGGAGTTACTTCGCTTGCACGAAAGTGGCCAGTTACCGAATTTGGTTTTTTCCGATGAGAAGCCATTCCAAATTGAGGAGTTTTTGAACAAACAAAATCATCGGCTTTACTTGCCAAAGAGGTCAGCTGAAAATTTAAACCTGCGATTGGCCCCCAGAACTCAAGCACCGCCGATGGTAATGGTAATGGTGATGTCCGCTCCTCGCTCGTATTCATCGACCGTGGGGTCAAAATAAATGCCGAATATTATTGGAAAAATGTCTTATAGACGGTAATACCACAGAGCTACTTTCGTGCAGCCTATGATGGCTTTGTCGGCAGTTTGAAGGCCATAATTCGTACCAAAGGTGACAAATTCGAACAAATCCAAACTGATTCTAAAATTTGATGTTATTTCCAAGATTATTTGCTTCTGAATAATAAAATTAAAAAAAAAATATAGCGCTTTACTTTGTTGCACTGTATACAATATATACGACCTAGCTTCTCATGTGATCGTTAACAGATTTTTTTAGAAATCTGTTGAAAGCCAGTCGCTGAAGAAATATTTTCATCCACTACTATCAGCTACGAAAAATACAATAAAAATTATTTACGAATATAAATTAAGTGCTTGACAGTCAAGTCGATTGCATTGAATGTTAAAGCTCTTTTGAGCTAATACAAAGGAATCTAGGCAAATGAAAAAATACTTTTAAATATGTGTGAACCTGTTACGTATACAAAAATGGGTGGATAATTAGAGATCATAGGAAGATCAATTGCAGCCTAACACAATTGTTAACAAAGGATAATGGGTGCATTTAACTTCCTTTCGGACATGACAGCTCAATAAAATGGAAATATAATATTAGGTGAGAGTAATTGTTGATTCCAAGCAAAGACATATGGCAACTCTATCGCTCTAGTATAAAACACCAAACTGATGATGTAAGGAGTGCTCACGAAAAAAAAGTGGGCCTACTTTTAAGCTTATAACTTTTATCATAATTGAAAAAACTGAGTACCGTTACATTGTTTTTATTAGTCATCTGTTTCAAAATCCACGCGCTAAATTTGATTGCAATAGCAAAATTAGTTTTTGAAAATGGGCAACCGACAAGGATGTCGTAAAAAAATAACTGAAATTTTCAATGAAAAACCGCGCCGCTTACCAAAAACGATCACTAGGCTCCCAAACAAAAACCAAACAGTTTCTAAGGTAAGAATAAAACAATGTAAGGAGTCTTTGAGTATTGAGAGAAAGCTGAGAAGTGGAAGGAAAAGAAGGATTTTCCGACCAACACAACAAAGCAAGTAAAATAATACATATTTTTCTAAAACACCCTAACATGTTTGGAAGAAAAGTGGCTCAAAAATTTGGATGCTCTGAGACATTTGTCAGAACAAAAATTTGATACACAAAAGAATTCAAATATTGTTTACTTTAATTGAAATATAAAAATTAAAAAAATCGGCCACTTAATTTTATTTCTATAACGAAAAGTGTAAGTCCAGTTTTTTTTTGTGCGGACTCCTTATGTATATTAAAAAAGCATCGATTTATCAGAAAATACATCGATGTTTTCTGTACAACGATTGATTTTTGTCACAAAATGGATGAAAAAAGCTCAATGTGGTAGTTGCTGCTTATAGCTAGTAACGTCTCCAATGTCTTTCCATATACTGTTTCCCCCAATTCTGTTGCTGTGAAAACTTCATGATGCAGTGTTTTTTCGTGACAACTTCTTCGGTATTATTTTATTAATATGCTTCTGAGATACATTAACGCAGCAAAAGTAAATGTTAAAGTAATTCGTTGTTCTACCAACTTAATCTAGATTTTAAGCTTGAATCCTTCCCTGTCCTTAACTAGTGCCTTTAGGCTACTACCTGTTGATAATCTAATACACAACACGCCCCACTTCTTATTCTGATTATACAATAAAACGTTTGGATTGTGCATCTTTTTTCATCTTTCCTTTTACCGAGCGAAAGCTTACGAACCCCACTTCCAAAATGATTTGCCTTCTGCTACTTAAATTGAGATCTTGCCTAGATAAGAGCTGAATGACTAAATGACACGTAAACAGTGAGGTTAACAGGTTGACACTACCTAAGAGTTGAGAGAATTGAACAATGCAATATTGTTTACATAAGTACTGAAATTAGAAGTTTGGGATTTAAATTTGTTATCGACTGTTAAACAGAGTAGGCATCACTCAATGTAAGTGACACCGAATGGTTAAATTCATCAGAATAAATACTAGATACTGTAGTCTTAATTCGGAAGAAAATATTCATTAATACGTAAGAAGATTTAAAGTTTTTGCAAAATTTTATTCTCGCTTAATATTGTCCTAAAAACCATAATGACATTAAAATTATTATTTTAAATTCAATAGTGTGTTCCGCTTTAACAAGAAACCATACAAACGGCATTCAAGTAAAGAAAACAAAATGAAAAGAAAACGCAAAAAAATTTGTACTGTCAGTGATAAATGTTAAGTCAAATGGACTTGACTGCTGTGCAAATGGAAACTACAAATACAGACCTAAACAATTTTTGCAGAAAATACATACGTACGTAAGTGAGTGTACATATATGGGTGTGGGTGTGTTAGAGTATGTTTTTATATTTACAAATGTAAATAGCTGTAAAAAGAAGGTGGCAACTCTCTAACACTTGGACAAATAATGCTAATAATTTCCAAACAGAACACACGGAACACATTGTTTTCACTTCTTCTTCTTCTTCGATTCAATTGTGTTTTGCTTTTCTGTTCTGTTCTGTTCTGTTTTATTCGTTTTATTCTTCTGTCCTTTTTGCAAATGGAACTCCCTCTTTTTTGTGTCTTTGTTTTGTTGTTGTTGTTGTTGCATTTTAAAATACATTTAAAGCAGTTAAAGCACATTCAAACAAAAGTTCGCTTTGTTGCTTCGTAAACAGTGAAAGGAAATGTTTCATGTGTGCAAATGCAAATAGCCAGTGTCGACATTTAGTAGAACAAATTTCTCCGCTTTCATTTTTGTTTTGTTTTTGTTATTATTAAATGGATAATTGTTTTGCACAGGCACGAGCATGCAATCGCTTGATTGACCATGCACTAACACTACCCTTATAGTACATAAATACGGTTTGCAAGTGCTTATATGGTCGCGTTTTAAAGTGGAAGTCATATGAACATGAATTTAAACAAATGACTGTTTACACTTACGAACATGTGCAATGAATAAATTCAGTATAATTTGCTCTTTAAACAGTTTTGAATAAATGATTAGCAATGGTGTTAAGTAAATTGCTTAAAAGCCTCAAATTGCCAGGAGGTAAGAATGGAAGTACTCACCACATCATGGCATCCACGTATTAAAAAAAAAATTATATTGGCGCATAAAACTGTGATCTTCTTGTAGAAGCTCCTATATTCTCAAATAAATTAATGGAACCATTAAGTATATAAAAGGTTAGCATCCATTTTGGTAAAGCACCGCTAATTAGAGTAGAGTGCAGAATTTGGAGTGGGTCCGCATTGTTGTTCAGGAAACATTAATTTTTGTATCAGGTATTATCCCTGTTGTTATAGAATTAGACCAGGTATCCGTATATTGTAAAATATAATCTAAAAGTCGTAGAGCGATAAAGGAAATATTAAAATCTCTTTTGAAAAGAGAGAGAAAGTGCTTTTAATGCACTCTTATTATTTACTTGAATAAATCAGATACAATGCAATGCAATAACTGATGAATTATAGTGATTATTGTGATAGGAGATATCTAGTAGGATATCTACAGGGTGGCTAATATATGATGCAAGAAAGTAAAGCGCTATATTCTTTTAATTTCTTTTTTAATTTTTTTGTTCAAAAGCAAAAAATGTTGGAAATAGCAACAAATTTTAGAATCACTTTAGATTTGTTCGAATTGGCCACCTTTGGTATGACAAAGCCATCACAGGCTGCACAAAAGTGGCTCTGCGGTGTTATGGCCCACTCCCCTCGAAGCGCCGTCTTGACGTGATCGACTCTTTGGTATTTTTTAGTGGGAACCTTACTCTCCAAAATGCCCCAGGCGCAAAAGTTCAATGGATTGAGATCCGAAGATTTTGGTGGCCATTGTGCGGTAGAAATGAAGCGAGGAACCTCCTTTTTAAGCCATTCTTGGTTAACGCGTACTGAGTGCGGTGGTGCTGTGTCCTGTTAGAATGTCCATGGTCTGCGGCCGAAATGTTTGTCTGCCCAGAGCTTCATATTTTCTTTAAGACATTTTGCCGATAATATTCTGCATTTATTTACAGCGGCCCACACCATTACCATCGGCGCCGCTTTGGTTCTTGTGGCCAATCGCAGGTGTAAATGTTCAGCTGACCTGATCATTTTGTTTGTTCACAAACTGCTCAATTTGGAATGGCTTCTCATTGGAGAAATCCAAATTCGGTAACTGGCCACATTCGTACAAGCAAAGTAACTTCATGGCTCTTTTCAGTCTAACTTATTTTTGTCCATCGGTAAGCTCTTACACTTTTTGGAACTTCAATGGCTTTAGTCCAAGCTCATTTTTCAATATGTGTTGCATCCGTTCTCCCACTTTTTGGACGCGATGCAACACTGCCAGTGTCACGGTAACAAGCAAATACTGGAGGACTCTAACGATAGCCATCTGTGGTTTTCCAGCCAAATATAAAGCAATCCCACTACCATGGTTGAATTCTATCACGAATAACATTTTTTTTAATTGCAATAGATCAAAATGCTTTTGTAAGCTTGTAAATAATAAAATGAACTATTACTGGAATAAAACTGTCAGCTGTCAGACGAACGGTTTACAAATGATAACAACCTGAAGTAGCTTGCAATACATATCAGCCACCCTGTAGTAGTTCCGCAATCAAAAGATTAATAGGAGTTTGGGAAAAATTCTGTGCGTGTTCTGGACCATCGCAATCTCAAACAAGATGCTTTAAGCAAGTATCTACTGAACATCAAAGAGGAAATCTAGTGCAAATGGAATTGGATTGGACAAACATCAGGTGATTGACATGATTTCATAGCCTGAACTATAATAGATTGGGCAGAAGACACCAGCCTGAAAATATGGCAGGGAATAGATAAAATAGTACTTATAACGTAAGCAGAAATCATAATTTTTCAAAGTTAGAAACTTCCTGGTATTGAAATAGGAGACATCATTCACTATAGATTTTAAAAATTAAGAGCCTTCAATCGCCTTTGAGATCTACCTTAATGGTAAAGTTCTGTACCATTAAATCCAATTCAACAACCCATTATATATTCAAGGAGGGTATTATTAATCTACACAGGGACTGCCATAGAGACTGATTGATGAAAACTGATTGATGAAACTTGATTAATGGAAACTGAAATAAAACTGACGCATTCAGTAAATGTCAACCAAGAATGGATTAAAAAGGAGGTTCCTCACTTCATTTCTACTGCACAATGGCCACCAAAATTTCCGGATCTCAATCCGAAGATAGTTAGTTTGTGTAAATGCTTTTTGATAGCCCCAAGATTTATCTGAAAAACGCCAATTAGACGCCAATTGGTCTGCATGTTACTCATGCTTGAAGAGTATTCGAGAGAATCATGTTAACAACGTTTAGGCAAAACAAATGTTCGAATAAAAGAACGAAGGTTTAATGGCATGATTAAAAAGCTCTTTTAGATGATATTTAAACTTCTACAGTGCTATTTAACTGGTCTCTACTGTTAAGTTGTATGTTTTTTTTTAAATATAATTTTCAATTATATACATGAGAATATTCTAGTTTTCTTTTACCTCTGAATTAGAATAAAAAAATTTAAGGAATATGTTGTTTTATTAATATTTTGGTATTTTCGTTTTTAGTTTTACAATGAAAAGAAGAAAAAAAACTAAAAGCACATATTTAGTTTCGGTCGTATTCAATGCCTTTTTTCTCCATCTATTTTCGTTTTTATTCGAAGTTGTACAATCCAACCTACAAGCTGTGTGTGGATATTCCAATTCATGGAATTTTTTTTATGTTTCAAAACAATTTTTATGTATAAATTTTCTGTTGTTATTTCCAGACACAATATCAAAAAAAGTATTTTTTTCACTCCCTCTCTCTCTCTGCCTTCATTTTTTTGTTGGGGGGAGAAATGCCCAATGACAAGTCCAGCTGTAGTAGATATTTTAGAAATTTTTGCATTTGAGTAGAAAATGTAAATTAATAGAAACTCAGCATGTGTGAATGCCAAAAAAGAAGAGAGAACAAAACAAAAAAGAGCAAAAAACAAAACAGAAAATTGAAAAGAAGAAAATGGAAAAGTGCAATATGATGATAGGAAAATAAATGACCAATGACCATCACAGCAAGGTGACAGTGCTGTAGGAGTTTTTGAATTCCAGGGAATTCTATTTCCTTGTGAATAAAGAAAATTTAATGCTTAAAATGATTTTCGTACAATTAAATCTATGTATACTTATCGTACATATGAATCGTATTTAAGGATGATTTTTAATTTTGTTCTCTAAGAAAAATAATTTTTTTTCCTGGTATTTTAGTTATCACTACTCATTAAGAGAGATTAAAGGACAAACACTAAAATAATAACAAAGACGATAAAGAAACGAAAAGAATTCAACACAGCCATACAAAATGCTGCCAATACGTATGTATATGGCTTTAATATAGGGCTTATGTACGATTTTAGGAGCTTTTATTCCACAGTTAATATATTGTAAGCTTTAGGCTATGGATACCTATTTGCTAAACAACATAAAAACAATAATAAAAATCTTTTTTTATAGCGATGAACATGAAATCAACTAAACAACTAATTTTATGTCAAATCTTTCTGCAAGATAAGTTGGCTCATAATTGATGAGGACGATCATATTAACATTCCAAGGCAGTCTCGGTCTATTGTAGACTACAGCGTAGTGACATGGACTTGTACACGTAACTGTAAGTAAACGATCATAGACAACGACGTGTATTCTTTGAGTGAAAGCATTTGCAACCATGAGCCTCATTTCTTGGTGAATAGGTATGTCAACACACAAAATTTTCGAATTTTTGATGTCCCCTATTCAGATGAAATCCAGGTACATTCTGAAAAAGATACTTTTTGGTGTGAATTTTGGTGGTCAGGTCATCACTGTAATGATTGCTTATTATTAATTGCTTTTGTTCTTTATTGGTTGACCTGGACACCAACTACTTAGACTTTTTCTTGCGAAGCTTTCCTAAGTTGTATGCGATGAAGCCAACATGCTTACATACAGGGTGGCTGATATGTATTGCAACCAACTTCAGGTTGTTATCATTCGTAAACCGCTTGTCTGACAGCTGACAGATTTATTCCAGTGACAGTTCATTTTATTATTTACAAGCTTACAAGAGCACTTTAATCTACTGCATTTAGAAAAAAAGTTATTCGTCATGGAATTCAAGCGTGATAGTGTGATTGCTTTATATTTGGCTGGAAAACCACAGGTAACTATCGTTAGAGCCCTGAAGCATTTGCTCATGTATTGCTCTGGCAGTGTTGCATCGCGTAACAACACCAGAAATGATCCGAAAAATGAAGGCCAGAGTTAATAGAAATCCACGCCGCAGTGGTAGAAAAATTGCTCGTGAGCTGAATATATCACGAGAGCGGATGCAACACATATTAAAAAATGAGCTTGGACTAAAGCCAAGCGTGATAGTGTGATTGCTTTATATTTGGCTGGAAAACCACAAAAAGCCCTCCAGCAATAAAATGTGAATAAATCTTTTGTTTCTCGTACCATCGCGCGTTACCATGATACTGGCAGTAATGCATTGCGTCCAAAAAGTGGACGAAAAAAAACTGTAACAACACCAGAAAATCCGAAAAGTGAAGACCAGAAATCCACGCCGCAGTTGTTGAAAAATTTCTCGTGAGGTGAACATATCGCGAGACCGGACGCAACACGCATTGAAAAATGAGCTTGGACTACAGCCATTGAAGTTCCAAAAAGTGCAAGAGCTCACCGATGCACAAAAACCTTAGACTGGAAAGAGCTAAGGAGTTATTTCGCTTGCACAAAAAGGAGGTTCCTTGCTTCATTTCTACAGCACAATGGGAACCAAAATCTCCAGATCTCAATCCGTTGAACTTTTGCGACTGGGGCATTTTGGAGAGTAAGGTTCTCACTAAAAAATGTGAAAGTGTTGATCATCTCGAGACGGCGCTTCACCGGGAAATACCGGTAAATACCGCAAAGCCACTTTTGTGCAGCCTGTGATGGCTTTGTCGGCCGTTTTAAGGCCATAATTCGTACGCAAAGGTGGCCATTCGAACAAAATCTAAAACTCGTTTCTAAATTTGATATTATTTTCAAATTTTTTGCTTTTAAAAATAACTTAAAAAATAAAAAATATTACGCTTTATTTTGTTGCATTATATACAGCACCCTAGATTTTACAAAAATGTATACTTTTCATTAGGAACCATTATAGATTACTGACTCAAGTTTTTCCACACAATAGTTTTATACGATGAAGGTTTAATTCAACTAGAACGATATTTTTTTTCAGAGATCTATTATTTCAGTTCTGTTGGAGATGTCTGACTTGTCTAATAAGCCAATACACTACATACCAGTCTACTGTGATTACATAGCTTATGGAAAACTGGATCTTCTGCATAAGTGACAAGGGCATGGTCAACCCATGTTGACTGCGTTAGACTGTTTCTTTTGGGGCTTTCTAAGTCTATATATGTGAATAACCCAACAACCACTGGGAAATAGGGATATCTATTAATAAACTTATCGATTCTTTTTTTTTTAACAAAAAGCCAAGAGCATTTATTGTATTGAAATAATTCACAGCGTTGAAAATTTAATTGATGATCATGATGAACAATGAAAATAAATTTTATTCAAATCACACTTCAACCTAAAACTGGCGACGTTCGAATGGATGCAATCAGTCAACGAAAACAAAATAAAAATTCTTTGAGAAATTAAAATAAAATCAGAACACCCAAAGATACTCATACGTATTGTGTATTGTGTGAGGTGAGAGATTGAGGGAAAGGGTGATCTAAAGAGGGAAAAATTAAATTTAAATTTTTGGTTGTGGAGTGTATGTGTTTTATATTTCTATCGATTAATTTTCTTATTTTTTTTTTTTGTATGTTTTTTAATGCACAAAAGGGGGAAAGAATTTCTTTTCTTAGCAAAACAAGTGTTTCTATTTGATTTTGCAAAAGAAGAATAACAAACGAACCCTGAACATTCCTGAATTGTTTATTTTCTTTACACTCTCACTTTCAGTGAAATGATTGACAGCAACGTAGTGGAAACAAAGAAAGAAAATGCATATACACATACGTAAGCATGTACACACATTTGTTTCGTTTCTTTTCTTATTTCAAATGCAAATCAAAACATTTCTATTCAGAGACTCTCACTGCTTCTGTCTCTGAGTAGATTTCAACAACGTGAAAATACTTCGAAGAAAATAGGAAAGTTTGTTCAGTTTTCGATTTTTCGTAAGAAAACACACAACTGAACTTTGAATGTTGTTGGTATTGGTATTGGTATGTGTGCATATAAATTGGTGTTTATTGTTCATCTAGTGTTGGCTATTGTTGCCTTTTGTATTGTTTTCTCAAATGAGAATTTCAGTTTTATATTTATGAGAGCAGCAGAAATATTTTTTTCTCCATAAATTATGGAAACTCATAATTTACGGTTTGAGTTATTTTTGTTTCGTTTTTGTTTTTGATTTTCGGAAAATATTACTCTAGCTCACTTTGTTTGAGCACTGTTTTTAGTGATTGCTTAATGATCTCCGGAGTGTACGAACTGGTATTTAAAGTAATACAACAGAAAATTATTTTTATTGGCCTTTAAATATATAGTTAATGGTTAAATATAGTTAAAATGGTTAAATTTACTTTCGATAATAAATGATATGATTAGCAGCACTGTAAAATTAGATAATTTTCCAAATTTAAATAAATCTGCTTAGAATTTATCAATTACAGTCAAACCCGTTTATAACGAACTCCGTGGGACCAGAAAAAAATAGTTCGTTATAGGCAAAGGTGAGGTCGCCGTTGAGGTAGTGTGTTGGCTTATTGGACGAAAGACCCGAGTTCGTATCCCAGATCTGACATCAAAAAGAAAATTTGAAAATAATTTTTCGGTGACTTCCTCTCAGCAGATTTCTACCAAAAACTCTGAGAGTAAAAAATTGCCATCGAATGCTTCTCAAAAAAATGTGTCGTTCGGAGTCGACTTTAAACTGTAGGTCCCGCTACTCGTGTATAAAATTAACGCACACAACATAAGTGGTGTGAGAAGATAAGAAGGTGGGTCAATTCGACCACCGAGTACTGACTTAACCTATAGGCAAAGTTCGTAATAAATTGGGTGAAGTCATAGAAGAAAATATAAAATACAGAGAATTTTTTTCAATCATTAAAACCAAAAATTATTTTTTTTTATTAAAAACCAAAAATATGTTTTAATTCTTTGCATCTAGCAGCTGATTAAAGACACTGAGTTATAATTTAATGCTGCCATATTAAATAAAAGTAAAAACTATTGCCACAGTTTAAAGATATTCTGAGGGTTCGTTATCAAAAAGGTAAAATGTATGTAATTTTAATTACTGGGACCATTTAAAGTAGTTCCTTTTAACCGAGAATTCATTATAAACGAAGTTTTTTTCTATGAATACATACATAATTGGCCTTTACAACCCTTCAGTTAGGATTACGACCCAGCTTCTCACATCACTTATGTTGTAGTGCGTTAATTTTATCCATGAGTGGCGCGACCTACAGTTTAAAGTCGAATCCCCGAACGTCAGTATTTTGAGAAGATTTCATGTCAATTTTTATTTCAGGGTCTTTGCCAGAGTTTGACTGAGAGGGAAGTCGCCGACCGAAGAAATATTTTTTCGTTTGATATTTGACATGGGATTCAAAACACGTGCCTTTCGTCTAATAAGCAACACACTACCTACTAGACCACTGCAACTTGTATTGAAAAATTGTTATTAAAACGTTGGAATTTGAAAATATGTACGTAATAACCAAGAATTCGTTATAACCGAGTTCATTATAAACGAGTTTGACTGTATTACCATTACATACGATGGTGGTTCAATAACTTTGTAACGTTTTACATACGATATCGGAATAATTTTCCTTTGCCCAACAAGTAGTTATTAAATGTTGATCCAATTATTTTTATCCCTTAAAAATATAAAAGTTGCTGAGATTAGAGATTGCATATCTGAGCAATGCGTAGCCAAATACATGGATTTTTGGTAATTAAATTGCATATCTCTGTATGCCTGCATTATCCTGGTTCTGAATAGCTTTATGTTGGCTAAGCACCTTTAAAACACAGTCATTTAAAGCGGTTACCGCCACCATATTGGTTCTTCTGAAGCAAAATCACCTCAATAAACTTAATGTTCTGACTTCAGCTTCGTCTCTGGTATATTGTGGTGGATTCACATTTTATGTATCGTTGTAATTGAACCTCGTTTAAAAGTATAGCGATGTGTAGTTATTACAACCTCTTAGTCAGAACTATTACTTATAGGACCTACAGTTTAATGGCAACAGATTTGAGAAACTTTTCGTGGCAATTTAATTAATTGACAAGCAGGGTTGCATATTATGGCCTCTATTATTAACATTATTGTGGATAGTATTTTGAAAACAGTGGATTAGGCTAGAAGATGCATTCGTAGGGGTCTCTACGATAGCTGGAATGAACTGGCTTACCCGCATAACATACGATTACATATATACGTACATAATTGGTCATTAGAACCCTTCAGCCAGGATTATGAACATTAATCCATTAACATCTCCCACAGATGAATAGTGTATGTAATGATGATATCACCTTAAAGGTAATATAAGTCCATGATTTTATTAATTTCTATATCTTTGCTGAAAGGGTAATATTACTTCTGCTGCCACCAACAAACCTAGTCAGTGATACGCTGCTGTATAAAAGACTGTCAGACAAGGTTTGCAAATTATGGCCTCTATTATTAACATTATTGTGGATAGTATTTTGAAAGAACTGGATTAGACTAGAAGATTGCATTCGTTAGGGTCTCTACGATAACTGGAATGAACATATTTTGTCATTACAACCCTTCCAGCTATTCAGGATTGTGAACTTAGTTCCTTAACATATGATGATTTGTGTATAATTTTATAAAAATTTAGAAAAAACCTATGCATACTTGAGTGAGCGATCGCTAAGGTAGAATCAAAAAAAAATTCTATCAAATGGCTGATGGTCCGATGGGTCTCAGGTGCGTAAAGGCTTTAACTTTGTCAATTCTTTTGACATCAAGAACTTATTCGAAAAGATAAAGCAAATATTTGGAGGCTTAATCGTTGTCTACGTAGAATATCGGGAATACATTACCCTGGGTTGATTACTCGTCTGAGACGGTCTAGATTGCTATGCATTAAACTCCTTTGAAAATCGAAATCCGCACACGTATGCTGCGGAAATAAGATTCAATAACTGGAAGTAGAGACATGATAGAGCTAAGCATGCACATTATTTTATATTTACCAACCTAAGGGTCGATTCCTCTTGCAGGATCACTGTTGCTGTTTCAGTTCAGATTCAGGAAATTGAAAAAATTACTTAATAATTGTTTTAGATCCATTCGAGAGAAAAATATGACATTTTTCATTTTTTTTTTATAAAACCAGCACTCTGGTGATGGCATGCAGTGTATTGTGCAAGTTTAGGAAAATAGGTTATAGGATGGTGGAAAGAGGGAGAGTAGTGTTTGTGGACATTTGATTTAAACTTACCAGTAACGTAATTGAGGGGAAAAACTTTCGCAGGAAGATCATGCCACAAGCGAGCAGTGCGGCCAAAAAAATGAATTCTCCCTGTAATGCATTGTGTGGTTCACTGGACAATCAACCATAAAAGGATGTGCTCTGCGAGAAGCACGAGTACCAACTAAAAATATGTGATTATCGGGAACCAAGCCCTTTATCTCCAGAAAACACCTCCCAATATAGTAGCAATAAAACAATGAAACACACGCCACATTGCGACGATGCTCCAACGAATCAATAGAATTGGATACCCTACTGTCATTAATAAGCACCTTCATCCTCTCCTGTACGCGGTCAAGAAGCTTCAAAATAGACTTTGAAGCACCGACACATACATGAGACTTGTACTCCATCCGAGGTCGGATAATGGTCCTGAAAATAGTAAGAAGATCGGATCGAGTGAAGTATTTTCTGCACCGTTTTAAAAACCCATGGCACTTGAATGCTTCCTTCGACACTCGAAAAATGTGATCGTTCTAACGAGCAGCACAACTAATTCTCATGTCCAGAACATCAGAAGCATCTGCCTCCTTAATATTTGCATTACCCATAGATACAGATGACAGAACACTAGCACCAGCATCACGCCGGTGTGTCAAAATACAACATTGGGTCTTGCGCGTATTAAAATCGACCATGTTCGCGCGGCCCCACTCAGAGATTGTTGTTTGCCTCTAAACGCATAATTATTACCATTATGGTCTACATATTAGCACACACTACGATTAACGTTGCACATTCATAGCAGGTGAACTGAGAAAATGTTTATTATTATTAGCCTACTTTGGTTTTTCTCTTCTAAAAATCATAATAAAAATGAGAGTGTTTCTCTTGATTTTTCTTTTTTCACTTTTTTTGCTTGCTGGCTGGTAAAATGGCAACAAAAAAACTGTTTTTCATTGTTTATAACGAATTGAACTAAACAGCAAATGTACCGTAAATAAAACGTGTTTATGCTTGTTTTGTTTAAATTTTTTTATTGTTTTTCTATGTTTATTGGTGTTGTTGTATTTAAATTATTATTGAAATCATATTTTTCCACATCATTTCTTGTACTCAGAGAATTCAATATAAATTATGGATCATAATGTTGTTGTTGTTTTTTTTTATTATTTGGCTCTCTACACTTTTTAGTATAATTTTTATTGCTTTTGTTTTTGTTATAGAAAATAGCATCCCATATAGTACTCACAGCCACTTGCTCTCCAATTGATTTATTTGTTAGTGTTTCATTTTGTATTGATGATGATGATGTTGATGATTGTGTGTAGGTATCGGTATCGGTGCCGGTGCCGGTGTCTGTGTGTTTGTTTTCTTTTATTCGACAAAAAGAGTTTTTTTTCTCCCCATTGTGGTTTCATTCTTAAACGGATTATTATTTGGTGTGCGGATTTCATGTGTCTTTTATACTTTTCCCCCATTTTTGTGTTGTTCATCTCTCTTTTCTTTTTTTTTGTTTCAAATTTTTATGGTTTTTTTTTTTTTAAAAACTTTTTACAATTAGAATCAGCAGCATTCAGTTGTTTTTTGTCTTCAAAAATCGTCACAGCGTGTGTGTTTGCCAACGTTGCGGTTTAACGCGTTGTATCGAAACAAATTATCGATGTTTTACATAAAATTTTAGAAGAAAAAACAAAGGTGCTTTCAAATATCGTTTTATTATTGAGTAAATTAATATAAAAATTAATTGAAATTGATTTTTTTAATTTTTTCATTCAAACCGTAAATTGGAAAATATGATTGGCACGTAAAAAACTTTCCGTTTTCCGTTGTGATGTGATTGGAAATTTTTTTATCAAATGCTCTGTTTTCTGTTCTTTTTTTTTTTGGAAAAAAAGGCAGAAAAATATTTGTTTTGAAACGCATTTCGTGTTTTTTTGTTTAAATTTCAGTGTTCTACCGGCAAGTAATATTCTACATTAGATTTGTATAGACGTTCATGTTTCCGGTTTATTTGAAATGATTTTTTTAAAAATGTTTTATGAAAATTATTAAAAAAAGAAAAAAATAAAGCAAAGCAGAGAAAATATTATTAGCAGCCATAAATATTATATTTTAAAGGTAAATTATGAAAGGTAAATTAAAAAATGAAATGAAATTTCAATATATTTCTGGTTACAGTCCATTCAGTTGAGAAATGATTGTAAAGTTCAACAGTGCTGTCGGTTAAATGTGGAAAAATATAGAAAAATTTAAGAAGATTAACTAAAATATTATAAAAAAAAAAAATAGAAAACGAAGAAGCAATAGTGTTGAAAACGTTTGTGAACAATTCTATGCTTTAAAAATTTATCAAAATTCTAAGTGTTCATTGGACATAATTTATGTTCAAATATTTATCTCATCAATTTGGAATTATAAATGTGAGGATAAAGGTCTGTCACACTATTGTAGAGTATTATATATTATAAGGTACTAAACAACACTCATCTTTTAACTCGTCAAAAATTTTGCTAATCATTTATTTTAAAAGAAATTTTTCTTCGTTTGCAGCAGGAAAAATTTTTTCTCAAAATTATAAAGCAGTTTCTTACAAACGTTTTGAAAATATGATTCAAATTTCATTAAATTTTCCAACATTTTCGTGCTATGTTGTAAATGTCATTGCATTACAGTTAAAGCTGGATATTAAAATTGTCTATACCGAATTTTTTTTAACGTGAGACTAATGTGTTATAATGACGTCCTACAGTTTTAAAAGGGACATGGAGGTGTAAGAAGGTAAAGACATATCCTTCTGTCTTGTGTAATCTGTCGATTTCCCAAAGCAATTGACATTGGGAAATATTGAAATGGCTTTCAAACTCAACATTGCCGATAGCAAGACGAGAGATATTGTAATTCCAACAATAAAAATTTTATTTCTAGCAATAACCCGATCTCAAAAGACAGTATAGACTACATATTTTGTAATCGTACATGAAAACAGGTTGGACCATTTATCCATGGTTGCTACTGTTGACTGTTTACTGCACCAGGTCTAGCGCAGTTGAGCAAAAGAGTATAATCTGTATCTGTATTGAGAAACATCCATCTCTATTCGTCATTTCAAAAAGCTGTTATTAATTTATTTATTTTTTTTTTATTAACAAAATAAGAACAAGATATGAATCTGTTTGCAGTATTATTTAGCAGCCGTATTCAGTTTTCCAGCCATTTTTACTATACATTTTAAGCCTACATTTTAGCATTTTATCGAAATTTACTTTAGCTGGCCTTTTCAAACATGGATCATCTTTCATATCAGAATGAAATCGGTGGATTCGCTTACAATTCCATTTCAAACCTAAAATATTTTTGTTTATAGTCACAAAATATTATCTATCACTCTTCTGCATGATATATACGTAGCACGTTTTTGTTTTTTGTTATTACCCCAAAAACAAGTTTGATTATTTAAAGATATTTGCAAAGGTCTGTTCATGTTTAAATATAGTAAAAATCGGTTCAATTATCAATCGAAAAAATAATATATAAAAGACCACTTGACTCTAAATCGAATGAATAGAAAAAAAAAGAATAATAATGATTCGATTATTTTAGAAAATTATAACCCAGTGAACAAGTTTATTCAATTACAATTCAAAAGCTCAACAACAAATGACGGTTAATAAAATTTATGTGGAATAAGCAGAATTCTAGTAATTCAAGTGAACATTAAGAAAGCCCAACTGAAATAATGAATATGAGGACAGATCAGGTTTGCAACCAGGCATGCTTAAAACACAACTCACAAGACGACACATTCCAATGGTAATTAAAAGATACATTGGCACCGAGTTATTCAGATAAAGTAATTGGTCAAAATTTTTGATGTAACATGTATCTAGCCAAAGCATTTTGAATATGCAGCATTGAAAGATAACATCACAATCAAATAGGCTAACGCTGAAGCGGGAGACTGGTAATTGTGAACCCCTTTATTGATCTAAAATTCATGACCCTGTTTGCCTACTCGTAGCTGAACGAAAGAATTACCATTTGAGCAGATTACTGCAGTTATATATGTGAAGTCAGCGATATTTATACTGTACGCCAACTGAACTGATAAAGTCGGATTAGTTCGCATAGACCTCCAGTCAATAGAGCGGGTAGCGATATTGAACGCTACGCAAAAGACGCACTCAGTATTTAATCTTATAAAAATTAAAATTTTGTTAGAAAAGTGAATATCACGTAGACTGAAGAAATGTCAACGTGAAGAAGAAATGATGCCTCAGATTCGCCTTCACACCCACATTGACAGCGGCAATACTTTCGGAAGATATTGTCGGAAGGTTTTGTCGATACTGGGATATTGGTCAATTGTTTACTAAAACATTCTAATCGAATTTATTCACCAATTTGGAAATAGTCATCTCGAAAGAACGGCTATGGCGATTTTAAAGTCGCAGTAGCCTAGTAGGTAGTGTGTTGGCTTATGAAACGAAAAGCCATGCTTCAAACCCCTAGTCAGACATCAAAACGAAATAAGAAAAAATATTTCTTCGGCGACTTTCTCTCAGCAGATTTCTGGCGAAAACTCTAAGAGTAACAAAATTGCCAGGAAAAGTTTCTCAAAAATTTGTTGTTCGGCGTCGACTTTAAACTGTAGGTCCGCAAACTCATATATAAAATTAACACACACAACGGAAGTGGTGTGACTGAATTCCGGCTGAAGAGTTGTAATGGCGAACTATATTATGTATGTATCAGAGATCAGCAACGAGTATTCAAAACGATGAGTGCATTCAAATCATACTTATAATATCTGATACTTAAACGCATTCATACTTATTTTAATATGATACTCATACTACTCATACTCAAAGTTGGAACTACTCATCGTATTCATACTTAACAATACGCATAATATTATTTTGACTTCGACTCGTCTCTACTTAACATTTACACGAAGCACGAAATAAGTATGATTCGCGTACGAACACTACAATACTCACAAGAAGATTGTGTGTATGCTTTGCTTGATGTCTTTACTTCTTTGTTTCAATATGCAACAAAGGCTGTAAATTTTGATGAATGATTCGAATCACTTATAAATATTTTCCTAAATTTATGAATCAGAATGAGTAGGCGTATGAATCAAACATATTTCGAATGTTGTGAGTTTGATGTCAACGTTGTACTCATATTCATTGCTACTTATACTTATAAATCAATGCTGTAGTGAGTACGAATGAATCAGGGTAGTTGAATTTTAATTCTGCTGATTTATTCATACTCAAAATTGCATGAGTGCTTATGAGTAGCTGAAAAACGATTCATTGCTGATCTCTGGTATGTATGTTGTCTGAACGGAATACTGATTAGATAGTAATAATTACACATGATGACAATTATAAATTGTCAGAGTTTGAAAGTCTCTGTTAGAAAAACTGTATTACTGTATTCACTCCTTTCCAATAAATTTGTTCACTGGGTAATAACATCTCAAAACACAGAAAAAAAATCATTGAACTTGTACCGTTTTCAATAAATGACTCTGGCCAAAAATAAACCGAAATAACAAAAACAAAAACAACAAAAAATTAAATAAACAATTTTTATTTTCTCTCAAATGCAGTATATTTTTGCTCGAAGAGGTAATAAAACGAAATAGCCAAAATGAATGGACAGTTGTCGTCACTTTTCCTATTTGTTTAATTTAGTAGAGACCGAAACAAATCAAATATGCCCAGCTAATCACCATGATCTCTTTTCATTTTAATTCGAAATGAAAGCAGACGAGAAATAAAATAAGAATTTTAAATAATAAAACAAAAAAAGAAAACAAAAAATAATAAAAAAACTAAATAATTACGGGGAGCGATTGCATGCTGGCAAATGGCCAACTAAACAGTAGTTTTTGCAATAAAAAAAAAATTAAATTAAAAGAGATTCTAATTATTTGAAATTTTTTAAAAATACCACCAACAATAAATGCAAAAACAATTTTGACTATTAAAAATACATTAAATGCCAAAGCAGACAAACGAACGTATACGTACGTATTAGTTTTGAAGTCTAAACAAACTGTCAAAATTATTAAAATTCAAGAAGATATCCATACGGAGATGCAATTGTTTATTTAATTAACATGTTGATGTTAATTAATTGCAAGAAGGATGATAAAATATTATTTCCTAAACGTTGGGAAGAGTTACTATTTATGGTTTCATTCAATATGATACTATTATCCGTGTAGGCTGTAAGTGAAATCTTTACATCATGATTTGTTTATTTGGAGCATTGAATGATATCTTTGGACTTCTAGAACTAGAATCACAAGTTCTGAAACATTACAGCTTGGCTGATGTATAATTCAACAAAATAAAGCGTCTCTATTTAATTTAATTTTATTGTTCAAAACCAAAAAATGTTGGAAATAACATAAAATTTTAGAATCAGTTTAGATTTGTTCAAATCATGGCCTTCAAACGGCCGACAAAGCCATCATAGGCTGTACGAAAGTGGTTCTGCGGTATTTTGGCCGATTCCCGGCGAAGAGCCGTCTTGAGATGATCGACACTTTGGAATTTTTTAGTGAGAACCATACTCTCCAAAATGCCCCAGGCGCAAAAGTCCAACGGATGCAGATCCGGAGATTTTGGTGGCCAGTGTGCGGTAGAAATGAAGTGAGGAGCCTCCTATTTAAGCCATTCTTGGTTGGTGGTGAGTCCTGTTGGAATGTCCATGGTCTGCGGCCTAAATGTTTGTCTGCTCAAGGCTTCAGTACTGTCTTTAAGACATTTTCCCCATAATATTTGGCATTTATTTTGACCCCACTGTCGATGAATACGAGCGGGGAGCAACCATCGGCCGTTACGGTGGCCCACACCATTACAATCGGCGGCGCTTGAGTTCTGGTGGCCAATCGCAGGTGTAAATTATCAGCTGACCTATTTGACAAGTAAACCCGATCATTTTGTTTACTCACAAACTGCTCAATTTCGAATAACTTCTCATCGGATATAACCAAATTCGGTAACTGGCCACTTTCATACAAGCGAAGTAACTCCTTGGCTCTTTCCAGTCTAACTTTTTCTGTCCATCAAATCCGGCCTTCACTTTTCGGATCATTTCTGGTGTTGTTACCGTTTCTTTTCGGCCACATTCAAGACGCTATGCAACTCTCCCAGTATTACAGTAACGAGCAATAGTACGGGAAACAAAAGATTTATTCACATTTAGATGCTGGAGGCCTTTAACGATAGCCACCTGCGGTTGTCTCGCCAAATAAAAAGCAATCACATTATCACGCTTTAATTCCATCACGAATAACTTTTTTTCTAAGTGCAGTAGATCAAAATGCTTTTGTAAGCTTGTAAATAATAAAATAAATTGGCACAGGAATAAATTTGTCAGCTGTCAGACGAGCTGTTTACAAATGATAACAACCTGAAGTTGGTTGCAATACATATCAGCCACACTGTAATTTGACATATGAAATTACACTTATGCCACCACACCACAATAGGTCAGGAAAAAAATATTTTATAGCGATATGAGAACAGAACATCTGAAACCTTCTAAGTTAGCAATATTTGTGATTTCGTTGAGCAGCGTTGAAAACTTTTATGAGTTTTATTAGGAAGGCAGATAATACCAAACGTGCTGATCTAATATTGACAGACTTTATCAAATTATTGCCCTGTATCGGATACTCTAATTTTTCCTGGTGATGCCCGTATACATATGTATGTAATGTATTTGCAATTATTCCCTAATGAAAGATTGACATTAATTAAGTGAAGGCACATTAATACTCTAGAAGTTCTCACAATGGCCTACATGCATGCTAGTACATTACAGCACTTGAGTTAGGGTTATAGCCTAGCTTCTTACACCACTTATGTTATGTCCTTAATATTTATACATGAGTAGCGGAACATACAGCTAAATGTCGATTCGGAACGACAGATTTTTGAGAAATTTTTCGTGGCAATTTTATTTACTGTCAGAGTTTTTACCAAAAATGTGCTGAGAGCCAGTCAACAATCTCACGTCTAGTAAGCTAACACACTACCTACTGGACTTCGCTAACTAGAACCTCTTGTTGAAGCAGCACCATGTCCTGAGTTCTTTTAATACTCTTGTCCTTAATAATGGCAGTTTAATCCATAAACATCTCTTACAGATGAATAGTGTATGTAGTGATGACATCACCTTAAAGGTAATATAAATCCATGATTTTATAATCAAAACTAGCTAGTGATACGCTGCTATATAAAAGGCTGTCAGACAAGGTTTGCATATTATGGCCACTATTATTAACATTATTGTGGGTAGTATTTTAAAAGAACTGGATTAGACAAGAAGAGGCATTCGTTGGGGTCTGTACGATAATTGGAGTGAACATAATTTGTCATTACAACCCTTCCATCCATTCATGATTATGGACTTAGTTCCTCAACATATGATTATTTGTGTATAATTTTATGAAAATTTAGAAAAAAAAGTTGAGTGAGCGATAGCTAAGGCAGAATCAAAAAAAAAAATTCTTTCAAATGGGTGATGGTCCGATGGGTCTCAGGTGCGTAAAGGCTTTAACTTAGGCAATTCTTTTGACATCAAGAACAGACCAAGCAAATATTTGAAGGCTTAACAGTTGTCTACATAGAATATCGGGAATACGTTAGCCTGCGTTTATTAGTGGTCTGAGACGGTCCAGATTGCTATGCACTAAACTCCTTTGAATATCGTAATCCGCACACATATGCGGAAAGTAGTTTCAAGGAAACATTTAAGAACTATCGGAGATGGAAAGGCACTACGTACTTGTAGAAAGCAGTTGATGGCGAAGATTATTTAAACTGAAAAGGGATCTTTTTGGCGAAAATCGGATATCTATTGTACTCATGGTAGTTCGACTGGCTAGTAGAATACACTCCTCCCATAACTTCTGATGGTTATCTAAGTTTTAATGTAGAAGTATGGCTTAGTTTATAGGGACTAAATTCTGTTATCCGGTATGAGTTTTAACTGGAAGTAGAGAAGTCGCAGTGGTCAAGTAGGTAGTGTGCTGGCATATTAGACGTAAAGCCAGGGTTCGAGTCCCGGACCAGACATCAAAAATAAAATACATAAAGTATTTTTTCGGCGATTTTCTCTCTGCAGATTTCTGGCATAAACTCCTGAGAATAACTAAAATTGCCATGAAAAGTTTCTCAAAAATCTGTCGTTCAGAGTCGAGTTTAAAACTGTAGGTCTCACCACTTATTTATAAAAATTAACACAGACAACATCAGTAGTGTGAGTAAATAGGTCAATAATCCTGACTGAAGAGTTGTGATGACCAATTGTGTATGTATGTATGTAGAGGCATCAATTGTGGTAACATCAATGAACCGGGATCAATTCAATAATTTTCTTGTCGAATGTGGACTTCACAAGGAATACTGCTAAGGTATGTAGCACAGGGACTGACAACAAAACAGTCATTTGTAATTACTTATTTTTTATATTTTTTTTATTTATTTTTAAACGAGTTTAAGCTTAATAAGTGTTAAATTTATGTTTAACATACAAAAAAAAAAAAATAATAAATTCAACCGTTTATAAAATCGGTTATATCAATTAAAAACTAACTAAAATTAGATTATAAAATACTACAGTATTCATCCTTATAATAAAAGGTCGATTAGTTGCGCGTTATATAAGGGAATATCCATGCTATAAAAGTAATTGAAAACGTGTAATATGAAAATGCATTGTAGTAATTAAGATTACTATACTGGGTTCTTAAAATAAAATGAAGTTGGAAGCCGTGGTTATTCACTATCTTGATTAATTGCCTTTATCATCAAATGAGACTCTGCAATTGCCTTGTCGATACCGCATTGAAGACGTAGCGATTTTAACCGATCTCCTGGAAATGCTTGATCAAGAAGATAACTCTCAGCCTGCTCAATAATATCCTGAATAAAATTAAAGAGCTGAATACTATTTTCCAACCTTTTGGCCATGTATTGATGGCGATATGCCATTTTTGCCTTCTTTATCTTATCATTATAGCGAGAACGACGGCATGCCTCTGTCCTTTGACGTTGCAGCAAATCATGTTTGGATTTTTTTGTAGAGTCTGAAACAGTCACAACATCTATGTTTTCATTATCACTTTGTTCACAGCTGCTGTAATTATTGCTGTTGTTTCGTCTTTCTATAACGATCGGATTCTCAGCTAACATCTGCAGAATATAGTTCTCCTCCGCTATGGCACAATTTTCTTTTGCACGTTTTAATTCCATTTCGATTGTTTGTTCGAATGCATTGGGATTAGCTGTTGCCATATGGTTCAAGGCGTTGCTATCAATGTTTTGTGTTTTCAAATTCTGTTGTAATAAATCATACATTTGATGAAAGTAATGAGCGTATATTGAACCCTCCTGCTGTTTATAATAGTACACAGTTGGTTGGTAGTCCGGCTTATTTTCGTTGAACTCATGTACGCAAATCTGAATTATAGGGTTTTCAATTTTGCCCACAGTGAGCTCCTGCTGGTACTGTCCATAAATGACATCTTCCAAACGGCTTTTCATCTTCCTGGTGAAGCTCGGCGATATCCCTATCCAAATTGATTATCTGTTGCTGTTCCATAGTCGATGAGCTGAATAATAATTTATGCACGAATAATTAACAATTTTGCTTTCGCTAATAGTGAAGTTCACTTGAACGTTTGCAGTTGAATGACGAATCATTGAATTTACGCATCGCTTTTATACTCTAGCTGTATCTGTACATTGTTTACGACCCTTTTTTTGCAATAATTAGGTAACAGATCGTGTGCTTCTTATGACTTTTTGTTTTTCAGAATTTAAGAGATGAGTAGGTACGAGATATCTACTGTGTTGTGTTTTTCATATGCCAAATTATTTATAATTTGTTCTGGACATATTATTTTTGCTGTAAGATAAGGGTTATTATTGTCTTCGTTCATTGTTTAAGCAGTTGTTGTGTTGTCCTTTAATGTTTGTGTTTTTCTTTTTTTTTTCCAGTTCAAAGAAAAGTCTTAAAAATTTTCGTTTTTTTTTTGTTGTTTTGAATTGAATAATGCAGTTACGGTTTCTTTGCAATTATTGTTTTAAAATTTTCCTATCTATTGGTAAACAACAAATGTTTTTAATAATTCGAGCGAGACCAGAAAGATATTTCGATTATGTATGCTCATGTCTACTTGAAGGTTATCTTGAAAACTTTTTACGGAATGTGGTATTAATCCTTAGCCTTAGAAAAATAATTTCGGAATTGAAAATAAATCAATTTTATTGTCATTACGTTTGTATTAAGAAGTGATTTTGAATTCCCCAAATTTACAATTTACTGTCTGACCTAAGTGGTGACCCGTGGTGCCACGTCGTTCAAAACAAAACACTACCTAATAGACTATTTTTTAACATTTTATTGCAGACATTGTTGCCTTATATTGCTGTGTAGGGTTATTAAAGTATTACGATTCTAGTTTATACGGCCTTTGCATTCAATGGTTTACCCCAACAGCATCAAGATGCTGATCGATATCCGTAATAAAAGTTCTCTACCAAATATTTCTTTCTGAAATGTTTAAAGTTTAAGGAACTTAATATTTCTTGAGTCGATAACGTTTTTAAAAATCCGTTCTATTTTTCCCTTTTCAGGTATCTAAATCATTATCTTTACTTGCTTGAATTGTCTTCCATCTGTGTAGCTGTTAAAGAGTCTTCGTCTTTCTCTATCCCTTCTTTTGCCGGGATTATATTTTCCTTTCTATATTCCACAGAAATGTTTCAGCTTCAACAGCTATGTGGAAGCTTTACTCCTGACAATTTAGGCGCCTGCTCAATGCCTTGAATGTTGACATAGTCTGCGATCTAACTGACTTACTTTGTTCAGTCTGTGGTAGTATCTTGTAAATTGCTTTCTAGAGCTCATAACCGTATTCTCTATAGCTACGACCATATTCTTACTTACTGACATACTTAATTGGCCAATAATAACCCGATTAGCGGTCTTCGAACTGCCGTAACACATCGTTCTAGGTGCTTCTGTTTTTGGCCGGCTTTGGCCCTTGAACACAACAATCTTCCTTTATTTATTTCAACGTAGACCCTGGCGAGAGCTTCATCTTCCATTCGAACGATATGGTCCAGGCAGAGCAGTCGCGGGATATTAATGAGCTGCACAACATCCACATCGTTGAGGAGCTCATACAGCATAATGTTGGACCGAAAACCTTACGTAGTAGTTTTCTTTCGAATGCTCTCAGTGCTTAATAGTACCCGTAATCATATTCAATGTTAAACGCCCAGGTAAACAAATTTTTATATTAGAAAGTAAGTTAGAACGTTCCATTAAAGCACTGCAGCTGCGCTTCTAAGATTAGGAAATAAACATAATTATCTACTGTTATGAGCACGATTTAAGTCCAGTTACATTTTTAATTTAAGTCTATGGAAATAAACAGATTTAGAATAATCTCAATCCCTACTGACAAGAATAAGAAAATAAACACGACTTAAAGCAAATAAACAGGAACGAAATATTTTAAAAACAGGCAAATGATCAGATTAAAGGGATACACAAAAATATTTTTTACATTTCGAAAACAACCTGTGAAGATTAGCAAAACAAACTATTGTTGACAACAAATGTTGTTTGGCATGGCAAAAGTATTACAAAACAATCGCTTTAAAAAAGGTCATAAACGATCATCAGTCTCATGTAGAAAGGCCCTAAGTCATACTTTTTTCGAAGTAAATTTTTTTGTGATTCCAATACATTTAACACAAATACATACACATCCTCACAAAAATTTTATTAAAAAAAATGTGAGAGTTAGGGCCTTTCTACATGAGACCAACGATATGTTGTGTTACATTAAAAAATAGCAACTTTATTGTCAATTCTGACAATATTGAATATCTTTGCACGATTATATCTCGATCATAACTATGATCGCCATTTATATCAAGTACGTATGAGACGTAGTGAAAAAGTGTATTGAAGGAATTTGAGTAACAACAGCCACTGAGTTAGCTCCCTACGATAGATTTAAACTCTAAACAATGTGCATTAAGAACAGAGCCGCAGGACCGTCAAATATGAATGACATCCGACTAGTCAATTGTATAGCAATGAATTAAACGAACTATTTAAGTTCAAATGCTACTAAGGGATCTATGCTGCGTGAGAATCTTGCATAGGGTAATACACATCCGTGTATTGCACTGTCAAACATGATAGGGTAATGCCAACACCTTTGAATATGGGAACGTATTGTCAAACTTTGTTATGATTATTGATTATACATGTGTTGTGGATAAATCACCAAAATCCACAATCGTTGCCACTTTTCTGCGAGCTTAGGCACCTTTTATGATCGCAACTGTTTCCGAATTATGTCGTTTAGCAGTAGTGACGTTTGGGATGTAAATTGTGATTTCCATTTAAAGGCTTTTGTGGTGGGAAAACGGAAAGTTGGTACCCAATTTTATAAGGCAATGAACCGAAGCAATCTTTGTTGTTGTAGTCGCCGTAATTTAGTCGATAGTAGCTTATTAGACGCAAAGTTACGGTTTAAACACCAGGTTAGACAATTCCGCCTAAATAAAATATGAAAATATTTCTTCGGCGATTGTCTCTCAAAAGATTTCTGGTAAAAACTCAAAGAGTAAATAAAATTGCCATAAAATGTTTTCAAAATTGTGTCATTCGGTGTCGGAGTAAATAAAATTGCCATGAAAAGCTTCTCAAAAATCTGTCGTTCGGAGTTGACTTTAAACTGTAGTTCCGCCACTCGTATATAAAATATTCACGTACAAGATAAGTGGTGTGAGAGGTTAGGTTGTAAACTAAAGGGTTGTGTATATATCTTAGGTATAATAATTCTATCGGTCTTATAACAGGAGTAACTGCTACACACTTTGTGCTTGGATATAATCACAATGGGACTGTCTAGTCGTCTAGATACAATGGAAGACGGTTAATTTGGTAAAGAATCAAAATTTAACTTTATGAAAAACTAAACAAAGCCACTTCAGTGTAAATTGGTTTCACAGATGTGTCAATGTCGTACATAGTAAAGATGCCAATTGGGAAATCTCGAATCCCAAAATCCCGGGATTTCCGGGATTCATAAAATCCCGAATCCCGGGATTTTTAAAAACTTGTCCTGGGACTTTCCGGGATTTTCGGGATTCATAAAATCCCGAATCCCGGGATTTTTAAAAACTTGTCCCGGGACTTTCAGGGATTTTCGGGATTGTAAATTCATATTTATTTTGACCCTACAAGAGGTCCTGAGAAAATATTCTATATCACTTGACTTCGATAAAAGTGAGAAAAACCCTACTTCCATTGATAAAAACTTATTTGATGCCATCGAAGAATACAAAAGCCCTATAAAACGAATTAGAAGAGTAACTGATTTAGATACTCAACTGTCCAAAGAAATAGATTTATTTACATCAGGAGGTAGTAGAGGTGAATATTTATAAGCTGCATTCTGCTATCTTATAACTATTTTACCAACAAATGTTAATTGCGAGAAGTGCTTTTCAACGGCAGCGTATGTTGACAACAAAATTCATTCAAGCCTGTCAGCTTACATGTAAGATGTTTTGATCTTTTTGTTGGAATTCAAATAATTTCTTAAAATTAATGCATTTGGCATCTCTAGTACATAGGCATCTCTAGTACTGACTAATGGATTTATTTGCTAAACGAAAGTTCAAAGTTCAATTCCAAGCTCAGACATCTTACAAAAGCAACTATGAAAGGAAAGGCCTTAAATTTATTATCCACTAAAGTTAGGAAATACAAAAAATCGGTCAAGTCTGTAATGCAGCTCTTTAATGCATTATGTATGAATTTCACATGTAGTGTAATGAATACATACATAATTGGTCATTATAACCCATCAGTCAAGATTATTGACCTAGTTTCTCACATCACTTATGTTGTGTGTGTTAATTTTATACATGAGTAGCGGAACCTACAGTTTAAAATCGATTCCGAACGACAGATTTTATGAGAAACCTTTCATGGCTATTTTATTTACTCTCAGTGTTTTTGTCAGAAATCTGCTGAGAGGAAATCGCCGAAAAAATACTTTTTGTATTTTGTTTTGATGTCTGGCCTGGGACTCGAACCCTGGCTTTTACGTCTAATAAGGCCAACACACTACCTACTAGACCACGACGACTTCAGTGTAATGTAATAGAAACCATATTTTGCTCCAAACCCAATGGAAATAGTAATATTGGTGAAACAATTATCGCGTATACTCTCGATGATATTCGATGATTTAATGGAAAATATTCAAGATTTCTTCATTTTCTTTGCTTAACCAAATAGTTCAAATGTTATTGACCCTTTATTGTTCCATCATCTACCACCGACTGCACATTCAAAGCGAAAAAGAAAATCAGAAAGTTTTTTATTGTAAACAAATATTATATTTCGAAATTTTTCTTTCATTTTCTTCTACTAACACTCATGTTTCAATTAAAATGCAATAAATTTTAGGAAATTTTGTTTGTTTTTGTATATTTCTTTTTAGAACAGAATTTTCATGTTTCAACAGTAGTTTAAACGGATTAGAAACAAAAACTAAGAAAAATATCTGCAGCAGTTTTTTAACCTAAAAATTTCACTCAAATTCATTGAATTCTCTTTAAGCAAATAGTTTATTTACTGATGAAATGAATGAATGAGTGAATGTATGAGTGAATGTGTATGTGAATGAATGAATGACTGAACGATACGATGTTTTTCTCCTTACAGTTTCCGTTCGGTTAGGAGGTGGTTGAACGGATGAATGGTTGGCCGGTTGGTCGATTTGTTTGAAATGATTTTTTTTATTTTATTTTTGATTTGTTTTTATTGATCAAACTATTATAATGAAGATATATTTTCCTTTTTTATTTTGAAAAAAAAACAAAAATTTTCAAAATATAAGAGAAATCAATTCCATGCAATTATATGAAGAGAAAATATCTTTTCGAAAAGCTTTCAAAATTGTTTACCAGATTTTAAAGCTTTTTGTTTAACATTTCTATTCGAAATACATTTTTTCGAATACATTTTAAAGAAATCATGGAATTTTAAAAAATATTTTAAAAATTTTTGAAATTTTGTTTAAAAGTTTATTAAACTTTAACATTAATTAAGCAAATAAAAGAGAGCCTGCATTCAAGAGGCAAGAATTGAATCTAAGTTTTATACTGGATCCATTATTATTACTTATGTTCTATGCAATGTAAAAAATTTTAAGCAGTTTACTTAAAGCGTAATAAACACAAGTTTGATGCCTTACTTTAAAAAGAAAATTGCTAAGGCATCCCATGAATTAGGTCATGAATTTCAGACAGCATCTTATTTGATTTTTCGTTCTCGCTTTTTGCATTGCCTTGTTTTACTACATTAGCTAATTTAGTCGGTCTTGTTGGATTCAGTATCCTTTTTGGGAAGCAAAGTATCAAAAAGGGAGTAAGTTCGACAAGAACGGTTCACATTCTAACAGGAATTCTAGAGGGACACTGCGCTATTGACAGCTCGGCATGTATCTTGGACAAATCTAACCAGTCGAATTCGTTTGTAAAGTGAGCATTTCGTTGTAGACACACACTTCAGGTATGTTGTGTTTACCGACAACCTTTTCCCATTAGATGTCCAGATCGCCAGGATGTCTACAGAAACTGCCATGATATGGAGGAAACGAAATTGGTGCAACACCTTTTATAAGAATGTCCTAAAGTTCAGAATAGACGTTTTGGTTTTGGATGATAGAATATTTGCAGTTCTGGGTATGATGGTAAACATGCCACACAGGCAACTGGCCGGTTTCATCCGGAGCTCGTGGTGGTTTAAACTCACCACTGACGGATCATTACAAGAGAGTTTACCTTACCGTGGGTAACACAGTGCGGCATATGGACCATCGAGTGAAGTTGCCTGCGAACGGAAAGCTACCCGCTAACCTAAACTAAGGAGTGAGTTTCCAATGTATTCTGATACTAACTAGTGAAAGGATTCCATTAAGTTTTAATTTTATAGATAGGGAGTTCACCCATGATTGATTTACTCTTTAAGGATAACCATACATGCATACATAATTCGTCTTTACAACCCTTCAGTCAGAATTATTGACCTAGTTTCTCACACTACTCATGTTGTGTGTGTTAATTTTATACATAAGTAGCGGGACCTACAGTTTAAAGTCGATTCCGAACGACAGATTTTTGAGAAACTTTTCATGGCAATTTTATTTTTACTCTCAGAGTTTTTGCCAGAAATCTGCTGAGAAGAAATCGCCAAAAAAATACTTTTTGTAGTTTATTCTGATGTCTTGCCTGTGTCTCGAACTTTGGCTTTACCTCTAATGAGCCCCACGGCGACCTCTTAAAGATAGCCAAGCTGAAGTATATTGTGTGCAATACAAAAGAACGGACGCCTTGATATTATTGGATATTGGCTACTAGAGAAAAGAAAGTCAAATTGTGACATTTGTGGGTAAACGCTGCATTCATCTTGCGAAATGTGCTCACTCAAAATGTAATGTGTTCCGTTGAATGTAGTGATCTAAACAATCTCTCCAGAACGTGCCTGTAAAGGGACTATGATATCCATTATTATTATTAATGTTCTGGGTGCAGATTAAATTTGTACACGAAATTCAAATGTTTCCAATTTCTAGTAAGTACCTGCTATCAATGGAAAATATGCAAATTTTTCAAATTAAGACAGGAATAGCCTCACTTACTTAATAACCTACCCTCGTAGCAATGGAATGAATATTTTCAATAAAATTCTCTTTAATTTGTTTTGAAGAGAAAACATTTCAATGTTAAATTACGTACTTCATGATCATTTCCAATTGGATGAATAATAAGTGAGAAGAAAACAGAATCTTTTGGAAATCGAAATGGAAAAGAATATTTTTGGCAGTCTATAGAGGAATATTATAAATGTAACACATGGTTTTTCGTACGGGCGTGAAATAATCAAAAAAAAAAAAATTACGAAACTTGAAGAAAATTTTATTTTTTTGTTGGAAAAACCAGAAGAAAATGTTTATTTTTAAAAAAGAAAAATTGTCATTGATTTATCAAAATACATTCGAGTGACAAGTGCTACAAATATTGTGATTAAAAATCACAAATTAAAAAAAAACAAATATTTGATGAAATGAAAATCAACAAATATTTTCAAAAGATTTTCATTTTTGAATATTTATTTATAGAAGGAATTGAAAAGAAATCAAATCAAATGATATCAATCATATTAAAACAACATATTTAGTGTGTAAAAAATTTAAAAATGGAAAATAAATTATTTTTTATTGAAAATAGTTTTAATAGAAACAAAATTATTTCAATTTGTTTAAATTAAAAAAAAAAAAACAAAAAAAAAAAGAAATTCGAAAAATTGATAAAAACGAGGGAAACCTAATTTGTGCATTTAGACAATAGTTTCTTTCAAATAGGCGGTTATTGTTTATAAAATATTGTTTTTGTGTGTTTTTGGTTTTTTGGTGTTTATAGTCTGTGCTGTTTAATATTGTATTCTCATGATATTCATCGGAAAAAAAATTTATACTTCGTCCCGCCTTTATTGTTTATAAACTTGTGGTCGCTATAAAAATGTTCGAAAAATTTTTTTGCAGTGGTTAGTGTAAAAAAAAAACAAAACAATAAATTAAAAAAAAAAATTTGTATAAATAGATAACAAAAAAAAAAAAATTAAAGTTTATAGAATGTATTTTATTAGTCACCTTTTTTTGTATTTCTTTAACACAACTTAAAACAAAAAAATATTTATTCCAATTTGATAATGGCAAATTTATTAATTTGCCAATGTGTATGTGCAGAATAAGTTATTGATGAAGTAAAAAATTTGAAAAAAAAACAATAAAAAATAAAAAAAAAATCACTTACTTTAAGATACTTGTAATGATAATTGATGTATTCTTCTATATCGGCAAATGGATAATTTAAAATGTTAAGTGTCTGAAAATAATAAAGAAAATCTGAATTAAAAAAATAAAAGCAAATAAAAAATATAATTTCTTATAATTAAAGATTGCATCAGTGCTTAAAAGAATTTATTTTCCAGTCATGGATAATGTTACAGAAATGAAAGATGGCAGTAAGTGTTTTATATCCAAGCAATTGAAACATAAATTTAAGAAACGAATCGTAAAATGATTACTTTGGCGAGCCTTTTATGGTGCAGTCCCTGCACTGATCGACTTCTTAGATGTTATTTGTAGAATTCAGTTAGTACAAGGACTGCGTTTACCTGCGTCGTACCAACGGACTGTACTTTGGTAATAAAGGTTACCATTTCGACCTATGTACTCAAATAGCTAAGTACAGTGACTAGCACAAATTGTATTGTATTATGTTTAAATGCTTTTATAATACTTCATTGAATACAATGTTAAAGGTAATTACATGATCATCGTTAACTTTTTGCCCGTATGAATCCTTAATACAAACAAAAATAGCTTCAAACGTACGCATTCGAGAAAAAGCGACGTATAATTGCCCATGTGAAAAGATCGGTTCTGGTAAATACTATCCTACCTTTTGAAGGGTTTGAACTTGTGCTTTGGTTATCGTCATAGCAAAAGCAACTTTCACAGGGAATTGTTTTCGTGTCATTCGGAAAGGCACAGTTGAATCAGAAGGTGTAAGGTTAATTCGGGGTATGAGTACAGTTCTATCGGTGTGAATAATTTTTGCTGATATGATGTGCTCTCCCATGTTTGTTACGATTAGCCGGATACCATATTACACCCTGTTTAGCATTAAGATTTCTGATTAACATTATAATTGCATTTGTCTTTCCTAATGCACGTTATTTATATTCTTACGTTGCACGTTATTTTTATTCTTATTTTTCTTAAAACCTTTTTAACTATTAAATATTAGCTGACACTAACGACATGACAATAACGACATTACCAAAATGGCTTTTACAACTTTATATATTATTATGTGGAATAGCATTACAATTAAGCGATCCTGTTTATCGCATTTGATTTAACAACTACTGCAAAGTATTGCCAAAACAGCTTTTTACAACTTAATATGCATATTATATATAACTGACTTAGTAATAAACGGCATAATAATAAATAGCGGTATTGCCAGAATCGATTTTAATACATACTATATTATGTAGAACTGCATTACTATTAAGCGACCCTGTATTACCACACTTGAACAAAAACATATAATCATAATGACAATAGTATTATCATGCAGTTCTATATAAAATATAATTTTTATCAATAAAAATATTAGTTTTTCAATTTCTTATTACTTTTCGTCATTAGTGTTAGATATAAGCTTTAAAATGAGATATCACTCATTAAATTTGATGCGGTGGTATGGGAGATATTTGCAACCGACAAAAAAGTGCTTTAGAAATAATATATGTATATGATTATTAATTTAATGATAAAACAGAAAAAAATTAAGAATATTGTTATGATATTAAACATTGCTTATAGGTCCGGCTATATATACATACATAATTGGTCATTTCAACCCTTCAGTCAGGATTATTGACCTAGTTTCTCACACTACTTATATTGTGTGTGTTAATTTTATACATAAGTTAATATAAGTTAAGTTAAGTTAATTTTATACATAAAGTCGACTCCGAACGACAGATTTTTGAGATACTTTTCATGGAAATTTTATTTAGTCTCAGAGTTTTTGCCAGAAATCTGCTTAGGAGAAATCGCCGAAAAAAATACTTTTTGTATTTTATTTTGATGTCTGGCCTAGGACTTGAGGATTGGCTTTACGTCTAATAAGCCGGCACACTACCTACTAGACCACGGCGACTTCCGGCTTTATCTTACACTAATATACACAACATAATTAGTCATTACAACTCTTCCGCTGGGATTACGACATATTTCTCACACCATTTATATTGCATGTATTAGTTTTAGACATAAGCGGCGGTACTAAAGGTTAATGACAACTATGAAGGACAGATTTTTGTGAAATTTTTCATGGCAATTAATTTTACTTTCAGATTTTTTCCCAGAAATCAATTTGTCATAAAGTTCTAAAATACTTTTTCTTTCTCGCCTAGCTCCAGCATCAATAACATCAATCATCGTCAATCATTGTCAGTTATCGTCAATCATCATCATTCTTTTTAATGCATACAATGTGAAGGATATTAATTTGAAGCATTACGTTAGTCATTTTATTACATGGGCCTGCGAACACATTTTGAAAGTTCCAAACGTGAGCGTTTCCTTCCATAGTCATTAAAATAGTAAATAGTAAACGCGATTGAATAATTTGAAGTTAGTTTTTTCTTTGTTTTCTTATTCGTTTAATAGTTAAGAGTTTCTAAATGTTGGGCAGCAGCAGTATTTCAAATGTTTATATATCAGATCCGCTCCAGAAAAATTTATTTATAGATTTTTGATTCATGGATCCACATAGATATTCTTTTTGAATTATTTATGGATGGGTTATTCATGCTTTTTCAGATTTTATGATGCATTTTTGTTTGTTTTTCGAACACTTATTTACTTATTTAATTGGCTATTACAATCTTTTAGTCGGGATTATGATATAGTTTCTCACACCATCCATGTATTGTGGTGGACTCTGAATGAGAAATTTGTTTGTGAAATTTTTTAATGGAATTTTATTTACTCAGAGTTTTAGCTAGAAGACTGATGTGAGTATAGCGGCGAGAAAATATTTTTCAAATATCGTTTCAATCTAAATCCCTGAGCTGGGCTTTGAACCACGGTATGTATCTGATAGACTATGGTGACGTTGTTGGACATAAAAGCGATTCTATTTGTAGTCCATATACTGAAAAGATAAATTAAAAAACTAAAAACTTGCTTTAATGTTACTTCTGTTTAATCTTTGGAAACGCCTGAGTGTTAGTTCATAAATATCATCTATTATGTATGCAGGTAGGTAAGTATGATTATAGTCTAGCCACAAAGAAATTGGATAGATACTCTTAGGTCCACATGAGATCCGTTGTGATATCCGGAGTTATTTATTTTCTTCTGTTCTCTCTATCATTTGGGATTCCTGATGAATCGTCTTGGACTGTTAATATTCATGCCTTACAATTCTTTTAGAATGCCTAAGTCATTTGGGGTTCCTGATGAATCTTCTTGGACTCTTTACATTCATGCCTCACAATTCGTTTAAAATGTCTGTGTCCTTTTTCAGCATAGTGCTGGTAAAGTAACCATTAGGCGAAGAACAGACTTTCGATCTTCCTCGTCTTTCTAGTGTCCAAGACGCCTTGCTTGAGTGCCCATAAGATAATGCTTACCAACAAGCACATCATATATGCTCATTTGGAGTTTAAGCAGACTTTTAGTGCGTATTACATCAAGTTCTGGTCAGATTTTCTGACATATTTTGCTTGTGTCCGAAACACCACATCTGGCATTGATGTCAATTATAAATTCGCAGGTCCTAAAAGGGATCTTCAAAATAAAGAATTCAATAGAGAGATCGATGGTTATGTTCCATCTGGCCAGTTTATCCGCTGTACAACTGTATTTGAAATGAGTGGCACCCATATGAAATGTGCATCAAAATATTTTTCTAATTGTATAACTTAACTTAATCTGTCAGACTAATTTTATACTCTGACGTATAAAATCATTAGTCAAGTATTTAATTTGATTAGACAGAAGAGTGTGGGTTTTGTTTGTGGGTTTAAATATGAACAATAAACTTTCAATATAAAATAGAAATTCTTTGAATTTCACTTGATTAACACGTATATTATCATAGTGACGAAGGAACTATACCCACCATTCCAAAAAAGGAAGCCCACATTATCGACACCGTTAATAACAACAATATTTATTCTAATTATTTCGATTTATTTTAGAGAGAGGCACAAAATAAGCACAAAACAAGAAACTTAAATTGTTTACACAACTTGCAAGATAAACAAAAACTTTTCATAACCGCAACAAAAAAAAAAACAAAAAAAGTTTTAAAGTCAAACAGAAATCAGCACAGAAATTTACAAAATTTTTCAAATCACGTACATTTTCTAATCACTACATACAAACGATAGACAAAAAATAAAATGAAGCGTCGATTATTTATGAAAATTTAATTCTAATTGCACTAAAACAAAAGAAAAGAACAAATAAATTCAATACGTTTTAGATTCGTTTTATTTCTTCAGACAAAGAAAACGAAACGGCACGGAACATTTGAATGCAATAAATTTCATTCACACCAAATCATGGCAACTCATGGAAACTCATGTAAACATTTAAATGCACTCGAAGTAAAAAATTAAAACGAAAAATGATTCTTAACAGCAACAATACTAAACAAAAAAAAAAAATAGGAGAACAATTTAAACAAACAAATAAAATATTTAAAATGTTTAGATATTTATGAGTGAATTGGCTAGCTATGAATTTCGAAAGTGTTTAATTACCAACATTACGAATAAAATATTTTGATCAGAACCAGCCAATTGAATACATTTTTAAGACGTTAAAATAGTGTTAAACATGCTTTTGAATTTGATTTTAAGCAGATCCAAAATTTTTAGAAAATCTGTACTTTGAAAAATGATTTCTATTTTCTGTTATCGCAACATAACCTCACACTTTACTATGTGAACAAACCTTTTCTACGAATGATAGTCAAAAGTACGTATTATCTTGTCAATAGGAATCAGAGATCAGCAACGCATATTCAAAACGATGAGTAGATTCGAGTCATACTCTGATATTTATACGCATTCATACTTATTTTAATATGATACTCATATTACTCATACTCAAAGTTGGAAGTACTCGTCGTATTTATACTTAACAATACGCATGATGTTATTGACTATTGACGACTCGTCTCTACTTAACATTTACACGAAGCACAAAATAAGAATGATTCGCGTACGAACACTACTATACTCACAAGAAGATTGTGTGCATGCTTTGCTTGTTGTCTTTGTCTTTCCTTTCTTCTTTATTTGTATATGTAACAACAACAAATTCTCAATCACTCGAGTCACTTATAAGTATTATAAGTATATTTTTTTCTAAATGTATGAATCCGAATAAGTATGCGCTATGAATCAAACATATTTCGAACGTTGTGAGTTTGATGTCAACGTTGTACTCATACTCATTGTAACATGTACTTATAAATCAATGTTGTAGCGAGTACGAATGAATCAGAGTAGTTGAATTTCAATTCTGTTGATTCACTCATACTCAAAATTACATGAGTGCTTATGAGTAGCGGAAAATTGCTAATCTCTGGTAGGAACAGACAGTTGAGAGCTATAAAAATGTTAAAGAGCTCTGCCATAGGAGAGCCCGATATGACAAGGAACTGGAAAAATTTTATTTCCAGTGCATTTTCTTTAGCAAAAAAAAAAAAAGAACTAAATAAAGAGTGATATGAAGACGCCATAGTCTAGAAGGTAGTGTGTTGGCTTATTAGACGCGAGGCCAAGGTTTAATCTTCAGGCCAGATATCTTCAACAAAAGGAAAGTCAAATATCTTTTCGGCGACTTCCTGTTAACAGTCTCAGTCTTTTGGGTAAGACTCTGACAGTAAATATAATTGCCATGAAAAGTTTCTCAAAAAATCTGCCGTTTGGAATTTAACTGTAGTTCCACCACTCACGTATAAAATTAACTCACACAACATAGTGGTATAAGCAGCTAGGTTGTAACCCTTATTGAAGGGTTGTAGAGTGCGAAAATATCGCAGCTGTATCGGCCAGTATTAATGATGACCATCAATTGTCGATTCGTCGCCGTTCGAAGCAATTGGACCTCTGTTACTCAACAACGTGGAAAATTTTGCCGAAGGATTTCGGTGTGAATCCTTTTAATATACTGTTGGTGCAAGAATTGAAGCCGAACGATCCACCGCAACGCAACGCAGAATTTTTGACAAATGGGCTTTTCTTTATCGAAAAATCTGTGTTCAGCGCCGAAGTTCATTTTTTGCTCAGTTGGAGTGAAGATCAGCCAGAAGCATTTCAAAAGCTACTAACGCATCCAAAAAAGTCACAGTTTGGTGGGGTTTTTGGGCTGGTGGTATCATTGGATCGTACTTCTTCAAAGATGCTGCGAATCGTAACGGTACTGTGAATGGTGAGCGCTACCGTGTGATGATATTCAACTTTTTTGCCTAAAATGCAAGAGCTTTGCTTGCATAACACAGCACGCGTAACAATGGACTTATTGAGAGGCGAGTGCGGTGAACATTTTATTTCACGTTCGGGACCTGCGGCCTATTGCCTTGATCGTGCAATTTAATGTCTTAAGACTATTTTTTGTGGGGCTATGTTAAAGCTCATGTCTATACAGACAAGCACGCTTCAATTGACGTATTTGAAAACAGCATTGAAGGATTTATTAGTGTGATACTGGAAATGTTGGAAAAAGTATGCAAAAATTGAATTAAGCGGATGGACCATTTGAGGCCCATTCGCAGTTAACATTTGCATGAAATAATCTTCAAACATTAAATTATAAGGACCGTACTATCGTTTCTAATAAAGATTTCATGCATTTTCCTGAATTTTATGTGTGTTGTTTTGAAAAATTATCCTATAGCTCTTAAAAAATTACCCTTTATATACTTTTGAGCTCAAGGTGTTCTTCTGCAGTGAAGAACCTTTATATTAAAAAAAAACCAATGAAACATCTTAGAGAAGCAAACTCTTTTAAAGTGTGTAAAGTTATTCAATATTCTATTTGATTGCATAAACTTTTTCGACGAACGAACAAAATGCCTTTCTACTTCTAATACCCACTACTACCCCATGTAGATGATATAATAATTTATTATGTTGTTGGCCATAATTTGAACAAATTTTTTATAATTTTATAAATTCTTTGATCTACTAAAACTTAATCATAATTAAATAATTTTAATCTTATTTCTCAGGAGATAGATGAAAAATCTGTTTTTTAGTAATGATCTACAACAAACAAATTCCATCTGCATAATCAAAGAATTATTTGACATGAAGAAATATTTATGGATCATAAATCTATAAGAGAGCATATTATGTATGCAGGGAGGACTATTTATGTTTTTTCCATCATATTCTAATAGACCACCTAACGTGAAATATTTCATTTAATGGACTCAAAGTGAGCAACAGCGGGTTATAAAAAAAAAAGCAATAATGAAAGCGAATAATGAAGAATATAACGAACACAAAAAAAGAAAAAGAAACATTAAAATTTTCTAAAAGTGTGTTTTCAATAAATAATTTCAGATGTGGGTCAAAAATTAAAAGGCAATCGAACTGAAAAGCGAAAGTAAAGAGATTATTGACCTTTTTTTCTGTACAAAGAGGTGATTAATATGAGGGTGATTAATATCACAAATTAAAATGTAGTAAAAATAAGAATAATTCTTCGATGGCACTAAACAAAATATTTTTGCGGGATGACTTTATTGTTCTAGTTAAATTTCTTTGCGCTGTATCATCTCTTCAGGCTTGGAAAGAAGAAAAAGTCAACCAAAGTGGTTAAAGGGTTAAGGTATTAAGACGGATAACAGATTAGTAAGTAGTGAGTTTGCTTATTGGAAGGAAGTCCGGCGTTAAGCCTCTGACTCAGACATACTGAACAAAATGAAAAAACTATTTCTTTTGCATCTTCCTGCCAGCAATCTTCTGGCAAAAAGTCTCTCAATTCTGCCGTTCGGAGTTGACATTAAACATTAGGTCTCGCCACTCACGGGTAAAATTGACACACATGATGTTAGTGGTGTGAGAATCTAGATAATAATCTTGACAAAATTTTTCTAATGAACCTACTAATGGTCGTGTACGTAATACAATGTCATGTAACTGCCTCTTGATTGGTTGCAGCAGACGATACTTTTTTAAGTAGTTTTTGACCAATCTTTTCCACAGTTGGAACGGTATTTGGATGATAACTTGATGAATATTGATTTACAAATGCTTTAACGTTTGGAAGTTATCTGTGTGACAGTAGTATTTGACATCAAACGAGTTCAACGGTAGGTCAGAAATTTCTCAATCAATAAATATGTTTTGTGGCTCGCGAGACCGTCTTGCTAAAGTCAGAATTCGGCCAAATTAAATTCGAATATCATATGCTATTGCTCTTTGAATTGATGGCAACAGATCTTTCAGGGTTGTTTTCATAAATATAAGCCCAGTGCCACAATGGCATTCAGTTCTAGGTTATATGGGGCCTATATGCAACAATTTTGTTGGTGACATAAGTAAAGAATGAACAGAATCCACCGCTAGAGAACATTTTGTTCGTGAAATCTGTATTGAAAGCATGTTGCTCTAGCGTTCAATGAGCATATTTCCGGCGTTGTGGTTTAATAAGAAGTGCGCACAAAAAAAAAAAAAACTGGACTTACACTTTTCGTTATAGAAATAAAACTAAGTGGCGGATTTTTTTCGTTTTATATTTCAATTAAAGTAAATAATATTTGAATTCTTTTGTGTACAAAATTTTTGTTCTGACAAAGGTCTCAGAGCATTCAACTTTTTGAGCCACTTTTCTTTTAGACATGTTAGGGTGTTTTAGAAAAATACGTATTATTTTAATTGCTATGTTTTGGTCGGAAAATCCGTTTTTTCTTCCACTTTCACGCTTTCTCTCAATACTCAAAGACTCCTTATATTGTTTTATTCTTACTTTAGAAACTGTTTTTTAGTTCAACACCTGCGAGCCTAGCAATCGTTTTTTGTAAATTATGAAATTCTTCTTGGGTGCCCATTTTCAAAAAACTATTTTTGCTATTGCAATGATATTTAGCACGTGGTTTTTGAAACAGATGACTAACAAAAATAATGTAACGGTATTCTTCTTTTTTTCAATTATAATAAAAGTTATAAGCTTAAAAGTATGCCCATTTTTTTTTGTGCGCACTCCTTAGTTACATGCACTGTCCTGAGTATACATTAAAGTTCAAAAGCCATTATACTATTATGAACTGTAAAATAGAACCAATTGCTGAGATACTGTCTAAATCAGTAACGATTCATACTAAATTTCTTTATAATCTTATCAATTCATCTCACAGTAAATCGATTACAAACTACTGTTCGAAATTTTGAGTTCCCCTTTATGTAGTATATGAATTAGTTCATAAATTACATTACTGGATCGGCATTTTTGAAAATATAAGATATGAATTTCAGATTAAAATGAAGTACTGTCTACCAATCTTTATGAATACGTTAGAAATCCTCTTAAGTAGAGTAGAGGAAGTATACTTGGAAGACTTAGAAGTACACGCATAGTTGCCAGATAAATAAAGCATCAAATCGTCAATTATTAGAACAAATCGTCAAAATCGTCAAAAATGTTCATGGAAATCTTAAAACTAATCATCACTAAATCGGCACGAAAATTCAGAATAATGTTCGCTAGAATCGACACATTTTTCAGTGCCTTAGCTAAGCCAGCACTCAGGGGATGGCCCCTACTGATACAGTGCATTGTGCGGGTTTAGGAAAATAGGTTATAGGAAGATGGAAAGAGGAAGTAGTGTTGTGGAATTAAATTTACCAATATTGTAATTGACGGGATAAAGAACAATTGAAAGATGCGAACGGCAAGGAAACGAGTTGTTGCTAGGTGACTATAAAATGGCCAGTGTTCTTAAGAAAATTTAGACTTAGATCGCGTACAGGAGAGAGGGCGAAGTTGCCCGCTAATGACGGTAGGGTAACGAACTCCATTTATCGATTGGCTTAATGTGGCTTATGTTTCACTGTTCTATCGCTATTATAAACGGATTTTGTTTGAGCAAAATAAGGGACTTGTTCCCGAGAATCATGTATTTCTACGTAAAACTTGCCAATCTCGACGAGCACGTACGTATGTGGTCCATTGTGCATTCAATAGCAAACTGTATTACAGACGAAATTTGTTCTTGAATCGGAATATTCAGAGATTGTAATTTTTGAACTTTTAAGGGATGAAAAAACATAAGATACAGATATAGATCAGAACTCAAATTTGAAATAATAATAACTGCATAGTAAATACAAACCTTTAGGTGCCTTTTTATGTACTAAAGTAAAGGATATGATGTAAATTTTTATTTCCTAGAAATCGTCAAAATCGTTATATCGTCAATGTGATATTTTTGAAGCATAAAATCGTCAAATCTGGCTGCTATGCGTACAAGTATTGTCGATGTCTTCATCACCGTTGAATCGTTTCTTAAGAAACGAAATACTGAATTTCTTGTTTATTTTTAAAAGACGTTTTTTTAATGTGATTTCTGTTTTGTTTCGCATTTCTTTTTGTTTGTTATTTGTTTTATTGTTTTTCGTAGTATTTTTGTTTTTTAATTCACTTAAACAAATAACAGATAAGAAAATTAAAAATCAATTGAATGGAGAAAAATGAAGAAAATATTCATGAAACGAAATCATTATTGGATGTGAATGAAAACTTGTTAAATGTGAGTGATTGATGTTTTGCAATGATAAACTGTTGTCTGCTTTTATTATCATTTTTTATGGCGCGTAGTTTTTTACGTTTTTTTCGTTTTTCTTGATTCATTAATAAAATTTCAAATAAACAATAATGGAAAGCATGATATAAGAAAGAAAAAAAACGAATGACTTTTGAACTGTTGTGTGAAAAATTAATTGAAAATATAGGACAGGAAATACTAAAAAAAAAAACTCAATTTATTTCAATAAAAATGGGAATTTTTAAAAGCAATACAATTTCAGAAGGTCAGTGAATTATAATCCAAATTTTATTGCATTTATTCTCGTGTTGTATTACTATAAGACCTCTAATGTTTATTTAGCAAAGAATTAATTGCAAATCATCAAAATATTTTGAACATGTAATGAATAGTGCAAAAATTAAAGTCTTTAGGATATTTAAAGCAATTCTTGCTATGAAATGTGAAGGGTGGTTGGATGTAAGTGGTGTTTTTTAAGACTCAGTTTACCATATGATTTAAGAGAAAGTTTCAGGTACTCATTTGCCTTAAAGCCATTGTTAAATTAAGGTTTAACTTTTCAAATATTATTAAAAATGGAGAAACGATTAACAAAGTAAGTAAAGTACAAAGAAGCTTATGTTGAAAAAGAAATTCATTTTTTTATACAAAAACGTATGTTTTAATCAAAAAGTAAAAGAATTATTTTGAGTTGAAAATTCTGAGAAATAAAGACATAAACAACCCTGCATCGTTGAATTGAACAAAAGGCAATATTTCTCATCGAATTATTTTATCGTATTAAATTTGAATTTGATATGCCGTATGGAAGAAGTTGTCGTGGTTTAGTAGGTAGTGTGCTGGCTTATTAGACGTAAAGCCAGGGTTCGAGTCCCAGGCCAGACATCAAAATAAAATACAAAATATATTTCTTCGGCGATTTCCCCTTAGCAGATTTCTGGCAAAAGCTCTGAGAGCAAATAAAATTGCCAATGAAAAGTTTCTCAAAAAAATCTCTCGTTCGGAGTCGACTTTTAACTGTTGGTCCCACCACTTATGTATAAATATTAGTACAGACAACATAAGTAGTGTGAGAAACTAGGTTAATAATCCTGACCGAATGGTTGTAATGACCAATTATGTTTGTATGTATGTCCATATGGAAAGTTCCTTTTGGAAATGAGTTCAAAATGTTGTGATTTTATTAATCAATTTTGATTAATTCGGTTAAAAATTCTATCCACTGTGAAAATGATAATTTATTGTACTTTAATTAATGAAATCCTGTTTGCTTAGCAACAAATTATGATTAATTGTTTTCAAAATATAGAGAAACTATACTTTCTACATACAAAAAATATTTAGAACACACGTGACAAATAAAAAGATTAAAAAAAAAATAATTTTCGTCACTTAAAATATTTCTAAATCACATGGGGTGTATGGACTTAAGCAAATATTTTGGTGTGAGCAAATATTTTTGGTTTAATTATAAGCGCTTAAACAAATACGAATTCTCTTATTTTTTTTATTATTTTTTAATTTTAATAGAGCGTTATTTATAAATATTTGGAATTTCACACAATTACGTGTTATTTTTAAAAATAGTTTTTGGAATATTTCTGTTTCAAATAAAATGAATTTATTTTTAAATGTTTATGAGTGAATATTTAAGTGATGCATGACTCTTTTAACATTCTGTTTTTTTGTTCTTTTTTTTTGTTAGCACATGCAATGATGTATGTTGTTGGTTAATAAATACAAAAAAGTTTAAACATTTTAAGGTTGACAAATTTTTTAAAACAATAGAAATAAAATTTGTGCAAATTTCAAATTTATTCAAATTTGTTGAAATATTCCGTATACAAGGAATTTTTCTTTTTAAATTTTCTATTAAATTCATTCACCTTTAATGTAAAATAAAATAAATTTGAGTTTCATAATATTTAAATCAATATAATGACAACATGTCATATAATTTCATAAAGAAAATAATTAAATTTATATCATGTAAGGAGTGTACACAAAAAAAAAACTGCACTTAAACTTTTCGTAATAGAAATAAAACTAAGTAGCGGATTTTTTTCGTTTTATATTTCAATTAAAGTAAATAATATTTGAATTCTTTTGTGTATAAAATAATGTTACGGTATTCATTTTTTTCAATTATGATAAAAATTATAAGCTTAAAAGTAGGCCCACTTTTTTTTCGTGCGCACTCCTTATTTTAAAGTATATACATATCATTCCGAAATTCAAAATTTAGGGACTAGAACTGCTTTATACTACTAGATGTATGAAATTCGCTCTGAAATGGAGGTGTAATTAAAATATCAAAAAAATGCGTAACCAATAATGCCTTCTAATAAAAAATTTACTAATCATAAGGTTAATCCAACGCACTATTCTATTACGGAAGATCTTATTGGAAGATATTAACGGACGATCTGTTATTGCTCTAAGTCATATATGTATTCCTTGATGAAATTCTACCATTAAGCCTTGGTATTTCTCTCCAAACTATGTGTGACATCATTTAGATTTTTTTTTTACAATTTTTTTTATACTAATTTAGATTTTAACACTCGTTTTCTCTTATTGGATATATAGAGCCTTTACCTTCTCAACTTTAGCAGTTGATAACAACCAACTTGTTAATGTTACACATTGACCTAGTTTCTCACACCATTTATGTTGTGTTTATACATAAATGGCCGGGACCTACTAGTTTAAAGTCAACTTCGAACGACAGATTTTTAAGAAACTTTTCATGGCAATTTTATTTACTCTCAGAGTTTTTGCCAGAAATCTGCTGAGAATTTGCCGCAGAAATACTTTTTGTATTTTGTTTTGATGTCTGGCCTGGAGTTCGTCTAATAAGCCAACACACTACCTACTAGACTATGACGACATCAGTTAATGTTACATCTGTTAAATAAATGCTCTGAAACACTTGGCAACTGACTCTAATTTTCATCGAAAAATGATGAGCCCAATTTCTAGACGAACAAAGAAAACTGTCGAATGTAGCAGGACGGTAAGAATCCACATGAGATTCAGGATCGCACCATGGATCCCGAAAAATTCACTGTTTGGCATGTATTATAGGCAGTCAGCATTATTGACCCCTATTGTTTGGAAAACAGCGTTCAGTCATTCATTCATTCGCTAGAACAAGCATTTTAGTGAGGCAAAATCAGCTCGAATAACCGCCGTTTGTATCTTATTTGCATACACCTGGTCCAGAGTTATGAAGTATTAAAATTATTTACATTCTGCTTCTCTTGAAGTCGTATTATGATAATTTCAACCTTAGGCGTTTAGGTTTAGAGGCCAGTATTGCGTTCTGAACACAATGAATTTCATTTGAGTAGATTCAATGCAAATTATCCTCTTCATAGATATATTCAAAAAGGATCAGATTTATGTGGTGTCTGTGGAAGTAGATTAATTTCCCGATTCTGAATTCGTTTGAATAATCTATATGAGGATCAATGTTGAATATCTTCCATTTGTTTTCCTGAAATTCCGATATTCTTAAATAAAACTTTTCTTTAGGAAATGTAAGACTTAATTTAAGACAATTAGAATAATTGCATTTAGGTCAAATGGCCTAAATGCCTGTTTGAAGGTAATTGGGGTAAAGTTTTGAGTAAATTTTTCTGAAGTTAGTTATTTATATTGCACACAAAAAGGTTGTAAGCAAACATCATAATTTCCAACTTTGGTTTGTAAGCTTCTGGGGGCGTCAATGAATGAGAATTCATATAGACCCGCTTTTAAAGGCTTTAAAAGACTCTGAAAAAAAAAAACTGAATATCATACCAATTTTTCTAACTAATGCAAGTTTTCGATTGTGGACTTAATTTTAAAAATTCTTTTTTTTCTCATAAATTTGCTTTCAGACAAAAAGGGATAAAAAATTTTTGCCATAAAATATCGCAAAAGCAAGCTAAGTTTGTTGCAACACAATAAAAATAATTAAAAAACTGACCAGTTTTATTGAATTCTTTTTATTTTTCGTTGTTGTTACTTGCAAATAGCCTATTGAACTTATGAGGGTTCCCTTCGGCACAAGTACACAAAGGAATATGAAAATAAAACAGAAATTCTGCAAAAATGCAAAACCACATATGCTACAGTAAAAATACCAAAAAGGCCGGCATATACTGATAAAAAAAATGTTATATGGGCGCTGTATATGTGATTCGCAATTCATTTTGTTTTCTTTTTCTGTTTTTTGTCTTTTCGATAAAAAAAAAAAAATAAATTAAAAAACTAAGAAAAAATAATAATTTTTTTGGTTTTTCTTTTTTTTTTTGGGGGGGGGGGGAGTAGCGATTTTTCCGCCAAATTTATGTGTGTGACCAACCAACAAACCAAATGAACCAGCCTGCTAGCCAGCCAAAATGAAAAAAGGAAAAAAAAAATCACCCGCCCTTGTGCAAAAACATGAATGCGTCCGTTTTTATTGTGGGTTGCCAATGTCGATTTTGTTTACTTGTTTGGCTTTTGGCCAAAAATACAACCATGGCAATACAAACACACTCGCAACAAATGCCAACAACATGTTTGAATTACAACTAACAACAACCACTGACAATAGTAAGAACAAAAAAAAAATTAAAATCGAAAAAATGTTGTTGTGTGTTGTTGATAAAAACACAACAATAGCGACAGCGAATACAATGAAAAACAAAAAAAATATTGAGAAAAAAGGGGAAAAACTAGGAAATCACAGAAATGAATATTCATCAATAATAGAAAATAATAAATTATTACAACAGTTAAATAAACGAGAATAGTTAATAAAAATATTTCGTTTTCAAATTTAGCAAAGAGTTTTATTCATAACTTTGGTTTTTGGTGGGATGTCTGTATGCCTTTATTTAAACCTGTACTCGGGAGATGGCCTCTTCAATGCCGCAGATTGTATTGAAAATCGATTTTGGATTCAATTTCAGTTTAGTTTTGGATTGGAAGCGGAATGGTTGGAACAATTATGTTGCAGTTGCAATAACCACCAAGCCGAAGTAAATGCAATTGACTTACAACCTGTCAACATACAAACTGTCTACGATATTACCGAATATACCATGAAAATATGACTACTCCTTAAGATAAGTTGGGAGTTTTTAAGAACTAGTCTAATTTGGTACCACTCAGGGGATGACCCCTACTTATGCAGTGTATTGTTCAGGTTTTTTAGGAAAGGTGTAAAGAGAGAGGGAAGATGGGAACGGTAAGGAAACGAGTTGCTGCTGGTGACTATAAAATGGCCAGTGCTATACCTTCACCATTAGTCTACAGCAATCCTCCCCAAGAAGCCCGCAGTTTCTCACATCACTTATGCAAATTTTATGCAAAAGTGGCGGGACCTACAGTTTAAAGTCGACTCCGAATGACAGATTTTTGAGAAACAAGGAGAGAAAGAGAAGAAATCGCCGAAAAAATACTTTTTGGTTTTTTTTTATTTTTGATGTCTGCCCTGGGACTCGAACCCTGGCTCTACATCTAATAGATCAGCACACTACCTACCAGACCAAGGCGACTTCAAAGCTTTATTCTTTTAGGCGCCGTCTTGAGATGATCGGCACTTTGGTGGTTTCTAGTGAGAACCTTACTCTCCAAAATGCCCCAGGTGCAAAAGTTCAACGGATTGAGGTCCGGAGTTTTTGGTGGCCATTGTGCGGTAGAAATGAAGCGAGGAACCTCCTTTTTAAGTTATTCCTGGTTGACGCGTGCTGAGTACGGAGTCCTGTTGGAATGTCCTTGTTGGTCTGCGGCCGAAATGTTTGTCTGCTCAGGGCTTCAATACTGTCATTAAGATATTTTTCCAATAATATTTGGCATTTATTCTGACCCCCACGGTCGATGAATAAAGGCGGGAAGCGTCCATCACCCGTTACGGCTGCCCACACCACTACCATCGGCGGAGCTTGAGTTCTGGTGGCCAATTGCACTTGTAAATTTTCAGCTGACCTGTTTGGCAAGTAAATTCGATCATTTTATTTGTTCACAAATTGCTCAATTTGGAATGGCTTCTCATCCGAGAAAACCAAATTCGGTACAAGCAAAGTAACTCCTTCGCTCTAACATTTTTTTTTGTCCTTCGGTGAGCTCTTGCACTTTTTGTATCTTCAATGGCTGCAGTCCAAGTTCATTTTTCAATATGTGTTGCAGTCGTTCTCGCGATATATTTAGCTCACGAGCAATTTTTCAACCACTGCAGCGTGGATTTCGATCTAATCTGGCCTTTACTTTTCGGATCATTTTAGGTGTTGTTACCGTTTTTTTTCGTCCACTTTTTGGACGCCATGCAACACTGCCAGTATCACAGTAAGGAGCAATGGTACGCGAAACAAAAGATTTATGTACATTTAAATGCTGCAGGACTCTAGCGATAGCCTCCTGTAGTTTTCCAGCCAAATAAAAAGCAATCACACAATCACGCTTGAATTCAAACACGAATTACCTTTTTTCTGAATGCAATAGATCAAAATGCTTTTGTAAGCTTATAAATAATAAAATGAATTGTCATTGGAATAAATCTGTCAGCTGTCAGACGAGCGGTTTATAAATGATAACAACCTGAAGTTGGTTGCAGTACATATCTGGCACCCTGTAGAGGGGGAATTGTGAACCAGTCCTGTGAAGACAAGTTCTGTAGGTAAATTCTAGATTCCCAAAAAAACTTTTGCATAAGGATATCACGTAGACATTAAAAAGATAGAACAGAAGTTCTCTAGTCGTTCTTGAAGATGTTGTAAGAGGGCAGTAATAAAAACTATTTTCTATTCTAAATTCTTTTTTAAAAATAATCAGGTAAAACTATAAGTTGTTAACAATGCTAATCTGTTTGTTTTCTGCACTACTATTTGCAAACATTACTTAAAGCGCACTGCTGTTCAATACCAAATATGATAGTCTGGTGATGTAAAATTTAAGAGTGGCCTCTTGGAATGGATAAACTTTGCCTATTGAAAGGCTTTTCTATGAAATCCAAGTTGCTATTGATATAATCAAACAATATGCTTTAACAGATAGGAAAGGAAATGCAAACACCTTTTGTAGGGTATACCCAATATTATGTGATTTTCTTTATTTAGCAACATTTCAAATAATTTTGAGTGCATGTAGAGATATAAAATATTGTTGTTTCTTTAAAAAAATTCTTCAAATATTTTCTGTACTTACGAACAATAAGTTCAAATTTTTTAAACAATATTTAGTTTTTTTTTTTTGTTATGAATAATATTAAAAAGGAAAATTCTTAAATAAACATAATTTTTAACTTTTTATTATTTTTGATGTCTGCTGGTTGTCTGAATAGAAAATCTAAATAAATAATAAATAAATAAATAAACAAACGAAAAGTACGAATATTTATGGCTTTCAAATCGCTTAACAAGAAATACTTACCCCAACAGTAAAAAAATTGTGTCATTTAAGCTGGGCTGTCACTCACTTGGACTGACTGTTGACATGACAATTGTAAAATATGTTTGGATTGATAGTTTCCTTTAAAGAAAGAACAAAAACAAAAAAATATAAATATAAATTCAAGTAAAATACTGTCATTGTATGTCACTTTTTTATCACAAATTTTTTGGGGCTATAAATTAGGTTATAAAGTCCTTAGTAGAATAAAATTTATAATTTATTAAATTCAAAAAAAGTTTATTTAAATAATAAAAATTAATATTAATAATGATTTTTCAATTTTATTTTTAATTTTTCCAGCTACCCCCTCTACACGTCTCATTTTGGCAACAACAACTGCTAACCTAACAGCAAATAACAATAATAACAATAGCATCAATATTGATACACAATTGTTACAAATTCAACAACAACAACAACAACAGCAGCAGCACCATCAATTGCAACATCAACAATTTCATCCACTTTATGCAACATCGCAAGATAATAACGAGACTGATAATTTCTTAACAACAACAGGGACTACAACAGCGTCTGTAGCAACAACAGCAACAACAACAACGACAAATTTTGTTGCAATACCATTATCCGAACGTCCACCTATAATTTGTATATCGCAAAACGGCAACAACAACAACAATCATCAAACCCATCATCATCATCCATCCCACCATCAGCACCAAGAGAATTATTCGAACACCAGTTTAATACGTTCCAAATCGTGTCTTGTGCGTTGGCGTCAGTGTTGTTTAAATTGTAAGTGTAGATACTTTTTATAATTATTAGGGGTATTCCATTGAAAAACACACATTTTAAGTTATGATAAGGAAATGTTTCGAATTTTATAGTACACTACATAGATGTCAGATTTGACGATTTAACGTCATTTTTAAGATTTTATGCTCCAAAAATATCATTTTGACGATGTGAAGATTTATGCCCTTATTTTGGTGATTTTTCGAAATTAAAATTTTACTTCACATTCGTTACCTTAGTAATTAACATTCGCCGTGGTCTAGTGGGTAGTGTGTTGGCTTATTAGACAAAAAGGCCCGGGTTCGAATCCCAGGTCAGACATGAAAACGAAAAATATTTCTTCGGCGACTTCCTCTCAGCAGATTTCTGGCAAAGACTCTGAGAGTAAAAATTGCCATGGAAAGCTTCTCAAAAATATGTCGTTCGGAGTCGACTTTAAACTGTAGGTCCCGCCACTCATGTATAAAATTAACGCCCTCAACATAAGTGGTATGAGAAGCTAGGTCGTAATCCTGACTGAAGGCTTGTAATGGCCAATTACGTTAGTACGTACGTATATTAAAAACCACTTTAAGCTTTGTATTTACTTTGCAGTGATTACTGTTCTAAATTCAAGAGATGATTTTTCTGTATCTAAAGTTAATCCAAAAAATTACAACCTTTTCACGAATATACGAATATAGTTCGACTAAAGAGAGGGAGAGATTTGGCTGTAATGCCGTATGCAATCCACTCACTGGCCAATCGACCACATACATATGTCCTCACTGAGAAAGGTGAGTGTTACGTAGGAATAGACGATTCTCGGGAACAAAGCCCTAATTTTGCTTGATTAAAATCCGTTATAATAGCGATGGAACAGTGAAACACAAACCACATTGCAATGATGCTCCAATGACTCAATGGAATTCGATTCCTTACAAATATACGTTGAGTCACCGGCCTATACTTGAGAATGTATTCCATCCTCTTTCCGATATAAGTTAAGCAAACAGTAAGAAGATCAGATAAAGTGAAGTATTTCTTGCATTGAAAAATGTGTCGCTTCTAGTGAACATCACACTGAATTTTCATACCGATTTTTTGACGATTATTTTTACGATTTCCATGAACATCTTTGACGATTTTGTTTTCAAATATTTGGCTGTTTGATGACTGGTTGATCTGGTAGCTATGACTACATAGGCTATGTTTGATGGTGCATTAAAAGATGTCCTACGAGTACATTTTAAAAACTATAGGATTTTCTATTCGATTTGTTGGAGGAAACTACCGTAAGAACAACCGATAATAAATATCTGCCAAAAGATGGAAAAAATGATGCAAATACAGATTGTTTAAGGCTTTTACTGAAAACAGTGGTAGTTCAGGTTACTCGTCAAACAAACATCAACAGGGCTCTACATCGTTATTAGAATATTATGTCTATTAAAAATCTTAAAAATTAAACCATGATTATCATTTATAATCTGATTAAATGGTAATAAATCGTAATGGGATCGTATTAAGTATATTTGTATTCCAAGCACTTCTCTGAATCGCTGTACAAATTGGCCGATATTGTAGAGATGTTGTAATGAAGATTTCTGCTAATTTCAGTATTTCTTGCTTATTGTATTTTGCTTAAATTGTCAGGAATTAAGAACCGAAAAATTATGCCAGTACCCAGTGAACTTCTCCTACCTAATATCCTTTTTTAAATTCACATAATGACTTAGAACCAATTAAAGACCTCTTTAGCGAAATAGTACAGTGTCATCACATTATCCTTATAGAAACTATGTCTAGGAAACTTTGTCGAAAATAAGGAAATAAAGTTCCGTAACGGTTCCAAATAGTTTTGAAATAAACATTTCATTTTGATATGATAGCTTGTCATTAAAGGGTTTAAGACAACCATTGGACTCGGCTGATTTCCATCGTTGTTCTGCCCTTTCTTATTTGAAAATTCAGGCTGCACTTTATAGTGTTAAATCGTTACTGGTATTCGACTATTGGCATTTAGCCGGAATTGAATTGCGAGACAATGATTTTTTAAAGATGTCATATTTTCTCTATGGAATACTTAGAAAACTTTTTTCCCCCTTTCTTCTACATACGCTCTTTTCGTCCTTCCCCTGCTTCCCTCCTTTAGGACGTTGTACAATGGCTCAGTTCGACCTCCGGGTACTGTACTTGTCTGTTTGACAGGTACACGTCCTCTAACCTAACCGAACCTAACCTAGAATGTTTCGCAAAATCCTTAAACGTCCTCAAAAATTTTCAATTTTCAGTTCAAAAACCGTACTTTATTTTCACTCGATGCTATAACCTATTAGAACTCAGATTTTGGTAGATCATGCCCGATTTTGGTAAATCATAATATTATTTTGGTACGTTCTACTATCACACATACCACATATTCACCTAATTGAAGTGCAAGTTACGGTACTCTTTTCACAATTATTTTTCTTAGTTTTCTGTTTTCATTTATTATCCAAGTGTACTAAGTAGTTCCAAACTAGATGAGATTTATGAAGAATAAAAAGTTGGAAAGGTTATTTCGTGCAAATGAATTTTTAAATCCTTTTTTTAGCTTTTAGCCAATTTTATAATTTTTTTTTCTACATTTTTTTATTACAGTTTTCACTAAAATTATGGGCAGCAACAATCCCAGCGAAGCTGATCGTTATGAATATTATGATTGTAAGTATTAACAAAATTTTGTGTATAAATTTGTGCAATTTTTATAATTCACAAAGATTCACTTCCATTGCGTTCCGTCTTCAAAGAAAAGCATCAATTGCCAAAAAAAAATTAAAAAATATTTCATAAAAATTTTTACACAAGAAATTTTTTAACAAAAAACGTAAAAGTGTAATGTTTACATGGATTTGCTATTCTTGAAAAGTTGTGATTTAAGTTTTATTTTTTTACTGTGTCTCAGATAATCGATCTGACGTTTTGAAATAGTATTCATTGTAAACATTTTGTACAGCGGCTCTATGAAACACTATAATTTGTTGAAACACAAAGCAACTAACATTTTTGAAGTCAGCCTATATGACCATTATGTTCAGAATAATACTGCAAGTACAAGCGACAGTGAAAGTTTTCGAAATTTTTCTCTACTCCAATTTATTCCTGAAGAAGAAAGAAAACAAAAAATAGTATTTCACTCGTCTCTTCAAACACTGTATTGACAATATTTCGTTAGTTTTACAGTAATTTTTTCTTTATTCTCATTCCTTAGGGAAACAGTAAGCTGTCTCAAAGCATCTATCATAACTAATTATTCTCTGGTTTGTTTCAGTTCAATTAGTCGAACGTGTCCAAATAGGCAAGTGACCTGAACCACGTCCTAGAATGATAGATTTGCCTAAAAATAATGTTCTTTGTGATAATAGCACAGACCTACTCCTGAAAAAGTGTTCCTGTTTGAACTTCATACGATGTTCATGGAATCAGTTATCCTATCTGCGAACTTAGGGATCAAAGGTCTTTTGGTAAACTGTATATAAACTTATATTCGTTGTTTCAATTTGGAGAATGATTCTATCCCATTTGAAGCCTTTGTTATCTGACTTATTTCATAGTCTAGTTGTCCCCTTAATATTAATGAGCTGTTATTTGTTAGTTGACATTTGTTAAGGGCTGCGCGAATTAAGTTTTACGATACCTGTTCATTCAGAATTAGCATGAGCATTATGCGCACGATATTCTTTGTTGTCCATGATACTACCTAAATACGATAAGTTGTTGATAACGAGAATAAAATAGCAATATAAATACGAAAAGATCGGTTCCCAAAGTTACCAAAACGAAACTTATTTAAGTATAAATAGAACGTATAAACAGTCCGTAGTCAATTAAATGTAGTAATGAGTGCGACCTATTCACACATTTGCAGTGTATACTCAATGTTGCTTTACAGGGCTTTAATTTTATTGTTCAAAAGCAAAAAATGTTGGAAATAACAGCAAATTTTAGAATCAGTTTAGATTTGTTCGAGTTGGCCGAATTATTGCCTTCAAACGGCCGACAAAGCCATCACAGGCTGCACGAAAGTGGCTCTGCGGTATTTTTACCAATTCTCGGCGCTGCGCCGTCTTGAGATGATCGACAGTTTGGTATTTTTTAGTGAGAACCTTACTCTCCAAAATGCTCTAGGCGCAAAAGTCCAACGGATTGAGATCCGGAGATTTAGGTGGCCATTGTGCGGTAGAAATGAAGCGAGGAATCTCCTTTTTAAGCTTTTTAACCATTACCATCGGCGGTGCTTGAGTTCTGGTGGCCAATCGCAAGTGTAAATTTTCAGCTAATCATTTTGTTTGTTCACAAACTGCACAATTTGGAAAGACTTCTCATCGGATAAAACCAAATTCGGTAACTGGCCACTTTCGTGCAACCTTGACTCTTTCCAGTCTAACTTTTTTTTGTCCATCGCTCAACTCTTGCACTTTTTGAAACTTCAATGGCTTTAGTCCAACCTCATTTTTCAATATGTGTTGCATCCATTCTCGCAATATGTTCAATGAAAAACTGACATGAAACTTAAAAATTTTAGAATTTTAAAATTTTAAAGAATTTTTTTTTTAACTGCCAACCTCTAAACATTCGAGAGCTTAACAGTATTTCCAAACGAACGAGTTCTTTGTCCAATTTAAGCACGTAAAATAAACATGCACCATAATGCGGTTGTTAATATTAGATAATGTAAAGAGAGAAGAACAATTATTTGTCTGCGATTAGAAAATTAAAAGAAAAAAATTTATGGACAAATCGAAGTACAAACATTCAATAAGTATTTATCCTACAGCCAACACAAACAATTCAATATGAATTTTGAAATACAAATTTAAAGGCCATTTTTACTGCTTATGATAAATGTTAGCAGGGAGAGAGGCAATTATTTTTGACTTTAAAAAGAAAGAAAAATTTTTTAAAGCATGAAGATTGCTAAATTATTCAGGCATCAGTAGCTATTTTTGAACTCAAAATTTACTTAGCATCCTTAAAAATTACGCAGACACTTATATTTAGAAAATTGGAAAATTTTGAAATATTTTTTACACCATTACTGCTGGAGCTGTGTGCGAGTACATATTTACACTTAACGTTTGTAATTCCCCTTCCGTTCCTTTTCGCTTCTCTTATGTTTGTTTACTTCTTCTAACGACTGCTGTTTCAATTGTCAGATAATCTTAAAGATTAAAATAATATTTAAGGATAATTTTTAGTATAATATTCCTTAAGGATACAATTTTATAATCAGCGAAATAATCACAACAGCAACTCTACGACTAAAGCATGAAGAAACTCCATTCAATAGAAATCATTTGCACGTTCTACACAATTAGCAGCTTTAAATTCATCCCATCTCGTTGCGCATATAATTAAGGGCGAGAAAAAGAACTGCGTTCTGTTCAATGTTCCCATATAATTATGGGTTATTTTATTGAAGATTACTAGTTGTGATTTGAATAGTAAAATAGCAGATGAAATGAAAATCGATTTTCATGAAAATTGTATACAATTAGGTGGTAGAGGAATTTTAAGACACTCTATATGCATGAATATTGAAGAAAGAAAATGGAAATTGGGATGAATGAAAGGAGTTTAAAAGTGTGGCCACTAAACATGTAGCAAAGTCCAAAAAATTTTGGTGTAATCAGGAGAAAAATATATCTTTTGCAGCTTCAAGATTCAAATCTTATTCTACATTTAATTTCTCAACTTTAAACAAACCCAAAATGAAAAGAAGAAATTTAGAAAAAAAATGCTCAATGTTCCGTCGCGGTGTTTCAATTATTAGCATCATATCAGGTAATCTATCGTAATAGATCCTTAAAAGGATTCGTCAGGATTAAGTGTTCACCCAGCCTTTATGTGTATGAAGGACAATACATCTCTTAGGTCCCTGTGCTCTACAATTGCTGATAAACTACTACTTTCCCTCACAGCAGAATATAAAGTTACGAATATCAGTCATGTTTACACTGTACAGGTGCTTATTGAGGGCATAATTACCTGCAAAACTTTCTTCTAGAGAACAAGTGGCAAAATTTTATGAATTGTTCGACGGCTACTTTGGCATGTCACGATTAACTTTCAATAAGGGTTTAAAATTTTCTTATCACCCTTTCGGGAAACAATTATGGAAGCCAAAAAGATGAAGTGGCTAAGGGTAGAGGACGTGTACTTGTCGGTTAAGACAATTACAGTACCCGGAGGTCGAAATTGACCTTAAAAGTCCTTCGACATAGATCTCCATCATTTCATTTCGTCTTGAACCTCATGTCCTGTCACTCACAGCACTCCCTTGGAAGTATACGAGTGCTGAGAACAACATATTTATTGGTCGATAATATTTTCCCTTTTTCTGATTCATGTTCGCTTTCGGTTAGTTTCAGAAAGACTCTTATGCCTCAGTCTCCAGTCTTAGTAGTTTAACTGTTCGTTTCAGGCTTTTTTTAGTGTTGCTATGGGAAAGTTTCTCATTAAGAATGATACTCAAATATTTAAGAGCTTTCTTAGGAAGTTTTATCCAAAAAGTTGTTGTTTCTGCCTGCCCTGTGATTGTATCACGGCTATTCTAGTTCAGGGACTGAAGATGTCTTACAACGTCTTCAAGAACGACTAGAGAACTTCTGCTCTATCTTTTTAATGTCTACGTGATATACTTATACAAAAGGATAGAATTTACCTACAGAACTTGTCTTCGCAGGGCTGGTTTACAATTGCCCCCCATCCTTGTGGCTGATATGTATTGCAACAAACTTCAGGTTGTTATCATTTGTAAACCGCTCGTCTGACAGCTGACAGATTTCACCAATGACAGTTCATTTTATTATTTACAAGCTTACAAATCATTTTAATCTATTGCATTCAGAAAAAATGTTATTACTGATGGAATTCAAACGTGATAGTGTGATTGTTTTATATTTGGCTGGAAAACCACAGGTGGCTATTGTTACCATGATACTGACAATGTGGCATTGCGTCCGAAAGTGGACGAAAAAAAAAAAACGGTAACAACACCAGAAATTATCCGAAAAGTGACGGCCAGATTTGATTCGAAATCAACGCCACAGTGGTAGAAAAATTGCTCTTGAGCTGAACATGTCGGAAGAACGGCTACAACACATAATAAAAAATGAGCTTGGATTAAAGCGATTGAAGTTCCAAAAAGTGCAATAGTTCATCGAAGGACAAAATAAAAGTTAGACTAGAAAGAGCCAAGGAGTTACTTCGCTTGCACGAAAGTGGGCAGTTACCGAATTTGGTTTTCTCCGATGAGAAGCCGTTCCAAATTGAGCATTTTGTGAACAAACAAAATGATCGGGCTTACTTGCCAAAGAGGTCAGCTGAAAATTTACCAAAACTCAAGCGTGAACTGAATCGTGAAAATGTCTTAAAGCCGCAGACCGTGAACAACAGGACTCAGCACCACCGTACTCAGCAGGCGTCGACCAAGAAGGGTTTTAAAAGTGGGTTCCTCGCTTCATTTCCATTGGACTTTTGCGCCTTGGGTATTTTAGAGAGTAAGGTTCTCTAAGGAATGGGATGTGATGGTAGTCGGAAAGTGTAGTCATACCGTCCGGTAGAATTAAGGGTATTACGAAAAGAATTTTAATGGGAGCCGAGAAAGCTTAGCTTTGAGACGCTGCTAATTTAGTCTTTAAATCTAATACCATCAAAACTCAATCTTTTGCAATACTCCATGGAATATCTAACAACCTTGCAATCTTATCAATACGATTCAGTACGCGAATATAATCTGTTTGAAATTTGTTCAATTTGGGTATTTTTAAAAATATTTAAATTACGAAAAATATTAAAAACATAAAAATAAATATAAAAACATGAAAGGAACATTTTAAACGATAATAATGATGGAAAAAAATGTGATTTCATCTTTGTGATAAGTCACACATACCACACATTTTAGGGAACTTTAAATATTTAGAATTTCGAAATCAACGTCTGCTATATTACGTACATACAGTTGCCATTAATGGCGTACTTTAATATCAACTTCGTTTGAATTATAAAACGAATTGTAAACCCTGAAAATGTATTTACAAACCTCATTAATTTTGTTTCCCCCATGCTCACTTGCTCTTATGCTTTGCTCCCCTTACCATTTATTGGCATCATTGAGTAGCATCGTATTCATAAAAATCTATTTTCATTGTTAAGTATTCGTAAATACAGTGTTTACGTTTAATAAAAAAAAAAAAAATGCTGCAAGTGAGTATGGCCATGAGTATTTGTATAATTCATACGTACATAAAACCTACTATAGAGAAAGCAAGAATTAAAAGGAAATTGAGAGGTGAGAGTAACAATAATACGTAGAAAAAAAGAAAGGCAAAATTACTAACCCATCATTATCATCAGCATCATTATCATCGCATTACTATAACAACAGATTTGGTTTCTATTTTTCATTTCTCATTACTGTGTTCTTTCTCTTTTTTTTTGATTTTTTTTATTTGTTGTTGTTATAGTATAAAGCAACAGCTGCTTGCCAGCCATCGATAATGATGTTTATGGCTCCAAAGCAATCATTAAGGATGACAATACATACATATACAGGCACACATACAATTGCTAACGCTAATAACAACACTAATATTGTTGTTGTTTGTATACAGAAAACAGAAACCCACCATATTTATCGTATAAAGGCTCAACTATAATTCTACGTATTTATCTGCTTATATTTCTATAATAAAAATCACAATGTGTATGTATGTGTGTTTTTGTGTTTTTGTTTTCTGGGGACCTTAACATTTAGAAAGAAAAAGTGAAAACAAAACAAAGCGAAACAAAAATAAAATAAAATGAAAAAGCTGTGTGCCAAAATGACACATAAAAATTGTCTTGTCAGTATAGTGTATCCATTATTGTTGTTGTTGTTATTGTGTGTCATTGTCAGCAACAGGTAGGCATCCCCAAAAACAAACATGCCTGTGCTTTTACCAAAAAAAAAAAAACAGTGAAAAAAAAAGCATAAAAAAAGAAAAATACAAGCAAAGTAAAATATCACTGCGTAAAACCAACAATAATAATGTTAAAACACATAAAACTAAAGAGAATGTGAGAGATACCAATACAAATAATATGTATGTATGTATGTATGCATGCATACACATACTCTTAAACATTTACGCTCATACGCTCATATTTAAAGTCATTAATTTTCAAATATAATTCGTGCTCAATTTATAGAACCTCACACAATAAATTTTGTTCGTATACTTTTATTTTTAATTTTACTTTTGCTTCTATTGCTTCTTTGTTTTTATTTTCATCTGCTCCTTGCTCTCTTTTGTGGAAACTTTCTTTATACGAAAAGCTTTTCATATTCTACACCACACGCCCCAGTACAAGTGTTTGTTTGAATGTGTAATGAAGAAATGGGGAAATTTTCTGGGATTATAAAAATGCGTGAGAGAGTGTATATTACGAAAAAAGCGAGAGAGAGAGAGTGAGAGAGTGTGAGAGAAATTGAGAGAAAAGTTATTGTATTTTTTTTAATTTTATTCTATTGAGAGAATTTCACTAATAATATATCGCATGATAGAATAATATCTTTAATATAGTAAAGTAAACTAGAAAAACGTTTGAAATTTTGTGAATTTTGAAGATTTTATTGAGACAATAGAGTTTGAAAATCAAATTAATAAAACTAGAGGTTTAGTTATTGCTTATTTTATGTCTGGATTGATAAAAAAAAAATTCATTTATTTTTATTTTCTAGTATATTTCGAAGTGAATAACATAACATAATTGGCCATTAAAATCCCTTAAATCAGGATTACGGCCTAGTTTCTCAACACCACTCAGACTGTGTGTGTTAATAAGTGGTAGGACCTATGGTTTAAAGTCGACTCCGAACGACAGATTTTTGAAAAACTTTAGTTACTCTCTGAGTTTTTGCCAGAAATCTGCTTCAAATTTCATTTTTGATGTCTGACCGAAGTGAATAATCGAATTGATAAAACAAAGAATCTTCGACGCCTGTAAATTTGTTTACGTGGCGCTTTACCAATAATGAACAATGTAGAACACTGGACATTCTAAACTCTTTAGTAAGATTAGGATTAAGTGATCAGAAGTTCTTTACCACCATATTGACAAAAATATTGGCAAGGCATTCACATTTGAGATCAGCAACGTATCGTTTTTTCGCTACTCATAAAGTACTCATGAAATTTTAGTATGATTGAGTCAACAGTACTGAAATTCAACTACTCTGAATCATTCGTACTCGCTACAACATTGATTTATAAGTTACAAGTTGCAATGAGCAAGAGTCCAATGTTGACATCAAACTCATAACATTCGAAATATCATTGTTTCATACGCCTACTCATTCAGATTCATAAATTTAGAAAAATACTTATAATACTCATAAATGATTTGAGTGATTCGAATCATTTATCAAAATTTACAGTCTTAGTTGTTGTTGCATTTACAAAATAAAATAAGAAAGAAAAGACGAAGACAGCAATACAAAGCAAACACACAAAAAAGTGAGTATTGTAGTGTTCGTACGCGAATACTACTTATTTTGGGATTTGTGTACATGAGTTAGGTTAGAGGACGTGCATCTGTCGGTCAAGACAAGCACAGTACCCGGAGGTTGAAATTGAGCCATGTTGTGGAGAGTTGAAATCAACAACGTCGTGCCTATTGTTAAGTATGAGTACGATGAGTACTTCAAACTTTGAATATGAGTAATATGAGTATGATATTAAAATAAGTATTATGAGTATGACTCGAATCTCCTGGTGGTTTCAAAGATTTTTTGAAGAACTTTTTTACTTTCAAAATAATCTTTATTGATTAATCGATTTAACTCATCTTCTTAAAATTTTCATAACTAAACTTGACAAAATACTGTTAAGCCAAAAATACAAGTCCTCAACAGGAATTAATGAATTCGATGAGAGAGCTCTATGCGAACTAATCTTCACGTCAAATATTCAATTCGTGGGAATACAGTCGACTACCGAATTGATTTGATCAAGCTTTCGCATATGCTAAATGCGAAACAACGTCCATGTCGTTAAAAAGTTTTTGCAGCGTTGTAAAAATCCATGCATACGCACCGTACTGATTCTCACTTCCAAGCCAGTTTCGAGATGTCTACTTTCCAAAATCCAATACATCTAATGAAAGGCAAAAATAATGTTAAATAGACATACGATCCGTTGAGATTTTAATGTTATGCCCAGACCAGTGCAGTTATTGATATCTCCCACGTCAACTATTTTACTGTAAATCCCTGTTTTGAATTTCGTACCTTTAAGCACGTATCATAATGTTTTTATACTCTTTCTATACTGCCTATGGTTGTGCCTAAAAATATTTTTGACTTCCTTTCGCAATAGCACATTTATTGCTTAAAAATGTATTCTGGCGGTCTTACTTTTCAATTACCATTTCTACTCTGAATACCTTTTCATACTTAAATACAGTCAAACCCAGTTCTAACGAACTCCGTGGGACCAGAAAAAATAGTTCGTTATAGGCAAAGTTCGTAATAAACGGGGTGAAGTCATAGAAGAAAATATAAAATACAAAGAATTTTTTTCATTTATTAAAAACAAAAAATATTTTTTTTTTTATTAAAAACCAAAAATATGTGTTAATTCTTTTTACCTACCGGTTGACTAAAGCTGCTGAGTTATAATTTAATGCTGCCATATTAAATAAAAGTAAAGATTATTGCTACACTTCAAAGCTATCTCTGAGGGTTCGTTATAAAAAAGGCAGAATGAATGAAATTTAATTACTGGGACCATGTGAAGTAGTTCCTTTTAGCCGAGAATTCATTGTAAACGAGTTCGTAATAAAGGAAGCGTTTTGTGTGAAAATTCTTATTAAAACGTTGTTCCTTGAAAATATGTACGTAATAACCAAGAATTCGTTATAACCGAGTTCGTTATAAACGAGTTTGACTGTATTCGATATTAATCATACGCCACAGTATATTTTCTTAATGTTCATCATACGCAATGGTGTCTGAAAACAATGGACATAGAAAAACTTCTTCTTTAATAAGCGAATTTCAAATTTTCATGCATATATAGATCTCAGCACTCTGAAATTTCACAAAAATTAAATCTTAATAAACATTCTGTAATGAAAACATGAATACCAACGCATATTATTAAAATCTATAGCATGCTATAAAGATTTCTATATAAACACGAACACACACACTCACGCGCCATAAACAATAATTCCCTTAGAACACATGTTTTTTATATACTCTCTCTCAAATAAACAAACGATAACTGAAAGGAAAACTATACACACACACACACACATAAATAAGTACACACATACACACATGCATTGGATATTCTCCCATACAAAATGATGCTTTTACTCTCAAATATGAAAAAAAAAAAAAATTGTATGCACTTACACTGACACAACAAAAAAATCACCAACGATTGGCACACTAAACGAGTAACACAGAGTAAAATATCCCAACCAGTTTAGTTTTCGTGTAGCTTTAACGACGTTTAAACATGTAGACGGTAAACTAAGCATTAAAAAAAATTTTAATTTAAATTTTTCAATAAAAAAAAACAGTGTTTAAAGGAAACAGAAAAACAAAAATAATTAAAAATTTATAATCACCAAGAAAAAAAAAAAAGATTTTTTTTACGAAAAGAAATCAAAGGGAAAAGAGTGATTTTGTTAAGAAAGTAATTGTCGGTGTTAAAAGGAATACAAAAAAAAATGGAAAAAATCTGTTAAGAAAAGTGTTGTTTAAAAAGGAAGAAAATTAATTTACAAATCTGTTCCAGTACGAATTGTTAAAAAGCTGTTTAATAAATTAAGAAAGATAAAGAAAAATATAAGAAAATTAAAAAAATTTCAATCAAAATTTAGAAAAAAAAAAAATGTCAACCCTTCTTTAAAATCAAAAATAAAATGTCATCCTGAAAAGAATTTCATTGTAATTACAAACGAGGGTAACCAACAATAATTTTCAAAAAAAAAGGTGAAATTCGAGAAATTCTAAAAATACTAAAAACAATTAAAGAAAAATGGAAATATTTCTTCTACGAAAGGAACACAATTTCGCTTAATCATTATCATTATTGTTATTATAAAATCTACTTTAATTTCCTTTCCTTTTCTCTTTATTTCTACTTTATGTTTATGGAGTAGAAGTATACTGAAGAAAAATTTTCGTTTTAAATCTCCATAAAGCTGTGTATGCATGATTTTGAAGTTTTTGTTTTCCTTTTTGTCTTTTGTTTTATGTTCGGTTTGTCGTTTCATATACAATTCGAGGAAAAACGAATGACAAGTTCTGTGTCTGTCCTTTTTTTTTTTTGTCATTTGTATGTGAAACAGAAAATAATTTATAAAGTTGGCCGGGCAAGAATTCATGTTTTATTTAATATTTTTGAGTTTTCCTTTGAAACAGGAAGGAGAAAATATTTTCAAGTATTTTTATGTTTTACGTGCAGAATTGACTTTAATGTACTCCAAGGAGTACTTGCAAGTTTTATGTTCCAAATAAGGAAATCTAAATTCTATTGTGATCCATATTTTGAATTTTGTAAATTTTACATAGACAATAAAAATGTAGAATATAATAAATAAGGAAGAAAAAATTTAAATACTCCTTAAGGAAATAAAAAAAAATTTTCTTATTTTTAACTAGAAACCCAAAATGAGAAAATTTTATGTTAATAAAATGGTATAATAAAGTCAAGTACTGAAATTTTTTCATTATAATTCTCGCTATTTGCTACTCCATTCTAAAGCAGCCTCTTCAGTACCTAGAATTTTATTTATGGACATGTTGAGTTTTCTGGCTACATTGATATTAATGGAAATGTACGGAAATCATGTATGACAGACATCATAAAAATCTTTTTGAAGAGTGAGTCGCGTATTTGACCATGTTTTAAACCGTATTGCCAATACAAATGAATACACGTCGCAGTATACACATTCGATTTCTATCGTCTTCAGCTGTTTCTCCATTCGTAGTGATGTTCCTAGCTTTAGAAGTATAGTAAAACTGCGTTTACTGCATAGTGATTTCCAGGCTCTCTTTTAAAGAAATTTATCTTTACTTAATATTTCTAAAGCACTTTTTTTGTCGGTTGCAAATATCTCCCATACCACCGCATCAAATTTAATGAATGATATCTCATTTTAAAGCTTATATCTAACACTAATGACGAAAAATAATTAGAAATTGAAAAATTAATATTTTCATTGATAAAAATTATATTTTATATAGAACTGCATCATAATACTAACGTCATTATGATTATATGTTTTTGTTCAAGTGTGGTAATACAAGGTCGCTTAGTAGTAACGCAGTTCTACATAATATAGTACCTATTAAAATCAATTCTGGCAATACCGCTATTTACTACAATGCCGTTTATTATTAAGTCAGTTATGCACAATATGCATATTAAGTTGAAAAAAGCTGTTTTGGCAATACTTTGCAGTAGTTGTTAGATCAAGTGCGATAAATAGGGTTGCTTAAATGTAATGCTATTCGACATAATAATATATAAAGTTGTAAAAGCCATTTTGATTTTATAAAGTGTCGTAATACGGAGTCTTTTAATATATACATATAAGTATATAGTGTCAGCTTATATTTAACAGTTAAATAAGAATAAAAATAACGTGCAACGTAAGAAAGACAAATGATATTATAATGTTAATCAGAAATCTTAATGCTAAACAGGGGTTAATAAATGGTACCAGGCTAATCATAACAAACTTAGGAGAGCACATCATATCCGCAAAAGTTATTCATACCGATAAAACTGTACTCATACCCCGAATCAACTTCTTTCAACTTCTGATCCAACTGTGCCTTTACAAATTACACGAAAAACAATTCCCTGTGAAAGTTGCTTTTGCTATGACGATAAACAAGCACAAGGTCAAATCCTTCAAAAGGTAGGATAGTGCTTACCAGAAACAGTCTTTTCACATGGGCAATTATACGTGGCTTTTTCTCGAGTGCGTACGTTTAAAGATATTTTTGTTTGTATTAAGGATTCGTACGGACAAAAACTTAACGATGATCATGTCATTAACTCTAACATTGTATTCAAAGAACTATTATAAAAGCATTTAACATATGTATGTAAATATGTATAATGATATTTTGATTTCTAATATTTTTATATTTTTAATTTTCTATTAAATTTAAATTTCTATTAATTATTTTAATTTTATGTTACAAAAATGGCAACTAACGGTGCGAAATATTCGTAGGGGTCATCTAGTCTCTACTTAATACTAGAAAATACTAGAAAATGTACATAAACAAGCTCAATTAACCAATGATTTAGATGCCATTTAACTCCATCCAATATTATTTTATTTTTCTGAAGCATCATATAATCAAGTAGAAGTAAAAGTGGACATTTCTTGCTAACATACTCTATTGATCGTATAACTTAAACTAGCTTTAGCCTCAAACCGAAATCTACATGATGGAAGACTATTATAAAGCAGTGTTTCGTTTCCAGTAAATCTATATCAAATGATATGAAATGATTTAATGGACAAAAATTAAAAATAAAATCATGTTTTATTATACCGGTTGCCCTACAATTAATCAAAGTGAATTGATTTGATTTACAAAACTTCTGTTGCTGTTTGTTCCTGTTAGTTAAATGAAAAGATATTGCATCCATCATTCACAGAGAGTGCAGTGCAAGTGTTACGGACAGTTTTTGCTTTAGCTATGACAATATTATTTAAGTTTTTAATTAATTTTTAATTAAGTAATTATTACAAACTGATTAACGTAGACCATATGCTTGGTGTAGTGAAACAGACCACAATCGAACCCACGATCCTTACACTAATAGTCTACCACATTACCCACTAGTCTACCCAGACACCCAATGAGAATATTATTCCTTAAAAGTAATCTTTAAAGTAGGATTATGTGGGGTCTGCCAAACAAGTAACATTAGCTTAATTACATATGAAAGGTTCAGGGATTTAATTTAAATAAAAACATATCGTCGTCGGCTAGCAGGTAATAAATGATATATCTCTCTACAGGATTTTCTAAATGCAAAAAGATGAACTAGGGCTGACAAAAAACTAGGTAAGAAAAAAAAATAACGAGAGCAGACCCGGTAAAAGTAAATTAACGACCACAAAAGTTCCAAAATGAGAATCGATTAACAGTACGATAATCTGATCTAATTGAATGCGGTAGCTGAATTAGGTATGTACCTGACTGAGTTGTATCTCTGTATGTAGTTGTTTTGTATTGAAAAATGGTGTATCATTGTTTTATAATAAATTTTACTTGTTCCAGAACATAACTCAGATAATATTAAAATTTTCAAAAATATACATGCAAAGCCCTATTAAGTTTTCCCAGTTCATAGAATGCATTATTCTTATCCATTTCTTAGAATTTGAATTGCCATAAGAAATCTGTCGAACGTTTCATTTAATTTTCTTTATGGTAGAATACTATGGCGTATGAGGATATTCATCATACGTCCGTTTGCAGCCCTATACAGGATATTAAAGATAAAATACTAAAGATACAAACTTTTATAGAACTTTCTTTTTAAATTGTTAAATGAATACTCTTATCTCTCTTTTAATACAAAAAAACAAAAAGTAAATTAAACAAATAAATTTCGTTTTTTTTATAAAAATTTATCGATATCAGCAGCATTTAGTTGAATTTATCTTTGTGAACAAATTTTTACGAAAACCATTAGAGCGTAAATTGATCATAAATATTGTCACACTGAATGTACGTGTTCTATTGTTTTGTAAATGTTCACACACTAATACATATACATTACATTCATATGTATGTACATTGTATATGTAAATATATGTGAATGCATGATAACAGATAACATTTCTAAAATGATAGAGAAAAAAAAATGTGAAATTTTACATCGAAAAGATTCGAATAGATTTCTTTAATATTAAGAAATTTATTCGTTATTCAATTTAAAAATAAAAAAAAATTAACTAAGTATTGTTTATCTATACAAATATGTTTTAGAATCAAAAGAATTTTAAATTGATTACAATCACATTCATTCAGTTTCTAATTCTATAAAATGAAGACAATTTAAGATTTTTTTTACTTTTAATTTTTTTTTGTAATCCTGTCACATCGGTCATTACAACCTTTAAGTCTGGATTATTGGCCTAGTTTCTCATACCACTTATGTGGCGAGACCTACAGTTTTAAAGTCGACTTCAAACGACAGATTTTTTTTTTTTTTTTTGAGTAACTTTTCATGGCAATTTTATTTACTATCAGAGTTTTTGCCAGAAATTTGCTGAGAAGAAATCGCCGAAGAAATAATTTCTGTATTTTGTTTTGATGTTTACCCAGGGGCTCTAACCCTGGCTTTACGTCTACTAAGCTACTACCTACTGAACTGCGGCGTACAGCTCAAAAAACAGTTACAAGGTTTATTGGCTTACAAATCCATATTATCCTCCCTGGCACCGAATCATTGCCTTCGCATTACAATTCTACGTACTGTACTGTGGTAGATATGAATTTTGCTCCAAAAGCCAAACATGACGTTAATTTTCTATATCCGTTGCGGATATAGACTTAAGCAGAACGTTCGGAATTTTCCTTACTAATAAGGCCAGAACTTTGTTATGGTAGTATTGGCTAAAGGTGTTTAATTAGATGAAATTTACTTTTTTATGTTTATTTTTTGACACCCTAATATAGACGGATTTATTGGTAATCAGGTTTTTAAAAGTCAACAGATTTTATACGTCCTGGGAATATTGCATGTTGTTGTTATCGAAACTAGGTCGTAATCCTAACCAAAAGGTTGTAATGACCAATTATGTATGTACAGTCAACCTTCTTATAACGCGGTTTCCATATAATGCGGGGCTGAAATTGCGACAACCCTTCCATAACAAGGTACTCTTATAGCGCGATTTGCGTTCAACTTCACCCCAAAAGTTCCTTCCGCACAGCCTATGAATGAATAGTAACTAGATATTGTAAGAGGGTTTAATAAAAGTTTTATTTCTGACACAAAAGCTCAGCCGCGATACAGTACCGTTCAAAACAATAGCAGTTGGATTTTCAATTTAAAAATAAACAATAAATGAAGATGAACCAAGTAAGGATAAATTTTAAAAACTTACATTATTTTACAAGTCTTTCTTAATTTTGTTGAAAACCAGTCTTTTAGTTTAGTTTTTAATTCATTTTTTTTATCAATCCTTATATAAACTCTTGAACTCAGTAAAAATAATTTATAATTTATGTTGCCTTTTGTATTTCTTGGTCTACCATATAACGCGATACGTATGATGTGATTTGTACTAATTCTGTGTTTCTTATAGCGCAGTTTCCATAGAATGCGCTCTGAATTAGTCTGGTTTGTACCTGAAATCCGAGTATCTTATAGCGATGTTTACATATAACGCGGTACGCACTCACCGCGTTATAGGAGGGTTAACTGCATATCACTGTAGTTTAGTACTTCATGAATCATTCTTTTTATACGAGAATTATATTTGAAACATTAAAGCCACTAACAGATTTCTCAATACAGAATATTGCGATATTTGTAGAACAGAATATAAAGGAATAGAAGCTAATATAACAGATTAACAATATTTATTGAAGTCGCCGTGGTCTAATAGGTAATGTGCAGGCTTATTAGACATAAAGCTAGGGTTCGAGTTCCAGGCCAGACATTATACAAAGAGTACTTTTTCGGTTATTTCCTCTCAGCAGATTTCTGGCAAAAACTCTGAGACCAAAAAATTGCCATGAAAAGTTTGTCAAAAAAATCTCTCGTTCGGAGTCGACTTTAAACTGTTGGTCGCGCAACTTATGTATTAAATTAATACACACAACTTAAGTAGTGTGAGAAACTAGGTCAATAATCCAGACTGAAGGGTTGTAATGATCAATTCTGTATGTATGTAACAATATATTTTATAATATGAACAGTGTAACGAACATATTATGGCCGGTGCAAAGTAATAGCCAAGAGATTTTGTTGGTCTTTATTTATTTATTTATTTATTATAATTTGCATAGCACAACAAGATTTGAATCTTATAAGTGACAGTGCTATGTTAGGAATCATTAAGATTTAAAAATTAATAGTGAAACAAAAATACATTAAACAATATAAAGAAAAAAATATAATATAAAGAAATTAAAAAATTAAAAAAGTAAGTTGAAAATATTAAAAAAAGAATATTAAAAAAAGTTACCATTTACAAAAATTAGTCTAAAAAAAACTGGGAATAAAAATATATCCTATATAGACCTATAAAATAAATCACACATTGTAAAAAATTTTACTCATGAAAATAATTTGAATAACTCCTTCTTGAACACATTTGCATTGCCTAGATTCTGGATGTAAATTGGTAGAGGAATTCCAAAGACTAGTGGTGTGTATAAGAAACTGTCTCTGAGATAAAAGAGTCCTAAATCTTTGCTGAATAATGTTCCTACCGCGGTAGGATCTAGCAAAATTAATTCGACAAAATAAATATTCCGGCCATCCCGTGTAAATTATCTTATGAAGTAGAATAAGGCATCTAATTTTCAGAATATTATCAAATTTTACATTAAGAAACCGGCAAGCCAAATGGGAAATGTGACCACGACGCCCCATCTGAAAGATATATCTAGCTATGTTATTAAATGCCAAGTTAAGTCTACGTTTATCATCACAATCGCAGTTTGCGAAAATTTCACACCCGTGCAAAAGTACCGGAATTAAATACGTTCTGGCAAGTTGCATACGAATGACAAAAGAAGTCGAATCAATAACAGTCCACAAGTTCCTAAGCGTACTATAAATTCTACCTACAACGGCACTTATATGGTTAAACCACGCTAAACTGCCATTAAAGACAATACCCAGATTTTTCGCAGATTTGACAAAGTCAATCTTATTTCCCCTGATGCATAATTCAGGCATGACAAATGATCTGTCGGTTCTCGAAAGTATAATACATTTAGACTTGGAGGGATTGATGCAAAGTCCATTGGCCGAGGCCCAGTTGTCAATCCTTACCAAATCACTATTAATATAATCCAAACAAGAATCAATATTCTCCCTAGGAGTACTAGTATAAAGCTGCACATCATCAGCATACATATGAACATTACAGTGAATCAAGACATCTGGTAAATCATTTATTTACATACAAAAGTCTAGATCTCTTATTCTAAAAGAGTGCCTACTAACAAGAAATAATGCATTATTTCTCTTCAAAAGCTTATAAATATTATGTAAAAAAAACAGAGATTCTTTCATTCATTGTCAAACAGAATTTTGTTTTCTAAATTAAACTGATGTTCAAAGAATTTCTTTTTTAAATTTAAACTTTTATTTTCTTAATATCCTAGGATAGATTGTAAATAAAACGAGAAATAAAAAACAATTTTAACTTTAAAGGAATATTTTTATACATAAGAAATTTTCTCTCTGTTTGTGGTGATAGATTATTTGAGAATAAAAACATTTTCATTTAAGAATTTAAAAAAGTAAATAAATTTGATGTGATATTTATACGATATTTTAACAAAAATTTTACCAATTTATTCAAAATTTAACTGACATCTATGCATTCGTATTATTATAAAATGCAGTTGATTTTAGAAGCCTTAATGTAATTAAAATGAAAATAGAAAAATTATTCTCCTTTTTTATGGCCCTCTTGGCCTTTCTGTTAAACACAAAATGTACGATAATCTCATATGCATACGAACTAAGCCCTGCAGTCAATGGAAATGTGAAGAAAAAAACTAAAAAAAAAAAAACGACAAGCTTGTGTTTGCCTGTATGAGTTAAAAAACTCTCAAAGAAATTTTTATTCATTTTGAAATATATTCATACTGACAGATGTTTAATGTTCGTAAAATAATTTTTTTTTTTTATCAAATACACACACACATGGTTGTAGTTTAAAGTAGCATAGATAAAAAAGTACCATAATGCCGCCAGGCTCTCTAAGGAATACTGATATACAAAAAAATGGCAGTTCAGTTGCTGGTGTAAAACTGAATCCCAAAACTGCAAACACCATTAATTTTGTTTCCTTTTTTTTTTTTTTGAGTGTTACCAAGCAGACCGTCTGTTTAACTCATATTTTAATAGAGTGTGATGGTACACGTGTATGTTTATGCAGGTGAGAGTTAAATAGAAAAAAAAGTTTAAAAATATTTAAAAAAAATTTAAATTGTGGCTGTGAATTATATTCAATTTAGTTCTAGGCCAGTAAGGAGTGCGGACAAAAAAAAACTGGATTTAAATTTTGCGTTATAGAAATAAAACTAATTGGCGGATTTTTTCATTTTATATTTCAATTAAAGTAAATAATATTTAAATTCTTTTGTGCATAAAATTTTTCTTCTGACAAAGGTCTCAGAGCATCCCATTTTTTGAGCCACTTTTCTTCCAGACATGTTAGGGTGTTTTAGAAAAATACGTATTATTTTACATGCTTTGTTTTGTTCGGAAAATCCTTTTTTCTTCCACTTCCACACTTTCTCTCAATACTCAAAGACTCAAACTGTTTTTTGTTTAACAGCTGCGAGCCTAGCAATCGTTTTTTGTATTTGGCGCGGCGCGGTTTTTCATTGAAAATTTCAATTATTTTTTTACGACATTCTTGTTGGGTGCCCATTTTCAAAGAACTAATTTTGCTATTGCAATGAAATTTAGGTCGCCGTGGTCTAGTAAGTAGTGTGCTGGCTTATTAGACGAAAAGCCTGGGTTTAAGTCCCAGGCCAGACATCAAAACAAAATACAAAAAAAAATTATTTCCTCGGCGATTTCCTCTCAGCAGATTTCTGGCAAAAACTCTGAGAGTAAATAAAATTGCCATGAAAAAGTTTCTCAATAATCTGTCGTTCGGAGTCGACTTTAAAGTGTAGGTCCCGCCACTTATGTATAAAATTAACACGCACAACATAAGTAGTGTGAGAAACTAGGTCAATAATCCTGACTGAAGGGTTGTAATGAACCAATTATATATGTATGTAATGAAATTTAGCACGTGGATTTTGAAACAGATGACTAACAAAAACAATGTAACGGTATACATTTTTTACAATTACGATGAAAGTTATAAGCTTAAAAGTAGGCCCATTCTTTTTTCTGTGCGCACTCCTTATATTGCAGCTAAGCATGATTAGGTTTAGTGCTAGGCCACGTTTACCTTTCTATGTTTGTATAGAAGGCCAAATAAAGGCTGAAGGATTGGCGGGAAGTTTAAGATTTGAAAAAAAATATTTTCACAAAAGATGAAATAATGGAATCTGTAATTATTTTATACGTTTAACTAATTTAAACTAGAATTTCACAAAATAAACATAATCCATGCTTCATAAAATAAATCTGTATACCGTAGCGTATACGTAATATAGAATTTTCCCTATGAACAATAAATCTTCATACGCCATAATCAAAAAATACCAAATTTTATTATCTTAAAATCAAAGAAATACAACGAAATAGAAATAGAAATTTACGAATAACAATAAAACAGGAAAATATATACGTTTTTATTCAAATTTATCTATTGTATTATTTACTCATTAAACAGTATATTTTTCCCAGGAAGAAATAAACAAATGTTTTGTAAAGTAAAACAAAACAAAACAAGATGAAAAACAATAAAAACAAATCATTTAAATTTAATTCACAATTCTATACCATGAATCAACAACAACAGCAACAGCAACAGCAACAACGTACAAATTCATTTTCTTACATCTGCAGCCAAAAACATTTTTTAAATGAAATTTTTGATTTCTGCAAATTTATTATAATTTTAAATAAAAAAAAAAATTCTTTTTTTCATTGTATTGTTTAAATCATTTATTATTGCTAACAATTTCAGCATGTGCAGGAATTTTTGTTTTCTTAATAAAAAAAAAATAAATCTTTAAGAATAAATGCTCACAACATATTTAATTAATGTCTTAATAATAGATGCCGTTGTTGGTTCGTTAACAAGTGTCTGTTGGAGGGCCTATATCATCATAAGCGTTGTCACAATTTGGTGTTTATGAGACCAATGATGGCTACAGATTGTGAAAAAGTTGTGCATACAGACGTAATTGGTCATTACAACCCTTCAGTCAGGATTATTACCCTAGTTGCTCCCACCACTTATGTTATGTGCATTAATTTTATTCATTATTGGCGGGACCTACAGTTTAAAGTCAACTCCGAACGACAGATTTCACTGAAACTTTTCATGGCAAGTTTATTTACTCTCAGAATTTTACGCCAGAAATCTGCTGAGAGGAATTCGCCGCAGTAATATATTTTGTATTTTGTTTTGATGTCTGGCCTGGGACTCGAACCCTGGCTTTAAGTCTAATAAGCCAAAACACTACCTACCAGACCACGGCGACTACGTACTCCTCATTTAATATTTTAATAAGCCCATCGAAACCCATAATCTTTCTCTCTCCAGTTAAAACTTTTTGTAAAACAAATGACACTTTGAAGAAGATAATGCTTTTCCCTAGTCTTATTATGAATACACAATGAACCTCTACATAATAGGTTATTACAATTTCCAGGATTACAATCTAATTTCTCACACCACTTTTGTTGGGTATCGAATAAAGTCGATTCCGAATGACAGTTTTTTGGAGAAAATTTTGAAGGCTATTCTTATTTCCTCTCAGAGTTTTTGCCAGAAATCTGCTGAGAGGAATCGCTGAAGATATAGCTTTTCCGATTCCCTTGTTGAAGATATCTGCACCGGGATTTGAGGCTTGGCCACACGTCTAATTAGCCCATACACTACTTACTACACTACGGAGTCATACACAATGAACATATACAGTCCAACTCGTTTATAGCGAACTCGGTTATAACGAATTCTTGGTTATTACGAACATATTTTCAAGTCCTAACGTTTTAATAACAATTTTCATACAAAAAACTTCGTTTATAAAGAATTCTCGGTTAAAAGGAACTAATTTAAATGGTCCCAGTAATTAAATATCATACATTTTACCTTTTTTATAACGAACCCTCAGAAAAAACTTTAAAGTGTGGCAATAATCTTTACTTTTATTGAATATGGCAGCATTAAATTATAATTCAGACATCTTTATTCAGCTGATAGATAAAAAGAATTAAAACATATTTTTGTTTTAATAAATGAAAAAACTTCTTTGTATTTTATATTTTCTCCTATGACTTCTGGTCGCACGGCGTTTGTTATAACCGGGTTTGACTGTATTAAGGTTTATTGAGTTTTTTCCCTTCCAAATACACTCAACGTGATATTATTTTCTTTATTTTACCGAAATTATAAGAAAAGATGGCACTTTTTCTAAAATTTAAATTACTTTAGTTACTTGTAATTAATTTTCTGAAACCAATCATAAATTAATCGCATGTCGTAAGTAAATTTGTATGCAAAAGTTAAGTAAATCTTTGGAGTTATTCATGAAGAACTTCAGAAATATTTGTACAAACAATTCATAAAAGCCTCTAAATTATTCGGAAACGAGTCATGTCTAGTCTTTTATTAAATTTGACAATTTATAATAAACTAAATAGCTTTATTTCAGTAAACAACATTCTATTGTAATATCGAGAGAAGCAGTCACAACTCATACTCAAACTGTATTCTCATAAAATAACAGAGTTGCACCATCTACTGCCTTTAGGGCATTTTTTTTAAGTTTTAGAGATTTATTGTAGTTATCAAAGGGCCGCATTCTTGGAAATGCTTGAAATCTTTTGTTTTTTAATCACCCTAAGTACTTACATACATTACAACCCTTCTGTCAGGATTACGTACATAGTTTCTCCCTTGTGTGCTTTAATTTTATAACTGAGAGCAGGACAGTTTAGCGTCAACTACGAACGACAGATTTTTAGTAATTTTTCATGGAAAGTTTATTTACTCTCATAACTATTGACAGAAATCTGCTGAGAGGAAATCTGCGAAGATTTATTTTTTTTAGACTTTGGCGACTTCAGTAAAATGTTTAACTCCTTATAATTGTTCCTACAAATATGAAATTAATGTAGTTATAGCATCTACAGATAGCTAAGTTTTGTTTCACATTAAAAAAAATTGATTTTTCACACAAGGTACTGTAGGGTATCACGACGCCCTTATAATTTCATTTTATTTAAAAATTTTTTATTTAGTATGTTTGTACATAAATTTCACTGAAATTTATCATTTAAATATACAGATATAATGACTAAATAATAGCGTTTATATCTTATTTTTAACACTAAACCTACCGATACTTCATGTTCATTCCTATTCCCACCAAAGAAGGTCAAATGACCCCTTGCGGTATTTATGGTAGATTACATACATTTCTCGGTAGAAAAAAAATTAACAAGAGCGAAGTAAATCTTGGAAAACACATTCGTTGTGTTTTGTAATAAAAGTCGAAAAGACAAATGGTGATAAGATAATGTTATTTTCAAGAAATTCTGACAAGAAGTTTAAAATGGGTCATTTGATCCGTCCATGGTAGGTTCGCTGTTAGGTTAGGTTAGATAACGTGCACCTGTCCGTCAAGACACAGTACCCGGAGGTTTAGTGTTAAAAATGTTTTTAATTTCAGTGTTTGATTCATTCATTTGATTTGTATTTCCTTACATTTGTTGTTAGTATTTGATCTTTTACTCGTAAATACGAAACATTTCTACAAATTTCTCAAATTATTAGTTTTTTTAACTTAAGCACATTTCATTTTATTAAAATCGTTTCAATTTCGTTACAGGAAATGAATTTAGAAATTACTAATGCTTTCAGAAAAATAAAACAAAATTTCTTTAAGAAATTAAAATACAATTGTGGAAACAATAGAGCAAATATTTCTTTGATTCAATATTTGTGTAGCCAATTACATTTCAGCGTAATAAAAATAGTATTTCAGACATTATACAAAAGAACACATATTGAAATGAAGATGTAATGAAAATTATTCAACAACATTGCACATCATATTTAAAAAAGTCTTATAATCAATAGGAAATAATTATCTGCCCAAAGGGTTGTATTGAAAGTCTACTTTAGATGAATTTGTCTATTTATATTCCATAAAATGTCCACTTAGAAATGGTACTTTGTGTACCATCCACTAGATCACCGGCTTTTATGTACATATTCTATGTCATTCATCGCTCGAGCTAGACTGGTCCGTATGGCAATTATAGCTAACCAGATATTTTGAATACGCATTGCAGTCAATTTCAAAATCCATTCAGATTTGATTATTTTATTTTTCATCGACAACACTGGTTTTGTGTTTTGTCAGGAAATTTTTATTACTTTTCAGGCATTGAAGTTCCAAAAAGTGCAAGAGCTCACCGATGGACAAAAAAGTTAGGCTGGAAAGAGCCAAGTCCACTTGCACGAAAGTTAGCGAATTTGAACAAACAAAATTATCGGATTTACTTGCCAAAGAGGTCAGCTGAAAATTTACACCTGCAGAACTCAAGCGTCGCCGATGGTAATGATGTGGGCCGCTCTAACGGCCGATGATCGCTCCCCGCTCGTATTCATCGACCGTGAGGTTAAAATAAATGCCGAGTATTATCTGGAAAATGTCTTAAGGACAGTATTGAAGCACTGGGCAGACAAACATTTCGGCCGCCGACAAGACTCAGCACCACCGCAACCAGCACGCGTCAGCCATAAGGCTAAAAAAGCTTAAAAAGGACGTTCCTCACTTCATTTCTACCTCACAATGGTCACCAAAATCTCCGGGTCTCAATCTGTTGGACTTTTGCGACTGGGGCAATTTGGAAAGTAAGGTTCTCACTAAAATATACCAAAGTGTCGAGCATCTCAACACGGCACTTCGCCGCGAATGGGCCAAAATACCGCAGGTGGTCAATTTGAAAAAATCTGAACTGATTCTAAAATTTTATGTTATTTCCAATATTTTTTGCTTTTGAACAATAAAATTAAATAAAAATTATTTTTTTAATATATAGCGCTTTACTTTGTTGCATTAGATATCAGCCACCCTGTATGTAGTAGGTTTTGATATCAGAAAATATTTCATTATGAAATTAAATTTTTAAATCCTAAAAATTTGCTAAAGCCCAGAAAAGGCGTTGTCTTTGACCATCATTTATTTGGCATTATTTTTCACTAAAACACATCATGGTTAAATAATAATATTTTTGAGTTTTAATTTGAATAATAGAATGGTTGTCATGTAGTATATATTTTACTCCACGAAAATTAAAACACAAATTAAATTAATGATAATCAATTTACAATGCAAATAGAAATATGAATATTAAATAGCCTGTTAAAATGGCCAAAATGCACGTACATGTGTTGCTTTAAAGCAGTCATAGAATTGGCGCTATAAAGCAACTAAAATAATCACAACAAATTTGTTTTTTCAGGCCATATGATAAACCAAGCATTAAATGAAATGCAGACAGACATGAAAAAAATAATAACAATAAAACAAACCAAATGAATACAAAAGTAATACAAGGAAAAACAAAAAAAAATGTCTAACAAAATAGAAAATTACTTAAAAATAGTATTTAGTTTTGGGCTACAATTTTAAATACAAATCAAATGCTAAAACAAACAAAAACCAACAAAACGCCAATAGCAAAAAAAGAAAACCATACGCTATAATCAAATTAAACAAAATAGGCAAGAAAATAAAAATTAAATTAAAAATTAATATTTTGCAGCAATTAAATTAAACAGTTGCCCTATAAAAATAAATTTTTAATTAACAGCCATATGGGATAAGATAATGAAAATAAAAAACAAACAAAAAATAACTTTGAATTTCAACTTAATTCTTGGTAATAATAATTTTAAAATGTTTTCATTATAAATAATTAATAAATTCTGTATTAAAATATATAAACAAACAAGCAAACATAAAATTAAATAACAAAACATGTGTGTTTTTCAATGAAATATGAAGAAAAACAAACAAAACAACAGCAGCAGCAGCAACTAACAAGTTTTATAAACAAAAAATAAAAACAAAATCCACAAATGCTGCTCTCATTTTGAATGCACTAATTGATGGTAATTAAATAGACGCGTTACGACGTGCATACCATATTTGTTATAGTCGTTACAACAAAGAAAAAAATCCGAAGAGAAAAAGAGAGAGAGAGAGAAAGGAGAAAAGAAGAACTCACATACATATATCAAAAAAAAAAAGTTTATCTATTTGTATCTATTGTTATTGTTGCTGCTGTTTCGATATTTGTTTTGATTTATTATTAATATTCTCTTAGACTATAACTCGTATTAACTTTCTTGGTGTCCTATACTCTCTCTCGTCTTTAGTACATTGTTTATATATGTACATCCATATATTGATTCGTGTTCGTTTGAGTCAATAACAACAGCTGTTAATAAATTGCGTGTATGTGTATTTGTATTGGTGTAATTTGTTAAAGCTTTATTCCTGCGTGTGTGACTTTTTATGGTTGTGTTTGCTATATATTGAGTTTATTAGTTAAAACATATTGTTTGTGAGAGAGTAAAAGAAAAAAAAATGAAAATAATAAACTAAACTGTTATACTCGATTGAAAATAAAGAAACAAGAAATATTTTGGATATTCCATCCGCATTGCTGGCATTATGAGAAGAATATTTTTGAAAAGAGGTAAGCAAATTTAAAACTATTTTACGGAGTTTAAAAGAAATTTCTTTAAAGGAAAATAATTTTATTCCATCATAAGACTAGCTTTTGATATGCTTCTTCATTTTTAAGAAAATTTTGAAAAATTAATTCTTTAAATAAGAAATTATTATGGACTTAATCAATCAATCATAATTCGTCATTACATCCGTCTCTCTGGCTTATTGACCCCGTTTCTCACACCACTTATGTTGTGCGTGTTAATTTTATATATAAATGGCGGGCCCTACAGTTTTAAGTCGACTCCAAACGACAGATTTTTTTTAAGAAACTTTTCATGGCAATTTTATTTACTCTCAGAGTTTTTGCCAGAAGTCTGCTGAGAAAAAATCGCCGAAGAAATACTTTTTTGTATTTTGTTTTGATGTCTGGCCTGAAGCCTGACTTTACGTCTAATAAGCCAACACAATACCTACTAGACTTAATCAATTCATATGATAAAATGAAGACAATTTTAAATTTATTAGAAAGTCGTAGGTTGAAGTGGTAGTTCTGATTACCAATGCTCACTTGAGCTAACATAGCGGCCTGTTGTTACGCCCCAGGTAATAGAAATATTATCGGAAATACTTATAAAACTCGGAGGAAATGACTCTACAATTTATTAGCACCATTGCACTACAACATTCATACATAATTGATCATTATAACCCTTCATTTAGAACTAAAACCTAATTCTCACACCACTTATGTTGTGTGTATTAATTTCATACATGAGTAGCGAGGCCTAGAGTTTAAAATCGTATCCGAGAGTTTTTGTTAGAAATCTAGCAACCTGCTCAGAGGAAGTTACCGAAGAAATATTCTTTCATATTTTCGTTTGAACCAAGGCCTCACGTCTAATAACATACTACCTACTAGGCTAAGGCTGTACCACATTCCATTCAACTAACAAGGCTTTGAGATACGCCATTAGGACAGGCTCCTTGCACCAATCAACCAGATAACGTTCTTTGTTCTAAGTTCAGATTGTTCCATAAGGTATGATAAACATGAACTTCCTAGAATTCTCGCACCCGTTCACACAATCTGCAATATACGGTCTCTTCCTTATCGCCTGAGTCGCAAGTTCTGCAAAAATCTCACGAAGGAGATACCTGGCCTTTGGACTTACCTCAACATTAGGCAATGTTTCGTAAGGACATAATGCATATAATAACTGTCCAATCGAAACAAACTTCAACCTTCCTGTAAAACAATAAGCCTTTGTTGATAATACTTTCCTAACATACTGGACTACGATTACTTTTATTTCAAATATCATATCGAGCAGGATTTATTACAAATCCCTGATTACGGACTGGAAACATTATTTTTATATTTTTGTTCTTTATTGCCTTTGTTTTTATATTTAGAGGCCATGGCTCAAACTTTACGCCAGTCATCTCCAGCAAAACCAAATACAAAAAAAAAATACATTTCTTCAGCGACTTTCTCTCTGCAGATCTCCGACAAAAACTGCGACGAGTAAATAAAATTGCCATGAAAACTTTCTCAAAAATCCGGTACTCTAATACCCCGGTTTGCGTCGCTAATATGATCTGCAGAAACGCCACACAAACCGAAACGATGCAAAACGAAGTACGATTTTCCATACAATTGTATTGATTTTCATTTAATTGGTTTCGAGATTCATAATTTTAGCTGAAAAAAATAGATTTTTCAATAAAAAAAAATATTTAATTTACTAACGACCTACAACTTGCAACCACCGGACAACATAAATACATATCGCTTCTTTATTGCAATATAGTCATATCTCAAAAAATTAAAAATTTGTAGTTACTTAAGCAAAACTGCTCTTTTAGACCTTCTGTACATGTTGAAAAAAAAAATCGGTTTTATATCCCAAGCTGAACCGAAGTTATAGCAAAAAGTGTATGCGACATTAGATCATAGAACTTATGTCTTGAAAACTTATATCGTATTTTGTTTTTTTGAGATATGACTTTGTTGCAATAAAGGAGCTGTATGTATGGGGAAATCCCCTTTTTCCGTTTTAGGTTTGTACAAACATTTTTATATTAACGACGCAAACTGAAGCAAAAACGACGCAACTTCGAAGTCACAGAAATTTTAAAAAGGCACAATCGAATTTGCACTAGATTTAAACGGGAAATCCCCTTTTTCTGTATTAGCTTTGTACAAATATTTTCGTATTAACGACTCAAATCGAAGCACTAACGACGCAACTTCGTAACATGCGATGCAAACTGAAACAAAAACGACGCAACTTCGAAATCACAGAAATTTTAAAAAGACGCAACTTCGAAGCAGACGCAGAACGAGGCGAAGCAAACCGGAGTATTAGTGTATTTGGAATCGAAATTAAACAGTAGGTCCTGCCACTCCTGTATTAAATTAACAAACACAACATAACTGGTGTAAGAAGTTAGATCATAATGCTGACTGAAGGATTGTAATGACCACTTATGTATGTTTGTTTGAGAGAATATACAATCGAATTCATTATTTTATTAGCATCGAATGTGAATGCAAAATCTGAAAATTCTTTAAGAATTTACAATAAAAAGAGCTCCTTTTTTAATGGTTTGTATACATAAATCTTAACAAATTCCCAATGACATATAAATTATAAAAATATGTAGATTTATGTAGTATTTTAATGTTTAAAATATTTTTTAATAACAACAATAAATATATGACATTTGAAAATCAAAGCATTTAACCTTTAAAACAGCTATGGATGGCGTATGAGTAACATGTGTGGATAAGATTTATTTAATATCACTCATACGTTAGAAGTAAAAAAAAAAACGAAAAATAAAAAAAGAAAATTTGAATAACAATATTAATGTCAATAAAAATTTGAAAAGAAATACGAAATCCAGCACATCTTGTTATAAAATTTAAAATGTCATACAAATCTAAAATACAAAGTGAGTAAAGAAAAAGGAATTGAAGCAAGCAAATCCGAAAGTCAACAAGTACAACAAGTACACAAATGGTTGAGTAAACACATACAGCAGAATGTAATAAAAAAAAGGAATGGGGAATAAAAGAAGACTTTTTTATTATAAAAGAAAAAAATATAAAATTAGTACATATGTAAGTAAGGCAAGAGTCATAAAAAGCAGAGAGTGAGAGCAAGTTACTGTTATTGTGTTGTTGGCAGGCGAGGAAAATATTACAAAAAAAAAAACACATCAAGGAGAGTAATAAACAAAAATCTATTCTCCCATAATCTCTTACCCTCTCTCTCTCTCAATAAACAGTTGCAATGATGGCCACTAAACTCACATTAGTACTGTATTAATAATTAAGCATTAAGCTTTCTCTTCTCTCTCGTACAATGTGCGTGTAAAAGAAAGCAAACATTGTTCGTTATTTATATTCCCCAACTTACTTATACAATTACATTTCAATGAATTGTCGTGTATAGTCCAACACATGTTTAAATAGTCAAGTATTGTTTAGGTTTTCTTTCACTCCTCATTAATATTTCTATAAATGAACACAAGTGTATACACAAAGGGAGAGAGAGAGAGTGCGAGAAATGTGACAGTCAATCGTGCTTATGACAAGAAATATAAATAATTTTACAATTTCTTTTTTCCATATATGCACACACATACATCCATGTTATGACTGTTGTTCACTGTAGTCATACATGTCATGTTTTTTATTTTATTTTTTATTTTTATTTCTTATCATTTGTTTTTATTTTTTTATTTTATTTTTTCTGCTTTCTGACACACATAGTCAGGCCTGCTATCACGTTAATATAAAAATGATACGAACGACTGGAAATATGTAAAAATATCACATCATTTATTATGATTGCCAGAGAGTAAAAATGTGGAAGAACACCTAAACTGAAATGTATTTTTTTTTTTATATAAGAAAAGAATTCTTAAATAAAATAAAAACACAAAACCGATAACTTCGCTGAGTTCTGAACTGGCATTGAAAACATTTTTAATTTTGTTTAAAGAAAATTTCATTTAAAATAAATTTTTTATGCAACTATTCTGCCATTGATTTGATTCAAAAAGAAAATAAAATAAAATTTTATATCACCACACATGTCCTTTGGGAAATGCTTATATCACATAGCATAATACATGTATGCCCGAAATTTATTTTAATGTTCCAAAACTTAATTCAATTACGTTTGTTAATCTAAAATTCTATGTTTTCCTTGTAACTTTAAAATTTTATGGCAAATATTCGTATTTGTTACTAGAGAATATTATTTTGAAATTGAATTTATTATGTTTGTTGTCTGTCTCTGTCACTGTGTAATAGCTAATGAAATAAATTTCTATACATAAGGGAATTAGAAAAGCTCAAAGAGCTGAAAATTAATTATGAAAGTTAAGCAAAAAGTTATTTCAGTTTATACGAATTAAATTATTTGGGGAAAAGAATTTTTCAATTATAATTCACGAATAAAAATTTTAATTATGGTTGTGGGATATGTTACATATCCTGTTTCAGTTCTTATTTCTTACACACACTAAAAGTTTCTTACACATATTGAACACATTAAAAAGGACACATTTTGGATCAAACTTTGTAATTTTAGGGCATTCTCTTTGGGATTTCTGATACACTATGTATCATAATGCATTTTATCACAAGACACTGCAAACTACACGCGATTACAGTATTCGCTAAGGTGAAAATGACAGTAAGATTCGGTCAAAACAAATCCAAACTTATTTAATATGGAGAGCACTTAAGCGCCTTAACTTATGGTAATCTTTAGGATGCAGTAGCTTTTATACACTTCAACTGTGTAATCTATAAAATAAATCCTTCCTCTAGTAACATAGAAGCAGATTTCTAAAGGTAAAACTTTAACATGGGAGGGTTATCGCTGTCTACACAAAGTATAAGTAACCGTTTTGTCTGTACATATCATGTACAGAAGTTATAGTTTATTAAACCCAAAGTTTTAATAACGTTAGAAGCTTGTTCATTATTCAAATATTATCCATTTGAATATAAAGATATAAAATTATATACATACCCGGGATCAGCACTCATAAGCACTCATACAATTTTGAGTATGAGTGAATCAACAGAATTGAAATTCAACTACTTTGGTTCATTCGTACTCGCTACAACATTGATTTCTAAGTATAAGTAGCAATGAGTATGAGTACAACCTTGACATCAAACTCACAACATTCGAAATATGTTTGATTCATACGCTTACTCATTCTGATTCGTTAATTTAGAAAAATACTTATAATACTTATAAGTGATTCGAGTGATTCGAATCATGTATCAAAATTTACAGCCTTTGTTGTTGTTGCATATACAAACAAAGAAGAAAGAAAAGACAAAACCAACAAGCAAAACATACACACAATCTTTTTGTGAGTATTGCAGTGCTCGTACGAGAATCATACTTATTTTGTGCTTCGTGTAAATGTTAAGTAGAGACGAGTCGAATTCAATTACATCATGCATATTGTTAAGTATGAGTACAACGAGTACTTCCAACTTTGAGTATGAGTATCATATCAAAATAAGTATGAATGCGTATAAGTGCCAGAAATTATAAGTATGACTCGAATCTACTTATCGTTTTGAATACTATACATACATACATACTAGAGGTGTGCACAAGACATTCTGTTAGCTTACCCTTCACCGAATGCAATACTGTAGTGTACTCTTTTCCGTTGCTCTTGATTTTACGAGTGCACTGAAATGTGTATTTCTCATTTATTCAATTTATACAATAGCACTCGTTTGCCTGTGAAGTAACGGAAATATGCTTGGTGTTTAAAGAGCATATTTTACTACTGAAGCTACATTCTCAGTATTGCCATATGAATATCAGTAGTGTAAAAAAAGGTTTTTCCTTAAAAATAAAAAGTTTAAAAAAGTTACTAGCAATGCTGGCGTCGACGAAGATGTTCGGTTGCCGAAAGCAAAAAAGAAATGCACGTTGTGACACTATGAAGAATACATAATTTTTGTTGCACGCTTCACACAACTCTCTTTTATACTGTTGTACAATGGTTTACGTTGTGCAGTTGTTGTTTTTTTTTGTACTTCTATCTTTGCTTCACACTTATTTATATTTGCAGCTACAATCAATATTCGGTCTTGAGAAGAATGCAATAGTGTGCAATTTTATATGTCTTGTTCACACCTCTAATACATACATACGCAGATTATGGTCATTACAACACTTCAGTTAGGATTACAACCTAGCTTTTCGCACCACTTAGGCCTAATTTTATGCATGAGTGGGGAAACCTACAATTTAAAGTCGACTCCAAACAACTGGTTTTTGGAAAACGTTTACATTACCGGGATTTCAACCGTGACCTCGCTTCAAACAAGCCAATATAGTTTCTACTAAACTACTAACCTTTAGACTACTACCTGTTAGATTACTAACCACTAGACTACGGAATTTATATATGGCGTAGTTAAAATAGTTCCAGGCCAGACATCAAAACAAAATACAGAAAGTTTTTTTTCGGCGATTTCCTCTCAGCAGATTTCTGGCAAAAACTCTGAGAGTAAATAAAAACTGCCATGAAAAGTTTCTCAAAAATCTGTCGTTCGGAGTCGACTTTAAACTGTAGGTCCCGCCACTTATGTGTAAAATTAACACACATCACATAAGTGGTGTGAGAAACTAGGTCAATAATCCTGACTGATGGGTTCTAATGACCAATTATGTTTGTAGTTAAAATATCTTAAGAACAAACACTGCTCTGAAACACTCAAAAGTATTTTATTTGAAACTAAAAAAATAGAATCTCATGACGCAGGCACAAATTTTTCTATCACATTAAGCCTATGAGTTTAATAAAAATTTTTTACAAGCTTTTGTTTATTAAATGAATTGTTTCGAATGTTTGAGGCACAGATAAGTATAAGTGCCCCCGTATTTCATGTAATTCAAGTATATAGAAATGGATTTTGCATAGAAATATGTAAAACATTCTTACTACACATATGTTCTTGTGTGAATACTCTAAAATAATTGTTTGTTTGGTTGTCTTCAATATGTAAAAAATTTAAATTTTCTTGCAGATACAAGAATTTTCTTATTTCATGTTATTGTTTACTCCACCATGTTGACTTCCTCTTTGCCAGTACTCGAATAATACAACAGATTTGGATTATTTTCTACCGTATTGTATGCAAGCCCCTTTATAATAATTGAGAGTGGCATATAGAAAATGGATATAGAAAATTTAAAATTCAATTTATGTTCTATTCGATCGAAATTTCTGTAAGAACTACGCTCAACATGAATTATCAAGAGAAAAGAATGTTGCTTTTAAGAAGACTTAATACATTTGCAGATTTATTGCCGTATGAAATATTCAAAGGAAAAGAATTGAATTTTGTGGCATAAAAACTTTATAGAAAACAAAACAAATCAAATGTTATTTCTTTTCTTTTCTTAAATTGTATGTAACGAATTTACAAAAAAAAAAAAAATTATTTTATTGTCATGTTCCTGTTCAAAGAACATTGAACATTGAGAGCATATGCCATTAAATATCTTAAGAGTGTTTAACAATTAAAGAGAAACCCAACACACACACAGACTCCGTATACATAAACATATTGACAATCAACACAAAATTATTGTTTTTTTTTCCTGTTCATTTTTCTTTTAAACTCGTCTATCTCTATTCATGGAATCCTTTTTTTTTATAGTAAAATGAATGCCATACAATACATATGGGAGTGCAAGAAAAACAAAACGACTGATAACAAGAGAAAGAGATGGAAAGGAATAGAAAAAGAAGAAAAACAAAAATAATAACGACAACATGTAGAACAACATTACTACCAGTAACAATAACAATATATTTTTATTCTGTTTTTTCTCCCTTTCGTTGCAAAAAGAAAAAACAAAAAATATGAGAAAAAAGGAGAGACTGAAAGTTATTTTCATTTATCATTTGTGACACATTTACACACACTTTGACACATAAACACATTTCAACCAATACATATGTTTCTAAGGGCCATTATTACAACTTGCCGTTAACTAAAGGGAGGATTTAACGGAGAGATAAATTGTTTTTCATTATTACGAGCACCCAATACGATAGAAATAAGCGTTAAGCCAAAGGGAAGATCACTCTACCTTTAACATTTAAAGGCCACTTTTATGTTTGAACTTGCCATATCATATACTATTTTCTATATGGCAACGTCAAATTTAAACAAAACGAGCTGTTGCCACTGCGTTAAAAAAAACTTGTTTAATTGAGCAGTTTTATCGGCTTTGCTTCGGCACTGCCATATTTTTGAAAAAGTTAATTTTATTTTATCTGTAAGTTGTAATAATCAAAATAAGTTAAAGGTAACTTTGCCGTTCATTTTAGCTAAAAGTACCTTTAACTAAAGCCAACTTTAACGGGATGTTGTAATAATGGCCCTAAATGAGTATATGTAAGTAACAAACATAGAGTAGGCGAGTATATGAATGTGTAAGGATATAAATGCTGGTGTCAATGTATAAGTTACAAGGTATAGGGACCATACCATACCTTCAAGGTACACTGTTAAGGGTTATTCAACTTAAAAAGAAAAAAGAAAAGCATAGGTTTAGTTACTCTGCTAACCATTACTGTGTTTAGGATTTTTATTGCTTTCAATGTGATCTCATATCATACGAAACTGATGGTATTTAATTTATAACAGAAATACAAATGTTTCCGTAACTGTGGTCCCTGTTTTGTGGCCACGTCTGTTGAAAAAAAAAATTATTTTTTTTAAAACTTTAAATGTTCCACATAAATTTCCAATGTTTCCATTTAATTCTACGATCATAAATCAATTTTTATGGTTTTTCTTTAATCGCTCAGCGTTCTTCGATATGTTTTCCAGCAAAATTTTATAACTTTATTAAGAGCAACGTTCTATCAAGAACCATGCAATTAATTTATTGATCCTAGAAAATTCCTTCAAATAGTTTTCATTTTTAATATGTGCGAATATTATAAGAGCTTTTATTATTTGACATTTACTTTCACTTGTTTTATGATATTAAAGCTGATTTATGACATGCTGCCAAAATTGAAAAAGATTCCATTTCTGGTCATATATGTATGCTATGTTCACACATAAACTTTATGCGATAATAAAATATTGAAATGATAATCATAAAAATTCTTCGAAGAAATATGTTTTTAGAGCATTAAATCTCAAATTTTAATTCAAAAATGGAGGAAATTGTAGAAAAATGATGTTCAAGTTTAAGGCACATGTTTTATGGTTTCTTAAATAAAACAAATTCCACCAATAGTGGAATTATGAATAGTCAAGGGAATAAATTATTGTCAACTAAAACAGATCTCTATACCAAACCTCAGTTTCGACTTTTTGAAAAAAGGAGTTCAAAAAATATACGAATCTTTTCCTAAGAGATGGCTGAGTGGCTTCTGGGAAAAATCTGAGAATAACTTATTGCCACTAACAGTTATTCGAATCCGTCATTCGGTTTAAATTTTCATTTATAGGTCTCGCCTATAAACGCACCCAATATGAGCAGAGTTGTCATGGTCTAATAGATAGATTATTGGCATATTCTATATGAGGCCACTTCAAAACTAAGGTCAGATATCGCGAATGATACGACGTCCTCACAGCAGATTTCAGACAAGAAATCTCAGAATAAATAAAACTGCCACAATAAGTTTCACAAAAACGAATCTGTTGTTCTCTTTCGACTATAAACTGTAGGTCCCATGAGAAAGTAAGTGGTGTGAGAAACGAAGTTATAATCCTCATTGAAGGTTTTTAATGACCAATGCAGTAAGCAAGTAAAATAAATAAGGTTGACTAACAAAACATACTGAATTCTTGACTAAGGAGATGTAATGGCCAATAATGTATGTACAGTGACGAGCAGAAGTGAGTGCATGTTCACAATGTGGACTGAGTTTCGTCATCCACAAAAACAAAACCATACAAGCAAATACAAAAAAAAAAAAATTAATTTTAATTCTTATTTTATTCTTAACAAATAGCAGTAAAAAAACAATAATTAATGAAATGAATTTAATGAGTTTGAATGAAAAAACGAAAATAACACACATAAACTCAATTCTGCACGTTTCAAGAAAATTCAAGAAACTAGCCCAATTTCAATATTTGGTCCATAGACCCTTATTAGAAATAGCTTGATTTACGCGGTTTGACATCCTTTCTACCAAATTATCAATAACATCTTCAGGAAATCGATTCCATTTCGCAATTATACGATCCCAAAATTTGTCCATGTTTGTTGGGGCTGTTTCGTACTGCCCGAGCCGGATTTTCATGAATGGCCAAAAATTTTTAATCGGATTCAGGTCGGGACTTTGTGCGGCCATTCCAGCAATTGACAATTTTGTTTCTCATCCCACATCTTAACAATTTTTAATTAATTTTAAATTTAAATTTAAAATTTAATTTCTTATTCGGGATAAGCACATTTGTCCATAAAATTCGGAAGATGGGCTTGAAGAATCTTTAGATAGTCTTTTTTTACATGATACCATCTACTAAATGTAGAGGGCCAACATGCCACCATATTAAGAATTAAAATTAATTTTTTTTTTGTATTTGCTTGTATTGTTTTGTGGTTCATGCACTCACTTGTGCTCGTCACTGTATGTACGTATGTGTTAATATGAATAATTCTGTATGATTTAAGATTATGTTGAGTATATAAAGAATTTTGCTGGAATTTTTGATTTGCTGAAAAATATATAAGAACAAAACATGAAGCCAATTAAATAAATTAATTTTGTTACACAATTCACTATTCAATACACTACTTTCAAGCGACTGATAAATACATCCAATTATTGCTCCTTCACTCAAAGAGCCATGAAAGTCTCTTACAAGAAGAGTTTTTCATGCCTCCTAATAATAAAATATGGAAACAAGTTCTTTGTCTCTTCCATGTTCTACAATCAAAATAGAAAAATTTACGCCATATTGCGACGAAGACCTAAATAAATATAAGAATGTTATTACTTTATTGATTTTAAATATCACATTTAGCGAAACTGTCTTAAAGGTACTGTATTTCATTACCGATCGTACATAAGAGTAGTTAACAGTAAGTTGAAACGAAAGTCGAGACGGTACTACCATGTCCTGAGCAGATTGCTTGACTCTCTTTATATTTTAAAAGATGGTAGCATATTCAGGAAATTCGACAATACTTTCCATGATCAGAAAACGCGTCAATTAGAGAAAGAAATGTAAATCATGCCTCGAAAAAGTTGTTACCTACCGCAGGAGTAGGAATATTAAACCATATTATCAAACTGATGGTGGCTATATTCTTTTTAAAATATTTCTAGACATATTGTAATAGATCCTTTTACTTATGGGTGTACCAAAGAGCCAAAGTTTTTCCAAAAATTGTTGCCTTTTACTAGATAACTTGGACGAATATCTCCCTTTCCATTAGCATCAACTACAGTATGAATACTTACCAAAATATATTTCTAATTTGAATTTAGCCTCAATACACTTTCCAGTTATTTTATCTAAAAATATGTTGAAAATCGTTTCAAAAATAACTCTAAGTTCTGTACAAATTATTGGCCATCAAATTCAATAAATTCTTAAACATAAATTCAAATAATGTAAGGTTTGAGGTAACCTCAGCTTTGGCCTTACGTCTACTAAGCTAACGCACTACATACTAGACATATTCCAACACATTCAAAATCCACAAATGTGTGTTAACTATAAACTTCTTGAATCTGTTAAATAAAGTTTGTTAACAAGGCCTCATATTATTTTAATGCAGCAAGCTATGTAGTATCTTTAATTCGTTTTTAAAATCTAAAATTTATTCAGGACTATCGTAAAAGTACGTGAATATTCTAACATCACATTGTGATACACCCTTTGCCTTTTTATATGCCTTTAGGTCGATAATGTTCACATACGACTGATGGCAATAAATACATAGCTGCAGGATTTGACGATTTATCGCCATTTTGTCGATTTTGAGGTCCAAAAATATCATATTGACGAAGTGACGATTTATGACCTTATTTTGACAAGTTTTGGATATTAAAAATTTACATCATATTCTTTACTTTAGTACACTAAAAGCCACTTTTACGTTGCAGTTATTACTGTTGCAAATTTAAGTGAAGATTTTTCTGTATCTTATGTCTTTGGCATCCCTTAAAAGCCAAAAAAAAATTACAACCTCTGCACGAATGGAGTTCCAAATACGAATAGTCCGACTAAATAACGAATTTTGTCTGAAATCGACCACATACGTATGTAGTGGCCGAGAACGGCGAGTGTTATGTAGCAATACATGCTTTTCGGGACCAATTCCCTTATTTGACGCGAGCACATATCAACACAGCTTTAATGAAACAATTTAGTACGATACCGTACGGTCATTAACAGACAACTTCGCCCTCTCTTGTACACGGTCGAGTAGTCACAAAATAGACGTTGAGACAACGGCCTATATGTGAGGGTTATATTCAATTCTCTTTTGGATATACACAAGTGGTGTATATAGTAAGAAGATCAGATGAAGAGAAGTATTTCTTGCACCGTCTTAAGCAGCTATGGCACTGAAAAATGTGTCAGTTCTGGCGAACATCACACTGAATATTCATTCCAATTTTTGACGATTATTTTTACGATTTCAATGAACGTCTTTGAAGAATTTGACAATTTTTTTCCTAATATTTAACAATTTGAAGCTTTATTTATCTGGCAGCTATGATTAAATACTGTTCTGTTGATAGAATGATTTCTTGATCTCTAGGAGAACCTTCTGTTAGCTTTTGTCAGTTTTAAGCAACACTTAAATTTTATCATAATATTATACAATATAATGAAGGATATGTATTGATAAAGAAATTGAATTTTTGGGTGTCACATGTGAGTTTTTCCGTTAAATTTTATGCGAATATTTATCAAGCTAAGTGATTGATTTTTAAGGATATTGCATTGAATAGAGAAAATTTTATCTATATTTTTGTCTATCATTAAATGAAGGGCTGTTGTAAAGATTCTTACAAAATTTAAAACAATTTTTACATTCTGTCTCAGCCTGTTATTGTGATCTAAAATATTTTACAAAACTTATCACATCACGTTTTCTGCTAAAATTTTTTTGAATAACTATTCCCATCGTTTGGCATATATGAAAATATTTTAAGTAAAGTTCGTTGCCAAAGTTTTAGCACTGCTCCCATAAGAATTACCTTATGAAGCTAATTTTAATCAATTCTATTGTATTATTATTACTTTCATTTCAAATACTTAATCCAATTTGATACCAAAACTTCTTGGCAAATTTGTCCCTGACGTATTAGGAGCTTCGAACTTTATGGAATTTTCTTTTTCCTCTGTAGCACTTGGCTTAAGGGTTTTCAGATATTGTTTGCATTGAAGGGGAAGGAAAACCACAAAACAATATTAAATTTTTTTATCCAGTTTTTACAATAATAACGATTGTACACATTCTTATTTAACCTCTGAACTTTTTTAATTAAGTATGACAATAGCAGAAAGAGAAAAACAAACAGAATCCCACAGCGTTTGCAAAATTACATTGTAAATGTAGGACCTGCCTTCATGTGTATACACGTTAGTGTATGAAACTGTGTGGATATGTTTAAAAGGACATTTCTTTTGCTTTTTTTTAAATCAAAAAAGTGTGAGAGAGAGAGAGAAATTGGAAAAAACAATAAAAAGAAAAATTTTGTTGTTTATCAAAAGTCTTAAAGTTTGTTTAAAGAATACCTACATTTTAACATTTCAATATATGCACAGATAAACAGAGAGAGAGAGAGAGAGAGAGACAGTGGGAGAGAGAGAGATGTAAAAACAACAGACAGTTGCAAATAAAAAGAGTATTAAATTGTTATCAGAGGATTACAAAAAAAAATACTGGCACTAGAACTGGCTTTGCCAACAAAAAGGTAGCAAGCATACCTCAAGGAAACCTAAAAAACTAAATGTAGAAACAACATCTCGAATTTATTGAAAAATAAAACTTAAAAATAGCACAAGAGGAAAAGAACAGAAGAGCGTAGAAAATCAATATTTATATTTGTAAAAGGATTTCATTGAAAGGACATTTGTTTTATTTTCTTTTTTAATTCAAATGAAAACTGATGTTTTTCCTTTCTTTCTACAGTCATACCCTGTTATAACGAACTCCGTGGGACCAGAAAAAATACTTCGTATAAACAGAGTTCGTAATAAAGGGGGTAAAGTCATAAAAGAAAATATAAATTACAAAAAATTTTTTTCATTGACTTAAAGACTGTTGCCACACTTCAAAGTTTTTTCTAAGGGTTCGTTATAAAAAAGGTAAAATGCTTGAAATTTTATTACTGGGACCCTTTAAAGTAGTTCCTTTTAACCGAGAATTCGTAATAAACGAGTTCGAAATAAACAAAGTTTTTTATATAAAAATTCTTAATAAAACGTTGGGACTGGGACTTAAAAATAACCTAGAATTCATTATAACCGAGTTCGTTATAAAAGAGTTTGACTGTATTAACTTTTACCTTTAATTTCTTAACCACACATCCATATGCATATGAATGATGCCGAGAAAAGTATTGTTTTGTTTAATTCAATAAAAACACTGAATTTTATTAAAAGCCTATAAAAATTTTATTACAAAATAATTATATATTGGAAACAATTAATAAAATAATCTTACACATAAAAAAATTCATAATAATTGTGTTTGTCATTCATATCATTTACAGATTTCATTCATAGATTTTGATACTCGTTGCATTAGTTGTAACAAACACATACACATGACGCCTCAATACATTTTAATTGTTTTCATTTCATAAATTCATTTTAATAATTAATTTAAAATAATTTTCAATCATTTTAACCGAATTTATGTTAATAATAAATGCCACAAATGCCATGCAATTGCAGTCATTTGTTCACACTTTCCATTCTATTCAATAACTTTTTTTTATTGTATTTTCAAAAAATATTATTTCATTACACACGTGCATTTTAACTTTTAATAAATGACGAGTATTTTTATTTGATTTTAATCATCATATATTATTTCTAAAGCACTTTTTTTTTAATGATATCTCATTTTAAAGCTTATATCTAACACTAATGGCGAAAAATAATTAGAAATTGAAAAATTAATATTTTCATTGATAAAAATTATATTTTATATAGAACTGCATGATAATACTGTTTTCGTTATGATTATATGTTTTTGTTCAAGTGTGGTAATACAGGGTCGCTTAATAGTAATGCAGTTCTACATAATATAGTATGTATTAAAATCCATTCTGGCAATACCGCTATTTACTATAATGCCGTTTATTACTAAGTCAGTTATGCATAATATGCATATTAAGTTGTAAAAAGCTGTTTTGGCAATGCTTTGCAGTAGCTGTTAGATCAAGTGCGATAAACTGGGTCGCTTAATTGTAATGCTATTCCACATAACAATATATATAAAGTTGTAAAAACCATTTTGGTAATGTCGTTATTGTCATGGCATTGTTTGTTTTATAAAGTGTAATACTACGATATCTTTTAATCTATACATAAATATAGTGTCAGCTGATATTTAACAGTTAAAAATGTTTCAAGAAAAATAAGAATAAAAATAACATCTAACGTAAGAATATAAATAACGTGCATTTGAAAAGACAAATGCAATTATAATGTTAATCAGAAATCTTAATGCTAACCAGGGGTTAATAAATGGTATCCGGCTAATTGTAACAAATTCGGGAGAGCACATCATATCAGCAAAAATTTTTTCTCGAGTGTGTACATTTAAAGATATTTTTGTTTGTATTAAGGATTCGTACGGCCAAAAAATTAACGATGATCATGTCATTACCTCTAACATTGTATTCAATGAAGTATTACAAAAGCATTTATACATATGTATGTAAATATGTATGATGATATTATGATTTCTAATATTTTTATACTTTTAACTTTCTATTAAAATTAAATTTCTATTAATTATTTTAATTTCATGTTACAAAAATGGCAACTAACGGTGCGAAATATTCGCACGGGTCATCTAGTTTGAATTAAATTTTTGTATTATTCACATTGGTTTATTCTTTATAGGGCCATTATTACAACTTCCTATTAAAGTTGGCATTAGTTAAAGGTATCTTTAGCTAAAGTGAACGGCAAAGTTACCTTTAACTTATTTTGATTATTACAACTTACAGATAAAATAAAATTAAGTTTTTCAAAAATATGGCAGTGCCAGAGCAAAATCGATAAAACTCCACAATTAAATAAGTTTTTTGTTTTTAACGCAGAGGCAACAGCGAATTTCATTTTGATTGTTGTATATGCTCATTTTGTTTAAATTTGAAGCTGCCATATCGAATATAGTATATGATATGGCAAGTTCAAACATAAAACTTACCTTTAAATGTTAAAGGTATTATGATCTTCCCTTTAGTTTAACGCTTACTTCTATCTTATTGGGTACTCGTAATAATGAAAAACAATTTATCTTTCCGTTAAAATCCTCCCTTCAGTTAACGGCAAGTAGTAATAATGGCCCTTAGGGTTTTGGAAGTAAAGTTAAATAAAAGCTGCATGAAGCTATAGTTTTAAAGAATTTTTTCTACTTATATTGAGTGGTCTTTGGTCACTAAGTATGAAATACAGTGTCTTTAAAATGTATCCCTTTGGCTTGAATCCAATACGAAACTTTTGCGCTTGTTGTCAACGACTTGTTCAAACTCTTTGGTACTACCTCGGCAACAATATAAATTGAATGTTGGTTTTGAAACACGGTTTGGGCACGGTTTTTGAAGCTGCTTCACATACGAGATTAATGGTTTGTTCTGCGCGCTACCAATCGAATAAATACAAAACTGATAATGCTATACGACTCGCAACATCTTGTTGTAGAAACCACATACTTGTTTACTTAATAATTGGGCATTACAACCTAGCTTCTAATTCCATACAAACATATTTTGAGTGTTTAATTTTATTCATAAGTGGTAGGACCTACAGCTTAAAGTCGTGTGTGTTTATAAGGAGTGTGCACAAAAAAAAAAAAAAAACAAAAAATGGGCTTATAACTTTTATAATTGAAAAAATAAATACCGTTATATTGTTTTTGTTAGTCATCTGTTTCAAATAACAATAACAAAAGTAGTTTTTTGAAAATGGGCACCCAACAAGAATGTCGTAAAAAAATAATTGAAATTTTCAATGAAAATCCGATTGCTAGGCTCGCATGTGTTAACCAAAAAACAGTTTCTAGGGTAAGTTTCTAAGAAACAATATAAGGAGTCTTTGAGTATTAAGATAAAGAGTGGAAGCGGAAAAAAAGGATTTGCCGACCAAAACAAGGCAAGTAAAATAATACCTATTTTTGTAAACCACCCTAAAATGTTTGGAAGAAAATTGGCTCAAGAAATTTTATGCTCTGAGACCTTGGTTTGAAAAAAATTTTATATACAATGGAATTCAAATATTATTTACTTTAATTGAAATATAAAACGAAAAAAATGCGCCACTTAGTTTTATTTCTATAACGAAAAGTGTAAGTCCAGTTTTTTTTTTTTTTTTTGTACGCACTCCTTATTATCCACCTAACTATAGTTTAAGTCGACTTCGAACAAACAGATTTTGTGAAACTTTTTCATGGTTAATTACTTTATTTTAGTAGCTTTTGTTAAAAGGCTGCTGAGGGAAAGACGCCGAAAAAATTTTTTTCGTTTTGCATGAAATATCTGAAACAGTGACTGAACCACGGGCTCATATCAAATAAATCTATAAATGCCTACTAAACTACGGCAACTTGCAACAACATACCCTTTATTATAATTTTCAATTTGAGGCCTTAACGGTCTTCATTGATGGAACCCAATTTCCTAGAGTAAGGTTTGAATATGTGTTCCGAATGAAATTTACAGGCATTAATTCGTTGCCAACTTTTACTTTTTCTAAATTCAAGTTTCAGATAATGACCCTATGCTGATCAACATCTTCGATGGAGTTCGTAGAATATTGTCAGACAGGGACTGTGTTTACCTGTGGCATCAGGACGGGCCGCTTTTAGTCCAACCGCTTCAGCCTAACTTTTGTAAAGACTTTATTAGAAAATGAGTTGAAAATGAAATGCAAATTTATATGGAAAATTCGTCATAATAAGCCGTACAGTAGACTTAAGACTGCACGCCACTCAGGAGATATTTTCCGTAGTGCATACATTTGAATGGTACACTGTCGTGTCTTCACCTAGAATGTTTTTAATTTCTTCAAATTCCTTTGTCTTTCATTCATAATTAATTCACAATTCTATTATGACGTTGAACAATCATCTTCTAATGTGGAATGGGTCCACGTATTAATTACAACTTCTGTTGTAAGATTAAATAAATTTCACGTAAATTTACGATTGTTAAACGAAAGATATTTAAAAGAAATTTCAAAATATATTTAATAACCGGCAGTCTTAGCAGATAGCCTGTTTTCAATGCACTTCGAAACTTGCGGAGAACCCACTTCAACACTTCTGTTGTAAACTTCTAAGTGTTTACGAGTGTTAAACGATTTAAATTCGAACATTGCAAATCTCTAACTAGAGGAATATCTCTGCTTGTGAAAGGTATTTAAAAACTGACAATCTTATTAGATTGCCTGTTGTAAAAGCATTTCGGCACTTGTTTACATAATGGGAGGGCAGCAACTAAAGAAAATGCTGACGGCATGCAGCAGGTTCGAAATCAAATTCATTATAAATAATATTTGCATTTATTTTCTGAATGTTCCCACTGTGCAACAGATTCTTTCAAAATGCCAATTCATTTTGTATTAAACTGCAGCATCAGAAAGTTCAAAAAAGAAAAAAAAACATTTTTTTATTCTACAATTTTATAGCTTTTAGCGTTTTAAAATCGCGTAAAGTGAAATTCAATACAAATTGATACAACAACAAAAAAAGTATTGAAAACAAAATACAATGAAACTACTTTAAGTAACAAGAGCCATTAAAACAAAAAAATAAAAAAAAAAAATACAAAAAAATAATACAAAATAGAAACAAAGACTATCGAGTGTTCTAGAAACCAACAACATCAATAACAATAACGTTTTTGTTTTATTTTTCTCTAGAGCGTCAATTTGGCGTCAATAAAAACTACGTAAATGCCAGAATACCCTCTAAACGACGTAAGAGAGAGAGAGCTATCTATAGATACTTTTTAAGATAGAAATACACGGAAATACATATTTATAGGGGATTTTGTTACAAAAAGTTTCAAGTTCTTGTCTAATAATGAACCTGTCTGTATAACAATTTAACAATTAAAACAAAAAAACAACGTATAGTGTAAAGAAAAAGTTGTTAAAAAGCAAAATGTTGTAAAAAGTGTATTAAAAAATTAAAAGCGTAAAAACATTTTTTATTTTTTAAAATTTGTTTAAGCGCAACCTTCAGAACGTCTTACTTTTTATTTACTCTTGAGTGATAAAAAAACGACTCAAGTTTTTTTATTGACACTTTTGTATTTTTATAGAGTCATTAAGAATGCAGTAAAACTAAACAGAATCATTTGCATTGTATGCCACATATTGTGTTTAAAAATTATGCCCATAAGTACGCAATATGGACTATTTTAAATATCCCCCAGGGTATGCAACAAAATTTTATTTAATACTTAATTTACTCAAATAATATATTACTCGACTTCACTCTCTCACTCTCTTATTTACATGAAAATGTCATGAAAAACAAATGAAAAATTATAATAAAAATAAAATTAAATAAACTTGACATTGTGCTAAAAAACAAAATATAAAAAAAGAGGAAAGAAAATAATAAAAAATGAAGTCTAAAAATATGCAGCGAGAGAGGGAGAGAGAGTTTGTGTCAACCAGCGCAATGGTTATAATTTTATTTTTTCTGGCCATGGCAAAAGCTTAAATCATTGGGGATATATTCCTGTTAAAAAGGGAAAATTTATAAACATTGAAATGAATGCCAAAAACAAAGGCATCCTGCAAGAAGTGTACCGAAAAAGGAAGAGCGGGGCGGAGAGAGAAAAAGATTAAAAGAGAAAATGGGGAAAGAGACAGAAACTAGTTGAGCTATTGTGTTGGTTGGTATAGATATTGGCACCCACTTAAATATTCTCATGCCATATTATTTATTTGGAATAGTTTGAGAATATAAATTAAAACGAAAACAAATAAAACTTAAATAATGAACAAAATGGCATTTAAAAATGGTTTTAAATAAATTAAATACGAAAATGTCAAAGTATATGAAAATTTAAAGAATTTATTTTGAAATGAAATTTAATATTGGTGCGTATATGTAATTTGACACAGCAGTAGATCATGTGCATAAATTTAAAGATCTAGGAACCATTACAAGCGACCAATTGAAGTTTTTATTTATTTTATTTATTATTAATTACAATACAATTACAAATTATATTATAATCATATACGAGCTGAGTAACTTCGACCACATGCCCGGTGTAGTGTCACAGACCAGAGTCTCTGGTAAGAATCGAAACCACGACCCTCAGGCAAATAGTCTAGCACACTACCCACTAGACAACCAGGGCGCTCAATGTGAAGTTTTTAAAAAAAAATTTTAGAATCTAACTGAAATAGCCAGCCATACCTCAAAAAAAAAAACAGTAAAGGGTAAAAGGTTGAATTGAATGTATTCGTATCATGGGGATTAGGATCATCGAGTACGAACGAATCAGAATTTCAATTCTGTTAATTCATTCAAAGTCAAAATTACATGAGTGCTTATGAGTAGCGGAAAAACGATTCATTGCTGATCTCTGATGAGTACCTAGTAGCAGGATAGCTGACCTTAATTACGGTACGGTAATATGCTTCATGGACAGACCTTAACTCTTGAGACCCCATGTTCATTTTTTTAGTTTTTACATTAGATCAAACATGGTGGTATAAAAAAATGTGTCTAAAATGTAGGGGAAAATAATGGGTTCATGCTCGATTCTTAAAAAAGTGCAATAAATATTCTTAGGAGAATATTCTTGGGAAAATATTAGTCCAAGCTCATCTTTCAATATGTGTTTCATCCGTTCTCGCGCTATGTTCAGCTCACAAGTAATTTTTCTACCACTGCGGCGCGGATTTCGATGAATTCTGGCCTTCACTTTTCGGATCATTTCTGTTGTTGTTATCGTTTTTTTTTGTCCACTTTTTGGACGCAATGCAACACTGTCAGTATCATGGTAACGAGCAATGGTACGAGAAAGATTTATTCACATTTAAATGCTAGAGCGCTCTAACGATAGCCACCTGTGGTTTTCCAGCCAAATATAAAAAAATCACACTATCACGCCTGAATTCCATCACGAATAACTTTTTTTCTGAATGCAATAGATCAAAATGCTTTTGGAAGCTTGAAAATAATAAGATGAACTGTCACTGGAATAAATAATAATTAAATAATTTGTTAGACGAGCGGTTTACAAATCGTAACAATCTGAAGTAGGTTGCAATACATATCATATCATATGTTGCTCGAAGAATAAATAAGTCGTTGTGCGTGCTGTAATGAGATTTTAAATATTATGAACAAATTTGGTAAGTTTCCAAGTGACATCAAGTAGCCATCTACATTAGAAATTTAACGTCATTAGGTAGTTCTATAGAACGAGATCAAAGCGTATCTTGAAGGAGATTAATGTCGGGGCATTTGACAACTCATTTTTTGGTAGAAGTATTGACAAATGCGAAAATCACCGAAAATATTATAAAATATTAATTCACCAATAAAAAAGCGACTGCTGCAATAATTCCAGAAGCGATAATTAAAATAAAATTGTCTTTCGTGCATAATAGCAACGTCTCTGAGCATGCTGTTTCATTAAAATCATAGCTTTTTGTGATTTTTTAATTTTAAACTTTATTTTGTAAAACTTTTTTAATTCATTGGTACACTATTACATAACTAACAGCGAGGAAAGCAAGTCAAATATTGTTTATTTAATTTATTTTATACGTTTCATATTTTTTCTTTTCTTTCTTTAATCTTTTATTTTATTTTATTTCATTCGTTCATTGTTTCCCAACTTAATGGGTTAAATTAAAATTTTTGTATGCATTGAATTTCTTTGAATTTAGAAAGGATCCGCAAATAAGTTTTTTTTCTTTGAAAATGCTTTAAATATTCTTTTTTGATTTGAAAGTGCAATCCTTCCGGTTAATAATGGAAAACAATTTCATTCAAATGGCTGCTTCGGCTGGCCATGCAGTAGCCCACACGATCGATTGTGTGCAGCTGTATTTCTCTCTCTATCTCTCTCCGTCTTGTCGGCGTAACACATATCTTTGAGGGCACCCCACAAATTATAGACCAACAGTGTCAAATCACAGCCCCGAAATGGGCACGCGGCATCAGCTTTGCGGTTGATAATGCGATCTTCGAAACCAGGACGAAAAACATCGAGTGTACCAGCTTCGGCTGTGCAACACGTAGCGCCGTCCTGTTGAAACCAAATGTTGTTGTTTCGTGAACAAAATTTCGTTCAACATGACCCGATAATGAACGTCATTGACTGTAACAACCACTATTTGGTCATTTTCATTTGGCCTTTGGACCAAAATCCGCACCAAACAGTGACTCGTTTTGGGTGCGTCGACTTTTCAATGTATGCATGCGGGTTTTCTATGCCCCAACTGCGAAAATTTTGCTTGTTTACATACCCGCACACAATCAGTTGCATCGATAATGCAACGGTATGGCCAGCCGAGACAACCATTTGAATAAAATTTTTTCCAATATTAACCGGAAGGATTGAATTTTCAAATAGAAAAAGAAATTTGAGAAAATATTCAAGAGTTTTTTTTTAAAGCATTTCCAAAAAAAAGCTATATTTGCATCACTGTTTTTGTTTCAAAATCTAATGATAGAGCCTTAAAAATAATATAAAAAATCCAACAAAAAAAGTTAGACCTTTTGCAGGGAAGGCTCTGTTTGACTTTAACACCAAAGCTTAGACACTTCAATTACTACAATTGCAATGACAACGATGAATAAAATAACATGTTGCGACTACAAAAAAGAAAAAACAAACGACCTTGATTAAGGTCTCTAAATATGCAGCGTAAATTTGTTTGAGGTTCGTTGGTTTCGTTGGTTTGGCTTGTGACGGCAGGATTCATTTGTTTTGCAAATTTAAACAAACAAAAAAAAAACATTATTTTTTTCTTATTTTGAAACATTTTCCAAGTATAAACAAATTGTTTTTTTTTTATTTAGTGTGCAAAGGTATTTTTTTGTTTTCGTTGTTTTTTCGTGGGTTTTCCCTGTCATTTGTTAAATTGTTAGTTGCAAACAGGTATTTTGCGGTTTCCTGTGGCGTCAACAGCAGCCGCTGTTGTTTGTTTTTTTGTTTGCTGGCTGGTAGACCATTTGTAGCTGTTGCTACAATATTTAAATGTGAACAAGTGTTGATGGCATGTTAATGTTGTACTGCATAGGCAAACAAACAAAATACTTGAACCGACATTAGGAGCAATAACAACAACAACAATAACAACAGCGGCAACATATTTTTAAAGTTAAATACATTTTAAATAGCAGAAATGACATGAATTAAGAATTTTTTAAATTTTTTTAATTTTTTTTTTTTTTTGTTTTTGGTAGCAAAAGGAAATTCATTAATTTTCATTTGTGTAAAGCCTTTAAGCACAAAATGAAAAATTTCAAAAACATTAAATAAATGTTAAAAACTTATTAGTTTTCCTTTTCTTTTTGTCAACTTTAAAATACGAAATATTTTAAATACGTTATTATGGAGCACCATGGCGTATGATTGTTGTTATGGAAAATGACAAGCACATTACGTAGACGTCATGTAGTGCTCTTATCGTTTCATAAAGTGCTTTTGACTATTAGAAATTTCTATTAAATGAAATACTATGTGCCATAACATAATTCAACTGTATATGGGGTAGTACTAGTATATGTCAGTCCGTTAGTCACTCCATCAGTCAACAACTTTCATTTGCATACTTTTTCATTATCAAGCAATAGAAAAACCCCTTTTTCGTTTATGTTTATAAATCCCTTTTGAATGTTTAATAAGCAAAACGGAAATTGTGTTGGCTTTCACAAAATTTATTAAATTTCAAAAGAATTTTTATTTTTCCTGCCTCCCCTACCACATTCTGAAAACAAATATTTTCGTTATTTTTTTTCTTTCCGCTTTTATTGCGGAATTAAAACATGAAATTTAGACCAAAATAAACACTTTTGCCTATATAGAGTGTGTAGGAAATGATTAGGAAGGAGTGCCCTTAGTTGAGGCTTTAATTAAAACTTGAATTTTAACAACAAATACACAAAAAGCCTGAATGTTTACAGAAACTCTTCCTTTGCCCACATACACTCGTTTATGGTGTATTTAGGCAGCTTAAGGACTAGGTTATGGAAGTTAATATTTACTTACCGGACTTTTGATGAAAACATGAATAGGATGTTATTTGAAACCTTTAAAGATTTGTATCTCTGCTTCTGCTTCTGAAATTACATTAAAAATTATAGTCAAAAGGATTATTCAAATCATTTTTAATGGCTTAATTATGTAAATCAAAAACTATACATAAGATTCGTTATAATGATTGAATTACTGGGTATAACACCAAACAACACCAAACGGCATTCACTAGATTTTTAGAGGAAATTGTTTTCTTTAGATTTGTGTGTGCTACTCCAAATAGAATCACAAATATGTGGCACATTTAAAGGTTGGAATGGGTGTATTAATTAAAGCGATTGAAAACAAACCCAATATCCTCCATCAGTGGGTATACAATAAGGAACAGAAATAACAAGGGTGATCACAACTAGGGAATGCCCATTACTTCATGCCCTTTCATCACTAACGTAGAGCCTAGTTACGGATGCATTAGTGACAAAACAAGTTAAGGCCGCCATTGAGCGCCAAAGATAAGCATGAAGTAGTTTGGATTACTTGTTTTAAAGTGGCTTTCTGCGAATCATATCGCAGAGATTGCAATTCGTTGGTGTAAGATAGAAGGCAAGGCCACAATAGTATCATTTTCATTGAAGAAAAAAATTCGTAATAGAATGAATAATTAACACCAGGGTGTGAGAAAATGGAGGATAAATATCCGGAACAAAATACTGAATGATAAATTGGTAAGGAAGGCTCGCTTAGAGAACATGTTAGAAAAGAACAGACACGTCATAATGGTAATCAGAAGACTTACATGGAAATTATGTGGATGCAACTCAAAAATTTAAAACTGGATACATAACATGACGATCAAACCAATAATGATCTCTGGCACAATTGTCTGAACACAAATGAAGTCAGTTAAGACACTGAAAATAACATGTGTTGGCATAAGACAGTCATGAGAATGTGTCCTACAGCGGCACTTGATAGTGAAGACCAAAGCATTGGAGACTATGGTTCGCTTGAGGGGAAACAAGTCTAACGTGAAATTCATAAGGGAATTTCATTAACTTCGGAAAAATCATACCCGCCGTAATCTGCTAGGTAATGTGTTAGCTCGATAGACGAGAAGCCTTGGTTCAGACGTCAGGTTGACCTTAAATGGCAGGTCTCTTAGTCAGAGCATGTATAAAATTAACGCACACAACAACACATGAGAAGTTAGGTCGTTATACTGACTAAATGGTGGTAACGATCAATTATGTATATAAAGGAGAGATTGGATGATTGCTCCCTCCTTAACTTCCTGAGTAGACCTTTTGATGTTTGGGAAATTCATCACACAAGACTAAATCGTAATAATGAATGGAGTAATCTGGAAATCTCCAAATCTTTTAAAAGAGGAACTATTTTATGATATACATATGGGTCAAGAGTGGATCGCGGAATAAAAGCAAAAGTTATTGATCAGTTTTTGGTTTCAGGCAACCACTAGGGCATCATCCAAGAGAAAGTTTATGTCAACGAAAGATATGCTCAATTAAATTAAATAAAACAAAACACAGAACAAAATACAAAACAAGAGATGAAAGATAGCGACAATCTCTAACAGTCAGACCGTCACTGGAGCATTAGCCGCTATAATGAAAATCGCAGATAATATGGAAACGGTTAGCATTTTCAGGATCTCAGGTCATGTGGGAATTTTTAACCAAGAGGAGTCTGTATATATTAAAACCCCCCTTTTTGAAGTGACTGCACATGTGGGGATAGTTATGCTTAACGAAAGGGAAACGTTCTTTTCAAAGTAAGTAGGTTAGGTTCAGGAATTTTTGACAAAGAGGAGTCTGTATATATTAAAACCTCCCTTTTTGAAGTGACTGCACATGTGGGAATAGTTATGCTTAACGAAAGGGAAACGTTCTTTTCAAAGAATGTAGGTTAGATTAGGTTAGGTTAGATTAGAGAACGTGTACTTGTCAATCCTGACAAGTACAGTAGTCGGTGGTCGGTGGTCGAATTAACACATTGTACTACGTCCTAGCTTCTCACACCACTTATGTTGTGTGCGTTAAATTTTATTCATGAGTAGCGGGACCTACAGTTTAAAGTTGGCTCCGAACGACACATTTTTTGTGAAGCATTCCATGGCAATTTTTTACTTGCAGAGTTTTTGCCAGAAATCTGCTGAGAGGAAGTCACCGAAAAATTATTTTCAAATTTTCGTTTCGATGCCTGACCTGGGATTCGAACTTCGGGTCTTTCGTCTAATACGACAACACACTAAAGTAAGTAGGTTTTTGGAAATTAAAACTTTTGTTGTGAAATTTCAATAAGAGGAAATCTGGATCAAGCAACAGATTATCCAGAAATAATCCGATGTGTACAATGGCATTTTGACAGTATATGTACTGAGGACTTGGAGTATTCGAAATGGAGATTGTCTTGAACCCAATCAGGAGGATATTGTTATGATCCATTAAGGCATACCAGGATCAAACAGAAACTATACTTTCTGAGATTTGTCAAAGCCGAACGATTTCATGAGAGATTATAAAATTTAACGGGAGTGCATAAGATGGTATGATTGCTAAGATAAGACACCTAAAAAGAAATAGGCCTTATAGAAGAAAATTTCGATGGTAATTTTTTTGCTTGGCCTTCTAGACAGCGCTTCGATAGTTTTTCCGTGCTTTTCTTATAACATTTTAAATACAAAATAGTACACAATTATCTCAAACATAATGCGATTGATATCATAAAAATTTAAATTATTTTTGTATAGGGACACGATAAGCAATTCAAAACAAAATCTGGCTTGTGATTGAAGCTGGCATCAAAAAAACTAAACTGAAATTATAAATTCATCACCAGTTATGTTCTCACTGTAGTTATGTTTATGCCAAAAATTTGTACTGGTTTTAAAAGATAAAAAATTATAAAATTCCCCGCTTCAGTTTAAATATTTTATCATTAAAATCTTCATTTTTTTCTTCTTTTCTTTGCAGGTGAGTTCAAATTTTAAAATATTCTGTTATGTGAAGCTAAATCAGGTATTTGATAAAGAGTAGAGTAGATTTAATAAAGAGAAGAGAGTTTTATATTAAAACTATAAAGCTTGTTATAATCGACAAAATATACAAACATTTTTGAATATGCGCTCTTTAAATCGCAATATTAAATGAAGAAAGCCTTCTCTAAATATAAACCAGAGTCAAATGAAAACATATCCTTGCTGCTTGGAAGTATGAGTTTTGTTTTTTGTGTTTTTGTTGATTGTCATCCTTTTATGAAAGACGTCAACACTGATGACGAAAATGAGTTGACGATGTTATGAGCATAATCAGAACTGAAACTGAAGGCAATATTTTATTTTTATTTTTATTTTTCATATTCTTTAAATACAAAAATAAAAACTTATGAAAGCAAAAATAAAAAAAGAGATACAAATTGTTTAGCAAGACAATGTCATAAATGAAATAAAAAAAAGGAAAGATTTATTTTGTAAATAAAGTAAAAGTTAATTTCATGTTATGTATTGTAAAGCTTATGTGGCAGGCAACATAATGAATGCCTTTGTGTACTGACACAAAATGAGCATCTAACAAAAAAAAAATCGGTTTTTCATGAAAAGTGACACATTAAAAGTTACCAAACTTGACATGCATTCCCTAACAAAGACTTTACTTGACTTATATAAACAGTTATGAGTACATTTAATTAAAAAGTTTTCTTCTCTTTTCTGGAAAAGTGAAAGTATTCTTTAATAAATAAGTTGAAAGAATATATGGAAAGTCATTATGTACCCACACACATAACAAAAGAATATTTTTAGGGAAAATTTTATAATTTTCATTCAAATTTTATGAGTGGAATATAAAATTATTTCGATGGCATTTGAAAGTTTATGTTGTATGTTGAAATTGTAAAATGTTTTCTTTTTAATTTTATTATTCGTTTAAAGATGCTTTGAAGAGTACAAGTTTGATACAAACGATGTTCTCCATCTTCTTATTATTTATTTATTATTTAGTTTCAGTTAATGTTATTAGCTAAGGAGGAGATGATTGCAGTACCCTAGCAAATTCGACCGGGATAAAATGTCATCTTATACTGTTTTGACAGGGGTTTCAATTTCCTTCCAAATTCGATTGCGGAGTGTGCAGCGGTCTGTACTCTGGGAGAATGGACTTCAACATTTCACTTCGGCTGCCGGACTACTGTAGCATGTTCCAAACGGAGGTAATGACAATCTACCGGGCCGCAACGCGATCTTTTCTGCGATAAAATCTCTTTCGAATGCCGTCAGAGAATGCCGCCCCTGCCTCAACCTTCTTTCTGGGCGATTCAATGTCACACTTGTCAGGGTCCTCGGACACTGCAACATTCCGGGAAACTGCAGAGCAGACGAGCTGGCCAGGGCTGGCGCACTTCTTCCGAAATCCTCTTCAATCAACGTGGGAATGCCACTTACCTCGTTCGAACTGGCCACTGTACTGAAATTCTCCCGGGACGCCAACCTATCCTGGATCAGTGAGGAGACCTGTTTCAATCGCTAGGCTCACTTGACCTTTAATGGACAGAAGGCGCACCAACCAGTTACTTGGACTTGGTCGTAACAGTGGCCATGCTTGCGGTTCACTGTGTTATGGGTAGACACGCGGAAAGAATGCGGCTCCCATTTAACGATTTCTGCATCTGCTGAGGAAGAGGAGACTGTTATACACTTTCTTTGTCAATGCCCATATCTTAAGAGATACAGATATAAGTTATTTGTCTCTCCAACCCTTGTCAACCCTTTCTGACTGGTTTTTCAGCTTGGGGTAGTCGTGTATTAAATCTGCTTCATTGGCTTGGAGAACTGGGTCAGTACAGGGACTGCGTTCACCTGTGGCGCCATAACGGGGCGCTATGCGTGCTCAAGTGAGTTTATGGTATAAAGCTACCACACCAACCTAACTTAACCTCTTATCAAAACACGGTGGTAGTAGCCGTAGTCTATGAAATAGTATTTTAGCTTTTTAAACGTGAGATCTCGATTCAGACCTTAGGTTAGAAATCTCCTACCAAACGAAATATGAAAAAATTATTCTTCTACGCCTCGACGACGGCAAAAATTCTGAGAGTAAATGAAATTACCATAAAAATGTTTCTTTAAAAATTGTCTTTCGTTATCTATCACGTCCTTTTGTATAAAATTAACACTTCTGTCTTACGTAGTAAGAGAAGCTAGGTTGTACTCCTAACTGAAGGATTGCAAGAACCAATTATATACACTAAGCGCCATAGGAAACTATACACTAAGGATTAAATTCAAATAATCACCAAATTCAAACTTTTACCACTTAAGGAGATATTTCGAATTTTGTTCTTTATTTCAATTTTAAAAACTCGCAATGAAAGAATATCAAAATAAAAATAACGATAATTTATTAATGTTTAACCTTTAACATTTTTTAATGTACGATTTCTTTTGACGTTCACTGTATGTACGTAATGTTGAAGAAATGGCTGATTTTTTAAGAGCTATACGAAAATGTTAAAAAAACACAAAAAATTCAGAAAAATACATGAAATCTTTATTTGAATCGATAGTACGGTTCATATAATTTAATACTTGAAGATTATTTCAAGCAAATATTGACCGCGACCGCGCCTCAAATGGTCCATCCACTTAATCCAATTTTGGCATACTCTTTCTAACATTTCGACCGGTATCTCACGAATAAATGCTTCAATATTGTCTTCCAATGCGTCAATTGAAGCGGGCTTCTCTGTATTGATGTGAGCTTTAACATAACTCCACAAAAAATAGTCTAAAGACGTTAAATCCCACGATCCCGAAAGTGAAATAAAATACTCACTGAATTCGCCTCTCAATAAGTCTATTGTTACGCATGCTGTGTGGGATGTGGTACCGTCTTTTTGAAACCACATGTCATGCACGTCTTTTGAAAGGCTTCACACCTAAATCCTTCCGCAAAATTTTCCAAGTTGTTGAGTAACAGAGACCCAGTTGTAACAAACGGAGACGAATCAATAATTGATGCTCATCATTAAAACCGGCATATTTGCTGCGATATTTTCTTCAGTTCGCATTCTACGTAAGCGAGTTGGTGGTTTAACGTCCAACAATGTAAATTTAGTGCGATATTTAGTCAGAATAGCCAAAATAGGCGCTTCAGTGGGTCGTAAAATTAAAGAAGAAGCGCGGGATGAATTTCTTTAACAGAACACGAATTTTGATAATAAAATTCAATGATTTGCAAGCGTTGTTCGTTTTTAAGATGATTCCTGGTTAAATTATAGACCAAACTGAAGATGTTTGACAGTGAAACAATAATTTTATATTTACAAAAAAAAATTTTTTTTTATTTTAAAGCCCAAATATTGTTCCAACTGTGATGGTATGCCTCCAAATTAATTAAAAATAATTCCAGTTCTTCTCTATTATTCGCATAAAATACTTCCTAGAATCTATAGTGAAATTAATTCTCTCTTTTCATCTCCTATATTCCTTGAATTAATCAATTTTATGTGTCAGCTTTTGTTCATATAACTACGCGTGTCTGTGTGTTTTTTTGTTAAGTAATGGCTTTGGTTTCCCATTTTCATTTACAGTCAATACCAAAGAAATGAACAGAAAAAAACCTCATTCAGTGTAATTATTTATCTTCATTATTTTTGGATTTAAAACATAAAGAATGAAAAAAAAGAAATAAAGAAAGAATTTTCATTGGTTTACACAGCGCAACACAACAAATTTTTAATTGTGTGTTTAAGGAAGACAGCTGTGTGTGCTAAAGTTTTTCTTTCTTTTTTTATTTCCTTTTTATGGATATTTTATGAATTTATTTCACATTTTTATAGTTTCTGTTAAATATGGTTTTAATGTTTATACGCAAACATTTTTGTGGCATTCGCTGAAATACACAAAATAGGGGGGAAAAATTATTTTAAATACAGGCTACACTGAACAGAAGAAGAAGAAGGCAAATTAATGATTTTTATCATTCGAAGCAAGCAAGGAAGACTCGTTAATGTCCTACATTTTAATCAACTCGATTGAATATATCTTTAAATAAGATTTTAATATTGTAATCGAATCATTAACCGCCTAAGGGGCTATTTTTATTAATATTGTTTCAACAAAAGACCAAAATTATTAAACTTAAGCGAAAATATTTCTATTCATTTGATAAGGTGTCCATCTGCCCCTTTTGACTATTTATAAGAAGTCACAAGAAACTGATTCGTTACAGTGTAAAGAACGGCTTGCTTCAAATTGTCTAAGAACTATTTTAATTGGAATATACTTGACTGATGAATCATAAACTGATGGCAAAGTATTTACATATTCAATAGAATAACTTAGGTTAGGTTAGGCTAGAGGACGTACACCTGTCGGTCAAGACAAGCACAGTACCCGGAGGTCGAAATTGACCCATTGTACATTGTCCTTACGGGAGGAAGGAAAAGGAGGATATAGGAAAATAGGTAAGGGGAGGGAGAATGGGAAACGTAGAATAACTTAACTTAATTGGTCATTACAGCTCTTTAGTAAGAGCTAAAATCTAGTTTTTTCCACAAGCAATGTTGTGGTTGTTAATTTTTCATTCTCAAAACAATCATTCAAACAATCAAAAACAAAAAATTCTTCAAACAATCAATTCAGAAGCCACATTTTGAACACCCCGATTTATTGGATATTGGACATGAGAAATATTGTATTGTTTTTCTCCAGTTAGGTCAAAATACTCTTGACGGGATCTATAGATTGTAGCATTTCCTCCTCGTTCAGTATTATTTTGGAAACGATTCTTAGTTTTGTGCACTCACCCCAACAGAATTAATGGTACTCCCAATCATGTACCACGAGGTTTCTGCAGCGAAAAACACCTCGTATGTACTAGAAATCGTTGCTGACCAATGCTCCAAGAGCCATTGTAGTGAACTATATAGAGAGCAAAAGTGAGGCGAATCATCTTTTCAGACTCAAAGAGAGAAAGCAAGAAAGGCGAAAGCGTGAGGAAGTCCAGTTATGTAGATGTAGGAGAGATTCTTGATAATATTATCAATGAATAATACATCTTCCTGAGTAGCTGAAAACGGAAATATGTTTACAAATTTATAAAGAGTGTTGATGTTATGAATGCAACCCACTCTAGTACAAGGTGGATAATGACACCAATTCTGCCATTGTCGTACTATTGGCGTATTTGGTATTCTAGAGATTATGGCATCAAGTCCTGAAGAGGTCAGAGTCACATTTCTGTCACCTACGAAAAATGAAGCTCTATAAAGTGACTATGTTGTGTAATATCGAAGTTATCGATCTGGTATGGTGCATGCACTGCATCTTTACGGAATATAAGTGTCATGTCCTGAAAAATGTAGAACCAATGATAACGTGAGTGTTGTGTGAACCAGAGATCAGCAATGAATCGTTTTTCCGCTACTCATAAGCATTTATGCAATTTTGAGTCAGAGTGAATCAACAGCATTTAAATTCAACTACTTTGATTCATTCGTACTCGCTACAACATTGTGTTATAAGTAAAAGTAGCAATGAGTATGAGTACAACGTTGACATCAAACTCACAGCATTCGAAATATATCTGATTCATACGCCTACTCATTCTGATTGAAAAATTTAGAAAAATACTTATAATACTCGAGTGATTTGATTCATTCATCAAAATTTACAGCCTTTGTTGTTGTTGCATATACAAACAAAGATGAAAGGCAAGACAAAGACAACAAGCAAAACATACTCACAATCTTCTTGTGAGTATTGCAGTGGGAATCATACTTATTTTCCGCTTCGTATAAATGTTAAGTAGAAACGAGTCGAAGTTAATAACATCATGAGTATTGTTAAGTGTGAATACGACGAGTACTTCCAAATTTCAATATGAGTCGTATGAGTATATAAGTATCAGAAATTATAAGTATGATTTGAATCTACTCATCGTACTGATCGCTGGTGTGAACGTTTAAAGCCACGGTTCCGATAAATAACGTTGAGCAACTCAAGAAAGCTAAATGAACATAAGCAAATAATCCAGAACATCACGATGGATTCGTTACATATACCTTTAGGATGGATGTGTTTATGAAAATTGCTTACAAACTTAAGAGCGATTTAATATGTACTTGATCAGCTATAGTATGGATTACGAACTTAAAGTTCTTAAATGAATTTTGTTGTAGAGGTTGGTTCTTGAAAAGCAGTCAAAATAACTGATTATCCTTACGAAAATAATCATCAGAAAGAGAGAGGAATAGAGAGAGAGAGAGAGAGGTAGAGAGGAAGAGAGAGAGAGGTAGAGAGAAAGAGAGAAAAGAATAGAGAGAGAGAGGTCTTTTAAGATGTAATGAAATCAATCTCATGATTTACCTTTTATAGGGCCTTTATAGCTACAACACCAATTTTTTTTTACACACTTTAATCATCTTATCATTTTTTTAACATTTTTCATAATTTTTTAAATAACTTCGAACCCATTGATATTCGTTTTCAATCATTACACCCATAGTGTGGAATGGAATGATGAGTATGGCTGGCTACTAGCTACAGTGTGTGTACGCGATTGCTGTAATTAAAAGTAAACAAATGACTCTGTCTTCTGCTACTGCTCTTCTATTTTTTGTTTCATCACTGTCACCTCTTTCACTCGTCATCTTTGTCAACGATTGGATTTTTATTATAAAATTGCATGTTCATCATCATTATTTCGATAACACCCATCGGTCGTTGTGATAATAAAAAATTTTGTGTCAACTTTAATGTTTAATTTGCAAAAAAATATGGCCAAAATGAATGAATGAATGAACGAATGAAATTCAGAGAATTGCTGCTTATCAACAACAAAAACCGAAATCTTTAATGGCGGAATGAGATGGGATAGGAAGCAGGAAAGAAGAGAAAATATTTGATTTAAAATTTTTAAAGATATTAAATGTTGATTTAATTGCTGATACTTTGTGGTCCGCATGAAAACATGTTTCAGGAAAGAGTTTATGAATATGAATTGCATGCGGTAAAAATTTTAATAATTTATTGGCAAAGAAGAGAGAGAGAGAGAGTGTGAGAGTGCGAGAGATTGATTAAATATTGATTTATGAAATTAATATTTTTCAATTATGTTAAGCAAACAACAAATTGTATTTTTTTTATTAATTTTAAACAGGAAGTTAGTTCAGCTGAAAAAATTAATGAAATACCAATGAATAAACAATAAAGCGTATGAAGTTTTTGCGTTATAAAGATAATCATAACATTACTGGTTTATAGACAAAATACAAAATAATGAAATTATCATTACAATCATTTGGTCAGGATTACGATCTAGTTTCTCACATCGCTTATATTGTCCATGAGAAGCAAAATCTAAAGTTTAAACTCGACTACGTATGACAGTTGTCTGAGAAAGTTTTCATGGTAATTTTATTCACTCTCAGAGTTTTTACTAGAAGATTGCTGAGATGAAGTCAATGAGACAAATACTTTTTTGTTTGAGATATTTGAGAAACTAGGTCAATAATCCTGATTGAAGGGCTGTAATGACCCATTATGTATGCATGAGTTATCTGGGCTTTGGACCATTGCATCTCATCCAATAAGTTTTGTTCGAGATGTCTTAGCAGCCAATTTTATCTGCACCTAGTCTTTATAAGATTATAAATAATTTTTGACTCCCTGCCTTAGCAAAGAAAGTGGAGAACTCTTGCTTGTGAATACATGTTATCGAAATGAAATATTTTTACTGGACCATGTTATATGAAATTTAAACATAGAGTTTTGTTTCACAACTTGATGTTGTAACTGTTGTTTGCAAAGGATAGTCTGCAATTACTTTTCGTCTTTAATTACGTAAATATTAAGTTATTAAGCCAAACAAAGGTTTTGGATGGGAACTCAGTCTACATTTGTGTAGAGCCTAGAATATGCTAACGATACGTGTTTGTTGTTGCATTTATCGAAACCGAGGATTGAAAAGTCAGTCTTAAAATAAATACGCGCAACATCAAGCTGATCTTGAAGCATTTTCTGATAGTCTAAACAGTAGAGAATTTTTAAAACACAGCGTACCACTAAGAAGGGTAAAACTACTTACATTAAGTCACAGTTACAGTAATGATATTAACAATTAGATTTAGTAAGCCTTGTCTTTTAAATGAAAATTTTGGAGGGACACTAAATCAAACATTTTCAATTTTTACATTTTACAACAATGTATGACCCCAATTTTGTTTGTAAAAATAAAAAGAATAGCTTTGTTTGCCCTAATCTTTTGCTTATTGCGAATATGCCATCCAAAAAGTGGTTAACGAAAGCCATTGAAGAATTCTTAAATTGTATTAGAGTTAACTGTAGTTTTAATTCACCCAATGATTAAATGAACTTGAGATATTGAACAGCAGATTGTGCCGTATATTATACACTGGACAGACATCAAGGATATGTTGGTTTAGTTCCTATTGGTTTTAATCCCGACAGCAACAAACGATTTCCTATATCACATAGTTGGCATCTCATAGATCTTGATTGCCCATAGATTATGCTCTAGGATATTAAATAATTTCCTTGCGGAATAATATTGTCTTTAAACTATTATTAAAGAGGCTACTAAATTATGTGTTGGTTTGTGGTTAAAACTTTAAATAAATTATATAATTATCTAAGAGCGTTTAATTGAATATGCTTGTATCGTTTTAGGACCTAATTACGTGGAAATGTAATCTATTTTCTTTAACGTATTATGACGAAGTAAAAAAAATGAATTCTAATACACCATCTCTAGTTGCTAACACTTTTTCTACAGACTACTGCAGGTATTTTAAAATTTCAATTTAATTTATGTACAAGACTTTTAAATATTTTATAGACATTTGACCGATATCTGATAAAATGTAAGCTATACGTAGATTAAATAGAAAGAGATTTGCTGAAAACGTAAATAAATTTTATTATGCTGGTTAGTGTGTATGTGCTTTTTATCAAGTCGTTTGCATTTGTGTCCTACGGGTTGTTCAATAAAACCAAATAGGTTTAGGAGTCAATAAACAAGGCTGTCAGTAAGGTTGCAAACGAATCTCAATGCTTTCCAGTAGAAGTGCACTTTCAAATACTAAAAACATGATGATTTTGTCATAAATGTTGAGTTTAAATTGCATGGGATTTCATGAGAATTTTTTTCTTATGCTGGTAAAATAAATATTAGCTGAGTGAAACAGTTTGCTAGCAAACAACAAGTTACTCAACAGTAGAACTACTTACGGCGCAGTTATAAAAGCAGTTGAGGTGAAGGTGGATACATGCATAGTGTTTGCAATAAGAACATCTAACGCATAAAACAGTCCCATGAAAATAAAACAAAAACGAATTTGAATCAATGTTTGGGAATAATGGAATTAAATAAAACAACAACTAAATAACCACCTCATCATCACCTTTTTTCATAGGCAAAACAACAACTCTGCAAGAGAGTAAGTAGGTGGTCATAAAAATTCCAATTTAAAAACCTTGTACTCTGGCTCTGGCTCCAGTTTTGCACTTTGCCTCTATATTTTATATGTAAGAGTGTACATTTAACTGAAGGTACAATGTTGTAATGTACGTCTATGTTTATTTTATTTCCCTGTGTACGTATAATAAATACATTTTTTTTTTTTTGTTTTGGTTTTATTTTTACTCCCATTATTTAGTTTTTTTTCTCATCTCCTTTCTACCAACAACAATTTTACTGCCTTCTTTATGTCTCGTACTCAGACAAAAGGTCGGTTGTACTAACGTACAGTCAACCCTCCTATAAAGCGGTGAGTGGGTACCAAGTTATATAGAAACCGCGCTATAGGAAACTCGGATTCAGTTACAAACCAGGCTAATTCGTAGCGCGTTCTATGGAAACCGTCTACCGCCTTGTATAGAAACCGTGCTATAAGAAACACAGAATTAGTATAAATCACACCGTTTGTACCACGTTATATGGAGACCAAGAAATACAAAAGGCAAGATAAATTATGAATTATTTTAATTGAATTCAAGAGTTCATATAAGGATTGATAAAAAAATGAAATAAAAACTAACCTAAAAGACTGATTTCCAAGGAAACTAAGAACGACTTGTAAAATAATCTAATTTTCGCATTCATTGTTTTTTTAAATTAAAAATCCAACTGCTATTGTTTAGCACGGTACTGTATCTCGGCTAAGCTTTTGCGTCGAAAATAAAACTTTATTAAACCCACTTACAATATTAGTTACTATTCATTCATAGGCTGTGCGGAAGGAACTTATGGGATGAAGTTAAACTCAAACCGCGCTAGAAGAGTACCGCGTTATAGCAGAGCTGTGGCAATTTCATCCCCGCGTTATATGGAAACCGAGTTCTGTGAGTACCGCGTTATAGGAGGGTTTACTGTATTTTTGTTTTGTTTATATTTTTATTTACCTTTATGCAAACTAACTGTGTATTTGTGTAAGTATAATACATTAAAAAACAAAAATACAAAAACAAACAAATGAAAGAGTGATAGAAGCTGTAACACAGTTATTTACTCTCACTGTTAACATTATACTCCACTTTTAACAACAGCAAAAAATATAATAATTCTAGCAAAGCAAAGCTAGGTACGAGTATAATACTCGTATTATTTTTTTGTTTTTGTTTCATTTGCTTTGTTTTGTGTTGTTACGCTCCGTTGAGCTCAGTGTGGTTTATATGGCCCCGAACATGTTGAATTATTGATTTGAATTTAATAAATTTAATTGGTAGAGAGTGCTAAATGTTGTAAAAAAAGTGAATATTTTCTCCCTCTCTCCTCTCTTGTTTTCTATCCTTAATAATTGTGTATTGCATATTACTCTTTATGAAGTAAATGGAATGAAAAGAAGGCGAATGAGAGATTGAAAAAAGAGAACACCCCGGGCAGATTATTATTTTTTAAATGATATAAACGGCCTGGGGTTATTAAATTTATAAAAACTGCAGCAAAAAAAAAAAAAAAAGAACGGACACAGGAATAATTTATAAATAAACCTAGAATTATAATTAAATTTCTTATGCATGAGCTTATAAATGGGATTATGGCGTTAATCCAATAGATCCTTTTTGCTTTTGCTCTCATTTTCAGTTTATCTATTTGCGCTGTTTGTGCCGTGTAACACACTAATTAATTTAATCCCAATAATAATAAAAATATTTGTCGTTATGATTGTTGTAATTAAATTAAAAACAAAATACATTGGAATATATTGGCATACGTTTCTGGTTATAAAATTTCAAAAATATTCAATGGAATTATAAAATCCAATTTGTAGGGCCATAACAATTGCTGATAACATACAAGCGAAACAAATTTTTATTGAGCCAATAAGGAAATTTTAAAAATTTAATTTCAACTGGTAAAGCAACAAATTGGTTAGAAATTTTACAACAGTATAGAGCTTAACACTAATTACATTACATTTTATGCTAGTTTTGATCATATTGAACAAAAAAATAATTTTTTTTTTATTAAATGAACAACATTAGCTGGGGTTTGTAAGAGTTAACAGGGACATTTGATTTAAACTTACGCCCTACCTCAAGATCCAAACAGCAAAGAAACGAGTTTGCTGCTAAGTGACTATAAAATGGCCAGTGCCATACCTTCACCATTAGACAGTCTGCAGCAATCGTCCCCAAGAAGCCCGCATAATGAGGTTATTTGAGTTCAAGAGTAATGCGACATTGCAGTCGTTCCGATTGACTGAATAGATTAGAGTTCCGTCAATTGTTTTCAACTTGTACTGTCTTGTAAAATGGAGTGAGGACTCTAATAGTGATTTATCAATCATTGCAAATCATTTAATTTTATTATTAAAATCTGTATTTTAGGCATCTCCTCCATATCTGAAACAACATTGTCCAGTAAGAAGTTTTCGTCGTTTAAAAGTAGACGTAAATTCAAATAAAATAAGTTAATAATTTCCTTTTTGAAATTTACAGAACAGAGCTTTGATAAAAGAAAAATCACTGCGAAATAGATTTATCGTTTTCGATCTGATAATTTTAACACTAAAAATGAATCACACTTGTCGACCCAATCGTTAAAAAAGAAGGCATGAAATCATTACAGAATTTTAAAATGACCGTCAAATAAGTAATGTAGGGTGTCATCACAAAACTACTTTCAACCATTTGCAGAACATTGGATACACTTGAAGTTTGGGTTCCACATATCAATGATAAATGGACTGAAACTTCTTTTGCTATGCCCTGGTAAAATGAAATAAAATTGAAGCAATTCTGAAGCCACTGATTACAGACTATGAAACATGGATTGCGTTTGAAGATAATTTGCGAAAAAGGTCATAATCTAGAAAAGATGAAGTAAAGGATTAATACATAGAAAGGTGAAACTAAGCATCTAATACGAAAAAAATTGTTGATTATAAGCTTCTATGGCCTGCCCAAATTATTGATTCTGACCTTCAGTACCTTCATTTCACGATACACATACATTTTTGCAGGCTCGGCAATAACTATGAAACCATGGCTGGGAAATTTTAGTGCAACCATTATGTAACTCAGGTCAGACATCAAAATGAAAATATTTCTTCGGTGACTTCTTTTTAACAGATTTTTGGCAAAAACTCTGAGAGGAAAAATTCTCAAAAATCTGTCGTTGGGAGTCTACATTAAACTGCAGGTCCCGCCACTCGTGTATAAAATTAACGCACACAACATAAGTGATGTGAGAAGTTAGGTCGTGCGCACAACGTTATGTGGAATCTGCGCTATAAGAACCTTGGATTTCAGGTACAAACTAGGCTAATTCGTAGCGCGTTCTATTGAAACCATTTACCGCATTGTATGGAAACCGCGCTATAAGAAACACAGAATAAGTACAAATCACATCATTCGTACCGCGTTTTATGGAGACCAAGGCAAAATAAATTATAAATTATTTTAATTGAATTTAAGAGTTTATATAAGGATTGATAAAAAAATTAAATAAAAACTAAACTAAAAGACTGATTTCCAACAAAATTAAGAAAGACTAGTAAAATAATGTAATTTTATAATATTTATCTTCACTTGGTCAACTTCGTTCATTGTTTTATTAAATTGAAAATCCAGCTGCTATCGTTTTGCACGGTACTGCAATAATATAACTTATATTAAACCCTCTTACAATATCTAGTCACTATTTATTCATAGGCTGTGCGGAAAAACTTATGGGATGAAGTTGAGCGCAAACCGCGCTATAAGAGTACCGCGTTATCGCAATTTCAGCCCCCGTTATATGGAAACCGCTTTCTGAGTGTACCGCGTTATAGGAGGGTTGACTGTAATTATTAATTATTATGTATTTTGTTGTTCTATTTATTAATATTAACGTTAATAACAATATTAACATGTGTGACAAGTGACATGTGACAAGTAATACGTGTGTATTATTGTGTAGGCAGTAACATGTCATATTAACTTTAATTGCAATTTCTTTTTTTCTTTTTTTCTTTTTTGTTTTTTGTTGGCTTTTGTTTTCTTGCAATGTTCCTATGTTTCTGTTTTATTTGTCAGTTGAGTATGCCATTAAATATGAAATATTAAATGCGAAAATTTACAATATGTATCGTTTGTTATGGAATATTTCCCTCGAAAGCGAAATTAATTTGAAACTATAAAAAAAAGGAAATAAAACTATAAAAAATAAATTAATTTTACGCAAAAACACATGTAAATACCAAAGTCACACATGTGTAAATAATGTGTGACATAAACAAGTTTTCCATTTTTTATTTTTTTTTTTTTAAGAACAATTCACATGCAAATGCATGCATATTTATAACTTTAAGTGCCATAGAAAAAAAATAAATGAAAAAAAATATGCAAAAAATATGTACAGGGTGGCTGATATGTATTGCAACCAACTTCAGGTTGTTATCATTTGTAAACCGCTCGTCTGACAGCTGACAGATTTATTCCAATGACAGTTCATTTTATTATTTACAAGCATTCAAAAGCATTTTGATCTATTGCATTCAGAAAAAAAGTTATTCGTGATGGAATTTAAGCATGATAGTGTGATTGCTTCGCTTGCACGAAAGTGGCCAGTTACCGAATTTGGTTTTCTCCGATGAGAAGCCATTCCAAATTGAGCAGTTTGTGAACAAATAAAATGATCGAGTTTACTTGCCAAAGAGGTCAGATGGAAATTTATTCTCGTATTCATCGACCGTGGGGTCAAAATAAATGCCGAATACTATCGGGAAAATGTCTTAAAGACAGTATTGAAGCCCTGGGCAGACAAACATTTCGGCTGGAGACCATGGACATTCCAACAGGACTCAGCACCACCGCACTCAGCACGCGTCAACCAAGAATGGCTTAAAAAGGAGGTTCCTCCCTTCATTTCTACCGCACAATGGCCACCAAAATCTCCGGATCTCAATCCGTTGGGCTTTTACGCCTGAGGCATTTTGGAGAGTCAAGATCTCACTAAAAAATACCAAAGTGTCGATCATCTCAAGGCGGCACTTCGCCGGGAATGGGCGAAAATACGGCAGAGACTCTTTCGTGCAGCCTGTGATGGCTTAGTCGGCCGTTTGAAGGAACAAATCTAAACTGATTCTATAATTTGATGTTATTTTCAAAATTTTTAACTTTTGAACGATAAATTAAAAAAACTATAGCACTTTACTTTGTTGGATTATATATCAGCCACCCTGTATTTTGCATTTTTCATATGCATTTCATATTCATAAATATGAAAACAATTACAATTATGTTGCAGCAGCAATTGCATTGAACATTCATACGAAAATTGAAAAAGATGTACGGGTTTATGGATTTCGTAGAAATTTATTTCAATTTCAAATAAATAAAAAATAAAAAAAAGGATAATGAATTAAAATGTTTCTTTCTTTGTTTTATCATTGCAATTATGTGCCGTTGCATAAAATATTTTGAAATGATTTCTAGGCTTCTCTATAAACAGTCACTGACTGCATTGTGCCAAGTTATAATTTCGTTTTAATTAAAATTGGCAAATTAATGTAAAATCAAATACAATTGGTTGTGAGCATTTGTATTAAGTCTCACTCTCTCTCTCTCCCTCTCTCTCTATCTCTCTCTTTCTGTTAATATTGGTAATTTTTGTCATCAGGTAATTGGTTTTTAATTCATGGCACCGAGATATAAAATAACTTTAATCCAGCCATTTTGTAAAGCAGCCACAGACAGGGCAATAAATTATTTTATAACAGCAAAATTTACAGTGGACAACAAAAATGTTTTTTTTGTAATAATATTCACTAAAATTGATTATTATTATTCCCTTAGTTGCCTTAGAAAGTATAAACTTGTCACAGAGCATTTTGAACATCTTCTCATTCCTTTTTCATTTTATTTGTTATTCGACTTCCGGCTAAGTAGCAAGCAAGTTCCATGAAAACGTTCAAACAGTGTTGTTGCTGTGTTCACTTAGTTTTATTCCTTCTCAAGAATTAGTGCTGCGTGTCATTGTGATGTTTTTATTACTTCCTGTGTTAATTTGAAAGTTGAATAAAGTTTCTTGTCGTATCACTTTGAAAAGGCTTTATTTAAATACCACTGATGACGGATTTTTTTTAACAAAATTTTGTAACAGACAAAATTAGTAATTACAATTCTTGAGTCAGAATTATGACATAGCTTCTCACACCACTTATGGTTTAAATCCCTCCGATCAACACAATCTTTTTGAGAAACTTTTCTTAGCAATTTTTATTTTTTCTCAAAGTTTTTTCCTAGAAGTCGCTAAAAAAATATTTTTTTTATATTTCGTTTTGTTCGAAATGTCTCGGCTGGGGTTTGAACAGCAGCCTCACATCTAATCGACCAATACACTCCCTATGGCGACTTCGTGTGAAAGAAGGTAATTTTATTATGTAGTACCTAAGCTTTCTATGGTATATCCACTCGTGGTTGACTGGCCAATGTCATGTAAAAGGCTTTAACTGACATTACAGTATGGCAGAGTAAAAAACATTGCCATCAGAAGCCTATTATGTAAACAGTGTACACAATCGATTATTGCAACGGTTTTAGTTGATAGATTTTAACCTAGCTATTTACATAAATACATGCAGAATTGGTCATTACAACCTTTTAGTCTAGATTATTGACCTAGTTTCCTATACCACTTATGTTGTGTGTGTTAATTTTATACAAAAATGGCAGAATCTACAGTTTAAAGTCGTCACCGAAGGACAGATTTTTCATTGAGAAACTTTTCATGGCAGGTTTTTATATTCTCAGAGATTTTGCCAGAAATCTGCTGAGAGGAAATCGCTAAAGAAATATTTTTTGTATTTTGTTTTGATGTCTGGTCTGGAGCTCGAACCATGGCTTTACGTCTAATAAGCCAACATACTATATACTAGGCTACGGCGACTTCCTAGATATCTACGTTCAGTTAATCCCATCACATGAAATCAAGACACTTTTCGGATTTCAATTTAGGGCAACCCTATAAGCTGCACTATCTTTAGACTTTTCCCTATTCAGCGCTAAAAACACTTGGATCTTTTGGCTTTGAAAGGAATGCATATAGCAATCCTCAGCACTTAAATTACTAATACGTACAGGCAAATCTGTGATCTCTGAAAAAGCAACAGGAATCGAAATATTGTAACTACGAGCTAGTTTCTCACATCACTTTATATTTTTATGTATTAATTTTATACCTAAGTGGCGTTTCCTACAGTTTAAAGTCGATTTCGAACAGTATTTAATATATCTCACAATGCTTTCTAACGCCCCTTTCCATTTTAAAACTTTACAGTGCGTTACAAAAAAAAAAATTTATAGCTCAAACGCAATAATTTTGTTTATTTGATTTCTGGTGTAATTTCTTTTTAATTCAGTTATCGGTTGTAATTAATTTTTTTTATATATTTTTCTGTGGAATATTGATTTATAATGAGTCCATAAATTAAACAATAAAGACAGAGTGTCAGTAAATATTTTATTTACAATCTTTTGCCAATACAGTTAAATTTGCAATGAAAAGTATTTCAATTGAAAATTAATTGTGATCAACCATACTGACCTCGTTATTAATTGCATTTATGAATACAATTATAGACTTAACCCATTACAGAAAGCCTGTTAAAATAAAGTAAAAATATTTCTCTGTATTAACAGACATTTCCTCTTAAAGGGTTGAAAGATATTAAAATTATTTACTATCAACGAATAAAACTGTTTAATGGTAGGATTATTTTACTATTATTTTTTTATTATCATTTACTTACATACACACAACATACATATATAATTGGCCATTACAACCCTTCAGTCTAACACCACTTATGCTGTGTGTGTTAATTTTATATATGAGCGACAGGACTTACAGACATTTTGCTAGAAATCTATTGAGAGCAAAGAGCCAAAAAAATTTTTTTTTCAGATGTCTGACTTGTAGTTCTACCAGTGGCTTCACGTATAACAAGGCAACATACTGCCGACTAGCCAACAACGATTAAAAATTTAATTTTCTGAAGGAGAGCATCAAATTTTGCAGTTACATTGTCTAGTACAAATGAGAGAAATAGAGATGGTAAAGCACTTCCTTGTCATTATTATATTAACTTGGAAAACTTTGATGATAGGTATTAGGAGTTTCACAATTTTGTGCTGTAGGCATAGCTGCCAGATTTAACGATTTTTCGTCATTTTGACGATTTTGTGCTCCAAAAATATCATTTTGAAGATTTGACGATTTAAACCCTTATTTTGACGATTTTTAGAAATTAAAAATTTACGTAATTTTCTTTACTTTTGTACATTAAAAGATATTTAAAGAAAAATGTTAAGCTCTGTAAATATCTTCATACACCCTAACATCATTACCCAGCATATAATAGGCAATTCGAAGAATTTTGAAATAAGATTGACACTCATAGTTGAGCATAATTTATCATTTGCCGTTGTTTGCCATTTGGAAAGTTTCGAATATAGATTCCAATATACATACATACATAATTGGCCATTACAACCCTTCAGTCAGGATTACGACCTAGCTTCTCACACTACTTATGTTGTATGTGGTAATTTAATACATAAGTGGCGGGACCTACAGTTTAAAGTCGACTCCGAATGACAGATTTTTGAGAAGCTTTTCATGGCAATTTTTTACTCTCAGAGTCTTTGCCAGAAATCTGGTGAGAGGAAGTCGCCGAAGAAATATTTTTCGTTTTGATGTCTGACCTGGGATTCGAACCCGGGCCTTTTGTCTAATAAGCCAACACACTACCCACTAGACCACGGCGACTTCCAATATCACTCTAAGAAAACCAAAGGCAAAAGCCATTACGTCTCTTTTTTTTCGATCAACCCATGAAGTACACTTTGTTGGAACTAGGAAAATATATTATGGGAAGGAGGAAAAGAGGGAGGAGTATTTGTGGATACTAGATTTGAAACCTTTTATGACATAAGCAATAGGAAAGATCTCTGCCAAAAGGGAGAACGAAAGAGGAACGAATTTTGGCTGTAGCGTATTGTGCAATCCATAAACGCAGCTGCTCGGCGAGAACATGAGTATTATATGATTCTCGGGAACAATTCCTTTATTTAGCTCGAGCTAAATTCGTTGTAGTGTGCCAAGTGAAACACAAGCCACATTACAAGGATGTTCTAATAAATCAATCAAGTAGGCTACCCTAGCCTCTCCGGTACGTGATCGAGAAGCCTCAGAATAGACGCTAAGACACCGGTGCATATAAGAGAGTTGTATTCTATTCTTGGTCGGATATATATAAGTGGTGCAAATAGGAAGAAGATCAAATGAAGTGAAATATTTCTTGCACCGTCTTAAAAAGCCAGCGATTATCATACAGAATTTTTTTTAAAAATTTTTTAAAATTATTTACTAATTTTTTCTGACGATTTTTTGACGATTTCAATGAACGTTTTTGACGATTTTGACGATTTTCTAATATGTGACGATTTGGTGCTTTATCTATCTGACAGCTATAGCAGTAGGGCATTGCAAATGATGTTTCTTGAAATAGTGTCAAATGGTCTGATAAAATCCACACAAATAAAAGTGTAAAGTTCCATGGATTGTAAATTATTTACAGAACAATATCCATATTCGCATTCAAAGCACATGAAATAAAAATCATCGGAAATTTATTTTTAATCAGCTTCTTTAAAATTTGTCGTTGTAATTGCAAAAATTTTAATTCATTCCATCTGCTTTAAAGCCGCTTTCTTAATTTAAGTACTTTGATTTAATGTCTGCCTTATTATCTTATGTCGTTGCATGTACTCTTATGATAATATTTTTTATAGACTCGAAAATATCTTAACTGTCGACACCTCGGTTGTTGGCTGATAACCTTTGACTTTTTTTCTTCATTGTACTCTACACAATTACATAAAAAGCATTATAATTTACTTAAAATGCTCTTCTCACTTCTCTTCTTCTGTTTGGCGCTCTTTTGAGAGACAAAATGTATGCCTCAATAGCAAGAATGAAAGGCATGCGGCGGCATCAGAGGATTTCAGACTCTTTTGTTTCCTTTTTCTTTTGCTTTTAATTAAGCATAAAAACGTGTGAATATTTTTAAGAATTTTTTATCTTTCTTTATGTGTATACAATATATTTAAACAGTACATTCATACATAAAGATATGTAATACGTAACTGTAATACGTATGTATAACGTATGTATACGACTATAACGAATAGTAAGATGTCCTACCATAGCTGCCATCAAATTGTCAAATATTTGAGAAAAAATCGTCAAAGACTTTCATTGAAATAGTAAAAAAATTTTAAAAAATCGTTAAGCAGCGATATTATTGCATCATCTATACCTATGCGTTGTTTAAATATTAGGGAGCCTTCTTAACATTAGAGGCATGAAAATTCAGTGTGATGCTCGCTAGAATGGACACATTTTTCAGTGCCTTAGTTTCTTATCATCTTTCATCTTATCTACTTACCAATTACAGCAATTATAACCGACCGAAAAAGAAATACAACTCTCATGTATGGATAGGTCCTTAAAACCTATTTTGAGGCTTCTCGACCGTGTACAGGTGAGGTCGTAGTATGTCGTTAATCATGATAGTGTTCTAACTTCAACTGTTCTATTGGTACTACAATGGATATTGTTCGAACGAAATAAAGAGAGTTTTTTATGAAAATCATGTATTCCTACGTAATACTCGTCTTTCTCGGCCAGCATATCCGTACGTGTTCGACTAGCCAGTGTATCGCACACTGCATTACAGGTAAAGTTCGTTTGTTAAACGGACTATTCGTATGTGAAAATGCCTTCCTTTAGAGATCTTTCCTGTTACTTATGGTATAAAAATATTCAAACCTAGTGTCCATAAACACTGCTCCCTCTTTCCTCATTCCTATAACATATTTTCCTAGTTCTAAAAACAATACCAACTCCTGAGTGTTGATCGTATGATCTTCCGATGGTAATATTAGAAATTATAATCGAATTTATAAAATTGCCTTCAACGGCAAGTGATAATTTATGCTCAACTACGATGTTGTTTATGAGTTGAAGCTTTTAAGGGATTAAAACGGTACAGAAAACGGAACAGAAAACTCATCGTAGGTATTCGAAAATAACTTAAAAATATATTACTTATATTGACGATTTAAAGAAAATTAGGAAAATTTTTAATTGCTAAAATTGTCAAAATAAGACCATAAATCGTAATGTCGGCAAAATGATATTTTTGGAGCTCAAAATCGTCAAAATGACGATAAATGATCAAATCTGGCAGCTATGTGTCCTACCCTGATTTTGTATGTTCAAAGAGAAATTGTGCATAATCCATGTGGTCCTTAATTTTAGAGGGAATGTTCGTGAAGTAGTATAATTTTTAAATTTTATCCTAAATTCATCATTCACTAATTCAAATATCATAACATTTCAGATTGTGACATTTTATATAAAAAGAAAACGTAGAATACAGACCAAATCAATCCCGTTCGCATTATTTAAACGTGTTATGCAATGAATATTTCAATAAATGGATACAAAATATTATAAATCTCCGTGTCTGTTGTCCAAAAGTACTCTGTTTCGTTCGCCTTAATAGCAATGAAAGTATTCGTCTTCTATCAAAGCCAATGCGTAATAGCTTCGCTATTATATGTACTTCCGCTCGGCTTGGATGGTGTCCAATAAATTAATTTTGTTGCCTTGATGGTATCATGACATCAGGAAGGCAAAGGACGTCAATGATCGAATTGATAAAACCTGTTCAGCTTTCCAATTGCACGGCAAAGTTCACTTTCATTGGATTGTTTTGGGAGTTATTCTTATGGCCTCGTCTTTTGAAAACCCTGTAAAAATATATCGATGCGCAGTTGCAAAATATCAGAATATTCTTAAGTGTTCGCGACAGCGAGAATTATACTATAGCGTCGTTTGCGCATAATTTCTCTTATTTAACCTCAATATATCGCACATACAGAATTTCCTTTACAGTCTAGAACAGATTAAGCAGCACAAAGTTTATTATGCCATTCAAATTTAACACAGATTGGAAATATATAGACAGAATACGAAGATCATATCATTGATTGAAAAAGAATTTTAATTCATAATTTATGAAATTACCATACTTTCTGCTTTAATTATGTTTTTCCTTTGAAAGGAATATCATAAAGGATGGGACTAACTTAATATTGATAGCATGTTTCCCTACATATATTCAGAATATATTTAATAGAATATGTTTTTATGTACGTATGTATGTATGCAATGCTGTTAAATAAGTAATGAATTTAATTTGTTCGTGTTAAGACAACATAAATTCAAGAAATCGATTAAAAGGAAAAAGCTTTTTTAGTACTTTATTAAAGGAAAATACAAATTTCATTACAACCATATTGATATATGTATGTACATAGGTACACCATAACGATATAATTTAATAAAGAAGAAGAAGTTCATACAATTTTTGGGTAAAATATGACTAAAAATATATGCCATAAAATAAGTTTATAGGCTAGGCTCATGGAAATTCCATTTTAATTTTTAAGTATTTAATACAGGCTTTATAATTAGCAAGCTAAGGGAATAGCATTGGTTTTACGATAAAAATTTTATAGTTTACTACAACAAATAAATTAATTTCTATCGAATTTTAATGAAAAACAAGTATTTCAAATGGCTAATCGAAAGGGTAACTGGCTTCAAGCTGATACCTATGTTAGTTATGCGCTATTAACAGTGTTCCACAAACGATTTAAAGATAGAGGGACTAATTCGATAAAATGAGCAAAGGCGTTATTACCAATAAAAGACAATGAAAGTAGAACTGACCTACCACTATAGATGAGGCAAGCGATGTCACTGGGGAATTAAAAGTAATTACTCAGCAAGCGAAGACGTAATGCCACCTGAAATTGGAAAACGCAATATTCTTCAAAATTTTAGAATTGCTTTTTGCTTAGTTGCTCTCTAGAATAGTTCTAAAAAGGTTTAGTTAAAGTCCTGCCAGTGAATTACTCAACTATTTTTTCTTTTTCAAATTTTCTTTTACTGCATTCTCATTTAAAATGATTTCATAACCATTCATCCTATACTGATGTCATACATACATAATTGGTCATTACAACCCTTCAGTCAGGATTATTGACCTAGTTTCTCACACTACTTATGGTGTGTGTGTTAAAGTCGACTCCGAACTACAGATTTTTGAGAAACTTTTCATGGCAATTTTTTATTTACACTCAGAGTTTTTGCCAGAAATCTGCCGAAAAATTACGAGTCCGGCCTGGAACTCGAACCCTGGCTTTACGTATAATAACCCAGCACACTACCTACTAGACATTTATTTCCTCTGGAAAGTCATGTAGTTAGTAAACCGCTTGTCATTTACGAAAATGGATCAAAGAGCGCGTAATTACTTCCAATAAAAGTGGAAGGCGGTAATGCGGACATAGTCATAAGCGCATGAATTTACAAAGAATATGAAAAATTTTTAAGAGAATTGTAAGGCTTAAGATGTGCTACCTGTGCGTTATCGTAATACCAAAATATAACATGAATTGGAAAAATGTAGCTGCCAATGCCAGTTGGTCGATTACATGTCATTCGTAGCAAGTGAATCTATCTTACTGCTTATTTGTTCCACCATCCAAACTCCGGGCTGGCTATTAACAGCACCGTGGATAAGATAATAGGTTATTGCAGCAATAAACTCTCAATGCTAATGTTTCAATCAGTAATTGCCTCGAACAACATGCACTGTGGAAAAGTCAATACATTAGGAGAACGTAACGTATTATAGTTTGTAGGTATCACTAGGCCACAGTTCTTCCAAAATTGCAGTCTATTGATCATTACCACCATTTGAGAGTACTAAGGCCCTATTTTAACAGCTCTTTGTTGGACTGCTATTGAAGATTGTGTTTTGTGGTTGCTATAAACGATATGACAATCGATTTTCGAATTTTTCATACAATTTGGACTCTTTTCCTGGGTATCTACGGTATTAGAGCATTTGAAAACCAACCTTCATCATGATCGCAAAGATACTGCCTGAAATGTCTGAAAAATCATCGAAGACTACAAAGAAATAAAATGGCAATTGCAACCAAATCAAATGGGGCCGTTTAACATATGTACCAGAGATCAGCAATGAAACGTTTTTCCGCTACTCACAAGCACTCATGAAATTTTGAGTGTGAGTGAATCAATAGAATTGATATAGAACTACTCTGATTCATTCGTATTCGCTACAATATTGATTTATAAGTATAAATAGGAATGAGTATGAGTACGACGTTGACATCAAACTCATAACATTCGAAATATGTTTGATTCATACGCCTACTCATTTTGATTCATAAATTTAGAAAAATACTTATAATACTTATAAGTGATTCGAGTGGCTCGAATCATTCATCAAAATTTACAGTCTTTGTTGTTGTTGCATATACAAATAAAGAAGAAAAGAAAAACAAAAACAACAAGCAAAGCATACACACAATCTTCTGGTGAGTATTGCAGTGCTCATACGAGAATCATATTTATCTTGTGCTTCGTGTAAATTTTAAGTAGAGACGATTCGAAGTCAAGAACATCATGCGTATTGTTAAGCATGAATACGACGAGTAGTTCTAACTTTGAGTATGAACAGTATGAGTATGAATGCGTATTAGTATCAGAAATTCTAAGTATGATTTGAATCTACTCATCGTTTTGAATACTCGTTGCTGATCTCTGATACGTACACAACTCGTTCAGGATTACAACCTAGCTATTCACATGCATGTTAAATTTATACATGCGGAGCGAGACCTCCGTTCGATGCCGAACGACAGGTTTTTGAAAACTTTTTCATGGTAATTTGATTTCCTCTCAGCAGATTTCTATGTTTCCAGTTTTCCTTTATGCAAGATATCTTGTCTGGAATTTAAATTTTAGCATTTGAAAACCAACATTCGTAATGATCGTCAAGATACTGGCGGAAATATGTGTTAAAGTAGTTAAAGACCTTAAAAGAAGAAGTACTGCAACCAATTCAGATAGGAAAATTATAGTAATGAAGTACACATTTGATCGAAATCATAGTTGTATGTGTGTTTTATTTCACTTTACTTTCGAAAACGAAAAATGTATAAAAATATTAGGCTCTGTCACGCTATACTGACAGTAAGGAACTTATCTATTTAAATCCCATATGTTTTCTTTTACTCTTTTCAAATTGGTGTTCTTTTTAAAGTAATTCTTAGAAAAAATTGTAAAGTTTTCGTTCAATTCCAACTAGCTAAGATCTGTTTATGTTGGCTTAGAAACGTAAAATTAAATTGACTTAAAAAGGAGGCAAAAGTTTTTTTCAAGCCGTTTAATGACATCATATGGTTGAATGTGTACAAGAGCATGACATTTCCTTTAAGCCTTTTTAGTGTGAATTCATACATGAACTCGTTCGTTTATAAAGCACTCACGCACCTTGTGTTGTTTTTTTTTTTGCCATGGTCTCTGTATATATTTTTTTATTCCTTTTTTCATATATTTTTCTCGTTTTTCTTGCTGTTGCTGAACTTGTTTTCTTTGCTATTTTAAAAGCGTTTTTTTTTCATTTTTGTTTCATTTGTATATCGAGTTGCTTGTGTAATCATGTGTGTTTCTTTTACCTTTCTTTATATCCTTTATGTGTCTAAAAACGCTTTTATTTTTAGCTTTTCATATGAACACTGGCCTTATATTGTATTATGCATGAGAAAACCCTACGAACATAGTGTCCTACAATTTTTGTCTCATGAAAATGAGAATTCTGTGCTTCTATCATAGAGAAACAGAAACAGAACCTAATTTATTAATTAATTCAGACGTAAATGAAAGAAAAATAAGCTTTTTAATCATTAAACAAATTAAGGCGATTTCTTTTTTTTATATGAAAAGGGCTCCTTAAGACCTAAACTGTTTATCTAATCAAGCCCCACAATTTTTAATTAAAAAGTTAAATAAATCTAAGAAATTTAAAAAAATAATTTATAAGTTAAACTTAAAAGCAAATGTTAAAACTTTTCTACTACAAACACAAGCATGTAAACCCTTTAAAAAGTTTTAATGCCACCTTAGTTAGCATCCACAAAGAAAATTTAAACGAAAAATTTACATACAAAACGCTGGTTATGTGTGTCAATGACTTTGCCAGTCAATTTCGTCTTTCTCTCTTCCTTTTGCCAAGTGTAATATTAGACTTTTTTTACTCCTTTCTTTGTCTATTTTATATATAAGAATATTCATATGAGGGAACCTGAATGCATAAGCGCGTATATGGTCTTAGGAAACAGATACTTCAAGGTCTTATGTAGCCTGTTAAATGTTTAACGAAAGGTGTAGTATAAAGTAAAGTCGCCGTGGTCTAGTGGGTAGTGTGTTGGCTTATTAGACGAAAGGCCCGTGTTCGAATCCCAGGTCAGACATCAAAACGAAAAATATTTCTTCGGCGACTTCCTCTCAGCAGATTTCTGGCAAAGACTCTGAGAGTAAAAATTGCCATGAAAATCTTCTCAAAAATCTGTCGTTCGGAGTCGACTTTAAACTGTAGGTCCCGCCACAAATGTATAAAATTAACGCACACAACATAAGTGGTGTGAGAAGCTAGGTCGTAATCCTGACTGAAGGGTTGTAATGGCCAATTATCTATGTATGTAGTATAAAAAAATTTTTATCCCATAAAAGTAAGTCACATGGCTTTAGATGCTAATAGTGTTTGTTAATAGCCTTTACGTTTCATAGCAGTGCTTTGTTAGCATCACGCGTACGACGAAATCACCATCATTTAAATTGTTGGGCAAGAGCCCTTGCCTATTAAGTAATTGATTGAAGTTGGATTGATCGGAATACTCTGTCCGCATCGCACATTGTGGGGTGGGTTCTAAGTCCAATTCCACACAATTCATTCATATTCTTATTTACATAGAGCAATTTTTTACCTCATTTTGAAAAAAACAATTAACTCCGTCGGTTATATCTCCCGCCCCTAAGGTTACCCGCCCGTAACGAAGACTGATTTAGAACCCTCGGCCCAATAGCTACCCAACCTACTAGGTCAGAAAACCTCACGTTTTAAAATTTTATTTGATAATTCTACAGGGGATATTTGATAATTCTAATGGGAAATAATTATATTCCAGATATAAATACAAACTATCACACACCCAAATAGGAAAGCAATATTCTTCCGCCATCGTGAGAAGTGGTTGATAAAATGTTTGCCTCAATAGAGAAGTTTGTGAAAATCGAATGCGTCGATTTTTCCAGTAGAGACTTTGGTTACTTTATGCTAATAAGACATCACACCAAACGAAGTATTGTAAGGAGTGCGCACAAAAAAAATGGGCCTACTTTATCATAATTGAAAAAATTACATTGTTTTTGTTAGGCATCTGTTTCAAAATCCATGTGCTAAATGTCATTGCAATAGCAAAAATAGTTTTTTGAAAATGGGCACCCAACAAGAATGTCGTAGAAAAAAAATGAAATTTTCAATGAAAAACCGTGCCGCTTACAAAAAACGATTGCTAGGTTCGCAGATGTTAACCAAAAAACAGTTTCTAAAGTAAGAAAAAAGCAATATAAGGAGTCTTTGAATATTGAGAGATAGCGTGGAAGTGGAAGAAAAAAAAGGATGTGCCGACCAAAACAAAGCAAGTAAAATAATACGTATTTTTCTAAAACACCCTAACATGTCTGGAAGAAAAGTGGCTCAAAAAGTTGGATGCTCTGAAAAAATTTTATACACAAAATAATTCAAATATTATTTCCTTTAATTGAACTATAAACGAAAAAAATCCTCCACTTAGTTTTATTTCTATAAAGAAATGTGTAAATCCAGCAATCCTTATATTCACAAAAAACAATTTAGTTCCTCCACTAGACCTTATTTTTGAAGTCTGAATAACTTTGGCAAGAAATAGCACACACGTTTAACACATTGTTATACTGTCACACTGTTATCGTATTTAATATTATAATTCAGCAAATTTTATATGCATGAAGACACACATATGGTATGTGTATGTATCCACATAAGAATGCTTTACAATTGCTTAACTAATTCCATAAAATTCTTAACAGTAAAGCAATGGGATGAGATTTTTGAACGTTTAAAGTTTAAGATAAAAATAGAACACCTACCTTAAGTAAAAGAAAGTAACTTAAGTAAGAAAGGAAAGAAATTAATATAATAACACTTTAAATAATTTCTTAATTTTTAAGCGTAAAAACAAAGTAATTTTATTTCAAAATTTGTTTAAAACATAAGCCTGAAGGTTCCATTTAAACATCATCGTTACTTAAAAGTTTTAAGGTGGAAATCTAAAACTTGCTGATCACAAAAATGTAGAAAAAAATTTAGAAAAAACGAACATGTATTCAATATTTTCCTCTAGACTAGAAACTTGTTCATACCAGATTAAATTGCATACACAGTGTACGTAAATTACGTTCACATCCAATACTCATGGCCATCCATACTGAAAAGTATTTAAAATGTTTTACAAACTTTAAGTCGAGTTATTTAGGCCAGTCTATTAAAATGTAATAAGAAAATCATTTGCTTGTGTTAAACTTCTTAAATCTGTTTATTTTAAAACTTAAGTTTCTTCCCACAACTTTTAAAACTCGCAACAGTGAGAGGCATTGTGTTGTACAGTATTTCGTTGAATTTATTACAACGCAGACTGAAAAGCCATACTTAAAGAAATTAAAACGAATAAGTTTTCCTCTGTGTTTTGTTTTCCAGCGAAGAACGGTGAAACGGAACAGAAACACGGTATTATAAAGTTCTCTTAAAGTAGCAAAAATAATGGAATTTAAATATTATCAAGAAATTGTTCACACAGTTGCAGAGTTAATTTAAAAGAAATTTATCGAAAAATAATAATAGAAATTATTTGTAACACTCAATTAAAATGTTTGATAACTCAACTCATAAAAAACATATTTCAGATTAGGTTTTCCTCAACAAAAAAAATTTATAAAACGAATTGGTTGGCTGCACCTTCAGCTTAGGTTAGGTGATTACATTTAAAAATATTTAAATTTTTTCGCAGAAATTAATTTTCATGTTTATATAGAACTAATCCCTAAAGTCATAATTAGAGAAAATGCTTACACAAAAACAATCACAGGCTTCTCACACCAAAATTTTGTTTAGCTAGGTTCTCGATCTAGCTTCTCGCACCGCATTAGTTACGGCACTTATGGTTAAAAGTGACTTCGGACGACGGATTTTTCTTTTGCCAGAAATCTACAGACAGGAAGCTACCGCAGAAATAGTTTTCATATTTCATTTCGTTGGAAATGGTTGACCTAAGGTTTAAACTGTGGACTCACGTCTAATCAGACTACAAACTACCTACTACACTACTGCGACTTCTTTAAAAAGGCATTAATCTCCATTGTATTTAAAAAAATATCCTTCTAACCTTAAGCTTTAGCAACCTAGTGGAGTTTCAAAAAGAAATCAGCAATAAGTATTCAAAACGATGAGTAGGTTCGAGTCATACTTATAATTTCAGATACTTATACGCATTCATACTTATTTTAATATGATACTCACACTACTCATACTCAAAGATGGAAATACTCGTCGTATTCATACTTAACAATACGCATAAAGTTATTGACTTTGACTCATCTCTACTTAACATTTACACGAAGCCCAAAATAAGTATGAGTACGAGCACTGCAATACTCACAAGAAGATTGTGTGTATGCTTTGCTTGTTGTCTTTGGCTTTCCTTTTTTCTTTGTTTGTATATGCAACAACAACAAAGGCTATAAATTTTGATGAATGATTCGAGCCACTCGAATCACTTATAAGTATTATAAGTATTTTTCTAAAATTTTTAAATCAGAATGAATAGGCGTATGTAAATTTTAATGAATGATTTGAATTACTCGAGTATTATAAGTATTTTTCTAAATTTATGAATCAGAATGAGTAGGCGTATGAATCAAACATATTTCGAATGTTGTGAGTTTGATGTCAACATTGTACTCATACTCATTGCTACTTATACTTATAAATCAATATTGTATCGAGTACGAATGAATCAGAGTAGTTGAATTTCAATTCTGTTCATTCACTCATACTCAAAATTGCATGAGTGCTTATGAGAAGCGGAAAAACGATTCATTGTTGATCTTTGGTTTTAAATTTAGAGATTAATTATGTCTACTAATTCACGGCAGTTTTTTTTTTTATCGTTTTCGCACTAACTTAACTTTTCAGGATTTTAAACTTTTAGTCTTACCAAAGAAAATAATGTTGCTGGAGAGCAATATCTTGGAAAAGACGAAAAAATAGCGTCCTTTTCAACATGATAGTCTTTGTCCTTCCATTATATGGAAAAATTTTACCGAATGGTTTTATTTTATGCTTCTATTAATAATTAATAAATATAAAGAAAGGAATTGGAGAGAAAAAAATCATTTTTCTTAGATTCATATAAGCTACTAATTAGTATATCATTGCTGTAATTATTACTGTATTATATAATGGTGTCATCATGGTGCAGCTGTATTGCCACAATCATCATCATCATCATGTAGCATTTAAACAATAATTTTCTTAAAGTCAAGCCATTTAGAGAAAGAATTTTTTATTTATATATCCATACATACATACATACATATATGCATCTATGTGTGGATATATTTACACATACATATACATACTGTAAGCAACAATAATAAAAATAGAACTTAAGAATGTTTGAATTGGAATGCTCGTATGTGTGTGCATACAATCAAAGTACCCCTATGATGGTTGTAAGCAGCATGTGAATGCTGGTGTGAGTGTAAATTTTACATTTTTCTGGTTTTTAGTTCTTTATAATGATGGTCAACATTTTTTTCTTATTTTGTTTGGTTTTTCTTATTGTATGAAGCCATATTTTATTCTTGCTACGTTTTGCCATTTTTCTGTGCTCCACATACAAGGTTTTCTTGTTCTGTTTGCTTAGAAATAAGAAACGAAAGAAACGAATGGAATAGAAAGGCAAAAAAAAAAAGAACAGAAAAATAAAATGGAAATGAAAATGAAAATATAAAAATACATCTCAAGTGCCTTTAAGGGATGCTGTTGTTTTCTTGAAATATTCATATGGTTGTTTTAGGCGTTTACCAGGGTGGTTTTAAGGCTGCACACATCAACAATATGCCAACATTTCATCACATATACATACATATGTATGTAAATATATGTACATTCTAATACACACAAATTCAACTACACACATACATACATATGTATTCCGACATTAAAGCTGAAAATAAACTTTTGCACTTAAACAAGTGAAAAACTAAAATCATGGAATGATGCTGCCAGGGGATGGTGGCAAGGCAACGGACAGTATATAAAGCAGCCACAAACTAATTTAAATTTGTATAAAAACTTTAATTGAACAGCAACTTTAATTACATGCCTAATAGGGGTAAATCAATGATTTAAAAGTATATATGTATGTGGGAGTTTGTATGTATGTATCCCAAAGGCCTATAAAACTTTGCTTAAGAATTGGTAGAAAGTTAAATGAAAAATCTTTGGCAATTAAATTCTAATTAATAAAAACTTCTATTGATTTTCCTTTTGCCATCTACTTACTTGAGAAATTCTAAAATTAACCTAATTTTTCTCACCTTCAAACTTTAACTACCAACCAACAAGACCGCCTTCTTGTGTTCGTTCACTTAACAAAAACAAACCAACATCTCCGTTCATTGAGATAAAAGTTAAGAAAAATATTGAAGGAAAAAAAAAAATTTTTATTTTATTTTTAGTTAAATGTGGCAATAAAAGAAAAGTTAAATTGTAATAAAACACCCTTCGGGGGGTTGGGTCATGAACTAACCCATAACCTATAAAAGTATGTGGAAAATAAAAAAAAAAAAACAAGAACTAAAAACGAATGGAAGTACACCCGGCAACCATTTTACTGTAAATGAGGCTCTGAACACACATTCCAAACTCATAATAGATGGCCACTTTAACATCCACTCTCATTACTGCGTAGGTGCCTTGTTCTAGAGACTATAAAACGTAATGGTAGGGAAATGTAAGTATAAGAAGCAAAACAAAAAAGACAAAAAAACATACTCTTTTGTGTTATAAAAATAGAAAAAGCATAACCAAATGAACGTATGAAGGTGCTCAACCAGGCCAACTATTTTAGAAAAGTGGAAGTAACAATAAAAAAATAAATGATAAAATACAAATTTTTTTTCATTTCTTTTTCAAAAACTTTCACACTTACAGTAGTGCCTAGGGAAATAGAAACAAAAAATTTTAAAAAATTTATAAAGAATTTAAAATCAAATAAAAACTATTATTGTTACGAATGCAGTAACCTTAGGCAGTAAAAAAAATTGGACTTATGCAGCTGAAAGAATTGGAAAAATTGGTAAAAATGTTTCACTTTCCAGTGATCAGAGTTTAAAAATCTGCAGATTAGAAATAAAATAACCATTAAGGAATTGTATAGCTTTAAATATATACAAAGAAATCGCCGTAGTATGGTACAGGTATCCCTCGTATACCGTGGTGATTACGTTCCAGGAAAATTCTGCGTTATGTAATTCGCGTTAAAGAAGACTTAGATTAATAAACTTTTTTCAAAATAAAAGCGATTCTAAATTAAAGATGGCTGTACGTGTACAATTCAAAATCAATATTCATAACAATTAAACCAGTCTGTGTCACTTGATCATCATATTCATCAGAAGAAATTTCATCGGAAAAGTTTTCGTCATTTGATAAAAAACAATTTGTTGGACGTTCTTCCAGTCATTATGCGATTGTGAAATCAGTGATCAGCTTTTGTTTGCTTTTTTTTCTAACTGTTTTTCGATTTCGAAATAAGGCACTAGTTAGAAATTTCACGTTGTAATGAAACCACATTTTCTTTTTTTAAGTCGCGTTATACCGAAAACGCGAGAGGATACCTGTAAGTAGTGTGTTAGCTTATTAGACAAGCGGTCTCAGTTCAAGCCCCAGTTCAGGCAACTCATCAACAAAACGAAATATGGCAAAATATTTCTACGGCGACTTCCTCTCTGCAGATTTATGGAAAAACACTGAGTGTAAATAAAATTTTTCAAAAAAAAAAAAATCTGTCATTCGGCGTCGCGGCAACTCATATATAAAATTAACACGCCAACATAAATGGTGGGAGAAGCTAGGTTGTAATCCTGACTAAAGGGTTGTAGTCGCCAATAGTAGTCGTATGTGTGCGTGCATGATATACGAAGTGTGTTACACGATTGAGTTTTGGTTGCTTTTTGGGAAGCACTTCACATGTTTTACAAAAAGAGCCAAGATAGCGCCAACTACTAAGCCATTTTTAAACTTGTTAAACGATTGAGTTTATGGTCGCTTAATAAGAAATACTTCAGCCATTGAGCGCCCTGGTAGTCTAGTGGGTAGTGTGCTAGACTATCAGCGTGAGGGTCGTGGGTTCGATTCCCGCCAGAGGCTCTGGTCTGTGACACTACACCGGGCATATGGTCGAAGTTACTCAGCTCGTACCTGAATATAATATAATTTGTAATTGTATTGTAATTCTTAAATAAATAAATAAAAATAACTTCAGCCATTATGCGAAGAGCTATTCAAGTTTCTGTATATTGCTGATTCAATACTGGAACCATTGAGCCATGTGGAATGCCAATCGCCGACATAACCGCTTCAATTTTTAAACTCCGCTCGACCAATACAAAGTAAATTGTTTTGTGGTTAAAGGTATTGGCTGTGCGTCAAAATATCCGGCATACTTCGACTTTGTAAAGACAGAGCGCTATTCTGTAAGCGAATTTGTTACCACTGAAAGTGGATTCAGAATATTTACGAAGTTTAGCCTTGGTTTGAGTGCTGGTGCCTTCCTTTAAGTTTTTTACGTTTAAATCTAGTCTGATGGCGCTGGTTTTTATTTTGCCACGTGTCAACTAACAGATGCCTGCTAAAAGTTTGGGTTTGGGGTCGCAGTGGTCTAGTAGGTAGTATGCTGGCTTATTAGACGTAAAGCCAGGGTTCGAGCCCCAGGCCAGACATCAAAATAAAAAATACAAAAAACCGATTTCTTCTCAGCAGATTTCTGGCAAAAACTCTGAGACTAAATAAAATTGCCATGAAAAGTTTCTCAAAATATGTCGTTCGGAGTCTACTTTAAACTGAAGGTCGCACCACTTATGTATGAAATTAACACAATTCTACATAAGTATTGTGAGAAACTGCGGGATTCTTGAGGAAGATAGCTATAGACTGTCTAATGGTTTTTTTTTTTATAGCTATGCGAGCTAAAGGTTGGAAAATCTTCGAAAGACCTTGGTAGCCCGGCCTACCAAAGTGCACGATTCGCCGCAAGACTTACTCTCGGCTTGCTAAACGCATACGTACTAAAACCAACCTAGTTCGTCACACACTTTCAACCATTTGTCCCCCCCGGGACCACAATCAAGTATTACTTCGGCACTGTCTAATGGTGAAGGTATGGCAATGGCCATTTTATAGTCACCTAGCAGCAACTCGTTTCCTTGCCGTTCGCATCTTCTCCTCTTTCCACCTTTCCTAACAAATCTGCACAATCCACTGCATGAGTAGGGGCCATCCCCTGAGTGCTGGTTTTATAAAAAAAAAAGTATTTCCCTTTCAATTAGGCTTCAGAAATTTATGGACTTATTCTGTTTTAGTAAAATGCTCAAAAAATAAATTCTGATTTTGAAAGACCTTAAAGCAATGTAATGATTTAATCGCGTTCAACTTGTTGGATTATATGCCATTAACTCAAACTTGGCGTCACGGTCATGTAATTATTTCTTCTTAATAAAAACAAATAATATTTAATTTATTTAAATATATGCACGTAACAATTCTATTATATTAAATAATTCGAGGAAAACATATCCATTAATTTCTTTCCCTACCCAACTATAGCGGAGGTCAGTACTATCAGTACATAAAGGAACGTTAATAGGCAAATAAAAAGAAAAAACAAGGCAACGAAAGACTAACAAAAAATATCTTTCTGTTTTAGGACAAAAAATCATTTTTAGACACGATAATAATGACTATCGAACGGGGGGAAGGGGGCATTCTATTTCATTCATGATATTTTTAATTCACCTTCAGTAGCTGCAATATAAAAAGCAGGCAAAAGCATGGATCTTATAAATATTTAAGCATGAGTCTTGGGTGCGATGAATTAATTTCTATACAAGCAGCAATAAAAAGTTAAAGTTTAAATGCGGTTTATTCGTGTGCTCATTGTGTATTTCGAGAATGCCTCTTATAAAGCTTTTACACATTTTTTACTGCCTATTATTATTATATTTTGCACCATATTTTCTCTCTCTCTCTCTCTGGCTACTTCCCTTCTATTACTGTGCGCTTTTAAAGCCTAATAGGTAGAGCGGCGAGAATTTGTAGAAAATCAAAGGAGGCCATTTCCATGTAATATTAAACAATGGCCTGGAAATAATTGTTTTGTATGGAAATTTATTTCACTGGACAGCTGTAAATGACTTTTTTTTTTTTGTTTTCGTATTTCTTTTCGAGGTTTTATGAGCAAAAACAACCAAGAGCACACAAAAAAATGAAATGAAATAAAATCGTAACGATGCACAATGTTGTTGTTGTTGTTGTTGTTTTTACAATAAATTTCATTTAACAATATTCTTTATTATATCCTATTAAATAAAACAGAGTAACAAAAAAGAAAAAAAAACAAACGAATTTTACCTTTTTTTCTCTCGTTCCTTTTGTAGTTGTTTGTAGCATGGAGCTCACTCACTGCCGCTATTTGGCTTTATGAGCCACTTAGCCAGTGAGCCAGCCAGCAACCAGCAACCAGCCAAACAACATTATTAATATAAATTGATGTAAGAATTTGAATAATAGAAGGCAAAGAAAAATACAATATTTTATAGACCACCACCAGCATTGCGGCAAATTAGTTGGCAGTAAGGTTCATAATCTAGAAACCAGATTAAAATCAATGTTGCTCTTATGGGGGAATTTTTTTCACGTTGCCTAAATGTAATACTCTCAAGTGGATATGTATTGAGTATAGTGGTGAGGAAGATTTAAGCTTCTAAGATTTGTCTAGTTCGGGGATTGCACTTTTCCGTGTAGCTTTGCGTACTCAAGAAAGTTTTTAGTATTAAAACTACCACTCCTGCCCCATGACTTTCTTAAAAGTTTTGTTCTTGAAGTTATCTTCATTTTGATGCAGAATAAAGCGTTCGAAAGGAAGATGAATTGACGCGTCTTAGTTCTAAAGTTCTCAAAACTTTATGCAGTTTAGTACAGTTTAATGCTACCCCACTTAACGCTGTTTCAGTATTACCCGGTTGCAAATGAAACTGCAATGCACTAACCAAAAGTAGTGCACTACACAGCAACGGTGTATACTATGTATCTTTTTCAACGCTCGTTTGTTAGTTTGTTCAAAAAAAAGATTCCAACTTTATTTTCCGAAATCGCGATCACAGTACAAACGCGTCTTTCCTTCTTCACTGTTGATTTATAAGTTGTCATCAACGTTACTAGGTGTATACACATATGTACGTCTTCAGTTGTTTCGTTTAACGCTGTTTCGTTTAGCGCTGAATCTTATTGGAACGTAAGCGGAGTCTTACGGTAGTCTAACCTCGGAACCTTACAGAAGCATTGGGCATTACAACCCTTTTGTCAGGATTAGGATCTAGTTTCTCACACCACTTATGTTGTGTGTGTTAATTTTATGCACGAGTGATGGGACCAATAGTTTAAACCCGACTCCAAACAAAAGATTTTTAAGAAACTTTTCATGTCAATTTCGTTTTACTCTCAGAATTTTTTCCCAGAAATCTGCGGAGTGGAAGACAGCGAAGAAATATTTTTTTCATATTTCGTTTAGTTGGAGATATCTGACAAAAGGTTTCAACAGAGGCCCCGTGTCTTATAAGCCAACACACGACTACATAGGATTACACTTTGTTATGCCATTTTTCACTTTTTTTTCGATTTAGTCCTACTCAAAATTCGTATGGATACGCCGAAATGTAGTCGGTAGCGTGTTAGCTTTTTAAATAAAATTAAAAAAAATTCTTCGCTGACTTCCTCTCAGCAGTATTAAAAGGAGTAAAGTATTATGTTTTTAAATTATTTACGAACACCTGTGATGAATTTTCTGCATTTTACGACCTTTAAATTCGTTAAAAGCCAAAAATTACAGCTTTTAAATCGGATTATCCTCGTAGTTGAACATAATATATCATTTGCCGTTACAGACAATTTTAAAAATTCGATTCGTTTCTAAAACTACCATCGGAAGGACAAAGGCAAATGCGATTATTTCTTTTCGTACGACCAATACATAGAGTATGGCCTTAACTCATGAAGTACACTGTGTTGGAACTAGGGAAATATATTATGGGAAGGAGAAAAGAGGGAGGAATGTTTATGGATACTAGGTTTGAAATCTTTTATACAATAAGTAACAGGAAAGACCTCTGCAGGAAGGGCGTTTCAAATACGAGTAGCTCCACCAAAAAAGGGATGTTGTCTGTAATACAGTGTGCGATCCACTTGCCAATGGACCAATGGAGTTGTATTCCATTCTCGGGCGATTATAAAAGGTGTAAATAGTAGGAAGATCAGATGAAGTTGAGTAAATACAATAAATATTGCATCGTCTTAAGACACCAACGCACTGAAAAATGTCTCAGATATAACGAATATCACACTGAATTACTATGGCATATTTCAAGATCTTCTAACTTCCTAATATTTACACCACACATGTTTTTAAAAACTTTAAATTTAATTTTTATTTCCGACGATTTTTTACGATTTCAATAAACGCCTTTGGCGATTTTGACGATTTTTTTTTCAAATTTTTACCGATTTGGTGCTTCATTTATCTGGCAGCTATGCCAACAACCTGTCTGTAGTGTGAAGCTAGATCATAATCCTAAATAAAGCGTTGTGTTGACCAAATAAATAAGTGAGAAACGCATGTATAGAAACTTTTTTGATTTAAGATAGGATTTTACCGGTTTTTTAGATCCTTTACTCTGTTCAGATATACATAGTAGAGTGTTTAGTGTTGTTCAGCCTTAGTATGTTTCGATCATAGAAATCTTATAATTAACAGGGGCTGAAAATTTATTGTTGAGCAAGCTGGTCAATTAGAAATTGAGTTTATCGGTCTAAATCAGTTTCTAAAAAATTTTTAGAATAGTTGGCTTCAAATAAGAAAAGTTTTTTAATTTAAACTTTGCTAAACAATTTCATTTTGAAGTATTTTGAATGTAAAGAGGGGTATCCATAGCTACTCACTTTTTTCCATGAGAAAATCTTTAACCCTTTAAGCCTGTAAAGACATTTCACCATTAGCATTCATGCCTCTAACCTGATTAAACAATAATTTATTGTAGAAAAAATTTAAACCTACTTTTTCCATACGAAATCCATTAGCTATGTGTTAAATTCTTAAACATTAACATTCTTAAATTATTTTAATTCAATTTCTCGTACTTAGCAATCTGATGACTCTAATCTAGAAATCATATCTCCATTGTTTTTTGTAATTTTGCTCTTAATCTCCTTTACGAGCAGTTCATTTACTGTTAACTAGTCGTGCAACAAATACAGAATCCAACATCCGCAGACAGTGTCTATTAACAAACAATGATGAACAAGAGATGCATAGAAATCTAGATGGTGAAAACAAGAAAAAATTGAAAAAGGAAAACGAAGAGAAAATTTATTAAAAAAAATCTACAATTCATTCCACTTACAATACATACAGCAACAACAGTCATAAACTTAAGCCCTTTTTGCGTACATATTAACAATATTCTGTTCTACAACCATTCTTATCGTTTGAAAAAAAATATCTCGTTTTATAGCAGACAAACAAACCAACAACAAGGGAAAAAGGGAAACAAGAACTAAACAATGGTGCTAACAAGAGAAAGAAAGAGAGATAGAGCGAGAATAATACTAATAAAAGGAAGGAAAAAAGAAAAGAAAAAAAACTAATATTCATACCATGAATACCGGGGAGTAATATCTGAGTTAGCATTAGACGACCGAATGGATTCTATATTTTTTTTTTTTTGTATTTTTTTGAAAGAAGAAAAAATTGCTTAAAATAAAAACAAAAGGATATTCAAATGCTTGGAAAAGTTAAAACTTATGTTTGAAAAAGCTAAAATAAAAGAAATGGCAAAAAGGGAATAAAAAACTACGAGCAAAAAGTTTATGGAGAGCGATTTAAATAAAAATATATAACGTAACCCATATAAAATATTTAAATTACTGTAGAACAAATGAAAAACTAAAAGGATATCATATTCATACCATAGCATACTTAAATACATACTTAGTACAGAGGTCACCAAGTGGCAAGTAATAATAATAATTGAAGTCAATTGAGTGTCAGATTTGTTTTTTTATTTTTTCGTAAATTTAAATTTTGAAAGTGTTTTCAAAACTTAGAAGAATTTAAAAAAATTTAGCACACAGAACTAAACTTATTCAGCTCTTCATTGTTAAGCTTGTTCGAAAAAGTTCTTCTCCTATAACTCTATGGCACACTACCTTATAGACATCGCAGGTAGGTGGGTAGTGTGTGGACTAATTAAACATGAAACCACGATTCAAATTCCAGGTCGAACAACTCCAGCAAAAAAAAAAAAAATCCAAAAATATTTCTTCAGCGATTTCCTCTCAAAAGATTCCCTGCAAAAATTTTGAGCGAAATAGCCATAAAAAATTCTCAAAAATCTGTCGTTCAGAATCGATTTTAAACTATAGGTCCTGCCACTCACATACAACCGCTTCTCACACCATTCGTATTGTGCGTGTTCATATTATTCAAAAGTGGCAGGACCTACAGTTTAAAGCCTACTACGAGTGATAGATTTTTTTTTTTAAATTCAGAGCAATTTTATTTACACTGAGAGCTTTTGCTAGGAAACTACTAAGAAAAAGTAGCAGAAATATTTTTTCTTTTTTGTTATTTTATACAAGATGTCTGGGAACAGGCATTAAACCATAATCGCACGTCTAATAATAATAGACTCTCCATACATACATAATTGGTCATTACAACCCTTCAGCCAGGATTATTGACCTAGCTTCTCACACCACTTATGCTGTATGTCTAAAATTTATACGTAAGTGGCAAGACCTACAGCATTTACTAAAATAGAATAAGTCCATGAATTTCTGGAGCCTAATTGGAAGGGCAATACTTTTTTTTTATAAAACCAGCAGTCAGGGGATGGGCCCTACTCAAGCAGTGCATTGTGTAGGTTTTTTAGGAAAGGTGGAAAGAGGGAAGCTGCGAACGGTAAGGAAACGAGTTGCTGCTAGGTGACTATAAAATGACCAGTGTCATACCTTCACCATTAGAGAGTCTACAGCTATCTTTTCCAAAATGCCCGCAGTTTCTCACACTACTTATGTTGTGTGTGTTAATTTCATACATAAGTGGTGGGACCTACAGTTTAAAGTCGACTCCGAACGACAGATTTTTGAGAAACTTTTCATTGCAATTTTATTTACTCTCAAAGTTTTTACCAGAAATCTGCTGAGAAGAAATCACGGAAAAAATACTTTTTGTATTTTATTTTGATATCTGGCCCGGGACTCGAACCCTGACTTTACGTCTAATAAGCTAGCACACTACCTACTATGCCACGGCGACTTTTATCTAGACTATAGCGACTTTAATTGAAATCCTTGATATCGGCAAAACGTGGAACAACTCTTACTGAAAACTTGTCTTGTTAAAATCACATAACATTGATGTTATAATCTGGAGATTAAAATAAAATCGGATATCAAAAGGGCATAGAATACTGAATTCACTGTAATGAATCTGCAATGATCATGCTCTATAAAAAATATGGCCTAAAGACCTGCAGATCATTATTTATGTAATGATTACAATTTTTTCCGGGGACATTGGCTTTTCAATTAAAACTTTTGATTTTCCTGAGTCCCATATGAGACAATTAAACTTGTTGTAGATACCGCTAAGTGAAAAATGAATTCTCTCGCTGAAGAAAAATTAGATATGAAATCCTAATGCATCTCTACGGTGTTGACAAATGATGTTGCGTTTTTAATTGTTGGCATCTTTTGGAATTTGTACAAATCGCTGTAAAAATAATGCGACGTTTAACTTGATGACGACGCTATGAAATTGAGGAATTCGGATTATTCATTTCTAGCTGATCAGGATTCGGAACGCTTCCAGTCTCTTGTTATTTCTGTATGACTATTAAGACGATCATACCTCTTCAGATGCTAGAAAACTGGTCACTGAAATCAACTGCAATTCAATTTGATGATAAGAACTTCCAATTCTTTGCAAGCTGCAAAAATACTCCATAATCAATATTTGAAGTTCGCTTTTGCTTTCTAGTTCCGGTTTCTTAACGACATTCCACCAACAAAAGGCTCTAAACAGCTTCTATTCCTTAGAATAAATATTAAAAAAAATTTTATTATAAATCTACACCATTGTTCACAATATTTTTTCGATCTCTTTAGTTGTGTGTGGCATAATTTCTTCATAAGCATTTAAGTTTTTTGTTTACTTTTAACAATGACTGTAGCAATGAATCCACTTACAAATTGAAAAACAATGGAATTATTTTGAGTATTCATGATATTCATAAAATATGGTAAAAATGTTGTCTATTTTATTTATGATTCCCATTCTATTCATTATTGCCTGCATCCCAACCGGAGGTGGTGGCCTTATCTTTGTCATTGTATTTGTCATTCTATTTTTGTTTTTCTCTTCCTTTTGGCACACAAAGTTACCAAAAGTTTTATTGGTTTTCCATAGAATCCTTATGGAAATAAAATATGTTTCTTTTAAATTTTCACGCCCTTCTCTAAGGCTATCATTCTTCATTTCAATATTAGCACAAGCTTTTTCCACTTTATACCACAGGCAAGCAGTTTCGAGAAAGTTAATGCTGAAGAGTATGGCAAAGACGAGAAACCATTTTTCAAATTCTTGTTTAAAGAAAGATGAAAGAGAAGGGAAGTGTTTTACTTTAGGCTTTTTTGAATACAATCTCTAAGATTGTTGGCGATAATTTCTCTTTTGTTTAACATTGTATTTGCCGCTTTCATTAATTGTTATTGTATTGCTGCGCAGATGATTTATTTTCTTTAAGGCTGTATTGTTCTTAAATATAAAGAGGAAATAATAGACACACTGAGTAACAAAATTATAACAACGTACATAGTTTTTCTTATTTTCATTTGAACTATTTAATTTAACTTTTAGAGACTAAGGAAGTACACTTTATTAGTTCAATATTCTTTGATTTTGTCTTTGATACGTTCTAGAAACAAACTTTACGCCCATTTTTATTCAGCCTATAAAACTCATTTTATAGGCCTCTTAGCTTGTATAACATCAAGTATATATAGTTGACATGCCCTTGCAGTCAGGTGTTGGCTGAGGTCCACATGTTTACTTACTTACTTAATTGGCCATAACAACCCGATTAACGGATTTCGGCCTGTTGCAATACATCCTTCCAGGCGCCTCTGCTTCTTGCGCGCCTACGCCAGTTAGTCACACCAATCGATGACAGGGCTTCCTCGACTTGGTCCTTCCAACGGATACAAGGTCGTCCTCTACGCCGACTTCCGCAGATCCCCGCATCAAATACCCGTTTCGCCGGAGCATCCTCCTCCATTCGAACGACATGGCCGAGCCAACGCAGCCGCTGGATATTAATACGCTGCACAACGTCTATGTCGTTGAGGAGCTCATACAGCTCACTGTTAGATCGGATGCGGAAATCATCGCCAACTCGCACAGGACCGAAGATCTTACGTAGGACTTTCCTCTCGAATACCCTCAAGGCTGCAGCATCAGTTCTTAATAGGGTCCATGCCTCTGCGCCATAAAGAAGTACGGGTAAGATGAGCGTCTTGTAGAGTATAAATTTTGTCGCACGAGAGAGGTCTCTGCTACTCAATTGCCTATTGAGACCATAGTAGCATCTGTTGGCAAGGGTAATTCTGCGTTTGATCTCCAGACTGACATCATTTTTGGTGGTAACGGCGGAGCCAAGATAAATAAACTCCTTGACTGATCAAAAGTATAGTTATCGACCGTAATCTGAGAATAAATACGCCGCACGTCTCTACTTGTCGATAACATATACTTTGTTTTGCCCTCATTTACTGCCAGACCTAACTTCTTAGATTCCCGTTCAATAGCGCTAAAGACAGCAGTAACATCACGCTTGGTACGCCCTATGATGCCGATGTCGTTAGCGTACGCAAGCAATTTGACACTTTTTTGAAAGATAGTGCAATTGCGATGCACTCCTGCCTTTCGCAGAACACTCTCCATGACGAAGTTGAAGAGGTCGCATGATAAGGGGTCGCCTTGTCTGAAACCTCGCACGGTATCAAAAGGTTCGGAGAGGTCCATTCCTACCTTGACACAGCTGCAAGAATCAACGTCATTCTGCATAGCCTTATCAGCTTCGCAGGTATATAAAACAGTATCAAGCCAATTTACAGTAGATTTCTGGCAAAAACTCTCTCTGAAAGTAAATAAAAAAACTTTAAACTGTTGATGCCGCCACTCATGTATAGAATTTACACACCATTTATGTTGTAGTGGTGTAAAAAACTAGGTCATGAGCCCGAACGAAGGGTTATAATGACCAATTACAGTCGGACTTCTATAAGTTGAATCACCATTATCCAGAAATAAAACTTCAACTTATAGAAACTTCAAGTTAAAGAAGCAAAATCTGATAGAATTTCTCTCCAAGATGCTGTTAGTGTGTTTCAACTTATAGAAAATTCAAGTTCATGTTATTGTAGTTTCACTGTATGTATGTATGTATCAAGTACGGTTTAAAATAGTACCGAAGAAAAGGTGAAAGCCACTTCGATATCGATATTTACATTAACGGGTCTGCTATGCTTATTTTTGAAGCTTATTTTACACTGAGTGTTAAAAAATTTAAATAAAAAAATTCTCTGATCAGGCAACTGCTTTGTTACGGTATACACATACTCAGTATACATTCTGATAACACTGGGTATCCGTTTATGAAATCAAAGATTCAATCGAATGAAGTTATGAAAATTTTTCGGTAATAGTTTGTGATTATTCACAGACTTTTAATATGATCTATGTATAGAGCGTTTGATCTACAGCTACTTTATCTACGACCTATGAGTGAAGAAATGTGTTCCAAAATAATTCGTATATAAGAGGATTTAATAATTTCTTTTCCTCTGTACGAGACCTTCGAATGACAGGGATTGACATACATATATATGTACATAATTGATCATTACAACCAATGAATTATGATTACGATCTAGCTTCTCACACCATTTATGCTGTGTTTGTTAATTTTATACATGAATGACGAGACCAATAGTCTCCGAACGATAGATTTTTGAGAAACTTTTCTTGGCAATTTGTTATTATCCGTGATTTTTTCAGAAATCTGTTGAGAGGAACTCGCCGAAGAAATATTTTTTTTTGTCTGATCTGGAATTTGAACCGAAACTGCTAGGCAGGCTTTAAGTCCGTATTAACACTAAACCTACCACGGACGGGTCAAATGACCCATTTTGAACTTCTTGTCAGAATTTATTGAAAATAGCATTATCACGTCGCCATTTGCCTTTACGACTTTTATTTCAAAATACAACGAATGTGTTTTCCAAGATTTACTCCTCTCTTGCTAATTTTTTTTACCGAGAAATCTACCTTAAATACCGCAACCAGTCATTTGACCTCCTTTGGTAGGAATAGGAATACATGAAGTATAGGTAGGTTTAGTGTTAATGAGCAATTATCATGTGAGGTTGTGTCAATATATTTCTCTTAGATTTTCTGATGAAATACAATTTTTTTACAGACTATAAATCAAGTTTTTGATAAAAACGATCTAACAAATCGTCAGTCTTTGAAATCTTGTCTTGTTGGAGATGCTGTGCTCTGTATCGGGCTTAAGGATATTTTCTACTGAATTCTAAAATTTTGATAGAATGTGGAGCAAGCGATTCGTTGTTTTATTTCAAATTAGTCAAATAGTTTGGTATTCTTGATGTTACCATCCGCGTTATATTTAAGATTGAACAATGTATCGTTACATATATTTTTATATGCCAATCAACCCGTACATAAGTAATGAAAATGTATTTAAAATTTTGAAACAAACTGTATAGTATATTGTTGGCAAGGAAATGCGTAGAAATTTTAAGGAAATAAATTGAAAATTAACTTCGTCTTTGGGTCAGAAAAACGCACAGTGGTTTGATTTAAAAATATTTCAAAATTATTATGAAATGTTGTTTAAATTCTTTACAAATTTTTTTTATTAAATTTTATTAATTAAATTAAAAACCTAACATAATTAATATACTAGTAATTTATTCCTTTTTATTCTTTTATTTCTTTATAGGTAAGTACCTGTGTTTTCAACATTATTTGTGGGTAAATTTTATAATTTCAAAATATCAAAAATTTCAATCGAAATCATGATTATAATTATAGACAATTAATATAAATTTCCATGAAGACGGAACACTGTATCATTAAGATTTAACCTTCTACAGTCTATTTAATTCATTTAGACAAAGTAAATATTTAAATGATATTTTTCCTTTGCATCGTTTTTGTTTTTCTTATTCAAATTGATAATTTTAATTGAGTTCCATTATGACTCTTGTCTTTCAAATAAACTTTTTGTTTTTCTTAATGCCACAAAGGCTTTCAGAAAAGGGGCGTTCCTTTTATTCATTCCTCATTTCTAATTTATTATTATTGTCTTGCAAATATTTATTTAATTAAATTAAAGCATAAAGAAAAGAATGAATTTTCTTAAAAGAAAACATTTTATTCTATAGGAAATGGAAATTCTTAAGCATCAAGCAATATTCCAAATCGAAATAGAGCATGAAAGGATAATATTTTGAGTGATAAAAAGGAAATTTAAAGTCGTCGTTTACAAATTTTAATTTATATTAAAGGTTAGGTAAAGTTTGTTAGGTTTGAATAGTCAATGCTGTGACCAAAAAGGTAGAGGATCGAAGCAAACGACTGGTAATACAATTAGCAAACGACCAGAAATATTTAACGAATTTTGATAGAGTTGAAGATGTTGCCTTAAAAAGCGCAGAACCTGAAGCCTACCCTCAAACCACCCTGAATGTTGACTACAATGAAGATAACTTTCCATTGTCATCATGAGTATCGCGGACCATTACGTCATTAGCTTAGGTTAGGTTAGAGGACGTGTACTTGTCGGTTAAGACAACTACAGTACCCAGAGGTTGAAATTGATCCATTGTACAATGTCCTTAGAGAAGGCAGAAAATAGAGGATACTGGTTGAAAGGAGGGAATGTAGGTAAGGGGGGAAGAATGGGAATCGGACTAATTACACAGAAAGAAATTGACACCAAACAATAGAGGGTGAGAGCGCTACTACACTTATGAAGCCCTAGCTGCCTCTCAACGAGCCCAAGCTGCCAAGGAATCTCTCGGCACAGAACTCAAGCTCTCAAAGAAGGCCCTGCCAAGGATCCTCAACCTACCAAGGGCTCGGCAGCTTCAGGGGAGGTTTTCGACAGTCTCCAACTCCTCCTCATCGCAACGTACCCTGCAATAGTCCGGCTGTCAGCGACCTAGTCTCACAGTGCCAAGTGATAAAACTGACAACAAACCTTAAGCTGGCCTTAACCAAGCACAGCAGTCAATCTGTTTTCTTATTGTCCACAGCAGGCCATAGACATCTAGAAACAGAACAACCCAATCCGTTCCCCAAATGCCTCTGCTCTACCTCCCTGATCCATCCATCGATTAGGCCATAGAACTGGAAAACTGAGGGGTCAGGACCAACTTTCAAACCTCCGAAAGCGAAAATAACTACGTCATTGCCTTACATTTGAAAAACCGCTTGAACCAGATAGTAAGTACTGCAAAGCCATGTTCTCCACATTGCTTACATAAAAATGGACAAGAAATGACTGAAAAGCACTAAATGAATGAAGCACTTGGCACTCTGTGAACAACATTTTCGTGTTACCTAATCTGTTCTTTTTTGACAAACGTTGGTGGAATAGATGTAACCGCTGTAGAGTTCATTTTGTGGGACTTCTTGAAACCACGAACTTACATCAACAAGCTTGAAATTTATAATTTGACCGCCGACATTTGTTATGTTGGTTTTGAAAACCGCTGTGATTTGCATATTTTCAGCACATACCTGCGACTTAAGAAACCTCACATGAAAAAAGCCTAACGAGTTCAAATCACACTATCCAACCAATTCACATCACCCCTGTATAATATGACCCTGCATTTATGCATAATACCCAATATGACAGGATATGTGCGGCACGTAGCGGCGTCCTATTAAAACCACATGTCCTATTCCTCTAAACCATTCGATTCACGCAAAAAGAAGTAGTCATCGACCTACTGTTCTCGCCTGGCCAACGTTGTCCTCTAAGAAATATGGACCAATGACGCTGACGGCCCAAAATCTCTACCAAACACTGTCTATCTGGAGTTGTATTGGAAGATCTTTGATCTCAAGTGGATTTGTTATGTTCTAAGTTTAGCAATATTGTTTGTTCACCTTCTCATTTACCTAGATATAGACCCCATTGCAGAAGATGATTTCTCGATGAAAATTAGGTTCGAGCCCATTCAGGACATTATAATCCATGGTGATATAGCAAAGCAGACTGAATAACTGCTAACTAAATTGATAGCTTAAGCTTCTAGAAGTTCGAAAATACCCATTAGGAGACCCTGTAGATTAATATAAAATTTTAATTACATTCACTTAATCAATAAACATCTTTAATCATTACATGGAAACAACGTGAAACATTTCAAATATAAATTTTGGTGACTTTTTTTTAGTTTCCTAATTTCTTAGAATTCTAAAAGAAAACCACAAAAATTTAAAGTCTTATTGGAAAACAAAACATGTGCCAAAATTAAAAAGGTAAAGAAAATAAAACAATTTTTGTTTGAAACAAAAAATAAAAAGCTCTTGATTACGAGATTCGAAAGCACACAGGAAAATGTGAGATTAGCTGTGTAAAATTTTATAGAGCAACTGTATGTCAAGGATATGTGTCTCTCTCTAATTTCTTTACAATTTTATATTCGTTTTATTCTTTAGTTTTGAATTTTTTGTGTCAAACGGAAATAAAAAAAAATGTTTGTCTTCTCTATCATCAGACAGACAGATCTGTTATGTCGTTAACAGCAGTACCAAGACATGCCAAATGTTGTTCTATCCATTCTTTGAGGTTGACTCCAAAAACGTATAAAACTTAATTTCTAGTTCATCTTTGAAAATAATCTTACCACGAAATTCTCAATTTAATTTTTTCCTTTTTTTGGGTTTTTTTTCTTTTTTTTTGTTATACGATTACAAAGCCAACAGAAAGATAAACAAAACTACGTACTCCTAAATGCAAGACACAAGAAATACTAAGGAATAGTAAGATAAAGAATACAAAAATGCTGCAAATAATCACAATTTAATGTGAAATGCAGAATAAGATTGAATTTGCATTTTACAACTAACGTTTGACTGGGATCACATGCAATTTTTATAATTTTTTCTTTTTGTTTTCTCTCCTTGATTTGCTTTTTCAAATAAATTTAACAAATTTCTTCTTCTATTTTCTTATATAAAGGAAGATTTAAGATACAAGACTGACTACCTTCAGTTTATTTCAAGATTTTTTTTTTATTTAAATTTGATTCTGTTTTCGAGATTAAATATTTCATAGAGGATTTGTTTTCAAAAGTATTTTCTTTTTCTTTTTTCATTTCCAAGGAAATTGTTTTCCTTTGTATGCATGCATGTATGTGCATGGTATGGTATCGTATCGAGTTAAACGATATTTCGTTTGTGATTCCAATATATTAAATTGAATTGGATTTTCTCAAAGTCAATTATAATGAGCGTACACAAGATGGATTGGATTTGTTTACTGGATTAGCTTTTTCTTTGTTATTTGGGAGAAAAGGATCAATTATTTGAATTGAAATAAAATAAATCTAAACAGCAAATAGAGAAAAAAAGAGGAGAAGAAAGTCAAAAAGTAAAGTTTTCTTTTGTCAAGCTTTGTATATCGCATATCTTACATAAAAATAGAAAAATCAGTTTTTCTTTTAATACTTTAAATTAGCTGCTTAACGTAGATTTTTACAGTGAAGGCAAAATTATGTTAACCTACCGACATGAATATGAATTTTGAATATTTTTTTTCGTTAAAATCCTCCTTTCCTTACTTAGAAAACAACTTTTTAAACTACTTGGGTACGACAAAAGAATTATAGGCACTCTAACAGGAATTCTAAAGGGACACAGTGTTATTAGCAATTTTACTCGGCTTATTGCATCGGCTGTTAGGATGTGGTAGAAACGAAATCGGTACAACGCCTATTATTTGAGTGTCCTGCATCTCCAAACAGATGTGGGTGACGAACGTGCCACTAAGAGAACTGATAAGCTTTGTTCGGAAATCGGGGTGGTACCTCCACAAATGGATCCTGCGTAGTGCAATAGGTCATATGGGCCAAAAACTCCGTTCGACTATTTTCATATAATTTCAAGCCATCATCAGCCTCTTTTATATTTTATTTAGGCTTAGTAAACATAACAAATTATAAGGAATGCTCCTAGTTACATTTGTTAGTTTATTACAAGCTTCATTCGACTCTAAATCTTCACGATTGAACAATACTTAAGAACGAAAACCAGCTTCGAACGACTATCATCCTATCATGATCCTAGAGTGATTCTAATCGGATATTAACTGTGAAGGCTTTGAAATTATTAACGTAACATCAACGATTTAAAAAATCCGAAGAAAAAATTATTTGCATTTTATTAGCAAAGAATTTCTCATATTTAATGTTTAAGGACTATAAAAATTTTACAATTAAGAGAAATTGTGTGTGTGATGTGGTTTTTTAAATTATTTTTCTTTACATCTCCTTAAAAGTATTTTCTCCACTATAATTTATTACTCTTTCGATTCTGTTTCAGTTTCTTTTTTTTTCAGCTAAGCTAGCGGTTATTTTAGAATAGATGTTTCTGGAATAGTAGGGTTGCCATATGTCGTTTCTTAACAACACACCCCTGAGAACAACTTTGATAAAATATATTTCGTTGTCGTACAGAGAGCTTGACTTATCAAGCCCTACTTTTTCCCAATAACTAGGTATCAGTCTAGTAATCAAATTAAGGTCTTTTAACTTAAAGATACTAAAACTATGTTTATAATAATTCATCTTATTTCCATATAAGGGTGATGTTTTAAGAGCTATAGGATAAATTTTCAAATAAAACACATAAAATTAAAAAAAAATGCATGAAATCTTTATTTGAATCGATAGTACGGTCCATATAAATTAATGTTTGAAGATTATTTCATGCAAATGTTGACCGCAACTACGCCTCAAATGGTCCATTCGCTTAGTCCAATTCTGGCATACTCTTTCAAAAATTTCGGCCGGTATCTCACGAGTAAATGCTTCAATGTTGCCTTGCAATGCCTCAATTGGAGTGGGCTTATCTGTATAGATATGAGTTTTAACATAGCTCCACAGAAAATATCCTAAAGACGTTAAATCGCACGATCAAGGCAATTGGCCGACGGTCCCGAACGTGAAAAAAAATGTCTACCGAAGTCGCCTCTCAATAAGTCCATTGTAACGCGTGCTGTGTGGCTTGTGGCACCATCTTGTTGTAACCACATGCCATGCAAGTCTTTTGAAAGGCTTCACATCTAAATCCTACCGCAAAAGTTTCCACGTTGTTGAGTAACATAAGCTCAATTGCTGCGAACGGAGACGAATCAATAATTGATGTTCATCATTAACACTGGCCGATACAGCTGCGATATTTTCTTCAGTTTGCACTTTACGTAAGCGTGTTGGTGGTTTAAGTCCAACAATGTAAATTTGGTGCGAAATTTAGTCAGAAAGCCCGAATAGCCGCTTCAGTGGATCGATTAAACTGACCATAAAATGGAAGAAGCGCGCGATTAACTTCCTTAACACAGCACTCAATTTGATAAGAAAATTCAATGATTTGCAAGCGTTGTTCGCTTGTAAGACGATTCATGGTTAAATTATAGACCAAACTGAAGATGTTTGACAGTGAAACAAAACACGAAACGTGCGTGAGCTGTTTGAACCAATTGTTGCCAAAAAGATAATAGCTAAAAAATCACTCGTTACATACAAATCTGCAATGTACAGGTTTCGTTCTAAGAAATTTTGCCACTAAACCAGCATACCCAAATACTACATCGAAACTATGCTGTGACATTTGTAGCTATTGCTGATGTAATAATGTATTGAAAACTAGAATCAGTATATTTTTCGTCAATCATATCATCAATAAAAGAATAAAAATCCTTAATAACAATAACGATTTCTTTATAATACCATTTATTGATTGGCATTTCTTCACCGAATGTGTACTGTACATATAAATGAACTCATTGCCGAATATTTTCTCTTCTCTGTTATTATTTTTGATTTTTTTTTCTTGTTTAATTTGAAATACCCACAGAAAATTTTTGCTTCTTTCCGAACTGTGTTAAAACCAAACGCAATAATGTAAAATTGATTACAAGAATTAAAATTCGGAGAATTTATTCATTAAACGCTTTGCAATGAGGAGAAATGTTTTTCAATAAAAAACGTAATGAGAGGACAAAAAATTGTTTTGTAAATCTATAAGCAAATGTTGTGCTGATTACAAAATAATAAAAGCTGATTAAATTACAATTTAAAGACTTTTAGTCTAAAAAAAAAATTCAAATAAAATTTTTAATTCTATCTAATTTAACTTAGTGCTCTTTCTTCTGTTTTATTTCTTTTAATTTTTCTTATTTTAAAGCCTAAGTATACAGGGTGGCTGATATGTATTGCAACCAACTTCAGGTGGTTATCATTTGTAAACCGCTGACAGCTGACAGATTTATTCCAATGACAGTTTATTTTATTATTTACAAGCACACAAAAGCATTTTGATCTATTGCATTCAGAAAAAGAGTTATTCGTGATAGAATTCAAGCGTGATAGTGTGATTACTTTATTTTTGGCTGGAAAACCACAAGTGGCTATCGTTAGAGCCCTTCAGCATTTAAATGTGAATAAATATTTTGTTTCTGGTATCATTGCTCGTTACCGTGATACTGGCAATGTTGCATCGCGACCAAAAATTGGACAAAAAAAAGCGGTAACAACACCAGAAATAATCCAAAAAGTGAAGGCCAGATTTGATCGAAATCCACGCCGCAGTGGTTGAAAAATTGCTCATGACCTGAACATATGCAACACATATTGAAAAATGAGCTTGGACTAAAGCAATTTAAGTTCCAAAAAGTGCAAGAGCTCTCCGATGGACAAAAAAAGTTAAACTGATTACTGGAAAGAGCCAAGGAGTTACTTCGAATATTATCGGGAAAATGTCTTAAAGACAGTATTGAAGTCCTAGGCAGACAAACATTTCGGCCGCAGACCATGGACATTCCAACAGAACTCAGCACTACCGCACTCAGCACGTGTCAACCAAGAATGGCTTAAAAAGGAGGTTCCTCGCTTCATTTCTACCGGACAATGGCCACCAAAATCTCCGGAGCTTAATCCGTTAGACTTTTAAGCCCGAGGCATTTTGGAGAGTAAGGTTCTCACTAAAAAATACCAAAAGTATCCATCATCACAAGATGGCGCTTCGCCGGGAATGGGCCAAAACACCGCAGAGCCACGTTCGTGCAGCTTTGTTGGCCTTTTGAAGGTCATAATTCGTACCAAAGGTGGCCAATTCGAACAAATCTAAACTGATTCTAAAATTTGATGTTATTTCCAACATTTTTTGCTTTTGAACAATAAAATTTAAAAAAAATATAGCGCTTTACTTTGTTGCATTATATATCAGCCACCCTGTATACAGTCAAAGAAGAAACACTGCATACATCGCTACATACAACGATGTATGTAAACTTTTTTCTGTGACTGTATCTTTTCTCTGGCTTCTTAGGTAAAAGAAATTTTAAAATTTTACGGCAAAATTTAATTTAATTAGTTAAGCAACATTAAAAAATAAAAACAAAACAATAACAAATTAAACTTAAGCCTTTTTTAATCAAATAAGCAAACAAATAACAACTTGTCATTGCAATGAATGAAAGAAGTGCCCCAAAGGACACCTTTCCAAGCAATCAAAATTGATTACAACAACACGCAATATATACAATATTAGATGGTAAAGAAAATTTTAGACAGGAAACATATTTGAAAAGAGTATATGACAGGTTACATGGCAAGGTACTTAAGAGACTTAAAAATGTAGTAAAAAGAATTGATTCTGTTTTCTGTCTTCACTCCCTTGCTCTCACCTTTCTCATTGTAAATCAAATTAAATCAAATAATCCTAGTAATTATTTTCAACACCCAATACACTCATTCATGTATTCGTTTTCTTAAGATTTAATTTTTACCACACAAATGTACCTACACATGTATATGCCTACATATGCGAATGTTATTGTTGTGTATGTATGTGTGTAATAACAACAAAACTATTTGTATTATTAACGAGACAGTAGAGAGTTAGAAAAGTACGAAAACAAAGTAAAAAAACTCAAAAGTAAACAATGAATAAAACAAAGAGTCAGAGAAATAATAATAAGAGTCGCATATATAAAGTAGAAAAGAGAAAGAGAATGAGAGGAAATTTATTATATTTTGTAGGTTATTCAACCATATTGTTATAGAAAATTGTCTACTCAAGAAAAGAAGAAGCAACCTTTTGCTCTTCTATTGTATTCGTTTTGTTTCGTTTTTTTTTTGTTTTCAGTTTATTTCCTTTCATATATCCTGACCTCCATCATGACTCGAGTAATAAATAGTTGTAAGAACTTTTTTTCTATTTCTGCATACGTATGCACATACGTATGTATGTGTATACAAATAAATGTGTGTTAGTAAGAATACATAGGGAGAAATATGAAAAAATATGTGCGTTGAATAAAACGCCATGAATAAGTTTTTGAAGAGCAAAATACACTCGTTCACATATTTTTTGAAAAACGTCTATAGAAATGGACTCTTTTTTTTTTATTATTTATGGAGGTCATGTGTCAGAATAAAGACAAGTTAAATACAGTCATCTACAGTAGATTAGAAAACGTAATAATTATTTTAAATATTTAAATTATAATTTAAAGGAAGGAAATTTTAATCTTAGGTAAAACTCGAATTGCTGCTATTAAGTTAGGTATTGTGCAACTTATTTTCATAACCCATAATTGTCGTGAAACCAGCTCATATTTCTGAAACAATTTGTGGCAATTTAAGACAACTTTTACAATATATTCTATATACTGAAACAAGTGCTCTGCATAGAGTTTCAGCTTTTATATATCTTTCTCCCATATTTCCTATCATTATTGCTATCAGATACAGTTAATTGAAATACGTACTAAATTTATAATTTCTAGTACTTATTCATACTTATTTTAATATCATACTTATACTACTCATACTTAAAGTTGGAAGTACTAGTCGTATTCATACTTAACAATACGCATGATGTTATTGACTTCGACTCGTCTCTACTTAACATTTACACGAAGCACAAAATAAGTATGATTCACGTACGAGCACTGCAATACTCACAAGATGATTGTGTGTATGTTTTGCTTGTTGGTTTTGTCTTTGTCTTTCCTTTCTTCTTTGTTTGTATATGCAACAACAATAAAGACTGTAAATTTTGATGAATGATTGGAATCACTCGAGTATTATAAGTATTTTTCTAAATTTAATTTTAATTTTAAATATGTTTCGAATGTTGTGAGTTTGATGTCAATGTTGTACTCATACTCATTGCTACTTGTAGTTATAAATCAATGTTGTAACGAATACGAATGAATTAGAGTAGTTGAATTCCAATTCTGTTGATTCACTCATACTCAAAATTGCATGGGTGCTAATGAAAAACGTAAAAAGGATTCATTGTTCTCTGGTATATATGTGTGTATCGTTAAGAATTGAAAGCTTAGGATTGACAATGTGATAATAACTATGGACTTCACTAATATTAGACTTCACTAATAACTATGGGGCAGCATCGGATGTGACACGAATGCATCAACAAAACTGGCCTAATTTGGAAAATGTACACCTGAAAAGTTTGCTTATACTATAAAGAGCAAACGTGGCATCATTGTTGCAGTCATAACCACATTTTGTATACAAGACAAGGATGTCTGTGTTTTACATGGGTACCTGTCCAGGGGACCTAATCCTATGGTGCTCTTCGCATTGGGAGAAAATAATGCGCAGACCAACACCCCTACTTTCATTCTGTAAACACTGGCTACAGCCAGGAAGTGGGTACCAATTTGGAGTCATGCTATTTGGGCATGTTTAGGGGTGGGAGACCATCTAAACTCCTTCAAATGTGTTAAAAATATACAGCTACACCGTCTCGTGCACTCCCCGCGATTTGGGTGTAAACCACAGCCACCACGTGCTCCCTGAGGGGACCTCACCGTGGTTACAGATTGTATACAGTCAGACATTTCGAATGCAAGTTGTTCATTTAATTAATTAGATGAAGGTGAAATATTACTTAAATGGAAACATAAAAAACAAGCACCATGGCCAGACGCATTCTGCTAAGCACACTTGCTGTCACTTTTATAATCAGCTCCACGCCTAGCCATAATAACAGGCAATGAGTGTTTCGTTGAGCAACTACTGTTATTTAGCTGCCTACCATGTTCACAACTAGTTGGTCAAGGAATAACATTAGTATTCTTAAGATGTTCTTCAGTCGTATAATAAAAACACAATTTTTAGCAAAACGTTTCTAATTCGCTTACCATGTATGTAGTTTATTAACCTACCCCCTATAATATACATCTACCATATAAGACATTATTATCGATTTTCTATACGCCCACAGGCTTCCTACATATACACTCATGTAAATAACTTTTAAAAGCCCATTTATATGTACATGTACATATGCATGTATGTGTACTCGTATAATATTTGTAAATGTAATTGCTTTACGATTTTCTGTTTCCATTCTGATTAAAAGAAATGAGGGGAAACGATTAACACATCATAAGCATTTGCTATTAAAAATAATCGCACATACATGTGCATGCTTGTACTCTCTCTCTCTCTCTCTGTATAAACATAAATACACATACGAATATTGACTCTTTATTATAGAATAACATACATACACACTCATACGTATACATAGAAATTTATTTGAAAGAAGGAGAAAACATTAATATAATGATTAACATGTCATTTTCATTTATTATCTAACTGTTTATTGTTTTTAACAGTTCGTTCGCTCTCCCTCTCTCTCTCTGTGTGTCTCGTTCGCTCTATGGTTTTATTCTGTTATTCACAGTTTATTTCTTTACTCTGCAGCTGATTTGTAGTGGTTATAACAATTTGATTCGGGACCAAAAGAAAACCACAAACACACATTTACAGCCTAGCTTTTTACATATGCACACTAATACACCGTTGTGTGAGAGTGTGTATAACAATTTCATTTAATGAAATTACTCCCCCAATATAATAATACTTAAAGTTTATGATTTTATTGAAGAGCGTAATACTTAAGTGAATGTGTCTCACTCAGTATGACGTATACTTTATGTTATTATGACCCGATGTTTTTGTTTCTGTTGTTGTTATTAAACTTGCAATACATGATTATTTTATACGAATGTATGTATATATGGTATGTATATATGCATAAATGTGATATATATTAGAGGTTATTAAGTGGTGATTCTAGTGGTAGTTATTGTGGTACTGCTGTTATCGCTCGTCATGATGAGGCTGTTAGTTTAAGTGCTCCCATACATGCCATTCTTGTTGGCCTTATAGTAGTAATTGATTAAGGTTAAGTACGTAATTTTCATATACAAAATGTAAAGAGAAGAGGAAAAGTATAGGAAATTTCTTTTGCAAAAATATACGAAATTATTGATCATTTAAAAGTGTAACACTTAAATCAAGCGATACAATTTTTAATTGTGACCATGAGCAAGAATTTTCCTGTTTTTTTTTTTTTTTTTGTTCTTAATGTTGAAGTGATTTTTGTCATTGGTTACGGTCACATATTTACCAATTTAAGAAATTAAATTTTGGATAGTTTAATTTGAAAATGCTTTTCTAATCAGTTACATACCTTAAAGAATACAGTGTGCAAGTTCTATCTGGATTGCTATAAAACCATAGGACACATTCTATTATATTAGGGATGCCAAACAGGAACGAATTTTAAAATCCCGGAATTCGGGATTTACAATAATTCGGGATCCAAAAATCACGGGAAAAATCGCGATTTTCTCTTAATAATAAAAATCTTTTGTTAATAAAATCAATTTTATGAGAGTTATATGCCTTAAAAAATAAAAAAGCAAGACAAAAAGTAACAAAAAAAAGCGTAAATTAACAAAAATAATAATTATTCATACATATGCAAATGCTTTAGTTTTAAGAAAATTATTTGGATTCCAACAAAAAGGTTAAAACGTCTAACATGTGATCTGATAGGCTTGAACGAATATTGTTGTCAACATACGCTACCGTTGAAAAATACTTCTCGTAATCAACATTTATTGGTAAAATAGTTCCAAGATAACTACAGTAGCGAGCACAAAAAATGCAACACTGTGCCATATGATCTTTAATAAGATCTGTTTCAAAATAACGGTAACTAATTTATCTATTTTCTTTTGCTGTTAATTCTTTCAATTATAAGTTTTCAAAGTAACCACAGTTTATTCCAAATTCTGCTTTAAAAAGTTAAATATTTTTGAATTAGTGAAAAAAGTGCAAATTTTTAGCGAGCAAAAAAAATGCAACATAATAAAAAAATAGTTAAAGTCAGTTATTTATTTAATTATAATTGAAAATTTCTTAAATAAGTTATACAACATGTGTTTTGTAATAGAAGCAGCTCTCAGCTGACAGCAAAACTGCAATCATTAAAGCCTTAGAAGAAGGAAAATCCATGCGTGAAGTTGGACACCTCTTTGGTGTAAATCAATCAACCGTATGTCGGATTAAATCTCGATTTTCCTTGAGAAATAGTGTGGAAAGGAAACCAGGTAGTGGTAATCCTCGAAAAACTACCTCTCGCCAAGACCGCCAGATGATTGCACTGGTTAAAAAAGATCCACGAAAGACCGCAGTGGACGTTGCTAATTTCGCAAATGAGCAAATGGGAGTCTCTATAGGTGTTCACACTGTTCGCCGTAGGTTGAAAGAGGCTGATTTGCATGCGAGACGACTCGCAAAGAAACCTCTCATCAGTGCAATCAATAAAAAGAAGCGCCTGGAATTTGCAAAACGTTACAAGGAATGGTCAAATGAACAAAGGGCTAAAGTCTTGTGGAGCGATGAAAGCAAATTTAATTTGTTTGGCTCCGATGGGATAAATTTTGTTCGAAGACCGCCTGGACAGAGATATTCTCCAAGATATCAACTTCCAACCGTAAAACATGGCGGTGGATCAATAATGGTGTGGGGTAAGGAACGATATGTTTAAAAAAATTTATTGATTTTACGTCACGTATTTACATGTGCGTTTTCCCGTGATGGGGTAGGTCCCTTAACTCAAATCGAAGGAAAAATGGACGCCAAGAAGTACTGTGAAATCCTTGGAGAACACATGCTTCCTCATCTGCGGGAAAAAATGCCTCCTGGTAGCATATTCCAACAGGATAACGATCCAAAGCACTCAAGTCGCTTAGCTCGAAACTTTTTAAGCGACAATGATGTCAGTGTTTTGGATTGGCCATCACAGTCTCCCGATCTAAACCCCATAGAAAATCTATGGGAGCTATTAGATCGGAAAGTTAAGAGGAAACATCCGTCAAATAAGAGGTAATTAGAAGAAATTTTGAAAAGTGAATGGGAGAAAATATCCCATATTAACACATTAATAGCTTTAGTCGACTCTATGCCTTCTAGGTTGCAAGAAGTCATAAAAAATAAGGGCTACGCCACTAAATATTAATTTTAAGATTTTTTTTTGTAAGATTTACTATTTCATTTAAATAAACACATTAAAATTTATGCTGTTGCATTTTTATTGCTCCCATGAAATTCGCACTCTTTTTAATAAGTGACAAAATAATATATCATTAATTAAAAATATTTACATAATGTTATTGATAATAGGTATCTATAACTGTAGGGATTAATAACCCAAAGAAATATTTTGAACTGGTCACCATTTTTTTCAAAAAATATTGCACTTAAAGATAATTTTACCCAACGTTGCATTTTTTGTGGTCGCTACTGTATATGCAGCTTGTAAATATTCACTGGACAGTTGAGTATCTAAATCAGTTACCCTTTTAATTTGCTTTATAGAGCTTTTGCATTCTTCGATGTCATTAAATAAACCTTTTAGCAATGGAAGTAGGGTTTTCCTCATCTGAGATGCTATTATCGAAGTCGAGTGCTATAGAATTTTTTTCACGACCCTTTGAAAGGTCAAATACATATGAATTCGCAGTACCGAAAATCCTAAAAAATCCCGGGATAAGTTTTTAAAAATCCCGGGATTCGGGATTTGAAAATCTCAAAAATCACGGGATTTCGGGATTCGGGGTTTCCCGATTGGCATCCCTAATTTGTATCTAGAGGAAGTCAGACTTGTTTCTAACAAGTTCTTGTGTAGACATTTATCTCTTTGCATAACATTTAAATGGGATGGACAATTATTAACTGAGCTAGTCGTATGGTTAAAAATGTAGTAGTGCTCAGAATATATAAAGATCAACTGATTCAAAATGTCTGTTGTTGAACAATCAACTGAAAATTTAATAAATGCAAGAGGTTTTCATAATAATAAGGAGATCAATTAACTGTATTCGGAACAATCACTAGTTTTTTATTTGTATAGCATTTTAGAGCCTCACCTCAACATTGTCTATCATCTCCTTATAATTTGTTTCGTTTGTTTTGTTTTAGTCTAATAAGACTAAAATAAAGAAAGTCTTTTTAAATAAAAATTTTAAATTTACAAAAAATTTCTACTAAAATTAATGCATTAAAGAATGTTGATTAAATAAATAATACAAATACAAAATCCTTATCTGAATGCTTACCAATACAGCAGCCAGTCATTTTCTCTGACATATTTTGGTAACACAACTACGTGTATATATTAGTAAACTGACTTGAGAATCGACCCTTTTCAAATTATTTGAATGTAAATGAAATTGCTGATGACGGCAAACCAAATCAATGAAATGGAAATGATACTCGGTGTAATCGACTTTGTGCTGACTTAAATTGTATGACTAAAAATATAAATATGTTTTATTAAAAAAAAAAATAGTAATAATTCAACAAAATTATATTTTCCTACACAATATGTAATAGAAATATGTACTGATATTTACGTAAAATCTTCAGGATTATCTGTTTATTGTTAAAAGTTAAAGTGCGTAGAAAAATTTTTCTTGTTTGGTTGAAAACCAACACAAAATTTGTTATGTATTCTTTTGAGCGTATAACCAATCCAAGTGTAGCTTGTCTTGTTAGTCGTAATATGTTTTAATATGAAATTATAAAAATCTACCAAATTTTCAGGAGCGTAATAGAAAATTTTTTTACAATACATTTTATTTCACTGTTGACCGCATTTCTGTAATAAATAACAAATGGAAGATCAGTGGAAAGAGCTATAAAACCTAAATGTAGTTAGCACCGTCAGAAAGCCTTTCGACACAAACACAGTAAAAGGCCTGGACGTCCTAAGATGACGCGGAGTGGAACACTAAAAGCACTAACGGCTGACAGCTAGACATGAGGAAGACACAACAATTATTGTAACTGATACTTCTTTTTTAGTGGATCATAGGGTTGTAATCTATGATACTTTGTCTAAAAAACAAAGAAAACACAAAAATCTGGCATAGCTGCCAGATAAATGAAACATCAAATCGTCCAATATTTGGGAAGAACCCGTCAAAATCGTCAAAGTCAATCACTGAAATCTTAAAAAAATCGTCAGAAAAAAATAATTAAATAAATTGAAAAGTTTTAAAAACAAAACCATATAAAGACAATGTTACGCAACGAAGATCTTGACTTTATGGGTATGCAAATTCAGTGTAATGGTCGCTAGAACTGACACATTTATTATTGCCTTGATTTCTTAAGATGTTACAATAAATACACTTCACTTCATCTGATCTACTTATAAATTACACAATTTATAACCGACCGAAAATGAAATGGTGAGACCGTAGTAGGTCGTTAATCACGATAGTATTCTAACTCTATTGATTCATTGAAGCATCGTTGCAATGTGGCTTGTGTCACTGTTATATCGCTACTACAATGGATATTGCTCGAGCGAAATAAGAGGAGTTGTTTATGAAAATCATGTATTCCTACGTAACACTTGTCTTTCTCGGCTAGCACATTTGCATGTGGTCGATAGGACAATGTATTCTGCATTACAGACAAAGTACGTTTGTTAGACGAACTATTCGTATATGGAACTGCCTTCCTGCTGAGATCTTTCCTGTTACTTATGGTATAAAAATATTCAAGCGTAGTGTCCATAAACAGTGCTCCCCCTTTCTTCATTCCTATAATATATTTATCTAGTTCCAAAAACAATGCCATCCCCAGAGTGTTGGCCGTATAAATAATGGCACTTGCCTTACTCTTTCGATGGTAATATTGGAAGCTATAATCTGCAAAGGCGTATCATAATTTATTATCAACTACGATAAATATTATTTACGATTTGAAATTTTTTGGCTTTTAAGGGAATAAACTGGTATTTATAACGTATTTATATATTTATACCAGAATTTATATTTTACATCTTGTTATACAACGTTTAAGGAGCTTTTTATGTACTAAAGTAAAGAAAATTATGTAAATGTTTATTTGCTAACAACCGTCATAGTAAGGGCATAAATCGTCATGTCGTCAAAATAACATTTTTGAAGTTCAAAATCGTCAAAATGACGATAAATCGTCAAATCTGGCAGTTATGATCGTACGGCATATACAAATAAACATAGAGAATGTACATAAAGGCCATATAGTTAAGGATTCCTTTGGTGGCTGTATTCTTTGCCAACTTAAGCGGGACAATATATCTTATGCAGAAATTTTCTCTCTGGCTTATCAGACGTGAGACCTTGGTTCAAACCCCAGGTCAGGCATCTCTAATTAAACGAAATATAACACAAATAGATGACCCGTGCGAATATTTCGCACTGTTAGTTGTCATTTTTGTAACATAAAATGAAAATAATTAATAGAGATTTTATTAAAAGTATAAAAACATTAGAAATAATAACATCATAATACATATTTACATACATATGTTTAAATGCTTTTATAATACTTCTTTGAATACAATGCCCGTACGAATCCTTAATACAAACAAAAATATATTTAAACGTATGCACTTGAGAAAATACTACGTATAACTGCCCATGTGAAAAGACCGGTTCTGGTGAATACAATCCTACCTTTTGAAGGGTTTGACCTTGGGCTTTGTTTATCGTCATAGCAAAAGCAACTTTCACAGGGAATTGTTTTCGTGTCATTCGGAAAGGCACAGTTGGATCAGAAGGTTTAAGGTTGATTCGGGGTATGAGTACAGTTTTATCGGTATGAATAATTTTTGCTGATATGCTGTGCTCTCCCAAGTTTATTACTATTAGCCTGGTACGATTTATTAATCCGTATTACTACACTTCATAAAACAAACAATGCCATGACAATAACAACCTTACCAAAATGGCTTTTACAAATTTATATATTATTATGTGGAATAGCATTACAATTAAGCGATCCTGTTTATCGCACTTGATTTAACAACTACTGCTAAGTATATATAACTGACTTAGTAATAAACGGCATTATAGTAAATAGCGGTATTGCCAGAATGGGTTTTAATACATACTATATTATGTAGAACTACATTACTATTAAGCGACCCTGTATTATCACACTTAAACAAAAACGTATAATCATAATGACAACAGTATTATTATGCAGTTCTATATAAAATATAATTTTTATCAATGAAAATATTAATTTTTCAATATCTACTTATTTTTCGCCATTAGTGTTGGATATAACCTTAAAAATCAGATATCATTCATGAAATTTGATGCGGTGGTATGGGAGATATTTGCAACCGACAAAAAAAAGTACTTTATAAATAATATATATGATATTTTTGCGTTGACTTCCTCTCAGAAGATTTCTAACATTAACTCTGAATTTCTCAATAATCTGTCGTTCGGAGTCGACTGGCAACTGTTTGTCCACCCACTTATGGATAAAAATTAATGCACACAACAACCACTTATGTCCTACACTAGATTATAATTCTGACTAAAAAATTATAATGACCAATTATATGAAAATAATACCACTAAGTCCAAAATTTTGTAACTAAATTTGTACTGTAAAAAATAAAAATGGAACAAATATTTGGATAGAAGCTTGAGGTAGGTTTGACGAATATGGATAAGTTGAACTTTAGTGTACTAGTTATCTTCTTAATACTATACGCATATACTAAAAATTTAACAAAAAAAAATTTCCTTTCTTTTCAGGTAAGTTTCAACTTCTGTTATGACAAATAATGATGGAACTTTACAAAAGGTTTTTATAAAATGTATTACTTTTATGTGATTTTTATTTCTTTACTTGCATAAAACGCATATATGCATATTTAAGCATATTTCGTACTCAAGATAAGTACATATTTATTGAACTAAAATATTTATTTCATATCATCATCCATCGTATTTTATGGAAATTTACAAAACGTATACGAGTACTGTCTTCAATATTGATTTTTTGCCCATCTACCACAATAATGTTAAGCTTCAAACCTACATGATATGGGACAAATCAACAAAAATATTTAAAAAAAAAAAAAACACAGAGAACAGCTTTACCATGGCCATCACACTCTCACCATATACGTGATACTATTCTAAAACAGAGATAAATTGTAAATGAAACCGGAACCACACTCAACACAAAAATAGAAAAAGGAAGAAAACAAGGAAGAAAAAAAGAAGAAAAAAACACGACTGACTCCCTCTTAAATTTCTTTCAATTTATTGATGATTGCTGTAGGTTTAGTGTTCTGTTTATTTTAAATTACCAAGAAAATTTTATGCTAAAACAGAAAAAATCATGACTTCAAAAACAAGAGAAAGATAAAAAAGCTTGGAAAGCAAATAAACATTCATTCCTTCCACGGTTGAGAAGAATAAAATGAATTCAATGTCGTTTGTTTGTTTAAAATTAAAACTGTGTCACTGTATTCTTGTTGTTACTCCTTTTTGATTTTTCATTCCCTGGTGAAATGCTCAAAAATGTTGCATACTTTTCGGTAAACATACTAGCATATGTAGTGCGCAATGGAGTTAAAAAAGACGTAAGAAAACAACGAAAGTCCAAACTCGGCATGGATGGCTGTTATAGTCTATCTGTCTGTCCTAATAAGACTGAGATTTTTTTGACGTCGATATTACTTGTCTTTAATTTAATACTGAATATGCTATTTTACTCCTATGAATTGATTTCTTATCGGATTTCAATATTATTCCGAATTTATATTCGAAAGGGCACTTGCTAACTTATTGCTACAAGGATGGCTCTAATTATGGAGACCGGACGGGACATGGCCTCTATATAGAAGAACTAGAAACTAAACTATGACAACGGATGCGTGACCATAATACGATATTCCATGCGATCATACACACATAATGGGTCATTACTACACTTCAGCCAGGATTACGACCTAGTTTCCCACACCGCTTATGTTGTGTGCGTTAATTTTATTCATAAGTGGCGGTTTACAGTTTAAAGTCAACTCCGAACGGCAGTTTTTTTTTTTTTTAAAGTTTTCATGGCAGGATTTTTTACTTTCAGAGTTTTTGCCAGAAATCTGCTGAGAAGAAATCGCCGAAGAAACACTTTTTGTATTTTGTTTTAATGTTTGGCCTGGGCCTTGAACCCTAGCTTTACGTTTAATCAGCCAACACACTATCTACTAGACTACGGCGACTTCAATCCATGCGCTCAGAGAGACAAAAAATTGTGCATTTGACAGATAAAGATTTGGAAATCTTTACTAAAGTTCAAATGACAGTTCTCAAGGCTTTATAGTAAATGAGAAATGAATAATCTAGGCAATGGGCAAAATTAGCCTGGTTAAGCCAAAGCCTTTAAGTTCGCTACAAAAGTGAAGAGAAACATCCCATCGGCAGCTCATATCCTGGTGAGGAAATTTTGAGTGGATTAAGTCCAAATAAAGGCCCCTTGAGCACATTTTTCTTTTGATGCACTCCGTCCTAGACGTACTCAATCGTATCGCATTGGTAGCAAATGACGAATGCATAGGATGTGGTAAATAAATCGAAAATGTGCTGATGTAGACATCCAAGTCCCAAAGGACTAACACTGCAAGAAGTTAGGAAGTTTTAATAAGGCATGGTTGACACTAGAGGTGTACACAAGACATTCTGCTAGCTTACCCTTCACCGTATGCAATACTGTAGTGTACTCTTTTCTGTTGCTGTTACTCCGTTCTGTTGATTTTACGAGTGCACTGAAATGTGTTTTCCTCATTTATTCAATGTATACAACAGCAATCATTTGAATGTGAAGTAACGGAACTATGCTTTGTGTTGTAAGAGCATATTTTACTACTGAAGCTACATTTTCAGTATTGCCATATGAATATCAGTAATATAAAAACAGGTTTTTCCCCAGAAATAAAAGAGTTTAAAAAAGTTACTGGCAATGCTGATCGGATCGCCGATGAAGATCGGTTCGGTTGACGAGAGCAAAAAAAAGAAATGCATGTTGTGACTCTATGAAGAGTAGTTGTTTTTTTGTACTCTATTTTCGCTTCACACTTATTTCTATTTGCAGCTACAATCAATATTCGGTCTTGAGAAGAAAACCCATTGAAGTTGAGCGCACAGCAAGTCATCTTAAGACTTAAATGTATGCTGAGTGTTATGAGATCTTGAACTCTACGATTAACTTTTCTATCTATGTGAGGAAAACGAATTGACTACAATCAATTGCTGAGGTCTTTTAAGACGCCTCTTGTGTTTCGAGTTATTCACTACGAGTAATTCATTATTCTCCTCAAAAAAAACAAAAAGCATTTGCAACTGTAATGGTAATAAAAAGGGGAGAAAAGAAATAAAATTTTCACACACACGAAAGAAACAAAATAAAATAAAAGAGAATGTTGTTGCCAACAGTGACAAAGAAAAAAAAGTGAAATTTATTTGACATTCATTTTTTCTCTCTAAAGAGTACATGGCTTAACGTTTTAAAGTAAAGCAACAACAATGTTTCTACATTTTAATGGCAGACAAACAACATTGTTGTTGATGTATTATAATATTTACATGCGTAAATGCACATGTGAAGTGTAAGTGTGCATGTAAGTAAAAGGGAAAGTATGGTAAATGGCAATACAATACGCAATATGTGTTGTGTTGTCATATATGCATGTATGTGTCTGTCTATAAATGATTTTTGTTTATTATTGTGCTGTCATTAAAGTCTCAACAATGTTTACACACGGCCATAAATTTATAAACAGAAACACATACCACCATACACCATACACACATGGTATACAAATGTTGCCGTCTATCAATTACAATAAATCTATATCGGTTGCCTATAACATTGTGTATGTATGTATGTGTGTATGTATTCTTTATTGTGATTTGATATGACTGTTATAAGGGTCCCATTTGTTTTGCAATACTCTTGTCCTAGTGTTTGTGTGCTGTGTGTGTAGTGATTGTTTTGATAAATTTATTGTGTATCATCGCCTCGAGTGTTAGGTGAGAATGAGGGTGACATGGTTTCTTGTCTGTTTTTGTTTATAATTAATGTTTACGCATATGAAATGAAACAACAATAATGTTTTAATACAATATTTGTTATTGTTTTCATTACCATGTACATCTCCCGTTTTCATTTCATTTCCAAGAACGAAAATTTTACTGAATGTCATTTATTAAGTGTGATTATGACATTTAAATTCATACGGCATTTAGATTGAATTTTAAACAAACATCGGGATATTTGTACTCCTTATTGGTTAGAATCTTCTTTCTAAAATAATTGAATGAAATTCATGCAAGCTTTTTGTATTTTCTGTGGATCTAAGGAGTGCGCACAAAAAAAAACTGGACTTACACAATTCGTTATATAAATAAAACTAAGTGGCGGATTGTTTTCATTTTATATTTCAATTAAAGTGAATACTTTTTGAAATCTTTTGTGTATAAAATTTTTTTCTGACCAAGGTCTCAGAGAATCAAATTTCTTGAGCCACTTTTCTTCTAGACATGTTAGGGTGTATTGTTTTAGAAAACTACGTATTATTTTACTTGCTTTGTTTTGGTCGGCAAATCCTTTTTTCTTCCACTTCCACGCTTTCTCTCAATACTTAAAGACTCTTGTCTTAGAAACTGTTTTTTGGTTAATACCTGCAAGCCTAGCAACCGTTTTTTGTAAGCGGCGCGGTTTTTCATTGAAAATTTCAATTAGTTTTTTACGACATTCTTGTGGGGTGCCCATTTTCAAAAAACTAATTTTGCTATTGCAATGAAATTTAACGCTTGGATTTTGATACAGATGACTAACAAAAACAATATAACGGTATTCTTTTTTTGTCAATTATAATAAAAGTTATAAACTTAAAAGCAGGCCCAATTTTTTTTTGTGCGCACTCCTTAATTTTCTTGTGATCGCAAATTGTAAGAATTCCGTACATTTTTTCTTTTTTTTTTTTGTTGCTTTCACAAATTGACCTTCACTGCCATAATTAAAAGCCTTCCTTGTTTGCATTTCTGCCACATCAAATTCATCAGCATGACTATTGTGTGATATTTTCTTAATAATTTATTCAAATTTCCACTAAGTTATGCAAATGATTTTCATTTAAATTATTTGCAAAGTTTTAATTAACAAGCCTTGTAATCCTATGGTCTTAGTAATGGTAAATCATTTATTATTACGGATTAATGCAAAATATTCACATTTGAACAGACAAATTGATAGACAATATCGTATTGGTTGTGATGATAATAGTGGCATATGCTAAAACAAATAAAAATTCCAATGAAAATCATTAAATATGTGCATGTTGGATTTGATTTGATGGCTGTGAAATAACTAAGAGTGTCATAAATAAGCAAAACAGTTGCACAACTGGAAAAAAACTTGTTAGGAAACTGATAAAAATATGAATAAATTTCTACAACGTATTGGATTGCACTGAAGAGAGATAGAGAAAATGGGTTTTAATGTTGATATGAATATTAAAGAATTCCCATGTAAATGAAAATAATTTGCTTTTAATAAGAGTAGATAACAAAAAGTATTGTAATAAGTAATAGGAATAATTACGAATTGAGCTTTTATTGATAGAAAGCAATTTTCATAAGCAATTTTCATTGCTTGTTTTTAAATCTAAAAAAAATATTTAAAAAAGGTTTTCCGTGCAAGGAATACTTCCATAAGGCAAATAAAAATAATAAAAGAAAAAAATTGAACCCAAACCAATTTTCTAATGAATAGTCTTCAATTATAATAATTTCAAAAGTCATTAATATGTGCAAATGCAAAATTCTAAAACAAATATGATTTTAGAGTGACAAACAAAGAGATCATCTCTAGTGAATATTGCTGGAAGCCAGAATATACTCAAAAATAGAATGTTTAAACAGATAACAGAGACAAGAGAGACATAGTCGAACAGTTGATTGTTTTAATAAAATTTTTGATTTGGACCCTTTAGACATTAAATAGCTGCATAATATACAGCAGGAGTTCAGTAAAATACAACAGTAAACTGCATATATAAGTCGGATACAGCGTAAAGCACCTCTTATATGGAATGGAAGTTTGTTAAACAACACCTATATGACCAAATCTGGAATTTTTCATATGTCTGTCACTCGTCAAAAAATGCCTATCAAAAAAGCACAATCATTAGTAATAAGACGATACCATTCTGGTAGAATTTTAAAATTGTGATTTCAAAATAAAGAAGCAATATTTCAGTACCTTCGAATCCAAACCTTATCAAGTACCTTTAGGGACTATTCAATCAAAGATGAAAGTTACTTCTACTCTATTGAGGTCTACCCTATGATAAGTTATATGGCGTTTCTTCTCGAAGGGAAGGCCAGGCCAGCATTTAAGCCCATTGTGATTATTGATGCCGAAAAGCAAACAAAAAATATAGAATAAAATTCTTAGTCTCTTCGATGATTTGCAGATACGGCTGCTTATCTAGCAATAGCGGAATCTCAGAGGAAAGGGTCATAGGTCAACTACTCATTATCTGACAATGCTGCGGGACTATATGATTATCATTTTCAACTACAGAATACAATAACAATTTATACAATACATCGATCCAATTCTGCTAGAATTATAAAAAACATGATTTCAGGAAAATCAATCACCAGTATTGAAACAAAAGTCACAATTACTAGATCTAAAGTTTATAGAAGACGTCTACAAACTGTTTAATAAAATAATGAAAATTATGCTATTGAAAACTTAATCTATTTAGGCCAAAAAACAAATAAAAAAAAATGTGAAATAAAGACCTATTAGTTTCTATAAAATCTGTAGCTCGGATATTTCTCACACCAATTGTATTTTATTATCAGAATTTTTGCTCGAAGACTGTTGTGGCAATCGTTTTTTGTTTGAGATGTCTTAGATGCGATTTGAATCAGGGGCTTTCGTCTAAAAAGTCAATAAACTACATATTAGCCTAAGGCGATTTTCCTTTTGTTTATTTATGCAAAACTATATACTTAAACGGATCCTATCACTGTGCTGGTTTTAAAATAAAAACCTGAAGCTCTTGATGTCAAGTGTATATGCATATACAGGTATCGCTCGTATAACACGGTAGTTACGTTCCAGAAAAATTCCGCATTATGTAATTCGCGTTATAGAAGACTTAGTTTTCATATAAATTTAAGGATTATGTTCCAATAAAATTTTTCCAAAATAAAATCAGTACTAAATTATAAGATGGATGTACGTTTACAACTCAAAATCAATATTCATACTTTATTTCAAAAAAAAAAAAAAAATTAAAAAAACATAATGAACAAAATACCAATCGGAAACATAAATATTCAAGAGACTATGTGACATACTACGGACATCATATTACGTCGAAATAATGAGCGCATAACATCAACAGAAGAAATTTTAACGGAAAAGTTTTCGTCATTTCGACGCCTCCATTCTATAGTGTTCTAATGTATTTAGAACGTTTTTAATGTTTTTGCATTTTTAAATTCTACGTTCTCTAACTTAAATTCTGTCAAAATTTGGTTAGATGCGCCGACCCGTTCCGAAGTTATAGGGAAAAATCTAGTTAGAATACACATTTAGTCGTATGTCGCGTGAAAACTTTGAGAGTACATAACTTAAGACACACTTTTTCGATGTAGTCGAACGGAGACGTCGATTAAATTAAAAACATTTTGTTGGACGTTCTTCCAGTGATTGTGCGATTGTGAAATCTTTTTTGTTTGCTTTTTTTCTAACTGTTTTTCGATTTCGTAATAGGGCACTAGCAATAAGGCGCGGTATACAAGTCGAAATTTCTCGTTATAATGAAACTGATTTTTTTTATTTTTTAAATCGCGTTATATCGAAAACGTATTGTAGAAGTACCGCGTTATACAAGGGATACCTGTATCCCACTTATAAATGTTGACTTATAATAACTCCCTTCGATTTGTATGTCAGATAAAAGAATTATTAATTGCATGCCAAATACACATTTATGCCTACCCTATAATTATTGAAATTCAGTCATGGCAAAGGGAAAAGTTAAAGTAGAAAAATATACTTTAAATAAAATATAAAAATGTAAATAAAATTACAAAAAAAAGAAAAAAAGAAGATAATGTCTATAATTATAACACTACACTAACCGGTCAAACCAACAGCCAGATAGTAGTTTATCAAGTAAGGTACGGAGCGAAAAAAGAACAAATAAAAGAGAAAATAAATACACTGTGCTACCATAAGTAAATTGCAATAAAAAAAAATTGCAACTGAATAAACAAATAAAACAATTACGCAGAGCATTTATTTCAAGTTACGAAACCAACACATTAAAACTGTATTATTATACAGTATTCCCTCGATTAACGACGTAGAATATTCCGGAAAGAGGCGACATAAATCGAAACAACGTAAATCGAGGGAATACTGTAGTGAAAATAATGAGTGTGTGCGTCTACACACACAACCACTATTTTTCTTTGTAATTACGTATGTATTGTATGTATTTATACGTGAGTAAATATTTTTTTTTAGAAAGTGTTATTTAACCCAGAGTACAGTACACATTTTAGAACTTTAATAAACACAAAACAACAGTGATGACTTTGAGTTTTATAAAGGATCTTTCGATACTATCGTTAGAGGCTTTTAGCAAAAAACTAAAATTGTATACATAGTTTCAGCGAAGTGTGTACAGTGTGACTTTTCCCATTTTTTTCAGTTTTTATTTTTTCTATTCCAACTTCTGTGTAAACACTTTCTCTTACAACAGGTTGTATTATTCAGTGAAAACAATTTGTCGGTTTTTAAGCACAATTCGCCGGTGATAAATTTGTTAAAGTAATTTGATATGAAAAATAGTACTGAATAGTAGTGAATAAACATGGCATTATCTATGTTCCCAGTGCGCCGTAATTGAAATTATTCAAATTTATTTTCCAATAGACAGAATGTAAATATTGAGGAGGCGGATTCTTTTGATGTTTTGGCCATCAGAAATTAGTTTGTGGATGCCTCTTTGGTAACGAGAAGTCGCCGTGTGGTCTAGTGGGTAGTGTGTTGCTTATTAGACAAAAGGCCCGGATTCGAATCCCAAGTCAAACATCACAATCGAAAAATATTTCTTCGAGCGACTTTCTCTCAGCAGATTTCTAGCAAAAACTCTGAGAGTAAATAAAATTGCCATGAAAAGTTTCTCAAAAAATCTGGCGTTCGGAGTCGACTTTAAACTGTAGGTCCCGCCACTCATGTATAAAATAACGCACACAACATAAGTGGTGTGAGAAGCTAGGGTCGTATCCGGACTAAAGGGTTAGTATGACCAATTATGTTACGTATGCTCCTTTTGGAACGATCACATTTTTCGAGTGTCGAAGGTAGCCTTGGTTTTTTGGAACGGTACAGAAAATACTGCACTCCATCCGACCTTCTTACTACTTACAGGACCTTTACCCAACCTCGGATGGAGTACAACTCTCGTGTATATACCTGTGCTTCAAAGTCTATTTTGAAGCTTCTCGACTGCGTATAGGAGAGTGCGAAGGTGCTTATTAATGACAGTAGGATATCCAACTCAATTGACTCATTGAAGCATCGTTGCAATGTGGCTTGTGTTTCATTGTTCTTTTGTGGTTGATTGTCCTTTTGTGGTTGATTGTCCAGTGAACCGCACAATGCATTACAAGCAGAATTCATTTTTTGCCCGCACTGCTTGCTTGTGGAATGATCTTCCTGCGAAAGTTTTACCCGGCAATTACGATATTGGTAAGCTTAAATCAAATGTCCACAAACACTACTCTCCCTCTTTCCACCTTCCTATAACCTATTTTCCTAAACCTGCACAATGCACTGCATGAGTAGGGGCCATCCCCTGAGTGCTGGTTTTTATATAAAAAAAAATAAAGAACAAAAAGTCTCGATCATGATCAAAACGGTTTCGATTGAAACATTAATAAACATTAATTCGATGTACATACTACAGAGACAATATCTTCAAATATTATTGCTTAAAAATTATAGAGAATAACAAAAGATAAGATGAGTTCAAGCCCTAAACAGCCACTTTTACAGCAACTACTGTTGACGTACCGGTATCAGATGCATATCTAGGAAGCCAATAATTTATTTGAAGTCTAAAGTGCTTTGCCGCCGTAGTGTAGTAGGTAGTGTGTTGGCTTATTAAACGTAAAGCCAGGGATCGAGCCCCAGGTCAGACATCAAAATAAAATACAAAAAGCATTTTTTTGGTGATTTCCTCTCAGCAGATTTCTGCCAAAAACACTGAAAGTAAAAAAAAAACATGCCACGAAAAGTTTCTCAAAAAAAAGCTGTCATTCGGCGTCGGCTTTAAACTGTAGGTCCAGACACTTGTGTATAAAAGTAACACACACAACAAAATTGATGTGAGAAACTAGGTCAATAATCCAGACTGAAAGGTTGTAATTATGTATGTATGTAAAGTATTTTGCGCTCAAATCATTATAAATTGATACTGAATAGCAAGATTACCCTAAACATTGTACGGCATAATTTTTATTTTTTCTATGTAAAATGCCTTGCATTGATTTTAGCCTTTCTTCCTCCAATTCCATGGCATACTTTAGTTTTACTGTAGTCCACCATTACGTATTCATTTTATACATAGGTTAGCATGTATTCGCTCTGCGGTTGTTTTGTTCTCATTTGTGTTGTGATACTCGAACTGAAATCCCAACTGTCTGTTACATCTTCGGTTAAGTTCTTTAACAACACTTAGTGCTTTTCTTTTTTCTTTTTCTGTTGTTTAAATTTGCATTTTTATTTTTATTTTATTTGCTGCTGTTCTACACAGTATTTTGTGGTTACCAAGGTAAACCACTAACATGTTAATGTATGTATGTATGTGTGTGTGAAAGTAATTAAAACATATTGTTGCCATATGTTTATAATTTTTATAAACACTGAAAGGCATTTGAATAAATTAAATAATAGAACAGGATGATAAATATACATGTTGTGGTACAATTTTACCTGGTAATAAGGGAAATAAGTTGTTAGATTAAAACATGAATAGGAGACTGCGTCCATCTGATCGATAGCATTCCTAATGAACCCTAAGAAAACCGAAAATTTTCTCTATGCAATTAAAGGGAATCCATGGTCTAGGTCTACACAATGCCATTGATTCCACCCTCTGTAGATGCTTTTTCTAACTATAAGGTCTCTTACAAAATTTATTAGGAGTGGGATGCATCAATGATTTCAAGGACTCTGCTTTTAATAGATTTTAAACAGATAGTCTTTCGTGTCATATAACGAAAGGAAAAAAAACATCAGTGGCTATGTAAAATTCTTCTATGCCTGCAAGAATAGAGGCAAGAGACACTCTCTTGCTTGCTGATCAGACGCCATATTAATTCATAGTTGTAGAATCAGGCCTAAATACTTAAGATTATTGACCCGTAACAGCATGACATGCTAAAATTACATAATTGGTCATCACAACCGTTCAGCCAGGATTACGACTTAGTTTCTCACAGCATTTATATATTGTATTTTAATTTCATGCATGAATGGCGTGACATATAAGGAGTGCGCACAAAAAAAAACTGGACTTACACTTTTCGTTATAGAAATAAAACTAAGTGGGGGATTTTTTTCGTTTTATATTTCAATTAAAGTAAATAATATTTGAATCAATGATCTCAGAGCATTCAACTTTTTGAGGCACTTTTCTTCCAGACATTTTAGGGTGTTTTAGAAAAATACGTATTAAATTTAATTGCTTTGTTTTGGTCGACAAATCTTTTTTTTTTCTTCCACTTCCACGTTTTCTCTCAATACTCAAAGACTCCTTATATTGTTTTATTTTTACCTTAGAAACCGATTTTTAGTTAACACCTGCGAACTTAGCAATCGTTTTTTGTAAGCGGCGCGGTTTTTCATTGAAAATTTCAATTATTTTTTTACGACATTCTTATTGGGTGCCCATTTTCAAAAAATTAATTTTGCTATTGCAATGAAATTTAGCACATGGATTTTGGAACAGGTGACTAACAAAAACGGTATTCATTTTTTTCAATTATGATAAAAGTTATAAGCTTAAAAGTAGGCCCATCTTTTTTTTTTTGTGCGCACTCCTTATTTTTCTTGTGATCGCAAATTGAAACAAATCCGTAAATTTTTTTTTTTTTTGGCTTTCACAAATTGACCTTCACTTCCATAATTAAAAGCCTTCCTTGTTTGTACTTCTGCCATATCATATTCATCAGCATAACTATTGTGTGATATTTTCTTAATAATTTATGCAAATTTTCAATAAGTTATGCAAATGATTTTCACTTAGTTTAATGACCTTAGTTTAAAGTCGACACGGAAAGACAGATTTTTGAGAAGCTTTTCATGGCAATTTTATTACTCTCAGAGTTTTTGCCAGAAATCTCCTGAGAAGATATCGTCGAAGAAATATTTTCTTCATATTTCGTTTTATTGGAGTTATCTAACCTGGGGTTTAAACCGTGGCCTCACTGGACTGAGACGAAATCGATAAAATCTTTCACAAAATCTATTATTCCTGATCAAAAGGAAATCATTAGGATAATCCAAACATCTTCTGTAATCTGCGGTAGGAATGATAGAAAAATAACGACAAACATTTTTAGAAAATTTCAAGAACAAGGCTTGAATTACAAGTAATTTGTCCCAGAAAATTTATACGGTTTTTAACACTAACACTGATTCCCATTAATATTGTTTTTATTTTGATGCTTTTCCTGCTCTCCATTCTCATATATCCTCTTGAAAGTAATTCATCTAAAGGAAAAAGAGGAAGTCGAAGCATTAGATGTTCGTATGGGTTTGAATACATATTCACAGACATTTAAGGGTTTTTACTATTTTATGTTTATGAGAATTTCAACATCTGATAAATATTTTATGGCTTCAATCACTCATACGTCATGGTATGCAAATGTATGCCGGAACATAAAATTAGAAAAAAAAAATCGAAAAAAGTAGGAAAAATAAATATTTTCTATAATATTTCATCATGTTTATCATAGGATTTTATGGACGTCCTTACATACATAAACGGCAAAAAAAAATTCGTTTATTTAATCAATCATTTTCACGTTCATTCCTTCTGTTCTATGATTCCTTTTAAAAAGTAAAAATATCACAACTTGATAAATTATGGTTTCAAAGTCATTAAAGTGGTAAACGTAACAGAAACATTAAATTGGAATTGAATTTATTGAAAGTAAATATATTTTAAAAAGAAAACTTTAATAAAAATTTTCCAAAAATTTCCAATTTATGGTCACACTTTGTCACTTCATTAGCATTCGTAAAAACACAAGTAATTGGCCTCGAAGCAAAATCAAAAAAAAAAAAATCAAAAAAATTTAATTTAACTTACCCTTCAGGGAAGCCATCGTACGGATGTTTGCTGGTTGTAGAATGCCACACAACAAGGAAGTCAACAAAACCAGTGAAATAAATAAAAAGAAGAAAAACTGAAAATAAAATAAAAATTAAAAGGATTAGCAAATGACCAGTGCCATAAGAAAAATTTTAATTGCATTTTGTATACAGTGTTTGAAATGCTTTGAAATTCATTTTGTATTTTTTTTTTGCCTAATTTTTGTATTCAAAATCGTACATTGACGCTTCATACGGAGTGAGAACCCAAATTTTAATTTAAATTTTCTTTTTTTTTTTTTTGTTTGAGAAACGGTCAAGGTTTTGTAAAGAGTGGCAAAAATTTTAATTCATTTATAATTGAAGAGTTCAAAAGAAATTTTTTAAACAAATTTTCATGACATGACCCCGTTGAATAGCAAGTAACTCTTCATTTGTTTTCAACACAAACTTAAACTCTTGCACAAGATAGAATAAAAAAGTCAAACAAATCCTTAAATAGTCCTCAAAGTAATTTTTTATCTAAGGCTAGAAAGCACTAGCCTGGAAGGAAAAACTCTAAAACTCTACGCGGTTTTGATTTGTGATATTTCCCCGCAGACGTGATAGCAACAAATTCGTGTGCTGGGCACAGAGGCATAAAAACTCAGAGATTACTAGTCATTTGACCAGACTCTGGCTGGCATTATTATAACTATAAGATACGAATTTTTCTGTGAGTATACAAAAATGTTCATGTTAATAGGCCAATTGCCACCTCAATATTAATATTCAGTTAAAGCTCTCCTATCTGTTGCTCACAACTATGCAATCACATATTGGTTTTAAAGTGATTGTAGTCGATAGGGGCCTTTAAGTGCACTTTACCTATTCACTTACGTACATACTGGCTAGAACATATTGCGGACATTTCCTGCTTGCCATATAAGCATGGATTCATTAGTATGTGTACTGGTTTTATGGCAGTAAAGATAGTTCTAAAGTCTTCACAGACAATAATAATAACTCAGGATTTTCTGAAGAGAAGTGGTCTTGAGGAAAGTGGTCTTCATTGGTCCATCAAGACACTCAAAAGTTCTTTAATATTTCCATGTACCACTTCAGAGAAGATAATTGTTAAGCATTCCTCATAAAATCAATCACATGCTGGATGAAAATGTTTTGATTGAAAATATTTTATCTTCCCATGATGCTGAAGCTGAGTTAACAATCTATATGTTTTGAATTCGAGTTCTGAATGCGTCACATTTTCTTAATCAATTGCGAAACATTGATATTAGTAAGCTAACGATAAGACCATCTTAAAGAAGAATTAAACTCCTGGGTGCATTGATATGACTGACATGAACAATTCTTGCGAGATAATCTTGTATTTGTGACCAAAAATTCAGTAATTTGATGTTTGTCAGTGCAATTGCAACTCGTAAAGCCCTTGGCAGGTAGAACGTGTTTTAAACCAAATTATAACCAAAGCAATGTGAACCTGTTCAGTAGCAATGCTAAAAGGTCTGTTGCACACAATTAATATTGAGAGTTGCAGAGAAAATGATTCGCATAAATCAAGTCGCCGTTGTCAAATAGTTAGTGTGTTAGCTTATATGAAAATATTTCTACGACGACTTCCTCTCAACAAAGAAAAACTCTGAGAGTAAATAAAATTGCCATGAAAAGCTTCTCAAAACTCTGTAGTTCGAAGTCGACTTTAAACTGGTCCCGTCACTCATGCATGAAATTAATCCACGCAACATAAGAAGGGTCGTACTGATCAATTATGTTTTTTTTATAGCTTTATGAGCTAAAGGTTGGAAAACCTTCGAAAAACATTGGTAGACCAGCCTACCAAAGTGCACGATTCGCCGCAAGACTTACTCTCGGCTTGCTAAACGTACTAAAACCAACCTAGTTCGTCACACTTTCAACCATTTGCCCCCTTTGGGACCACAATCAAGTATTACTTCGGGGGGGTAGGAATTCAGCGTCAATCATTGTTGCGTCAATACATTCCTTGTGAAAACGCATACTGCGTTCCAATTGTCACATGAGGTTAACATCAGGTTAACTATATTATCGGGCGTTACCTCAAATCCTATTGTTCTCTCCAGGCAATATCGTTGAACAACATATCGTGAGCAAGTAAAGAAAACATGCTCTGCCTTCTCCCTTTCATTACGGTATTCTGGGCATGCCTCATCCACGACATCACCAAACTTATAAAGATAAGCCCTATAACATCCATGGCCCGTTAGCAATTGTGTCAGGTAGAAGTTCACCTCACCGTGTTTTCTTTTAGTCCATACGCCTTTGCTCGGTATGAGCCTGTGGGTCCATCTTCCCTTGGTATAATTAGACCAGTCCTGCTGCTATCTAACCATAACATTATCAATTAGTTGAATAGGGTTCGAAAAATCTGTTCTCGTCTCTATATCTACTACTAGTTTCAGGTGCATCATTCCCGCAGTCACTAACGCTCGATCAGTAGACACCGTTCGTAAGGCAGAAATCACCCTGAGAGCTGATCTCCTGCAGGCCGCTTCTATTCCTGCTCAATAGGTCCTCTTCTCTATAGCTCCAGCCCATACAGCGTCTGCATATTTAGCAATCGCTGTCAGTCATCAGTAGCCGTCGCATCTCCTGTCTAGGGCCTCCTAGGTTAGGCAAATATGGTATGTATGTATAAATCAAGCCGAACAGGAAGACTTTTTTGAGGATATTTTAACTGGTACTTTGACTTTGAAGAACACCACAACGCTCTAAGAACAAAGAAAATTCGTAACTGAGTAACGAGAGGGAATCAAGTAATTTGTAGCCTACGTACACCGATTAATGTAGACAATTCTGTAGGTAAAAGAGAGGGTTAAAGCGATACTTGAGTAAGCGTGCTTAGGCCACGTGTACATACTTTGCAATGCTTCAATCATCATTGTGGCATTTTCTAAGATCAGAAAAATTAATCGCCAGAGAACACACTTGCCATTTATGCAGAATTTTTCATTTTAGAAAGGGGACACTTTTCACGTATTTGGTAGAAATATATTCTTACTATAAAGAGAAGGTTGAAGACTTTACAATAGGTCGAATGATAACCGTACTTTAGTTTCTCTACATTCCAGCAAGAATAATTATGAGTACCATCACGTCAGCAGCAAAAACTTTATATAAATTGACGATAAAATCATCTGTTTTTCAAGACAATCAATGGTTTCTTTAAATGGAAATGCCATGCTTTACAATGTAAAAAGATTTCTGAAAATTTACCAATATTATTTGGAAAATGTTTTATAAAATTCTCTTCAAATTTCAACTTTAATTATGGCCAACATTTCTAGTGTAAATATTTTAAAGCCTCATAAAATTAGGTACGCCTACTAAAGGCAATAAACATTTTTTATGATGTTAATAACACAATGTCATAACTAAAACTGTACAGTAGAGTACACACAATACACAGTCAGAAGCTGATTAAGGGGGAAAAGTTTAAAGGTTGCTGGAAAAATGAATGATGGTTGTGCATACACTTGTTTGGTAATATTTAGTTGATGACGTTTTGTTTTGCAAATGCTGTTGCCTTTGATGATGATGATGACTGCGCTGCTGGTGATAATGATGATGTCATTTTGGCTGTTGGCCATCATTGGCTTTGCTGTTCTTGTTGTTTTGTTGGCTGTGGTCTCATATTTATCCATTTATTCAAAAAAACAAAAAAAAAAGGAGTGAAAACAAATGAAAAGGGAGAACAAGGCAAATATGAAATTTTTTAAAGGCCATGTGATTAAAGGCTAGTAAAATCGTACAGAACGTCATATTGGGAAGGTAGATTTAATTACAGACTGAGTTTAAAATACAGACATTAGAACATGTTGGCATCCATTAGTAGCAGCAGTGTATTTTTGTATTTTTAGTTTTCTTTCCCTTTGCTATACTTCTCGCCTTATGCTAAATTGCTACTTTTGGTTTGGTTCGCCAGGCTAGTCTGTGATAATTATTAAATTGTTGCACTTGACACAAACCCATCCAATGAGATTGTTTTAAACGTTGTTTTAGTTTGTTATTTAAACGAGTGAGCCTGCCTTATTCAACATCCAGATCCATGGAATGGAAAATGTTATAAGAAATATTTTTGCTGGACGCAAATACTTTTTGTGACTCAATTTATGCCCCTTTAGCTAATGCCGCCAATATGTTTGCAAGTGTCAGCTTCTCTGTATTTAATTTCAATGTTTTTCGGATGCATAATGGATAATTTAATTATAATTTAATTATTAAAATAACTTGTGCCTAATTTATGTGGGCAGGATAAAATAAATTTCGATTTCATTTTAATTGAATATCAGTTGGAATTTACTTCCAGTTGACATGAAATGCTTAATTTAATGAGTTTGTAATGCATAAACGGCCTCAATTCATTTTAATTTGAACAATTAATAGACAAATAAAGCAGCACTAATTAAATTATTATCTTGTCTTTCGCTTGGCTTGATTAACAATTATTGAATTATGAATTGATTGAAGTTAACACGAATGCATTAAGATATTGCAAAGACAGCAATAAGCCAAAACTATTGTAATATACTTTTATCGCATAGGAATAATTATATCATCGTGGTGATATTCTTCTCGTTGATGACAGATATGTTTAATTTATTATAATTTGGAGAATTAAATGAAAATATATCTAAAAAATATGAAAATAGCTATTTGAGGAGCTCACAGAATTGATTGCTTTTTAATCACTTAAGTTTCGATAACTTAAAAAATAATGCAACATTTCACGAGTAAATGAAATATTTTTTGGCCGATAAATAAATTTATGATCTTCAGTTTTTAAGGATTATTTCATGCAAATCTTACAAGCTAGTCAATAGCGGTTGTAATGTTGTCTTCTAAGCTTGTTTAACTTGTCGCTGTAAATGACAAACTTTACGTATTCACACATAAAGTAGTTTGGTGCGCTTAAAGCTCTTGATGTTGGCTTCCTAAGGACTATGTCAAACTGTGAATTTAATTGCCCACCGAACCGGCCTTTTAATAAGTTAGCAGTATTGCATATTATGTGGCATGTAGCACTAAGTGCCAAGCAAGTTCAATTTTATCAGTTTGGGTACAATACCTCGAAAATCCAAAGTCATGGTGCAATTTGTATTCAACTTCACCACACCAGAAAACTTTAGAGAAGTGTAGTTTAGTTTCTGGATTAAAAAACCTATTGGCTTATATTATTATTGCATGTCCAAATAGGAATTTATGTTAATGAAACATCAGATCAAATACAAGATTAATTATATTCCTTTAAGTAGATCAAGACATGTTTGATATATCCTTCTTGGCTGCCGACGACTAAGGAGTAGAGATATATGCAAATTTCGTGCGTACTTATTCCGGATTCATTGTACCTGGCTTTGGTTAAATATTTTGCAGATGACTCTGTTCTTAAGTAGCGATCGCAGTATAGTAGGTAGAAGGGTTGCCAAACGGGATCGATTTTTAAAAATCCCAGGACTTGGGATTTTGTAAATCCCAATCTCCAAATTCCTGGATATTTCTGGATAATTCGGGATCCAAAAATTCTGAAAAATCACGGCAGAAATCGCGATTTTCTCTTAATAATAAAAATATTTTGTTAACAAAATCATTTGTATTCCAATTATGGATATCAGAATTACGTCATTAAAAATAAAATATTAAAACAGCAAGACAAAAAGTAACAAAAAAGCGTAAATTAACAAAAATAAAAATTATTCATGCATATGCAAATGCATTAGTTTTAAGAAAATTACTTAGATTCCAACAAAAAGATTAAAGCATCTAACATGTGCTGTGTGATAGGCTTTATTGTCAACATACCCTGCCGTTGAAAAGCACTTCTCGCAATCAACATTTGTTGGTAAAATAGTTCCAGTTGAGTATCTAAATTAGTTACCCTTTTAATTCGTTTTATATGGCTTTTGCATTCTTCAATGCCATCAAACAACTTTTTATCACTGGAAGTAGTGTTTTCCTCATCTGAGATGCTATTATCGAACTCATGTGATATAGAATTTTTTTAGGACCTTTTGCAAGGTCAAAATACATATGAATTCACCAATTCTGAAAAATCCCGGGACAAGTTTTTAAAAATCCTGGAACTCGGGAGTTTGTGAATATCGAAAAATCCCGGGACAAGTTTTTAAAATTCCCGGGAATCGGGATTTTGTGAATTCCGGGATTTCCGGATTCGGGATTTAACGATTGGCATCCCCTGTAGGTAGTGTATTATACATGTGTCAAAGCTTCTAAAAAATGTTTCGTGCTTTAAACGGCAAGTATCGGTACTTGTTAATAAAACTTGCACACCCAACATGGATAGTGTGAAAAGCTAGCTCGTAATACTGACTAAAGGTCTGATCTAATAAGTAAGTTAATAAAGTAAGTTCTGGACTGGAATGTATTTTTTCCAGAGTTTGGTTGATCTCTTTCTGCCTCCATGCTTCCGAAACTTTTTCTGGCTGGCAGTTGCAGCGTTACACCTTGGGTGTACCATGAATTATTATCCCAGTTTTCCTTGTATACGAATACAGACGGATACAATACATGTCTTGGATCACCCGTTTTGCGGCTTAATCACTAAAAGATGATTTCTTTTTAAAGAAGACCACCAACAAAGTATTCCATATTTTATATTAAAACTCAAATTCCCTAAAACTAAATCGATTTCGTTTACTGCAGTCTTTATCATCACTCTATTGTATTGCACACCCATTGAGTTATCACAACACTATTCTTGTTTGTTTATTTTTATTTCAAAAGGAAAACAATCAAAACTTTCATAATCATTACGTACTGAGTCACTCTTCTGTTATAGAAAAGCTCTTGAAAAACAAATAACAGAAATGGGAAATACAAAGAAAATAAAAGAAAATCAAAAACTAAACACGTTTGTTTATTTACGCTGTACAAATAGTACAAGACATGTCCTGATTGTTATTTTTTATTATTGATTATAAATGACGAGACTTTCGTAACAAAAGGAAAACAAAAATTGTTTACATTTTAAAAAATTTTTTTTAACACTTTCGTTCTTTCCATTGTAGTAAATAAAAAAAAAATTAAAAACCAAAAGGAATTAAGTATTAGGATAAGTTTAAAGCGATGTTTTTAGAAAATGTAAGAAATCTTTCTTTAATAATTTCCATTAGGAATATGATCAGAGATTATGAAGCAAAAGTGGTTGTAGATCAGCCATATGCTGTGAAGGTTTTACATACAGATTCGGGAATAAAACACTGCCCAACACTTTGCCTACTAGACTACGGCGAGATTATATTAAAAATTTTGGAATCATCGTACCACTTGTCAATATAATTTTCCAATTAATTTACAGTATTCCCTCAATTTACGTTGTTTCGTTTAACGCCGTCACAAATTTCCCTTCAACTTCGATTTGCGTTGTCGTTCGAACGACAGTCGAATTTACGTCGCCTCTGTTGTTTATAAACCAAACAGTGGGTACTGTGCTGACTTATTAGACGTAAAGCCAGGGTTCGAATGCCAGGCCAGGTATCAAAATAAAATACAAAAAATTATTTATTCGGCGATTTCTTCTCAGCAGATTTCTGGCAAAAATTCTGAGAGTAAATAAAATGGCATGAAAAGTGCATCTGATAGTATGAGTTCTTTGAAATTCGATTTACGTCGCCTTTTTCCGGAACATTCTACGCTGTAAATCGAGGGAATACTGTATAAAAGAAATGCTGCGTTTATGTTTTTTACAAAGATTTTCTTTAAAAAAAAATGTTGCTAATTAAATTTGTAAATAAATTTTTTTTATAACGAAAACTTAATTAAATAGCAATAGAAAGGAAAAAACAAATTTCGCACAATTGCTGTTTAACAAATGACAACAACAACTCTCTGATATTACTCGTAAAACGCAATTAATTTAATGCATTCTTTCAGTTGTTTTTTATCCGTCTTTCGTTCTTATTAAAAACTAATTAAATTTATTTTTTATTTTTTGTTATTCAATGAAGATTAAAAAAAATTAAAACTTTTTTTGCCTATGCAAACAAATGCAATATTTCAATTTAATTAAATTACAATTAACATGTTAAATAAATAATGATTTTTAATAGATCTTTGCTATCATTTAAACAAAGTATTTCCCAAAGTTTCGTTGTTATTCAATCAATAACATTTAATGAATAACATTCATTGCAGATGTTCTACTATCTTTATCACTTAATTTCATTGATTCTAAAACTATAATGTGAAGATGTTTATCTTTTTCGTTTTTCACTGCATTTCAAATACAGCCGAAAGTAAGGAGTGCGCACAAAAAAAAATGGGCCTACTTTTAAGATTATAACTTTTATCATAATTGAAAAAAATGAATACCGTTACATTGTTTTTGTTAGTCATCTGTTTCAAAATCCAATTCATTGCAATAGCAAAACTAGTTTTTTGAAAAGGGGCACCCAACAAGAATGTCGTAAAAAATAATTGAAATTTTCAATGAAAAACAGCGCCGCTTACAAAAAACGATTGCTAGGTTCACAGGTTTTAACCAAAAAACAATTTCTAAGCTAAGAATAAAACAATATAAGGAGTCTTTGAGTATTGAGAGAAAGCATGTAAGTGGAAGAAAAAAGAATTTGCCGACCAAAACAAACCATGTAAAATAATACGTATTTTTCTAAAACACTTTAAAATGTCTGGAAGAAAAGTAGCTCAAAAAGTTGAATGCTCAGAGATCTTTGTCATAAAAAAAATTTTATACACAAAAGAATTCAAATATTATTTACTTTAATTGAAATATAAAACGAAGAAAATCCGCCACTTAATTTAATTTCTATAACGAAAAGTGTAAGTCTAGTTTTTTTTTTGTGCGCACTCCTTACTTCTAGGCAAATATCATTGTCTCTAGGTCATATCTCACAAACATGTTCTTGCATAATAATTCGACAATTTGCCGTAGTCACTTGTTGTTCACTTTTACAATACTTTTAACATGTAGTTTAGAGGTACCTCCTCTTCATTTCCATCTTCCGTGAATTTTTCCTTTTTTCAAAGTCATTCATTATGACAAATCCTAATAGTCTTGGAAGACCATTGTAGTTAGTAGAGGCCGGATATTGTAACGTTACCATTGTTTAGTTAAATGGGGTTATTGCAATAATAAGAAAAACTCCACGCTTGCAGATGGTAAATAGCAAAGGCCGCTGTCTAGCGTCTCTTTATGTATACTTAAGATTGAGATAGACACCGCTCTGTGAAAGTTGGAACAGTATAGATGGGATAGGAAACTTAACTATACTATAACGCGTAAACCGCGGTCACTTGCTAATTATAGTTGATTTGTAGAGAACTTATAGAAGCTATTTGTGCATTATAGTTGGTATGGTTTCTATTTATCGTGATTTGTAATATGAAAAAGTCCCTTTAGTCGAGCACGTAGTATGTTAGCTTATTATAATTGGCCATTATAACCCTTCAGTCAGGATTACAACCTAGCTTCTCACACCACTTATGTTGTGTGCGTTACTTTATTTTGTCTAATAAATCAGCACACTACCCACTAGACCACGGCGACTTCAATTATTAGACAATTAAAATCCCACATACGACATCTCCAACGAAACGAAATAGAAAACAGAGTATTCCTTAGGAGTGTTCCTCTTATCAGATTTCTGAGAGAAACTCTGAGAATAAATTAAATTTCCATGAAATATTTCTAAAAAATTCTGTCGTTCGGAGTCGACTTTAAACTGCACGTCCCAACAGTCATGTGTAATAACACACACAAATTAAGTGGTGTGAGAAGCTAAGTTGTAATCTAGCCTGAAAGGTTGTTATGATAAATTATGTGTGTGTGTATTAATGTGAAAAAAATATTATGATTTTTATGATCAATTATATTCAGTAGTAAACAGATTATTTATTAACAGATGTATGAAGATAGCTAGGTTGGTATATACGTAGTTACAAGTATTCGAATACTCAGGTATCTTGATTAATATGTAATATACCGAGAATTACTGCAAAAGTCTTGTAGAAGGACTGAAGTGTGTCAAAGAAAAAGATCCAGAGGTGGTGGTTGTACGGTTTCCCCAATCTTGTTCGTATCTGACTTAGACTGAACATCACCTGTGACCGCCCTAAACGCCTCATATCATATTCAGGCCAAGTAACTCTCGATATCCCAACGGATTTAAGAGTCTTTTGCCTTTCCAAAAATAATGGTGAATATCTATTTTAGCGGACTATAAACATGTTTCTAACAAGGCCGAATATCATTCGCACAAGCCTTACGGAAGTGTAATTTCAGAACGAAGCAATCGTTGCTATCTCTGAATGTTGGTAAGTTACATGGTTTCATTAGAATTTCTGATTTTGTTAAGACGTCAATTTATTCCTCTTTTCATTTCGTTTGGAATGGAAATATCCTTTGGTATTATTAGTTTTTAAACAGTTTTTTTAACAGGTTCGGATATAGTTTGTGTTACATAAGGGTAACACAAGTGTGAACAAGAAGTTATTTATACTCCTTTGCTATCTATCATACCTAAACCAACTTCCGATTATATAAATATTCTTTAAATAAAATAAAAAAAATTACTATAGGTAAAGGTTCAATTAGTCGTGACTTAAACATAAACATATAAATTAGCTGGTTTAAAAAACTTTATGGACATCACTGTTTTCGATTATAGGTGACTTACCATAATGTCATAGTCATAACGATAACCATATGTACCAATTCAATTTTGGTTTTTTGACATAACCATAAACAGCTATTTGCTGAATTTACTTACATGTATACACATTTTTTTCTTTACTTTTGTACTTTTGAAAAATACATATGTGCAATTAACGTAAACAACAGTTCATGGCCATGGCAGCACTGATTGCTGCTAATAGTAAATTTACGGTTATGGATTATGTTACGACTACAGCGTTATGGTAAAGTCACGACTAATTGAACCTTAAAGCATGAAATTTAGAAGATCATCATATTTTCAAAGGCCATTATATAATAACTATAGTGCAAGTATTCATACTTCTGAATGACTATTATACATTACTAATCATATCTACTTATACTCATACTGAATGGGTAATAGAGAACCTAGAGTCGCCGTAGTCTAGTTGGTAAATGTAAAGCCAGGATACGCGCCCCATGCCAGACATCAAAACAAAATACAAAAAGTATTTCTTCGGCGAATTTCGCTCATTAGATTTCTGGCAAAAACTCTGAGAGTAAAAAAATTCTGCCATGAAAAGTTTCTCTGTAGGTCCCGCCACTTATGTACCAAATTAACACACACAACATAAGTAGTGTGAGAAACTAGGTCAATAATCCTGATTGAAGGATTGTAATGACCTAATTATGTATGTGTGTATCCCAGCCTAGCTTCTCACACCACCTATAGTTGTGTGTTATTATTATCTATCCTTAACAAGACCTACAGTTTAACGTATACTTCAAATTTGAGAAACTCTTTACTAAAACTCAGTGAAGTGCATATATAGCACATATGTCCGAATATTTATTTCATTATTTTATTTAGCATTATGATTAAAAGTACATTGTTTTTCATCTTTAACAAATTCTACCTTGAAAATTAAAGAAATTGAAATTAAATTTCACTTATAATTGCGGCAATTCTACAGAGCAACATAAATGATGCCAATGATTCTACGAATCCTTGTGATGACAGCACTGGTATTAACAGTCGCCATATTTATCACACACTTAAGTATTACCGGAAGCAGGTGCAAAAAATTTTACCCAAAAAAGAAAACAAATAAAAAAACAAACATTGAAAGCATAATAACAATAACAAAAATAAAATCAACATCAACATCAGCATCAGCATCATGTGAATAAAATTTAATGCAAAAGTGTTAATGAGCATCCATGTATGATGTGATGGCATGTATGTGTGTTTGTAGAAATAATTGTAGTAAAAAATATACCTGATTACACATACATACATATACACACATTAAATATGTATTCGTTTTAAGAGAAAACGAAGGAAGGAAGGAAGGCAAAAGACAGAAAGAAAGAATTCTCAAAAAGTTTTCTTAATTACCATTTTCACCAATAACCATAAGTGTCTCATCATATGGTGGAAATCATGCGAATAAGAAAATGTTACAATAAAAACAGCAACAGCAACAACAACAATAAAAACAAGAAAATTTATTGTTAATTGTTGAGCCATCAAAAAACAATTTTTGATTTAATTTTATTCATTAGCAACATTTGTTGCTGCTGTGAGTGAGAATAATAAAACAAAAAACAAACAAACAATATGTGAGTGGAATTGAAAGAGAGAGCACAGATTGTTTTAAGAGATTAAGAATTTTTGTTTTTGTTTTATAAGTTGACAGCCTCTTATAAATAAATCCAAAGTGATTTATAGTTTTAATCATTTTTGTTTTTTATTTTATTCTTATTGTTTTTTGTGCTATTCTTGTTGTTATTGTTTATTGTATTCAATAAAACTTTATTCGTAAATTCTTTTTAATTTATTTATCACCCAAAGGAAACTATACATTTGAGTTTCTTTTTTCTCATTTTCATTTCTCTCCCATTTTTTTTTACTATTTTTCTTTGTCAGGATTTCCATTATAATTGTCATTTAAAGTTTTTAATATCTTTCTTTCGCTTCATTCTTCTTTTTTTTCAATTTCTATTTTGATTGCTTTTATCATAAGTAAACAATGAATAGAAATTATAGAAATAGGTTAACATTGTTATTATTAGTTGCATTTAAACTATGGCTGGCTACAATGTTCAATAATTAACGTGTTAATATCTAAACATAATTTGTCTAATCTAATCGAATTGTCAAAGAACTATAAAAACAACAAAGTTTTAATGTTCAATTCTGATTGTTCCATATTCTAAAGAATCCTCTCTTCAATACTAAATGTTATTGAGTACGTACATTTGTCATAATTTCATTTTGTTTATAAATTTTGAACTGTTATAGTAAGGAAATAAATATTTCCTATTTAAACGAATACTACATAGTCAGGTTATGTAGATGCAATTAATACAGTCAAACCCGGTTACTACGAACTCCGTGGGACCAGAAAATATAGTTCGTTATAGACAAAGTTCGTAATAATCGGGGTGAAGTCATAGAAGAAAATATGAAATACAAAGAATTTTTTTCATTTATTACATACAAAAAGTATTTTTTTTTTATTAAAAATCAAAAATACCTATCAGCTGATTGAAGATACTGAGTTATAATTTAATGCTGCCGTATTAATTAAAAGTAACTGACTGTTCGTTATAAAGATGATAAAATGTATGAAATTTTATTACTGGGACCATTTAAAGTAGTTCCTTTTAACCAAGAATTCGTTATAAACGAGTTCGTAATAAACGAAGTTTTTTGTATGAAAATTGATATTAAAACGTTGGTACTTGAAAATATGTACGTAATAACCAAGACTTCATTATAACCGAGTTCGTTATAAACGAGTTTGACTGTATTTAGTTAGGAACATAACCTAGCTTCTTACACCAACCATATTATGCGACTTTATTTTATTTATAATTGGCCATACTTTCAGTTTAAAATCAACTTCGAATGACAGATATTCTAACTGCAGAGGCATTAACATTTAAGTACTTATTCTGAATTCATCTAATGATTTTACAAACCATACGATCTAAACCAATATTGTAATACCAGGTTGACATTTCGCAACCAATGTGTTAGTTTTATGAAAGCCTAATTTTTATACAATCAGTTTAGATAACCATGAAGGGATCTAAATCACACTCAATAGCACAGAGAAGATATACAAAAAGGGGCCTAAGCTGAACTTTGCTTAAATTTATCGAATTATTAGTCCAAATATCATCTATTTGCGACCTTTTCAGCCATGGACATAATGTACCGCGTCGGTGTAAGTAATTTAAAAACCCAAAATAATACTTTCTGAGATTAGCCAGTTTATTTACATATAATCTTAAGGGTTCATCAAAAGGAATGGATGACTCACTCAGGTTTAGCGTATGGTCGATCTCCGAATATTTGGGAGCGCTTGATATCCTGGGCATGAAAATTCAGTTTGGATACGGCAAGTTTTTCAAGTGTCGAAAGAAGCATTCGAGTTCATAGGTTTTTTAGACGGTGCTAGAATTTTTTCTTTCGCCCGAGAATTTAATGCCTTCATTTATTACGAAAATCGCTTTTGCGCTAGGAATTTCAGTGTAAAAATTTAGTCAAAAAGCAAAAATAAAATTAAAACATGACAAGACCCTATAGATCTTTATATGTAAGTTATTAGAATTTTGTAGATTTTTTTATAATAATTAATTGAAGTTTTCGAGCAGTTTTCGAACGCTCTCCCCAGAATCGCTTAGCTTCGGTTAAAGATCTTTTCGTATCCCCAAAAGACAAACCTCTTGCACATATGGTATGCTTTCTTACACTAGTAATTTTGATTTGAACAAGCAGTTTAAAAGCAAAATACTCTCAAAGACGTAAATGATGCGTATATAATTGGTTATTACAATCCTTTAGTCAGGATTACGAATTACATTCTCACATCACCCATATTGTGTTTGCTAATTTTATACATTCGATTCCGAATGCCAGATTTTTGGAAAAGTTGCGATGGCAATTTTTTTCTCCCTGAATTTTTACCAGAAATCTGCTGATAGGAAGTAGACTAAGAAATTCTTTTTTCATATTTCATTTTGTTCGAGATGTCTGACCTGGAGTTTGAATGATGGTCTTCTATTTATTGGACTCCGGCGACCTAAAGCAACTGTGGCTATCCTTAAGGTTTCGAAAAAATATAATGCATACACTGTGTTTGCCTAGCTCCTCTAATATGTAGTATATTGTTGGCTTATTAGCCAACAACCCGTGGTTCAGAACTTAGCTCAAACAAAAAAAATATTTTCATACCCGTGGAAATTTTCTGGAATAAATTATAAGAGTTTATAAAATTGCCATGAAAAGTTTTTAATGAAGTTTATCAAAAAAAAAAAAAGAGAATCAAAAATAATTATAAAGAAATGATTGATAGCTTTTGTTATTAAATAATTTTATATTGATAAAAAGAAAAGAAAATAATATACCCTCCATGCAATGTTGTGATGCATTAGCAACGCCTCTATTTAATAGAATATTCGGTTTATTTCAATTATCCTTTAAAACGAAAAAGAAAAAAGTTCCACAATGATTAACTGCTCATGCTTCATTTAAGCCAGTGCGAAAGCAAAAGAAAAATAGAAAATATTTTAAAAGAAAATTATTCTTTAGAAAATATTTTGCAGAATTTTAACATTTTTTTAATGTCGTAAAGTTGTTAAGAAAAATTTTGACGAAAAATAAGAAAAAAGAAAGAAAAATTATGAAAATAATTTGCCTTCACAACTTGTTTTTAAAAAGAAAAAATCTTTCGAATTTCAATGAAAATTATTATTTTTTCTTCCATTTTAGGGTTTTCTTTCTTTGCAAAATAAGCAAAATTTTTTTATTGTATTTCTTTACAAAAAAAAATTGCTTCTGCCTCCACAGCTACCATCACCAGCATCTGCAGCAAAAACAGACGCACCACTAACGATAGCTGTAATAATAATAATAATATTAAAATAAAATAAAAATAAAGAAAAGAAAAGAGTAAAACATAAAAGAAAAGAGAAAAATTGTTCATTGCAACAACAAAAAACAAAAAAAAAAAAAAAAGGATTTCTACGTTGTTTATGATTAATGGTTTTCTCTCTTCTTTAGAGCCAAAGCAAATTGCAATTGTAAGTGCATTTCTCTCAATGAACTTTAGCTCATGCCATAGAATCTTCTTATTCTCTTATTCTCTTATTTTTATAATTTTTCTTCATTTTTTTTTTCTCTTCGTATTCCTTAGGAAATGACAAGGTGAAGGCAACGATGTGTAGCTCCTCGTAAATGGTTGTTAAAGCATATGACGAAAAAAAAAATTTTATTTTTCTTATGCAAGAACTTTCTTTTTTAAGGTCCTTTTAAAGAGAACTGTTAAATGTTTATGTACGTATACCATATACATGGTTATGTGTGTATATGTGTATGCGTATAATAGGATTGTATAATAGAGTCTAAGATTTTACCATAAATGTGTATTCAATTTTAATTTCCCCATTTATTTCATCTTTTTTTTCTCTCTCTCTATTACACACAAGATTTAATTTTAAGCCGGAGGTCATCAAAATAATTTAGGTCAAGTAAGTGGAAATGTACAATTAATGGAAGGATGTACAAGAATGACAATCAACATCTGTAAAGTTTAGAATACTCATATATTTTTCTCTTCCATTTCTCTATGTGGCCATATTAATATTATGCTCAGAGCATAGTATACTTTCAAATTGAAAACTGAGCAATAAAAGTATGCCAACAAAAGCTTAAAACCCGACATTTATTAAAAAAAAATAATCACTTTTACACTCCTTTACACACTTTTTACCATCCAATGGCTTAACAGTTTGCCGCCAAATTAGTACAGGATTTTAGCCAGCGTTACATTTTGATATTGGGATATCCTTTGCATTTTAACGAACGAAAAAAATACTCAATAGCACATACCTTCACAGATCTAGGACCAAAGCGACAAAAGTACTCTTTACTTGCTTGAAAAGCTTGAGAACAAAAATGTTATTCTGGTCCTTTATTTCAATTGTAAATCTCATAATAAACTAAACAGCTCTAGTAAGTATGGGGCTACCCACAGGAATGGGCGTTTTGTTTATACCATAACGAACGATCTGCAATGACATCAAGTAGGCATGATATGATCAATGTTCGATTGATTTAAATAGCACACATACATAATTGGTCATTACAACCCTTCATTCAGGATTATTAAGCTAGTTTCTCACACTACTTATGTTGTGTGTGTTAATTTTATAAATAAGTGGCGGGACCTACAGTTTAAAGTCGACTTCGAACGATAGATTTTTGAGAAGGTTTTCATGGCAATTTTATTTATTCTCAGAGTTTTTGCCAGAAATCTGCTGAGAAGAAATCGCCGAAGAAATACTTTTTGTATTTTATTTTGATGTCTGGCCTGGGATGATTCGATTGATTTCATATCTCCAAACTTACAAAAATGGCCAAAAGAAAACTATTTCTAAAGCTCAAAGATTTAAGGGTATTTTTGATTCGATGGAGACACCAAACATTTTATCAACTTTTTGAAATCGCCGTAGTATAGTAGGTAGTAAGTTGACTTATTAGATGATTCAAATCCCAGATACGACATCTCCAACAAAACGAAATAGAAAACAAACTATTTCTTAGGTGTGTTCCTCTCAGTAAATTTGCGACAAAAACTCTGTGAGCAAAAAAAATAGATTGTAATCCTGACAAGTTATGTAAGTATGTACATTATATCGGTAAATCATACACAATTTTGGAGACAGTACTAGTATAACAACAAAAATTAAAAAACCCACCTACAGGATGACTGATATGTATTGCAGCCAACTTCAGGTTGTTATCATTTGTAAACCGTTCGTCTGACAGCTGACAGATTTATTCCAGTGACAGTTCATTTTATTATTTACAAGCTTACAAAAGCATTTTGATCTATTGCATTCAGAAAAAAAGTTATTCGTGATAGAATTCAAGCTTGATAGTGTGATTGCTTTATATTTGACTGGAAAACCACAGGTGGCTACCGTTAAAGCCCTCCAGCATTTAAATGTGAATAATATTTTATTTCTCGTACCATTGCTCGTTGCCGTGGTACTGGCTGTGTGGCACCGCGTCCAAAAAGTAGACGAAAAAACGATAACAACACCAGAAATGATCCGAAAAGTGAAGGCCAGATTTGATCGAAATCCACGCCGCAGTGGTAGAAAAATTGCTCGTGAGCTGGACATATCGCGAGAACGAATGCAACACATATTGAAAAATGAGTTTGGACTAAAGCCATTGAAGTTCCAAAAAGTGCAAGATCTCACCGATGGAGAAAAAAAGTTAGACAGGAAAGAGCCAAGGAGTTACTTCGCTTGCACGAAAGATGTCAGTTGCCAAATTTGGTTTTCTTCGATGAGAAGTCATTCCAAATTGAGCAGTTTGTGAACAAACAAAATGATCGGGTTTACTTGCCAAATAGGCCAGCTTAGAATTTATACCTGCGATTGGCCACCAGAACTCAAGCGCCGCCGATTGCAATGGTGTGGGGTGTGGGTATTCATCGACCTTGGGGTCAAAATAAATGCCGAATATTATCGGGAAAATGCTTAAAAACAGTATTGAAGCCCTGGACAGACAAACATTTCGGCCGCAGACCATAGACATTCAAACAGGACTCAGCACGCGTCGACCAATGGCTTAAAAAGACGATTCCTTTTGCGCCTAAGGCATTTTGAAGAGTACGGTTCTCACTCAAAAATACCAAAGTGTCGATCATCTCAAGACGGCTCCTTGCCGAGAGTGGGCCAAAATACAGCAGAGCCACTTTCGTGCAGCTTTATGATGGCTTTGTCGGCCGTTTGAAGGCCATAATTCGTACCAAAGGTGGCCAATTCGAACAAATCTAAATTGATTCTAAAATTTGATGTTATTTCCAACATTTTTTTGCTTTTGAACAATAAAATTAAAAAAAAAAATTAAAAAATATAACGTACAAAACAAAAAAGCGACAGAACAATGGCAATTTTCAAAATGGGTATTTATGCCATCGAATATGCGAAAGGAAATCACTATAAGAAAAGCAAATGTGTCCGCATCTGCATGCTTTCGAATAAATAATTGTTGGTAGCCATTGGCAACTGGCCACGATGAACTTGAATACAGTATGTAAGTAGGTAGACTAGGGTTAGTTTAACGATTATTAAGGCAATGAGGATAAAGATATGGCGGGCTATCAGACGAAACGGTAAACAATTTGACACCATTTTCCCTTGAGTTATTCTGTGAACCTGCTAAAAGATATTGCAACGAAATGTTTACGAAATAGGAGAAAATAAAATACAGTACTAACTGGCATATACTTATGTACGTCTCGGTCAAATGGATCCTAATTCCTATCGCTGGAACCTTATATACTTACAAACAGAATATAAGTTCATTATCCTTAAGTCTGGAGATTAAGTAAAAACTTGCACAAGCTTTGTTATTAGCAAATGCATGGGAATTTAATAATTCTTTTTAAAATTTGCTTTTCATGTGGTTAAAATTTTAATTGCGCTATTTTACAATTAGTTACTGAAGTCGGCGAAGTTGGAAACTTTAAACATTTACCTTCCGATACATTTATATGATCTGATATCTTTTATTAACTAGATATGACGACTAATTTAAAACAATTTGTAATCTATCTACGCTGCAGCTCAATGTGACAACGGCGAGCCCATTCAAATATTTTTTGCCAATACCCTGCTTTGATACGTGACAAGCACTAATGCCGGTTTGTAAGATGTAGATACTCTAGCCACGATTTATTCAAGAATATATGCGAGTGCCATTGAAATTCTTTGCACTAATACTGCTAAAAAGAATTGTTAGGCATTCTTGTACGTATTTAAGTCAACTCAATATCAATAGGTTGGGCACTGCAATTTTTTTCTTTGAACTAAAACATGAATTTTTTTTATAAATTTTTCTCACAGTAAAAATAATTTTGAAAGCACTTCTTTGCTTAAAACCAACTACTACATATCGCTTTAAACACAATAACATATAAACTGATGCTACAAAATTTTAAAAAAAAAAGAAAAACCAGCCATTCAAAGTTGTACAATACAACTCGTGTTCGAAATATAATGGAAAATATTTTAACGACAAAACTTATACAATAAGAAAAGCGCCAGGAAAGAGAAGCTCTACCAGAAATCCCGTTCAATAATCGAAATCGTGAAGTGGAAAAACATGAATAAACAACAAATGCATTTAAAAGAAAATGCATTTAAGAAAAAAACCAAAAAAAAAAAACACATTTAATAGACAAACAAACATATTTAGAATACAAACATAATAAATGTTTGTAAGAAATAAAAACGACAAGAAGAAAAACTTTATAAAGAGCTCGAACACACTTGGCACTCTCCTTTTTTGCGAACGTATGATTCTGAAAATTTTTAACAAAATAACTTGCTTTTGAATTTGAAACTTAAATTTAAAACTTTATTTCAACACATATACCCTGTACAGCTATACTGTCAACTTGACGGACATACAATGACAATGTGACAATCAATACAATGTGTTTATATGATAAGGATAAAAGGAGTTTTCTAGACGCCAATACATTAAAACATACAAAAGGCAGAGCGACAAGTTATCCAGACGGCTAAAACTGCCTACAGCAAAAGGGTGGCTTAATAGTCAGAAGGGTTTATTTTCGTTTTACTTTTCAAAATTCAAAAGAAAACTATCAAACAGGGAATGAACTATTATTGTTACACCTCTACCACGATTGCCCAAAAGATAAAAAATTTAATAAATCCAAGGTCAGATATCAAAACGAAAATATGAAAATATTTTTTTCTGGTAAAATCTCTGAGAGTAAAAAGACGGAGTCGACTTTAAACTGTAGGTTCCGCCACTCATGTGAAAAATTAACGAACACAACATAAGTGGTGTGAAAAGCTAGGTCGTTGTACAAAGGGTCAATTCGACCACCGGGTACCGTACTTATCAGAATTGACAAGTACACGTCCTCTTACCTAACCTAACCTAACCTAACTTTAAGGGTTAGTTACATGATAAAACAGATTCTATAAATATCCGGGTTTGACTCACGTGCTCTTATATAATAACTCAATGCACTAACTAGAGTACGGGGACTTCATAGGAGCATATGGGATCCACAAAGGATCTTGCTTCCGTGTTTTTAATCGATTTTTCTTGTTCCAGATAAGCAAGTGATTTGGTCCTGCTCTAACACGTCCCAGATAATGGTTGGGGAATAATAGCATTGCCTAGAAACAACGCTCTCTGGAGTATTTGCTGCAGTGGTAATAGTATTGCTGATTGTGGATTCTTACGTTTTTTTTTTTTTTCAATCTGAAAAATATACGCCTTTAATAAGTGAAAAAACTTTCTTTTGATATATGTATTTCACCATATTCTTCAAGCTCGATCTTCGTGGTCTTAGTGTATTTCCATTTCTAACAAACCCATTAAGCCCCAGCAGCAATACATATAAAATAATTTCAATGAATGAAAGTAGAATTGAACGACTGCCTGACAATAAAAGAAACAACAACGTAAGAAGAAAAGAAAAACCTTTCTCAAGTCATCAAGCAATTGCAGACAGCAACCGTAGCTACAGCTATTGGAAAAACTTATGTTAAGAAAAATCTTTGAATACCAATAACAATACAATACGATACAGGGAAAAAAGAGTAAAATATCTACAATAGTAGGTATTTCTCTCTTTCTCTCTGTCTTAAGCCAAAAACATAAAACCGAATACAAGACACATATTAAGAAGGAAAAAAAAAGCAATGTCTGCTCCCCATAAGAAAATCATACCCAAGTAGTAGTTTTCAGTTTTATTCTTCTCTTTGCTTTTTTTTATTTCTTTTCTTTTAATTCAACAATAAGTTTGAACGACAAAAATATTTTTTTATACCAACGGGAAATTGGATTTTTGTCGTATCCATGGAACGTGTAGCCAGCCACCAGTAAGTTTGGATGATGCTGATGATGATGCTTCGCATACAACAATAACCGTAAAATAAATTACAAGAAATACAATGAAATTGTTCGTTGATTATGAGGCCACTCATATTAAAAATGGTCAACTTTACCATATGGATGAAAGGAAAATGAAGAAAAACAAAAAAAATGAAAAATGAATAAATGAAAATGAATAAAATGAGAAGGGTAACGAAAGATCTTATTTAATAGTCCTTGAATTATTGTGATTACTTTTGTGCTTGAACTTTAATGAAAGTGGTTAAATTCTGTTACACAAATTAAAGGGAAACAATTTTGGTTTTTGACTTTTAAGGAATTTTATAAGAATGACAAAAAGATGGCTTTCTCTCCTTTTCTGGCTTTCTTAACTTCTGTCTTTTAGGCTTATTGAATGAAAAAGTTGACATTTTAATAAACTCGAAACAAATAATTTTATTTATGGGAATTGAAAATGAAAGAGTAATTTCATGGTGCCATTTTGTTGGCCCAAAATTTGTCGAAGCCTATTCATGTTAGCTATTGTGAATAACTGGAGCTAATGCGATACATTTACAAAGCAATAATTTTATCCGAATTGATGAAAGCTTAGTCAGCGCATCAGATCTCTGCAACTTCGAGCAGTTGGGCATTCGCACAACAGATGCTATATTTTTTTTAGTTCTATTCCCTCTACAGATCATGAGTACTACAATGTACTAGTATATGACACTATCATAGACATGGTTACCCATAACCCAGTTCCTAGTTGAGAGTGTAACTCCTTTGTAAAAGTTGGTCTAGTGGCAGAACAAATAGTTAAACTCTCCCCTCTAATCCAAGTCTTTTACAAACGGTTTTGTCCGAATTGATGAAAGCTAAGTAAGCCCATCAAATCTCTGCATCTTCGAGCAGATGGACATTCGCACATTAGATGCTACGATGTTTTTTTAATTCTATTGCCTCCACAGTTCATGAGTACTATGTACGAGTATATGGTACTATCATAGACCCGTTTACCCAGTCCATAGTTTAGACTGTAGCTCCTCTGTAAAAGTTGGTCTTGTAGCAGAACTCTTCTCTTTAATCAAAGTCTTTTACAAAAATGTCTTTGATGTTACGCATTGGAATATTTGCGTCTGGATATCGCTACTGATCCCAATTTTAGACACACCAATTTCTCTTTCATTCTATGTCTGTGGTTGGTTTAATGGAGGGCACGTATCTTTTCATATTTTTTCTTCAGTTTCGCTCTCCGTAATGGGCTTTGCTTATTCCCCAAACCTTACTATATTGTTTGTTGTTAATATAATGTTCGCTAAGGGGTTAAGCATTAGAAAGTTTCCTGAATGGAAAAATTCAAGTACGCTTTATACAGCGTGTCTTTGGATTACTTGTATTTAAGCTGTTCCCCTTAAGTTAGTGCCGAAGTGTAATCGTAGAGCTATTTTCTTAGACCACATTTAGCCGTAATGGGCTTTGCTTATTCCCCAAACCTTACTATTTTGTTCGTTGTTAATATAATGTTCGCTAAGGGGTTAAGCATTAGAAAGTTTCCTGAATGGAAAAATTCAAGTACGCTTTCTACAGCGTGTCTTTGGATTACTTGTGTTAAAGCTGCCGAAGTGTAATCGTAGAGCTATTTTCTTAGACCACATTTAGCCGTAATGGGCTTTGCTTATTCCCCAAACCTTACTATTTTGTTCGTTGTTAATATAATGTTCGCTAAGGGGTTAAGCAGTGTCTTGGATTACTTGTATTTAATTAATTTGCCTTAAGTACGCTGCCGAAGTGTAATCGTAGAGCTATTTTCTTAGACCACATGTAGCGGGTTATTTTGTATTTCTATGGCTTACCATACATTGGTTCTTAGAATTGTTAAAGCAATTCAAAACAATTCTTTCATAACCTTTTTAAATTGGAACTGATAAAAGGAATGTCTTTAGAGAAACCTGAATTTTCATTCAGTCAAAGTATAACAAGTTTGCTTAAAGCAAATGAAATAAAACATTATTAATAACACAAGGGAAGTTTCCTTACAAACGCGTTCAATTAAGAACATGAAAATTAAAAAAAAATTCTTACAAATATCCGTTCCTTTAAATGCTTATGTTAGAAGCTATATTTCTGTTCAATTGGGTATACATCCCATTAGCTTTCAAGTTATCTTTACGCACATTCAAATGGCAGCCATACAGTTACGTACGTACTCACATGTAGATTTCCCCCCAGACAGATTTTTTTTTGAATGCCTGCACTTCAATATCTGTGATGTCGCGAGACATCTTTTTTGTCGACGCAATTTATACCCCTGCGAACAATTGCTTGTTGTGGCTTAAATGGCCTAAAGCATTAGCGTTAAATTGAAAAACATTTTTTTTTCTTGTGTGTCTTTTACGAAATTTGCATAACGGATTTAAGAAAAAAAAAAGCAACAAACCTAAAAGCTTAAGGCAAATTATGCATTTAATATTGCGTTTGAAAATAATTTAAAAGGTCACAAAAAAAGTACATAAACTTTTAATTTTTTAATAAATATTAAATTAAATATTATGATAGGCTTAATTAAAATAAAAAAAAAAACATTTATTTTGTTTAAGAAAAAATTTTAAATTGAAAAACAACTCAAAAACATTTCTGCACAGATTGTGGCCATATGCATGCGTGTGTACGTTCGAATGAATATGACTTTTTTTGTTTGACAATTTTCTAACACTTTCAAAACCTAACAAAAAAAAGTAAAAGAAAGATTTTTTTATTTTTGTCAACCAAAATCATCATCATCATCATCATTCCTGTGCTTTCAACATTGTCTCACCTAAACTACTCGTATTTCCTCTCATACATTTACGAAAATGTGAGAATTCTAAACAAAACTGCAGCATAAAAACTACGAAATTTAACGAAAGAATGCTGCAATCATTACATCATATTACTCTCAAGCATACTCGTGCATTAAAATGTTAGAAAAGTGAAAAGAAAAACATTTCAAATATGGGTTATTTTACATTGCGTCCCATAAACAAATTAATTGCAAAATTTTTTGACTGCGAACTGTTAAAATCTATGGGATAATGAGAACGAGCTTCAGCACTGACTGGCTGATTCATCAAGGCGCTGAACAAACATATGAAATGCAGTTTATTTACTTATTTCACGGCAGAAAAATCAGAATAAGATAAAGTTGTTCGAATTAAAAATAATAACAGGGTTACGTCCTCCCAAAATAACTTATTCAGGAAGTTTCCTGAACCCCAGGAAGAATACCATCCAGGCAATATAGACATTATAAGACGGTCAGGAAAACTAATCTCTTGAAAAAAAAATAAGATTACAAGATCAAAAGTTCCTGCCAAACATTTAAAGAGAGGGACCATTTTTTTGGCCCCTAGAGATGGTAAAACATATCATTCATCATAGCATTACTGATTACTGAGGAAGATAGAGGAGGTTATTTGTAACAGTCTTATATTTTAAGAAAGAAATGAAAAGAAATATAAACAAAGTTTAGTCCTCAGATACATTAGCGTATTGCAACAGTTTGGATTTAGTTTACTGTACAGGCTGGCTGATATATATTGCAACCAACTTCAGTTTGTTACCATTTGTAAACCTCTCGTCTGAGCATTTTGATCTATTGCATTCAGAAAAAAAGTCATTCGTGATGGAATTCGAGCGTGATAGTGTGGTTGCTTTATATTTGGCTGGAAAACCACAGGTGGCTATCGTTAGAGCCCCCCAGCATTTAAATGTGAGTAAATCTTTTGTTTCTCCTACCGTAATACTGGCAGTGTTGCGTCGCGTCCAAAGAGTGGACGAAAAAAATAGGTAACAACACCAGAAATGATTCGTAAAATTAAGGCCAGATTTGATCGAAATCCACACCGCAATGGTAGAAAAATTTCTCGTGTGCTGAACATATCTCTAGAACGGATGCAACACATATTGAAAAATGCGTTTGTACTAAAGCGATTGAAGTTCCGATGGACAAAAAAAAGTTAGACTGGAAAGAGCCAAGGAATTACTTTGCTTGCATGAAAGTGGCCAGTTACCGAATTTGGTTTTCTCAGATGAGAAGCTATTTCAAATTGAGCAGTTTGTGAACAAACAAAATTATGGGGTTTACTTGCCAAAGAGATCAGCTGAAAATTTACACCTGCGATTGGCCACCAGAACTCAAGCGCCGCCGATGGTAATCGTGTGGGCCGCCGTAACGGCCGATGGTCGTTCCCCGCTCGTATTCATTGGCCGTGGGTTCAAAATAAATGCCGAATATTATCGGGAAAATGTTTAAGCCCTGGGCAGGCAAACATTTCGGCCGTAGACCATGGACATTCCAACAGGACTCAGCGACACCGCATTCGGCCTGCGTTAACCAAGAATGGCTTAAAAAGGAGTTTCCTCGCTTCATTTCTACCGCAAATGGCCACCAAAATCTCCGGATATAAATCCGTTGGACTTTTCGAGAGTAAAGTTCTCACTAAAAAATACCAAAGTGGCGATAATCTCAAGACGGGAATGGGCCAAAATACCGGAGAGTCACTTTCATGCAGCCTGTGATGGCTTTGTCGGCCGTTTGAAGGCCATAATTCATACCAAAGATGGCAAATTCGAACAAATCTAAACTGATTATAAAATTTGATGTTATTTCCAACATTTTTTGCTTTTGAACAATAAAATTAAAAAAAACATAGCGCTTCACTTCGTTCAATATATATCAGCCACTCTGTAGAGTTTATTGCATTTGAAGTACTGGGAAAAGCTGTGATATTTTATGCAGTTTCTAATAATACTTGAACGATAAGTTAAGAGTTTTCTAGTTGAAATCTCTTTTCAATAAATTTCACAGGAGAAAACATACACACATAATTGGTCATTACAACTCTTCAGTTATGATTACGACCTAGCTTCTTACACCATTTATGTTGTCTGTGTTGATTTTATACATGAGTGACGGGAGCTATAGTTTACAGCCGACTACGAGCAACATATTTTTGAGAAACTTTTCATGGCTATTTTATCTACTCTTAGAGTTTTAAGTAGGAATCTGCTGACAGAAAGTAGGGTTCGATTTGCGCAACCGCCAGGAAATCGAGGTTGTTGCAACATTTAAATTACGCTTCTGATTGAAGAACTATGAGAATAAAAAGAAAATTAAACAAAATAACTGCCAAATTATATAACATTTGCAAAATAAAAAATAAAGTAGCCCTTATCGCGACTGTTTTTTGAAAAAAGTTACTGTTATAAAGACTGAAAATCGGTCAGTTGCAATAATAGGCAGTTTCGCAAATCGAGCCTGTACTGTATTTTCGTATTTCATATTGTTGGAGATATTTGACCTAGGATTTGAACCGTTGTTTCGCGTCTAGTAAACCAACGCACTAACTACTAGACTACTGTGGCTTCAAATACTGCTTACAGCGATGATTAACACCTTGTTTATAAAAACAGAAGCAAAATCCATCAACAGTGTATCAAAATACCAAATTGGCTTCAGAATAAATTTATGTTGTGAGCATTTTTAGTCTAGTTTGAGGCATAAGTTCCTATTAACAAACCGATTCTATTACTTTTCCCTCGAATACGAAATTATAGATACCATATGCAACGTGTCTTATTCAACGTAAAATGCCTCATATGTTGACGAGTGAAAAGTGTGTTTATCTACACCGTTTTTTTCATTTAATAGAAGTAGTTGGTGTTGAAAATAAGTTGTTACACACAAATTTAGAAAAAAAAAATATTTTTTTGTTGGTCTATTTATGTTTGCTGTAAATGAAAATGTCTACACAATTTAATATTTACAATATCTCTTCAACTTAAATGTTTACCCCTCTTAGCAATGCTAGACTATAAGGACAATAAGAGAAACCACAATATACTCTGTAAAGTAGGGCTGCTGGTTAAATTTTTTTTTTTTTTGCGTTTTAAAAAATGTAAAATTAAATAAAAGATATGGGGAGAAAATAAAATAATTTTTAATGTTAATATTGTACTAAAAGTAAATGGAATACATTTTATAAATTTTTGAAATAATAGGAGAATTCATAAACACTATACATGCGTACACAATTATTTTCTTTTTAAAATCTTTCCTTCTTGATTGATATCGAAATTAAACTCATCTTAAAAACAAAAAACAAACATAATTGAAAGGAAAATGCCCTGACTTTTTAAGCCTTTGCGTCACATTTTACAGGGGTTCCCAAGTAATCGTACTCTACAACATTATTCCACCGGAAATTCTTCGTAAAATACATGGCGTGTATTTTTTACAGCCATTGTAAAGGTGTGTACATATGTGAGTATACAATTCATCCCACATGAATGTTTTACGCCTTATACTCATACACATGTGGTTCCATTATTCACATGTATTAGGAAGAAAAAAAGTGTTGGTTGTTGTCTGATGTACTCGTTTAGTAACATGGCGCTATTGTCTATAACACTACAATAGTGAACTGAGAAGCTTTGTAACTGAATACTACCCGCCATTGTATTGTCATACAATAACTGGCTGCAAAAACAAAAAAAAAAAAAGTAAAAAAACTGAATAAAAATTCAAATGGAAAAAAATTCTTCAAAATAACAGAGTATCTCGTTTGTTTTCATTATTTCTTATTTTCTTTCTCTCTCACTCTCTCTATCTATCTCCTTACTACCGCTCCCTCATATTTTTTAAATATAATTCATACCACTTGTGCAAGGATTTTTAAATGTTTATTGTACACCGTTTAGCAAAAAATACAAAAATTGAGGGTAGAAAACAGATATTGTAATACCATTCTCATATGTACAGGGTGGCTGATATATAATGCAACAAAGTAAAGCGTTATATTTCTTTAATTTTTTTTTTTAATTTTATTGTTCAAAAGCAAAAAATGTTGGAAATAACATCAAATCTTAGAATCAGTCTAGATTTGTTCGAATTGGCCACCTTTGGTACGAATTATGGCCTTCAAATGACCGACAAAACCATCACAAGCTGCACGAAAGTGGCTCTGCGGTATTTTGGCCTATTCCTATTCTTGAGATGATCGACAGTTTGGTATTTTTTAGTGAGAACCCTACTGTCCAAAATGCCCTAGGCGTAAAAGCCCAAAGGATTGAGATCCGAAGATTTTGGTGGCCATTGTGCGGTAGAAATGAAGCGAGGAAACTCCTTTTTAAGCCATTCTTGGTTGACGCGTGCTGAGTGCGGTGGTGCTGAGTCGTGTTAGAATGTCCATGGTCTGCGGCCGAAATGTGTTTCTCTAAGGCATTTTCCGGATAATATTCGGCATTTATTTTGGACCCCACGGTCGATGAATACGAGCGGTGATCGACCATCGGCCGTTACATCGTCCCTCACCATTACAATCAGTGGCGCTTGAGTTCTGGTGGGCAATCGCAGATGTAAATTTTCAGCTGACCTGTTTGGCAAGTAAACCCGATCATTTTGTTTGTTCACAAACTGCTCAATTTGGAATGGCTTCTCATCGGATAAAACCAAATTCGGTAACTGGCCACTTTCATTCAAACTAAGCAACTCCTTGGCTCTTCTCAGTCTAATTTTTTTTGTCCATCTGTGAGCTCTTGCACTTTTTAGAATTTCAATGGCTTTAGTCCAAACTCATTTTTCAACATGTGTTGCATCCATTCTCACGATATATTCAACTCACGAGCAATTTTTCTACCACTGCGGCGTGGATTTCGATCAAATCTGGCCTTTACTTTTCTGATAATTTCTGGTGTTGTTACCGTTTTTTTTCTTCCCTTTCTGGACGCAATGCAATACTGCCAGGAGCACGGTAACGAGCAATGGTACGAGAAACATTTAAATACTGGAGCGCTCTAATGATAGCCACCTGTGGCTTTCCAGCCAAATATAAAACAACCCAACTATCACGCTTGAATTCTATCACGAATAAAAAAGGTGAATGCAATAGATCAAAATGCATTTGTAAGCTTGTAAATAATAAAATGAACCGTCACTGGAATAAATCTGTCAGCTGTTGTCAGACGAGTCGTTTACAAATGATAACAACCTGAAGTTGGTTGCAATACATATCAGTCATCCTGTATGTATGTATATGTATAGTATATGTATCTATGTACACATGTACATGGTACATTTAAAAATATATTTCATATACACAATAACTACACAGATAAATGTCATTTTTATCCAAAAACTACTACAATAAAGCGAGTGAGATAGGTAGATAGAAAGCGAGCGAGCAAAGGAAAAGGAAACGGTAAAAAAGAAAACTTGTAACACACAAAAATATTATGTGTATTGTATAGTTGATGTATGAGTGAATATGTATGTGGAATATTTTATGCACTTATAAATCTGTGAGTGCATAGTAAATAATTGTTTCTCTTGTTTTTTTGGTGTTGGTGCTTCTGCTGCTGTTGCTGTTGTTAGTGTATAAAATGTCAGGCAACTATTTTATTTAAAGGAATGTCTGTTAGAGAACAATCTTCTTTATTACAGAGTTTTTTGTACGTTGCTCGTACTAAATGTTTTTCGTTTTAATTTTAAATGTCATTGTTGGCGTATGAGTGATATTATTCATTAAAATAGTAGCAAATATACCTGCACAATTTCTTTTGAAGTTTCCTGCCAAAATATATGTTTTTTGAAACGTACTTTATAAGTTTTAGGAAATAAAAAAATTATGATAATTCTAGACAAATACCCTGGCATTCCTTTTAACTATTGTTATTATGTTTCTCTAGAGCTCATAGAAAACTACGGCTGAACACTAGCTTTATTACTAAATCTGTTGGAAACATAAGAAAAATTTAGGTTAGGTTAGGTAAGAGGACATGTACTTGTCGATTAAGACAAGTACAGTACCCGGAGTTCGAAATTGACCCATTGTACAATGTCCTTAGAGAAGGAAGGAAATAGAGGATATAGAATGAAAGGAGGGAATGTAAGTAAGGGGAGAAATATCAATTTTATTTTTTTAGTTTTATTTTCTGTAGCAAAAGATATTTTGAGTAGCCTTAATTATTAGCCTTTAACTTGTTAACATTCTGAACTACTTTGGTTCTAAAAATTGTTGCGCTAAATATCTTCGGTATGAAAGTATACTTTCATACACCTTACAGATTCCAGTCTTAGGGCCATTATTACAACTTGCCGTTAACTAAAGGGAGGATTTTAACGGAGAGATAAATTGTTTTTCATTATTACGAGTACCTAATAAGATAGAAGTGAGCGTTAAGCTAAAGGGAAGATCATCCTACCTTTAACATTTAAAGTTCACTTTATGTTTGAACTTGCCATACTTCAAATTTAAACAAAATGAGCATATACAACAAAAAAATTAAGTCCGCTGTTGCCACTGCGTTAAAAACAAAAAACTTGTTTAATTGAGCAGTTTTATCGACTTTGCTCCGGCACTGCTATATGTTTGAAAATGTTAATTTTATTTTATCTGTAAGTTGTAATAACCAAAATAAGTTAAAGGTAACTTTGTCGTTTACTTTAGCTAAAGGTACCTTTAACTAACGCCAACTTTAACTAGAAGTTGTAATAATGGCCCTTAATATGCGTAACAATTTCAAAACAACAAATGTGTGTGTGTGTGCTAATATGCAAGTAAAATAAAACATCTCTTGGGAATCCCATAACATTTACCTTCACTGCAGATGTTGCATTCCTAAAACTGCCTCGAATGTAAGATAACCATGAATAACAAGCATGGCACGAATATTTTTGATTTCATTAATAATTCATCTGTTGTTTTCTGCACAAAGTTTAGCCTAAAAAACAAGACAAAGTTAAACAGATTTAATTAAATTTTTAAACGGTTTTTAATGCATAATTTAACTAGCGCTGTCATGATATTTCTATGTAAAATGTAGAATAACAGGCTTTAACATCAATATTATTAATCACGATACAAATTACGCGATGCATAGAGAAATTTTGCGTTTGGCATCAGCAGATCAAATTTATTCCGAGGCGAAAGATTAGGAAGGCGTAAGATTAGGAAGGCGTAAGATTACGAAAGGGCTGGTTTTGTTCTAAGCAAATTTGGCTAGAACTAACACCGACCCTGTGGTAAATACGTATTTTATGGCGTCATGAGAAACATAGGGGGATTGAAAGATACTTCTGCGAGTATTAAGCGTTAACTTGGTGCCAACTACAGTTTCAAGCCTCTGCTCCCTAAACAACAAAAATCTGATATCATGAGAAGCGATAAAATTTTGTACCACAACAGTAACGAATTATATCCAGCAAGTACAACCAAAGAGCTATCATCTAAGTATGCTGTACCAAAAATAAAAAGTCAAATCAACTCAAATAACTTGAGGCCAAATTAAATCTCCTGCCTTAAAATCTTTCATTTATTTGTATACAATTTATTTAAGTAAATAAAGGAGAGTGATATGTAGCTTCTAAATATTTAAAACATACATACATAATTGGTCATTACAACCTTTCAGTCAGGATTATTAACCTAGTTTCACACACCACTTATGTTGTGTGCGTTCATTTTATTCATAAGTGGCAGGACCTACAGTTTAAAGTCGATTCCGAACGACAGATTTTTGAGAAACTTTTCATGGCTATTTTATTTACTCTCAGAGTTTTTACCAGCAGTTTGCTAAAAGGAAATTGCCTGTGTATTTTGTTTTGATGTCTGACCGGGGCTCGAACCCTCTCTAATAAGCCAACACACTATCTACTAGAGTATGGCAACTTCAATATTTAAAAACCTATTTTTATTCCCTTAGCTTTTTTGAGAGCACATGATTCTACAAAATTCTCTACCTTACACAGGCTTTTTTATATTCTTATGTTAGGCCATAGTACCTAAGTCATGAAGAGACATAACCATAATTCTATGTATCATTCATGACTCCTAGATATATGCTTAATTAGATTTGCCGATCGTTTCTAAAACTAGATGCCTACAAAGACAATTCGTTTTAAGTTTCCATGGCATAATTACACAACCATAAATTGATATTTATTTCAACCCCTTTAAGCAAATGGTCATCGTTATCATCATCATTGACGTCAGTCAACGGCTGCTCCTAAGCGATGTACGTGTTAAGATCCTTAGTCTCATGACCCAAGCCTCAAGCATAAGATATCCAATTACAACGCATGTTGGTGTCATTTTTAATTGGTAACATCGCTGTAGGCATATAAATGGTGCAAAAGTTTTTATACAAAAAGTGCATTAAATATTGGAAAAAGCTTAGGTTGTATATGAAAACGATGAGAAAACAGTTAAAAAATTTTTTTTTGTAAAAATAAGTAAAAAAAAATTTTTTTTTGGGAAAAAAATTAAAAAAAATTTTAAAAAAAATTTTTTTTCGTAAAAAAAATTAAAACAAAATTTTTTTTATTAAAAATATTGAAAAACAAATTATTACATATTCAGAAAATTGATTTCTATCTTTTTGTTATTCTATATAATGGAAGATTATATTTTAAATTCAATTTTCAATGCACAGTATTGCAGCTGCTACACAGAACAAAATAAATGAAACTCATGACACACAGACATGAAAATGTTGTTAGAACTTTTCTTCCTATGCCCATGTGTACAGTCTATTTTTAAGAATCTCTCTGGCATAATACACTAATACCCCGGTTTGCGTCACTAATAGGGCCTGAAGAAACGCGACGCAAATCGAAATGACGCAAAACGAAGCACGATTTTCCATACATTTATATTGATTTTCATTTAATTGGTTCCGAGATTCATAATTTTAGCTGAAAATGTAGATTTTTCAATAAAAAATAATAAATTTTTTTTTAAATAATTTTTATTATTGTAAAAATATAACAATTCATTGGAGTAATGCAAAAAAACATAATAAAGAAATTTTAAAAAGACACAACTCGAAACAAACGACTCAAACAGCAACAAAAACGACGCAACTTCGAAATTGCATTAGATTTAAACGGGAAATCCCCTTTTTCTGTTTTAGCTTTGTACAATCATTATCATATCATCATATTTCGAAACATGCGACGCAAACTGAAACAAAAACGACGCAACTTCGAAATCATAGATATTTAAAAAAAACGCAACTTCGAGGCAGACGCCGATTGAGGCGACGCAAACCGGGGTATTAGTGTATTTTCATTTTCTTTGATTTATTTTTTGGATACAAAATAAATTTAATTTTAAATACCCCAGACATAGACAACAAATCATATGTAAAATGCAAAAATAAAGCTAATTTAGAGCAACAGGCTACTAAATGTAACACTAAATATGCACTAGCCGTCCAAGCGTATCATTATGCCACATTGTGGCACACTTGTAATGTGCTTATGTGTTACAATGAAAGAAAGAAAGAAAATTGCTGCTATAAAAATAACACAAAGCAGTTCCTCATTTTTTGCATACAATATTTGACAAAAACTTTCACAGAAAATTATGATACTTTTATGTACCCTGTAAGTGTGCCGTAGTTGTTGATGTAAAAAAATTTATGTTTCAAATTTGCTTAATTAAGAGTATAAAAATAGAGTAAAAAAACATATTTGTATGGCTTGTTTAACACTTGTTGCAACTTGTAAAAGAAATTGTTTTATTTTTTTGTAATTTTTATTTTTCTTTCTCTGTCTCTATTTATTTGCAGATTGAAAGCATAAAACTGTCAATGTAATTAACTCAGCTCTATGTTGTCGTAAAAAAAAGCAACTAAAAATTTACTAACCCAACTACAGCATCTTAAAAAACAAAAACCCAAAAAAAAAAACTAGCGCCATGTATATATATTTAATAAGTACGCCACTAATCTACAGCTAATAACAACATAAACTTGTTTATGCAAAAAAAAAAAGTTATTAAAACAAAAAAATTAAATTTTTAAAAATGTATGTCTGTTTAACGAAAAATTCAACAAAATTTAGTGCCAAATTAGAGTATGTAGTACCTGAAAAAACCTAAAACACAACAACTTAAATAAAATATTTTTTAGAAATTAATTTAAAAAAAAAAAGCAAACAAAAAATAAACGCAATAAAATGAAAAAAGAATGTGTTAAAATCTAAATGGCAAGAAATATTTTAGAATGTTTCATCAATAGAAACAAGCAACAGAAAACAATTGTGTTCCATTAGAGATAAACAAAAATCAACAAGCAAAACAATAGCAACGGCAACGGCAACACACACACAATACTTTAAAAAAAGCAAATATGGCGGGTCCACAAATCCAACGTCCACAAAGCGCCTACTATACTGGGCTGAATGGTTCTTCGAATAGCCAACGAGGGACTGGAGATGTAGACGGTGATGGTGGTGGTGTTGGTGCTCTTACCACCAGCACCTCACATCATACTGGCCTACATGCCATACGCACCATATCACACGATAGTGAACTCATCTATCGTGGCTCGAATGGCAATACTCATAATCTCAATAACACCTCCGACTCAACATCATCGTTGCATGATGGTGGCGGTGGCAGTGGTGGTGCGGCCAGTACAAGCCGAACGATTATACAACAACAGCCTACACTGCTGCATGCATCACCGAACGCACAGCCTTTAACGCCCGGTGTTGAAGCCAGTGTATCTACTATAGCTGGTACTGGTCAAAATCCTAGTGATGCTTTAATTGTTCCTGCAGCCGCTACTACGCTAGCGGTAGCCTCTCAACATCCATCAGCAGATCCTAAAAGTATTTCACCGCATTCCAATAAAGCCCCTAGCAAAAGTAAACAGCGCAGCATAGAAATTATTGTCGATGCTACCAAATGTGAAGACGACGTCGAACAGGGTAAATCGCGGCGTTCATCAAGGCATCGTCATCGACCGCTGCATAGAAGATTTCTCAATTACCTTAAAAGTTTGTTTCACAGCACCACAACACAAACTGGTAAGATTTTTTTTAAGGATTTAAAAAAAAACAGAAAACAATAGTTTAGAAATATGGCTATAAATGATTAAATTTAAAGTTATAATGACAATCAAACTCGTACTGATATTTTCTTTTGTTTATACATCCAAAATGTTTTTCTTTTTTTTTATTATTTAATTTTTTTCTTTTTTTTTACTATTTAGTATCAAAAATTCTATCCGGATTTTATAAATGAGAGTCTCACGACATACTTTAATTTGCGTTTAAACTATCTCTTCTCCGCGACATGTTATACGCCTTGTATTAAGGTAGATTTAGGACGAATTTTCACTGAAAATATTACGTTCGATTATAGCATGTGAAAGACAATGAGAGCGATTATTTAAATATAATTGAATTTCAGTAAGCTCTTGGAGAATTTTCGTATACTAAAACGTACATACGTTACTTTTCGTTATGTATACGTTTGGCTAATTCTGCCTTAACGCCCTTACTAAGATCTTGGTTACTTGCATTCTTTTAATTTTGGAAGTTGCCTCGATTTGGAGCCAAACTTTAACAGACAACTGAGTCGGTCTTAGTTTTCTTAGTCTGAATTTCAAAACGCCGAGGTCTAGACACGGTTAAAGTCCCAGATATTTCTGCGGCGACTGCCTCTCAACAAATGTGTAGTAAAAACTCTGAGTCTAAATAAAATTATTATGAAAAAGTTTCTCAAAAATCTGTCGTCCGTTGTTTACTTTAAACTGAAGTGGTGTGAAAAGTTAGATTGTAATCCTGATTGAAGGTTTGACCAATTATGTTTGTGTGTAATTATGTCTCCGCGAAAAGTCTGAAAGGCAGGTTCTCATCTGATAAGCCAACACTCTACGCTTACTGAAGTTGCCGTAGTCTAGTAGGTATTGTGTTGGCTTCTTAAACGTAAAGCCAGGGTTCGAGTCCCAGCCCAGACATCAAAACAAAATGGAAAAAAAGTATTTCTTCGGCAATTTTCTATCAGCAGATTTCTGGCTTAAACTCTGAGAGTAAAAAAAAAATAACCGGCCATGAAAATTTCTCAAAAAAAATCTGTCGTTCGCAGTCAACTTTAAACTTTCAGTCCCGCCGCTTATGTATAAAATTAACACACACAACATAAGTGGTGCGAGAAACTAGGTCAATAATCCGGACTGAAAGGTTGTAAGAATCAATTATGTATGTACGCACGCCTACTACAATATATCGACTTCGAATGCTTTGCAATGACCTGTCAGAAAATTTATAAACCATTTTAAATAACACGGTGCGACGGTGAAAATACACCCGAGTAACTACATAGTTCACGTTGTTCAGTTAGTTGGGAAAACTCAAAAATAACTTTTTTATTTTTCTCCAACCCTCCAAACTTGTTTTATTTGACAAAAACTGTTTTTTTCGTCTTCATTTACAAAATTTTGGATTACTCAAACATTTCACAGCCGATTTACAAAATTTAAATCTTGTTGGAAAGTAGAGATATGGACCTTTAAAACGTTATACATATATCTATTATTCGACTTAATACGCTTTGATGAGATAAACTTAGAAAATTTTAATTTTTTTCATACTTTTTCAAGTTTGTCCATTCATAGGAGCAACCTTAAATAAAAAAAAAAAAAATAGAGGATAAGAGATAATATTCTTAAAGTCTATTCTATCGTGAAGAGATAGAGTTATCATTTGATCAAATCGGATAAATCTTACATAGTTATTATTTGAAGAGTCTAACAGACGTATTATAATTTTTATAAATGTCATCTCATCAAATGAACTTTTACTTCAAAAATGTTCAGAATTTTTGATGGATCTTGATTGTTTATCACAAAATCTGTCTATTTCACGTTTGCATGACATCCAAAAGTTGGCTACTATTTCTGTTTTTTGCAAATATTATTTTTTCTCTTTGCGCAAAAATTGGTCAACTTCTGGTGGTCGTTCAAACTTGGAATTGACATATTTTCCGATAAACAATCAAGATTCATCAAAAATTCTGAAAATTGTTGAACCGGAAGTTCATTTGATAAGATCAGATATAAAAAAATATAACTCAACGGTAATTTCTGTCCGATTTGATCAAACAAAGTGTCACTCTCTTCGCAAGATCATGCACTTTCGGAGTGTTATCACTTATTTTATATTTTTTAAGTAAAGTTTGCTACTATGATCGGACAAACTTAAAAAAAATGAAAGAAATTTGCGTTTTCCAAGTTTACCTCATCACATCTCTCAGCATATTAGGACAAATAATAGATGTATGTATACCGTCTTAAAGCTCCATCTCTCCCCTGTTTCCAATAAGATTTAAGTATTGGAAATCAGGTCAGAAATGTTTGATTAATCCAGAATTTTCTGCGGAAAGTCGAAAAACAGTTTTTGGCAAATAAAAAGTTTGGAGGATTCGAGGAATATAAAAAAAAAATATTTCTAAGATCTACTCAACAAAACTTCCAACCTACACTATGCCATTAGCCGGGTGTATTTAATTTTCTTTTATTTTGTCGCAGAGTGTAATCGGCAAACACGTTAACTGGTCCTAAAATTTATTTCTAACGTTGTTTACTTGCTTGATGCATTTGTAGAATATAAAGAAAAGAAAGTGGTTATCTACTCGACTCTTAACAAAAAAATAAACTTACTTTTCAAACATCCTTCGTTTAATCTAAGCCAACGCAGTTTAAATACATTTATTTCTGCTGAGGCCATGAAATATTTGTTTGCAGTTTTTTTTTTTTTTATTTTTTCTTTTTAAATTAATTAAAACTTTCGAAAGCATTTGTTGAATTGGTAAACAAAAAGTTCAAGTAAAAATTCTAATGATAAAATCAAAAATATTATTTCCTTTAGTAATATTCAACTTTATCTCTACTCAAACATCCTGCTCTCTATTGAACGACATCTCCTTTAATGAATAGGTAGTGTGGCTATAGAAAAAATTCTATTTTTCTTATGGAATTTAAATTTGAAAAGCAATTTTAATTTTTTTTTTTCCAACTCCACTGTAATAGAAATTTAATTAAAACTTTTCAATTTCTTGCATTGAGATAGAGCTCGCATAGTTTAACCTTCCTGCTTAATTCAAAGTCGTATACTTTTAATGTACTGTTAGTATTTGCTATGCAACTGTATTCTAACTGTAAATTTCGATTGCCATTAAAAACAGTCTCCATTCAAATGCATTTCCTTTCCTAAACGCATGCAAGATAAACATGGTGTCCCAACAACAGGCAACTGAGTCAGTTTCAGTTTATTGTGATATTGTTTGTCATTTTCGGAAAATGTTATTGTTATGGCCAATGCCATACCATTAGCAGTTGCATTATGTTATGAATACTGGCCAGTATTATTACTGGCCAACAAAACACTGCAGCTGCATAAACATTTGCAAGCCAAACAGTCTTCATTCAGTTTATGTGGATATTCTTTGTTTCTTTTCTATTTAAATGAACTGAATGGCCAAAATGTTATTTCAACCTGGCATGTTTATGTATTTGTTTGAAATGTTTTCCAAAATGCATTCTCTATGAATGTAGAGGTGTATGTATGTATAGTACAGGTATTCCCCGACTTACGATTAAGATAGGTTCCTGGTCATCGGTCGTAAGTTGAATTTCATATAAAAAAAATTTTTTAATTTAATTTTTAGGCTGATATACTAACTTAAAAAACTTCCGACTTAGCTAATGTATTATTTGCACTGAAATATGTAGTAAACCGAATTTTTTTACTTTGTATTTTTTTTATTTTTCTCATATGTTTTAAGGATTCCCCGCAACTACATATTTGTATTTTTTAAGAATTTTTTATGAAAAAAATTGCGAAAAAAAATGGTCGTAAGTGTGAATAATCGTAAGTCGAACGGTCGTAAGTCGGGGACTACCTGTACAACAATAAATCAGGTATATATTGTATGCTCACCTTTTTGGAATTCAAAAGGCAATGGAGTTTATCACAACAAAGGATGTAAGGGGGACTATTAAATAGTATTTAAGTGCTATTGTTATGAGTATGTCATTAATTTATAGGAAAAAAATTTCAGATTTACATCTCTCCCCAATTATTATTCTTAATCAAAAGTTTAGCAGGAATATGCCATAACAAGTCGTCCACTTATCATAAAAAAATAAATTTTTTATTGCAATATCTTTGTTATAATGGCCAGGAAACTACTGCCAAGTAATACATGTGTTGTACTTAGGGTTGCCAGCCTGGCTAGACTTGGCTGGATGGTCCAGCTTTTTTGATGCTTGTCAAGTTTCAAGCTAAAATTTAATTTGTCCAGCTAAATAGAAATAGGGCAATAATTTTCAAATTTATCCAATCATGTTAGTCAACACTGATTGTACATTTGTTATACAATTAAGCTATGATTTCCCTCTTCTATCATCACTGACAACATGTCTAAACACTAAAACTTGTCATAGTAAATATTATTGAAGCGATAGTCAATTTATTTTTACGTACAGCGTTTATTTTTTGTAGATGAAAATATAAATCTACTAATCTTGAAAATATTGATAAAGAAGATGGTCCATCAAAAAAACGTCTCTCAACTTTCTGCAATAGATGGAAAGAGTCTACAAAATATGCTAATTGGATAAGAAAAAAAAGATAATAACACGTAGAGTATCAAGTGTGCCAAACAGACATTATAATCAAATACGAAGGCAGCCGCTTGCTTGATAAACATATAAAAACACAGAAGTTGTCTCAAACTATTTTGAATTTTGTAGTTCCAACAGTGACAAAAATTGAAACACAACTCTCCAAGGCGGACCTGGTATGTGTTTACCATAAGGTTGTCCACGGACTAAGCTACAATTAACATTTTCTCAGTATTTGTTTATGTCCAGCTTTTTTTTTTTTTGTTTTGTCCAGCTTTTTAAAATCCAATGTCCGAGCTTTTTGCAAATCGGAATCTGGCAACCCTAGTTGTACTCTATGTCCAACCTACGTTTTGTATTTCACACATCTTTGTTGGCAAAGGTATGTTCAACCTTCCATATAATATCAAACCTATTCTGACAAAATTATGCCTAATAAATGCCTGTCTCTTAAACCATCACACCGGGTAGAGGTACTATTTGATAATAGAAATTGATTAATAACCAGCTTAAATCATCTATCAGTGCCCCATGGGGTATTGGCTTCAAAATATCGCAAAAAAGCTGGTATTTTTGTCAATCAACTACATACAAAGCAGAAGGGTTATACCTCAAATATCTACTTCCATCCGTTGGAGGGCATATAAAGCATTAGCAACTGCCAAATCTCTCATTGCAATGTATTCACAGTTTTATAAAACCGTTTCTGTAATACTATAATGCTACCAGTCATATTAGTGCCAATCACCTAACTGCGAAAACCAGTTTCTGGTCAGCTTTTGATTTTACTAAGATTATATACTAAGTGTTGCTGTATCTTCAGCAGTCTCTACTATACTCTTAACAATGGTTAGCACTGTGTGCACATCTCTGGAGGCAATATCATTGCCTTAAATACATCATCATTGTCCCATGATTTGTATCTTGTTAGCATTGCTCCCAAAGTGTTAATGTTGGCCTTGTCAGTGTTTATCACAAGCTATGTATATGTCACATACATAGCTGCCAGATACATAAAGCATCAAATCGTCAAATATTAGGAAAAAAATATTGTCAAAATCGCCAAACTAATCGTCACAAAATTGCCGTGAAAATTAAGTGTGATGTACGCTAAAATCGGCACATTTTTCAGTGCCTTAGTTTCTTAAGAGAGTGTAAGATCTTCATCTGATCTTCTTACTATTTACACCTCTTATGTCCGAAAGCGAATGGAATACAACTCTCATGTATAGGGCGGCGCCACAACGACTATTTGAAACTTCTCGACCGCTTAGAAGAAAGGGTGAATTTGCCCGTTAATAACGGCAGGGTATTGATTTCCATTGATTCATTGGAGCATCGTTGCAATGTGATCTAGTTTCACTGCTGTATCGAAATATTACCGAACTTTGTTCAAGTGAACTAAGGGACTTGTACCCGAGAATCATGTATTCCTACGCATTACAGACAAAATTCGTTCTTTAGTCGGACTATTCGTATATTCAGAGATTATGGCTTTTAAGGACAGAAAAATTTGGCAAAGGTAAATACAAAGCTTAAAGTGGCTTTTAATTTACAAAAGTAAAGGAAATTAAGTAAATTTTTATTTTTTAAAAATCGTCAAAGTAATGGCATAAATCGTCACATCGTCAATATTATATTTTTGGAGCACAAAATCGTCAAATCTGGCAGCTATGGTCATGTAGCAGCCTAAAAACTTTTAATTTAGGAAATAAAGATGGAGCAATTTGTTTTAATTAAGGAGTTTAATTCCCTAAGGCTGAATTCTATTATTGTTATATACATTGGCTGGATTATGATATTATAATATAATTTAATTTATAATATAATTTGAAAAGGCTTATCACTACTTGCGTAAATTAGCGCTTGTCTAAAACTGTTGTGTATCAAACCATTATGAATAGCTGAACGACTGTTGATCTCACTCAGCTACTCAACTGGTATTTGTGAAGACAACACAATATGATGAACAATATTATAATGTTACTGATGCCTCTATAATTTCCTAACATACATAGGCTTTTTCAATTATAAAACAAATTTCATTGACATTCCTTTGGCTTACAATATATAGGTGCACCAATAACTCCCAGAACAAATAAATAAAAATTGAAAATCAATATCGAATTGTATGGATTTAACAATTAAAAAAACCTACAACCTGCAATAAATGTACTAAGACATAATAAAATACTTCATTAGTTCTATTTACTCATACTCTGCTGTAATTTTACACACAAATTCCCATTTGCTCATTCGGTGGCAGCAATAAAAATATTTTTACTCACAACATGCGCGCACACACATTTCCTATCACAAGTTTGTGTTATTCTTTTGCTCTCATTTTCAATGTCATTTATGCGTAAAATGTTAGTGTGCATCACATTAGAGAGACAGAGACGTAGAAACAGAGCGAAAGGTAAACAGCAGGCAGTGATCAGGAGGTTTTGGTATGTGTACGGTGCTGTGCTGCATGTTTATGCAAGTGTACGAGTGCATGCATGAATTTCTCTTTTTTTTTTTTATTTGCTTTTCTTTTATTGTTATTGTTGTAATTCAAAAAATTTTTCTGTTGTTTAACAAAAACATTCCATATCTCTGAAATATTCTCTGTTCTCTGCACATTTTATGTTTAGTTTCCTGGAAAACTTTAAAATTGTGTGTTTTCGTTTCCTGTTTGTTGTCTCATAAAGTGTCATTATTTATATGTTTTGTTTTAATAGGTGTATGCGTATGCATGCGTGGGTGTTGGCAATTTACGAATAATTTGAAAAACATTTTTCTCCTCAGTACTGGAGGCTCATTCATGTGCAGGCTTGAAAATATTTTGTTTTGTTTGCGAATACATATGAAAAGTATTTTATGGATAGTAGATGTTTATAAAATTCTAATAGGTTGATAGGATTTCAGGTTAATACATGTTCTTTTATACATACAGACATACATAGATACAAACCTGCATATATAATCGGTCTTACAGCACTTCAGTCACGATTACGACCTAGCTCACACCACTTAGTTTACACCACTTGTGTTAATTTCATACAAAAGTAGCGGGACGTACAGTTTGAGACCGTACAACAGGTTTTTGAGAAACTTTTCATAAAATTTTATTAACTTTCAGACTTTTTGCTAGAAATACGTTTTTTTTTATAAAACCAGCACTCAGGGGATGGCCCGTACTCATGCAGTGCATTGTGCAGGTTTTTAGGAAAGGTGACGAGTTGCTGCTAGGTGACTATAAAATAGCCAGTTTTATACCTACACCATTAGACAGTCTACAGCAAGCGTCCCCAAGAAGCCCGCAGTTTCTCACGCTACTTATGTTGTGTTTGTTAATTTTATATATAAGTGGCGGAATCTACAGTTTTAAGTCGACTCTGAACGACAGATTTTTTTGAGAAACTTTTTATTTATTTACTCTCAGAGTTTTTGCTAGAAATCTGCTGTGAAGAAATTACCAAAAAAATACTTTTCATATTTTCGTTTTGATGTCTGGCCTAGGACTCAAACCCTGGCTTTACATTTAATAAGCCAGCGCACTATCTACTAGATCACGGTGGGAGGAAGTTATCAAAAGAAAATTTTTTCATATTTCGTTTAGTTGGAAATGTGTGAGCTGGGGTTGTTTGAACTGTTTGCCTCATGTCTAGTAAGCCAATACACTACCTATTAGACTAAGGCGACTACATTATTACGATGTTGTAGCCCCTGCAATTAGAACTCAAGCAAGCCTCGAGATAGGCGTTACTTTTTTAGTCTTTCTCATTCACTATGCAGCTCCATAAAGCATTGTAATGTAAAAGCAATGAGTATTTAAAACAATGAGTAGATTCAAGTCATACTTATACGCATTCATACTTACTTTAATATGATACTCATACTACTCATACTCCAAGTTGGAAGTACTCGTCATATTCATACTTCACAATACGCATGATGTTATTGATTTCGACTTGTCACTACTTAACATTTACACGAAGCACAAAATAAGTATGATTCGCATACAAGCACGGCAATACTTACAAGAAGATTGTGTGTATGCTTTACTTGTTGTCTTTTTTTTTCCTTTATTCTTTGTTTGTATATGCAACAAAAACAAAGGCTGTAAATTTTGATGAATGATTCGAATCACTCAAATCACTTATAAATATTATAAGTATTTTTCTAAATTTATGAATCAGAATGAGTAGGCGTATGAATCAAACATATTTCGAATGTTGTAAGTGTGATGTCAACATTGTACTCATACTTATTGCTACTTATACTTAAAAATCAATGTTGTAGCGAGTACGAATGAATCAGAGTAGTTGAATTTCAATTCTGAGTGAATACTCATACCCAAAATTGCGTGAGTGTTTATGAGTACCGGAAAAACGATTCATTGCTGATCTCTGATTCAAAGCCCAAAAAACAGTCAAGGACCTATTCGCAATGGGTGAAAGCATAGTTCTCAACTCAGTCTACACTGGGTGAATGTACATTTTCTTCAACCAAATTGATCGGTGTTTATGTGGCTAAATGCTTTACTGAGTCTCAGTACCGATTTGCCATATAAATTCTAATGGAAGATAGGTTGTGGTTGACATTCACAGCTTTCTTCATCTCTCATTCAACAGGATAACGAGACGCTCCAAGTGTGTATATAAAAACAGGGCAGCCAACAACTATGTTGCGAAATAAAAGTACAACGTATTTAATCAAATTTTTTTTTTAGAAATTCTATTCTCTAAAGTGCTTTAATGATAACAAATGTATTGGCAAATAATTTTGTTGTTAACAAAAGACTAGACTTGTATGCATAAATAATTCAGTGATTTAAGTGCTTTGAAAATAATTTGAACAATTCCGTTTGGATTTGTTAAAATCATGCATTAACAAATAAATGTTTATTCTCTCAAATATTTATCTTCTCACACAGACACTCTATCAACTAAGCACACACACGTATTCATGAACGCATACATACACAAACGTAATTTTGTTGAAACGGAAACACATTAATGTCACAAAGCGAAAAACCTTTAAAATAAATGACGATTTTGTTACAATTGTGAAATGGTGTCTACTTTTAGGAGCACAGCATATACACATAAGAAAAAAATCATTGTATTTGAAAAACATACAATGTGACATTGTGTTTAATCAGGATAAACACAACAATGGAGACTTAATTGCGCATAAATCATTTTAATTTTAAGTGAAGCCACCAAAAAAAAGAAAAAATCGAAACGTAACGTAACGAAACGACAAAGTTGAAATGATACAACAATAGTAGCAATAAAGTCTAAATAAAGTCTTTGATAATATATTGCCCAACTGTGAAGGATATGCAGGATTTGTTCCTGTGCATCACATTATAATACAATGCCACTGTTACCGCCATCAAATGATGGCACAAAATAACCAAAAAATTTTAGCTGAAATGTTGCCATTTTGTTCCAATGCAAATGAAGTGGTGTCACCACAAATAAGCAATGAGTGCAGCTAGCTCTGAGCTAGAAATGATGGTTGAAGAGGGATTCGAATAGAAAAATTACAAAAAAAAAACTGTCGGCAACAGTATGAAGATGTTTTTCAACAATTTAATGCCGTTAAATGTAAATAGAAAAATTACAGTATCGAAGTATGCTGTGTTGAGTACCAAAGATTCGTTGAAATCATTGCCGTCACACTATTTCGCATAGCAAATTTAACAATTCTTCTAATCAAAATTCAAACATGTTGGATTCTATGGAGATGTGTTGCATATTTCACAAACATGTGGCAAACACACTGCTTTGCGTTCAACCTTGTGTGCTGGATTAAAAGGATCAAATTGTTGAAAAAAAAATTGTTTTGGTACATATTTCCTTACATAATAAATGTGAAATATTTACTGGAACTATTTGTTAGACATTTTACGTATTTTTAAAAATTTAAATTACTGTTTTTATTAATTTTTTAATAAAAGTAATAAAAAGTTGAAATTTTCTTAAAATATCCCCACATGACATTGGACACTGTAAGTAGGAAGCTTATAAGCCCCCGTATAGGTGATTGATGAATACGAACATCTTTTAGAAGAGTCTACAAACCTCAGTCCTTGAAATATATGATATTTCCATAATATATTCAGTTTTGTCTTTTTGAGTGAAAATATTAATTTCCATTCAAAATGGCTGCAAGAGATTATTTGTGATAAGATATCCTACTGAGCGACTGGTGCATGAAAAGAATTTGTGATAATACTGTTGAAAATATTATGAGAAAAATATAGACGGTAACTGAAATAGAAAATATTTCCGTATATTATGAAATAAGAAGTCACAAAAGTCTAGTAAATGGTGTGTCGGCTTATTAGGTGTGAGGACGAAATATGAAGAAATATTTCATCGGCAACTTTCTCTCAACAGATTTCTGGAAAAAACTCTAAGAGTAAAAAAATTGCCATGAAAACTTCCTCAAGAATCTGTCGTTCACAACATAAGTGGTGTGAAAAGCTAGATCTTGAAGTGTTGTAATGGTCAGTAATGTACACATGTATGTATTAGAAAATCATCCAAATTCTAGCTAATAAGAACGTCATTGTTTCTTTAAAACTGCTCGAGAACTGCAACAAAATCGTCGCAACCCAAGCCATCTGGGTTGAATACTACTCCCATATATTGTCAGTGAGCGTGAACTTTTCCAGTCATTAAGACACCGAGCTAAGTAAAATTTCCATAACCTCTCCTCCAGTAATAGAAATAATGGAAAGAATCCGCTATTATACCTTCGAAAATATCTACGCCAACACCGAAATTAATGACTGCTTAAAAGACAACCGCACGCAACGTAGAAAATAGAAGAGCTTGAAATAATTGATGCCATCTTAAACCGTACACTCAACACTTATCGCATTCATCATCATTTTAAAAGCAATTTTGCATTGAAAACAAAATCTAAAAAAATTCTGGGAAATAAATTTTTTTAACTTGTACAACATCTTAATAGTGAACAAAGTATCCTGTGTACTCTGTTTTTAAATTTTTATAGTGCCTTGCTACACATCTTGGATTTCCAATTCTGCTTAATCTTGTATAATACAAAAGCAGTAATAAAAATGCTTACAATTTTCAACAGACTTTAAAGTACAAAAGAAGTTCTTGCTATGGGTGTGTGCAATCAAGAAAAATTAAGATAAAGGATACTGAAATATAGAATATTCGAAAAATTTTCTCCTCAATATATGTAATCATTCCATAATATCCATGCATTCATTTCCTTTCAACAATCCCCATTAACGCATGTATATACATACCAGAGATCAGCAATGAGTATTCAAAACGATGAATAGATTCGAGTCATACTTATAATTTCTAATACTTGTACGCATTCATACTTATTTTAATATCGTACTCATACTACTCATACTCAAAGTTGGAAGTACTCGTCGTATTCATACTTAACAATACGCATAATGTTATAGATTTCAACTCGTCTCTACTTAACATTTACACGAAGCACAAAATAAGTATGATTCGCGTACGAACACTGCAATATTTACAAGAAGATTGTGTGTATGCTTTGTATGTTGTCTTTCCATTCTTCTTTGTTTGTATATGCAACAACAACAAACGCTATAAATTTTGATGAATAATTCGAATCACTAGAGTAATTTAAATATTTTTCTAAATTTATGAATCAGAAAGGATAGGCATATGACTGAAACATATTTCGAATATTGTGAGTTTGATGTCAACATTGTACTTATACTCATTGCTACTTATACTTACAAAAGAATGTTGTAGCGAGTACGAATGGATCAGAGTAGCTGAATATCAATTCTGTTGATTCACTCATACTCAAAATTGCATTAGTGCTTATGAGTAGCGGAAAAACGATTCATTGCTGCTCTCTGATACATACATTTATGCGTGAGTGTTTTTGTGTGTCTAATAATGAAAAAACAACTTAGCTTTACGCGTTTATGGCGCACAGTCCTTTAATGCATTTTTTTATTATTTCGTATGACAAAAATTTTAGCTCGTAAGTTACCAACAAGCCAACTCGTAAGTTTACTGGTAAAAGCAAATCTAAAATGAAACATAAAAAATGTTATAAACACCCGAGTGTTTACATATGCAGTATATAAAGTTATTATGAGTGATTAGAACTATAAAAAAAATTAAAGCGGACAAAGATATGCGATTCTTTTCGAAATTAAGGAAATTACGTCGTGAAATCCAATAGTAATCCAGTAATGATTGACGTAAGCGAGTATAATCATAACAAGGGAACAACACTACCATGCAGATTTGGTTTTAAGAAGAGTTCAATATATAGCCTTGCCAATTACTTACACAGTAAAGCTGATTAACGATCCATATTCGTTAAAGGACGCTTTAGATGAAAGCTATTTAACTGCTAAAATCTTTAACAAACGGATGATTTTGAAACTATTAAATTTATAACCCTGTATATATCCCCTATACTGCATAAACGCACTTAAGCATTCTGTTTCAGTTTCTGCTGATGCATCGGTATAAGCAAATGCAATGCAATAAAAAAAACCTATTAAATTGAGCAAATGAATGCTATGGAGAAAGGAGAACACAAGTAAGACTTGCTGCATGACTAAAAAGAGTTGGAAATGAATGCATCGTATACTGAATGAAAAGCGTAACAGATATCAGGCTTTAATTGAATGGAAAGAATAAAACATAATGGAATACTATCAAGAGTATAAGATAATTTTTATTGTTATTAAAACGCAAATGGCAGCAATAATTTATAAACGAAGAATATATTTTAAAAATATGCAATATTTGGTAATTTAAACTACTTCTTACACTTTCAAGGAAATTAAAAAAAAAATAAAATAAAAAATTATTTCGTTTTTAAAGTGATTAGCATTGCAAAGGCTTGTTTTAATTAAAGTTTTCTAAACAAGAAAAAAATTATAAAATTTTTCTGACTACTAATAAAACTTGGTGTTGCTTTTTTTTATCTAAACAATTCAAAAACTATACTCACTAAAGCATTTTCATCATTCATTTACAAATTGAATTTTCCTTTTTTCCATGTTCATATATTTTATAATTGAATTCAACTAAAATAGAGTTGTTTTCCTTTCATATTTTATGATGTTGCAAATTGTTTTGTTTTATTTTTTTCATTTTTTTTTTTTTGTGTACTTTTTCCATGTCCTTTTGTTTTTTTTTTTTTTTTTGTTCCTCCCTCCTGTAATTGCTGCAAATGAAATTCATAAAATTTTCATTTATTTTCTGTGCGCATGCAACACAGCTAGAGTATGAATAAGTTTTGTATGAAAGTAAATTATTTTGAATAAAGTTAACAGCATAAGCACCTGCAACTGTCACTTTGTCCGCCTCTATGTTTATTTATTTGCATGCAATTTTCTAAATAAAAAAAAAAATAATGCAGCTGTTGCATGTCAAAATCCAAATATGAAAATTCTAAAAATTGTTCAAAACTAGAAATTTAAGTTCACTTTAATCGTATGAATTTTTAGAACCATTCAAAACTTACCGAATATTGTAAAAAGCATTAATACACCGTCTATATATACGATAAATTCCCAATTTCACTTCGATCCAGCTACTACTTTTGCATCGATCAGTCTTCTTTTCAAACAAACTATACGTTGTAATCAAATTTGTCTATTTGTCGTCATTTTGACGATTTAGAGCTCCAAAAATATCATTTTGACGACATGACGATTTATGCCCTTATTTTGACGATTTTAGCCTTCCTTAAACTTTGTATAACAAGGTGTAAAGTATTATGTTTTTAAATTATTTTCGAGTTCCTGTGATGATTTTTCTGTATTTTATAATTTTTAATCTCTTAAAAGCCAATAAATTTCAAATCGTAAATAACATCAGACAATTTTAAAAATTCGATTATAGCTTCTAATATTACCATCGGAAGACCAAAGGCAAGAGGCATTTTTTTTCATACGATCATCTTTCAGGAATTGGTATTGTTTTTAGAATTAGGAAAATATATTATAGGAATGAGGAAAGAGGGAGCAGTGTTTACCGCGACTAGGTTTGTATATTTTTATACCATAAATAATAGGAAAGATCTCTGCTGGAGGGCAGTTCCATATACGAATAGTCTGGCCGTTGGCCAATCGACCATATGAGGATGTGCTGGCCGAGAAAAACGAGTGTTACGAAAGAATACATGATTTTCATAAACAACTCTCCTTATTTCGCTCGAGCAATATCCATTGTAGTAGCGACAGAACGGTGACACAAGCCACATTGCAAAGATGCTCCAATGAATCAATGGAGTCGGAACACTATCGTGATTAACGACCTACTACAGCCGCACCTGTACACGGTCGTGAAGCCTCAAAATAGTCTTTAAAGACCTAACCACACATAAGAGTTGTATTCAATTTCGGTCGGTTATTAATGGTGTAATTTGTAAGTAGATCAGATAAAATGAATTATATATTGTAACGGCTTAAGAAACCAAGGCACTGAAAAATATGTCAGTTCTAGCAAGCATTACACTGAATTTTCATGCCCATAAAGTCAAGATCTTCTGACTCCCTAATATTTACACCACACATGGGTGTAGATGATGCATTATTTATACTGCTTAACATTGACTTTATACGTTTTTGTTTTTAAAACTTTTCAATTTGTTTATTTATTTTTTTCTGACGATTTTTTGACGATTTCAATGAACGTCTTTGACGATTTTGACGATTTCTTTTCAAATATTTGACGATTTGATGCTTCATTTATCTGGCAGCTATGGTTGTAATGCATAAAACGAAGAATGAATAAAAATAAATCTTTTGGCGACTTCCTCTTAGCAGTCATCTGGCAACACCTCTAAACAGTAAATGAAAACTTTCAAAATATTTGACGTTCGGAATCGTCTTTAAACTTATGATCGATCGCTCCACTCTTGAATTAATAGAACAACGTAGTAGTGGGGAAGCTATGTCATAATCCTGACTAAAAGATTCTAATAACGAAAACGTTGTTTGTACTTTTTTATAAATGCCATATGTTTATCACTGCAAAGCATCTGTTGTCAATACTATCCTTTAAAGAATACTCTAATACTCTATTATTCATAAAAATTCATTCTGGTAGAATGTATTGGCTGGTTGTGCTAGATATAGTGGTGGATAGTTTGATCCAAACAGTCCCAATCCTTTCCAAAAACTTACTATAATTTTGCTTGTTGGTATCATTTATCCTTTAAGGTACTCAAAGTAAATTAGGACAACAAGAACAGAATTTAAAAATTTTCATTTTTGGCATAAATTATTTGGAATCTCTTGTACATTGTTATTACCATATCCCCTAGGTTATCCAATGACAAATACATTGACCCAGAAAAGCATTTCAAACTTATTTCAATAATTATCAGTGTTCAGCGAATATAAAATAGAAGACCGAATATAATGTTTATTAAGGAACTTCTTGGCTCTGCTCATAAAGTTGAGAAGGTGATCGATGATCTATTTAACACCGGATAAAGTGTATAATAAGATACTACAGTATAATATAGTAACACAAAATGTGCTCTTTTGGGTCTTGTGTCTCTCTCCATGTAATATCGTGATATCTCAAGCAAGTCCCGATAGAAAACCTATTAGCTTGCCAATGCTTGTTTTTATTCTTCTTGTCGATAAAAGAATAACCTTACTAATATCTTGACTAGTTCAATCTACAGATTGAGAAGGGACTGTTATCCCCGAAGCTACTTCCACTTTTAAATAGAACATTGGACTAAAGCAACTAAAGTACTTCGTCATTAGTCCCGAAAGAAAACCTATTAGCTTGCCTATGCTTTTTTTCATTCTTGTCGACAAATGGAAAACCTTACTAATATCTTGACTACCTTTCGCGGACTGAAAACTTCCCCAATTTGCAAACCATCACCTGATTTCCATTGTATAGCAAGCGCAGGAACTACACACTTATTTTATTATTCAATATTTTTTTTTTTTTTTCATTATTTTTAAGAAATAAAATTTTATTAAAAATCTGATAACAGAGTCGCTGTGTTTTAACAACTTTCCCATTAAAATTTTCCATTTTTCTCACTCAGTGTAAATATACGTAAAATGTATGCAATTTAACCAAACAGTTGCAATAAATACACATGAATGTGAACGCGATTCCATACACGATACACTTGATGTCATGAGCACAGAATTTAATTAAAATACGACGTTTTTGTTTTTTTATTTCTTTAACGTAACGTTGTATGAATAGAGAGGCATTCAACGGCAACAGAAACAACTGCAACAATAGTAGTCAATAACAATGACATACAAATCGTTAAATGACTGCTATGTAAGAGAAATAGGCGAACGTTTAAGAATGAAAAAAAAGTAAAAAAAAAACTTAAAAATCATTTCACTTCGTTCTTTTTTATCTGGAAATAGTTCAGAGAAAAAAAAACGAAATATTTTTGGTATCGAAACACATCAAGAGCATAACGATGAGGACAAAAATAAATTAAAAGTAGTGATAACATCAACGACAATAGTATTCAACAAAATGTTGAAAGAGTTCAAAAGTTATTTTGAACATGAAATTAAGCACGTAAATGCGAATTAAGAGCATGACAGAAAATACAACAAAACTCTAAAAATAATGACAGTTTTTATAGCTGCAGTGATATTACATTCTATAGGCCACAAACAACAACATTTTCCCTATATTCACCATAAATTGCTCTCCTTGGTCATTTAAAACTTTTTGTATTGCTTGTTGTTGTTGCTTTCAATTTATTTTAATTTATTTGCAACATTATTTTCCCCACTCTCACCCCGTTTTTTTCTGTTTAACTTTGTATGTATACATGTGTGTGTGAATTCTTTTTCCTGTATGCCTGTATGTACATATGTGAGTGTGAGAGTGTTGCTAAGCTATTTTCAAATAAAACTTTTCGCCAGTTTTTTATTTTTTTACCGTCTCCTTCTCTCTTTTTACTCTTATTTTTTTGTATTTTTTTAAATTATTTTTTACATCGAATTTATTTATAAAGCAGCAGTTTGGCATGAGAATAAGATAGAAAATCCTGCATAAAGTCGATTATAAATCTCTAAGGCAATTAAACTGCAGAAAAGCACATGTTGTTTGCAACCCCAACTGTTAATCTTACGTTTTGGCCTACTGAAACAGAGACAACCAATATTTGGCACCAATACGATTGACAATTTTCCTCCTAAAAATTAATTGTATACCAGAAAATATTACAACATTACGACAACAGTACATACATAATTAGTCATTACAACGGCTATTACAATCTAACTTATCACACCACTTATGTGTGTTACATGAGTGGCGGGATGTACAGTTTAAAGTAGTATCCGAACGACAGATTTTTGAGAAACTTTTTATGGCAACTTTAATTATTCGTATATTTTTTGCCAGAAATCTGTTAAGGGGAAGTCGCCCTAGGAAATATTTTTCATATTTCGTTTTGATGTCTGATCTGGGGTATGAATCGTAGGCTCAGGTCTAATACAATGCCTACTAGACTATGGTGTCTCGCTACATAATATTACTTCTTAACATCCTGGAACTATGCAGATGAAATACTGGGTCCATACTTAACTGTATTGGGTCAAAGAAATCTAAATTCAGGCTGGTTAGAATGCCGTAATACATTCAAGAAGACAACATACGACTCATCATGACGTATTTTGTATTTGGATTTGAAATTTCTTTCCTAAAACAATCAAATTCACACTATAACTAAAATCCTCTGTTCGAATCCACTGCTATAACAGCCGGCGTTCAATGATGATTATTCGAACAAATTTTTCTTAAGTAATGAAGATCATTTCTTATTCGGTAGTTACTTCAACAAGCTAAACTATCTCGTACGGGGCTTGAAGCACACAGGAAAGATTGTGTAAAATATACTGATTGTTGCGGGCCGTATTTTATTTTAAATAGCCATCGTCATCAATTAAGGACACTGTAGTCGTATGGCAACCGATCCTTTTTAGTGAGAAATTTTAACTAGACAGTGCGTGGTTTTAGCAAGCCAACAACTTTTTTTTTCATATAAAACCAGCAGCTAAGGGGATGGCCCCTACTAATACAGTGCATTGTGCAAGTTTAGGCAAATAGGTTATAGGAAGGTGGAAAGAGGGAGTAGTTGTTGTGGACATTTGATTTGAACTTACCAATATCGTAACTGACGGAAAAAACTTCTGCAGGAAGATCATTCCACAAGCGAGCATGCGCGGACAAAAAATTAATTTTCCCTGTAATGCATTGTGCGGTTCACTGGACCGCCAACCACAAAAGGATAGGCTCTACGAGAAGTGCGAGTATCACGTAAAAATATATCATCGGGAACCAAGTTCCTTATCTCTCGAGAACGCTTCCCATTATTGTAGAACAACGAAACGCACGCCACGATGCGATGCTCCAACGAATCAGTAGAGTTGGATACCCTACTGTCACTAATAGGCACCTTCACCCTCTCCTGTACGCGGTCGAATAGCTTCAAAATAGACTTCGAAGCAACGGCGCATACATGAGGGTCGGTCAAAGGTCCTCTAAATAGTAAGAAGTGAAGTATTTTCTGCACCGTTTCAAAAAACCAAGGTACTTGAATGCTTCCTTCGACACTTGAAAAATGTGATCGTTTCAACGAGCATCACAACTAATTCCCATACCCAGTACATCAAAAGCATCCGCCTCCTCAATATTAATATTACCCCGTAGATACAGAAGACAGAACACCAGCACCAGCATCACGCCGGACTCAGAAATTATTATCAGGTCACCTCTGGGTGCGTCATTCATGTTGATAGCTTTTTCCAATTCAGGTTTTGGTGATCTTAACTACTTAACAAGAAACTTTCAGATTTTCGTTGGTGCGACTAGGTCTACATGGATAAACTATCTATGTTGGAGCTTATGAAAACCAACATTCGTCATGTTAGCGCGAAAAACTGTATGTCGTATAAAATATGATGAAATAAAAGTAAATGATCAATTTCGAACCTGTGCAAACTAGCTAGCAAACTACAGATTGAGAAGAGACTTTTTTCGGTGAAGTTAATTCCACTTTTAAATATAACATTGGAGTAAAGTTCTTTGTCACTACACTTAAATAAAAATTCACAGAATGTATTGTAATTGGCTATTACAACCCTTCAGTCAGGATTACAACCTAGCTTCTCACACCACTTATGTTGTGTGCGTTAATTTTATACATGAGTGGCGGGGACCTACAGTTTAAAGTCGAATACGAACGACAGATTTTTGAGAAGCTTTTCATGGCAATTTTTACTCTCAGAGTCTTTGCCAGAAATCTGCTGAGAGGAAGTCGCCGAAGAAATATTTTTCGTTTTGATGTCTGACCTGGGACCTTTCATCACTACACCTAAGTAAATATTCACAGAAGGTGTAGTTTCTAAATCACGACAGATTGACATGCTGACATCCTTTTTAGTAGAAATAAACTCAATCAACTAAACTGGAACAAAGTAAAGAAATGAAATGGGGGAGATGCTCAATTGGAGCAGTCATAGTTGCCAAAATAGATTCAACGATACGTGTAGATGGCAGTAAGAGTTGTAAGAACCCAGACAGTATGTATTTACACTCTCTGTTGCATTGTTTACAATTTTATATCATTAATTGTGATCCACTTTTGAAGTGCTTTCAAGAAACATAAAACAAAATAACTCAGATCTCTATGATGCGAAAAGGATTAATAAACGATTTTATTATTACTACACGTAGGACATAAAAAATTGTATATTTTCCATAATTTTACCAAGTAAAGTAAAAATAATACGATAAATAAAACAAAGTAAACTAGTTCTTATAATCAAAATAAAGAAACTTTTCTACCAAAAACCATAAACATCACAATAAATTATGGTTTTACCAACACTGTAATGTATGTACTATATCTATAAAGAGGAAAAACTAAAATAAACTGACAACAATGTACTCATATTACTTACTAAAAATCAACAAAACTATAATATAACATACTAAAGTTAGTAAACAGACAGACAAAAAAAGTTAAGATAGTCTTGATAAGCATTTCCATAAATTTATATGCTAAGGAAATATTACTCATACGGTTAGGTGGCTGGCTCTATGCATATAAATATGAAAAGGAAACACATTCGTACGTATGATTATTTGAATTAAAATAAAAACAAAATTCTTAACAATAGAGTGCAAAATCTAGTATCACGAACACGTATTTACTGCTTTAATTTCACAGTAATCTCTGACATATTTTTCAACATAAAAATTACATTTTTTTAAACTATTTCCCTCTCTTTCATACGCCATTTTTATGTATTTATGTATACTTTACATTTTTTTTCCTAGATAAATATTTAAAAATATGTACATATGTCCTTATGCTTATAAAAAGAGAAAATTTAAAAAAAAAAACATACGTTTTGCTAAACATATGGCAATAATTTCTTTTGTTTAACCCTATCCCCCCAAAAAAAAAAATTCTAAAAAACATTTTATGCACATGAGCTCATCTTTTCAATGCTTTAGGAGAAAGGAAGAAAAATGCAAAAAAAAAAATAAAAAAAAATAAGGATGCCTATATGAAAAGGATAGAGGTTTTGCAGCAACAACTGTTTTAACACCAATGTTGACGTTGCTATCACCTTAAGGTGTAAATGCATGGCATTATTATTGTAATTTTTCTTGTAGTTTTCTAGTGCATTTAAAAGACAAAAGGTACGTGCATGTTGCCAACAATAATAGTTACAGCAGCAGAAGCTAAACGAAAATAAAAGAAAATATAAATCGTTTAATGCATAAATTGTTTGGGGGCACTTTAAGTGAACTCTGTTGGAAAATATGGGGTTTTCTTCTTTACACTCTGGCATATTTATTTATGCACTTAATTATTCATAAAAGAATTTCCATAGAAATTTTGTTAACGTTTATATACGTTATGAGTTTATTGTATTATTAATGGACTCTCTTTAGAAAGCCTTACGAATTCACTTTTATTTTTGCAATTTTGAGGTCACGTAACCCTTTCAAAACAAAATTTATTAAAGGTCTTGGTTATATATGTATAAAAGCAAAATAAATCCAAAAAAAAAGGATTTAAAATTCAAAATAATGATTCTGTTTTTTAGAAGAAGCGTAATTCAAAATATAAAATAATGATCAGTGGTTCCACATTTGAAATAAGTTTGAATCAGTAGTAATTTATCTTACAACCACATAATTACAACCAACTTCAGGTTGTTATCATTTGTAAACCGCTCGTCTGACAGCTGACAGATTTATTCCAGTGACAGTTCATTTTATTATTTACCAGCTTACAAAAGCATTTTGATCTATTGGATTCAGAAAAAAAGGTTATTCCTGATGGAATTCAAGCGTGATAGTGTGATTAGTTAGAATAATTTCTCGTAAGCTGAACATATCGCGAGAACGGATGCAACACATATTGAAAAATGCTCCAAAAAGTGCATGGACATTCCAACAGGATTCAGCACCACCACACTCAGCACGCGTCAACCAAGAATAGCTTCAATGGCCACCAAATTCTTCAGGATCTCAATTCGTTAGAGTTTTGCGCCTGTGGCAGTTTGGAGGTAAGGTTCGGGTAAGGTTCTCACTAAAAATACCAAAATACCGCGGAACCACCTTCGTGCAGCCTTTAATGACTTTGTCGGCAGTTTGAAGGCCAAAATTCGAATCAAAGGTGGCCAATTCGAACAAATCTAAACTGATTCTAAAATTTGATGTCATAATCAACATTTTTTGCATTTGAACAATAAAATTAAAAAAAAAAATTAAAGAAATATAGCGCTTTACTTTGTTGTATTATATATCAGCCACCCTGTACATACTCTTACAAATTATGTAAGTGCTATGGAAAGGCTTTCAAATCTGTTCTTTGGAACCGTCCTCGTTCTTATGAATAATCTATACTTGTGGATAAAATAAACAAACAAAAAGGACAAGAAGAAAATTAAGAATAAGAGAAAACGATCATTGGATCCCTAGAGCATGCCGGTACATCTAAGATTGCCCAAGAATACAAGAGCTCTTCAGAGATATCAATATATCAAGACATACGATGGTTATCGTTATAAACGGACCTAGACCTGCCTAGACGTTTGTACACGTGCGTTGACGTGCCTAGACGTACCTAGAATACTAGAGGTCTTCAGAGATACCAATATATCAAGACATACGATGGTTATCGTTATAAATGGACCTAGATCTGCCTAGACATGCCTAGACGTGCCTAGACGTACCTAGACGAACCTAGACGTGCCTAGACGAGCATAGACGTACCTTGGCATGCCTAGACGTACCTAGACGTGCCTAGACATGCCTAGACGTACCTAGATTAGCCTAGACGTACCTAGACGTGCCTAGACGTGCCTAGACGTGCCTAGACGTACCTAGACGTGCCTAGACGTGCCTAGATATACCTAGACGTGCCTAGATATACCTAGACGTGCCGAGACGAACCTAGATGATCTGGGAAATTGAAGGTAATAACACAGCAAACGTAAAGACTGATTCGACAGGCAATTCGTATGAATTTATACGTGATATAAACACGAAGTCGCCGTGGTCTAGTAGGTAGTTATTAGACGAAAAGCCAGGGTTCGAGTCCCAGGCCAGACATCAAAATAAAACACAAAAAGTATTTTTTCGGCAATTTCTTCTCAGTAGATTTCTGGCAAAAACTCTGAGAGTAAATAAAATTGCAATTAAATTAAATTGTAGGTCCCGCCATTTATGTATAAATTTAACACACACAACATAAGTAGTGTGATAAACTATGTCAACAGCCTTGACTGAAAGGTTGTAATGACCAATTATAAATGTATAAAGCATTTTACTGCACAGAAAAATTGTGATAATAAACGTTCTTGAATAGAGGCAAGAAAACCTGGAAACTGAATTCGAATAGAATCCTGTACGCCTCATAAAACTATTGGAATAATTGTGAAATGTAAATGCCAAGAGTTATTGTTGATTGACGGTATTTTAGTTGGATTTGTGGTCTTTCCTATGCCAGCCACTTTTTTCAGAAGGGAAATGCAACAATTTCTTAAAATTTTTATACATTTCTTAAGAACCCCAAGTCAACTTTTTAAAGAAAATTAATGATGAAAGATATTAAATGCTAATGTTTATTGTAATGAAATGCTTCATAACACATGCAGGACAAATTTATTAAAATTCAGAAAATTTTAAAATATTTTTCTCTTTCATAAAAAAAGGAAGAAAAATATCTCCTGGCATCATAAGGTAATATTTATAATTCCGTACTTTTCCAGCTTATGTCTGAAGATCAAAAGATATAAAAAAAATGCTAAACAAATACAATTTGTTTGTATGCCAAAAAAAAAACAAAAAAAGAAAAGAGAAAGAATTTCTTTATTTTCTTTTGTGCTTATTCTACTGTTGGCAACTTTAATAAACGAAACTGCTTCATTTAGACAAAAGAAAGGAAAAAAAAGGCATTCACAACACTTCACAACACAAAAATAAATGAACAATAACAACAGCAACAACATAAAATAAAGAAAAACAAACAAAGATATTAAGTTTTATAGCCGTTTATTGCATTGTTTTGTAAGACCTTAAGGACATTTTATACATTCCAATTCCAATTCAAAGTTTATTTCATTTCGTTTCACTTTCTGGGTATTTTTTTGTTTTTTTGTTTTTTGTTTTTGTTTGATAGGCAAAGACACAAGAAAAAACACTGCATACAACAATAAGAAATCTAAATGAAATGAAATACAATTCTATTCAAACAAAACAAATCTGATGTTTTGCCATTCACAACCATGCTTTAGTAGTTGCCTGATGCCGTTATATTTTTGCCCCCAAACTGGCACTTAACGGCCTTGTTATAACCACACAGTGGCTGCCTGATGTGGCTGATGATGTCGTTTGGCAGTGATGTGGGAAATGCCAGCGGTGTTTATGACGATGCTGATAGCACGGCCATGGATGGTGGTGGTGGTGATGACAACAGCAACGGCAAACGATGATGATTGTGATGATTGCCCTGACAATGTTGCCGTTTGACTTATGTTTCTTTGTTGTGTTGGTTTTTTTTTGGTTTTTTTGTTGCTTTTTTGTGTTCAGATGAAGCAAAAAATGCACAAGTTTCCTTAGCCGTGGCTAAAAAGTGAAACATTTCTTTTATTTCTCCAAACAATTTCGTTTATTGGGTTTTCTTTCTTTTATGATACGAGGTTCTGTTTTTTCTGGTTGAACTCTAATGGTGGCCATAAAATTCAGAAAAATCTTTCACAATACATAAGTGCAGGCTTCTTATTAATGACGTGCCTTTGTAAAACAGTGTGTGTTTGTTTTGAGAATATAAACAAAAATAAAGAAAATTTTGTGGTGAAATCGATAGCAAAAATAATGTCATTTAAAAAAAACAAATAGAAAAACAAAATATAAAAAGTATGTATTTTTATGAGAAGATTAAAAAGGATTCAACATTTCAAATTTAAAATTTGTGGTCACAATTAAATAAAAATGAAAGAAACAGATGTCAGCAGCCTTCTGACAGAAACTCTAGGAGTAAAATAAAATTACAATGAAAAGCTTCTCAAATCTGTCATTAGGAGTCGACGTTAAACTGTAAGTGCCATCACTCATTAAGTAAATTAAAAAACTCAACGTTATTGGTGTAAGAAAGTAGGTTGTAATCCTAACTAAAGGCTTGCAATGACAGACTAAGTAGGTAAGTAAGAACAAATTAAGCAGAACATTCTAAATAAAATAATAAATTTTTGTAAATACAATATCGGTATAGGGATTCTAAGTAGTTTGTACCAATCTTAACGTAAGATGGCATGGTCATCTCAAATTGCTTGTACGGCATATAAAGGGTGATTTATTAAGAGCTATAGGAAAATGTCTCGAAAAAAAACACATTAAATTCAGAAAAATGCATGAAATCTTTATTAGAATCGATAGTATGGCCCAAATAATTTAATGCTTGAATATTATTTCATGCAAATGTTGACCACGACTGCGCCTCAAATGGTCCATTCGCTTAGTTCAATTTTGGCATACTCTTTCTTACATTTCGGGCGGTATATCACGAATAAATGTTTCAATGTTATCTTGCAATGTGTCAAATGAAGCGGGCTTGTCTGTATAGACATGAGCTTTAACATAGCCCCACAAAAAATAGTCCAAAGGCGTTAAATCGCACGATCTAGGCGGCCAACTGACCGGTAGCGAACGTGAAAAAAAATATTCACCGAACTCGCCTCTCAATAAATTCATTGTTACGCCTGCTGTTTGGCATGTGGCACCGTCTTGTTGAAACCACATGTCATGCAAGTCTTTTGAAAGGCTTCACACCTAAATCTTCCGAAAAATTTTCCACGTTGTTGAGTAACAGAGGCCCTGTTGTTACGAACGGCGACGAATCGATAATTGATGGCCATCATTAACACTGACCGATACAGGTTCGATATTTTCTTCAGTTGGTCCTCTATGCAAGTGTGTTGGTGGTTTAATGTCCAACAATGTAAATTTGGGGCGAAATTTAGTCACAATAGCTTGAATAGCTGCTTCAGTGGGTCGATTAAACTGACCATAAAATGGAAGAAGCTCGCGATGAATTTCCTTGACGGAGTACGCATTTTGATAATAAAATTCAATGATTTACAAGTGTTGTTCGTTTGAAAGACAATTCATAGTTAAATTATAGACCAAACTGAAGATGTTTGACAGGGCAACAAAACACGAAACGTGGGTGAGCTGTTTAAACCAGTGTTGTCAAAAAGATAATAACTAAAAAATCTCCCTTTACAATCTGACATGTGCTCCGGGGCCCGTTTTAAAAATTTTAAAAAGTTTATCAGACATTTAGACTTAAAACTAAAGCTATTTGCCATTACAACCGTTTAGTCAAGATTACGGTGATGGGGCATACAGATTAACATCGACCACGAATGACAAATTTTTGGAGATTTTGTTATGACAATTAGAGAGCTAGCTTCTAGTAAGACAAAACACAATCTAATAGTTTACTTAATAGACCTTTTACACTGATTCTCACATCACTCATGAATGTCAGGACTTACATAGTCGACGCTCAGCTACAGATTTTTGGGAAAAATTTCATGGTAATTTTTATTTACTCTCAGAGTATTTGCTAGAAGACTGCCAAGGAAATAGTTTTTCATATTTCGTTTTGTTGAAGATATCTGAGGTTGAGTTTGAACCACAGTCTCACACTACCTATTAGACCACAGCAACATCAGCTACTAGACTACAGTGACTATCAATCTCGACCTCGTTTTAAAACATATGCTGAAAAGCATCTCTGGCATTTAATGCAGAAAATGGAACCCGAGATAGGAGAACAGCTTATATTGCTGGCGAGAAGATATATTAGATTGCCTAACATTTTCTCGAATTATTATTTTCCATTCAATAGAACACCGATTATATGTTTCCCCTTAAAAGCGCAAATTCGCCATAAATAAAGCAAAAAGTACATCAAAAGTTTATTTAAATAATTTAAAAGTACTTCAACACCAACTACTTAGTTTAGTTTATTGAGCTGCAGTGCTTTGCATTGCATATAATAGGCAGGGAAAAACTATTGTCAAAATGCTACAAAATTTAACTAAGTTAGACTATAAAAGTTTTATTGAAAAACTTTTAAATGAAAAATCAAACTTTGTTTTTGCATTTCATTTGTGACAGTTTTTCTTTGCCTGCTTTTGCCACTGTACTCCTAAGGAAAGAAAACTTTGACAGAAAAAAAATGATTTTAAATTACCAATTGATATGCGATTATGGAAAAAATGGAAAATAAATAAAATTAATAAATTTTTTTTATAATTTTTAATATATTTTTGATGACTTATTATGGCAAAAGTGTTGATACAAGTGAGTATATTAAAGTTAAGATATAAAGTTTAGGAATAAGAATGTAGTTTTTCAATGAAATATTGTGGTGATTGGACTTAATGATGCGTGAGATTTTCAAATTGTTTTCGTTCAAGCAGAGAAGAATAAATAAAAAAAATTGAACTGATTCGTTTGATTCCTTGCTTCTACAACATAATCTCTTAAACAACTCATTTTGAAAAATTTAAATCACATTATCACAGTCTTAAAGTGTCTTTAACTTGTCTTGACAAGGACATTTTAATTTACTTACAATGTCTGGTTTCGTTCACAATTTCTTTAATTATGTTATACGACAACAACAACAACAACAGCTCAATAATTTAACACATATTGTATATGCCACACACATAAAAGAGAAACAAAAGCAGCCATTAATTCAACACTTAATAAATCAATCACTTTAAGTGATGGCATCAAGATTTTTTATGGTCCTTTTGTCTCACTGAAGGACAAACCGTTAACAGTTTCTTTAAGAGTATGAGACAAAATTCTAGGCAAAATTAATATGAATTTAAAGTTTAGTAAGTTCTGCAAAAAGGATATTTAAAAAGGATATAGAGGAATATTAGAAACGTCTTTCGAAATGAAAAGACCTTTTACATGCCATCCATTCCTTTACTCAACATATTAAACTTTATAAATTTAAAAATCATTCTTTAGGGATAAAATAGCTTAAGAACATAATATGAAACATGAATTCGGATCAATAACTAAATTTTTGAAACCTCAGCACCACTCCTTTTAAACGGTACAAACTAGTTTCTCCCACCATTCATGTTCTGTAATTTCTGGTGTAATTTCATTATTGAGTAGCGAGAGCCATAGTTTAACGTCGACTTAGAACGACAAAATGGATAAACTTTTTATGGCATTCATGGTATTTCTATTCTCAAAGTTTTGGGCAAAACACAACTGAGAGGTAGCGTCCAAAGGAAATTGTTTTTTTATTTCCGTGTTGTTTGTGATATCTGAACTGGGGTTTGAATCATGTTCTTTCGTCTAATAAGCCAACACACTACCTCCAAGACTACAGTGTCTTCTTATGCAATTAAAATCTCTGAAAAAGAAAAGGTTCCTCAAACGAACGTAAACCGCTCCTAACTGATAAGGTAACATTGCTTTTAACATGTGATAGGCATGTGTTCATCGATTCTTGCGAAAATTTTATAGTTAATCGTGTCTCAGTTTCTATTTGACAACCATTATGACCAAAATATTTCGTAACCTGAGGAGAGATTGGTAAAAAAATAAATTCCGTGTCGTTGTCTCTTCATTTTTATAAGATTTATTACATTTCGTTGCTACACCAGAAACACGAAAAATACATAAAATTCTAAGGCTCCCAAGTAAGATATCTATTCTCGTAACACAATTTAATATAGCAAGGAAGGTAGATTTGAAAGCTAATCTCATTGCTTCAGAGGCATGGCTCAAAGATTTAAATCACCAGGGTTTACAAAAGTTCTACACAAGTTGGATACAGCGATTTCCTGCAATGGGCCACAAGTGGCTGATATGCATTGCAACCAACTTCAGGTTGTTTTTACTCGTAAACCTGACAGCTGACAGATTTATTCCAGTGACGGTTCATTTTATTATTTACAACCTTACAAAAGCATTTTGATCCAGTTGCATTCAGAAAAAAAGTTATTCGTGATGGAATTTAAGCGTGATAGTGTGATTGCTTTATATTTGGCTGGAAAGCCACAGGTAGCTATAGTTAGAGGCCCCCAGCGTTTAAATGTGAATAAATCTTCTGTTTCTCGTACCATTGCTCGTTACCAGTGATACCGTATTGCATCGCATCCAAAAAGTGGACGAAAAAAAACGGAAACAACACCAGAAGTGATCCAAAAAGTAAAGCCCAGATTTGATCGAAATCCACGCCGCAGTGGTAGAAACTCGTGAGCTGAACATATCGCGAGAACGGATGCAACACATATTGAAAAATAAGCTTGGACTAAATTCATTGAAGTTCCAAAAAGTGCAAGAGCTCACCGATGGACAAAAAAAGTTAAACTGGAAAAGCCAAAGAGTTACTTCGCTTGCACGAAAGTAGCCTGTTACCGAATTTGGTTTTCTCCGATGAGAAGTCCTTCCAAACTGAGTAGTTTGTGAACAAACAAAATGATCGGGTTTACTTGGTAAAAAGGTCAGCTGAAAATTTCACATGCGATAGGCCACCAGAACCCAAGCGATGCCGATGGTAATGGTGTGGGCCGCTGTAACCACCGATGGTCGCTCCCCGCTCGAATTCATCGTCCGTGGGGTCAAAATAAGTGCCAAATATTATCGGGAAAATGTCTTAAAGGCAATATTGAAGTCCTGGACAGACAAACATTTCGGTCGCAGGCCATGGACATTCCAACAGGTCTCAGCACCATCGCACTCAGCACGCGTAATCCAATAATGGCTTAAAAAGGAGGTTCCACCAAAATCACCAAAGGTTCTCACTAAAAAATACCAAAGTGTCATTCGCCGGAATGGGCCAAAATACCGCGGAGCCACTTTCGTGCAGCCTGTGATGGCTTTGTCGGCCGTTTGAAGGCCATAATTCGTACCAAAGGTGGCCAATTCCAACAAATCTAAACTGATTCTAAAATTTGATGTTATTTCCAACATTTTTTTGCTTTTGAACAATAAAATTAAAAAAATATAGCGCTTTACTTTGTTGCATTACATATCAGTCACCTTGTATATGTAAACTTCGCCGAAGTATTTATCACAATTTAGCTGAAATATTCAAGAGTTTTTGTGCCGTTTAGTAAATGGGTGCTAAACATATACCATTGACAAGAGACTAGAATCAAACGGCAGTTACAACAGTATATTACACAAGGTGAAGCAGCCTGCAGAGGGTTTGCCAGTCAGTAAATAAATGAGAACTAAGAAAGAATGAAATCACTTGACCGAATTCTATTACAGCATCAAAATGTGAAAGTTTTTTTCAAATGCTGTTTGCATGACAAAAATCAATTTAAAATCCATTGTTTTTTACCCTAGTCCTCCTAGAACGACTATTTCGGAACGTGACTGATCTATCAAATATTAGGCGTACAACTTCAGAACGAAACAGATTTCTTTGAATTTAAGAAAAAATTAAAAAATTAATTTTACAAATGATATCATTTTGAATTAACTGACTTTCTCTTTCTAGGCAATTTTTCGATTCTCTATACAAAATTTTTCCATTTAGATTTGAATGTATCGAGAAAAAGATTGTCTTAAATTACTTTCAAATAAATAAAAACAGAACAATTTCATTTTCTTGTTATGCCTTTAGTGATAATTTTGAAAATTTGTAAACTTTCTACATTTTCCATTACCTTCTGCGTATAAATTTATATAAAATCCCTTAAGGGATCGTCCAAATTAGACGAATGCAGACAATTGTACATCAGTTTTATTTGTTTCTTATTTGTTTATATTTTCACCGCTTAAAGGCAAAATAATAAACTTTTGTTACGAGAATTTTACAAGCAGTGGTGGCATGGTATTGAAACAAAAAACGAAAAAAGTTGCCCAAAAGCAGCAATTAAATATGCAAGTTTGTTACACAATTAAATAAAAATAATAAAAATTTAATGCAGTAATTTGACGAAACAGAGTAGTTCTATTTGTTTGGCTGATCAGTAGCTACGTTGTTTCGTTAATAAAGAACGGACGGTAGAATTCAACTCTAAGTCTCATAAAATAATCTTGAATGTAAAACTGTGATTATGGTGACGCCGCAACAGTTAGTTAGAGTTGAAACTTTGTCTGCAATGTTACAAAAATTCAATGGTTTTTCAGATTTAAAGCGTGGATAGAAGAGAATAGTGTGACTATCAACATTTTAAACCAAGACCGCAAGAGGAAATGTCAGTGTATCTTAGCTAGGGATGCCAAACGGGACCGATTTTTAAAATATCTCGTGATTACGGGATCGGGATTTTCAAAATCCCGGGATCCAAAAATCCCGATAAATCACGGGAAAAATCGCGATTTTCTCTTAATAATGAAAATATTTTGTTAACAAAATCATTTGTATTCCAATTATGTATGTACAGTGGCGAGCAGAAGTGAGTGTATGTTCACAATACTGAGTTTCGTCATCCACAAAAACAAAACCATACAAGCAAATACAGAAAAAAAAATTAATTTTAATTCTTTATTTTATTCTTAACAAATAGCAGTAAGAAAACAATAATTAATGAAATGAATTCAATGAGTTTGAATGAAAAAACGAAAATAACCCACATAAACTCAATTTTGCACGTTTCAAGAAAATTCATGAAACTAACCCAATTTCAATATTTGGTCCATAGACCCTTATTAGAAATAGCTTGATTTACGCGGTTTGAGATGCTTTCTACCAAATGATCAATAACATCTTTCGGTATTCGATTCCATTTCGCATTTATAGGTTCCCAAAGTTTGACCTCGTTTGTTCGGGCTGTTTCGTAGTATCCGAGCCGGATCTTCACGAATGGCCAAAGATTTTCAATCGGATTGAATTTGGGACTTTGTGCCGGCCTTTCCACCAATTGAAAATTTTGTTTCTCACCCCATATCTTTACAATTTTTGCTGTGTGCTTCGAATCACCGTCCTGTTGGAAAACAATTTCTTATTCGGGATAACCACATTTGTGGTTAAAAAGAATTAACACATATTTTTTGGATTTTAATAAAATAATTATTACGAACTTTGCCTACAACGAACAATTTTTTCTGGTCTCACGGAGTTCGTTATAACCGGGTTTGACTGTATATAGAATGTTGAAATAAATTTGTATGTGAAACTGTACAGATATATTTTTTTATTCTCTAAAAAATATTCATTAACTTAACATTAATGAATTAACTTTTTTTTGTTTTTCTTTACTTTATTTTAGATTCCGAATTAGAAGAATTTGAAACACCAGCGCGATATCGACCCGATTCGCTGAGTGCTTTAAGTCGATCCACCCGCTTTACAGAAGATGAAATCAAACGAATTTATCGTGGTTTTAAGGCTGAATGTCCAACTGGTGTCGTTAAGGAGGACACATTTAAACTGATTTATTCCCAATTCTTTCCACAGGGAGGTTCGTGCGGTACAGTATAATTTGTTTTGTTAACATTTTGCTAATGAACATTAGTTACTAATGCCTGCCAATATATACTCTTTCTTTGTACTTTCATGTATTTCTGCTTTTTGTTTTTTTCTGTATTGCGTCTTTTATTTCAAGCAAATAAATAAAAAAAAAAATCTCATACTGTTCTATGCTTTTTAATTTGGCTGTCTCAAGAAAACGAAAAATTAAATTAAAAAAAAAAGAATTTGAAATGCTATTCAAAATTGTAGTTGTTGAAAGAATCAAAAAAAAAGATGGAAATGTTTAGTTGTATGTATATGTTTGTAATTATATATGTATGTATGTATGTCTTATATATTATATGTTTAAGAAGGAATTGTTCAATAGAGTATAGAAAACATGTGTCTCCATGTTTTGTCTCCATTATTGTGGTATTATTTTTATCATAAGCATACAACATACATCCTCAAGGTGTGATAAATATGCGTCTTAATAACAGGATATAGAAATTACCCAGCTAGCATTCGGAAGATTGTTTTTATAAAAATCACCTTGTTGAGTCTTTTTAGAGTACTTTTGGTGTTCAGAAACTTATTAGTAAGTTACACGATTAAAAAACAACTCAAAAATGATTCGCGCCAATGTGTAAAATGAGTTCGATTCAAAATACAACAAAAAATTGTATTGCATTCGGAAATGAATCATCCAGACGTTTAATATGTGACTATTGTTTCTGTTATTTAAAACAGATTATGCAGGAATTTGAAAAGTGATTGTAATTACGTATTTTGTGATCACATTTTGCGCAAGTAGATGATTAAAAACTGCTTTCCTCAATAAATTTTTTTTTTTATGTAAAAGATGACTATGAAATAAAGTAAAATTTTTTTCAATTTGAAAATATTTCTTTGCTTTTTAAGGAAAAAAATATTTCTTTAAATAAATTTTTATGTCTGATGTACATACACCATGAATGTAAACTTAATAATCCTTCCTTAATACTTAACGTTCATACGAAAGTGATTTTTGAAATCGTTGTAATGTAAACGAAAGACTCAGTAAACCTACTAAAAACACTTGAAGAGAATAAAATAGAAATTATAAGTACGAATAATAAATGACTCAAATTTTAATCATAAATGACATAAAAACGAATCCATATTAATACGAACATAACTTATAAATGACAATAAAAGGACTCATAAAAGACTTGTATGCGATTAAACGATGAATGAAAGACGACTCGAAAAAGAATCATAAACGAAGGTAAACAAGACTAATAAATGATCAGAAACTGATACGAAATTGATTATAAAGCTACTAGAAAAAGAGCCGAAAATTACTCTAAAATAAAATAGAAAATGACTCATAAGTTACTTTAAAAGAAGAGTCGCTCGTAGTCACTTTTTTCTCCCAACGAAAGAGTCTTTTATGATCAGAAAAAGAGCGCATATTCGATCTTTTTAATCGCGCAGAAGAATCAAAAAAGGTTCGAATTTGATTAAAAGTTTTCTAAAATGCTAGCTGGGTAATAATTAATTTATTTATTTATAATTCTATTTAAGCTTGAAAAAAACCGGATTTTTTTTTTTTTTTTTTAGAACATATCATCAGAAAGTTTTAGTTCATTACAACTATTTTTATAATCTCTAAAATAACAACTTTACAATAATAAATTTTCAATCAAATACTTATACAACTCAAAATAACATAATAAATCAAATTCAACAAAAAAAAAATAAATCAAAAGAAAAAAATTTTTTATTTATGAACTTGAAGTGATAAACGAAAAATCTGTACGTACCATTTATTTATTAATAAATAATTTATTTAATCTACTAAAGCGATAGAAAAATATGTGAATACGTGAATAATTTATTTATAAGTCTGTTGCTAATGTGGCATTTATTAAAAGAATTCCATTCGAAAAGTTTTCCATTATTTGTGAATTTATCGTTGAAGTTATTTTTATATGCCAAAGTAGCCTTTAAGCATATAAATTATGTATTAATGTTATATATGTATTATAAGTATGTGTACGTATGTAAATGTATAGTACAGGATGGGATCAACAACAAAATTCATTCTAGGCAGGATACCTCTACATCACAGACATTTTCTAAAGCATTGAAAATTTAGTTGTTGAAAGTCTATATAACCTGGATTAGTAACAGATGACGTAACAGTGATGGCCAAAACTACGCTACAATATACGTTAATATGTCATGGTTTCTCATGGCTTATTTTTAACCGAGTCTACAATTATATTTTAAGCAGCTGGCCTAGTTTGCCCCCATCCTTTATCAATAGAATAGAAAAATATCGTATACATGTGTATACAAAAGGAATAAAAATATTTTTTAAAATCAATTTTATTTTAAGAAAACCACAAAACTAGAAAACCAATATGACTGGGAATAAAGTGATAGTACTCAAAGAAATTCAATAAACATTGATTAGCTTACAACAAGCTGGATTTTTACACTCATATTCAATTAAGACTTTGAAAACTGATTGGCAATATCATTTGATTTATTTAAAAGCAAATACAAAGATTTAAAATTTAATTTTTTCTTTGCTTTGCTTTTAGTTTCACTAATCAAACTTTTCTAGTGAAGAAAATATGTGTTCTACGCTCTACAGAGTGGCTGATATATTATGCAACAAAGTAAAGCGCTATATTCTTTTAATTTCTTTTTAATTTTATTGTTCAAAAGCAAAAAATGTTGGAAATAACATCAAATTATAGGATCAGTTTAGATTTGTTCGAATTATGGCCTTCAAACGGCCGACAAAGCCATCACAGGCTGTACGAAAGTAGCTCTGCGATATTTTGGCACATTCACGGTGAATGAATACGAGCGGGAAGCGACCATCAGCCGATACGGCGGCTCATCCCTTTTGTTTTTATTCAAAAATATTGAATTGAAACAAACAATCACTAAATTTTCTATCCACGCTTAATATCACTTCATACAGCTATAAGAAAAAGGTCTTGTTTTTAAACCAAATTATAAATTTTAATTTCTTTCTCATAATGAAAAAAAAAATTTCTTTTGATTTAAAATTTTTATTCCTTTATTTTGAAGGTTCAAATAGCTGTTTACCCTTAATTCATAAAAGTACTAAAAATATTAAAAATACTTTAAGCCTAATTTAAGCTGTGATAAACAGGGGAGTATGTATAATACATTCATTATTCTATTCCTTGATTTTCATTTTATTTTTTTGGATTCTTAATTTGCGTTTGCATAAAAGAATACAAAATGAATTCACAACTCACTATCTATACATACATACAGGGTGGCTGATATGTATTGCAACCAACTTCAGGTTGTTGTCATTTGTAAACTGCTTGTCTGGCAGCTAACAAATTTATTCCAGTGACAGTTCATTTTATTATTTACAAGCTTACAAAAGCATTTTGATCTATTGCATTCAGAAAAAAAGTTAATTCGTGATGGAATTCAAGCGTGATAGTGCTGTTTATATTTGGCTGGAAACCACAGGTAGGCTATAGTTAGAGCCCTCCAGCATTTAAATGTGAATAAATCTTTGTTTCTCGTACAATTGCTCGTTACCGTGATATTGGCAGTGTTGCATCGCGTCCAAAAAGTGGACGAAAAAAAACGGTAACAACACCAGAAATTATCGGAAAAGTGAAGGCCAGATTTGATCAAAATCCACGCCACAGTGGTAGAAAACTTGCTCGTGAGCTGAACATATCGCAAGAACAGATGCAACCCATATTGAAAAATGAGCTTGGACTAAAGCCATTTAAGTTTCGAAAAGTTCAAGAGCTCACCGATGGACAAAAAAGTTAGACTGGAAATAGTCAAGGAGTTACTTCGCTTGCACGAAAGTGGCCAGTTAACGAATTTGGTTTTCTTCGATGAGTAGCCATTCCAAATTGAGCAGTTTGTTAACAAACAAAATGATCAGGTTTACTTGCCAAAGAGGTCAACTGAAAATTTACATCTGCGATTGGCCACCAGACCCCAAGCGCCGTCGATGGTAATGGTGTGGGCCGATGTAACGGTCGACGGTCGCTCCCCGCTCGTATTCATCGATCGTGTGGTCAAAATAAATGCCGAATATTATCGGGAAAATGTCTTGAAGATAATATTGAAGCCCTGGGCAGACAAACATTTCGGCGGCAGACCATGGACATTCAAACAGGATTTAAAACCACCGAACTCAGCACGCGTCAACCAAGAATGGATTAAAAAGGAGGTTCCTTGATTCATTTCTACCGCACAATGAGCACCAAAATCCGTTCAATCCGTTGCACTTTTGCGCCTGGGGCAGTTTGGATACTAAGGTTCTCACTAAAAAAAACCAAAGTGTCGATCATCTCAAGGCGGCGCTTCGGCGGGAAAAAGGCAAAATACCGCAGAGCCACTTTCGTACAGCCTGTAATGGCTTTGTCGAACGTTTGAAGGCCATAATTCGTACCAAAGGCAGCCAATTCGAACAAATCTAAACTGATTCTAATATTTGATGTTATTTCAAACATTTTTTGCTTTTGCGCTTTAGTTTGTTGCATTTTATATCAGCCACCCTGTACACATACATATGTATTTATATACGTACTTATATTCCATATTTAAAATGCTTATGTATTTACATATGTATATGTATGTAAGCATAGGAAAGCATATGTTTTAGGCACTCAAACTCTAGAGTATATAAATCATATTATTTTATTGCTTGTTATACCCTCCTATTCGTCAAACGGAAATCCTCTTATATTTGTTAGTGAGATAAGAAAGAAAGTAAGAAAGAATGAATAAAGAAAAAACAGAATGGCATACAAATTCTATTTGTCTACTAATTTTACACACACACATGAATATGATACACACTTTAACAGTATCCTAGAATAACAAGGAGAGAGAAATATAAATAAATAACAGAAAATACTCACATTAATATATTCAAGCCTACATGTGACATTTCAGTGACTATACTAATGCCTTTTCTTCTACTTCTGCTGTGTAATGTTACACACGACATTTGCAGTGGCAAAAATACACCAAAGAGGCTTAACATCAACTACAAATATGTGTTTTAAATAAATGCACACTCACTTATATGCATACATACATACATAAAAATAAATACACCCATGTAAACCTGTATAAATTCACTGTTACATACATGACTTGTCATATTTTTCCCTATCTTAGTTCACTTAAACGTGATTACATTACAGTTTTAATAAAACGAAAAACAACAACAACAACAACGAAAAAAGGGGAGAAAATATACTCAAACAGTATTAAGAACTGGAAAAAACAACAAGAACAATACATATGTATATGTATACTGATCACGAACGAAAAATGTTAAGCTATGAAATATGAAAAGTCATGTTATTTTAATGTCACCAACAAAACCAACACCAACCAGCAATAGTTGCTGGTACACTTACTCATATACCATATGTATGTACGTATGTATCATATAATATACAATTGTACATTTGGTATTACCATTACCAACAACAACAATGACGTCAGCTATGTATGTACATATGTACATAAACTAATAATTTATTTTATAAAATATATTCTGTGTACTTACTTGTTTGTGCTTAGAACATATATTTGTTCACATAGTTTTTTATTAACGAAGTTACTTAGCTTACTATGGCGGACGGCAGCTGAAAATAAACAAATAAACGACAGTTTTAGTAACAATTTTTTTAAATTTTTACAATTTTTATTACGAGTTCAGTATTGATAATAACTTTCTAATCAAGAATTAATGACAATACAGGTCTTAAGCCAACATTTTCAAATTCCGAAAAACTAAGAGGATTCAATACTCCCTATATAACCTATACACGAAGATCACTGGCCAGACACTCCTGATAGAGTAACATCAATAACAAATAGCTTTGAAAAGTCAGCTAGTACCAACTCTTGAGAAAAGTAAAGAAAAAAAATGAACTCATAAAATAAGTTCGTCATTTACAAACCCAATTGATCACCATCTAGTGATGGCCTCCATACAGGGTGGCTGATATATAATGGAACAAAGTATAGCGCTATATTTTTTAATTTAATTTTATTGTTCAAAAGCAATAAATGTTGGAAATAACATCAAATTATAGGATCAGTTTAGACTTGTTCGAATTATGGCCTTCAAACGGCCGACAAAGTCATCACAGGCTACATGAAAGTGGGTCAGCGGTATTTTGACCCATTCCCACCGAAGCGCCATCTTGAGATGATCGACACTTTGGTATTTTTTAGTGAGAACCTTACTATCCAAAATGCCCCAGACGCAAAAGTCTAACGGATCGAAATCCGGAGATTTTGGTGGCCCTTGAGCGGTAGAATGAATGAATGATCTATTAGACACAAAATTAAACTTTAATTATCAAATATTTCTTTAGCGACTTAAGTTTAGTAGATTTCAGGCAAAAAGTCTGAGAGTAAACAATATTATCATGAAAAATTGCTCAAAAATCTATCGTTCAACGTTGACATGTATAAAATTAATACCTACAACATAGATAGCGTGAGAAGCTAGGTAATAATCATAACTAAAGGGTTGTAATGATAAATTATATAAGTATGGGCACATATCATGTATCAGAAATCAGCAATAAGTATTCAAAACGGTGAGTAGGTTTGAGTCATACTTATAATTTCAGATACTTGTACGCATTCATATTTATTTTGATATCATACTCATACTACTCATACTCAAAGTTGAAAGTACTCGTCGTATTCATACTTAACAATACGCAGGATGTTATTAACTTCGACTCGTCTCTACTTAAAATTTATACGAAGCACAAAATAAATATGATCTGCGTACGAACACTGCAATACTCACAAGAAGTTTGTGTGTATGCTTGGCTTGTTGTCTTTGTTTGTATCTGCAACACCACAAAGGCTGTAAATTTTGATGAATTATTCGAGCCACTTGAATGACTTATAAGTATTATAAGTATTTTTCTAAATTTATGAATCAGAATGAGTAGGCGTATGATTCAAACATATTTCGAATGTTGTGAGTTTGATGTCAACGTTATACTCATACTCATTGCTACTTATACTTATAAATCAATGTTGTAGCGAGTACGAAGGAATCAGAGCAGTTGAATTTCAATTCTGTTGATTCACTTATACTGAAAATTGCATGAGTACTTATGAGTAGCGGAAAACGATTCATTGCTGATTTCTGATGTGTATATATGGGAAAGTTGCTAGGATATGATGGCAAAAACTCTGAGGGTAAATAAAATTGCTATTAAAATCCTCAACTCTGTTGTTCAGAGTAGACTTTGAACTGTAGGAATTGCAACTCAGGGCTAAAATCCCCACACGCACACCATGGAGTGATGTGTAAAGCTAGTCCTGTTTCAGTTTAGGTATAGGCATTGAAAGAAATTTCAGCTTTAATTGTTTATTATAAATTTAGATGCCATAGAAAGAAATTAACGACACACAAATGCAGCAATTTCTTACAATTCACTGAAGCTGAATTGACTTCTCTAGTGGCTTATGATAAAAAATATTGTAGAAATAGATTTCTTTTACCACAAAAGAAATCAAGTTAAAAAAAAACAAATAATAATTGTAATACATATTAAGTAGTATAATTAAAATTAAGTATATGAAAACAAATTGTAAAGAAAATTAATATTTAATGCATTAAATTATATTAAAAATTCATTCATATGTTAAGCTTCTCATGTCATTTTCAAATCTGTAGTAAAATGCGCCACTGCTTTGAAACTTCTTAAATTTCAATAGCTTTATAGGCTTTCAAAATCAAGCTTTTTATGTCTAATTTCAAAAATTAAAAAAAAATATTAATTTGTATTACCATGTTTCCTGTTTAAAATTGTTTATAAAAATATGAATAAGAGTTCTTTCAAATGTTTACTGCTGTGTATTTAAGTGTAACAGTGAAAAACAAAATTAATACAATAACATTATCCTACAAATAAATTATATTCCAATCATATTCAGTAACGTATTTCTTTTTTATTTTATATTAAAAAAAATATAGCCAATCCTACGTTATATGCCCATTATGTTTTTAATACACTGGACCAGGATCATACGGGTATCGTTAGCTTTGAGGTAAGTAAGAAAGATATTGAATTTATTCAAACCGATTACATTTTCACCTTAATTACCATCTTTCTAACCCTACTATTGACAAAAAAATCCAAATAAATAATCATGTTCAGATATTAAATAATCAGAAAAAGTGTTTTATTTTTTAAATTTAAAAATAATTCGAATTTTTTTTCAAAGTGCCTTTATAAAGTTTTGGAAACAAATTGCTTGCCATGTTGTAAATCCTTTTTCTCTCGATATTTATTTCCTTCAGTTTGTTTTCTTTTTTTTTTGCGAATTTTTTAACGAATTTCAACCAAAATTGTAGCACGAAAAGCGTATAAAAAACAAACTTTGCTTGTAACCACTTAGAAACAGAAGTTTTCATTAAAAGCCAAATAAAACTTTGTTGTATTTTATTAAAAAAAAAAAAAGAAAAACAACAAAAAATCTAAAATATCTTCTCTTAAAAAAATAGCGAAAAATTTTGGTGAAAAAACTGTAATATTTCACAAGGAAACTGTTTTTGACAACCGGAGTTCATGCAGTCAACGTGCCCGGCTATACATAAATGCCACAAAAAAGTTTTTCTATTTTTTCTATTTTTTTTCTGTTGTTTCTACGTCAGTGCATAAAAAAAGAGAGAGAGAAACTCAATTACATTGCAATTATAGAGGCTGAGGCTGAACTAAGCCAGCATTGGCTTGTTGGCATTTATAGGGAACGTGGTCAATTTTTGTTACTCCACATGGCCTTAAATAGATCGTGTGCACTTATTTCAGTGCAATTGTATGCGTGCATGTGACTGCAATGTTGCAGTAACAGACATCATCAAATGTCACTGTCATTGGATGCTCAAACCAACCAAACGACCAAGCAACCCACCCAACGACCGGTATGAAATACATGGTTTTCGTTAAACATTTCAAGGCCCAACTGGTTTTTTTTTTCGCTTTAAATGCCTTTTTGTATGAGAAGTAAATAAAAATTGAAACTTTTTTTTGACATTCCTGGCCAGTCTCTAATTGCAGGGAAAAATCTTTGCATTTGAAAACCGATTTTGTCTCTTTTTTTGTTGTTGTTGTTGTTGTTGCTAGTGCCTGAGTGCAATTGTGAATTTGTGTTTCTAACGAGTTTTGAATCTTTTTTCATTCTTTTCCATTTTTTGTACAGAAATCATAGTGAAATCGTTTAGTTTCACGTTGTTTAAGTGACTGTCGCATTGGTATAGAAATTGAATATCAACATTTGTGTTGCCCTTAAGAAAAAAAATTTATATTTCAACATCTAAACAAATTCTTCTTTAATTGTTTGCACGATTTTTGGCTAAATCAGCAAACAATTTTCTCTTTTGGATTTGAATTCAGGTTTGAATATTCCGTGTCGGTTTTCTTTCATTTTTATTGTACAGATTGCTCGCCTATGTTATCTATCCTACAACAACTTTCGCAAGTGCACAAGTTTGTCTTAGTTTTATGTGAGGAGAAAAGAATATCTTATCCACTCACACAAGTCGTAAGACATGTAGAGCTTTTGTGTAAAAGTGTGGTATCTTGTAAACAGAACATGTAATGGGAGCGTAGCGATATTGAATATAACATAGAGATAGAAATTTGACAGCCTTAAGAAATTTGTGGTTGCCGTAGTATAAAAGTATGTTATTTAGGTGTAAGGTCCGAGTTCAAACATGAAATCAAAATATTTCTTCGGTGATGAGTAGGGATGCCAATTCGGAAATCCGGAATTTTCGGGATTCACAAAATTCCAAACCCCGGGATTTTTAAAAACTAGTCCCGGGATTTTCGAGATTGTGACTTCATATGTATTTTGACCCTACAAAAGCTCCCGAAAAAAAATTCTATATCACTTGACTTCGAAAAATGCATCTCAGATGAGAAAAACCCTACTTCCAGTGATGAAAACAAAAACTATTTGATAGAATCGAAGAGTGCAAAAGCCCTATAAAACGAATAAAAAGGGTAACTGATTTAGATATCCAACTGTCCAAAGAAATAGTTTTATTTACATCAGGAGGTGGTTGAGGTGAATATTTACAAGCCATCTTGGAACTATTTTGCCAACAAATGTTGAAAGCGTGAAGTGTTTTCAACGGCAGCGTATGTTAACAACAAAATTCATTCAACCCTATCAGATCACATGTTAGAGGCTTTAATCTTTATGTTGGAAATAATAAATATAAAATAATTTGCTTAAAACTAATGCACTTGCGGTACAATGGGTCAATTTGGACCTCCGGGTACTGTGCTTGTCTTGACCGACAGGTGCACGTCCTCTAACCTAATGCATTTGCATTGTATGAATAATTTTTATTTTTGTTTATTTAAGCTTTTTTGTTACTTTTTGTCTTGCTGTTTTTATATTTTATTTTTATTGACATATAATTCTGATAGACATAATTGGAATATAAATGATTTTGTTAACAAAATATTTTTATTATTAAGAGAAAATCGCGATTTTCCCGTGATTTTTCGGGATTATCGAATTATCCAGAAATTTCCCGGGATCGCGAATTCCGAGATTTTTAAAAATCGATTCCCTTTGGAATCCCTAGTGATGGATAAATAAAATCTTTGAGGGTAAATAAAATTGCCATGAAAAGCTTTTAAAAAAAAAAAAAAAATCTGTCGTTCGGAGTCGACTTTAACATAAGTTGTGTGAAAAGTTAGGTTTTTAATAAAAAACCAAAAATATGTTTTGTTTTTAATAAATGAAAAAAATTCTTTGTATTTTATTTTTCTTCTATGACTTCACCCCGTTTATTACGAACTTTGCCTATAACGAACTATTTTTTCTGGTCCCACGGAGTTCGTTGACTGTATATAAAAAACCTAATGCATTGAAATATTTAATAAAAATCTGAATTTTTCGCAGACGTCTTTGAAATATTTAAAATATTGTGTAATGCACCACCAATCACCAATCAATGAGTCGAAATCATAATACAGATTTCGTTTTCAAAGATTTCTTTGAAAAATTTCAATTTTCTTGAATGTTTGTATTCACTAAATTAAATTAAATTTTTGTTTGTTTCATTTTTCAATTAAACTTGTGTAGAACCTTAAAGATGTTTTACTTTATACTTTAGCTTTTTATGAAATAATTAATGGTGCAGCACCCTCTACAAATTTTTTTCTAACGCGTTGTTATGGAGATGACTTCGCTTAACTAGCACTTGCCACAATTACGCACAGAGTCTATAAGACTCTGTACACGCATTTCAAATGGCAACCAGAAGGCCTTGGAATCTAAATTCTGTTTTGAAAAACATTTCAATTAAATTGAGCAAAACGCGTAGTAAAAAAACGGTTCTATACAGCAAGAGTTAATTAACCATAAAATTTTAAATGATTTTTTATAAAATCCAAAAACATTTCATTACAGAGAAATTTTCTTTTCTTTTGTTTTCTCCAGGGTAATTACAGTTAAATGGTTTTTCATAAATAATTTTTATTTTAAAATATTATATTCTGCCCTTTTCTATTTAAAATTAGTAATGAAGGAAAGGCAAATACTCGTACAATGTGCCTCAATAACAATTTCAATCAAAATCAAAAACATAATCAACTTTTTTAATTAATTTAATATTCAACATAATTTTGCTGTCACTTTATTTTTTTTATGTTTTTTTTTTCGCATAACAAATGAAAAATATTTTCTTTTCTGTTTTTTTACAATTATTCGTATACAATCAAAGTCAAATTGAAGGCGTTGGAGCAGAGCACAATACTGTCATTATAGTTTTGAATCTTTTGTTTTCATTATTCAAATGGAAAATTAAATTTCTTCTTCATCTTCCTCTCCTCCTTACCTACATAGTTACACAAGTAGCAAGTGAAGCGGTAAAAGTGTCCTGCAATAATTGAACGCGTAAATATAATGCCACGAAATGAAAGTGAAATTTACGTGAAAAGTTATTGCGACAGTAGAGCATAACATCTTCTGCCATAGCTTTGAATAGAAGAAAATTTGTGAACAACATGAATAAGAAATTATTGAATTGGAATAATATTTTAAAAATTATTTTAAACTGCAATAATTTTGTTAAGTTCGTTTTTGCAAGCCTTGATTAATGTTGAATGACACTGAAAATTGCTCACAGCAAGATAAATTAAAGGAATTAAATGGAATCAACAATTAAGCAAACTTTTTTCATGAACGATTTTTCTTGTTTAGATTCTTTTAGCGTTTAATTTTGGGGTTAAAAATTATATAAAACCTTCATTTAATTTACAAAATGTATTCTAATACATTCTAGCTCAGTTTTAGCGTAATATAATAGCCAAACCGTTTGACTAAATAATTCAATATAGTTTTAAACCCCTGTAAAAATTATAAAAATTGGATTTTTAAAGTTGAGAGACTTCAATTCCTACTTAATAAATGTTTATATAACACTCGGTCACACTTGTTTACATAACAAGTTGCCGTGGTCTAGTAGGTAGTATGTTGGCTTATTAGACGTAAAGCCAATGTTCGAGTACCAGGCCAGACATAAAAAAAAACACAAAAACCATTACTTCGGCGATTTCTTCTCAACAGATTTCTGGCAAATATAATTGCCATGAAAAGTTTCTCAAAATCTATCGTTCGTAGTCGACTTTAAACACTAGGTCCCGCCACTTATGTATAAAATTAACACACACAACAAAAGTGGTGTGAGAAACTAGATCAATAGTTCTGACTGAAGGGTTGTAATGACCAATTATGTTTGTGTAACACTTGGCCGACATGCAGAAATTCTCCATATTTGAGCGATTGGTCAAATTACTACTACTTACGTAATGAATTACACAGAAAACTAGTTTTTTAGTCTCACTATCTACATACAGAACAGTTTATCTGGGAAAAAGTCTATCTTGTTACTTACAATATGAAAAGATTTAAATCCAACGTCAGCAAGTACTCAACCTTATCTCTGACATATCACAACTTATTTTTATTCCTGATTTTGTAAGGTCATGACTGTCTTAACATCAAAAACTATGATGAACTAAACTAAGATGAAATGAAGGTAAAGCTGTTAGATTGGATAGTTCCATATTGGTTATTGCAACACCTTTAAAATAACTAGATCACGGCAAGTCATTTCACACCCCATGTGTAGTGTATGTTAAATTCATTCACGAGGAGTGATGCCTCCAGTTTAACGTCGACTGTAAACGACAAAATTAAAAACCTTTTTAGTGACAATCGGCTACTCTCCTAGCGTTTCCAAAAAATTATTAAGGGCTAATTAAAGAAACAAATATTATTTTCAATATGCAGTCAAACTCGGTTATAACGTAGTCCGTGGGACCAGAAAAAATAGTTCGTTGTAGGCAAAGTTCGAAATAAACGCGGTAAAGCCATAGAAGAAAATATCAAATACAAAAAATTTTTTTCATTTATTAAAAACAAAAAGTATTTTCTTATATTGAAAACCTAAAAATATGTGTTAATTCTTTTTATCTAGCAACTGATTAAAGAAGCTGAGTTATAATTTAATGCTGCCATATTACATAAAAGTAAAAACTATTGCCACACTTCAAAGTTTTTTCTGAGGGTTTGTTATAAAAATGGTAAAATGTATGAAATTTAATTGCTGGGACCATTTAAAGTAGTTCCTTTTAACCGAATTCGTTTATAACGAATTCGTAATAAACGAAGTTTTTTGTATGAAAATTGTTATTAAAACGTTGGGACTTTAAAATACGTAATAACCAAGCATTCGTTATAACCGAGTTCGTTATAAACGAGTTTGACTGTATCTGTTTTTTAAGATATCAGATATGAGATTTGAATTGCAAGCCCTCGTCTCGTATGCCAACTTCTTACAAATGCATGTTACATTCAGGAATCAAACAAGTGATAAACCTGCAGGGCTTTAATAGTTGAGGAACTTGTTACGTCTTACTTTGAAATCCATTGTTTTATAACTGCGATCAACTGCAGATTTTTTTGTAGAAGGAACAGAAGACTTTGAGTTGGATCACCATCTGTGTCCATTAATACTTTCTTGCTAAAGTCGGATAGTACTTCTGAAAGGTATACAATGATACAATCTTATCTGTGCATGTTTAGGTCTAACAGTTCGACAAATAAATTTCTTCGTTACATATTTTTGTAAAGTCGTAATTAGCACAGTCGCCATAGTCAAATAGGTAACGTGTTGACTTATTTAACGGGGCCAGCTCCTAGTTCAGACATATTGACCAAAACGAAATATGAAAAATTATTTTTCGTTGACTCCCTCTCCGCAGTTTTATAGAAAAAAACTCTTTTAAAATTGTAATGAAATGCCTCTCAAAAATTTGTTTTTCGGGGTCTCCATTAAACTGTAGGCCCCGGCACTCATGGATAAAATTAACATAAATTAACAACATTGTTGGTGTGGAAAGCTGTGTCCTAGGGTTGACTAAGGGCTAATACTTTTGAACTAAACAATTATTTATATCTAATTCAAGATAAGTGCAAACCATTTTCATACTTTTTTTATCCCTATAGTAATGATAAATAATAAAATACCACTCTTTTCACACAACAACTAGCGGAAAACATATTTAAAATTTGGCTTTTCTTGAGATACCACAAAAAATGTATTTAATAAACAAATTTAGTCATTCCATTTGGTGTACATCTTTGTTAGTCTGTACTTTACAAAACAAAAATATTCCCAAATTACAATTTTGAGACAATTTACACTATTTTTTTAGAACAAAAACAAGCAGGCTAACATAGTAATTTACAACACAAATGAATTAAAAAGAGAGAAACAAATAAAATGAGACAACCTGAAAAAGAAAGTCATAAAATATTTAAAATACTTTCTCACTCTTTGTCTCTCTTTCTTAATCTTCTTCCTTGGTGGCCATCTTAATTTGTAACTCATTAAACGAAAAAAGGAAATAAAAAATGAGAATTTTTACAATATTTTTACATTTTATCACTTCTCTGTGGTGAAAATGAAAAAAAAAGAAAAAACAAATAAGTAAACAAACGACAACAAAAACAACAATAAAGATAATAGTGACAGTAGTCGTGGTAGTGGTAATAACAATAAAGTCATTAAAAGACAACAGATAATGAGCTTCTTGTTATTGTTGTTAACATTTTTTATTACAATAAGAAATGTGTATATGGATGTGTATACAGTCAACCCTCCTATAATGCGATACTCTCAGAAAGCGGTTTCCATATAACGCGAAGCTGAAATTGCAACAGCGGTACTCTTATAGCGCGGTTTGCGTTCAACTTCATCACATAAGTTCCTTCCGCACAGCCTATGATTGAATAGATATTGTAAGAGGATTTAATATAAGTTCTATTTTCGACCCAAAAGCTCAGCCGAGATACAGTACCGTGCAAAACAATAGCAGTTGGTTAGTCAATTTAAAAAAAAAAACAATGAATGAAGATGAACCAAGTGAGGATAAATATTAAAAAATTGCATTATTTTACAAGCCTTCCTTAATTTTGTTGGAAACCAGTCTTTTAGTTTAGTTTTTATTTAATTTTTTTATCAATCCCTATAGGAACTCTTGAGTTCAATAAAAATAATTTATAATTTATCTTGCCTTTTGTATTTCTTAGGCTCCATAAAACGCGGTGCGAATGATGTGATTTGTAGTAATTCTGTGTTTCTTATAGCGCGGTGTTCATAGAACGTGCTAACGAATTAGTCTGGTTTGTACCTGAAATCCGAGTTTCTTATAGCGCGGTTTCCATAGAACGCAGTACGCACTCACCGCGTTATAGGAGGTCTAACTGTATATACAAATGTAAATGTACAAGTCTGCTTTCACCATTGAATATGAATCTTTTTCTTTTTCTTGCTTTCTTTTGTTTTTATTTTCAGTTTTTGGTTTCCTTTTTAATAAAATTATTATCGCAAGAACGTTAGGCATTTGTTACACAGAATTTTTTGTTATGTTTTGTTCTCTCTTTGTATTCTCCATAATAAGTTTATACATGTGCGTGGGGTAGTGTTTATTCATTTACGTCTGTTACAGTTTTTTTTATGAGCCGCCACCAACATTAAGGCGACTTAAATAAATTACCATTTTGACGCATAAGTTAATATGGAAAAGTAAGATAAAAAGCCAATCGCCACAGCAGCTCCTGATTCATTTTGCTTAATATTCCCTCTTTTTTTATGATTTTCTCAGTCTCTTTGGATTGTTTTTTCTCGTATATTTTAACAATAATTTAAATGGTATTTTTTTTCTTCTTCTTCTTTCTTTATGATGTCTAAGTTTGTTTCTCACTCTTCACTCTTTATTTTCCGCACTGCCCTTTGACGTTGTTGTACGTGTGATAGTCATTGTTACTGCCATTTGTAGTTGTTGTAGCAAAAACAAAAATAAGAGAAAACAATGAAATCCTCATTAGCTTATGATGTTGTAATGACGACCCCTTGGCAAAACAAAAAATGGAAAAAGAAAAATAAATTGTTAACAAAAATAACAGCAGCAGCAACAATAACATCAGTAACATTTTGTTGTTGTAACAGCAACAATAATAACAACATCCCTTAATGTTTGTAATGAGAAAATAAATGGTAAGACAACCTTAAAAATAAAAACAAATAAAATATTTGCCTGTGAAAAAATTAAAACACCAAGCGAAAGACGGACATTATTCGTATACAAGAGAAGAACAAATGCAGGAGAAGACCTCTTGAATTCCTATAACCAGTGTTGCCATTAAGGCAGATTGTCAATTATTTCCCAAAAAAAAAAATGGCTTTGTTTAAATATCCTATTGAGAACTTGAGATTCTATTTGAGAAATCAGCTCCTCAGAGGATATATATTAAGTTTAACTCTACTAATTGTGCATCTTAACTTGGGCCAGCACTTCTGACCAGATTTTCATGGAAAAATCATCTTCTGTTATGAGGTCTAGTCCATTTCTGGATGTATGCGTATGTGAGCAAATTAACAAATTTGAACGATATTAATATAATGACCAAAGGGAACCAACGCATCCTGAAGAAATCACTGTTTGGCCTGAATTTTGGGCCAATGGGGGCGTCCGTCCATATTTGTTTGAGAAGGATATAGGCCAGGCTATCGCTATCCATGAAAATGATTACCGGCATCTTTTGACATGTATTGGATAATTGCACACTAATGGCGTGTGGTTTTAAAGGGTCCATGTCACACAGTTCATATGATATGAACTCATTGGTCAGACCATGGAACTTGACGGCTTATCATTATTTCTTGTGAGTTGTTTGAATAAGGTTAAATTCACTCTAATTTATGCTAAGAGAAACAGAATTGGATACTAGAAAGCGCCCTTCGTTCCGAATCAACAAGCCTTTCGGCAATACCAGAAACGAAAGATTATCGTTCAATCTTACGCCCAAATTCAGACAAACTGGTTTTTGAGATCATGAATTTTTTTAATTACCAAATAAATTGTAGAGTCAGAATCGCAGGTTTAAACTCCACTTACGTATAGGATGGCTGATATTTATTGCAACCAACTTCAGGTTGTTAATATTTGTAAGCCGCTCGTCCAACAGCTGACAGATTTATTCCAGTGACAGTTCATTTTATTATTTACAAGCTTACAAAAGCATTTTGATCTATTGCGTTCAGAAAAAAAGTTACTCGTCTTGGAATTCAAGCGTGACAGTGTGATTTTATTTAGCTGGAAAACCACAGGTGGCTATCATTAGAGCCCTCCAGCATTTAAATGTGAATAAATCTTTTGTTTCTCGTACCATTGCCCGTTACCGTGATACTGGCAGTGTTGCATCGCGTCCAAAAAGCGGACGTTAAAATGTCTTAAAGACATTACGAAGCCCTAGGCAGACAAACATTTCAGACGCATTGCAACAGGACTCAACACCATCACACTCAGCAACCAAGAATGGCTCAATGCGTTGGACTTTAGCGCCTGGGGCATTTTGGAGAGTAAAGTTCTCACTAAAAAATACCAAAGTGTCGATCATCTCAAGATGGCGCTTCGCCGAGAATGGGCCAAAATACCGCAGAGCCACTTTCGTGCAGCCTGTGACGACTTTATCAGCCGTTTGAAAACCGTAATTAGGGGGCCAATTCCAAAAAATCTAAACTGATTCTAAAATTTTATGTTATTTCCAACATTTTTTGTTTTTGAACAGTAAAAGTAAAAAAAAATACTTTATAATATTCCATGTTTTTTAATTCAGAAGAGAAATTATCTGGCATGTTGTACCCCAACTAACCTGATAACATCTGCTTGTACTCTCATACTATGTAAAATATATCAGTTAACTTCATTGTGATACAGCTAACAGCAGTACATATCGCCTTAAAAATAAAAGAAAATACCTTTGAATACAAATAAGAAACAACACAGAAACGCTGGAACAAAATAAACCGATATATGTATGTGTATAGTAGTACATAGTGCTAGAAAAGATTTTTAGGCAGAAAATGGAAATTTATCCCCAAAAGTTATTTTATTTTGAGGATACCATATCATAAAATTCCGGCTACACTGTCTATGGCTCTTTTACTTACTGTAGCTTTCTCTATCTCTTGCTATCTCACTCTTTTCTCTCTCTCGTTTACATATTTATATAAACTAAGTAATGTTTGTTTATGTTATTTTTCCTCGTTTTCTGGTATAGTCTATTGCTATTATTTCTTTGGTTAAAAAGCTTAATTATGTAAAAAGGTCGAAGGTAAATCTGTTTATATTCTGTGAATTTTTATTAAATACACCAGAGAGCGAGCATACCATATAAAAGTTCAAAAGATAGCTTACGATATACACTAAGCGCCAAAAGTGAATAAATATTTAGGGAGCAGTAAATGAAGGTCATACATTTCTTATGGTTTTTCTTTTTACATTATTTAATTAACTTTTTTTATTTTAATAAATAATATGACACGATTTTTTTTAAATCAATATTACAAAAGGTATTGTAACCAATGAATGTTTTAACAAGAAGATAATATTTAAAGAGTACAAAAACCGGTGTGAATGATAACGCTTTACTGTGCATTGACAGAAAACTGCATCTAATTAATAGATAATTAATAAATAATTAATCTAGAGAAAGGGTGATACATTTTTTAGTTTCTTATCATTTCTAGCATCAAGAAGGAGTCAAAAATCATTGTCTAGTACAATGAAAACTATTTTAGTCACTCAGAATTCATTGACAGAATAAAAGAGGAAAGTAAATTATAGTTAATTAATATTAAAGTAAATAATACTGAAACACCAGCAAGGATAATAGAAATAAAGGAAAATTGGAATAATGGTACTAAAACGGCGTCCTTGTATCATTAAACTCAAGTAAGTTATGCTTTAAAACTTTCACACCGGCGTGTATCAACGATGGCCTGCACTAGACTTTCCTATCGGACGGAGCTAACACCGGTGGCCTGTCTCATCGGAAGATCATTCTATTAGACGATATGTAATACCAAATATTTATATCCTTAACAGTTCGTCTATAGACAAAAAAATACCCGAGAGTAACGCTCTCTTGAAAATTCGAATGATTTCATGAGAATGATATGATCTCTCAAAGAAAAACACAAAACTTTACACGTCCGATAGGACTAAAAAATTTCAGTGCAGGCGCCAGTAGGCGAAAAGCATGAATTAGCGTCGGTGTGAACTTGCTAAGGTTATTTCTAATTTGACCCTAAAGTAAACTAGTCACTGTAACCTAGTGAATAGTCTGTTGGTGCAATTGACGTGGCTTCCGCCTTCAAACCTCACACCTGACAAGTTGACAAGAATAAAATGCGTTCCTACAACACTTCAGCCTCTTTTGTTAGTCGTTCGGGTTCAACATAAATAACACACATTCATAAAGTTAAAGCACACAACAGTGTATGTGTGTATGAAAAACCTGAATATAATCATAGTAAAGACCTGCAATGGACCTTTGAAATCATCGTCGTCTGGTAGTTAGTATGTTGGCTTTTTAGACAACAGCCCATGGTTCAACACTTGACGCCGACGTCTCTAACAGAGATCAGCAATGAATCGTTTTTCCGCTACTCATAAGCACTCATGCAATTTTGAGTATGAGTAAATCACTAGAATTGAAATTCAACTACTCTGATTCATTCGTACTCACTACAACATTGATTTATAAGTATAAGTAGCAATGAGTATGAGTACAATGTTGACATCAATCCCACAACATTCAAAATGTGTTTGATTCTTATCTCTCATTCTCATACTCATTCTGATTCATAAATTTACAAAAATACTTATAATACTTATAAGTAATTCATTCATCAAAATTTACAGCCTTTGTTGTTGTTGCATATACAAACAAAGTAGAAAGGAAAGACAAAGACAGCAAGTAAAGCATACAAACAATCTTCTTGTGAGTATAGTAGTGTTCGTACGCGAATCATACTTATTTTGTGCTTCGTGTAAATGTTAAGTAGAGATGAGTCGAAGTCAATAAGTATGAATACGACGAGTACTTTCAACTTTGAGTATGAGTAGTATGAGTAACATACTTATAATTAAAGTCAGAAATATAGTATGATTTGAATCTACTCATCGATTTGAATACTCGTTACTGACCTCTGATCTTGAAAATAGCGACGTCTGAATAAAATACTTCTTTGCACGACTTCCTCTCATCATGGTTTTAGCAAAACTCTGAAAATACAAAACAAAATACAAAAATACATCTCAAATCTGTCGTTCGAAGTCGGCATTAAACTATAGGTTCCCACACTTGTGGATAAGATTAACACATACAATGCGAGTGGTGTGAGAAACTAGGTTGTAATCCTGACTGATAGTGGCCAATTAAATACGTTTATTTAAGTAAATAGTGGCCAATAATATATGCAAATCTCAATAACAAGTTTTTTATCGATGCGATCCAACTTTCCTATAGGTTTACTTCTTCAACTTTTATTGGTGTTTTTCACGCAAAATGTTTTCTTTAACTTAGCTCTTATATTTTACTACCGTACAAGGTTTTATACCAGATTAGTCATGTGAAAGTGTGTTCTTGTATCATATTTCTACTACACTAAGTACTTTTCATCCCTCTAATTTTCCCATGACTATTGCCATTAATTTCAAAAATTTTAAATACTTGACGGCTGAAATTAATTTATTTTACCAAAAAATATACGCTTGTTTATCTAAAAAATTACTGCGGTCCGTAAAATTATTTAAAACACTAGAATAATTCTTAAATACTTTATAAATATTAATATTTCCAAGTTGTTTTTAACTCTACCAAGCATACTAATTTTTTACATTTTCAACAAATAAAATTTTTAAAAAAGATAAGTAACATTAATTTTCTATTTGAAATGATTTGGTTTTCTTATTTTCTCTTCTCATATTTTTTTTTCTATACAACATCCTTCAATTGAGAAACCATTTGTCATTTTAATTTTGTCTTCCTTTTCCTTTTAACGCATACCATATAATAAATGACCTTTGGAAACCAACACTTAAGGCATAAAATGCAAACATTCTATCAAGTGTATTGAGGGAACAAAAAAAAAAAACAACCATCTACTAGTATGAGGATACTGTGCCTTAAATAGCAAAGAATTGCAAAAGTATTCAATGGAATAAGTCAAAGAGAGAGAAAGAAAAAATTGAGAAATTATCTTGTGGCTTTAGGCAATTTCTTACTATTCTTACAATGACTGTACAAGCGTTCTTTCTTCTTTTTTTTTTTTTTGGTTTTTGTTTACACCATAATGGAAAAGTAATTTCTTTCCTGTTTACTGGTTTCTGAAAAAAAAAAACAAATACATTTGAGACTAGATACGAGGTATGTTCAAAGCTTAAAGATTCTTTTTGTTTTCGCATGATTGCATACGGAAGATTCCTTCTTAATTCTTGTTTAGGGTCACTTTTTGAAACACTTTTTTGCTTCCATTTTCAAAGGCTTTGGCCTATGTGGCTATCGTTTAGCAGAGACTGAATTATTGGGGATCCCAATAAGGCAGTTTTAAGGTTGAGGAAAGGAATAGTTGTCTTACTATTTTTGTGGCCCTAAAGTTTTTTGGAACTTTTTGCTTCGAAAATTTGAAAAATGGAAGGGATATATCACTGATAAATCTCTACAATTTTTTTAGAGGTACCAGATAGCTTTCGCTAGGCCAACATGAGTGACATTTTCTGGTTTAAGACTTTCGGAAAGAACAGACGAAACACCATTCTTAGAATATTCGTGAAGTGCTAGTCCACAACGGTAAAAGGAAGATCTCAGTCTCTCTTGGCGAGGAATTCAACTAAAACCCTTACGGATGTAACTACTGAACACTTTATTATTGAAAGAAGCTATTTGGATGAGAAATATGAAAACTCGATACAACTTTGTTTAACACAATATAAAATTAAGAAAGGTCTAGAGCCACAACCTTACTCACTAAAAGTGAAATAATGCCACAATTGGAAAAATAATGGCAAGTGTTTATTAATGAGATTTCACTGGTTCGAAGCTGTGAGAAGACGAAAGACTTTGATCTTGATTTTAAAATTTTAAATATTTTAACCGTTTAACTGCTAAACGATTTTGGTGATAACGTTCGAAAACTGCTCGAAAACTACAATTAATTATTATAATCAAAAAAAAACTTTCAAATTCTAATAACCTACGTATAGCGATTTATAGGGTCTTCTTGTCATTTTATTTTATTTTAACTTTTAGACAAAATTTTTACACTCAAATTCTCAGTGAAAATGGCATTTTCGTAACAAAAGAATGGACGACTTTTGAGCCGCATAGCAGTCAAACGGTTAAGAGACTCCAATTACAATCCAATTAATCCATTTACAAAAATAGATTACAATCAACACCGAACGTTCCTAGAAAGTCTTTCAGGTCTAACAGGTAGTGTGATGGCTTATTAGACGTAAAGCCAGTGATCGAGTCGCAGGCCAGACATCAAAATAAAACGCAAAAAGTATTTCTTCGGCGATTTCCTCTCAGTAGATTTATGGTAAAAACTCTGACAGTAAATAAAACTGCCATGAAAAGTTTCTCAGAAAATCTGTTGTTCGGAGACGACTTTAAACTGTAGGTTCCGCCACTTAGTGATAAGCTGCGGGCTTTTTGGGAACGATTGCTGTCGACTGTCTAAAAGTGAAGGTATGGCACATAGCAGCAACTCGTTTGCTTGCCGTTCGAATCTTCCCTCTTTCCACCTATCCTAAACCTGCACAATGCACTGCATGAGTAGGGGCTATCCCCTGAATGCAGGTTTCATAAAAAAAAATATGGAGAACTCTATGAGCAATCTTGTTCATAACTGCATGTACAATATTTCACAAAGGACACATGTTTTTCTAGGGCATGATAGTTAGCAATCCAGTATGCCTATCATTCTAGGACCTGTTACAATCAATTGTTTACCAGGAAAAAATTCAACTGAGCTGGAATTAAAATAAAGGAAAAAAAATAAAAATAATGCTGATGTTTCATGACTACTTTAAAATTCTTAAAGGAATCATAGTAAAAGGAATAAAAAAAAATTATTTTAACAATTTTTTTAACTGAACCTCGTACGTAAATAAATGTTAATCTGATACAGAAAGGGACACCACCGTTAAAAACCACACTGTCATCAATTCAGAAATTTGCGTGTACATTTTTTATAATTTTTACATTTACTTTACTTTAGTCATACAATTGTAATACAAGTGGCAACAACTGGTGGACTAGCAAAAGATCCTTAAAAGAGTAACGTTATGCTTAACAAACATTCCTTAGCTAGCATTTCTTTAAAAACTATATTAAATTGCATGGTCTTGATAAAGCAGCATATTTTACTATTAAAGATTTCATAAATATTTAAAGATGGTTGAAGATACAATTCTTTCATACTTCTGACCCTTTGCATCTATTCAAATTAACCTCTCAATAACATCCTTCATTTCCAGCTACAAAAATATTTACGTTTCATATTTTTCTTTCGCTTCGTTTACTCAACCGCATTTGTGTTGTTTTTTCTTTTTTATTTTTCTTATTTCCTTAGGATTTCGTTCAAGGACTTTCGATATTGTCACGTGGTTCGGTTGAGGAGAAATTGCGTTGGACTTTTCAATTATACGACATCAATGGTGACGGCTATATAACGAGGGAAGAAATGACTGATATTGTGACTGCCATTTATGAACTGATGGGACGTCTGCCCGACGAATTGCCCGAAGAGGAGAAAATCAAAGGAAAAGTTGAGCAAATATTTCAGGTGAGTTCTTCTACTCCTTAACACCTACCCCCTCTAAGCAACTTCTAATGATGCTGACTAGTTTGGCTGCTGTCAATAATGTTGGCTGCCATTCTTTGTGTGTGTGTGTACATTGAATATAAAATAAAATAATATGTTTGGCTACCTTTGTTGTGAAACGTATAGAGAGAGTACACAAAAAGGAAATGTTAGGATATTGAGGCAAATTCCTTAAGTTATTTATGGTAGCAGTTTTCCTTTTTGTTGTACTTCTCTTTTCGGCTTAAAATCTCATTTATGTTAATGTGTTTTAACGTATTCTTTTTCGTTTTATGGTACTATATACACTTTCTTGACGTTTTTGACAATGTCTTGATGTCGAACGGAAGTTAATTGAATAAAAATTATTTCTTTTTGACATGTTGATCGTAATGATAATAAAAATAATAGGAAAAGAAGGCCAGCAGCAAAAGAATATCTGGCGTGATTATGATGGCAACGGAAATGCGAAATGGAAAAGTTATTTTTTTTTTTTAGATACGAAACATTCTTCAATTCATTAAAGTTATAAATATTTTATGATAGAACACAAGAACAAAATCGAAATAAAGCTTATTTCCCTTCAAACAGTATTTAAGGAAGACGAACAAGAACGAAAGGTCTTAAAATTTCTAATGAATTAATTTCCATCAAACGGTAAACTAGAAACTAAAAATTTATTTTCTTTCTGTGCTCCAACTACAATCGAAATCACTGGGGAACATATCAGAGATCAGCAATGAATCCGCTACTCATAAGTACTCATGCAATTTTGAGTATGAGTGAATCAACAGAATTGAAATTCCTCTACTCTGATTCATTCGTACTCGCTACAACATTGATTTATAAGTATAAGTAGCAATGAGTATGAGTACAATGTTGACATCAAACTAAAACATTCGAAATATATTTTACTTATAATACTTATAAGTGATTCAAATGATTCGAGTGATTCGAATCATTCATCAAAATTTACAGCCTTTGTTGTTGTTGCATATACAAACAAAGCAGAATGGAAAGACAAAGACACCAAGAAAAGCATACACACAATCTTCTCGTGAGTATTGCAGTGCTCGTAAGCGAATCATACTTATTTTGTGTTTCGTGTAAATGTTAAGTGGAGACGAGTCGAAGTCAATAATTTTATGGGTATTGTTAAGTATGAGTACGACGAGTACTTCTAAGTTTGAGTATAAGTAGTATGAGTATCATATTAAAATAAGTATGCATGCGTATAAGTATCATAAATTGTAAGTATGACTCGAATTTACTCATCGTTTTGAATACTCGTTGCTGATCTCTGGAATATATACCGAAGAGTTTAAGAGTTACAATTAAGTCCAACAAAGTTTTTACAGAAGCTTGTCTGTGCAGCCATTGCAATGACTAACTTCTTCTCTAGTTTGGTTGAAGTTCGGTCAGTACACAGACTGCGCTTGGCCAAGTGAGCTTTGGTAATCAAAGCTATCACTTCGACCTAACCTAAACCTGTAGTTGAAGACGAATGATAATTTTTATGATTTAATTCTAATAAATCCCTGAAAAATGTTAAAAAAATAAATTGTACAAAACCTCCTCAAAATACACTCACGGTTTCACTATCAATACTTTTAAACTTTCTAAATTGTAATGAATCGAATCACGTATTGAATAGATTTTCAACATTTTTCTCTACATTACAACCAACGAAAAAAGTTCAACATAATGTTGGCTTGAAAGAAACAAAAAAGAAAATAAAACTAAACGAATACCTTAAAACAATTTGAAAACCAAAAATTCATTTGTTTCTACTATTTTCTTCACGTTTATTTGCAGAAAATGGATATCAATCGTGATGGTGTAGTGACACTGGAAGAATTCCTGGAGGCATGTCACAATGACGATGCTATTTCGAGATCAATGTCTGTATTTGATTCTGCATTCTGACCATATCCATTGGAATGTGAAATAAAAAAGTCAACTACAACAATAACAAAGTCATCAACAAAATCCGTAACCGCAACAGCAGCAGGAACAGGAACGGGAGCAACAATATTAACGTCGTTATCGAAAAAGTCCAAACGCTTAGAGGCTGGTCATAAAAGCAAACAACAACGAAAGCATGACAAATCGAAAAAATTGCGTGGAAAATATGATGCCGAAGAAGCTACCGAAACTGAGGATATCTTATCGATAACATCGCTACAGAAAGGGGAGGGGGAGGAGAGCTGTGAAAGTGATGTTGTAAGTGAAAGTGATTCATATTGTCGCCACTGCTTAAGGCCACAATCTGAACTAAGGCTACGCTATATGCGGCCTCGTCAACGTAGTAAACTGAGGCAACATCAGGCTAAACGTGAGCGTAGCAAACAACGTTTCACTTCTTATTATGCAGGCAGTGGAAGCGGTGCTGGCAATAGTGCTGCTGCTGGTGGTTATAGTAGTGGCTCTGCTAATCAACAGCAAAAATTACGCTCTAAAAAATCTCGTTCTAAGAGTCGGGCTAAACGTGCGAGAAATAATAAACACACGAATAGCAGCAGCAACAATAATAGAGATCAACAACAGCTACAACAAAAACTGCCATTAATACGGGACTTGAATGCGGCCAATGAGCAGGCCATACGTTTTCGTTGTCCTCAAGTGGGACCACAAGTGGGACGTGATCGACAAATGCCACCTCTGTTGCATTTTCATCATCCACAACATGTACAAAAGCAACTAACAGCATATCAAGTGCAATACACACACGTTTATGGACAACAGCAGCAGCAGCAGCAGCTGCCCCGCTTAGGGGGTCAACAACAACAGTCGCTCGCAATAAGTCCCATGCAAACTACTACTTTAACTTTGGAAAGTGAATTGAAACATCAGCAATATCACTTCCCAATATGTACATCATCATACCCATCATCATCATCCATCCTCACCATTCACATCCTCAACCTCATTCACATGTCCAACAGCAACAATATAGTGACTGTTTAACAAATAATCAAAAATCAAATAAAAATCAACAGCAACAGCAGCAACGTACAACTCCAACTAAAGATTTAACTGCCAGCAATGACAACAACAACACGATAAAGTTACAACAAAATTGTTGCTCACCCTTATGCCAACAACAACATCAAGAAAATCAACAATCATGTGCTCAACATCAAAGTCCCCAGTGTAGCAGCAGTGATTACAAGCAACACGCAAATTGTTGTGCCCCAACACACTCTACAACAACAACTACTACTGCTACTACTATGGCTATTAGTGTTCCTTGTTGTTATTGTTGTTGCTGCTGTACATTGACTAGGGCATCGACAACAGCAGCAGTCTCAATGCAACATCATAATTTGCCACAACTGCCACTAGCACATCTAGAAACCGCATCAACAACGGCTGTTGCATCTTTAGATGCCACCACCACATTAGTGGCTAAACAACAACAACTACAAATACCACTACCATAAATATACCCTCCTGCTCCTACAAAGATGAACACAGAAATTTAAATTTAAATAATCCTACAACAACTACAGCAATTACAACTGCAACTACAACTACAACACTACGGCAACACAATGAAGATGCAACAACGGAAGACGACCCCTCTAATTTAGCTGTGGCCGTTGCTACAACACCCGATTCTCCTTCATTGGTTAAAGTGAGCACTTGGTATACTGTTGCTAAGCAAGGGGTTTCTTGCTAATACAACTTATTTTTAACCCTCCATCACCACCACCACCACCAATTCGCCCTCTCTATGGCTCTCCGGACTACGCTTTACATACTCGAAGTCCTTAAACAACATACAAAATTGGTTGCAATTTTCTACATTTAACTAACATTACAACAACAACCTTTTTTTAAGGATACCTTGTTTATACTATATGTGGTAGCATGCCACCAAATATCAACACATACACAAACACACACACATACACACTGTGTACTGGTGTAAGCAACAGCGTATGGAAGAAAGCTTTTTAGATGGTTATTGACGATGTTTGTTTTTTAATTGATGTGCAACAAAGGATTTTAAACTACACATACATACACACCCACACACTCTGTTTGTGTATTCCACAAACATTTAACGAGGTATTCCCTGTATCCTGTACTTTAATTTTTATTCAACGTACACGAGAATCGTTTTGTATAATTTGCTGTTTCACCTGTGCATGAGTGAGAATAACTGGTTCTCCTTTGACTCGCGGAATTCGCTTCTCTGTTTTGCTTGCATTTTTTTTTTTATTCATTTGGTAGAATTGATTGAAAATGTGGCATGAGAAAAAAAAACGAAATATCGACGGAAAAAGTTTTCATTGAACCCGGTTTTTTTTCTGTTTTGTTTTGTTGTTTGTCGACATGGTGCATATTTAAGTTTTAATTATTCAATTAAATTTGTATGCCGGGTGAAAGACCGGATATTGGTAAATGAACTAATTTTTTAAATGGCAAAAAATCAATCAAAGTGGCAAAATAAAAAATTTAATTGAACTGAACTGAATTGCAACGAAATGAATTTAACTTTTAAGTGGTAAATCACTCAAAGAGTAGCAAAAATGAAAAACAATTGGCCAATTCACACAAGCCGTTGTATTGTTGTATTCATTGTATTGTTGGATGATTATACAATAGAGTATCCTAGGTGTTGATAATTTTTATGTAAAAATCCTATATACTTATACACATTTTTTTTCATATGTTTTTAAAAGTTGTATTGGTTTCGTGCTATCAAATTGTATGAATGAATATGGAATACGAAATACACACGACAGCATAGCTTTAAGCGTTCACAAACAACCAAATAAATTCAATACAACATACACGATACAAAGTCGTGTGAATTGCCCAAATATTGTTTACTACTTTGACTTTAAACAGTAATTTTAAAAATTCGTTTAGTTAATGAAATGAAACTGAACTTCTACGCCCAAAGCGCTTAGAAGTTGTGAGCCCAAACGCTTACGACAACGTATATTATTCTATTAAATTGGCCAAAGTTTTTAAACTTAAACCAAATCCTAGCATCTTGGTAGTTATATTTTTTCCTAAAAAAAACAGTACTTGGCCTTTATCTATTATATATCCCAGTAAGAACCAAAGTTTTCTTCTCAGATTTTTTTTATGCAATACCTTTTGGCCTACCCTAACCCACGTAAAGTTAGATCTATTAATTCGCTGGCTTCATATCCCTGCCGTAGATTATGGGGCACGATAATAGTAATATAAACACCATAGAGTATGCTTTGGCCGAGTTTTCAAAATGACTTTATCTCTGATAGGATTCCACATATTAGACAATCTGAAGCCAATGTATGTCACCAGTTAGAAATATCCGTATTTCTTAATTTTTGCAGAAAGTCTTAATGGATTTTACTCTATCACTACATTTGTTGCTTCAAAGTCTTAAAGAGTAGCTAGAACCCTTACTGCAAAAAATCGTTCATGTACTTATGGTTTGTGCATGAATTTGCTTTTGAAAAAATATTGATATTGTGGTTTCAGAGTAATGACACCAATATCTCATATAGATATTCTGTTTCCATTTCAACAGTAGTCGTTATCATAGCTACACAAAAAGGAATAAGTTAATAGTTATCCCAGAGCTAAAATGGAAGGTTCTAGCTAAATTTTTGGTATTCAAAACGATTATTTTTCTTCGGCTTATTGAAATGCATGAACTCGATTTGCATCCCTTGCAGAAATCAATATCAATATCACTCATCAAAAATTTGAAGACCCTGGCATTGTTCTTTTAAAAATTTGGTATGAAGAAACCAATTAGTCCTATAGTACAACGACGCATTGCAATTCAATTGGGTGGTACCTAGTACTAGTACATCAAACGATACTGACCTGAACTAGAACATCAAGGTATTTAGGTAATTAGATTATCGTGTAGCTTAGTTAGTAACAGACAAAATCCTGTATAGGCCCATTGTGTTGATCAGGGTGAGATAAGCGTTCTTGTTATGATCCATTAGTGATGGGTATGAGTATGCGAACTGACGTTTGTCAGATCCTTCAAGTGTTCATGCAGCTATTTAAATTCTTAGAAATGTAAACGATAATGAACTGATCCTGTCCCGGACAGTTCTAGACTCAATTCATATAATAAAAGCAATGATATCATTGGACAACAAGTCTAATCACGCTCAAGCTATTTTGACATTCTTATGAAGCTGCATTGTACATCATGAAAATTACTTGCATGGCTTTTAGGCTGCTGAGTTAGATTATCACCACTATGTGCTTAGCCGACTAATAGCCACTTTAGTATTTTTTAGTGAGAACCTTACTCTCCAAAATGCTCCAGGCACAAAAGTCCAAAGGATTGAGATCCGGAGATTTTGGTGGCCATTGCGCGGTAGAAATGAAGCGAGGAACCTCCTTTTTAATCCATTTTTGGTTGACGCATGCTGAGTGCGCTGGTGCTGAGTCCTGTTGGAATGTCCATAGTCTGCGACCGAAATGTTTGTCTACCCAGAGCTTCAGGGCTGTTCTTAAGTTATTTTCCCTATAATATTCGGCATTTATTTTGACCCCACGGTCAATTAATACGAACGAGGACCGACAATCGACTGTTACGGCGGCCCACACCATTACCATCGGCGGCTCTTGAGTTTTGGCAGCCAATCGTAGGTGTAAATTTTCAGCTGACGTCTTTGGCAAGTAAACCCTATCATTTTGTTTATTCACAAACTGCTGAATTTGGAATGGCTTCTCATCGGAGAAAACCAAATTCGGGAACTTTCGTGTAAGCGAAGTAACTCCTTGGATCTTTCCAGTCTCCAGTTTAATTTTTCTTGTCCATCGATGCGCTTTTGCACTTTTTGGAACTTCAAAGGTTTTAGTCCAAGCCCATTTCTCGTGATATGTTCAGCTCACGAGCAATTTTAATACCACTGTGACGTGGATTTCGATCAAATCTGGCCTTCACTTTTCGGATCATTTCTGGTGTTGTTACCGTTTTTTCGTCCACGTTTTGGACACAATGCAACACTGCCAGTATCACGGTAATGAGCAATGGTACGAGAAACAAAAGATTTATTCACATTTAAATGCTAGAGGGTTCTAACGATAGCCACCTGTAGTTTTCCAGCCAAATATAAAGCATTCACACTAACACTCTTAAATTCCATCACGAATAAATTTTTTTCTGAATGCAATAGATCAAAATGCTTTTGTAAGCTTGTAAATAATAAAATGAACTGTCACTGGAATAAATCTGTGAGCTGTCAGACGAGCGGTTTACATATGATAACAACCTGAAGTTGGTTGCAATACATATCAGCCACCTTGTATATATAAATAAATAAATAATTACTTTTTCTGTCTCAAGTTCACACCGACATCTGCTGCATGAACATAAATTGTAAAAGGCATGCCATTCAGATGCGTTGGCAGATTATTATTACTTAATTCTATAGCTTAGGATTTCAACTTTAGAAACAACTTCAAGTTTTGTTTGTTTAAATGTGTGGTTACGAAGATATTTATTTAAAATTTGGAGAACCTAATCATAGAGGATTATAGTCAGTCATTCCTAAAAAATTTCTGGAGGATTGGTGTCTTGGGTTAGCATAACAATCCAAGTAACAAAATGGCAATTGTCATCATATTATTGCATATAGGTTGACTCCCTAACTTTGCTAAGTAATTCACAACGAAAAATATTCGAATAAAAATACTCATTGACCTGAAAAAGAAATCCATTCTGTTGCGGTTAGACTTTTAAAATATATTTTTTAATTTAATTAAATATGTTAGCAAAAGAAAATATAATTTTTTTTAATTAAATTATTGATAAAATTTATGTGATAAGTTATAAATTGTAAATAAATTAAAATATAATAAACAATTAATAAATAATAGAAATTATTTTTAAAAATTTATACCGAAAACAAAAAATTATTGTTTTTCTTCTTTATTTCGTTGTTTATTAGAAATTTATTTGTTTTCCTTTTTTTTTAAATATTTACAACCCCTTGTTTTACTTTTCTTTAAATATTCTTTTTATATTTCTTTCCTACTGTTTTTAATTATTTTTTTATATTTATTTGCGTATTTTTTGCACTTCTAATTACTGCAGTTTGTTAATTAGTTTTGGCTTTTTTTCTGTTCAACTTATTTTATATTTTTTTTTTTCTTCTTTTTTTTCTTGTTGCCTCTAATATAAGAATATATTTCCGCAATTGACCCAGTTTCAAAAGATGACTTTTGTCTCTGCTCTCTTCTCCTTACTTTTTTAATCACCCCACCATTTTTATATGCGTATCTTTAAAGGAAATATTTTTCAAGTATTTCTTTCAAAAAAGTTTTCTCGCTCTCTCTCTCTCTTTCTCTACAAAAAGAAATTAAAGTTTTTCGTAAGAATTGTTTCGAAAACAAAAATAAAAAAAAATATTTCTTGTGAAAATAAAAGCTCGAAAACTTTTTGTGGTTTATTTACCAAAAAAAAAAACCAAGTCATTGAAAACTAAAAATTCATTTTTAAAGCCAAAGTAAAAGTATTCGCGCCTTTAGTATTCTAAAATAAAAAAAAGAAAAAAATTTTGTTTTTTGGTAAATTATTTTGACTGCATATCTTTGAACAGGTAATAAATATGTATTGTTGTGAAAAGAAAAACATTTAAAACAGCGTTACTCCCTTATAGTGCTATAGTGAGATACGATATTTAGTTGAATACAATTTTATTTTCTTTTGCTTATAGATTATCTTTCTTTTCAAAAGTAAGTTTTTATCTTTTAATTAAACTTTTTAGATTTTTCAATCCAAACGAACTGTTTAATTAAGTAAATTGAAAATTACAATGAATGTGCAATTGCCAGTTAAAGTTTCCTTTTTTTCCCGGAGTTGCATTAATAAAATGCAGAAAATAACAGTTTCGAAATATTTGTTTGAAAAAGTATTGGTAAGGTAAAGGAAAGGTCTTTGGAAAAATAAAAAAACATTGTACAGTCAAACCCTGTTATAATGAACTCCATGGGACCAGAAAATAATAGTTCATTGTACGCAAAGTTCGTAATAAACAGGGTGAAGTTATAGAAGAAAATATAAAATACAAAGAATTTTTTTCATTTATTAAACACAAAACGTATTTTTTTTTATTAAAAACCAAAAATATGTGTTAATCCTCTTCATCTAGCAGCTGATTAAAGGTACTGAGTTATAATTTAATGCTGCCATAGTAAATAAATATAAAGGCTATTGCCTCACTTTAAAGTTTTTTCTGAGGTTTCGTTATAAAAAAGATAAAATGTATGAAATTTAATTACTGGGACCATTTAAACTAATTCCTTTTAACAGAGAATTCGTTATAAACGAGTTCGTAATAAACGAACTTTTTTGTATGAAAATTGTTATTAAAACATTGGGACTTGAAAAAATGTACCGGTAAAATAACAGAGAATTCATTATAACCGAGTATGTTATGTACGAGTTTGACTGTAAATGCATTCTAGGGTTTTAATGTATTCAATCAAGGACCCTAGAAGCTATAACAGCTAAGAAAACTTCCTATTTATTAAACATTAATCTGTTTGATGGAAATATGCACTGTTTGATGGAAATATGCATTTAAACAGTTTATGACTACGCCAATAGCTTTGAAAGACACCCAGCATTGCCATTTACCAAGTTTTCCCTTCTTTTTTTCCAAGTTTTTTCTAGATGCGAAAAAGTTTTCATTAAATTTCTTTTCTAACAAAACAAGTTTTTTCTACAAAATTAAATCATAATATTTTTTTAATAAATTCGATAATAATAACACGAAATATTTACATTTTTGAATAAAGTATTGCGTATTTTATTAGCCCCGAACAAAAGAAGCAAGGAAACACAAACAGAAGTCATTGGGCCCCAGAGTTTCCTTTAAAAATGTTGGGACTTTTGTAGAAAACAAATTTTTTTTTTGTAAAAAAAGTTTTTTTTTTCTAGAAATAAAGTTTTTTAAAATAAAAAAAAATGGCAACGCTGCGGGCGGGGCAAAATTTTCTCTTTAAATGGATAAACACAAACATTTGAATGAAAAATTAATCAAATCGATGGAGCCGTTTTCTGATTCTAGATAAATAGAAAATGTGGGCGTAAAAGTGGGAGTGGCAAAATTCATATAAACCATCTACTAAATAGTCCGAACAAAGCCTAAACATATGGCTTGAATAGGTAAGTCCGTTCTTGAGTTATAAAATGACAACGAAGAGTGGCATTAATTTTTATATCTTAGAAGATGATTGCATAATCTGAACAATACACAAAATTTGTCTACGGAAATAATTCGTAACCTTGTGCAAATCGAAATTCAAATGAAAACTTTAAATGAGAGGGAATATGAGTACTGCCGTAGACTTTTTAAATTTAGAGTAATTTTTTCAGAAGTGGCAACTCTAAAATTTTATAGCTATTAAATATTATTACGAGTGGAATGTTTCGCTTTATAACTGTGAAAATTATTTCCAAAATGTATAAAAATTATGCTATGGTCGCTAGCAAACTTGCGACCACTCGAAATTTTCAGTCACGAAAATACGAAGAAAAAGTATTCAAAAAGAGTTTAAAAACTGCATCGGTATGCTTCAATGTTTCAATCTGCTGAAAAATGTTGCTGTTGTAAACGAGAATTTCGTTTAAAAACGTTATTGCTGATGATAATTTCGTCATCATTGTCAATAATTTTAAATTTTAAGAAGCTTGAATTTTGAAGCTTGAAGACTGAATTTTGAAATAAAAAACCGCCATCCTAAAAGTTTACAAAATTCAAATTTCCAAGAGAAACTTCATTGAATGGGTAATAAAGTAATTGCGTTTAATGTGGTATTAAAGAAAAGCAAATTCAATGCCAATTTAAAATAAAACAAAACACCTTATCCGATGAAGGGCATTTTTGTTTGAATTGACTCGTGAATACATAATTTTTACGAAATTGAAACTCGGTTAATTAATGGACTACAACATTTAAAAGACAGGTGCTATAATTTGATCTAACATGCTGCAAATGAGACTGAATTGCAGTGAGAATGAACAGCTTACGTTACAGGTGCATAATAAACGGAGCACTTGTGACATCGGAATACTTGTGATAACAAAATTAAAAAAGGAAAAATTGCCTGAAAATTCAATTTATTTTTAGCGAAAGTAATAGATGTCATAACTTATTTTGTATTATTTTTTTGGTTAGTCTTTATTGAGTGGAAGACTAAAGCTAGAGGTCCACACTACGCGTTCTACACGTTTTCGCATTCTACGCGGCTGTCAAAAAAGTAGAATTAATGTATTTATTAGGTGCAAGTTACACACACAAAAGCGTGGGATGCATTGGATGCGTTGACCTTCTACTTTTGGTAAGCATCACAAGCGGCGCGCGTACAAACAGCTGATTTTGACAAGTTGTTTTGTTTTATTTTGTTTTAACTTTAGGAAAGTGGCGCCAAAAAAAACCAGACACATACGTTCCAAGTACAAAGGACGCACCCAAATTCGTCGTTTCTTCTATTGTACACCCTATAAATTCTTTAAAATTTTCAATTTCATTTGCCATTCTTGTACGAAATGTTTTATTCCAGTATTTTCAGTCAAATGTTTTTATTTTGTTAACTGTTGATCAAAACAAACATTAGCGCGTAAAAAGCGTTGCATGTAACTTGAAGCGTAGAATGCGAAGAAGGTATGAAATGAGCGCAACGCTTTGACGCGAAAACGCGTGGAGTGGACCTCCATATTAAGCCTTTGGATTGTGTTTGCTGACTGTGTCTAAACCCTGCAAAAGAGTGCAGTTTAATGAATTTGAAGTATTTTAAAAATAATTATTAAAAATTATGATTTTTATTTTCTTTTTTTTAAATCTACAACTCCAATCTCCATATCTATATGTATTCCAAAGCCTTCGTGGAAGAATATGATTAAAAAATAATATTTTTTTTATCGAATTACAAAATTCAATTTTTATTGCCTATAAATGTTTACAAAATCAATGCAACCAAATACAAAATACAATTTAAAAAAAAAAACAACAACTTTAATTAATAATAAAAATGTAGGAAATTGTGACAACAAATAAAAACTTTACCTAATTCTTAAAAATTGTAAAAAAAACGTAAAAAAATAAATAAATAAATTCTTATGAAAAATCAAAACAAAGAACTAAAAATTGTTATAAAAATTATTAAAATAAAAAAGTTAGGAAAAACTAAATGTTATTTAAAATAGAAAAATAAACAATGATTGTTTTGTATGTACTAAAAATGTTTCAAAAACTATTACTCGTACTATAACTATAACAGAAATGAAAACAAAAGAAAATCTATTCAAATATTTATTAGAAAATTATAAAACAAATAAAAATTAAAAAAAACAAGAAAAAAACCTAATAATTGTTACCAAAAGAGTAAAAAAGAAAATACTAAGAAATCTACTGTTTCAGATTTTATTGAAAACTATCGCATTCTTTTTTATCTATTTTTTTTTTTTTTTTTGAAATTACAAAAGAATGAGAATGTTAATAAATAGAATGAGAAAATTGGAAATTGGAAAGTCCTTAATGAATTCATAAATTTTAATGTGACACTACTATGTTAAAATGAAGTTGCTTTTCGTACCTTGGCAAATACTAGTATGAGTCTTGTTATAAATTTCAAAAGCCTTTGAACATTAAGAATTTATTGATAAAAAAAAAATTGTATTTACGCAAGTACTTTATTTTATTTATTATTTTTACATTTTATTTTTTATTGGCTATTTCCACAGAAAGTAATAAAGACTTCCAAATTATTTTTTATATTCAAGATCCTTTCAATATCGTAAAATATTTTTGCGTTAATGGTAGTATGTACAATTTAATTTTGTTTCTGGTGGTTTTTTTTATTTCATTTTTAAAAATTGCATTTAAAGCAACTTCGTTCGTTCGTTTATTTCATATTATTCGCCTTTTGTATGTTTATAAGCTCTTGGCTCAATTGATATTCTGAAAAAGGAACAAAAAGCTCCGCACACTAAAGACTATTATTAGCAATACCAATACACAGGCGGTACCTAGTCAACCAAAGATGGACTTCGACATCATTCCCCTGCAATAAACTTAAACAATCTATGTACCTCCTATTAATCCATCCGACACCTGACGGTGGCTGCTATTCATCTTATGTATAAAGGACTTAAGCTATTGGGTTCATATCTAGGATGGTGGTAGCGTGCTTAAAAATGTATTACCATAGTTTGCTTGCCATAATTTATAAAGCGCTGTTCCACATCATAGCTATGCTGATAGTTTAGATTGACGTAGTTCTCAACTTTCTTGGGTTGGATCCATAGCTGCCAGATAAATAAAGCTTCAAATCGTCAATTATTAGAAAAAACACGTTCTTGAAAATCGTCAAACTAATCGTCACAAAAATTCAGAGTAATGTACGCTAGAACCGACACATTTTTTAGTGGCTTACTTTCTTAAGAGAGTGTAAGAAATGATTCACTTCATCCGATTTTCTTACTATTTACACCGCTTATATCCGCAACCGATTGAAATACAACTCTCATGTATAGGACAGTGCCTCAACGACTATTTTGAAACTTCTCGACCGCTTAGAAGAAAGGATGAAGTTGTCCGTTAATGCCGATAAGATATCGAAATCCATTGATTCATTGGAGAACATCGTTGCAACGTGATCTAGTTTCACTGTTGTATCGAAATTTTAATGGATTTTGTTCAAGCGAAATAAGGGACTTGTCCCCGAGAGTTATGTATTCCTACGCAATACTCGCCTTACTTGGCGGGCACGTACATATGTATGTGGTTGATTGATCAGTGGATCGCTCACTGCATTACAGACAAAATTTGTTATTTAGTCGAACTATTCATATGTGGAACTCCCTTCATGCAGAGATGGTAATCTTTTGGCTTTTAAGGACATAAGATACAGAAAAATTTGGCAATAGTAATAACTGCAAAGTAAATTCAAAGCTTAAAGTGGCTTTTAATGTACTATAGTAAGGGAAATGATGTAAATTTTTGATTTCCAAAAATCGTCAAAAAAAAGGGCATAAATCTTCACATCGTCAATATGATATTTTTGGAGCACAAAATCGTCTAAATGACGATAAACCGTCAAATCTGGCAGCTATGATTGCATCACTAACGCCATGTTCTCAAATCGACCATAATAGAACACTGGACCAATAAATTCTACTGTGAATCCAATACCACAAGTCCATTAACAATGACGTTTTCAATGATTCTGGGGAGGCGTGAACTTTTAAGATGCTACAGAGCTGTTAAAGCTCTTCGAGACGTGATTCCTTGGATTCCTCTATAGATTTACATATGTCCATCACACACTGAGACCGTATGCATGTTTTCAATTTAAAAATTCAGAGTGAAATTAAGGTTTTGGTGGGTAATATTAACGAATTTGTGTCGGATAAATCAGAATTGATATTGGTGCCGTAGGATGATTACGCACTACAACACCATTTTTGATAACGATCTATGTCCAAAGTTCTTATCACTATTATTTTGCAGATGACTTCGTATGTTGTTTGTGACACAAAAATACGAAAACTGTTGTTACAAATAATATGACTAGGGCGGACTTACAAGCTTTAAAATGTTGGAAATGGTATCCACTTATAAAGTACAGATGTTACCAACAATCTTAACACTTAACCTACTGAAACTTCATGTATTCCTATTCCCACCAAAGGAGGTCAAATGACCCCTGGCGGTATTTAAGGTAGATTACATATATGTCTCGTTAAAAAAAAAAATTAACAAGAGAGGAGTAAATCTTGGAAAACACATTCCATGTATTTTGTAATAGAAGTCGTAAAGGCAAATGGCGATGTGATAATGCTTTTTTCAGGAAATTCTGACAAAAAGTTCAAAATGGGTAGCTTTAGTGTTAACGGTAATACTGGCAGTAGTGTATGCAATGCAATTCATTCATTTGGTTTTATAGAAGGAACCTAGTGTCTGAAAAACATCTACCTTTGAATAAAATAAGTTTTCTGAATCGCCCAAAGAATTATACAGAAAATGCGATGCTAAGTCAAATTATACGTATGAGCGGTAATTTTCAAAAACGCTTTGATTTGGCGCGCAATGTGAGATTCAGGAAAAATTCTAGATGATAATTTTCACAGTTAAACAGTCGCTGTAGTCTAATACAAAGTGCGTAGGCTTATTAGATGTAAAGCCACGGTTCAAAGCCAGGGTCAGACATCTCTAACAAATGGAAATGTAAATATGATATATGGAAATATATTTCTTAGGTGTGAGAAACTAGATCCTAGTCCTCACTGAAGGGTTGTAATGACTAATTAAGGTTGTTATATAATTTTCGCAAACACACTTAAATAAACCCTATTACAGTATGTATGTGAAAACATTGATTGACGGAGAATTGAAGTCTCAAAACATTTCCGAAAAAATTGTGAAAATGTTGTTCCTTTCTTCCTTTCATCCTTCCCTGGGATGATTAGGTCTGGATCTTGCCACTATACTAAATCACCGCTAACTATCTGCTAATAGAAGTACCATAGCCTTTATCCTACAAAACATTACAACACTCTGTTATACTAAGAATATTAAAAAGGTGCTTAAAAGGGTGTGCAATTCCAGAACAGTTTTTTATTAGATGCAACAAGAAAAAAACAATGAAAGCAATAAGACATTGCATTCAGAGCTTAACTCACGATGTGTATATAAGTTGAAAGGATGTAAGAATGTAAACCTAATGTTTATGTCTGTATTTTCATACTGCCAATGTTTGTTGTAGGGTATCCTTTTTCTATTTACTGTATTTTAATCCTGTGTGTAGATAACAAAACATTAAATTGAATTGAATGGGATTTTCTGATATTAGATGAGATTAAGAACTATTATTTATTTTTGTATTCAAATAAATTTAATAAACTAAAGCATAAAATAAAATTAAAAAATTAAAAAAATAAAAAAACAACAACAACTATGGACCACAAATTGTTAGAAACTTGTATAAAATATATACTAAATATTGTATTTAAAGAAAACAAAGAAAAAACAAAAACAAACTAAACAGATAAAAGATTTATGACCCTTTAGTTGCCTGGGTTTCAAACTTTCTAGTTGAAGAACAAAAAACAAAATTTATGAAAAAAAATGGAAAAATTAATCTACTAAATTGGTTTCTTCACAACAAAAACAAAAAAAAAAAAATCAAAGTAAATTAAAGAAAAAAATAAATGAAATGCTACTTCAAATTTAAAGAAATAAAAAAGGTCTAAAAGGTGGCCAGTGGTAAAGACGATACCCTGAAAAGAGATCATTTTAATTAAATTAAAAAAAAGGGGACCAAAAGCAATATAAGCAAAAGGAATAAAACATTAGAAAAGAAATTATTTCGTTATCTTCGTTTAATTTGTTTAAAGTTTTGCTAATTGAGTAATTAAAATTCCCCCTTAAATAATGTTTTCAAGCTGGCCACCTTTTCAACCCAATTTAAACAAAAAAAATTTCTCTTTCCAAATCTAAAACTTAATTGCTACCGGTGAAACTAATTAAACTCTATGATATTTTCTTAATGAAAAATTAAAGGAAAAAAAGAGAAATTAAAATCAACAAAAAAAAAAATTTTACGTTTCTACACCATAGTCTTCCGTGTAAAATACAGAAAAAGAAAAAAAATCAAAGCTAAAAACAGAGAAAATCACTTAAAGAAATATTAACTTGAAGAATAAAGTGGAATAAGAAAAGCAAATAAACAGAATATTTTTAGAAAATTTAAGTTGCTATACAAAAACCATAAAAAAAAATACAAACAAACAAATAAATCAAATCTATTACTTCTTTAAACTTTAAACAAAAAAGAAAAATTTTAAGTAGAACGAACACTGAAAACCCAATAAAACAAAAAAACTTTGTACCTTAGAAATTGAAATTTGAAATTTGAAAAACAAAACCAACCAAAAATCTACCAAAAAGCTTTGTCTATCTTTTAATTGATAAAAAAAAACAAAAACTAAAAAATTAAATTGAATTAAATTTAAAAAAAAAGTCTCTTATTGAATTCTAAAAGTAAAGGTGTCCAAAATTAAAACAATAATAAAACTTTATTAGATAAATGCAAAAACAAAAACCTACAAACAAAGATTACAAAAAATATTTTTAGAACAAATAATTAAATTATTGTAAATTAATAAAAAGAAAATAATACTTAAACATTTCAAAACTTAAAACTGGTTTCTATACAAAACATTTAAAATAATTAATTAAACAAAACAAAAAATTAACTTTGAAAGCTAAATAAAATGCAATTGGAAATAAGGTTTTAAAAAATTCGGCCTACAGACGAATTTGTTTGTGTTCTCCATTGAAATATGAAAATATAAGATTCTAATGATTATGTCTTGAAAATATTAATATTAACTTTAAATTTATACAAAATATTGTTCATAAAAATTTAATACAAAAACCATTAAAGCTAAAAAAGAATAAAAGAAAACATCCTAATGTTCTGAGCATATAAATTCAAGGTGATGTTCGCAAAATCAGCTTACTTCTCAAGTGTCAAAGGTTTCTTCTTAAGACGAAATACTCCTCTCTCTCTCTCTCTCTCTCTAATCTCCTTACTATTTGCATCCATCCGATCGAAACTGAAAAACAACTCGAAATGTATATGCTAGTGCCAGAAAGTCTATTTTGAAGCTTCTCCATCGCATACATTGCACGGCTAATATGCTTGACGATGATGATGATTGATTCATTGAAACATCGTTTTTCACTTTTCTATGGCTACTACAACGGATTATGTCCTAATAAATTCCAATAATCATACATAGCGAAAAAAAACTCTATGTCATATGATATTCAATTGAGCGTTTCGATGCCAGACTCAAGCATCAAATCGCCAAATATTTAAGAAAAAAATCGTCAAAATCGTCAAAGACGTTCATTAAAATCGTAAAAAAAAATCATCAGAAATAATAAATAAATAAATTGAAAGGTTTTTAGAAGCAAAAACATATAAAGTCAATGTTACATACATAATTGGTCATTACAACCCTTCAGTCAAGATTATTGACCTCGTTTCTCACACCACTTATGTTGTGTATGTAAATTTTATGCATAATTGGCGGGCCTACAGTTTAAAATCGACTCCGAACGACAGATTTTTGAGAAACTTTTCATAGTAATTTTATTTACTCTCAGAGTTTTTGCCAGAAATCTGCTGAGAAGAAATCGCTGAAGAGATTCTTTTTTGTATTTTATTTTGATGTCTGGCCCGGTGACTCGAACCCTGACTTTACGTCTAATAAGCCAGCAGACTACCTTCTAGACCACGGCGGTCAATGTTAAGCAGTAATAATATTGCATCATCTATCTACCTATGTGTGATGTAAATATTAGGGAGTCAAAAGATCCTGACTGACACATTTTTCAGTGCCCTGGTTTTTTAAGTCTATACACTAAATACTTCACTGATCTTGATCTGATCTATTTACAAATTACACGATTTATAATAACCGACGAAAAATGGAATACAACTCTCATGTCTGGGTAGGCCCTTAAAGTCTATTTTGAGACTTCTCGACTGAGTACAGATGAGGCCGTATAGTAGGGGCCAGTGTTACTGTTCTATCACTGCTACAGTGAATATTGCTCGAGCGAAATAAGTAAGGGCAGTTGTTTATGAAAATCATGTATTCCTGCGTAACACTCGTCTTTCTTGGCCTGTATATCCGTATGTGGTCGTTTGGCCATTGTACAGCATACTGTATTACATACAAAATTCGTTTGTGAGACGGACTATTCGTATGTGAAACTGCCTTCCTACAGAGATCTTTCCCGTCATTTATGGTAGAAAAATATTCAAACCTAGTCTCCATAAACACTGCTCCCTCTTTCCTTATTCCCATAATATATTTTCCTAGTTCCAAAAACAATGCCAACCACTAAGTGTTTGCTGATTGAAAAAAAATAATGGCACTTGTTCTTTCGATGGTAATATTAGAAGTTATAATCGAATTTTTAAAATTGTCCGCAACGGCATATGATATTATTATTATCAACTACAATGTTATTTACGAGTTCAAAATTTTTGGGCTTAAATATAATACTTTACACTTTGTTATACAAACCTTTAATATACTAAAGTAAAGAAACTGATGTAAATTTTTAATTTCCAAAAATCGTCAATATAAGTGCATAAATCATCATGTCGTCAAAATGACATTTTTGGAGCTCAAAATCGTAAAATCTGGCAGCTATGATCAAGACTCCAAACTTATAATGACATCCAATTCCACTCCAATCTTTATTTATTTATTTTTAAACTTTAGTAAAAAGCATCAGTAAGCGTTGTCTGCTTCTCTTTCTTCTTTGATTTTATATAAAAAGTGAAATAAATTAGCAAAAAAAAAATGCAACGCATGTAAATGTAAAGGTAAAAGCATGTAAACTAGAGTAATTAAAATAAAAATTCAGTTAACAATTTGCAAATTGGGAATTTTAAAATAGAAACACCTGTTGCCTATGAATTTAATATCAAGAAGTCAACGGTTTGTGGCTTTTCATAGCGATATCGTTAAACAAATAACGTGAAAAGAAAACCAGGAAGAGGTCGACATTGAAAATCTATTGCCAAGACCGTCAAATGGTAAAAATAGTAAAAGTTTACCCTCGAAAAATGGCAGTAGATATTACTAATTACATAAACGAGCAATTATAGGTTTCTGTTGGCGTCTAATCATCCAGAAAGAAATTAAGAGAAGCAAAAATATTAGCTAGAAGGCCAACCAAGAAGCCACTTATAAGGAAGGTTATAAAGAAAAAACGGCTTGACTTTGCTAGACGGTATCCGTATTCGTCAAAAGACCAACTTTGTAAACAAAAAAAGAGGACACAGCACCTAATTGCGTGAGTTGTCACTTGAAATAAATATAGAACACTGAGAATATTTAGAAGTTGAAAATAAAATATCGCTGTTAATTTTTTGAAAATATACGTTTAATTTACAGGATTTTAAACTAAGAAGTGCGCACGAAAAAAATGGGCCTACTTTTAAGCCTATAACTTTTATCATAATTGAAAAAAATGAATACCGTTACATTGTTTTTGTTAGTCATCTGTTTCAATAACCACGTGCTAAATTTCATTGCCATAGCAAAATTAGTTTTTTGAAAATGGGCAACCAACAAGAAAGTCGTAAAAAATAATTGAAATTTTCAATGAAAAACCGCGCCGCTTACAAAAAACGATTGCCAGGTTCGCAGATGTTAACCAAAAAACAGTTTCTATGGTAAGAATAAAACAATTTAAGGAGTCTTTGAGAGAAAGCGTGGAAGTGGAAGAAAAAAAGGATTTGCCGACCAAAACAAAGCAAGTAAAATAATACATATTTTTCTAAAACACCCTAAAATTTCTGGAAGAAAAGTGACTCAAAAAATTGGATGCTCTGAGACCTTTGTCTGAAAAAAATTTTATACACAAAAGAATTCAAATATTATTTACTTTAATTGAAATATAAAACGAAATAATCCGTTACTTAGTTTTATTTCTATAACGAAAAGTGCAAGTCCAGCTTTTTTCGTGCGCACTCCTTAGTATTAATTTTTCTAGCGGAATATAAAATTATTTAATATGGTTTTGGTAATTGTTGTTATTGATGTTGTTATAATAGAACGTTTTGCCACAACTAAAACATTTAATTTACAAAAAATCACCCCAAAAAATCATTCAATGGAGGACATAAAGAGCACTTAAAGATCTTCCTAATTTTTAAAACTTAATTAAAAACAAAACAAAAATATATCATTTTTTATGCCCACCACCCTTTCTCTAATAAAATACAAAACAAACTGAATAAAAATCTTAAATGTTTCAAAAAAAAATCTATCCAAGAATATAAAACAAAAACAATCTAAAATTATTGTAAATATTTTGCAAAAATTATAAAACAAAAATGTGTCAAATTTATAATTTTCGAACAAAATAATTAAAGAAAACTATTAGTTTTAAACAAAATAATGTTGATATTGTAAATGTTGTAATAAAATAATAAAAAAAAAACTTTTAAAAGAAACTGAAAACCAAATAATATAAAGATGAAGAAGAAACAAGAACAATTTACGGCTTTAAGTGGATGTGTTAATAGACATTTAAGTGAAAAATTTTAAAATAAAAACCAAAAACAAAACCAAATAGAAAATATATTTAGAAACAACATATAAACAAAGTAAAAAAAAATAAATATTTTTAAATAAATTAATAATTATTGAATAATAATAAAAAAAAATTAAACTTGTTAAGAAAATTCAAGAAAGATCAAATTATTTATAGAAAAACAAAACTTAAATATAAAAAAAAATGAAAAATTAAATAAACAAACAAAAATCTTTAGTAAATTTATTCAAATTGTATTGTAAATAATTTAATATTTTAGATAATTTATATCATTAGAAAACTTGAATTAAAATTAATTAAATTAAAAAGGAAACCAAACAATTAAATTTCCCATTTGGTAAATGTTATTAAACGAATATTACAACAAACAAACCAACAAAAATCTCGTTTTAGAGGATTTTTTTTATTTAAATTAATATAATTAATTAAATATAAAATATAAAACATAAAAGAAAACATTAAAAAAGAAATACTTTAAATATATTTGTGTAGTTTTCAAGAGACAAACCAATTTTTTTTTTTAATTTTTTGTATTTAATTTAATCTCCGATTGTTTATTTAATTTAGAATTGTAGAGAAAAAAATGTTCTTGGGAACCTAACAAACCTATTGTATTTATGAATTGTTTTACTGGTAAAAATAAAAAAAAATAAAATAAAATAATAAATAAAACTAGCATTAACTTCCTTTTCCTAAAATACAAAAGCAAAAGTGAAACGATGTCCTATTTAAGGTTCAGAAATTATGATTAGTAAATGGCCTAGATGACTTTATGAAAATACTCTGCTTTAGTGGTATTGAATAATTTTAATGCATTTAAACTATCACAGGATATTTCTTGTTGTTGTTGTTTTTATTGTCAATTTTTCATCACCATAAAATGCACCGATGATGCGGTTGAAATTCATAACGAAACTGTTGGGCATGAGGATGATGATGATGATCATAATCATGATGATGTTGAAGATGATGTGAAATGCATCATGTATTCTACTTTTGCTTCATTACACAAGAGAATTTTCTAAACTGATAACAGGTATGCTGTGAGTACTTTAAAAAAAAAAACTGCAAAAGAGCCTTCTTTGTTAATGAAAGACTATTAAAACACATCATTGTCCTATAGTCTGCCATGCTGAAATGGCCTTTAATTTAAGTAACAGATCAGTTTTATACACATTTTTTTTAAAAAAAAAGTACTTTCTTTGGTACTTTAATGTCTTATTTTTTATTTTTGCATGTATAAAATTGAAATAAGGCCCGAGTTCAAATCCCAGATCAGACATAAAAACGAAAATATGAAAATATTTCATCGGCGAGTTCCTTTCAGCAGATTTCTGGTCAAATCTCTGAGAGTAAATAAAATTGCCATGAAAAGCTTTTCAAAAATATGTTGTTCGGTGGCCACTTATGTATAAAATTAACGCACGCGACATAAGTGGTATGATAAGCTAGGTCGTAATTCGATGGAAATGTTGTTATGACCAATTATGTATGTATCATGTATTACGTGTTGCTGCTCAGACTGTGCAGTATACCGTTCAGCATTACTTTTGTGGGGATATGCAAAGTGTTTAGTCCACAAGGACACTAAACACTATGTTATCTAGGCATTCAACATACTACAATCTTCCGTGAATAATTTCGTTATCTTTCAAGAATTACGGGCTAAATGCATTAAAATTATACTAAATAGCACGGATAACATTACACAGCCTAGAAGAACGTTGAGACCAATTCAAATGTTATGGCATGAATGCTAACTTACCTTTGCATTCAGGCTATTCAGTGCTTGGAAAAGATTTCTTGCAAACATTTTCTTTTCAACATTTTGTGTTCCATTTTTTTAGTTTTTCTGATCAAAATTTCTGATCAAAATTAAGTTTCATTATTACAGCAGAGGTAATAAAGGCCATATTCTGTGCCTGATACAATATAGCAGAATCTCTGATAGAAATCGAACCAATGAACCCCATATTATGAAACTAATAAACTACCCACTAGACTACCAGGGTGCCAATGAAATATTTTGCATGGAAGAATATTCTAAATAACAACGTGACCCAAGGCGAATTTATTTCGAAAAGTTTGGATTTCGTTTAACTTTGCAATGAATGTCCTGTGGAGTAAATGGTTAACGTTCGACTTTTTGGAATAAAACATCTGATAAAGTCTTGGCTGTAATATGGAAAAACAATTTACTTATGCAGGTCTTCACCAGTTAAGTTGTTTAAGTCACTTTATTTAGATTTCTTTACAAATTGTTTTGAAATTATAATACAATAGGGACTTTTCTTAAGGAACTCCATTATTATTGCTGTCTACACTCATTATTGTTGTGCTATTTAATAGCTCCTTTACTAGTAATATCAAATAGAAATCAGCGTAGTCTAGTAGGCAATGTGTTGGCTTATTAGATGTAAGGCCACGGTTCAAACCACAGGTGAAACATGTCAAACAAAACGAAATATCGATGAATATTTTGTGCGGCGGCTTTCTTCTCACAGATTTCTGGCAAAATCTCTGAGTCTCGTGTATCGTTTGCATTCGACTTTAAACTGTAGTTCCTGGCACTCATGTATAAAATCAACACACACAACATAAGTGGTACGAGAAGCTATGTCGTAAAGTTGGCTGAGGATTTTTAATGACCTAGTACGTATGTCTGTATGTATAATATCAAATATTGCTAGAGAAGAAATACTCATATTGAGGTCTGTATTATGGTTGATTTATTTGTAAGCATGAAACAAACAGTGACTAGTTATTAATGTTGGGAGATGTAGTGTTGCAACTCCATAGCTACCTTATCTGCATACTTACTCGCTTTGTTTTACATTTTAAAATTAGTTAAAAATGGCTCACATCTCCTTTAAAGAAACTGCCAAAATATAATTCGAAAAAAAATCTGAAATGGTCATGCTAAAGCAGAGTGTTTAAACCCAAGTTGTTATTGTTCTACCAAAAAAATGATATCAAAATTATATTAATTGTTGTTATAGCTACTTTGTAACTTAAAACTGTACACAAAAACCTTAAAAAAATAAAACAAAACTAAAAACAATAAAGAAATAAAAGCTAAAATTAACAAAAAACAAATATTTTTTATTAATATAGGCAAACCAGTGTAATAAAAATAAAATTATGAATTAAAAAACAAGAACCTTAAAAAATTAAATAAAATTTTTTATATTTTTTAATTTTCCTTATTTATATTGTAAATGTTTAATTTCTATAAAAAAAATAAATTATAAAAACAAAATAAAAAAACAATAAAAACTCAAATTTGTAGTTTAGCAAATAAAAATTTAAAAACAAAAAAAAATAACTAAAAGAAAACCGAGTATGTATTAAAAATAAAAAAAACAAAAATTCGAAAATATTTTAGTAATGAATGTCAGTAAAAGAATATTGAAATTTATTTAAAAACAAAACTAAAAATACAAAAAAAATTAAAACAAAAAATATTTAACAAAGAATCAATAATTTAAAAACAAATCCAATGATAATATCTGTTGAAAATGTATTTTATTGATGTAATGTCACGAACAGATGCATAGAAATGACATTTTAATTGAATTGCTAAGCGGGGAAAATGGAAAATAATTCTATGAAGAATTTTTTCAAAATGGAAAAAAAATTTTTTTTTGATTATAAAATTGTTATGAAGAGAATGAAAATTTATGGAAACAAACGATACTTTTGCAATGAAATTGTAAAACTTAGTTGGGATATGATAATAGAGTATTTAAGTAATAAGCAAGAAAAAAGAAACTGATAAAAAATATAAACTGAAATAAATAAATAAAAATAAAATTAAAAAAAATATATATAAATTCAAAGTTTTTTCTTTAATTATAAAAGGTAATTATAATTCGGATACCGATCCGAAAGTTCGGTATCTTCCGCGCTTGATAATCAAATTTTTCCTTTAAAATTGTTGTGGAAAATGTTTGTTCACAGCAATAAAATAATCATAAACGTAAAAGTAAGTCTCTTATTCCCCTAAATTAGTCGTTTATCGTTTAAACTAAATAAAGAACTCTGTTTAAACTATGGCATAATTCAACTGACAAATTACTGTAAACTGAAACAATGTTGTTAAAAAAATATTTTTTGGCTTACCTCTGCTTTTGAAGTCGCCGTAATGAAGAATGATAAACTAAAGGTTACGTCATCACGCACACAAAATTAAAACTTTCTGCGCATGTTGAATCAATGACGTCACGCAAATTGTGTTCCTATTGGCTAATGATAATGTAAGTTATATTTCAGGGCTGCACACTTTTCAGAAGAAATGTTAATTTTTACAAATGAAAAAGACTTGGAAACCTTTAAAATGGCCCAACTACGTCATCTAACGGGAAATCATGCGCAAGACGTGATCTTTAGTTTGTTAGTCTTGGCCGTAGTCTAGTAGGTAGTGTGTTGGCTTATTAGATGTAAAGCCAGGATTCGAGCCCCTGGTCATACATCAAAACAAAATACAATAAGTATTTCTTCAGCAGATTCCTGGCAAAAACTCTTAGAGTAAATAAAATTGCCATGAAAAGTTTTTCCAAAATAAATCTGTCTTTCGGAGTAGACTTTAAACTATAGGCCCCGTCATTTATGTATAAAATTAACACATGTAGCGTGAGAAACTAGGTCAATAATCCTAACTGAAGGGTTGTAATGACCAATTATGTATGTTATCTCAGTACATTTAGATAAATTGAAGTACAGAGTATCTGATGCGCCAATTGTGTAAATGAACGACCCCCTTTTTTTTGCAATGTAGTAGCTTAGGAGGTACAAATGGAGAGACGGCATAATGTTCTGAAAAGTTAAAAAAAAAAACTAATAAAATAACCTCTAAAATTGATTAATCTAGTAAACATCAATTAATAAAGTGTTCTTTTGAACTGTTGGCAAATATGTAAGAACGACGTACTCTAGCAATGTATTGTGTCGACTTATTAGATGAGCAGCTTTGATTCAAACCCTAAACCAGACATCTCACCTAAACGAAATACATAAAAAAAACATTTCTTTGGCGACATACTCTCAGCAACAATAGAGAAAAACTATGAGAGTAAATATTATTGCCATGAAAAGTTTCTCAAAAAAAATCTGTCGATCCTCTGCCACTTATGAATAAAAACAAAACTTGAGTAGGGTGAAAAATTATCGATTATACTTAGCTTACCATTCAATGACAAGGCTCTCTAGTCGCTTCTAAAAGAGAAAAGGGCACAGTTTACTAAACTCTTAGTACAATAAACGTTGATAAGGCATGAAAAAAAATATTCTACGTTGCTTCAATAAGAACATTTTTTGGCTTCAAAATGAATTTAAACGTAATCATTGAACTATATCAGCAGTCTTCGTTAGTTTTCAGTCATTAAGCCCCGAGAAGCATTATTAGGAGAATTGATTAATACCAGAGATCAGCAATGAATCGTTTTTCCGCTACTCATAAGCATTCATGCAGTTTTAAGTATGAGTGAATCAATAGAATTGAAATTCAACTACTCTGATTCATTCGTACTCACTACAACATTAATTTATAAGTATGAGTACAACGTTGACATCAATCTCACAACATTCGAAATGTGTTTGATTCATACACCTACTCATTCTGATTCATAACTTTAGAAAAATACTTATAATACTTATAAGTAATTCGAGTGGCTCGAATCATTCATCAAAATTTGCTGACTTTGTTGTTGTTGCATATACCAACAAAGAAGAAAGGAAGAACGAAGACAACAAACAAAGCATACACACAATCTTCTAATGAGTACTCTAGCGTTCGTACGCGGATCATACTTATTTTGCGCTTCGTGTAAATGTTAAGTAGAGACGAGTCGAAGCCAATAATATCATGCGCATTGTTAAGTATAGATACGACGAGTATTTCCAACTTTAACTATGAGTAGTATGAGTATCATATTAAAATAAGTATGAAAGCGTATAAGTGCCTGAAATTATAAGTATGACTCGAATCTACTCATCGTTTTGAATACTCATTGCTGATTTCTGATTGGTCCCTTCGCGGACTTTACAACTCGACATCATTGAAAAAAAAACAACTTTAATTAGCATATGTTTACTTACCCTAAAGATTCATACTGATTTTCAAAATATTCAAATAAATCGCATTTAATGTAAAAAATATTTTGATCACGTAAAAATGTATGCAAAAATGTTTTTAAATACACAATTCAAATGGCCACCTAAGCGACCCTACAAGATAGCTTTTGGATCTGAATATGATTTTAATTGAATATTTGCTTAACACACCTATGATAAAAAACTGTAAAAGCCACCGCTTTACACGATAGCCAAATTGTTCATAATGTTCACAGCACATATTTCCTTCCTATCTATCAGATAAAATGACTCCTTTTTTTTAATAAGTCTTAAGTGGCCTTAAACAAGGCTTTACCATTTCTTCTAAACAATACAAAAAAAAAAAAAATATGCCTCCTAAGGCAGCTTGAAACTAAAACTAAAAACTGAATTAAAACATCGCACCTTCCCTGCCACAGATAAGGGATTAAAAAGTAACAAAATTATGCTCAAAACATTCAAAGCCTCTGCCTCAAAAACAAAAAAAAACGGAACAGAAAAAAATGGAAAACGAATTAAAATAACGAGACAACAACTAACAGATGATAAAAACTGTTAAAGAAGCTTACGAAGGATTAAAAAAGGATTGTGTGTTCTTCTCTCTTTTTTAACTGTTTAAATAAATAAAACACAGAAGAAGGAGAAGATATAAACAATTTCCCCTTCCGTTTTTTTTTTATAGTTTAACTCGCACACATTGAAATAAAAACGAACGGCAAATGGTGCCTGTTTAAAAGGAAGCAAAACAATGTAGACCGAATTGAAATCATTGGTGTGTGTGCCTTGCCTTACATTTGTTGTTATTGTTGGCATATAATCGGCGTCATTTGAAACAACAACAAAAAAAAAATTCTGCACAGGAATTGTATTTCTTTTTGCGGCAACAATCATAAAAGGATTTTCGCATAATTGAAGTAAATTGTAATAAAATTTAATACAATTGAATAGGTTTTCTTGGTAAGCTCATCGTTAAGCTTTTCAGTATAAAAACTGAAGAGGAAAATAAATGTTTTAATTTATTTTAAATGAGACTGCATGGAATTAAATCGTTAGGCAAGAGGTTAAGGTTCTATTGGCAAGGAATTCATTGGCACTTGCTTTTTCACATGTGATTTATCGTACAACAGTACAATATCGCATTTTTTTTTTTTTGTGCAAATATGAGTCCAAATAGTTTGAGACTAATGAACCATCAGTTGTTTAACAATATTCTGAACTCCATGGAGTGTATACACTTTGCACTTCGTTTGTAGAAATAGAATTCCTTGTGGTGATTTAAATTTGGGAGTAGAATCAATTACAGCGACACATCTTTTAGAATTCGAGATTCAACGACAGGAAAACACAAACTTTAGTACGTAGTTATTTAATTTATTTCTGACAGATGTCAACTGACAAATAACTGTTGTAAGGCTGAAAGTCTGAAAAGCTGCGGACTTATTGATCCATGTCCATAATTCATCCATGCTTACATATTTAATTTTTTGGCTGCAGGTAATTTCTTTTCAACATCGATATTCACAATGGTTGACGAATCATTCGTATACTCGTCAATCTGATTCAAAATAATATACAAATGACGTACAACCGTACAACATAAGTTTCGAAAGCTTTATTCTATAATACGAAATATTCCGTGAAATGATCTTAAAACAGTCGCCCTAGTCTAGTAGGTAGTGTGTTGGGTTATTAGACATAAGGCCATTGTTCAAACCCCTGGTCAGGCATCTCCAACAAGACAAAATATGGAAAAATATTTCTGCCGCGATTGCCTCTCTGCAGATTTGCAATGAAATGTATCTCAAAAATCTGTCGTCCGGAGTCGACTTTAAACTTTAAAACTTTAAAGTTTTATAAAAGGAACGTAGGACCTTATAAAATCAATTTGATTTTCTGCTACAAAATTTTTTTTTTTTTTTGTAGAAACGATCTTAAAATAGTCGCCCTAGTCTAGTAGGTAGTGTGTTGGCTTATTAGACATGGGGCCACTGTTCAAACGCCTGATCAGAGATCCCCAACAAGACAAAATATGGAAAAATATTTCTAACGCGATTGCCTCCCTGCAGATTTGGAATTAAATATGTGTCAAAAATTTGCCATTTCGAGTCGACTTTAAACCGTAATACATGTATGTACATATTGATCCTGAGGTTTCATAAAATCAATTTGTTTTTCTGCGATTAGATTTTTCTTTTTCGGTAGAATACCAGCCAGTTACAATGGATGGCTGTGCATGTAATATAATATTGTGGCTTTGTGGTACGATATCAGGACCTGCACTAACTGAACTCAACACTGCGTGGCATTTAAGTATGGGCCCCAACAGAAGGAACAGCAGAATGTACTTCCGAAGCGTCCTCGTAGAGGTCTATGGATTTTGATGGAAAATCCATTTAACCCTGCAAACTTTACATCACAGTTATGGGAAAAAGGAGAGATTCGTTTGCAAAAAGAGAGATTTAGTTAGGATAGTAGAGATAGCTAAGTTTGCCGTTTATCCTTTAAGTAGATATAATAGCTTCCCCTGATGTCGAAGCTATAAAACAAAATGAAAACAATATTGCATGCCATACTCCATAAATTTCTATTTTTATATACTATTTTATATACCATTTATCAACAGCATTTAGCCTAATAGTTATCGAAATCAGAAACGAATCTTTGAAATACTTAAATAGCTGCTGCCTCAGTGACAACTAATTTTCAAAAGAATAGTCTTTAAAGGAATTTATTTTAAATCAAATTTCTTTGGCTTCATTTAAATTTTTTTAAAGGGCAATACCTATTGGCCTTATGCCTTAAGAAATCCGTTTTACAATTATTAAAAATAATATTGCCAATGCACGTTTCAAATTATAATCAATTGTTCCACAAATCAAATACAGAGAATGAGAACAGAAGGGAAAAAAACCATCAGTTTCGTAAATAATGTTCAACTAACCACTGCTCCAATGGTCATTTTAACACGTACAACTGCAATGTCACACATACACTACACCACATGTATGTTTTTGTATACATATTGAATGTGTATATGAACGAATATATACTAACAAACCCATGCTGAAGTCTACTTCTTATTTTGCAATTAGTTCTTAAGAGAAATTCATTAAAAGAACTGCTTATTTTGCTATAAAAACTGAAAAATAATAAATCCTTAGTGGAAAGGATTTTCTTATAATGAAATATTAAAAGGGAACGGGAACGGGAACGGAAACGGGAAGAGGAAGAGAAAGAGTAAGAATAAGAGGAAAACTAAAAGATGTGATGAAGAACATACTTTAACGTAAGGAAACTGGCTTTCAATATTTTGCCATGATGGTAATATAATCCCATGCGAAAGGAAAGAAAGTATAAGAGTGTGTGGCTTTTTTTTTTCATACGTACATACATATGTGTTGGTAATTTGTAGTTACTTGAGATAATTTAATAATAAAGTTTCTTTTACAATGTTTATAACTAAATTATATATTAAGGATTTAAGTGCCTTATACACTTACATATACTTACATACACACACATGAACTTTCATTATTGAATTCTTTACACGAGCAAAGACTTAAGAGAAGATGCCAGTCAGTATGATAAAGAAAAAAGGGTCAACATAATTTGTGGTTTATGTGGTGGATGTTCATTTGTGTTAAAATTAACTTTTTATAATTTACTGCCATTCTCTCTCCTGCTCTCTCTCTCTCTCTCTCTTTCCCTGTGATATATAAAATGGCCTTAATCCACAATAATTTGTAAAATTTATCACAATAATACAATCTGAAAAGAAAATTATAATTATGAACTGAATATATGTACGTATAAAAATTAATGAAAATGCATACAGTGAAGACAATAATTAAGGAGTGTGCACAAAATAATGGGCCTACTTTTAAGCTTATAACTTTTATCATAATTGAAAAAAATGAATACCGTTTTTGTTAGTCATCTGTTTTAAAATCCACGCGTTAAATTTCATTGCAATAGCAAAATTAGTTTTTTGAAAATGGGCACCCCACAAGAATGTCGTAAAAAAATAATTGAAATTTTCAATGAAAAACCGTGCTGCCAACAAAAAACGATTGCTAGGCTCGCAGGTGTTACCCCAAAAAACAGTTTCTAAGGTAAGAATAAAACAATATAAGGAGTCATTGAGTAATGAGAGAAAGCGTGGAAGTGGAAGCAAAAAAGGATTTGCCGACCAAAACAAAGCAAGTAAAATAATACGTATTTTTTCTAAAACATCCTAACATGTCTGGAAGGAAAGTGGCTCAAAAAGTTGAATGCTCTAAGGTCTTGGTGAGAAAAAAATTTTATACAGAAAAGAATTGAAATATTATTTACCTTAATTGAAATATAAAACGAAAAATATCCGCCACTTAGTTTCATGTACAATATGTTTTACAGGTGCAAGCGGCCAACATGTTACCAACTGCAGCCTACTGAGACAAAAGTAAGCATTAGCAAATCCCAGGTCAGACATCAAAACGAAAATATGAAAATAGTTCTTCGGCACTTCATCGCAGGAGATTTCTGGCAAAAACTCTGAGAGTAAATAAAATAACCACGAAAAATCTGTTGTTTGGAGGCGATTTTAAACTGTGGGTTCCGTGTGAATATTTCAAAAATATATTCTGCCGCTGGTTTAAGCCCAGCTCAAATATATCGAGGTAATCGAGTTACGAAAAGAAAATATTTTTCTTTTGCCGACTTCATTTCGATATTCTTCTGACAAAAACTCTGAGAATAAATAAAAAATGCCAATGATTAGCTTCTCAAAAACTTGTCGTTAGGGATCGAATTTGAACTGTAGGTTCCACCACTCATGAATTAAATGAACACACAGAACATGGGTACTGTGAGAAACTAAATCGTAATACTTACTAAAAAGCTGCAATGACCAATTAAGTAAATAAGTACGAATGTATTTCAGAAATTGAGAAACTACAATTCCCATCCTGATAGTCCTAGAACCTCCTAAGAGAATAACGAATCATAGGAAACCCCTTGAGAGAGAATAGGATTTCTTGAGACAATTTTCTTACAACTCCATGAAAAATTATTTCTGCCTCTAAACAGTCTTCTAGTAAATACTCTGAGAGTAAATAAAATTCAATGATAACTTTCTCAAATCTTTCACTCAAAGTTGACGAGAAACTATTGTATGCCATAGATGCTGCGGCTCTACTTACAGCAAATCAGCTTAATAGCACATTTTTAAAGTGTTTCAACAATATTTAGAATTTTCTTTCCAATATAAATTTACCACTTTCTTTCTCGAAACCCCTCCCTCCTCATTGCTGATAAAAATCCATGTACAGACTTACAATGTTTTTAGACCAAAATAGCCGTATTTATTTAAAACATTCAAATTTTAGAAGGCACCATCACCACTTGCCGCAATTACATTTAATTTACATTAAATATTATTTTGTGGCAAATATTTGAAGTGCCACACACTGGTGTATTTTATGGATAACAATCCCCTTTGCCCTCAGAGACCTATACCACACTCACTGATTGCATTGCATTGTATAGCAACAGCAACACAACAAAAATGGTTTTTTTATTCCATTTTGTATGTGGGTTGTGTAGGGACGAATGAATAAATGAATGAAAAGTGCGGGATACATAATTACAGACAAATGTAATCATGTTACATTAAATGCAATTCATTTCATTTTCATTCAAAGCCAAAACACAGGCTGCTGTTGCTATTGCTGTTGCTGCTGCCTTAAACAAATACGCTTGTAATCATAACTTTTGCATGTGTTTTATGAATATACGATGTACATGAACACGACTAATGTATATGTGCGTAATAACTGTTTAAAGGGTTTGGACAAAAATTGTTGGTTGATTACGTAAGAGTTTGGTTACATTTAGTTTACATCCAGCCACCATATTCCGTCCAAATGGACAGTCAACTGCCTGTTATTTGTTCCAGTAGCTTTAATCTTTGGCTATGTATTAGCATCAACAACAAAGTAGTATCAACCAGAGATCAGCAATGAGTCGTTTTTCTTCTACTCATAAGCACTTATGCAATCTTCAGTATGAATGAATCAACAGAATTTAAATTCAACTACTCTGATTCATTCGTACTCGCTTTAACATTGATTTATAAGTATAAGTAGCAATGAGTATGAGTACAACATTGACATCAAACTCACAACATTCGAAATATGTTTGATTCATATGCCTATTCATTCTGATTCATAGATTTAGAAAAATACTTGTAATACTTATAAGTGATTCGAGTGATTCAAAATTTACAGCCTTTGTTGTTGTTGCACATACAAACAAAGAAGAATGGAAAGACAACATACAAGGCATACACACAATCTTCTTGTGAGTATTTCAGTGTTCCTACGCGAATCATACTGATTCTGTGCTTCGTGTAAATGTTAAGTAGAGACGAGTCGATAACATCATGTGTATTGGTAAGTATGAATACGACGAGTACTTCCAGCTTTGAGTATGAGTAGTATGAGTATCATATCAAAATAAGTATGAATGCGTATAAGTATCTGAAATTATAAGTATGACTCGAACCTACTCATCGTTATGAATACTTATTGCTGATCTCTGGCATCAACCACTCACATAGTGATAGCACACAGCTATCATTGCTTTCGTCACTTATGAAATTTTTATTCAATTTTAACCTTTATTAACATTAAAAGACTATTTAAAGTCTTTAGGTTTGAATTTATCCCATATTGGATTACTCTGTAGCACACAAAAATAATTTTATTTACCCAATGGGTTTCTCTGTTTTGTTACACAATGTACGCAAAAGTACTTTACGTTGAATGCATTCAATTTCTGTTCTTTGTTTGTGTGTGTCTGTGTGTGTGTGCAAATGTGTTGTATGCATTTTGCTCTTTTATGAACAATTGGTTAATATTCATGCTTCTACCCTAGACCACCATCCCTCCCACCTTCCTCCCTTTCATCTGTTTTATAAGAGTATTACACATAATTTGATTACCCATCTGTATATTATGGGCATCTGTATGGATTTGAATTTTAGTTTCTCTAACTTTAAATGCGAATCGCGTTAACAGCTATTGTTCTGTAGTTTCATAACTTAGTACTGCTCTACCTTCTCAGTTCTGTTTTCTCCTGTCATAGTTTATACCATGCATTACAGTAGATGTGATGTTGCATATGGTGGTGTTTGGTGAAAGTGTTTTTGATTTCTTTACATTTTCTAAAACATAAATTTTCTAATTTTCTAAATTTTGTTTTTGTATTCAAATTTAAACTTTCTCTTTCTCTCTCTCTCTCTCTCTAGGTCTCCTAGTATAGAATATTTGTAAAACATGGCAAACGTTTACAATAAGTAGGAGTGCAAATGTATGCATATGTTCGGCTTTAAATGTGTAGCTATTTGATTAGAGAGCTGAGTTTAAACATATTACCAGTAATTTGTTTACATGAAAAGGGCACTTATTAGCGTATATATGACCTGTATTTGCTGTTCGTAGTAAAAATAATGTGGCCAACTAATTTTCATTTTTGAATTTTGGAATAATATTGGGCTTATCATTATTGATTTAAAATGAAATTTGGTAGGTTGAAATAAAAGGCAACTGGCCTAGTGTGACATATTCAATACACAATATTGCATCAGAGCATATCACAAACTTTTAATTTTTAAAATTTATTGCAAACTATAATTACTGCATACAACTCCCGATAATATAGCAAATTAACTGAGATAATGTAACTCGTCATAGTCTAGTAATCTGTTTACTTATTAGACATGAGGCGACGGTTCAAGCGCCAGGTCAGACATAACAAAAAAAAAAATGAAATACGAAAAATATTTCTTCGGCGACTCCCCTCTCTCAGCAGATTTCCTGTAAAAACTCTGATAGGAAATAAAATAGGTATGAAAAAGTTTTTCAAAAATCTATCGTTGTCAGTAGACTTTAAACTGTAGCTCCCGCCACTCATCTATAAAATTAACACACACAATATAAGTGGTGTGAGAAGCTAGGTCGTAGTCAGTTTACGAGGTTTGTAATTATCAGCTATGTAAGTATGCATGTATTTATTGCATTATTCTACTAGCTTGGCTTCCTATAGTTATCTTCTGCCATTCGAGCAGAATTCTTTCGACTTTTCTCTTAGAATTTTCTTTTTTTTTATTCTAAATTAATTGTTAGTTTTTGTAAAGCGTTACCAATTTTTTGGGTTGAAAGAAAAGTTAAATAAAATACTAATAACGCTGTGATTACCTTTGCCAGCAGGTACGAAATCAAATGTCATTTAAAAGAAAGCGTCACGATTGGTTGTAGCAGTAGATACTTTCGAGCCGGATTGTGCGGAGATGCCTTCTTGGACTGAATTAGATGTGTTTTTGACAAACACATTTAAGGAATTAACTTTAGTTAATGATGTCCAAGACCATGGTAATATACCTATCCACCCAAAACCCAAACAATTCCAGGATCTTAGGACACAGTATAACGGAAAATGGAGAACATTTCATAATGTGACAAATGATTCAAATCGGAAAAGCCCTAGGAATCACCCGAAATGTGCAGTAAACCCACCCACCCAAAGCCAACGTAAAAATGAACAAACATTTCCACTTTCAACCCAATCGAAAGCAACGAAAGCAAACACCCAAAGTGGACATGATGGTTCTATCTGCAAGCTTTGCAACGCGAACCATACCTTGAGGGAGTGTTCGTCATTCAATTGACTTGGAATAAACGAGAGAATTGAGTTTGTAAGGAAACAGAAAATATGTTATAATTGTTTAGCCGTCGGTCATATCATAGAAGCTTATCGTAGTACATTCGTCTGTAGATATTGTGGTGGGCGACATAATAGTCCACTACACAGACCGAATGCTGATAACCAGGCATCTTCTTCGTCAAATATTATTTCGATATTATTTTATACTTTCGAGCTATATTTCGACAATAATTTAAAGAATATGAGTGCTTAAATGTTGCAATCTTACAAGATTATCTTTGTCTTTGACAAAGCCTTTCAAAATTTATAACTTTTAAAGGAACAAACCTAAAATCGAAGATGTAGCGTAACCTCCGGAACTATCTTCTTGAATCCATATGCTGGTCAGTTCATAATTTTAAATTGCAGACCAATAAACGTCGTTTGTCATACAACCATAGCGCTTTTATTTCTACATAGTTCTGATCGTTTAAACTAGTTTCTGTTATTCTTTTTCTAATTACAATACTTAAGGTATTATTACACCTGACAGTGTCGTAAACAGTGTCTTACAATATTGTAAATACATGGGCTTACATTTTTCATTACTTCATTATAAGCCCTAGAGTCTTGATATAATCTTCTGAAACCTTCTATTTTTTTTTTTTTTGCAAAATTAATTATAATCATATGGGCAGCCTTTATAAATCTATACATTCTCCTTCGTATTATTGGCCACATTTTACCTCAAGCAACAGACCCTTGCCATTTCTTATCAATATTTTCTTATCTCATACCATCACCCCTACTAAATTATATTTCTTTTCTTATCAAAACTCAAACGCTGTATTAATGGCTTATCGTTACAAATAAATTTTACGCTTTATTTGCTTCAATATTACGCGCATTTATGCATTGGCGTGTAATCAGCCGCACATAAAACGGATGTTTTACGAACATGAAAATACAATTAAAATGCATTTTATGTCAGCCAAAGTTTGAATGCGTTATTATGCAACGAATCAAAACTCTCTAATGCAATGTAATGTGGCAAGTGCATACATGTTGGAAGAATTTCTAACATAATGCGGTGAAAATGACAAAATATTTTTGACGCATTTAATTTTTCTGTGGCCTTTGTCAGATTGTCATACATAAGAATTTTGACAACAATACAGAATTTAGAAAAATTATTCAAAACATAAATTATTGATTCAATATATCGTACAAGCATATCACACTTGTTGTGTTGAAATTTTGTTACCATTTGGAATGTTAACAAATAAAACCTAAACTTAGTTTTGTAGACAAAAAAAAATTATAAATTTAAATACAATTTTTAAACTGAAATATGGAGGGATACAACGTAGAGTATATGTTAAATTGATATTTTTCTTTTAATTTTTCAAGGAGAATATAAATTTAAAGAACGGCATTAAAACTAATTTTTTGTAATAAATGATCTTTGATTTATACAAAAAACTGTACCTTGCACGTGTTGCTGTGCCCCCAACTGAAATAAATTTGAAGGAAAGGCATTACACAAATGTCCAATTAATTTTGAATAATTTTATTGATTTTGTTTCCCGTTATCCTGATGATTTAGATGAACGGACCTGAGTGGTACGTATTCGATCAGTTTCTAATATCACTTCTCGTTGTTCAAGTGTTTCATGCGAACGGGTCTCAGCGGCATATACTCGAAGATTTTCCAGTCACAGTGCTCGTCTGATTCTGAGGCTCGTAATGCTCTTTTCTTCCGTGCTTGGGGTGTAGGTCGACCAATTGCTTGTCATTCATTTTGAATAATTTTCGGTGATGACATTCATTGGAAATTAATCGCACCAATCTCCGTCAACTCTTTGTTAAAGAATGCACAGTTTAAGATGTAATTCATTTTGAGTAATTTTCAGTGGCACCACCTATTGGAAATTGAGGATACCAACTTAGAAATCTTCGTCGGCATATGCGCAACAACTTTGCTAAAGATCATAACATAATCAAATGCACAGTTTAAGGTTTAATTGATTTTAAGCAATTTTCAGTGGCACCACCTATCGGATATTGGTCATACTAACTTAGAAATCTTCATCGGCTCATGCTTAACAACTTTGCTAAAGATCATAACATGATTAAACGCACAGTTTGCAATTTAAATGATTTTAAGTAATTTTCAGTGGCGCCACCTGCCGGAAATTAGTCACATCAACATAGAAACCTACCCCGGGTCATGCGCAATAACTTTTCATGATCAAATTCATAGTTTCCGATTCTATAAGGTTCATACAAACAAACATTATTTTTAATATATATGGACTATGGGAGATGACATGCCCACTATAGCCCAATCCGCCCATTTTGTTCATATATACGCTAAAGTCATCCATACAAAATTTGAGGACTTTAGCTGTTTCAGTTCAGGAGATATGCGATATTAAATACTTATTGGGTATGTGGGCGTGGCACCATGCCTATTTGAAATTTATAAAAAAAAATATAGCCTATAGTTCTTTCCAGATATACAGGCAGGTACAGCTAAAATTTCAAGAAAATCGTTGCAGCTGTTTAGTCGTCTATGGACTTCAAACTAACCCACACCAGTGATTTTAAGTGAAGCGGGGAAACTCTTTTGAAACAAAAATAATGTGAATAAATATGAACAGCATGCAACTGGTTACGCTTATGGAAGTTACCCCTAAAACCGTAGAAACTTTTATATACCTAAGCTGTGTCATTTTGTAGTCAGAAGACTTCAGGACATTAAAAACAAAATGAATAAGATGAAGTATTTATTTCGGATGTTTCACGATGTAAAAATTCTATAAAAAGTTCACTTTTTTAAACAAAAATGAAATAAGCAATGCCACACTAAATAATATCGAACTAATCGTTCGTCTACCGATATTATCGTAATATATTTTAATTTTTTTACCGGGTTTGGAATTGTTTCATAAGAAATAAATTACTAATCATCGTAACTGGCGTTGTATAAGATACAGCCTAAAAAACCGCCGGGAGATATCATAAGAAGATGAAAATTCTTTAAAGGCCCGACTGAAGCGACCATGGAGGATACCTTGTAGTTTAATATAGAACATATGATTGGTAGTAATATTGCTTTAAAAATATTGATAATGGCCTAATGTTCCGTACGAAAACATAATTCATCAAACCAGCCTTAAAGCAAAATATAGCGTGAAGGCATTTCTATAATTGAAATGTTTTCTATAAAATTACTTTTTATGGATTATGGAAACATTTTTAATTCGTCAGGACTTATTCTGAAACCTCAGTTATCAGACATAGTACATACATAGCTGACCACTACAACCCCTCAGCCAGCATTAGGATCTAGTTTCTAACACCAATTCTGTTGTCCATGTTAATTTTATACGCGAGTATGTAGATTAAGAGATTAAGGTCAATTCCGAACGACTGATTTTTTCATGGATATTTTATTCACTCTCAGAATTTTTTCCAGAAATCACCGGAGAAAGATTTTTCATATTTCGTTTTGTTGGAGATGTTGACGCTTTCTCTCAAAACCATAAATTATTAGGAACCAATTAATCACTATATGGCCTTATGGCCATAGTACAACTAGTCTCTACGAAACATATTCTATAACACTTTTTAGATTCAAAAGTATGATGAATGCCATGTGTCTTGATTAAAATAGCCTTTATAGAAGTCATTACTTGGCCCAACTAGCAATGGCACATTACATTCAAAAAACTTTAAACTTAGTTATTCTACTATCGCACAAGACACAATACCATTAAAATATTGCAAGACAATATAACTATGACTTTTATTTCTTATACATTGTCTCCTCAAATTACAAGGATTAGAATTTTAGTTCTAAAGCCTGTAAGGTTACAGCTAATTGGCCTTGCTTCACTTTCTCGACTGCAAACAAACCATGGGAACGAAACTTTTGAGAAACTTTTAATACTTACTTAGGCCAACATCCAAGTAACAATCTAATAGCGGAATTACCTACAACTGTTTCCGCTAAGAAGAGTAGACTTAAGTCTCTACACCATTGCAGCCTGGAGTACTTTTTCAAAAAGTTAGTAGTAAGAGCTAAAAAACTATTATTTGTAGTGTTCTTGCACTCATTATACATTGGCTTCATCACCTAGGCGGCATAGTAATGGTTTAATTTAAGATGTGAAAGACAAAACCCCGTATATTTCATAAGTATCTTAAGGTCTTTGATGGGTAGAGTAATAAGGCATAGTAATAAGGTAGAGTAATAAGGCTTTGCACAACAGTTCTCCTTTGATCGTAATAATTTACGGCGACAGATAATAATAATTTCATCCACCACAGTTACTCTACAGTTTCTGTACTTTAACTAAAGTAATTGGATTTCCAAGTTATAGCATTACTTGCTATGTTTAAGAGTGCTTTCAAAATTCAATATCAACTAGGAGTTCTGACATGTAAAGCAAAAACTTTAATTAAAAAATCTGTATCGAATTATTTTTTTTTTTTTTAAGTTAAATATTTTTAATTTTTTATTTATACTGTGAATAAACTTTAATACAATACTTTAATATTTCCTATAGATTTTCTAAAATATTTTTTACAAAAATCTCTATTCACCTTAAAAAAAATTATTACAAAGGTTGTCCACCATAACGTATGAGTAATATTTATTACAACAGAACATAACAATATTGCTTATACGTCGTGTAAAACTTTTTTAGAATAACAATACATAGATAAATTACACCGCTTAGTATTGTATTGTATTGTATTGTATTGTATTCAAATGCTATTTATTTTATAAAAACAATATGTTGTAAATACAGGAAAAAAACAACGTATTTAGAATAATAATTTTTACACAAATTGCTGTCCTTACTTATGGCTTTACAAAATATTTTATTGTATAAAAAATTCTATTTTAACAATGACAAATAAAAAAAATAAAATAACCGTGATTATACAGATAATAATGGTAATTTTTTTTAAATGCTGCTAGTTTAATAGAATTTTATTTACAAAAAAAAAAACAATGAAACACAATGAAACGTGTTTTAGCGCCATTTATGTAAAAATCGAAATTACAACCATTAAAAGCAAAAATATTTCCGTTTTTAGCAAGTGCCAAGCAGCAATGAAAAATGAAAACAACTAAAAAAACGCCAGGAAAAAGGGTAAAAGTAAATAGATAAAGGAAACAAAAGGGGAAAGTACACTAAGTGTTGTATACAAAGTATAATCAACTTCATTGAATTGTTTCCTAAAGGAACGATATTCTCCAGTTAGCTATACTTTCCCTATAAAAGTACACAAAAAAAAAAAGAAAACGAGCGTGCCATAGCGAGAGATCGAAAGAGAGGGAGAAAGAGTGAGAAGAGCATGAAATCATAAATATTATAACAACAAAGCAAAGTGTAAACATCAATGTCATTTTGTACTATAACAATTACAGTTACAATTACAATAACAATTATATTATAATAACTACGTCAACACAGCAACTACTGGCAACATTTCCAACAATTTTTCCGTTTTTTCCTCTTTTTGAAAGCATTTTGAACAATTTGCCCTGAAAACATTAAAATTTTATTGAACAGCCTTTTATAGCTGGTAACTGCTTGTAATTGTAAATTTTTCCTGAATACGAAGTAGTTGGCAGCAATAAATAGAAGAGAATTTTTACGCAAAAATGTCATAAAAAGTTTCGAACAGAGACTGCATTAAATACACTACAAGAAAATTATGATATTTAAAGTTCAGAAAAATACTTCTCCAAATGTAAATACAAAATTTATGGTTGATCCAAAGAAAGTAGAAATAGATTGCCCTCTGCCCTTTTAAGAGTCCTTTTTTTAGTCCTGTCTGAAGGGTGGTAATTCTTATGATCTATTCTAATTATGGATGTTTTTTTGTTTTCCTTGTTTTCACTTAAATCAAGAATTGAATGCAAAACTATTATTACTTCCTGCTTTCCATTTGTAATTTTTCGCAAAGAAAAAATCTTGTTAAAGTCAATTGAAACAATGGTTTTTGGTTTTTATATCGGTATTTTAACTTAAAAAAAAAAAAACGTCGATAAATTGCAGTTATTTCAACAAGATTTTTCTCAAAAACACATGCCGTCAATAGTATTGTTACCCATGCCACACATGGTTGTCTGTAAAATAATGGTTAAAACTGGCAATTTTAACAATCAACATAAAGGCTATTGTACATACACACACATCCCATATATTTTTTTTTTAGTTTTTTCTATTCCGTTTGCAACATTTAAAAAAGTTTGCCATTTTATAACTGCAGCAAGAAATTTTTTTTTTGCATTTTATTGCTAGAGAGTGCAGTTTTTTTTTCAAGATTTCAGTTGATTTTAACTAAAATCCATTCTCAATTCCATAGCGGTCAGTGAAGTTAACTAATATAGTTGTGAGAACCATAAAATACAAATGCTATGGCAAACAACGCCAATAAACGATGGACCATGTTAGTTTAGCTGGCAATTGCATTGAAAAGCAGAGACTCCAAAAATGTTTAGATGGACAGAAATGGTTTTTAAAAATATATCCCGGCTTTGCAAATATGGATCGCTACTCCACAGGAAATAAGGAAGCAGAAATTTAAACTGAGACTTGTGTGTGCTAATTTTATACATGAGCGCCAGGATCTACAGTTTAAAGCCAATTCGAATTCATGTTAATTTTATGTACTCTCATATTTTGTTTTGCTGAAGACTGGGCTTTGAACCGAGCCGTAGTTGCTGTTGCCTAGCAGGCAGTGGCTTCATATTATTTTAATATGAGCCCATGCTGCAAAGCCTAATCCAGTCATCTCGAACAGAACGAAACATAAAAAAGTATTTCTTTCGTTGATGTCTTCTCTCCATACTTCTGCCAAAAACTCTGAGAGTACAGAGTATTCAGACTAGATTTAATTTTTTCTTAGTAATGCTCGGTTGTAGTTGCCGTTGCCTAGCAAACAGTGACTTGATATTATTTTAACATGAGCCCATTGTTTAAAGTCTAACCCAGTCATCTTGAAACATAAAAAAGAATTTTTTTCGTTGATGTCTTCTCTGCATAACTTCTGCCAAAAACTCTGAGAGTACAGTCAACTCTCTTATAACGCGGTGAGTGTGTACCGCTGTGCGGAAGGAACTTATGGGATGAAGTTGAACGCAAACCGCGCTATAACATTACTGCATTATAGGAGGGCTGTCGCAATTTCAGCCCCGCGTTATATGGAAACCGCATCCTGAGAGTACCGCGTTATAGGAGTGTTCATTGTAATTAAAATTCCTTGATAAAATTTCTTAAAAAAGTTCAAAGTCGAGTTTAAACTCCACTCATGGATAAAATTGAAATTGAAGTCGCCGTGGTCTAGTAGGTAGGGTGTTGGCTTATTAGACGTAAAGCCAGGGTTCGAGTCCCAGACCAGACATCAAAATAATATACAAAAAGTTCTGTTAGATAACAATAATTATATTTCTCATATTCTCAAGTTTAGCTCAGGGCACATGAATTAAACTTTTCATGCCTTTTGTGCATTTTAAAATTTTTCATTTTCTCCAACGTTATAACATCACGCACAATGATTCTTAGTTCATTGTCGATATTAGATTGAGTCTCTCTGTAACATTTCAATGTTTTTACGATTCAAATAGAATATGTGAACATTTTTACCAGTCCATTTCAATTCAGTGCAGTTCAATTTGTTTATTTTCTATACTTTTTCTTTCGATTTCTTTTTTCGTTTTGTTTTTTCATTCATGAATTTTTTTTGTTCTTTTTTGTTGTTGACGAGTGTTTGTCTGTTACTAGATGAGTGTCTATTTTTATAGTCACTTATCACTTCACAATTATATCTTGAAAACGATTTTTGTTACAGACAAAAGCGACACTTTACACACAAAATTAAATAAAAAAACAACGAAACAAAAATTATACGAATAGCTACACACTCATATCAAAAAGTTTACTACGCCTTGGTAAATATTTTTTTCTAATAAAATGAGTTTGACATTTGAAAATTAATAGAATTTCTATTTTGTTACGTTGCCGCAAGTTGAAAGTAAATACCAAGCAAAACACCTTTAAATCCACTTATCCAGCTCTGTATGCGCTAGAATGCGAGTGTGAGAGCAAGTGTATGTCTGTATTTGCCTTAGGTACTCAAGCTAAAAGCTATTTAATGTTAAAGCATGAGGATTAAGTAATTGATTTATCGCTTGGCTTGTCACACCAAAGTCTCAAGTTTTTATTTTTCCCAGCTCTTCCAGTATTTTTTCGATTTATTTCTCTTTCTTCTTTTTCTTTTTTTGCTGTTTTATCATTTCGTTTGAAGCACTTCCAAAATGAAATGCGTATTATTTTAATCTCTTTCTTATTTATTGTTACGTTACGTTTTATCTTCACCATTACCACTTGACCCCTTTTGATAAACAAACCAAAAAAAAAACAACTGAGTTTTGGCCTTTACATTTAGATAAAGGGTATATTGGGTTTATTAGGTGATTTGGCAATTATTGGGCAGTTTGAGATAATTGAGATTAAAATAAACTTATAATAGCCTATAGCTAACCTAAGACTTCATTATGACCCCAGTTTTTTTTCAATGCCATCACAAAATAGGCCATCTTTAATACCTCTCATGCTTATTACTCCTTTCTTCTCCTTTACAATTTGAATGCAATAAAATGTTAATTAGTAACGTCTTCTTATTCTTCTTACACATACTATTTTACGGTACTTAACTTTAGAGTATGAAATGAATTTCCTTTTCAACTTATTTTCTGACTTTCCAAATCCAAATCATCTTCTTGTTATTCTTTGTCATGGAACTTTTACGGTGGCTGATATGAATTTGTCAAGTAACAGTGAAAGTTTTTATTTTCGTTACTGCAAGTCTAACTCTTCCTTTCATTTATCATTTTATCTGCCGGTCTCAGGCAAGCATATGCATTCTTGCCTACAGAGTGTATAATTCGTTTTCTACTTCTGTGGTGATTCAACATAAGAAAATAGAGAAAAAAGTTTTTTGTCATGTGTTTATTTAAACAGTTTTCTTTTGCAAAGTACAGCTGTGACTCGTAAGACGTCTAAATTTTTCTAAAAGGATAGGTTAGCCAAGAATGAATTCCACTGACAAGTCACCGTAGTTCAGTAGGTAGTGCGTTGACTTTTTGAACAATAGTCCGTAGTTCAACACATGGCTTAAATATATCGAAATGTAACAAAAAAAATATATTTTTTGTGGCAGCAGTCTTTCTCTGAAAGTAAAGATAATGAAAAATCATTCATTCGGAGTCAATTTTACCCCGAATTCTTAAAGATGAATAAGAAAACAGATTATGGTGAGCACATCGAAGACTTGGTTGCCTATTCTCTTGACGATTAAATGGCATCTTAGTAGTAGAGAATTTCCTGGGTATATACTAGATGTGTGCATAAGCTTACCCTTCACCAAATGCAATACAGTAGCGTACTCTTTTCTGTTGCCCCTGATTTTACGAGTGCACTGAAATCTGTTCCCGTGAAGTAACGGAACTATGCTTTGTATTGTAAGAGCATGTTTTACTACTAAAGCTACATTTTCAGTATTGCCAAATAAATATCAGTAGTGTAAAATAAATAGTTTAAAAAGTTACTGGCAATGCTGGCGTCGACGAAGATGTTTGGTTGCCGAGATAAAAAAAAGAAATGCATGTTGTGACTCTATGAAGAGTACAATATTTTTGTTGCACTCTTCACACAACTCTCTTTTATACTATTGTACAATGGTTTACGAGTGTAGCTGTTTTTTTGTACTCTATATTTGCTTCACACTTATTTATATTTGCAGCTACAATCAATATTCGGTCTTGAGAAAAATGCAATAGTGTTGAAATTTTATATGTCTTGTACACACCTCTAGTATATACTTATCTAATCCAAGAGCCTTCCTATAATTCCCTTTCGAAGTCGTACAGGTTTGCTCACGAATGTGACCTATTTCTCTGATAGTTTCCGAAGGTTTCCTTTATTTGGATCCTTGAACAGAGAGACATATTCTGACGAAATAATCAGAACATTAGGACGGTCTATTCTCTCTCAATTGAAAGAGTTAGTTACATTCCCATTTATAAATTGTAACTTTAAATATACTTGATATAAACATAAATATATACTAAGAATATTTCTTCCACAAAACAAACAAAAAATTACCGGACAGAACCATCTTTCTAAAACAAGCTTCGACAATTTTTCTGTCTGGTGCCACTCAGCTCAACATTCGCAAGTAGGAGTGCAAGATTCATTAGTGCCGCCAATAAAGTCATCGGTATTTAAAATTTCCTAACTTTAGTTGTGAGAAATAACGAAAAGAAAAAAGAAACGGCACACACAAAAGAAAACTTCTTAAATGAATTCTATCATTATTATTAAATTTCGTAGAAACTTTCTTGCGAACTGAAAAACTTGACTTACATTTGGGAGTTGGTTTGTGCTGGAGAACTTGAAAGAAGAACAAGAAAAAAAAAATAAGAGAACTTGAAACCGGAATAAAACCACAGAAACTAAAATGTGAATTCAGCATATGCTTTTTCAGTTTTTTAATTGGCTTAAGCAATTAATCCTTGTGTATATACAATGTTAAGAAGCATAAGAGTTTTATGTTGAATTGAATATTGCAATGAAGAATTAAATTTTAATCGGAAATGCAGAGAAAATAAGAGAAAAATTTAAATAAATGTTTTAAGAAATATAAACGAAAACTGAAATCGTAAATTATGATTAAAGTACTCGATAATAAATCTTTAAATTTGTTTAATCTACTAACACTCTATGATGCTAATATACATACATATGTACTTATACACTAGGGATGCCAATCGGGAAATTCCAAATCCCGAAATCCCGAATTTTAAAACCTTGTCCCGTGATTTTTCGGGATTTTCGGGATTGTGAACTCAGATGTATTTTGCCCTACAAAAGGTCCTGAAAAAAATTCTATACCATTTAACTTCGATAATAACGCCTTAGATGAGGAAAAACCTACTTCCAGTGATAAAAAATTATTTGATGGAATCGAAGAATACAATCCCGAATCCCGGGATTTTTAAAAATTGATCCCGTTTGGCATCCCTAATATATACGTATTCCTTATAATCAAAACTCATAAATATGTCTGTCAATACACGCACACACACATGTCAATGATAAATATTCATTTTGCTATCCATGCGATTGAATTACAAATTCAAATTGCTTTAAAAAATATTTGAAAAAAAAGTAAATAAATTCGGCATAAATTACTGTGTATGCATGTATGTACATGAGTATGTATATTAAAGTGTAAAAAACAATCTTAGGTTTATTGTTTACTCTACACCATAATACAATAAATATTACAAATAAACATGGACACCATATGTATACGTAAATATGTATGTATGTATGTATGTATGCATTGAAACAACAACTTAATAAAAAACCATTAAAATAAAATTAAATGTTGGCCCATAAAATTTAATCAAACGGAAAAACTGTCATACATGAATTGCTGTTTGGCCATGAAATATTATTTTTAACACAGACAATAAATCCTCATAGAAATTGACAGATTCCTATAGACTATGAAAGTATTTGCAGAAAGAAAAAACACTGAACTGCAGCAATAACAACAAACAGGATAACAATTAATCATTGACCGGTTAAAACTGTTTAAAAAAAAAAAAAAAAAAAGGGAAAATCAAATGAAAGTCATTTTTGTTAAGTTTTTTAACATTTATGAAGCAAAACTCTGTACTGAGGAACGTACTCTAATGCATGATACCCTATGAAATGGTTAAGGAGTTGAATTACAATTTATAAGTAAATGTCCAGGCTATTCTTCTTAATTGAAGTTTTAGAATATTAAAATTCACTATAACAAAATTGCCATAGTCTAGTAGATAGTACATTGGCTTATTAGACATGAGGCTTCATGTCAAAATCCAGGGGGCTAATTCTAGCAGTCGTATATGATCGAATACTTACTCGTATCTTCGATTTTTTTTAGTTTTGGGATTCTGTCAGGCGATATCGATTAATGTGTATCGACATTTCTAATGACAACAGTCGATAGCGTGCAACTGTTCGGTTGCATGTTGCATATCTGCCATATTGGATAGTGCTTTAATAGATCGCAGCATTTAATGGTGATGTATACACATATTTAAAACTAGAATTAAATCCTATAACACTCTCTTCATAAAACAATATTGAATCAATATTATGAAATCAGCAAAAAAAGAAGAAAGTATAAATGCATTTACAACTTCATAGCTTTACCGTTTCTCTCGTTTGGCTGCACAGTATTAAGTTAAGCTTTGCAGACATTCAGTTGAAGGAGAATGCAAAAATGAGTCTTTTAGGCATATCAGGATCCTCTAAGGGTTTTGGTCAGGTATCATTGAAAATTATGCCGGATGGAAACGGTAAAGGAGCTTTGAGATTCTTTGATTGAAGCGGGTCTTGAGCCTGTATGTACAATATTTTAAGAGAAATTATCATGATCCTGCATAAGACTTCCAATCCAAATTTTCTGGTATTTTTAAAGAACTTGTTTGAGGTGAATGCAATGTTCACGGGCAGATCGAATATGGAGACTGGCATACTACAAAGTAATACTTTAGACTTGCTTAGGAATGTAGTATTTTCAAGACTGAGGTGTGTACGATTACAAATACAATTAACATCGTTTGTGGCTGGTGTAAGATTACAGATCAAGGCTGGTTGAAATCGCTTTCGCAGCTTCAGTTTACGACACTATAATATCAATAGGAATAGGATCACATACGAAATGAAGAGAAAGGGTATATAGAGTATGTAGATCTGACAGACAAGTCTACAATACGTGCTATGAATTACTGCTTTGAGATGTACAAAGGATTAGATGTGCCATGGCATGTCCACACTGAACTACCGTAAATATGAAAAGCTTCTCAATCGAAGACTAAGCCAAAGCTTCTTAAGTCGCCTGGACGATTAATCTTTTATCAGGATTTCTGTCCCCCACAAACATTACTAAGATGACATTCTAATTTTCTTATTTTTGTTTTTTTATATAATTTTTCACATCTTTTCGTATGTTTTTGGAGATTAACCACAATACCAGCTTCCAATCTCTAAGTGGGGGGTGTATCAACCTTCTCAACCTAACCTAATCTAATTTAACTTAAGTAAACTTTAAAGTTCTTAATTTTTTTTAGATTTTTTATTCTATTTACGTGTAGGTCTAAATCAATGCGTTTAAATTCTAGAAATTCAAACGAACATTATTAATGACGAACAACACATTGCGTAGGTGATATAAATAAATTATTATACCACAACAGCAATGGAAAAATTATAGTTCTTTACAGAATTGAATTTATTAACCAAAAATTTTTAACAAAATAACAAAAAAAAGTTTTTAATGTTTTTTTTTCATAAATTTTAAAAGCAATTGCCATTGTATTGGTAACAAATTTTCTTTAATGGTTTTTGTTAAATTGAATGAAATGGCCTTTAAATTTATGCGCCCACAAAACAATATACTACACACTGTACACTCGCATTATATCGGTTATAGCGACCGAGATGCTAAGCACAGATAAAAAAAATAATGTGGGAGAAAACGGAACTAAAAATAAAGATCAATGTATGCGTATGGTGTGGTAATGTGTGTATATGTATGTGTGCGTGTTAAATACGCTTACAAACTCGCATGTACACTTTGTGGGTTTTTAGAAAAAAAGAAGAGGAGTAGAAAGAAAAAAACAATGGGGGAAATTATAGTTTCACAAGGACATTTTTGGCGTTTTAAGCAAAAACAATTCAACTGTCTGTAAGCTTATAGGGTCAGTTTTATGTGTCTAATTTCTATGATTGTATGAAAACAGAGAGTGTGTATGTGTAATCGTCAAAGCTGTTGCAACCGCTATTGTATTTATATTTCATGTGTATGGTATGTGCTGATATTTGTGTTGGGGTTGCTCATTTTTTTTTTCTCTCATGTGTTGTTTGAGGAAAACCAAAAATGTATAAATTTTTTTTATTGGAAATGAATTTATTTTCGTCCTTTAGCCTTGAACTTTTTCTTTATGGCATTTTTTTTTTTTTATTATTATTATTATCACCAGCAAAAAGAGCCTTTGTAGCAAACACCAAAAGCTCAAATGCATGTACATATACGAGTAAAAAGTCTTGTTCCATAGATTTAATGGCCAATTTGAATGACATTGTCCTATGCCTAGTATCCTTCAGAAGGGTCAGTCTGCCTCTACGATTTTCGTTTAATTTCTTATAATAAATTCAGGGTGATTTAGATAAAAAAAAAATATTCATCAAATTTAAACAAATATTTTTGGTAATGCATTCAAATAATTTTTCTCTTTTTGTTTGTTTCTTCAATTGAAGCTAAGGTCAATGTGTTTGTTTAAATTGTATATGTACGTGCAAGGTTATTTTGGATTTGCAACAATTCCATTTTTTATTTGTAGCAGTATTTGGAAGATATTTAGAAGACGAATAAAAAAAAAGATTTTAAGCTCCTTTTATCGATAGTTGCCTATAAAAACCCCTTCATTTTGATTCCTTAAAGGCTATTGTCCCAATGATGTTTGTTGTTTTGAGACAAATGAGCAACGAATTTATTACTGAATGATTTTTAAGAAAGTAAAATGCGTTCAATAACTAAACAATCACCCGCAACAAGCCTCGGCATAAGACATTCTCGGGACAGTTTCAATCTTTTTAATATAAGAAGAATAGCTCCAAACTCTTTCAACATAATACTAAAATTTGCAAAACACATGGATCATGAATTTGACACATGTTGAAGATTTGACAAACCAATTAAAGTTGGTAATTTCTTAAAGCAATTAATAACGAACTCGAAGTTGCAAGACATTAGGATAAAACAGTATTAATAGAATAATGGAATGATGTTGCCAGGCAGTCGTGAGTAAGACCTTACAAGTTAATGTTCGACAGAAAGTTGTAATAAAAAAGTACGTAGTTAGGGACTGTGCTTAAGGACCTTCCTATCAGGTAAAACAAGGCAAATAAGAGAATATTTAAATCGCAATTCCTCAGTAAAAAATAAGTCACACTTGGAGAATTGGCTAACTAGTCAAGAGCTCCTCTTCTAAGTAAAAAAAGATATGAAAAAAATAGTTTTTCAGAAACTCCGTTATACAGGGTGGCTGACATATAATGCAACAAAGTAAAGTGCTATATTTTTTAAAATCTTTTCTTAATTTTTTTATTCAAAAGCAAAATGTGTTAGAAATAACATAAAATTTTAGAATTAGTTTAGATTTGTTCGAATTGGCTACCTTTGATACGAATTATGGCCTTCAAACGGCCGACAAAGCCATCACAGGGTGAACGAAAGTGGCTCTGCGGTATTTTGGCACATTCACGGCGAAGCGCCGTCTTGAGATGATCGACACTTTGGTATTTTTTAGTGAGAAAATTACTCTCCAAAATGCCCCAGGCGCAAAAGGCCAACGGATTGAAGTCCGGAGATTTTAGTGGCCATTGTGGGGTAGAAATGAAGCGAGGAACCACCTTTTTAAGCCATTCTTGATTGACACGTACTGAGTGCGGTGGTGCTGAGTCCTGTTGGAATGTCCATGGTCTGCGGACGAAATGTTTGTCTACCCAGGGCTTCAATACTGTATTTAAGACATTTTTCCGATAATATTCGGCATTTATTTTGACCCCACGTTCGATTAATTCTACGTTCGAATAATAGCTTCTCATCGGAGAAAACCAAATTCGGTAACAGGCCAATTTTGTGCAATCGAACTTTTTTTTTAACATTTTTTGTCAATCGGTCAGCCCTTGCACTTTTTGAAACCTCAATGGCTGTAGTCCAAGCTCATTTTTAAATTTGTGGTGCATCCGTTCTCGCGATATGTTCAGCTCACGAGTAATTTTTCTACCACTGCAGCGTGGATTTCGATCAATTCTGGCCTTCACATTTCGGATAATTTCTGGTACTTCGTCTACTATTTGGACGCGATGCAACACTGCCAGTATCACGGTAACGAGCTCTAACGGACTCTAATGATAGCCGCCTGTGGTTTTCCAGCTAAATATAAAGCAATCACACTATTACGCTTGAATTCCATTACGGACAACTTTTTTTCTGAATGCAATAGGTCAAAATGCTTTCGTAAGCCTGTAAAAAATAAAATGAACAGTCACTGGAATAAATCCGTCAGCTGTCAGACGAACGGTTTACAAATGCTAAGAACTTGAAGTTGGTTGCAATACATATCAGCCACCCTGTACAGTCTTCAGACAAAAAAATTGATATGAAAAAGTTTCTTATACCTGTCGTTCGGATTCGACATTAAACTGTATGTCTTGCCACGGATTATATAAGAGAGGTATAAGCAGTTAACCAAAAAATCTGAATGGAATAGAGAACTACTATAGAATAATAGAGTTACCATCGATTGTTTTCATGATATAAACTCGTCTGCTTTTGTATTAGATTAAGCGGTGGTGAGATTCGTTGGTTCTTAAATTTTCTAACACTCGAATACAAAATACTTCGGCATAATTTCAAAAGAAATAGAGAGTGATACAAAAATGCATGGATTTCCTATTCTATCCATTTTTTCATCAATTCTGAGTCAATTAATGAGTCTCGGTCTATTTACGCTACAGATGTTTACACCAGAAAGAGTTTTTAAAGTAAACAGAAGTATTTTCTCTTAAACTAGGAAATATAACTTCTTAATAACCTATCGTGATTGGCATTTTAAAAGTTCCAATTTTTTCTACGTCATTTAAATTCTGTTTATGCAAAATATCCTTTAAGCCAACAAAAAGGTTCACTTAAGGTTAAGTATTGCCTTTTGCATCAATTTTGTTTTAAACAGAATTTCTCTATTTTCTATTTATGAAATGGTTTTTCGTGTGGCTGTTTACAGCTTCAATAAGTTCAAGAGTCAATAAAAGTCAAAAAGTAAAATAAGCAAGAAAGAAGGAAAATATTTTTCCTAAAAAACAGACCTCCAAACTGTATATGTAGTTTGCTTATTTGCATCTGTTTATCTTCGATCGACCACAAGTTTTAAAAATAGTTTCCAATGACCTTATAGAAATAATTTAAATATTTTCTTTTTAGTTTTTAGTTTTTTTTTGCCAGTTTGCTTTTCATTTTTCATTTTCATCTCCTTTAATTCTATTTCGTATCAGTTTTCTACCAGTAGAAGCATAGATTTTTTTTGTGTTATTTTTTCTTCTAAATGGTTTGGTAAATTAAATATTTTGTTAAATACTAATGGCATCATATTGTGTATCGAATTTAATTTTCATTTTTTTTTTTTCTCAGAGAAAAAAAGTTGGTTTTTCTATCAATTGATTTTTATATTTTGAAAAAAATAAAAAAAAAAAATTCAAAAGTTTAAAAGTTAAACAAATTCTGTGTGAGCACAAATATATCCAATCGGTTTTGTTTTCTGTTTTGAGCCAGAGAAAGTGGTAGATTTTATTTAATTAACCCATAAAATTTTGCTTCTATTACTATCTTCTGATCTTTTTAAGCAGTGAATAAATTTAATATTTTATGCCAAATTAAAGAAGAAAAGAAAAAAATTAAGTGCATTAATTAATATTATAGAAACCCACCAAGGTCATTAAAAAAATTTGATCAAAATCTTAAGTCTTCTCCTCAATACGACTCTCCACACTTAACTAATAACAGCTGTTCCTCGTCACTATAAATCCTAGAGAAATTAAGGGATTCAAGTTTATTCTACAGATCATATTTCTCCGAAATCTAAGAGATAAACATTCGGTTCTAGTTTAGAAGCAGGATTACTCTACACTCGCCAAGGACTCTTTAGGACATCTTAATATCATCTATAAAGTAAATTGCAGTTGAACCATTCGTAAAAATTGAATTGCCATCAAAAAGAGTACCTACAACATGACAGTGTTTTCCGCCAATCTAACAAAGTCACACATCAGCGAATATTAGTCATCTACCGATTCCCCCATCCCTGGACGAAGACTCCATTTCCCACCTACAGTACACCTCATTATGGTCCTAATTCTTATCAGTATTATCAAAATCCATTTTGCCCAATTACTCTAAAACTCTTATGGAAATAATAGGAGCTCTCACTTCACGTGAAATAAAACCGGATTCCAACTAGCTTACATTGTTAAAAATTAAAGCAAAATAACCCGCCTTTTTCAAAATCTGTAAGCAATTCTTTATCAACGATTTGTTCTCTAATGACTATGGTAATATATGGCTTACATCCAGGTAACTCATATCGAGTACAACCACTTAAACTATTTTTCCATGATGTCAAGACTCACTCAAGCATCCTATATCATAATTGGTGATTACAACCCTTCAGTCAGGATTATTGACCAAGTTTCTCACACTACTTATGTTGTTTGTGCGTTAATTTTATACATAAGTGGCGGGACCTACAGTTTAAAGTCGACTCTGAACGACAAATTTTTTTGAGAAATTTTTCATTGCAATTTTTATTTACTCTCAGAGTTTTTGCCAGAAATCTACTGAAAGGAAGTCACCGAAAAGATACTTTTTGTATTATATTTTGATGTCTGGCCTGGGACGCGAACCCTGACTTTACGTTAAATAAACCAACACACTACCTACTAGACACGGCGACTTCACGGCCTATATCAACATACTCAAATTTCCTTAGAAGTTTATGCCAACTCTAGTTGTATCGTGCTCTTGTTTGGAGTCGATTGACTTTAAAACAAAAGTTCAGTAGTCTTTTCGTGTCGGAAATGGTGTTCTAAAATCTATTCCAAAAAAAAAATTTTAAATGGTCCTAAACAAATGCTTTGATAAGTGAAATAAGCGGTAATGCAAGTCATTGAATGAAGTTATAGATGAGATGGGCAACTCTTTTGAAATCATTGTGTATTTTTGCAGTATTTTTCTTTATACTTCGTACATTAGCGATTATGATTTTCAATTTCAAAAATAGAAGAAAACGTATTTATGGCAAACTTATTTTTCCTGCCACACTTTGTGGGTTAAACTCAATCACTGCCCTTAAATCAATCTCGTTTAAATCTCTTCCCTATTTATATAACATTTCTTCAAGACCAATGAAATCCAATTTATTTTTAAGCCTTTAAAAAATCAAAACATTTTCTCCTGCTTCAAATTAAATTGACTAGCAAAGCAAAAATAAAAATCCATTTTAGCCCATATAAATTGATAAGAATTTATCTTCTTAGACTCATTCAATGCCTTATTTTTCGTACGGTTAAATCTGTGCATTCAGTCGACATATCACTTAAATTAAGAGCACATCACAGGAAAAGCAACATGATAAGATGAATGATTTACAAGAATAACTCAAACCCACAAGACGATTGACTCGAAAAAGGATTCAAATTTACCAGGTATGGCCATATACAGATGATAGATAGAAAATGATGAGCAGGAAAGATGTTGGCAATAAAATTAAATTAAAACAAAGAAACCACAAGATATGTTGTTGTTGTTGCTGTTGTTGCTGCTACTAAACACATTACAAGACATGAACAACATGGTTGACAAACCACAAAAGTATCAACCTGGAATTACAGTCGAACACACACAAAGGACATTCACACTTTCACACACAAAATATGCAAAAAGAATGAATAATAATTTAACATCATCATCACCATTGCCAATAACAACAGAAACTATTACCACAACAACACCAACAGTAAGAACAACTACATAAAGAAAACAATAGGCCATATGTCTACACGTACTATAAAGCCTATAAATATACTACAATCTTTATGACCCTATAACAATATCTCTGTGTGTTTACCCTATACATATACACACAAATGTATAAGTGTAAGTGTATGTAGTTGTTATCATTATACAACCCGCATATTAATGCAGTTTTTACCTTGGGTTTTTCTTATTTCTCTTTTTTTCTTCTATAAAATGCTCGCATTACACCATAACCATGATACACACGTGCTCTGATATAAATAAAGCTGAACAAAGTCCTATTTTTAATAGCATTTATAGGCGAATATATTCAATCTTTGCCCCATAAAATACCTCAAAAAAATTTTTGCTTAAAGCAAATATTTGAAAATAAAAACGAAATGAAATGCCAACGTTAATATTCTTTAAAGTTTTTCCTTGTATAGGCATTGAATTAAAATCATTTTCTAGAAATCTAACAAGCTTGCCTTATTTTAGAACACCATGAATTCTGATTTTAGTTCTTGCTTATCATGTTCTTGCAACATGAAGCTAAGGAACAGGCATTAGAAAGGACAACCAATCATTATAAATTCTGAGATTCACTATTTTTTACACAGAAACATAATGGAATATGGAAAGTACGGTTATAGGAAAGAATGGGAGAGTAGTGTAAGGCAAAATGGCGTCGAATTATTTTTCAATGGCAATAGTGCCCATTCTTTCTCCATAATTTGTGGTATATTTTTAAAAACTGGTTTTCGAATGAATTATATATTAACGGAGCTGTGCAAAGTTCGAGTAGTCTTTATACCGAAGTCAGGGAGAAACTCACATACCAAACGTAAACCCTTAAGTCTCTCTCTTTTTCCTGCTCAAAACTATAGAGAGACTCATTGATATTAATCTATGACGGATCCTAGATGAAAAGCTTCTATCTAGGTACAGCATGCATATAATAAGGTCTGTTAAAACTAGCCTCCATAGCCTAATGCTAGTGCGACCAAGTTGCAAGTAACCAATGGATTTGGAATTTTTCGGCACCGATCGAAATACACTCTTCTATAAGACCACCGAATCACTGGAGCGTCTTTCTGGCGCAAATGTGGGCAATACAGGCAGCGGTAAAAATTATTGTGGATAAAAATGACCCCAAACGAGAAATATTCATACTTTTCGATAGCTAAGGGGCTAAAAGAGGTCGCCGTGGTCTAGTAGGAAGTGTGTTGGCTTAATAGACGTACAGCCCGGGTTCGAGTCCCAGGTCAGACATCAAAACAAAATACAAAAAAAGTATTTTTTCGGCGATTTCTTCTCAGCAGATTTCTGGAAAAAACTCTGAGAGTAAATAAAATTGCAATTAAAAGTTTCACAAAAATCTGTCGTTCGAAGTCGATTTTAAACAGTAGGTCCCGCCACTTATGTATAAAAAATTGACACACACAACATAAGTGGTGTGCGAAACTAGGTCAATAATCCTGTCTTAAGGGTTGTAATGACCAATTATGTATGTAAGTGGCTATCACATTTCTGAATTCTAAATAATGAACTCCATGATGTTCATATTACATGGGTACTAAAACACAGACGCCTTCCAAGTAACTGCAGAGCGGATGAACGGATCAGACGGGATGCAATCATCGAACACACTAATTCTTAACGTAGGGAATCCCTTTGGTAGTCCGCAAACCAATAATTATCATTGAGATCTTAGACTCTGTCCAGAATATATGGGCAACTTCGGATATGGACAGAATGGAGCAGAAAATCTGACCAATACTGGCAACTTTGTTTAAACCGCCAAAGCAGCAAACTCAGTATTGTTATCTAGATTATTACAGGGCACTGCATTATGGGCACGAAAGCGCGTGAATGATTTCTATAAAAGCAGTAGAGATGAAAAAAGAGGATGTTCTATTCTTTACCTACTCTGTCCATGACCGGCACGTTGTCTAGAGAGAAAAAGGCACCTGGGTGTCTATTATATGGAAGATCTGGATAAATTGATATTGGTAGTCTGAGTCCCTTCATCGGATATAAAAAGGAAATCAATGGAACCACACTATAGGTCTTTTTTGCCGTAAGTATGTCCATTTATTCTCTTTATTCTCTTACCTTCGTTTAATTATCCATAAATTTTAACTAAACCTAACAGACATATTATTGGGAAACGGTGTAATTTATCAAATACTTAAATCCTCCTGTCTCGTCTGTTTATGGTGAGACTATTACATATGAAATGTTTATTCAATTTATTACAAGAATTTCTTTCTTTTCTATTTACTCTCTTGATTTTCTTTTCTGCCACTTTTATTTTGCAAATTTAAAATCAACATAAAATTTTAGTATTACAGCGACTACAACAATAACCACAACCTATGAAAAATCAACATATAAAAAGCGATCTTTGGGATTTTCTTAATGTCATTTTATACTAGTAGATTCAGCAGATTTAGTTGCTCTTGGATTTTTCAATAGAATTTTTTTTCCGTTCTGTTTTAATGCTCTCGCCAGTAAATCCAGATAAGTTTTTGTAGGCTTTTTTACACGTACTCTTGGATTATTCAGATTTCTATTTTACGACTGCTTTTATAGAATGTGGTGTTAAGATATTTTTGTTACCGTCAATTCAATTTTTGAAGTTTGGATAGGGGAAGGATAACCAAAAGGAAATATTCTGTTTTTAAAAGAATTTAAAAATGGAAAAATACCAAGCTTTTGTGGGAAATTCAAACCAAATGTAGGATTTTTTTAATTCAAATTGAATTAAGATTTTTATCTGTATTAGAAGCCTATTTCTCATACACATAGGCAGGCCAAAGCTGTATTTGAAAAGGACTCTCAATTATTGTTTCAGGACATTTGGAATTTTTTTGGAATTCATCTCTCTTCTTAAATTGTATTTTTTGTGTATTTTAAACACAAAATCTTTTTTTCTCCACATTAAATTTCATCTGCATTTTATTTCATGCCAGTAAAAGGCTTTTGGAATGTCTTTAAAAGGTTTTATATCCCTGAAATTAATCGTTATCAACAGACAAAGTCCGTAGACTAATTAAAATTAATGTTTAATAGAAATAGAATTTAATAGAAGCCAAATTTCATTAATGATAACAGAAAAGCCTATATAGAGCCAATAGAGTTTAGATTATTAATGACCTTTTGTTTTAAAAGCCTTATTCAAAACGTAGGAATGATATTGAATAAAATATCATTTTAAATAACATTTATAGGCCACACTGTTCTTGTTAGAGATGACTTGGTTTAATTAGTCACAGTGTAAAAGTTTAGATTTGTTGTTTTTCTTATAAAAACTTTTCCAAAACAATGTCAAAACAAATTAGCATCGGCTAATGATAATAAATCTTCGCAATTTTTCAAGTCATTTGGAATTGCTTCTCTTTACAACAGCATAAACAGTTTTGTCAGTAATGGTGAATACAAATTAGTTTTCTATGTATTTGTAAATCATTTAGGATGTAAATAGAAATTTAAAATAAAATTATTTTCCATAAACAATTTTTTATTTATTGAAGGACGATATCAGCGGCAACTGTAAGGGCCATATCGAAAGATCTTCCTATAGAAAATTTAAAGAGAATTGCGTCACTTTATATAAGGAATACCTAATTAAACATTACAAAACTTCAGTCTGAATTACGATCTAGCATCTCACACCATTTATGTTGCGTTCATTAATTTAATACATGAATAGCGGGACATACAGTTTAAAGTCTACTCCAAATGATGGAGTGTTGAGAAACTTTTCATTTCACTTTTATTTAATTTCAGAGAGGAAGCCGGTGAAGGAATATTTTTTCATATTTCGTTTTGTTGAAGACGTCTGACCTGGTGTTTGAAAGTCAGATAAGCCTGCTAGACAGATAAGTACACTAACTACAAGACAGCTATGCTAACATTGGAATTGCCAAAGAGAGGTGGATAAACAGGAAACATGATGACGTAGATTATTACAAAACATTTTGCAACTCATGACAAATCCAACTCAAAGTCACTGGTCGTCGAATCCCCTTGCAGGCGGACATGAGTATTGGAAACGAGGTAATTAGCACCAAGAGACTGACATTTTCATACCAGATTCAGTACTCGACTGACAAAGCCCGGAAGATCGTTGGACAGCTCAACAGATTAATTGCGAATATTGGAGGCCCGCTACCGGCGAGATGGAGACTCCTGATGGAAGTTGGAAGCAGCATTATGCTCTATGGGAGCGAAATTTGGGCCGAAACACTAGAGGTTAACAAGCGGGCAAACTCACTGCTAATGGTACAGAGAACGGCTGCATTGCCGTACTTCTGATAGCAGGTACAATCCCTGTGGATCTGCTGGCAGCAGAGCGGATGGGAATCACATAACCGACCACTTCAAGTAAAACACCATTTCAGAATGGCAACGACGATGGAACGATAAAAATAGAGGAAGGTGAATGGCGAGACTTATCTCGGACATAAAGCCATGGATTGGTCAGAAATTTGGAGAGGTACGTTACGCAGATGCTATCGGGTTACGTTTATTTTAGGAAATATCTGCACAGAATGACCAAGACCGACTTCCCTTACTGTCTTTACGAGGAAGGTAAAGAATTGATGATGTGGAACACACACAACGATTGGAACGATCACGACCGCTAACATTGTCGGAGTTATAATGGCGAGTAGGGAGAATTGGGCGCATCCTGAGTCTGAAGAAGAGAGATATGGAGGCTGCAGAATATGTAGGCACGCCGGTATAGATGACACTAGCCCACGTGTCAAACGAAATTCTAGTCGGTAACCTGGACGAAGAAATACTGGAGACAGTTAGAAGTCTCCTTAACCTTCAATACTCAATCCAGACGCAGATATGAGCCTGAAGGTAGCCAAAGCGCCAAGAGGACTCCACTTCGAAGTAATAGTTTCGGAGTGGGCACAATGGGCCACGGAACGAGGTGTGGATTTAATGGGTTAGGGCCCCACAGACGGAGGACGTGACGGCTTCCTCTATGGTGCGCTTAGGTACATTTTCCATAGGGGTAAAAAAAAACTCAAAGTCTTATGACTATGTGACAGACATTTAATATCAGAAAACATTATAAAGATTAAAAAAAAAGAAAATAACAGCGAAAAAAGTTCTCACAAATTGTCAAAAGCTAACTTGGCTGCCAGTGGAATAACCAAGGTACAAAAGCGGTATTGAGGTTGTCAAACTCTTAAGAAAAAAGGATGGCCTTAATTGGTCTTGTCGAAATAATAGAATCCGAAATAAATGCATTTTCCACCCCCACCCTCAAAAATATGGATATGTGAATAAACAAAATTTTCTAATTTGGAACGATATTTATCCACAAGAGATTTAAGAGCATTATCTGTCACTGACACTTTTATTTACTTACTTAATTGGTCATTACAACTCTTCAGTCAGGATTACAATCTAGCTGCTCGCACTACTTATGCTGTGTCTGCTAACTTTATCCAAACGACGGACTTTTGTGGAAATTTTCGTTACAATTTTATTTACTGCCAGAATTTTTGCAAAAAATCTTAACATTTTAACCATGGCCATATGTCTAATAAGACAACACACAACTTACTACACAACGACAACTTCAACGAGAATCACCATATAAAAGTTGTTTTTTTTTTTTGGTCTGGTCACAAAAGACATGGTATTTTAACAGAATAACGGTACATACATAGAGGTAACGTGTTCTGACTATCGTGAACGTGCGATTTGGCCTTATTAGACTTCACCTTATGGTGCTTCTTAAGTCGCAGATGTATTCCCTCAAACAGTAAACATTGCTCACGTCATTGGTAAAAATTTTTACACATTTCCTTTGGATTAGATATCTTCAATACTGACGTTATTTTTCTTACTTTACCATTGAAAATAAACACACACTTACACATGTTAATACTTTATAATAACAATAACTTTGTGCATTACAGTAAATGTAATACAACGAATAAAAATATCCCAGCATATCTGCATGTGTGTAAGGGCATGTAGCAAAAGTTTTGCACAACAGAATAAATTGTTTATTTTTCAACATTTAAGTTGATTATAAAATTTATAGTCAAACTTATTACTTTTATTGTTGTTGTTGCTTTTGTTATTGTAGCTCTTTTTTCCACGTCCATCAAAACAAAAAATTTTGATTTAAATCCGATTATAGAGAACCGAACATACCCAAAGACTTGTAACATCATGTGCTACACCCTGCCAAATATAACAAAAAAAAATCAACAAAAACCAACAACAACAATACTTTTTAAATTCATAAATCAATAATACAGCGATGTACAATAACAAAAATGGCAAAAGAAAACAAAACAAACAAAAACATTGTTTTGACAACAAATAGACATCAAAACACAAACAAGAAAAATACTTGGATTTGAAACCAAAAGCAAAAAAAAAAATTAACACGAATAGAAAAACAAAAACTATTAAAGTTTTAGCGGAAAAAAAAATTGATTTTGGCTTTCTATTCCAAAAAAAAAAAAAACAAGAAAATAAAAAAAATCCATTGGTTTGGATTGCTTTAATCTTTCATTTCATTTTATTTGATTTCATATGCATGTAGCGTATGAGTGTTGATGAATTTCATGAATGAATTAAATATCACTCATACGCTGTGTGTTATTAAGTAGTAAATTATGCATGTGAGTTTAAAAAAAATTAAAACCACTTTCCATAAATTTAAAATTGTATGTATTTACGTATTTAAAAATGTTATTAATGAAATAATTTATTTAACATCTGCCATTGAAAACGATGATATGCCTGCGGTATATTTGCGGTCAATAATTTAGTGAATATATAATTAACGCAGTGATATTCTTATGAATTAAAAATTTTTTTGCTTACCAATTCACAACTCTGCTCAAGGCAATAGGAGAAAAACACGAAATATTGTTTCTACTTCGGGGAATGATTTTTTTATGGTTCACTTGTAATGAAAAAGCGATAAAAATCAATTGACGTAGATATACAGCGGCAAATGTGCTATACATTTACCATAAACAATTCGCTGTTGTGTAGTGGATACAGGTAAACCTACTGTACAGGAGCTCCAAGTTCAATACTCAGTTTTGAAAAAATAAAAATGGAAAAAGATATTTATTTCACGTTACTTTCATTTAATTTCAATGAAAACGCCCGTTCAGAGTGAACTTTAAACCGGAAATATTAATTAATTAATTAATTAATGGGTCATTACAACTGTCAAATCAGAATTATGACCTAGTTTGCCACATGTTGTGAGAGTCACTTTCATTCTTACTGATCCCAAATCTTTAAATTTATTCTAATATTTCTTTGTACACCACACTAGCCATCACTTGCCTTGCTTATTCCATTCAGTAACATTGTAAGTGGCTTCAAACACCACTTATGTTGCGTGTGTTAGTTTTTTATTCATTAGTGGCGGGACCTACTGTTTAAAATCGACTACGAATGACAAATTTTTGAGAAACTTTTCATGGCAATTTTATTTAAGCTCAGAGTTTTTGCCAGAAATCTGCCGTGATCATTTTGCCAAAGAATTATTTTTTTTAGAAAAAGGTTTGACGCGTGACCTCACGTTTAGTAACGAACATACTACCTATTAGGCTACGGAGAGTTCAATTAAAGAAAGCTAAACAGAAATATCACGATTTACAGTAACTGCAAGAAATTTTGGTTCATTTTTAATTTTCTTAACTGATTATTTTGTCAAACATTATATTGAATGTTTACTTCTTCTTACTTTAATTCTCCACTTAAGATTGGTAATCATTTTCCAAGAATATCTATTATTAACTGCATATTAAAATTAATTTTTAGAAAATTTCAACCGCATTTCAATTTCCAACTAGTTATACAATCTTTATGTCTTCGTTTAAATATTTTTTCTTACCACAAAATATTGTTTGTAGACTAAATAAACCACAACATTTAATCAACAACATCCGTTGTAAGACAATCATGGCAGGCAGATAAACTTCGAGATTTTACCAACAGAATTCAACTGAATATAATTAAAACTTAATTATTTTCATTTATTGCAAATATTTGCTAAAAAACTTTAATAAAAAGCAACTCAAGTGTAATTTAAATGATTTCATAAAATATTCACATCATTCGCCTACTCATCCCCTTGTTGAGTAACAAGCAACTCCTTATGGCAACCCCCACATAAAAGTTTGTAAAAGTGTTTAAACATTTAAATGAAAAATATTTCTTTAAAAACTGCTATAAAATAAATAATAAAAAAACAAACAACAAAAACAACAAAAAATATTATTTTCAAGTTTAAAATTATGAAATTAAAATATATTTTCGGTAAAACTTTTATTTGGTACTCTCTCGCTCTCTATCTTTTTCTCTTACTCTCTTCAAAACTACAAACAATTATACGGAACAGTAAGACTCAACGAGAACATAAGGAAGTGGTAGATTTATAAATATTTAAAAAACTGGGGAAGGATACCTCTTCATCTAATTTATAATATAAAAATGACAAAGCATAGTAGGCTATTAGCTTTTAACATTCTTATTGGAATAGCTTTTACTTTTAGCCGAAGCTTTTCTTTCTATTGGCTATACTTCTCCTGTTTTCATTATAAATATGCTTTAATAAACTTTTAATTTTACCCAAAGAAAGAAAGAAACAAAAAACAATTTTAAACTTGGCAAGTTTATAAAAAATTCAGTTCTTTTTGGGAAAATATTTTAATTTATTTTAAACAACAACAGATGGTTGGAATTTTTATTTAAAATTTTTTTTTTTTATCAAAAAAAATGCCACACATTTACCAGAAAAACGAAAGAATGTCACATTAAAGAAACAACTTAAAAGGCCTTTAATAAAAGAGCCCACATAACAAGGAGGACAGGCAGGCAGCCTGTTTAAGCAACAGCATTAAACAACAGGATTTATTTACAACCAACAACAACTAACACAAAAATTCCTTGAATGCAACAGCAGCAGTAACAGCAATAAATAAATACCAAAAAATTTTCAAAAAACGAAATAAAAATAAATTTCAATGTTTACAGCGTTTATTTATTCTGTTTTGAGAGCAGCTTTTTCCCCTTAAAACATTTTATGGAAAACTACTGTGCAATATCCATACTGTAACTGGCAGGTGTAGGCCTGCATACGAGCGTACATATATTTTCCGTATTTCGTTTTTGACTATTTGTTTAACAATTTTAAGCATTTGCTTTTCGTATTTTACATTTAGTTTCGCATTAAATTTAAATTCCTTTTCTTTTTTTCCGTTGATTACGAGCTGTTTCACTAAAACGGAAGGAACCAAGTCGCACCGGAAGTTTATCAGGCAATCTGTTTGTATTTTTTCACTTTGTATTGGTGTTTGTATTTGTGTAATAGAGTAAAAGAATCTTGTAGTAAAAGGGACGGACACCCAACTGTCTGCCTATCGGAACTCAATAGGTTTTATTATATTTTTTTTGTGGTAGTTGAGGACATACATTATAGGTACAAAGTAGGAATGCCAATCGGGAAATCCCGAATCTCGAAATCCCGAATCCCGGAATTTTTAAAAACTTGTCCAGGGATTTTTCGGAATTTTCGGGATTGTGAATTCATATGTCTTTTGACTCTACAAAAGGTACTGAAAAAAAATTCTATACCACTTGACTTCAATAATAGCTTCTCAGATGAGGAAAACCCCACTTCCATTGATAAAAAGTTATTTGATGCCATAGAAAAATGCAAAAGCTCTATAAAATGAATTAATAGGGTAACTGATTTAGATACTTCACTGTTCAAAGAAATAGATTTATTTACATCAGGAGGTAGTAGAGGTGAATATTTACACGCTGCATACAACTATCTTATAACTATTTTAGCAACAAATGTTGATCCTGGGATTTTTAAAAATCAATCCCGTTTGGCATCCCTAGTACAAAGTAATGAAACAAATAACCACAGAATGCTCCCCTTCTTAAAAGGTTATCAAGTCTATTATTATTATTGTATTCATTCCTATTATTCAGGCTCGTTGCAAATCATATTCTGAATTCTTCACTAGTTCTAGGGTAATAAGAAGTTCTAGGGCAATAAAGAAGTGAAGAAGAATGTAATGAACCCTCGACTGGTTAGATCACTATGGACCCTAATGAAGTCTTTGTTAGAATTGTCAATATAAACTAACCACCTACTTACACCATCTCCATTGAAAGAGCTTGTTGCTACCAAAAATACTTTTTAGGAGTCACTATTGATGACACTATGACATGTAATGTGATGGCATTACCAGAAACTGCTAAGACAACAAACTTTTCGTGTAAAACGTAGCATGATCTACTGTAAGCGGTCTTGCTCTATCACAAAGACAAAACCTGTTTAAAAACGAATGCATTGAGGAAACCAGTTTCCCTTGCAGTAGAGATGAACAATAAGCTATAAAACTACTATGCCAAATACCTCCTTGGAGTAATAGTTATTGCCTCTTCGACTCCTTAAAAAACTTATGCCAGAAACTGATTGCAAATGTATTATCACACATTAACAGAAATATGGACTGAACAGCGTATACTATAATGGCAGCTTACTTATAATCAAAAAACAGAGTTCATCGTAATGATACATACACACATACATACATACATAATTAGCCATTACAGCCCTTCAGTCTGGATTATTGACCTAGTTTGTCATACCACCTATGTTGTGTGCGTTAATTTTATACCTAAGTGGCAGGGCCTACTGTTTAAAGTCGACTCCGAACGACAGATTTTGTTTGAGAAACTTTTCATGGCAGGATTTTTTTTACTCTCAGAGTTTTTGCCAGAAATCTGCAGAAATCGCCGAGGAAATACTTTTTTGTATTTTGTTTTGATGTCTGGTCTGGGACTGGAACCCTGGTTTTACGTCTAATAAGCCAACACACTACCTACTAGACTTCGGCGACTTCTGATAATAATTAAGTCGATATTAACTTAGTACTACATTCCATTGTTTTAAGTGATGCTCCCAGTTCGCATACAGTGTCCTCAATTGCAGAGTCTGTTACTTTGTGTACACACCAAACAAATTTGTTTATTTGCCTGCACTCTTGCATGCATATGTGAGAGATCACGAATTATACTGGCATGCAATTATAAATTGTGTGACTGTGTGTGTTTTTATCCCATATTTCCTTGATTCCAACAGCAAATGCGTTTGTGTCAATAAAAATGCATGAGCGTATCTATACATGCAAGTATGTATGTGTGTAGTTTATTATAAATTCACTAAAAAATAATTTAATTGTTAAATTTTTGTAAACGAAAAACATTTTTCCATGAAGCATGAAGCCCAGAATGGTTATTTGCACAGTACATTTAAAGAATTTTTAATTTATAATTAAAGTTAAGGGGGCCATAAAATTGAAAATGTTTCTGTCAAAGAAGGGAACACTTTTTTAATTATTTTTTTTTTTACTTGCAGAAAATTGGTAATCTGTAAGTGTGTTACATACATGATACAAGGATCCTTTTGACTTAGAAAACAGAGCTAAATATTATCACAAATGTCCACATGTGGCATGTCATATAACACCCACTAAATATGGCAATAGACAATAATTGAACAGCTTCATGAGGACCACTCAAAGGGGTTTTAAATCCACGAAAACCAGTAATCCTTGCAACAATATAACGATTTATAGGCTCTAGTCAATTGCTTATTTTAGCAAAGAGCCATGAATTGGATCCACGATATTTTGAAGCGAGCTTAAGATGATTATGATAGACTGACTGAAACCATCACTTACTACTTATCGGTATTGTATGTTAGTGTCAAAAACTTAGCAATTTAATATCAATTCCTATTAGCCTGTTAGGTCTAATGGAATTTTTCAATATTCTGTTAATTTATATGTTACAAGTTTTTAGAAACCATCAGTAATCAAATTATACGTAGCCATTTTACATAAATTTTATCTCATTTGACAAAGAAGAGCCCAATTTAAATCTTATGGTATTACAAAATTTTATTAATATTGCCGGTCTCTAACTGTTCCTATCGTCTCTTATATACTCGCATTACATTGGATGTGGAAATTCCTTTAAAGCTTGGAGGTAACTTACAATTTTCAGACTTCTTCCCGGTCTCTCAACAACATAGAATAAACTGCACTCAACTGTTGTTTCTTGACATATATGCTGGCATTAATCATCAGTCTTATATGTGATTAAGTCCTACTCTTCCTCTATAGGCAGTAATGTTGTCACTCTGATATTGTCTTATCGAGGAGAGTTAAAACATTCATAGTGCAATTATTCGAAAAGCGTGTTCCGCATACTGTAATGCAGTTTTCAGAGCCCATAATGAACTTGTTTGCCTGATTTGTATACACATTTGAATGGAGAGAGAAGCTTCTTTTGAGAAAATTATGAAATCCCTCGATTTAAGTCATTATTGGTTACAAAAAAGCCTACGTAAATCAAAACGACGTAATTCGAATTTCATAATAGGTGGCTGATATGTATTGCAACCAACTTCAGATTGTTATCATTTATAAACCGCTCGTCTGACAGCTGACAGATTTATTCCAGCGACAGTTCAGTTTATTCTTTACAAACTTACAAAAGCATTTTGATCTATTGCATTCAGATCAAAAGTTATTCGTGATGAAATTCAAGCGTGATAGTGTGATTTCTTTATATTTGGCCGGAAAACCACAGGTGGCTATCGTTAAAGCCCTCCAGCATTTAAATGTGAATAAATCTTTTGTTTCTCGTACCATTGCTCGTTAACGTGATACTGGCAGTGTAGCATCACGTCCAAAAAGTGGACCAAAAAAAAAACGGTATTAACACCAGAAATGATCCGAAAAGTAAAGGCCAGATTTGATTGACATCCACGCCGTAGTGGTAGAAAAATTGCTCGTGAGCTGAACATGTCGCGAGAACTAATGCAACACATATTGGAAAATGAGCTTGGATTAAAGCCATTGAAGTTCCAAAAAGTGCAAAAGCTCAGCGATAGACAAAAAAGTTAGACTGGAAAGAGCCAAGGAGTTACTTCGCGTGCACGAAAGTGGCCAGTTAGCGAATTTGGTTTTTTCCGATGAGAAGCCATTCCAAATTGTGCGGTTTGCGAACAAACGAAATTATCGGCTTCACTTACCAAAGATGTCAGCTGAAAATGTACAGTGGCGATGGCCACCAGAACTCAAGCGCCGCCGATGGTAATGGTGTGGGCCGCTTTAACTGCCGATGGTCGCTCCCCTCTCGTATTTTATCGACCGTTGGGTCAAAATAAATGCCGAATATTATCGGGAAAATGTCTTAAAGATAGTATTGAAGCCCTGGGCAAACAAACATTTCAGCCGCAGACTATGGACTCAGCACCACCGCACTCAGCACGCGTCAAGCAAGAATGGCTTAAAAAGAGGTTCCTCGCTTCATTTCTACCGCACAATGGCCACCAAAATCTCGGGATCTCAATTCGTTGAACTTTTGCGCCTGGGGCATTTTGGAGAGTAAGGTTCTCACTAAAAAATACCAAAGTGTTGATCATCTCAAGACGACGCTTCGCCACGAATGGACCAAAATACACCAGAGCCATTTTTGCGCAGCCTGTGATGGCTTTGTTGGCCGTTTAAGGCCATAATTCGTACCAAATGTAGCCAATTCGAACAAATCTAAACTGATACTAAAATTTTATGTTCTTTCCAACATTTTTTGCTTTTGAACAAAAAAAATTAAAAAAATATAACGCTTTACTTTGTTGCATTATATATCAGCCACCCTGTATTGCTCACACTACAAAGTAATATGTTTTTAACAAAGAACTTACAAAAGTTACAGTAATCCCTCGATTTACGTTACAGTTAGTTCCAAAAAAAGGCGACGTAAATCGAATGACGACGCAAATTGAAGTTAGAGGGTTTAAAAAATTTGACGACGTAAATCGCAACAACGTTAACCAAGACAACGAAAATCGAAGAATTATTATACCCCCGAAATTATAAGAAAAATTTTAAAAAATATTTCCTTGAAATGATAAAACGAAGGAAAATTAAAAATTATTTTTTAGCTTAAAATCTATTAATGAATACAAAAAAAAGAAGAACTTCATTTCATGCAACTAAAATAAATCTTTCTTTATTGATTTAAAATATAATAAGGTTTTGCTTAAATTATGCACAGATACACTCAGATCCGTTTGAAAGATTGCTTTACAAAAATTACAAAAATTTTGTTAATTTTAGTAAAGTAAACAAAATAAATTTTATTCAAAATAAATAATTCTAATTTTAAACAGAACTAAAAATTTTGTTTCCAAAATTCAGTGGCGTTTAAATAAACTTTTATTGGAATTTGTAGGCTTATCAGAAATTTCACACTTTTTTTTCTCGTTTTTTGTATTGTGTTTATGACTAACAAAATTAAATTCAAGTACATAAACTATTTTCGTATGATTATTTGTATTGGCGATATATTTAAATATAAATTTATTATTTACAATTAATTTAAATACGTTTCATTGCATTTAAATAAGGGCATAACCCAGCAAACAATTATGTTAATGAGGAAAATGCCATAAAACCGAATGGTTATATTAAAGCCTACATGGAATCCATAAAAATACTATCCAGGGCAGTGTTATTTGCATTTTATAATTATTCACAACTAGTGTTATGATCACTGGGTTATCTTGTACTAGGATTGCAAATGTTTTATTTTAATTTTTATTGTATTTGTATTATTATTTGTGTCACAAATGTTTGTTTAGTTTATAGGCCCATTAACACACATAACTACATACATACACATACTAACTACATTTATATTCATGCATACATATGTAAACTTATTTAATTTAACATTTGTTTTCATAAAATACTCACACATTATGAAGGTCACTTGCCAACAATTATCGTAAAATCAAAAACAAACATTGAAAACCTGAAAATACCAAAAAAAAATAAAGAAAAAAATTAAATAAAATCGAATCGAATTTAATGGTCAATTATTTCAACGAAAAATTGCGAATTTGCTAATATTATTTAAAATTGCGGCAATAATTTCTTCACATTTATTAAATCATAATAAATTATTATTGCATTATGGATAATTAGAATAAATTGGTCAATTTATTTAAAACACGTAAAATAATTTGAACAAAAACTTACAGAATTTTATTAGATATTCAAACTTCTTTTAAATTATAAAAAGGTGTATAAGAGTGTAGTTATATGTACATTAGTTGAAATTCTCTATTCATTTTAACCTTAAATCATATTATTAATCACTTTTAAATAAAACCTATTCACACGTTTAATTAATTATGTCATCAAAACCATTACATTGCTTTTTTTTTCGTTGTCCTAAAATACCACATAATATGGTTACGAAGTTAATAATTTTTTTTAATTTTTTTCGTGTTCCTTTAACATTGAAATTAAATTCTTTGAAATGATTTTTTTCTTTAGAAAAGATTTCTTTAAGTCTCCAAAAAGTTCGAGAGGAATCTTTTTTATAAGATTACCTTATTAAGAATCCAAGCGGATTGTTGTAGCAGGTATGCTCGGACATTATGAACAATTCGCTCACAGCGTTCGCTTCCTTATAACTCCTCATGAGGTTCGCTGGAAATTTCAAAGCAATATTTTTAAAATATAAACATACACACCAGATATCAGCAACGAGTACTCAAAACGATGAGTATTACAATTTCTGATACTTATACGCATTCATACTTATTTTAATATGATACTTATACTACTCATACACAAAGTTGGAAGTACTCGTGGTATTCATACCTAATAATACGCATGATGTTATTGACTTCGACTCGTCTCTACTAACATTTACACGAAGCCCAAAATAAGTATGATTCGACTACGAACACTACTATTACTCACAAGAAGATTGTGTGTATGCTTTGCTAGTTGTCTTTGTCTTTCCTTTCTTCTTAGCTTGTATATGCAACAACAACAAAGGCTGTAAATTTTGAATCACTCGAATCACTTATAAGTATTACACGTATTTTTCTAAATCTATGAATCAGAATGAGTAGGCGTATGAATCAAACATATTTCGAATGTTGTAAGTTTGATGTCAACAAATCCTTATTCAGTGGGAAGTGTCTCTATTTCTAACATATATTCATTTGATGAGAAGTCTGTTCTTGAGTCTTTGTCTGGACTGAAACTTACATACTTGCCGGGCCCTGACGGGGTTCCGGCCTGTATTTTAAGAAAGTGTGCTGTTGTCTTGAGTGGTCCTTTGACCTTTATATTCAATGAGCTTCTGAAAGTTGGTCATTTTCCATCTATTTGGAAGAGTTCGTTTATAATTCCTTTGTATAAGTCGGGTAATAGATCTAATATTTCCAATTACAGGGGTATTGCCAAGCTCAGTGCTATTCCCAAGTTGATGGAGAAACTAGTGACGGATTATCTCTTTTTTAATACAAGATCTTTAATATCTTCTTTCCAGCATGGTTTTTTGAAAGGCAGGTCGACTGTCACAAATCTTCTTGAATTTACTACACATGTTTTCAGGGGCTTTCTTGTCGGTGCTCGGACTGATGTAATTTATACTGATTTCAGTAAAGCTTTTGATAGGGTTGATCATAGTATTTTGCTTCTTAAACTTTCACTAATCGGTATTCCTGATATTATTCTTCGTTGGCTAGACTCTTACCTCTCCCGTAGGACTCAGAGGGTATTGTTTAGGAATTTATTGTCTAAGACTGTATATGTTACTTCTGGTGTTCCGCAGGGTAGCCATTTGGGTCCTTTACTGTTTTTATTGTTTCTGAATGATCTTCCTTCTGCTCTTTCTGATTGTAATATTCTGATGTATGCTGACGATGTTAAATTATTTTATACTTTTGATGATGATCATGGCCAGGCTGTTCTTCAGCGAAATATTGATTTGTTTGTTACTTGGTGCAGGATAAATTTAATGGATCTTAATTTGAAGAAATGTAAATGCATGGTTTTCTCTCGCCTTAGTGTAATTTCGTCCACTTATTTGATTAATTCTTGCCCTTTGGAAATTGTGCCTTCATTTCTTGATTTGGGAGTACTATTGGATATTAAATTGTCTTTTATTGATCATATTAGTTTGATGATTGGCAAGGCTCGAGCTGTTCTTGGTTTTGTGAAAAGATGGGCTAGGGAATTCATTGATCCTTATATAACAAGACTACTGTATACTTCACTTGTTAGGCCTATTTTGGAGTATGCGTCTGTCATTTGGAATCCATACTATCGTTGTCATAGTGATTCAATCGAGTCTGTGCAGAGACAGTTTTTATTATTCTGTTTACGTGGCTTAGGATGGGATTATACCAATGGGCTTCCGTCGTATGAGGATAGATTAGCTTTGGTAAAACTTCCAACTTTGGAACGTAGAAGGTCTGTTTTAGGTGTTTGTTTTGTTTTCAATCTAGTTAAAGGTGATATCGATTCTGAGTTTTTGCTTTCTAATCTGAATTTTAGCATTCCTGCAAGATTTTCACGGCACTATCGTCCTCTTTCTTTAAATTTCTATAGAACGAATTATGCATGTAATTTTCCTTTTCGTAGATTATGTAATGATTTTAACATGCATTATGAGTTTATAGATTTTAATTGTAGTGTTTGTAATGTAAAGCGTAGCTTGTATACTGGCGTTAGTTTATAAATTATTATATAAAAATCTATTTTCCTTCTTGTCTCTAATTGTTCCGTTTAATTGTTACCTAACTCAGCTTGTGATTAAGTTCTGTAGCTGTTTTATGTTTCTCGTTGCCATAACTTTTCCCTTAGCCGCTGCAGTCTGGACTGTTGTGTGTACGTGTCCCTACGTAATGGGGACGAGCCCTCCACGGTCGGGTGAGGGTGGGTTAGTGTGAGGCCGGGGACGTTCGAAAAAAAAAAAAAAAAAAAAAAAAAAAAAAAAAAACATTGTATTCATACTCATTGCTACTTATACTTATAAATTAATGTTTTAGCGAGTATGAATGAATCAGAGTAGTTGAATTTCAATTCTGTTGATTCACTCAAACCACAGATTGCATGAGTGTTTATGAGTAGCGGAAACACGATTCATTGCTAATCTCTAATACACAAATAATTGCTTATTACAACCCTTCATTCAGGATTAAGACCTAGCTACTCACACGATTTATGTTGTGTGCGTTAATTTTTATACATGACTGGCGGTACCTACAGTTTAAATTCGCCTCCGAACGACAGAGTTTTGAGAAGCTCTTCATGGCAATTTTGTTTACTTTCAAAGTTTTTGCCAGAAATCTGCTGAGAGGCAGTCGCCGAAGAAATATTTTTTCACAATTTCGTCTGACCTGGCCTTACGTCTAACAAGCCGACACGCTACTTACTAGACTACGGTGACTACAGTCGCATAAAACTAAGCTCAAATGAATTTAGTTCAATGTGTAGTAACACTAAAAACATGGAGAGTACTTTATGTAAATATTTGCTTGCCGTAAATATATTCACTTTCAGTCCGGCTTGAAGAAAATGTTTTAGTAACATATACTAAAAGTATACAATGCCTTGATCTATCCTAGGTTATATTAGGTTAGCGGGTAGTTTGACATTCACAGGAAAGTTCATTCGGTGACTGAATAGCCCATTGTGGTACCCAGTGTGGGAAACACCCCGAGCTTCGAAATCAACTGGCCAGGTTGCCGATTCCGTTACCTCCTCATCTTGACAGCTTCCTGGTGATGCAGACCGAACTTATTGTGAGTTGCCCTGACATACTAAAAACTATACAAGTGAAGTGGATAACCTGTAGTTGATGCGGTGTAGTTAAATACTTGAAAAATGCTTATCCCGGCTTTCGAATATTAAAAATTAAGAAAATTTGTCCCTCTGAATATAATTCGCATAGAATGCTCCGAACTGCTCATGATAACTCCGCCAATGAACATACATTGTTGGAAATGAACAAATTCTTCATCAATAAATACTATACATTTGAGCAAAATTACGTTATCCTTCGAATTTTAACTCCAGCAATGGTTACATAGTTTAAGCTCCCGTACACTTAATAACTTCTTTTATTTCTTAAAGTATTTTAAAAATCAAAATGAAAAACTAAACTATTTAATGTAATGAAGCACGTAGTGATCTAAAATTTTTTATTATTTTCCTGTTCAACCTAGCCTTCAGTTTATTCTTCAATGTCGTCCATTATTAAAAAAAAATATAACAGAGACGACCAGCGAACGATATCGGGAAAGTAAAAAACAAATTGAACCTGCATGGTTGTTAAAGAAATGGTATTCTAGCATTTACGTAGTGAAAACTTTAGGATCAGCGGACATAATTGGTTTTAAATAAAAGCATTCACATTAAATGGAATAGTTTTTAAGAGCTAATTGAAAAGTACATAAATCCATATGAAAACCGTTTATATCCAGAATGAATGCTATTACATACCTCATTAAGTCCAGCATTGGACCTACATATTTTCTGTCTTACTCAAGGTTATTTTTTACTCAATCACCGTTAAAACGAGTCAGTAACGATAAACACAGTAATGACAACTTTACTGCATTTAAACAAGGTTCATTAGCTACATATTCACTTTACAATCATATTCAATACATAGCGATAAAGCGCATTCATGCAGTCATACTACATAAATCTCATGTTAATTTCAAATAATTTGTAGTCTCTTATTTTTAATTTATTATTGCGCAGATATGCAACACGATTACATATTTTGGCACTCAATAACATAGAATGCCAAAAAGAAAGAAATAATTTTTCTAAAACGAATATTATTTATTTACTTCAAATGTTACACTCGAAGAAAAATGTCAATTAAATTTAATGATTTTCGAAAATTTCAATTAAAAAATATTCTTTCATTAGCACACGGAGGGATTAAGGAATTAAAAAAAGTGTTGTGATAGATTATTTTGCTAATAATTGATTGGCCAAAATAAACGTAGTGCGTGTTTGAATTCCCCCCCATTATTTTTTGAATAAACTGATGATGGAAATTTAAAAAATTCGTATCTCTTAACTGCTATCATATAAAAATAGCAACTAAATTTGCTTTAGACAATCAATTAGTCAGGATTACAACCTAGCTTCTATTACCACCCACTTTGTGTGTGTTAATTATATCCATAAGTGGCGAGACATACAGTGTAACACAGACTACGAAAGACTAATTTGAGGACATTTTCTTATAAACAGTCCGTTTATAGAAACGTCTAGCAATTAAATCAACTGTTGCCCTTTCTAGACTCTATGGCGCAGGAATGTTGACTGTAGTTAAATGCATGCTACAAGTATTTTGGAATAGAGAGAGCATCTTTACAATATTGAAGCTTTTACATCCGCGAATAATTTCAAGCGATAACTTATAAAAAGATAGGAACTCCCAAGTTCCCTGAAAATCTGGTGGGCAAGCAAATGTGTTAATCTGCGAGTGTCATAAACAATGTGAGTTTAAAGTCATTTCTTAAAAATTTAAAATGGAAAAATTATTACAAATAAAAGAAACTCACCGAATTTATGTACACGATTTCTGTGATAACTTTAATCCCTAATAGCCATCCATACCGTCCATATGTTTAAATGTGAGAACATGTTTAAAGCAATATTTATTCAAGTCACGTTTTTACACAAAATGGTACATTTACTTGAAAATTCATATTCACATGAATAATATGATGGCTTTTACCCTCCCATGTAATATAATTTCTAACCTACATTGGCTACTTTGTTACGTCCCTTTAGATTACTTTTGCCTTTAACACTTTACATGAAGATGGCATATATAGTAGGTAAGTAAGTAAGTAAATCTGTTGAAGCAGCATACGGCTTTTTTCAACTGCAATATAATCATTTATGTTTCATTTAAACAATTCTTAGCCAAAAGTACAACACAAGTATTTGTGTTGCTTATCTATTTTACTACTTGGCAGTACTTCTTATTTTATTATTGTATTAAATCTTAGATATTATTCCATGGCTTTTAAGCATTATCAACGATTGTTCCATATCACCATCAGCATTCTCCCAAAAAATGTAGAGATGAACAGTAACAGCAGTTGGAATCAGCAGGAGCGAGAAAACCCGCAATGTGTAATATATGAAGACGAGAAGAGAAAATTACGTGCTTCAGGAGAATGTGTTCGAGTAAGTTAAGTTTGGTAAACAGATTTCGCCAGATGTTACAGTTTTCGTGTGTCTGTTTCTTATGTTGCATGCATTTTAGTTACAAAGAGAAGCAAGAATGTATGGCTAAACCCAGCAAAACAAATATTTAAGTGATCTAACTAAGATTATAATAAGAAGATGCATCCTTCAGTCAGGCTTATTGATCTAGTTTCTCACACTACTTATGTTGTGTGTAAGTGGCGGGGCTTAGAGTTTATAGTCGACTCCAAACGACATATTTTTAGGAAACTTTTCATGCCAATTTTATTTACTCTCAGAGTTTTTGCCAGAAATCTGCTAAGAAGAAATCGCCGAAAAAATACTTTTTGTATTTTATTTTAATAACTGGCCTGTGACTCGCACCCTGGCTTTACGTCTAATAAGCCAGCACACTAGACCACGACGACTTCCTATAATAATAACATGATAAGACTTTCATAATAAATATGAAACTAATACCGTGTTCAGGCAGGCACTTTTATTGCGTAAATCACAATAAACCGCCATTATTGAGATCAATATTTCATATAAAATTTCAATTAATTATAGATCAATAAATTCATAAATTATTATAATATTGATTAAAACTTTAAATACAACACTGTCATAAGTACGTTCACTGAGCATATTACATTTTTCCGAACACTTTCTATTGATATTTGACAATTCAAATGTAAACAACGACAGTGCCATAACCAAAAGCTTTCTTTTCTCCAAGCTGCTACCCAATATTATAAAATATTTCTTTCTCATCTTTCTGAGGAAATCCACTTTGGAGTCACAAGTAGTCCCAATTAACCGCAATAGCTCGGCGTTAAATTAAATTGTGTTAAATTGTTTTTCATTTTTTCTAAAAACTTTTGGCACTAATATTCGCGATTAAATTAAAAACAATGTTGTTGAAGCAATCAGCTGTTTTTTTTACCAGCTGTCAAATAAATGTTCGTATATTATATGTCTGAACGCTAAAAATATTGTTCTCAATAAAACGAATATTGATTTAATAAAACTACATGTCTGAACATAGTATAAGGAAATTCTTTTATTATAGTAATCTAACAAACTGAAAGATTTTTATAATGTCTCCAAATTTTTACCTAAGAAGACATAGGTCATTGAAAGGATCGATTAAAAATGGTTACCAACTTCTTAGGCCCAAGTTGGCTAATCTAGACACCAAAGATACGTGGCATTAACAGAACGTGACACAGAGGTAGTGCTACTCACATACATAATTGGTCATTACAACCCTTCAGTCAGGATTACGACCAAGCTTCTCACACCACTTATGTTGTGTGCGTTAATTTTATACATGAGTGACGGGACCTACAGTTTAAAGTCGACACCAAACGACAGATTTTAGAGAAGTTTTTCATGGCAATTTTTACTCTCATAGTCTTTGCCAGAAATAGAGAAATATTTTTCGAAGAAATATTTTTCGTTTTGATGTCTGACCTGGGATACGAACTCGGGCCTTTCGTCTAATAAGCCAACAAACTACCCACTAGACCACGGCTAATGCTACTCAGCGATGTGAAAACTTCTCAGAAGTGGTTGGTATTGTTCATCCGCAATATAAACAAGTTGGAGCCCCTGTTCGATATTAAGGAAAAATTGTGGAGCGATCACAAGACACAATAGACCACATAACAGAAAATTCAAATCGAAATCAAATCATGAATAGTTTCAAATTAACAAAGTAATGAATGCTAAATATTTGGCAAAATTTTTGGAGCTACTCGTTAGGCTATGAATTGCTACCTCATCCGTTAAGTATAGGCGTCTACTTCATATTCCTGAAGAAATGTCTCGCCGTTGATTCGACTACATATTTAATAAGTGCCCTTATTTTTTTGGAAAAGATACATAAATTAGAGAAATATTGGACAGAATCTATAGAGCTCAAAGAAAAAGTGTGATTTTTTAATAAAAAATTTTGTTTATTTCAATGAATAACAGGCTTGCCCACTATGGCAATCAAAACTCTTTTTGGCAAACGTTAATAATGAGGTACAATGCTTCAATTTCGACCTCCTGGTCCTGTACTTCTCTTAACCGACAAGTACACGTCCTCTAACCTAATAATGGTACCAGTTTCGATACCGTATGGGACAATTTATCGGATAGTTGTATTAGTTAAAGCCTTGAAGAAGTTTGTTCTTGGCTTTCTCTCAAGAAATAACATTTAATAGAGTTTCAAAAACTTTTAACTTTTTTAAAATTCAAAAATCGCTAATGACAATAATTTGCCTTCTGCTGTACTAAAACCTTAAATATTTTACTTTATGTTGGGTTATGCATAAGAAAATCACAATTCAAATATATTTGCAGTAATTTGAATTGTATATGATTGTATTAAAAGTTTTCTTATGATTTAACGATGTGTTCCATGTAATCGTGATGTTTCTTTCTTTTGTTGAGATTAATGCTAAAATAATGTTCCATGCGGTATCATTTAAATACAATTTCGTTGTTCTTTCTCTGCTTGTCAAGCTTATATTTCGATGGGAAGAGTATAAAAAAATGTTTAACATTTTATTCGAAAGTGGTACCTGGTATTAAAGAAAAGATTTTTTACTTAATTATTCAGACTCAAATACGAAATATTTTTGCCAAATCTGAACACAGTTTCGTACGTACGTAATTGGTCATTGTCATTAGAATTTTTTTAACTCCCCGAGTTTTCACCAGAAATCTGCTCAGAAGAAGTCAACGAAGAAACGCTCGTTCTTATTTCGTTCGTTTCATTGAAGATGTCTGTCCTGGGGTTGGTACCTAGGTTTCACGTTGAATAAACCGTCACACTACCTACTAAAGTAATACCTTGTTCAGACATGAACTTATATTGAGAAAATCCTAATAAACGGTATTATTGATTTCAATATTTCACATAAAATTTCAATTAATTATTGGTCAATAAATTCATAAATTGTTATAATATTGATTAAACTTCAAAATACAACACTGTCCATAAGTACTTTCAGTGAGCATATTACATTTTTTCCGAACACTTCTATTGATATTTGACAACTCAAATGTAAAATAACGACAGTGCCATAAGACTAAGCAAAAGCTTCTTTCTGTGAGCTATTCATAAATTATCAAATTTTTATTTATCATCTTTTGAGGAAAGCCCACTTTGGAGTCACAAGTAGTCATATTAAATCGCAACAGCTCGGCGTCTGTTTCGTTAATCATTAGGCAATACCTTCTTAAATGTTAAATTGTTTTCTATTTTTCTAAAAATATTTTTGGCACTAATTTTTACGATTAAATTAAAAGCAATTTTGTTGAAGACAATTAGCTGTTTTGCTGTCAAATAAAAATTTTCGTATGTTCTATGTCTGAACGCTAAAAATTATTGTTCTGCAATAAACCGAATTATGATTAATAAAAGTGCATGTCTGAACATAGTATAGGGTGACTTTTCTAATTAAATCCAATATTTCAAATTATTATTAAAATTTTATGTGTTTAATCACACAGGATTTTTTTTTAAGATAGTGATATTTGCGAGACCGTCCCATGATATTCGTTGTTAATGTTGTTCTAGAAACATTCTAAAGGTGTAACGAGTATTAAGAGATGAAAGTAGAATTTGTAAAATAATTTAAAAAACTTAAATTACCTTTTTCATATTGACATACATACTAGAGATGCCAATCGGGAAATCCCGAAATCCCGAGATTTTCGGGATTCAAAAATCCCGAATCCCGGGATTTTTAAAAACTTGTTTCCGGATTTTTCGGGATTGTGAATTAATATGTATTTTGACCCTACTAAAGATCTTGAAAAAAAAATTCTATATCACTTGACTTCGATAATAACATCTCAGATGAAGAAAACCCTACTTCCAGTGATAAAAATTATTTGATGACATCGAAGAATGCAAAAGCCCTATTAAACGAATTAATGGGGTAACTGATTTAGATTACTCAACTGTTCAAGGAAATGGATTTATTTACATCAGAAGGTGGTAGTGGTGAATATTTATAAGCTGCATACAGCTATCTTGGAACTATTTTACCAGCAAATGTTGATTGCGAGAAGTGTTTTTCAATGGCCTATTTTTATTTTTGTTAATTTACATTTTTTTGATACATTTTGTCTTGCTGTTTTTATATTTTATTTTTAATGACATTTAATTCTGATACACAAACTTGGAATACAAATGATTTTGTTAACAAAATATTTTCATTATTAAGAGAACTTTCCCGTGATTTCTCGAGATTTTTGGTTCCCGAATTATCCCGAAATAACCCGGGATTTCGGGGATCGGGATTTACAAAATTCCGACTCCTGGGATTTTTAATAATCGATCCCATTTGGCATCCCTAATACATACATATACAACAATTTATACCTATTCTAACAGTATGATGGCCACAAAAGTTATTCGATTGCAAAACGTGCATAGAATTGATTTGGTTTTTAGACTGCTTTCAAATAAAATGCCAAAAATTCATGTCTGCAAGGATGAAAAGTTGAAAACGGCACAGGTGATATTGAAAACAAAACGACAGTCTCAAGGAATTTTTTTTGTTGTATTATTTTTTAGACTTTGGAAAACAAAATGTTACAAAAATATGTAATAATATGCCATTGACAGCTTTGGCAGCTGTAAAAATGAATTTGTAATTGGAAAAAAAATGAAAAGAAGTAAAAACCTTACTTTACTACTAACATTTTTCCTTTTGTTTAAATAAATAATATGAAGCTATTGCATTAAAATTTATGTTTATAGTCGTATACATGAATTTATAGTAAATAGCCGTGAGTGAAATTGTTTAATAATTCAAATAATTAAACATACAGCTGCAGTTGTTATTCAAAAACTGAAAAAAAAAAATTCTAAACTTTCCCCTCTTGAAAATCTACATTGAAAATAGCAGAGTTTTTTTTTTTTTCGAACGTCCCCGGCCACACACTAACCCACCCTCACCCGACCGCGGAGGGCTCGTCCCCATTACGCAGGGACACGTACACACCACAGTCCGGACTGTAGCGGGAAAAGGAAAAGCTATGGCTACTAGAACATAAAAACAGCTACAGAACTTAATCACAAGCTGAACTAGGTAACAAAAAAAAAAACAGAACTATCTAAGACTAGAACAAAAATACGTTTTTATACGATAATTTATAAATTACTGCGAGAATACAAGATACGTTTTATGTTACAAACACTACAATTAAAATCTATAGAATTATAATGCGAATTAAAATCATTACATAATCTCCGGAAAGGAAAATTACATGCATAATTCGATCTATAAACATTTAAGGAAAGAGGACGATAGTGCCGTGTAAATCTTGCAGGAATGCTGAAATTCAGGTTGGAAAGCAAAAACTCAGAGTCGATATCACCTTTAACCAAATTAAAAATAAAACAAACACCTAAAACAGACCTTCTACGTTCCAAAGTTGGAAGTTTTACCAAAGCTAATCTATCCTCATACGACGGAAGCCCATTGGTGTAATCCCATCCTAAGCCACGTAAACAGAATAATAAAAACTGTCTCTGCACAGACTCGATTGAATCACTATGACAACGATAGTATGGATTCCAAATAACAGACGCGTACTCCAAAATAGGCCTAACAAGTGAAATGTACAGTAGTTTTGTTATATAAGGATCAATGAATTCCCTAGCCCATCTTTTCACAAAACCAAGAACAGCTCGAGCCTTGCCAATCATCAAACTAATATGATCAATAAAAGACAATTTAATATCCAATAATACTCCTAAATCAAGATATGAAGGCACAGCTTCCAAAGGGCAAGAATTAATCATATAAGTGGACGAGATTACACCAAGGCGAGAGAAAACCATGCATTTACATTTTCTCAAATTAAGATCCATTAAATTTAGCCTGCACCAAGTAACAAACAAATCAATATTTCGCTGAAGAACAGCCTGGCCATGATCATCATCAAAAGTATAAAATAATTTAACGTCATCAGCATACATCAGAATATTACAATCAGAAAGAGCAGAAGGAAGATCATTCAGAAACAATAAAAACAGTAAAGGACCCAAATGGCTACCCTGCGGAACACCAGAAGTAACACATACAGTCTTAGACAATACATTCCTAAACAATACCCTCTGAGTCCTAAGGGAGAGGTAAGAGTCTAGCCAACGAAGAATAATATCAGGAATACCGATTAGTGAAAGTTTAAGAAGCAAAATACTATGATCAACCCTATCAAAAGCTTTACTGAAATCAGTATAAATTACATCAGTCCGAGCACCGACAAGAAAGCCCCTGAAAACATGTGTAGTAAATTCAAGAAGATTTGTGACAGTCGACCTGCCCTTCAAAAAACCATGCTGGAAAGGAGATATTAAAGATCTTGTATTAAAAAAGAGATAATCCGTCACTAGTTTCTCCATCAACTTGGGAATAGCACTTAGCTTGGCAATACCCCTGTAATTGGAAATATTAGATTTATTACCCGACTTGTGCAAAGGAATTATGAACGAACTCTTCCAAATAGATGGAAAATGACCAACCCTCAGAAGCCTATTGAATATAAAGGTCAAAGGACCACTCAAGACAACAGCACATTTTCTTAAAATACAGGCCGGGACCCCGTCAGGGCCCGGCAAGTATGTAAGTTTCAGTCCAGACAAAGCATCAAGAACAGACTCCTCATCAAATGAGTATATGTTAGGAATAGAGACACTTCCCACAGAATAAGGATACCCGCCACTCAGATCAGGGCCCGGGTCCAACTGCCTATAAGTAGACTGAAAGAAGTCAGCAAACATATTCGAAATATCAAGGTGACTGGAGGATGATAGATCCCCGTAAAACATCTCAGTAGGAAACAAAGATGATTTACGTTTTGCCCGAACGAAGTCGTAAAACGACTTAGGATCGTTAGCGAAATTCGACTTGACTCGAATCATATATTCCTCATAACAGTAATGATTCATTCTACGATAATCCGCACGCGCCCTAGAATAAAGAGCATAATCAATATCAGAACCTGATCTAACAAACTTTTTAAATAATTTCGATTTCCTATTCCTCAACCTTGACAGTCTAGCCGAATTCCATGGAGGACCAGAACGCTCCAAACGACTTTTTACCAATGGAACACACTTCCCAAAACATTTAAATAATACATCATAAAAGTCACCCAAGATCCTGTCAAGTGAAAGAGAGTCGTACGGTGGCGAGATAAGTACAGACGACCAATCAACAGAGGACAGAAGTGTATTCAAGCGACCAAAGTCCGTACGATGGAAATTAAAACGCTTCTCATTATCAAATGAGCGATCAATTACAGGAGGTGAACAAAGATCAACTTCAATAGAAAGTAACAACGTAGGATGATAACTATCCTCGGGAATAGATATAGGATCAATGCGAAATAAAGAAGAAATACTTGGATCCTCCAAAAACACAAGGTCCAAAATTCTCCCCATTGAATTAAATACACCATTAACTTGGAAAAGACCTAGATCACACATAGCGGACAGAATTTCATCATAGAATGGAACTGAAGAACATGGCACCAATGACCCAGACTCAGGTGAAAAATTCCAAGATATATGAGGAAGATTAAAATCACCAAGAACTACAATACTCCCCTCTTGCCCCATTGAATCCATTACCTTAGAAATCAAATCAAAGTGAGCCCTATAAATATGAATGTCAGCACCAGGAGGAATATATGAACAAGTAATGTAAATAGACTTCCCATGATTATAGACCCTAACGCAAATAAACTCAATATCCTCCGAGGAACTAAAGTCAATTAATTCAGATGAGTATTTAGAACAAATTGAAATAAGAACACCACCACCATTTCTTAACTTCCTATCTCGTCTATAAATATTAAAATTACTAGACAAAATCTCAGAATCAGAAATATCACAATTCAGCCAAGTCTCAGTAAAAGCAATTACATCAAATTCAAAATCAAAACTACTATTATAAAGCGAAGAAAGTTTAGACCTAAGTCCACGAACATTTTGATAAGCAATTCCAAAATTAAAAGACAATTTAGAAGCTAGTTTTTTCGAGAAATAGAACCAGGCAAATCAACACCATTCCTACGATGACCCAGCCTGAATACAAATTCACGTACCAATACACCCTGTGGCCAGAATGCAGGATCAACAATTTCACCAAACTTTTCATCAGCAACATATAATTTAAATGAAGAAATGCTACTATCCAAGGATGACCTCAACTTATAGCAACCAAACTCAAAAGGCTCTCTAATCTTCGATTCAACAAAGCCTTTAATATCATCAACCGAAGTATCGCGAGAAAGACGTGACACAAAAATTGTTCTTTTAGGTTTAACTACCACCAGTCCCTTTGGAGCAGAAGTAACTAAACTAGCGGTCACTACGGATGAATACGAACCATATGACGGTTTAGAAGATGACTGAGACGTGACATCAATCGGAGGTAAAGGTAAAGGAGTATACCTGGATTCATCATTTACGGACACAGGAGGATTAATTGAAATTGGAGTTTTTAAAGATTGTGGAGGATGGGATTCACGATATACACTATTACTATTCATTTCAGCAATATTGGAAGATTGAACATTACAATCGGATGCAGAGTTGCATGAAGGCACAGAAACAATTGCTGGGTCGTCACGTTTATCTTTATTCATATTTCTTGCAGACTTACGACGTTTTGGGGAAGACTGTGGAGGAGATTTTAAATTATCCAAAGATTTAAAATCATCAAACAGTTTTCCATAAGCCGCAATACGATCATTTAATTTAATTGCCTCCTTTTGAAGTTCGGTGAATTTATTTTTAGTCTCCTGGAAAAAACGGTAATAATTCACTCCGATTTTTCTACAGTGATCACAACACCAATGAAGACCTTTATCCCTAGACACGGCTTCAGCAACGAGACCTGACAGACCACTACATTTAAAGTGACAACATTCATGACACAGCCAACAAACTATCATTCTTTCATCCTCGCTTTTTATATTACAATTTTTCAATAAACAAGCCATTTTCACAATAAAAATATAATACTTAGCTCAGAGTAGAAAAAAATACGAAACAGATGGTAACTTAATTATTCAAGTGGAAATAAAGGTTCGTTGGGTAGAATTTATTCAGCAAAAAGCTTTCGATATATGGCGACACTAATAAGCTTTATCAACTTCACAAACCAGATCAAATATGAAGCTTAAATACAACAATCAGGACGATCAACAAAACTTTCACAGATGTAAAATTTAAGTATATTCAACACTTTTATTTATGTAAATATTGTTTTTGTAAACACAAGCAAAAACGCGGGAGAAAGAACACTTGTTATATATTAATAAAAAATATGTTATATTGTTTTTGTTTGTTTACAGATTCAATTGGAAACAAAGACAAAAGCAAAGTGAATTATTTTTCCAATAAGAAACACATTAAAAGCAAATAGAAAAACAAAATAATGCTTTAGCGATTTACTTTTTATACTTTACACAACAAAAAACAAAAGCAACGACACATTTAATAGATAAATAAACAATATAGATTTCCTTTTTTTTTTTTTTTATACACTAAATTTGATTTTGTAATATTATTAAACACTTTTTCAACAATATTTTGCGACCGAAAAATTATACATCCACGCACGCTTAATAACAATTGACAATTGTTATAGAATAACATGCGTAATTTTATGTGTTATTATTGGTTTGGCTATTTATTTATGTATGTTGCGAATATTGAAATTAATTTTTGCATTTTAGTGAAATCAGCCTTGAAATTAATTTGTGAGAAATAAACATTTCCATTTCAATGCAGTGTTTTTCATTATTGGAGATAACAACAAATGTATTTGAGCTAAAAAAAAAATAAACATTAAAAAATAGAATTTTTGATGGGCGTCCAAATCCAGGCTTAATGCTAATAAAAGTTTTAATATTTTATGTTTAGCAGGTGAATTTTTGAAAGTTTAATTAAATATCTATTGGATAAACAAAATGGATAAACTATGACCATTGCAATCGCACATTGCAATATTTTATGGCATATCAAAAGTAACTTGAATTTAAAAAAAAAAAAAATTACGAGAATGAGTATTGAAAGGAAAAGTTTTTAATGAGGGTGGCATAGATAAGGCAACTACAGATCAATATTTTATTAAAAAAGCTCTTATCAAAACAGATAATTCAAATAATCCTTATAGACCCTTCTAGCAGACCAGCTTAAAAGCCTCCCTTTACCTTTATATAGCGGCCCACTAGTCCCCCATATTTGACACTTTTTGCCATTATGTGCACACACACATAACCTACCCCCGAACAGGGTCATGTAAATAGGATCGATTTTGAGTAACCATGACATATTCACTTCAATAGTTTGGTGGTTGGTGGGAAATCACCAAAGTCACTTCCAACTGATAGACAGAGTACGCAGGCAATAACTCCACTCAAAACATTATTTGGTGTACTCGATTCACAACACTTTGACCTCCAATTAAGACAGAGGGATGATTTGGTTGCAGTAAGACAATAGAATATTCGATTTCAGAATTCCAACCATGAATTGCTCTGCTAAAGATCAAAAGATTCCCAATGGAACTCATGAGGTTTATATTAATAATTCAAAAATGCTTGACAAAGGGAACTATAGAATATTTATTAAGGGTTCTGGTATTAAACTTTCAAATAGACAGCTTGAATACGGTGGTATTTTTCCAGCATCACGATTGTTTTGAATGCGGCATATTGATGGATTTGGGGATTTTTCCTGAAAATCGCTTGATTTATTCAGACAGCCAGGAAGCAATTATATTCCAAACGGACGTAGTTACAACGTCCGTCCGGGATTTTTTTAGCGTAATTACGACTATTAAATATTGATTATGATATCACAAAGGGCCTAAGTGGCATCACTGCATTCAAGACGAATCCACGTATTATCTAACCTAACCTAATCTATATCATATGTAGGTTAGGTTAGGTTAGAGGACGTGTATCTGTCAAACATGACAAGTACAGTACCCGGAGATCGAACTGACCCTGTGTACAACGTCCTAAAGGAGGGTAAGTAGGAGAAAGGGGGGAGTAGGAAAGTGAGAAATCACACAGACCAGACATAACAGAAAGGGTGGGAGAGCGCAACTACACCGATGAAGACCTAGCACCTCCCAACTAGCCTAAGCCACGAACGAATCTGTGGAGAGCCTTGATGTCGGCTCTGGACACTGAATTCATGCTCTCAAAGAAAGCCCTGCCAAGGATCCTCAATCTCAATCTACCAATGGCTGGGGAGGAGGTGTTTGATGGTCTATATGCTAATAGTCGACTAAAACACAAATCTTATAAATCTTCATATGTGCAACAACAGCGAATTTCAGTAAACATTTTATCTGTCTCTTGCCATTGCCGCAAATTTTCGAATTATGTACCATTCCTTGATTGTGCGTAAAAGAATAAAAATATTTTCAAATGCCACACAAACTGCTAGTCTGTATACAAGACCTACTTAACAAATTATGCAAATGAGACAAAAAACAAGATTTAATTGATATTTAGATTTTTTAATAAGGGGTTTGTGTTTGTTCTGCGCCTTTGACTACACTTTCGTGTTTTAAAATACTGAAAATAAATTAAATTTAATTCAAATAAAGCCAATTTAACAGCTTTAAAGCAATTATTACAAAACCTAAAGAAATTTATCTTCTTTTTAAATCAACAGCCTAATTACGTAGTCTAGTTATGTATTGTTAACATGATAAAAGTGTCTCCAATGGAAATATCCAACAAGTCTAGCCTACTATTAACAAACATTAACGTTATCATAATCATCAGTATGCAAGATTTTCCACATTATAATTAAGCGAATTAACAATGTACATGAACATTTTATGTAATAATACGCTTAAATGCCACTTATCTAATGCATTAGGATACTTATCATCACCTTCTCTTGCTCACGCATTCCCGCTCACGTACAATATAAACACAATGATAACCTGTGACCGCAACAGAAAACGGACACAATGAATAGGATGTCCACATGAACAGGTCCATACAATCATAATTTAATGTCTTTATAAAATAAAAACTCGTGAATATTATTAAAATATTTTAAAAATACAGATAGTCTAAGGCCACTACAAAAGTTTTTGGAGAATAAAGTTTGAGTTTTTTTTTTAATTCTTAAATTTCACAAAAGTTTCCAGTTGTAAATAAATCCTTTATTAACCAGAATCCAACAAAAAAGAAAAAAAGAGAAATTCTAAGCCCCCACAACAATTAAAACCAATATAAACTTTTTGGTTCTGCTTAAGGGTATTTATTTAATGCTCTGCAACTGCATAGAAGTGATTTTTGTTTTCAGAAATAAAACGTAGCCTTTTTCTAACTAAAATAATAGATACTGAAAACTTATTTTCAAATACAACAAAAATAATACAACAAATATAAGCAACAAAAACCACAAAATCTACTAATACAACTGCATACTATTTTAAATGCATATACAGTTATGAGACAGTAGAGTTAAAAAAAGTAGCATTGAATAAAAAAGATCTATGTTCATGTATGTCTGTAGAACTCCTGACTACAACTATATAAGTATTGTACTCTGATAAACCACAGACAGTTGATCACTCATTTGTTGACCATTGCATAACTCACTTCAAATATATGGTTCAAGTTTTAATTGTACTTGCAAAGTAATCTTGTTTCGTTTCCTGCAGGGCAAGAGCATAAAACTTTCTCACGTCTTCGGTATGTTTCGAGTTCGAAAACATGGGCTAAAGAACATGCACGAAAGTTGGTGCAAAAACTAAACCCAACTGGAATAAGTTGCTACAGTCAAATCTGGATATGGAATAGGTTAGAATGTCACAAAGTTTCTTTGTTTTGTTTCGGTTTCATTAGTCAAATATTTCCAGCTTGGCAACTCATTGGTCTTTGGTGGCAGGATGTACGACAATCTGTTTGTGTTTGATTTGTTGTTATTATGATGAACTTTACGCATTGAGTCTTCTTTTGCTCAGGAGATGTTCGCCGTTGATGTTATGTTCTCTGTAGGTCAGGTGGTTTCCCTCTATGGATGGTTGTATACTGAGGAATTGTAAATATTCAATGTGCACATTTCAATTTCGACAGGAAACACAAAGGAATCAAATCTGCCAGTAGGCAGTATGGAATTTTCTGAACCAACTGAAAATATAAAATGTGGTCACATACATACATACATGCATAATTGGTCATTACAACCCTTCAGTCAGGATTATTGACCTAGTTTCTCACACTACTTATGTTGTGTGTGTTAATTTTTTACATAAGTGGCGGAACCTTCAGTTTAAAATCGACTCCGAACGACAGATTTTTGAGAAACTTGCCAGAAATCTGCCGAGAGGAAATCGCCGAAAAAATACTTTCTGTATTTTATTTTGGTGTCTGGCCTGGGGCTCGAACCCTGGCTTTAAATCAAATAAGCCAGCATACTACCTACTAGACCACGGCCATCCTTGCTGATCCGAAATCAAGTTGGAGGAAGCAGAGTTTCTATGCTCCAGATTGCGCCAGAAACTTATAGTGAAGTTAGAATAAATTTTTGGATGTAAGGGAAGTTGAAGATAGGTGAAGGCTACTCTTAATCGAAATGGATTAGAGATATTCCAAAAATTTTTTAGGTTATTACAATAAAACGATATTTGAGTCATGCAACAGAATTCTTGAGTTTAATAACATTCCCTTCGACTGTTCATTTTAGACTTATACATCATTTGTTCAAAATAAAAACCACATCAAGCTTGTTATGAAGATTTAATGATTGAAGCCTGTATGACGTTAATGTGTTCTCAGAAGGAAATACCTGGTTTCATAATAAGTACCAGGCGGAGAGTAAGGCAATAGCATTGGAAGAAATACTTTACGAAACTTTAGTGAAATTAGTGCCACTTTGTTAAAACTTTTCTTAATTTTTCTTTAATTATCATTATAAAGTAACTTCCATTCATTGCTGATTGTGGTGTTTGCTATAAATGTACATTAGAGATGCCAAACGGAATCGATTTTTAAAAATGCCGGGATTCTGGATTTTGTAAATTCCGATCCCGAAATCCCGGGATAATAAAAATATTTCCTTAATAATAAAAATATTTCGTTAACAAAATAATTTGTATTGTAAAATAGTTCCAAGATAGCTGTATGCAGCTTGTAAATATTCACCTCTACCGCCTCCTGATGTAAATTAATCTATTTCTTTGGAGTATCTAAATCAGTTACCCTATTAATGCGTTTTATAGGATTGTTTTTGTATTCTTCAATGGCATCAAATAACTTTTTATCAATGGAAGTGGGGTTTTCCTCATCTGAGAAGCTATTATCGAAGTCAAGTGATATAGAATTTTTTTTCAGTACCTTTTGTAGGGTCAAAATATATATGAATTCACAATCTCGAAAAATCCGGGGACAAGTTTTTAAAAATCCCAGGATTCGGATTTTGTTAATACCGAAAATCCAGAATTTTCGAGATTCGGATGTACATATACGAGTATCATGTCATTTATTTGGGTGATGTCTTGTATAACTATAAATGAATTCAGAATACACTGCTCTGTGAACTACAAATTCAAATTTATCTTCCCACATCTGCTTCTAAACATCAGCAGCATCAGTTTAAAAACTATTTTGTTGACTTTCATTGTAAGACAATGTTACGTTATTGAAAAATAGTAACACTGAACCGCAAAATAATAAACAAAATAACAAAATTATTTATTTGTTTATTCTAAAATAGATTATTTGAACTTTCGGTGGACCTTCTTAATCACTTGCACTCAATTTGAAATAGGAAATAATGTTTTTCATTATTCTAGCGTTCAACATTACATGGTAAATTGTGTAGAAGTTATGTCATATGATATTATACGATGTAAATTAAGGAAAGTAAATTAAATTATGTATTTTTGTGTAAGAATACCGCATATTAAACTTGTTATTGCATGTCCTGGATTCCATAGGAATATAGAAATGTAAGATTAACTAGTGCATGATATAAAGACACCAGCAATTTTTATAAGTTGATTATTGCCGCATGTAAAAGTAGTCATGCACACATACATAATTGGCCTTTACAACCCTTCAGTCAGTTATTGACCTAGTTTCTCACACCACTTATGTTGTGTGTGTTAATTTTATACATAAGTGTTGGGACCTACAGTTTAAAGTCGACTCCGAACGACAGATTTTTCAGAAACTCTGCATGGCAATTTTATTTACTCTCAGAGTTTTTGCCAGAAGTCTGATGAGAAGAAATCGCCGAGAAAATTATTTTTGTATTTTATTTTGCTGTCTAGCCTGGGACTCGAACTCTGGCTTTACGTCTAATAAGCCAGCACACTAACTACTAGACCTCGGACACTCTACCTACTAGATCAGCTAAATGATAATAACAGGCTGCAGAATTTATTTCTCTTAAATACAAGTGCAGGACATAATCTGAAGCAAATTTCTTGCAGCATATATGCCCGTATTTTGCTAATAACTCTTCGAATGTTGATAATCCTTTTAGTAAGTCAATTGCAGCGAACACTGTACAGCATGTAACTCCCCCAGATTGGCAGCAATTTTTGTCATGATTAATACCAACTAATAGTCATGATTAATAATACTAATACTAAAGTCGCCGTGGTCTAGTGGGTAGTGTGTTGGCTTATTAGACAAAAGGCCCGGGTTCGAATCCCAGGTCAGACATCAAAACGAAAAAATATTTCTTCGGCGACTTCCTCTCAGCAGATTTCTGGCAAAGACTCTGAGAGTAAAATTGCCATGAAAAGCTTTAAACTGTAGGTCCCGCCACTTATGTATAAAATTAACGCACACAACGTAAGTGGGGTTAGAAGCTAGGTCGTAATCCTGACTGAAGGGTTGTAATGGCCAATTATGTATGTATGTGAATACCGTTCACCATCAACAGTAACGTTCTAATCACCATCCTTTTTGATGGTACATATAAGCACATCAGATAATAATTTTTTGTAAATGTAACGTAATGAGCATTATCCTCACAACAAATGCTATAACTCTGCATATTTACGTACCCATTTAACAAACTATGAAAGGCAATTATATACGTCAATAATATGGACAAAGCGCACGTTAAGTTGGACAAGCAGAATCATTATTTAAAACAAAATTTTCAACAGTTTACAAGCATTGTTCTGGTGTAAGTCTATTCGCTTTGAAATTTAAAACCAAACTAAACAAATCGATTGTAAAATAAAACAATGTTTTCAATTTTAGGTTTTAAAACCCTTAGAAAGAACATCGAATACAACAAAGAAATAAAAGAGTTCAAAATAGACAAGCATAACCATAACTAGCAGGATTTAAATGAGCATAAAATTTTAAATTTAATTCAGGGTGAATAATGGAATTTACAAATGAATAATGAAACCCAATAAAAGTGAATCACAAGTAACACAACTAACAAGGATTGAAGTAGATAAGTTGTATGAAACAAAAAAAAAAGGAAAATCAGGTACACAATTACAGCCCAAGCAAGAACACAACAAGTGCAGATTATGAAAAATTATTATCAAACAAAAATTAAAGAAACAAAAGAACAAAAACTCATGGAAAATTCCCTTTTGTGACAATTCAAACTGATAAACTCATAAAATTGTCAATGTAAACAACATTTCCACAACGTCATATATTCTAAAGCAACAATACTTATGTGAGTATTTGCAAATAGTTTAAGAATTTTATCACTTAAATTATGCCATTTAATCTCCTACTCAATTTCTATGGCTTAGCAAAGGCGATGTTAAATTATCTGATAAACTTCTGTTTTCCATCACATAAATGTTGTTGTGTGAACGATAGCCATTTATCGAAGAGAAAAAGTCAAATAAAATGCCATTAGCACAGCAATTTGACATCTTAGTAATTACAATCAATTCAAGATTCTTACACGTTGCTCTGTCCGAAAGAAGAACACAATTTCTACTTTAAACAGGCTTAACATAAATGAATCGCCAGCGCCAGCGCCAGCACCAACACCTCCAACACCCCGAGCAACACCTACAGCAGCATACTGTGTTACACAATGCCTGTAAAACGTTTTTAGCACAAAATCTCAAAATGCCATTCATCAATACGTATCAACATTTAAGCTCTCAATATATTGATCAACTTGTGGAAATTGAAATGAAACGTTTAAAAGCCAATTGCAATCGTGAAGAAGAAAATTATGTCGAACAAATGCTATTGGAAAATCCCATAATTGTCGAAAGACGTACAACGACACCTACAAAAACAGGACCATCATTAGCTGCAACAACATCAACAACAGCAACCATACCATCATGCTCATCTCCGTCTACAGCAAAACAAAATCATTGTTACACCAACACCACCACCAGCACCACTGCCACCGCCAATAGCACCACCCCTAAAGTTTGGAAGGATACGAAGAACGAAGAAATATTGTCGCAGGAACAGCGTCAACGTTCAGAATCTTGTCGTCGTTCTCGCATCAATAACAAAATTAAAAAGGCCAAAATGAAATATCGTCACCAGTTTATGTCCAATAAACTGTTGGAAAGTGCCAAAATGTTGGAATGCTTACAGAATATGATTGAACAAATGGAAACACAACTCGTTAATCAAGATTTCAATGCATTGCAATTGTTAAATTTAAGAAATATTTTTTATAACGATTGTATAACAGCTGAATGAGAACCCCATTATGTAAGAGTGTTCATAAATTATTGTTTTTATAATTTTTTCTTTTTTTTATTTTTGTTGAAATTTTAAATAAAATATTTGTACATATTTACATACATATTTGAAATATTATTTAAAATTAGTTGAAATAACAGTGAGACTTAAATTACTTCTGAATGTTCCAGACGTAGTCTACTAGCATCGGGGTGAGGAAATAATTCACAGGCAGCATTCTCCTTTTTTATGAAATCCTATCGATAAATTCATTCAAGCACATTAACCAGGTGAAAAAAATTCGTGGCTTTTTGAATGAAACATCGGTTACGGAATAAAAAAACATTTTATTTTTAAACAAATCTTCTTTGTCCTGCACAGACATACATGCATGTTGTCTAACTTGTCTCCTAATTTCCTAATTTTTCGTTTATTTCAGTCTATAAATACAAAATTTGTCAAGGTCAATAAAATAGGTCGAATCTAATTTCGCCTAACGTTATTTCAGTCTCCGTAGTCTAGTAGATAGTGTATTGGCTTATTTGTCGAAACGCCGGAGTTCAAATCCCAGGTCAGACAACAAAACAAAAATATGAAAATATTTCTTCGATGACTTCCTCTCAGCAGATTTCTGGCAAAAACTCTGAGAGTAAATGAAATTGCCATGAAAAGGCTTCTCAAAAATCCGTCGTTTGGAGTCGACTTTAAACTCTAGGTCTTGCCATTCATGAATAAAATTAACGTACACAACAAAGTGGTGTGAAAAGCGAGCTCATAATCCTGACTTAAGGATTGCAATGGCCAATTGGGATTTTTAAAAATCGATCCCGTTTGGCATGTATGTATGTATGTACGCATTAGGGCTGCCAATGGGAAAATCCCGAATCCCGAGATCTTCGGGATTCAACAAATCCCGAATCCCGGAATTTTTAAAAACTTGCCCCGGATTTTTCGGGATTTTCGGGATTGTGAATTCATATGTATTTTGACCCTACAAAAGATTCTGAAAAAAAATTCTATATCACTTGACTTCGATAATAACATATCACAAGAGGAAAACCCTACTTTCATTGATAAAATATTATTTGTTAGCAGCGAAGAATGTAAAAGCCCTATAAAACGAATTAATAGGGTAACTGATTTAGATACTCAACTGTCCAAAGAATTAGATTAATTTACATCAAGAGGTGGTGGAGATAAATATTTACAAGCTGCATACAGCTATCTTGGAAATATTTTACCAACAAATATTGATTGCGAGAAGTGTTTTTCAATGGCAGCGTATATTGGCAACAAAATTCTTTTAAACCTATCAGATCACATTTTAGATGCTTAAATCTTTTTGTTGGAATCCAAATAGTTTTCTTAAAACTAATACATTTGCATATGTATGTATATCGGGATTTACAAAATCCCAAATCCCGGGATCTTTGAAAATCGATCCCGTTTGGCATCCCTAGTATGTATGTATGCATGTGTTTAGTCCAACTCACACATATTTAGAACGCCCTAGAGTATCTTAGAGCCTATTTTTATAAGATGAACAATATTACGCGCTCATCACGAACAAAAGCATCCAATACGAACAATTTTCACATGTTCATCTAACAAAAAGAGAGGATTAGTAATTTTATCTTTATCCTTCTACCTCGGCGTTCCATGCCTCATGTAGTTTTCGATGGCAATAAAATTACTAAATTTGTCACCTAAGATTATTAAACTATGTCAGGTGATTTGACACTACATTAATATTGGAAAGTATTCCTGAAGTCGCCTTGGTCTAGTAGGTAGTGTGTTGGCTTATTAGACGTAAAAGCCAGGGTTCGAGTCCCAGGCCAGACATCAAAACGAAATACAAAAAGGATTTTTCGGCGATTTCTTCTCAGCAGATTTCTGGCAAAAAGTCTGAGAGTAAATAAAATTGCCATGAAAAGTTTCTCATAAAATCTGCCGTTCGGAGTCGACTTTAAACTGTAGGTCCCGCCACTTATGTACAAAATTAACATACACAACATAAGTAGTGTGAAAAACTAGGTCAATAATCCTGACTGAAGGGTTCTAATGACCAATTATGTACGTATTCCTGAAGACAGATCTTTATTTTTTAAGCTACAAAATTAATTAAGTTTTTTGGACAATAGCTCTTCAAGTGCCTTCAGGAAAACAGTCATAATAAAGCCTAAAGAAAGAAAATCTTGGGCCAAATCTTAAAAGAAAAACGCGTCTTTAAACTTAACTTAAACATTTATTGATAGGGACATGTTAAACTATGTCCTTTCCCATTTAGTAAGAAAAAGAGGGATTAACTTTAAGCGTATATTTCATGGTGCTAACATTGATTATCACCTTAATGTACATACACATGTGAATACAAATGTGCATGTGTGTACACGTTTCCGTATAATAGTTGTTGTCAGAAACTTTTAGGTGGTTTGTCAGGGTGCGCGTGTATGTAAATTTATTGTCTGGTATCTTGCTTGGTTTTTTTTTCACCGGAGTTTGTACGTATTTCTTGCTTTTTTCATTTCGAACAACTCCAATTACATATCGTTCGGATACATGTAAGACTTTATAAATATACTATAAACATATATACGTATAAAAACATTGTACATGTATTAACATATACACACCCAAACTTTGTCTTACACGAGAAGATATGGTTTAATGCAATAATGTTGCATGCAACATGACTTAACATTAGACAAGAAAGCTTAACGGTCATGAACATGCCAAAATACAAAAGCATGTTGGAATATTTCTTAAACAGACACATAAACATTGTATTTGTTTTTATTTTGTGTTTTTCTTTCTCGGAGAGAGTTTTCTTGTATTTGAGACGTTAGCAACGATGATGACACCGACTACTTTAAGAAGGATATTTACGAATTTAACTTTAACTTGGCAGAAAAGTATTGTGAAAGACATGAATTGAAAATGTTAAAAAGTCAAGACTGTTGACTTACATACATATTCTAGGTACAAACAGATATACAACGTTACAGAAAAGGATACAAAAACAAAACAAAAAGAGAATTTGAAAACGATATCGCAGAGAAATCTGTGAAAAGAAATTAGAAATTAGACTAAAAGTGTAAAGGGACCATGTAGATACTGTGCAATATTTTTGAGTATAGATAAGGCGTAAGAAGTCGCATGAAACCGTCGTTCAAATATACGTCACGGCTTCTCTGGGGGGAACGTATCCATATATCAGACGGAATTCAGCGATAACAGGGGTTATGCTGGCTTTGAGGACCGCTATACTTTGTATGTTATTCGCTTATACCAGCGTCTTAAGATAACTCTACAAAAAAAAGTCTAACAGAGTCAAATTTCATGATCACTTCCACGTTAGATGGCTATGTCCTCATAACGCTCGAGCAGAATATTCAATGTAGCGTAAGCTATGTAGAATGGAGCGCTGCATATAAGAAGAACGTCGATATGATAAAAGATGTCGAGATTATCAAGATTTTATACCCATAAGACCAAAGATGATACATCACCACACGTTACAAATCTAAGAGAAGTATACAGAAATTTATTGATACACAATATAACTGCCACAGCTCACACATCTCCAGCAAAACGAAATAGGAAAAATATTTTTAAGGCGGACTGCCTGCCTTCCTGCAGATTTCTGACAATAACTCTGAGGGTGTGCCCTTGTAGTCTAGTGGGTAGTGTACTGAATTATCAGTGACTTCGCTCATATACAATTAGAATATAATTTAAAATTGTATTGCAATTAATAAATAAATAATAATAAATAAACTTGAGAGGAAATAAAAATGTCATGAAAAACTTCTCAAAAATCTGTCACACAACATAAGTGGCATGAGAAACTAGGGCGCAATCCTGACTGAAGGGTTATAATGACTAATTATGTATGTCTGTAAATATAACTTTCGGTAATTTTAATTACTAATTTGTATCATGTTCTGTAATGTCAATTATTGGAAATAATGAACAAAATATTTAAATTATTAAATCCGAAACCATTATTAACGAGACTCGTATTATGAACAAAGAAAATCGGGATAAACACAGCAGAAACAGCAGGATTCTATGAGTAAATTTAACTCCTATTGGCCCAATACAAGAAGGATACATAACTATCCTATCATTTAATATCCTTTACAATAGATAATTCATTCATTTTAATTTTTTTGGAAGAGCCTTGTAAAGATTGAGATGATAATTAAGATGATTTGTGACAGCTCTTCAAGGAAACATTAATTTAAACATGAAACTTCACCATTAACTTTAAATTCAAATTAAGGTCAAGAGTCCGCAAAAGCTAATGATATGAAGCTAATGATACTTATAAGATAACCTATTTATTTCATAATGATATTACATGAATATACAAATTGTAGGGGATTTCTTAACGCTATCCTTCAAAACATATTGCAGCGTAATTAAGAAAAAAAGGAATGCATATTTATTATATTGCTGAAAATCTATTGTAAAAATGAAAAAAAAGGAAATTAAACCTATTTTTAATGAGATACAACACTAATTAAAAGAAAATATCATTATAACCGGCATCATTACTACAACAAAAGTGTCAAGAACAGTAGCAACACTAGCAATAAGCAATAATGCCTCAAGCAGTTGTTGGAACATTTTAAACATTTGTAATTACTTGTAATGCTTAACCATTCAACTTTCCAACATCGAGTATTCATGACACCATTCTATTCTTTCCTCAACAAACATAAATACAAACGAAAAAAATATCACTTTTTCTTTCCTTTCCAAAGTTATACTCGAATTACAAGATGTAGGAGAAAATCAAATTTACAAAAAAAAAAAAAAAAACAACACAAAAACGATGACAGAAACACTTGACACAGGCAACAGTCAACAATCAACAACACTTGCAACAAATTCCACTTGTGCAACAGCACTTTGTATTTCTATAGAAAATAATTTTAATTTGGCAACAATAATAATAAAAAAAATTATTTTTTGTTTTTACCAATTAAACAATTGTTGTTTAATAAAATCGCGAAGGGAAAGGAATAATAAAAATAAACCTCGTAAGGAGATATGCATCTGCAGTTGTAATATGTAGGAATATGGTTTATTTTTGTATTTTCTTTTCGTAAGTTAATTATGACCATCTTTTTCCTTTTTAACCAGTCAACCAGCCAACCAACCAACCAACCAGTCAGCCACCCAACCATCATTGCGCCTGTGGAAAACATCAATAAAAAACCATAATCTACAGAGAATTGGAGCATTACAAGTGGAACACAAGAGAAGGCGTTATACCATTGAAGACACACACACACACACATCTACATACATACAGTTGTTATATAAAGAGATTATTCTCTCTTGCATTCATTAAGTAACTGTACAAAATAAAATATAAACCACACAGATCAGTGGTGAAGACAGAGAGATATGTGGTGATTGTGGTTGGTAAGTAAAAAAATTATTTTTTATTAAAGCAAAAGGCAATCATAAACCAAAAGGATAAAATGCTATCGTTAGTCATATTTACAACATTTTGTTCTCAGACTGAAACGTTCTGAGCTCATGTGAATTTTCGAACCGAAAGTAGAATTTCATTGAAAAATGCTCTCAATTAAATCTGAACAGAGAGTACGAAGAACGAGGCATAAACATACTATCTGACAGTGACACGGGGTCCTATATCATGTGGGAATTCACGCCTCCACTCACATCTCTGATGGGTACCAGATCCTTTCTGTAGAGTGGTAAGAGGTATTTGGGTATACTCAACGAAATGGAAGGATAGAGGAAATGGGATTCTGAATTTGAGACTATTTAAATTTTTTTTGGGCAAATCATAATCATGAAACAGACAATCCGGGAGCAATATTAGCTTAATGACTAGACTTTGGAATAAGCATTGTATACTCTTGCCCAATATGTAGATTCTGTGATGATAAGGTTAAATCATCTGAACATATACTTGGAACCTATGCATATCCAGTGTTGGGCGGAAAATTGTCGTTGTCGGCATCGAATTTTCTGAAGTTTGTGAGGGTAATAGATCGTGTTTTAGCAATACTATGGAACTTTAGCAGTTGAATATTGGTAATCTTCGATGTATAGTGCTCCTCGTTGACAGTAAAGGCTTAGACTACTGGGTTTAAAAAAAAAAATTATAAACCAACTAGCTGACCCGACAAACTTCGTCCCGCTCAAATTTGATTTTTTTATTGCCCAAAACAGGTCACATTGGGCCTACACCCTAATGGAGTTGTAGTTGTAGAAATCGCACCAAAACAAAAACTAACAGACATACATGTTATATATGTACATACATATAAACCATCGAATTATCCGACTTATAGGTATCTCTTAAAGGGGTAAGGTTGTCACGCCCACTTTTTGGTGAATTTGTCGATATCGACTTTACGAACTTACCCAAAAAAATTTCATTCGTCTACGATCACTATGTTCCTAAATATTCAACTTCAAAAGTTTGCCACGCCTACTTTTTGCTATATCGAATTTTTTTTTAACCATCTAAACCTGATAAGCTTTCGAACAAAAAAAAAGAATGGTTAAAATCGGTTCAGTAGTTTTAGAGTTATAGGTATCACTTAAAGGGGAGGATTGTCACGCCCATTTTTGATGGGATGGTCGTCGGGATATCGACTCTGCGAACTTACCCAGAAAATTTTCTTCATCTAGAATCAACGTGTACCTAAATATTAAATTTTAACGAGTTAACGAAAAATATATTCTCAGACCGACCCGCTATGCGCACAAAAATTCATGAAAATCGTTCGATCCATTACGGAGGAGTTTAACCACTAACACCGTGACACAGGAATTTTATATATTATTAGATAATGCCGGCAACTCTAAAACCATACTGAACAGCGACTTTTTCGGTATGCAATTAATGCTAATGGTATCGGCAAAATTCAATAATTCCGTTTGTTAACATAGAATTTGACATCATCGCTAATGATAAAGATTACGGTCTGTTGCTAACAGAACCAAAGCGAATACAGTTCGCTGCCTATGGTCGCCAATTGGGAACAGACCGAATAAATGACAATTAATTTGACAGCTGTTTCCAAAAAAAATATAGCGAAGCTACCTCTTAAAATATAAAATATGTTTACATATGCGCTTTTGCTTTTTAATTAAAACTCATGAGTCTTTTTCGAATACAGTGCCTCAATAAATTTTTACAGAGACGGTATTTTCTACCTAGGACTAGCTACAATAAACCAATCAAATGCTGCTTTGAAAAAAATTTGAATAAAATATAATGAAATGGAAGCATTAAGTACATGCTTGATTGACAGGTCTATATGTCCAATTACCGCCTATCCTTTATGTAGTTATCCTCTGTTCTTTTCCCAGAAGTCTTCTATTATAAACTATATTCGAGCAGAATATTTTTAAAAATTTTCCAACCCCTTTTATTTCTTACAAAATGAATACAAATTTTCCATGGTTCCCTAGCTCACAACCACTACCAAGTATTCTTAATTTGAAATCCTCTTTGTAATGACAAACCCTATCACAATTTCATTTCTTCTTTAGAAACTAGAACGTAAGACTATTTAAAATGAAATAAATTTAAAAGATTTATTACACCAACAAAAGCTTCTTTTCACTTTCTTTTTATGGTTATTATTGTTACATTTTTATTATCACCCCCCCCCCCCCCTTCCGTTGGCGTCATTTAATAAATTTATGGCATAATATGAGAACTGACTGGCAGTAATTATTAGTCCATTTGAATGTAATAAAACCTTTAATAGATTAATTATTACCGTCCGTTACGTTGCTTAGTTAGATGTCATTAATGTGAATGAAGGACAAGAATTAATTTTAAAAGCTTTTAATGGCAAATTCAAGAAATTGTTCATCAGGTTCTTAAATTTTTGTCATCAAATGCCTTAATTTTATAACTTCAGCTATTGTCCAAGCCATTAAGTTTTTCATTTGTTTAGAAATTTGATTTAATTTTTTTTCTGTTTCTTGTTATTTTATAAAATTAGGGAAGTGGGCTGAAGTCGCCGTGGTCTAGTGGGTAGTGTGTTGGCTTATTAGACAAAAAACGCCCGGGTTCGAATCCCAGGTCAGACATCAAAACGAAAAAATATTTCTTCGGCGACTTCCTCTCAGCAGATTTCTGGCAAAGACTCTGAGAGTAAAAATTGCCATGAAAAGCTTCTCAAAAATTTGTCGTTTGGAGTCGACTTTAAACTGTAGGTCCCGCCACTTTATGTATATAATTTTAGCACACACAACATTAGTAGTGTGAGAAACTAGGTCAGATAATCCTGACTGAAGGGTTGTAATAACCAATTATGTATGTATGTAAGGAAGTGGGCTGAGAAAAAACATTGAAATTTTTGTAAAGTATGGAGAGAGCTTAAAGGATATCTAATATTCCGAATCTAATATCGTATCGCTTAGAGGTGTCCACAAGACATAGAAATATTTCACACTATTGGATTTTTCTCAAGACCGAATATTGATTGTAGTTGCAAATATAAATAAGTGTGAAGCAAAGATAGAGTACAAAAAAACAACTGTACTCGTACAACAGTATAAAAGAGAGAGTTGTGTATAGAGTATAACAAAAATATTGTACTCTTCATAGAGTCACAACCAGTGTTGCCAACGATTGTATATCAAAACGCGCACAAAAAATCAAAAAACGGGTAAAAACGCGTATTTTTCGAGCTTAAAAAGGGTAAAAATGCACTACCGTTTTTTAGTAAGAAAAATCGTTTATGAAACTTTTATTTTTTAATATTCTTTATTTGATAAGTAAATATTATGGTTAAACTAATAAAATATAGTTACAAAACAAAAAAGAAAACAATTCATGTTAATTTTCAGTATAGTTTATAAAATTAAGATTTATAATTTAAAAATTTGAAGTATGTGGGTATACGGCCCTTATACAAAGTTCTTTATTAAAAGGTTCCTTAAATCTTTGGCAAATATTTCCCTGATATCATCTGCATTTTCATCTTCCTCAACCACGTTTGGCCACAATAGTTTTGTTTGAATAAATATATTTGCAGAGTTCGGAAGGTATTGCATAATTACTTCAGAAAAAATTCAGTCTACGTAGTCCATATTTTATGTGTAAAATCGAATTAACAGGGTTTAATGATAGTCGGTTTCGAATTTTATTTTTTGATAAATTCATGGAGCTACATATATCTCTCAACCTCTGCGTTAGAGTAAGAAATTCCCTTAAAAAACTGTGTTAATACTAAAAATGTTTTTTCTCCTAACGAGTTTTTAAATTAACTAATCTCTATCCACAAAAGATCGGTTCTAGTTTTGTTTTCCCAATTAAATTAGATTTTCTAAACAAGTTTCTATTGTTGATAATGTATTTACATCATTTATAAAGTTGCTTATAAATTCTAGTAACTGGTCATTATTTATATTATTTAATAAATTTTCGACACTGAATAAGGAAACTTTTTGTAAAATTTTTAAATTGCTAGGAAGTCTAGCTCTAATTTCATAAATAAGGTGTTTAGTGAAAAGAACAAATTTTTGTTTAATAATATTTTTTTCGGTTTCTGTTTTTGGTATTCATTGCAGTCCTTTTCGAAACTATAACCATACATACATAATTCGTCATTACAACCCTTCAGTCAGGATTATTAATCTAATTTCTCACACCACTTATGTCGTGTGTGTTAATTTTATACATAAGTGGCGGGACCTACAATTTTAAGTCGACTCCGAACGACAGATTTTTTGAGAAACTTTTTATGGCAATTTTTTTTACTCTCAGAGTTTTTGCCAGAAATCTGATGAGAGGAAATCGCCGAAGAAATACTTTTTGTATTTTATTTTGATGTCTGGTCAGGGTCTCGAACCCTGGCTTTCGGTCTAATAAACCAACACACTACCTACTGTAGCAAAATTCATTATAATTACTATCTATATCATCTTCTATATAATTAAAATTTTCACAATTTATTATCAATTTGTTATCCAGATTTTTTAGCAATTTATACAAATCATTATATAAATTGAACCTCTCCCAAAATGGAACTTAAATACGTGAGATATACAAAATTGTTATTATTATTATTATATATCCTTAAGTGGAACATACCCACTGTCCTTAAGAATATTAAAATGTGTTTTAAGTTCCAGCCATATATTCAAAATACATTTAATCGCCTTTTCAATTGATATCGTGTTGTAAATTTTACGCTTAAAAAAATTTGGACATTTTTCTTTGTAGTTTGAATATAAAGGCTATTAAAAATCAACAGAAAGCACTGAAAGCACTGTAATGAAATTCGAAAAGCACCATAATAGTGCCTCTCCGTAAAAAGGCACTAGAAGAAAAAATTTACGCGTACGATGTTTCATAAAGCACCATAAATAGCGCGAAAAGCACTAAGTTGGCAACACTGGTCACAACATGCATTTCTTTTTTTGCTCTCGGCAACCGAACATCTTTGTCAACGCCAGCATTGCCAGTAACTTTTTTAAACTTTTTATTTCTGGGGAAAAACCTTTTTTAATACTACTACTATTTTTACACTACTGATATTCATATGGCAATACTAAAAATGTAGCTTCAGTAGTAAAATATGCTCTGACAACTCAAAGCATAGTTCCGTTACTTCACAGGCAAACGAGTGCTTTTGTATACATTGAATAAATGAGAAATACACATTTCAGTGCACTCGTAAAATCAAGAGCAACAGAAAACAACAATTCAGTATTGCATTCGGTTAAGGGTAAGCTAGCAGAATGTCTTGTGCACACCTCTGGTATTATTAAATATTGCTATGACGAATGTTAAAATATCAGCCGACAAATGTAATACATTTTCACAGAATTTGAATTAGGCTAATTAAAAAATTCTATTCAATGTTAACGCGTAAAATCTTATAGACCATGCCTCTATCTGCCAATAATTGTTAAATGGCAAATTGTTCGAACCACTTCTGAAATCGAGAATGAGCATAGGATTCTGCTTATCTTTTTTGTTTTAAATTCTTCCAACTGATTTATTGCAACATTTACTGGAATAGTAGGTTACCATCTTCTGTACCCTAGAAACAATGCCATCTGCGAGAATATATTAGGTTGTTGTATTGGCTGCAAGTGTGCGGTATCGCATTCATATTTGATTTTGATCCTCTCTAAGGGATCAGATGAATTTTGGATTGATTATGTAGTTGGCGATTTTTTAAAATATGAAACAATTACGACGAAATATTATTTGTATAGACTTGTCGTCAAGCTTCTTAAATCCTACACCACTAACTAGCTCAAAGTAGTGGTAGGGGCTAGTAATAAAAAATCTGTTACTTGAGATAATACCAAAAATATGGAATGATTGGAGTCAGTGCATACTGTGGCCAAGAAATTATTGCTAGCCAGGAAACGTACACACCGTTTAATATAATTGAAGAACAAGTATTTAATATTAGCCGATACTTTCAAACAGAGTCCTTTATTAAGACAGTATACACAATAATTCAACCGCATAATGGAAGCTCATTATTACAAGCAGATATCTTTGAATAATAGGAATGGAATTGCATTCCGTTAGGACCACCCAAGTAAATGTTTAATGGTTCGCTCGAAACTCGCAAATTTTGTTGGGATTATGACTACCTCTTCATATATACAACGAATTATTTTGTTGGGGAAACAACATACATATCCCTCCAAAGATACTTAAGTATATGGACTGTGTAAGTTCTTTAACAATAGGTACGTATGTTTTTATGAGATGGGAAATATATACGTTTTGCCAGAATTATATCTTCGTATTAAATTTTGGAAATTTTTTTAGGATTTCCAAAATTATTATTAAATTATTTAAAGCGCGAATTAAGCTAAAAGTTTGCTGATATTAACACTCAAGCTCTTAAAGATCTGTTGTTGAAATCAAGTAAATTGTGGAGCTATTGACTCACCTTAAATAAAATTTAAAAGAAAAATGCTTAAGTCCTCAGTGGGAAGGAATTAATTTCGAACTAAGTATCCTGCAAAACGCTATTAATGTCAAAGCAAGTATTGTATAGCGTACATATGTATATAGACAATCATATGTCTGTTCGTCTTCCTAATCGTATGTAGCTTTTGTTCTTCAGTTTTCATCTTTTATTCCATATTATTATCGTCTCTTTTTTCTTTGTAACTCTGTAAACTTTATTTAAAAAAAAAAAAGAAAAGAAACTTATTCTACACTAAGCATCATTACACACACATACAGTATTCCCTCGATTTACGCTGTTTCGATTAACGTCGTCAAAAATTTTGTTCCCTTCAACTTCGATTTATGTCGTTATTATAAACCAAATCAGGGGAATTCCCTCTTTAAAAAAATTCAATACATAGGATAAAAATTTAATTACCCATTTCCCTGTCCATGTGATGCACAAGCGTATGAAATCAACTTGTTGTGCATCACATCTGATGTAGAGGCCAGAGAAAGGGTTATCTTAGTTTTTTTTTCGAGTTATTTGAAATTCGATTTAGGTCGTTTCGATTTACGTCGCCTTTTTCCGGAACATTCTACGACGTAAATCGAGGGAATACTGTATATTGTTTTCAATTATTTTTATTTTTATTGTTTCACTTTTACAAAGTCATGAATGTAATTGAATAAGTTGTTTGCAAACAAAACCTCATTTTTAAGTGTCAAATTTAAAAACCAAAAAAATAGTTCAACATTTTATTCTCTTCCAATGACAACAAATAATACAGAATTGAAGCAAAATACAAAAAAAACTCTAGGAAAATCCATTTTCAAATAGATTTTCGAAAATCCCATTCAACATATACATTCACATACAAAAATTATTTTACAAGAAAAAGGAAAAAATTGAACAATAAAAATTGAAGAGAAAGAGTAAATTACCATTTAGAAAATCATCATGATAATAAAATTAAAATTTTTATCAAATTTACTGTTAGTATTTCAATGACATAAAATAGAATTTATCGCCACTAATAAACGAAGTAATAAAAATGACAATATGTTTTAAACATCAACAGAAGGTTAACATTTGGGGGATAGAAAAGGGCAGGAGCTCTGCATCAGAGATTAGCAATGAATCTTTTTTCCGCTACTCGTAAGTACTCAAGCAAATTTGAGTATGAGTGAATCAACAGAATTGAAATTCAACTACTCTGATTCATTCGTACTCGCTACAACATCGATTTATAAGTACAGGTTACAATGAGTATGAGTACAACGTTGACATCAAACTCACAACATTCAAAATATGTTTGATTCATACGTCTACTCACTCTGATTCATAAATTTTGAAAAATACTTATAAGTGATTCGAGTGATTCGAATCATTTAGCAAAATTTACAGCCTTTGTTGTTGTTGCATATACAAACAAAGAAGAAAGGAAAGAGAAAGACAACAAGCTAAGAATACACACAATCTTCTTGTGAGTATTGTAGTGCTCCTACGCGAATTATTTTAATTTTGTGCTTCGTGTAAATGTTAAGTAGAGACGAGTCGAATTGCTAAGTATGAGTATGACCAGTACTTCCAACTTTGAGTATGAGTATCATATTAAAATAAGTATGAATGCGTGTAATTATCAGAAATTATAAAGAATGACTCGAATCTACTCATCATTTTGAATACTCGTTGCTGATCTTTGCTCTGCATACTACTTACAAAAACGCACAAAATATTGGGAGAACTCTATCTATCAATTGGGACGGTCAATTTGTCTTGTCTATTTCTGAAATTATTTTTTTTTAATTAAAATAAAAAAATAAATCATAGACATACAAAATAAAAAAAAAAACGTCAGAACAAATCAAATAGATATGAAGAATTAAAAAAATAGTAAAAAAGTGGAGTAATAAATATGTGAGTTTAACAAAAATAAAAAAAATTAGTAAAACAAAACGAAATTAAAAACTAAAAATTAAAAAAAAACAAAAAATAAAATTAAAAAAATAAGAAACGAAAATATTTCGAATAAAAATGTGCCATATCAAGGGAATTTTGCACGCAATAGACTGAACAACAACAGCCATTAAGGAGAACAACAACACATTAAATATTTAGGTGTTACCAATTCAACATCTTTGAAAAGAAATCTAAAAAGTCGGATAAAATATGATAGACAGACAGTTATAGAATCAAAAAAAAAAAAGAAAAACAAAATCAAAATCAGAAACGAAAACAAAAAAAAAACAAAAACAAAAAAAAAAAATAAAAGAAAATATTCCAAGAAAAGTAAAGAAAATTTAAAATTTTTGTGTATCACTGTGTATGTGTGTCCAAACAAAAAGTGATAAATTGATGAATAAAATTCAATAATTTTGATACAATCAACACAAACTATACAGAAATAAAAAAGTAAATGAAATTAGAAAAAAAAGAAAAGAAAAGAGAATAATTATAAATTAATACAACATTAATATGAATGAATAAATAAAAACAGAAAATAAACAAAATACAAAAAAAAAAAAACAAAACAAAACATAGAAAAATTGTGCATGTGAATAGCATGGAAGTGAGTCAGTGATTAAATCATTACAATCGAGAAACCCCCTGCCACCATACACACCTACGCTGCCGATATTCAACTGTTTTTGAACAGAACAAAAAAAAAAAAGAGTCTAAAGGTCAGTTACTTGTCTTTTGTTATTTTGCAACTAATCAAGTTACAACTGTCAACATGACTTGATAATAAAACAAAGTGATTAAAATCCAGTTTAAAACAAAACAAAAAAAAAAAAAATTTTTTAAAACGCACCCGAAATAACGCTATACAATAACTGTTTAAAAAGAAAAACCAAATTTTTATAATAAAATTGGCAAAAACTCTTTCGGAAAATAAACAATATAAAGAAAAAAAAACTGAAATGAATTTTCAAAAAAAAAATAATAAGAAAAAAAAGAAATTGGTAAATAAAATATAGTCTATAAAAAGAAAAGTTATAATAAACTTGAAAAAAGAGAAGAATAAAATGACAATGTGGTGCGATATAGACTTAAAAATAAACAAAATGAAAATGATTTAAACAAAACAAACAATATAAAAAAAAAACTAAAATTTTCAATATAAAAAAAAAGTTTTTCTGAAATGAATTTTCAAAAAATAAGGGATGAAAAAAAATTTTTGTTTTGAAAAAACTTTGTGTTGAAAATTTATGACTAAAAAAAAAAAAACAAACTTAAATTTAAACAAAAAATTTTTTTTGAAATACAGGGTCATTAGTATTGAATGACTAACAAAAAAAAAAAAAACAAACTGAAAAAGAAAAATAATAAAAAATTTTCACAAAATTATCAACATATCAAATAAATATCAAATGAGAACGAAATGAATTATCAAATGAAGTCAAGACAAGAAGCAAATCAATTCCAAAGGAAATCAAGTTCAATATTGTCAAGCAAGTTAAAATTATTTTAATTATTATTGTTATATTTATTATTTTTATTATTGTTATTATTTTTATTAATTATATTATTATTAAATTTAATTATTATTATTAGTTTTAAAATATGTTCACTATAAATAAATATATATATTTTATTTTATTAAAAAAAAACACATGGGGACATCATAAATTTTAAATAAGAAATTATATCACTAATTTCTACTTTTTCTTTTATAAGCATACTCTTTGCTTTTAAGATACACAAGATAGAAAATCTTTAATTTTTAATTTAACATATTTCAATATCTTTAATTTGTAACAGTGCTAGAAGCAATTTGAGATTTTGTTTAAATAAAAAAATTTTTAATAAACTGAAGAAAAGGAAAGTATTTATAATGGAATACCCTAAAAAAAAAAAAAAAAAAAAAAAAAAAAAAAAAAAAAAAAAACACTTTTCAAGTTTGTAATTTTATAAAAAATATAACAAAAAAACAAACAATGCTTTTCAAGTTTGTAATTTTTTTTTATTATTTTTTTTTGATAGCACAATAATTTTAATTTAGTGAGAGTTGTTAAAATCTAAACTTTAGCTATCAGAATATAATTTTACTGTCGAGCAGATGCTTTGTCTAGAATATCAATAGACGAATTAAAGAATAATGATAATGATCAAGTACTAATTATTATCCGATCTATGTCAAAAAGACAAAATAATGGAAAAACTAAATTTAATCCATCTTTCAATAATGAAGACATTGAACTAAAAATATATGATAAATTTTCTCAGGAATTCAGTAAGAATATTCCAAAAATCAGAACTGCAAGAATTGATCAGAAGTATTATAAAAAAACTATGTATAAATATTTATAAAAAGTTTAAAAAAAACTGCTATCTGTTGAATTTGAAATTGTTAACGAAACACTTAGTTTAGACTATATGCTTTCGAGGTTACAAACTAAAGCCGGCAATGGAAAAATTCACAGAGCAGTATGGCCAAAAAATAAAATGATGTAATTTTTACAATTTTTCCAATACAGAAATTTAAAACCCATGGTGTAAAGATATTGAACCGTTTGAAATAATAACAGAAGAAGATAAGAAATAGAAATTAATTAAAATTTACCAAAACATAGAATCAATTGACAATTATTAAACATAAATTAAACACAGATTGTAAAATTAGCTAGAATTTTAATAGAAAAATAAAAAACTATAAGTTTTATGACAAACATGATAATGTTTTGTTGAAAAAAAGAACCTTTTGATAAACTTAATAATATTTATGATGGTCTCATATTGTAAAAAAATAATTTATAATTTTATTTTTTTTTTCTAAAAGGGAAGGAAACTGTAAATGTATTGTATTTAAATTTAGTTTTAAAAAAAATATAATAATTGTATTTACTTTTAAGTTTAGATTTAAATTTAGTAATAAGATAGTTTTAAAAATATATAATTATAAATTATTTTTCTTTATAAAAAGGGAGGTATAGTGCCATCACTTATAAATTATAATCACTTTTAGTCTAAGTAGTTTATTCGTTAGGTTAGTTTTATTCGTTAAGTTTTAGGTATATAAGTAGATATAAAATATTAATAAAAAGAGTTCATTGATAACAATTGAATAGAAATTGTCTAATTATTATAATTATTATTATAGGACAAACGCAATCTACTCCTATTTTGTTTGACGAAGGACAGAAATTAAAAAAAAAATGGTTAATCGGGAAAATATTAAACGGAATGTAGTAAATGCTTAATTCCTTTTGCTTATAACTGAGGAGAATAGAGATATCACATCAAAATATTGGTACGAACAAGGTTAATTTTTCAGATCAACATAATATTTAAAGGCATAGTCCCACGTACAATGTAGTGGGGTTAAAGCAAAGTAAAATACTATTATTACAGACAAGATAACCATGATAACGCATCATAGCTTTAGAATCAGCTAATGTGATAGCAGAATTTATTTTCATAGAAGTGGCAGTAAAAGAAATAATCAACTGGAGAAGAAACACCCAGTAATTGTAATACATGCATAATTGCGAAAATGGTAACAAAGATTGCAAAAGACCCCTATTCGTTGGTGGACCTACAAAACTATTCCCGATAATAGAAAGATAGATTAAATAAGTTATGGAGAGGACGACAATAATCTAACCTAGATCCTGACAAGAAATTTTAATTGTCGGAGTTATTTACACCGCACAAACGTTACGATAGTTGTGCAATTTGTGGTAGTGGGAATGGTGATACAAGAGAAAGAAGTGATCCAAAATTAGCCAACTTTAAAACCCACTATGTGGGTTCCCCATTTCATTTTTTGTTTGTTTTATATAACCAGCGTTGCCATTTGCCAAATTTTCCCTTTTTTCCATGTTTTTTGAGATGTGAAAAAGTTTTTATTAAATTTGTTTTCTAACAAAACAAGTTTTTTCGACAAAATTAAATTTATTAGCCCCGAACAAAAGTGGCAAGAAAAACAAACAGAGGTCATCGGCTCCCGGAGTTTCCTTTAAAAACGTTAGGACTTGTTTTCTGTAAAAAAAAGTGTTTTTTCCCCAAAAATAAAGTTTTTTAAAATAAAAAATGGTAACGCTTTATATAACACACATTTCTACAATTTGTGTTTATTTTTACACCGGATTATTATATTTTTACACCGGAGAATAATTTTTAGTCGATTCTCAATCCGTTGTAATAGTTTTATCCATATAGAACGTTTTTCTACGTAAACTTGTATTTTTTTTATTTTTATTCCATTCCTAATCCTTTTCTCCTTAGTCTCTTACCATCCCTGTATAATACATATCCTAATTAGTGGTGAATTTTCAAACAAATAACTCCACTAAGAAAAGTAAAATTTACTTATTCCAGACATTACCAATATGGTAATGTCGGCAATACCGTTAATATTGAAATGACGAAAGTTGTGGAAATTTCAATTTTATTCACCACATCAAATTCATTCCCCACCTTTTTTTGAAATTCACCACATTTAAGTAACCATATTTAATACTCACCACAATAAAAAAAAACACTCGCCCGATGTCCATAAAACGCACGCACACCCGCTTTCTGGAAAAGGCATAAAAGCCCGTGTCCCGAAATCGCGTACACGTCGCTGTAAAGAAAACGCACACGCGCCCTTTGTAGAGATATCGCACACACGCCCGGTGTCCAGAAATCGCACACACGCACCTCCGATAAACAATACTACCCAAACAACAACGACGTTTTATTTTTTCAAACAGAAGGAACAACACGCACTTGAAACTTTTTTTAATACCACAAAAGTAGTTTTTTTTTCATTTATAAAACCGGAAACGGAAAAAATTAACGGAAATTAATTAATTTATCGCTAATTTTTTTCAACGAACACACACACGACATACACATTTTTTTATTTCAAACAGAAAAGAACAGAGAGACAGACACGCACTTATTGAAACTTTTCTTCACACAACCAAAACGGCTTTTAGTTTCATTTATACAAACCGGAAATGGTAAAAAAATAATAGGAATTAATTATAATTAATTATTTATTTATTTATCATTAATTATTTTCTTTCAACGAACTAAAAAGACCGCTCGTTTTTTACTACGGACGCCAAAATTATAACGTACACAGCGTTGTAACAATTGGTACGGAAACTAATTACAGTTGCTTATGGGTTTTTTGTTATTGAAAATACAGCTCTGAGCGGCTTTCGTTTATCAACAACTGTGTGTCGCGTTGTCACTTTTTTTGTAGCACAAACAAATTTTTTTTCCATACATTTTTCTTAAAAATTTTTAAAAAATATTTTCCTTTTCAAGAAATGACAAAAAATAATGAAAAACAGCAAATGGAGGAAGTGGTAATTGAATTGAATTTAATTTAGAAAAACAAAAAACCCAATGAAACAAATGGTCGTCGAACAAAATAAAAACCACGTCATATTTGTTTTTGCGGTTTTCTAATTGAATGGATTGAATTAAAATTAAATTTGTTTTTAAAATTTCAGGAAGTGAAGGTTAACAAATGGGATGCCACAGCTGTTAAACATGCTTTAGATGATGCCGTAAAGAATGCCTTATTTGCCACCAGGCCTCAATTGAAAGAACAATTCGGTTTAATTAACACACGCCTGGTATTGTGCACTTTGGCTGTTGGTGTTGCTGTTTTGGCTCATGGCTGGGACTATACACATCCATTCCCTGAATCTAAACCAGTTCTAATGTTCTGTGTTGTAGCCTATTTTGTTTTAATGGGCATTCTGACACTGCACACCACATTCCGTGAAAAGGGCACTTTTGCTGTGGCCGTTGAAAAGTCAGCAAATGGTAGCCAAAAGATCTGGGAAGCCAGTTCGGATATGAAGAAATACGATGACAAATATACTTTGGTACTTTCTGTTAAGGATTCCAAGGCATTGCGTGAAGCCACCAGCGTCAAGACTTGTGCTAATTTTGTTGATGTGAATGGCATCATTGTCGATAAATTGGTTGCCAATGAAGTGAATCGTTTGTATAATTCATTATCGGCCGAAAAGAAGGAAAAATAGCTCAATGAGTTCGAAAGCGATGTGGAAGCATTATTAGAGCAGAATATACAGAATGGCAGTTGTGAGAAGAGTGCTATTCCCAATGAATGTGTTTAAGTTAATGATAAAATAAAGTCTTTTTAATTTAAGATCTTAGCTAATATTGGTTTATTTATAATTAAAAATTGAAAATTCTAAATTAAAAATTGTTCCATCCATCCAAGTAGATGTTGTTAAGCGTTTCTGCAATCAATCTATAATGGGTTGTCAAGTTATTTTAACTTGATTGTGAATGAATTTAAAAAAAAATTCAGTGAAACAATTGAATCTGTTCAATTCCTTGGTATAATTCTTTAAATACTAGACTTTAATCTGATGTCAATACACGTTTTGTCTTTCCCTTCCTACCCTAACATGGTTGCTAGTTTTAAAAGAAAGTCCGGCATAATTTGGAAACATCTGTCGCTTGACTGTTTATATATGTATGAATGTCATTTTATTTATATTAAAAAGAAACAATACTTTTTAACATTTCTTTAAACGTATAAAAAGTTCACTAGTTTAGTTACAATTTTTTCATTATGACTACATAAATTATTTAATATTTTCCTTTTAAATTACATGTGAATTTTGATGGGGACTTAAATTAGTTATGCTGGTATTAAAGTTTAAAAGGCCCAATTCACCATTAAAGAATATATCGTTAATTAATTTTTCAGCCAATATTCGTTGAGCATTTCCCATTTGAGAAAGCTTTTGTGACCAATGCATCGATAAATGTTGATAGGCGTTATCTGGTGTTTGTTTCATATTTTCGGTTGGTATGCGAACTGTATCGTCTTTAGTTAAAGTCTGTTCAGTTTCCATTTCGATTTTTGGTAAGGTATGATTACAAATATTTAACGATGTTGGCAAATAAATGGGATCATCTTTTATTTCCGTTTGTTCAGTTTCAAATTCTACTGGTGGTGGTATTATTTTATTTTGCCGGTAATTTTTTGTTTTTGTATATGCATTCGAATACAATTTCCTTATCTTCTGTCGTGATTCCTTAAAATCCTGCAAATGGAATTTTTATTAAACAATAAAAGGTAATTAAAAAAATAATAATTTAGAAAAGGGATTTATGAAGAAGGAGTTTATGTGATGGTTAAGGTTGAGGAATTTTTGTTTTTTTATTATATTTTTTCAGTAACCATAGATTCTGAAGACTATTTAAGTCTACATTGGTTAGCTTAAAGCTTTCAAAATAGAGAACACTTTATATTATGCCATGATATTATACCTATACCAAAATTTTTAATATTGAAAACTGAATATTTTCCATAAAAATGTTATGCTAGAAATGCGGTTTTTTGAAATAATGGTCAAGTCCTTATTTAATTAAATTTTGTCTCTTTTAAACAATCGAATTGTTGGCTAAGCATATTAATATCTTAATAAATCTCTAAATATATCGTCCTGTATTTAATTTTTAACATTTATTACCTTTAGTCCTTTTTAAAATTTTAATTCGACTAACCTAACCTATAATAATTTAACAAATTGAAGTGTATTGTAATCTCCTTAGATATTATTCTTAAATCTATCCTTATACACTATATTGTATGAATGAAATATGAACTACATTTAAACCTTATTAAGTTAACTTACTTGTAATTTCCTTTTGGCTGGACGTCCAGATTCAATGCTATTCAGAAACGTCAATTCGTTAAAGTAATATAAAGTAGATGCTTCTATTCTTCCCTGTGCCTCTGCATCTCTCAAACGTCTAACTTCCCGTCTATAGTTAGTGCGTACTGTGTTAATTTTTTTCTTCAATTCTTTCATGTATGCATCCGGATTTGTCTCCTTGTATTTGTTTAGCAGAATATCGTACTGTTGCTTTTTAATTAAATGATTGCTGTAGTCTTCATGCTTAACATCCCATAATGCCGGCAGTGTACGGTATGCTCTTAGTAGTGCAATAACACTATTTCTTTCATCTATTCCGGACATAATTTAATGGAATTCGCAGATGATTGCTTCCAAATTTTCGTTTTACCACTTTGTGTTGTAGTTGATCAATCATTGGTTATACACAATATTAAGATTGACGTTTGATTGACGTCCAATGCATGGGCAACACTGTTGCCAGATTTGATAAATTTGATGTTATTTTGACGTTTTTTGTTTGAGTTATAAAACTAAAGGATACGAAAGCCAAATGGAACAAAAAAATAAAATTTTTGGAATAGCAAGTGGAATTGAATAATTTTGAAAGACTTTAAATAACAATTATAGTTTTTAATTAGCATAATTTTTTTTTATCAGACGCTATAGTGGTACTCAGATTTAGAGGTTAGGCAATATTTTCTTCTTCTTTAATGGCTACACCACAACCCTAAGATGTTTAGCCTAGTTTATAATGGAATGCCAAGCGCCTCGGTCCAATTTTTAATACTAAGTTTTAAAGGATCACCTCTTCTGTGCTTTCCCTCCGGTACAAGTTCGAAAGATATTTTCAGCAGAACATTTTCAATCACACAGCCTACATGTCCAAGCCAAAGCTGAAGTTGCACTTTAAAACAATAATTTTCTCTTCATTTGACAGACGCTTATTCCACCGCTTCTTTATGAGTATGTACTAGCAAAGGCAACAGCTATCTCTTCCATTGTTTGGATTGAAAGCGGGGCCTTCGTCTGTTCTAGCTGATATCCTTGTCCCAGTTAACGTCAAATGACATATTTTGATTTGTTTTCCTTGAGTTTTATGCAGAAGTTGGCAAACTGTGAAAATATTGTCGGTGTATGATTTATTAAGTCTAAAGCCACACAGGTTAGAACCAATTATTTTAGAGAATTATACATTTTTTTAAATTCATCAAGCATGTCGGAGAAAGAACTTTGACTCATTATCAGCAGACTGACTGTTAAACCGTCAAAAGGAAGATAAAACGTTAGATATGTGGCAATATCGAAACAGTTTTAAATTATGGTGTTGCCATACACTTAGTAATAGAATCAACCAACTTATACAGACTGACGGTCTAACAATAGTTAAACCATACCCGGTTCAAGGGTGCCGGGAACAAAGCGGTTAATCCTAATATATATTATAAATCTTTCTGTAAGTCTGTTTTTTTGTTTGTTAGCCAATCATGTCTGAACGCCTGGACCGATTTTTGGGATATAGATTGGGCTTTTATTGGTGCAGGTTATAGACTATAAATCTGTTCAAAATTTTGGCCAAACGGAAAGAAAAAATGGGACAAATGGGGAAAAAATGGTAATAGGTAGTTTGGAGGTGTTCCGTTTAAAAAGTTGGACCAAAAGGAGTCCAAAAAGGGGGACAGGGAAGCAAAACGGGCAAATTGCATGCATTTATATTTAGGACTTAGAGTATTCAAAAAACTGTTTTGTTTGATAAATCGGTTTCCGAATAATTTGAAAAATTGCATTTCTATAGAAGCCGGTTTCGAAACCGGATTTTTATTTATTGTTATTTTTATAACCCGCGCAACACCGGGTACAATCTGCTAGTATACAATAATTTCTTGAACATCCAGTTACGATGTAAATGATCAGAACTTAACTGATAGTCTTGCCACTTAGGGATTACGAATAAAGTGTCTAGGTTTAGTTAAATAAATCGTATTTCACAAGGATTTATTGGTAATCGTTAATTTAAACTTCATATAAATTCATTGGATATGGAGACTACAGCCAACTTAAACCTTCACGGCTCTATGACCGTTCTTAAATTACATTTAAAATAAGAATATCAAGACCCTGTATGGTTATAACTTTATATTACTGATAAATCTGCTATTTCAAATCCTTTATACAAACCAATTATAAGAAATATAGTCCACGATTGCAGAGTTTTGTGATAGTAATAATGCAGTCAACATTTTATTTATTCATTGATTGTTATTAAAATTATTTAAAACTTTTTTATTTTTAATACGACAATAATGAAATATAGGTGCTCTCTATACAGTTCTCGTTTGATTACTTCTCTTGTCATACAACTAAAAATAATTGTCGTTTAGAAGGGCTCCCATTTGTCGGGTTTTACCACTACTAAAGTCATAAGTTAGATAATATGACGATCTGTAAACAATAAAAACAAAAAAACTATAAAAAACACTATGTATTACGTCCACCACGTTTGGGTTTTTGGCCAGCAGCAGCAGCAGCAGTTGCAGTAGCATTTGAAGATTTTGGCTTAGATTCATCAAAGTCTTTACTTTCTAAAGAGGCCAGACTTGTTTTCTTATTCGTTGCTTCTAATGATTCTGCAGACGTTATGCCCAAATACTGCTTAATATCATCGGCTATTCTTTGAACAACCGGAAACTTAGCAGCTCTTGGTGTATTCTCTAAACCTGTCCATAGGAGTGAACGTTCACTTGTTGGTGTTTTCGATATGGACACTTCAAAAGAACCGCGTCGTGGTGGCCCATCGCCATTAATAACCAATTGCAACTGTAAATTCTCTTGCAACATCAATTAACAATTCGTTTAGGTTGCGGTGTAGTGCTTCTGCCCGCCTTTGAAACACCGATCAGGAACGGCAACATTCAATATACAAGACGGGTTGATCACTTTTAAATTTTGTTGGCCTATCACTGGCCATTTTAGGTTTTTTTGCTGCCGGTGGCTTGAAAGAAAAAAAAACAAAAATAATTTAAATTTTAATTTTCAATTCGTATGGAATTTATATTATACCTTGGCAGCACTACGCTTGCGTTTCGGAGGCATTTTAAAACACTTCTCATTCAATAATTTTAATACAAAATTAATTGAAAATGTAAAACGATGGAAAATATTTTGCGCCTTTATTAGAATTCTATCTTCAAATAGTTAACAGCGGTTGAATATTTTAGTACGCAATCAGTGCTGTCAACTCAACTAAATAATTACTTTTCCTTTATGTCTAATAAGCCTTAAGATCTAGGCAGATTTATCCAAAAAATGGTTACGGATTAATTTCAACAAATGAGGCGCGTCATAAAATGTAAAAATTTTTTCATCCAGGTTAGTTGGGCTGGAAAACCATGGTTTATCTTCCGAAAAGTAAATATATAATAAATTAATAAAATTTTGTAATAATATAATACTAAAAAACTAATGAAAGAATGTTTTAAATAATGTGCAAATTAGATGAATGTGTGAAATAATGTAATGTGGTAAATGAAAATTAAATAAATGTATGTGTGATGTGAAATGCAAATTAAATTAATGAAAGCAAACGCAAAAACACTTATATACCCTTAATGCAAATAAAATTAATGAAAGCAAACGCAAAAACACTTATATACCCTTAATGCAAATAAAATTAATGAAAGCAAACGCAAAGACACTTATATACCCTTAATGCAAATAAAATTAATGAAAGCAAACACAAAGACACTTATATACCCTTAATGAAAATTAAATGAATGAAACTAAACGCAAAGACACTTAATATACTGAACTTAAAAAGAAATTCTGATAAACAAATTTCTATTTACCGATTTTTTATGCTGTGGGGAAACATATACCGATGTCCTCAGCGATGTAAAGGAGAGTTCCTCAATAACGCATTAATTGTTGTTGTGGTGTAGTTGGTGTGGTGTTATTGGTGTGGTGTAATTATTTAACTTACCTGGAGTTGCACCAAGCTCTCGCAACAACTTCCGATTAGTTGGACCCATGTCACATACCATACCGACAACTGGAAAACCTGCAGAGCTAAGCTTACAAATTAAACTATATACTATTTCTTTTGACATTTTACAGTCAAAATCGTAAAATATAGGCTGCTTCCAAGATTTTTTTAGACCTCGAGCCATCACTACCTGGACATAGTTGGCTGGCTTTCTCACAACATCAGCAGGGGAGTCATACTCGTAGGTTTCCTCTACCTTCATTTCGTCGAAGGCCAATATACATATTTTATCATTCAGTGGCATATCTGTTGTATGCCGCATGAATTCTATAGAAGTGGACAGAACCCCTTCTTGCACACTGACTCTTCCACACCAACGTTGTAGTGTTTTAAAATGAGGTAGAGGAAACCCTTTGTGATACAAATGCTTGTATGCTCTCGGTCCAGCGGCATGTAAGCAAATGGCATTTGAAATGTCTCTCCATTTCCAATGCACATTACCCGGACTCATTAGCTTTCTGATCTGGCCATCAGTAAAAATCTTCTTCATCGAATCTACGGCTAAGTTGGCTTGGGCGAGTTGGCATTTGAGATTCTTATTCTCTAACTCCAATTCCTTAATTTTGTTTCGATAATAATTTATATCGTCGAAACTAATTACTGAACTAAACAATATATACAATAAATTGAGTTGGTAAAAATAACTTATATAATAACAATAATTATTAAAAAAAAAAATTAGTTTGTAATAGGCAATTATGCATGAATAACAATAACATATATATTATGTTGTTAATGTATATATTACTTACTCGGTTTGAGTTTGTTGCTCTTGAAAGTGTCCAACATTAGAATTGTCCATTTCCATAGGTATCCTACTTGTAAAATTTATATTTATTAATTTATTTAGATAACACAAAAATTGGATGTAAACTTACTCTGTAATTTCTGGGTATTCTTGAGAGGGCTGGTCGAGGTCATACACGTCAGGTAATCTATGTTATATACAATTAGATATTGTTGTATGTTAATAGTATTTATACATACCCTGCCGAGAGTTCATTCTGTTGATTCTGCATAACAGGTTCTGCATTTGGCATTAGTCTGTAGTTTTGGCCTGCAGTTATAATCTGCGACCGGCAAAAATGGTCAGTACACAGACGGGAGTTGGGAGTTAAAGCCATCCCGCATATGGCGCTCCATTTTTGACGCCTTTTTTCGCACTTTGGCACGCGAAAGGAGTGTCTATTTTCTTTGTTAATTGTTTTTTTGCACACTGCACAATTCCTCATTATTAAAGCACTTATCTATCAACACATAAACAATAATTTAACGTAAAATTAAAACACATTTAAACAAACACAATTAAAAAACTCTTCAAAATTTTAAAATTAATTAAATATAATATAAAAATACACATAATTATAATTATTTAAAATTAATTTTTAGAAATACTGAAAATTCCACACTTACCTGACAATTAGAAAACACGAAAATGGTTTTAAAAGAAAAAGAAGAAAAATATACAAACTTTTGACATAATAAGAAAACACGAAAATGATTTTAAAAGAAAAAGAAGAAAAATATACAAACTTTTGACATAATAAGAAAAGACGAAATTAATTATCAAAACAAAAACCAAAATTTTTTGACATTATTACTTGCATCAGCTGTTCTATTATTCTTACCTGATATAAATCTGCCTAGCTTAAGATTTTACATATAATTAAAATGGGAGATATAATAAATAGGATCAACACTGAGATAACATGATTAATATTTCCCTTTCGCACAATTTTTTTCATGTGGAATTGGCGAACTAATTAGCTTAAGTGTGGAGAGTTTATTCGTTGTGATAAGTTTTCAGGGTGGTGAATTTGTCCAATTTGTGAATATGTTTTCCTAACTGCCGTACTTTATTATCAAATTAGATGACTATACTATCGGTGTGTATAGAATATATAGTATAGTTAGAAATTATAACCTGCATTGTCAGTACCAATGGGTTACCGACATTATTAGACTTAAGCCCACGGTTCAAACCACATGTAAAAACACGAAAAAAAAATATTTCTTCGGTGACTTTTTCTAACCAGATTTCTGGCAAAATCTCTTAGACTAAAAAAATTTGACAAATTCGCCAAAATAATTTATAATTTTTTTTGTTTTGTTCGAAAGGTATATCGGAGGTTAATTTATTATTAGGTAAAATTAAAAATTAATTAATTAAAACCATGAATAAATAAATTTAAATATTTCATTAATTTTTCCCATTTTTGTGATTTCTTTTGCAGAAATTGGTTGCGACTGAATATTGTTAGTGTCAATACAGCGGCTTAATTTGTTGAAATTAATAAGATTTCACCATGCACGTGTGATACGAGACATGACATATCATTTGTACTCACCTCCCAACTGTCATGTGGACTTATTGCTCTTTTCGTTAAAATTTTTTTTCTTATATGAATGTTACAAAAATTGTTTCCCAATTTTTATTGGTGCGACGGGAACAGTAAAAACATAGAAAACGTGCAAATTCTCTTGCGAAAAATTACTAAAAATTCTTTCCGACCGTCAAACGGCAATCACCAACAAAATAGAAAAAGAAAAATTCTTTTAAAAAATTCGTGTGCGTTGAGTGTGTGATCGAATAAAAAGAAGTTTCGGAAAAATTTTAACGATAATCAAAGAAAACAAGCAGAATGGGTAATGTTTTGGCAGCATCTTCGTCGACGCCGGGCAGCGCAGCCGCCTCTTTGGATAAGGCAGCTAAATTGGGAATGCCGGAACCAACTGCCCCAGCCGGCTACACTGGTGGCCAGGTTGTAGAAGAGGTCGTTAAAGACAATAAATTAGAAAATCCAGGAACAGTCGAAGAATTGCATAAAAAATGTAAAGGTAAGTTAGATAAACAAGCGAATGGTGGAAGAGTGTATGTATGCAGTTATGTTTCGATAGCAGAATTAAAATGAAAACAATAACATGATTGAGCAGAGCAGTCAAAGCTGGTTGTGGGGTTATTGGCTTCGCTGCTGATGACATAACCTACAAGCATGTGAAATAGAAAATTATGAAAAATTGAATGAAATCCATGGGAATTTCTTAAAATGAATAAATTTTATATAAATTTTCATAGATATACAGGCAATGACCTTTGAGGGAGCTAAAGTAATGTTGAACAAAGGCCTCAGTAATCACTTCCAAGTATCGCATACACTCAACCTGTGCAGTACACAGCCTAGCGGTTATCGTTTCGGTGCCACCTATGTGGGTACTAAGCAATTTAGTCCCTCTGAGGCATTTCCCGTGCTACTGGGTGACATCGATCCATCCGGAAATTTAAATGCCAATGTTATACATCAGTTTTCACCACGTATACGCTGTAAATTTGCCTCGCAGGTAATTTTTCATCCATTGAATACACTGATTACGTATTAATTAATCGCTTGTAATTTTTCAGATTCAAGAATCTAAAATGACAGCTGCTCAGTTAACCACAGACTATCGTGGTGATGACTTTACCGCCTCTTTAACTGTTGGCAATCCAAATATTTTTAACAATTCTGGTGTATTTGTGGGCCATTACTTGCAATCGGTTACGAAAAAAATCGCATTGGGTGCTGAATTAGCTTATCAATACGGTCCCAATGTTCCTGGTGGCCAAATAGCTGTTCTGTCTGCCGTTGGTCGTTACACTAGTGGCGATTCGATATGGTCTGGTACTTTGGGTCCGGGTGGCGTTCATATTTGTTACTATCAGAAGGCTAGTGAACAATTACAAATTGGTGTGGAGGTTGAAACTAGTCTAAGAATGCAAGAGTCCGTTGCCACCATAGGTTATCAAGTTGACTTGCCTAAAGCTGATGTTGTGTTTAGAGGTGAGTGTGAAAAAGGTTTCTTATTTATGGTTATTACAACTCCTTATTCAGGATTACGACTTAGATGCATTTGCGAAAAATGTTTTATTGTTTTGGTGGTAAAACAAACATTCGGTTTGTAAAGGACACTTTTAGAATGATTTTAAACGGCAGTTAATAATATTGTATTCCTTGGATCAAAGTCCAAACAAAAACAGAAGCATGCTGTTTGTATAAAATTGTAAAATTTTATGTTAATTAAGATAGCAGTCAGTTTTAGTATCCAATTTCTAGTTTCAGCGTACTTTTTGCCATCGATTGGCTAAAACTGATACTGAGCCGTGTCTCCAAACAACTTAACAACAAATTTTTCTGCCTGATTTTTTAAGAATAGCTATTAGAAGTCTTTACAAAGTAAAATTTAGGGTTTAATTAGATATCCAAGAAAATACGATTGAATTTTGCTCCTGAAGACCCACCGCATTATTCCGTTGATTTAACGTTATTCATGATTCTAAGAGATTTTTGTTTTTGGCGATCTGAGTTAAATTATTAGTTCCAAAAAGACGTAGATAAGGCTATAGAGGAATATAATTTGTTGTTGTTTTAGTGTGTTAATGGGATAATAAAATATGAGAAGTGAAATTCTCAAATTTATTGTATCGTTTACATGTGATTGAGTGAGTAGCAATCATTAGCGTTTTTGTTTGAGTGACAAACAAATCAAAAAAAGTGTATTTTTATAAACAATTTCTTGTAATTATTGTTTATTATCTTTTCAAGCATGTCATATGATCAATTTAATTGTTTATTTACTTTTGTAAATAAATATTTTTTATATTTAATAAAACTTATTAATATTTTTAAATAGAAGTTAATAATTGTTTATTTTTATACTCTTTTCACAGGCTCTTTTGACTCTAATTGGAATGTATGTGGTGTATTAGAGAAACGTTTGCAGCCATTGCCATTCTCATTTGCGTTAAGTGGACGTTTAAATCATACCAAAAATCAATTTAGATTAGGCTGTGGTCTTATTATTGGTTAACCTTAAGTACTGAAAAGCTAAAAAATGAAAAACACTGAAGAGATACATAAAAACATACAAAGCTATTAACTGATTTCAATAATAGTAATAAAAAATAGGGACAATTGGTTGAAGAAAAACAATTTCAACAACAACAACAAAAAAAAAAAAAAGAAACAATTTAAGTAATAAATAAACAAGGAAAAAAAAACCAACAACAGTATGAACAAAAATAAAACATGTTAAAAACATACAACAACAACAAAAACTAAATTAAACCAAAAAAGAAATTTAAAATCATCATATAGTAAAATGTTAAAAAGAACAAAATCTTTAGAAAAAACAAATCAAAAAAACAAAACAAAAAAATATTAATACACCATTAAGCTTTTCCATTCCTATGTAGTAGATCGATCAGCCCCTTTAGAGAGATTTAATGTTAAAAAGGAAAAGCGTTTGCATTTGTAAATTTTTTTTTTCTTAAACCTTTTGTTTTAAAAAAGGAATCATTTTAGGAAACTTATTTTGTTTTATTATAAATGCAAACAAATTAAGTTTCTTAAAATTTATTTCTACAACGCAAACATTTTTGTGTGTACCATCACCTTCTTGAAAGCCATCAACACCGCCAGTTATAATTTTATTAATACATAATAATTTTCTTTTTTATATAATTTTTATAATTATCTTTTTGTTTTTTTTTTTTTGTTTTTATATATATAAATATAAAACTGCATTTGTTTAGGTTTAATGTAAATTTTGTATTTTAAAACAACACTCCTGTCTAAATGCAACTAAACAATCTAATCACTCCCCCTACCCAAATGTAAGCAATTATTTCGTCTACTTCTACTATAGCAAGTCTTTAGGTTCCCAGATCTTCCTTAACAAACCCAACAATAACAACAACAACTAATAACATTACTCTTTCATAGACATCAGGAAAAGAATAAGAAAATACATACTCTTAAAAGAAAACAACAACATTTTTAAAAATAAACCACATGTTGCCGCAATTGTATGTAATACATTTTAATAAAAAAAAACAAAACAAAATACAAAACAATTGTAAATTAACAATTAAAGAAAACTTTTGATCTTGAAAATAATAATAATATCCCTATGATTTTACTAATTGTCTTCGTTGGAAATTTCTGTTTTGGCTTTTATCACAATAAAAATAGTCTTGTTTTCTATTTTACAAAACAAACAAATACAAATTTAAAAAAAAAACGGAAAATTGTAAAAAAAAAGTAAAATTTGAAATGAAATTTTAAATAAAATTCGGTGAATTTAAAAAAAAACGTTTGATTTTTTGTGGTGACAAATTCTAATTTGCAAAAACAAATAGTTTTTAAAAGGATTATGCTCTTTAATTATTTCAAAATTGTTAAATTAATTACAAAAAAAAAGAAAATATTTTAAAATTATTAATGCAGTAATAAAAATTATTTTGTTGACCAACAAGATTTTCAAAAAAAAAAGAAACTACTTATAAAGTAAATTATAATTTTAGCTTTTTATCGAAAGCTTTTTCAACTAGTGTGGTTACAAACCCCCTATATTGCCAGAGTGCGCCATCTTTGGTTTGTTTACGGATTTAATTATTAAATTTAAAATATTTAGCTATTGAAGTAAAAAATAAATAATTTAATACATATTGTTTCATCTTAACAAAATATTGTACCTGCAGTAGTAATAATATATTTAGTTAACGGTTTACTACGTAATTAAAACCTTAACCATAATTTTTAATTTAAAATATAAAAAAAAATTTTCAATAAATTTCATTATATGCTCCATGTTTTATCTGAACTACATATGTATGTCGTCTGGACTATTATTATCACTTTCTCCAACTCCCGACAGTAAAATGAGTTTGGCATTCGTGATCCTCAAAGTATTAATATTTATAGGCCTTTCAAACGAATAAAAACTTCTAGAATATCTCCTACACGATTTGTTGCATTTAATCGTAAAGCTAAGAAGATCTTTATCAACGATCGGATATGTTTTTAAATCAGCCTAGTGATGCTGACTTTTTCTCATTGGTACTGCTGTCTCCCCTTTCTAGCATGTTCATTGTTGATGTTATCCTTTCTAAAGGACTCATAGGCTTTATACTAGATATTTCTGTATTTTGTTTACTTATGTCATCAAGTTTTTTGAAATCATATTTGCATCTGAACCTTTCAAGTATATTTGGTTTGTTTTTTTATGTTCCATTCTTGGATGAATATTAGAGGCTTTTATGTATTTCACGCCGTAGTCTAATAAATAGTATGTTGGCGTATTAGACGTGAGTCGCCGTAGTCTAGTAGATAGTGTATTCGCTTATTAGACCGTAAGACCACGGTTCAAACCCCAGGTTAGACATCTTGAACAAAGTGAAATATAAAAAATTCGGTGACTTCCTTCAAGCAGATTTCTGGCAAAAAATTTGAGAGTAAATAAAACTTGCGATGAATAGTCTCTTGTTCGGATATGAGTGGTCCCTCCACTTATGTATAAAATTAACACTATACACATAACACGCCTGAGGGAATCGTGTTGCTGGAGAAACAGCGCTCGATAGGTCACTCCAGAATTCTGAATACCGTCTTTCCTGACGGAAGGTATGGACTTTCGGAAAGAGCCACTGATTATATTGTACGTGAGGCTATTTTTCTACCTGGTTTGAGAATACTCATACCGAATAGGGCACAATAGAGTGGTGGGGTACTCCAGGGGCAGAGTGGTTATACCCATCTTCACAGATGGGTCTAAGTTAGGTGGGATTTTCTGTAGGGAACTCGGTCTTGAACTCCACTTCAGGTTGAATGATGACTGCAACATTTATCAGGCGGAGATTTTCGCAATACTGAAGGCTATTAAGGCCATAGCTGGGTGGCCCATCTTCAGATTCGGAATCTTACAATGATCTTCGTTGACAGTCAGGCTGTCCTTAGGGCCATTGCGTCGGTCTGGTGCAAATCACGGCTCGTTCGCGAGTGCAAAGAGTCGTTAGAGGAGTTTTGGATCAGGACCGTATCCGTCTACGCTGGGTTCCGGGTCAGTAGCGAGAATACTGGGCAATGAGACGGCGGATGCCCTCGCTAGTTTAGGTTCGCTTTTAGGGGGCAATTTGATATTTGGTCCTGACCCCCCAGTCTGCCACTTCTATGGCCTCATCGATGGATGGGTCAGTGCGCCAACAGAAGGCGTTGGGGGAACGGATCGGGTTGTTCTGTTTCAAGACGTCTATGGCCTGCTGTGGACAGTAGGAGAACAGATAGGCTGTTGGGTCTTGGTTAAGGCCAGCTTAAGGTTGGTTGTCGGTTTTATCACAGGGCACTGCGAGATTAGGTCGCTGACGGGGATCTGGAACAGATTCCAGCCGGACTATTGCAGGGTATGTTACGATGAGGAGGAGTTGGAGACTGTCGAGCACCTCACGTGTAACTGCCCAGCCCTTGGCATGGCCTTCTTTGAGAGCTTGAGTTCTGTGTCGAGAGCCGACTTCAAGGCCCTCTAAAGATTCATTACCAGCTTGTGCTGGTTGAAAGGTGCTAGAGCTTTATAAGTGTAGTCGCGCTCTCATCCTCTTTTGTTTTATTTTTGTTTCTGTGTAATTCCTCCGATTCCCATTCTCCCCCCTTTACCTTCATTCCCTCCTTTCATCCTATATCCTCTATTCCTTCTTCTCTAAGGACATTGTACAATGGGTCAATTTCGGCCTCCGGGTACTTGTCTTAACCGATAAGTACACGTCCTCTAACCTAACCTAACACATACAACATGGGTGGTTTGAGTAGCTAGGTCGTAATCCTAACTGAAGTGTTGTAATGGCCAAATTATGCATAATCAGACGTGAGACCGCGCTTCAAAGCTGAACAAAACTAAATATGAAGAAATATTTCTACGGCTAGGAGGTGTAGTTTGTAAAGTGCTAGGCTAGTGCTATTCTCCACATGTTTTCTAAGCTGGTCTTTTTGAAATAGATTGTGGTTTTTTAATGTTAATTTAATAACGTTCTTTAGTTGTCCTTTCGAAGATTGTATATCTCTATCAGCGAATTGGAAAAAATCAGTAGAAGAAAGTGTCTCCTTGTTCTAACTCACGGATTTAAATTTCCTAACTTTCGCATATACTCACTTGTCAATTTGTTATCTCTTGGATGGTATTACTTAATGTGCTTAGGCGATAAAAAAAATAAAAAAAAGAATATTAATTAACCAACAATTGAGTATAAGAATGCATGCTTTAAACTAATTTCATATCTTTCCATATTACTTTTGCTTAAGAGTTCTTTAAAAGATTTTTTTAAAGTTTTTTTTTATAAGTAAATTTGCCTTAACAGCTGCTTAGTTCTTGGCGGTGCCTTATTAGACTGTTGTTGGATGTTGTCTTAAATTTAATGAGTTTTTATTTTCGCGACCCCTCATCACCAGCCCAGCCCCAACAAAGAAGCACACTGCCAGTTAGTAATTACTTTTCTTAAGTATAATCCTTAACTTTGGCTACTTAACATGTTAATTACTTCGTTTAGTACTTTCTTTCGTTCTTTCTTTTGCTGGCTCTATCTATTTTATGGCTTAAATCTTAGTAGAAGAGATCCTTGAAATATTTAAAACAGATTTCTTAGCATTTGTGGTTTAAAGGTATTGTTTCTTAAATACGTACAGAATAACTTTTCTTAAATAAAATTTAAATAATTTTTTTATATAAAATAAAAAAAATATTGTGAGTAGAGATAGACATACATACATACGAACATATATGACTACAGCCAGCATAGAGGAATTTTATTTGAAAATTGTTTTTCTTTTCAGCATTTTTCACAAATATTTCCGGTGTTTTCTTGTGTGCTTTAAATGCCATTCTTTTGCTTCAGTTGGTTTCTATTGTTTTCCAAACTATACTTTTGCATGCAGTAGTCTTCCCTCTTTTAATTGTTTGTTGTACGAGTTCAAATGTTTCATATTTTTCATCTTTTTCTGTCGATTTGAATTCTCTTTTTTTTCTTGTTGTTGTTGTTTTTGCCTTTTTTTTTTGGTTTAACTTTAAAAGTTTAAACAATTTTGCATAAATTGTTTCAAAAGCCACATAAACGCTTTTGTATGAGAGTTTTATGAAAAAAGCCTTCTTCTATCCAAAAATCTGTTCGGTCGTACACTCCTTGCAAAGAAGTTGTCTTTTTTATTCCATACACCCACACGCATATGCCATGTGCATGCAGTATGTAGATATGTATGTGCATATGCATGGTTTATGCATAAATATGCATTTACATATATGGAAATACCCACTCACCTACAATTGGAATTTGTTTTCTTCTTCTTCTTCGTCTTTTTTTTGTTTGTGGCATACGGTTTACGGTATACGGATATGTAAGTTAGTTGCCATACGAATGCTTTACCTGTTTCCGTAACAATTTTTGTATGGCTTTAAGATGATTGAGGAAAAGGAAATAGTTTTACTTAAAATAAAACAAATACAGAGACATGAATTTAATATTTTAATACAAGCACATACAGTGTGTTGGAAAATAATGTGTACAAATTTAATAGAAGAACTTAATTTCGTAGAAATTTTCTCTGAATGTACTGACAATTATTTAATTAATATATATTTACGAGAAAGAAGCCGCCGTGGTCTAGTAGGTAGTGTGTTTTATTATTAAACATAAAACAAGGGTTCGAGTCTCAGGCCAGACATCAAAATAAAATAGAAAAAGTATTGTTTCGGCGATTTTCTCTCAGCAGATTTCTGGCAAAAACACTGAGAGTAAATAAAATAACCATGAAAAGTTTCTCAAAAATCTGTCGTTCGGAGTCGACTTTAAACTGTAGGTCCCGCCACTTATGAATTAAATTAACACACACAATATAAGTAGTGGAGGAACTAGGTCAATAATCCTGACTGAAGGGTTGTAATGACCAATTATATATATAATGTATGTATATTTACGAGAAATCTTTAAGGTACTTAATCTAAGCACATGATCTTTCCACTAATCACATTTTTTCTCTAACTATTGTTGAAAAAGCCAGTATTTAATGGAACGCTTTAATTTATGAATCAGGTTTAAACAGCTGCTTATTAAACCTGCAGAATATGATGGCACTATAGTCCAAAATATTCGAAAATATTTGACAATTAACTCCGGTAATATAGATTCGAATAATCGAAAAACCATGGAAAAAATGTTTGTCATAACACCTACTGGACCCATCAATAATGACCATCATAGAAACCTTTTTTTGAAAATATTTATTCTTATAGAAAAAGCTGAACACACAATGTTTTTACCATGTAGGGTATGAAATATAATCTGCGAAGCAGCATACAGTACCGAGAATTCTAAATTAAGGAGTGCGCACAAAAAAAAATTAGTCTACTTTTAAGCTTATAACTTTTATCATTATTGAAAAAATAGAATACCGTTACATTGTTTTTGTTAGTTATCTGTTTCCAAATCCTCGTGCTACATTTCATTGCATTAGCAAAATTAGTTTTTTGAAAATGGGCACCCAACAAGAATGTCGTAAAAAAATAATTGAAATTTTCAATGAAAAACCGTGCCGCTTACAAAAAACTATTGCTAGGTTCGCAGGTATTGACCAAAAAACAGTTTCTAAGGTAAGAATAAAACAATATAAGGAGTCTTTGAGTATTGAGAGATAGCGTGGAAGTAGAAGAAAAAAAGGATTTGCCGACCAAAACAAACCAAGTAAAATAATACGACCATTAAAACCCTTCAGTTAGGATTACGATCTAGCTTCTCACACCACTTATGTTGTGTGCGTTAATTTTATACATGAGTGGCGGGACCTACAGTTTAAGTCGACTCCGAACGACAGATTTTTGAGAAGCTTTTCGTGGCAATTTTTACTCTCAGAGTCTTTGCCAGAAATCTGCTGAGAGAAAGTCGCCGAAGAAATATTTTTCGTTTTGATGTCTGACCTGGGATTCGAACCCGGGCCTTTTGTCTAATAAGCCAACACACTACCCACTATACCACGGCGACTTTCAAATAATACGTATTTTTCTAAAACACCCTAAAATGCCTGGAAGAAAAGTGACCCAAAAAGTTGAATGCTTTGAAATCCTTGGTTAGAAAAAAATTTTACATACAAAAGTTTTCAAATATTATTTACTTTAATTGAAATCTAAAACGAAAAAAATTCCCCACTTAGTTTTATTTCTATAACGAAAAAGTGTAAGTCCAGTTTTTTTCGTGCGCACTCCTTATTTCAGGTTCAGCTTGAAGTGACTAGATAATGACTACCGTATGAATGTTGAAGTGATATTTAAGAGTGACATGGAAAAGGTGATAGATTTAAAACACTCTACCCATATTTATCTATCGGTGCATAAAACTATTTAAGACTAGAAAGGGTAAAAACCACAACCAATTTGGCCGTTTAGGCAGAGTTTGAACGATGTTAGTCACTTGAATGTTGAATGTTTTACCACTTATGTAACGCAAGATTAATTAAAACTATCAGGTTGACGTCATTAAACTTGTTTGCGCATGTTATTTATATGGAGTTTTGTTCTATTAATAAATTTATTGCTGTCACAGCATGTCTCCCTTCTATCGTATTATTCCTTGCTTGTTTTATTTTACTTACTTGCTTAATTGCCCTTTAGTCAGGATTACAACCTAGCTTCTCACATCATTTAGGTTGGTTTTTTTATTTTTATCTTTGAGTAGCGGAACATACTGTTTATTGTCGATTTCAATTTTCTACAAATTTAAGAACACTTTTAGAGTTTTTCCTGGAAGACTGCAACGAATCAGTCACTAAAATAAATACTTCTTTTTCCATATTTCGTTTTATTCGAAATTTTTAAGTCTGAGATGGAACCATGGTCTTTTGTCTAATAAGCCTAGAAATAGTTTAAGGCTACTAGACTACAGCGACTTTATTTTAGTTTAATTAATTAAGTTTTTAAGTCTAAGCAGTAGAATAATTGCACTACTTTAGCAGATTCTGGAATAATAGGATTGTCAACTGTATGTGTCATATTTAGAAACAATGTCCTCTGAGAAATGAGTAGCGTGGTCTAGTAAGTGGTTTGCTGGCTTATTAGACGTAAAGCCAGGGTTTGAGTCCCAAGCCAGACATCAAAACAAAATACAAAAAGTATTTCTTCGGCGATTTCTTCTCAGCAGATTTTTGGCAAAAACTCTGAGTGAATAAAATTGCTATGAAAAGTTTCTCATAAAATCTGTCGTTCGGAAACGACTTTAAAATGTAGGTACCGCCACTTATGTATAAAATTAACTCACACAACATAAGTGGTCTGAGAAACTAGGTCAATAATCCTGACTGAAGGCTTGTAATGACCAATTATGTATGTATGTATATCCTCTAAGAAAATAGATTAGCTTGTTGTACTCTGTGCAGGGGAGAGGAAATAAGGGGGATCTCTGAATGATTTATTTTGAATAAGCAGAGAACGATGTTAGAACTCGACTGCTCGTGTTTGTAGTCCAGCATTTTAAAAAGTTTGTCTACTTAATTCTTAAGTCCTTGGGAACCCGATACTATTCAGTGGTGTTGTCGAGCCGGTATTTCCTTTTTGGACACGAACGCGTTCCGGAACTAAAGATGATTTCTAAGAACGAGAATTTGCCGGCGTTTAGAAAAAAAAAAAACAAAAAATTAAAAAGCGTTTCTGATTTTTTTTTTCTATTTTTTGAAGAATTTTTATATGCATTTTTATAAACAAGGGTTTGAACCGAACCCGAACCGGAACAAAATCGGAACGAACCGGCTTTTATTTCTGAACCGTGAACCGAAGTCTGGAACGCGACCCGGTAAAAAAAAAAATTGGCACAACATCACTGGTACTACTTGCTAACAGCTGATATTGATTACAAAATTGCAAAATTGTTTTGACAAGATTTCATATACATATTTGAATGGAAAGGAAGGCTGGAAATGGGTGTTTTGTTGTAAAATTTTTTGCATTTTCTTGTTGTTATTGCAAAAACAATATTGTAAAATACTGTAATAATCATTTCAAAGGAAAAAAATTTCAGAAAGAGATATTTTCCAGCTTCAAGAATTCTTTGAAGAGAAGTGTAAGAATAAGAATTTGAAAAAAGCAGCAAAAAGTTAAAAGCTATTGCTGAGTGTAAAAAAATGTTGTTGCCTAAACTCGAATGGAGCATAATCTTTCAGATACTTTGCACTGACCGTGAACTTTGCAATTTCCCTTCTACTATTTTAATTACACACATACTACTGAAAACTTAAGTGTTGAATGGTGATGTTCATAATGTCTATGCACGTCCAGGGGCAGCAGCTTTGAACGTTTTAAATCAAGAAATGGAAAGATATTTAACCAATTTATGTACACATTCATGCCAACACCACAAGTCGACCAAACAAATAACCAACAACTTGCCCATGCCACTAAAGCCTTTAATGCTCGTATGTATGTATGTGTGGACATACGTATATTTTAAGTATCAACTTAAATGAGAGAAGAATTTAAGCTTTATGTGCTTGCCTTCTATGTGTCTGTAGTGTGCTGTACTGTACTGTACTGTCTGCTTGTCTTTTACATCCATTCATCCATCCAGCCAGATGAACAACATACATCCTGTAACAACAACAACAATAACAACTATTTATTTCAAGTCTATGTTGTGTTGTGTAATGGTGCAACTAATTGCTTGATCATTGATTTACAAATTACTTACAAATGAACATGTATGCACTCTCTCTCTCTCTCTCCTTAAACAAATACAAAGATAAATACACACGCGTATGTGTGTGTGTGTGTGTATTAGGACTTCACATAAATACTGTATATCTTACTTACACAATAAATGTTGTTGTGTTACTACTTAAATACGATACTTATAATGCATATACATTTGCTCGTACATTCTTCATGCATATGTACGATATGTATGTGTGCGATTGTCATGTCTTTGTCTGCAGGAATGTAAGGAGTTCTATATGAGCATGTGTGTGTATTTCTATGGCTCTATAATGTGTTGAATTTCATGTACAACATAAATTTTCAATTAAGCAAATAAACGGCAGCAGCAGTTTTTTCTTTTTTAAATTCTTTTTTTCTCTCTTTTTCTTTCTAATTTTTGATTTTTTTTCAATGGCTGTGGGAAAGATTCTACCATTTTTGCTTGTTCATGATTTAATTGCCGTAAGGGAAATAGACAAAAAAAAAAAAACAACAACAAATTGATAAATAATTAAATTGTTGGTAAAAACTAAAATAAATTGAAAAAATTTCACACGTCGAACTAAAGAAATTTAAAAAAAATATGAAAATGATTTAGAAAATATTATTGCTACGTCAGCTTTTCCGAATTTCGAGAGGTGATAACGTCCATTTTGTAGAAGCTACATTTATGAAATTAATTGTGTTTTATTCAATCTCTTTTACCGAGCCATCATTGAGGAGAAGAGCATTCCACACTTAGTGCGAATAAAAAAAAAATGTTTTATCAAAATGGGTGTTCTTTGTAAGCCTAATTAACGTTGATGGGGGTTTTGGATGAATGGATATTTGAATATATAAAATTGTCAAATTTGGAACGATATCAGACCACATAGTAGACTCTATCATTCAACACATACCGAAAAGTTAATATTTGGAGTGGATTTTCGTTTGAAAAATCCTGAATCTCGAAATCCGGGATTTTTATAAACTTGTTCCGGGATTTTTCGGTATTATCAGGATTATGAATTCATATGTGTTTTGACCCTACAAAAGGTCCTGAAAAAAATTCTATATCATTTGACTTCGATAATAGCTTCTCAAATGAGGAAAACCCCACTTCCATTGATAAAAAGTTATTTGGTGCCATCGAACAATGCAAAAAGCTCTATAAAACGACTTAACGGGGTAACTGATTTAGATACTCAACTGTCCAAAGCAATAGATAAATTTACATCAGTAGGTAGTAGAGGGGAATATTTACAAGCTGCATACAGCTACCTTATAACTATTTTACAAACAAATGTTGATTGTGAAAAGTGTTTTTCAACGGCAGCGTATGTTGACAACAAAATTCGTTTAAGCCTATCAGATCACATGTTAGATGCTTTAATTTTTTGTTTGGAATCCAAATAATTTTCTTAAAATTAATGCATTTGCATATGTAGGTATGAATAATTTTTATTTTTGTTAATTTACGCTTTCTTGTTACATTTTGTCTTGCTTTTTTATTTTATTTTTAATGAGATATAATTCTGATATACGTACATAATTGAACTACAAATGATTTTGTAAACGAAATATTTTTATTATTAAGAGAAAATTGCAATTTTTCCCGTGATTTTTCGGGATATTTGGATACCGAATTGTTCCGAAATATGCCGGGATTTCGGGATCGGGATTTACAAAATCCCGAATCCCTGGATTTTTAAAAATCGATCCCGTTTGGCATCTTTTTCAACGATGTTGGCCAATGTCAAGGCGAGCACAATAAATCGATGATTATGAACTTCTTTTGGCTTGAACGGAATATCTAAAGACTAACGACATGTGGTTTCACAAGAATGCCACAATCAGACACATAGCTAATGCTGTATTGGATATTCTGCAAGACCAATTTCAAGATGAGTTCAACTGACGTAAAGGTCGCTGAATACCGAAAACGTTAGACTTCCACCGTTATATTTTTTCTTGTGCGATTTTCTTAAGTCGCAAGTCTATGCGAATAAGCCACAGAGCATAGTGATATTCAAAGCCTACATAAACCATGTCAAATCTGGTGAAACGACTCATCAGAAGAAGATTTAATAATCATGTATCACACTAAAGAATTGTAAGAAATTGATGACACATCAAACAAAAATATGTGGGCTTCAAAAGACACAATATACCCTTCAGTCAGGATTATTGATCCTAGTTTCTCACACTACTTATATTGTGTCTGATAATTTTATTCATAAGTGGCGCCACCTACAGTTTAAAGTCGACTGCGAACGACAGATTTTTGAGAAACTTTTCATGGCAAGTTTATTTACTCTTAGAGTTTTTGCCAGAAATCTATTGAGAGGAAATTGCCGAAGAAATACTTTTTGTATTTAATTTTGATGTATGGCCTGAGACAAAAGAAACCACATTACGTTGAAAAATAATACGTTGAAATTATTGACCAATCACAACATTTTGTTGTAAATTTCTAATTCTCTTTTCTGGTTCTATTTTCTGTCAAAAACTAGCACCATTCTCTGTGCACCAATCTCTGTTTCTCCGTTAATTTGTAAATCCAAATAAATGATTTTTGTGTGGGTCAGTTTTCACATTTTAAAAAAGTCCCGAGTCTATTCATGAAGCATTCTACCCCTGCTTCATAGAGAGGATAAGTTTATAAAGTCTATGATAGGAAAAGAAAGAATTGGACTAAATCAGCAAAAAGGCCTTTCTACTAATACAACCAATATGTAAATGTTTACAGAGGACATTATATCTACACAACAGATGAAACTGTTATCACTTTTGAACCTACCTATTGTGGACCAATCGCGCACTTAGCTGGAAAAACTTTCTCACTAAGACTGAAGGCAGCCAGAGAAACAATGAATACATGGTGCAATGTTCCACGTTTATGTGCAGTATCCCTTAAAACTATCCCTATTAGCTGTCAGTATAAAATATTTATAACAACATACGTATGTTTTAAAAACAGAAAAAAAACCACTCCAAAATGGGCCTCATTCCAATATTTGAAATCTAGCATAAATTCATTTCATCTCTTATTTTTCGTGTGAGTATTTTTTTTGCAAATATTTTGATTTCTTTACTTTACTTAATATTATTAAAAACCCTCATCATATACAACATGAAATCACAGATAGTTTTGTTTTTATTACAAATTTTTATTAATGTTGACCATAAAATAAAGGTGACCACCAGTCAAAACGCCTACAACATCATGCATGACACTTTAAGATTTGTTTTCGAATTAAATGAAACAAACAAAATGACATGGGATAGACTGGGGTTGAACTGGGATGGACTGGAATGGTGTTGCTTCATGGCAAAATTAAATGAATTGCATGTAGAATGTGTACAAAAGACATTTTATTTTTAATTGAGGGGTGTTATTTTTGGGTTTATTTCTCCTTTGGCATCATTAAATTTTTAAGTGTCACTTAAAAACCATGACATTTAGAAATTATTTTGAAATTAAATAAACCAGAAAATAAATAATAATAAAAATGTTATAGAAAAAAATATCTTCTTTGTTCTAAAATAAATAATAGAGTTTGTATACAGGGTGGCTGATATATAATGCAACAAAGTAAAGCGCTATATTTTTTTAATTTTTTTTTTAAGTTTATTGTTAAAAAGCAAAAAATGTTAGAAATAACATCAAATTATAGAATCAGTTTAGATTTGTTCGAATTGGCCACCTTTGGTACGAATTATGGCCTTCAAACGGCCGACAAAGCCATCAGAGGCTGCACGAAAGTGGCTCTGCGGTATTTTTAAGTGAGAACCTTACTCTCCAAAATGTCACAGGCGCAAAAGTCCAACGGATTGAGATCCGGAGATTTTGGTGGCCATTGTGCGGTAGAAATGAAGCGAAGAATGTCCTTTTTAAGCCATTCTTGGTTGACGCTTGCTGAGTGCGGTGGTGCTGAGTCCTGTTGGAATGTCCTTGGTTTGCAGCTAAAATGTTTGTCTGCCGAGGGCTTCAATACTGTCTTTAAAAGATTTTCCCGATTATATTCGATATTTATTTTGACCCCACGGCCGATAAATACGAGCGGGGATCGACCATCGGCCGTTACGGCGGCCCAGGCCATTACCATCGGGAGTGCTTTAGTTCTGGTGGCCAATCGCAGGTGTAAATTTTCAGCTGACCTCTTTGGCAAGTAAACCCGATAATTTTGTTTGTTCACAAACCGTTCAATTTTGAATGACTTCTCATCGGAGGAAACCAAATTTGGTAACAGGCCACTTTCGTGCAAGCGAAGTAACTCCTTGGCTCTTTCCAGTCTAACTTTTTTTGTCCATCGGTGAGCTCTTGTAGTTTTTGGAACTTCAATGGCTTTAGTCCAAGCTTATTTCTCAATATTTGTTTCATCCGTTCTCGCGATATGTTCAGCTTACGAGCAATTCTTCTACCCTGCGGCGTGGAATTTCGATCAAATTTAGCCTTTGCTTTTCGGATCATTTTTGGTGTTGTTACCGGTTTGTTTCGTTTACATTTTGGACGCGGATGCATCAGTGCCAGTATTACGGTAACGAGCAATGGTACAACAAACAAAAGATTTATTCACATTTAAATGCTGGAGGGCTTTAACGATACCCACCTGTGGTTTTCCAGCCAAATATAAAGCAATCACACTATCACGCTTTAATTCGATCACGACTAACTTGTTTTCTGAATGCAATAGATCAGAATGCTTTTGTAAGCTTGTAAATAATAAAATGAACTGTCACTGGAATAAATCTGTCAGCTGTCAGACGAGCGGTTTACAAATGATAACAACCTGAAGTTGGTTGCAATACATATCAGCCACCCGGTATATGTATATGTACGCATGTATGTATATATGTATGTATGTAGTACATACATATTATTTGTTTTAATATACCACTTATTTATGTTGCAATAAGAATGAAGTTTTAACATTTCGAATGAGTATGAAATTATTACTTTGGCTGAGTAATAAGTTTTTTCTTTAACTACTTTTTTTTTCTTCTTCTTTAAATTACATAATAAATCTTATTTGTTATCCAACTGTTAAATCAAGAAATTTGTTGTTTGGAAAAATCAAATAAAAAAAAAACTTCTTTGAAATGCAGACTTGATTACAAAACTGGAATGTTGTTTATGATGCATTTACTGGAAAAGGAAATGTTTTAAGGAATAAAATTCTTTACAAAAATAAATGCATCAAAATTCTTGACAGACCTAAAAACATATGAATAAAATTATTTACGCAATTGTAGCACTTGTTAGATCTTATTGCGGCGTTGTTAGCTGGTGGCCGTTAAATAAAAGAACAATTGTCACCGATGTCATATACATAATAAAAATAATATTTTTGAATATTCAAAATATCAATTTTTAACCTGAAAAGAGTTCTCATCAAACATAGTTTGTTAACGAATTTGTTTCCGTTTCTGTCTATTACCCGCAAGCGATGGAATTTTTTGTTCGAAGTTATACGAACTGATGGGAATACGTTGCTTGCACAGTGCAAACAAATGTTATGTGATCCATTCTCGGGGCTTCTATCCAAGAGCAGCTTTAAAAATCTCTATTTTGGACGGCAGGCAGTTATGAAGTCAGTTGTCGTAGAGAATTGTTTGATCTACATACATAACATAATTCGCCATTACAATACTTCAGTCAGGATTATTGACCTTGTTTCTCACACTACTTATGTTGTGTGTGTTAATTTTATACACAAGTGGCGGGAGACCTACGGTTTAAAGTCAACTCCGAACGACAGATTTTTGAGGAACTTTTAATGGCAATTTTATTTACTCTCAGAGTTTTTGCCAGAAATATGCCGAGAAGAAATCGCCGAAAAAATACTACGGCCTAGAAATTATAAGAAAAAAAATTTGGTATACACAGTTGTATGTAGACTTTTTTCTCCGACTGTATATTGACCAGTTTATGGAAGAGATATTACGCAGGCTACATCTTTGATTTTTTTTACCATAAAGTTGCACAACCATATAATTACTTATTTAAATGGATATTAAAGTATTTTAGTTAAGATAACAACCTAGCTGCTCACACCACCTATGCTTTAAATGTTAATTTTATTTATGTAGGCGACACCTACTATTTAACAACAACTCCAGGCAACAGATTTATCAAATTTTTATGGCAACTATATTTATAAGGGCCATTATTACAACTGCCCGTTAAAGTTGGCGTTAGTTAAAGGTACCTTTACTTAAAGTGAACGGCAAAGTTACCTTTAACTTATTTTGGTTATTACAACTTACAGATAAAAAAAATTAATTTTTACAAAAATATGGCAGTGCCGGAACAAAGTCGACAAAATTGCTCAATTTAAAACACAGTGGCAACAACGGACTTCGTTTTTTTATTGTATATGATCATAGTGGTTGAATTTGAAATTGCCATATCGAAAATAATTATGATACGGCAAGTTCAAACATAAAGTGACCTTTAAATGTTAATTTTTCCCTTTAGCTTAACGCTCACTTCTATCTTGTTGGGTACTTGTAATAATTAAAAACAATTTATCTCTGCGTTAAAATCCTTCCTTTAGTTAACCGCAAGTTGTAATAATGGTCCTTATTGTTTTTCCATGGGAATCCTGAGTTGAAGTCATCCAAAGAAAAATATTTCAAACACGGCCACTTGCGTAATAAGCCAACTTACTACCTACTAGACAAGGGCAACTTTGTCCTGTTTGTTATGTGATTTGTATGCCATACTTTGTGCAAAATTAAAGCACAAAATTAGTGCTGAGCCTTTAGCTGTCTACTAATAAATTAAAGATTGTCTTTGGAACCGTTGCTTAGCTTTCGTAAGCTAAAGATCCCAGTATTTTGGGGAAGACGCTATGCCAGACTCAGAGGAGTGGCTTATATCTTGTAAAGAGTTGCTATAGAAGGTAAGGTAGTATTCTCAGTGGTGAGAGAACAATAAGCCTTCATGATAGCTTGGGTTAGTCTCCTTTCTTTCTATCTAACGACCTACCTACCATTTGTAATTGACTTTTAATAATCAAATTCAATTTCTTTTCTAATTTTTTTCTAATTACGTGTAGTAACTTTATGACGCCTCTTGTTCTTGTATTTTTTTTACAGAGAACTGCATGCATGTAAAAATATATTCTCTTTTTCAGAATGGATTATTTATAGAAGAATGAAAATAGGTTTATAAAGTTCTCTGCTTAAAGCGAAGTCTCTAGTGGCAAAGAAAAACTAGACAAACTTTAATCCACTGACAATGAAAGATGATGAAGAAGTTTTCGGTGGAGAACAATAATGACTGTGGTGACGACAAATCTTGTGCCCTATTCGATTAGCTCTCAAATTCTGAAAATTAATTATATTCCTTAATTAATTTAATATTTTGTGGCTACATATATTCTACAATGAGATGAATTGATATATGTGCAGGAGGAGCCAATGTGTAATACTGCATTTGCTAGAAGACTGTATGCTATACACTGAGGATCGGATATAGAATTCTTTATAACCAAATTTATGCTATTCATAGTGTTGTAAACTGATTATTGATAAGATAGATGAAAAAGTCAAAAATTTCCGTTTTTATGTTACATCACACATCTCCAGCAAAAAAAAATATTTCCTCTCAACAAATTTCTGGTAAAATCTCTGAGGGGTAATAAAATTGTTATAAAAAAGTTACTTAAAAAATATGTCATTCGAAATCGTTGTCTAAAATTTACGCACACTAAATGGGTGGTGTAAGAAGGAGTGCGCACGAAAAAACTGGGCTTACACTTTTCGTTATAGAAATAAAACTAAGTGGGGGATTTTTTTCGTTTAATATTTTAATTAAAGTAAATAATATTTGAATTCTTTTGTGTATAAAATTTTTTCCTGACCAAGGTCTCAGAGTATCCAACTTTTTGAGCCACTTTTCTTCCAGACATGTTAGGGTGTTGTAGAAAAATACGTATTATTTTACTTGCTTTGTTTTGGCCGGCAAATCCTTTTTTTTCTTCCACTTCCAGGCTTTTTCTCAATACACAACGACTCCTAATATTGTTTTATTCTTACCTTAGGAACTGTTTTTTGGTCAATACCTGCGAGCCTAGTAATCGTTTTTTGTAAGCGACGCGGTTTTTTATTGAAAGTTTCAATTATTTTTTTACGGCATTCTTGTTAGGTACCCATTTGCAAAAAGCCTATTTTTGTTATTGCAATGACATTTAGTACGTGAATTTTGATACAGATAACTAACAAAAACAATGTAAGGGTATTCATTTTTTTATAAATTTTAAAAGTAGGCCCATTTTTTTTTGTGCGTAGTCCTTAGGTTGTAACCCAGACTGAAGGATTGTAATGACCAATTATGTATGTTATGTGTCTGTAAAAAGTCGAAGATTTCTAAATGAAATGGTAATTTATTATACGCACAGTCTGATTGAAAGCGTACGAGCAAGTATATCTATTGTAACATGAAATATGTACATCGTAGCAGCGTCTTGTTGAAACCACATACCATTGGGATCCATATCAACCAATTCAGGCCACAAGGCTATCTGTAGTACATGCTGTTAACAGTGACAGTCTGGCTAATGTCGTTCTTAAAGATATATTAACTCATCACATCGCCCGACCATATTTCACAGTAATTAGTGTGGTGTTGAAATACAATGAAAGCTCTAAAATTACATATCAATTGGTACCCTCCCAAATTTGACAATTTTGTTTGCTTACAAACTCATCTTGAAATGGGCGATGAGCTGAAGATAATTTTTCAATAAAAATTAATGGCAATTGTCAACTGCTCCAGAGTCCTTTCAGCACACACCACTTGTTGTCTGTCCACGTTTACTTTTAGTAATGTGAGGATGACCTGTTTTTGAACAGATGCAGGTCGAAGTCATGACGCAGAGATTTTGATAAGTTATGGCCTTCGAAAGTCCGAGTTCTTGTGATCAGTGATCGCAGATTGCAAATAGTTCTCTCGGTAGAATGATTATGATAGTGATGATCGGAAAATGGACAAAGAACCAACAGTTTTTATATTCTAAGCATATAGTGGTGTAGAGTATTCTGCAATACATTCTTGAAGCTTTTTATTTTGTGCAACAAATCCATCATTTGAAGTAGCATGCGCTTACTCCAGGGTAGTTTTCGAAAGGAAACTAATAAAAAAAAACATCCAACAAGTAACTGTAACTATAAATATAACACTTGCAATTCAAACAAGTTGCACATGCCACAAATTTTTAACATGCAAGTAAATAACGAAGTTAGGAAAAAAAAAGCGAAATCAGAATATAAAAAAGCCAGGGAGAAAAAAAAATGTATTCAAAGTAGACAAAAACAGACAGTTGAATGCATACGAGTCCTAGGAATACCCAGGATTCTCTAAAAAGTATAAATTTACATATGGATATAGCATAAAAAGAAGAAGAAGAAGTAGAATAAATTTCTTATACATTAAACAGGAAGTCCAAAGCAAAGCTTATTTATGTATGAGTGTAAGAGAGAGAGAGAGAGAGAGAGAGAGAGAGAGTGCGTGTATACCCATGTAAATGGAATATTTGTTAAATAAGATAAGAATGTTGTTGACGTATGAAATGTTAAATATTTTTTTTGTTGCCTCTTTCCATGCATTAGCCTACTCTGCAGCCTTGCCATCAACGGTTGCATATACCAACATATTCTTGATTTCTTTTTGTAGGTTTCCTTCTATCCTTCCCATTTCCTTCTCTGTTTTTCTAAGGATAGATAAAATAATAAGTATTCAAATATAATTATGTTCCATATTAATATCACTTCTTCTTTTTCCTTGTGTTTTTATTCTTTTTAGTGTTTTATAATGAATGAATGTACACTATCCCTGCTGCTGATGTCAAGGAATATAACTTCTTACAGCGTATTCCTTATTTTTGCCAGTAGAATACTACTTTATTCTGGTTGCCTTTTTTCATCTTTGGCTATATTTCATGGAATTTGGCTTTATATTAAAGGCTTAGTTTAACGCTTTTTTTTTTGCTTATTTTTATTTTCTTGTATTAGCTTTTGCCACAAATTGCTGTATTGTATGTGTATAGGAGCATGGAGTGACATTATTTTATAGCACTTAGCAACCATAATTGTACATTTTGCTGCTTAAGTGGGTTTATTTGTCACCAGCAGATAAAATTATTTTCATTTGAACATGACTTAAGTAATTGAATTAATTTTGTGAGTATATACTCCATAAGTTTTTAACTCAAACTCATGTTTATTTAGACCATAAAATAAATTTTGGTTATACATTTTGAAAATTATAAAATTTTGTTAAGAAATTTATTGTCATAGACTTCTTAGTCTATGTTTTCTTTTCTTGTCCTTTATTTTTAAAGCGCCAATTTCAATTCAACCGAGTATTCTATCACTTTGGAAAAATTTTTATTTATTTTAAGAACCCTGATATCAAAAGTCGCCATGATCTGGTAGATAGCGTGGCTTATTAGACTTAAAGACAGGGTTCGAATCGCAGGCCAGACATCAAAATAAAATTTGATGGCGATTTTTTCTCAGCAAATTTCTTGCAAAGACTCTGAGAGTAAATAAAATTGCCATGAAAAGTTTCTCTAAAAAAAATCTGTCGTTCGGAGTCGACTTTAAACACACACTACATAAGTAGTGTGAGAAACTATCAGTTCAGCGTTTAATTTATTTAGAATTCTATGTGTGTTTCAAAACAGAAACAAAATTTTAAAATGTAAAATGTGATCAGCGATATCCTATATGATCATAAAACAAGGACTCCGGAACTTTGACAATTGTTAACAGCTAAATTCAAGAAATTAGTTGTCATAGCTTTATAAAAACATGTTTTCTATTCCAGTAACGACTGCCATAATTGTCTCACCAAGACGATTATTTGCAATGTAGTAAATGAATTCGATTCCTCTGGTTCAGTAAACGACATTGCAATACCCGTACTTCTATGCAACGCACGATTTGCGGAAAATATCCCCGTTGTCTTAAGTAGGTAGTGTGTTTTCTTATTAGACGTAAAACTAGGGTTCAAGCCCCCGGCTTGGACGACATGTTATGCCCTCGTGTTATGGCTGTTAGTCATTTAATAATTCTTATGAGTCGCCGTAGTCTATTAGATAGACATCAAAACAAAAATACAAAAAGGATTTCTTCGGCGATTTGTTCTCACCAGATTTCTGGCAAAAAGTCTGAGATTTAAAAAAAAAACCCTGTTATGAAAAGTTTCTCAAAAAAAAAATCTGCCGTTCGGAGTCGATTTTAAACTGTAGGTCCCGCCACTTATGTATAAAATTAGCACACAACGCAAGTGGTGTGAGAAACTAGATCAATAATCCTGACTGAAGGGTTATAATCACCAATTATGTACGTATGTATGTAATAAGATCTTAGCAGACCACTACTTGGTGAATTTTTCGCCATGTCTTAGATTTGGACCCGTTCAGTATTCAACTGACCTAGAAACTAAAGGTAAACTATCAAAGCTAAACACATGTGTTCGCTATCCATATCTGAATGACGATACTCATAACTTGGTGTGGATTTCGGGCTGCCGACTTTATCGGTACTTCATTGAGAACGACGTTAGTCAGGCCATCACTGTTAACACCCTACAGCGGACGGTGTTGATGATAATACATATAATTTTTTGCTCAAGTTTGATGCTGTAGACACCAACGACATCTGGAGATACCAATGACTACTGGCATTACATGCCATACATCTCAAGCCGCTTTGGATATTCTACACGAGCGGGAATTTTTCTTTTTTGAGACCAGCATGACGCACTGATGACCTCTATTCATGCTGCGCATTATGAGAAAACAAACACCATAATAATGCAGACAAACACAAACTATCAAAGACTCTCTTGTGGGAATCGAGGTGTCGAGACACTTTAAGTTTGGCTCACTACCAATCAGGCCATCGGTGCATTTTTGTATCACCAATGCATTTCACAAGGAGGTAATATGAACTGGTCACCGAAATAGTGTAAAATGACCCCGTTAAACTATTTCTTGTAGAATTTCACAGATGCATGCAAATAAGCCCCAAACAACAACGGTCTTCAAAGCTAATCTGTATGGTCTATTTGCGGGAGATACTAAAAATTGTGATCTTACGGATGCGCTCCATACAAAGAAACCGAAGCGGACATTTGAACAATGTTGTATTTCACATATATGTAATGGCATCAATAGGTCTTTCAAACGAGTAAAATAAATTTTAATGGTGTCTCACGATCACTTTGAAATGATCGTGTATATACACAAAAGGATGGACATTGCCTTCAATCTACAGATCTGATGCGTGGTGTTTTACTTCAGTGCAATTTAAATGTGCTTTGGATAATACGACTTCATTTGTTGGCAAGTATGTAACATAGATCAGCAATGAATCACTTTTTCGCTACTCATAAGCACTCATGCAATTTTGAGTATGAATTAATCAATAGAATTGAAATTCAACTACTCTGATTCATTCGTACTCGCTACAACATTGATTTATAAGTATAAGTAGTAATGATAACATTCGAAATATGTTTGATTCCTACTCATTCTGATTCATAAATTTAGAAAAATACTTATAATACTTATAAATTATTCGAGTGGCTCAAATTATTCATCAAAATTTACAGGCTCTGTTGTTGTTGCATACATATCCAAACAAAGAAGAAAGAAAAGACAAAGACAGCAAGCAAAGCCTATACACAATCTTCTTGTGAGTATAGTAGTGTTCTTAAGCGAATCATACTTATTTTGTGCTTCGTGTAAATGTTAAGTAGAGACGAGTCGATGCAAATAACATCATGCGTATTGTTAAGTATGAATACGACGAGTACTTCCAACTTTGAGTATGAGTAGTATGAGTATCATATTAAAATAAGTATGAATGCGTATAAGTATCTGAAATTATAAGTATGACTCGAACCTACTCATCGTTTTGAATACTTATTGCTGATCTCTGGTATATATGTGGGAAAGATCCTAGATGAGTAGTTATTTGTCAAAGCTTGTGTGTACAATTCACAAGTTTACGGAGAATTCATAAATTTAGAAAAATACTTATAATACTTATAAGTCATTCGAGTGGCTTGAGTTATTCATCAAAATTTGCATTCTTTGTTGTTGTTGCATACATATCCAAACAAAGAAGAAAGAAAAGACCAAGACAACAAGCAAAGCCTATACACAATCTTCTTGTGAGTATAATAGTGTTCTTAAGCGAATCATACTTATTTTAGGCTTCGTGTAAATGTTAAGTAGAGACGAGTCGATGCAAATAACATCATGCGTATTGTTAATTATAAGTACGACGAGTACTTCCAACTTTGAGTATGAGTAGTATGAGTATGATATCAAAATAAGAATGAATGCGTAGAAGTATCTGAAACTATAAGTATGACTTGAAACTACTCATCGTTTTGAATACTTATTGCTGATCTCTGGTATATATGTGGGAAAGATCCTAGATGAGTAGTTATTTGTCAAAGCTTGTGTGTACAATTCACAAGTTTACGGAGAATTCATAAATTTAGAAAAATACTTATAATACTTATAAATTATTCGAGTGGCTCAAATTATTCATCAAAATTTGCATTCTTTGTTGTTGTTGCATACACAAACAAAGAAGAAAGAAAAGACCAAGACAACAAGCAAAGCCTATACACAATCTTCTTGTGAGTATAATAGTGTTCTTAAGCGAATCATACTGCTTCGTGTAAATGTTAAGTAGAGACGAGTCGATGCAAATAACATCATGCGTATTGTTAATTATAAGTACGACGAGTACTTCCAACTTTGAGTATGAGTAGTATGAGTATGATATCAAAATAAGTATGAATGCGTATAAGTATCTGAAATTATAAGTATGACTTGAAACTACTCATCGTTTTGAATACTTATTGCTGATCTCTGGTATATATGTGGGAAAGATCCTAGATGAGTAGTTATTTGTCAAAATTTGCATTCTTTGTTGTTGTTGCATACACAAACAAAGAAGAAAGAAAAGACCAAGACAACAAGCAAAGCCTATACACAATCTTCTTGTGAGTATAATAGTGTTCTTAAGCGAATCATACTGCTTCGTGTAAATGTAAAGTAGAGACGTGTCGAAGTCATTAACATTATGCGTATTGTTAATTATAAGTACGACGAGTACTTCCAACTTTGAGTATGAGTAGTATGAGTATGATATCAAAATAAGAATGAATGCGTAGAAGTATCTGAAACTATAAGTATGACTTGAAACTACTCATCGTTTTGAATACTTATTGCTGATCTCTGGTATGTATGTGGGAAAGATCCTAGATGAGTAGTTATTTGTCAAAGCTTGTGTGTACAATTCACAAATTTACGGAGAATTCATAAATTTTTTGTGTTATGTTTTAAATATTGTTAATAATAAAGTAATTGTTAACAGCTCTGTTTACTTGTTAGAACATAGGCTATTTGAATGTGATTATGGGGAAAGAGGTGCCCTGTCCATAATGACATAGATTATAAACAAGTTGTGTAGTAGTTTCATTATTCCCCTTTTTTCGGGCAACTGTAAGTTTATGTTATTTTTCTTGTAAAATTCTTAATAATACAAGAAAACTACACATATATTGTATGTTTTCAACATATTGTTTGGTTTTTTATTCGTCGAACAAAAAAAAATGTGCTTGAGAAACATAAAAGGGGCTTAAAAATCTTATTACAATCTTGTTCCATTTATGATAAGTTTTAATATTTTTTTCTTCGTATGCTTTCGGTTTTATTTTATTTTAATTTATTTCATTTTATTTTTTTTTCATGCCGCTTATATCTTTCCACGAATTTTTTTCTTTTTTGGGGAAACCATCCACATAAAACATATAAAAAACGGAGCAACTCATGTTATCTTTGTAACGAATGAATATAATGCTCACAATCATATCTCCTATATGATGATGTTCATAAGAAACAAAAAAACCAACGAACGAACGAATGAAAAATTACAAAAAAAAAAAGAAATTGATAAAAAGGGAGAGAGAGAGAAGGAGACAGAAAAAAGTAGAATTGCAACATTACAAAAATGTTAAACATACAGAGGATTACAAGAGGATTTTTTCAATTACATTTTGCGGACATGGCAAAATTTTTTTTCGTTTTTTTGTTGTTCCTTTCCCAGAACAACAAAATTTTTTTGTAGTTGTGGCTGAACAGCATCAGTTAACAACACTACTGCTACAACTACAACTGCAACAACAATAACTAAACTATAGTTTCAAGTGTGTAGAGGAATTTCATACTTTACATTCCCTTTAAGGGCTACATTTCTTCTAAAACTTTTTTCTTTTCTGCTTCTGCTTCTGTTCCTTCTTTTTGTGCTGATTGTTCTTTAGCGATTGTCTAAGATGTGTTATCCATTAAATGGTTGAAATAAATGGATGACTTAAAACAAGGGATTATCTTTTAGTTTCCAGCGAGTGAGCCAACGAACAGAAATGATTCTCTTCTGTATGGTACAACAACAACAATTTTATATTAAATGGTAAAATAAAAAAAAAAAAATAATATTAAAACGAGATTCACAAGGGACTATTGCATGTTTATGTTATTCATTCTTTAGGATATTTGAGGATTTTATTTTATGACGTTGAAGAAAGATGCAGCGGTCTTATCTGAAATTAAATTGATTAGGATGGTAAGAGAAATTTGAAATTCACATGATTATAGAAAAAAAAAAAAATTTAAGGAATTTAAATTATATGAGAATGTTAAGCCAAATTTAAGTTTGAATAATAGCAAAAGCTGTGTAATTTGTGTCCATCATTGTTTTATTTTACCAACATTTCGGTGTCATCATCATGTTCGCCTTTAACTATGGTACGCTTCCAGGATGATAAACTAAATATTACGCCTTCACGCACACAAAATTTAAACTTTCTGTGCATGTTGAATCAATGACGTCACGCCAATTGTGTTCCTATTGGCTAATGATATTGGAAGTTATATTGTGCCAACTACTTTCACATAGTGCACACATATTCCAGAAGAAATGTTAATTTTCACATATGAAAAAGACTTGGAAAGCATTAAAATAGCCCAACAACGTCATCTAACGGGAAATCATGCGCAAGGCGTAATATTTAGTTTATCATTCTTGGGTACGCTTAATATGATTTAAAGTCTGATAGCTCCGAATATTTCTTTCTCTTACAAATTCTTGGTGTGAAGGAGTAAAACTCGATTTTTAAAATGAATGGCTGTAAAATCCTGTAACTCGCATTCTCAAATGTGAAATGATCAGTCACAGTTGTCACTCTTCTAAAAAAAAGAGTTTTGGGGAAATCAACTAAATTGTATAGGATCCAGATGAATCATTATTATTGTCTCCTCATTATGCGCCAAATTTATCTCGGGGTTCTTAAAGCACTCTAACAGAGGCTTGGGCATGGAAACTGGAATACGAACTGAAATATTTTTAGGCACGCGGAACTGGTGGACAGAGATTGATTAGTAAAGGATGATTTGTTTAAAATTTCTAACTTTATAAAATTTTCGGAATGGTTGCAAAATGTTACCCAGGAGTTGGAAACATGTGATAAAATGGTATCCATGGTTGTAGGTAGGCTGTAGGTTTAAGTTAACATATCCTATAAAATGGTGTTGAGCAGATAAATTAGATTTTAAATATCAGATGTAAATTAAGCTTTATTTTATTCTTCAATCGATTAAGAAGTAGGTTGGGTAGGTCATTAGAGTGGAGAGAGGATGCGATCATTCAACTGGGTTCTGTAATGTTATATTTATTTGAGCTAAATTTCTTCGGACCCATCTTACAAACTCTCTGATTGCACACACCTTCGTACAAAATTATTATTTAGATAAAATCATAGTGGGGTCGCCGTGGTCTAGTAGGTAGTGTGCTGGTTTATTAGAGGTAAAGCCAGGGTTCGACTCCCAGGCCAGACATCAAAAATAAAAAAAATTCAAAAAGTATTTTTTCGGAGATTTCTTCTCTTTCTCTTCTTGAAAAGTTTCTCAAAAAAATCAGTCGTTCGGAGTCGACTTGAAACTGTAAGTCCCGTCACTTCTGTATAAAATTAACAAAGACAACATAAGTGGTGTGAGAAACTGCGGGCTTCTTGGGGGCGATTGCTGTAGACTATCTAATGGTGAACGTATACCACTGGCCATTTCATAGTCACCATCAGCAACTCGTTTCCTTACCGTTCGCATCTTCCCTCTTTCCATCTTTTCTAAACCTACACAATGCACTGCATGAGTGGGAGTCATCCCCTGAGTGCGTCCATTCCATATTTAGAAAGAATCACACAGTTACTAGTCCCTTATGCAGCATTGGCTATATGATTTCGTAGACTGATTAAACACACTGTTTATGACTGAATGCAAATAAAAATCCAGTTGTGAGTTTTCTATGAGTTATTGCTACAAACAACATCGTTGCAGCGAATCAATGGTAGTTTAAATTTTGGTTTCCAATACTGCAAGAGTTGCTTGTTTGTCAACTTAAACTAAGAACCTAATATAACGCCATAAATATTAATCCACACGCGTTTGTTCTTACAAATGAGGAGTCAGTGGACAGACCTTCTGGAAAGACACTTGCCATTAAATTGCTTTTGCAATAAATGAACTGTTAAGCGTGCTGCATAGTAAGGTGCACCATCTTGATGGAATCAAATGTGGGCAATGTTTAGCTGATTAATAATTGGCAACAAAAATCAGTAAATATAGTTTGATAAACTTCTAAAGGCTATTGCTTGAACACTTCAAAAGAAATATGGATTGATAATGTCACTTGCCAACTTTAATGGGTGTAATGGACATTCTTTAAAGAATAAAGGACTGCTACCGCAATTTCGCTAAGTAATGGATCCATTTATTCTGAAGTGATCTTCATCCTTAAGCACAATTTTCTTGTTCATCTTCGGCCAGTTTTAAATAAATCTAGTCAGCAAAAATGGTGAAGATGGTTGCTTGATTTTTCAAGTGGTGGAAGAACAGAGATCAACAAGTGGAGAATGACAACGAATGAAGACGTCTTCTTCAACACATGTTGATATTTTCAGCTGCCAAACCGGAATTATCTGAGTAAGTTTTGAACTAACTTATGCACTATTAGACAATGTAATCGAATGTCATCCGCTAAATATTTAATACTGTATTTCGGGATACCGTAGTCTAGTAGATAGTGTGTTGGCTTACAAGCGAGAGTAAGTGGTTCAACCCTTTGATAAATATGAAAAAAATTTTTCTCTCGACGTTATCATCTCAGCAATCTTCTGGCATAAACTCTGAGAATAATATAAAATTGCTATCAAAAGTTTCTTTCGGAATCAACTTTAAACTGTAGGTCCCGCCGTATATGGATGGAATTAACACCCACATAAAATGGATGTTGTGAGCAGCTAGCTCATAATCCTGACTAAAGGACCTGTACTGACCATGCAAGTAATTAAATGAGAGATGTTAACTTTATCTTTTAACTTTATATTCCTTAAATATTTAATACGGATGATTTTTTTGTTGAAGCTCTAACTCTTATTGAGGTTTAAATTAAAAATATCTGTACATTGATCTAAATTTTATTATTTGAAAATAAATTCCCTAACAATTTGTTTCAAATTAATAAATTCTTATGTAGACAAACATAATTAAACCGCATTAAGAGATATTTTGTGTTCTTTACTCAATGTTCGCAATCAGTATACAACAACAACGACTGTAACTTTCTCACTTGCCTTAATACAGAACACAGTTTATGAATAAAAATGTATTTTTAAATATTTATTTAAAATATTTATAAACTTATTAAGATTCAAAACTTGTCTGTTTTCTTTTTTTTTTTGTTGTTGTTGTTGCCTTTTGGTGAAAGTGAAAAGGAAACCCTCCTTCGACGTGAGCATATTTTTTCCTACTGCTTTCCAAGCACAAATGACAAATTATTCATGAAAATATCAATTTGCATTTATTTTGATGTCAATAAATTATATTTAACCCCCTACAACAAAAGTAAACTCTCTCTCTCCACAAAAAGTAACATAATAAAACAGACAAAAAAGAAGGGCAAAGTATGGTAAGCAAAAATCAACCAAAATGTGGTTTGTTTCAGTTTTTTTTTTCATTTTATTCATCTGTTCAGCCTGTTTCATACGTGAGGGGTTTAAGACCCAAAACAAAACTTTTTCAATAAATATTATAAAATAAAATTATTTTTATATAAGAACAGAAAAACAGAAATAAAACACAACACAACACAATTTTTTTTTTTTTGAAAGAAGGTGTTTCTAATGTCAGTTCTCATCGTTTATTTTTTCTTACAAACGAAATGTTTTTTGTTGAAAACTTTTCAGAGCCTAAAGGTCGCCGTATATTTTCGTTGGCATTTGAACATACAATACAGTTTTTTCTTTTGCTGTTGTTGCTGTAGCGGAAATTTATGTTAATTTTCTTTTTATAAGAAAATCTTAATATTTAACAGATGTTAAATGCCAATATTAAAGAAATATTTGGCAAAAAATACCCTCAGGTGTTTAACAAACATCTGTGGCGTGTAGTGGAAGGCAAAGAAACAAACGAGATTTCTATTGATAATCGTATTAATAAAAATGAATGTGTGGCCAAATTAACTGCAAACTAAAGAAAATGTATACGATATTAAAGAGTTTTTAAAATTAAACTTAATTAAGGAAATTTAGGGAGGAAAGTAACAGATGATAAAATAACTCACAGTTACACTAAATGGTATTACAATACCAACATCCATCTTAGCTTATGTTTTGTATAAAAATTTAAATTAATTCTGTTGTTATTCTTTTAAAAATCTGAAGTGAAATTAATTTCCATTTTAAACTTATTCATGCAGACGTATGAGTGATATTATTATGAAGAAAATAATAAAAATCACTCATACGCCGCGTACAAAATAATAATTGAATCCAATCACACAACTGTACATATTAGGGATGCCAAATGGGATCGATTTTTAAAAATCCCGGGACTTGGGATTTACAAAATAACCCGGGAAAAATCATGGGAAAAATCGCGATTTTCTCCTAATAATAAAAATATTTCGTTAACAAAATCATTTGTATTCCACATGCATTAGTTTTAAGAAAATTATTTGGATTTCAACAAAAAGATTAACGTATCTAACATGTGATCTGTACGCTGCTGTTGACAAATAAAGGTTCGCCAAATAACTTTGTTTTTGAAAATGCTTAAAAAAAACTACTGAAAATTTTCTGAAATTTCTTTGTTTTTTTTTGAAAATACAATCCTTCCGGTTTATAATGGAAAATAATTTCATTCAAATGGCTGCCTCGGCTGGCCATGCAGTAGCCTATGCGATCGGTTCAATTTTTAAGCACATTATCGATTGTGTGCAGCTGATTGTGCGCTGGTATGTAAACAAGCAAAATTGTCGCATTTAGGGCACAGAAAACCCGTACACATATATTGAAAAGCTGACGCAGCTAAAACGAGTCACTGTTTGGTGCGGATTTTGATCCAGAGGCATAATTGACGCAATGAGTAGCCGTTACAGTCATTGGCAATTGTTATCGAGTCATTTTGAACGAATTTTTGTTCACAAAAATTGAAGAGGAGAAATTGGCAACATTCGGTTTTAACAGGACGGCGCTACGTGGCACACAGCCGAAGCTCGATGTTTTATGGCCTGTTTTTGAAGATCGCATTATCAGCCGCAGAGCTGATGTCGTTTGGCCACCTCTGAGCTGCGATTTGACACCGTTGGACTATTATTTGTGGGGTGCCGTCAAAGATAAGTGTTACGTCGACAAGCTAGAGACAATTGACGCTTTAAAGGACAATATTCGTGAAGCCATTAATGAAATACAGCTGCACACAAACGATAATGTGCTTAAAAATTGCACCGATCGTGTAGGCTACTGAGTAGCCAACCGAGGCAGCCATTTGGATGAAATTATTTTCTATTATTAACCGGAAGGATTGTACTTTCAAATAAAAAAAAGAAATTTAAGAAAATATTTCGTAGTTTTTTATTTAAAGCATTTTCAAAATAAAAAATAGTTATTTGGCGGACCCTTTACTTTTCGCAATTAACATTTGTTGGTAAAAGAGTTGCCAGATAACTGTATGCAGCTTGCAAATATTCACCTCTACGACCTCCTGATGTAAATGAATCTATTTCTTTGGACAGTTGAGTATCTAAATCAGTTACCCTATTAATTCGTTTTATAGGGTGTTTGCATTCTTTGATGGCATCAAATAACTTTTTATCAATGGAAATAGGGTTTTCCTGATCTGAGGTGCTATTATCGAAGTCGAGTGATATACAAATTTCTTTTCAGGACCTTTTGTAGGGTCAAAATACATATGAATTCACAGAATCTCGAAAATCCCGGGATTTCGGGATTCGGGATTTCCCGATTGGCATCCCTACACAACTGTACATATGTATGTACATAAAACATGTTTTCATATAATATTTCTCCATGCTTTTCGTCTCTGATTCTGCTATATTTGCCTTCTTGTCTCAACAAACAATTGAAATACAAATAATAATGAATTTAAAATAACAAATACGTGAGTCAATAATAAACTAAAAACAAATTGTTTTACTTATTAAAACTGAAAGAAAAAAATAAAGACAAAAGGGGGAAAAAAAACTGTTGTAGTCGTGCCATCAGACTTTGTCTATATTCAACCTATGCAACTACACTAGAGCCAGCAACATATGCATGCATTTAGTAAATAAACTTACGAGCTGGCACAAGTAACTTGACTTACAAGACAACAAATATTTGCTTAAAGCATAGCATTTTGGCACACAATCAAAATAAAAAAAAGAAAAAATAAAATAAAAAAAGAAGCAATAATACAACATGCAACATACGTTCATACATTTTCATTTATTCTACGTACGTACATACATTTACGTCATACAAATATTTGCAAGATTATTAAACACACAAGAAAGGCTGTTTGGAAAGACGGTGTCGGTCGGTCATTGAAGTGGCATGGTTAGGATGTTATCAAGAAGTGTAAGGATTTTTGGTATTAAGAAGCTCTCATTGGAAAAGCCTTAAGTTACATACTCTCTCTCTCTCTTGTCTCTAGCTTTTCTTTTTTAAACCTATCTCTTCAAGATTGAAAAAGACTAGACAGTTTGGTAATTTTATAGATGAACTATTATGGTAGAGTATACTCGTATGAAAGCAAAAGACTTAAGCCTAAAACAAAATAATGTTTTTGAAATGTTTAAAATAGGAAACGTCTTCTCGTTTGAGGCCAAATAAAACAAAAAAACAAAAAAAAAAAAAGAAAAAATGACAGAACGAAAAAACGTTTTATAAAATGGGAAATTGATTTTGCTGCAAATAGACTTTGAAGCCGTTTTTTTAGTACTCATTGATATATTCGTATTCCTACTTTTATCATAAGACTGGCAGTCGATTTTTGTCCTTCATATTGAATTTTTTTTTTTTTGAGAGTCTTTAGTATATTTGTTTAGGAGTATGTTGCAGTTTTATTTTATAAAGAAATTTATGTAAGACCTTTCAGTTTTTTTTTTTGCTTTTTTTTAAACTGCAAAAAATTTTTTTTAAAACAACAAATGTTATAAGTTTTATACTGAATGTTGTAAGATTTCTTTTCTTATAATTCAGAAGCATAAAAGCATGAAAACTTAACCAGACAATGCTTCCTATATTAATGAGCAATCTTTTCTGCCTGACATATTAATTCTTAAGCCAGCCAGTTTTTATTCTATAAACACAATCATTTAGTAATAACTCCAGTAACACGGTAAACACTGTTCAAACTCTAGTTCAGAAGTCTCCAACAAAATGAAATATGAAACATATTTTTTCGAAGACTGCCTCTCGGTAAATTTCTAGCAAAAACTGTAAGAGTAAATAAAATTGCAATGAAAATTTCTCAAAACTCTGTCGTTCGGAATATCTTATCCATGAGTGGCAGGACCCACAGCTTAAACCAGACTCTGAACAACAAATTTTTGAGAAAAATTTCATTTTATTTACTATCAGAGTTTTGGTTAAACAACTGCTCAGATGAAACCACCAGAGATTAGCAATGAATCGTTTTTCCTCTACTCATAAGCACTAATGCAATTTTGAGTATGAATGAATCAATAGAATTGAAATTCCTCTACTCTGATTCATTCGTACTCGCTACAACATTGATTTATAAGTATAAGTAGCAATGAGTATGAGTACAACGTTGACGTCAAACTCACAAGATTCGAAATATGTTTGATGCATACGCCTACTCATTCTGATTCACAAATTTAGAAAAATACTTATAATACTCGAGTGATTCGAATCATTAATCAAAATTTACAACCTTTGTTATTGTTGCATATACCAACAAAGAAAAAAGGAAAGACAACAAGCAAAATATACACACAATCTTCTTGTGAGTATAGTAGTGTTCGTACGCGAATCATACTTATTTTGTGCTTCGTGAAAATGTTAAGTAGAGACGAATCGAAGTTAATAACATCATGCGTATTGCTAAGTATGAATACGACTAGTACTTCCAACTTTGAATATGAGTAGTATGAGTATGATATCAAAATAAGTATGAATATGATGAGTACTTACAACTTTGAGTATGAGTAGTATGAGTATGATATCAAAATAAGTATGAATGCGTATTAGTATCTGAAATTATAAGTATGACTCGAACCTACTCATCGTTTTGAATACTTATTGTTGATCTTTGGAAACCATTAATTGTTTTAATTTTTCGTTTTGTTCGAGGGGTCTGAACTGAGGTCTAAACAACAACCTTGTGTCTAATTAACCAAACGTTCTAGCCTAACGCTATAAATTTACTACAAATAACTGAACGCTAAAGAGCCACATAAGCTTCCAGATTATGAAATTGTTTTTTAAGCAAAATTAAAAAATAAGAAAATCCAGACGAGACGATGTAAAAAAGTCAAATATTTTGAAGTAGTCATCAAAATCAACTACACCATGTACTGGAATGCAAAATCTCAAGTAATAAATCTTAGTTAAATTCCATAGCACTGTAATGTCGATGGAAATAAGAAAATCGGGCATCATATAGTCCTTCAGTAAGAATGAACGAATTCATTACTTTAAATAACTGGCAAGCTAAGGAAGTTCCTTATAACAACCAAAAACACAAGAGTTTGTTGTTTGAACAACAGAGAAGGATCTATAAAAACATTCTCAATAAGTTGAGGGGCCAAAAAAAAAAAAAAAAAATAAAAACTGCAGAAGAAGAATAAGACAAGTATCTACTACTGCTTGGATGCATAATTACATGTTGACATGTTTGTTTGCAGGAAAAAAAAAAAAACAAAAAAACAACCTATTTCGTACTTATTTTCATTCCTTACTTATGCTTCTGCTTTATTTGCAGCTCTCTATAGCTCTATAGCAGGTGATATGAATGAAGGAATGAGTGAATGACTGACAGAGAGTGAGTGATGGCTGGTTCATACTCTTTAACTATTCATGCCAGCTTTACTTTTCAGCATTTCTTTTAGCCACAATTTTCTTGTTTTATAATGTTCTTGTTGGCTTCTGCTGCGATGACTACGGCAACATAAAAGCTTAAACAAATTGATGTTGTGCATATGTATATGTATGGCTGTATGTGTGTACGTATACGTATTTATATGTGATGTTAATCCCGCGGGCATGTTAACACAATTTTACGTGCCAGTACCATGTGTGCTTTGCAAGACTTTCCTCTTATTTTTGCATGTGTTTCATCGTTGCGTTCAGATATGTTTTGCTTTACGTTTTGCCCATCTTTAGTTTCAAGAATTTGTTGTCAGGTGTATGGCATAAAAAATAAAAAAAAAAAAGTTATATTCCTTAGCTCTCCGCGGAAGGATGTACAGATAACACAGCTCGAGAATATAACAGAAAATTCGTTGAAGGAAACGTGATTTGACTAACGGAGTTGTAGGCATCATCGTTTTCATCATCAACATGAACATCATCATTGTGAGCAGCAACAGCAGCAGCATGGCAGCAGTAGCAGCATTGTCATCATACCAGACGTCGTTGTAGTAGTCGCAACGACATGATAAGACAACACATTAGTTGTTTGCTCAAAAATATTTGAGAATACAGGGCCGGAATAACATGAATTATGCTTCCAAAGATACATAAAGTCACGTAGAATACATATTAGTGAACAACGTCAGAAAAACAGAATACAAACATGAAAAATACAGACGGACATATGTACATACATACATATACCTGAGCAAATAACAAAATTTTTTAATTTGTTAATAATATTGTAGAAATAAACACATGAAAATAGAAATTAATTATGAATATAGATCGGTATTTACGTCTACAACAAGTAGTTGTCTGTCTGACTTCAGTGAAATGCTTAAAAAGAAATTTTAGATGATTTTAATGTCTATGGGCCAATGAAATATAATTTACCCAGTATGCTTAATATTTTTAGGTGTCGAAGAAGTGTGTCTTTGACAGAAGTACACTGGAATATAGAGCTGAAACCATCGTTTCTGTCCTACTGTAGTCATGATGTCGTTTTTCCTTTGAACTTTTGTTATTGGAAAGAAATTATATAGAAATTATTGGCTTTAATAATCTGCCGAAACTACCAATTCTGATACCTCACTGTTGCTAGAGTCGAGTAGGTAGTGTATTGGCTTATTAGACATAAGGCCACGGTTCGAACTCTAGGTCAGACATCTTTAACAAAACGAAATGTAAATAAATTATTTTTTGACAAATTTTTCTCTGTAGATTTCTGCCAAAACCTATGTAAAGTAAAATAAATTTGTAATGAAAAAGATTCTCACAAATCTGTCGTTCATAGTCGACTTCAAACTGTAATTCCCGCCACTCATGTATGAAATTAACATACACAGCATTCGTAATCCTGATTGAAAGGCCGTGATGACTAATAATGCATTTTATGTGTGTAGTTTTTAACAAATAGTTTTAAACTATCATTTATAATGAATTTGTCTTTTAAGATCTCTCGGTTACAACAAAGAAAACACAATGACATCAAATAACAAACTTCGAACGTCATGATTTTCCCCATAGACATTGACAATGTAAAAAAGGCAACAAATGCGCTCGTAAAACAAATTTTATCTTACTTATTAGTGTCCTTATTACTCTCTTAATGCAATTTACCTTTCTTGGTATGCAATGTTGGACAGACAGAAGCTTGAGGCATATGTTTCTGTATTTTGGCTACTAAGGTAAGGGATGCTGATAACACATGGACACATAAAATTAAATTTTTAATTGGAACATTCGATGTTAGAATACCAACTAGGGATAGAAGACTCTTAATGGCATCCTTTAGGCTTACACTGACGTCTTAAAGATAAGGGTTCTGTTATTAAACTTTATAATAGGCTGCCAGACCACTGCAATGTTTTCCAAACAGCGATCATGTCAATTTTAAAAGCGGCACAATTCTTGTTGAGTGCCAGGTAGGGATACCAATCGTGAAATCCCGAATCTCGAAATCCCGGCATTTTCGGATCTCACAAAATCCCGAATCCCGAGATTTTCAGGTTTCACAAAATCCCGAATCTCGAGATTTTTAAAAACTTGTCCCGGGATTTTCGGTATTATGAATTAATATGTATTTAGACCCTACAAAAGGTCCTGAAAAAAAAATTTCTATATTCACTTGACATAGATAATAGCTTCTCAGATGAGAAAAATGCCACTTCCATTGATAAAAAGGTATTTGATGCCATCGAAGAATGCAAATACAACCCTATAAAACGAATTAATAGAGTAACTGATTTAGATACTGATTTTGGAGGTTGTAGAGGTGAATATTTACAAGCTGCTTACAGCAGTCATAACTATTTTACCCAACAAATGTTGATTGCGAAAAGTGTTTTTCAACGACAGCGTATGTTGACAACAAAATTCGTTTAAGCCTATCAGATCCATTTTAGATGCTTTAATTTTTGTTTGGAATCCAAATAATTTTCTTAAAATTAATGGATTTGCATATGTAGGTATGAATAATTTTTATTTTTGTTAATTTACGCTTTTTTATTACTTTTTGTCTTGTATATAATTCTGATATCCATACATAATTGGAATACAAATGATTTTGTTAACGAAATATTTTTATTATTAAGAGAAAATCGCGATTTTTCCGGTGATTTTTCGGGATTTTTGGATCCCGAATTATTCAGAAATATTTTTAAAATCGATCCCGTTTGGCATCCCTAGTGCCAGGTATTTCCACGCAAACTTCTGAATTAACTCAGACGATTAGTAGCAATAATGCTATGTTGGGTGGCAGGCTTTCTCTCACAATTTCATAATTTGCCTTGCTTAAGTTCGTAATGAAAGTATTTTTAATATCCATCTTTGTCATTGAATTTCGAGGATTTCGCAGAGATATTTTTGAAATGTCAATGTCAAAAGTGACTTTTATAATTAGCTCCATATAAGCTGGCCAGAACCTGTATGTTGTTTGCATTCTCCTATATATTACAAGAAATTCAGGTTCACTCAGTTGAATCTCTTTTTAAGAAGGCTATATTATTAAACTGTGTTGGACACATATGAACAAGAAAATGACCGACTAACATACATTCATAAATTGTATAGTCATCCATCGCACAATAGCGAATCTCATGGGCCTCCAGCTTATTGGTAGGCATGTTTAATGATTTGGTATTCTGGCAAATGACTTTTATACAAGATGGGAGTCTGGGGAAGGGAAGAGATTGTCTTTTACGTCATACATTCTTAAATTGTATAGTCATCCATCGCACAATAGCGAATCTCATGGGCCTCCAAACTATTGGTAGGCATGTATAAGGATTCGGTATTCTGGCAAATGACTTTTACTTTTTTTAGTCTGGGGAGAGGAAGAGATTGCCTTTTACGTCATACATCCTTAAATTGTATAGTCATTCATCGCACAATAGAGAATCTCATGGGAATCCAACCTATTGGTAGGCATGTTTAAGGATTTGGTATTCCGGCAAATAACTTTTATATAAGCTGTGAGCATGGGGAGATTAACAGACTATCTTTCACGTCATGGCTCAATGATATGCTCTCATAAAAAAAGAGGGACATTTTTATCTTTCTGACATCCTTGACCGATATACATATGTACTGAGAATATTACATTTTTAGTTAAAAATTTACCATCGATACATTTCGCAAGGCTTTTTATAGGTGATATATTTCATCAGATACTAAATATGTATTAATCAGTCAGTCTTATCATTGGTAAAACAACATATTCACCTGAATGTAAAAATATGTCTTGTATGTATAAAACTTCAATATTTCATTCATATATTACCACAATAACAAACAGAAAAAAGGAAAAAACAATTCCCCCTTCATCAAATCAAAACTTAGAGAAAAAGAGAAAATAAAACAGAAAACTTTGCTAATTAGTGAAGTAGTTTCTTATTATTGTAACGACTTGTTGCTACCAAATGTTGCAATATATTGTATGTAGTTGTCTTACTTACTATTCGAGCAGATGTATACTCCTCTTACACTTGTAAATCTAAAACTAAAACGTGCTCACACAATAACTCTTTTTCTGTTGATTTTTTGAAATCTTTTTTCTCTCGTATTTGTTTCAAATATTTAAAGGGATGTGGAATCAAATGGCAAAACATCAAGATACCTTTACCATCAGCTGTAAATTACATGCGTTTCAAGCGATAGAAGTAATAAGGCAAGGGGTTATAAATAGAATAGGGGAATATTTGGGAATTTATTTTATTCGAAATTTGTTATTTTAATTCATAGTTAAGTTTAGTTGTTTCTATATATTTTCAGTTTGTTTTGTTTCTTTTCATTGTCATTTTGTAACTAAAACTACAAACTAATTGCAATAGTTTTGTGATTAGAGTTCATTTATTTATTCGTTCTTGTTTGTTTTTTTGCTATGTTGTATATGCTACAATCCAGTTTGAGTAAATAGGGGACTGGTCATTGGGTTTGTAAGCTTAATATATATTCTGTTAACATAAAAATCGAAACCGATGGCCTAAAAAGTTTATAGTCGAATATCTAGACGGGGCTGCTAGCATTATGCCTACAAGATATTCAATTAACGCTAACATTTAATCATTGTGTTATAAAGCAAAGATAATGATGGCATGAGATAGAATGATACATGAATCGGCCTTCGAATTGCCTCCCCTTCCAACATATCCTTTAGATCGATCTAAGATCTTAATTTTAATAAACTGTACTGCTTTAATAATTCATTTTCGATCAAGTCTTTACGTTTACCTTTTTTAGTTGCCCAACTGATCTCATACAATTGCAGAACAACTAATACATACAAATAAATTTAATACTCATAGGGAAAAATACATACATACATACATATAAAACCAAATAAATAACTTATACTAATTTAAAATGTTGTTGTATTTCATTATTTCAACATTTTAAGCCAAAAGAAAAATTTTTGTAAAATCTTGGTATCTATCATATTATGAATTGCGCTCTAACAGCTGATGAAAATGTTGAGGTTAAGAAAATGCTGCACTACTTGTTGATTACATCATTTGCTATTTCGTTTTCTTCCGTTGGGTTATTTTGAGTGTGAAATGAGACAAGAGCTTAATACTCTCCTGAGAGATTAGTTTGTATTTAGGTATCTACAATAGATACCCAAAAGCTTGTCATGTTCTATGAAATGTTCATTGTCCATGATCGTATTCATACTTACCAATACGCATGATGTTACTGACTTCGACTCGTCTCTACTTAACATTTACACGAAGCACAAAATAAGTATGATTCGCGTACGAACACTACTATACTCACAAGAAGATTGTGTGTATGCTTTGCTTGTTGTCTTTGTCTTTCCTTTCTTCTTTGTTTGTATATGCAACAACAACAAAGGCTGTAAATTTTGAAGAATTATTCTAGTCACTCGAATGACTTATGAGTATTATAAGTATTTTTCTAAATTTATGAATTAGAATGAGTAGGCTTATAAAGCAAACATATTTCAAATGTTGTGAGTTTGATGTCAACGTTATACTCATACGCATTGCTACTTATACTTATAAATCAATGTTGTAGCGAGTACGAATGAATCAGAATAGTTGAATTTCAATTCTGCTAATTCACTCATATTCAAAATTGCATGACTGCTTATGAATAGCGGAAAAACGATTCATTGCTGATCTCTGACATTAAAATATTGCTGTAATTTCTCCGAGTGATACCTATATTGGAAAAGCGTGATATTGGGCCAGGAAAAAAGTTTTTTGTTCTAGAGTGAAATATTCCAAGCTCACGAGTTAACTTGATGTCATGTTTCAAGCGGAAGTCTATCGACATAAGTATACTATCTGGCAGGATGACATCCGAACACTCGGCTCATATGATGTTAATTCGTAAACAATTTATGAGGATATGGAGGAGCTGATTCAAATTGGCTGGAGAAATTAGGGCACCATCTGCATGTTCTCAGATCATGTTCAAATTAGCAGTTTGCAGGAAGTGTAGCTACCACACCGCTGAAGTGGCCTAGAATCTTTCTGTAGAATGGGAAGAAATATTTGGAAAGCTATACTTAACGGAAGGAAAAAATAGAGAGAGACAATGGCTCTTCGCAAACCAAATGAATCTGAGAAGATGCAATAGTAGGAGATTTTAGTGATGCATCATCTGCTTTTTAGCAGTGTATTGGGAACTTAAGCAATTTAACAAGTGGGTATCATCTCAAACCAGATAAATTCTGATGAGAATGAGTTTCAGAACATATACCTGGAAATTGTGAAAGTATTTACCAGAAAAAAACACTTATGTTGGTAAAAATTGCTGGGAAAACAATTGTACTTGTTCACACGCTGCAACATATAAAGTTTTAACTCGGCCTCTAGTTTAGAGCAGACATTAAAGGGATATTTTCTGCCAGTTAAGTGTGACAATATTAATCACATTGTGATGCAATTCTCGTGTTCAGTTAGATTAGGATTAATAATGCGTACTAAACAAAAATTTTAAATTAGGTGGCTTTTGTTAGATCCCATGCAAGAGAAATGTGCGGAATTGAGGGAAAATGTTTTCGGTCGTCGATTCGAATACAATAATAATATGGATTAGATCAGGTTTGCACTCAATCACTTTAGCAACTATATCAGAGTACAGATTTAGGGATGATAGGGTCGATGTTTGATTATAAAAGTTTGGTTAGGGGTCAGAAATTTTCATTACTCTCAAGAAGTTGCTCTGGCTGAGCTATTGTTCTAGGTGGTCAAAAGGCTTTCAGGATGGGTTATTGAAAAAAAAAAGATTGTGGACACCAAGAATCAAAAGTGATTTTATCTGTTTTAAGGAATACTTATATAAAACTGCTATTTTATTTACGGGAGTGCTATTGTCAAGCTTTATCATAACATATCGCTCCTTTATTGCAAATAGTCATATATCAAAAAAACTTGAACTTGGCAAAATGCAATAAAGTTTTCAAGACATAAGTCCTATAATCTAATTGCCGCAAACACTTTTTGTTATAACTTCGGTTCAGCTCGGGATATGAAACTGATTTTTTTTTTTCAACTTGTACAGAAAGTCTAAAAGAGCAGTTTTGCTTAAGTAACTACAAATTTTTAGTTTTTTGAGATATGACTATGTTGCAATAAAGGAGCGATATGTTCACATAGTAATGATATACAACTTGAACTTATTTTACAAACGGTTTTTTTCGAGTGTAGTTTTGTATAAATTTGTGTTAATGAAAAAGTTTTGTCAATTATTTAGTTTTTATACTTTTTTTTGTTAGTTAGTTAGTAAGATACACACACATACACATTTTGATACAATTGTTTGTGTATGTTTGTGTATTCCTATGAATGATTTCGTTTCTCAGTTGTTCGTTCTATTTCCTGTTGATGTCTCTTTGTTCAATTGAAAGCGGAATTTTATTTTTTTTTTCGTTTTTTCTTTTCGATTTCTTTTGTGTTTGCAATTTTAGTTTATTTTAATTTTGTTTTACTTGTTGTTGTTGTTATTGTTATTGTTTTTATTACTTTTGTGTTTTGCTGCTGGTCAAGCCAAAGGTTTAACTTTTTACGAATCAAAGAAAAGAAGAAAAAAAAAATTTGAACAGAAAATTAAACTTTTGTTTACTGATTTCAATCTCTCTTTGTATGGTTGCAGATGCTACTCATGATGAACATTTTCAATTTTTTTACTTTGTATTGAAAAAGGTAAAAGTATCACAATTAACAATTTTCTTTGGTTGATCAGCGGTTGCATTAATTACAGTAATTAATTACATTGTGGAATCCTATTCAAGGTCAGATATGTGTGCAAAGTATGGAGACTTTGTATGACAGAAGATTCGTAACATCTATGGGCGCCTAAACAGGGGCATGGATCAAATGGTGGAATCACCCAATGATTCTGAAAGAATTTGGGACTATCAGCTGTGCTGATTACATGGTACTTTGATTTCTCTACAAGCCTTGTTAGGAATTTTATTCAAGCCGATAGGGATAGTCCAGTCAATAAGGCTGCCGAATCACTGTAACTTCTTTCAGGCGGATAGCCGATACAGATTGCGACACAAAATTATTACGGACGCAAATATTTCACGAAGAGATATTACCATGCTTTTGGATAGCAAGGCTTCTATCAAAGCCATAAATTCCAAAGAAATAAATTCCAAGATGGTGTGAAGTTTTACAGAACTATGGATCGGATAAAATGGCCAATTGTGGTAAAAACATCGAACTCTCAGATAAATTCTGGACTTTGGGAATCCCCTTAAAGACTTGTGGGTTTTTAATTGGCAAAGAACTCATGGACTCTCTAAACTGAATAAAACGCTTAAGGGCAGTTTGCTTAAGCTCATAAAAAACTCGCTCAGTATGGTTGTGCTAGTCATTACGGGATCATTGGAGTTGAATACCATGCAAACCATATGTACAAAACCTGTAGGGATGACGAAGAAGGGCATGCCATTGAAAGGTGTACTCAATTCGGCTTAAGTATACTATCTGGCAGGATGACATTCAAACACTCGGTTCATATGAAGTTAATTCGTAAACAATATGTAAGGATATGGAGCTGCTGATTCAAATTGGCTGGGGAAATTAGACTACCATCTGCACGTTCTCAGGTCATGTTCAAACGGGCAGTTTGAAGAATTTGCAGGAAGCGTAGGGGAAGAAATATTTAGAAATGTATACTCAACGAAGGGGAAAAATAGAGAGAGATAAAGACTCTTCGCAAACTAAATGAATCTGAGGAGATGCAATAGTAGGAGATTTTAGTTATGCAGCAGATTTTTCAGAAATAATATGGATTTAGTAACATGCTTTTAAGCAGTGTATTGCGAACTTAAGCAATTTAACAAGTTGGTATCATCTCAAACCTGATAAATTCTGATGAGAATGAGTTATCAGAACATATACCTGGAAATTGTGAAGGATATATGATCAGCACGATGTGGAAGGAGAAAAAATAATTTTGGTGATGATCTAGATGACATTGACATTGTTAGTCTGAGTATATATTTACCTTCCGTTGGATATTATCTTTATGCATGCGAAGATCTGTCCTGACATGTCTCGTTGGAATGGTTAACTCCATTGGATGGTAGTTTGGATGTCCTTTCCGAAGATATTGTTACAGAAATTTTTTCGAGTGTCTGACATTGTGCGGTACAACCGAAGCCATCTTCGTATTCATGTGCAAATAAGCCACTGAAGTCAAGATCTGTAGTAAGGAGTTTACACCAAAATATGCATTTCATTTGTTAACATTTTTTAAATTGCTTTTTAATTTTTGCTTTTCCAACAAACATCGTTTTGCTACTTCCAGAATTTAAGATCACTTTAAATAAAAACTACTATCATTGAGTGTTTAAAACGATTTGAACAATTTTTGCATAATACAAGTTAAACATTTCTTGATAGCAATTCTTTTGCAATTTTATTGTTAATGTTTGGAATTAAAAAATAAAAAAGAAACAAAAATGCCAGCGTAAAAGTAGCAAAAAATGCTCATTAAAATTACATTATTTCGTATAATGCAACGACAACAAAAATAAAAATAAAAATATAAACGATGAAAATATTCTTCAAAAAAAAATTTCCATAATTATTTTGTTCTCTTAGTTGCGTGTTGAGAGGGCAGGGAAAGACAGGGAGGCTTTAATGATGTTTGGCTAATGGTTGCTGTCTTCGGCATGACTGAGTATACATAAGTAAGAATTTAGTGTGAATTTATTGTACATACACACACCGATTCATGCAAATGAGCACGTTTCAAGGAGAAAGGATAACAAGAAGGCAAAATAATGAACAAGGTTAAGAAAATGATAAGGATTTTAAATTATACTTGACACACTAATAAACACATAAAATGATATAAAAGAAGAGAAACGTAGCGATAGAAAGATAGAAGGAAAAAGAGAGGAAGAGAGTTAGAGATTGAGACAGAGTACTAATGAAGGAAATAATAATAATAATATGGTTTGTAGATTTTTTAAAATATAAACATTAATTAATTTAGTTTACATTTTATTTGATTTTTGAAAAAGAATTTACAAACAATTCTCAATCAATATACTCCAAGATATTCATATGTTTGCCTGATTTGATTATTGAAATTTAGAAAAAAAATCCAAAAAATATTTGATTAGTCGATGGCGGCCTTCGAATATAAGTTGCGTTTTCCAAAAAAGACGTTTAAAGCCTGAAGCTTTGTCAAATTACCAGGAACGGATGTAATATTTAACAACATCGCGCAAATAATAAATTTGTTTTATCAAACTGGTTATTCCTTTTGGTCAAAATACTGAGTGCTTCGTTCATCATACGCCCTAATGAGAGTGGTGGCTAACTTCAAGTACAAAAGGGTCAGTAAGAGATCGATCAAAACCCATATGCCGTCAAAACTCAAAATAGTTTGAAAACATCGCCGCTGTCTATGAAAGTATAGGAGAATCTGAGGCAGTACTTTGTGTTGCTCAAAAAAATTCGGCCTTTCGCAGATCGTAATTTAATGAATTTTATGTTATGACCTGGGCCTGTACCCTGTTCGCTGAAAGTTCTTGATTCTTTGCCCATTTGACGTTCTACTGACAGAGGTGGGCAAATTTAAGTTCAAAGGTCTAGTAAACGATCGAACAACAACCATAGGAACTTGCGAATTTTGTGTTGCGACTTGGGCTTGAACCTGCACAACATTCAACATAAACGACCGTTCAGCGGGCCTTTGAACACAATGCCTCAATTCTGGAGGCAGGGATGTGAATTTTGTATTGTGAATTGGGCTTGAACTTGCACAAAATTCGACATAAACGAACGTTTGGACACAATGCCACATTTCTGGAGGCGCGGTTACGTGACCAAATAAAACATTCCAATTTGGGACAATACTAATTCAATAGAGAGGATACAACTCATCTTAAAATGTTGATCATTTGGTGAGGATTTTGGAATGAAACTCAAGAGCATACATCTTATCTTGAGAAATTGAGTCTTTGGTGTGGATTTTGGAATGACGATGTCTTCGATGTTAAGAATAATGTTGACCAGATTATAACTGCCAGCGTTGAGGACTATAAGCCAATGATTATCAAGTTTTTACAACCAGAGTTAGATGATCTGAACATCAAAGACTTGTGGCACAAGTTTGTCAAAATTAGCGCACATGGTCTTCAGAGAATTTAGAAAAAAACTGCATCGGAAAGAGTAACTGTTTGGGGTGTATTATGGCCTGGTAATGTCCTTGGGACATATTTTCTCGAAAATGGCACTTTAAATAAGTTACTGTTACTACATAGTCTGTCTGTTTTAAACTTGCTTTGGGCTTATGTGGATAATATCCTAATCTTGGAATATTAAACACCCGATATTGTCGAAAAACATCTCCAAAGCATAGAATCAATTTAATCAAATATAAAATTTTTGATATAAAAGTTTAAAATAATTATTATGCACCATATAGACGTAATTAAAAACGAAAAAATTCATTTCACTTTATTTTATTCCATTTGATTACATTAAATTACCAAATATAAATGCATAAAGGCGATAATATAAATTAATTAGACAATTAAATTGATTAAACGACTTAATTTGCGGTAAATCACTGTCTCTTATGTGACTTGTATTCTCTTTCCTACGATATCCTTTTGCTTTTCGTTATTTGCATTAACGATATAAATATTTAACCTTCCTCATGTAGTTTAACTTGTTCTTTTTTTTATTACTTCAACAACAAAAACTCAATTATATGTTTGGCCATGGCCATAATCATTTGATATTATAGTGTGGTATAGTGCCCAGTATTCCATAGCTTTGATACTTTATGGGGCACTTTGTTATCTCTTATTTATATGGTTTTATCAATAGCTAATGAAGTCAGTTTTTCTTAATTTGTCTTTTAAGTAGACGTTATTTTTTCCTTTTTTTTTTCTAATACACTTCTTGACAGTAAATTATTTTGTGGCTTGTGGAAGCATAAGTGTGACCAACTAATCCCGGAATCCTATACATTATTTCTAAAGCACTTTTTTTTGTCGGTTGCAAATATCTCCCATACCACCGCATCAAATTTAATGAATGATATCTCATTTTAAAGCTTATATCGAACACTAATGACGAAAAATAATTAGAAATTGAAAAATTAATATTTTCATTGATAAAAATTAGATTTTATATCGAACTGCATGATAATACTGTTGTCATTATGATTATATATGTTTTTGTTCAAGTGTGGTAATACAGGGTCGCTTCATAGTAATGCAGTTCTACATAACATAGTAGGTATTAAAATCCATTCTGGCAATACTGCTATTTACTATTATGCCGTTTATTACTAAGTCAGTTATACATAATTTGCATATTAAGTTGTAAAAAGCTGTTTTGGCAATACTTTTCAGTAGTTGTTAGGTCAATTGCGATAAACAGCGCTGCTTAATTGTAAATAAAGTTGTAAAAGCCATTTTGGCAATGTCGTTATAGTCATGGCATTGTTTGTTTTATGAAATGTAGTAATACGGTGTCATATATATAGTGCGACCTTATATTTAACAGTTCAAAAGGTTTTAAGAAAAATACGAATAAAAATAACGTGCAACGTAAGAATATAAATAACGTGCATTTGAAAAGACAAATGCAATTAGAATGTTAATCAGATATCTTAATGCTAAAAAGGGTTAATAAATAGTATCAGTCTAATCGTAACAAACTTGGGAAAGCATATTATATCAGCAAAAATTATTCATACCGATAAAACTGTACTCATACCACGAATCAACCTTACATCTTCTGATCCAACTGTGCCTTTCCGAATGGCACGAAAACAATTCCCTGTGATAGTTGCTTTTGCTATGACGATAAACAAAGGCATAAGGTCAAACCCTTCAAAAGGTAGGATTGTATTTACCAGTACCGGTCTTTTCACATGGGCAGTTATACGTGGCTTTTTCTCGAGTGCGTACGTTGAAATATATTTTTGTTTGTATTAAGGATACGTATGGGCAAAAAATTAACGATTGTATTCAAAGAAGTATTATAAAAGCATTTGAACATATGTATGCATGTATGGAAATATGTATGATGATATTATGATTTCTAATATTTTTATACTTTTAATAAAATTTCTATTAATTATTTTCATTTTATGTTACAAAAATGACATCTAACGTTGCGAAATATTCGCACGGGTCACCTAGTTTTTTTATATTTAGTTTTATTTCACATGATAGGCCTGGAATATGAACCATGACCTTACGTCTGTCTAATAGACTTACGGTGATTACTACAATCTTTCTTCGCATACCACTTACAGCGGTGTCTACAGTTTAACGTTGAATCGATATTTGGGATGCATTTTCAAAGGGGAACTAAATTCAGTAACTGTTAAGTTGTTGACATGATTTACAATGTCAGACTCTAGAATTTTTTCTGCATAAGTTTTCAAGAATCCTAAAAATCCCTTGTTTGGAGTTAGAATGTTAGCTTCGTTTTGAGCTAACATTTTCAATAATCAAAATTTAAGTACTAAAGCCTTTACTGGCATCACATATGCACGTCAAACATTACTCACGTAATTAGTTGGTTACATGAACACTTTCTGTAGGGTTTTTAGTGTGTCCTACAATATATATGTATCATGTCCTTATTCATCGTATGTTGCTCTTTTTCACCATATGTGCATGTATGTATGTATGCATATATGTATGTATGTTTGTATTTCTAATATGTTTTGTGTAGCCTTTAGCCATTTGACATGTTAATCTGGCATAAAATTAATTTGTGCCGCATTGCCATATTAAACATTAATTATGTGCTCTTTTACTATTTAACTGTACTTACACGCTTAAGCATATGTATGTACGTACATGCAAACATACTAGTACTTTGTATTTAAATGCTTAGTTTTCAGACATTTGAAATGTTTCTACTCTTGTTACAACAACAACAGCAATCTTATGTCCATACCCATGATGTTATGTCCTGTCGTAGACCTCTTTAGAGATTTAGAAAGTGTTAACTTTGTTATAAAATCCATTCATTACTAACAGATTCATCCTTAAGTATAATTGTATTATTAAAAAAGGTCAAAATAATGACGTTGTAATGAAAGTTATTTAATTTCAAACACAAAATGTTGGCAAAATTATTGTTTACGAGTGCGTTAATAATTTTAAAAATTTTAATAATGATGTGAGAAAAATTTTTTAAAGTTATTGTTTGGTATTGAAAATATAAAATAGAAAATAAGGTTTTAAATTTAAAATTTTTAAAAGAAATTAGAGGATATAATAACGTATGATTGGTTTGACATATTTTATTACAATATCTTTTACCAAAACATACTCTTATGTAAAAAATATGTCTAGTGATTGGCAAAATCAATTACGAACCTTAAATTAACACTTAATAATAAGGAATAAAATACTAAGGTTTATGTAAGCAGTGCGCACAAAAAAAAAAAAAAAAAATATTTGGACTTACACTTTTCTTTATAGAAATAAAACTTTCATCAGTCTTATTATTAATCAGTTTACAGGACTATGAATTGCATAAATTTGGTTATAAACAATTCTATATCCGATACTCAATGTATTGCATACACCCTTCTACCAAAAAAGGTATTCCACATTGTCTCCTCCAGCACATATGTATATCAATTCATCTTATTGTAGAATATAAGGAGTGCGCACAAAAAAAACTGGACTTACACTTTTCGTTATAGAAATAAAACTAAGTGGCGAATTTTTTTCGTTTTATATTTCAATTAAAGTAAATAATATATGAATTATTTCTTTTTCTGACAAAGACTGCCAAGTTTTTGAGCCACTTTTCTTCTAGACATTGAAGGGTGTTTTAGAAAAAGACGTATTATTTTACTTGATTTGTTTTGGTCAGAAAATCTTTTTTTTTCTTCCACTTGCACGTTTTCTCTAAATTCTCAAAGACTCCTTATATTGTTTTATTCTTAACTTAGCAATCGTTTTTTGTAAGCGGCGCGGTTTTTCATTGAAAATTTCAATTATTTTTTAACGACATTCTTGGGTGCCTATTTTCTAAAAACTAATTTTGCTATTGCAATGAAATTTAGCACGTGGATTTTGAAACAAATGACTAACAAAAACAATGTAACGGTATTAATTTTTTTCAATTAAGATAAAAGTTATAAAGTAGGCCCATTTTTTTTGTGCGCACTCCTTAAATGAACACTCTATTATTTGTATACGAAAATATTTTTAATTTCTTCATAAACATCTTCAAACTGCCTTAAAATACAAGTACGAGTTTGAAAGTGAAAAAAAAATACAGAAAAATTCTTATTCATGTCCATCATTTCTTGACCATCTGCTTGATTGCCATATGCATGTATAACATATGTACATACGAAAATGACTGCTAAATTTATTTCATAATGTCTTTAACAATTACTCAAAGTTTACATAAGAAATAAAATATTCTCTAGATAATAGAAATAAAAAAAAAATAATAAAATTTATTTAAAAAAAAAATATGCTGTAGTTATGAATTTTTCAAAAACATATGGATGGTTTCAAATTTAAATACATGGCATGTGATATTGAGAAGAGAGAAGCAGACTAATCCATTGTATGTCAGTAGCTTCTTGACGTACCGTTTATGACATACCACTTCCTTATGCTAATTTGGGCGTTCAGTGTTTCTTACAGAAAAAAATCTTAATATTTTCAAAAATTCTCTATATTTAGGTTAGGTTAGGCAAGATGGAGAACCCTAGTTAAAGAAAGATGCCAGACTTAAGTTAAAATTTAGATCGATTGTGATCCAACTCCTCAGTCAGTATTCCGAATCCGTTGGACCTACAGCTTAAAGTCACCGCGGAAAGACAGATTTTTTGAGAAACTTTTCTAAGCAATTTTATTTATTCCCTGAGTTTTTGCCAGAAATATGCTGAGAGTAACTCACTGGAGAAATATTTTTTCATCTTTTTGTAACCTGTGGTTCGAACCAAGAGCTCAGACCCATAGTGTACCACAACTCAGGGATCAAGTATTCCGTGGAGGAACCAATCTTTATATTAGCGAGCTCGGTCAAGGATCACAGCGAAAGTCATGCACACATAATTTGTCAATACAACCCTTCAATCTGGATTATTGAACTAGCTTATGTTGCGTGTGACGGCACCTACAGTTTAAAGTCGACTCCGAACGACAAATTTTTTGAGAAACTTTTCATGGCAGGAGGTTTCTTCTATAGAGAGAAAATCACTTAAGAAATACTTTTTGTATTTTGTTTTGCTGTCTGGCTTGGGAATAGAACCCTGGCTTTACGTCTAATAAGCCAACATACTATCTACTAGACTATGGCGAAGCCATTTGGCGGAATACTATGTCTTTCAACCAATCAGAAGGATAGCGGCGTGTGAGAAACTCTATTGCGATCGTTGGTTATCGAAATCAAAAAACAGATGTGACACAGTTGTCCTATTTCTAAAAGCTTATACAACAACTAATTCGATATTTTTTCGCTACTAATGAGGAAACAAATAATTCCATATTGACTTCACTTTTTTGTAAAGGAAGGATAAGAAACTGATAGCACTTTGTAGATGCCATACATACCAGACTTGCCAGATAAGAATTCACAAAGATTTGTTACCAAAACTTGAAAATGTTTAAAAAAAAATTTTGCAGAAACTGTAAGGTTAGGTTGGTAAAGTCAGTAGCTTGACGTTTACAGAGAAGTTCACTCAGTGGTGATATGGCTCACGTTGCCCAGTGCGAGATAAGCATCCTTGTTATGATTCGTTAGTGATGAGTTTGAATGACTTTGAGCTTCGGACGAAATTGGCCGGTTTCCATGACCGGATCTTCAAACGTTCAGCCGCCCAAAAACCGATAACATCTGTTTTGAATTGTAGGGGACTTGCATAAAAGTTGGTGCATTCCTCTACATCATGTTTCCTCCACAATATGCCAGCTTTTGTGGCATTCATTCATTCATTTTCTTCACACCGAGCTTGGCACCGCAGCTGCCAATAGCGCAGTGTCTGGTTAGAATTTCTGGTAGAAGAGCAACAAAAGGATATCAGTGAATACTATTTTGATGATTGTTAGGCACTTACCAAGATATATTTTAAATGAAATCCATACTTAAGTGCATTATTGGCTGTTATGGAACCAAGTTTTTATAAAAATTGGAATTGGAATTATATGCATATGCTGCTATAGGAATTACAGTATTATAACTAGCTTTTTCATACCCCTTATGTTATGTGTGTTAATTTTATTCATAAGGGACCTACAGTTCAACGTCGTTTCTGAACGACAGAATTCTGAGAATTGTTTTCCAGAAATCTGCTGAGAGGTTGCCACCGTATTACCTGGGATTTGAACTGAGGCCTCATGTCTAATAATCCAACACATTACCTACTAGACTACGGCAACTTTAATTTTGCTTTACCTATACTTTAAAATCTCCATTTCAAGATCTTTTTGGCCAATATTATACTTTTCGTAACACTGGTCATTCATTTCTCCATATAACGTGATAATTTCTTAATATATTACTTCATTATGTTCTTCCTAGATTTCTGTAGCCTTAATGAAATTTTAGCCACTTCCTAGTTGGGATTTGATTTCGTTAGACACAGAAAAAGAAAGAATAAAAATTGTCGTTCTTCTTTATCTTTTGGCCAGACATTTCCTTCCATTTGGTGTTAATTAAAAAATAGAGAAAGAAAAATGGTTTAAAGTCATAGTTTAAGCTATAAAAACTGACGACATAATAAGTAGACAAAATAAATTTTTAGTAGACATTAAGCAAAAGTCAACAACAACAACAGAGAAAAGAAAAGATTTTGGAAAACATATTTTTCTGTTTTTAAATAAAATTTTAAAATTTTATTTTAAATTAACTTTTATTTTTAAATCATATTCACATATTTTGAATTAATTAAAAATATTTAGTTTTCAAGTTAAAATTGTATAAAGTTTTGGAAAAAAAGAAATGAAAACTTTAAAACTTACAACATCTGCAAAATGAATAATCTTGCCATCATATACTCTGAAATATCCAACAAAACAAAATCAAAATATCCATAACGGCAACAAAAACTATAAAAGCAAAATAAGTTAAGATTAAGTCTGATCGTATAATACCCTGTTGCAGTTCTTTATGCCAGAAAACTCGGAATATTGTTAATGAAAATACGATTTAGATTGACCGACCAAGAGCAATATGGTCGGTACCTTCTAAAGTTATGGAAAACCTGTGAAATATCTATAGTCTAACAAACTTATTAACGACAGGGGCTATACGGTTTCCGTAGGTCCCTTTCACTGCTGAGCTGTTGGCACTCTTTCGGAAAGATGAAAACAGTCTAATCGCAAATTTGTTGAGAGCAATGTTGTGGCTCCTGATATTTCATCAATTAAAGCAGAAAGAAAATTCCTAACAAGACCTGGAAGAATATAACGAATGGCTTTACTAACTTCAATAGAGTTGTTTGCCATGTAATAAAATATAAAGGGTACGTAATAAATTCCGATAGAGAACGTAAGTAAGATGGCAGACTTTCCATGAAGAACCATCATTAAGGAGACCAAACCAAAACCAAAATAAATCGTGCTATTGCAGCAATCTTTATATAAACCAGTTCGGATAAGGATGTCAGAAAAAGAGAGACCAAAACCCTACGACTTTTATAGCAAGAGCATGGCACTGATATAGGAGGTGAGAGATACTCTTTATTTTATTTTATTTATCTCTTAGACCTCCTCAGACCCACAGCCGCCGAAGATATCAGAATACCAAGTTTTACGGCATGCCTACCATAAATATAGTGGCCCATTGTGATAGCTATTGCGTTGATCTTATTCCATATGTGGTTGGCAGAATCTTCAATATTTTACCCTCTTGCTGCCGAAGAGATTGAGATCTCCTTGTAAAATTTCTACCCATGTTAGCAGTGTAATTTCAAAAGATGTTCCCATTTCTCGAAACTCATATAAAAGTTACGTTTGTATAATTCGAAATTTCCTTGAGAAATTGTCGTCATTTTTGGACAAGGATGGATGTTAAACAAACGTTCGTTTGGGGCTTGAATTTTGCGTTGCTGTCTGACTAAATCAAGAGATTTTCCTGGAAAAGTCGACCACTCAATAAGCATTGCACCTTCTCTAAAATGGCAATGACCTCCATCTGGAAAACACTGCAGTGGTCCGACATACTATAAGATATTTTAATATGCCTACCCTTACTAAACATACAACACCTGCTGTAGTCCAGAAAGCTGTAAAAAACTTGAATATCTGATCACTTAATAAATACATCACAGCCCATCCTTCCATGCATCTTTAGGCCATCAGTGTAAGTACGTCCATAAATTATATGTAGGGTATACGAAAAGAGTACTTAAAGAAAACCTTAAAGTGAAAATCTCCATGATAAGACTCATCATCCACACAAGAAAAAAAAAAACTTTCTTAACAACTTCAGTTGTAGTAAGAAACTTACCAACATAGAGGAGAGAGAGAGGGACACGGAAAAGAGCGGGACAAGGAAAACTTACCAAATTTTTGTGGCTAATATTTTATAAACGATTGTAAACGTAGTATGTGTGAACGTTTAAACATAAAAGTTTAGATGTGAGTAACTATGAAATCCCGAAAAACTTGCTCAACTGTAACCCAATAAAAAGGACTTCTCTTAAATGTGTGTGTGTGTGTGTTATCCTATATGTTTGTGTGTAAGTTTACTTGTATGCTCATGCATTGGGAGTAAAGGATAAAGTTACAAATTAGCTTAATATCACGGTATTTACACCTGACGTTCCAAATACAAAGATAACGAACTTTAAAAAGGAAAAACTTACTTTTAAGTTACTTAATAAAATCCCACCCCCTCTCTCTCTCTCTCCCTCTCGCATTTTCATTTCTCTTCCTGTTTACTAGTTTTTCTTACGTTTTCTTTGTTCGTTGTTCAGGATTTCGTTATAATTTCTTGGCTTTTCCTTTTCTAAATGGCAAATTGTTACGGTTTTATTCGGATTCGTTTTTTTTTGTTGGACAGAAAAGTCTATAAAACTTCTGGTTGACAAATTCAAAGTGACCTTTGCTGCTACCAAGATAGACTAAATGAAAATTGTTGCATATTTTAAAAAGTATTTCAGATATTATTTTAATAGGTTTGTTTGGAAAATTACGGAAGTTAAGGGCAACAGAAAAGATGTTGTGAACATTTTTTGTAAGGGAATTTTATTAATTTATAAATTGAATAGTTTTTCTCATAATAATTATAATATGATGTTAAGTTATTAAATTTAAATTTTTAAAATATTTAAAGTATACGTACATACTAGGGATGCCAATGGGGAAATCCCGTATCCTGCGATTTTTAAAAACTTGTTCCGAAATTTTTCGGGACTTTCGGGATTGTGAATTCATATGTATTTTGACCCTACAAAAGGTCTTGAAAACAAAATCTATATCACTTGACTTCGATAATATCATCTCAGATGAGGAAAACCCTACTTCCATTGATAAAAAATTATTGGATGGCATCACAGAGTGCATAAGCCCTATAAAACCAATTAATAAGGTAACTGATTTAGATACTCAACTGCCCAAGGAAATAGATTAATTTACAGGTAGTAGAGGTGAATATTTACAAGCTGCATACAACTATCTTGGAACTATTTTACCAAAAATTGTTGATTGTGAAAAGTGTTTTTCAACGGCAGCGTATGTTGACAAGATGCTTTAATCTTTTTTTTTTTTTGGAATCCAAATAATTTTCTTAAAAGTAATGCATTTGCATATGTATGTATGAATAATTTTAATTTTTGTTAATTTACGCTTTTTTGTTACATTTTGTCTTGCTGTTTTAATATAATTGGAATGCAAATGATTTTGTTAATGAAATGTTTTTATTATTAAGGGAATATCGCGATTTTTCCCGGGATTTTTCTGGATTTTTGGATTCCAAATTATCCCTAAATATCCCGGGATTTTAAAAAATCGATCCCGTTTGGTATCCCTAGTACATACTATACATATGTATACTGTTACGCTCAATCTACCGTGTAACTCTTATTCAGGTAGGTGTAACAAATACCAGGAAAATAGCTTCAATCATCAGAGTTATATAGAAGAATATAGAATCATCAGTTCTTCATAACACAGGCACTAGATCATATCATTTCATGATTAGATTAAAAGTAGACACCATTTGTTACCATAATTCTTCACATGTCGTGTTTAATAATATCATGAGCGCAGTTTGTCTAGAGAGAAGAGGAATTACGGCTGACCGAGGAATTTAGATTGCTTTACTAAAGATGTTTGTTTACTCTACAACAGGATCTCAAAATGCAAGCAAAATTTTAAAATCTAGAAAAAGCAGGGCGTAACGCCGAACTCGGGAAAAATATTAATTTAACCAAAGCCATAAGAATAAATGAGATTCAAGCTTGGAGTAAATTATGCTACAGGAAATGTATAGCGAGTTCGATATAAGCAATCTAAAACAGCAGTCAAAAGAGCGAAAGAGGTATTCAAATAACTAAAATTTGTGTGGAAAATTTCATGGATATCTCAACAAAACAAGAAACTCTGAGAGTAAATAAAATTGCCATGAAAAGTTTCTCAAAAAAAATCTGTAAAAAAAAAAATTCCGCTACTTAAAATTAACACACACAATATAAGTAGTGTGAGAAACTGCGGGCTTCTTGGGGATGATTGTTGTAGACTATCTAATGGTGAAGGTATAGCACTGGCCATTTTATAGTCACCTAGCAGCAACTCGTTTCCCTGCCGTTCGCATCTTCCCTCTTTTCACCTTTCCTAAAAACCTGCACGATGCACTGCATGAGTAGGGGCCATCCCCTTAGTGCTGCTTTTATATTATAAAAAAAAAGTACAAAAATTTTGGGAGAAGCTTAGTAGTTTCGAACATAATTACGCAATTACGCCAAATATTCTGTAACAAGTGCTACAGACTCTTTGTAGGATATTCTGACCCTATACAATGCTTAAAACCGATTAGTAGACCTTTACTGACAAGCAAACATCAACGTAGGACGAATCCCGATGGTATCAGAAGGATAGTGATAAAAGACTAATGAAATCGACCATGTAAGATGGAGATTAGTTATGGAAGTTAAAGATTAATTATGAGCGACCAAGAGCAATAAAGAGGAAAAGATGTTGTACGATTCCAGTTTCGAAACTGACCAGATCCAGGATGTAGGCAAAGAAAATTATATGCTTGTTACAATTTAATTTATTTTGAACCATTAGTTTCGATTTCAGTCTTTGGCTCAGACATCTCGAACATAAAGAAGTTTAAAAAAAAAATATTTCTATTTAATACTTCCTCTCGGTAGTTTTCTGGCAAAAACTCTGAGAGTGAATAATATTGCAATAAAAAGTTTCCAAAAACTGTCGTTCGTAGTCGTCTTTAAACTGTTGGCCTCTGCACACATGAATAATTTAACACATACAACATGGGTGGTGTGAAAAAGGATATTCTTAATCTTGACTAAAGGATATTAATTACTATTTAAGTAAGTAATTATTATTTACTCACTTAACCTTATTACTGTTTACACGTCTATTCATTCGCCTTGCAATTATTATGGTCTATCGATTCTCAACCATTTAAGGCAAGTCATGATAACTTTGGTCAATAACTCTGGTTCTTCCCTTTTTGATTTCTGTTGACTTTTCAGCAGGAATTTTAAAAACATTTTTACTTTTATGAAAGTACGACTGTGACATAATTTGCTTGTTGTTACAGTCCAGCAATCAATTAAAATATAATCAACAGAGATTTCAAATGTCGTGGCAATTGGCAGCGTCTTATTTAGTTAGATTTTTAAAATTACGCTTATAATTTCGAAAATGAATGATCTAAATAATGGTAATGCATTTCAAATATTTCCATAACGGTCAAAAGTCTGTTTTTAATGGTCACTGATCAAATAAAAAAAAAACTAAATTTGTACTCAAAAATCTGAATGATTTTTAATTTCTTCTAAATAAAATCTCTCTTCACAGAAATCTTATTAAAAGTTTTAAACATTTAAATGAAATTTACAAAAAAATTTTAATTAGTTTGTTAGAAAACAAAAAAAAAACAAATTCTCTAATAAAAAAATTAAATAACAAACAAGCCAACAAATAAACCTACAGTTTGAAGTCATACAATTTGTTTTCTCTGCAGTTTGCTTTTTGTCAGCAGCTTCATCATTTCCATCAGAAATTGTTATATTGGTTGGCATTAGTACAATATCATACAGGATTACAGTAGAACTTCTATAAATTTAATCACCATTATCCAGAAAAAAACTTCAACTTACAAAAACTTCAAGTTAAAGAAGCACATCTAATAGAATTTCTATCCAAGATGCTTTTGCTTATAGAAAATTCAAGTAATAGAAGTTAAAATTTTAGAAGTTCGACTGTATTTGATTAAAATCGAATTATTTCGTTACTTGAAAACATTCTACTTCGGAGTATGCTTATTTAAGTTTAAGAGTTCTTGAATATTTGGCGTCTTTCCTGAATAGGTACAGGATATCAGTCGAAGTTATAACAAGCTTTGCAGTCATGTTTGATGATCATTGAACGAGCCTACGGCATAAAATCTTTAATCGAACAAACGAAAGGCTACGAATAAATCCCATCTCATTCAACCTGTTTTTCAAATTTAAGTAAATAGAAATGAAATCATCTCACAAAGAAAATTTCAGTTGAAGGCTTTAACGAATCCAATTTTTAGAAGGTAAAAATGGGAGATGTGAAGTCGCCGTGATCTAGTGGGTAGTGTGTTGGCTTATTAGACAAAAGGCCCGGGTTCGAATCCCAGGTCAGACATCAAAACGAAAAAAATATTTCTTCGGCGACTTCCTCTCAGCAGATTTCTGGCAAAGCCTCTGAGAGTAAAAATTGCACGAAAAGCTTCTCAAACATCTAGTCGTTCGGAGTCGACTTAAACTGTAGGTCCCGCCACTCATGTATAAAATTAACGCACACAGCATAAGTGGTGTGAGAAGCTAGGTCGTAATCCTGACTGAAGGGTTGTAATGGCCAATTATGTATTATGTTATGTAAAAATGAGAGAAATATTAAACAAAGTGTTCAAAGGAGTCCATGATTGTTAATTCAGAAAGTCAAGTTTTTATTGAGAGGATCATAATCCTCTTCGAGGAAATACCATCTGTGTGAGCACTTTATTAAAAAGAAATTCGAATTTTTCAATATTTTCATTTCTTAAATTGATTCAATCTTTGTCAGGGGATTTGATTGAGACGTATTTGGTGTATACTACTGGGTGTTGTGTTGGCTTATTAGACGAGAGTCCGTCATTCAACCCCCGGGCATAGGCATCTTAAACAAATCAAAAGAGTTTAAATACAATTAAGTACAGTGTGCCACAAATGCAGTTAATATCTCAAAAATTCCAAGATTCAATCCCAGATAAGTAAGTGGTTTAACAATTCTGCATCGAGGGTATCCTGGCTGACAAAAACACTGAGAGTAAATAAAATTTCGATGAAAAGTTTTTGAAGAATCGGTATTTAGTTCGTGGCCCCGCCACTCATGAATAAAGTTAACATGCACAACATGGGTGGTATGAGAAGCTAGATTGTAATTTTGACTAAAGGGTTGTAAAGTATATAGAATAATTAGCTCCTATGTTGCAATGCTCAAGTTAGGAATTGTTTGTAACAACTTAATATTTATGTTTTACTCTATAACGTTAATGTTTAAATTTTTATTATCATGTGATAGGAATTTCTTATACAGTTAAACTCGTTTATAATGAACTCGGTTATAACGAATTCTTGGTTATTACGTACATATTTTCAAGTCTCAATGTTTTAATAACGATTATCATACAAAAAACTTCGTTTATTACGAACTCGTTTATAATGAATTCCCGGTTAAAAGGAACTACTTTAAATGGTCCCAGTAATTAAATTTCATACATTTGAACTTTTTTATAATGAACCCTCAGAAAAAACTTTGAAGTGTGGCAATAGTCTTTACTTTTATTTAATATGGCAGCATTAAATTGTAACTCACCGTCTTTAATCAGCTGATAGATAAAAACAATTAAAACATATTTTTGATTTTTAATAAAAAAAAAGTACTTTTTGTTTTTAATAAATGATAAAAATTCTTTGTATTTTATATTTTCTTCTATGACTTCACCCCGTTTATTACGAACTTTGTCTATAACGAATTAATTTTTTTGGTCCCACGGAGTTCGTTATAAATGAGTTTGACTGTGTTTAATAAAGATGGCGCGATACTGTTTTTCTTTCATTTGGACGATATGACCGTAACAATACTATTATTAATCAATAATAATGATTTTTTTGGGTTAAAACGCTTGACTACAAATTCAACACAGAAAGAGAAAAAGGTTTCGAATTTAAAGAGGAAAAATTCAACGAAAAATATAAGTATTGGCACCTCTTGGGAATAAAATTTAAATTGCAAGTCTCATCACAATATTTATTACAGCAATCCAATGGGGAATTATAATTCTAGGCAATTACATCAGAGAACATTCTAAAAGAAATAGAATGAAAATAATACCTTTTTAGTATTCATTTGAGTAGCGTACCTCAATGTTCAATATCTATCTTCTGCAAATTCTTCGGTCGTTCTTTCAACTTTGCTACGAGTACATATTTTGTCAGATAATAATTATTTTTATTTTTTATTTATTTTTTTTATTTTCTAGAGATTTGCATAAAAACAAAAGCCCGATTTCTAAAGCTCTTGTCTATTTGATTCTTTCCAGTTTGTTTTTATTTTCTTTCTTTTTGACATTTCGATTTTTCCAATTCTGTATAGTTGGCCTGTCTAGTTGCAGGTTTTTGGAGTTTTGAAAAAGTGTATTATGGGGGGGGGGGGGGGTGTAGGTTAGGAAATGTTTTAAATGAATGTGATCTGTTTGTGAAGTTGGTCGTTCGGTTGGTTGGTTAGTTGTTTGGTTGGTTTATTGTCAATTAGCAATGCAATGCTGAGAAATCAACACAACTACAGCCACTAACTGTCACCCGAATATATCACACAACACATCAAATGAATGACAGACACACACACACACACACACAGTCAAACAAAATATACAAATTCATACAGACAGACAGACAGATAGACAATAACAAACTAAATCTAAAAATAACAAACTTTATTCCAAATACAACAACAATGTGACATCAACAACAATGACTACAAACTTATAACAACTTCGGAAGTGTGATGGAAAGATTTCACTTTGACCAACACATAGGTGGGGGGAGTATAAAATTGAAAAAAGAATACAACAACAACAACAACAACAAAAGAAAAATAAACTATTAACTGACCATTATTTGTCAACAGTAGAGAGGGTTAGTCAGTTGGTATTGGTTGGTTGCATGACAAATTTTTGGTTTCAAAATTTTTAAACCCAAAAAACTAATAAAATACACACCAACACACATTTCAAATAAATAAATGAAAGTGTTGTTTGTGTGTGTGTGTGTATTTGCATGAACATGACTGATGACTTTTAATGAAAAGTGTATTGTGCAAAACATCAGAATTAGTAAGAAAAATCGAGAATTTGAAATTTAAATTCATTGAGAATTGGATTGTGAATTGAAAATTAGTGCATTTTTTCCTAAACCGTGAATTTAATTACAATTTTCGTAAAATATTTCGTATGCAATTTGATTTTCTGACGATAATCTCATCCAGCTGTTAAACGATATCGACGACGAAGGATAGCAGTAATAGAAGGAAGATACTAACTTAAGATCAAAACTAGCATTATTAGATTTCTTAATATATGTAGATGAACGATATGGAGATATTGAAATAGTTACCCGAATATGGGTTCGTGGACCAGAGATCAGCAACGAGTATTCAAAACGATGAGTAGATTCGAGTCATACTTATAATTTCTGATACTCATACGCATTCAATACTTATTTTCATATGATACTCATACTATTCATACTCAAAACTGCAAATACTCGTCGTATTCATACTTAACAATACGCAGGATGTTATTGACTTTGACATTTACACAAAGCACAAAATAAGTATGATTCGCGTACGAACACTACTATACTCGCAAGAATATTGTGTGTATGTTTTGCTTGTTGCCTTTCCTTCCTTCATTGTTTGTATATGCAACAACAACAAAAGCAATAATTCGAATCACTTGAGCATTATAAGTATTTTTCTAAACCTATGAATCAAAATGAGAAGGCATATGAATCAAATATATTTCGAATGTTGTGAGTTTGATGTCAACGTTGTACTCATACTCATTGTTATTTGTACTTATAAATCAATGTTGCAGCGAGTACGAATGAATCAGAGTAGTTGAATTTCAATTCAATTGATTCACTCATACTCAAAATTGCATGGGTGTTTATGAGAAAGAAAAGGAGACCACAAAATGTCTTTAATGCCATTGCCAGGCGCTTGGGAACCAAAAAAGATGTATTCTTGGTCACCCAGAATTTAGATTCTCATGAGACAACCAAAAGATGTCAACCAAAAGATGTATTTCTAAAGCGAAATCGTTAAGATCAGCGCTACAATGCGAACTTAAAGGACCCAAGTAAACTATGGCTGCAATGGGTTGTCAATTCAATCTCCGTGCTAACGAACTTTCTCGTAACATGATAAGTGCTTGCGTAATGTTAATTCTGTTAAGCATTCACATACATACGTACATACTAGGGATTTTGTGAATCCCATTACATTACAACTTTCAGTTAGGATTACGGGCTAGCTTCTCACACCACTCATGCTGTGTGTGTTAATTGTATACGTGAATGCCGGGACCTACATGACAATTTTATTTGCTCTCAGAGTTTTTGCTAGAAATCCGCTGAGAGGAAATTGCAGAAGAAATATATTTTCTTTTATATTTCGGTTTGATGCCTGACCTGGGCTACGTACCTGTACTTTACGTCTAATATGCCAATACACTACCTACCTAGACTACAGCGACTTCAAATAAATGCAAATATTATATTGAAATTTTAGAGCTTCACGGTAGTGTGTTTAAGACAGATTTTTAGAATGTGAAGATGAAATAATAATTTTGAACAATTATCTTCGGAGAATTGCTTAACCAGAGGACCAACAATCGAGTAAAAAGGGAACTAAATTAGTGTCCTGCGATTGCTGAATCGTGATGTTATGAATTGGAAGCCTCTGAGCAATAGTAATGTAAAGACGATAATAGAAAACTTTTTGAGGTAAACTCATCTTATTGATGAAATTTGAAATACATTGTATGCCTCTGCATTATTGTTTGCCGCACTTTTTCCGAACATTCATCTAGGCTTGTGAATGAATGGTTTCATGGTAACAACTTTTTTCGTGAAGTATCAAATCTAATTACTTGATCATAATCTACTTGAAAATGTGACTTAATAAGGTAACTTTCAAAAGAAAATATTCGAAAAAAAGTTTCAGTTCTGACAAAAAGTTCAAAAGAGATTCGTCTCAAGAGAATCGTGTCTGCATATAAAAAATAATATTTTATTATGAATATCTATTTCAACGGAATTTTGTGCTTTTGTTTCTAATTTTTTCTTCATATATCATTCATTTTAACAGTTAGCTTTAATTTTATGTAGAAAGGGCTTTAAATTCAACAAATATTTTTTAACGGCTAAGAATTTCTTCAACTTAATGCCTCTCAAACCATTCAATATATTAATACTAATTCCTTTTGCATTATATTGCATTAAAGAAATTAAAAAATTTCATTGGCAATACATAAATTGATTATACCTTAAGTCCATTTTATAGCTTCTCAATTAAGAATACTAAGGAAATATAATTTCTTAATAAATGTTCTTTCTTATGCACGATTAAGTTATTAAGTCCCAAATATTATTTCCATAAATTAATTTGCTTGAGTACCAAACACCATGAACAACAATTTTTTTGTGTTGCACACTTAACCCCTGTGGCACTGTCATACAGTAACATTTACTTATTGAAAGTGCATAAAAAAAGAAGAAAAGAAGAATTTATGAAATTGAAAATAAAAATAGTGAGTGGCGCAAATACCTATAAAAAGAAAAGCAACCTCTAAAAACCTTTTAGCAAAATTAAAACCGTGAAATTGTAGCAGTTTAGTTATTGACCTTTAAATGTATAAAAATTTTGTTTTCTTCTCTACCATTCTGCTTTAGCTGGAGGCAAGAGTAGAGCGAAAGTTGTGCATAAAAATGAATTGCCTTTAGTGTGGCTGGTCAATAATGAAATGGTCTTCAAGGAAATAAAAATTTTGGTTGAATTTGTGTACAATTTAAACGTTAAGAGAAATCAATAAAAATGTGGGGGAAAGAAAAACTATTCTTTTAATTAAACGTGAAGCGAACATAAAATTTCAAATAGTCTTGCAGTAGTACTCTATTACTGAATAAATGGGTTTCAAATGTAGGGAAGAATTAAGTAAACGTTGGATTATATTTGTAATACACGATAGTGATGAAAGTAATGTTAAAATTGGCAATTAGAAATGGTAGACTTTCTTATTGTTTAAGTCCTTTCTTCAGTATGCTCAAATAAAACTGTGTAAATAGGTTCGTTTGGTCGCCGTGCTCTAGTAGGTAGTGTGCTGGCTTATTAGACGTAAAGCCAGGGTTCGAGTCCCAGGCCAGACATCAAAATAAAATACAAAAAGTATTTCTTCGGCCATTTCCTCTCAGCAGATTATTGGCAAAAACTTTGAGAGTAAATATAATTGCCATGAAAAGTTTCTCAAAAATCTGTCGTTCGGAGTCGACTTTAAAGTGTATACAGACCAAAACTTATGCCATATATTCACAAAGTAATGGATTTCACTTTACTCGAACTCAAATTTTAATTAATATCATCACCGTACACTTTTTAGCGTTGAAAAGCAAAAAGATTTGTGCAAAATATTTCATAACGGTATATGAAATTCAATTATGAATGCCATATGCCGCAGGATATATTTTTCAAAAGACCATTTTAAGCGATTTTATTTTGCTAAAGAGTTTCGTTACTGTGCTTAAAATGATATTGGGATTTGACTGAACTGAAATATGGTTGGTTAGCAAGAAAATTGTTTGTAGATATCGATAACAGTGCTACAGGTAACAATAAACAAAATGCGAAAACAAAGCTACAAAAATTGTTTCATGTTTTGCCCAGTAAAGCAAATAAACATCAAAGATTTTCTCGCAATATGTTAGCTCATCGTAGTACAAAACAATTCGAATTGCTAAGAGTATACGAAGGAGTAATAAAAACCAATTACCAAGAGTAAAAAGCATAAGATCAATAAACGATGATAAGTAAACGATAAATTATTAATTTTGCGATTTTATTTTCGTCTTATAGAAAACCTTTAAAACAATCAGTTTTTCAACACTGGCACACAACTCAGGCAAAATGCGTTGGTCGATTTTAATAAAAGTTTGTTTGGATATAGGTAGCATTAAGTATTAGAAATATAGGAGTATTTGCTTCCTTATTAGACGTAAGGCCCGAGTTCGAATTCTAGGTTAGGCATCAAAACGAAATATGAAAAAAATATTTCTCCGGCTACTGCCTCTCAGCAGATTTGTGGAAAAACAAAAAATTTCCAATTACCTCTGTTGCGTAATCGTTAAAGGTGATGTTCTGTTCATTATAATTCTGTTATGTAATAATTCTATGCTATCATTTAGAAAATCCCAGAGTTTTATTGTCATTCCCTCCGTCACGAGTTATATTTCTGGTTCCAGGGGAGCATAGAATTTGGGCATAAAATTTCAGCATTTGGTTTTAATTTTGGCAATTTGGCAAAAACAGTAAGTGGATTTTATATGCAACTTAGAATGTCATATTTAGCCCCGTCCTTTTTACAAAAACATCTAATTATGTAAAGCTATTGATGTGCGCCAGGTTATGAACGTTTATGACAGATACCACGTTGTTGTAGATTAGATTACAACTACAATTCGTCTAGGTTAAATACGAGAAATATATCTGAAGGTTTTTCGTTTGTTATGTAGAAAGTCTTCAGTACATGCTACAGTTTAATAAAGCACCCCAAAGTGAGAGAGGATGTTTTTTTACCCCAGACCCTAATATTTCCCTAACTTTGAGTTGTGCAGAACTCTGTATTTGTGTATTTATTTTATGCCCTCATAGCTGTCGAAGATTTTATTTAAAATCCTTTGGGGTACTTCAATGCTCCCTATAAGGGCCTTTTTGATTTAAAGAAGAAATACCTTTAGAATACTGTTAAATATGTCGCGCCAAAATAAGCCTGATAGTATTCATTTTGTCTTTGTAAGAGCAGTTCTCTCTAAAACCTTTCTGTTGATACCAGAGATCAGCGATAAGTATTCAAAACGATGAGTAGGTTCGAGTCATACTTATAATTTCAAATACTTATAAGCATTATACTTACTTTGATATCATAGTCCTACTACTCATACTCAAAGTTGAAAGTACTCGTCGTATTCATACTTAACAATACGCATGTTGTTATTGACTTAGACTCGTCTCTACTTAACATTTACACGAAGCACAAAATAAGTACGATTCGCGTACGAACACTACTACGGTCATAAGAAGATTGTCTGTACGCTGTGCTTGTTGTCTTTGTCTTTACTTTCTTCTTTGTTTGTGAATGGAACAACAGCAAAGGCTGTAAATTTTGTTTAATGATTCGAGCCGCTCGATTGACTTATAAGTATTATAAGTATTTTTCTAAATTTATGAATCAGAATGAGTAGGCGTTAGGTCGTTAGGTCGTAGTGGTAGCTCTGATATCACAAAGCTCACTTGAGCACGCATGACGGCCCGTTGTGATGCCACGGGTGAAACGCAGTCCCTGTACTAACCAACTTCCGCCAAATCAGGGAAAGGAAGAAGTTGGTCAGCGCAAGGGCTGCACAAATGAGTAGGCGTATTAATCAAACATATTTCGAATGTTGTGAGTTTGATGTCAACGTTGTACTCATACTCATTGCTACTTATACTCATAAATCAATGTTGTAGCGAGTACGAGTGAATCAGAGTAGATGAATTCCAATTCTGTCACTTATACTCAAAATTAGATGAGTGCTTATGAGTAGCGGAAAAAAGATTCATTCTGATTTCTGGTTGATACTTGACATGAAAATATTCCCTCTAACTTTAGCATTGCGTGGACAATTTTTCCTTTGGTTTTGTCTACGATTAATCTTTTTAATTTAAAAGGAATCATTACCGTATAGGGAGTACAGTATGTCCATCATACTGGCCATCTTAGTATTTTAGAAATTCCGGCGATACTTTTCGTAACAATTGTTGGCTTATATTGTTTAAAGATATTTTTTATTGCCTTAGTAATATTGCAGCAAATCACTGGAAAAAAATTTCCGTTGATTCTTACCAAAATTAAATCAAACAGTTAAATATGCATTGTTCTGACTGTATTACCCTTATATTAAGCGCATATGTACGTATAGTACGCCTTTAAATCTATTGTCCGTTGTTAACTCCTACTTGAAAATCTGAAAATTTATTCAATTTGGTTGAATAAACTAATTTTAAAATAAATTATTTAACATAAAACCACTTATTAAACTATCATGTGTTCAAATAAATACAATTTCGAATAGTAAACGAAAGAAAACAATCGAATAAAGAAACCCCAATGCAAACACCCCCAAAATTAAATCACAATACGAGTAATTGAGGGTTTCATATGAACAGGATACAATGTAAAAATGTAAATATTTTTTGTTTTCTAATGTTTTTAATGTTTTAAAGCGTATCTATCAATGGTATTTTCTTCCTTTTTTTTTGTTTTTGATTTAATTGTGTAACACAAACCGAAAATTCCAGTTTAGTTAACACGAAAAACGAAAACAGTGAGTAATTTTTGGGTAAAAACAAAATCAAAACCAAAACCAAAAAAAAAAAAAATTAATTTTTAAGGCGTTTTTACCACAAATCTATTGAAAATAAATACGAACAAATTTTAAATAAAAATTTTCATTTTAAAATTTTCAATTTACAAAATCCTACACACATTCACACACAGACAAAGTGAAACAAATCAAAGAGTTAAAATAGAAAATTATAGAGTGTGTGTGTGTGTGTGTTTTTGTTAACAACTTAACATATAAAAGCAATTTATTTTATTTGTATTTCAACAACTAAATATAAAACAGAATAAAACAGAATAAAACAACAACAACAACAACAACAACAATAACAACAAGTGGTGGTAGAGTATTATTATAAAAGGATTTTTAAATAAAATATAAATCCAAAGTTAAATACAATACAAAAACCGACAATTACCAAAAACACAATAAAAAAATGGAAAAAATGGAAAAAAAGTGGAAAAAAAATGGAAAAAAGTGGTAAAATAAGTGGAAAAAAATCTATTAAAAATATTCGATAAGTGGTTAAATCACCACATAATGCGTTACTGCTGTTTTAAAAGAGAAACAAATTTAAATATATACTCGCTGTAGTTTTTATGTATAATAATATTTAAATCGAAAAAGATTTTTACAATATAAAAATTTATTTTAAACAAATAAATATTTCAAGTATGTCCTTCCAACCCATATGACATTCTTCTGTACATTGTGCTTTAGAAACAAAAAAGAATTTTTTGGTAGCTTGGATCGGAACCCTAAAATGTAATGTTATAGTTCGAAGCATATTTATTGACATATTAGTGGATCCTCAGTAAAATTCTAAAGTACGTATTTGTTTGTAAAGTCGCCGTAGTCTAGTAGATAGTATGCTGGCTTATTAGACGTAAAGCCAGGGTTCGAGTTCCAGGATCGACATCAAAATAAAAATACAAAAGTATTTCTTCGGCGGCTTCCTCTCAGCAGATTTCTGACCAAAACTCTGACAAAACCCTGTCATGAAAAATTTCTCAAAAAAAAAAATCTGTCGTTCGTACGTAATTGTTTGTAAAAAAAAAGGGAAATGATAAATACAATCATCCCCTATCGTGAATAAAATGTGAAATTTTTATTTCCATAAAATTTTCATTTCCTAGGTTGGGAAATTTGCTATCATGAATATCATGGGAACGTTTGTTTTGCTATCAATATGTAGTGAGTGTACAATAAGGAAGAAGGAAATTTAAATAACATACATAAAGTAAAAATTATTGAAAATATTTGGGTAAGTAACATAAAAAGTAATTAAATTCAAGTTTTGTAATTATTATACACAAATTTGTAGTTTAAATAATAAAAAAATGTTCAGAATTGGTGCCATTATATTCCTACAAGAGGAGGAGATCCAGCAACAGTGGATAGCTCGTCGTGCTTTGCGGCTCTTCATTCCTACCAGTTCATAAATGCATTGTTCACTGGCTGACAAACTTTTGGTTCGGTTTGGTTTACCTCCCGTTTCACGCTGGTTTTTTAAATTAGCGGCAGCTTTTGACCGCACATACCTTTTTTGGTCTATCCACACCTATTGCAAGTTATATATGTACATATGTATGTAGTATAAGTATGCATGTTTAAAAATGTAAAATACTTAAAACATGATAATAAACCTTTTTCCATTCATGAACTTTTTTAACAGGAGGGCCAGCACTATTTGATACTTCTGTAAGGGAATTCCAAAATTCGGCCACCACATCTTTAGAAAATTTCACAAAACCCCATGCAATCTGTCGGTTATTTTGCATCCTATTAAGAAGCATATCATGTTGCACATTATTTATTGATTTAGACCTAAAAATAGATTTAGTTAATTTCTGTATCCATTAAAAAGTAAAAAGTACTTACATTTTGTTCTAGTTCCCCAAGGAAAATAAAATGAACAAATTGACTACAAAAAATGGGAAAAATGTTTTTGAAAAATCCATTCACGATAAGGCGAAATTTTTGTTGGGAACATTTTTTTTTTGTATGTCATTCACCGCTGAATTACATATAAGAAAATGACAAGACATTCTATGGGAAAAATTATTCATGATCGCACTTTTGGGAAATAGGAAAAAATTTTAGGGGAAAAATTATTCATGATAGGGGTGAATATAAAAAAAATTTTTAAATTTCTCCAGAAAAAAAAAAACAGGTATGTAGAGACCAAATTCACTGTTGTTATTAAGGAATATGTATTAGATTGGATAGAAAGTAACGTAGCTGACGAAGCAATGGATAATTTTTTGTGCTACTGCTCTTGTTTTTTTTTTTTTTTATTAAACCAGTACTCAGGGCATGACCCCTACCTGCAGTGCATTGTGCAGGTTTAGGAAAGGTGGGAAAAGGGAAGATGCGAACGGTAAGGAAATGTGTTGCTACTGGTAAAATGGCCAGTGCCATACCTTCTCTTCTTTTTTCCTTCTCCACTTCCTTTCCTATTTTGAAGGGTAACAATAAACATAGAAGTTTCTTGGTGTTGACGTGGAATTATTCCACGTATTGAAACGTCACTCTTCCTTACCTAACCTAACCTAGATCCTCTTGGCATTCCTCAAACATTTCAAGAGTCTTTTGAAGGCGTGATTATTCTCAAATCGCCTTTTGTCTCTATATTCTGGATGTCCGGAATTCTTCCAATCTCACGTAAAAATTCATATGAATTTCCCATGCTTTCAACTTTAACATGTACGATTGCCTTGTTGTTCCCATCGATGTCCGCGTGTTCAGGTACCTAAACGAGGGTAACTAGCGAATACCTAGCTATCTTCAACACAGACACCTGGCATTGATTTTTTGAAAACCTTAAACGTAAATGTGCATATATTAACATACCACATACTCTAACGATAACGAAGTTGCATGGCGATAATTTTAATAATTAGTATTTCAGCATGAAAAACACGACAATTATTTGGTAGTGCAAGGGAATGACTAATGTTCAGTTGTTCTGAAAATATTATACATCTGACTTTGTAGTGTAGTCATCAGAAAAAACCTGATAAAATTTCTTGTGTGTAAGCCGTTATCATAAAAGGACCTAACCACAAGTGAAAGTATCATCAAGTATCGTGCAAATTCAGCCATGAACATAATTTCTATATTTTCATGCTCTTCCGCCACACGGACTTATTGCCACGTTTACAGCTACGTGTTTCATCAACATGTCTGGTAGACAACTGAGGATAGTACGCAATATCTTGGATAATGTAGTCCTAAGTCGTAAACAGTAACTAACCGGATTACGGAAGATGTATAAGCAGCTGCCTAGGTAAAAAAAAAAATTGGGATCGGCGCAAGAGCATTTTAGTTGTTCTTATGCTGCATCGATGGACATGGCACAGGCATTGGCGACTTAGTGAATTTGAAATCAATACAATTGTTTTTCCAGGCACTTTAGCTCTGGATATATCCAAATATGTATGTTGGAATTATACATTTACTATGGCTGGCAGCCTACATAAAATTCTATTAGAGTTATTGATATTTTAATGTATATTTTCTAGCTGTTCGTTTTTTGTATTTCTATTTGAGTAGCACTTTTCCACATACTTCTGATAGTTAAGTAGAGATTGAAGGACTGTCCATAAAATTAAAAATTTTAAATAAATTTTTTTTTTTTGAATTAATAACCGAAATTCATAAAATTTCTGATGTTCAGCGAGATTTTGGCGAGCACACTCAACCACAATTTTTCTGGTTTTAAAATGTAGCGATGCATTTTAAAATTTCCAATATTTTAGGAAAATATATTTTAAAATAAAACTATCAAGGAATAGTGTTGTATTGTATTTTTATTATTACCATCAGAATAGTTGTTTACAATTTTCCTTCTTTAATGTATGAATGTAATGCTATCCTTTAAGCGCTTTGCATGTCATAACATACATTGGTAGTAGATTATCTAATCGCGATTTGTTGTTTTATTTTCCCAATATAAAGTTGCTAAAATGTTTTCATTTAAAATTCTTAATACAATATTTTAATAAATTACCACATGCTGCCATAAAACAAAAGAGAATTGCATGAAATTGAAATTGTAAAAGAGCTTAACGAACAGTTGTACGACACCGTACCATAAATAATGTTTTATTTTATAACTTAAAGGTCATGTGAAACCGTTAAGTGTTGTAAATTAAAATAAAATACAAGACAAGGTTACCACCCAATTACGATGAATATTACTCTGGCAAACAAGACACTTAACACTGGTTCCGTATTGTGAATGTGACTTTAACTGTGACTGTAAATCACTGTTGTTGGTATTCGGTTGGTACCACTTATAAACAACCTTCATGCCAATGCTATCCCTATATAGCCGATCCTTTTCTATCGCTCTCTAACTCTCTCTCTCTCTCTCTCTCTCCATGCATAGATATGCATTCGCTGTTGGTTGCTGGCGGTGACAATGAAATTCCATGTTTATGAGGATGTACTTTAATTCCAACAGTACTATTTAATATACTCATACACACAAGCAATTCAAAGTATTTTGTATGTATGTGTGCAGACATATGTATTCTATTACAGAATAGTTGGGCATGCTAAAGGTGCCATTGTATGTTGTTCCAAGGATGTTGACTGTTGGCTGTTGTGCCAGTTATTTGACTCATGCTCGCATATGAGTGTGTTAATTAAGTGTCAGGCTTTTTATGGATTGTTTTGTTGCGCATTAGTATTTAATTAAAATATTATATCTGTGGGTAGATTGTTTAACGGTTCTCTGTTTGTGTATGCAATTTGGTAAAATTACAAAAGACTCACACTAATTGCATATTTTTTTTACCAAAAATGTCGAGGTCATGGATGCAGAACTTAAAAATAAAAGGATGCTTAAAAACAAAAAAAACAAAAAAAGATAGAAATTGGAAGGGCAAATGTGGTTCTTACCCATGGCGGTACTTTTATACTAGTTCTGTAAAGAGATGGCTTGGGTTGGAAGTAGTATTTTTATGCTACAGCATGTAGGAATTTGGCATTACTTTATTGTAATTGTAAATTATCCACTCGTTGTATAGGATGATACACTATTGCTGATGTAGGAGAGCCCGTTAAATATTGTTGGATTGGTTGAGGGACACCGTACAGATAAGAAGAGGCCCAATACAATTATATCTTTAAATCGTATAAACATCCGTTTTCAATAGGCATAGCTAAAGACTTGCTCATGAGCACATGTGGTAGTGCCCTTATATTACAGAAGGAGGTTTCCGATCTATAACTTTCGCTCGCTTTAATAAGCTCCCTTATGGAAAGATTACTACAATACATACATAATTGGTCATTAAAACCCTTCAGTCAGAATTATTGACCTAGTTTCTCACACCATTTATGTTGTGTGTGTTAATTTATACATAAGTGGCGGGACTTACAGTTTAAAGTTGACTTCAAACGACAGATTTATTTGAGAAACTTTTTTCACTCTCAGAATTTTTTCCAGAAAATCGCCGAAGAAATACTTTTTATATTTTGTTTTGATGTCTGCTCTGGGGCTCGAACCCAGGCTTTAAGCTTAATAAGCCAATACACTACCTACTAGACTACGGCGACTTCTAAATTACTACAATAAGCGGGATATATTTTGCAGTTGCTTTGAATATTGAATGCGGTGTTACAATAGGGCCTAAATGCTGGCCTGATTGGGACCTCTTTAAGGAGTGTCCGGTTGGTTGGCTTAGCATCACTTAGTTAACTAATGTCAAATTTTAAAGAACCTGTGGAATGTAGTTGAGGTCTTCGTAGTATGTTGGCTTATTAGACGTGAGACCATGGATCTAATATTTGAATATTTCTGTGGCGATTTACTATGAAAAGTTTACCAAAAATTTGTCATTTGGAGACGACTTTAAACTGTAGATTCCGCCACTCATGCATAAAATTAACACACACACAACCTAACTGGTGTGAGAAGCTCGGTCGTAATCCTGACTGAAGGGTTATAATGACCAATTATAAAATAATGTGTGGAGTAATTTATAGAATATCACTTGATTGGAAACAAAATGAAAACAATTGAATTTCATGAAAAAATGGCTAAAATTCGTGAATTAGAATATGATTTGCCCCCTCATTCATTTCACACTTGTAATTTACCACTGGTAGACCTTTTATTTTGTTTCGAAACCATGAGAAAAATCTTGATGAAAAGATTTTCGTCTCCACGGTGAATCATTATACGAACAAAACTATTGTGAAGACCTTGATAATTATTTTTTTGTTGGAAAGGCAATTGAGGAAGTTTTGGACAATGGGCATAGTATATGATCTTTTTGGAGTTGATATCCGGATACTTTACGCCACGGTGATTAAGATACCGGAATACTTTTCGGGATAAGAGTATTTTTTAGATTTTTGTAGAATTCTGTTTGTATTTCTTTAGCATATTTTTTTTTAATAAATTTTTCAAGTCGCCGTCGTCTAGTAGGTAGTGTGTTGGCGTATTAGACGTAAAGCCAGTGTTCGAGCACCAGGCCAGACCTCAAAACAAAATGCAAAAAGTATTTCTGCAGCAGATTTCTGGCAAAAACTCTAAGAGTAAAAAAAAATCCTGCCATGAAAAGTTTCTCAAACAAAATCTGTCGTTTGGAGTCGACTTTGAACTCTAGGTTCTGCCATATATGTATAAAATTAACACGCACACCATAAGTGGCATGAGAAACTAGACTGAAGGGTTGTAATGACCAATTCTGTATGTATGTATAAATTTTTCAATTATAAACACATATTAACCGAATACTTTATACATTTAAAACATGCAAATAAAATTACTTTCAAGTATTTAACAACTCTTTTCTTTCAATAATAAAAAGAAATGAAAAGCAAAAACTCATGCCTATAAATCATATAATTTCCTCTTTTTTTAATCTTTCAATTCAGCTTTTTGTTGGGCCTTCAGACAAAAACTTTTCTTATTGCAAAGTTTTGACATATTCGAGGGTATCCCTAAGGACAATTGTGATTTTCTTTGTATTTTTGTTCTGTAGTCCTTTGATTTTGTTTCATACGGTGTGTGTGTGTTTTTTTGTTGTTTAAAATAATAAAAATTTATTTATACGAGGCCGTCAGGTGTTTTGTGAAAATTAAAGATAATTTATGCACGAAAAACCTATGTTTCTGTCATGTCGCTTTCTCTGCCTTTTTGTTCCTTTTCAAGGGTTATAATTTATATGTAGTGTTTAGGGTTTTAGAAAATGTGGCCAAAAAAAGTAAGAAATATTTAGTAACGGTTAAATTAATTTTCGAATAATGAAAATCTTTGTTTGTGCAATAAAGTTCATTTTGAATGCAATTTAAGAATTTTATTTGCGTCATGCTTATTACATACTTATGTCGTATTAACTTACTTTAGAATATCAAACGGGGAAAACCTTCCGTTGGACATAGACCACTCCTGGAATTTTGTAGAAGCGTTTAGTTTTTAAGATTGGGAATGAGGTAGGCTGTTAAATTTTCTTAGATCTTGGATCCCTTGATCTTCGTATTTCCCTCACTATTGCATTATTTGTTAGACCGGGACTATGATGTTTTTTTTTTGCTAATCTTGTGTCAATCTAACATTAGCTCCTGATCATTGGATCTTTGTAGCTGGTGATCTTGCTAGACCCGATATATTTTTACCGAATATGTTCCTACGTATATAGGTTTATGTGCATGTAATTAGAATATAAAAAACAAGTTTAACTCGGAAAAAACTAAACACAAGTAACCTAAGAAGCCATAATATAACTAAGAAAAGAATAACCTTTCTTTCAAGGACTATTATAACGGACTACTCCTGGGATAAGGAGAAACCTATCTTTCTCAGATTCACTATTTTAAATTGGATAGAAAGCTTACCAAGGAACTATATAAACCGGTTCCAGATAGATATATATTTGAAACTTTTCATGGATTATCTGCTGAAGAACTTATATGCATATGTATCAGAGATCAGCAATGAATCGTTATTACCCCCCTCATAAGCACTTATGCAATTTTGACACAAAAAGTATTTTTTCGGTAATTTCCTCTCAGAAGATTTCTGGCAAAAACTCTGAGAGTAAATAAAATGCTATGAAAAGTTTCTCATAAAATCTGTCGTTCGGAGTCGACTTTAAACTGTAGTTCCTGCCACTTATGTATAAAATTAACACACGTAACATAAGTAGTGTGAGAAACTAGGTCAATAATCCTGACTGAAGGGTTGTAATGACCAATTATGTGTGTATGATTCATTCCTACTCGCTACAACATTGATTTATAAGTATAGGTTACAATTAGTATGAGTACAACGTTGACATCAAACTCACAACTTTCGAAATATGTTTAATTCATACGTCCTACTCATTCTGATTCATGAATTTAGAAAAATACTTATAAGTGATTCGAGTGGCTTGAATCATTATCAAAATTTACAGCCTTTGTTGTTGTTGCGTATACAAACAAAGAAGAAAGAAAGGACAAAGACTTCTTGTGAGTATTGCAGTGCTCGTACGCGAATTATACTTATTTTGTGCTTCGTATAAATGTTAAGTAGAGAGGAGTCGAAGTCAAAAACATTATACGTATTGTTAAGTATAAGTACGACGAGTACTTCCAACTTTGAGTATGAGTAGTGTGAGTATCATATTAAAATAAGTCTGAATGTCTATCAGAAATTATAAGTATGATTCGAATCTACTCGTCGTTTTGAATACTATGTATGTGCTTAAGTGAAATTTAAAAATTCTATGGCATTACAATCTTCGGAGAACGATTTGAAAAAAATGGAGGCGGTAAAGGAAAAAAAAAAGAAAAGGTGGCCGAAATATTCTATAAATTTTAACTATAAATTTTTCGGCAATGATATGCATGTTAGCACTTATGAGAACCTATCCAAGCCTTCATTATAGAACATTCTGCACATTTGCAGCATTAAATTAATATATCTAATCTAGAAGGGAATGAGTTGTTTCAAATCCAATTATTTCGACTATATTATGAGAAATTCTGGTGACCTGTAAAATTTTGTAAATAAATTTATACGTACAAAATAGCAAGTTCATAACTCTTGGGAAAGGTAAAAACTCAATGTGCAGAACCTTCTGCGTTGGATTGACATGATTAACTTGAAATTCTTTATTTCATAAACTAAAAATAATCAAAGACATGAAAGCAAAGATGGAATACTTGGTTTCTTATGTTTCTTACACAACCTAAAGGGACATTACAACCTTCATTACAAACCTTCTGGCCTATAACAGCGCATCTAACACCTGCATACATAGAGCTTAAAATCGATTCCGAACGACAAATTTTTGCAACTTTCCCTCGTTAGATTTTTGGCAAAAACTATAGGAATTAATAAAATTGCCATGAAAAGTTTCACAAAAAATATGGTACAAAAGAAACCAAATGTATACAGAAGAATTGTGACTAGGACGGGCTATATATGCGAGTATGTTAAAATAAGAGATCGTGAAATTGAAAATTTTTAGTCATTTCGTGGTTTCAAAAGTAAACATAAATAAAACAAATATAAAATAAAACAAAAATAAAATATTTTTTTTCATGATATTTCTTATTTACTGTAAAGTTTGAACGTTGACATTATGTGTGAAATACTACGTACACCTCCACGCAAAGTATTGCATGCAAAGTGTTGATTAATTTGAGGTAATTTTCGACCACTTTTTGACACATATTGGGCGAATTTTGGTTTTTAAGTGCTCAAGAGTTGAAGGTTTATCTGCAAAAACACGGTCTTTCGCGTAGCCCCACAAAAAATTCTAATGGCGATCTTGGTGGCCAGTTGATATCGCCACAACAATAAATTACGCGGCCATCAAATGTCTCTTGCAACAAAGCCTTATTCGCTCGAGTTGTGTGATATGTGGCACAGTCTTGTTGAAACCACATATTCTGCAAGTCGTATTCTTCAATAGTGAGTAATCATATGACCATAACGCTCCGAACTGACGGTGACAGTCGTTCCATCGTCGTTTTCAAAGATAAATGTCCAATCACACCTTCGGACCAAAGAGGCCACCAAACAGTGACTTTTTGTGGATGTAAATGGGCTCTCTTCAATTACTTGAGGATTTTCAGAACTCCAAATATGACAATTTGGTTTATTAACATAGCGAGGGTGAAATGTGCTTCATCGCTGTAGAAAATTTTGTTCGAAAAATTCCCGTCCACCGCCTGTTGATCAGTAACACATTCCACGTATCTACGACGTTGTGAATGGTCAATTGGCTTCAGTTGTTGCGTGAGCTGGACTTTATAGGGATGTAGGTATAGATCTAAATGCAAAATATGCCATAATAGGCCGTAAGACAGTCCTAAATCCTGAGAACGACGAGGAAACGACACATTCGGGTCTTCGGCAAAACTTTTACTTACAATAGCGATATTTTCAGCGGAACGAGCGAAACGATGTTGCACAGGCCTTTCAATATTTGTGTCACACCAGTCTCTTCAAATTTCTTCACAATTTTACCAATTGCTGGCGTAGTTGGACAATTATGTAAACCATAAACTCTCTTAAAGTACGATACGTGGCTGCGTTTTATTTTTATGAGTTGACCTTGCGTAGACCTTCGACTATAAAGAAAAAAATTAGTTTCACAACTTAGTTTGAGAGATGTCGAATTCCAGTCCCATACTTTTGAAACCATACTTTTGAAATACCTTTTACTCAAAGTTCTATATATTTTAGTGGCTAATTTGCTGTCGTCATGATGGTGATGGTGTAATATTGAATAGATTACGTGTAAAATAAATGACAAATTAGAATGGTTTTAAAACTCAATTCAAATTAGTTGAATTTTCAAATTCAAAGTACTAAAACTGTTGTTTTGCTTAACTTCGGCTAAGTTAAGGTTTGTGAGTAACGCCTGAAAAAATTCCAGGCAATGTAGGTTAGGCATGCTTGTAATACTTCATAAGTTCATACTTACGGCATATTTTACCTATGAGTGCCACCTTAGGGTGGGTTGGTGAAAAATAGAAAATGGTTTCATCAAACGGATGTACAGTATTGTATTATCTGGTAAACATGTTTTCATATGCATCATACTCTAGACTGCAAGAATACTAGTTTCATTTGAAGTTTTATGTTTAAACAGTTTATATGAATGTGTATTCAATTGCAACCAGTTTATATAAGCAAAATAACATATTTTCTGGACCAAAAAAGCGTACACCTCCTCCAATTATATGTCGAAACATTTTGAGGATGCTCTGTGTGCGTTTTTCTTTGAAAATTTGTTTTGCATTAAACCAACAAACTTAATAAAATTCCTTTTTGAACTCAGGTGTTTCATTGCAACAATTTATGGAAATTTTTTTTGTTTATGGTGCTTCAAAATTGTTTTGCTTCAAAAAAACATTTCATTTATAAATTTCATAAATTTTAAAATAACTTGTAATATTAACAAAAAAAAATATGTAAAAAAAAAATATTTTGTTTGCAGTAGTTCATCGCTTGTTACTCAGTTTAATGCTTAGGCCCTTTCACAAGCTCTTAAAAGATGCTTTTGAAAGAGAAGAGAACAGAAAGAAGAAAAACCAAAACAAAACTTTATAACTTAAATATCATTTGCTTTGTGTCTTTTTATGGCAAAAACATTTGTGCCGACTGCCCTTTGTTGGCCCAAAGTCATAAATATATTTCTGTATTGTTGCCTTACAGAACAGCAGTTAGCAGAAGAGAATTGCTTACAGCACTTGGTTGTTAAACGAGCAGTTTTGGCATCAATTTTCACACTTGAAACAATGGCATGGAGAAAAAAAAACATAAAGGAAAGAAAAACATAAAAATGTATATAAAATAATAAAATAAAAATAAAAACCAAAACAAAAAATATGAAAAAAATATATTAAATGTATGAACACATAATTTAACACATTTTTAAGTCACTACAGTACACAGGAAATTTTTTGGGAAATTTTATTCAACAAAATTTTCATTGCTGAACGACCAACAAAATATCTAAAAAAGAAAAAGAAAATTTATAAAATATTGTGTATAAAAAATTTCTGGCCAATATTTTCTTTGTTTCATTACATGCAACCAAAATTGAAATGAATTTCTGGTCTGATGTGTTTGCGTCTAAAGTGAGTGCCTGTCCTGTAAGCAGCCTTAAGGCATTTTCAATATTTCATTTTGGAATTTTTTGTTTATCTCTTTGGCAGTGTGTACGTACTTTTTAGTTCTATTGGTTAGCTGCAGATGTTGGTAATGGCATGAGAGATGGGCAACGATTGTTTAAGTGATTCAGTTAAGGGTATATGTATGATATATTCTCTGAAGATATTAACATTTTAAATTCACTTAGGATGCTCTTCAAGAAATATTTGAAAAATAAAAACAAATATTTGGTTTATTGAGGAAACAATTTTAAAGTTTTAAGGATTTAAAATTGATTTAAGAATTCCTACAAATATGTTTCAAGTCTCACATGAACACTGTCAAGTGGATTATGCCTTTATATTGACTACTCTTAGTATCGTTCGTCTTGATAAATAGGATGATTCAATATTTGTTCAAGCTTTCATATCGTTCATATGTAATATTTTGTCTCTGAAAATTGTAGCTTGGATGCCATCTGATACTGGAAATAATTTTCATTTTCCAGTAATAAGTTTTGTATGCGATCATATAATGCTTCAGCCGCTATCAAGTATGCAGTTAAAGAGCAGAGGACATAATATGCCGTCTAATAGTATCTTGGACTGAATGCGTTACTAACCAAATATTATTGTTTGATCCCGTTTTTCCTAAGCATGCGACCAAACTAGACGCATCTTCATATACCCCTCTGATCAAAGTATTCGTTGAATGCAGTTTGAAGTCTATTGAATCAAATTTTATTGGCAATGTTATGGCCACCATGTATCCGAACCCTATATTAACTCAGATCTTTCATAATTTTCAAATAAATAGACTTTTGTTCCGTTTGCTTGGCTCAGTGTTCTATTGTCCATACGCTTTTTAATGAAAGGAAGAGTTTTTGTACTTTTCTTATTCGATTCTCTACATTGACAGGATTGTCATTGAATGGATGCTGAAAAGATATTCGATACGTTGTCTAATATTTACAAATGGTTCATGGGTTTAAATCGCACAATATCGATAGTTAATTCACATGATTTCCACCTTAGGTAACCAATTATGCTCAAATTACTTCTGCAGGACATGCTATATGTTATGAGTTGTAGACCACGTAGAACCGTACACTTAACAAACTTCATGTCTTTCGTGTCGATATCACTCAAAGACATTGATAATCATATACGTAAAGTGGCCGCCGTTTGACTGGCCAAAGAAGTATGTAACGATGTCGACTTCAACGCAAGATCCACAGAAAACAGCGATTTTTTCTGTATGCATTGGGCACTCTTGGATCTCTAGGAGATTGGTATCGTTGCAAGATCAATTATTTCATATTTTGCTGAAGCCAGTCAACCGGAAATAGTCCTAATTTTTGAACAAAAATTAGGCGCAATTGCCAACTGCTCCAACACCCTTTCTGTGAACACGCGACATTGCCTGTGGTCGTTTGGCTTTGGTTTTTTCAACGAATTGGAATCGATTGCCTCGAATTCTTCTGAATATTCTCATGGAAATTGGTGATGTTTTCGGCCGATCTTGCGCTGATCAGAGTTGGTCGATCCTAAAATGGGAAAAGCGTTCATTAAGTTGTCCGAACAGAAGACCCATATCGATAGAACTTTATGTTAATTGCACGTGATATTGCAAGTGATAATGATTTGGCAAAATAGATAGAATAATCGGCAACAAATTTGACAGAAGAATTTTCAACATGATAGCCGTTATCTACTGCCAAAGGTCAGAAGTTCATGTTGGAAGACCGATATTTGAGGAAAACTATTTTAATTCTGATGATGTTCAAACACAAATTTGATAAAAAGATTTGATGAATGTAATCCTATATAAGTGAAGTAAATCTGTCTTTCACTACTGTGTGTACTATTTAGTCGACAATTAAAACTAATGCCTGCAGGATTAATGGGAGAAGTCTAACTTAAAAAAATGGAAAAAGTAAAGTCTAGTAGGTAGTGCTTTGGCTTATTTGATCCGAGTTCAAACCTCATGTCAGACATCAAAACGAAAATATGAAAATATTCCTTCGGCGACTTTCTCTCAGCAGGTTTCAGCAAATAAAATTGTTATAAAAAGTTTCTCAAAAATCTGTCGTTTGGAGTCGACTTTAAACTGTAGGCCCCCTAATCATTTATAAAATTAACGCATACAATAAAAGTGGTGTGGGAAGCTGGGTCGTAATCCTGACTGAAGGGTTGTAATGACCAATTATGTATGTATAATGAATTTGAATAATGATAAATACGACATAAACATCATATATTGGAAAACAAAAACTACCAGCTTATTAAACTTGTAAGTAAAGTTTAATTCATTATAAAAAGACGTCATATTCTGTTCTCATATTGACCATTTAAAACTGAACAAAAGAAAAAAAAAAAAGCATGAAAGAATCCTCCATAATTAAGACTCCGTTTTTAATTTAATAAGAAAAGCAAAGCAAAACGAAATGGAATGAATGAATAAAATAAATGATTGCGGAATTACTTCGTTTAAGAGCAGTACGCACAAAAGCGCAGACATCGTTTGTCATGTGGACAAAAGGATAATAGAACATGACAGCAACATTTATTAAGTGTAAGAATAATTAAAACCGAAATGAAGCTAACCTCCTACAGCAAAAAAACCAACAACACACGAACTGTTTATTTGGACACACGAAATATAAATGAGCCCAACGCCAAACTATTATAAGAGTTTTAAGCTGATATTGCGGCGTTAATACTGAAACTGAAACAGCTCGCCCGAATTCATTTCCACACTTCAAAAGAAATGAAATTATGGCATGGAAACGAAAACAAAACATTAATAAATACAAAACTGTTCTCAGTGGACATTTTAAATGAGTTGCAAAAGATGTTGAAGAAACCAAATGAGGCAGCAGATTGTTGTAAAATGAATGGAGGAAAACCCCAATACAATATGCAACGTTATGAGTTTTAATGCCATAAATGAGCTGCTCATTATTGTGTAAAATGAATTTGTTTTTTACGTTTTCCCTTCCCTACAGCAAGTGTAGTAAGCCTTTCGTAAGAATGCTTTTTTAAATTAACCCTTAAACTGCTACAAATGGCCTTTAGGGAAATCTATCATTCATTTTGCCAGAAAGTTATAGGAAAAACAAAACAATTTTTGTTTTTGAATTTTTGTTTTGTTTGTTTAATTTTTCTCCAATCATTTAAATTTATTATCTTATCGCGTTAGTTTTCTGCATCGTCTTATCTGTACATGCACTTGGACATAACCATCGATGAGGGACTTCTACACTTGTCCCTCTTTTTTTATGCGGTACATGAATAAACATAAAATTTCTGTAATTTATTAATATTTTATAGAGTGAGGATTACATGATTGTAGCTTGATTATAAACCTGATCCATTAGCTATTTATTATCAAATCTCACAGAAGAGGTTTTCATTATATTATTGGTATTTGAAAGCTCGAGAATATTTGTATAAATACCCCTTCAGATCTGGTTTGGCATCTTTTGTCAAAACCTTTTCTGTAATTCCGATTGTAAAAATTTTTTTCAGTAAAGCCTTGACGTAGAGATACTTGTGACGGTTAAAGTGCTTGACTGTAAACAATTCCAATTTTTGGGAAAGCCGGAGCGATTTCATCACTGTTTTGAAATTTTTAAAATTAAGCGACTTAAACCTCCCTACGAATTATGCGCTCAGTATCGCCGTAAGCCAATACCCTGTTCTTGAAATGAAGAGAGCAAAGAGCTAAGATAAAATTTGTCTTGTCTGGAAATCAAAGTAAACCACGGTCGCCGTGGTCTAGTAGGTAGTGTGCTAACTTATTAGACGTAAAGCCAGGCTTCGAGTCCCAGGCCAGACACCAAATTAAATGAAATACAAAAACTATTTTTTCGGCGATTTCTTCTGGATGTCCAAGATGTCCAAGAATTCATGTAGGAATGTTGGAATTCATATAAATTTTCTTTGCTGCTGACTTTAACACGTACAGTTGCCTTGTTGTTACCAGGAACCTAAATGAGAGTAATTGGCGAATATCTACTATCTCCACCATGTAAATATGCGTATATTATCATACCACATACTCCGATAACGAAGTTGCATGGCGATAATTTTAAAAACACGACCATAATTTGGTAGTGCAAGGGAATGACTAATGTTCAGTTATTTTGAAAGAATCAAACGTTCTGACTTTATAGTGTGATCCTCAAAAAAGCCTAAATAATGTTTCCTGTGTGTAAACCGAAGTCGTGGTAGTCTAGTAGGTACTGTGTTGGCTTATTAGAAAATATGAAAATATTTATTCGCCAATAATCCTGACTGAACTGTTTTAATGACCAATTATGTATGAATGTATACTACAGAAGACTGTGACGATTTCATTAAGCGAATTAATTAAAAATTGATTATGCACCCAGTAGGTCCCAACTTTTGATGTAAAGAAGCTGGAAATTTTTATTTTTTTATTTTCTGTCATCATTGACTGAGCTCTTCACTGTGATTCCCACTTTTGGTATCACACTAGGTCTTGACGATGGCGTAAGTAGAATCTTGCGCTTCATCTTTTGTCCACCACCTAACTTAACTTAACCTAAGCTAAGTCTGGAAATTTATTCTCCGACATATTTTAGAAACAAGCGTCTCCATATCAAATTCAAGTAAATCACTTCAAGAGAAAAAACCTCGCCGTAAAAATAGACCCGGCTATGCCAATCGATGAACACATATCAAGCATCAACATTGCCGCCAACAGTAACAGCATCTGCGAGAACTGCTGTTTCACATGGCAATGTATGGTGCAGCATTAACAGCAAAATTCAAATACTCATTCGTGTTGTTTTCTTCTTTTTGTCCAATCCATGTGTGTAGTTGCTGGCGGATGCATTCAAGAATGTTTATATTATTGAACAACAACAACAACAGCAACAAAAACAATAACAAAAAAATAACAAGAACAAGAATTGTAGCTGCTAAAATACATTCTCGTTGGCACTAGCACCACTAAGAGCCAGAGATAAAGTTAATTTAAGTTCCCACAAGTAGAAGACGTTGTGGCAACAGCTAAAGCTTCAACAATTGCAACAACAATTCAGCCATAATACAATCAACAACGGCAATAGGAATAGCAATAACAGTAACAGTAACAACAACAATAATAACAATAATAACACGGCAACATCAACAATTGTAGTGGCATCAATGATTGCACTTGTTAAAACGTATCAACTGAAATTGGATACTTTTATTCAACCACTGAATGAAATACGAGTATGTACAGTGAAAATGAAAGAGACCGAAAGAGAGAGAGATAGAGAGAGAGAGAGATAGAGTTAACGAGTGGGATCAATTTCATGGATTGCTGGCTGGATTAGGAATTTGTTTTTCTATCAGTTTTTTTTTCGAAATAAAAAAAAACACACATGCAGACATCAAATCACACAGTATACGCACATGTTTATGTTTAGTTCGTTGCAATAGAATAATGGCAACACAAATATTTGTTTGTTGGTCTCAACTCAAGTTACTAAACTGGTGTTTTGTTTGTCTGTTATTATTTTTTTTTTGTTGTTGTTGCCCAATCAAAAGCTTGCATATGCCTGATAGAGAGAAAAATATGGAAATATGGTCCGTTTTTATGAAGAGAAGCAAACGAAAATTTAATGAAACTTTGGCTGCGTGCTTGAGTAATGAATTTGAATTGTATTTCACTTTGCGGAAGCTTTTTTCCGTGTAAATTTTATAATTTTAATAGAAATTTAATTTTTTTCATTCGCTAAGATAATAACACATTGTGGGTCAACTGTCAACAATTTCATTCTTTGGAAGAGCTGGCATAATTTTACAGGATCTGCCTACAATATAAAGTCGACTCCGAACGACAAATATTTTGGAAATTTTTTCATGGCAATTTTATTTACTCTCATAATTTTTGCCAGGAGACTGCTAAGAGAAAGTCGCCGAAGAAATATTTGTTCATATCTCGCGTTGTTGCAGATGTTTCACATGAATAGTGGCCTCACGTCTTATCAGCCAACACATTACATACTAGACCACAATGTCTTCAACACTTTTATTCCATGGAAATTTTATTTCAAAATTCAAATCCTTAGATATTTGTCAGTTCTAGTGACTTGCCGTATTACATGACCAATAGAATTTCATTTCCTCCAAATTTGCTGCTAATAAAGTTTAATTTTGTGCTGTGAGCATTTAGGAACTACTTGAAACCCATAAATATCTGGCATTACAATATCTGGTTCACAATTGTAAAATTTCATTGAGTTTATTCAGAGAAAAAGCATTATTTTGTGTGCTTATAAGTATCTCTGTAAAGATCTCCTTGTAATCTTCAAACAATCAAATAATTTTCGAGCTTTTAATGTACAAAAGTTTCCAGACATCATTAATTTTTGTTTATGGCGTACTACTGACCTAGCTCTTCATATGACCTAGTTTCTCACACCAACCATATTGTGTGTATTACTTTTATTCATGACTGGCGGTAGCTTTACTTTAAAGTCGACTCCGAACGACAGATTTTGAGAAAACTTCTCATGGCAATTTTATTATTCTCAGAGCTTTGAAATCTATTTATTTAGCCTCAGAGTTTTTGACAGAAGATTGAACTATGGAGTCTCTCGTCTAATAAAATACGACACTGTCTACTAGATTTTGTATTGAAAATATTTTCAACTAATTAGGACCCATTTTTTAAACTTTTAAATTCTAGGTAAAGAGATTGAATTTTACATGCGCTGAGATTGATTACTTCTGCATTAGGTATACATCCAATAGTTAGTTTTGATTTAAAAAGGACTTTTAATTTCTGACATACATACAAAATTGGTCATTATAATCCTTTAGTCAGGATTACAATCTAGCTTCTAGCTGTTTTAATTTGTATCCATTTGTGGCAGTTTTAAGTCGATTCCGAAAGACAGATTTCTGAGAAACTTTTCTAGGCAATGGTTTTACACTCAGAGTTTCTGCTAGAAGTCTCAGAAGAAATATTCTAAATTCTAACATTCTCCAGCAAAAGGAGGCGTCTGAACTGGGGTTTAAAGTGTTTGTTAAGATTTGGCGACTTTAATATTTTAGATCAGATAAACAGTATTCTTCATTTGCATTGCCTATTTAATGCTGTCTTGAGCCCTTATAGTTTTATTTTACTTTTAAACACCACATAATCCGGCAACACAAGAAAAATTCTTGGCCTTTTTACTACAATATTGATGGGCACTATAAGACAAAAACATTTATTTATGGCAACTATTATTTTAACGATAACTTTTTAGCTAATAAATGTAGTAACTTTAGATAAAATTGAAGACAATATTTCTTTCCCTTCTCTTGAAGACAAATGGAAGCCCATACAGAGAATTGAAAGTAAGTTAACGGTCTTTATAGTAAGAAACCATTTTACAGTTTAAGTATCAGAAATAAAGCTTAAATTAGTGCCACAATTTATTTTCTATTGATTAGTTGGTTACCGAAACCCAAATCATTTGATATGTTTTTGCGTTTGCAATATTTTCCAAAATTATATGAAAAACTTCCTCTTTTTTTTTAATTTGAATTTTTCTTTTGCTTGAGGCCACAAAATCTGTGGCCTACGTAACATATGAGTGTTATTAAAAACGCAAATGTTACTCATACGTATTGAGGTTGAAAGGTGTTTTTTGTTTTTGGTTTTTCGTTTACGTTTACTTTTTTGTTAAACTTATTATTTTGTGCGGGTCTATGATAGTAAATTTAACCACAAAAATATTACAAATTCAGCGAAAAACAACTCTCCAGTGGAATGGATCAATGATTTATGTGCGTTTGTTCACAATTTGTGCACCAACTAAAAAGATTCAATGAAAAAGTTTTAATGTACCCTACAAATATTCAGAGGTACATTACAACTAAGTGGTGTTATTTGTTACATATTTACATTACATACAGTACAGTCAAACCCGGTTATAACGAATTCCGTGGGGCTAGAAAAAATAGTTCGTTATAGGCAAAGTTCGTAATAAGAGGGGTAAAGAAGAAAATATAAAATACAAAGAATTTTTTTCATTTATTAAAATCCAAAACTATGTTTTAATCCTCTTTATCTAGCAGATGTTTAAAGATACTGAGTTATAATTTAATCCTGTCATATTAAATTTCAAAGTTTTTTCTGTGGGTTCGTTATAAAAGAGGTAAAATGTATGAAATTTAATTACGGGGATCATTTAAAGTGTTCCCTTTAACCAAGAATTCGTTATTGTTATTAAAACGTTGGGACTCGAAAATATGGAAGTAATAACCAAGAATTCGTTATAGCCAAGTGCGTTACAGACGACTTTGACTGTATATTGGCTTCTATTATTGTATTACAGTAACTGATGAATTTTAAAAAGGTTGGCTGATTGATCATTTGGATCCGATTCTGGATTCTCGAAGTATTTGGATTAAGACAGTATGAAGCTTAAAGAATCAGCACTCGCATATTATATAAAAAAATTAAACCGATATTTAATTTGCAGCTGTCTGTACACGCAACTATTAGCAGTTCTACTATACGCAACCGAAACAGATTAATCTGTAACTAGTGCGCATTTCTTAGTATTGTTACGTTTTAACTTTTTAAAAACATTTCAAATATAAGCTCGTAGACTGAAAATAAAAATATATTTGTGTTTAGTTTTAATTAAAATCTTTATTGTTCATACAATTCTGTGTGCCACTGTTCAAAACTTAGTGTAAATAACAACAATTGCTTTGTTTGTTATTCTTCTTTGACTCTTTCACATAAACACTAGCAATTTCTAGTCACTTATTCGACAGATCTTTATAAACGCGATCTTCAAACCACGCAGCTTCATACAAGACTGACTGAACTTTTTCTGACACCTACCTACTAGTGTGCTGACTTATTAGACGTAAAGTCAGGATTCGAGTCCCAAGCCAGACATCAAAATAAAATACAAAAAGTATTTTTTCGGCGATTTCCTCTCAGCAAATTTCTGGCAAATCTGTCGTTTGGAATCGACTTTCAACTGTAGGTCCCGCCACTTATGTATAAAATTAACACACACAGCATAAATAGTGTGAGAAATTAGGTCAATAATCTTGACTGAACAGTTGTAATTACCAATTATGTATGTATGTATGTTGCCTGCTTTCACTAGCCTTTTATATCGCAATTAAACTGTCTAATGAATGCTCTTGAAGGCAAATGACTTTGCTTTCTCGATATCTCTACAAATATAAAAATGTTGTTGGCATTTATTCTTGTTTGTTGTTGTATTTCTGTTTACATTTACTATTGCAGTTTTTGTTGTTACATTTTTGTTTCTTTGTTTATCACTTTTTTATGCCGGTGTTTTGTTGACTTGTTTATAATGTAAACAAGTTCATTGTTTTTAGTTTTATAGCTTTTGTTTATAATTTTAATGTTGAAAGATGTAAAAGCAAAACACAATTACCATTTTCGTAACAATACTATACATACATCTCTGAGGAGGTTTTATTGAGGATAGTTTGCATCCATGAAGTCGCTGTAGTTTAGCAAGTAGTGTGTTAGCTTGTTAGACAACCCATGGCTCTGACATTTAGAACATAATGAGTATAAAAAATCTGCATGCGAAGAGAAGCTACATCGGAACGCTGACGTAAGGATTGTAATGATCAATTAAGTTAATTAAGTAAGAAATTTTGTATCTCTAAACTGGAATGCATAAAATATTTTGTATGACCGCTATGTAAATATAGTTCATTAAGTGAGGAAATTAGATTTTAATGTCCATGGTTTTCATCTCATTCCTGGGAATCCTTATTCAAATTTATCAGATGATTCTAGAAGTATTCTATCTTTTAGCTGAAAATACGTGCATTAATATGAAGACGAATCTGATGAAGGATCTGCCCTTGGCCATCAAGGAGATTAGTATGCTTGTGGCTAATGCAATAGTGTTTAGAATTTGAAATCCTTTTACTTTGAATGTAAAGTTAGGAACAAATAATTAACTGCATATCAAGAGTGTAGGACGGTTTAGACTGGAGACTGTTTAGACTAGTTAAATACTGAGATCTTTTAAATACAATTATTAACTTATTATTTGGGAGTAGAAAATTGAGATCTAATCCAAAACAGTGTTTCTTTTAAGTAGAGTGGAGTATAACTCATAACTCTTTCCATAATCGACCAGATTCTATCACTTAGTTTTTCTCTAATATGAACAACATTGTCTGCAGTAGAAATTTACCTTAAAAAAACTTACTTACTTTGCATATATCAGCATAAAAATTTGTTTCTCGAAAAAAAAGAAAATATCAACTGCTGAAACAAAGTTTTCATTGCATTGCGATTTCGGGAAGAAAGATAAAAATACTACCGAACAGGTGACATTTTTGTTATGAAATGAAACCAAGTTTTTCTTCTTTTCCTTTTTTTTATCATTATGAAGTAAATATAATTTGTTGTTGCATTTAAAAAACAGAACTACAATCGTATTTAAAGTAAAGTAAATATTTGAAATAAACTATTGTGGGAAGAAATTTTTTACCAATAGTTTTCACATTTTTTGTATTTAAAACTTGACGTTTACGTTTTAAAATTTATTGAGTACAAATGGAATTTTGCCAATGGAACTTAAGATGAGTTAGTGGATATAATATATACAGCATTAGACTAGACATTCAATAATAATTTTAACGTACGAATGCCTACATACATGCCACAATAATCTTGAACCTGATAAGGCGTGTACAAAGATCTATATTAGGGATCCCCAGCGGCCCACACCTGCGTTAGTGTTGGTGATCATTTTATGCCACTTAAGCTGTACTGTAGGGCCTTGCCTCTAGTTAATGGGCTCGGTGTGGAGTTGTATTTTTAACCGAGTGCCGTGAATTAAAAATCGAACGGAGTTTTAGATAAGCTCCGCTCCTAACCAAGAGGGAAGTCATGTCCAAATACATGGCTTCGAATTGGTACTCACGTATAATAATCTGGTACATTTGGGGGAATTGATAGATGCATTGTATTTTACCCTGTTCGAAGAGCACAATGGGATTAGGTCCATGCGAACAGGTATCCATTTAAAACACATCGGCGTTGTAATGCCTTGCCGGCAAAAATTAGTAGGCGTTTCTAGACTAGACGGTTTGGATTGAATATTGGTCACGTGAGTATTCTAATTGAAATCAGTGCTGTTGAGGGATATAATATCACCCGGGGTTAATCAGGACATTCATTTCGAAATCGTTAACGATTTCTTCTAGGTTTTTAATGATGGCTACAAATGAAATGGAGTAGGCGGTATTTTGTTCCGAAACGACGGGCATAGATGAATCCATAAGGCTACCGGATCACTGTTGCCTCTTCCAGGTGTAGGTGTCGGCAATTCAGTCCTCAGTGAGAAATATAAAAGATGGCAATATCAATGGAAACATAATTTCTAATAGCCAGGCCACTATCGTAAAAGTAGAGGTCGCTGGGTCTGGCACAACTATCGAACTCTGGAGATTGCGTTCAAAATTTGACAAGGCAATTATGGCTTTCGGCAATGCCAGATGGGTGTTTTCGGACACGTGCAGAATGGCCCCGAAAATCTGATTAAAGCTGAATAGAGGACACATTAAAAATCTGTTTAAGATCCAAATTAGAAGTCATTACTAAACATTGCATTAGGGGCACTCTTGCAAGGCGAATCGATCTTGAACGTATTGCAGATGACTTCGAAAGCTATAGAGATGAGAAAGGGAATAAAACTGTTTGACACCTGGTCGATAGCATGTATTATAACCGGGTCATTAAGTTTATGAAAATGTTACAAATCAAAGATTGCGTTCCGCAAGTTAGCAACTTATTCAGTAAGGCAGCTGTTCGATATCTCTAGATTAAGTAATGATACTTTAACAGAATACATGAAAGTGAAATGAAAATAAAAATGTCAAAATAACCACTCATATCTAGGCTAATTCCACTTGAAGAATTAAAATAAAAACCAGAAAGTAATGAAAATTTATGCGTTCATTGTCGTGCATTATTTGTTGTACATTTTTTGTGGCTTCATACAGCAAACAAACACAATACGCATCTTAATGACTGGCACCCACTCCCTCACTGACTGCTTACGCTCATAATTATGTGGTGTGTAGTTATGTTGTTCTTGTTGTCGTTTTTTTTTTCATTATGTTGCTTTTCCATTTTAATATTTCACTTCTGCCGTTTTAAGTCTGACCTTCAACTTTATGCATAAATTTTAAAGAGGCCTTAGAAAAGAAAGAAAAAAAAAATGGGAAAGTTTTGTTTTTTTCTGCTCTTTTCGTTACTCTCATTAAAAAAATGTAGAGAATGTAAATTATTTTTAATACAAGTATTCTGTTAGTTTAGTTTAGAACACCCCCTACCCCGCCTTACCACATTCTCTTTAGACTCTTTGGCTGTTATGGTTGCTTGAAAAAATAAAATAAAAAAGAAAGAATAAAAATGAACACAATTTATATTTTTTACTTGTATTTGCATACGTTATACCGTTATATTGTTGTTGCTGTTTTTCATGTTTCATGTCTCGTGTTGCTTTTGTGACTTCCTTGATGTTTTGTTCTGCTTTTGTTTTTGATTTATGATTTCAAGTCACTGTGACAAACTCTCCTATTTTTTTTCTGCTGCTGTTGTTGTTGTTGACTTATTATTGTAGTTGCTATTTATGCTGATGAGCGAACAATGCCTGAATAGTTGTTCACTGACGACATACACCAGCACATGTGTACGAAGGACACATAGACACTCTTATTCGTTATGCTTTATGGAAAGGAAGACATTTATGTTTGCACACATCCTTGCTATTGTTCTTGTTGTTGTTGTTGCATTGTATGCTTGTTTACATACATTAGTTTACAGTTTTCTTCATGTCATTTTTTTTCTTCTTATGAATTAAAACATCATGTTGTTGTTGTTGTCGTTGTTGTTGTTAAACAGGCATAATTATGCTGCATAACCAACAATAGACAAATATGTACTTATTTAGAACAACTAAACAATAACAAAAAAACCAAAAAAAATAACAACAATAAGTTAAATAATAACAACAATAGATTAAAATGACAGTTTCTTTAGAATAAAGACAAGAAAAAACAAAGCATTTGAAAATTTCAGTAAAATATGCAAGTAAATGGAATAAAATTTTCAGAAAACTTTTTCAAGTCTCCATCAATTAATATTTGCACAATGGAAGAGGACACACAATATTATGTATAGGATATTTTTGAAAAAAATGGCTTCATTATTTCGCTTTAAAGTAAATCACTTTTAATCCCAAGCATATGATTATTAATAGAGAGAAATTCTTTTTACATTTCAATCACGTCAAAAAAATATTTGAAGTTCTTTATTACTTGCGCCTATTAGCAACAATAAAATAAATTAAGTAATGGGTCCGCCATCTTATGTTTTTTTTTTCAACTAGTGCTTACTTCGTGAATGGTAACACTTAGCTCATATCTGGTCGTAGTGGTAGCTCTGATAACACAAAGGTCGCTTGAGCACGCATGGCGGCCCGTTGTGATGCCACGGGTGAACACAGTCCCTGTACTAACCAAGCTCCGCCAAATCAGGGAAAAGGAAGAAGTTGGTCAGTGTAAGGGCTGCATAACAAAAGTACGACTACCCCGTACTAGAAGACCAGCCAGAAAATTCAATGAACGAAGCTATATCCTTGATATCAATAGATGATAGCGCCGTAAAGCTAACAAGGAATGGGGAGCCAAATAACTTATATCTACACCTAGTAGGAGACGGTCACTGGCAAAGAAAGTGAATAACATTTTCCTCTTCCTCAGTGGACCTGCATCCACGGCAGAAGTCGTTAAATGGGAGCCACTACAGTCGAGATGACATCACGACCGAGACCAAATAATCGGTTGGTAAGCCTTCCATCCATCTGACTTGACAGATAATTAGATTTATCCTTCCGCTGAACGTATATTTACCATTCAATGCGTTTTCGCTTCGCTAAGAGGGCCTGCGATCGACTTATAGGACATATTTTGAGATGAAGCTCATTTTGATCTTGGGTATGTAAACAAGCAAAATTGTTGCATTTGGGGCGCAGAAAACCCGCACGCATACATTGAAAAGCCGACGCACCCAAAAACAGTTACTGTTTAGTGCCGATTTTGGTCCAGAGCCATAATTAGGCCATTTTTCTTTGAAAATGAGTAAGGAGTGGTCGTTAATGGCTATCGTTATCGGGCCATGTTGAATGCATTTTTGTTCACAAACACTGAAGAAGTTTCAACAGGACGGCGCCATGTGCCTCGCAGCCGATGCTACAATCGATGTTTTGCGGCCTGTTTTTGAGGATTGCATTATCAGCCGCAGAACAGATGGCGTTTGGCCACCTCTGAGCTGTGATTTGACACCGTTGGACTATTATTTGTAGGGTAACGCCAAAGATAAGTGTTACTTCGACAAACCAGAGACAATTGACGTTAAAGGACAATATTCGTGAAAACATTGATGAAATAGAACTGCACACAATCGATAATGTGCTTAAAAATTGGACCGATCGTTTAGACTACTGCATGGCTAGCCGAGGCAGCCATTTGAATGAAATTTTTTTTCCATTATTAAGCGGAACGATTGTTTTTCAAATAAAAAAAGAAGTTTGAGAAAATATTCCGTAGTTTTCATTTAAACCATTTTCAAAAAAAAAAAAAAAAAATTTATTTGGCGGACCCTTTATTTGTTTATTCATAAATTTTATTGTTAGTTTTGCTATGCTTGTCTTTTTGTGCTTGAGTAGATTGATAGATAGAAATGGCGTTTTTGGCAAAAATGAGTAGTCGTTTCTAGACTAGACGGTTTGGATCGAATATTGGTCACGTGAGGATTCTAATTGAATTTAGGGCTGTTGAGGGATATGATACCAGGATATGATAGGATATCAGGACATTCATTCCGAAATCGTATCAACGGAATAATACTTTCTAATAGCCAGGCCACTATCCTAACAGCAGATCTCACCAGATGTGGCACTACTATCGAACTATAGTGATTGACTTCAAAATGTGGCAAGGCAATTGTGCATTTAGGCAATGCCACGTTCAGAATGGCCCAGAAAAACTGGTTAAAGCGGTATAGAGGACAAATTGAATTGTTTAAAACCCAAATTAGTACGCTCAGTATAGTTATAAAAGTCATTACTAGACATTGCATTAGGAGCACCCCATTCCTTGTCAACTTAACGGAGCTATCATCTATTGATATCAAGGGATATAGCTTCGTTTAGCAAACTTTGTGGCTGGTTTTCCAGTGCGGGGTAGCCGTGCTTTTGTTGTGCAGCTTTTGTATTGATCAACTTCTTCCTCTTCAACGGGCCGCTATGCGTGCTCAAGGGAGCTTTGTGATATTAGAGCTACCACTCCGATCTGACCTAATCTATCGTTTTGATGTCTGTCCGGCGTTTGGAACCATAGCTTTAGGTCTAATAAGACAACACACCACCTACTATGCTACGTCGGCATACTTTCTTCTTATTTTAAATAAATTGGCCATCAAATTATATAAAATTACCCTCTTTAACCTGTAAAATTAATAAATTTTCTATCTGTATCAGTTTAACCTGATACAAAAAGGAAAACGATATCTAAGAGCAAACATACGTGTTTTACTTGTTAAAAAATATTGCTGGGAACTGTTGCCAAAACTACAAACGTGACTTGACCGTCAAGCCATTAAATACCATATTCTGCTCACTAGACCAAACCATACCATCAGACTCGATAGACATGGAAGGAACAAACGTGTTGGCTGGAATTTATTGAATAAAACTAAAACAATTTGATATTTGATTTGTTATCGATTTGTATGATTGTGTGTGTGTGTGTGTGTGTGTGTGTGTGGTATGTGGGTCGATGATGATAGAATATCGAAATACGTGCAAATTATTATTTTTGTGCAGGTGAAATATGTACGAGTTTTAGAAGAAAACTTTAAAAGATAGTGTAGGCAATACATTTAATGTGTCATTGAGACTTAGCATCATACAGGTAGAACCGATTAATATAAAAAAAGTTCAGTTAGGGGCAATTCTAAGGTAGTTTACAAAATATTTTTTCATTAAAACCATACTAGATTCAAAAGTTATTTTATTTTTGAAATCACTTCAACTTCAATTTGCCAAACTGTCCGCAGTTACAGTTAATCAGTTGCATTATTTATTCGTTATCCATCGCAGCTTGTCCTCAACATGTTTTACTTTTCCCAGTACTTTAAAATTCCTTTCATTTTTTTCGTTTTTAAGAAAATATTCTTCATAAATTATGCAGCAAGATACAGAATACCAGAATGATGTTGTTGATGATGAAACGGATGCTGATGTTGAATTAACAAACGTAGGAGAAGATATATGCATGCAAAAAAGAACTGCTGGTGTTGCATAACTGATTTGTTTATGCACAAGTTAATGTGCATTTTAATTACCACCACATGAAGTCAATATGACTGACTAACTGACAGTCATGGCACAATCTTTTAGTTTTCCATAAGGTTTGTTTTTTTTTGATAGTCAACTAGTAGAAGGATATGAGTTAACGGGGAGAATGAATTCTTAATAAGTTTGTAAAACCATATACAGGGTGGCTGATATGTATTCTAACCAACTTCAGGTTGATTATCATTTGCAAACCTGCTCGTCTGACAGCGGACTGATTTATTCCAGTGACAGTTCATTTTATTATTTACAAGCTTACAAAAGCATTTTGATCTATTGCATTCAGAAAAAAAAGTTATTCGTGATGGAATTCAAGCGTGATAGTGTGATTGCTTTATATTTGGTTGGAAAACCACAGGTGGCTATCCACAGGAGCCCTCCAGCATTTAAATGTGAATAAATCATTTGTATCTCGTACCATTGCTCGTTACCGTGATACTGGCATGTATTGCATCGCGTCCAAATAGTGGACGAAAAAAAAAACGGTAACAACACCAGAAATGATTCAAAAAGTGAAGGCCAGAGTTAATTGAAATCCACGCCACAGTGGTAGAAAAATTGCTCATGAGCTGAACATATCGCAAGAACGGATGCAACGCATATTAAAAAATGAGCTTGGACTAAAGCCATTGAACTTCCAAAAAGTGCAAGAGCTTACCAATGGACAAAAAAAGTTAGACTGGAAAGAGCCAAGGAGCTACTTCGCTTGCACGAAAGTGGGCAGTTAATCGAATTTGGTTTATCCGATGAGAAGCCATGCCAAATTGAGCAGTTTGTGAACAAACAAAATGATCGAGTTTACTTGCCTAAGAGGCCAGCTGAAAATTTACACCTTCGATTGGCCACCAAAACTCAAGCACCGCCGATGGTAATGTTGTGGGCCGCCGTAACGGCCGATGGTCGCTCCCCGCTCGTATTTATCGACCGTGGGGTCAAAATAAATGCCGATTGTTATCGGGAAAATGTCTTAAAGACAGTATTGAAGGCCTGGGCAGACAAACATTTTGGCCGCAGACATTCCAACAGGACTCAGCACCACCGCACTCACCACGCGTCAACCCAGAATGGCTTAAAGAGTTGGTTCCTCGCTTCATTTCTACCGCTCAATGGCCACCAAAATCTCTGGATCTCAATCCGTTGGACTTTTGCGCCTGGGGGATTTTGGAGAATAAGGTTCTCACTAAATAATACCAAAGTGTCGACCATCTCCAGACGGCGCTTCGCCGGGAATAGGCCAAAGTACCAAAGAGCCGCTTTCGTGCAGCCTGTGATGGCTTTGTCGGCCGTTTGAAGTCCATAATTCGTACAAAAGGTGCCAAAAACGAACACATCTAAATTGATTCTTAAATTTTATGTTATTTCCAAAATTTTTTGCTTTTGAACAATAAAATTAAAAAAAAAAATTAAAAAAATTTAGTGCTTAACTTTGTTGTATTATATATCAGCCACCCTGTAAAGAATAGCGAAGTGACTTTTAGTGAATGTACGATTTACTCCTTTGTAGATAAATGAAACTTTTATCATTCATATTCTTTTGACTGGAGATCAAGCATTTATAAGACTAGGGCTAATAATATACACTTATATTCACTTCTGAGTGAGACATTTATTATATGTGATCTGCAACTATGTAACTAGCAGTAGCTTTAATATGGAACAGCTATAGACTATTGAAGAAGCTTCAAAGGGATATTCACTAGAACAAAGTTGTTTCATGTATGAATAGGAGTTATTCATTTATCTTTTCTAGGGACCGAAATCAAACAATTTCTAATGTAATAGACGATGAGAATTTGATCAAGATGGACAATAATATGTGAAAAAGATAATGAATGAAGTAACGTTAAGTCAAGTCAAACAGATCGTAATAAAGTCACTTCAAAGCCAAGAAATTTGGTGTTGGAGGGGTAGTGTTTATTCTGATATTCTAGTAGATCTTTTATTAAGCACCTCTCATATTAAAAGTGAAATACAACAAAGTATGTGTAAGAAATCTTAAAAAAATGTTATTCCTTTGAACAACCTATTGATCTCATTATAATTGGATTATTTGGCATTACTTGTTTGAATGAAGTGAATCAGAAACTTTTAATTCTCCATTAATTTGGCATATAAATGAGGCTGAATTTGAACGACAACTTGCGTTATGTTTATATTGAGGTTCGTTTTGGTTTTTTTCTACATCCTATGCACCTACATCTGCGATTTAACGACAATGGGCCTTATTCCTGAAGATAAAATTAGGATCAGTTAGCCAATTGAACGTTAACGTTCAGTTTTTGGTTTTGGGCCCCACGAAACCGACTAACTTAGCATATCTTTCCTTTCGTCTACATAAAGATGTTGGTGGTTGGTTGGTTCATATTTAGCCACCACTTTGCGAATTATTACGACGACTGTGGTGATTGTAACATGAGCAAAGGGACTCTCTATGACTTAAAATTGGCTTGAACATTTTTTAAAAAGTTTTTCTCTCGGAGTCGACTTTAAACTGTAGGAGTCGCCATTCACGGATAAAATTAGCATACTCAACATGGGTAGTGTGTTAAACGATGTTGTAATACTAACTAAAAGGTTGTAATAACTAATTAGTAAATAAAAAAGAAATTCAATGGAAATAGTTAGCCCTGATCAACAGTAAAGGTGTTTCCATTACGACTACGTCAGAACATACAAAGATGATCCTGTAGGCACTGAAAGAGCTTGATTAGGGAAATTGTCCTTTATTACAATCTCAGCAAGAAAGATTTTTCTTTTTTTTTACGCTGAAGAGGAGTAAATGTACCTAACCGCACCATAGGGGTAGTCGTCACTATCCCCCGCGTGTAGGTCCTTCACCCACTAAATCTCTCCCTCTTTTGAACTCATTTAGACCGCTCCGGAAGTACCGTAGTATTACTTCAAAATGGAGTCCATCTGGCTATACGGTCCCTTTACATTCATATCCGCGTCCGGATTATAGATTGACTAATCTATTTCTTCCATCTAAGTCAATTTTCTTCGCTTTTAGTAAGACATCAGCGTAGCTGACTATGCTGTTCCAATTTTCCTAACCGCAGAAAATTCCGCCATTACAGGCGCCGACTTTAGCCTCAAGATTTCTTCTTTCCAATCTCCATCTCTCACAGTGAAAGAAAGTGTGTTCCGGATCATCATGCAATTTGATCGTGTTATCTTCCCATTTTAAACAGGTACTTACAAAAATAGCCGTGTCCAAATAATAGTTGTCTCAGATAGTAGTTAACCTCCCAAGATTTCCTTTCCATCCAGCGAGTAATATCTGGCTGAAGTATTGCCGTTTGTCTGCCATCGTCTTAGTGTTCCATTTCTCTTGCCATTGTTGTATGGTTCGATTTCTGGTGTCATCGACATTTACTGTCTCTCCGTGCACGTTTTTAGCCTCCCATACACTCTTCCGCTCGCTTGCCTGTAGATCTATAGGTATTACACCAGTACTGCTGACTTAGATACAGTCCTATACACCAATACCACTCTAAGTGCAGCGGTTGGTTGTACCGATGTTAAAATTTTCCTTCTACTTTCGACCTTCAATGCTTCTGTCTAGACCGTAAAGCAAGATAGAATCCGTTATTGACCTCATCAATCTGCGTCTGCTCTGTATAGGACCATTAACATTGGCTATAAGCCCGCTGAGTAAGGAGGTAACCTTCGCTGCCTTGGTTTGAGCGTGTCGTATCTGAGTCTAGAACGTCAGTTTAAGGTCCAGTTGGATTCCAAGGTAGTTCACCACTTTCTGCATCGTCAGAGTGGTGTCGCATGTCGTGATGCCGATTTCCAGCGGTATAAACTTCTTCGTAAGAAGTATCAACTCCGTTTTCGCCTTTGCGAGTTTGAGTCTTCTGTCCTCGAGTCATGAAAGATGCGATATAACTTAATAATTGCAATGGTATTCTAACTCTACTGATTATAAGAGCATTGATTATATGTTGATTTGTGTTCCATTGTTTGTATAGTTCAATGGAATGTGATTGGGTTACTAAAGGGATTTTTTACTGGAAATTGTATTGTTTAACACGTTCCCTGCCAAGGCGTTTATGAGAAGGTGTCATTTCTAGGCCTCGTGTACCATTTTCGGTACACGACAACTACTTTTATAAATCTATAAAAATACATGTTCTTTTTTTATTTTTGAAAAAATCTGTTTTATTTTCGAAGGGCAAAATGCACAAAATAACAATAAAAAATTAAATTTATTTCATATAGAATAAGGTACATATGGGCAATGTACTAAAAAAATATATATTTTACTCAAGTTTGAGTATATTATTATAATTTTTCATACTTTCTGCATACCATTGAATGGCTGAATCTTTTTACTGGTCTACCATTACAGTTTTACAACTCATGGTGTACTTCCAGAAGGTAGGACATGATCATCTTCTTCAGAAAATCCGTCATTGTTTGTATTACATATATGTGAAATTAGTAACTTTCTATATTTTAAAAGGTGAAATTATACTATTGTTTCTTGTATTATATAAAATCGGCGCATTTACAACTGTCGTATTCAATAAAAGTTCAAAAGTGGTCCCATAACTAATGACCACGCCGCGTGTACCGTTATCGGTATATCACTCTAAAATTGCTCTAAACATCATTACGTTACATAAAATAGTCCTACTAATAATTAAATTTTGGATATAAACATTTTAAATTAAAAAGTTCAGTTTGGCGTAGAAATGAGCTTCAGCGTGCACCGAAAACGGTACACGTGGCAGGGAACGTATTAAGTAGTCTACACTTATCTTGTAGAGCACATTTGTTTGTGGTCGATTGGCCAGTGGATCGCAAATTGCTTAATAACAGAAAGAGTGGAAAGTTCTTCATGTAAAACTTTATCCTATTATTTGCAAGAGCCTTACATATCGTTTGTATATAAATTTTTTGTCATTAATTTTCTACGTTTGAATAACATCATCATGAATTAATTTCTATGGTTTTTCTTAGATTACTTAGATTACTTGATTATCTTCTCATGTAATTTGTTTTGCTAGTTAAAAGCCACGTAATTTATTTGAGCTAAATTCATAGAAATTTCTTAATGCCAATGGCTTAAAATTGGAAACCTCAATATGAAACTTTTGAAATTTTAGCTTTTTCTTTCGTTGTTTTAGGTTTCTTTTTTTTCTTCTGTTTTTGTTTTTGTAAAAATCCTTTACCTTTTCAAAATATGTAGTTTAGCTTAGCAAGTGATAAGACTCTACCACATACTTTAACTCTCTTAAAACATGAAAAGCACGTGTACGGAAGTAAAAATTCAATTCGTTTGCAATGCAGGCTTTTAATGGAAGATTTAAGAGAAGTTAACAGCCACATAAAATACAACCGCACAACCATTTGGAAAACATACGGCCTAGCATGGAAGAAATAAGAGAGATGAAGAAAATAGTGGGAAATATTTGCAATTTACTCAAAAGGATTTTTTCAATGTTCTATGTTTTCTAAGAGAATTTTGTTTAATAAAGAGAAATTTTGTCAGGAAGAGAGTTATGTTTTGAAATATATTGCTGTTGATTAAAGAGTTTTTTTTTTTTTTTAAATTGATGCGACGACTGTTTCCTTTGCTTTTTACTAGTGAAAGATTTACTATTCAAAATAATGTTGAAGTGTAACGTTAAAATCAAATGCAGTTGCGGTGTAAAGTGATTAATTTTTTAATTTTACGATTTTTTTTTTGATTTATGAATCTGTACCAGATTACGTGAATGTTTATTTAGTAATATTTTAGAAAATATTTTATTTTCTTGCATATCTTTTTGAAAATAATTTTTATTTTCAATATTTTAAAGTAAATATTGACCTGAATTTTACATCATAATAAAATTAAAAAATTTTCCTTTTACCTTCCATAGTAAACAGCACTTGTCTTTATTATATGAAGAATTCAAGAGCATAATATTGCAATACGAAATAGAAGTAAGATTTTCAATAAATTTCTATGCATGAACATATATTCTTACACATACATACATACATATAGTATATGTAACCATATTGTTTAAACTTGCAATTGTAATTGTGTGTGTGTGTGTGTGTGTGTATAACAATTTGAATATTTGAAATTTTTATTGAGCCTTAAGCCAACTCCAACAAAATTTTAGAAATTTAAACAATTTTCTATGTTACATTTTCTTTTATTGTTGTTTTACTGTTGTTGTGGTTGTTGTTATTATTGTTAAGTATTTATGCAATTGTACACAAATACAGTTAGACTTACTGGCAGACACTAGAACAGACTGGATGTAGAAAAGACTGACACGTACATACATATGTACGTTTGAGTATTTGAATTATAAATTTACAGTCGTTGGCTTTAGAAATAATTACCCATTATAAGTGTTTTGAATTTTAAAATGCATATCAATCAAAGATTTTGTATTGAATAAAGCTATCATCAAATTCCTTTTTTTGTAAATGATAAATAAAATTTAATATTTGTAGGGAGATTGCCTGCGAAGAGGGTCTTACGAACTGGATGTATTTTAACTAACTATTCTTATAAATATTTTTATCTGTACCTTTTGTTATTATTTAAATCTCTTCATAAACTGGGTAATTTATTTTCAAAGCACCAAAAGAAGCAATGAACCGTCATAGTTTAATAAAGTGTAATGAATATGTTTTTAACATATTTTCAATCCAAATTAGAATCCAATTCACACGTATAAGTTTCTCAATTGTATTCTTTAGATAACGAAAGTGCTTATTAATAACAGCAGTCTACAGGGTTCCCTAAATTTACGTTGTCTCAATTAATGTCGTCAAAAATTTTCTTCCCTTCAACTTCAATTTGCGTCATCATTCGATTTACGTCGCCTTCCGTTGTTTATAAATAAAATCAGGGGAATTTCCTCATAAAAAAAATTCAATACATAGAATAAAAATTTAATTATTTTCGTTTTTTTTTGTTGTAAAATGAACATAAATAAATGCATTTGATATTACGAGTTATTTGAAATTCGATTTACGCCGTTTCGATTTATGTCGCCTTTTTTCGGAACATTCTACGACGTAAATCGTGTGAATACTGTTTATATATTCAGCTAGAAGCTAAATAGTAATAATTAAAAAGACTTTTTGAAATATACTCTCTGCTGCATTCCAGGATTAAAGTTAAGAACGGTTCTAAATAATGTTGATAGAATTTCTCCATGTCTACACTGTGTTTGTTATAGAACCGATTAGTACGGGGAGGATCATCGTAGGTTTTCGTAATTTGGATGCAATATGCAGTCAAACTCGTTTATAACGAACTCAGTCATAACGAATTCTTGGTTATTATGTACATATTTTCAAGTCCCAACGCTTTAATAACAATTCATAACAATATGGATCCAATATATAGTCAAACTCGTTTATTACGAACTCGTTTATAACGAATTCTCGGTCCCAGTAATTAAATTTCATACATTTTGCCTTTTTTATAACGAACCCTCAGAGAAAACGTTGAAGTGTGGCAATAGTCTTTACATTAAATTTTAACTCAGCATCTGTAATCAGCTGATAGATAAAGAGGATTAACACATATTTTTTGGATTTTAATAAAAAAAATACTTTTTGTTTTTAATAAATGAAAAAAATTCTTTGTATTTTATATTTTCTTCTATGACTTCACCCCGTTTATTACGAACTTTGCCTATAACGCACTATTTTTTCTGGTCCCATGGTGTTCGTTATAACGGGGTTTGACTATAACTGTATTTTTTCTCCGTACGAAGTATAATTTTATTTGCTTTTTTTATAATTTTAACTTTATATGGCTCTGTAATTTTATTTCCAATTTAGTCGGCTGCTTATTTCTACTAATACTCTACAAGACGCACGTTCTTCTCGTAATTCTTTATGGCGCAGAAATATGGATACTATTAAGTACCGCTACAGCAACCTTGAGAGTATTCGAGGAGAAAAGTTCTACGTAAGATATTAGGTCCAGTGCGCATTAGCGATAATTTTGGCATTCAATTCTTCAATGAAATGTGCAAGCACCTCAGCGACGTTGTGCAGCGTATTAACATCTAATAGCTGCGGCCATGTGGATGAGGATGATTCGACGAGACGGGTATTTGACTGGTGAGATCAACTGGCGAAGATGCGAAAGGATCGTAAGCGCTTGGAAGGATGTCCTGAAGCAGACTAAGATCTGATTATCGTGTCGTTAGTGGGCGATTAAGTAAGTAGTTAGTCTTATGGTCTCGAGAAGTTTAGAAGCGGTGGCATTTATCTAAAATTCGTAATACTTGCACTTCGCAGATCGAAGAACGGCCTATAATCTTATTCTTAACTCCTTCTTTGGTTGAAAAACAATACCCAAAAACATTAAGTCATTGACGTCAGCCGTTTGGCCATTTGTATAAGAAGTTTAATGTTTGATTGTTATAATTATATGGTTGTTGTTTTCTCACTCGGAAACTTTTTGTTAATTAAAATGGTAAATTTAGTTACATCAGAGTAACTCCAAAACATACAAATTCTTTGCAGTGCCTCAAGCTCTGGTAATAAATATATAAGAGGTTCGTTGGCATGCATTCACATAGTCTGAACCAGACTTCTCTCTTTGAACTCACTACTTTCTATGACTTTTACGATTCTTTAAGACAGGAATTTACTTGATACACTTACAATCATATTTTTATGTCGATTAAAATTGTAATTTTTCTGTCGGGCAGCTAGTGTGACTACGTATCCATTTACATATTTCTTGTATTTGTACTATTTCGCAATTTCAATTATGTACGTATATGTAGAGCTATTGCCGAACTATGTTGAAAAAAACATTGACATCCATATTTAAAAGAATCAATTCGTAAAGTAGTGACAATGTTCTGAATAAATGAAATATTTTAAACGCCAAGTATATACCATAAATACTATACATAGCTATGACTTCCATGTCACTTATAATTTTTTTTTTTTCTGTTTTAAACCAGCACTCAGGGGATGACCCCTACTCATGCAGTGCATTGTGCAGGTTTAGGAAAGGTAGAAAGAGGGAAGATGCGAACGGTAAGGAAACGAGTTGCTGCTGGTGACTGTAAAATGGTCAGTGCTAGACTGTCTAATGGCTACAGCAAACGTCCCAAAAAAGCCCGCAGTTTCTCACAACCACTTATGTTGTGTGTGTTAATTTTATACAGAAGTGCGTTTATAAGTCCTCTGAAGCATCTGAAAAGCCAAGTCAGATAAGCCTCTGGGCGAAATTTGAAATTAGTAGTTCGATACGAATGTGAATTATGTAAATGCCGCTCAATAAGACATTCATATCAAGCCTGTTCGTTAGAATCTTTTAATTTCTCTGGAAGGTTAAACTTTCTGCTTTCAATATGAAAAACGATACTTCATGTTATGGGAATCAACTAATATATATATAGAAGGTACCAGAGCACCTAGTGCACCTAGGCACCAGTCTAGTGTATTAGTCTATTAGTCATAGGGTTACAAGATTGATTCCCAGCAAAGATTCTTCGGAGTTGGAATAATCGGAGCATACAGGGTGGTATTATTTTAATTTAATTGTTCAAAAGCAAAAAATGTTGAAAATAACAAAAATTTTAGAATCAGTTAAGATTTGTTCGAATTAGCCACATTTGGTAGGAATGGCCTTCAAGCGGCCAACAAAGCCATCACAGGCTGTACGAAAGTGGCTCTGGTGTATTTTGGTCCATTCGCCGTCTTGAGATTATTGACACTTTGGTATTTTTTAGTGAGAATCTTACTTAAGTAACTCCTTGTCTCTTTCCAGTCTAACTTTTTTTGTCCATCGGTGAGCTCTTGCACTTTTTGGAACTTCAATGGCTTTAGTCCATGCTGATTTTTCAATATGTGTTGCATCCATTCTGAAGTCGCCGTGGTCTAGTGGGTAGTGTGTTGGCTTATTAGGCAAAAGGCCCGGGTTCGAATCCCAGGTCAGACATTAAAATGAAAAATATTTCTTCGGCGACTTCCTCTCAGCAGATTTCTGGCAAAGACTCTGAGAGTAAAAATTGCCATGAAAAGTTTCTCAAAAATCTGTCGTTCGGAATCGACTTTAAAATTGTAGGTCCCGCCACTCATGTATAAAATTAACGCACACAACATAAGTGGTGTGAGAAGCTACGTCATAATCCTGACTGAAGGGTTGTAATGTCCAATAATGTATGTATGTTGCATCGATTCTCGCAATGTGTTCAGTTCACGAGCAATTTTTCTACCACTGCAGCGATCAAATCTGCCCTTGCACTTTTCGGATCATTTCTGGTGTTGTTAACATTTTTTTGTGCACTTGTTGGACGCCCACCTGTGGTTTTCCAGCCAAATATTAAGCAATCACACTATCACGCTTGAATTCCATCACGAATACCTTTTTTTCTGAATGCAATAGATCAAAAAGGTTTTGTAAGCTTGTAAATAATAAAATGAACTGTCACTGAAATAAATCTGTCAGCTGTCAGACGAGCGGTTTACAAATGATAACAACCTGGAGTTGGTTGCAATACATATCCAGCCACCCTGTATAGTCTTAGATACTGAGATCGCAATAAAACTAGGCGACTACTATGCAGAAATAAGAAATTTTCGGGATGATAATTTCCATAAAGTACAATGTGTTACATAAATAGTAGCAATATTATTACAAAAATTACACTCTTTGAAAGCTCTGAATACCATCTTCATTGCAATAGTAATATATTGCGTATATATTTGTTCGTGGTATGTATAGAGTTTCATATGTGGAAAAATGGATTTTTTTCTTTTTATAGCATTTAGTACTTCTGTATACAATGGAAAATATCCGTGTATGTAATTGTAGTTTTTGTTGTTGTAAAATTGTAGAAAATTCATTGATATAATGCAACAAGAAGCAATTGTATGCAGCAGAAATTCGCAATAGAATCTTGAAAGTCGAAAAAGAAAAACAATTTCAAGTATGCCAGAACAATTTTCGAAACATTTCCTACTGCGACTACAACTACGAATGCTACGTTATGAACTTTTGGGCTAACCAGAACAGAATAAGGGAAAAAAAATTGGAATATAACGTAAGAAATTATTTTTCCCAAAAAATATGTATAAAACACTAGAGAGTGTTTCTTCTTGTATTGGTCTTAGGTTTGTATGTCTATCGTTAAATTAGAAATTGAAAGCAACGAAGGAAAATTTTTCTTCTGCCTCTATTCATCTCCTTTTTTTTTAACTGGGTTAGACGCTTGGGCGCCTTGTAGGTATAGTTTGGAAATAAAGTCGAAATAAATTTTATTTTCTTAAATTTATTGATCAATGTCTATGGATTTAATCCTATAGAAAGTGTCTGTAAGAAGTATTAAAACAATTAATAAAATAAATTTCCTACTTTTTCCTATTTTTAGTTTTTCATTTATTGAACATTTCCAAAGACTTAGACATGGACATTTACAAGCGTACGAGTATGTATAGGAGTTTTATTTTTTTTCTTATAAATTTTATTATAATTTTTGTTCTGCTTTACTAGTTGTGTTATTTATTTTTAATGACAGGAAGATGTATTTTTAAAAATCGATAATCGAAGAAAATTTTTATAAAATTAAAGAAAATAATTGAAGTTTAATTCAAGTTTTTTGTTTGTATTCAAAACAATTTGATTTGATTGATACAAATTTTATTTAAAATAATACACAAATCGAGGAGAGTAAGACCATGAGTTGGGTTTAGGTTATAGCAAGAATGATAAACTAAAGATTACGCCATCACGCACACAAAATGAAAACTTCCTGCGTATATTGAATCAATGACGTCACGAAAATTGTTTTCCTATTGGCTAATGATAATGTAAGTTATATTGCAGGGCTGCCAACTACTTTCGCGTAGTGCATACACTTTTCAGAAGAAAAAGACTTGGAAAACTTTAAAATCTAACGGAAAATAATGCGCGAGGCGTAATCTTTAGTTTATCATTTTTGGGTTATAGTACTATGTAGGTACGTTAATAAGACAATATATGTTTTACTGTCTAAAGAAGAGTACGAGTTAGTCAATTTATGATACGTTATATAATGACATATTGATATGCATATGTAGATGATTAGAAACATAATCTCAGACTTATAAAGCAGTGCAATTTGGTGGTGATTTTTTATTTTTTTTTATATCGCTCAAGTTTTGTTTTGCTGACGTCAGCACCTCGCTCAAGATAAGATAAGACGTCGTAGTCTTGATAGTGGTTCAAGCCCCAGGCTATGTCATCCCAAACAAAATGAAATATGAAAAATAGATCTTCCACAAATTTTCTCTCAGCAGTTCTCTAGCAAAAACTTTGAGAAGCAATAAAATTGCCATGAAAAGTTTCTTAAAAATCTAGGGAGCGTTCGTAAATTCAGCAATTTTGTGCACCACTGAGGCAGTTATGCCAAGTTTCGTTGCTGTTGCAGATGCTTTGCTACTGCATAAAAGTTAAACAGAATTTTCCGTTCTGCGGAAGTTAAAAAAATGTTCTCAAAATTAACAATAACAAATATTATTATAAATTAGACGCTGGGTTAATAGAGTATTTTGTACCACATGCTTCCTCACTGATGTCCCAGAATTCCAAGCAAGTGGCGTTTCTCCAAGTCTTATTCTTTCTAACTATAATTTTTTATATGTGATGTGGCAAATTCAAAAATTTCCGGCGTATTTGTTTCTTTACTATTTCAAAGTCCAATTTGATTTCTTTAATTTTTAATAAAATTTTCCTACACAATACCGATTTCTTTACCTCCCTTCCTCGAAGTCCTACTAAATATCCTGTCTAGTTCGTGTTAGTAATTTTTGTATGTTAAGTGTGAAATCTTCCTCGGAACTAAAAATATAAAAAAATAATTTTTTTTATAACAATATCGGTCATAATTATATTAATTTTATATTTTTCTGCAAAAAAGCAAATTTTCTTTTGTTTTATAGCTTTTATTTCACGAAACTACAATGTTATCGAAGAAATGGTTTACTTCAAACTATTACAACTGAAATCAACTGTTGCTATATTTGCAAAAATTTGCGGCAGCATTGCAATTTGTCTGCAAAAAAGAACGTTCGACGTAAGCCAGTGCTGCCAAATATTGCATTTTTGAACATTTGATTTCTATTATGCTGCAGTGTTGCACAACAACTACATTTACGAACGTACCCCCATTGTTTGGAAATCGATTTAAAACTGTAGGTCTCACCGCTTATAAATAAAAATTAACACACAGAACGTAAGTGGTGTGAAAAGCTAGGTTGTAATCCTGACTAAAGGGTTGCAATAATCAATTTAATGATTTGATATAGATGGGGTTATAAACACTGTCTAGTATAGAGATGGGTTTGAGGGGAGTAATAAACTTAATAATTTATAATAATCGCGCCTTTTGTCTCACTGTATTGGAGTGTTCGGTATTTTCCAAATTGCTTCATTTAAATGTTTCTAAAAGTGCCTAACTGGGTCAACGGAATAGATTGGTACTAATCTTAATGCGTTTCATCATTCCAATAAAGCTCTGATTCTCTCTCGAATCTTAATTGTTTTTGAATAAGTTGATTGCACTTCATTAGCATCACTACCGTTCAAAACATTTAGGATCTCAAATCAATCTATTAAGACTACTAACACTTCTTGAAGCTAATAATGATTTTCCTATAGGATAATCTTTTTATATCTTTTGACAATGTAGGTCAATAACAGCAGATACACATAAATATTGACTTTATTATGGAGTATATCATTCTATTCGCCGTAGTCTAGTAGGTATTGTGTTGGTTTATTAGACGTAAAGCCAGTGTTCAAGCCACAGGCCAGACATCAAAACATAAGACAAAAAATATTTCTTTGGCGACTACCTCTCAGTAGATTTCTGGTAAAAGGCTCTGAGAGTAAAAAAAACCTGCCATGAAAAGTTTCTCAAAAAAAATCTGTCGTTCGGAGTCAACTTTTAACTGTAGGTTCCGCCACTTATGTATAAAATTAACACACACAACGTAAGTAGTGTGAGAAACTATATCAGTAATCCAGACTGAAGAGTTGTAATGACCAATTATGTATGTATCGAATAGAAATATCTAAGGACTGTTTCTACTTTAGGTGTGGTAAAAGATTTGCCAAGCAGTGAACTCGTCTGTCGAAAAGTTCCTAAATATGTAATGAAATTATTGACAATAAATACTTCATCCTCATAAATAAATATTTTCCTCTCAGCAAATTTGTGGCAAAAAAACTCTGAGAGTAAAAAAACCCCTCCATGAAATGTTTCTCAAAAAAATCTGTCGTTCGGAGTATACTTTAAAGTCTAGGTCCGCCACTTAGACCAATAATCCAGACTGAAGGGTTGTAATAACTGATTATGTATGTATGTGTGTATATCATTCCATATCTATATCATAAATTAGAACAAAATAGTTTCCATATCACCTGGCCAGCGAAATCGTACTTAGTTTACGAATAATATCTGTATGGCCATGATTAAAGTAAACACCTTTGTGATCTGTTTTTGTGATGTATAAGAAAGAGCCAAAAGTGATCGCTGTGTTTGAAGTTTTAAGTCATGCTTCGACCAGAATTGTGTCTATTTTATATAGGATGTCGGAATTAAAGGCATCTCAAAATTCTTCTTGAGAGAGAAATTAATTAAGTTGTTGTAGAAGATAATATAATTAATCGAATACTCAGATACTCAAATCATGCTACTTCCTTACTCAGCTGGTCATTACAAGCGTTTAGTAAGGATTCAATCCAAGATTCTCACACCATTCATGTTATGTGTATTAATTGTATTTATGTGGCGGAATATACAGTTTAGAATGTAAACGATGATGATCTGTTAACCAAAAATTTGCTTTATAAACAATTCCATTGATGAAGCAGTCTTCGATTTAGATCTACATTGTATTCCTTTTTCCCCTATTAAGAACTGATGCAACAGCCTTGAGGATAATCGAGATGAAAGTCCTACGTAACATCTTCGGTCCTGTGCGAGTTGGTGATAATTTCCACATCCGATCCAACAGTGAGTTGTATGAGTTCCTCAAAGACATAGACGTTGTGCATCGTATTAAAATCCATCGGTTGGGCTGGCTTGGCCATGTCGTACGAATGGAAGAGGATGCTCCGGCGAAACGGGGATCTGTGGAAGCCGGTAAAGAGGACGACCGTTGGAAGGACCAAGTCGAGCAATCCCTGTCATTGTTTGGTGTGACCAACTGGAGTAGGTGCGCAAGAAACAGAGGCGCCTGAAAGGAAGTGTTGCGGCAGGCCGAAATCCGTTACCCGGGTTGTTAATGGCCAATTAAGTAAAGTAAGTAAGTAAGTTTTATTCCTTTTGGAAATAAAATTGGTCGTATCGGTTAGGAAGGAAAATTTATGATCGAATGATAACGAAATCAAAGGAAGGCAGTAGACTTTATTATTAGGGCCGATGTTTCCTTCAGTCAATGTAAAAGTGTGCCAATATTTTTAAATAAAATTCTTGTGTGTTATACACGTTCCTTATACTGAAATCTTAGGAATTTTTTATTCACTAAGTCCAAACGTTTTCTTTATTTCTTGATGCTTACATCGCGACAGTATAATCATCTGTTTATACAGGCTGGAAGTTTCAATAGGTGACGTAAGTACGGGGAGTTTTATTTCTAGCATACTCTGTAGTTCAGAGGTTGTTCTACAAATGCCCTTTTTATGCTTTGTGGTGTCACCGTAATAGTTCAACTTTTTTTTTTTAAATTTTTAAATTTCACCAGTCCTTATTCATTTTTCTTAAAAATGTTAAATTCATTTTTTAACTCAAATTCCCTTTTGTGTCCGCAATTGTAATTGAAAAAAAAAAATCGTTTTGATGTCTGTGGCTGTGTCTGTCTATATATATCTGGCTGTCTGTCAATTTGTACACGTTTTATTCCATTACATTCTTCCCCGGATTTTTGTTTTTTTTTGTATCTTTTCGTCGATTCAATTCATTTGTCGCTGTTTCTGTCGTTTTTATGCACCTTTTCATCATGATTGTTTTTTAATTTCTCCCAAAAAACCACACACAAATTTTCGACAAGTTTTTTCTATTCCTCTTTCTATTTTTTCTAACATAGTTTCAATTCTGTTTTTTTTTACAAAAAACTTGAAATTTTATCATTTAAAAACTTTGAGTTGAAAAAAATAACATTTTTTTCGTTGGCCAAAAAGTAAAAATTAAAACGATTTTTTTGTAGGTTAAAAAATTAGGGTTTTGCTGTTGCCGCTACTGTTGCCGCTACTGTTGCCGTTGTTGTTGCTGTTGTTGTCTATTTTAGAATGTTTATTGGTGTTGTTGTGGATATGTTTTTTTTTTTTTTTGGTATTTCCACTAACTACTATATTCTCTGGGCAGTTGTTTAGGAAGTTAGTGTAACGACCAACGTCTAGAGAGTTTGGGGGTCTGCTAACAGTATTTAAGCAATGGTCACTTAGCGGTTATTTCGTTTATGTTGCCATTTTTAGCTCTCTCTCTCTCTCTCTCTCTCTCCTTTTTTTATATTTCATTTTTTAGTCAGCTTGTTGGTGTTTTTTTTTATTTCTGTTGCTGTTTCTTGTTGAAGCATTTTTATTTACGATCTGGTTTAAAAGTATTTAGAATTGTATTCTTGTTTTGGCTGCAGCAACATGACCACATGAGAGTCGACATGCACAGATAAAATTTTTGATAAAAAAGAAAAACAAGCAATTCTCGAGTACATGGCAGCAGTGTTACATTCATATGGATTTTAGTTTTTAAATGCGGTTAAAAGAAAATGTTTTTTAACGAAAAACAAAAAATAAAATTTCTGCATTTATAGTTTTGCAAGTGATTTTTAAGAGGTGTTTGTAAAACTTTTTTTGTTTAAGACAAAGAAATTCTAAAATTTGTGAAAAATAATTAACTTATTTTCTGATGAAATGAACGCTTTAGTTTCTAGCATCACATTCCAATAATAATCCAGTAATAATCTAGTCGCCGTGGTCTAGTGGGTAGTGTGTTGGCTTATTAGATGAAAGGCCCGGGTTCGAATCCCAGGTCAGACATCAAAACGAAAAATATTTCTTCGCGACTTCCTCTCAGCAGATTTCTGGCAAAGACTCTGAGAGTAAAAATTGCCATGAAAAGCTTCTCAAAAATCTGTCATTCGGAATCGACTTTAAACTGTAGGTCCCGCCACTCATGTATAAAATTAACGCACACAACATAAGTGGTGTGAAAAGCTAGGTCGTAATCCTGACTGAAGGGTTGTAATGGCCAATTATGTATGTATGTATGTAATGTTGCAATGCTTTGTTTTTAATATCAGTGAAATAACTGGCTTTCAGCCAAACCTCACAAATGAAAATTCTTGTCGCCCGTTGAGCATTAGCACTTCCAGATACTCTTTCAATTCGATTTACTACATCTGACAACATATCGAAATTCCTTTTGTTTGTGACAATTCTTGTTACATCTGGACAGTGTTCACTGTATTCTGATATCCTTTTATGTGTTACATTTTTAGCTGTCAGTGACCTTACAAAAACCTCTAATGCTTTGCGGTATTCATACTTTTTAATGTTGGATGAAAGTATTCTTAGTATCTTCATTTATGTTTTGGTTCTCATATAAGTAATTGTTTTCCCCATATTGTGCAGACTCTTATTATAGCTTGTAAATTATGTCTGATTCTCCTGTCAATCCGTTTATAACTCCAATGAGCCCAGCTTATTTTTTCATGTGTATTTTCTATCTTTCAAATGCGGGGGATGTTTAACACCATTAGGAAAGAAAACTATTATTGGAACCTCCAAAAGTAAGCTAAGCTAATCTATGTTATAGTCCCATAAAGAATTTGTCAGACTTTTTTTGAAGCCTTTCTTTCAAACAATCAGTCTTTGTAGTAGCACAACTTTCGCACTTTCATCACATCTACTATAGCTGATGTCACAATGATCCAAGCACCGTCAGCGTACCTCTAAACTTCAAGACTACAAAAATCAAAAAATTGTGTGAAGAAAAACCATCCAAGGTAACTAATACAGAGCGATGATTTAAGGCGATGCAATTCACCACCCAATGTAATGCTGCATCCTTGGTCCTGCAGAAAATATCTGCAGTTTCAGAAAACATCCTATGGAAATAACAGGCAGGATATAAACTAGAAAGATTGTGTATTGATAACATAAACATTCGGATTATCAGAATTTGTAGATTTTGACACAGTAATCAGGAATATTTTAATCCTGCGATATGTATGTGCAGAAGATTAATACAAAATGTGATATAAAGATGACGAAAACCAAATTTTTGAGTTAAGCATAGTTGTGTAGCAGCGGTGTCTCCTGTATCCTACACTTTTTTTGTTTGTTGATGTAATCACCATGTGAGAGGGGAGCTTCAGCGCAGCAGCAAAATCTTTGTCCATTTAAAGCCGGTAGCTCACGCGTTTAAACATGCTACTCCAATATTCGGAGTAGTAGGTAAATTATGACGATTATAGCAACTTCCTTGTCCTGGAAAATTAACCACGTTTTAATCACATCTTTCGTACATAATTGGTCATTACAGCCTTTCAATCAGTATTACGACGAAGCTTCTCAGATCGCTTGTTAATTTTACACATGAGTGGCAGGAGCTGTAGTTTTAAGTCGACAGATTTTTGAAAAAATTTTCTATTGCAATTTTACTCGCAGAGTTTTTCACCAGGAGATGAAGATGTCTGACCTTTGGTTTGAACTGTAGCCTTAAGTCTAGATTAAAGCGACTTTGAAGTAGGATTTAAGTTGTTTTTCTTTGTCAAACAATTCATATTCGTAAATGGCAAAAGTTTGGGTAAGTAAAGACATATTCTAAGAACGATTTAATAGTTGACATTCATGCAATCGATCTTAATAACACTAAATGACGAGTTTACGTTTACGGCAGAGTTCCTGCATGATCTTGAAGTCTGTTTCAACACACTAAAGTATGTGTAGGTAAAAGTGTTTAGGTTTACAACATTAATTGTCAATTATTTTCTTATTCTTCAATATTTCCACTTTTCTTGGATGACAAAAGTTCAATTAATTCCCAATTTTTTTTTCTTTAGTATCTAATAAAATTGATTTCTTAATGGCATGTCCAATTCAATGTCCAGACAATTTTTGGACAAGTTTCCTTAATAAACTGTCTACCTTGCTATTAAAGAAAACCTAACATTTGTTACACAAAAACTTTGCCGACTAGAATTTTTTCTCATGTTCAATTAACTAAATTTTTTTTTGTAGTTTTGTCTACAAAGCCTTACTTTGTAACTGTTTTAAGCCACTTTTGTTGAACGTTTCTTGTTTATTTATTTAAAGTCTATAGAATTTTGTAAAATTGTTTGTTACGGCATGTCTTTTGTTATTTGTTATATGTTGGCTTTTATAAAAGTTATAAACAATTTAATGGTCTTTTAACCTCAACAATATCATGGCCACTATGTGTGAAAATGGAAGCATGGGGCAACGAAATTGATACTGTAACGAACGTAAAGCAATTACAGGTTTGCATACATTCACACCTGCTGCAGAGAATTTCCAGTGGCACGGTATTTTCATTTCATTTTTAGTGCAGACTTTTTCGGCCACCTTTTTTTTTTTGCTCGTCAACTTTTAAAGGTCACGTTTAAAATTATTTTACACAGAAAAAAAATAAAAGAAATAGGAAAATAGTTCGCACAGGAAACGGCTTAAATAAATAGGAAATAAAAATCAATATAAAAGCCATACAAAAATCGTTGCAGGGAGACGAAAAGCGAAAGCAAGAGACTTGAAACACAAGACCACCACCAAAGACAAAAAAAAAAAAAGGAGGGAGAAAAAATAAAACGAAATTTGATGGAAATATTCTTTTATAAAGTTATTGTCAATATGACGCAGCCATTATCAACACATATTCATACCCATACAAATAAAACTCTTCCATACACACCATACTGTATTTGAACGGATGTACATATTTGTTTGCATGTGTGAGAGTTCATTGTGTCTTGTTTTGGTTTTGCTCTGCTTACAAACACTCCCATTTTTACTTGATTTAACAACCAGTCCTCCTCGCTCTCTCGGCAATGTGTGTATTTAAGTATCGAATTTTTATTTTTATTGCATTGATACACACACACACGCATACGCATACACCAACAACAAAAATAATTTATTGTTTTTTTTTTTTATTTTTCTTTGCTTATCGACGCGTCATTCCCTTTCTTTTTTATTTTGTCAATGTAGTTGCATGTTTTGTGTCAAACACAAACACAGAGAGAGAGAGAGAGAGAAAGTAAGATTGTATCTGTGTGTGTGTGTGTATGTTAATGTATAAACTTTATTTTGCGTTACTCTTTGTATTTAAAGCTCAATGGTGTATTATTTTATTTTTTATTGTATCTTTGTTGTTGTATTTGTATTTTCACAATTGAACCATTAATAGTGACATAAAAACCAATTAATGTCTTCGTTTTCTTAATTGAAATCTTGTGTTCATCAACATTTTTCGATTATATTCTGTTTCTTGTTTTTCGGTTAAAGTATGAGAAGTTTTTCGTTGCCAAAAAAAAAAGAATAATGTTGGGCTTGGGGTTTTGAAACATTCATTGCTGGTAGGAGATTGTAGTGCCATTGACAATATTTATAAAGCAGAGTTATTTTTTTGCTATAAGATTTCAGTGAATTAACAGTTTTTAAAACATTTAAAAATGAATATTGTTACGTTTTTACCTTTTAAAAACGTTAAAAATATGAGTTCGTAGATTGCAAATAAAGTAAAAATAAATTTCTGTTTGATTTTAATAATTTCTTTATTATCTGCACAACTTTTGTGCCACTGTTCCAGCTTATTCTACGTATACAATGATAAATTTCGCAATATGTGTTTCTTCGTGATAATTCTCTGCTTACAACCTTTTTTGTAAGCACAACACTAACAACGGCTTCCTTCAGACGCAACTTGTCTACACACAACCAATTGATTAATCACTTCAACCAACGTAATGTTGTTATACACGTCTTGCTTAATCACACTTCGGATGCAACGTGCCGTCAGCACACACGACTGATTCAACTCAAACTCTGAACTCTGAATCTACGATAGATTTTGATTCTCAACCAACGTGACGTCGTCTTACACGATTCAATTCAAACTCTGCCCTTCTCGCTTTAACTTGCCTTTTATATTACTGGATCATCAATGTAATGAATGCCCTTGAAGGACGATGACGTCCTTCGGGAACAATCTAAAAATGTAAACAACTTATGTTCATTTTTGTTGTTTCTTGTTAACATTCGAGCAGGTAGACTAGTTGTTGTGGCGTTGTTTCTCTGTTCGCTATTTTATACTGCACATTGTTGCTTCTTGTTTACTTCTTTGTTCCCTTCATGTTGTTGTTGGTTATTTACGTCTTTTTATCCTTTATCCTTGTCTATTCATCGATCTTGTAAACAAGCGCTTTATTTTTTGTTGGTATATTTTTTACTCATTCATTGATCACGTGAACAGTGCGCTGTTTTGTTTTTGGAGCTTTTGTTTATTACTTTAACAACACCATTTCCACTTTCGTAATAATATTATTTTCTTTAAAATAGGAATTTTCTTTAAAAATTTGTTCAGGCTGGCTAGAAGAACGCCTCAAAAAGTATTCTTGTAGCGAATGGCTGGCCACCTCGATGACTTGTTTATGGACTTGCCAGTTTAGCAAGGACTTTGATATGTCAGATCTTATTGTCTCTTATAATTTTGGGAATATCGTAAAAAAACTCCAATGATTATGGAATAGTTGATAATATTGCTGTTTATAACAGGCCTAACCTTCAAAAAGTATCCATGTAAATGCCGAACCCCCAACGGAGGCCGACTAATACAAAAAAAAAAAACCCAACTCTCAACGAAAGAACCATAATCCACGTTTTCTTTGTTCGCCAGAGAAAAATGGTGGGTATTACAACCTAGGAAATGAAGCCACCACAGGGCATTACAGGAATTTGAGAGTTATGTTCAGAGACCAACTTAAATTCGAATTTATTTCACGGAAGATGATAGGAAAGAATTTAAAGGCACCAGGAAAACAATTTTGCCCGAGAAGAGTGCTTGTACTTGACAATGGCGATAATTTCGGAAGCACTGGTAAACCAGTGCTTAAATGGCAATAGTCGAGTAAGAGCCATATTGTGACGAAACAAATTGACTCATTCTGGCTCCACTGGGTATGCTTTAGTTTAGTTGTTATTTATATTGAAGTCGCAGTAGTATAGTAGGTAGTGTGTTGGCTTATTAGAGGTATAGCCAGTTTTCGAATCCTAGGCCATACATCAAAACAAAATACAAAAAGTATTTTCTTCGGCGACTAACTCTCAGCAGATTTCTCGGCAATAACTCTTAGAGTAAATAAAATTGCCATGAAAAGTTTCTCCAAAATCTGTCGTTCGGAGTCGACTTTAAAACTGTAGGTCCCGCCACTTATGAAAAAAATTAACACACACAACATAAGTAGTGTAAGAAACTCGGTCAGTAATTCTGGCTAAAGGGTTGTAATGACCAATTGTGTATGTAAGTATTTATTTTTTAACTGAATAAAAACTTTGCTAACAAGCTCGGTCTGCCCCACTTGGATTATTGTAGAAGTTGCCTTTCATGCGAGTGCTTTGCACTTCAGAACAAACGTCCTCAGTTTTTGTGTGAGAGAACTTTTATAGATTTGAACATGGTGACGAACGCATGCCTCTAAGAGAATTGGCCGGTTCCATTCGAAGTTCGGTTTGGTTTAAACCCACCAGTACCGGATCATGAACAGGGATCTTTCCTTATACTGGGTAACACAATGAGTCATATGGTAAGTAAGTGTCAAGCGACGAATCAGCAATAAAGACATTAAATTTGCGTTCGCTTTTGAGATGAATCCATACTGAACTTGTGTTTCAGCCTCGTAACGTTAAAATAAACAGTTTTAAGAAAATTGCTTTAGCACACAATTATTTTTTAAGTAGATATTTATAGGCAAATAAGTAATTTTGGTTGGCATTTGGAATCAGCAACTTTGTTTATTCAAACTTACTTATATTAATGTTGAGCCTATAATTCCGTAAAAATTTCAATACGCTGTCTATTGCATTAAATAATTAAAAATATAAGAATATATTGAAAAATTTGTGTCCCTATTATTTTTTCCAGGCCTTTATTTTCCATTTTTTAAGAATTTGGCAGAGCTGGTCAAATATTTTTATTTCGTTAGTTAAACTTTGAATAGCTTTAATTTAATATAAAATTTGTAAAATAAGAATATATTATAAAAATAGAATTTAATTTAAAATATAAGAATATATTGAAAAATTTAAGTGTCCCTATTATTTTTTCCAGGCCTTTATTTACATTTTTTAAGAATTTGGCAGAGCTGGTCAAATATTTTTTATTCGTTAATAACTGTTGAATAGCTTTAATTAATTATAAATGTTATACTTGTAATATTTATGGAAAAAATTGAAAATATAGGAATATATTGAAAATTTAAGTGTCCCTATATTTTTCCAGGCTTTATTTTAAATTTAAAAATTGGCAGAACGGTTTATATATCATTGTTAAACTATATCTTTAAATTAATGTATAAAAGTAATACTTTTGTAATATTATATGGAAAAAATAAGTGAAAATATAAGAATATATTGAAAAATTTTAGTGTTCCTATTATTTTTTCCAGGCCTTTATTTTACATTTTTTTTAAGAATTTGGCAGAGCTGGTCAAATATTTTTATTTCCTTAGTTAAAGTGTTTGAAGAGCTTTAATTTAATGTATAAAATGTATATACTTTGTAATATTTATGGAAAAATAATTAAAAATATAAGAATATAGCGAAAAATTTAAGTGTCCCTATTATTTTACATTTTTTTTAAGAATTTGGCAGAGCTGGTCAAATATTTTTATTTCATTAATTAAACTATTTGCATAGCTTTAATTTAATGTATAAAATGTATCACTGTCTTATCACTGCAAAAGCTGGAAATAGTTTTGGATTTCAAAGATGAATAAAAGGTTCACAACAAGTGGAATTACAAAATCTCTTTCGATCACTTTAGATTTAATTTTATTAAAATTGAATAATGAGTTTGATAATAAAACTTAAATATTTTCAGGGGTTTATTATATTTAAAGAAATATTTCAAAATTTCAATATGAAAAAATCTTTTATAAAAAAGTGAAGTGAGAAGTAAAAGCAAAATTCGTTTTATCACATGCAACGTGCTGTAGGACTTAAACAATTCCATGTAAAAATATTTTAAAATCAATTTATTTCAAAATTTATTGAAGCATTAAATTGAAATTAAGCAACAAAAAAAAAAAAAAGCGTTAACATTTTTAATAAATAATAAAAACAACAGTAAAAGTATTGTAATGGTAAATAATAATAATAATGACATGACAATGTCATAACAATTAAAGTGTCATTAAATAAGTGTAACACTTAAAATCACATACAAAAACCAAATAAAAACAGAAATCTACAACCACTTGAATATGTTTAAACAAATATTGTAATATTTAAGATTTTTTTATATAATATATAACAAACATGTGCGAGGGTTGTTTAGAAAATTTGTAAATGAATTTGATAATAGGGAATTAAAATTAAGTTATGAGATTTAGTGCATTTTTCTTTTACATTTACAGCTAACCCTCGTGTAATAACTGCAATTAAATGATCATAAATTGTAACATAAAAAATGTGAATGAGTATATTGCCAAGCCTTAAAACCCCTTTATATGTGTGCAATAAAACTTTATTTCAGAGATGAATTTGAACGACAGAAAAAATAGCATCAATAACCTCAATTTAATGTACAATAAAAATAGAAAAAAAGGAGAAATTAAACAAAAAATATAAAAAATATTAAATGGAATATATACATACCTACATACATACATATGCATATATTTAATGTATATGAAAAAGAAAAAAAATTTTTTTTTTTGCCAAATTTAGCTCAGCCTTTTAGGCGTCACATCTACCATTGACTATCATGCATTCATATGCGATATTGGCCTGTCTGTATAGATTTTTGACTCTTATTTTTTCTCCACTCTTTATTTATTTTTATTTTTTCTTTTTATTTCTGTGTTAAAGAATTTTTGGCTGCTGGCTATAATAGCAAAAACTAGAGAAAACCTATATTTTACTTCAGTTCAGCACACACAAACTGCCATATACTGTCAAAGACGGACTCCATATATAGTATATGCCATACATATAAACCGATTTTTCGCAAAAAAAAAAAACGAAAATAATCTCACTTGACACTGTACGCAAAAGTAATAAATTGTTAAGAGTTATATTTAGAAAAAAAGAGAACACAAAAAAAGAACAAAAAAATACATGGGAAAAATCGACAAATATACTGGCTTCTGTTCACAGATAAATATTTAGTATATCGATCGTTTTTATTGTTTTTTATATTTTATTTTTCATTTCCGTTTTTGGTTATATTCTAATAGTTTTAAGCACTTAAATGTCAACTAACGGACTTAAAACCGTTTGCAATTGTTTTATTATTTTTGGGAATTTTATTTGTGCTAGTATTTGTACTCGTATTTGTTTGTTAGAAAATGAATTCAATAAATATTTGTATTCATGCAATTTAAGGTTTGTTATTTACATTTATGCATTTGCCAAATGAAATTTATGCTTCAATTTAAATTATATATTCCAAAATACGAGGGTGGATCAATAAGTTCAATTAATCAACACGTATCTGTCAGTCAGACTCTTGGCAAATTGTGAACAATTAGCCAAGTTGTGGCTACATGCTACAGAGTATAGCATGTACACATAATAGAAATTAGGCAAAGTGAACTGTTTTTTTTTTGCAAAAATCCTTATTTATTTAATTTGGTTATTACAATCCTTTTGTCAGGATTACGACATATTTTCTCACATCACCCAAGTTGAATGTGTTAATATAACATGAGTTCCGGAGCATGTAATTTAGTGTCGACTTTCAGTTTTTGAAAAACTTTTCATAGCAATTTTAATTTTTTTTCCTGCTGAGAGGAAGTCGTCGGAAGTAACATTTTTTCTATTACGCTGTACGAACTATCTGAGCTGGAGTTTGAACTAAGGGCTCTCGTATAATAAGCCAACACATGTTCTACTACACTATGGGGACTTTACAACATCACGGTGTTACTGAAGAACACCAGCGATATTATTTAATTGATGAGTAAATAAATATTATTTACTATTCCCAAGGCATCACAACGGGCCGCCATGCGTGCTCAAGTGAGCTTTGTGATATCAGAGCTACCACTACGACCTAACCTAACCTATTCCCAAGTAAAGAACAATGGAGGAGAAAATACACTATACAGGGATGGCTGATATGTATTGCAACCAACTTCAGGTTGTTATCATTTGTAAACCGCTCGTCTGGCAGCTGACAGAATTATTCCAGTGATAACTCATTTTATTATTTACAAGCTTACAAAAGCATTTTGATCTATTGAATTCAGAAAAAAAATTATTCGCGATGAAATTCAAGTGTGATTGCTTTATATTTGGCTGGAAAACCACAGGTGGCTATCTTTAGAGCTTTCCAGCATTTAAGCGTTAATAAATCTTTTGTGTCTCGTACCAAACTGTAACAACACCAGAAAAGATCTGAAAAATGAAGGCCAGATATGATCGAAATCCACGCCGCAGGATTCGTAAGCTGAACATATCGCGAGAACGGATGAACACATATTGAGAAATAAGCTTAGACTAAAGCGATTGAAGTTCCAAAAAGTGCAAGAGCTCACCGATGTACAAAAAAAAGTTAGACTGGATGGGAGTTACTTCTCTTGCACGAAAGTGGGCAGTTACCTAATTTGGTTTTCTCCGATGAGAAGCCATTCCAAATTGAGTAGATTGTGAACAAACAAAATTTTCGGCTTTACTGCCAAAGAGGTCTGCTGAAAATTTACACCTGCGATTGGCCACCAGAACTCAAGCGCCGCCGATGGTAATGGTGTGGGCCGCCGTAACGGCTGATGGTCAATCCCCGCTCGTAAATGCCGAATATTATCGGGAAAATGTCTTAAAGACAGTATTGAAGGGTTGGGCAGGCAACAAAACTGTACATTAAAAAAAAAAGTAAACATTAATAAAATATTCTTAAATTTTTCGGACACTCTCCTTAAATGGAAAAAGTTGAGTGTGGCGATTGTTAGAATTATATCTGTAGTGTACAGCATTTTGATGTTCACTCTACGTTTATTTATATGTGATACATTTTGATAACATATTCAAAAAGCGACAGTTTTTTAGTCATCAGCCAGGATTCCATAGTACAAGAGAAAATTCAAGATTCAATAGCTGCAATAAGATTTCATATCTGACTTAATTGCGTGGTCTGGATCCGTCTCTGAATATTTGGATGAAGTTATCTCGGGGGCCCTGATTTTGGTGGAACTTGGTTAGTACAGTGACAGCGTTCGCCCGTAGCATCAAGTGAGCTTTGTGATATCAGAGCTACCACTCCGCCCTAATCTAACCTAACCTCTCGGAAGTGTAAACCATTATTATAGAGCTAGGATCGAAAGCCGATTCATGTATGTTGCCTTAATGCCTTAAATAATGTAGTTGCAAGAGAACCTGATATCAGGATCGCCATCATCCTTATAACACACTCTTAAATCGGGATTGGTGTGTTTTTTCTCTTTTTTTTAATTACCAAACCACGTGTCCTTGGAGTCTTATGGCCAGTATTAATTTTTAGAGTTGAATCCCCTTGTTTCTTGCTATTGCAGTAAAAAGAAATTACCGTTTTAGTGTTTCCGTATTGTCTAACCAGTTTAGTTCATTGTTAAAATGATGAAGATATTGTCTATAATTCCATAGAGTGACAGCTGCTCCTTGATTCTAGGAATGGGGATTTTGTATCTTTTTGTGAACTAATTCCTTTCGGGTTGGGTTAAAACAGGATTTAATTTAATTACTTAACATCCCTTCTAATATAGTTTTGATGTCTGAAGTATTTCACACACACACCGAAAACAATTTTTGAAAGGGTCCTTCGCCATGACTATGAATCTTTACTTACTTGCTAAACTGCTTTAAAATGGCAAATAAAACTAAAATTTTTAACAATTTCATTTACAATTTCATTCAACTAAAAATTTATTTTTTCCATTTGTTGTTTACTTCATTTTTTTTTGTTGTTTCATTACCATATGCGTTTATGGTTGTATGGAATGTAATTGGTTTTCTTAAATCATTTCTTATATGAAATTCCATTCGAGCTATAAGAAAATTTACAAATAAAATAAAAAAAAATATGTATGAAGGAAAGTGTTGCTCTATTGTTGGTTTTATTTTCATTTAATGGAATTTGTTTTGTTTTATTTTTTTAACTTCTGTCTTATTGTACTTGCAAACAATAGAATCATTTGCTCTATTGTTTATTTTAATTTCCTGGATTCGTTTCTTTCTTTCTTTCTTTCTTTCTTCTCAAAAATAGTAATGACTTATGATGGTGGTCATACTTTTGGCCATCAATTATGTGGTCTTCGAGTGTGTGTATGTTTGCCGTCCGTAAAGGATTCGTTTCTTTATTTCTTTAAATAAGACAATACACGTACATATAAAGAAGAGTAACTGCTATAAAATTAATTAATTTCGAAATAAAAAAAAAAAAATTACAAAAGAAATATAATTTAAAAGAATAAAAATCAACATTTTGTTGGCGGTGGTATTTTATTTGTAGATTTACTTAAAAAGAAAATTAATAAAAATTTTTAATTTCACTAAATTTCGTTTAAAAAAATTAAGTGAAACTATTCATGTATATTTTGAAATATTTTTTAACTAAATAGAATGGATTGTGGTCGGTAAGGATTTTAAAAATGCCGCTCAATGAAAATAAAGTTTACAAGACCTTTACACTCTTATACAAAATCAGGATGATGCTATTGTCGTAACTGGTGAAAATATAGGCGTTAGAATAAATAGATTGGAAACTTTACTTAAAGGACTGAGACACCTAATGTCTAGCTTCACCTAATGTCTGAGCTTATATGCCTCACTAGAAAGCATTGTAATTTGAAGTGAAGTGTTTCATTGGTAGATTAAAATTTTTAATAAAATTAAATCTAAAGTGATCGAAAGAGATTTTGTAGTTCCACTTCTGGTGAACCTATTATTCTCCTTAGAAATCCAAAGCCAATAAAGCTTTTTCCAGTGATAAGACAAGCCTTCCAGGATCGCGTTTTGAAATTTGTACGGAATTATAGGCTCTACATTAATATAAGTAAGTTTGAATAAACAAAGTTGCTGATTCCAAATTTCTATTAAAGTTACTTATTTGCCTATAAATTCGCAAGAGAATCTACTTAAAAAAAATTGTGTACTAAAGCTATTTTCTAAAACTGTTTATTTTAATATTACGAGGCTAAAACACAAGTTCAGCAGAGATTTTCAATAAGTTGGCGTAATATTGAACGAACAATTGATTTCATAAGATTTTTATTTAACTTTTATTTGGACTTTGCGTTAGGGTAATATAGGAAGTTGTTGGGCTTATTAGAGAAGAACCCCAATTTCAACCCCCGGTAAAGTGAAGTGCGAGAAAATATTTCTTCTGGTTGACTTTTTCTCAGTAAGCTTCTTGCAAAAACTTTGGCAATCAAATGAAATTGCCATGATAAGCTTCCAAAATCTGTACTTCAGTGTTGACATTAAACAGTAGGTCCCGCTGCTCATAGATAAAATTATTACACAGCATAAGTGGTGTGTGAACCTAGGTTGATATCCTGTCCAAAGGGTTGTAGTGACTATTTAACTAAGTGAATAGGCGAGGCTGAGTGAATGACACATGAATTGAAGAAACTTAGTTTGCAGTTGAGGTTGAAGGAAAAAATACCAACCAAGGTTGTCATGCTTATCGACATACACCGAAGTTATCAAATAGGCTTTTGTAAGTTCTCTTCAAGCCTAAGTTTCCGTCATATGAAAAGTATACGGAAGAAATACTTAGGGCTATTATTACAACTTGCCGTTAACTAGAGGGAGGATTTTAACGGAGAGATAGACTGTTTTTCATTATTATGAGTACCCAAAATAGATAGATAGTGAGCGTTAAGCTAAAGGGAAGGTCATTTTATGTTTGAACTTTATGTTTGAACAAAATGAGCATATACAACAAAAAACCGAATTTAGCTGTTGCCATTGCGTTATAAAAAAAAAAACTTGTTTGATTAAGCAGTTTTATAGACTTTGCTCCGGCACTTTCATATTTTTGAAAAAGTTAATTTCGTTTTGTCTTTAAGTTGTAATAACCAAAATAAGTTAGAGGTAACTTTGCCGTTCACCTTAGCTAAGTGTACCTTTAACTAACGCCAACTTTAACGGGAAGTTGTGATAATGACCCTTAAACAAGTAAATGGCTAAATAACCGTAAAAGCATTTTCTAACGTTTATATGACATCAATTCTGATTACATGACAGCAAACATATCCTAGCAAGATGGCTAGACGTACAAATATTAATCAGACGTACAAATATTAATCAGAGATCGCTAAAACTTTTTTTGAACGACGTGTATAACAGTTTAAAACCTCAGTTAGTGTGAGGGATTCTGGCCTGTAATATCAACCCATTTCCCTCAACTTGCACCACCGTTTTTATTACACTTCAATGAGACAGAGTCTCATGAACTGATAGCATACCACTTGCCATTAAATATCCACCAATACAGTACAACCTGAAGCCTTATCTGAAACTGAGGGTTTTCAACATGGATATTGACCACCTAATTGGTATCACCTTCTTCAAACAAGAAATGAAGCTAGATAAAGAAGAAAATTTAGAAAATGTATCATTCTTTGAATATAAATTTGAATGTATTGGCTTATTATACGTGAAGGAAGTTTTAAAAAATTTCTAAAATCCCAATCTTTGCTTAAGTAATGGCAACATTCAATAATTATGGATAAAATTAACACGGAACACAGAATGGATGATAATCCCGAGTTTTATATTGTGTGTGTGTGTGTCTACATAGTATAACTTATAAGATAACCATGAACAGATTATTATAAATTGTTTGTTTTTATTGTGATCCCACTAAATCTAGAAACTAAAATTAATTGCGTAAAAATAACCTTCATGAACTTCATTGCTTCATAGTTTCTGTCACTTATAGTTGCCACTGAAGTTGGAAACATTTAATGTCTTCAATATGAACAACTGTTAAGAGATTAAACCAGCTGTGACATTAACTCATTCATTCAGTCATTCACTCACTTCCACACACACACACACACGCTGTTAGAAAACCACATATTTACACTTAGTATATACGGTGACACGCATATAACACATACACTCGCACATATCCTTGGAAATGTGTCAGGAAGTGGCAGACATTTATGCGAATGCGAATGTGAATGTATGTCATCAACATTTACTTGACAGCTTTTAACGTTTTATATGCGAATAATAATCTTTATCAAGAGACGAAACAATGGCAACAACAATAACAACAACAATAAATGGCTATAATAAACAAACACTCATACTTACGAGTGCATTGTAAGAAAGAAAAAGTAGAAGAGTCTTTAAGAAACTAAAACATGAAAGAAAAAACAACAGCAAGTATTACTTGCTGAAAGTCTTTTATAACCAAAGGGCTGCAAGAGGCAATCACAAAATGCCTGGCAAGCTGGCAACTTAAAGACTGGCAGTCAAATAGACATTCACAGTTTTTCTCTTGTTTTTATGCTTGAGTTCCTTTTTTTTTCTTGTTCTCGTTTTATTTATAATTTTTTCAGCACGTCTTCTTTGTTTTGCGATTTGTTGTTCGTCTTCTTGCTGTGCTGTTTCTTTACTTTACTAAACATTTGTGACAATTTCAACACCTGCAAATGACGTTGAATAGAGTTTTTAAGATTTATGTTGTATGCTCGTCTGTATTGTAGAGTGAGCCAGACAAGTGTTGGCATTCTAAGGAAAATATTTCCCATCAGCATAGGCTATGAAATTTACATCGCTTGTTGGCAAACTCTTTGCCAAGCACACATTAAGAGCGCATATGAGTCGTATTATGAATATGTATGGGACCCTATGTAGAGTTGCTTGTTCTTTTTTCTTCTTCTTTGTTTCTAGAAGTATATTAAAAGTGGCTTAAGTTACTTTTAAGAATCCATTTTGCTCCTTTCAAAAAAAAAAAAATTGTTTTTTCTTATTCATTTCGGAAACAATAGACAGAAAAGAAAAGCAAAACACAAAAAAATTTGTAAGAAATTATAAAAAAATTGTTACGAATTATTTTCTCTTTTATGAAGTGCTAAGTGCTCAAGTTATATTTTCTTAGAGAAACAAACAAAACCATACTTACGAAAATGGGTTGATTTTGAAGTGGTTAAATAAAATGTGGCTTTTTCAATTATTATTTTTATTGCTATTGTCGAGAATCTACTTTTTGCTTTTGCCGTGGGAAAAATATGGAATGAAACGCAATTCGTAAGGAAAGACTTTGCTTAACTAAATAATGCATAAGCATAAGCATATGTCTTCATATAATGTTCCCTTTAGGGTATTCGATTAGTAAAGGTCTACATATTAATTCTTTAAATTTATACACGTAATGTTCAGAATTCTTCATTTAAGCGTGGCGAAAATTTTAGTAAGATGTACCCGACACGATCGATTACCACTATGCCCTGCCAAAACCTGTTTATACAGTCACAATATCTAATGATATACATTCAGGGTGGCTGATATGTATTGCAGCCAACTTCAGATTGTTATCATTTGTAAACCGCTCGTCTGGCAGCTGGCAGATTTTTTTCAGTGACAGTTCATTTATTATTTACAAGCATACAAAAGCATTTTGATCTATTGCATTCAGAAAAAAAGTTATTCGTGATGGAATTCATGCGTGATAGTGTGATTAGTGTGATTAGAAAACCACAGGTGGCCATCGCTAGACTCATCCAGTATTTAAATGTGAATATATCATTTGTTTCTCGTACCGTTGCTCGTTACCGTGATATTGACAGTGTTGCATCACATTCAAAATGTGGACGAAAAAAACGATAACAACACCAGAAATGATCCGAAAAGTGAAGACCAGATTTGATCGAAATTCACGCCGCAGTGGAAGAAAAATTGCTTGCGAGCTGAACATATTGCGAGAACGGATAGACTGGAAAGAGCCAAGGAGTTACTTCGCTTGCAAGAAAGTTGCCTAGTACTGAATTTGGTTTTCTCCGATGAGAAGCCATTCCAAATTGAACAGTTTGTGAACAAACAAAATGGACGGGTTTACTTGCTAAAGAGGTCTGCTAAAATTTTACACTGCGATTGGCCACTAGAACTTAAGCGCCACCGATGGTAATGGTATGAGCCGCTGTAACGGCCGATGGTCGCTCCCCGCTCGTATTCATCGAACGTGGGGTCAAAATAAATGCCGAATATTATCGGGAAAATGTCGTAAATATGGTATTGAACCGACATGGACATTCCAACTAGATTCAGCACTACCGCACTCAGCACGCGTCAACTAAGAATGGCTTAAAGCGGAGGTTCCTCGATTCATTTCTACCGCACAATGGCCACCAAAATCTCCGGATCTCAATCCGTTGGACTTTTGCGCCTGGGGCATTTTGGAGAGTAAGGTTCTCACTAAAAAATACCAAAGTGTCGATCATCTCAAGACGGAGCTTCGCCGGGAATGGGCCAAAATACCGCAGAGCCACTTTCGTGCAGCCTGTGATGGCTTTGTCGGGCGTTTGAAGGCCATAATTCGTACCTAAGGTGGCCAATTCGAACAAATTTAAACTGATTTTAAAATTTCATGTTATTTCCAACATTTTTTGCATTTGAACATTAAAATTAAAAAAAAAAATATAGCGCTTTACTTTATTGCATTATATATCAGCCACCCTATATATTCCAATATTTTGAATTAGCTTGTATGGCCATGCCCTTTTAGAACTGTTTCCCCATTTTTTTAATATTTTAGAAGACTTCTCCCACTGAGTTTGTTGGTCATTACAACCTATATTCTTACACCACTCGTGTTGTGTCGGTTAGTTTGCTCCATTAGTGGCGTGACTTACAGTCGACTTCGAACCAAAGATTTTTGAGAAAATTTTCAAGGCAATTTCATTTTCACTCAGAGTTTTTGCCAGAAGACTGCTGAGAGGAAGTGGCTGAAAGAATGTGGTTTTAAATCAGGAGCTTTCGACAAATGAGCCAAAACACTTCGTACTTCGTTTTAGTACTTTCATTTTTCATTCTCTAGTTAGACCAACTCTATCAGCTCTTTGGCTCCTTATTTACGGAAATAGTTTTGTTAAGCAGAAGCTTGTGAAATTTGTGGTTGCTTAGAGTTAAATATTCGCAGATATGTAGTCTCCTATTCTTCTATTCTGCTTAGTTTTTCGAGTATTTTTTTCATTCGGTGCAATGGTTTTATGTCTTTCGTTGAATTCCGTTGAATATAGTGTACGTAACGCGAATCCTAATATTTTCCTGTTTTTGTTTCATGTGCCACAGAAATTAGGTCCTTTGGCCTCATTCAGAGTTTAATCAACTTTAGGCGGATGTAGTATTTGTACACTTTGTAAGTAAGTACATAATAAAGGTTCCTATATAATTATCCTTTTTGGTGAATATTTTATTTCTTATTTACCAAGGAAAAAATCTATAGATACCATATTTTAATTGTCTCACAGCTGATTAGTTCAGTTCATGAAAAAGTGATTATATTGTCTCATGCATAATTTATTAATTTCCATTGTTTGTTAATAATTCTCCAAAAAGATTAACAACAATAATAATAATTTTTAATAAACATATCAACAGTATATGAATATTAAATCCATACATAATTAAAATTTATTTAATTTGACAACATTTCATTTAATATGCATGTTGTATACCAACTGTTACCTTCATTCTTATCTGTACGAGATAACAAACAATTACGTTGTCAACTGTCACTCATTTGCACACATGCTTAGGTGACTTACAGTAAGTGTAACTCTTTCCCAAAAGACAACCATGTGTGTGCCAAGGTATCATATTTCTGATTGACAATGATTGACTCAAGAAATCACAGAAATTAGTATTCGGTGTGCTTTGTTTTTTAATTAAATTAATTATAAATTTTATTTAAAATGATTTAGAAAGTATAAGAACAGAAAAAAAATTAATTTATTTTCATGGAAAGTTTGTTATGGAATAATGTAAGCAAAAGGCTTGAATAGATACACTAAGGCCACATCATGCCCATTATAAACCCACAGTTCTCCATTTCCTTCAATTTCTGAACTATTAAGATTATCTTATCCCTCCCCTTACCTACATTCCTATATCCTCTATTTCCTTCCTCACCTAAGGACTATGCACAATGGGTACTGTGCTTGTCTTGACCGACAGGTGCACTGTCCTCTAACCTAACCTAACCTAAGATTATCTGAGGAAGTGATTATGAGTTCCAATGTCTATCACTTAAATTATCCATGTAGTAAACAGCCAAGACATAGTGCTGAGCATGAGTCCATTAGATGTAGAAGAGTTTTCCCCTCTCTCTTATTTTAGCTGTTGCAATAGTCATTTGCCATGTGCCCAAGACCGATGTGCCTTGCATGAAAGTTCATAATGCAGTGCACATACTGAGCGGGCATCTGTGGAGTTCAAGCAGGCTATCGGGCGCTCAAGACCTAGGTTTCGACAACTTTTTTGCTGCGTTTTACTTGTATTCGTAGTTGCCAATCTGACATTAACGGAATCAATAATTTTATTGTAAATTATGATACTCGCGTGGTTCTTCAAGTCTTCGTTTACGGAATGGATGTCTTGAATTTCTCTGAGACACGATATCGCGTTATCATTACTTCCAACTTCGTAGTCAATGCTAACTACAAGTTATCATAAGGTTTCGCAAACATTAGTACCACATATTAACCGCAAAGACCCCTACAGTGAAGGTCATGCGAAAGAAGCTCCGACGTAAGTGTGGTATATATGGCACCACTAACGAATGTATCTGCATTCGCCGAATCAGGTTTGCGTTAATTGTTCTGTCCTAAAGATCCCTAGGATAGGTTTTAGACGTCCTAAATAGGAAATACGCAAGCGATACAACTACAGATTACAGATTTTCTGCTCTATTCTTTCCTTGCCATCAAAACTTGTATTTAGTACAGGGGTTACCAACATTTTTTTGGTTGTGTATTAGTGAGTAAGAGAGAGAAAATACGTTGAGAGTTTAAAGTCGTAGAAAAATGTTAGTAAAATATCCTATTTTTTTTTTTTATAAAACCAGCACTCAGGGGATGACCCGTACTCATGCAGTGCATTGTGCAGGTTTTTAAGAAAGGTGGAAAGAGAGAGGGAAGATGCGAACGGTAAGGAAACGAATTGCAGCTGGTGGCTATAAAATGGCCAGTGCTATACCTTCACCATTAGACAGTCTACAGCAATTGTCTTCAAGAAGCCCGCAGTTTCTCACACCACTTATGTTGTGTGCGTTAATTTTACGCAGAAGTGGCATTTTAGATTTTCTTAGATTTTTATTTCACCAACATACATAAAGTTACACAGCTGTGACTTAATGTATTTTAGATATTTACGGGGATCTAATTTTGGTTCATAAATTTCCTCTGCTGCTAATAACCAACCTTTTAATTTTTACAAAATATTGCTTTATGTCTATAAAAAAGTTGTTCTCTTTCCATATCATCTGAATTATTTGCTTGACTACCAAAACAATAAAAAAATGCTTTAAGAACATATAAGACTTTGAATTTAAAAAAAAAGGATTTTTGACATAAAATATTTTTTGAGTGTAACCATAAAAAAAAATTACATAGCATCCGATGACATGTGTGCTCGTCGCAGTCTGATCGACGACTAAATAAAAGAGCATAAGCAATGTGTGTGAATTCTCTCTGCACAATTGTGCTATGAAATGGTAATGCCTGATTTAGTACAAAATTAATGCAATGTGCATGCAATCAATCCAATACTTTGTATTCCCACTCACTACGGACGTAAAACTAAGCAGAATTTGAAAGGGGTCACCTTATTGAAGGGATACTGTGCACAAACAGTATTTAAAGGAATTGAGAAATCATTCGTTCAATCGTAAACGTATGCTTATCAGATCAGAATACCATTCTCCCTTACAACTTCATGAAGGCATTTGAATCACTTCATCATCTGATGATCCAAAGCCAATCACTAAAAGTCAAGTGCAGCGTGATCTATAACAAGATATATTTTAATCATCACTGTTATTTAGTGTACTACAGGACTATGTTTTTTTTTTCAAGCAACATGCATTAGAAAAGAAGAAAATCGTTGCCATTTAGACCCAATTTTGACTCTATTAAAGCAATTTTTAGAGTTTTAAAATTTGAAAATTTTTGAATTAAATTGACTCCAGTTAATAGCAACAACAAAAATTTTTACAATTACAAAAAAAAAAAATTGTTTTTTCTAGAAAATTACAAATAATTGTTAAACACTTTTAGTTTCGTATCCAGTATTAAATTATAAACACCCTGAAAAATAAAAAAAAAATTAAAAACTTGCATTAAATTGCTTTGGTTTTAATACAAGCAAAAATTCGTAGAAACCAGGCTGTAGATAGAAAAGAAAGGGCAGGATGTAAAGGGAACACAGAAATGCATAAATTTATTTGTTTGGCTTTCTTTTTGTTTTCTCTTTCTATTATTGTTTCAAACTCTAAATGAAATTTCATTATAAATTTCTAAACGTTTTTGTTCTTTACTATTGTTGTTGTCATTGTCCTGCTTTTTGTTGTTAGCTGATAATTCCATACAAACAGAATGAAAGAAAGTAAAAAAAAAAAATGAAATGCAATGAGAACTAAAATAGAAATTTCTGTGGCTAGAAGGTCGCCTAACAAACAAATTAATTTTTTGGGGAAAAAAAAATGTGTAAAACTAAAACGATTTAAGCCAAAAGACCAAAAAGGATAAGAGCGAGAGAGAGCGAGAGAGATACAGAAATAAAGTTATTCTATACCAAAAATAATTTCATCCTTTTCACCAGAAAATTATTTACACTCTCTTCTTGTGTTGTTATTGTTGTTTTTCGTTTGTTTTGTTAGAATTGGTGTTGAAAATTTGAAAAAAATAATTTTAATGCGAAAATTTAATTTGGAAAGTTTAACGAAATTTCCCAAAGAGAAAATATAAAAAAAAAAAAATAATTACACATACTACCCACACGCTATGTACATATGTATGTATTTATGTCTCCATATAAGGAGTGCGCACAAAAAAAAACTGGACTTAGACTTTACGTTATAGAAATAAAACTAAGTGGCGGATATTTTTCGTTTTATATTTCAATTAAAGTAAATAATATTTGAATTTTTTGTGTATAAAATTTTTTTCTAACCAAGGTCTCTTTTTGAGCCACTTTTCTTCCAGACATATTAGGGTGTTTTAGAAAAATACGTATTATTTTACCTGCTTTGTTTTGGACGGCAAATTTGTTTTTCATCCCCTTCCACGCTTTCTCTCAATACTCAAAGATTCCTTATATTGTTTCTAATAAACTTACCTTAGAAACTGTTTTTTGGTTAACACCTGCGAGCCTAGCAATCGTATTTCATTGAAAATTTCAATTATTTTTTTACGACATTCTTGTTGGGTACCGATTTTCAAAAAACTAATTTTGCTATTCCAATAACATTTAGCACGTGGATTTTTAAACAATGTAACGGTATTCATTTTTTTCAATTATGATAAAAGTTATTAGCTTAAAAGTAGGCCAATTTTTTTTATGCGCACTCCTTATATGAAGTTTAGAAAATTATTGTGGATGTATTTACCATTTTGTAACATTATTAAAATGTTTGTTTGTGGTATAATAAAGCCAAGTTATTACGAACTCTCTACAAAAGTAACGCAGTAATTTTCCATTAAAAAATTTGGTGTGATATATTATTTATTGAACTGATGCCGTAAATTTTTAGAACTTTAGAATCAATTCTGAAGATCGTTAAAAATGTCCTTAAAATATTCTTCAGGGAGAATGTACATATATAAGAGGGTATCGTTAAATCTTTGCGATCCAGAATTTAGATTTACGATAATTGGATGTGTGCAAAACTCATTTTATAATGTAGTGCTAGGCGAGATATTGAGTATTTACAAGTCAAACAAATTTTTTCTCATCCACTTGTAATTGTTATTGAAGTGTATGGTCATGTGCTTGGTATTATAATTATTACATGGTCATGGTTTTTAAAACTTAGTCCGCAACTCAAACATACGAACATAAATCGACTGAGTAAACGGACTGATATGGGTGAAGTACACGATAAGCTACAATTTAGAGTAGAGCTTTGAATTAGATAGAAAACCACAGATAGGTAGTGTGCTGGCTTATTAGACGTAAAGCCAGAGTTCGTATACCCAGGCCAGACATCAAAATAAAATACAAAAAAAAAATATTTTTTTGGGCGATTTCTCGTTTCCTTGCCGTTCGCATCTTTCCTCTTTCCACCTTTCCTAAAAACTTGCGCAATGCACTGCATTAGTAGGGGCCATCCCCTGAATGCTGGTTAAAAAAAAGAAAGTAAATATGCAGTCAAAGATCTTGGGAAGATGGCAATTTTGTGGACTAACTATTATTCTAGTAATCAGTTAATTACATAACCCGCGCTATGTTCTGCATAAATGATTTAGATTGTTAATGCTCTGTGTACACTGAATATAGAAGGATACCAGAGGACAATATTAGCTTAAAAAAGTTTAAAGCTTTTAAAACCTTACAATAGCAGTACAAACTTTTCAATAAATATTTCTTGTATCCCACTCCTGCCTTTACGAATTATGTTAATGGATCACTTAATGCAGAACTCAACTATGAAGAGTAATATGTCATCAATCTTAATATACACTTTAATGGCACGTTCTCTCTCAACAGATCATTGTAATAAAAAACTCGTCTTTAACAGAGTAGCCTGTTGAATAATCATTTCACTTACAAATTCAAAAAGCATTTGACAAGTTTCCGTAACTGATAATCCGAAATGCACTTCACTGATCCACCACTACTAAACTCTTCCATTGGGTTAAATACACTGTAATTCAATATCGTATTAGGCTTCGTTGTGTTTCAAGCAACATGCATCAGAAGAGACTTACCAAATATGTTATTATTGGTAATTTTAAAGGTAGAGTCCTTGCTGATGATATTTATTTATACGTCCATAATTTTTCTGACATGTCCGACTTACATACATCAAATAGCGATCCGTGTTGAATTGCATTTTAAAAAAGCATGGACTCCAGTAACATTTCTAAGTTCATATCCAATAACGAAGATCTCCACTCAGTCTTTAACTATGGAGCATCAGATCAACAAATGGAGGCTTTTAAGAGAATTTAATGAACTGGATTAAAAAGCAAATCAATAAATAGTTACGTCTGAACCCTAAATCCTAATTCTTTTCCTCCAATTCTATTCTTGGCAATTTACCATAATGATTGCCGTTTGGGAAAATATTGTAACCGAAAATAATTTTCTGCCAGAGGTCTTTGGTTACGACTGAGCAAAACGCTGAATAGTAATAAAATTAAAAAGGGGAAATCGATGTTGTCTAGGTTAGATTAGGTTAGGTTAGGTTAGAGTACGTGTACTTTTCAACTGTAGCAAGTACAGTACCCGAAGGATGAATTGACCTATTGTACAACGTCCTAGCTTCTCAGACCACTTGTGTTGTGTGCGTTATTTTTTATACACGAGTGGTCCCAGTTTAAAGTCGACTCCGAACGACAGATTTTGGTTTTTTTTTGAGAAGTTTTTCATGGCAATATTTTTACTCGTAGAGTTTTTGCCAGAAATCTGCTGAAAAGAAGTCGCCGAAGAAATTTTTGTATTTTCTTTTTGATGTCTGGCCTGGGATTCGAACCCTGGCTTTACGTATAATAATCCAGCATACTACCTATCATCATATTTCATATTTTCTTTTTGATGGCACAACCACGGCGACTGTCAGAATTTGTCTAAGTCGGTCCCCGCCATAAAAGCGTTTGATTGATAATCTGAAGTGTGCCGAAGACGAGTAAGACGTGAATTTTATATTTTGAGGTTGAAAAAACTATCTCGCAGTATAGCTAGAGATATGAGCATTTGATACGTAAGGGTGTTTGCAGCTGGCTTGTTAATTGATCTAGTGCAAGAGATGCCGCCAGCCGCCATATAGAATCAAGGAATATGTTGTTGTATTGGGTATATTAATGGGAAATTTTGTTCTTATTATGTTTCAGGATGTATCTGCACATGATCTTTGTATGATATTAGTTGACGATGCTATATCTCCGAGGGACTTTTAAATTTTTAATTTTCGAAACGAAGATGATGAATTTAAATTGTTTAAATTTAATAAAACTTTTTCTTTGTTTAAAATATAGCTCATTTACAAGCCCTTCCGATGATGCTGTATTACTGCTAAGTAATGCTTACAAATTCCGAACAAATTTCTTTTATTTTTTCGAAAAATTTTCAAATATTTCATGCGATTTGATTGCACCCCTTGAAGAAGTTTTGCTTTTATAAACCAATAAATCTTTGCCACTTAATGTAATCAATTTCGTTACGGGGTTTTTTTTCTTCTACGTTTCTACGATTTCTTTGTTAAAATAGAAACAGTAACTGGCAATGTAGTAATAAAAAATTAAAAATAGAAAATAGAAAGGGAATGTGAAATTGTGTGTAATCGTTGCCAAGTAATTCAATTTAAATTAATTATTATTCCTGCTCCACAAGTGTTTTTGGCGCTTATTTTCAAGTCATGGCACCACAACTTTTAATTATGGTGCCCTAAGCTGTAAAGGGCGAGGCAAAGAGAGGGTGGCAGGGGATAGGAGAGAGAAAGTGCTAGAAAGTTTTAGTCAAAGTTGTTGCATCAATAGCATCCTTGTGTTCACTTTTTTGGTATGGCATTTTCATTTCTACTACTGCCACGGCAGACTAGGTACAGTGCGATGCAATACTTGGGAGTAAAGCTCTATTAAAATTGATTAAAAAATAAATAAAAAAACAGGGAAAAAGGAAGGCAAATAGGGTGCAAATAATATTAGAGTTTTACTGTTTTATGCCCTTTACTTTACATTTTTTTCTGATTTTTTTTTGTTTTTGGTTTTCCGATAAGTTTTTTAAGTAGTTTTCCATTGGTGGCCTTAAGTGTGGTATGGTAACAGTATAAGTGTTTTATGTTGTGGAGAGAAAGTTTAAATGGTGTTAGTTGTTGCATTTTCAAGTGTTTCATGTTGCACTTAATTTATTTACAAAGAGTACCAATTATACTTGGAAGAGAAAGTTTTTTTTTTTGCTCTCTCCACATTTCGCCTCTAAGAGGATTTAAGTGCAAAAAAAGAAATAGAAAAAAAGTACGAGTAAAAAAAAATTGTTTAATTTTATAATTAAAATTGGAAAACATGATTTTCCAATTGGAGCAGCATTTTCATTATCCTTATCATCATCATTCTCGTCATTGATACAATAAAGGCATTGAAAATATTGGCAAAAATACTTGGAATTTTGTAACCAATTTTTTGTTTTTTTATTTTTTTTGAAAATATCACTTAAAAACAATTTCTTTTAAGTTTAATTTCTTTTTTACTCAACCACAATCTGCTTGAAATAAACTTTTCCATAACAGCTTAGCCCTGCTAAGGAGCCTTTTACTTGTTTAAACACTTTTCGAAATGGCTAAGATACTTACAAATATAAACGAAAATTTCTTAAGAAAAACTATAAAATGTTTTAGAAATTTAATCCATAAATATTCTAAAAAACAAAACATTCTTAAAGATATGCTGGTCAAACACCTTTTCTTTAACCAAAAAACCACATTGTTTTTCTGCAACTCAAAATGTTTTCTAAACAAACCTCAAAATAAACAAAAACCAAAAAAAAAAAATAAGAAAATCAACCTTAAAAGCAAAATTGTTTTGACCTTTTACCACCGTCTTTATGTTGTTGTTGTTGTTTCTCCTCAACGGTTTATTATGCTTAAAGTTTTTTCACATTGCAGTGAGGCAAAGTGAAAAAGGAAAAACCCAAGTCGTCCAGTATGAATAACTTTAAAGAGATTTACTGAAATGGAAACTCTTTATTTTTTTGTTTTTTTTTTGTCAAATAATCGACAAGAAAAACTAAAAAATGAACTTAAAATTTGAAAGTGCAAAAAAAGGCCACAACTTCTTGACTTTTTGTGTTCAAGAGCAAGTAAACAAAAAACCTTTGCTTTTATGTTTCATAGGAAATGGCTTATGTTCACTGTACAAAAAACTAAATGGAATGGATTATACCACATATTTGTAGGTTTTTAACATAAAATTTTATTTGAAACAAAAAAAAAGGAACAGAAGTTATCTAAAAAAATATACAAACGTTACGAAGGTAGGACTGGCAGCAAAATTAGTGTTTCATGACTTGTATAGCGTCTGATGGGTATCAAAATATATTTTTGTAAGCTTAATCTTATAAAAATTCTTTTAATTAAATTAAAAAAATATATAAAAAGGGGTTTGTTATGAACATTTGTTTAAAGCGTTTTATAAACAGAGGCCATCCAAGTAAAACCTTTAAATTATTCGAAACTAGTAAATTAGTCGCCGTAATCTCAAGGGTCTGCCAAAAATTTTTTTTTCTTAAATTCTTAAAAAAAACTACTGGATATTTCACAAATTCTTTTTTTTATGTTGAAAGTGCAATCCTCCATTTAATAATGGAAAATATTTAATTCAAATAGCTGCCTCGGCTTGGATATGCAGTGAGTAGCTACACGACGATCCAATTTTTAAGCACATTATCGATTGGGTGCAGCTGATTCTCTAACGGATATGTAAAACAAGTCAATTGTCCGCATTTGGGGGTCAGAAACCCCTTGAATCCATACATTGAAAAGCCGACGCACGCAAAACGAATCACTATTTGGTGCGGGTTTTGCTCCGGAGGCATAATTGGGCCATTTTTCTTCAAAGGAGAGGCCATTACAGTCAATGGCAATCGTTATCGGGCCATGTTGAGCAAATTTTTGTTCACAAAAATTGAAGAGAAGGATATTGCCAACATTTGGTTTCAACAGGACGGTGTTACGTGCCACACAGCCGAAGCTGCACACGATTTTTGCGCCCTGTTTTGAAGATCGCATTATGAGCGGCAGAGCTGATGTCGTGGCCACATCGGAGCTGTGATTTGACACCGTTGGACTATTATTTATGGAGTGCCGTCCAAGGTAAGTATTACGCCAACCAGCCAAAGACAATTGACGCTTTAAAGGACAATTATTCGTGAAGCCATTGGTGAAATACAGTTGCACACAATCGATAATATGCTTAAAAATTGGATCGATCGTGGAGTCTACTCTGCATGGCCAGTCGAGGCAGCCATTTGAATGAAATTATTTTCCATTATTAACCGGAAGGATTGATCTTTCAAATAAAAAAAGAAATTTGGGAAAATATTTAGTAGTTTTTTTTAAAGCATTTTCAAAAAAATAAAAACAGTTATTTGTCGAACCCTTTACTAGGTAGTGTCATATTAGACGTGCAGCCACGTTTCAAACCCCAGGGTTGAGCTCTGCAATACATGAAAATATTTTGCTAGAGACTTGCTGAAAGCAGTCTTCTGGCAAAAACTCAGTAAGTAAATGAAATTGTGATGAAAAGTTTCCCTGTTAAAAATCTATCAACTTTAAACTGTTGGTTCAGCCATGCTTGTATAAAAATAAACACACACAACATAAGTGGTATGAGAAGCTGGATTGTAATCCTGAATGAAGGTTTGTAATAACCAATTATGTATGTAGTAAATTGTAGTGATACTTTTTTAATATAGTCTCCATGCTTGCGTGACTATTTTATTAAAATATTAAATTTGAAGTTATCCATTTAAGGGTTTTAAAAACAGGCATAGCTGGCAGATAAATGAAGCATCAAATCGTCGAATATTTAAGAGAAAATCGTCAAAATCGTCAAAAGTGTTTATTGAAATCGTCAAAAAATCGTCAGAAAAAAGTTAATAAATTGAAAGGTTTTAAAAACAAGAACCTATAAAGTCAATGTTAAAGTTAATGTTAAATTTAATAATATTGCACAATTTATACCTACGTGAGGTGTAAATGAGGTGAGTTAGAGGATCTTGGCTTTATGGATATGAAAATTCAGTGTGATTGAATAAAGGCTTCACTTCATCTCATCTACTTACGTATTACACCATTTATAACCGACCGAAAATGGAATTCAACTCTCATGTATGAATAGATCCTTTTTTGAGGCTTATTGACTGTGTACAGGTGAGGCCGTAGTAGGTCGTTAATCACGATAGTGTTCCAACTCAATTGATTTATTGCAGCATGGTTGCAATGTGCCTTGTATCACTGTTCTATCGCAACTACAATGGACATTGCATGAGCGAAATAAATACGTAACACTCGTCTTTCTCGGCCAACACATCCGTATGTGGTCGATTGGCCAGTATTCGCATACTGCATTACAGACTTAGTTCGTTTATTAGACGGACTGGGACTTCCTTCCTAAAGAGATCTTTCCTGTTATTTATGGTATAAAAATATTCAAACCTAGTCTCCATAAACAGTGCTCCTCTTTCCTCATTCCTATAATATATTTTCCTAGTTCCAAAAACAATTCCTGAGTGTTGGTCGTATGAAAAAAAAAAAATAAAGTCACTTGCCTTTGTTCTTCCGATGGTAATGTTAGAAGCTATAATCGAATTATTAATATTGTCTGCAATGGCGTATGATAATTTATTATCAACTACGGTGTTATTTACGAGTTGAAATTTTTTGGCTTTTAAGGGATTGAAACGATATAAAATACAGAAAAATCATCACAGATATTCAAAAATAAGTTCAAAACATAATACTTTACACCTTTGTATACAAAGCTTAGAGAAGCCTTTAATGTACTAAAGTAAAGAAAATTATGTAAATTTTTAATTGCTAAAAATCGTCAAAATAAGGGCATAAATCGTCATGTCGTCAAAATAACATTTTTGCAGCTCCAAATCGTTAAAATGACATCAAATCTGCCAGCTATGCGGGCAGGTGTCATATGTGTGTCATTTATATAGTGAAAAGTTTGCAGAGAAGTATTATAAATGTAATCGGTCATCAATGTACCTACCGTCGAAAAATTTATTTTCGTTAGAGAAAATGTATGAGATTATCCGCAATTGTCGATTCCACAGCAATATAAGTAATTTATCTTATCTTCATGCGGTACAATATGTGCCATTTTAGAATTCTATTTGTACCTCCATCCATATAAATTCCAACTCAAATACCAATTAAAGACAATTGAGGATTCACAACGTAATAGATGTGCTGATTGAATAAGCAACCGATTCTGAAAAAAATTTTCTTCAGTAATAAACACATTTCTCACTCGGTAGTTACACCAACAAATAAAATTCTATCATATGTAGTTCAGAGAACACTGATCTAGACGGCGATGTAGCTTCAACAAGAGCCACAAGTGCTTTTTCTTTTTTCGAAGTTTCTTCATTTCTATTTATCGACTCTGATCTCGTGCACAATTTTTTTATTGGTTTTTTCTCGTTTATCTAAAAAGACATCATTATCATCAGTTGTTTAGTTTATCATTTCAATTTAAAGAATTTTATTTGATTGTCTTAAATTGATGTGATGCACAGAAATGCCATGATGCCACAAATAGACTCGCACTTGTAAGCCATTGTTGATCCACCACTAAATATGTTTTTGTTTATTATTTAACGAAGGATTTTAAGGCTAAACAGACACATTCACACACTACATACACACTCATACGAAGGATATAATAACTACATGCACTTATACACATGTACACACTTCGTTTCTTTCTCTCTCTCTCTCTCTCTCTTTGTCTTTGTTTCATATACTTGAGTGTATTACCCTTGTGGCAATCACTTTGTCATCTTAAGCTGTTAATTCAATTCCATGGCATCATCAGCAACAACAACAACAACAACAACAGCATCTATAGCAACTTTAAGCTGATGTGGTTAAGAGTGATTGTGATATGAAATGTTTATTTGCTATGCTATTTCTGCTGCTGGTGTTGGATTTTAAGCTCTTGAATAACCAAAATCTCCAAATAAACGCAAGAGAAGAGAAAAAAAAGGAACTAGAAAAATAGATAGAGATAGATAGAGAGAGCATAAGAGAGATGAAATCATTTTAATTTTGATTTGATGAAATTTTCTTTAGTAATGGCATTAATTTTTATTCAAAATCACTTTTTTGTGGGGAATTTACGAGCACATTCTCTATTGTGGCAAATTATTTGAATTTGAAAAGGATACGAGTATGAGGGTGCGTATTAGGCAATTTATTTTTTTTATTTTTGTTTTTCTTTTCTGTCATTAAGTGATGAGATTTTTATTTCCCTATTTTATTATGATCTATTTTTGGTTGGATTTTAAGAAGATAATGGTGCTGACAAGACTAAAATAAATTCTTATTTAAATTAATTGTTTGCCATTTCAAAAGCAATTTAAGTCATTGCAGTTATTTAGGGAATGTTGTTAATTGTTCAAAATTTGGAATTGATCAAATTTTAAAAGTCCGTGTCCACAGAGAATGCAACAAAATACAATCAAACTACGTTTCATAAAGGGCAATAAAAGACTACTATTTCTGACAACATCTCTCCAGATGTTAGTTTGTATACTAAGCGCTAAACACATATAATCATAATTGGGTTAGTGAAACATTGCCAGCAGAACTCACGGCAGGTGCTATAACCCTGTTGCTAAAGGAAAGCAACAGTTCTATTATCATTCCTGAGAAAATTTGCTTTTAGACCACATTGATCCTGGATCGATCTGTTAATATATTGTGAATAATATTGCAGCAATCAACAAAAAGAGGGAGGGGGCGATAGATCTAATCACTGGAGGCCAAATGAGACCCGAGCAAAATCATTTATAGAGTCAAATGCTTGTACGACATGTTTGTACAACGAACGAAGGTATGGGTCAAGTTTAAAATGATTTTGCGTCGCTCGTATGAACTCGGTCTATCGCATACCAAAAATTGGAGAACTTTGGAAAATACAGCCTGTACCTATATAAAATCCAAATGACCCAGGTATTGATGGTAAACAATCTCCGACAACGACGTATATAACAGGAACAGTTGGGACAACCATACGTGTTGACCAACTATGTACAACCATTCGATCTAGTTAAGTGAGACCTAGTTTCTTACACCACTTAAGTTGTGCGTGTTTAATTTAATACATGACTACAGTTTAACATCGATTCCGAAAGGCAGATATTTTTAGTAAACTTTTAATGGCAATTTTATTTATTATCAGAGATTTTGGCAAAAATCTGTTTAGAGAAAGTTATCGAAGAAGTATTTTATTTTGTTTGAGATGTGCGATCTCGGCTTTAAACCGTGGCCTCATGCCTAAGAAGCCAACACACTACTTACTAGACGACAGTGACTATTTACCCTAACTTTCATCGAAAAATCATCTTTTTTTATAAAATCAGCACTCAGAGGATGACCCCCTACTCATGCAGTGCATTGTGCAGGTTTTTTAGGAAAGGTGGAAAGAGAGAGAGGAAGATGCGAACGGTAAGGAAACGAGTTGCTGCTGATGACTATAAAATGGCCAGTGCTATACCTTCACCATTAGACAGTCAACAGCAATCGTTCCCAAGAAGCCCGTAGTTTCTTACACCACTTATATTGTATGTGTTAATTTTATGCAGAAGTGGTGGGACCTACAGTTTAAAGTCGACTCCGAACGACAGATTTTTGAGAAACAAGAAGAGAAAGAGAAAAAATCGCCGATAAAATACTTTTTGTATTTTTTTTTTGATGTCTGCCCTGGGACTCCAACCCTGGCTTTATGTCTAGTAAGCCAGCACACTACCTACTAGACTACGGCGACCCATTTATGAATAGATAAGAACGTGACCCAAAAAAAATTTGTCGTATTTGCTACAATATCAATCCTTGTGAGAATATAGGGAGCTTATGTAGGCTTATTAAGAAGACTTATGAATAAAGAATTCGATGTAAAGAACTGCTAATGGTAGATGACTCACAAGTCGTAAGACAGAAAGTGATACTTTCACTTCACTTTGTTGGAAACGAGTTACCTTCTTTCGCTATTCAATTTAAAAATAAATCGTTGCTGTTGTAAATCAGTGATAATTCTCGAAAGAAAACTCTTTCAAAAAGGCTTTACTGGGTTAACTTGTACAGGATATAGTCTTGTTCACATGACCTGTAGACATTTAGAACAGTTTTTACTAAGCGAGCGTATCGACAATGTTAATTTCTTTTTAATTAAAAGAATAGAGAATCAGAAGGACAGTTTTCTTCGACAGTTTACTTTCCTGAATTGAACCAGTGATACCAAAATAATTTTACACAAGAATTTTCGTTTTTTGCCTTGAGAAAAAGTTTGGCATTTTTTGTAATACAATCTGACTTTACAGTAAGAAATACAAAAAAAATTGTAATAATATAATAGCCAATGAATAAATATTCTAAGCCAATTTATTTATATTTTTTAAAAGGCATTTTACTTAAGGTATCATATGAATTAAGGAAATTGTTTAAGGCTTTTAAATCTATTGGCATCATCATTTGAAGTCATATCGTTTCTTTTTTATTTTTATGACATGTCTTTTTCAAATGCTCCTGCAATATGTTGCCTTTTGAAAATGATTTTTTTTCCAAAATATATTTCACACACACACGGATACATATACACACACATATACTTAGATGTATATGTACAACGACAGTTAGTCCTACTTATGAAATGATATATGCCATCACATGGAATACATGTGTGCTGTTGTTTAAGTGTGTCACTACCATTTACAAACAATTTACGGAGATTTTTATGAAGTGTTGCCTGTCACAGACATTTTATTAGAGCTATTAATTTAAGTGGCATTGACGTTGGACACTCTTTTTCACACACACACACACACACACACAAAAATAGAGAAAAAAACAAAGAAAAAAAGGAGAGTCAGAGAGAGAGAAAAAAGTTTGTGGAAAAAAAATAAATCCCCTTTTTAGTTTGTTTGTTTGTAAACAAGTCAACCAGGGATACGAAGAGTTTTCAAACATAAAGGAAACGATTTTTATCTAAAACACACAAATTTACTGACACACACACACACATACACACTCATATACCCATACATCTATACAAACCTTTATTGCAAACTCATATAAAAATAAAATCCGTATAAAGGTTGACAGCAAATAAAAAACAAAAAAAATGGAAGGAAGAAAAAAAGTATAAAAATTATAGAAATGTGTTGGTAGAAATGACAGTATTAAACAAAACAACAGAAAAGAAAGCATGTGAGAGAAATGAGAAACACAAAAAAAAATCTATGACATTTCTGTAATGTCCATATGTGTGTTTGATGTGGAGGGTAGTATGAGTACATTAAGCTTATCAAAAGTTAAATTGTTTAGAATGATGTTATACTACGTTTGTTAGTTATGAGCTTATAAACTGGACAATATACATCATCTTGTCACACATACATACCAATACTTATACAAATGTACTTACTAAATGAAATATGAAGTACTAGCAGATTGTACCCGGCGTTGCGCGGGTTATAAAAATCCGGTTTCGAAACCGGCTTGTTAAAAAACGTAATTTTTCAAATTATTCGGAAACCGGTTTATCAAACAACTCAGTTTTTTGAATACTCTAAGATCCTAAATATAAATGCATGCAATTTGCCCGTTTTTCGTCCCTTTTCCCCTTTCTGGACCCCTTTTGGTCCAACTTTGTAAACAGAACAACTCCAATAGGGAACTTTACCAAGCTAAATCGTAAAAAAATACTTTTAAAACCCATAAAATACAGTATTTATGCATAAAGCACTAATTTTTGCCCCTTTTTCTCCCTTTGCGCTATTGTTTTCCCTTTGGTTCAAAATTTTTAAAAGATTTATAGGCTATAACCCGCGCCGACAAAAGCTCGATCAATATCCCAAATTTCAAGAAAATCGGTTCAAGCGTTCAGGCGTGATTCGGTATGCACTTAATTTGCCCGTTTTTAGCCCCTTTCCCCCTTTTTGAACCCCTTTTAGTTCAACTTTAGAAACGGAACACCTCCAATAGCAAAATCGTAAAAATACCTTTAAAACACACAAAAAAGCTCGACCAATATCCCAAATTTCAAGAAAATCGGTCCTGGCGTTCAGGCGTGATTGGCTAACAAACAAACAATAAACAGACTTACAGAAAGATTTATAATATATTAGGATTAGGATAACCTGCATTCAATTTGCCCGTTTTCAGCCCCTTTTTGGATCCCTTTTGGGTCTGCTTTAGAAACGGATTACCTCCAAAAGCTATTTGGGAAACTTAACCAAGCTAATCGTAAAAAATTACCTATTACCATTTTTTCCCCATTTGTCACATTTTTTCTACCCTTTTTGTAAAAAATTTGAAAAGATTTATATCCTATAACCTCCACGGATAAAACCCCGATCTATATACCAAATTTCAAGAAAATCGGTTTAAGCGTTCAGGCGTGATTGGCTGACAAACAAACAAACAAACAAAAAAACAGACTTACCGAGAGATTTATAATATGTATTAGGATTATACATTAAGACTATCACCCACATATACTTGTACAATCAAACTTAGAACAATGCCTGTCGAAATTAAGCTGTATGAAAAGGATATCTTTTTTTAAAAAATCTTTTTATGAAATTGTTTTTCTTTTTTATGATTTTGTTGTTCTTTATAGAGTTGTTATTATTTGTAGCCAAGTTTGTGTCTACCAGAGATCAGCAATGAATCGTTTTTCCGCTTCTCATAAGCACTCATGCAATTTTGAGTATGAATGAATCAACAGAATTAATATTCAGCTACTTTGATTCATTCGTACTCGCAACAACATTGATTTATAAGTATAATTAGCAATGAGTATGAGTACTCAAACTCATAACATTCGAAATATGTTGATTCATACGCCTACTCATTGTGATTCATAAAAAAAATACTTAAAATTGATTCGAATCATTCATCAAAATTTACAGCCTTTGTTGTTGCATATACTAACAAAGAAGAAGGAAGGAGGTTCGTATGCGTATCATACTTATTTTGTGCTTCGTGTAAATGTTAAGTAGAGATGAGTCGAAGTCAATAACATTATGCGTATTGTTAAGTATGAATACGACGAGTACTTCCAATTTTGAGTATGAGTAGTATGAGTATGATATCAAAGTAAGTATGAATGCGTATAAGTATCTGAAATTATAAGTATGACTCGAACCTACTCATTGTTTTGAATACTTATTGGTGATCTCTGGCGTCTACGTTTAGAGATATAAAAGAGACTTGAAAATTCTTAAAAAACAATAATAATTATTTGAATTTGGATAATAATATTTTTTTTGAAGACGCCATAGTCTAGTAGGTAGTGTGTTGGCTTACTAAATTGAAGGCCCGAATTCAAATCCCAGATCGGACATCAAAACGAAAATAAGAAAATATTTCTTCGGCGACTTATTCTCAGCAGATTTCTTGCAAAAAGTCTGAGCGTAAATAAAATTGCCATGAAAAGCTTTTCAAAAACTGTTGTTCGGAGTCAACTTTAAACTGTGAGACCCGCCACTCATGTATAAAATTAACGCAAACAACATAGGTAGTGCGAGAAGCTAGGTCGTAATCCTGGCTAAAGGTTTGTAATAACCAATTATGTTAGGCTATAGTTTCTTATTGTAATATAAGTGGTATGAGAAGCCATATTGTAAAGCTGACTAAAGATTCATGTCAGTAAGTAAGTAAATGAATGCATAAAATCCTTTTAAATTGGAGAAGATTAAATATGCTGGCATAAGGTGCCGACCAACCAATCTACTACTTGAACAAAACTGGTCTCTCTATCTGCCTATTTTATCCTCGGCAGTATATGTGACCATTGATAATATTTTCATGCATCCACGTTGATTTCATACTGTTTTATAGTGCCGTACAAAATACCTTGAAGTTGCTGAAACTCATAGACAAAATTTTACCTTCTTTAACAAACTGTATCTCGTCTAGAAGGCTTTTGTACCTCGCCTGGATAGATAGATTTTTGATTCCAGTGGAGAAACATTTGTCCGATATTACAGTTTGCTAATTTGTATTCAATGCAGCACCATTTCTCTAGTTTGTATTCCCTAGGCAGCTTTAAATTAATAATCCTGCAATATTTTTCATGAAAGCTTGTGGTTCTTCATGGATACTTAAGATAGCTTTCGATTACATTCTGAATGGTCTTACTCTAGTTGTTTCTGTATCTGTAGGTCAACTTAAATTTAATTTTAAATGTTACTCATACGCACTAGGGTTCTTAATATACGTTTGTACGTACAGTTATTCCCAGACTTACGACCGATATAGGATCCTGGTAATCGGTCGTAAGTTAAGTTTCATATAAAAAATAATTTTTATTTAATTTTTCGAATGTTTACAAAAATTATTCACTTAAAAAATTCAACCTTACATTTGCTATAATGTATTATTTGTACTGAAATATGTATGTATCTAAATCGAATTTCTTTAACTTCATATTTTTTTAAAATTTTTCTCATATGTTTTAGGGATTCCCCGGAACTACATATTTGTCTTCTTTAAGTAAGCAAAGCGCGCAAATAAAATCTTATAACTTTAATCACAATTGAAAAAAATGAATTCTGTTGAATTGTTTTTGTCAGTCATCTGTTTCCAAATCCACGTGCTAAATTTTATTGCAATAGCAAAATTAGTTTTTTAAAAATGGGCACCTAACAAGAATGTCGTAAAAAAATAATTGAAATTTTCAATCAAAAACCGAGCCGCTTACAAAAAACGATTGCTAGACTGCAGGTGTTATCCAAAAAACAGTTTCTATGGTAAGAATAAAACAATATAAGGAGCCTTTGAGTATTGAGAGAAAGCGTGGAAGTGGAAGAAAAAATGATTTGCCGACCAAAACAAAGCAAGTAAAATAATACGTATTTTTCTAAAACTCCCTAACATGTCTGGAAGAAAATTGTCTCAAAAAGTTGGATGCTCTGAGACCTTTGTCAGAAAAAAATTTTATACACAAAAGAATTCATATATTATTTACTTTAATTGAAATATAAAACGAAAAAAATCCGCCACTTAATTTTATTTCTATTTTTTTGTGCGCACTCCTTATTTTCTATGAAAAAAATTCGGATAAAAATGGTCGTAATTGCGAATAGTCGTAAGTCGAACGGTCGTAAGTCGGGAAGTACCTGTATTTACAATAATTATTTAGATTTATTTCTATAAATTTATTATAACATTACAATTTTTTGTTTCGGATTTTATAAAAAATTTTATTAAAGCCGCAACTTAAAAGTAATTAAAAATTTTTTTTTTTCCAAACGACCGAGTTCAACATTACTTGGCACTTACACTACAAATCGACATGCAATTTCTCATAAAGCAATAAAAATTTACAGAAATTAAGAAACAAGAAACATAACAGAAGGAAAAATTCAAGTCGTTAAATGTGGCTTAAACAACAGTTATACACTTCGGTTTTATTTACATTGGCTTTAAGTGGCAATTTGTGAGTTGCATGTTCACTTTATTTCTTTCTATTTTGTTTTTTTCTTGAGCTCAACATAATTGTCTTGCATTTACATGACCTTCAATAAAAGCATAAAATGAAATATTTAAAACGAAAACAACAACAACGAAAATGAATTGCCATAAAATTACTTCACATACATATTGCCCAACCCATTTTCCTATGCAAAATGTTAAGAAACTCCTCGGCCAGAGTTCAGAGCAGAAAAAAAAATTATTTTTATTGCTGGTACATGTTGTTCATGAATATTTGTTTTTGTCATAAATATCTGTGCCTGCTTATTTTCTTTCCAATCTTTTTTTGTCTTTGAGATTTTCATTTTTTATTTTCTTTTCTTTTATTTTGTTTTCGCTTCCTTGTCCTTTAAAGGCGGCTCATAAACAAATTGAGTTCATAAAAATCTGTTGTAGATTTTCTTGTACAATATATTTCTTAATATACGCTATGATGACACATATTCTTACTTACTTATGTATGTATGTATGAGTGTATGTGTAAGTATTTTTATTTGTATGTATATGTACCTGTATAGTATATTTTGCTACTATTACAGACTTTATGACTTTAAAATAGGTGATTTTGTACGAATGCATGTGTATATTTACTTATACATTCACACAAGCCGTCGTCTCGTACGTGCTTTTCTCACACACGCTTTCTTTTTGTTTCGTTTTTAAGGATACTCTACCCTAAAAAATTACGTTATTTTCGATTAAGCGGCACTAGTAGGGTTATGATAGGACTGCTTGACTGAACATAGCATACTCAGAACACAGTTGAAAACTTTTTTCGCATGAATTACCAACAGTGTCTTCCCTTTGCTGAAACCCCAGAATATGATCGTGTTGGCTTATTTCACATGAGGTCACGGTTCTAATACCAGGTCAGATATCTGCCACTAAATAGGTTAATAGGTTAGGGAAAAAAATATATCTTCGCCGACTTCCTCTCAGCAGTATTCTCGCAAAAACTCTAAGAGTAAATGAAATTGCCATGAAAAGTTGTTCAAAACTCTGTCATTTGGAGTCGACTTTAAATTGTAGGTCCCGTCACTAATGCATAAAATCAACACACACAACATAAGTGACATGAAAAGCTAGGTTGTAAGCTTGATTAAAGGGTTGTAATACGTTTGTATGTCGTCCTTTCCAGAACTCACCGTAGTCTAGTGTATAGTATGTCGAGATTTTATCCGCGAGTATGTTGGTTAAGTTCAGCTTAGATATGAAATATATTTCGTTGGCGACTTCCGCTCAGATGCATTCGAGCAAAAACTCTGACAGCAAATTGAATTTCCACGAAAAGTTTCTCAAAAATATTTGTGTGGACTTTAAACTGTGGGTCGCTACTCATGAAATTAACACACACGACAATGGATGGTATAAGAACAGCTAGGACGCAACCTTGTCTAAAGGTTACTTAGTAAGTAAGTAAACATTATTAATCAAACAATTAAAACGGATTGAAGCACATTCAGCGTATTTAAGCAGCAAATATGTGGACTTTAAACTGTGGGTCCCTACTCATGAAATTAACACACACGACATGGATAGTATAAGAAGAGCTTGGTCGCAACCTTGTCTAAAGGGTTGTAATGACCACTTCTAGCAAGTAAGAAAACATTTCTAATCAAACAATTAAAGGGCATTGAAGCACATTCTGCATATTTAAGCAGCAAATATGTGGACTTTAAACTGTGGGTCCCAACTCATGAAATTAACAAACAGGACATGGATAGTATAAGCAGAGCTAGGTCGTAAACTTGTCTAAAGGGTTGTAATGACCACTTCTAGCAAGTAAGTAAACATTTTTAATCAAACAATTAAAGGGCATTGAAGCACATTCTGCATATTTAAGCAGCAAATAAAAAGCAGGACTTTAAACTGTGGGTCCCTACCCATGCAATTTATACACACGACATGGATGGTATAAGAACAGCTAGGTTGCAACTTAGTCTAAAGGGTTGTAATGATCAATTTAGTAAGTAAGTAAACAATTCTAATCAAAAAATTCAAGCGTACTGAAGCATATTCTGTGTATTTAATTTTTTCTAGGAAAGCTCAATATAATTGATACTCCTAACCACTATAGAGCATCTTGCAGTCGTTGCGTGTTAAATTCCATTTATTCTTTGGCATTTTCCACATTGTTGTTTTTCATTTTATTTTTACTGATTGTAACACCACCGGCACCAGCAGCAGCAGCAAATATTGTTGTTATTATAGTGACACAATTGAATAAATTTAATACAATTTTCCATTTTCTTTTCTTTTTTATTTTACCTTTACTTTTTTAAAAATATAGAAAATAAAATAAAAACAGAATAGAATTGAAAAAGAAAAAAATTTTTTACAATAAAATGTGTTACATTATATTGTAGAATATAGAAGAGAAACAAAAAAAAATTAAAAAAAAAACGAAATGGTGAATATCATGTGTATATGATACGCATCAGGTACAAAACAAAGTAAAAAGAAGGAAACAAATGAAAAGACTTTTATGCTTCAATAAAAATACAATTCCCTTCAATCAATTGTGGGTTAAACTTGTAAAAAATGTATCAAGGAAAATGGGGGGTGGGAAACAAGGAACTTTCAATTCAATGGCATAGAGGTGACAACTTTTTATTAAAATTTAAAAATTTTTTACAATTTTTATGCGGAAAAGAATATGAAGATATATGCCAGAGGAAGGGAATTGTTGCGAAAATGATTTCAAGCAATTGAGTTTTTGTTTCATATTTAAAGAGAGGGGCTGACCGAGAAACACTTTTAATAAAGAAAGTCATTGTTACAATCAGCGTTACCGCTGGAAATTTTTAAGAAGTCGCACAAAAAGGGGATTTTTGAAAAAAAAGTCGCACAAAAAGTGTATTTTGGCAGTAAAAAGGGGAAACATTTTTAAACGAAAAGAAAATGTCTATAGTCTAGTCTGTAGTCTAGTCTCTAGTCTAGTCTCTAGTCTGGTCTCTAGTCTAGTCTCTAGTGCAGTCTATAGTCTAGTCTCCAGTCTAGTATCCAGTCTAGTCTCCAGTCTAGTATCCAGTCTAGTCTCCAGTCTAGTCTCCAGTCTATTCTCCAGTCTAGTCTCCAGTCTAGTCTCTAGTCTAGTCTCCAGTCTAGTCTCTAGTCTAGTCTCCAGTCTAGTCTCAGTCTAGTCTCCAGTCTAGTCTATAGTTTAGTCTCCAGTCTAGTATATAGTCTAGTCTCCAGTCTAGTCTCCAGTCTAGTCTCCAGTCTAGTCTCCAGTCTAGTCTCTAGTCTAGTCTCCAGTCTATTCTCCAGTCTAATCTCCAGTCTAGTCTCTAGTCTAGTCTCCAGTCTAGTCTCTAGTCTAGTCTCCAGTCTAGTCTCAAGTCTAGTCTCCAGGCTAGTCTATAGTTTAGTCTCCAGTCTAGTCTATAGTCTAGTCTCCAGTCTAGTCTCCAGTCTAGTCTCCAGTCTAGTCTCTAGACTAGACTCTATAGTCTAGTATATATATAGTCTAGTATATACAAATGATGCATATGGTTTAGATTTATTTTGGTTTCTGAATAGGTGTTCAAAAATAGGTGTTCATTTTTAATAGTATATGCGGTATAGTATGGTAATAGTAATTAGGAACTTAGGTTTATTTAATTCGATATTTCATATGAAACTCCCTGGAGTAAATTATGAACATCATAGGAAAGTCATGTAGTTCAATCGCTTGAAGAAGAGTACGAAGAAAGTAATCCACTATATGGCAATATTGCCACTATACTTCAATAGAATTTAACGAAGGGGAGGTACAGAGGTATTCACAGATTCTAATCCTAGTTGGAAAACTTGAACACAAAAACTTTAAAAACATGCTGAAGAAATAAGAAGATTTAGATGAAACCGTGATAGGCCTATGTTTTTTAAAAGAACTAAACAAATAAAGAAAACAATATTTTTGTTAACCATTTCCCCAACAGGTCAATAAGCAGCCAATTTAAATACATAGAAAACACTTTCATTCTCTGAATAGATACAGAACACACAACTTTAGGTTTCAGGACCAGGCCATAGGAAAAAAACAAAAATGACAGAAAAAATGGCAGTATCGTTAACATTAGGAACTGAACTTCTTCAGAACTTCCACAATACATAGAAATCACTTTCATTCTTTGAATAGATACAGAACACACAGCTTAAGGTATCAGGATCCAGGCTATAGGAAAATATTGAACAGAAAATATGGCAGACATCAGGAACTTCCATCTTCTATCTTCAGAACTTCTAGTCGTCTCGGTCGATTGATTGAAGGAAGGAGACCAATCCTCAAATAGATTATAGCATTTTCTTCAGTATGTAACTAAGCTCTTTTTCGTTCTTTTGTGCTCATGTCAAAGAGAGATGTCTGTATTGTGTACATATTTTTCAATCTTCTAGAGCACTGACACAAAAAGTAGTAGCGTCCTAAACTTAATGCTGTTTATCGCATTTATACAAGTGAAAGGGGTCTGTAAAGTTGAATGCCTTGTAACGAGAAGTACTGTACTGAACTATACTTGACCCTCTTCCCATCGTACTTATTTCCATTATTGATGTTGTTACTAGAGATCAGCAATAAGTATTCAAAATGATGAGTAGTTTCAAGTCATGCTTATAATTTCAGATACTTATACGCATTCATACTTATTTTGATATCATACTCATACTCAATGTTGGAAGTACTTGTCGTATTCATACTTAACAATATGCATGATGTTATTAACTTCAACTCGTCTCTATGATTCGCGTACGAACACTATTTGCTCAGAAGAAGATTGTGTGTATGCTTTGCAAAACAACACTCTTTGTCTTTCCTTTCTTCTTTGTTTGCATATGCAACAATAACAAAGCCTATAAATTTTGCTGAATAATTCGAATCACTCGAATTACTTATAACTATTATAAGTATTTTTCTAAATTTATGAATCAGAATGAGTAGGCTTATGAAGCAAACATATTTCGAATGTTGTGAGTTTGATGTGAACATTGTACTTATACTCATTGCTACTTATACTTATAAATCAATATTGTAGCGAGTACGAATGATTCAGAGTAGTTGAATTTCAATTCCGTTGATTCATTTATACTCAAAATTGTATGAATGCTTATGAGTACCGGAAAAATGATTCATTGCTGATATCTGGTTGTTTTCTTAAGAATATGCACTTCACTAAACGAGTTACAAAACTCGAATCAGTGATTAATTTTAAGTTAGAATGAGTGATGCTTTATGGAATATTTAGAAGTATGGAATACAGTTTTGGAGGAGATAGAGAAACGTATTCACTGCATTAGAAATACTGAAAACAATTTGCTGATATCTGCTCAAGTCGGGGGAATATAGCTAAGCCCATTTATTAAAAAAAAAAAATATTGCTTTGCCATTCAGAAAGGCGAAAGAAATTAATGCAATTAATTGGTAAATACAACTCTTCAAGATTAGGACTTAACTTCTAACACCACCAATGTTGTCTTAATTTTATCTATGGAGTGGTGGTACCTCTACGACAGATTTTTGAGATATTTTTACGGAAATATTTTTTTCAAGACATCTGGGTTGGAGTTTGAATTACGGTCTAACATCTAATAAGCCAACACCAGCTACTAGACTACGGAATATAAGCCTTTCCAAATCACTATTTATTTTATAAAAAATTTAAAACGAAAGACATTCCCTTGATACAGATTACTGCATTATATGCAGCAAATCGATTTACTTCAAATGTATTCAAGACTCTTCGTTACTACATAAATAATGGCGTGCCAAGTAGCTCCTAATTTAAAACTCCTAACAGAATAATTGGTTCACTTTTGTTTTGACTTTAATATGGTGTAAGTATCGAGAAAGTTATTCAATTCAAATTGAATAATTCTTTTTTGTATTAAAATTCTCTTCCATCAATGTCACTTAAAATAACTTGTATTTTTTCACATCATTTCCATTACCAACCATCAATTTTGTAAAACAATAAAATCAAACAAAAGAAAAAAAATATAAAAAATGGAAAAAGAAAGAAAAGGAAAAAAATCAATGCTGCCAGCATAATTTGATGAATTATTCATCAATTTACATGTTATGGTCCAAAATCGAAGGATACTTTTACTACAACTTTATCTTGATATTTCGTTTCGTGTGTATTACTTCTTGTAGGGAAAAACACGTAAAAAGAAAAAAAAATTTATTCAAATCAAATGGTTGCAGATTGAAAAGCATGACTCCGGGTGCTATTGCAATCAATAAATGATATTAAATATGCCGGCAATTGTTTTAAACTAAAAGTTTAACTTTTTGACCATTTGTCTTCGATAGATAGGATATCCAATGATCGAATGTCATTGTCATAAATTATACGAATTTATTTAACAAGTAATTTATTTTAAAGAATAGTATAGGAAATAAAATGTGTTATTTTTATTAATTTTTATTTTATTTTTTTGAGGCAATAAATGAATGTCTAACATTTGTCTGGAAATGTTTATTTGGCCTTGGGTAATTACAATAGGATAAAATTTGAGTACTGACCTGTAGCAAGTTATTGGGGTTTACTTAAAGAACATTTGTTTAGAATTGGAATCGTCCTAAATCCAATATGTAGGTCCTGTAGTTATAGGTAGTTAGGTAGGTAGATAGGTAGAAGTAGCTGTCCACCCGATGAGCGGACACACTCAGGCCACATACAGGCCGAATGTGATACCACAGTTTCATCCTCTCCCCTATTAAAGAAACCACTTGGAGCTACCGATGAAGCGACTCAGACTGCCAATATCCATGCACGATAGTTCATCTAGGTCTTCCATGTAGTAGCCACCCAAGTGTTTCTTTCGCCTCCGACCAAGTGCCGGGCATGTGCACAATAGGTGAAGAATAATCTCATCCTCTTCCTCATCTCCTCAGCTTCTGCAGAAATCATTCGCGAGGTGTCCAAGACCGATACGCCTCGCATATGATCCTATAATATAATGCCCCGTAATAGCCCCGAAAACACTTCTTCTTTGGAGCTTGAGCAGATTCGCCGTGCACCTTTCTTCTAGCCTTGGCCAGATTTTATGCGCCGCTCTGCCTTTATCATCGTCACAGAATGATGAACAGTCACAGTATCTACACGGTGCACTATTCTGAATAATAAGGTCTGCAGGGTCCAATCAAAAAACCCGTTTGCCTACCGCAAGGTATTTCTGAATAATCTGATGTAGGACTTAAAGCCTTTGCCTTTATTTATCTTCCATTTCATTACCATTTCAAACATCCGTATCGGTTCCACATAAAGATTGTGGTTAACGAAGTGGAAGGCTTGCTCCTTGCCAGCTCATCTCTTTTCTCATTGACGAAAATGACCTGGAGCATAGTGAAGGGTAACTATATTTTCCCTGCCTAGACGGCTTAGCTTCCTGAGAATGTTCATATTATCTGCAATTTAACTTTATAAGAGACGAATTCTCGAATGGCAAGCTGATTATCAGATAGTATTGTCTTTTGTAGCTCCTTTTTATGTCGAATTGGACACAATTTTCGATACAATAGACATCCGCTTGGAAGGAATTTACCCTCGAATGGGAGAAGAACGTTTAATTTGAAGATTCATGCCCTATGTATCTGTATACCTTGAAAAAGTATGCAGATACTAGATTACTTCATTTATTTTTGTTGCGAAAGGTCATTGTAGTTTAGAAGGTACTGTGTAGGCTTTGGAGACGGGAGTCCGAGGATTAAAACATATCTCAGACAACTTCAAGAAAATGTAGTGTGAAAAAATATTTCTTCCATAACTAGAATTCAGCGGTCTTCTGGCAGACACCCAAAAATCTGTCGTTCGGAGTAAACACAAAAATCTGTCGTTCGTAGTAAATTACAACCCGGCACTCATGGTTATAATTAACATTTAGAACATGGGTGGTGTGCGCGGCTAGGTAAAAATATTGACTACAGATGAATAATAACACCTCTTAGATTACGAAATATTCGTTGCGAAGCTCTTCCAAAACCATATTGCGCACTGCTTCTGTCCAGAGGAAAATTAATGACTGTGGCAGTTAAGTACGATGACAATAATAATAATTTCCCGACTAATGGTCCAAATATAATGCACCAATTTTTAGTATATATTCTTTGTGCAGCATTTTAGCCTGTATCGCACTAAGGGAACTATGACTGGCTGGTCCCTTACTTCATAGACTAAAGTGCATATGCATGGTGCATGTCATTGTGTTGTAAAAATTATTTCTATGCTGACAATATTTTCCTTTAAATGGAAATCTATACTTAGAATTTGATTATCTTGTATTCCAAACTCAATTCTGTTCTTATACTTCTTTAAATATTTACAAATTAAAGCCTTTACTTTAATACAATTATTTTCATATCAGTTTTCTTTAACCGTATCATTCTGTTTTTAACAGAAATGTTTTCTTTTCTGTAAAGCGTGTTTTGACTTCTTTATTGCATAGTGTAGACACTGTCTGCAACTGCAATTTTCGTATGTTAGCGTTTCTTTATTGCCTTTAGACTTCTTTTGTTGCAATCAAAGAATAAAAGTTTATTTAAACAACAAGACAAGTTTGGTAGACTACTTGAACGAGTATGTCTGAAAGGAATGTATTGTGTTTACAAAAAGAGTGAGAGAGAGAGAGCATTTCCTAAACTTTATTTGTTCAGAGAGTTTATTTGGTTGTGGTGGTTTTCCGCCAGGAAATACTAAACAATTTTCAAGAAGAAAATCTTAAAGAATTCTTATTTCGATTTTAAATCTATTAATTTTGTAATGTTTATGGCTTTTATTGTAAGCATCCTTAAATTTTTCATTTCCTATACGGGTATTCCCATGATTTTTTATTTCTTTTATTTTGTCGCTTTTTAAAAATTAAAAAAAATGTTCGTTCTTAATTTAACAATTTTGTTGATTGTTGTAAATTTAATGAAATCCAAATCCAATACCAAATTTAATGAAATGAAATTGAAAGTGTATGTACATACACATCTAATGCCATTGTCAGTTAATGTATCGTCTGCGTATGTCAATAAACACGATGATTGTTTGGTTGTAATAATCAAATAAAATATTCGATAATAAAAAACATTCTCATAAATAAACGATGGCAGATGAATAATATTTACAATATTTTATTATTTATTTATGCGAATATATTTATTTTCATAGAGGGTGCATAAATAATAAATTTTATTGGCCTGAAGACATGTGTATTTAACATGTTAAGAGGATCAAAATCGGATTTTCGGTTTTACATTGAGGATTTGAAAGAAAGGAATTTAAATTATTTGAATTTTGTTTTGTTTATGTAACAGTATTAATTATAATCAATTTTTAAATTATTTTTATTTTAAATTTTAAATTATTAAAATTTTTTGTTATTTACCGACGGATTAATAATAACATTTTAGCGCTCTGGCTTAGATAAAAACTTTCCACATGTAAATCGAATTTTTAATATTGAGACACAAGTCTTCAACACGTGGTGAAATTAAGATTGTTGCCAAACAGTAAAAATTAATTATTACACCTCAAATGGCTGTAGTTTTATCTGAAAATGCATCTGTACGGTACGAAATAATTTCTAGATACAGAGAATTACTTGAAAAATAAGAAACATTTATGATTGTGGATTTTACGCTATCTAGAGGAATGTGGTGAATTTGAGTCAAAATGTGTTAAAAGTACTTAAGAATCAGTTTTACTGAATGAGTTTTACGGGCTGTTTAAGGCTCTTCCGAGACTGTAAGATGGTGGGATAAGGCGAGACCTGGTAATAACACGGCTCTCCCACATTAACTCTCTTCACTTTACCTACCTACCTACTAGACTATGGGTACTTCAATAACCATACTCGAAGGATTTCGTAAATACCAAATGAATCTATTTACGGTTTCTCCATTTAGGGGAAACCTTGTGTATGATATCGTGATTCTTTCAATAACTACGGATAACTTATAAATATATGTTCTAATAGGGAGTGTGCTGGCTTATTAGACGTAAAGCCAAGGTTCGAGTCCGAGGCCAGACATCAAAATAAAATACAAAAAGTATTTCTTCAGCGATTTCTTCTCAACAGACTTCTGGCAAAAACTCTAAGAGTAAATAAAATTGCCATGAAAAGTTTCTCAAAAATCAGTCGTTCGGAATCGACTTTAAATTATAAGTCCCGCCATTTATGTATAAAAGTAACACACACAACATAAGTAGTATGAGAAACGAGGTCAATAATCCGGACTGAAGGGTTGTAATGGCCAATTATGTATGTCTATTTACGGTTTCTCCACTTAAGGGACTTAATCATTACCTTTATGACGTCGTGATTCTTTCAATAACTACGGATAATTTATAAAGAAAAATAAGCGATCTATGTGAGCTGGCTGAAAACAAACAAATTTTGTTTCAAATCTTTTGAGGGTGTCAGCAATTTTTGCTATATAGACAACAACAATTCCGTATGGAAACTTATGGCTTGTATTACGAAGTGCATCCTCACGGTATCAGTCCCGATATTTAGCCCCTAGTAATTATTTTTAATTTTGAAGCAGAAAAAAACCTAAGAATCAAATCATCGACATGAAATACTGAACGAAGACATGAAAAACTGTTTTCTTAATATTTGTCAGTGCCTCCGGAACAAAATAAATTTGACGGACTACATGCTTCTAACGAAATAGGGAATAAATTCATAAAAATCAATCTAAGTGAGTCGTACATTTTCAAATTATTTTTAGTAATTTAGAGGGTGTCAGTTTCTCAGTATAAATAATTTATCTATCGTAGGATGGATTACATCCACCCCGCTATTTAATAAGTAGTGCCAATGTACATAAGATTTGTAGTATTGCTTCCTATATACACAATCAATAAATAGAGATATCGGCTACCTAAGCTTACGTTCTCTATTGGTTGTCATTTATTCAAATATTTTCTTGTAATAAAGGTTGTATTGCCTAAGGCAGATTATAATTGAAATGTCAGATTATAATTGAAATGTATGAAAAAAAAGAAAAAAATAAATAATTTAAAAATTAAAATTAAAATCTTCCTCAAATATTAATCTAACCAAATTTACAGTTTCTTAAAAAAAGTTGTTTAAACTTTTTCCTTATTTAACAAACATTTTAAAATGTCACCATATTGATTAAAAACCCTTAAAAATAAGAAATAAAAATTGTATTCACAGTTCACCTTGGCCATCATAATTTCCTTCACATTAATATGCAATGACGTAAAATCGACCAGGCTGGTGGTTGCAAATATTTTTTTTTTATAAATCCCAAACTAGACGATTTAATCATTTGTATCAATCCACCGGAAATTGATTTTTTCATGCCAACATCGGCCCGCCATATAATTTCATTCTTATTTTCACCATTCCATTCCATTCAATTCGTTTCGTTTTTTTTAATAGAATTTTCTAGTGAAAATCCTTGTGCAAAATAAGCGACAAACTGCAAAAGAAAGCAAAAGGAAAAAAAAGGTCAACAAAAGAAAGTGAAAAGGATTTAAAAAGTCTCAGATTGATATGCACGATTGCAGTTGGGTTTAGCGAAAGAAATGAGAAGAAAAGAAGAAAAATAAATAAGAAACCATAGACGTGAGTATATAAATTCAGGTGTTGAAAAACGAAATACGATCAAGGAAAAATCAAGAAACTTAAAGAGAAAAATTATCCTTTAAACTTGCAAAGAATTTCTTAAAGAAGATATTCAATGAAAATGAAAAGAATCGTATTTTTATTTTAAATTAAAGCACACAAGTTCATTAGTTATCATGTTTTCCATTATCTCTGTCTACCAAAAGTCTGTGCCTGTGATTTTGATTATTTTTGGTGTATGCTTTTAGAATTAAGAAATTTACTCCCTTCTGTTTTCTATTTTAATGGATAATTTTTATTCTCTTCTTTTTCTCCTTTTTTTTATCAAATGATTTTCAGTGTGCGTATGTGGCTGTGCTTAATGTCATGTATGCATTATGACGTTTAGTATGTCTTCATTGTTTTCTATTCCGTGTGACAAGGTACCTGTCAGATAAAAAAAAAGACAATGCAGATGATAAAAATAGCAACAGATAAAAATTAAAATATTTATTAGCTTCGGATAATTTAAATCAATTTGATTCACGCTTTTGAAAGGTATTCCAAAGGTAGTAAAGGATATTTACTTCTGTTATAACTCCATTAAGATTGAGGGCCATTATTACAACTTGCCGTTAAACTAATGCTTAGTTAAAGATATCTTTAGCTTTATACTTACAACTGATTTTCGTTATTACAACTTCCAAATAAAATAAAATTAAAATACGGCAGTGCCGAAGTACGATGGTTGTCATTATCTTACGCTTCCCTTTAGCAATGTCCTAAATATCATCCACATAATCAAAGTCAGTTAGCCGTTGTAATGAGTGCCATAGACGTCAATGGTAATATGGAATTAGTCTGTTACGTCAGGATATCTTACCGATTAAAAAGGAAGGAAAGGTGCTCATTGAACTATTCTTTCTTTCGAGGATCAAGTGTATTATACTGCCTAGAAATATTTTGCAATTAAGTGAATGCCATAAAACGTTTCGTGAAATAATATCCAGAGCACAAGAACAGCGAATATAATGCACCATTTTGTATTGGTGAAGTCGCCTTATTCTAGTAAGTAGACTGTTGTCTTATTAGACAAGACCTCGTGTTTCAACCTCTGGCTCTGAAATCCCGAATAAAATTAAATTTGGAAAAAAAACAAATTCTTTCGGCGACTCCCTATCACTCTCTTTGCCAGTGTCCGTCTCTTGCCAGGTGTAGATATAGGTTATTTGGCTACTCATTCCTTGTTAGCTTAACGGAACTATCATCTAATGATAGTCAAAGATATAGCTTCGTTCATCAAACTTTCTGGCCTGGTTTTCCAGTGCGGGGTAATTGGGTTTTTGTTATGCAGCCCTTTCGCTGGCCAACTTCTTCCTTTTCCCAGATTTTGGTGGAACTTGGTTAGTACAGGGACTGCGTTCACCCGTGGCATAACAATGGGCTGCTATGCGTGCTCAAGTGAGCTTTGTGATATCAGAGAGACGACTCCGACTTAACCTAATCTGACTCCCTATCAGCAATCTTCTGGCAAAAGCTCTGTTAAATAAAATAAAGTTTCAAATTTGTCATTCGGAATCGACTTTAAACTTTAGGTCCCGTCAGTCATGTATAAAATTAACATACGCAACATAAGTGGTATGAGAAGCTAGGTCATAATCCTAACTGAAGGGTTGTAATGGTAAAAATTCGATTTGAGCTGAATCTTGCTTGAAGCTGTCTTAATGTAGGCTGTTATGAAAAATTCTGCTAGAATATGATTTGCCGGGTAGTAGAGCGGGAGTTAGTTGAGAAATTTGTCTGCATGGATTTGTATTGCATAACAGTGGAGTTTAGGTTGTAATCTAAAGAAATTGTGCCTGCATTTTAGTTGGTTTTAATCTGCCTATATTGGATTTTAAATTAAAAATAGAACTCTGATAGCATTAGGACATTCAATCAAGATATAATATTAGGCTGGAAAAGATGTTTCCTAAGAAGAATTATCAAATCCTTGGCATTATCATTTCATGGTCATAATTTAACAAATATTAATATGCTATAATTCTGCTCTTTATTGTATTTGTTTATCTAGTTCTGTTTTTTTTTTCAAGCACTTATTATAACATAATAAAATATTTCTATTCTTCTTTTACACGGTATGCATGCTTGTGTCTGTGCATGATACATTTTTGCATATGTTTTTCACTTTTTCATGATTATTTTCCATCACGAATATGTACGTATGTGTTGTAAAAGTAAGACATAGTACCGTTATAAACAAATATACAGACATTTACGTTTATGCAGCCACATGAATAGTCGTAGACATTAACAGACATTAATGTGTGTACGTGAGTAAATCCTTGTTAAAGTGACATTTCACACATTGTGCGTGTGAAAGTGATTTTTATGTTGTCAGAATTATAAACCAAAAAAAAAT